>CAMTDV010000003.1:16701195-19453695 GCA_947069175.1 Scalesia atractyloides | reverse complement strand
CTCCAAGCCCTTTGAACTACTGGAGGGATTGTCACCAAATTCTTGCGAACATGGTATGGAAGTGAAGTTAACAACATCCTTCTTGAGTTCGGTTGGCTTAGAAAACTTTGGGTAATAGGGCTTCCACGGTTTTGAAAATAATTTAAGGGTTTGCCATATAACATATTATCTTCATTTTCTCGTTTTGCCTCAGAATCAGGCATTTGTGTGTAGTTATGATTATATGGTGGAGGAGCCCTATTATACCCAAGGCCTTTTGTGTAATTTTTCTGATATTCAAGTTGTGGAGCACACAAGTTTTTTACTAGCTTGCTGGAAGTTTTTAATTTTTTAATGTTTATTTCATTTTCTTGAAACTTCCCCGTCAAAGAATTTAGCTTGGATAAGGCTGCTAGAAGTTCTACGTCCTTTTCAGCGAATTTTAGCTTATAGTCGTATACCCAACATTGCTGTTGGTTCAAGTCAAGCTTTAGCTGAGCTATGTCTTGTTTTTGAGTTTCAACCTTCTCCATAAGAAGCTTTTTCTTATGTTTAAGGGCGATGTTCTGTGATGCATCTTTTTGATATTCAGCTACAAGAGTTGAATTATGGGCGCGTATTTGTGATAATTTAAAACGACAACTATCTAAACAAAGAATGTGATTTACTGTTTCTAAAAGATCAGGTGTCTCAGTTGTCTGCGCCATCATGCAGTGATTGCTATTCTTGGAAAGATTTAGAGTTTACATCTGAGCTGCAGCATCTGCCCAGTTGAATCATTCATGTTGTTGTGCCACCAAAGCTGTTGATTTCTTGCCAGAGCTGCTCAAGGGACTTGAAACAGACTTTGAAGGGGAGACTGGCACGAGCTGTCTGTCACTGGTCTGTATGTCTGCTACTCTAGATGAAACATATCCAAATGGCGGCTTCTTGCATTCCCGAGAAAAATGTCCTGGCTCATGACATCTATAGCACCTGACCTTATCTTTTGTCAACCCAGTCTTCAAATTTGACAATGGTTGCCTCCCGTACTTCTTTTGAAATTTTTGAAACGGAAAGCAGCCATAGCAAGATTCCAGGACACACCAATCTCGTCCAAATCCTCCTCCATTATTTGATCTATTTTAGTTGGGAGAACAGATGGAGGAGTCAGGTCACCTGCTAAGAAGGCATTTAAACTGTTAATCACTGAGACAACTATGGCCAATTTCTCCTCATTCTCTTTTGTGAGAAAAGCAGAGTTGGACACAGCTTGAGCAGGAGCCGGTGTGGGAGTAACAGATTGAGGAATGCCGCCTTGTTCAGCTGTAGCAGGAGTAGCGGGACTGTACACCATGTTAGGATACTGAGCATGATATTGTGTCTGAACCAGGGCCGCAAAAATCCTAGTAGGAGTCTGAGACTGAAGACCATAAACATACTGGGTCTTCTGTGGACAGGCGAGAGGACTGCACACCAAGTTTGAGCTACCTGGTGTGTGAGAGCTTCCTTGCAAAGGGCCGTAAAACGCTACGTTTTCCCTATAATACCAGCCGCCATCAGACTGCTTTGATGATTGATGTCTCTCTGCTTATTATCTATCTCACATGATCTAATAGTTGCAATCATTTCTGTGAGAGTGACATCGTTTAGATTTTTTGTCTTCTTGATCATGCCAACATCAACATCCCAGCTCTTTGGCTACGAATATAACAATTGTTTGTTCATAGCACTGTTTGTAAGAGAGATTTCGGCTGAAATCATCTGAGAGACAAGCTTCACATATCTTCTAATTTGGTTCTCAATGATTTCCCCATATATATGGTTTGTAATAAGTCCGAGATGGGACAAGTCTGAGATGAGTCCGAGATAAGAAACTAATACAATTCCGAGAAGAATATCTGAAGTTATAATCCTAAAAGCTATCAGACAAATGCCAATCCGAGATGAGCAATAAATCCGGAATAAAGATCAAATCCGAAATAAATGATAATCCGAGTTGCACGATATCCGAGATGGATACCAATCGTATGATCCGAAATAGAGAAATAGACCCGGAATGAAAACTTGATCCGGAATAAAAGTCTTATCCGGAATGAGAGTCCTTATCCGAAATGAGAGTCCTTATCCGGAATCACACAGTATCCCGAAATTCCTGCAACAGATAAACACATTATTTTAAACAGTAGTCCTTATCCGGATGCGAGTAATCCAGATAAGGTTGTTGAGGATGTTGATGAACAGTAGTCCGGGATCAATCCGAGATGGATGATCTTCTTCGTGTTCATCGGGATCTTCAACTGTTCCGTATCCGAAATACTTGAATCTTCTTCGTGTTCTTCGGAATCCGCAACAGTACCGTATCCGAGATGCTCAAAACTTCTTTGTGTTCTTCGGAACAGTGGCAGTGCGAGATGAAAACAGCAGCAGTCTTCAACAGTAACAATCCGGGATGAACAGGAATAATTCGTCCAACTCTGAACAGTTCTTCGATCTGCGATACCGAGAGCACCTATATCGTACAACAAGCTCTGATACCAATTGTAAGTTTGGAAATTGGATTTAACAAAGTATCACAAGACTAATCGATTGCGGAAATAAAGATTAGAATAAAGAATAAGAACAAACTTCGATCAAAACAACTTGCATACACCAAATAGTGTCTAATACAAGGTTTTCAATAATAATAAACTAACTAGCCCCCAAAATATTAACCTAATACATGTATTTATATTAGTCACATTACCCACTTGTTACAACCCTAGGCCCATAAGGCTCTAGGAAGCCCAAACCCCAAACTTAGCCCAAATGTAACACTAATGTATAAACCTTTAGTTAGGGGCCCAACAAGTTGGATCCAAATCGAAGTAATGTTATAGAACTGATTTTCTCGTTCTCATATTTTGGCAAAAGTGATTTTCTATTCGGTTCTTGTTAAAAACGACAGGTCCGATTAAAGTTATATTTATAAACTATTTATTTCAGGGCTTTCCAACTTCTGACCATCCACGTTCTAACCTCTTCCGCTTATATACGATCCATCTATCCTAGAATTTTGAGGTGTCGTCTTCAATACCATACGTTTGGAACACCTTCTTAATTCTCCAGTCATAACTCCCAGCATTTCAATATTTGAGCAGAGAATCATTATCGTTACAAGTTTTTCGATCACCGTTTCTAATTATTTGATCAACTATCCGATAATCAGGTTTGATTTTTAATTTTTGGTTGGGGTTTTGTTACATTTGGTGTTCGAATGTAATAGACTGTATATCATATATGCACTAATCATATCTTGATTTTGTTTACAGTTTGTGCTTGCTATATGAATGTGTTCGTTATATATGGCAATTTTATTTAATTGTTAATTTTTTGATTTAATCGACAACCGTGTCTGGCTCAGAACCGTTTATATGAGAATCATTTCACCTCGTGCCGAACCAAAACCAATAGGTTACTATGGGGTTCGGCTTAAGTTTGTATATTTAGCATATTAACGATTTTGGTTCTTAGTGGTTCAATTTGGTTCCCTGTATACCATTGTTATGAGGTAAACACCATACCACTCACTAAATAGGTAGTTTTATATATATAGGATTTGTTCAAGGAGGAATCACTACCAGTTGCGAGAACCATGAGAACTCCTCACATCCAATATAATTTTAACACTTCACCTATAATCAATTTAATTTAAAAAGGTATTTCAGTATTTTTCTCTCAATATCACATTTCCTCTATCTTATCTATAAAACACATCACATTATCAATTATATCTCTCTCCTTTCATCTCTTTTATACTTTTTATATTTCTCAATCCAAACCCAATTCCACCTATATAAAACATTTATATATAATATAATTTCCTTCCTCCATTTTTTCCCATGCCTAAAATATTTGATAATATTATATATACACATGTTACTGGAAAAAAGAATATTATTAATCGTCTAAAAGCTATTTAATACATATACATGTCTTTCACTTGTATTCCTCATATTTGCTAATCAGATTAGTCGTCCAAAAACTTTTTTAATATTTGTTATAAGAAAATATATTTAACTGTATCACACATGAAATAATGTATATTTATACCTCTACGTGAACAACTTTTGTAGCTTTCACATCACTATATAAAGAAATAAACAAAAAATGTTTCCTTTTAACAAAGATGAGACATGTAAAAAAACATTCAACAACATGCATAAAAAAAGTTTTAACAACGTGCTTAAAAAAGTTTTGACAACGTACATAAAAAAAGTTTGAAAACGTGCGTAAACATTTACACAAACTGAGTATGAGAACACCACTATGTATAAGATAAATAAATAAACGTATTGACAACGTGCGTAAAATTTTTTTTATGCCGCTGATTGCCGACCCGAGCTCATCTAAACGTCACGCGAAAATCTAATTTTCAAAGGTACGTAAAACGGAAGGCGTAAAATAGTTTTTACGTACGTTTGAAAAATGTTTTTCGTACATTTTGGAATTTACAATATTCTTTTACGCACTGTGTCGAAGGAAAAAAGAAAAGTTTTTTTACGCCCTGATCGTCGGTCTGAGCTCATCGAAACATCACTCGTAAATCTATTTTTCAAACGTATGTAAAAACGGCACGCGTAAATGTTTAGTTTTTACGTATGTTTGAAATTTTTTTCTCGTACGTTGTCGAATGTAAAAAAAATCACGCACCATTCGAAGGTAAAAAATGTTTTTTTATTACACATGATAAAAAATATTTTTTTACGCCCCTGATCGCCGGCCCAAGCTCCACTAAACGTTTATGGAATGTAAAGGCTTTGTTTTTTCGTAGGTGTTGGGGCTTTTGCGATCAACTGATGAGGATAACGATCAAAAAATGAAGATTAAGATTAGAGATTGAAGACGTTCTTTATACATGTAGTGTAATTTTTTTGTATAAAAAATCATGTGTTATAATTAATTCTTTTTAAATAGATAAACGTAATTAATGTTATCATGAAACATGTTGTTTATGATGTTTGATTGCTAATTGACATAAATAGTACACAAGTCAAAATTTTCAAAATATTCTTTTTTATTATTTATTCTTTTTTAATTAATAAAATCACTACAAGACAAATCAAACTTAAACAATTCAATCTCAACCTCTCATACATGAGAGATCTAGGGTGGATAATAGTTCCTACGGTTCTCACATATAGAGGTGGTTCCTATTTTAATTCATCCCTATATATATATATATATATACTAATTTACTACTTAGGTTTCCATTACTGGTTGTATCATAGGCTTAGTAGGTTGTATTCATCTTTTGTTTTTTTATTATTAATTTTTTTACTATTAACCCAATATTTTTACATCTCTTACGATTTAACATTAAAATTTAATTACTTTCATTTATATGTAGGAAAATTGGATTTTCATAATTCTACCTAAAGCTGATTGACCACTTGCAGTCCAACCTTGTATATTACCACCGACGGTCCTATCTTTTATGTAATTTTCTCATCGGACCTCTGTTAAATTGATGTTTTGGGGCTTTTGATCCAAATGAGGATACGAGTCGATTGATGTAAAACTTACCTCGAATCAGTGCTTCAAAAGACTTGATTTTCGTTAATTGGAAGTTTAAACGCCCGAATTGAAGCACCATTTTCGTCGCATGGGGCATCGTTTGAGGTAATTTTACATCAATCGACTCGTATCCTTGTTCTGATCAAAAGTCCTAAAACATCAGTTTGAAATTCGAAAAAAACTTAACTCCGTTAACTTTTTTAACGGATGTCAGTGAGAAAAAAATAGTTAAAAGATGGGACCGCCAATGATAATATTTAAAGGTGAGACTGCCAGTGACCAACCAGCTCTAGGTGGCATTATTAAAATTTTGTTTCCTCATTTATATGTATTAATTGCAACTTAGGTATGCATCGTGGGTTGTATCCATCTTTTGTTTTTTTTCATTATTAATTTTTATACTTTTAATTCAATAATTTACATCTTTTATAATTGAACCTCAAATACTTTCACTCAAATACTTTCACTTTTCAATATTAAGTCTCTGTAGTTTTCATCTTCTAAATCTTGATGTTAGTTTGATCTAAACTCTGTTTGTTAACACGCCATAATAGTGTATGGTTGAACGTTTTTATGCCTATTTTCTTTTCATTTAACGTCCCTATCGCAAAGCAGTGGTCCTAGATTAACTTAGTTATTGTTTTCTATGTTTTACGTTTCGCTTGCGTGGTTCAACGTTTTTACGTCTACTTTTCGTTTGGTTTTATTTTCTTTGTTTTCTTATTTCATTTTTAGTACGAACTTTTTTCGGTGTTGGTGGTCGCCGACGGTGGTGTGTCATTAGGGCTCTCGAAACGGTTTTACACCCGTCGTCGCACCGCGAGAAGCTTAATAATAGTTTTATATATTTTATGTATTTACCTTATATTCATGACATATGAATGACTTGGATGATAAAAACTTACATAACTTTTTTTGTCAAATTTTATTCCTTAGAATGTTGATTGTTCTTGTACAATTATTTTCTTTTTTTTTTTTTTTATAATGAGCCAGTTTGTATATTTTTCTAATACAATATAACAGTACATCATTGTATATTCTTCTAACATATTATAACAGTACATAACATAAAGTAAGCTTTATTTTATCATATTTTTTAAAATAATAAAATAATGAATTTCAAAAGTGGATGAGAAGGAGAGTTGACTAAAATCAAAATGAAACTTTTTTCTTTGCTTGGAATACTTTCAATTCAGAATTAGACAAGTTTCTTCTCAGACTTTGTTCTTTTAACCAATCATCAATCCCACTTTTAAGAAAATAACCATAATCATGTAACGCATTGTTGGAGATGGAGTTCGGACAAGCCACAAATAATCAACCCAACCTTAATTATGATATATATATATATATATATATAGGAATTTTATTATTTTAAAAGAAAAAAAAGAATTTTCAACCAATAATGCTTCATTTTAATTTGTATTTAATTTTAATGTAAAGGTATATTTGTAAACTTACATATATTATTAATTTCTAGTTTTTCTCTTTAAAAGGTAATTACATAAAATTTGTAACTTATTTTTCAAATATATATTTTTTCAGAAAATAAAAAAAAATTAAGTTAGAGTGTAGGACAAATTACTAGGTGTGTAGGATAAATTCGAGTTGTGTAGGATAAATTTAAATATGTGTAGGAAAATTTTTGAAATGTTTGGAATAACTTTTTATGTGTGTAGACAAAAAAAAAGTGATGCATAAAATAATAGTTTTATAACTAATTAATTACTTAGATATAGTAATAAATGAGATGAAATAAAAAGTATTTAGTATTTTACAATTGTATCATTTGTTCTCAATAAACCTCCCTCATTCTCTCTCCCTCTCTCTCTCTCTCTCTCTATATATATATATATATATATATATATATATAGGGTAAGGATATAGAGTAAACAACATTATAAGAGTGAATCGTGTGAACTGATCTAGACCATTGATTTTTATCATTCTAAAGTTTTGATTAGTGGCATGATTGTAATTATTGAGATTTGTTTTTCCTTTAAATTTAATTAAAAAGGGTAATTTTGTAATTACATAATGGGTCAGTTTTTTAAAACTGGAGACATGAAATGTTGCCATATATTTCGCCAGTTACTTGCTCCTCCAAAGTTGCCAGATATTTCGCCAGTTACTTGCTCCTCCAAATTCGCGTATATTATTTAATACACATGTGTACTGTTTATTAAAACTGGAATTCTACAGCAAGCTGCAACCTCGATTTATAATAATGCAGTAGCTTTACCATGTTACACATGTGTGCTATATGGTATCAACTAGAGGTCTGCATCAAAGTTGAATACTCGCATGTAATAATGCAGAAACTTCAAATTATACACATGTGTACTGTATGGTATCAACTAGAGGTTTACAGCAACGCTGCATCCACTTATATAACGTCATGCATCATCTTAACAGTATACACATGTGTATTAAATAATGTATATACTATGAAACTGTATGCTGATATGTAATAATGCATACAATACGCGACTATACACATGTGTACTGAATTGCAACAACTGGACGTTTACAACAAAACTGCATAATCACAAATAAAAACCGCAAACCGCGATTATGTGGATAATGAACGGGAATCGATGTGTACCATTAAAACAGTAAGGGCACCTATGGAATTGGAAGCAAATTACGCTGTACAAATAGGTATAAACAACCATTACAAAAAGTCTGTAAGATTTAGAAAGAAAAAAACATGAGTTGTACATATGTGTATAACATGGGGATAATATAAAACCACGAAAGTTATGAGTATTATCAATATACGTCTGTGTATATAAGCATACAACATCATCCTTCAGATAAAACATAATACAAACATCTCAACCATCTGTAATCATGATGACAAAAACTGCAAACCTAGAATACATATACAGAGCTGTGAGTCCCAAAACAGATTCGGATCATAGTGGTTGATTTTTTCACACAAACAACTATGGATTAGTTGTTTGAATGTGCAAATACTAAGAAAAACCAAGCAAAGAAGATGAAGAATCTTGTTTGGATCAAACAACCAGTGTTGTATATGAAATCCCAATAACATGTAATCAATAACAGCACCTGGAGACTCGGATGAAAGCACAACAGCAAAAATCACAACACAAGATGATCACCAAAATCTGTCCAAGAAACTTGGACAAGCCATTCATTCAAGAACACTTTTATACAAATTGACTACCCAGGGTAATTAATAATTACGCTGGATAGTTAAATACGCCGCCAACATTTAAGTTTCATATAATTACACTTTTGACTCTTCAACTTTGTCTAACTAATATAAACCAGCTCAAACTATGGATAATCAAGTACCAACGGTCTCAAAATGTTCTAAAAATATCCCCCCTAGACCGATGCGTGCTTGAGTTTCTTCAATCTTGTTTCGGTGCTTCAGGGTTTGCGGCTGATTCTTCGTCCTTGTTTTGTGCAGCTTGAACGATAGGTCGATCTGTGGATGCTTCAGTTATTTCTTGAGAGCTTAGATTAACAATAGCTTCACTTGAGGGTTGTTGTAACTCCGTAGTGGCTTCATATGTGGATGAAACTGGAGTTTGATGGTGAGATGCAGCTTGAGATGGTGAGGAGGCTTTTTATTGTGATGATGACTTATGCTTTCTCTTTCTTGTTCTTGCCTCCTCCTTTTTTGCCTGCTTCTGAATCCTAAGAACAATTTCCATCATCTCTATCTTCCTGTCTCGAGCTCGTTCCACAGCCCTTTGGAATAGCATTCCTTCTTCTCTATACTCATTTCCGGCTCCAACGTGGATTTTGTGACCAAAGAGAATGTTGAGATCGGAGAGGCAGAACATGAAAACATCCATCGGGTCTAGAATTCAAATATCTTCGTTAGACGCTAATCGTATCACTGCTTCTCATGTCTTCCCATCGTAAAACCATTTCTTGAACTGTGTAAGCATGACAGGCTATTCAGGTGGAATTTTGACTTTCGTTTCGACCTTAGCAGGATCAATCACCCAAGTAACCATTCCTTTTCCTGTGATGGGATCTTTTGTCGTCTTTGACACTCTTCTTCGTGGTCGTTGCGGCTTGAAAACTGTGAAGCCCGATTGCATTCTCTTAAAATGAGTCTTTCAAAGTCAGCTCTGATGCTACTGTTGGTTGGGTTTATCAGGTCTAGCCTCCCCAGTTCTCGAATGTCCCACCTTGGAAGGCTTTTCATGTCAGCTCCAGTCTTAAAATGCTGAATAACACCACATCGTCTCTTTACAATGAACATCCCTTTGAGATTGCAGTACTTCCAGCTTATTATTTTATCGGTGACTTCAGATTTTTCAATGGCAACCACCTGATAGAAGTCTGGAAACTTTTCCCTTTCTTTTCTGAACCATTCTGGATGCATTGGAGTTACTGCTTCACCATCCTCAGTTTCATAAATAGTATCTTCTTCCAAGCCCCACTTAACAACTCTTGCTAGCATTTCATCTATGTCTACCTCCTCCTCCTCACTTTCATCATCCTCAGTGACGTTCACAGCCGATTCTAGGCGCCTTTTCTTCTTTTCTGCAGCCTCAGCTTTTTGTCTTTCCTCTTCAGTTTTAAACTTTTCATAATAAAAAATATCACCAGATGAGAACATCGATGGTATGTTCACTTTGGTGCAAAGTTCTCTGATCATACGGTACATCTTTTCCATCCCATCCTGCTGGAATCTCACAAATCTCGTCTGTTCTTTGACGTATGCGTGAAGCTCTTTGTTTTTCTTTCTTTGTTTCCTCAGCTTCTCGCGAAGAACGTTAGTGTTGCTTACTTGATGTTTCAGCAGACATATTTCCTGAGCCGGACCTTTCCCAATGTCTTTTGCTAGCTTATCGTACAAGTCTTGAAATGGACGAGGTCTGCGAGGAGCTTGTTGCAGCATTTGTCTTGGTGGTTCCTCTGTCGAAGGTCCTTCCCCAGTTTTCTTACGTTTCTGCGAGGGAGATAGACTTGAGGCTTCTGGATCAACAATCAACTGATCTACAAACTCGTCTAACTGCTCTTGCTCGGAGGTGATTGTCACCGGTGTTTCAGATTCTGTCATATGACGTCTCTTTCTGCTAGTTTCTCTCTTCTCTCTTTCTTCGGCATCATGAATTGTGCGGAGATTCTCTATATGCTCGCGATGTTCTCTAGTGCCTCCAGCCCTAAAACTGCTTTCCATTAATCGTTCTTGAGGAGCACTTTCTTTCTGTTTCTTTGAGGAGTCCCCTTCCTTCATAATTTTCTTTCCTTTATTCTTTCTGACCAGCTGCTTGGTTTCTTCTTCCTCCTCTACTTCCTTATCACCATCTCCTTGTCTCTTTTTCTTTACACGTTCTTTGTATTTCTCATAGGCTGCTTTCACGATAGGATATATTTCCTCCCTATACATCCACTGATGCAACAGTACCCATTCCTCAGTTTTTAGCTCGGTGATCTGACGCCCTGTTGGCAGCTAGAACTTGTATAGGTCGTTGTCATGAGGAAGATTTGGATATTGGTCATTGATGATGAGCTGAACAAAACGAGGGTACATGGCCCATGTGGAGGAATTTGCATTATCAACCATGCAGTAGAAAATGAGGCCAGAGATATTGAATGACTGCTTTGTACAAGGGCTAAGCATAGCAGCAGACCATTCCAAGTTCAAACCGTCATATCCTCCTTTCCTATGTGCCAAGCTCATAGCGAATACATGAAGAATGAATCTCCAGTCCTTGGTAAGCCCTTTTCTTTTGATCTCATTTTTCTCTCTGAAGTCTCTAATATACCTCATTCCTTTAAACCCATCTAGGATGTCGTCCTTCTTCATTCTGAGCAAATCATTGTTCTTGTCTCCAAGACTGAGGACTCTGCGTATGTTTTCCTCTGTAACTACTATCTTCTTATTTCTGATTGTAGCTGTGATTCTTTTAATTTCGGTGACGGTCGACACTTTGGCTGTCTTCCAAAACTCTTCGACGTGGATGCTGTAGATGATAGGATCGGCTTGTACAGCGTAGCTGATCCTACTTGAATTTATCCACTCTGCTACATCTTCAAAATCGATTGGAGGTGGGACAAGCTTGCATGACTGATTGTGCTTTCGAGTTTTATCCCAAATAATCTCCTTCACCATTTCTGAAATCAAAAACAAGCTAATTAGATTTTTGCTCGTAGAAATATATATATATATATATATATATATATATATATATATATATAAGTATAAGTATATACAAATATATAATAATAATAATATATACAAATATATAAAAGAGCTGACAAATCCGCTACTAAATACGCCGGGCAAAACAGTTAAGTTCACCGGACACAAGACTAAGTTCGCCGGACAAAAGAAACTGACACACCTACACTGAGTAAGAATTATTTATGCTGCACATGACTAGCGGATTAAACTTTGACACGAGAATGAGTCCAGCGAAGATAATTATCTACGCTAGATTACCGGCGTAATTGTCAATTACGCCGGTTGCTTGAACTCGCGTTCAAGACTTAAATCCGCTGGTTCAGGTTTGTGATACCTACGCCAATTTTAAATTATCTACACTGCATTCATAGTAAATACGCTGGCTTCAAAGATTTCTTGATAAACCCCTTAAAAACCGGAAAACCAGATTCAATTGAATATTCATTAAGACCGTATATTGAAATCAACACACTATATCAACAAATACTCCACATTATAAGACCTAGAACAAACCGATATCGATCTAACGAAATCCGATTGAATTATTCAGTGATGAATGAACAAGAGTTTTGGGTTTTCGGAGATGTAAGAAGAAGATGAAGATAATTTAAAAATGATTCGCAAAGAAAATGAAACTGGATTATATATACATGATTACCTTCCAGCGTATTTATTAAATACGCTGGAACATTATATACGCCGCGTTAATATGTTTGTAAGATATCTTTATTTTTAAGAAAGCTTAGAAACAAATACGCTCGAAGATTTCAACTTTTCCCGAAAAACGTGCCCTTTTTGATTAAAATAATAGTGCAAAATTTTAAAATAATCTTAAGAGAAAAGAAAAATTGCAATCTGGATCCTGAAAGTTGTTCTTGGGTCCGGAAGCCTCCTTTTTCACATAAAGTTTATGCTAACTGACTTGAATCCTGTGACTTTCATGCGAAAGATCATACTGGTAACACTTCGTTTGATTAAGCTAAAATGTTAGAGATATATAGGAAAAAAAATTAAGGCACAAGAAAAACTGTCAATATGTTTGTGCTTTTAAATTCATGGACCTATCTTTCAACATGCGATCGGAGAGTCTTTTTATCAGAATGTTGTGCCCGTGAGTCCGTCAGGACATACCCCCGCGATCAAGGTATGCACAAAGATTCCTCATAACAGGTGAATATACTGACTTCATTCGTTTTTGAGATTTCAACGTTAGACAGTTGGTGTTCAGGTCAGTACTTCCGTACAGCAAAGAGACCAAGGTCTAACGAGGGCTATCGCAGATACCAGATGTGGTACGATTTAAGCACTTGAATAATTCTCAATGAGAGATTCATTTGTGTAGGGTTTTGGCTGCGTAGGCTCTTTTTAGAAAAGATATCATAGCTATGTCTAGGTCAGCATATATCTGGATGCAGCAGAAGAGCAACTATGATATCCCCAAATGATTAGCCAATATAAAGACCCGAAATCTCAGACTTTGGCAATCTATCAACGCAAGATTTAAGACCATTAAGCCATACGCCGCAATGTGTTACCCACAAGTTTCACAACATTGTGGGTATTCAGAATTCTTGTGTGATCATTAGAGTTTGTCTCCATTTCACAGTTTACTTCAAGGAATTGTTGAATCTACCGACATATCGTTGCTTGAGGCCTTAATCTTTTTCTGTTTTAAGATCAGAACAAAAGTGTTAGCAGATTTTCTATCATTTCTCGTGCAGGTGCCAAAGAAAAGATTTAGTCTCAACAATATTTTCTGGAAAACTTCCCCCCTAAATTTTATTTTCGAGAATCCTTTGCTTGAAAAGAAATTTTTAACTTTGCAGAAAATCTTTTTGCTGGACACATTTTATGAGATTGTTATTTATTATGAAAACCGGTTTTTTTTTTCACCAAAAGTCAGTTCCACTCAAGGAAGTTCACCATTCCCAACCAGGTTACCAACTGGTTGAATCGAGCTTTATCAAAGGCTTTCGTAAATATATCAGCTTTTTGTTGTACTGAATCCACTGGGACCACTTGGATGTATCCTTTCTCGTACGCATCTCTAATCGCATGAATGCGGATTTCAATGTGTTTCATTCTGGAGTGGTGGATAGGATTCTTCACAATCCCTAGACAAGCTTCATGTCGATGAATATTGGAGTCTTCATGATGTTGATCCCATAATCCAACAACTAATTCTGTATCCAAAGGACTTGTGAACAGCAATTGTAAGCTGCCGTGTATTCAGACTGAGCGGTAGATGTAGAGACTGTTGTCTGCTTTTTGCTCTGCCACGAAATAAGACGATTTCCCAAGAATTGGTAACCTCCAGAGACAGATTTGCTGTCTACTTTGCAACCTGCATGATCACTGTCAGAGTAAGCAATTAGATCAAAGTTACTATCTTTAGGATACCACAAACCAAGCTTTGGAGTTCCTTTGAGATAGCGAAAGATTCTCTTGACAACAACATCATGTGATTCTTTGGGATTTGTCTGAAAGTGGGCACAGAGACAGACAGCCCGCTTTATGTCAGGCCTACTGGCGGTCAGATACATTAACGAGCCAATCATTGAGCGACAGAGAGATTTGTTCACATGCTTTCCTTGAAGATCTGAAGTGAGTTCCGTCTGAGCAGCAAAAGGAGTGCTGGAGGATTTACAATCATTCATGCTATACTTTGAAAGAATATCTCTGACACACTTAGCCTGATGAATGAGGATACCATCTTTTCTTTGCTTCACTTCCAATCCTAAGAAAAACGTGAGTTCTCCCATCATACTCATTTCAAACTTTGCTTTCATCACCTTCTCGAATTCTCTGCAAAGGGCTTCATCTGTCGACCAAAAAATGATATCGTCTACGTAGATTTGAACCAACATCACATCTTCTCCAATCCTTTTTGTGAAGAGAGTCATGTCAATTTTGCCTCTTGAGTATCCACACTCCAGAAGATATGTTGACAAAGTCTCGTACTATGCTCTAGGTGCTTGGTGAAGACCATAGAGAGCTTTGTCAAGCTTGTAGTATTTCGTGGGAGAATAAGGTTCTTCAAAACCTGGAGGTTGACAGACATAAACTTCTTCTTTCACTTTCCCATACAGAAAAGTACTCTTTACATCCATTTGAAACACCTTAAAGTTTTTGAATGAAGCATAGGCCAAGAATATTCTGATGGCCTCTAACCGTGCAACAGGTGCAAAAACTTCCTCGTAGTCAATCCCTTCTTCCTGTCGAAACCCTTGAACCACTAATCTAGCCTTCTTGATAACCACACCATGATCATCCATCTTATTACGAAACACCCACTTGGTACCAATAGGATACTTTCCGTCTGGTAGGTCAACGAGTTCCCAGACTTTAAGTTTTCGAAATTGTGCCAATTCTTCCTGCATAGCTTGCACCCAACTTGAATCTTGAATAGCTTCTTCGATATCCTTTGGGACAGACTGCGAAAGAAAGGCTGCATATAGTCCTCTGTTGATGGTATGTGTTTGACCACGTGTTCGAACTCCATCTTCAACAGAACCGATGACATTTTCAATTGGATGGTTTCGATTGATCTTGTACCCTGCATTGGTGTGAGTTTCAACTTGTTGAGGCAGATTAGAGAAGTGTTCGTCGACGTAGATGATTGGAGTTTCATCTTCTTTGGGTGGTTCATCCACAACCTGCTGTGAAGAAGAATCATCATGTGTAGATGCGTTCTCAGCAGATGTGTCACCATTTACTTTGAACACCGGAAGAGTAGAAGAGGCAGAGACATGGGTGAAACGGGTTGTAAACGGAGTAAAACCAATGTCTGAGGCATCAAACAAAGGTTCCAACGGAGTGGATTCTGCAGGTTCGGATTCAGTGATGGGTTCATTGATGCTGAAAGTGTTGAATATAATATCCACGTCATAAAACCAATTCGGAGCGCTTCTAATGTTAGTGGAGTTTCCTTCTTGAAAATCAACGTAGTATGATTCAATCACCATCTAGGTCCTTTTGTTGTAGACTTGATATGCCTTTTGAGAAGATGAATAGTCCATGAAGTAGCACACGTCACCGACTGCATCAAACTTGATGAGATTGTCTTCAGTGTTGAGAAGTGTGCATGAACATCCGAATGGTCTGAAGAAATCTATCAGAGGCTTTCTTTTGAAAAGTAGTTCATAGGTTGTCTTTCCATGAGGTTTGACGATAAGAACACGATTCAAAACATAGCATGCTGTGTTGACCACTTCAGCCCAGAAGATTATGGGAAGCTTAGAGTCGACAAGCATAGTTCTTGCAGCTTCGATGAGAGTTCTGTTTTTGCGTTCTGCTACTCCGTTTTGCTGAGGAGTCCTGGCAGCACTGTATTGGAGGTGAATTCCCTTATCTTCACAGAAGGAGACAAACGTATGATTTTTAAATTCAGTTCCGTTGTCGCTTCTGATGGAGTTGACTTTCAGCTTGATCACGTTTTCAATCATGGGAATGAAGCTCTTCAGAATGGATGCCGTTTCGCTTTTGACTTCAAGAAAGAATACCCATGAAAACCGTGAGAAATCATCTGTAATCACCAAACAATAAGATCTTTTAGCTAAACTTTTAACGCTAATTGGGCCAAAAAGATCCATGTGAAGTCATTACAGAGGAGTAGATATCGTATTCACTGCTTTGGACTTATGAGGCTTTTTATGCTGCTTTCCTTGGGCACATGCTATGCACTTTTCTGAGAAAGGAAAATCTTTCATAGGTAAACCTCTTACTAGATTTAATTTAGAAAGTTTATTTATGTTCTTAAATTCACATGCCCCAAATGTTTGTGCCACAACAGTGATTCCGATTCCGATGCTTTTGACATAAGACTTGTCATTGGCTCATTTGATTTGGCATTCTTCATATTTAGCACGTAGGTGTTATTTTGACGAGAAGCTCTAAGCATGACCATCTCTTTTGGGAAGGAGTAACCGGGTTTGAGGAATAAGCACTCCGTGTCATAGAACGGCACCGCGATTCCTTTGTCACAGACTTGTGAAACACTCATAAGATTGTAACACAATTCATGAACATAATTCACATTCTCCAAAGTGAGTGCTTCTGACACTACGTCACCCATTCCGACGATTTTTCCTCCCTTTTCGTCTCCGGCAAAGGATAAAAAGTAACCATCAATACTCGAAAGTTGGTAAGCAGATCTTTTAGCCCAGTCATGTGCCTGGAGCAACCGCTGTCAACGTGCCAGATATATTCCATGAGCATCCGAAGCCATTTCTGAATTTTATTCTGTTATACAACAACAACAACAATAAAATATGTACAATTAGCTAGTTTTTTGAACCCAGACTTGCTTTATATTCGTTCTCTGGCAAAAACAGGTTGAATCAACTAGTATTTTACTGATTTCTTTAAACTGTCAAATTGATCAGTGAAACTTTTTACTAGATCTTGACTAGGTTTAGAAAATTTATTGCTTTTACAATGTTTCGCCGTATGTCCTAAATGACCACAGCGAAAACATTGTTTTTGACTCGATCTTTTCTTCCTGGGTGTTGAGTGTGAAGATGATGTATGTGATGAGAGTTTGGAGCATCTTGAGGAGTTTGATGATGTAATGTGGCTTGAATCTTTAGCTTTCTTCAGTTTCTCTTCAAGATGATGTTTATCTTCATTGTCGACTTCACTACGCTCACTGTCTGATGAGGAGAATGACTCTTGACTTTCATCTGACCTTTCTTCATCGCTTTCTGAAGTTGTTGTGCTTGAGTCTTCAGTGAAATCTTTATCAGTCTCTGATGTACCTGCAATTGATGGAACAAATTTTGGAATTTCCTTTGTAAGGAACTTTCCAAAACTGTTTTTCTTTAACTCTGGCACAAATACATGAGATTCAAGCATAACATTTTTATCATTGAGATCAAAGTTTAGGTCATGACCCTCAACCTTGGCAAACCCTTGGTTGTGAGCCTTAAGTGTAGGCACATTGCCATTACAGTCATCCGTTCTAGATAAACTATTACAGTTATCTCGAATAGATATTTTGTTCGTCTTATCACAATTCCAGGCGAACCAGTTAACAGTTGAATAACTGTCGCCTGAATAGCCTATTCCTATTTTCATCCCTCCACAATCATCTTCCCCATCGCACACATCTTCCTTACTCTCGCACAGATCTGCATTACTTTCCGAAAGGTTAGTGTTGTTTTCGGATTTCTAAAAAATACTTTGATCCAAAAGATCATTTTATTGGATTAAGTCGTTCTTAGGATGAGGAGATGGCATAGGAACATAATTTTTGCTGTGCGGAAGAGGAAATAATTTTCTTTCGTTTCCAAGTTTATCTTTATATCCAATTCCATCCTTTATGAGTGTCGGTCGTTGGCAGTTTACAATGTCAACCAGTGCTTTTTGGCTAATTTTCTATTTATCAATAATGATTTGTAACTTATTGTTTTCATTTTGAGATTTTTCTAGCTTTTCAGTCAAATCATTTATGATAAAGTCTTTTCTGAAAACAAATTCCTTTTAGTTTGCATTTCAGCTATGGTTGAATTCAACTTTCGCTGATATGCACCCTCATTTCCTTTTAGCTCTTGATTTATTTTCAAAACTTTTTCTTTTTTCTTTAATTATATCACGGTTGAGTGATTTTTAGTGTGCCACGACGTTCAAACATGGTTTTGAGCACAACTTTGCTATAAATTCATATGGAATGCTGTTTACCAAATCCTTATCTTCGGCTTCTGATTTCATGGCGGTAGAGGATGTTCCAACCGCTGCATTCTTGCTGGTACTGATGACTTCTTGAATAGCAGGCTTCGACTCATTCAACTCAGCTTTCTGTTGTCTCTTCTCTGAGGCAGGAGAGATGATGCTTTTCAAACCAGTGTCATCTTTTGAAATCTTGGAGGTTTGTTTTTCAACATCATTTGAGGCAGACGTGGCCGAGACAGTGGTAATGTTTGCCATGAGGGCCTTGTTTACTTCACCTTTTGCCCCAGCTATCTCCTCCGACCAATCATAATCTTCAACCACTAAAGCTTTATGATTATTTTCAGCATCGTCATTATTTCCTTCAATGGCAATCGGCCTTCTTGCCTGGTTAATTTCGGGATTCTCGTTCTTCAACAACGGACACTCTCTCTTGAAGTGGCCCAAGTCTTTGCAGTTATAACATCTAAGCTTGGATTTGTCAAATCCAACTTTTCCAAGAGCCAACCTCTTTCCTGTTTTATCCTAGAATTTCTTAAATCTTAGAGTGATCATTGCCATCTGCCATTTCAGATCCATTTCCTCCATGTCGTCTGGATCTACTTGATACATGTCTTCTGTTGTTAGGAATTCTCTCTTCAACTCTTCTGACATAAGCGCCTCATAGCTACTTAAGAAAGTATTAAAAAGAGCTACATGTTCTGTGGAAATTTTAAGTGCTTGAGTGTCGCTGGCCATGTTGGTCTTCTCGGAAGATGACGAGGCCTTTACAGAGTTTGCGGAAGCATTTGAATAGGATTCGACAGCACTTTGGGGATTTGATCCACATGAGGTGACAGGAGCAAGAAATGCCATATTCTTGGGGACCGAGGTTGTAGCAGCTTGCTGAGGCATCTTCTGAGAATATCCAGTTTGATTCATTTCACTTTTCACGATATCCATTTCAAAGGCTTTTAAAGTGTTAATCAATTCTGAGAGAGTAACTAGAGTTGTGTTGGTGAGGAAAGTTCTCTTAATCATCATGCATTGAAGACTCCATTCTTTTGGTAGAGAATCTAGCAGCTTCTTGGTCGATGCATAATTTGCGACTGGGTTTCCCACCTTCTTCATTTTGGTCAACACCCCCAGAAATCTGCTTATGTGGTCGGACAAGCTTTCGCCACGAATACTTCCAAACATATCATATTCTTTCTGCACCATGTCTCGTTTGTTCTCCTTGAGTTCCTAATTGCCTTCATAATGATCGATTAGAGCCAACCATAGTTCATGTGCCGAGGTATATTCTTCAAACAGATTGTTATCATCCTTTGACAGAGCCATAGTGAGAGCAGCGTGAGCCCTCCTGTCACGTTGAAGGAGTGTCCTATCTTCATCTGTGAATGTTGAAGGATCTTCATTGATAGTACGAATGTCGTCACGTATTATCATAGGAACATGCGGGCCCACAGTGACTGACATCCATTGAGTATAATCGGTATACTCGAAAAAGGACTTGATCCTGTTTTTCCAGTTGCTTAAATCTTCCGAGCCTTTCAACTTTGGTGGCCTTGTAGCAGTTCCAGTTTCTAGTTCGGCTTGAGCAATCGGATTGAGTTGATTGAGAGACATGATAGATGAATGATGATCAAATACGCTGAGATTTATTGGATCAGAGAACAATTACGCTCGCTAGAAGGTAATTACGCTGCACCAAAGATTTAAATACGCTGCACTTGAAATAATTACGCTGATGGGATCGGCGATTTTGTCCTGCAAAAGGCTAAATCCGCTGGATATTCGAAAACAAGCAAAGGTTTAGTTATTTCGCTGAACACCATGATAAAATCGCTGAGGATTAGTATCACTGATTTCGAAGTCGCCTTCGAGTAAATTCGCTGGATAATTACGCTGCCAATATGATAACTACACTGATTTAAGACCAGCGTAGTTGTTAACTACGCTTAATTCAAATTAAATACGCTGGATTCAAAATAAATACGCCAACTTCAAATATATCTACGCTAGCTTCATCATTAAATACGTCCAGAACGGTTTTAGTACGAACAAAAATTCATGTTTCTTTGTAGCTAAATGACCAAAAAGTTTACCAAGCTACTGATTAACAACTCCCCAAAGATTAAACACACAAGATCAAGCCATTTCAACCCAAAAAAAATTTGAAAAACTTTGAAACTTTTAAACTTTTGAAAAACCTTCAAAACTTGAAGAATCTTAATAAAAACTCAAACAATCAAGAGCACAAAGGCTCTGATACCAAATTGTGAGTCCCAAAACAGATTCGGATCACAGTGGTTTTTTGTTTTCACCCAAACAACTATGGATTAGTTGTTTGAATGTGCAAATACTAAGAAAAACCAAGCAAAAAAGATGAAGAATCTTGTTTGGATCAAACAACCAGTGTTGTATATGAAATCCCAATAACATGTAATCAATAACAGCACCTGGATACTCGGATGAAAGCACAACAGCAAAAATCACAACACAAGAAGATCACCAAACTCTGTCCAAGAAACTTGGACAAGCCATTCATTCAAGAACACTTTTATACAAACTGACTACCCAACGTAATTAATTATTACGCTGGCTAGTTAAATACGCCACCAACATTTAAGTTTCATATAATTACACTTTTGACCCTTCAATTTTGTCTAACTAATATAAACCAGCTCAAACTATGGATAATCAAGTACCAACGGTCTCAAAATGTTCTAACAAGAGCGATGAAATCAACATGAAACAAAACCGAATACGAACACAAGATTGTTAATTGGACTATTGTGGTTGTTATATTGGCCGTCGCTAGTTTGGTTGTTACTACTTGAGTCGACCATGAAAGATCATGAAGATGAACTATATGACGTTCAAAGAAAAAAAATACAAAATGATGAAGAACTGCTCGATTGAAAAAAAAATCTGGTGTGTTTTGATCGGTGATTTTGATATAGATCTTGTTTAGATTTAAAAGATATTTTGAATAATCACAAAAATAGGAAAGTGTAACTACTATGGATTAATTAAAATAGTAATTAATAATAATTTAATGTATAATTACAATCCTATCCTTTATAACTAAAAAAAAAATCAAGCGTCAAAATTAGTTCACTCTCAAGAATTTGTTCACAAATGATCCTAGTGAAGGAGTTAAAATGAGAAGAAAATTTTTGTAAGAATAAAAAGAATAACTTTTAAACAAATAGAAATTCTTCACTTACTTCATTTAATGTGTGTATTTAATATTATGAAAAAAGACATATAGGTAAATCTATAATTGTCATTAATTAGCTAATTAATTAAACTTGTAACTAATTTTTTTAATATACTTTTTCAAGATAAAATAATCTATGATGAAGGACAATTTTCGACATGTGTAGGATAAATTTTAATATGTGTAGAATAAATTTTGAAATGTGTAAGTATTTTTACATATGTGTAGGGTAAATTCCGATAAGTATAAGATATATGTAGGATAAATTTTGAAATGTTTAGGATAAATATTTTTGTTTTATTAATGAGAGATAACATAATTAATGAGAGGAGTTATAAATTATTTAATACTTTACCATTATGTCCATTATTCTTTTTCTTCTCACATTAATTTTTTTCTCAAATGAACCTTCCCCAATGATCCTATTCTTATATATATATATATATATATATATATATATATATATATATAATATAGCATAGTAATAATTATACAAATAAATTAAGCCTTACTTGACATATATGCCATTGGTCTTTTCGATTATATTCGATCGGATCAATAATAGGTTAATACTTATATAATATGCGATTACGGATATGTAATTTGACCGATTACTAGTTATCACAGATATTTAACTTTGTTTTATGCAATGTAATTTATATGATGATATATATGTAATTCTGTAATTATATTATTAAATTTCGTGATTACATATATATTCTTATAATCAGTTTTTAATGGATTTTGTTATGGAAAACAAAACCTTCCGATAGGAGAAAAAATGAGGATTCTCAGAAATTTCTTTCGATAGTTTGTGGTTTTCATGGTAAAAAAATTATAAAAATGACAAGTGAGCAAAGTTCAAGCATGAAAAGGGTCTATAGAGGAAAGAATGATAAAAAGTCTGATTTCATACTCTTTCATTTTTCGCAAATGAATTTTTAATAAGATATTATTCTTTTGAAAAATTATATCATAAAATTTAGTATTTTAATCTTTTTAATTTGAATGTATGTATATTCTAAATCAATTAAAAGACGTTAACGTGTTGTGCGTACTAATAAATATGGGTTACACAACTACTTAGATAATGCGCGTAAGTATACACATAGATTGCGTAATTGGTAATATAATTTGCATGGTTAGTTATACAAATTTGGGTAGTTATGTAATTTTGTGCATAATTATGGTGTGGATTAATTTACCACTCGCACAATGACTCATGTCGTGTCCTCGTAGTTTTGTATCCTTTCTACGTTAACCTCACCCGATGTACATGATATATATTGATGAGGAACATCCATGTTTCTCAACCTTCTCAATGTGTGGGCCGAACGACAAACCAAGTGGTGTCCAATGTGAATAGTGGGCTCGTGGTGTATGACCCAGGTGGGCAGCAATGGTGGATCAAGGTCCGAGGCACGGGTTTGAATAAGAGAGATCATGGGTTTAAATTAAGGAGATTTGGTTGTCGGTTTTTGTTATTTTAGAGTTTTCCCCCTATTTTCAAGGGTTTTTAGTTAAACTAGTTAAGTAAGAAGGATCTAGGGTTGTTTTCAGATAATTTTTGTTTTTGATTAAACCTTTAATTCGAGTCATGAAGACTTCGACATAGTTGATTGGTTGGAACTTTCAGGTTCAATATAAACGAAACGTCAGCATTCGGTACACAATTTAGTCATATGATGAGGGTTAGCTACCCGAGTCATACTTAAATCAAAACGTTGTGAACTTTACTTTTACTAAACTCAAATTTTGTGAATTCGCCAACTTTATTGTTGACACGTAGTTGCATGCTTTGCAGGTCAGTAGGTACAACTTTGGACGGGCATTGCAATTGGCCGGAGTGGGTGGTTCATTTAAACATATTGTTTTGAAAATTTATCTAACTTGTAGTTTTAAGTTCCTGTTGGTTTTTAACTTTATTTTCCGCTACAACACAAACTGTCTTTTAAACAAATTAAAACCTTATCGTTAATCATGTTAGTAGTGGTGCTTTTATTATCTTAAATGCTTGGTTCAACATGATTAGCGGCTAGATCCTGTTTAGTCACACGCCTCGCGGTAAAACCCCGCATGTGGAATTTGAGGGTGTGACAGATTGGTATCAGAGCCATTGGTTATAGTGAACTAGGTTTAAAAATATAAAATATTTTTTATGAAAACCAGACTATAATCGCTCTTTATTGGAAACCACCACGACACCACACTCCAGATTGCAGGGTTTGTCATACTTAGATACATACATGGTAATTGCATTACTTGGCATCCACACGTGCATTATTTATTTATAGCACCATGACTAATGTGCGAACTAAATATCTAAACATGATATACCGTAGGAACCGGTCAATCCTGAACCACCGACCAATCACAATACCCAACCCATTTACTCCATATTAAAAGGTTACAAGCTCGCCTTAAAACCATTCCAAACCATACAACCAACGTGTCCATTTGCGTACGATACCCATGATTTAATGTTACCGAAAAACGTTCCTAAAAGTCGTCCTCGATATTTTTCTCACATTCCAAAATAACCCCTAACAAAGAATATAAGCTTTTACAGAGTCATACCTTTGTGTACGTGACATCCTTGGCGCGTCTATTTTACTCTGAACTCCCGACACAAAATGCGAGTTGAATATTGTTCCACCCATAACCTAACCATACGACTTTCGTTTCATGTGTTCTACCTATCCACGTTATCGTCTCGACATACCCGACATCTAAAAATTATCGGTGTCATCCGCCGACGTCGCCACTGCTGCCAGAACACATATCTGACTCTTTGTTTGTTCTATTTTGCGCGTCAATATTCGAGTAGACCATAACCGACCCAAACGAACTCGGATTTAGGCGAATAATATGTCTAGGCGTTCGTGTCGACGAACCGCATCATGTCCACCTATCGCCATTGCCGGAAACCACCGCTATAGTCGCTGGAAAATGAAACAGTGGTTGGAAGTCACAGTTTTGCGCTATTGTCATTGTGCAGCTCGAAACCTTATCATCCGAACTCCGTTACGGACAAAAGATATATCCATGTGAGCGTGACGTAATGAACTTTCATCCCGTGCCATTGTTGTTTCCGTGCTACTGGAGCTGCCACTTGTGACTAGAATAGTTGTCGGAATTCTTCGGTTATTTGTTGGATTCTTTGTTGTCCATTTAATTCCTCGCCTTAGCATAATCAACCTCCCATTCCTTCGATCCACAACCAAAATAACGTAACGCTAACAACCATATCACAATCCCCATCGATCACAAGGCTACCCCCATTACCCTGTTATGTGGTTAATTCTTAGTATAACTTGATTTACACCTTAGCATACCCAACTCAGCAAATGGATGTCTCCTAATGATTCGGTGGTCTTAGGGACATTAGAAGACGGAGATACGGATAAGTCAACACATATATGAACGCGATGATTTAGACATTTTCCTTACCCCCTTATATTGCATGAGTCATTATCTCTTCACTAGAATTTGCATTGGCCAATGCTTACCGTCTAATGCGACATATAGTTACTATTATCAGCTAGGACAAATCTATCATTCCTATTGCGGTGACGCTACATCTTCGCTTCTCCATGCGAAAACTTTAATAAGACTTCACTCTAGCTTAGAGACTTTGGTAAGCTCGACTTTCAATCCTTGGTGATCACTTCTTGAACCCTGAAGATGGTGATGTGTTGTTGATACAACCATACCATTTTGAACATGTTTTCACGTCCTCACATTGAAACCTCTTGATGACATATGTGCTATTTCTAATTCATCCGCACAGCATAATGCAACTCTTTCGAGTTTGGTTGCTTACCGGCTTGACAAATCGTAAACTCATTTAAGTTCATGGGTCATAGTGAATATATCTTTACTCGCACAGGGGCAAGCACGAAAACCTTAACGGACGCGTCAGTTGAACCTCGACATTACAAACTCGGAACAACCATTTTTCTTTGGTTAACTCTTGTTATGCCAACACCATTGGTGTAACACTTTTATCGATGAATAACCTTCTTTATTACTATTTTATACCACTTGCGTACGACCAACTTAATTCTCGACATCGGATAAATCCTTACTACTGATCCTAAAACATTTATGTATTGCATCAAGTTGAACACATCGATTATGGCCACACTTTGTTATGTTCTTCACATTTTATCATGTTGCGCTTAAATGAACACCACAGTTCTTATTCATGCCTGTCATACCCAAATATTCGCTTGGTTAAATCACTCTCTATACGTCACTCGAGGAGCAACAAGCCATACTTAAGTTCATCAAGTGAAGAAGCACAAAGTAAACTTTCTACTTCCATGAGGTATGCCGAGGTCAACACCTTTTTCGTGTGAAAGTACATTACTTATGTATAACTTCGTCTTCATTGACCTCTTTATTTCTGTACTTATTTCCTCTTAGACCGAGAGATGATCATCTCGTCTACTGCAACCAACTATAACCATAATACCATGATTGATACCTACCAAAAATCTCATTTCCCTCTGCATGAATGTGGCAAGCCACTACCATTCTGAGCTAAAGGGGCATGATGCCTGACTGGAGCTAGACAAGTTGACTGCCAAGAACCACTATCCACTCCCACACATTGATGATCTATTCGACCAACTACAAGGGTCGAGCTATTGTTCAAAGATCAATCTAAGATCAGGCTATCATCAGTTGAGAGTCCGAGATGAAAACATATCTAAAACAACATTCAGGTTTCGATACAACCACTACGAGTTACTTGCTATGCCTTTGGGCTAACAAATGCATCAACGTTTTTTATGGATCTTATGAACTAGGTGTGCAAGCTCTACCTTGACAAGTTCATTATTGTTTCTATTGACGATATCCTAATCTACTTTAGATCCAAGAGGAACACGAGCGACATCTGCGTCTTATTTTGGAACTCTTATGGAATGAACAACTCTACGCTAAATTCTCGAAATGCGACTTTTGGCTTTGTGAAGTCCGTTTCCTTGGTCATGTGGTCAATGAAGCTGGGATTCAAGTTGATCCAGCTAAGACCGACTCTATCAAGAATTGGCATGCGCCTAAAACTCCAATAGAAATCCGCCAATTCCTTGGCCTGGCAGGTTATTACTGTATATTCATCGAAGGATTCTCGAAGATTGTACAACCTCTTACTGCCCTAACTCAAAAGGGTGTCACCTACAAGTGGTAATGCTCAAGAATCCGCGTTTCAGCATTTGAAAGAGAAGCTTTGTAGTGCACCTATTCTATCTCTACCTGAGGGCACCGATGATTTTTTTGTCTACCACGACGCGTCCATTCAGGGACTCGGTTGCGTGTTGATGCAACGCGAGAAAGTCATTGCTTACGCGTCCCGACAACTCAAGGTCCATGAAAAGAACTACACTACCCAGGACCTAGAGTTGGGAGCTGTAGATTTGCACTCAAGATCTGGAGACACTACTTGTACGGTACCAAGTGCATGATATACACCGATCACAAGAGTCTCCAGCACATACTCGACCAAAAGGAGTTAAACATGCGACAACATCGATGGGTTGAACTTCTAAATGATTATGAGTGCACAATTAATATCATTCGGGCAAGGCATACGTCGAAGCCGACACCCTCAATCGAAAAGAAACCAAGCCCAAACGAGTTCGTGCTCTACAACTTACGATCCATTCGAACCTTCCCGAGCAAATTCGCAACGCTCAAGTTGAAGTACTAAAGGAAGAGAACCTCCTAGCTGAATCTATGCGGGGCATGGAGAAACAAATCAAGCTCAAATCTGATGGCATTCATTACTTCATGGAGCGTATATGGGTTCCATCCTATGGAAATATGCGAGAGCTTATGATGGACGAAGCACACAAGTCTCGATACTCAATACATCATGCATCTGACAAGATTTATCATGATCTGAAGGTATTGTACTCGTGGCCTAACATGAAGGCAAGTATAGCAAAGTATGTTAGTAAGTGCTTGACCTGTGCTAGGGTCAAGACCGAGTATCAAAAGCCATCTGGGTTACTTCAGCAACCAGAAATACCAACATGGAAATGGGAGCAAATTTCCATGGATTTTGTCACCGTGCTACCAAGAACTCAAAGCGGAAATGACACCATCTAGTGATCATAGACCGCCTAACTAAATCTGCCCACTTCCTCGTGATCAAAGAAACCGACAAATATGACACGCTTGCCAGTTTATACTTGAAGGAAGTAGTCTCGTGGCATGGAGTGCCCATCTCTATCATCTCCGATCTTGACCCTCGTTTTGCGTCCTACCTATGGCAGTCCATGCATAATCATTCGGCTCACGATTAGACATGAGCACGGCCTATCACCCACAAACTGATGGTCAGACCGAACGCACCTTCCATACACTTGAGGACATGTTGCAAACGTGTGTTATTGATTTCTGTAAAGGTTGGGAAAGACACCTACCCCTGGTGGAATTCTCTTACAACAATAGTTATCACTCGAGCATACAAGCCGCATCGTTCGAAGCATTGTCCTGACGGAAATGCGGATCACTTATTTGTTGGGCTGAAGTTGGAGACAGCCAAATCATTGATCCTGAGTTCGTGCTTGGAACATCAGAGAAGATCATTCAGATCAGAAACTAGAAGGTGGCAGTTCGTGACCGACAGAAAAGCTATGTTGATAAGCGTAGGAAACTGTTGGAATTCCAAGTGGGTGACAGGGTCTTGTTAAAAGTCTCACCTTGGAAGGGTGTTTTCGTTTTGGTAAACGGGGCAAGCTCAATCTGCGTTATCTTGGACCATTCGAGATCACGGAAATTATTGGCAAAGTGGTTCATAGATTGGAATACCTGAAGAACTCAGAGATGTGCACAATGTCTTTCATGTCTCGAATCTGAAGAATTGTCTATCTGATGAGACACGTGTGGTTCCATACAAAGAACTCAATATCAATGACCAACTCCGTTTCATTGAAGAACTAGTTGAAATCATGGACCGGGAAGTCAAAATGCTTAAACGCAGTAAAATTCCTATAGTCCGGGTTCGTTGGAATTCAAAGTGTGGACCAGAATTCACATGGGAGCGGGGAAGATCAAATGATGCGTAAATACCCCCAATTGTTCAAAAATAATGCATTAAACATTGAAGTTGCTACTTAATTTAGGGACGATATTCCAAATTAACTTGGGGATGATGTGACGCCCCATGAAAGCGTTCGACCACACTAGCTTCTTCTGCGACAGTTTGCAAATTTTTGGGACGAAAATTCTATCAACTTGGGGATGATGTGACAACTTAGATTTTTCAGGTTAACTCCGTTAGCACAACTCCGTTATCTTTAACATGAATTAAAACATTCATTATAGCATTTCACTTCATATTCGTTGGTTAAGTGTGTCAGTTAGTACATGAACACTCATGTAATAATAATTTGACGAATCAACTGAATTAACAAACTGCACAAAAGTCTTACCCCGAACATTGGTGAAACATGGATATAGTATTACAAACAATGATTGAGTGGAATTATATGTTACCTGATTACATGGACTACTTGTTAGTTGTTTCTCGTAATTGGGAATAACGTGCGGTTTTGTGTGATCTAGCGTTATAAAAATATTTATGTTTATAAACAAACTAGTGGTTTTTATTTTTATAGAGTTGAGCTATTAAAAACTAGTAAAAATGGTTTAGTGGGATTGTGTTAGCTAGAGAGGGCAACTAAAAGTTACAAAAGCCAACCAAAAGGCCCACCCATGGGTTTTAATTAGTTAAAAAAATGCATAACCTAACCCTAAATCCCCAAAATACATATGCCAGCCCCACCTCCATCATAATTTCAAAAATTTTCCTTTAAAACACCATTCTACATTGATTTGTTGCTTGGATCTTTCAAGAGGTGGCTTGCTTGATCGATTTCAATACCATTTAACGCTTACAAGTAAGTTCAGGCTGCGTTTTTCGTCAAAATTTGTAGCGTATTAAGAGTGTCATAACTCAATGTAGGAATTGATTATGATCTCAAATTTTTACAGTAGGAAGTTCCTGTAGGTCAAGAAAATCTGAAACTGGAATTTCGTAAAAAGAATAAACAAGGATTTTTTATTTTTGGCATAAAATGTCATCAGAAAGTTGTAGATGAGACCTAGGTGTAGATAATGATTTTTAGTGATTTTGTTTTGTAATGATTCAGGTTATGAAAAAAAATACACAAGTATTCGGAAACTAAATGGCACGTTTTGTTAAAATATCATAATTTTATGAGTTCGTTTAGTATTTTAAATAAATTCCGAAAAACTGCCTTAAAACTGACATGAAACTGCATAAGCTGAAAGTATTTGTGAACGTGTTAAATATGATTATATGTTGCAACAAAGTGTTGTATGTTATTAGAAACGTTAACGGGTGTCTATGAATGCGTTATATGGAATTAGACGATCATATGCCCAAACTTACCTAAATGTATGACAACGTGATTCTGTGACTATGTGTTAGACTACGTGTAGGATTCATAAATTAAACTAATTGAAATGGTAAATATATTAGAAGGATATTTGACTTTCCTGATTACCTTTCAAGTTTACTACCGAGCAAACTAAGGTGAGTTCACAACTCTTTTCTAAAAGCATGCGTCCCTGGTTTGGGACAACACTTTTTACAGTATCCCTGGTTTGGGCTACATGCGCGTCCCTTGTGTGGACCACTGAAACATGCCATCCACTAGAGGTGGATAGTACACTTAGAATAAACGAAAAATGTATCATGAAAGTCCCTACATTTTACCGATTAGATTGCCGGGTGAGCATATGCGGGATATTAGTTGATAGTGCCATTAGGTTTGACAAACCTCACACCATGCTGGAGGCCGGGCGTGAACTTCTAACCATCACTCTTGCTTTAATGTTGATAGACATTATTGGGGGCACAAACGAAACGTCAGCATTCTGTACACAAATTAGTCATATGATGAGGGTTAGCTACCCGAGTCATACTTAAATCAAAACGTTGTGAACTTTACTTTTACTAAACTCAAATTTTATGAATTCGCCAACTTTATTGTTGACACGTAGTTGCATGCTTTGCAGGTCACTAGGTACAGCTTTGGACGGGCATTGAAATTGGCTGGAGTGGGTGGTTCATTTAAACATATTGTTTTGAACATTTATCTAACTTGTAGTTTTAAGTTCCTGTTGGTTTTTAACTTTATTTTCCGCTGCAACACAAACTGTCTTTTAAACAAATTAAAACCTTATCGTTAATCATGTTAGTAATGATGCTTTTATTATTTTAAATGGTTGGTTCAACATGATTAGCGGCTAGATCCTGTTCAGTCACACGCCTCGCGATAAAACCCCGCATGTGGAATTTGAGGGTGTGACAAAATAGGGTGCAAACGATGTGTAAATATGTCCACCTTATAATCTTTTTGTTGATAAAGAGATTAACCTTTGAGGATATGTCCCAACACTTGAATTAGAATGGTGACGATAGACCAGTTATACAGCTTGGTATTGACAACCCTAGAAATCTTTCGTGGTTAACACGATAATTGGTTTCACGTATAAATTCATGTTGGCAACAAGGTTGGTGTTGATGATAATGGATCCGTGTAGCCAAATGGTGCATACAACTTGGTATTGTAGTTGGCATCATGGTTGAGTATTAAATTGGTGGAATTAACTATCATTTGTAGTGAATTAAATAAATGTCAACTATTTAGTCAATTTTGTTGCTATGAAAAAGAGATAAATGGGTCTTTATGAGGTTGCTGCTAAGTTGGTAGGATTTGAGGGACAACATGATGCCATCAGATTATCATGACATTTTATTGCAAACTCAACCCAATTTAGATGTATGGGTTATAACTTAGGATCTAAAGTTGGTGAGATATGGCAACCGACGTGAGTATTTCGAGGGCAGTTGTAGGACCACATCATCATATACGCAACTATAAAGAATAAGGATGTGTGGCAGTTACGGGGAAGTGCTCCAATCTTTAAAATAGTGGCCAAACAACATCGAATGCTGGCGGATTTGGGCTGTTAAAGAAGATAACGAATGTATCACACCCCAACTGATTGCGGAAACATCAGGGCAGGATGAAATAGGTTGTTCGGGACATCACACCTTGCTATTTATGTCAATCTTTAAATAAAATTTCATTTTCATTGATGAACTAAGTGGTACATTGTTTGGAATGGAAATACATCAAGGAAATTTACGACAAAATGAAAAGTCCTTGAACTTAAAATGTGTTTCTAAAATCCATCCTACTAGATTCTTGAAACGTGATAGCATCAATCTCATTCAATATATATTAAACTAACGGTCAATACATAAAGCATTGGTGAGCGTACATGTTTTGGATACTAGCATAGATACAAAAGTTGTCATCAATCCTACAGGGTATAAAAGTATACTAAGGCATAAAACATAACAAAGCTAGCATGCAACAATTATAGGTCAAACCAATTGTGTCCACGAAGTTGCGTATGTTGTCACCAAAGTAAACAAGATCGTGATTGAATAACTTAACATAGACCCTTCCTAAGGGCGGTTGCTACTCCTATAGCGCTATACATGTTAAAGTTGGCTCATGACGTTAATGATAAATATCGTGCAAGAAAGGCTTCTAGCATGTATGTATCCTAATCATATTGATTAAGCCTGCAATAATGGATTAATTGATTTGAATAATGTGATTGATATTGTGATTGGTGATTTTGATAAGGTTGTACATATTGCACCCAAAAGTGTATAAAATATAAAATGAGATCATGTAAACTCACGGTTTGTAAAGCTTCCAAAGAAGTCATTGGTTTGATGAGTCTTAAGATTGAAACACCGAAGTTACCCTACAACAGGGAAACGAAGGTGCATGAGTTCACGGATTTTGATTGATGGATTGGGTTTGGTATTAAAATGATAGAATATATATATATATATATATATATTATATATATATATATATATATATATGAGAAAATACATCTTGTCTTAGACACTGGTTTAGACACTATGTATTAATGTGCTTTCATAGATATTATCTCATCCTTTAGAATCCAAACTTTGAGGAATCGAGAACTGAGAAGGTAATATCAAACTCATAACTTTTAACCATGAATTGGTTAAAGTTAGGGGTATGTTTTGTAAGTATATTACCTATATTTTTTTTAGTATAGATAGTCATGTATGGAGATAGTATGGATTCCATCCATTTAACCTCTTCTGATTTACCAATGCACAAAACCACCATTAGGGTGATTTCGGATGGTCATGAATGTTGAAGTTAATGTAACAACTCATCTAATCCACCAAGTAACACAGTGAGCTCAAACTAGACGAGTGCATTCCAAACATGGCAAATGTGTGGAAATGTGGTGTAGCTTGGATACTTTGTTACTAGAAAGTTTACTTAGTGGCTTAGGTTATGTAGAAATGGACCAACTAACTAAGTGAGTAGGTGGAATTACAGTTGGAAAGCCAATGCTTCCATTGCTCACACCTAATCAAAGCTCAAGTTTTCAACATTGAAGGTTGAAAGCTTGGTTGATCTCAACACATTGTTAGTCACTTGAGACCTTTAGGGCAATAAAGAATCGAGGATTTGGACCTCTATCTTCTGGAAATAAACCATAACATAAGCCCCACAACATGAGTTTAGTTGGGGACAAGGCTTGGTACAAGATTTCCAGAAGATGAACAATGAACAATGCAAGTTATAAAAGTTTTGTAAAAACAGGAAATATAACCCACTTTGGACCTCAATTATGGAGTTGTACAACCTCGTTGCACCTTGGTGAACATTGGGTAACAATCCTTGATGTTGTCCAACAGGTGAGAAGCAAGAATTCATGAAGAAGAGAAAGGAAAAGTGAGCTTAAACTCACTTGTAAACTTAACAATTTACTGCCCAAAGTTGCAGAATTATAGCTTCTAGAGAGAGTTTGAGAGAGCTTGATGAGTGAAGTGAAATGGTGTTGAGGGAGGCTTGTTTTTATAATGTGAGTTTAGGTTTTGTGTTTTAATGGAGTTATAAGATGATTGGGGAAGAGAGGAGTGAGAAAAAGGTGACCAATCCGTGTGCAGCAAACAACTTTATATGGATTAAGGCTCCTCTCGTCGTGCGGTGAAGGAGCGTTTGGTGACCGCGTGACGCGGCGACGAATATTTAAAAAGTTGCCTTGTTTTGTTCAAGTTTGGCCCCTGTACATGCTTATTATGCTATTTTAAGCCAAAAACTCGTAGTTCAACATGTTTTCAAGTATAGGAAGTGTATGTTCGTATGTTATAGTTGTCGTGCATGTATGAATGATAATTTGAATGTATGTTAAGTCTCGGTTTCACATGTAAACACGTTTTTGATGATTGATTGCATATCTCGTACATATGAACAACAAGTATGATTTTGAATGTATTTCCATTACGATCAAAGTCTTGAGATTACAAAGATTGAAACAAAGTACGAGTACAAGCTTGCTAAAAATAAAAAGTATGAAATACGGGTTGTTATAGAATGAGATAGCAGGTTCGGTGGTTTTGGGCTTAGTATCAGAGCTGAATTGAGGTGGATGAATCGTGGGTTTTTAATTTGACTGGTCCTTTGACGACGAGTTCTAAGAAGGAATCTTGCTATAGACATAGAGCTCATTTAAACCCTGGTATTGAGTCGATTAGCTTGGCCTTGATGGTACAAGTATAAAGGTGGAGTTCTTGACCTTAGGGGTGGGAATGGATACCAAGCCGTTCTTTTACTATACTATCAGTTGTATCTTTGACTTGTTTTGGCTCAACTATGATCCGGGTGGCTTTAGTGAGAAATTGGGCGATGGATGGCTAAGGTTTGCAAGGGTGGCGACCAATCTAGGGTTACAACCAGGGGAGTGGGATATCACATGAGTCGTAACGTTCGCGGGCTCTAGACAATTGTAATGGTTAAGAAAATTGGACATATAGGAATGAGCTTGTCTAACTTGATAAAGAGGATTCATATTTCTTTGTTACATCGAATGAACGTGGATTTTGCATGATCAATGTGGGCTTGGTATGGTGGTGTTTGATGGGGTTAACTTTTGGTATTGAGGACCTTCTTGGTAGTGTCAGTAGATCGAGTCCTTTTATATGAAACATTCCTCTTATGGGGAAAGGATGATGCAAGAGCATCCACGAGCCTCAACCTTCTCAATGGATGGGTCAGACGATGAACCAGGGGTGTTCGTTGATCAATAATAGTGGGATGGTGTATAACCTAGGTGGGTAGCAACGACAAATCAAAGTTCGAAGGATGGGCAAGGTTCTGGTGGAAAAGATCGCAAGGAGATTTGGTTATTATATTTTTTTATTTTAATGTAATTTATTTCCTATTTTCTAGGGATTTTTGGTTGAACTAATTAAGGAGGGATCTAGGGTTGGTCTATAGATAGTTTTTGATTCTGAGTAAACATTGTAATTTGAGTCATTGAGACTTCGAGACAAACGAATGACCTAAACCTCCGGGTTCGAAGCCTTTGAATAAAGTCATATGTTCTTGAGACATATGATTATTTCTGTTGTCCGAGTATTAAATACTACGAGGAGTAATAATATGAATTAGTTTAAAAAAATGATTGTAATAATATGAATGATTTAAAACAATTAATCATGAAAAGTAAGGCTTGAGATGAAGGAAGGGTGCCAAGTCAGCAATATGTTTAAGCATGAAATGGTTCCGGATGGTTAAGATTAGAATAGCCTACAAATGCTAACTTTTTTAAGTTCCTCGATTTTTTTAAAACATAGATGACTATTTCATATTACAATATATTTGTTTTTCCAAAAATTACACCATATTGGAGCATATTATCCTTTTAATTTGAGTAGTCTTGCTATACTTTAAAAATGATCATCTTAAAAACATTGATGTGTTGGGCGTATAAGGTGCACAATTATAAACACAATCTTTAGGGAGAGAATTGCTTCATCAACTATTTATTTGTTGTTTTTGTGTTATATCTGGGGCTGTTCACGAGTCGAGCCGAGCAGACCTTTGCTTGTGCTTGGCTCGTTTACAAACCGAACCGAGCAGAGCGGCTCATTTAAAACCGAGCCTCAAAATCAAGCGAACATTTTACAAGCAAAAAATATTTCGAGCGAGCGTCGAGCGAATTTGGAGCGATTTGGACAACCGTGTCACTCGATTTAAATTTGCTGAGAGAGATAGTAACAATGCTGGGTCTCATGTTTTTATGTCTTTAAAGACAGAAACATTTCATGGCACACTATTTTCCTAATGAGTAACAATGTTATAGCCGACAAGGTGATGATCATATTGCTCGAACAATGACGTTTAGAACAGAAGACGATCGACTTAGGGTAACGACATAAAACATTGAGTTGATGGGCAGACTGCCGTTTATCGGTTTAGGGTTTAACTTCTATATTTGATATTAATTTTTTATTGGTGTGATTAGGTTAGTACGTATAAGTATAGTTGTAAATTTGTATATAGTGGACCAAAATCTAATAGACAGGTATAGATAAAACTATAAGTTCAATTTATATTTAAGTATATATGTATATGTGTGTGTATATAGGGGTGTGTGTGTATATATGTATAATTTATATTTGTGTATATACATGTTTATATACGTATGTGTATATGTATATATACTAATTAAACACACTAATTCAAGCCGAACCGAGCCAAGCGGACCTTTGCTCATGCTTGGCTCGTTTACAAATGGAACCGAGCAGAGCGGCTCGTTTACAACCGAGTGTCAAATCGAATGAGCATTTTCCGAGCAATTTTGGAATGAGCATCGAGTGGGCGACGAGCGGCGAGAAGATTGAACGGCCCTAGTCATATCTTGGCTTTTGGATATTATCTTTTCTTTTGTAGGTTCAACATTGTGTTCATAATTGTGCACCTTATACACTAATTCAAATTATAAGCTATCCAAAACTCTGCTTCTGGACATGGTTGCAAATGTAAAAGTCAAGAAAGATGGCAAGCCCAAAGCTTTTCTCTTATACCCAAGACTCATAAGTTTTCTGTTACGAAGGGACTTGGCACAAAACATTTTGCAAGAGGTGAGGTTATTCAAATTGGAAGTCTTTCATCGAAACATTCACCCGTATGAAAGAAAGTATGGATGAAAAAAGGTTTTAGTAAAACTAGCAACAGATGTTACAACATATGTTGCAGAGCCCACTGATCCTAGTGACTATAGTACCCAATCCAGTACTATGGAACACACACCAACCATTTCTAAAAGGACAACTTCCATCCACAAGCCCGAATCAAAAATGAAAACACCAAAAAAGGTGACTCTGGAAGATGAGATGCCGGAGGAGCCTGCTGTATCACAAAAGCAACAAACATATGTTGTTACTTCTTATAACAGATGCAAACATCTCAACCCATCCAAACTGCTTACATATCCTCACAAAAGGATTATGTTGTAAGTACAGGGGACTCTCCTCAAAAGAGAGATGACTCACTTGAGCATTTCTTCTCAAGTCCCTCTCCCAGGGCTACTTCTCTTTACACACCACCCACCACACTTCTACTATCTACCATAAAACCATTGCTTGATGCACTTGATAATCCTACCTTGCGTATACCTAGTTCCTCTCACCAACAAATTACTAAGAGTTTACCACCACAAGTGACTAGGGCAATCCCAGGAATCATTGTTAGCCCACAACCAGAGGAGGCTACACCTCATGTGTCTCAAGAGACACTTGAAGGTATTTCAAGTGGGGCAGCTACTACAATTGTAAAGACAACAATCTCACAATTGGGTAGTAGTTACATTATTAAGAACCCTTGAAGGTAACAATTGTTGAGTATACAATTGTATACTCTAAAATAGTTGATACTCCCTAGTACCAAGACAAAGGGGCATCAGATTCAAAACAAGATACAACCACCTCTGGTGGGAATTCAGATGATCCTATTTATTTAGGTGATGAATTAGGATATAAGGAATTAACGGTTGTAGTATCCAATATAGAACCTTCAGTGGCTGCGATATAAGACATCATGAATATATTGGTATAAAACTCTACTCATCCTCTACAAATGCAGAACTTGCAGAAAAAGTTTGGTTCCCTGCCCAAGCTTATCTACGACTACATATGTAGTCTGCAGATGCAACCCATAACATTTATATGGAATTGATCAAAAATACGGTTGAAGCAAGATTCTCTAATATATAAGCAGAGATTTAAGCCATAAAAAGATTATATCCTCCAAGCTACAGATGATGCCAAAAAAGGGGAGAGTAGTGATAGTAGAAAGCTTCCACCAGCAAATCCAGCCAAAAAGGCTAAGGTTTCTCAAACCACTACTTATCTCAAACTATTGTTCCACCCACTCAAATCACTGTCCCTTTCCAAACTGCTGCACCCCTAACATCTGTTGGCATTTCAAAAGTACCATCAATGTTACAACACCACCACCACTTACCACTTCACTAGCATCTTTCCCTCAAACAAGAAAACGAAAAATGATCACTTCACCCATGAAAACATCTACTACCAAAATCAGAACATCATAAACTTCAGTATCATCACCACCATTAATCTATTCCATCTACAAACCTTCCAATCCCAGCCATTGTCATTGAATATCTAAAATTGAAGAAAAGGCGAGCTAAAAGAATTGTATTGGATAGAAACCAAGGGAATGATGATAAGTAAATCCTAAAGATATTTATAGATCAATACAAAAAGGTAGAAGCTTTAAGAGGCTATACCAACACGAATTGCAGAAACCTATCCCGTGATCTCATAACTGATGCAATTTGACGGTTTTTGGTTTGGTTCTTTAATTTCAGTTAGCAGCAAAAAAAACTTGGGCTAAAACTTTTGCTTAGAAATATATAAATTGAGGTATAAATCGAAAGTTTCGGATCCGACGGGTTTAGACGGAAGTTTGAATAAGATAAAGCTAATCGGTACAAATCTCGTAAGATTAGTCAAAAGTAGTAAGCTTCCATTAATACCGAAAGAGCATACATCGTTGACAGGATGGAGCATCAGGCAATCTCTCCAACCAAAACTCCAAAACCTTCCAAAACTTAACAACTATGAACATATGATCTCCTATTTATAAAAATCGGCTTTGGAGAGGATAACAAGTTTGGAATGAATGGCTCATCCGTACGGATGAGTCCTCATCCGTGCGGATGACTCCTCATCCGTACGAATGACTTGTTCTCTCCAAAGTATTATATGTTAAAATCTCTCACTAAACTATACAATATTCAACACACACTTTATCTAGCCTATTCGCACAGTGGGAGACATACATAATATGCACCAACAGACCTTGGACGTCACTTTCAAATCTTGATATTCAAATAGGTAAAGCGTGTTTGAATATTCTACAACTTCAATCAATCATTTGATATCTTCAATTATTTCCCTTTGAGTGATGATTCAGGCTTGCATTATCTCCAATATATTCACCATGAAATGAATCTACGCTTCACTTCTTTGTTTGCACGGTTCCTGAGCTCCTCTGATTTGCTTAACTACAATCTTCATGAATAATCACTAGCTTGAAATTAATCAATATAGCATCTTCATTTCAACATTAACCACATCCGCGTTTGGTTTTTGAACTACTTCTCATGGCTCAAACTCTTAATCCTCAAAAACACAACCAACAATGATAGAAACTTCGAACACCACACTGGTAAACTTCAAGTTTGTGAATAATCATGAAAATCTGAAATCCTACCTTCCGTAATCACCTTTATGCACATGCTTGAATGATTGATTAGTGTAAACGATAATCTCCACAATCAACAAATCTTCATCGGATAACAAATCATCTGGTAACACATTGTGGTCCAAAAAACATTCTTCCACGATCAAATTCACATTCTTCCTCTTCAATCATGATAACATATGTATAGTCTTCTCGGTTAGTCTCGGTAGTAACTTATTCTACAACTATCCTCATTCCCCGGTGGTTAGTCCAGAAAACAACTCATCTGCTCGAAGATTAGCCATTCAGATACTTTAGAGAACATAGAGTTGTCGTGTAACTAATATCTTGAAAGCTATCTAAAATATTTAGAAGTATCGACAATACTAATGCATCCTCCTGACACTAATCCTGCTAACCGGCTTATACAAAGACTCAAGACTCGAACCCTCAGACATCAATCCATTCACGATCTTAAAGGATCCGAACTTCCTATGATCACAGACTAACGAATCCAAGATCTTATGCATCCCCAGTAAATTTAAGTCTGAACCACCCGAATACTGTTGCATTTTTTTCTGTCTGAATTTCCAAAAATGATCTACTATTTGAAAAAAAAATTCCCCCATCATTTTTGGCAAATTTTAACCTCTCTAAATTTATCACTGAATTTCCACCCTCAAATAGGCAAATTTTGGTAACTCTTTTCTCTGAAAAACTCAACTATGTGGAATGTGTCATTTTGCTCCACAAAAGTTCGTTTTTCATCAATGCGGATTTTTCTATTTTGGCCCATAAATAGTCACTTTACCAAATGATACATGTTATACACCGGTCTTCATGACTATCCCACTATCTTCACTACTCTGTAATCTCATCATCTTAATTATTATCCGAAGCCTCCGACGGTGTCCCTGAACAACCCGTATTTTACGTTAAAATCTTTTAAAAAAATGTAATCAGCATTTTCTTTCTAGACACTCATCTCATCCCCACAATCAAAAAAATGCTTTTTTTGTTTTTTTTAAACATTTGACTCATTCGTAGGTGAGAGTTCTCGAGTGGAAGAAGCATTCGTGCGAATGATACAGATATGATTTGGAACAAACGAAGCTGTTCATGAGGATTACAGCCTTCCATGCGAATGAAGGTTGATTCGTGCGGATGAAAGACGCGTTCATGTGGATGAGCACGATTTTTCAAACGGATCAGGTTCATTCGTGCGAATGAATGACATCTTCGCACGAATAAGCACTCCTGCGCATGAAACTGTCTTATCCGTTAGAACATGGCTTTTCATATTTTTTGATCTAAAATCTTTATTTCTTTGAATTTGATGATGATTTTTCCAAAGACATGGTCGAAAATCAAGTATGAATGTAATGATGTCTTCAATTTCAAATTCCATCAGTGAATTGACCTGCAATTTGATGTTTTACATCTAAAAACCCACAAAAACCCATAAATTATGAGTGTAGGTGATTCAATCATCGGTTAGATCGATTGAACCGATATCGTAGCTCTGATACCAATTGAAAGTTTGGGATCCAACGGGTTTAGATGGAAGTTTGGATAATATAAATCTAATTCGGTGGAAATTTCGTAAGAATAGTCAAAAGTAGTAAGCTTCCATTGCCGAAAGAACATACATCGTTGACAAGCTGGTATCTCTCCAGCCAAAACTCTAAAACCTTCCAAAACTTAACAACTACTAACATATGATCTCCTATTTATAGACATGGGCTTTGGAGAGGATAACAATTTTGGAACGAATGAGTCATCTATACGAATGACTTGCTCTCTCCAAAGTATCATATGTTCAAATCTCTCACTCAACTATACAATATTCAACACTCGCTTTATCTAGCCTATTCGCACAGTGGCGAACATACATAATATGTACCAACATGAATACATGAAATGAAAGTATAAAATATATGATATGGAGATATAAAATATGAAGTATATGGGTCGGAGGTATAATAGCTAGAAATATATAAAAATATGAATTATTTGGTTCGATTCAGCTAACTTTGTAAATGAGAGTACAAAAAGTTGATAATAGGTTTCAGTTAATTTAGTTTTTTGCTGATTTCAGTTCGGTTACGTCTGTTTTCAGTTTGGTTTAGGTTAACGTTTTAGTTATTCTCACCGATAACCGGGTTTTGTTAATGACCAATAGGTGCGCGCGCGATACAACGGGAAACACAAACATTGTCATGGTGTGCATTGTTCGGTTGGTTAGATTATTATCCTCAACCAAAATCGAAGTCATCGATTAGTCTACTTTATTAACCAAACTTTTTTCGGTTACTCGGTTTCGGTATATTCAGTTAGATTGACGGTTTTTTGTTTGGTTCAATTAATTTCGGTTAAAAGCCAAAACCAAAACTTGGCTAAAACTCTTGATTAGAAATACCTGAATTCATGCATAAATACATGAAATGGATGTATAGGTACATGATATGGAGGTATAAATACATAAAATAGGGGTATAAATATGAAATACGATAATTTTGGTTAAATATGGGTAAAAAAAAGTCGATAACCGTTTTTGGTTAATTCGGGATTTGGTTAACCAGTTAGTAGTTAATTCAGTTTTTGGTGATTTTGGTTCCGTTGCGGTTAACGATTCAATTATTACTCACACTTAGACACTGTTAATCACGTGATATATCAATTTTTTTAATTAAAAAACTATAGCAATAATATACTCAAATTAAAGAGAATAAAATACTCATTTATATGATGTAATTTAAAAAATTATTAACGTACCAAAAAGTTATGACCCTTTAACTCATGGGGGGGGGGAGTTAGTTTTTTATAAGGAGATAAAGTGTAACTAATAACTAATTATCTATAGTATTGTTAAATATGAGGGACTAAAGTGTAATCTTGATGGGAGGATTAAATTGACGGTATTTGTGACACCTCAAAAATATTGAACCGTATATATGTATTATTATTTAAAATCTCAAATGTGAGGGACCAAAAGGGAAAAAGGATGAAACTTGGATATATAAAACAAAAATAAAACACAACACACACGCACACACTAAGTGTGTATGTGCGTGTAATAGCTAGGAGAAGAACAATGGAGCCAAACCCTTGATCATCAGAGAATCACCAAATTGAAGAAGAATCCGGATCTCAAACTCATGCATGAACAAATGTTAATGATCACCTAGACTAGGGGATCATAAGGTATGTCAAAAAACTTGATTTGGTGATATTATGAATGTAGGTAGATTTCATGGATTCCAATCCATCTAAGAATTTCAGAAATTGAAGTAGGATAAGAGATGTACTCTTGCTTAGGAACAAACCCTAAGTGAAAGCTTTAAATATATTGCTATGTGAAGTGGGTTTTTGATTATATGATAAAATTGATGTTACGTCAATGTTATTAAGTGTTTGAGATCATATTGTCTATTAGTTGTACATAGAACTTGATTATATTACGTATTCGGATGAATGTCTAAGTAATGTGATTAAATGGGTTTTTACATAAAGATGAAAACCCTTAGTCGTAGTACAATGAATGGATAAATAAGCATTGATAATCGAATGTTAAGTTAACTTGATGTTACCAATTGCTCGAACTTGTTTAAGTGAAAGAAATGATATGAACTTTGTTGAGGAAAGTAGTTAAAATGGTAGCCTAAGAATAATGACTACCTGGTATTTGACAAATTGCTTAAGTGAGTTGTTAAACTTAATTATGCATTTACAAATGTTAATAGGCAGTTGAATTTTAAAGGTCAAACTGACCTATAATAAGATCAAATGGTAAATTTGATGTAAAGTCTGTAAGGTGGATAGTCTTGATAAACGATGACTAGTCAAACCATCTTGCGAATGATAAATGATAGTTTGACGCTTGACAAGCTAGGTGGAGGTTTGAGAAGAAGCGGGTCAAATAGAACAAGTATGCGGGAAAAGCATAATCGGATTTCAAGGTAAGTAAAGCTTATATCTTTTAAGTAGAACACATACTTATGGTATTCGTTAAGAATAAGGTAAATAAGAATTTAAAATATGATGTTCCGATGCGAAATGATTTGGGTCGGAACAAGTTAAAATGGTAAGAAACCATGATTGATGGTAATAAGGGTAAAACGGTAAATAAGTCATGTGATGACGAATAATTAAGGAGTTTTGAAACATTACCATATGGTGTAAACCATAATGGGTAATAAGGGGTAAAATGGTAATCCGGTCATGAGTTGATGGATAAATAAAGAGTTTTGAAAAAGACACCATATGACGTAAGTCATAATGGGTAAAGTGAATTAAGAAACGATTTTTAAGTAATATGATCACACAGTGTAAAACGAAATGGGTTAAATGGGTGAGATGGCAAATAAATGCCATCTCTTAATGATAAATGGTAACTTAGGAAAATGGGTCAAATGGTGATGTTATCACCATTTGACGATGATGACTAATGTCGCTTGTTGAGTTTTGTGCTCATAGGAAGAATAGAGTATGACTTGCATCGCTATTAAATAGCAACTAATAGAGCAAGGTATTAAAATGGGTCAATGCTATGACCCGAGCCAGATACGTGTAATGGGTTAAATTCTCAATGAGGACTTAAGGTCCGACGAGAGTTAAACGAGTCTTGGATGAATATTGGATTACCTAAAGAGAGGTATATCTAATAATTTAAATTTTAGGCATTATGTTCTTAGGAACATAATGAAATTTAAATAACGTAGTCAAAACATGCTTCTAAAAGTCCTTCGTCGTAAAAAGGACGAAAGTTGACCAAAACGCCTTTGACTGATAAATCGATCAAACAACCCTTGAGGGTAGTTTAAAAATGAGTTTTATAAGTAAGTACATTCTTTCGGTTGTGTAAAAGCAAATAGTATAAGCCATTTTGGTTTAATGCCCCATAACAGGTCTTTTTCGTATATCGTTCAACCGAAGGGTAGAAATTGGAAATATATCATTTTCTATAACAAATTCACCACAAATATATAGTTTTGGTGGAGAATAATAGAAATCTTAGAGTGGAACTGAGAAGTAAGAAAAGAGGAAGTGAGATTTAAGCTTAAGTGCTTAAATTTCTTAACGGGTCAAAATAAATATAGCATAAACCGGGAAGGGATGCGTAATTCATAAGAACTAAGAATCCGAGATTATGATTTCGGGTTAAAGATGTAAGAAAACATTTTAATGACATTTAGAAACAAGTTTCATAGGAAACAAACGAAAATGTAACAAGTTACGGAAGTTTTCGTATCAAAAACGACAAAATGGAAATACTTGCGGCAGCCCATCTTAAGCTACGGTGGCCAGCCGTAGCTTACGGTTGGAAACTGCTGAATGAAAATAGGATATAGTGTTTTACGGAAATGTCTCTGTAAGTCCCGAGTCGTGTTTTAAATGTTCGGAACTTGAAACGGGTTGAACGGACAAGTTAAATAACATAGCAGCAAAAATGCTGCATAGATAGTGTTGCCGACGTGGCCATCGCCGACGCAGCTTGGTTGTCCGACGCCTTAAGTTACTGCCTACGGTAGTGAAGCTCCGAGGTGACATTAAAGGGATGTCGCCGACGCCACCTAAATGATTCAAATTTTCTTGATGATTTTTTGTTAAATTATTTGTGTGGTGTTAACTCTTAGCCAGTACATTACTAACTAATTTATAAATTTCCAGTTTAAGGTATGTGCTAGCACTCATGGATGACGATCAAACTCAACGAAGAACCGAACACAATCAAAGACAAAGCTTTCGCGTTCCGATTAAATTGTTTATCCAATCGAACTAAGTGTATATTTTAAAATAATTAAAAAAATGTGAAGTTCAAATAGATCTAGAATTCGAATCGTTATGTTTTTGCGTTATGTTTATGTTAATGCATAACTTTTATAAAAGTTATGTACCAAGTTTAAGGGTCTTACAAGTTGGTAATCAGAGCTCAAGGCTAATGATCAAATGTGTTCGGTTCGAGATTTGATCGCTTGATCCGGTAAGTTACTATGACTATTAAGGGCCTGGCATGTTAAATTGTTGTAGACAACATATAAGGTTATCGTGTAAAGGCACGTTAACCCAATTAAATTGGTGAAACATCGGTATAGTTAATAAATTACGTGTGTTAACACATATCATAGAAAGCCTTGTATTATAGTACGAGTGCTTATTAATGTCAACACTACTAATATTTTATAATCGAATTTCAAGTTGAAGGACCCTCGCATCTGAAGATGACGGGAGCCTAAGGATCTACCGATATGATCAAGAAATGGTTTGAAGTATGAAAAGTAGGGCATGCTCACCAAGGACCTAAATCAAATGTGAAAGACAATGAAAGCCTATGAGGGCAAATATCACCCAGGTGCACATTTTAAATTATTGCACGAATAGTAGTATGCGATAGATGAGCAACGAATAACGGTTGCATACAAAATATAAGGATTGGGAAATCTGGATGGGATACCCATCGAGAACAATATTTCCAAGGGAAATTGGGTGGGTATTATGCGTTATTTACAATTGTGAATAACAAAACAATAAAAGAATTTAGATTTGGAAACTTGAATGGGATCGACCATCCAAGTAGAAATTTTCAATAAGATCCTATTGAGGAAAAGCGACGATCACATGGATAAATGTGGTTACATAAAAGTCTTATAAAAAGGAAAACATTCTATATGTTTTGAGATGAGAAAGGTAAAAACTAATAATGGTTAAATAACAATTAAACAAGGTTTTACCAAATAAAATCAGAAATATAGACACGAACCGAGGATTTACTTACATGGGAAGTAATGTGACAGTTATAATAAGGTCATGCATACCATTTGTTGATTTCTTTCTCTGGCCAAGTAAGTAGTAAACACATGATAACATGAACTTCTTGTAATGAGCACATATACATCCGATGTAGTAAAGACGAGGCTAAAGGGATGAGTTAAAAAGGAATCAAACAAGTCAGATAAAGAATAAAGTTTGACTGCTCATAAGTGATGGATTTCACATGAATAAGTCAAACTGGTCAGATAAAGAATAAAGTTTGAGTGTTCATAAGTGATGGATTTCACACGAACAAGTCAAACGGGTCAAATAAAGAACAAATTTTGATTGTTCATAGGTGATGGATTTCATGCGAACAAGTCAAACGGATCAGATAAAGAATAAAGTTTGATTGTTCATAAGTGATGGATTTCACACGAACAAGTCAAACGGGACAAATAAAGAATAAAGTTTGATTATTCATAGGTGATGGATTTCACACGAACAAGTCAATCGGGTCAGATAAAGAATAAAGTTTGAGTGTTCATAAGTGATGGATTCACACGAACAAGTCAAACGAGTCAAATAAAGAATAAAGACAAAGAATAAAGTTTGACTGTTCATAAGTGATGCATTTCACACAAACAAGTCAAACGGGTCAAATAAAGAATAAAGTTTGATTGTTCATAAGTGATAAATTTCACACGAACAAGTCAACCCTGTCAAATAAAGAATAAATTTTGATTGTTCATAAGTGATGGATTTCATACGAACAAGTCAAACGGGTTAAATAAAGAATAAAGTTTGATTGTTCATAGGTGATGGATTTCACGCGAACAAGTCAAATGGGTCAAATAAAGAATAATGTTTGACTGTTCATAAGTGATGGACTTCACACGAACAAGTTAAACGAGTTAAATAAAGAATAAGGTTTGATCGTTCATAAGTGATAAATTTCACATGAACAAGTCAAACGAGTCAAATGGAGTATAGTGATTGAATTTAAATGTAAACGCAAATTGGGTGGCGGGAGCGTTAAAACAAAATAATAATGAGCCCGGGTTATGGGACGTGATTAATACACTTTTAGACGCAAACCAAATAATGGGAGCGCGAAATATTAACGAACCCGTGAAATGGGTCGTGAAAGAATATAAACGAAAACGCAGACCAGGTAACAGGAGCGTTAAAAACATTAGGATAAATAGCCCTAGTAACGGGTTGTAATGAAATGTAAGCACAAGCCGAGTAATGGGAGGTGTGAGACAAACCGACGCGTAAATGACGTAAGAAGTCATAATAGCGTAGAGTTGTCCGAACGGAAATCGACCTAGTCATGGCTATGATCGCGCAGACGCGTAAGTACCATCGGACAGTGTCTGATCTGCATATGAGAATAAGTGTTTTAGGCAACATACACAAAATGTTGTGATTGCCACTAAGGATGGTAGTTGTGCGGTGGTGACGAGTGGTCCATGCCATATGACCTTGCGCTAGGCTTAGACACAAGTGATCATCACCCAATAGATATGAAATGACTAATGAACCGACAAGTGAATGTGACTCATAAATGACTCGCGGAGTCATAGGAAACGAAAATGTTACCACCTCGGATCACACATGGTCTGAGGGCCATAATTGAAATAAAATAAATTACCCTTCATGGTAAAAAAAAAAGAGCCATGAATGGCGGATAAAGAAAAGACAATGTAAATAATTTTCTTTTTCAAAAATAAAAGAGGTGCATTGACACCAAATATATTTAAAGAACGACACGGGTAAAGAGATGATCTACGGGATCACCACGACCCTCGAGTTATAAATAGCATAAAGGTCTACAGAACCAAAATGACCTTGGGGTCATGAATCAAGAGGAATGAGCATTAGAGGCCTCACCCTATATAAAAAAGGAGGGTGAAAGTCTAAAGAAATGACTTACGAGGCTAAGTAAACAGGGCCTACGTGTCACTTGAGGAAACTATTTACAATTCCCCGCATGAAATAAAAACAGTAAGAAGAAATGCTAGATTGTCAATTTCTCGATGCGAGTAATTGACATAAGTTAAAAAAATAAAAAGAAGGTTAAACTAAAAATTCGGTTTTTAGTTAAGAACAGTGTTCTAACAATGTAAATAATATGAGAGAGGAATTGGAAAAAAATGATTAATATTAAAAACAGGTCTTGACACCAATAGGTGCGAGGCGATAAATTCAAAAAGAAAATTTTCAAATAGGAAAAGATTGATATAAACTTAAACATGACATTATGTAATCACGTCAATAACAAAATAACATGGTATATGATTACCTAGTAACACGAGCCATGGGACTGGGGTCTCGAAAGCTTGTAAAAGCCTTGCTAAGGCAATATGAGCGTAACCAAACTATGAGACTCGTTAACCGGTGAATGATAATTCTAACCGAAAAGATCAGTCATGATCAAAATTAAATTTAAAACTTGTTGAATACGCTTATCATTATAAGATTTGCATGGACTAAGCATGTTAATAGAGTCATATGACTGAGTGGGCAAACAACGATTCGAAGGAGAAGGATACAAAATAAACGTAATGGCTCATGAGGCCTTACACACAAAAGGCGCATACGATGTGACTTATGATAAGGCTTGACCAAAGAGATAAAATGTCAACAAAGAAAAAGAGCAGAAGGAGAAACCGGCACCGCTTTGGAGCCCGAAAGGCACTACCACACCTTCCTAGTAAGATTATTAAACCATTAAAAGGTGAGCAATACGCAGAAGATCACTGAATTAAGTTCATCTGGTTTATACCAATGAACTACATAAGAAAGGTTTCAGGGACAAAACCTCTTTAAGGGGGGTAGATTTGTAACACCCCAAAAATATTGAACCATATAAATGTGTATATATATATATATATATTACATGCTTGAATAAATAACTAGGAATAATTAACCTAGTTGATTATTTGTGTTGTTAGTGATAAACATTGGGTGATATCCATTATTATTTAAAATCTCAAATATGAGGGACCAAAAGGGAAAAAGGATGAAACTTGGATATATAAAACAAAAATAAAAACAACACACACACACACTCTAAGTGTGTGTGTGTGTGTGCGTGTAATAGCCAGGAGAAGAACAAGGGGAGCCAAACCCTTGTTCATCAGAGAATCACCAAATTGAAGAAGAATTTGGATCTCAAACTCATGCATGAACACATGTTAATGATCACCTAAACTAGGGGATCATAAGGTATGTCAAAAAACTTGATTTGGTGATATTATGATTGTAGGTAGATTTCATGGATTCCAATCCATCTAAGAATTTCAGAAATTGAAGTAGGATAAGAGATGTATTCTTGCTTAGGAACAAACCCTAAGTGAAAGCTTTAAATATACTGCTATGTGAAGTGGGTTTTTGATTATATGATAAAATTGATGTTATGTCAATGTTAGTAAGTGTTTGAGATCATATTGTCTACTAGTTGTACATAGAATTTGATTATATTACGTATTCAGATGAATGTTTAAGTAATATGATGAAATGGGTTTTTACATAAAGTTGGGGATTAGGGTTTGGGTTAAAAGAAGGTTGGAAGATGATTGAAGAAGAAAGGAGGTCCAATCCCATGTTGGAAACAATTCCTCCCACCCAGAGGGGCTTACAGACCATAAGCTCCTGATTGCGGTCCATAAGGTCCACTGAGAGTTTTATATTTTTGTTTTTCACCCTTGTTGTTCGGTCACTTGTCCAATTATGTGATTTACTTGTTAAGTTAAGAATAAATTAATGTTTCTAAGGGATGTTAGGCATGTTGTGAATATGGTATCTGATTGATCGAATTGCACATATCGAATAAATGTAAACACGTGTCGGTTGTGTATAAATTATATGCATTGAGTGATTGATTACATGTTGTGTAAGCATGATTAAACAAGATTGAAATAAGCATGATTTCTATTATGATCAAAGTCTCAAGATTACAAGGTTGATACGAAGTACGAATACAACTTGCTAAAAAATAGAAAGTATAGAAAAATACGGATGGTTACAAAGGTATTTAAAAGTGGAATGACCCCGCCTTGTAGTGTAGATTGTTAGCTATAGATAGAATCTCCTGAGACTAATCACAACCCCATATACGCTACAGTTCGAAAGATTAACCTTCAGACCCAATGCCAAATAAAAACAACTAAAAATTCTAGATAGATAAAGGCTTTCATAACCGACCATTCACCAAGGAAGATTACATTATCTGTATCCAAAAAGTGTGAAATAGTTGGACCTGTGTTGCACCGAATACCTTTAAACAAACCTGTTGAAGTGGTTTTCTTCATTATCCCTATCAGAGCTTCCATGATGATCACGAAGAGGAACGGTGACAACGGATCACCTAGCCAGAAACCCCTTGAAGACTCAAACTCCATCGTCGGAGACCCATTTACAAGTACCATTTGTCGGGGCCGTTTGTAAAATTGCCATAATCGACTGACGCCATTTAAAGGGGACATTCATTTACTCCTTAATGGAGTTCAAAAATTCCCAAATTCAACAAGACACATGCCTTTTGAGTATCTGCTTTAGATACCATGCTCTTTATCTTGGAGTATTTCATCCAAGCAAGCAATTCATTAGGGATGAAAGGTCTGTAAGTGATACTTCTCCCCTCAATGAATGTCTATTGATCTTTAGAAACAGGTTTCCCGATAACAAATTTGAGATGATTCACTAATACTTTTAATATACCTTTATTAATGGATCCAATAAGGCTGATAGGGAGGTAATCAGATGACACCATATGATCTGTCACCTTTGGAATTAGGGCTATAAAACATGAGGTACAACTCCTTTTTATCTGAAAAGTCACAAAAAAATCATCAAATACGTTAACAAAATCATTTAGCACTCCATTCCGACACCTATTTAGATATTTGAAGTTGAAGCATTCGGACCCAGAGCACGATCCCCGCCACAATTAAAACCATAACTCCTCATCCTATTGTACTTCTATAAGCAAACCCAAAAAAGTACAATAGGATCTTGGATTAAAGAATCGTCTTATACTCTTATCATAACCGGGAACATATATGTGCACAGTTCTTTTAGTCGTATATATTCTTCTTTAAGATGATAAGAATAATATCAGTTCTATTAAACTTCTTTGAACTCTAGTATATTGTAATATAGACAGCAGATTCGACAAATGTGACTAATTGTAAAGAAGTCCAAAAAATTTATGTGATTATGGTATGTAGTGGTTGAATTTTGAACCATTAGGTTACCAATATGTCAATTTGGGTTGGCTTTAACCTCAAGTGCGTCAAATAAAAAAGTAACTAAATGGGAAAGCTCAAACGGGTCAAGTAAAGAAAGTAGCTAAAACGAACAACTCAAATGGGTCACACATATTGATTGGTATTCATATTTTAGTTGTAATACACATAAAATCCTAAAGCATTTTACTTGTGATGTACTTTTCTTTATGCCTTTTGGGTATAATGATCTTCTAGTATATTTGTAGAATGTTATCTTAGCATGAATGAGATCTCAAAGAAAATTCCTTGGTCTTGTTTATTTTTAATATATCTTGTCGTTATTTATTTGTTTCTTGTTCTATCAACATAACAAAATCACAATCTAAACACCAGTAACTATAAAGCTAGATCGAAGAATCGTCGCTTAAATGAAGAAATGATGCTGCAAGTGAATTTTGAATTGAGCCGTAGGAATGAATAATCGCCGCTACAAGTAAATGTTGATGCATAATGTGTATTGCCTAAGTCTAGGATATGTCTTTAATGTTTATAGAGTTCACACGTCAATGATTATTTGTTAAAAAGTAATTTTTATATGTTTTTACACTATGCTTCGTACAAAATATATACATGTTTCGTACGAGTATCTTACTCGTACGAAACATAAGTTCGTACGAAATATAGTTAGTTGTTTAGCACGCACTTCGGTACGAGTCATGTGGACCTATAAATAGGGAAGTGCTGTGCTAGAGCTAGTTAATGATTTGTCAATTGGTACCGCGAACCTCTGCAAGTTTGTTTACTTGCATCTGTATTTGAACGTCATTAATACAACGGAAGCAGTTAAACAGTAAGTACTATCTTGTTTGTCTTGTCTACCTCTCTAGCAATGAATTCCGCCTCTGCTAGTTGAGTGAGATCAGGTCGATTGCTCATTTTGGGAGCTCGATCTCCGTTCACAAGGGGTATCAGAGCCATGAGATCTGATCTACAGACAGACAACAAGTAGTTACAGGCTACTAGGTGTTCAGACTTGGATATATCTTCATCTTCATCATTTTTCTGACCTATACTGGATTTTGGACAAATTTTGAACGAATTCATGGACAAAACGGACTAGGATTTTAGTAATTCAAGTTAATCTTCAATCTAATCATCCATATCATAATTCGGACTTAAAATTGAACTAAATCATGTTGAAATCGATAAAATTTTTCAGTTTGGAGACTGAGTTATTCTGTATGAGTTTCGCATGAAAAATTGACTTCACTTTTTGTACGAATTAATTCAAAAGTTCATACGAACGAGTGCTAAAAGTTCACAGAATCTTACAATTTATCAGATTTTCAAAGAAATTCATACCAACTTTAAACTCATACGAGTATCTTACTCGTACAAAATGCTTTGATTCGCACGAAATTTTGTTTATGAGAAAAATCTAATTGTTTTTTGAAAACTTGTTTTGTACGAACAATTTGTTCGCACAAAGAATTTTATTAATCTGATCAGTTTGTTTTTTTCGAGAAGTGTGTTCTTAATTTTTTCACAGAAAGATGTCTAAGGAATTTTACAATGTTTTCGCCACATCAGTCGTTACCACCGCATCAGCTCAAAATATCAATCTAGAGAATGAGATGGGAACAATGACCAAACCTCCAAAGCTTATGAATCTAGAAGACTTTGATAGTTGGAGTGAAAGATTTATGAACTGGGTGCAAGCTAACCACTTTATTTGCTAGTTTTCAATCGAGACAAAATATATCGCACCAGTTGGTGAAAATGGTCTTGAAAAGACCCTTGCTCAATTCTCTGATGTTGAACGTGAAAGGTTTATCAACGAAAATATCCTTCAACAATCGATTAAAGAAGACATATTGGCTTTACTGCAACATGATGATGATGCGCAATCTTTATGGAATGCTCTTCGACTCAAATTTCAAGGTAGTGCTCAACTTCGCAAAAGCAAAAGGGCGTTATTAAGCAAAGAGTTCGATGTATTCACACTGATTAAAGGAGAAACGGTAAAGCAGCTGATTGAGCGATATTGTCATCTGGTGATTCATATGAAGAGAATGGGAATTGTAAAGACAAATGAAGAGCTTGTTGACAAACTAGCTGATTCTCTACCACAAGGTGAATGGTCGACTTACTTAACCATACTAAAGAATGGAATTGAGTACAACAATTTCTCGGTGCCTCGTTTCATTGAAAGGCTAGAGGGTCATGAATTAGAGATGCAAAAGATGGCAAAAAACAAGACTGTTCAAGTGCAGCAAGATGTTAATCTTTATTTCAAAAACAGTTATGCGGCTCAAATCCAAGCGCCAAAGATTCAGAACGCTTTCAGTACATACAGTTCACCAAGCACACCACCAACTCAGACAAGTGGCTTCCAATCATTTCCATCAGTTGATCCAAATACATCTTCAAGCCAACAGTCTTCTTTCGGATCAAACCAACCTTAGAACAACCAGACTACTTCATCATCCAATCTGAATCAAAGAGTTTTGCAATGCAACATTACCGTTGACATTCAAAATGCGTAAAATTTTGATGAAAAGACAGCAAAGCAACACATGTCTCTACTTGCTTTAGTTCTTGAGTCATATGACTGCCTTGTTGCTGGGAAGATCGGAAATTCTAAAATGATACGTAAAGATTATGATCAAATTGATCCAGTTGAAATGGAGTTGATAGATATAAAATGGTGTATGGCTTCGATCGTTCGACTTGCACAGAGATTTATGGAAATTACTGGTAAAGAAATTTGGGAGGTTTGGATAGGAAACTTGCATTTGATAAATCCAAAGTTACTTGTTTCAAGTGTCGGGAGAAAGGTCATTTCAAAAGAGAATGTCCAAACCGAGAGGTTCAAGAAAATCATAATCCTTTCCCTGATGACTATTACAAGAGAGCGATCTACCACCGACCTGAACCAAGAACAAGAATCGTGCCGATTGAAGATAAGCAACCTGAAACTAAAGATAAGGCATTGGTTGTTACACAAGAAGACGAATTGGAACAAGTTCATTTCAAAAGGAGAAAGTTTAGCGTTGGTTGCTGAAGTTATCGAGGAACTGAAAGAAGAATCGGGGGCATCTTTTGATGAAGGACTTGATGATGACGATTATTACTATCATACTTCATCAGAGGAGGAGGAACTTTTGAATGGTCCATTCAAACATCTTTTGCCTAACGATGTTTTAAAAACTTTTGTAGGATATTTCGCTCCTAGTCAACATTCGACAGATGAAGAGCAAAAGAAACCGGTTGAAGAAGTTAAAGCTGATGAGAAAATGGAAATGTTGAACGAAGACATCATTAAAGCTTCCATGGCCAATGGCAATGAGGTAAACGAGTCAACATCTGAGAGTCTGATTGAAAAACCTTGTTTAAAGTGTGCAGAGCCGTGTGGTGAGTGTCTTGTTAAAGACAAAAGATTTGCTGAATTGCAAAGTTTAACATATAATTTGTCAAGCGATTACAAATCTACAAAGGAAGCTTATGAAAAATTGAGTGCGTCTATTAAACAATATAATAAAGCACTCAGAGAAAATGACGCAACACTTATGATGCTTAAAGCAACAGTGATGGATAAACAAATGGCTAGTAATATTCATCTAAACACTATTGCTGCGCTCAAAAGTGAGCTTGAGAAAATGAGAATTAAAACTGAACGGGTTAACAAATTGTTAATCAGTTACTCCACAAGCTCATACGTCATAGATCACATTTTACTGAAAATTAAAAATACTGAAGAATCTAAAAATGGTGAAACAACAAGTGCTAGTTATGATCGAGTTCCACCACCCATGTGGAATAGTTATGCGTGCAAAAATCCATCTGGGGTGGAAAAGGCGCTAAATCTTAAATTGAAAACTGAACAGCTGCCTTCGGATATCGATGTAACTTACACTAAAAGTGATGGTGAATGTGACTCTGAAGTGGTACATAATGTGGTTGAAAAAGTGTTAAAAATGAATATGAAGTGTCTGAGTCTGAACAATCTGAGAAGTCAAAGTCTGATGATATATCAGAAAATAGTTTAAATGTTGATCCCAATTTCATAGTTTAAATGTTGATCCCAATTTCATAGTTTACAATTTCATACTTTCCAATCAAGAATGTGAAAAGGATTGTGTAGATAAAATGTTCAAGCTTTTGGAGGTAAGTCATGATGATTTAGATAAACATGATGCATCTTTCTATTCTAAATCAAAAACTGACAACCAACCCTACTATCGTAATAATAGAGAATATCCGGAAAACAAAAGAGCGGGGTTGGGTTTCCAGAAGCAACATAAAACCAACAGGTCCCAAAAATTGAACTTTACAAAGAAAATCAATTTTGTTTTTGGGACAACAAACGAGAAAGAGAAGGAGTCATCGGAACACAATCAAATGATGATTTTCTTAAAGAAAAATAGAAACTGAAACAAGTTTTGGATACCTCTGTTCATAAGGACATGCTTTAAATGCAAGAAAGTTGAGCATATCGCACGATATTGCTCACAAGAAAGTTCAAAACCAGTTTCTTATCCGAAAAAGTTCACCAAGGATGAAAAACAAAAATCACCCATCTTCATGCCGAAACAAATTCTTAAAAGAAATATTGAATCTCATCAAAATGTTAAACCAACTATTCAACCTCAATCTAAATTTGAAATTGGTGAAACATCACACAAATTCAACAAGTAGATTCAAAATTTTATGTTAAGAGGGCTAAACCACAAACACAGAAATGGGTTGCTAGAGTTGTCAAAATCAAATCATCCAAGGTTGAACAAAAACCTTCTGTTCCAAACAAATCTGAGCTTAAAAAGATTGATAAGAACAAAGTGGGTCCAAAATTTGACATTCAAACCCACCCAAGACCAAATAGGCTTGGGTTTCTTTGTTTAAATAATTTTTGTTAATCATGTGTGCAGGGGCTCCAACGTTCGATATTGTCTAAATGGATCATGGATAGTGGAGCGTCTCGCCACATGACAGGAATGCTTGCTTGTCTTAACGACGTTAAAGCTATTCGTGGAGGATATGTAGGATTTGCTGGAACGTAGGGAGGTAGAATTTTCGGAGAAAGGATTCTTTCGAATGGAGTTGTATCGTTTGATAAAGTGAACTATATTGCTGAACTTGAGAACAATCTGCTTAGTATCTCGTAAATTTGTGACAAGAAGTTCACGACACATTTCAATGATAAGGAATGTCTAATCTTAAAACCCGGTTTCAAGATTCCAGAAGAATATATTTTGATGCGAGCTCTGAGAGCAAATGATTTATATGTTCTTGACATGAGCATCGCTTCTACCACATCAAAGAAAGTTCAATGCTTTTTTTTCAAAGCTACCGAGAAAGAGTCAATTTTATGGCATCGAAAAATGGGGCACATTCATCTTCGAAACATGAATTTTCTGGTGCATAACGACTTAGTGGAGGGTGTTAATCTGAAAAGTTTTCATCTATCTCATGATTGTCTTAGCTGCAAAAAGGGGAAGCAGCATAAGAAATCACACCCGAGAAAGCTGTTGAATTCGATAAAGCTACCACTAGAAAGGCTACACATGGATCTCTTTGGGTCAGTCAATGTCAAAAGTATTTCTGGAGATCTATACTGCCTTGTCGTTATAGATGATTATTCTCGATTTTCATGGGTGTTCTTTCTGGAGAGTAAGGATGAAACGTTTGAAACTCTTATGATCCTCTTCAGAAAACTCAAAAATTTATATCATTTGCCCATTAAAAGAATTCGCAGTGATAATGGAACGGAGTTTAAGAACAAGAAGATGCAAGAGTTCTGCAATGAAAAGGGGATTCTTCATGAATCCAGCGCCCCTATACTCCACAACAAAATGGAGTAGCTGAACAGAAGAATCACACACTAATAGAAACTGCAAGAACAATGTTAGCTGATTCGAAATTACCGATTAGTTTTTGGAGTGAAGCAGTAGCATCAGCTTGCTATACTCTAAATCGTGTGTTGACAATTAAGCCTCACAAAAAGACATGTTTTGAGTTACTGAATCAACGAAAGCCAACTTAGCAATTTTGGAACCTTTTGGATCACCATGTACCGTCTTGGACTCGACTAGTTAATTTGGAGCCAAATCCTTGGAATGTTTCTTTGTTGGTTAGGCTACTCCTCAAAAACGTGTTTTCTTGCCGAGTCTGAACCAGGTAGTTCTTGTGCAGCATGTAGATTGTCAAAGATATACAACGCCTATGCAAAAACCTGGGGATCCATGGCTGTTTAACTACGATGGTTTGTGGGATTCTTTTGATCTACCAGATGTGCCAACAGAAGAAGAACTTGTTATGTTATTTCAAAAACATCAGTTATCTAATCAAGAACAAGTTCCTAGACCATTGGTGATTTTTACATCATTACCGGTCAACACGTCTGATGTCGGTCAAAGCTCTTCTGTTTAAATTCTTGTTCTTGCACCAAATGTAAATACGGCTGAATCATCTGCCCAGGCAAATGCAGATGCTGACTCTGATCGGGTACCAACTTTCAACGATGGAGGATCCAGTTCTGATGAAGGATCTGAACAGTTTGAAAGCTTTTTGAAACAACAGGCTGATCAGTCTAATACTAGGAATAAAGCTTCTTCATCTGTACCGGTTGTTGATGAAATTCTAACAAATTTGCAACCACGAGTAGATGTTCCATCTGAAGTGATACCAAGAACACTTTCATATCATCCGTCAGAGAATATCATAGGCAGCTTACAAACTGGAGTGCAAACTCAAAATCAGATCAATAAAGATCTAAGTTGTTTTTATACTAGTATTGCTCCACTTCAAGCTCGATTTTCTCATAGTTGTTTTGTTTCTCAGGTTGAACCGGGAAGCTGGAAAGATGCGTTAAAAGAAGAAAGTTGGGTGGATGCAATGCAAGAGGAGTTGCTTCAATTCCAGAAACTTGGAGTCTAGAAGCTTGTTAACCTGCCAGATCCTCACAAAAAGATTAACACAAGATGGGTCTTCAAGTGCAAAAGAGACGATCGAGGAGTTGTGGTACGCAACAAAGCTTGACTTGTGGTTCAAGGTTTTCATCAGCAAGAAGGGATATATTATACCAAAGTCTATGCCCCAGTTGCTCATCTTGAAGCGATTCACATATTCTTGGCCTTTGCTTCATGGAAAGGGTTCAAGGTGTACCAGTTAGATGCTAAATCTGCTTTCTTATACGGAAAAGTGAAAGAGGAGGTGTATGTCGGCCAACCACCGGGGTTTGTTGATCCAGTGCACAAAGATAAAGTCTACCTTCTGAATAAAGTCTTATATGGTCTTCATCAAGCTCCGAGAGCTTGGTATGAAATATTTTTGAGTCATCTTCTGGACAATGGCTTTATCAGGGGAACAGTAGATTCTACCCTCTTTACAAAGGAAGTAGATGGGCATCTAATCATCATACAGATATATGTGGATAATATTATCTTTGGATCGACAAATGATAAGCTGTGTAAAGACTTTGAAGAAGTCATGAAGCACAAATTTGAAATGAGCGCAATGGGGGAGATGAAGTTCTTTCTAGGGCTTCAGGTTGATCAGTTGCCTGATGGTATTTTTATTCATCAGACGAAATATGTTCATGACATATTGGAGAAATTCAATATGACAGGAGCTAAACCAGCATCTACCCCTTTAGCTCCAAATCACGGCATTTATCCAGATCTTATTGGATAAAGAGTTGACAAAACTTTATATCGCTCATGATTGGATCCTTGATGTATCTTATAGCTTTTCGACCAGATATCATGTATCCAACGTGCATGTGCTCCCGTTATCAGTCTAATCCAAAAGAGTCACACCTGCTTGCTGTCAAACGCATAATGAGATATCTGAAGGGTTTTCCAAGCACCGGCTTGTGGTACCCTAGACATGATGATTTTAATCTTGAAGGATACTCGGATTCTGATTTCGAATGCTGCAAACTGAATACAAAGTCTACAACGGTCGGCTGCCAGTTCTTCGGAACCCGTTTGGTAACGTGGCAGTGCAAGAAAAAAACTACGGTCGCTCTCTCTACTTGTGAGGCTGAATAAGTTTCGGCATCCAGTTGTTGTGCTCAGATTCTCTGGATACAGCAACAGATGAGAGATTTCGGTATGCAATTTCTTGATACGCCTATATATGTAGATAATCAGGCCGCGATCGATATCGCTAAAAACTCATGCCAACACTCACGTACTAAACATATCGAGATTCGACACCACTTTATCCGTGATTGTTATGAGAAAAAGTTGGTGCGAATTGAGAAAATCCACACTGATGACCAAAAGGCAGATTTTTATACCAAGCTTTTGATAAAACAAAGTTTAATAATTTGTTAAAGCTAAATGGTTTAAAAAAATATGATCTTAGGAGATGTATTTGAGGTTGAGTTTGAGGATGATTGACGACCTAATGTGAATTTGTCATCGGTTAAATTTTTTTCTGTATCTTCTTTCTTACAAATTCTTAAGAAAATCCAAAAATATGTTTTTTTATTTTAGGGGGAGAATGTTTGAGGAAAATACAAAAACATTAAAAATAGCAAAAAAAGTTTTGTGTAAAATAGTGATCATAGTAAATCAAAAATGATAGTCACAGTATGCTAAAGAAATGTATTGTTTAAAAGTGATTAAGCAAGTCTTACTATGGATATGCCAATATACTTTACTAGTTCAGTAAATTGTATTCAAGATATAAACCTAAAAAGCAAAACTGAATAATTTGTGGGTTAACATCTCTCGGATATATGAAATTTCGTTTGAAAGAATGCCAGATTCTGTGATACTAGGTCTTTATATTTGATTGATATTTGGGGTATTATTCGAGTTCTTCTGATTTTGCTGAAGCAATAACCTAGAATTCCTATAATACTTTCGCATTATTTCCCCAAAAGCTGCATGAAAATATGGCTATGTCTTAAGTAATTATGACATTTGCAGTACAAAAGATTCCTTAATGGAACACCACCTAAAGACGAGCCTTCATCTCTTTGTCTGTACGGAAGTACTAACCTGAGCTCTCAAGGTCTCGTACTCACCCTATATACAGATATCAATTCGATATATTCACCTATAAAATGACATTCTGGGAATCTTGATACGGGAGTATATCCTGAGATGGGAAACACAGTTATTTCATGTTTCTAATATTACATTAACATATCTTGAAACAGTTGAGAAATGAGAAGAGGTTTAAATGGACAAATATATTGACAATCTAGGTAAATTTGTTTAAAAAGCTTAAAGGGTGTTTCTAGATCAACGGTACTGATGACTTGTATGTATGCTTGAAATGATCCTCTAAAATCGTAAAATTCACAAAAATATGTTATTGCTTTCAAAAAAATATCTCAAAACTCAAAAAGATTTTCAGTTTTCTTAGCTTGATAGTGTTATTTTTGTTTACCGATGATAAAGACACTTATGATTGGATTCATAGCAACATCTTGCTGCAAGAAATCTGAAATCATGGGTTGGGAGCTAATTTTATTGAAAAGATCACATGAATGTCAATAAAGTTCATTAATTTGAAACTTTACATGTTAAAATAAATCTTGGTCAAACATGGTCAACCAAGGTCATTAGCTTGGACTTGGTAGGCAAATTGGATAACCAGGGTCATTAACTTGGACTTGGTTAATCAAGTGGGTGTAAGAACAGTTAAAAAATGATTGAAAATGAAAAATAATAATAAAAATCGAAAAATTTAAAGTTTTTAAGTATCCGTTCATACAAAACAAAATTTTATATGAAGCTCATCATTTCGGTGCGAAACAGGGTTAATATGGTGCGATTCAATTGATTCGTATGAAACAAGTCTCTAGTATAAATACCCTTCGCTTCACACAGAAAAAAGTTTACCATTTCAAGGTTACTGTTAAGCGATTCAGAGAATTTTGTGCGAACTGATACTGAAATCTTCATTTCTTGGTTGTTTTTGCTTTCGAGTTACATTGTTGAGGTTGATTGGCACACCTCTATTAATGGGAAAGGTAATTTTGACAAAATCATGCTATAATAATGCCAAAATTTGTATAAGTCAGACATAGAATTTAGATCTAGGGAAATTGGACCGGTAAAACTTAAAATTGACTACAAAATCGTTAAAATCGCCTCTAATAACCTGAAAATCGACTATCAATTTGTTAAAATCAACAAGTTTTGAGTTCAGATTATACTTGAACATTTTGGGACTACGATGAGTTTTGTACGAGGGAATTGATTCGTATGAAAAATTTATAATGTTACTTGAAGTTTGTTTCGTACGAAACAATCAATTCATACGAAGAAATTTTAAAAGCTGATTTCAAAATTAAATTGTGTGATTAATTCATACGAAAGAACTGATTCGTATGAAATAAAGTTTGAAAAATAAAAATGTTTAACAATCAAAGTAGTTGGTACGAGGAAATGATTCGTATGAATGAAATTTTTTTCAAACTTACAATTTTGGTTAAGTGTTTGATTCATACAAACATCTGTTTCATATGAATAATTGAGAAAAATTCTTGAATGTTTAATATTTTCTAACGGATGTTTGTTATTCTATGTACAGGCCAAGAAATCTACGTTCTCTCCAGTCCACAATATTTGTTGTGTCACAGATGCATCGATTCCGGAGATTGCAGCATATAGAGATATTCTGGATTTTCTAACACAGATCCGAGTGACCAAAGCCTTAACAGACAGACACACAACATATCAATCTCATGTAGAATATCTTTGGAATGCAGCTGACTACAGTATTGAAGATAACGCTATTATGTCAGCTGTGAAGATTAATGATGTTGATATTCTGGTGAAAATTACTGAGGATCTAATTCGGAAGGTTTTGGATTTTAAAGACAATGAAAACGATCCGACGGGATTTTCTGAATACATGGTAAGGGATGTTTTTTATCAAATGGGATATACGAGATTTGTTAACGCTACACCGTTCAAGAAGGGAAACCTGAGCGCACCATTTAGATATCTCGCACATGTCATAGCTCATGGTTTAAGTCATCGGAAGGGTGGTTTTGACGATTTAGTTGATTATCAAATGTGTATGATTACAGTGTTAGTTTTGAACCTTCCATACAACTTCTCAAAAGTCATATTCACTCAGATGGTTCAAAACATTCAGAAAGAAAAGTTTCTGCAGTATCCTAGATTTATTCAGATGTTGTTAGATTTTTTACATCCTGATCTGGAGAAATTACAGAATGATATTCTAAGGCTCGAACGTATGGTTGTCTCGACATTGCGTAAGATGAATGTGCATTTAAAGACTGCTCTAGTGCCAAAACGATGTTTGGTGCGATTCTCAACAAAGATTACATATCGCCAACACAGGTAAAGATGAAAGCAGCGATGACGATGAAGAGGTCAAAGCATTATCTTTGTTTGTTGTGAAAAGGAGCCCACGGTTTGTGAAAGATGGAGGAAAAGGTGTGAAATCCAAAGCTACATCGGTTCATAAAGAGAAAAAGAGAAAAACTACTTCTGCAGCTGAAAGTTCGGGTCTAAGAGACGAACCAGATGTTGAAGAAACTATTGAAGATATGGCTGAGGAGATCGAGCGTCAAGCTTTTGGTTCTGACAAGGTAGCTGAAGAAGTTCTATCATCAGGTACTGATTCAGAAGATAGACGAGCTGGTGAGAAGAAAAGAGCAGAAAAGTTAGAGAAGAAACGACAGGCTGCGTTAAAGCGCAAAGCAGAGGAACGTAAACGTAAAGCAACTGGTGAGGATGATACGCCTTATGATCCATCCAAGTCTGACACTGAATCTATTCTTCGTACTCCAATCAAGAAAAAACAGAGAAGAATGAAGCGACCTACTGCTAGAATATCTCCAAATGTTATTCTGAAAGAAACTGCTGCTGCGCCTATTGTTGAAGAAAATGTGGATGAACCGTCACAGCATATTCCATCTCCACCACAACCTGTTCAGCCAGAACCAGTTCCTCAACAACAACAACTAGTTCCTCAATAAGAGCCAGCTCATCAACAACAATCTGTTTCTCAACCAGAACTAGCTGCTCAACAACAATCAGTTCCTCAATCAAAGCCAGCCCAACAACAACCGCAACAACAGCCAGCTCAACAACAATCACAACCATCTCATCCGCAACAACCTCATTCAACACATCATCCATATGAGTCACAATCATTTTTTGATGATATTGGTTTAGATGATTTCCTGGAGGTGATAAATTTTGATTTGATGATTTGCAAAAACAGGTTATAATGAATATTGTAAGGATAGCTGAATTACAAGAGCAAATCAATGAGCTAACTGCTGAAAAGCTCAAAATGTTGGAATGGATCAGAGAGTTGATTGTTGACAAGCAGCAGTTAGAAGCGATGTTGGCGAGTATTGTATCTAAGAATGAACGGTTGCGATTACGGATGGCAGAATACGAAGAAGAGCTTTTGAGGAACGATAGAAGAATGGATTTGTTTGAGAAGATTTTGGAAAAGAAAATGGGTTTGAATATTTATGCTGAGATAGATGAGAACGAGCAGAAGCAAGAGAGCGGGTTGTCGAAAGGGAACGTTTATCTAAGAAATAATCTGACGCTCAGGGGAAGGGAAAAGAAAAGATAGTGTAGGAACCTATGATTGACGAAACTGTGCCAGAAGCTGAGTCAGTGCCAGTGAAGAGACTGCTGAAGAGAGTTTATCTTGATAGGACGGCCAACAGATGTGGATATTGCATCGCTTGATATTACTCAAAGGCATCGGGATTGGCTGTTAAAGAAAAATATGGCGAAAGAAAGTGAAGAGACTGATGAAGAGATTGAAAAAGATATAGAACTAGAAGATGCTAATGTTGATATTAATGATTCTAGTAGTTCAGATGAAGATGATAATGATGATAGTGTTGGTGGATCTGGAATTCGTGTAACTGATTCAAATATTAATGAAGAAGTAGATCTTTCTGAGTATCTTGATGATTCTGTGAATCAAACCATTGAAGAAGAAAAGACGAACAAAGCCGATGAGTCAGTTGATGCTCAGCAGGGAGGAATTTTCATGGAAAATGTTATATCTTCTGTTCCTGTCGTGCCAAAGCCGTTTGTGTTATATCTTGAGCATGACGTAGAGGAGGGAGTGTTTGTTCACAGTTACTCAAAGGAAGAAATAGCAGCAATGCTTGGCATTAGTGAAGAGAAGTTTGATTTTGATTTTGAAGACAAACTAAACGAGATAGATGTTTTTGAACCAAATGCATATGTCTTCGAAGACGTTGAAGATGCAAATATGTACGATAATGTTGTCGTGGAAAGTGATTCTGATGACGATGCTAATGTTGCCAATCAGGGTACAGATGATTTCCCAATGTTTACTGATTTATTCGTAGCAGAAAGTTCAGAGATGTTACAGAGAAAAGTATCTGAAGCTGCGAAAGAAGGAACCATTCCTCAGAAAATGTCTAAAGCTGAAATTGCTGAACAAAAGAAGAAATGGTTTCGCGTGAATCAAGCTGAGCCTAAATTTAAAAGACACCTAGCATTGTTTACCAGAGATGCTGATATTTCTCTAGGGGATATTCTGAGCTGGGGATGGATTGAAGAACTTAATGTGTATGCGATAAAGAGGGAATTTGGTTCCAATACTTTACATATTTGAGAGACATCAAAACATTGCCATATTGGGATATAAAGGAGCTTGTTCAAACAAAGATGATAAATCTAAAGATGAAGTTTCATGACCAAAGACTTTGGGGATTGATTAAGTTTGAAGCTATGCACGATTTTACACATTGGAACCTCACCATCCTCGTCGTATTATTAAGGTTGATCCAGTAACGAACGAGAAAGATGTTACATTGATTGTGAAGAAACCACGCGTGATGAAGAACATGCCACTGATTAAAATGGAACAAGATTTGTTCAAGATATTCAAATGGTGGCACTATGATTCGAGTACAGGTGAAGCTGTTATTTGTGTACATCCAGATGATGACTCTTGGAAAATCACTGAGGAATTAACCGAAGCCGTCATAGCGCACAAACGAATATATGGTCTATGGCGTAGCATTCGAGTACTAGACCCGATGTGATTAGTCAACTGTTCAAAGAAGGATATAGAATGTTTATTCTACAGCAAGATAAGTTTTGAAGAGAAGGATAAAGATCAAGCGCTCCAATTGCAAATGATATACATTTTGGTTCCGATTGGAAAACGACTTGGACGAAGCTTGAAAAGAAAGAGACAAAGAAAAAGGAGGAAAAAGAAGCTCGAATTGCAGAACGCACAAGAATAGCATCTCTAAGGAGCTTTCAGTTTGTAACCGACCTCCTCTGACTGATCAAACACCAATTGCTTTTGAGGAGCGTCGCAAGCCAGTAAAGAGATTTTTTTGACATTAGAGTCAAATCTAATTGAAGATTTTTGAAGACTATCCAAACTGCGGCAACATCCAAGGGGGAGTTTGTAGATGCATAATGTCTATTGCCTACATCTAGGATATGTCTGTAATGTTTTTAGAGTTCAAACGCCAATGATTATTTGTTAAAAAGTAACTTTTATATGTTTTTACACTATGCTTTGTACAAAATATATACATGTTTCGTACGAGTATCTTACTCGTACGAAACACAAGTTCGTACGAAATATAGTTAGTTGTTTAGCACGCACTTCGGTACGAGTCATGTCGACCTATAAATAGGGAAGTGTTGTGTTAGAGCTAGCTAGTGATTTGTCAATTGGTACGGCGAAGCTCTGCCAGTTTGTTTAGTTGCGTCTGTATTTGAACGTCATTAATACAACAGAAGCAGTTAAACAGTAAGTACTATCTTGTTTGTCTTGTCTACCTCTCTAGCAATGAATTCCGCCTCTGCTAGTTGAGCGAGATCAGGTCGATTGCTCATTTTGGGAGCTCGATCCCCGTTCACAGTAAAGAGTCATAAATTTTTATGGGTTTTTAGAAATTCCAAGTGGCAATTTTGTCGTGTGAAATTATAATAACCAAGGGGATACATGCAATTCACGCAAAACAAAATTAACAAACAAGGGCCCACGTGAGTTAAGCCTTAATTTTTTAACGCCTGGTTTAAATGGTATACATACCCTATTTAGTTAAATGATATCATTGAAAAAAATCTAGAGTGAGAAGTCGAGGTACGAGGCCAGAAGATGTGAGCAATCTGATAGGTGGTAAGGGAGATGAGTGTTCTAAGTAGGGGGATACAAGTCAAATGGAATCGGCGTCGCTTAACACGATGGGTCGAGCACGTGGAGTGTTTTCAATTTGCAACCCGAAAGTGTTTCAGGTCGATTCAATGTTAAAAGGTCATGGAGTTTTGTTGACATATGTGTCTTTAAAGAATGCAAATGATAGAGTAAATGTGATGAATGTGTAAATTCCTAGAGAGCCAACCAACCGGACTCTCTTTAGGATGTGATTTTGGAGGTCAAACAAAATTTTCTAAGCCAATGGATGGTGCTAGGAAATTTTAATGACATGCTTGGTAAAAATATACGAATTCGAACAAGTAACCAAAAATATGTATTGTATCATCATCCAAGAAATATATATATATATATATATATATTACAAGTCAATCTTAGATATATATTATTTTTAACCTAAACATATATGTATATATTACTAAATATAATTCTGGAAAAACCTAAAAATCACTCAGGATGAATTTAATCTTTAAATACAAATATAGATACCAATATGTATATATACTTATACATAAAAATACGTGCCTAATATACACTCAGTGAAAATAAAAGGTTGCAAGTATTTATATGTGTATATACGTATACGAACATATATGACACAAGTACCTAATCTAAAAGTATAAGTAAGTATATACACATGGGTACATGTATACGTACAAAATACATAACAACTACATGGATGGAACAAGTATACAAATAAGTGTATATACATGTATACTTATACAAGAACAATGTTAAAAATATTATTTTTAACAAAGTATTTGAATTGAAACATATATTTATATTTAAGGATAATATAAATGCTTGGACTAGGTTAAATGTCCATGATAACAAGAATACATGAAACACAATATATGACAATATATTTGGATAGTAAAATATATTGTCAACGCCAAACAAAGAAAACCGTGTGGGACACGAGGACATAAAAGGGTGCGAGGCCCAGACATTATACGCACAAAATGAGGCAATAATGTGGGACACGAAGATATGCGAGGGGCTAGACCCCGTTCACATGCAAACAAGGATACATATATATGTCGATTATATATAATCGATTACACGGATAATCAAACTACCAACGTGTCTAAACCAAAAAAGATTTTTAAACAAACAAAACAAGGTTAGTAATGAGAAACTTGCATGATCAAACAACGAGACCTAAGTATTTAAACGAATTAGGAAACTTGTAGGTCGGATATAAATCAAGGAAACATTGATTGCTAGCGGAGCACGGAACACGAACTGTGAGTTCATGTCCCCTCTTTTAAATATATTTTGTTTCCAAAATTAGGGGGAGATACATGTTAAACAAAAACGGTATGATAGTTATAGAATGAAATCCCCTTAGATCATGTGCGCATAAGGAGAGAAACTTGAGTAACCATTAGTCATAATCCAAGACCGAGGAAAAAAATGATAAATCTAATGAGTGTGGGCGAGCTCCAGTCTTGGTTCGTGAGACCTTGAAGAGTGCTTTTGTGTCTGGCATAATCACTAGGAGTTAGTGATTTGGTCGGTGGAATACATCGTCAAGGCTTGGTTGCTAACTTATATTGACACCTACATTAATGTCCTAGCTAAACATTAATTGATCCACGGATTTCCTTGACACTATGCATACCGGTTTTACATACAAGGTTTATCAAATGTTTTTAAAGATTCATTTATAACAAAAAAAAACATGTGAAGTCACCGGCATTATTGTTAACTTTTTAAACTTAACAAGTATTTCGGGAAAGTAAGCATTTCATGATGGAAAGCCAAAGGAAAGAAGGAAATGGGGCCTCTTTTGAAGGATTTGCCTTTTACATACTGCCCTCGTGCGGGAATATAGGAGTCAAAACCTTGATTTCTTTTAAAGAAGAAAAACTATATTTTCTTTAAGTTATGTTGTTAACTTAAAATAATTGTGGGATGTTATGTACAATCACTTTAAACTCGTATTTTAATTTCCAACAATATATGGAATGGCATTCCTGTTTATTTTATTCATGTAGATTATTTACACTGTCAAATGCTATGAAAACCTTTCATGGTGAGATACATGCGCTTCCGCTATGAGTAGGGTGTGACCGTATCTTTAACTAGGGACCTGGTTTTGCCACCACATTGAGGAAAATAAAAGCGGGTATTAAGACTTTGTGAGAGGGCGTTCGAAGAAGAGTGGAAGAGTATGAAAAGAATGCCAAAGAAGTGGACGAGCTATAAAGAAAAACTGAAGTGGTTAGTCTATCTTCGGATGAGAAAGCTAAACGGGCATGCTTGAGGCTCAAAATGAAAGATACTGAAAGGGCTAAACCTTCAAAAAGAGGCCTTCCTTAATTGGCTTAAATTCAGAGATGAGAACTCCGCTTATTTTCATCGGGTAGTTAGGATAAATATGGCGAATAAAAGAATGCGAGGAATTTTATTGAATAGAGTTTGGGTTTGGGAGCCAGGTGTCATGAAAGAGGAGATAAAAAAGTTGTTCAAGAAACTTTTTTGAAGAACCAATGCGTCGTGGGCCTCAATACTCCAATCTTGGTTTGCCTCTTCTATCTCAACAACAGGCTAACTCGTTAGAAGTCCCTTTCTCGGCTGATGAAATTAGGAAGGGACTAAAGGGTTGTGATTGTAGTAAAGCCTCGGGGCCCTACGGCTTCACCATGAAATTCTTTAAGCATAATTGGAGGTGTTAAAATTGTTGACTCTAAAACTCATGGCCGATTTTCATGCTTCCAGGAAGATAAGTAAGAATTGTAAATTTTCCTTATCGCGCCAATCTCTAAGATTTCAGACCCCCATGTACTATCACACTATAGAACCATATCCCTTGTTGGGTCAGTGTATAAATTATTACTAGAATGTTGGCAAATTGGCTTAAACTCCCTTATATCCATAAGTCAGGCTGCATTTACGGGTAAAATAAATATTTTGGACAACCCCCTTATTGTGAGCGAGTTAGTGTGTTGGATGGAAAATAAAAAAGCAAAGTTGCTGATTTTAAAAGCATATTTCCAAAAGGCATACGACTCCCTGAACTAGAAGGTTTTATTCAAAACAATGGATTATATGGGTTTCCGGCATTATGGGTAAACTGGATTAAAGGGTTCCTTCAGTCGGTGAAGGGTTCAACTTTGGTGAATGGTTCTCCTACGGGCGTATTCCCTTTCAATAGAGGGTTGAGACAAGGTGATCCCATCTCTCCTTTCTTACTTATTATCACCATGGAGGTACCATGTTTATGAGAGGGCCGTGGATAAGGGGTTGTTTAAGGGGGTTAAATTTCCAAACAACGGTCCTTGCATCTTGCATTTATGTTATGTCAACGACGTCCTTTTCGTAAGTGAGTTGTCTGAACAAAATGTAATTAGTTTAAGTCGTATTTTAAGATGTCTTAACTTAGTTTAAGTTGTCTTTTAAGTCGTCTAGGGATCCTAATTGGTGCTAACAGGAAGAGGGTGGGAAAGTGGCAATCAATTAGAGAGAAATTCACCAAAAAGTTGGCGAGATGGAAGGCCAATGTAACGCTTCGCATTTGTATCTTTCCGTTTTAGTAAGATCGCTTCGTGTTTTTTTTAGTTTTGGAATTTCCAAACCTTGAAATCATATTTCATTTCTGAATCATTGTAAAACTAAGGTTTTGATTGTAATCAAATTGATCGATTATACGCAATTCGCAAGCTTGTGTTGGTGTAGGTGTGATTACATGAAGGCCTTGGCCATTCAACTATTCATTCCACCCCTCACTTGATGATTTCCATAATTCTTGACCATCCGGATTGTCCTTGTGTCAATCTTGTGTAATGGTGAATCTTATGAAAGAGGTTTAGGATGGTTATCCTCCTACCTCCATGCATGACTTATATGACTTACATGATATCTATGAAATACATGAACTATATGATAAATTAGTAATATTATAGCTATATGTAGATACTTAATATAACCGAACCTTTGACCATGACCAAATGGTTATTTGTCCTAAAAGTAGGTTTTTTTTATCTTAGACCTAACAATCGTTACGATTCTATTGGGCATGACCCATAAAAACACAATTACCCTTCGGGGCTTATTAGTGGCAAAAACGAGCGTTAATGTCTAGATAAACACTTTCGTTTATATATACTTTCTTTGCATATTGTAAATTCCTAAACTCCTTAAACTCCCCTGTCAATCTAATACCCACACACCTACGTTGCCTTGTGTAGGATAAACTTGGTGTTCCATCCCTTAAATCAACCTAACTCTCTCACGGATATTACTTTGCAAAACCATGAGTACACTCGACCCCTTTTATGCTTTCCACTATTTGGGTACAACATGATTAATTTACTAAAACTACACTAAATCACACTTTATTCTATACACAAACAATCCATCAACATGCTTTAGTCTTATGCTACTTGAATTGTTACTTGGTATATTCTTATGTGATATAAATGTCATTAACTTTGATCGAGCCACCCTTAACATGTATAGCGCTATAGAAGCAACGCACCGCTGTATTCTTGTGGTCAATGTTAAGTTCAAATCTATTTTGCGGTACACTAGAGGATTGACTTGTAGACTCACATGCCTTGTTTACATTTATCTTGTATGCTAGCTATTCATGTGGATTTGTTTAAACGGATTTTATAGTTATGCGATGATATTGGACTTGTGTACTCGCCAATACTTGTTATTGAACTATACTCTTTAACATGTTGTAAGTTGATGAAGTTGTTATGATGGAACTTAGTAGGAATGACATAGAAACACGCATAGAATACTAAGTTAATCATTATGTTATTGTTGAACTTGTTTTGTTGTTATTTCTTGTATTTGATTATTCGGTGTAACCTTGACAATTTTGATGCTATGAAATTAAATGGGATTTTAATTTAAATATTATCACGAATAGCGTTATGATGTCTCGAGCAATCTAGTTCGTCTCACTCTGATGTTTCCACCATCGGTTGGAGTGTGACAGATTGGTATCAGAGCCATAACTATAGGGAATTAGGTAGAATTGCCATGTTCGACCTAGTCTATAGTTTAAATGACCAACTTGACCATTCTTGCTTCATGATTAAAATGTTAATTCTTCCTATTTGTTTCTTCATATTTCCTTTGTCTTCAATATATGCATGTGTTTTTTCCTAAAACACTTACACAATTTACACACTTGAAGACACTCAAACTACAATCGAGACGAGCTCACCAAAATAGGTGTGAAACCCACACTTTGATGATCACTCTCAATCCGCGAATTTGATTTTTGCACAAATTACACCATCAAGTTAGGAGTGAAATCCACATCTTAATGGGAATTTCCGTTTCATACTCTAGTAGATCCTTACCAACGAGTCGGAATACGCTCTTCGTTTGGTAGGTACCAACCACACTTAGGGTACAATTTTGTCAAGTTAGGGGTGAAACCCGCACCTTGTCAACTAGTCCCATTCCTCGATTTTCAGTCTCGCCAAAGTTTTGATTTTTCGATCGGTTAGAGACATGTAGTAACTGGAAGGATAAAGTGTCGTTAATCGCTTCTAGTCGAGAGCACTTTACCTATAGGCCAAAGCACGTTTATCCTAATTTGAAAGGATCTCGATTCACTTTGGAATAGTCAACGTTTCTCAACCCGAAACACTCAAGTATTTTATTAAGCCTATATTTTATGCTATCTCAATTTCTATGAGTTTTAATACTTGTTATCTCGTTCATTTCGAACCCGGTGCACAATTCACACGCCTTTCGTAACCAAAAACAACAATAATAATTCTCGTGAACCAACTAAATTTATACTCCTTTACGCAAATCACACGTGTTTATGCTTTTGGATGCCAACATGCTTATGCTATATATGTGAATTATACGTGCTACATTATGCTTATGTGCTCAAAACAAATACTTTTCTTTATAACAACACTTTATAATCAAAGCCTAAATGTATCTTTTATTGTCAAATCCTTTAGATGTCTTTCTCTCAAAGCGTTATGGGAAGAAGGAAGTCAAAGTCCAAGTCGAGGTCCCAATCCGACTCCATCTCAAAGAAGGACTACATGAAATTCATGGCTGAGCGAATGGCTGAACACATGGCTAAGGTCATCCCCGAAATAGTCAGCAAGGTCCAGCCCCCACCTAACGCCGAATCACCTCATACCTATGTAGACTCCAAAGCCGAACCACCCAAAACCACCTTCACCCATAAGCAATTTTGTTCTTGCAATCCCTTACCCTTCACCGGCGAGGGGGACGCCACTAAACTACTACAATGGTTCGACGCCATTGAACTCAACTTCATCCAAAGTGGTTGCTCCGACCACTTGCGCACCTTGAAAGCCACGGGAGTGTTCTGGTTGGTGGACTTCCGAGCGTAGCGCTCGTGGCAACGAGGTCGCCCACGCCCTCCCTTAGGCCAAGCTCAAGAAGTTAATGGAAAGTGAGTTTTGCCCCCCTCACTAACTCCGACGACTCGAGACTGAGTTTTGGAACCTCCGGCAAGTGGGGAATGACAACGCTGGCCTCACGGCCCGATTTAAGCATCTGAGCTCGATTTGCCCAAGTCAAGTCGACACTACTGAGAAAGCAGTCGCTAAATACATACCGGAACCCATCCCAAGTGCAATACCTGCCCCTTCCATCACCCGGTTACCGCCCCATGCCGCGTATGCATGATCTGCAATAGGTATGGGCACTTTGCCCAACAGTGCTGGAATGCTCTGCAAGCCCCCATCACCAAGCCTGAGCTATGACCACCACACCTCCTGAAAACCCTACCGGCAACCAAAACCGACCCCTTGCTCCTGCCGCTCGTGCCTGCTTCAGATGCGGGGACCCAAATCACTTCACCAACAACTGCCTGCAACGTAACAACAACAATCAGCAGTAGCAGCAAGCTCGCGGTCGAGCCTTTGTCATCACAGCTGCTCAAGCTCAAAACTCAAACGATGTCATATCGGGTACATTCCTTGTTTACAATGTTTACGCTACGTGTTTATTTGATACTGGTGCGGATAAAAGTTTTGTATCCATTGAATTCGAACCTTTGCTTATGTGTAGTCGTTCTAAGTTGCCTAAATCATTCGAAGTCGAAGTCGAAGTCGAAGTCGTTGACGGAAAATCTGTCACCGTCGTTTCAGTCCTTTCTAATTGTTCTTTAAATCTCAACAATCATACGTTTTCTATTGACTACCCATGCCAATGGGTAGTTTCGATATCATAGTAGGCATGGATTGGCTAGGGCGAGTCCGTGCTGAAGTTGTTTGTTCGGAAAAATGCATTCGACTTCCCCTTCCCAATAATGATTCCTTGCACGTCTATGGCGAGAAACCTTCCAAAGGTCTCAAGCTTATGTCGTGTATTCAAGCGAACAAGTACTTGCGTAACGAATACTTCGCCTTTCTTGCCCATATTGTGGAAAAGAAGGAGAAGGGTCCAAGCATGAATGAAGTTCCCGTTGTGCGCGAATTCCCTGATGTCTTTCCCGAGCATCTTCCTGGTCCTCCTCCTGCTCGTTCTGTTGATTTTCGCATCGACCTCATCCCTGGTGCAACTCCGGTCGCAAAATCCCCCTATCGTCTGGACCCTTGGAGATGCAAGAGATGTCTAGTCAACTTCAAGAGCTTCTTGAGAAGGGCTTCATATAGCACATCTCCTTGGGTCGCTCCCATTCTGTTCTTCAAAAAGAAAGTCGGATCCTTTTGCATGTGCATTGACTATTGTGAGCTCAACAAGCTTACAGTCAAGAACCGATATCCTCTTCCTCGTATCGACGACCTTTTCGATCAGCTTCAAGGCGCGACTTGTTTCTCTAAAATCGACCTTCGCTCTGGTTATCATCAACTTTGAGTCCTCGAAGAAGATATACCCAAAACCGCGTTTCGCACACGTTATGGGCACTACGAGTTCGTAGTCATGCCGTTTGGTCTGACCAACGCACCCGTTGTGTTTATGGATTTGATAAATCGCGTGTGTAAGCCATATCTTGACCGATTCGTGATCGTCTTTATTGACGATATCCTAATCTATTCCAAGACGTGAGAAGAGCATGAGCGACACTTGCATCTCTACGCAAAGTTTTCCAAGTGTGCATTTTGGTCAAGATAGGTTCAATTTCTTGGTCATGTCGTCAACGAACTTGGTATTCACGTTGACCCCGCGAAAATCAAGGCGGTGAAAAATTGGATTGCCCCTAAGACTCCGTCCGAAGTTTGTTCATTTCTCGGCTTAGCTGGTTATTACCGTCATTTCATTTCGAACTTTTCAAAAATTGTCGTGCCTCTCACTTCCTTAACTCAAAAGGATAAACCTTTTGTTTGGGGTTCTGAATAAGAGGAGTCTTTTCAAACGCTCAAGGACATGCTTTGCAATGCTCCTATCCTAACCCTTCCTGATGGTAACGACGAGTTTGTCGTGTATTACGATGCCTCAAGACAAGGTCTTGGTTGCGTTCTTATGCAACGAGACAAGGTTATCGCTTACGCGTCACGAAAACTCAAAATTCATGAGAAAAATTATACTACACACGACCTTGAACTTAGTGCAGTTGTTTTTGCGTTAAAGATATGGCGACACTACCTTTATGGTACAAAGTGTACGGTCTTCACCGATCATAAGAGCCTTCAGCACATCTTTAATCAAAAAGAACTCAACATGCGTCAGCGTCGTTGGGTAGAACTATTGAACGACTTGGACTGCGATATCCGCTACCACCCTGGTAAAGCGAATGTTGTGGCCGACGCACTTAGTCGGAAAACTCATGTTAAGGGTGTACGTTTCTATCAAACTTTGGGAAAGCTTCAAGAGATGATTCGAGGCACAATACTCGACCGTTAATGAGGGTAACCTCGATAATGAGTTGAAGTGTGGTGTTGAAAACCAACTTGTGACCAAACCTGTTGGCATCATGTGCTATCTTGACCGTATTTGGATTCCTAATCGTGATAGTCTTCGTGACCTCTTGATGAGTAAAGCTCATAAATCTCGGTATTCTATTCATCCTGGCGCCGATAAGATATTTCACGACCTCCGAGCAACATATTGGTGGTCTGGAATGAAGAAAGATATCGCCTGCTACGTTTCGAAGTGCCTTACTTACTCCAAGGTAAAGGCCGAGCATCAAAGACCCTCTGGCTTACTCGAATAACCAGAAATTCCTGTTTGAAAATGGGAGAGTATTGCTATGGATTTCATTACCAAGCTCCCTCGTACATCGTCTGGTCACGATAGTATTTGGGTAATCATCGACCGTTTGACCAAGTCTGCTCATTTCCTTCCCATACATGAAGACTACCGAGTTGAGAAATTGGCTTGTATCTACACGGATGAAATCATCTGTCGTCATGGTGTCCCCGTTGACATTATCTCCGATCGTGATGGTCGCTTCACTTCTCGCCTTTGGCAAACATTTCAAAAGGCCCTTGGTACTCAACTCAATCTTAATACTGCTTTCCATCCTCAGTCCGATGGTCAAACCGAGCGTACTATCCAAACTCTAAGGACATGCTTCATTCTTGCGTAATTTATTTTGGTGGCAACTGGGACATGCACTTGCCTTTGGTTGAATTCTCGTACAATAACAGTTACCAGGCGAGTATTCAAATGTCACCTTTCAAGGCATTGTATGGACGCAAGTGTCGATCGCCTAATTGTTGGCACGAGAACGGGGAAGCTCAAATCACCGGTCCCGAGCTTATACAACAGACGACGAACAAGATTTTGCAGATTTGGGACAACTTGCTGAAAGCTAGAAGCCGATAAAAGAGCTACGCAGATAAAAGACGCAAGCCCTTGGAATTCAACGTTGGTGACTTTGTACTTCTCAAGGTATCCCCTTGGAAGGGTGTGGTTCGTTTCGTGAAAAAGGGAAAGCTCGCTCCTCGCTACGTAGGTCCTTTCAAGATTCTCGAGAGGATTGGCAAGGTAGCTTACCGACTGGAACTACCACAAGAGCTCAACAACGTTCATCCTACCTTCCACGTCTCAAACTTAAAAAGATGTCTCGCTGAAGAAGGACTCCAAGTTCCGCTTAAAAATCTTCAAATTAATGAGACTTTGCACTTCATCGAAAAACCAGTCGAAATCATGGATCGAGGTACTAAGCAACTAAGCCGCAATCGAATTCTTATCGTGAAGGTTCGCTAGGAAGGAAAACATGGTGTTGAGTTTACTTGGGAACTTGAAAGCGACATGAAGTCTAAGCATACGCATTTGTTCGTTGCGTCTTCCTAAATTTCGGGACAAAATTCCCTAAAGGAGGGGAGACTGTAACGCTTCGCATTTGTATCTTTCCGTTTTTAGTAAGATCGCTTCGTGTTTCTATTTTTGGAAATTCCAAACCTTGTAATCGTATTTCATTTCCGAATCATTGTAAATCTAAGGCTTTGATTGTAATCAAATTGATCGATTATACGCAATTCGCAATCTTTATACGCATTTATATCTATGATCATACACACATTCGTTACTCAATTTATAGCTTTGAATAAACTTGCATATTCTTATCATATATTCATGAAAGTTAAACGTTTCTAATCAAGCAAGCAATCAACAAGTTAAATGCAAAATGCATAGACTTTGGCACCATGATTCTTGTCACAATTAAGTTAATTATTTGCAACACATGTTTAGGATAATGTAACACCTTTAATCATGTTTTAATCTTCCAAAACACTTCATACTTGATTTACATATAAAATACATTATTTATATAACAATTAAAACCATTTATATAAATTAATTAACAAAACAAAAAACAAAAAAGAGGGCTGCCATATGTTGATGTTTTGGGCTTATTTCAAGTTTAAACACCCACTAATCTTGTCCAAAGCCCAACCCATTGAAACGCAAATCCCTTCCCTATATAAACCACCTTTCCCCATCCATTTCCCACTTTTACAAGCCTCCAAACACTTCAAAAACACTCTCAAAGTCCCTCACAATTTCAAAAAACGCTGCAGCCATATTTGAAATTTTTTTGTGAGTTCTAACTCACTTATTCAACTAATTCTTCCGTATTTCTTCTTCTAAAACACTTGGATGACCTCTAGGAAGGTTTTCACAAGTTTGTTTGGGAAAACTAAGGTGAAACCTCACCATTTTTGAGGTCCAAAGTGCCATAAATTTTCTGCCCATTTTTATCTTTTTAAACTTTAATATTTTCAAAGTTTTCTTCATGTTTTCTTCCTCAACATTGTTTGCTAAGCCCTATGGGATGTTACCATAGGTTTTCCATGGAAAACCAAGGTGGAATCACACCATTTTTGGGGTCAAACTTTCTGTTTTGGAAGATAACTTTTAAAACTTTTTCGAACTTATTTTGAACATAACAAATCTATGCTACTTATGCCACTAACCAAGCTTATGGTTAGTGTGTTAAGCTAGACTTGTTCACATACAACCAAGAGGCATAACATGTCTCTAAACTTGTGGTTTTTACTAGGGTTTCAAACCCACAAGTGTTGAGTCATCCAAGCTTACAAGCTTGTGTTGGTGTAGGTGTGATTACATGAAGACCTTGGCCATTCAACTATTCATTCCACCCCTCACTTGATGATTTCCATAATTCTTGACCATCCGGATTGTCCTTGTGTCAATCTTGTGTAATGGTGAATCTTATGAAAGAGGTTTAGGATGGTTATCCTCCTACCTCCATGCATGACTTATATGACTTACATGATAACTATGAAATACATGAACTATATGATAAATTAGTAATATTATAACTATATGTAAATACTTAATATAACCAAACCTTTGACCATGACCAAATGGTTATTTGTCCTAAAAGTAGGTTATTTTATCTTAGACCTACCAATCGTTACGATTCTATTGGGCATGACCCATAAAAACACAATTACCCTTCGGGGCTTATTAGTGTCAAAAACGAGTGTTAATGTCTAGATAAACACTTTCATTTATATATACTTTCTTTGCATATTGTAAATTCCTAAACTCCTTAAACTCCCCTGTCAATCTAATACCCACACACCTACGTTGCCTTGTGTAGGATAAACTTGGTGTTCCATCCCTTAAATCAACCTAACTCTCTCACGGATATTACTTTGCAAAACCATGAGTACACTCGACCCCTTTTATGCTTTCCACTATTTGGGTGCAACATGATTAATTTACTAAAACTACACTAAATCACACTTTATTCTATACACAAACAATCCATCAACATGCTTTAGTCTTATGCTACTTGAATTGTTACTTGGTATATTCTTATGTGATATAAATGTCATTAACTTTGATCGAGCCTCCCTTAACATGTATAGCGCTATAGGAGTAACGCACCGCCCGTATTCTTGTGGTCAATGTTAAGTTCAAATCTATTTTGCGGTACACTAGAGGATTGACTTGTAGACTCACATGCCTTGTTTACGTTTATCTTGTATGCTAGCTATTCATGTGGATTTGTTTAAACGGATTTTATACTTATGCTATGATATTGGACTTGTGTACTCGCCAATACTTGTTATTGAACTATACTTTTTAACATGTTGCAGGTTGATGAAGTTGTTATGATGGAACTTAGTAGGAATGGCATAGAAACATGCGTAGAATACTAAGTTAATCATTATGTTATTGTTGAACTTGTTTTGTTGTTATTTCTTGTATTTGATTATTCGGTGTAACCTTGACAATTTTGATGCCATGAAATGAAATGGGATGTTAATTTAAATATTGTCACGAATAGCGTTATGATGTCTCGAGCAATCTAGTTCGTCTCACTTTGATGTTTCCGCCATCGGTTGGAGTGTGACAGCCAAGACTCTTTCCTTTGCTGCAAGAGTAACATTAGCCAAAATAGTTTTAGGTCGTCTTCCATCATACTACTTAGCACTATTTTAAAGAAGCTGGAAAGCATTAGTAGAGAGCTTCTTTTGGGGGAAAACTGGGTCAGGACACAAGATAAGGTGGGTGAAAAGGGAGAAGTCGATAAGATGAAAGTGATGGGGGGTTATGGGGATTGGAGGGTTAGAGAGTTCAATATCGCCATGTTGACAAAACGGTGGTGGAGAATGAAGATGATACCTCTCAACTTTAGGTGAGGATGGTCTCTTCCGTTCATTAAACTAGGCTGATAGAAAATTGGTTCTAGTAATGAATTTGGTTTCATGGATTTGGAAAGATATAGGAACTATGGATGATGTTCTTTTAAAGGAAGGGATAAATATTTGTTGGGCCCCTAGCTGAAAGGTTTACACATTAGTGTTTCATGTTGGGCTAAGTTTGGGAGAATGGTATTCCAAGAGCCTTATGGGCCTAGGGTTGTAATTAATGGGTTTTGTGACTAGTATAAATACATGTGTTAGTGTTAATATTTTGGTTGCTAGTCAGTTTAGTTTTTCTGAAATCTAGTATCAGACACCATTTGGTGTATGCAAGTTGGTTAATCGAAGATTGTTATTGTTCTTTTCATTCTAATCTTTATTTCTGCAATCAATTACAGGTTGTGATACCGTGTTAGATCCGAATCGGGACTTACAATTGGTATAAGAGTCTGCTGTTCGATACAGGCTCTCAGTGTCACAGATTGAAGAACTGTTCAAAATTGGAAGACTTGTTGTTGTTCATCTCGGATTGTGATTGTTGAAGATATATTGAAGACTGTTGTTGCTCTCATCTCGAACTGCTACTGTTCCGAGAAACGCGAAGAAGATTCAAGTATTCCGGATACGGAACTGTTGAAGATTCTGAAGAACACGAAGAAGATTCAAGCATTTCGGATACGGAACTGTTGAAGATCCCGAAGAACACGAGGAAGATCATCCATCTCGGATTGATCCCGGACTACTGTTCATCAATTTTCTCAACAACCTTATCCAGATTATTCGCATTCCGGATAAGGATCACTTTTTGAAATAATTTGTGTTTATCTGTTGCAGGAATTTCAGGATACTGTTGATTCCGAATAAGGATTCTCATTCTGGATAAGACTATCATTCCGGATAAGACTTTCATTCCAGATCAAGCTTTCCTTCCGGATCTGTTTCTCTATTTCGGATTATCTCATCTCGGATTGGCAGTCATCTCGGATATCGTGCAACTCGGATCATCATCTATTTCGGATTTGATCTTCATTCCGGATTTATCGCTCATCTCGGATTGGCACTCGTCCCTGATAGCATTCCAGATTACAATTTCGGATACTCATCTCAGATTTGTCTTTGATTCTCATCTTTGACTCATCTCGGACTTGTCTTGGATTCTCATCTCGGACTCATTACAGACTTGTTTTGGACCACTGTTCATAATAAGAAAAAAATTAACTTTAATTTGCTTGGTAATTTTTAATAATGTTAATAATGAACAATTACATGACAGCACAGGACCTGACAAATGCCACCTTAGCAACATTGCAGTCACAGACGCTGGCTCTTCATCAAGAGCTAGACCAAGTCATTGGCACTTCTACAAAGGTGCCTCGTCTGCTATACAGAGATGAATATTATGAGTGGAAGTTCAGGTTTGAGCAGTACTGCAAGGCCAAAGAGCCTGAGGTTTGGAGATGTATCATGAACGGTCCTCGAACCATAGTTTACAGCAATCTTGAAGATCCAGACATAAAGATCCCTAAACCCAGTCATTTGTGGACTGCAGAAGATGTGAAAATAATCAAAGAGGATGAGAAAGCCTCAGCTGTTCTGATGATGGCACTCGGACCCGACATTTCCATAGCTGTCAGAAATTGCAAGACATCTAAAGAAGTGTGGAGTGAATTACAGAATCTCTATGAGGGAATTGCTGACATGAAGGCAAGCCAAGTTAATCAGCTGAACCAACAGTTCAGCTCATTTAACCACATATACGGGGAAACCATTGAGAACCAAATTCCTGAAATCTCTCTTATAAACAGTGCTATGAATAGACAGTTGCTGAATTCTTTGCCAACGAGCTGGGATGCTGATGTTGGCATGATCAAGAAGACAAAAAATCTGAACGACGTCACTCTCACAGAATTGATTGCAACTATCAAATCATGTTAGATAGATAATAAGCAGAGGGACATCAATCATCAAAGCAGTCTGATGGCAAATGGTATTACAGGGCAAAACGCAGCATTAATGTCTCAGAATCTTGTTTACATCCCTCTGCAAGGAAGCTCGCACACATCGGGTATCTCAAACTTGTTGTACAGTCCTCTCGCCTCTGCACAGAAGACCCAGTATGTCTATGGTCTTCAGTCTCAGACTCCTACTATGAATTCTGCGGTGCAGTTTCAGACGAAATAGCATGCACAATATCCTAACATGGTGTACAGTCCTGCCATTCCTGCAACCGCTCAAAAAGGCGGCATTCCTCAATTTGTTGCTCCTACACCGGCTCCTGCTCCAATTGTGTCCAATTCTGCTTTTCTCACAAAAGAGAATGAGGAGAAATTGGCCATAGCTGCCTTAATGATTAACAATTTAAATGCTTTCTTAGCAGTTGACTTGACTCCTCCATCTGTTCTCCCAACTGAAGTAGATCAAATAATGGAAGAGGATTTGGACGAGACTGACGTGTCCTGGAATCTTGCAATGGCTGCTTTTCGCGTCAACAAATTTCAAAAGAAGTACGAGAGGCCACCATTGTCAAATCTGAAGACTGGGCTAACAAAAGATAAGCTCAGGTGTTCTAGATGTCATGAGCCATGACATTTTGCACGAGAATGCAAGAAGCCGCCATCTGGATATGTCTCATCCAGAATAGCAGACATACAGAGCAGTGACAGACAGCTCGTGCTAGTCTGTCCTTCAAAGTCTACTTTAAGTCCCTCAAGTAGCTCTGGTGGGAAATCAACAACTTTGGTAGCGCAATAGCATGAAGGATTCAACTGGGCAGATGCTGCATCTCAGATGGAGACTCTAAATATTTCCAAGAACCGAAATCACTGCATGATGGCGCGGACAACTAAGACACCTGATCTTTCAGAAACTGTTGGTGCATATTTGTGACAACAACTTAGATTTGGTCTTTGGATATCTTGTAATTAGTAAAATGATAAATGGTTAGCGGGTTTAGTTTTGTAATAGTTAATTAGAAGTAATTGGGCTGAACTAGACACTAAATAGTGCATGGTAGGCGAATTGGGCTTTAAACCCATTAGCAGTCCATGTAGGGAAACCCTAGCCTAGTTGTGTAACCCATCTCTATATAAACGGTGGTTGTGTTTAGGGTTAAGGTTGCTCAGTTGCTGGTGTTGCTGGTTTAGAGAGAGAGTCTTGAATTGATTGTTAACACATTGTGTTAGATAATCAATAGAAGACTGTTTGAAGGAAATTGTTTGTATTCGTGTTTGTTTTCTTGTTGTTTATATGAAATCTGATCTAGGGGATTCCGCACTCTAGAGATAGACGATTCTGTGAAGATTCATATGGACTAGGGACCTAGAATTGGTATAAGAGCAATCGGCTCTTGATTTTGCTCGGTTCAAAATCGTAACAGCAGAAAAATTGGGTTTTTGGACGTTTTGGAGGCTGTTTTGGAGTTTGTGATGGCTGAATTAGGGTTTCTGTAGTGATTTCAAATTAGTAGCAGGCATTTCGGATTGAAGACTTGCATTCCGGATCAAAAAGCAAAGTATTTCGGATTGAAGACTTGAATTTCGGATCAGAATCTGCATTCCGATCATCAGACTTGCAATTCGGATTTGGAAAAGTGCAATTCGGATTGGATTTCGGATTGAATTTCAGATCATAAGCTATTTTGGATTCCATTTCGGATTTAATTTTCGAATCAGAATTGTATTCCGGATTCCATCTTGGATCAGAACTATTCCGGATTCCATCTCGGATCAGAATAGTCTATTCCGGATTCTATTTTACATTAGAACCTATTTCGGATTCCATTTCGGATTGAAATTTCGAATCAGAATTGTATTTCGGATTCCATCTCGGATTAGAACTATTCCGGATTCCATCTCGGATCAGAATAGTCTATTCTGGATTCTATTTCCGATCAGAACAGTGCATTCCGGATTTCATCTCGGATCACTATTCCAAATCACCATTTCGGATTAGCAACTGTTCCGGATTTCTATCTTGGATTGTCAATCCGAGTTACTGTTCTAGATTTGACACTGTTCTGAGTTATACACAAAAAGGTGGAAGTTAACCAGCTGACGTAACCGGAGTTAAACGTTTTGGGACATAGAAATTGATCCATAAACAATCTTGACAAACCGGTTGCATGGTTAGGCTCGTGTGATTTTGAGGACAAAAAAATCATAATCGGACAATATACATCATTAGTCACGGATCGTCGAGACGAGTCTAACAGTACAATTTGGTAACCCCTCATTTCAGACAAGTTTTAATGTTTTTAACCAGCCGGTTTGGTAAAAATGTCGAATATGTCTAACCTAAATGAGCTGTTAAGAATGGAGCACGAGGCTGGCACCACAAACAAACCTCCAAAAATGCTGAAGGTAGAGAATTACCTAACATGGAAGGACAGGTTTCAATCGTTCTTTGAATACAAGGACACACGGATGTGGATCTGTATTCAAGATGGGTACGCTAACCCGATGCATGTTTTTGAGGGCAGACAACGTGTTACTGCTTATGTAAACATGTCTGAAGCTGAAAAGAGGATGTATGAGTCTGAGAAGAAAGCCTTAGCTGCTATAAAGATGTCGTTACCTGATGGCATCAAACACACATTCAAGCGTTACACTACATCGAAGGAGATGTGGGATGCCCTAGAGAAGAGGTATGAGGGTTATACCGATGTGAAGAAAAACAAGGTTGATCTGCTAAAGAAACAGTTTGCTGTGTTCAAAGGAATGAGAAATGAATCCCTTGAAGATATTATCAAGAGATATTATCATCTGATGTCAGAAATAGATAATTATGACATAGAGGGATACATGGATGTGGAGATAAACGATAAGTTGCTGGATGCTTTACCTGCAAAGTGGGATATCTATACTTTGATGATAAAAGGTGAACCTGATTATGAAAAGAAAGACTTGGAAGAGGTTGTTGGGAAATTGAGAGCTTATGAGCTCAATATGAAGAAGAAGGAGACTGGATATGATCAGGTTCAGGATCCGGGGATTTATAAAGGTCCTATACCTTCGTCTTCCAACAATGCTTCAAGTGATAGTGCAACTGCGTTTCTCTCATATGAGAATGATCATATCGTGACAAATGCTAAGGGTGAAGTATGTTTTGTTGCTGCTTCAGGAGGTTCGACAGGGGCTAAGAGACAACAATCAAGTAATAATAACAGTAGTAATAGGTCTATGCCTCTGAGTGTCAAAAGTGCTGAAGATCATCTGGCATTGCTTGCTTCTTTTGTGGCTTCCTACGAGAACTACATTCAGGGAAAAATATCTAATCCTACTACGTTTGATGAAGATTATGATCAGATCGACCCTGATGACTTAGAGGAGATGGATTTGCAATGGCAGATGGCCATGATCTCTAGAAGGGTGAAAGGTTCATGAACAGAATGGGCAGGAAGTTCGTTGGAAAAAGTGTGGGCTTTGACAAGTCAAAAGTGAAGTGTTACAATTGTCACAACTACGGACATTTCGCTAGAGAGTGTCAAAGACCTAAGTCTTAATCTCGTTCTAGTTCATCCTTTCAAGATTCTCCTGGTCATGGTTCAAGCAACAGGAATGCGTCAAACAACACTGGATCAAAGGCCTTGATCTCTACTGCTAGAGAGGGTTCTTATGATTGGAGTGTTCATCTAGATAGTGAAAACCTTGCCTCACAGGCGTTCATGGCTGAGATAGCTCCAGTTGCTGATGAAGAAGTGGAAGCTGATGTTGAAGGAGAGCAAGAGAAGGTAGCTGAGAAAGCTGATGGAGAACAGATTGCTACAGAGAAGAAGATGGCTACTGATTTTGATGCTTTCATGGCTGATCTAAGCAAATCAACAGGCGAGGTATGTTCTAACTCTGGTAGTTCTGTTGTTTGAAGTGTCGTGAACTGCAAAGTGAGGTTGACAGGTTAACCAATCAAAACCAAAGTCTGGTAAATGAGCTCTCGAACCTAAAAGAATCAAACTTTTTCGTAAAACGAAATGAGTCATTATACTTGAAGAAAAATAAAAGTTATGGAGAAGAAATCAATATTCTAACTTGTATGCTTAACGAAAAACTTCAAGTTATTGATTTAGCTCATGATACGATGAGTGAGAAAACAAAAGAAATTTCTGAAAAATGCAAAGAGTTGTCTGAAGCACAACTTCAAATCTGTGAACTTGAAAAGAAACTAAATCAATTCAGAGATTCATCTTCTGTCATGAAACACATGATGAATGACTTGAAGAAGAGTAATGACAAGACATGTGTGGGATTCAAAGGTTTGAATGAAGTTCCACCACCTCTTGGTCATGACTATTCTTTCTTGCCAGATGAAGAAGAGCTTACATACTTTGTGTCAACTACACCTGGCAGTTCCACATCAAAAGCAAGGTTGATTTTGAAAACAAAGAATACACACCCTAAAAAGCAAAAGCAAGGTTTTATTAAAAAGGTTAATTTTGTTCAAGGGAGTGACATAAATGAAGAAGTCCCTGTTATTACTAAAGAGTCTAATGTGCAGTTTGCTAAGAACAAAAACAAAGAAGAATCAGAAGTTAAGCAAACTAAACAAGATCCTTCTAAAGCATCATCATCATTGCCTGATGAATCTAAGCAGGAGGCTTCAATCAAGAAATCTTCGGCTAGAAAATCATGTTTCAATTGTCATGAAAAAGGACATGTAGCTAGCTGTTGTCCTAAAAAAAGAGTGAAGCACAAGTAAGTGAGAGACAAAGAGAAAAATCATCAGCAAAAAGTGATGATGGTGAGAAGAAGGTTAACTCACCAAAGATATCTGCTACCAGGAAATAAAGTGTTGTTGTTGGTGTAGATAAGGCTGAAAAAGGAACTCACCAAGTTCCTCGCTTTCAAAGAAATCAACAAAGATTTCAGCCTGCATCTACATCAGGCAGATATGATAGACCTAGAAGTAGTTCACCAAGAATGAATAACTTTAATGGTCCATCAAATAATTTCAGATGTCAAGGTCAATATCAAAATCGAAACCAGAATGTTGGTAGTCGAAATTTTTATAACGATGACTTTAGAAATTATCATCATCAAAATTCATGGAACTAAAATCATAATTTCCAAAGGTCGCAAAGTCGAAACATGGTTAGGAAACCTCAGGACTAGAGACCTAGTGGAAATCAAAAACCATTTCCATCAACAGGTCTAAGATCCAAGACTCCTGTTAGGAGTGATGATACTGGATGGATGTTCCTGTGGTTGATAAATCTGGAAGACCCAAGACCATTAAGGCTTGGGTCCCCCAATCTAAGTAATTTTGTTGGGTGGTGTAGGAGCTGCTAAGGAGGATTATCAACTTGTGGTATGTTGATAGTGGCTGCTCCAGGCACATAACGGGGGATGCGAGGTTGTTGATAGAGTTTGAGAATATAGATGGTGGTTATGTGAATTTTGCAGGTGCTAAAGGAGGGCACATTACCTGTCGAGGAAAAGTGACTAACGGGAAGATCACACTGGACAAAGTGAACTATGTTGAGCAGCTGAAGCACAATTTGATGAGCGTGTCTCAAGTCTGCAACAAGGGTCACTCGGTACACTTTAAAAAGTCTGAACCTTTGGTGTTAAAACCTGGTTTGGTGATACCGGATGATTGGATAGTGGTGAGAGCGCCAAGGAGAAATGACACTTATGTCATGGACATGGGTGCAAAGGATTCTTCCACTATGGTGGCGTGTCTACTGTCAAAAGCATCTGAGGCTGAGTCATTGTTGTGGCACAGACGCATGGCCCACATCCACTACCGAAAAATGAACTGTATTATTAAAAATGGTTTAGTGGAAGGGGTGCCAGTGCAGAGGTTTCACGTGGAAGATAAATGTCTTCCATGTCAAAAGGGAAAATAACATAAGAAACCTCACAAGTCTAAAACAGTAAATTCCATAGATGCCCCTTATGAATTACTTCATATGGATCTTTTTTGTCCGGTGAACTTAAGGAGCATAGGTGGAAAGTACTATTGTTTAGTTGTCACAGATGGTTACTCACGATATTTATGGGTTTTCTTTATAGGTACAAAAGATGAGACAGTGCAGATGCTGGTTGATGTTTTTACAAAATTGGAAAATGTCCATGATGCACGGATCAAGAGGATAAGGAGTGATAATGGCATGGAGTTCAAGAATCAAATTCTGGATCTCTATTGTCTTCACAAAGGAATTGGACATCAATTTTCTGCTCCTTATACACCTCAACAGAATGGAGTCGCTGAGAGGAAAAACAGAACATTGGTTGAAGCCGCAAGGACTATGCTATCTGATTCAAGCTTCCAATTCTTTTATGGGCAGAAGCTGTGAACACAGCTTGTTATGTCCTGAACAAAGTGTTGATGGTTAAACGGTTTAACAAAACATGTCACGAACTAATGTTTAACCAAAAACCAAACTTAAAAGGCTTTGAACCATTTGGATTACCCTGCACCATTGTGCAAAACAAAGATAAGCAAAAATTCGGTGAGGTAGCTTATGAGGGTTACTTTCTAGGCTATATGCCTGGAACACCGAATAAAAGGGTTTTGAATCTAAAAACTAGTAAAATTGAGGTTGTGTTTAACATGGAAATCACTAGTTATTCACCTCAACAATCAACGAGTGGTCCTCCTATAATATATGATTATGACAGTGTCTTTAGATCATTTAATATTCCTGATTTTTCTAATCCAGATGAGTCTCAAGTGATCCATACTGCGATCACTGAAGATGGAGAGTGTGACTTCATGCCTAGATCGAGTATAACAATGACAGATGCTACAAAAACTTCTTCCAGAGCAGCTCCAGAGGACTCCAGTGATAGTGAGTCTGAACCTATTCAGGGGAAGGAATTCACCAATCTGTTTGCTAATTCTAACATTCAGGGGAGGTTGGATCTAATCTGGGAGATAATCTGGTTGTTGACACCATTGCTACCACACGTATAAACAGAGATCATCCAGTTGAAAACATCATTGGTGATGCTGCAGGTGTTCAAACAAGGAGAGGTGTGCTCGAAGTTTCGTGTTTGTTTACCTCGATTCAGAAGACTGGGTTGATTCATGAATGTTTATATAGCTGCTTTATTGCCCAAGAGGAGCCGAAGAATGTTCATATGGCTCTAAAATACAATTGTTGGGTTGAAGCTATGCAAGAGGAACTGGCTCAGTTCAAGAAGTTGAAAGTTTGGGAGCTAGTTAACTTGCCTGTAGGAGAGAAAGAAATAGGCACAAAGTGGGTGTTTAACTGCAAGAAAGACGACCGAGGGATCGTGATAAGGAATAAGGCTCGGTTGGTGGTGAAAGGGTTCAATCAGCAAGAGGGGATTGATTATAATGAAGTGTTTGGACCAGTAGCAAGGTTGGAAGCAATTCGCTTGTTCCTAGCTTTTGCTTCATTCAAGGGCTTCAAAGTTTACCAACTTGACGTGAAGAGTGTGTTTCTTTACGGGAAAGTCCAAGAAGTGGTGTATGTCTCACAACCAGATGGGTTTACTGATCCAGACTATCCAGATCGAGTCTATGGACTTGATAAGGCATTGTATGGATTGCATCAGGCACCTAGGGCGTGGTATGAGACATTGTCGGCACATTTGTTAACACATGGTTTTGAAAGAAGACAGATTGACAGTACACTTTTCATTAAAAGGAAGAAGGAAGACTTTCTGCTGGTATAGGTATACGCAGATGGCATCATTTTTGGGTCATCTGATGAGAACATGTGTCATGATTTCGAAGAGGTAATGAAGCGCAAATTTGAGATGAGTCCAATGGGTGAGCTATCCTACTTTTTGGGTTTACAAGTTGAACAGAAGAAGGATGGGATATTTATACATCAGACGAAGTATGTGTATGACATTGTGTCTCGTTTCAAAATGGAGGATTGCGCTACTTTAAATACACCTATCTGTGAGAATCACAATCTTGGTCTAGATCATGAGAGTGTGGAGCATGTTGATCCAATTCAATACAGGGTAATGATTGGTTCTCTGATGTTCTTGACTGCTTCAAGACCTGACATCATATTCGCAGTGCATCTTTGTACCAGATATCAAGCGAATCCAAAGGAGTCTCACATGAAAGCGGTGAAGCGGATTCTTTGTTACTTGAAGGGGAAACCTAAACTTGGGTTATGGTATCCAGCTGCTAGTGATTTGAAGTTTGTTGCTTTTACTAATTCGGACTTTGGAGGATGCAAATCACAAGGAAGTCTACCATAGGTGGTTGTCAGTTCTTAGGAGGGAGGCTTGTCTCATGGCAATGCAAGAAGCAGTCTTGCATGTCTACCTCGACGTGTGAAGCTGAATATATTGCTGCGGGTAGCTGTTGCTCTCAGGTTCTCTAGATACAACAGCAGATGCGCGATTATGCTTTGAATTTCACTCGTACTCCTATTATGATAGACAATAATACCACCATTTCAATCACCAACAATCCCGTAAAAAAACAGTCGCACAAAACATATTGACATTCATCATCATTTTATACGGCATTGTGTTGAAAAGAAATTAATTGAACTGCATCGAGTCGACACACTAGATAACCTGGCAGATCTTTACACAAAAGCTTTTGACAGGGCTCATTTTGAACATTTAGTCGAACTCAATGGGATAAGGAATCCTGAATAACCATACTGCTTTTCAAAAATAAAAAACATAAAAAAATAGAATATAAAAAATGAGTTTTAACTGTGTGGAAAAGAAGAAATGATAGTACATCAGCAAGTTAGACTGTCACATTGAAATTAAAATTAAAATTGCTTAAGTGTGATAGCAGCTTCATCATATGATGTACCAGTAGGCAAAAGGCATGAAATAATCAACTTACCTTTGTGATACAAATATAATAGACTGTGTATGAGTGGGTAACATATCAGTGGCGTATGGTTTTATAACCTTAAATCTTGCGTTGATAGATTTCCAAAATATGAGGTTTTAGGTCTTTATATCGTTATTTCATCCAGGGTATCAAGGTTGTCCTTCTACTGCATCCAGATATATGCTGACCTAGGCACAATCAGGATATCTTAAAAGAGCTAAAATGTTAAATCCCAAAAATTGAATAAGCTCTCCTAGAGAGTCATTCAAATGTGCAAATTGCATTATTCGTACCAAAATTTGGTATTTGCCCTAGCCCTCGTTGGATATTGGTCTCTTTGCTGTACAGAAGTACTGACCTGATCACTGATTATCTAACGTTGTAAATTAAAAAGGATGAATTTCGGAATACTCACCTACTACGATGAATTTTTGGGCATACCTTGATCGCGGGGGTATGTCCTAAAGTGGGACACACTAGTATATCAATATAAATTATCTAAACATATCACTAGGTAATGGTACTTGAAATGTTCATGTATTTTTGTTTAAGTGGATAAACAATACTTGTAATCGTCTTGAACAGGTTTTCATGAATGTTGCATATAGAAATATAAAAGAGTGTGAAAACAGTTTGATGTTGCTGATATGATCTTCTTAACGGTGATACTCACAAAAACAGAGTGTTTATTATTTTGTTATTTATTCGCTTTCAGAAAATATAAAAATCCAAAAATATTTCATTTTCTTGCATCTTCTTAATGTATGGGATATGTTGGTTTATGAAGGAGTTCTTACTGATAAGGGGAGATGGTGTTAGAAGATGAGTTCAAATTTTTTAAAAGATCTTGCAGGTTCATGGTGTTTAAAAATTTTGAGTATGTGTTTTGAGTTGAGAAGTGCTTAATCTGTGATACAGTTTTACTATCTCTTGAATAATAATAATTTGTTTTACTTGTGCTGAAAAATTCTTATGGTTTCTCGAGATGTTTGTTTTATAGTATACTGATTGTTGCAGTGTGTTGTTGAGAAGTTTGGTAAAGAGGAGTTTGATTGGATGCATGGTAGAACCTCCTTTCTACATTGCAGACAAAGTTGAAGAGTTTGAAGATTGCTATGCAAGTGCTAAACTGGAGTTTACTCAAACGCTATCGATTTAGAAGATTTGGTGATTTACATCAGCTTAGGGGGAGTCTGTTGCTGACAGAAGCTATTAAAGCTGAAGCTATCCAAAGACCAACGTTTTTCAAAGATGTTAAAGATTACAAGAAGACTGAAGACTAAGTTATTTTATGAAGCTATTGTCAAAGGAGAGTTTGTTGGTGCATATTTGTGACAACACTTAGATTTGGTCTTTGGATATCTTGTAATTAGTGAAATGATAAACGGTTAGCGGGTTTAGCTTTGTAATAGTTAATTAGAAGTAATTGGGCTGAATTAGACACTAAATAGTGCATGGTAGGCGAATTGGGCTTTAAACCCATTAGCAGTCCATGTAGGGAAACCCTAGCCCAGTTGTGTAACCTATCTCTATATAAAGGGTGGTTGTGTTTAGGGTTAAGGTTGCTCAGTTAGTTGCTCAGTTGCTGGTGTTGCTGGTTTAGAGAGAGAGTCTTGAATTGGTTGTAAACACATTGTGTTAGATAATCAATAGAAGGTTGTTTGAAGGAAATTGTTCGTGTTCGTGTTTGTGTTCTTGTTGTTTTTGTGAAATCTGATCTAGGGGATTCTGCACTCTAGATTAGATAGACGATTCTGTGAAGATCCATACGGACTAGGGGACCTACAGAAACGGTAAATCGCATTCTCTGTTCAGATAGTTGTCGTTTTAAATTATCACAAATACGCGCCCATAATTCAACTCTTGTAGCTGAATATCAACAAGCTGCATTACAGAACATCGCCCTTAAACATAAGAACATGCTTCTTATGGAAAAGGTCGAAGCACATAAACAAGACATAGCTCAGCTAAAACTTGACTTGAACCGACATCAATGTTGGGTATACGAAAAATCAGAGAGCTATGCCAAATCGCCTACCTCTAATAGAAAATATAGAGATTCCTTTCAATTATTAATAATATATTAATTATTCCTTTCAACGCCATATTCTCAAAAAATCAGAGAGCTATGCCTAATCGCCTACATCAGGCTCGATTTGCTACAGCTAAGCCCTTGATAAAGAATGGAACATGGCCAAGAGACAACATCACAAATCTCTCAGACGTTCAGGTTCTCTGAATCCTTCTAGCACTCCGAAAGTTGGGCAGAAGTCTGACTCGCTAGCCTGGAGGCCTAAGATCTTGACCTAAACCCAGTCTTCTGTCCTAAAATCAGACAAATCAAAAGCATCGTCGACCTCATCCTCAACTAATTTAATTTTTCGTGAGGTTACTTATGTTGATGCAAATGGAACACCCAGATCGTCAATGGCCTGGGTTGCAGCTTCTAACTAAACTTGTTAAAATGTGCAAGAACAACTTTAGAGGACTCTCGTCAGACTTTGGTATGTCGACAGTGGCTGTTCCAGGCACATGACAGGAGACATCTCCCAGTTGAATGATATTCAGTTTTTCGATGGCGAGTTTGTCTCCTTCGCAGGTGGTGAAACAAGAAAGATAACTATGAGAGGAACGTGTGTAATGGAGCTCTTAGTTTCAAGAACGTGAACTATGTCCCAGGGTTGAAGCACAATCTCTTGAGTGTGTCTCAGCTCTATGATAATCATTTAGATGTGCTCTTTACAAAGAAAGGATGCTATGTGTTGAAACCATGCCTCACTATTTCTGATGAATGGATTCCTCTCAAAGATGAACGCAAAGGAAACGCTTACGTCATCGACATGAACAAGGCCCCCACAGACAAGCTTACTTGTTTGTTCTCGTCGACCGCTGAGCACGAAGCAATGTTGTGGCACAGCCGACTAGGACACATCAACATGAAGAATCTCAACAGACTTGCAAAAAGTGGTTTAGTTAGAGATCAGCCTGCTCGGGATTTTATGCAAATTGAAAACTGTAAATCATGTGCTCGTGGGAAACAACATCAAAGGCCACATAAGTCGATACCCGCACCTTCCACGTCAAAAGTCTTAAAATTGCTTCATATGGATCTTTTTGGTCCGGCATATATTCTGACCATTGGCGGGAAGGCATACTGTCTGGTTATCATTGATGACTACTCCCGATTTACCTGGGTATTCTTTCTAGCATAAAAGAGTGAAACCGCTGAGTTAGTCAAACAATTTATCACCTAAATGGAAAACCAGGCAGACACCACCGTGAAGGCTATTCGATGTGATAATGGAACAGAGTTTAAGAACGGCACCTTGAATTCTTTCTGCTCCTCCAAGGATATTGATCGACAATTCAGTGCAGCCATAACTCCTCAACAGAATGGGGTTGCAGAACGCAGAAACTGTACACTCATTGAAGCTGCACGTACAATGTTGGTCAAATCAGAACTACCTCTCATTTTCTAGGAAGAAGCAATCAATACAGCTTGTGATATTCAGAGTCATGCCCTGATCAACAAAAGGCACATGAAAATGCCATATAAAGTGGTTGAAGGTCACAAACCTTCGGTTAAGCATTTCAGCAAGTTCGGATGCCCTTGTGTTCTTCTACTCATGGATGCTAAGGGAAAATTTGAATCACGCGGGGATCCATGCATCTTCGTCGGCTACTCTAAGAATACTTCCTATCGTGTCTATAACAAGATCAAGAAAATGGTCGTTGAAACCTACAATGTGGGTTGGCTGGAGGAGAATCCCAAGGACGGATGCATTGGTCCTGACTGGCTCTATGATTAATCCTCTTTGTTTAAATCTGTTGATGTCTCGTATAATATGAATGCAGGTACAGACAAAATTCTGACCTCCCACCGATGCCTTTCTCAATTGACGATGATGCAGATGTTGAACAGCTGCAAGAGTCTTTCATATAGCTGAGTGTGGATCCACCTGGATTCAATGAAGCTGTATCTACATGTCCACTAGTGTCACAGAATTAGGAAACGGTTTCTGAACAGATTCCTCAGATGGATTACCCTGAAGTTGAGGCTCTAAACACAGGAACTCCTGTGGCAAATGACGAAGCTATAACTCCTGGTGTCTTAGGCTCATCTCTGTTTCCTGAGCCTACACCACCAAACAGTTTTGTTGATTCATCAGTCAACATTCCCACTGGTCCATCTAATGAGGGGGAGCCATCCGGAGTCGCATCACAGAGCTTTACAAACTTGCAGTCAGATGTCCAAGTTCCTGTTACGCCTCTACCACAACGTCTATAGCGCGATCATCCGATTGAAAATGTTATTGGGCCTGTTACTACTGCAGTTCGGACTCGCAGTCAATCAGGAGATATCAATACATGTCTTTACTCTTGTTTTATCGCACAAATTGAACCTAAAAGCATTGATGTCGCCTTGCTGGAAACAGGCTAGGTTGACGCTATGCATAAAGAACTCAATCAATTTGAGAAACTTGGGGTATGGCAATTGGTGAAGCTTCCTCAGGGAAAACATGCTATTGGAACTCGTTGGGTATTTCACAACAAATAGGATGATACTGGTGTGATTGTGAGGAACAAAGCTCGACTGGTTGTTCAGGGTTTCCGCCAGATCGAGGGTTGGATTACGATGAAGTTTATGCACCGGTGGCTAGATTGGAAGCCATTCGCATTTTCTTGGCATATGCATCATACATGGACTTCACAGTCTATCAAATGGACGTAAAGACTGCTTTTCTTTATGGCACTATGAAAGAGGAGATATATGTGGCACACCCACCGGGTTTCACTGATCCTGGCAAGCCAGATTATGCATACAAATTGGACAAAGCTTTGTATGGATTGCATCAAGCGCCTCGTGCGTGGTACGCAACCCTAACAGAGCATTTGCTTGCTCATGGATATACCTGGGTAATTATTGATGAAACTTTGTTTACGTCGATGACATTATATTTACGTGATGACATTATATTTGGTTCTGCGGACGATGGGTTGTGTCATGAATTTGAAGAGGTCATGAAGAAGAAATTTGAGATGACTTCATTGGGGGAGATGACTATGTTTTTGGGACTTCAAGTTCGTCAGAGCCGACAAGGAATCTTGATCCATCAAGGAAAATATGTCAATGACGTTCTTGCCAAATTCAAGCTTACAGATTCAAAACCTATGGCCTCACCTATCGCTGAACAGCCTCTGTTGAATGAAGACGCGGAAGGAACGGCTGTCAATCCAACCATGTATCGGCCTATGATTGGTTCACTCATGTATCTCACAGCAAGTCGGCAAGACTTCATGTTTGCCGTTTGCCAGTGTGCTCGATATCAAGCTACTCCTAAACTTTCTCATTTACATGCTGTTAAAAGAATCTTTAGATACCTCAAAGGGGCACCAGAACTGGGCCTCTGGTATCCTAAAAATTCTGAATTTGAACTGTATGCTTTATCTAACAGTAATCTTGGAGGTATAGACAGGGACATGCGATCAAATTCAGCTAGATACCAATCTTGGGAGATAGATTAATCTCCTGGCAATGCAAGAAGCAGCAGACGGTCTCGCTTTCTACAGCGGAAGCAGAATATGTTGCAGCATCCACTTGCTGCTCCCAGGTTTTATGGATGCAACATCAGCTTGCGGATTACGGTTTGACTTATCTATACACAACAATTTATTGTGATAATGATGCCTCTATCCAAATTGTCAAAAACCCTGTTTTTCACTCCAAAACCAAGCACATAAACATCAAGTTCATTTTATTCGTGATTGCTATGAAAAGGGTCTCATTAAACTTGAGCAAATCCACACTGATGCAAACATTACGGATTTGTTCACAAAACTCGTTAGCAACACGCGTTTTCAAGTGCTTGTTGATCTTCTTAAAATGATCCATTTTTTTCTAACTGAGAATCCTCTATCTTTTCTGTTTAGTTTGTTTCTTTCTTTTATTCTTGTTTGCCTCATAAATGTTTTCATGTGAATGCACAAATTTTGGGGGAGATATATTACAAAAATCCAAAAACAGTTGAAAAATTAGAAAAGCACAAAAACATTAAAAAATTCAGAAAATAACAAACATAGTTTCAAACCGTTTTGCAATGATTGGGAAATGAAATAATTTCTCGTGATAAAGGCTTTGGCTAATACACGTCAGGTGTTGTAGCAGGAACGACTTGGATCGAAGTAATATGTTGATAGGCCTAGAACTCAACCGGATAGTATAAGCCAAATGATATAAACATAACAAACTATGTATCTTGTGGGTAACACACCATCGGCGTATGATTTCATGCTCTTAAATCCAACGTTGATAGATAGCCAACGTCTGAAGTTTTAGGTCTTTATGCTGTTGAGTCATCCGGGGATATCTTGGCTGCCCTTCTATTGCATCCAGATTATATGCAGACCTAGGCACAGTCAGGATATCTTTAAAAGAGCCAAAATAGAAGGGCCAAAACCTTAAGAGAAAGGAAATCTTATCATGAGAAAATTCCATGTGCTTAAAAAGTTAAACATACCATATAAGGTATTTGCCTAACCCTCGTCAGATATTATTGGTCACTTTGCTGTACGAAAGTACTGACCTGTTCACCAATAGTCTGACGTTGTAAAAGATAAGGGATGATCTGAGTATACTATCCTGCTACGATGAATCGTTGTTCTTACCTTGATCGCGTGGGTATGTCATGGCATGGGACGCATGGGTGTTATAGTATAATACTATCTTAAGCATGTCATAAAGCAATAATTAAAAGGTTGAGCTTTTGCTGTAAATGGATAAATATATTGGCAATTGCTTAGACCAGCCTGACCAAGCTCACACTGAAAAGTGTTCTTTAGTCTGTTTAAAACGATTTGATCCCATAGCAGGACTGTGTATGTGATTTTGTTTAAATGCTTTACTTAGTTTTGTATATTTGGTAAAGATTGGTTGGTTCCTTGGTTAGTTAAATTGTTGACTTTTGAGTTAGATGATTTTTGTCAAGGGGTATTGGACTGGCCTACTGAGTTTTGGAATTGGTCCAATCCAATAGAAATTTTGAAAGTCTTAAAATTGAACAACTTTGGGCCTATTGTGGTACTCTTCCGGATTTGGGCTTTTAAACCTATTTTGGATAGGCCCACTGACCAAATTGGATCCTCCTCCTCTGATTGTTTGGACCGGTCACTATTCCCGATTGGGCCCAAATAAGTTTGACCAAGCCCTATCCGGATTGTGTCCGAATTAGATCTCGGATGATTGGATCCGGATTGACTTGAGCTCAAAAGTTTCAGGCCCAAGCCCATCCCAGAATAGTATATTAATGTATCAGAGTTTCATTTCGGATCATTCATTAAAAATTTCCTTTCGAAATCCTCTGATCATCATCCGGATTAATTCTCTTCACATTCATCTGAATTATATCCAAATTATATCCGAATTAGGTATAATGTGCTTCTAAATTATAAATATTAAATGCTAATCTTCAAATCTTCATGTTATCAAGCATCTCGGATGGCATCTCGGATGGCTTTTCGGATTAATCTTTAAATAGTGTACATTCCAGATTTCATTCCGGATGAACATTCAACCGGAATGGATGAACTCGGATTCCATCTCGGATGATATTCATCTGAAATGGTGCAGGGTTCATCTGAATTCCTGTTTGAACCTCTCTGACTCCGGATCCCAGTGTTTGAACCTTTCCGGATTGTCGTTGACCTTTTCGGATTGTCGTTGACCTTTCCGGATTGTCTTGGACCTTTCCGTATTGTCGTTAACCTTTCAGGATTGTCTTTAACCTTTCTTGATTGTCGTTGACCGAATTAGTTATTGAACTGTTAAATGAATCCTCAATTGAACTGTGTCTTGACCTTCTAGTTTGAAATTGACAAGTTAATTCATAATAGTTGGATATTTGGTTTAATTAGTAAATATCTTGCTGATATCGCTTAATGTGTTGTTCTTCTGACAGAAATGGCTGAAGAGGATTTCAATGCTATCATGCTGGTAGAAGAGCAGTTTACAATCAAGCGGATTACATCCACCAGCAAAGTTTTTCCAAGAGTTCAGATCTATGATGGTGGGTCTGAATGATTGCAGGATTTCATACGCACTTCGAGCAAATCCAGTCATATATCGAGATCTTGTACACACATTTTGGAAGCGAGCTAGATTTCATCTGAGGGGTGCTGATGCGAAGTTGTACATTAGTTCATCTGTTCAGGGAAAGGAGATTGTTGTGGATGAAGCTTGTATTCGAGAGGTGTTGAAGTTTACCGATGCTGCAAGTGATCCGACATTATATACAAAGGAGAAGGTGATACCGGTATTAACAAAGATGAGCTATGAGGGAACTTATCCACCTTTTGAAGAAAATGTTCCCTGCATATTGGAGATTATTAGTGCACATTTTTATGCAGTGTATATCGGAGAATAAAGGAGGATTGGATCAGCCAAATCAAACACAAACTTCTGTGATAGTGTCTCTGGTGATGGACTGGAAATATAACTTTTCTGGTTATATTTTCGAAAATATGAAGAAGATTCTAGAGCAGTCAAAGAAGAAGATGTTTTTGTTGTATCCTCGATTTATACAGCTGATTCTGGATGCACGTACTCTAATCTAGCTAAAGATGTTTCTGATGCAAACTTGTTAAATATGAAGCCTACGGGTCCAACTATTTTTGGAATGATGAAGAACAATAGATCAACATCGAACACGGTTTTTGTTGGACACATACCATTAAAGAAGTTTAGGAAGCTTTGTGAGATTATCGGTCAGGATATTCCAGCACCTAACCCGGTGAATGCAATGGTGGCTAAAGAACATGATGTACCAGTGGTGGAGTTAGAAATTGAGATTGAAGATTTAGTGTCTGAGGTATATACTGATGATGAAGAAGCTTTGTTGGAATCTATTACAGAATTTGACGCCCATCCGACTCCAGAGTTACCAGAGCTTACTATGGAGAATTCAGAAGCTCTCGTTGCACATTTAAAGGAGACTCAGGAGCAACAAGGAAATCCTCCTCTCGTGTTGCCTCGTGTTGATATCCCAGTTGCTAGAGTCGATTCAGATGAAGATGTTAAAGAAGAGGAGGTACCGTTATTGAAAAGGTGACAAACAGAGGCGATCAAAGAACCCATTTATACTGAAGCTCAGATACAAACCGAAGCTCATGTTGATGATGTTGCTGAAGAACCAATTACTGTTACATCCTCAGTTGCTGTTTCTTTGACTGATACTTCTATTGTTGAGCCTACTATTGCTGAAGAACCGACAACTCCTCTCTTTGTTACTCATTCTACTGTTGTGTCCGTTCTAGCTGATTTTGTGTTAGAAATGATGGATTTTTGTGGTAGTTCCATGGGTGCTGGAGTATCGGGGGCTGGTGGTAGTGGTTATGGTGGTATTCAGGGTGAAGATATGGAGTATTTGAGGCGATCTGAGAAAAGAGCGTTTGAATTTAGCGGGGTAGATAGTGATGAAGAAGATGTGGATGTAGTTGACTTGAAAAAGAGAGTGGTAGTGCTTGAGCAAGACGTCATTCTTAAAGATGCTCAGATAGCTTCGTTGCAGGCTCGATTGGATGCATGTGATCAGACGATAGACCAACTTCAAGGTGATGTTTCGTTGTTAATGACTATGGTTTTTGATCTGAAGGCAAAGTTGGAAATTAAATTTGGATGTGAATTCTCTGATCCGACTGATGACCCTATTAATGTTGAACACCGTCATCGAGCTGCTGAATAGAGAGAAGCTGACAGATTAGCTTCTGAACAGCTTGCTGCTGAGCATCAAGCTGGATTGGACGATTATCTGAGCGATCCGAAGAGAAAGTTCACTGCGAGTCAAAAACGACAAACTTCTCAAAAGAAGAAATAGATGGTTTTAATGAAGAATGTTGATGTGAATCCGCCAGACGAGATCTTTCAGTTAAAGGATCCCACCAACCATTCTGAGAGATTTGTAATGGAGCTTGGATCGAGTTATTATAGTAAGGTTGGAAATAAGTCAAGGGTGCTGAGTTGGACCTACGATCATGTAAAGAAAATGTGGTTGTTCGTCAGACAAGATGGTACATGAGAATACTACTCAAAGGAGTCTCAGTTTGAGACCTGGACGAAGGTTGCACTAACTGATCTTCTGAGGGCTCCATATACTGACACTAATACTACTGAACGTAGACTAGGGTGGAGATTCTTTAAGAGGCTGGAGCAAGATGTAAAGAGTGGATTCAAGACAATGTAAACTGCTGAACCAAATATGCGAGCAGCTAAGGGTGTTTGAGATGCAAGAACTGGCAGAAGGTTTAAATCCGTAATGTGGCCTCCAACTGATAAAGAATTTGTGATACCAGTCGCTCCAACATTTCCAAAAGGTATTTTTAAGAATTTTAATTTCTGGATGTATGATCCGAAGGTTGGGAGTGTGGAGATTATTACTAAAGAGAAAGCATTTCGAGTGAATGATGTGGTTGATCTAGTGAGCTTTCATGATGAAGATCTGCAAGTTCTAGCAGCTAATCAAATTCAAACTACATAGTTATATGAAGCATATGCTAAGGATTGGATGGCAGCAATTGCTGGGATTATAGCCGGAAGAATAGGAGTTGATTTGCAACCAAAGAATTAAACGCCTAATGTTGTAAACCTAGGGGAGATTGTTGGGCCCCTAGCTGAAAGGTTTACACCTTAGTGTTGCATGTTGGGCTATGATGTATAAGAATTTATACATCTTTTAAACGTCAAATATTCCCCATTAATGCAGAAATTCGTTGTGCTTTCATTGATCTTGATACCCATTTTAGTTGTTTGTGAAAATGCAGGTCCGGGCTTCGGCCAGGTGAAGAAACAAAGGCTTTTGGAGCAAATTGGAGCAAAAATGGAACAATCTAGCCAAACTGCCAGATATGGCACGACCGTGCCAAGCATCCAGAAGCCGGCACTATCACTAGCACTATCAGACTACTGCACAAGCCAAGCCAATCCAACACTTGGCACGATCGTGCCAACACCAAGCACGATCGTGCGCGTGCAATCACAAGCCCTGATCAACTAATTTCCGAGATCAACTTAGTCATTTCCGAGTACGATATCGATAAGCACGACTGTGCCACTATTTGGCATGGTCATGCCACCTCGGGGAAATTTTAGCGGGATCTTTCCGGATTTGGCATCAAACTTGGTCAACAACTTAGAAACGCACCTGCCACTTACCAAGCACGACCGTGCCAAAAGGTGGCACGGTCGTGCCAAATGCTCGGTAGCTTAAATACGTGAATTCAGCTCATTTGAAAGGAAGTTGGAGCATTTGGGTGGATTTCTCTCTCAAGAAGCTAATCTTAGAAGCTTAGAGATTGAAGAAGGAGCCTTTAGGAGGTTGTATCACTTGATAATTCAACTCATTTTGCTAATTACCTTGTCTTAAACTCTAGTATTTTACTTGTTGTTCATGCACAATCCATATTACTTTACATTTGTCTTAGTTATCATGAGCCTTCCAGCCTAAACATTTGTGTTGCTTGATTTTTGTTGAAGCTAATGAACACTTGACAACATGGAAATACATGTGGTGATTGTTGTATGCTAATCTTCATGATGATATTTAATCTTGTTCTTGGAATGCATGTTCATGTTTAAAGTTATTATTCTTGAATGTTTGATCATAAAAATTTACATGTAGTGTTGGAAAGCCCATGTAGAGATTATGATTATTGAATCTTGTTAGCTTGTTGATTTGATTCAGATTAGAATGATGATTTATGAGTATGAATTCTTATATTTGTATTTGAAAAGATCATATGAATGTTTATATGGATTCTATAGTTTGTGTTCATGTTTGGATTAATAATTTAGGCCAAAGTTGTTATCTAGCATGACCATGCTTGTGATTCATGTCAAGAACTTGTTGAAGATATCATTTACTTGAAACCAAGTTAGGGTGATTAATGTGTCGTTCATGTTAATTTTCCTTAATTTGTAGAGTTAGGAGTCTTGACAAACAATTAACTCATATTTAAAGATTAACATCAACTTAGCAAGTGAGCTTAATAAGAATGAATCTTAGGTGATTAAAATGTTATTTCATTATAATTTTCCCAATATTTATCAAAATAGGAAACCATGAATGGAAACTTAGTTAAATCTAGAACTTGCAACACCATTAGTTTTCCTCAAATGTTGTCATATGTTTGTTAGTGGAAACTTAATTTAAGCAACCTTCCTTAATTATTGTTTTTCATCAATTCAAATAGTTAATTGTTATATTTTCATAATAGTTAAAAAGTCAAGAAATCAATTTCACTCATTGAACCAGGTTTAATAGTAACAAAGATCTAGTATTGAGACACTGAGTCCACGGATTGATATCTGGTTCTTACCGATAGACTATACTACCACCTGACGAGTACACTTTCCCTTCATGTGTGTAGTTGGTTTTAAGTAAAAATCATTTTAAAACCTAATTTGTGTGAACGAAAATCATAGTAATAAAATATATTTAATTCACGCACATCAAGTTTTTGGCGCCGTTGCCGGGGACTCGGTCTTCTTAAGAATGGTTGGAGTTACTTGTTAAATCATTGTGAAAAGTGTACAAAGATTTTGTCTAGTTGTTTTTGTTTGTCTTATTTGATTAATTGAAAAAGAAAATATGTTAAGTAATTAATTGTTTCTTTATTCTTGGTATATACGTAGGGCATTGTGTTCCTTCTTTTTCCTTAGAGATCGTGCATGTCCACAACCCTAGTTGCTGAAGTTGTTGAGCCTTCATCGGAGCCGGAGTGAAATTTTCATCAAAGACCGCGGGAGCGGGCCCGCAGGGTGGCCACCACAATCGAGGTAGACGCATTGGGAGACGACACATTTCACGAGGTTCACGTAGAAATGGCAGACGAAGAGGAAACGAGGGTTTTAAACGACATAGTAAAACCTTCACTTGAGGGCTTACCTGCGAGCATCAATGCACCTACAATAAATAATAATAAATTCGAGATCAAATCTGGTACCATTTCGATGCTGCAGAATGCAGTTCAGTTTTATGGCAAGGATCACGAGGATCCAAGTGTCCATATTGCGGGGTTTCGGGAGGTTTATGCCACACTCACCATTCGTGATGCATCATCGGATGCAATAAGCCTTCGGCTCTTTCCGTTCTCTTTACGTGATGGAGCTAAGGAGTGGCTTCTTTCACTTCCAGCTGGGTCTATCACTACGTGGAATCAATTAGCTGTGAAGTTCCTTCAGAAATATTTTCCCCCAGAGAAAACTGTTCGGTTAAGAACCAAGATTCTTAACTTCCATCAGGACGATGATGAGCCCCTCTATAAGGCGTGGGAGCGGTTTAAGGAGCTCATGCGAAAGGCCCCACACCACACGTTGCCCAAGTGGCAACAATGTTAGATCTTCTACCATGGTTTGGATGGTCAAGTGCAGATAATCGTCGATACATATTCAGGCGGAGACATAGGCACGAAAAATGCCAACGAGGCATTTGGGGTCTTAGAGAAATGCACCTTGAAGAATCGAACACAGCAGCCATCGAGAGGGAAGAGTTCTAGACAACGAGTTCATCATGTGAACGATTTCACCGCCATCACAGAACGAATGGGTGCCTTATCTTCAAAGTTTGATCGAGTGATGGAGATCCACTTGAGTGGTTCCTCGAGTGGAGGAGCATATCATGTAGGCGATTTTCCAACTGGAAAGGTTTCACACGAGCATGTAGTTTTTATGGGAAACCAGTACCGTCCTCAGCATAATCCTTACATCAATACGTACAATCCGGGGTGGAAGAATCAGCCAAATTTCAGTTGGAAGTCTGAAGCGTCAAATCAGCATCCACCCGGATACGCTCCACCCCCCAGCTCCTGGAGGATACGGTGCACCTCGGCCTCAGCAGATGCCTTCCACTAATGAACCTAGTGTGCAGGACATGTTTAGTCAACTCTTAGCTGGTCAAAATTCTCAAAGAGTTGAAAATGAAAAGCGCTTCAAGGAGTATGACGGTCGTTTCACGAGGCATGAAAGTGAGTTAAGAAGCCAAAAGGCTTCCATGCAGACCATTGAAAACCAAGTTGGTCAGATTGCGAAGATGTTGTCCGAGAGACAGCAAGGGGGCCTTCCAAGTAACACAGAGCCAAATCCGAAAGCTATTGCAAAGGCCATCACGTTGAGAAGCGGCAAGATCGCTGAGCCCGTCACTTCGGCTGTTCCAAATAAGTCAGTTGATGACGAGATTGTTGAGGAGATTGAGACTGAGTCTCCGGGAGAGGTGCAACTGAGGTGAGACCCAGCAAGTACAGCACGTCCCAAGGAGCCAGTGAGAGAGTATGTTCCTCCCGTTCCATATCCGGGGAGGTTGAAGAAGCAGAGGATGGAAGAACACTACGGGAAATTCCTTGAGCTTTTCAAGCAACTTCACATAAATCTACCGTTTGTCGAGGCACTTGTTCAAATGCCTAAGTATGCCAAGTTTCTAAAAGACATTTTATCTAAAAAAATAAACTTGAGGAGCTTTCGCATGTGACCTTGAATGAGGAGTGTTCAGCTGTTCTTCAGAACAAACTACCACGGAAAATGCGAATCCTGGGAGTTTCACTATCCCATGCTTGATTGGTAGTTTGTCTGTCAGCAATGCACTAGCTGATCTTGGAGCCAACATAAACCTCATGCCTTTTGCGGTTTTTGCTAAGCTGGACCTGGGAGAGCCAAAACCTACACGTATGAGCATTTAGCTAGCCGATCGTTCAATGAAGTACCCTCGAGGTATAGTTGAGAATATGCTAGCGAAGATCGACAAGTTTGTCTTTCTATTGATTTCATGATCTTGGACATGGACGAGGACAAAACTGTTCCTCTCATCTTAGGTAGGCCATTCCTTGCCACTGCTCGAGCAGACTTACTCTTAGGGTAGACGATGAAGAGGTGACCTTTGATATAGGGAAATTCATGCAGCATCCACAGAGTCATGATGATACACTCTACTTTATCGAGACTATTGACATGTATGTGAGTGATCATCTTCGTAGCACGTTTGAGGAGGAAGTTGTGGACACGCAACTAATTGGAGGAGAGACTTTTGGTTCGCCTGCTATGGTCCAGTCAGCTGAAGAGATGACCTGTCTGATAGGTCATGTGGCTCCCCCACGTACTGAGGTTTTTGAAGTGGTGGATGGCGTTGCTGAGCCTAAAGCATGCCCTTCGGTTGAGGATCCACCCTCACTTGAGCTTACGGAGCTCCCAGATCACTTGGAGTATGCTTTCTTGGAGGGTGCGACTCACTTACCCGCCATCATTTCTGCTAGGTTGTCAGAAGAAGAAAAGGGTTGATTGCTTGAGGTTTTAAAGCAGCATAAAAAGGCGATAGCTTGGAAGATCATGGATATAAAAGGGATCAATCCATCTTTTTGTACCCACAAGATTTTGATGGAGGAGGACTTCAAGCCCGTAGTGCAGCACCAAAGGCGTTTAAATCCAAACATGCAGGATGTTGTGAAGAACGAGGTCATCAAATTACTTGATGCAGGTTTGATATATCCAATCTCTGATTCACCTTGGGTTAGTCCTGTGCAGGTAGTCCCGAAGAAAGGAGAGATGATGGTGGTGACCAATGAGAAGAACGAGTTGATTCCCACTCATACTGTCACCGGGTGGAGAGTTTGCATTGACTATCGCAAACTCAATGATGCCACGAGGAAAGACCATTTTTCTCTTCCTTTCATCGATCAGATGTTAGAGAGACTTGCGGGAAGGATGTTTTATGGTTTCCTTGACGGTTTCTCTAGCTATTTTCAGGTTCCCATCTCTCCCGAGGATCAGGAGAAGACGACATTCACATGTCCCTATGGCACATTTGCCTATCGGCGAATGCCCTTTGGACTGTGCAATGCCCCAGCCACATTTCAAAGGTGCATGGTGGCTATTTTTCATGACATGATCGAGGACTCCATGGAGGTCTTCATGGATGATTTTTCTGTTTTCGGGAGTTCTTTCGATCATTGTATCGGGAATCTGAAGAGGATGTTGGCCCGATGTGAGGAGGCCAACCTGGTGTTGAACTGGGAAAAATGCCACTTCATGGTGAAGGAGGGCATTGTGCTTGGGCACAAGATTTCACAGGCGGGGCTCGAGGTTGATCGGGCCAAAGTTGAGACTATTCCTAAGCTCCAGCCGCCCACATCCGTGAAATCTATTAGGAGCTTTCTTGGTCATGCAGGTTTTTACCGGTGATTCATAAAGGACTTTTCCAAAATCGCCCGTCCGATGACCCAGCTTCTAGAGAAGGATGCCCAGTTCATTTTCTCTGATGAATGCCTGAAGACATTCGAGTTGTTGAAGGAGAAGTTAGTGAATGCCCCAATCATGGTAGCTCCCGACTAGGAATTACCATTTGAGTTGATGTGCGATGCGAGTGACTTTGCAGTTGGGGTTGTCTTGGGTCAGAGGAGAGATAAGCATTTTCACTTGATTTACTATGTGAGCAAGACCTTGAACGACGCTCAGGAGCATTATACCATGGCAGAAAAAGAGCTCCTAGTCGTGGTCTTCGCCTTCGACAAGTTTTGATCTTATCTCATCCTCTCCAAGACCATAGTGTACACGAACCATGCAGCTCTTCGGTATCTCTTTGGCAAGCAAGATGCCAAACCTAGACTGATATGATGGATTCTTTTGCTGTAGGAGTTTGACATTGAGATCCGTGATAAGAAAGGGGCCGAAAATTTGGTGGCTGATCATTTGTCCTGTCTTGAGCGTTATGAGGGAAAAGAAGTTCGTGGAGCCAACATCAATGACAATTTTCCCCATGAGTTTCTTATGAGGATCGAGACAAATGAAGACTCCCCATGGTTTGCTGACATCGCAAACTACTTAGCCAGCGGCATCCTGATCAAAGGGATGACCTTTCAGCAGAAGAGAAATTTTTTTGCGGATGTCAAGTACTACCTATGGGATGACCCTTATCTATTCAGGGTGGGCATGGATCATATGATCCGGCGCTGCGTACACAGAAATGAGGCAAGGGACATCCTTCGCCACTGCCACGAGGGGCCTACGGGAGGTCACCATGGGGCAAACAATACCGCCAAAAAGGTGTTTGATGCTGGATTCTTTTGGCCTTCCATCTTTAAGGACGCCTATGAGTTCGTGAAATCTTGTGATGCCTGTCAAAGGGCAAGCAATATTTCTACACGCCACGAGATGCCGCAAAACGGCATTCAAGTCTGCGAAGTTTTGACGTTTGGGGTCTAGACTTTATGGGACCTTTTCAGACTTCCTTCATAAACCGATACATCCTAGTCGCGGTTGACTATGTTTCAGAGTGGGCAGAAGCGCAAGCTCTGCCCACCAACGACGCTAGGGTGGTGGTTAAGTTTCTGAAGAAGCTGTTCACACGCTTTGGTGCTCCTAAAGCGTTAATCAGTGACCGGGGGACACACTTCTGTAATGCTCAATTGGAAAAAGCATTGTCCCGATATGGTGTGTAACATCGATTTTCTACACCATACCACCCACAGATTAGTAGGCAAGTTGAGGTCACAAACCGGGGCTTAAGCGTATATTGGAGAAGACTGTGAACGCAAGCCGCAAAGACTGGTCTGAAAGGTTGGATGATGCATTGTGGGCCTTCCGAACGGCCTACAAGAATCCTATAGGCACTACTCCATTTAAGTTGGTCTACGGGAAGTCTTGTCATCTCCTTGTTGAGCTCGAGCACAAGGCATACTGGGCCTTGAAAACAGTGAATCTCGATATGGCACCTGCGAGCGAAAACAGGTTTGTGCAGATCCATGAGATCGAGGAGCTTCGAAATGATGCATATGAGAGCTCCAAGCTGTATAAGGAATGTACTAAGACGCTCCACGAGTCCCACCTGAAGGATAAGAAGGAATTCCGGGTGGTTGATCGGGTATTATTATACAACTCGCGTCTCAAGTTGTTCCCTGGCAAGCTTAACTCTCGTTGGTCAGGTCCTTACGGTGCGGTCGGTGTTTCCTTACGGAACAGTGGAAATAGGCCATGAGGATGGTCGTTTGTTCAAGGTCAATGGGCACAGACTGAAGTCGTATGTTGGTGGCCCAGTGGATAGGAGTGAGGAAGTTGTCACCCTCCACCCCAAGAACAAAGGAATTCGGGGTGGTGAGTCTAGCTGAAGACTCGTAAATAAACTTAGCATGTTTTTGGGGGTTTTTTGGGGTTTTTAGTCGGTTTTCTTTTTGGTTGCTTAGTTTCTTTTTCAGGTTGCGGTTCGTCTTGGACGCGGGGGATGTTGGAATGTATTTTCGATCCTCAGGTATGTTAGTTCGGCTCTTTTCTTGGTAGGAGGTGTTTCGTGAGTGATCCGGATTCAAGTGATGTTTTTATTTTTGGTTTTATTAAATGTAAATAAATAAACTTAAGAGGAAAATAATTTAAAAAAACTGAACTGAAAATCCGAAAAGTCGGCACTATCAACAGTGTTTTCTGGCACTGTTAGGTCTGATAGTGCAGACCCAATTGCAAGGCCCATCTTCTTCTTTCTTTAGAACATTCAAGCATCCCACTTGAATCCTCACAAATCCTCCCACGAATCTTCCACACCTTCTTCCTTTCCTTAAGAATCTGTTTCCTCTCATCCCAACCATCAATCCAGGCACGAATCTTTATTCTTCTCTTTGTAGTTGTTGAATAGTTGGGTTTGTTCTTCAAGTAGTTTTCTTTTAAGTTTTTTTTGGGTTTGGTCTAAACCGTCCGATTCAAGCCCGTTTTCTATGAAATTTGTTGTTGTCGTGCACCATAGTTGACCGATCTACACCCCAAGCAAAACTGTTAAAAAATCGGGGTTTTGGGTGATTTTTGAGACTTTTCCGGATCTGCGTTCCGTCACGCACGACCGTGCTCTTCATAATTTATGACTGAATCTTCAAAAATTTTCCAGAAATTCATCAAGCACGACCATGCCATATGATGGCACGATCGTGCTCTTCATAAAAACTTGATGAATTTGCAGATCTGGCCCAGAAATTCAACATGCACGACCGTGCCATCTGATGGCACGATCGTGCTCTTCATAGGAATTTCCAGTTTTCAAAAATTTCACCCAGAAATTGGTTCAGCACAAGAGTGCTCAGGTATGGCACGATCATGCTTAGGAAAGAACAGACCCAGAAAAACTTCATAATTTTGAAATCTTAATAAATTCTGCTGGAACAAGCACGCACGGTCGTGCCAATATATGGCACGGTCATGCGAACCCGTCTGTAACCCATTTTTTGTTGGTTTTCCGCGTTTTAATTGCTGATCTTGTCCTATTCTTGCAGATGAATCATCCGTTTCTTCGATTCAGCGACAATGCCAGGGAAGGGCATTGTATTGCGAAAGTTGAAAGGCTATAGGCTAGGAGGCACTTAATCGAGCATATGAGGACACTTCAAACGGTCGATCTCGACCTACTCGCTCAGACCGAAAAATTTGAGGAGCTTATGACCCCTCCTTGGACCCGCCTAATCGCAATGGCTGAACCCCAATATGTCGAGCTAGTCATCGAGTTTTTTTGCCTCGTTCAGGTTTATCTTCCCCTTCCCAGATGTTTATGAGAAACGAGTTGGTGTTAGTTACCGTCTAGGATAGAAGTGGCATCATCAATCGATCAGCAGGTTTGGACAGATACTTGGGTTATATGAGGAAGACGAGATCGACTCCGAGCTATTTCACGGCAGTCTGCAGGAATGGGAGGCTGATACGGACAAAGCAGCATCTGGGCCCAGATAACTATACCGGGTCGCGCCTGGGATCCATGTTGAGCTAAGGCCACATGGATCCTTGACCCGCTACACCGCATAATAGAGCGCGCCATCTTTCACATACTCGGCGGTCGGGGTGATAGCACTGGAAACATCACCACCCGCGACCTCTTCCACCTCTATTGCATCATTTCGGGGTCCAATTACAATGTTGCGGTTAGTGTTGCAGAGTCAATCCAAAGGGGTATTGGGTCGACCCCCACATCGAGGATCTGTGGTGGTGCATTCGCCACCAGGTTAGCTAGGCACTACACGGTACGGTTGGATGATCTTACCGTAGCTTGTGATTATGGATTGCTTGATGTGGCACAGCTGACTGCCATGCATATGATCCGCAAAGTTAATGGTATCCCGAAGTTAGTGGATCGCCTGGGTAGTATTTGGGACCCACTTCCTAAGGGAGAAAGTGATCCAGAAGAGGGCGATGTTGGTGGAGCCGAGGACATCCACATGCAGGATGCTCCAGGATTCAGGCCAGGTGAGGCTGCTTGGGGATCAGACCCTCACCTTCAGATGGGTGAAATAGGCCAGGGTTTTGGAAGCCCAAATGGTGGTTTTGGTGGCAGGTACGAACAGTGTGCATACGGCCCGCATGAGCCGTCTACAGTGGATCTCTGGAGAAGAATGGATGGGTTAGCGTTGGACCAGCAGACAGTACGGACAGGATGTGGACTTGATCCGCGCCGAGCAGCATAGGCGGGGTAATTTTCTAGAAGATATGTACGAGCAGAGTAGGGGGAGCTTCGACTGGCTCTTCGGATCACAGCAACATTTGGCGAACTCGCTCGGTCATCCTTAACACAGCCGCCGCCGCACTTCACTAGGCGATCCCGGTTTAACCGCCGGGATGATTCCGGTCCATCAGGATCTGGCGGCCGCCCCTGATCTTGCAGCTCATGTCGTACTTTTATTTGCATTCTATGTTTGAGGGGTGTACCATTTTGCATTGTCCGTACACTCCTCCGTTGTTGCTTTAAATTTCGTACATTTTTATTTTAATTTAGTGGTTTAATTTATGAACAATGACAAGGGATTTTTGGGTTGGGTTGTTTATTGTGATCTTGATCATGTTTGCAAATGTGCAGTCTTGATTTGATGATACGCCAGTCGCTGGATGGTGCTGTGGTTCGTTGGAATGTTTCATATTACCTTCTTTCGCTCCATTCAAGCCTTTGCACCCCAGGAGAGTTTTCGTATTCCCGCTTCCTCCGCTGCTATACTATTGCATTGCATTATGCTCGTTTTTTGTTGTACATTGTGGGGGATGTACATTCAAGTGTGGGGAGGTGGTTAATCTTGTTTGTCGTTGTCCGAAAACTTTTTATAATAAAAAAACATTACAATAATAATAATAATAAAACTCTCTTGAATAATCATCTCAACACAAGTTTTATGTAAATGCTAAAAGTTTTTGATAAATCCAGAAAGGTGAACGAAAAAAGGATTTACTCGAATAAAAGTTACCATCTAGTAATCTTTTTTTTTTTGTATAAAATTGAGCGTGAGAAATCAAGCGAAATTCCTACATGTTTGCCTTTCATAGTTACCCAATATGCCCGTTTTCGTGAGTTATTTTTGAGCCTTATAGCTTTAGAATTATTATTGCTCATGTTTTTGCAGGCAAAGATTGAGTGCGCCGGATGACTTTTGCGATTTATAACTTGTTTTAGGCATGCATTTCGAGAACACAAAGCAAACACATAACATAAAAATGATTGAGGCAGTAGGAAACCTTTTATTTTTAACCAATTTTATTTATCCCTACACCCAAATCACATCCTTAGTTAAACCAAAAAAATAGTATTAAAGTGATAAAAATAATCATTGCTTAAAAAAATAAAATCAAAGTAACGTGGTAATATCTTAACTATACCAAAATATGTGTAAATAAAAATAAAAATACTTTTGTATACAATAATAATTGGTTAAAAAATAAAGCAATGTGACTCATTTCGTTTAAACCACTAAATATCACAAATCAGCCAATTTTAGCCTTTTCTTTTTGAACCCACATTTTTTGTTTAAAATCCCGATCCGGTTAAGACTAACTTGTAAACTTTCTGTATAGTTTATCGATTTATTAGTCATAACATCATAGCTTGGAGTTTTTATCTAAGTAGACGTACTTAGTTCCCTCTAAGTGGTGAAAAAAAAGCCGTGTCAATTGGCTTTGCTAGAGCAATTTTGTGGATACATCTAAGCGGTTTGCTAGCTCTCAGTTAGTTATTTGGATAGTTTTATTTTTCTTCGCTTCAAGTTAGTCGAGCCGTCAGTCTTTAGCCGTTTTAGTCATTTTTATAAATCCATTTCCACACCCTTTACCCTAGCCAAATTACAACCCACACAAGACCTCTTGATTTTGGTTATGTGTTAGTTAAGTGTTTAGATTTGATCCTTATACAAACTTATGATATCGCATAGTCATTGTCTTGGCATCGAGTGTTCTAAACATACTCATTGAATGGTATGTCTCCTATATTTTAGCCGAGTGTGTGTGAACATTGCGAGGATGTAAGGTGAGCTTGTAGGGATGTCGAGATGGATCATTGCTCATAACCATATTTTACATACTTTTTTTGTTTTTCCTTTTATATGGAGTAATCCGTTTTGTTTCGCCCAAGTTATTTATTTGTGCTTACATAATGCTAGTTGAGATGATTGCCAAGATAGAATTTTTATTTTCTTTAGTTTGTTAGAGGACAATCAAAGTTCAAGTGTGAGGATGTTTGATGTATAAGAATTTATACATTTCTTAAACGTCAAATATTCCCCATTAATGCGGAAATTCGTTGTGTTTTTATTAATCTTGATACTCATTTGAGTTGTTTGTGAAAATGCAGTTCCGGGCTTCGGCCCGGTGAAGAAACAAAGGCTTTTGGAGCAAAAATGGAACAATCCAGCCAAACTGCCAGATATAGCACGACCGTGCAACCCATGGCACGACCGTGCCAACCATCCAAAAGCCGGCACTATCACCTGCACTATCATCAGACTGCACACGCCAAGCCAATCCAACACTTGGCACGATCGTGCCAACCCCAAGCACGACCGTGCACGTGCAATCATAAGCCCAGATCAGCTAATTTCCGAGATCAACTTAGTCATTTCCGAGTATGATATCAATAAGCATGACCGTGCCACTATTTGGCATGGTCGTGCCACCTCGGGGAAATTTTAGCGGGATTTTTCCGGATTTGGCATCAAACTTGGTCAACAACTCAGAAAGGCACCTGCCACTTACCAAGCACGACCGTGCCAAAAAGTTGCACTGTCGTGCCAAATGCTCAGTAGCTTAAATACGTGAATTCAGCTCATTTGAAAGGGAGTTGGAGCATTTGGGTGGATTTCTCTCTCAAGAAGCTAATCTTGGAAGCTTAGAGATTGAAGAAGGAGCCTTTAGGAGGTTGTATCACTTGATAATTCAACTCATTTTGCTAATTACCTTGTCTTAAACTCTAGTATTTTACTTGTTGTTCATGCACAATCCATATTACTTTACATTTGTCTTAGTTATCATGGGCCTTTTAGGCTAAACATTTGTGTTGCTTGATTTTTGTTGAAGCTAATGAATACTTGACAACATGGAAATATATATGGTCATTGTTGTATGCTAATCTTCATGATGATATTTAATCTTGTTCTCGGAATGCATGTTCATGTTTAATGTTATTATTCTTGAATGTTTGATCATAAAAATTTACATGTAGTGTTGGAAAGCCCATATAGAGATTATGATTATTGAATCTTGTTAGTTTGTTGATTTGATTCATAGCATGAAACTAGGAATGGTAATTGCTAACATGATTAGAATGATGATTTATGAGTATGAATTCTTACATTTGGATTTGAAAAGATCATATGAATTTTTATATGGATTCTATAGTTTGTGTTCATGTTTGGATTAACAATTTAGGCTAAAGTTGTTATCTAGCATGGCCATGCTTGTGATTCATGTCAAGAACTTGTTGAAGATATCATTTACTTGAAACCAAGTTAGGGTGATTAATGTGTTGTTCATGTTAGTTTTCCTTAATTTGTAGAATTAAGATTTTTGACAAACAATTAACTCGTATTTAAAGATTAACATCAACTTAGCAAGTGAGCTTAAAAAGAATGAATCTTAGGTGATTAAAATGTTGTTTCATTATAATTTTCCCAATATTTATCAAACTAGGAAACCTTGAATGGAAACTTAGTTGAATCTAGAACTTGCATCACCATTAGTTTTCCTCAAATGTTGTCATATGTTTGTTAGTGGAAACTTAATTTAAGCAACCTTCCTTAATTATTGTTTTTCATTATTTCAAATAGTTAATTGTTATATTTTCATAATAGTAAAAAAGTCAAGAAATCAATTTCACTAATTGAACTAGGTTTAAAGGTAACAAAGATCTAGTATTGAGACACTGAGTCCATGGATTGATATCCGGTTCTTACCGATAGACTATACTACCACCTGACGGGTACACTTGCCCTTCGTGTGTGTAGTTGGTTTTAAGTAAAAATCATTTTAAAACCTAATTTACGTGAACAAAAATCATAGTAATAAAATATATTTAATTCACGCACATCAGGCCAAGTTTAGGAGAATGGGCTTCCTAGAGCCTTATGGCACTAGGGTTGTAATTAATGGGTTTTGTGACTAGTATAAATACATGTTTTAGGGTTAATATTTTGGTTGCTAGTCAGTTTTGTTTTTCTGAAATCTTGTATCAGACACCATTCGGTGTATGCAAGTTGGTTAATCGAAGATTGTTATTGTTCTTTTCATTCTAATCTTTATTTCCGCAATCAATTAGAGGTTGTGATACCGTGTTAGATCCGAATCGGAACTTATAATATTAATCAAAAGTTACATGTGAAGTTTGGAGACTGTTTACGCACATAGTTCTGGAAGGATGTTTAGGGTTCTAATAGAGCGTTTAAAGACCTGTTTCCTGTAGTTTATTAGCTGGCTAAACTAAAAAGGGAGTGTCGCTGATAATATTAGGTCACGTGGTAATGTAATCAAACGTGGTTGTAATTGAATGAGGCTGGGACTAGACGAGAAACCCTGTATCAATTTGTGAATGGTTGTAAGTGGGGAATCTAATGTCAATCCTACATTAGATTAATCTCAGGGATGGGAAAGACACATGGACGTTTGAAAAAAAAGGGTGATAGCTTTTCGGTTAAAAGTTCCAGGTCTGAGCTAATGATGGGAGCCTCGGTGAGCTAATGACGGGAGCCTCAGATCAGATTAATGAATTGACTTACAAGTTGAATGGTTGGGTGACTTTAAAAGGGAACTACCTAGCTTGGAGAGTGAAGATGGGAAAAGTGTCGTCTAAAGTGGCCTCGCTAACCGGTGGTATTCGTTCAGGGCCTGCGTTGTAGAAGATAAGGATCGCATCTTTGCTTAGAGCATTTGGTGGATGAGAGTTCTGTTTCCAATAGATGTTACAACCCTTGGCGACATCTTTGAAATTCTCACTTCCTACCCAAGTTCGCAAAGATGGACGAAGATTGTCTACATGATATTGCAACGGTTTGGAAATTTTTGCTAGCTCGGAACGAGAACACCTTCGAAGACATATTCATCCCGGTGAATAGGACGGTGGAGCTCATCAAGGAAGCGCGTTTCTCTGGATTTGTCATAGATCAAAGATCCCATCTTCATCTTGAGAGAAATTGTCTGACTTTGATATTATAGATATGTTGTAATCATCTTATTTGTTTGTTTCAGTTTTCTTTTGTTGTTGTACTGTTTTTTGGAGTTTCTTATCGGGCTCTCTCCATATATATGGTGAAGATCCTAAGAGAAACACTTGCTAATTGAGAAGTTAGAGAAACACTCTAGACCACAAGATTGGTAGATCCCATGGATTCTGAAGATTAGTGGATGCATTGTGGTTGTTTCTCGCGTACTTTTGACACAAATGTGTAAACCGAATCGCTAACTATGGTTTTTAGAAATAACGTATCAAACATTCTAGTTTTGCAGAGTTGAATTGTTTTCTTTTCAAAATCATAATTTGATATTACATTCCTAAAGCTGATAAAATCTGTCAAACCGAACCATATAAATATAAAACCAGTTGAACCGGTCTATTTGTTTTGGTTTGTGCAGTTCGGTCGTTATAACATTTATGATTATAAATACCCTAGTCAGGGCGGGTTCAATCGGAAAAATAAACCACCTAAACATAACTCAAATATACAAGCTATTAAATTTATTACTCGAAAGGTACAACTAGAATTCAACTATGTATCCTATTTGTGTATGTAAGTCTCAAGTTCACTTATTTGCCAATAAATAAAATTCCTTTAAAATTTAATACCCGAAAGGTATAACTAGAATTCAATCATATATCCTATTTGAGTAATTAAGTCTCAACTCTCAAGTTCACTTATTTGCCCATAAATAAAATTCAGAAGATAGTAATTGTAATTGCAATAATAATAGTTATGGTCAATGACATTTAGTATTATGTTGTTCTGTCTCAATAGTGCTTCAAATATTTGTTAATATTCTGAAATTATTATGAAATTATATCCATTCTAAATTGCATTTGCAAACGGCCATTGTTCCACTTGGTGTTTTCAAGAAAACAGCTAGCGAATCGTATTCTCCAATGTTGTGAAAACTGAAAACCAATAGAAACACAAGCCCGATTATTCGTCATGCAAGAGCCGATTTATATGGTCGTAACACAACACTTATCTCGAGGGCTATCAAGTACTGTTGGTAAACACGGATCACGTCGGTGTTACTTTGTCGGTAAAATGGTCATGGGTAGTTTATATTCTTTTTTTCTAGAACGACCAACGAACCCTTCGAATGGCTAACTGGCGAAATTCACTACATCGTGATACACTCGCATCTGAACCGGGAAAAACCGTCACCCAGGGCACAAGCCCGTGAACACTCGCTCAAAGGCACAATAGTGTGGTGAGTTAAAACCCATTCAGTTGAAGGATCGAACTAGCGATCGCCGCCTACTCGCCTAGTCTCCTATCATCACCAGATGCCGCTGAAAACTAATGTGGGGAAGCGGGAACTGAACCTGGATCTCTTGGAAACCCAAGTCTCCTCCTTACCGTATGGATAATATTAGCGACGGGTTACCGATGAAATTTTAAGCCACGGGTTGCCATGGATAATATTGTAACGAAAAATATAAGTGACGGATTACCGACAGGTTTTCTCATTAATTAGAAACGAAACTACATACAATTAGGGAACATTCAAGTAGGGAAGCTTCATATACAACCGAAATAAGACTACGTACGGTAAAGTTATTATAGTTGTTCAAAGAACTAATCTTACGACATTAACCTTCAAAAACAGATTGTAATAACTCCTGTGCCACAGCACCAGTAACACCTTGAACCGCATTTCCCACTATAGTATTCGTGACACTTGGCTTTCTTTGATACTGCGCATACTGGGGAATCCCCATCGCCGGTCCCACCTGGGAGTAATACGGTTGGGCGGTTGGCGGAGGCGGTGGTGGTGGTTGTGCTGGTTGCGGCGCATAATGATGAGTCGCATAAGTAGGAAAACTAGTAGTCTTAGTTAGTACTTGAGGACTTTGCGTGACGGGCACGGAGTAAAATATCTTTATCGACGGTTGCGGGGGCGGAGGCGCAGACGGAGTCGGAATTGCGGGACTTCGTGTGACAGTTGGTCTAGCGGTGACACACTTCATATGGACATCAAAATCGCACAAATCTTACCGGTATAGCCAGTGGTTTGCGCCAGGTTGCGAACAAATGTCGCAACTAAACCCTTGGTTTTCATATGGCGGCGTAAAACAAAGACCGAGTTTATGACAATGGGCCGCGTGGTCTACCGAGGGTGGCATGGAAGCGCAAACCACGTGTAAATCAAGTTGACAATCAGGATAGTGGTACGAAAACCCTGTCCCGTTGGAGTCGCAGGCGTTACATCTGAACACGCCTTCAGGGTACGCAGGAGACGATAAAAGAACAAGATCATGTGATTGATCACTTTGGTGTTTTAAGGTACGAGGTAGATTGGAACATGTTTTATGTTGGTAGAATTTGCATGAAACACAAGCATAATATAGGGAGCCAGATAAACTCCTATTACAAGCTAAACATATGGCTTTAGTGACCGAATTTTGAAGCTTTAAAGGATGTTCGTGACCAAAATGGTTTATGGAGGAATTATCCTCGAGCTTTCCCATTTTTGAAGGTGTATTATGAACTCGAATGAAGTGTATATATAGCCAAATGCGGTTTTTAAGATTCTTTTTTTTGTTTTAAATATTAAATGGTGAAATTTCCTAACAGGTGCGACGGGAATTTAGTATATATTCAAAACATAAAATACAATACAATTTACAATATTATCACACCATAGTATAATAAAAAGAATAATTTAAATAATAAATGAAAAAAACCATATAAATGACTACTAGTACCGATGTTGTTGGATCGTAATCGATTTGATTTTGATACTAGCGGTATAGATTATACTATCAAATTAAAAGTACTTTATTAAGAATACAATTTTATTTTCAATATAATTTATATAGGTGTATTGGGAAAAATATTAAACATAACTTATTTAGAATTTTCAAAATTATTAAAAAAAAATCAAATTAAATGATACACAATTTTTTTTTTATATTAAATATTCATTGTTCATCATTGTTTCTTTTTAATGAATACATAATTAACTATTTGTTCGATAATCAAAACGATGTAACATATTACGTATATGTTATTTTAAAGCTGGTTGTAGAAGCTTTCACATAAGATAAGTTTACAATATCAGTTTCAATGAGAAAGAAATGTTTATCGTCTACCAGCTGTCGTATCTGCGATGATATAGTGATTGAAAGATAACCAAATTTAAATAGAAATAAAGATATGATAAGTTATTCTGTATCAATTGTTATCAACACAAACAACCAAAAACATGACTAAGTTAACTTAGGCATGGCCGGTCGTTGTTGTTTGATCTCTTAACTTGTATTGGTTTTGTTATTGAAAAAATCGACAACATGATTAATTAATGAGCTGATATCTTAATGTGTAGTTGCTATTGTTTACATATATTTCAATACATTATTACACCACCATGGTTCAACTGGAGGAAACCAAACATTTAAACTCAAGTGAAACTCAATAAATGATACATAAATAGGAAACTATTTATATTGTTTCTATATTATTTGTGCCTTCAAAGTTCTAATAAATCTAGAATCTTATTTTACTTTTCTATATTGTAAGCTCCATTCAAAATACAACTGTGCACACCTATGCGGTTGTTTTGCCCAAGTTATTTATTTGTGCTTACATAATGCTAGTTGAGATGATTGCCAAGATAGAATTTTTGTTTTCTTTAGTTTGTTTGAGGACAACCAAAGTTCAAGTGTGGGATGTTTGATGTATAAGAATTTATACATCTCTTAAACGTCAAATATTCCACATTAATGCGGAAATTCGTTGTGTTTTCATTGATCTTGATACTCATTTGAGTTGTTTGTGAAAATGCAGGTTCGGGTTTCGGCCTGGTGAAGAAACAAAGGCTTTTGGAGCAAATTGGAGCAAAAATGGAACAATCCAGCCAAACTGCCAGATATTGCACGACCGTGCCAACCCATGGCACGACCGTGCCAACCATCCAGAAGCCGGCACTATCACCAGCACTATCATCAGACTGCACACGCCAAGCCAATCCAACACTTGGCACGATCGTACCAACCCTAAGCACGACCGTGCGCGTGCAATCACAAGCCCTGATCAACTAATTTCCGAGATCAACTTGGTCATATCCGAGTACGATATCAATAAGCATGACCGTGCCACTATTTGGCATGGTCGTGCCACCTCGGGGAAATTTTAGCGGGATTTTTCCGGATTTGGCATCAAACTTGGTCAACAACTCAGAAAGGCACCTGCCACTTACCAAGCACGACCGTGCCAAAAGGTGGCACAGTCGTGCCAAATGCTCAGTAGCTTAAATACGTGAATTCAGCTCATTTGAAAGGGAGTTGGAGCATTTGGGTGGATTTCTCTCTCAAGAAGCTAATCTTGGAAGCTTAGAGATTGAAGAAGGAGCCTTTAGGAGGTTGTATCACTTGATAATTCAACTCATTTTGCTAATTACCTTGTCATAAACTCTAGTATTTTACTTTTTGTTCATGCACAATCCATATTACTTTACATTTCTCTTAGTTATCATGAGCCTTCTAGGCTAAACATTTGTGTTGCTTGATTTTTGTTGAAGCTAATGAATACTTGACAACATGGAAATATATGTGGTGATTGTTGTATGCTAATCTTCATGATGATATTTAATCTTGTTCTCGGAATGCATGTTCATGTTTAAAGTTATTATTCTTGAGTGTTTGATCATAAAAATTTACATGTAGTGTTGGAAAGCCCATATAGAGATTATGATTATTGAATCTTGTTAGTTTGTTGATTTGATTCATAGCATGAAACTAGGAATGGTAATTGCTAACATGATTAGAATGATGATTTATGAGTATGAATTCTTACATTTGGATTTGAAAAGATCATATGAATGTTTATATGGATTCTATAGTTTGTGTTCATGTTTGGATTAATAATTTAGGCCAAAGTTGTTATCTAGTATGGCCATGCTTGTGATTCATGTCAAGAACTTGTTGAATATATCATTTACTTGAAACCAAGTTAGGGTGATTAATGTGTTGTTTATGTTAGTTTTCCTTAATTTGTAGAGTTAAGATTTTTGACAAACAATTAACTCATATTTAAAGATTAACATCAACTTAGCAAGTGAGCTTAAAAAGAATGAATCCTAGTTGATTAAAATGTTGTTTCATTATAATTTTCCCAATATTTATCAAACTAGGATACCTTGAATGGAAACTTAGTTGAATCTAGAACTTGCATCACCGTTAGTTTTTCTCAAATGTTGTCATATGTTTGTTAGTGGAAACTTAATTTAAGCAACCTTCCTTAATTACTGTTTTTCATTAATTCAAATAAATAATTATTATATTTTCATAATAGTAAAAAAGTCAAGAAATCAATTTCACTCATTGAACTAGGTTTAAAAGTAACAAAGATCTAGTATTGAGACACTGAGTCCATGGATTGATATCCGGTTCTTACCGATAGACTATACTACCACCTGACGGGTACACTTGCCCTTCGTGTGTGTAGTTGGTTTTAAGTAACAATCATTTTAAAACCTAATTTATGTGAACAAAAATCATAGTAATAAAATATATTTAATTCACGCACATCAGGCTAAGTTTGGGAGAATGGGCTTCCTAGAGCCTTATGGGCCTAGGGTTGTAATTAATGGGTTTTGTGACTAGTATAAATACATGTTTTAGGGTTAATATTTTGGTTGCTAGTCAGTTTTGTTTTTCTGAAATCTTGTATCAGACACCATTCGGTGTATGCAAGTTGGTTAATCGAAGATTGTTATTGTTCTTTTCATTCTAATCTTTATTTCCGCAATCGATTAGAGGTTGTGATACCGTGTTAGATCCGAATCGGAACTTATAATATTAATCAAAAGTTACATGTGAAGGTTGAAGACTGTTTACGCACATAGTTCTGGAAGGATGTTTAGGGTTCTAATAGAGCGTTTAAAGACCTGTTTCCTGCAGTTTATTAGCTGGCTAAACTAAAATGGGAGTGTCGCTGATAATATTAGGTCACGTGGTAAAGTAATCAAATGTGGTTGTAATTGAATGAGGCTGGGACTAGACGAGAGACCCTGTATCAATTAGTGAATGGTTATAAGTGGGGAATCTAATGTCAATCCTACATTAGATTAATCTCAAGGATGGGAAAGACAAATGGACATTTTGAAAAAAAAAGGGTGATAGCTTTTTGGTTAAAAGTTTCAGGTCTGAGCTAATGATGGGAGCCTCGGTGAGTTAATGACGGGAGCCTCAGATCAGATTAATGAATTGACTTACAAGTTGAATGGTTGGGTGACTTTAAAAGGGAACTACCTAGCTTGGAGAGTGACGATGGGAAAAGTGTCGTCTAAAGTGGTCTCACTAACCGGTGGTATTCGTTCAGGGCCTGCGTTGTAGAAGATAAGGATCGCATCTTTTCTTAGAGCATTGGTGGATGAGAGTTCTGTTTCCAGTAGATGTTACAACCCTTGGCGACATCTTTGAAATTCTCACTTCCTACCCAAGTTCGCAAAGATGGACGAAGATTGTCTACATGATATTGCAACGGTTTGGAAATTTTGGCTAGCTCGGAACGAGAACACCTTCAAAGACATATTCATCCCGGTGAATAGGACGTGGAGCTCATCAAGGAAGCGCGTTTCTCTGGATTTGTCATAGATCAAAGATCCCATCTTCATCTTGAGAGAAATTGTCTGACTTTGATATTATAGATATGTTGTAATCGTCTTATTTGTTTGTTTCAGTTTTCTTTTGTTGTTGTACTGTTTTTTTGGAGTTTCTTATCGGGCTCTCTCCATATATATGGTGAAGATCCTAAGAGAAACACTTGCTAATTGAGAAGTTAGAGAAACACTCTAGACCACACATTTACTCTAAGTCAATTTTTTTACTTCTAATCGCACATTTTTAAGAGTTCATTTATTAATATATATCTATATATATATATATACATATATATATATATATAAATGAATTTTGAATTATACGCATATGTATATAGTCGAGAGTTATTGGATTTTATCACTCTTAACTATTTGGTATTGGTCGCTGCCACTCCCAACTATTACTTTGACTCCCACCACTTCCAACTTAACTATTTGTGTGTTGTGTTACTCCACATGTGAACAATTCTTAGTCTTTGACTTGTGTTATTGGTGATATTAGGCTAACACTTTGTGAATTACAAATGACTACAGGTGAATCTGCTCCTAAAAGACAAAAGGGCAGCCAAAAACTACTCAACCTGAGTGACACAACACACAAAGTGTTAAGTTGGGAGTGGTGTAAGTAAAATTGATAGTGGGGAGTGGCAGCGGCTAATATCCAATAGTTGTTAATGATAAAATCCAAAACCCTATAGTCAATTTTTCAACTATACATATATGTATATTATGAAACATATATATCCTTAACCTAAGCATTGTAAGAAACTAGGTCAAACAAAATCCGATTGAACTCGTTTCAGCGGCATTGGAACCGGCTTATCAAACCATAACTAGAACTCTAGACCCTAAAGCTAACCGTTAAATCCAAACTATTAACCCTAAGGCTAAACCCTATGCTAACATCTAAAAACTAAAAGCTAAACCCTAAATACTAATGTTGAACCTTAAACCTTAAAGATAAACACTAAACCTAAACCATAAATACTAATGCTAAACACGATAACTAAACCGTAAGCTAAACCCTAAATACTACTGTTAAAACGATAAAGCTAAAACTAAATCCTTCCCCTCAAACATAAATGTACAATGCTTATATTTCAATTTTAAACATTATTATACATATAGGTATAGTTAAAAGATTGACAATATACATGTGTATATATCCTAAAAAAACTAACAAAAAAAAGCTCATTTTTTTTCCAAAAAAAAGGCATTTTCTTTCTTTTTTAGGAATATATGTGATTAAACATGTTTCTTAAGTTTCTCAATTAGTCTAATGCATGTCACACGATTCTTATATATTCGAAAAAAAAATCACTATTTAGGTTGAGAAATATGCAATTTAAATTATATGTAAATAGTTTAAAATATAACCTCTTAAATAGCATTATATTGTGTATAATATAGTGTATAACACAAAACAAAGACACGTCTACGTTAAACTTATTTTAGTATTAATTTATTTTTTAACTATTAAGTTTTAATATTTTGTTAATGTATTTATAACTTTTAAGTTTAATTATTTTATTTTATTATAATTAACTTTAAACATAGTTTGTGACTTTTAAGCTTAAGATGTGATATATTATAAAATGTCAAATATGTTGTGACGTATCTATTTTTATCTTGGTCTCGATATAAACTTTTTTTTCAGAAACCAAGTTGCGAGCGTTAATATACATGTAATTGAAATACATACGTACATGTTACCATTACGATGTTCTTATCCCATTCGATAAAAGTTTTGTTCAATATCAAACAGGTCAAGTATAATTGATTTTTTTTGTTTTTTTCATGATGAACCAAAGCGACCCCTTCGTAACAACTTTGGTAGCGATATACGGTATCTCTTTTATGTCTTAAGCTATAGCAAAGTGTCGGTTCCGTGACAAACAAATTGATATCATCCCAACAACTCTCAAAGGCCGGTTCCAAACGCATCTGGTTTGGCAGGAACCCGATTTTGCTGTTTGTTGATCCAACCCAGTTTTAACCCGCACTAGCACCCGAGAACCTGATTTATGCACACTTTCTATCCCATTTTTGTCTAGGAGGAATCTTGAAATTTGAATTTTGATTCCGGTAACTTAGTGTTCGATTTTTATTAGTGTAAAGTGGAGTTATGGTTTGAATTGTTACTTCTACTTTGCGAATTGGACATTCTTTTGCACTAGAGTTGTCAAATAACCATTGGTAAATTCATATATTGCAATAACATTAAAAAAGAGAAGCTACCTTCACCACCATTTTAATTTGTTTTGAACATTCTATGGGTGGGACTATATACCGGGTATGGTTGCTTATTTTTAATTTTCTATGTTACCTTTATAAAGTTGATCATTAATGTAACTTTCTTTAAAACTTGCATTGATCAGTCAATAAACTAGATTTCTTATAGAGTCCTTTATCTACAAACATAAAATTCTTGACTCGATATTCTTGTTTAATCTACAAAAAGCTAGAATGTACACTAAACGTGTGGTATATATAGTGTCCACTGAATATGTATTTAACGAATTGAATGTTGTTGATGCATGTCAAATGCTAGATTATGATTGATGCCCTCGAGTTGTTTGTTTGATTAAATGAGTTGAGAGGAATTTTACTTCTTGAACACAAGATTGGTAGATCTCATGGATTCTGAAGATTAGTGGATGCATTGTGGTTGTTTCTCGCGTACTTTTGACACAAATGTGTAAACCGAATCGCTAACTATGGTTTTTAGAAATAACGTATCAAACATTCTAGTTTTGCAGATTTGAATTGTTTTCTTTTCAAAATCATAATTTGATATTACATTTCTAAAGCTGATAAAATCTGTCAAACCGAACCATATAAATATAAAACCAGTTGAACCGGTCTATTTGTTTTGGGTTGTGCAGTTCGGTCGTTATACCATTTATTATTATAAATACCCTAGTCAGGGCGGGTTCAATCGGAAAAATAAACCACCTAAACATAACTCAAATATACAAGCTATTAAATTTATTACTCGAAAGGTATAACTAGAATTCAACTATGTATCCTATTTGTGTAAGTAAGTCTCAAGTTCACTTATTTGCCAAAAAATAAAATTCCTTTAAAATTTAATACCCGAAAGGTATAATTAGAATTCAATCATATATCCTATTTGAGTAATTAAGTCTCAACTCTCAAGTTCACTTATTTGCCCATAAATAAAATTCAGAAGATAGTAATTGTAATTGCAATAATAATAGTTATGGTCAATGACATTTATTATTATGTTGTTCTGTCTCAATAGTGCTTCAAATATTTGTTAATATTCTGAAATTATTATGAAATTATATCCAGTCTAAATTGCATTTGCAAACGGCCATTGTTCCACTTGGTGTTTTCAAGAAAACAGCTAGCGAATCGTATTCTCCAATGTTGTGAAAACTGAAAACCAATAGAAACACAAGCCCGATTATTCGTCATGCAAGAGCCGATTTATATGGTCGTAACACAACACTTATCTCGAGGGCTATCATGTACTGTTGGTAAATACGGATCACGTCGGTGTTACTTTGTCGGTAAAATGGTCATGGGTAGTTTATATTCTTTTTTTCTAGAACGACCAACGAACCCTTCGAGTGGCTAACTGGCGAAATTCACTACATCGGGATACACTCGCATCCGAACCGGGAAAAACCGTCACCCAGGGCACAAGCCCGTGAACACTCGCTCGAAGGCACAATAGTGTGGTGAGGTAAAACCCATTCAGTTGAAGGATCGAACTAGCGATCGCCGCCTAGTCGCCTAGTCTCCCATCATCACCAGATGCCGCTGAAAACTAATGTGGGGAAGCGGGAACTGAACCTGGATCTCTTGGAAACCCAAGTCTCCTCCTTACCGTATGGATAATATTAGCGACGGGTTACCGATGAAATTTTAAGCCACGGTTGCCATGGTAATATTGTAACGAAAAATATAAGTGACGGATTACCGACAGGTTTTCTCATTAATTCGAAACGAAACTACATACAATTAGGGAACATTCAAGTAGGGAAGCTTCATATACAACCGAAATAAGACTACGTACGGTAAAGTTATTATAGTTGTTCAAAGAACTAATCTTACGAAATTAACCCTTCAAAAACAGATTGTAATATTTCCTGTGCCACAGCACCAGTAACACCTTGAACCGCATTTCCCACTATAGTATTCGTGACACTTGGCTGTCTTTGATACTGCGTATACTGGGGAATACCCATCGCCGGTCCCACCTGGGAGTAATATGGTTGGGCGGTTGGCGGAGGCGGTGGTGGTGGTTGTGCTGGTTGCGGCGCATAATGATGAGTCGCATAAGTAGGAAAACTAGGAGTCTTAGTTAGTACTTGAGGACTTTGCGTGACGGGCACGGAGTAAAATATCTTTATCGACGGTTGCGGGGGCGGAGGCGCAGGCGGAGACGGAATTGCGGGACTTCGTGTGACAGTTGGTCTAGCGGTGACACACTTCATATGGACATCAAAATCGCACAAATCGCACCGGTATAGCCAGTGGTTTGCGCCAGGTTGCGAACAAATGTCGCAACTAAACCCTTGGTTTTCATATGGCGGCGTAAAACAAAGACCGAGTTTATGACAATGGGCCACGTGGTCTACCGAGGGTGGCATGGAAGCGCAAACCACGTGTAAATCAAGTTGACAATCAGGACAGTGGTACGAAAACCCTGTCCCGTTGGAGTCGCAGGCGTTACATCTGAACACGCCTTCAGGGTACGCAGGAGACGATAAAAGAACAAGATCATGTGATTGATCACTTTGGTGTTTTAAGGTACGAGGTAGATTGGAACATGTTTTATGTAGGTAGAATTTGCATGAAACACAAGCATAATATAGGGAGCCAGATAAACTCCTATTACAAGCTAAACATGTGGCTTTAGTGACCGAATTTTGAAGCTTTAAAGGATGTTCGTGACCAAAATGGTTTATGGAGGAATTATCCTCAAGCTTTCCCATTTTTGAAGGTGTATTATGAACTCGAATGAAGTGTATATATAGCCAAATGCGGTTTTTAAGATTCATTTTTTTGTTTTAAATATTAAATGGTGAAATTTCCTAGCAGGTGCGACGGGAATTTAGTATATATTCAAAACATAAAATACAATACAATTTACAATATTATCACACCATATTATAATAAAAAGAATAATTTAAATAGTAAATGTAAAAAACCATATAAATGACTACTAGTACCGATGTTGTTGGATCGTAATCGATTTGATTTTGATACTAGCGGTATAGATTATACTATCAAATTAAAAATACTTTATTAAGAATACAATTTTATTTTTAATATAATTTATATAGGTGTATTGGGAAAAAATATTAAACATAACTTATTTAGAATTTTCAAAATTATTCAAAAAAAATCAAAGTAAATGATACACAATTTTTTTTTTGTTTTTTATATTAAATATTCATTGTTCATCATTGTTTCTTTTTAATGAATACATAATAACTATTTGTTCGATAATCAAAACGATGTAACATATTACGTATATGTTATTTTAAAGCTGGTTGTAGAAGCGTTCACATAAGATAAGTTTACAATATCAGTTTCAATGAGAAAGAAATGTTTATCGTCTACCAGCTGTCGTATCTGCGATGATATAGTGATTGAAAGATAACCAAATTTAAATAGAAATAAAGATATGATCAGTTATTCTGTATCAATTGTTATCAACACAAACAACCAAAAACATGACTAAGTTAACTTAGGCATGGCCGGTCGTTGTTGTTTGATCTCTTAACTTGTATTGGTTTTGTTATTGAAAAAATCGACAACATGATTAAATAATGAGCTGATATCTTAATGTGTAGTTGCTATTGTTTACATATATTTCAATACATTATTTTCACCACCATGGTTCAACGGGAGGAAACCAAACATTTAAACTCAAGTGAAACTCAATAAATGATACATAAATAGGAAACTATTTATATTGTTTCTATATTATTTGTGCCTTCAAAGTTCTAATAAATCTAGAATCTTATTTTACTTTTTCAATATTGTAAGCTCCATTCAAAATACAACTGTGCACACCTATGCGGTTGTATCTCTGCTTCCGAATAACCCATTGCAGTTTTTACGAAACAAATCTACTAAGTTTTTTACTCTAGTCAGTTAGAGGGACCTTAAACTAAAAGTTGACCATAGAAGACAAAAAAAAGGTATTTAAAACAATTGAAATAATCAGATTCGTTAATATTCCTGGTATAGCATATGCTCTTACGCATGCAATCCTACTCATTTTGATGGAAATTGTTTGATCTTAAAGGGAATCTTCTACAGTTTCGCATGTGAAAGGTTATTTTTAATTGGTTTCGTCGAGTCATTAATAGTTTGATTATTTTAGATAATGTTAAAAATAATATGTCAATTTTACGATCCAAAATTTATATTTTAATTCTCTAATAATTGTGCTCTTTGTTTCACGGGTTCATGTCTTCTGGAGTGTGTGTTTAGGTGGGATTGCATCTTAGGCTTATAACGTATTTATACATCTTTTAATGTCAAATTTATCCCTGTTTATGAAAAAATTCTTTGTATTTTCATTGATTTTGGTATTTATTTGAGTTGTTTGTGAAAATACAGGTCCGGGCTTCGGTCCGATGGTAAAACGAAGGCTTTTGGAGCAAAAACGGATGATTCCAGCAAACTGCCAGATATGTCACGGTCATGCCATCCCCTGGCACGGCCGTGCTCGGTCACCCGAGTACCAACGCCATCATGCCAAACGCCAGCACCATCCAAAATGAACAAGATTTCTTATTGGCATGGTCATGCCATCCCCTGGCACGATCGTGCCCAGTCATTCGAGCATTGGCACCATTATGCCAAACGTCAGCACTAGCTAAAATGGACAAGATTTCTGATTGGCATGGTCATGCCACCCTTTGGCATGGTCATGCTTGGCCAAATCAACCCAGGCACAACCAGTTCACGAGATTTCCATCGAAGATTACCGGTGAAAACTGACCTGGCATGGTCTCGGGAACTTTTAAGCGGGATTTTACAAAAAAAAATGGTAGCAAATAAGAATGACAGACGAAAAGCGAAACTGACACAGACCAAGAACGACCATGCCAAAACCTGGCATGGTCGTGCCGATCGACCAGTAGTTTAAATACGAGTTTCAGCTCATTTTTTAGGTGTGTTGGGTCTTGGAGGTGATTTCTCTCTCAAAATTTCTTCATTTGGGGAGCTTGGAGGAGCCAAAGAGAAGTCCAACACCACTCAAGATTCAATCATTCAACCTATAATCCTTGCTCTTTGGTGGTATTTCATAATTCCATGTTGAACTTTGAAGTATTTGCAAGAATTATCTATGTTGTCATGAGCCTTATAGGCTAAACATTTGCGTTACTTAAACTTGGTTGAAGCTTATGTATATATGATACCATGGAAGGACATGTGATGATAGTTTTTATTAATCTTCATGATGATATTTAGTCTTGTTCTTGGAGTTCATGTGCGCGTTTGAAGTTGTTGTTCATGAGTGTTTAATCATAAGTATATGCATGATGTGTTGGAAAGCCCATGTGTAAATTATGGTTATTGAATGATTCATAGCATGAAACTAGGAACGGTAATACGTAATATGTTACATCGTTTTGATTATCGAACAAATAGTTAATTATGTATTCATACTAACATATTACCGTTCCTAGTTTCATGCTATGAATCATGATGTGTTGGTAATTGTCATCATGAATTGGATGATGATTTGAAGATGTGTATGAATTCTTGCATTTAGATATGAAAAGATCATAAGAATGTTTATATGAATTCTACGGTATGTGATTGTGTTAGCATGATGATTTAAACCAAGATTATTATCTAGCATGACCATGCTTGTAGTTCATATCAATAACATGATGAAGATATTATTTACTTAAAAGCAAATTAGGGTGATTAGTATGTTATTCATAGTGGTTTTTCCTAATTTGTAGAGTTAGGTGTTTTAAACAAACAAGTAACTCATGATTAAAGATTTAGAATTTAACTTAACAAATGAATTTAAAAAGAATAATTCTTATGTGAGTAGAGTGTTATTTCATTTTAATTTTCCTAAGGATTATAAAACTATTAGACCTTGATTAGGACTTAGTTAAATTAGAGTTTGTATTATCACTGATTCTTCCCTTTAGTTATCATATGTTTATGTTTATTAGTGGATACTTAGTTTAGGCAACCTTTCTTGAACACTATTATTTCTAAAAGATTTAGCAGTTTATTATTTGCATGATAAATTAGAAAAACCAAACCCGCTATTTGAAAAGGCTTTATAGCTAGTATAGAGACACTGCGTCCATGGATTGATATCCAGTTCGTGCCGATAAACTATATTATCATCCAATGGGTACATGTGCCCTTTGTGTGTGTAGTCTAGTTTCGGGTGAAAACCATTTTAAAACTAAATTTGTGTGAAGGAAAATTCATTTATAAAAATATATATAATTCATTCACATCAGCTTACTTGGTTTTGGGTTTCTGAAGGCTGCTCTGGCTTAATTGGATATCCGTGTTCCCCATCCTACGGATGCTGATTTCTGCAAGTCAAGAAAGTCATGTGATCTTCTACAATGGCTAATTGATTTCTTGCCTCGCTTGTTGGTGCTTCTTTGAGTATTTGTGCCGGTTGCATAGTATTTTGCTTTGATAAAATCGATCATCAATAAATCGATCATTCTTCTAGTGTGGAACTCTTGTATTCATTTTGTCTTTGTTCATTTATTTCAATTCAACTTTATTCATCTGACTTATAATCAGTGTGTTTGTTCTTTCCATTCTTGTTCAAATAATAAAATCGTTATATTTTTTACATGGTATCAGAGCTACAGCTCTAATGTCTGCCTACAACCTTGGTTGGTCTTGAACTAGGATTTTTTTCTTGAACGATTTCATAGTAATCAATCCTCAATCGAAGTTGTTCTTGCTCGACTAGTATTTGTTTTTCATCGACTTGTCCATTTAATCGAAGTTGTTGGTTTAACTGAATCAAGATCGTTCGTTTTTCATTTGTTCGGGTTCAATTAAAGAATTCATTGTTGGTGATTAACGGTGTTCTGGTTTTGAAGTTGTTAGTTTAGTTGTATCTAGCTCGGTAGCTTTTTATTTGTTATGGTTTCATTATTGGTAATTAAGGTTGTTCTTCATTTATTTTTTTCTATATATTTTGGTTCGATTGAAAGTTGCAGGTTTGTTGATTGAAGGCTGATTTGGTTTGACCGAAGTAGTTTTTTTCATTTGTTCTATTTGATTGAACGAGATCTGATTCTAGATTGCAATTGTATGTGGCCTACTAAAATCAAAGTATTCATCTTATTGTGGACTAAGGTATCAAGGTTCTTTTTGGTTCGAGTGAGGAAAAGAAACGAAAAACCGTTATTGTATACATGTTTTTTGTTTCAAATCAAAGACTAGAGAATTGCAAGATTCTATTTTTTAGGTGTTACATCAATTTCAACAAAAAGCTCATAACTTTTTTAAGAAAGACTTGCAAATCACAACTGAATAGACGTGTCTTTTTCGGTTGCATCAAGTGAATCTTAACCCATCATTGCTTTTTGATTCATACTCACTGTAAGTCTCTTTTACCCTGTTGCTTGTTAGAGTACTGTAAGTCACAAAAATCTCTATGGATCTTCAACATGATATCAAATACAATACACGTAGAATAGGTGTAATTAAACTACGTGGTGATTCAAGAATAATAACATATCAAAGTAATATCTTGTATTTGATCAATGAACTTAGAATCTAGATGTTTAACTCCTTCCAGATGGCCAACTTTCTCTAAAATGGCTAACCTAATAAATGAGATCTAATTTAAATACCCACTAGTTAGCCACACCCTTATGGGCTCCCCACGGGCCGACCTACCCACATGGCAAGTTCACGGGCTAATCCTAATACAAACTAATCCAATAAGGCCCAAGTTGTAACCCGCAGCCCACCAACTGTATTTGATACATCAGTCTTATATATTTCAACCCTACAATCTCCCCTTTAACTGATGCTATCAAAATTTCTTCATAAAGTGAATGCAACAACTTCTTCATCAAAGTCTATGGTTGTTGCTATGGTGTTGGTTTTGTTTCTTTACTTTTGAAAACTAAGCACCGGGCCTCTTCTTCTTCTCTTGGAGATAGATCCACATTAGAATCAAATCAGCATTTGCTTGAACGTCTTGCTGAAAAGAGGATGTGAGACGAGGATTCCTAGTAGCTTTTTTTTTTTATCTTTCTTTTTCAAGCCGGTTCATTGGTACTTCTTCATATGCATATTCACAGTCAGACAATGATTTACATCATATTCTTCCTACTCTGGTACATCTTGTCATTGTGGTGCTTCATGCTTGTTAGTAACTAACTACATGGCATTCTTCATCAACCCATGTATGTTTATTTGTATCAAATTCTGTAAATTCTCTGAATTTTGTATGCAAACATTATATGGAATAGGGGATTAGTATTCACATGAACACCGGGTACGTTCAAGTACCTATACTCAAATATTTTCAAAATTTTGAACTTCTTTCAACTTTTAATGATTAGTCAAATCTTCAAGAATGGTTATTTTTTTATAAAACTTAAAATAAGCATAAAAACAAACTTAATTCTTATAATAATACAATTGTATTTGCAATGGGATCAAATCATTATGGTGTGGAATGAAGAACACCTTTAAGCACAGATTTACTTAGACTGCTCTATGTGATTGCCAAAATGTTTGTCAACTTAAACTCTTGCTTTAAGCATTTCTTATATAATCGTCTGTGAGCTTGTATCGTGTTTTATGCATTAATGATGATATAAATTGGGTCCCACACAGATCATAGGACATATAAATTGGGTCCCACTTGTATCAAGCAAGTAGTTTCCCTGCCATATATTTTCATAGTTCTATAATTGATTTCTCATATAATTTAGGTTTAAGAAAATTGGATAGTAGAGGGTCTCTTTTGCTGTGCACATTGGCATCTTGTTGGACTCATATGGTCTCTTTTGGTGTTTTTAATTGATCCAAAAGCACATTGACTTTGAACAACAAACAACTAGGTGTTTGTTTACACAAAACTAGAAGATACCGAAAGTTTTTCAGATTCGATTTCAGACCCTATAACACAGTGTGTAGCGGCACATCACACAAGCAACAAACTATTTTTCTTTTTTTTTTTTTTTTCTGAAACATTGATAAACAAAAACTAACAAATCTTTGTGTATTTTTTATTCCCCCCCCCCCCCCCCGTTAAATTTGTGCATTGAAATAAAACATTATACCTAATAAATGAAAAACCAAGTGTACAAATTTCAAACTAAGAAAAATGTTTTCGTTTAACCATCCTCAAATTTAAGACAAATCATTTTTAAAATTAAAGCACCAAATTTTAAAAGTACCTTTCTTGCTGATTTTACCTCCCTTATCGCCTTCAAAGGAAACATATTATCTGTTAAAAATTTTAACGTTATGAAATAGAGAAATGTCACCCGAGATATGCCTTGAACAACCACTGTCAGCATATCAGGGATTGTCAACAACCTCCCTTAGTTATCCCTTCAAAAATAAGGAGATTAATTAGACATAGGTACCCAGACAAACTTGTCTAGGGCATTCCTGAAACATCAATATAAGACACTTCACGTATGCACATGTCTTATCTTTTTTAAAAACTGGAGATGCTACTTTCTTTGGTTTTGCTTTCCAAATTTGATTAGGGTTAACAATGATTTAGTTTCTTTTGCTGAATCTGTCGTTTTACTCATAACTTTTGAGTTAGAAACTGCTTTTTGTTGTTTATCTGTGTTTCGTTTTTTCTTAATTGCATTCAAATCACCATTAGATGGTTTAACTTTGGGATGCTTATTCCTCATTGCCTTAGGTTTTTAAACCTTAATAGGCTTAGAATTATACTTTTCCCTTAGTGTAACCTTTTGACTTTTTAAGTAATAGGGCTTATAAGGATGATGTATGCAATTTCTTGCAATGTGTTAGGATTGCCACAATTGTAGCATGTTTGCTTCTAGGGAGCATAGTGATCATGAAGATAATAATGATGATGAATGTAAATGGTAAGATCTTTCATTCCTAGAATGATTTTCACTTCTTCTGGTTGAAAGAATTTCAAACTTTCTATTCTTCTAAGTATGGTTTTGTTCAAACATTTTGCCTTGTCTCATAACCTGTTTGTTAGTCTTGTTTAACATGTACAGCTCCCCTTTTGGGTAATTAAGGGCATATTTTTCACACCTGCCATTGACAACAAGTTCAACAAAAGTTGTAGATAAACCGGTTTTCAACAGTTCACACGAGGTTCTTTACCCTTACAAACAGGGATCATAGATAAATCAGTTTTAACATCATAAAATTCTTTTAAAGAAACATCAGTGCTAGTTTTTAATTGTAGTAAAATTTTTATCACACTCTTCATCTTTGTTGGACCTACAATAGTACAAATGACATTCAAAAGCCAAAACATGATCAAGTGATCAAAAATAAACATAAGCTTGAACTAGATTCTCCCCAAAGATAGTGAATCTTGAACACCTAAATCAGAGCATCTGTTGAAGACAAGCAAACATCTGATCAAAGCCTTAGAACCGTTGTTCAAGAAGAAACAAGGTCTGTTGAAGGCTAAAGTCTGTTGAAGCCAAAGGTCCAATGAAGAAGACCAAACATCTGTATGGTAAAACAGATGTTTGGATCAAAGCAACAGAGGATAGTCCAAACAGAGGTTTCCTAATGTAACAATACTTCCTTTGTATTAGTGTTTATCATAGTTAGATCATAGGTTAGATTTGCACAAATGTTTGCAAGATATGTGGAATCTTTTCTGTTAGGAAAGTTAGATGTTACTTTCAGGGTGATGTCAGCGAATCACAAACAGAGCTTTCGTACTTAGTAAAAATAGATCTCACATGTTAGAGATCTGTTTATCACTACACATCACCTTTTCTTTTGTACGAACAATTTTGTTATAGTGATCAGTCTGAGAGAGAGTCTGTAGAATCAATCTTTTGTAAAACATTTGAATCAATGGAAAACAGTTGTTAATGATGACTTCTCGTTTGTGATTACATTCTTTACGGCAATACAAAATTGTTTTGAGCTTAATTGTTTAGTTTTCACAAACCTTTGTAAAGTTAAACTTAACAATTAGTGTCAGAGCTTGGTCATGTTAAACCTGATTTCACAATCATCTTAACATATAAAGATCAGCTCAACAAAGATCCAACATTGTTCCTAGCTCAGAGTATTAATGTGAAGAACTCAATAGTGTCTATCACATACTTTGTTTTTCTGATAAAGAACAAAAGAAAAATGATCCCGTAATACTGGCTTCAGTAATAAACCACCTATACTTGTCAAATCAAAATTTAACATCTGGCAACGTAGGATGGATCATATATTCGCTTAGCAAAATGCAAGGTGTTGGAAATCCGTTATATTCGGACCCCATATTCCAATGGTACCTAGTGCCGAGAACCCAAATGTGTTTGAGCCAAAGAAGCCGGAGAATTACTTTGAGCAAGATTATCAACAATTCGAGCTAGATTTGAAAGCCTTTAGTATCGTGGTTGTGGCCCTACCGAATGATATCTATGTTGGCAGGTTGCATTATAACAATGCCAAAGAGTTGTGGGATGCACTAAAGTAACAATTTGGTGGAACATAAGATGTTATCGAGAACACTCGAGAAATCATTAACAAGCAATATGAAACTTTCACCCATGTCAATGGGGAGACCCTAACTCAGAAGTTTGAACGATTTTGATGTCTAACGATAAACTAAAGTTGGTTAAGAAAGAATTTACTATAACAACTTTAAGTAACCGATTTCTAAGATCTTTGCCTCATAAATGGGACACTATTGCTATAGTGACGAGAACATCCCCAGATTTCAAGAACATGAGCCTAACTTATCTTCATGAAAAGATCTTAGCATTTGAAAGGGAGCTTGTGCAAAAAAAGAAACTCCAGGAAACTGGAAAGGTGTCTGAAAGTTATGTTTTCAGTAACACATCACTTTTAAGTCAGGGTAGATCATGTGCTGGAATAAGAAATGATCAGATTTGATCACTTTATTGTATTAACAAAAATCAACTCTGGTCAACAGGTTATGCTTTTGAAGCAAACGATGATAATCATGTCCCTAATAATTTGTCATTTGTACTTGATGATCTTAAGCACATAGACCTAACTAACCTAGAGAAGATGGACATATTTGTAACATTCGCAAAAAAAATGAATCCTAAAACCCGACCCGTTTTTGTAACTCGATCCGTTTTCATATTCCACGTAATTTTGTTTAATGTTTAAGCAATAAAATGTCTTGGATTCTATGTTTTGATCATACATGTTATCATATCTGGTGATTTATAGTCTTATATATGTTTTAGACAACCTCGTAAATTCATTTCCATGCATTTTGAAGCAACCCTCCATATCTCTAAGGTCTAAAACTAAGGTTTTCCTTAAATTAATCAAAAACTTTGGAGACTTGTGAACATAACTAGCACATCATATCAAAACCTTCTTATCATCCAAACTTCATTATATACATGCCTTAAGATAATACATTGTGCTTTGCAGGGTTTAGATGTAAATGATAGCAAGTAAGAAGCTCTACATTTCGTATTCTTAGTTTTGTCATAAGATGACTTTCGGGTGACTTTCTTGCTAACTTTTCTCCATCCTTGAGCTATCATTCTGGACCATTCAAAGCTCCAAGATATACTTGGTATACTAAGAATCAAGTAGGTTCAAATGGTGCATAAAGCTGAGCTCTAGCGTAACGGGAATCACAAACACAAGTTTTAGAACATAACCCTCGACCCGCATCAAGACCCAAGGTTTAAGCCCAATTCTCGACACCATGGATGTTGGATTACTCTTCCATATGATAGTTCTCTGAAAATAATGAACGCATGCAAAAACCATGCGCGAAACAGAGTTATAACGAAGCGGGAATCGCGAAAACAAGTTTGGTGTTTGTTGCTGATTTGAAAGACGCGAAAAATCTTGTTTTAAAGTCATCCCACATCTCCTCAATCACCATTTTGTGCTCCATTTCACACCTATAAATATCCTTGTTTGGTTCTTTATAGCTTGCAACTCCTAGTTTGAGTATAAACAAGTGGAATAACCAAATTTGGTGGCTCCACAAGCACAATACCCCTTTGGGTGTGGTGTGTAGTAGTTTTTATTTCCGCTTTCGACGAGGAGGTGTTGCCCTTCAAACTCTTCTCATTTTGTAAAGTTCTTCTTCGAGGTAATCTTCCTTTCTTTTTTTTTTAAATATTCATTTATTTATTGCTTTCTTAGTTTAATTAGTTTAGTTTAGGTTCTTAGTTAAGGAGCATTAGGCTCGTTAAGGTAGCCTAGTTTAGGCTCGCCTTTAGGCTTGGCGTAGCCTTGTAGAGGCTCGTTAGGCTCAATGAGTCTAACATATCATGTTCGTTCATTTAGCTATACCTAGCATAACGTTTACCCTTTTCTTGTTGCATTCATTTGTCTAGCTTAAATCACGCTTATCAATTAGATTTTCTCCTTATTCTCGTGCGGTTTTTACTAAGGATTAAAAACACAAACACGGTGAGTGAATTCTTACAAACTTCCCTTTTTTATTCATTTTTTGCGGTGTATCATGTGTCGTTTATTTATATCGTTTATTCAAACACTTGTGCTACTACCATTATATGATCTAACGTGTTATGTAAAATTTGGTTTATTGTTATATGTGGTTATATTTTCTCATTTCAGTCAAGCATTCACATTAGGGCCATCAGTTCCTCGTTGGATACGAGTAGAGCATCGCGTTGCCTAATTAGATTGGCTCCGTGTGATTGAGCCTTGATCTCATATCACATCATTTATCATGCTTATGTGTACATTGCTAGATGTTTATGTGGTCTGTGGATAGTTTACATATACGTTTTCTCATCCTTGGTTATGCACATTTTTATTAAATTAATCAACATAATTATTTCTTTCAAATGATTAAACGGGATTCACTCAACCTTTCTTGACCCAAAAACTATTTTTACACATGATACAGGTGAACATGTACGAAGAGAAGATTAGACATAGGATGGGCCTTAGTTAACAAGAAACGGATTAGTGCAATATACTTGTTATAAACATCGTCTTGTGTTTGTGATTGTTTATGTGAATTATTTGTATTGTGAGACACTTGATATGAATTAATGAATATTTAAAACAAGTAATAGCAATCATAAGCTCTCGAGTTAACCCAATCATGCCCCGATCACCTATTCCGCTGCGGGTCGAGGTGTGACAATATTGAACCAGGTGGCACTACTAACTCTAAGAGTTAATAATTTTAACAATAGGACTGGTAGGATTTATCCATGATTAAGTGGGAGGTCAAAGTGGGGTTGGATAAATCTAAAATTAAATGTTTAAAGTGCAATAGGTTAGGTCATTTGCAAGAGAGTGCAAGAGCCAATCAAACAACTCTCCACCATTAATTACTTATCCAATCAAAGATCTCAACCTAATACACAACAACAGTTGTATCCCCAAAATATTCTTGAACCAAATGTGCAAATCACAACCCACTTTGCACAAAACATGAATCTTGTGCCAGTACACTATGTTGAAGCACCATAATTGCCTCAGGTTCAGTATGTTCAGATGCCAATTGTATATGTTCAAGCACCACAAGCTACTCCTGCTCTTGCATCTGCAGAGCCTAGTCAACAAAGCTTCTTCACACAGGGCTATGTTGACTGGAGCAGCTTGCCAAAAAAACTTAATAGATGAAAATTTTTCTTTAATAGCAAATGATTGTGATGAACATGCAAATTTTTATTTTATGGCTCTTGAACATGTTTCAGGTGAAGAAGATCAAATAACTTATGGTGAAGGAATTGCTGGTGAAATTGCTAAAAGCCCAAGTAAAACATCTGTTGGTGACCAGGAGCATGCAGAACGGATGGATGAAAACAATCCCAAAAGCTCCACTGATTGCATCATTGTGGTTCAAGTTAAAATGGTTGCCTTTAAGGTATCACCTCAAACTCTTAAAGATTTGTGTTCTAATAAATGCATCAAAGCATTTGCTAATATCAAAGAGGTGAATGAAAACCTAAGAGAAAAGGTACAAATCAGTGAAATAATTCTTGGAAAATTGAAAACAGATTTTAAAACAAGAATTTTTGAAAAAGACATTGAGACAAGCAATCTAAAACATGAAGCATCCATAACCAAGGATCAACTCCAAACAATGATAGAAAAATATTAAAATTGTAAAATGGAGTTGAAATCCACACATATCACCTATGAAAAATAGGTTTAGTCCTGTAATGGTTATGAGATACTCTTGGAAAAACAAAGAAAAAGCAATGTGAAATTTAGTGTTGGTTTTAAGAATTATGACCAAGAACAAACCAGTACTTCCATTGACTCAGAAATGGTTGAAGTTCTACCAACCATTTCAACTGGAGAAGAAATCAAGATCACTGAACATTGTGGCAAGAAGATAACTCTTGAAAAGCCACAAAGTTCCATTCAATTTGAAAAACAAAAGTATGAATTTATACCTACTTGGTCAATTGAATGTGATATTCTTGAAAATTTCAAACCAGTTGATTTCACCAACCTAGATGGTCTTAAGCCACCTAAAATAAAAATTGTTCATGTTACCAACTCTCAAACATATGTTAAAACATATGTTGCTGAAAAGAGAGATAAGGGTACGAAGAAAATCAAAACTCCTGATATAATATGTGATTTTTGTGGAAAGAAAAATAATTGGACAAAAGACTGTTTCAAGTTAAAAGCCTATGATCTTAACAGAGGAAACATCATCTGTGAGTCTACACCTGGGTACACCATCTGTGGAAAACTCAATCATTTGACCTAACAATGCTCTTTTCTTAAACCTTATGACATCAACCATAATAGGTCAAGAAGGAAAATGAGTTTAAACAGGGATGATGGCCTTAGTAATAGGGATCCATAATTATTTCCAAAGAGAGTTGAGTCCAGTTAACCACCTATCACACAAAACTTGAACCAATAGCCTGCACAAAGGGATGGCCAAGTATCTGTTACACACACACACTTCCAAAAGGCTATGGACAACCACCATGCAACAGGGTACCTTATAGGTATGAAGAACCTGTGCAAATGCCCCAAAAGCCAAGAGTCAACAGACACCCTCATGGGTACAATCATCTTATTGTGAATGGTTAACCAACAGCTGATCCAAGTGTGAAAGTACTTTTAGAGAGTCAGATTCAACTATTAAAGATGGTACAAAAACTTCTTGTAACAAATGACCAATCTCAAGGAGCTGATGTAGTGGTTGAGACCTCCAAATCCAAAGCAGATAATGCTTTGGATCATCTGCAAATTGACTCACTCACCACTGACAGTAGGGAACATCTGTTGGCAATGTGAAAGTGGAAACAAATTATACCCTAGCACATATCTTTATCTTGATAAAAGAAAGAAAAGGCTTCAAAAATGCCCCAAAAAGGGTTCTTACAAAATTAATATGTTGTTTTTTAAACAAGAAAATCAAAAATTGAAGTTTTTAAACCAAGAAAAGATTAATAAACTCAACAAAAGTAAAACTCTATTCAAAAGAGTATAGCATCCGTTTCAGTGGTTCAAAAATCTGTTTAACCATGATTAACCATTGTATAAGACAAAATAACCACTGTTTGACTACAAAAGTCAAACAGGTCCACTGTTTCACTATACAAACACTGTTTTCACTCAAAACTCTGTTTAACCCAAAAGAGGTTTCAAACATGGGTTTCCATCCATCAATTGACGAAAAGTTAAATAGATGTTTAAACCACTAATTTGGTCACTCAAATATTTGTTGAGCACAACAGAGGTTTCAAACAGATATTTTGAAAACAGGCCTTATCTTTCTTCTTCAAGGGGTTTCCTCAGAAGGACCCACGTTCTAAACAAAGGTTTGATACAACAAATAATAAATGGCCACGTAGACCAAAAAGGTAACCATTTGCCACATTGGCATCCCTATTTCTCAAATCCTATAAAAACCCTTGTCAAATAGAGTTTACATCAAGCATTTCAAAAGAGAAAAACCTCCGAATTTGCTTCAACAAATTTTGTGTTCAATCAAAAGATTTTCAAAAGTTTTGACCAAATTTCACCATGGCTCTCGCATTGAAGTTTTCTCACATTACTTGTTGTATCTTGTAAAACACAGCAAGAACACGGTTTTCCACACTATCATTGACACCATCACCTCATCAAAATACCATCATATACTCACCGTAAACGCCCCCATCCATCTAACCACCCTCAGGGAATTATGGGTAATGCAAAATTTTCACTTCAAAACAAAAGCCCTATCTCATCACTTCCACCATCAATAAAGAACATGTTGAAATCACTCAAGAATTCATCTCCAACATGTTCAATCTATAGGATTTGACAGGTGATACTATCCCTAAAAATGATTTACATAATCAGTTCATAGAAAGGGGATATGAAGCTGAACTGGTGGGAACAACTCTTTTTAGACCAAATTTCCCACCAGAAATGAAATTCTTTTTCCATACACTCTTGATTTGCATATCTAATGAGACCACAACTTTTAATGAAATTCCCCAAAAAAAACTCAGTATCTGGGGTATGCTATTTTGAGAGATTCAAATTACAAGCTATCCTATACACTGTTTATGGATTTGGTAGCAAACATAAAAGAAATCAAGTGGGTGACAATCCTTTTCTACTTTATCCAAGACTGTTAAGCTTTTACCTTAATAATGTTTTAAGATAATAAAATTTTGAACAAGGTGAAGCTCTTGAAAGTAACTGTCTTTCAAACGAAAATTTTACCCGCATGATGACTAAAAGTCAAGAAGATGTAGGAGAAGAAAACATTTTACAAAACCAAGCAACATATATTACAACATCTATTGCTGAGCCACTGCTCCTGGTGACCACAGTGCACAACCCATCACTATGGAACCCACAACAAAAATTTCCACAAAAACCACTTCTATTCCTATCCCCAAATCCAAAAGAAAAACCAAAAAGAAGGTATCTCTAGGGGTTGAGATACCAGAGGTACCTACTATAGCATAAATGCAGCAAACATCTGTTGTTACTTCCTCACAACAGATGGAAACATCTTTACCCAGCCAAACTCGGCACTCATCCTCACAAAAAGAGAGCGTTGTAAGCACAAGGGAACCAAATCAAGAGGGAGGATTCACTTGAATATCTCTTCTCAGGCCCCTCTGCATGGATTCTTCTCTTTCTATTCCACCGACTAAAACTATCCCATCATCATTACAGAAATTGATTGATACAACTGACTTGCACAAACCTAGTTCCTTTCAACAACAAATCATAGAGAGTAAAATTCAACAAGTGAATAAGGCAAGCACAAAAATCATTGCTTTCCCACAAGCAGGGGAGGCAACACCTCTTATGTCTCAAGAGACCTGGCAGATATTTCAAGTGGGGCAACTATTATAAGAGACAACAGTCTCACAGTTGGATAGTTGTTATATCATTAAGATCCCTTTGAAGGCAACAACTGTGGAGACAATAGTCTCTTCGCCAGTTGGAAGTACCTGATACTAAGAAAAATGGGAACCTAGTTCAAAACTAGGTATAACTATCTCTGGTGGGAATTCGAATGATCCTATTAACTTAGGTGATGGAATTAAAGAAACTCCTGATGCATCACCTATCAGGGTGATGTCATCCAATCACAAACAGAGTTTTCGTACTTAGTAAAAATATATCTCACCTGTTATAGATCTATCTATCACTACACATCACCTTTTCTTTTGTACGAGCAGATTTGTTATAGTGATCAGTCTGAGGGGGAGTTTGTAGAAGCAATCTTTTGTAAAATGGTTGAATCAATGGAAAACAATTGTTGATGATGGCTTCTCGTTTGTGATTACATTTCTTTATAGCAATATAAAATTGTTTTGAGCTTAATTGTTTAGTTTTCACAAACCTTTGTAAACTCAGACTTAACAATCTTCACTATCCCAATCCTCAATGATTACTTTCTCTGTACATGAGGTAAAAGCATTAGAGTTATTCCGCAGCTTGTTACCCAAACGTAGAATAAGCTAAGTCTAGCTTATCTTCTGAATCTTCTTCAGAAGACGGCATACAAGTATAACTGTCACTAAATGGTGGGGGTAACTTCTGTATACACAACCCAGTTTCTTCTTACCCACAATTTGTCTGTCAACAATGTTTTAGCCAATTAACTAGACACCTCAAATTTTGAAGGTAAATTCAGCAGTTTCAAAATTGGCTTTAGCTTTCTTTAGCTCATTTGTTAATTTTTCAATATTTTCTTTTGCATCACGATATACACAAGTTGTTTGGCTGTCACGATATATGACTTTTCTTCTCTTCCACCTTGTCTTTTAAGATTTTGTTGTTTTTAGATAAGGTGTAGTTTGAGGTTTTCAAATATTCAAATTCCCCAATTAAATCTGCATTATGTTTTCTATGCATTGTTACTTTATTAATGCAGATTTGTGAGCAAAGAGAAGCATTTACCTCAATAGAGTCTCTGAAGATAAAGTTTCAAAAATGTCAACCATGAAAGCATGATTTGATTAGAAATCTGAAGCTTCTAGTTGATCCACACAGTCATATTTAGTTGCCTTTTGACACGTAGATGTAGAATCCAATGGACCTTCTGATGAAAGAAGAACATTGTTGCTACAGGGAGATCATTCATACGTAATGTATGTGTATGATTTATAGCCTTCAGTTCTCATCTAGATCATATGATTTGATGATAGAAATCAATTCTTCCAGGGTTTTTTTACATGGGTCATGTGTCCTCTTGATGGTAGCCACACTTAGGTCCATGTATAGTGACAGAGCATTGAGAAGTTTCTTATTGACTGCACCAATTGACATCTCAATTCAGCATCTTTCGTAAATCAGTTGGGTAGACCTATTGATTTAAGTTTCTAAAGTTTCACCCATAATATGATGGACCCGTTGACTCTTTGTACGAACAAATCATGTGCAAAACTGCATTTTAAATCGCAACCCATGAATCAGAAGCTTGTTGTGAACTAAGAGCACAATTCACTGATGAAAGAAGTATTTAGAACTTCTAAATTATCAGGTTTGTCCATTTTTGAAATTTCAAACTAATTTGAAAACACTGAAATTCAATGTCAAATAATGAAAGTATTTAGTCCAATTAAATATTTACGCATATCTGCCTATTATTAGAAAGTTCGGAAGATTGTGAAATTTAGGGAAAAAATTGTTTGACGAAATTATATCCTGTAACAAAGGATTTTGGGCCATACAGTTAGGATAAACCACCTTTGATCAATTGCTATGTGATCCAGCTTGTCGAGACCTTTCCATCGCCTATTTTTGGGCCTCGTGACTCTAAACGTAGCTCAAGTTATGCTTGTTTAAAGTTTTCACCTTTTCTACCCTGTTCATGCAAAACTCAAAATCCCGTGAACATAGGTAACCCATAAACTCCAAAATAAGAAAAACCGTGAACTCTAAACCCTCTAATTGGAAATCTCGTGAACTAATAACGAATCCGCAAAGGCCGATCCTCAATTCTCGTAAATGAGTTTTCTCCAAAACTCAAAAACTTTGAAAACATTTTTTTGCTTTAGAACTCCCAATTCGAAAAATATTAATCCTGTACACACCTTTAATTTGAAAAACGAAACACCTCGAGAACTCCAGAAATTCTTTAAAACCGAGAACTCTTGGAAACTTGAGAACACCAAAATTCCGAAAACAATGAAACTCAAAAAGAATTGATTTCGAGTACTCTTGAACTCGTAGACACATTCTTGCATACACGTATCCACATCGAGATCCCCTTTTCGAAATCCTTTGATAATAATATGAAAATCCCTGAAGATTAGGAAAATAAATCTTTTCAACAAACAATCCTATAAATCGGATGAAGATTTGATTATTTTCAAATTGACTCGATGTGAAGATGTTCGTCGTGTTCCTCAATTTTCCAGCGAGAAATCCAGCAAAAAAACACTTAAAAAATTGCAAAAATTCAATAACACACAAACAGAAGCACTTGAATGCCCTCTGATTCGTGAAAATTCTTCAGCCTTTGAATCTCTTTAAAACACTCCTAAACAATAAAAAAACATTGAAAATTCTTTTAAAAACAGATACGTAACAAATCCAACAACCTGAAACACCCTTAAACATATCAAAATAGATATCTTTGAACCATAACAACTAAAAACATGGCCTTTTCTTTGAAAATCCTTGAATCTTGATATCTAACTGAACCTTGAAAGACTTCAATGGCTTTGATACCAATTATAAGTCCTAAAAATCTCTAGGGATCTTCAACACGATATCTAACACAAAACATAGAATCCAAACTATGTGGTGATTTAAGAATAATGACAATCAAAGTTTCTATCAAAGTAATATTTTGTATTTGATCAACGAACTCACAATTACAATGATGAAAACTCTCTAGATGTCTAACTCCTTCCAGATGGCCAATTTTCTCTAGAATGGCTAACCTTAAAAATGAGATGAAAACTTGTTTTGATACCCACTAGTTAGCCACCCCTTATGGGCTCCCATGGGCAGGCCGACTCACATGGTCCAATCCTAATACTAATTAATCCAATAAAGCCCAAGTCGTAACCCATAGCACACCAATTGTATTTGATACGTTAGTCTCATATATTTCAACCCTACAAGTACCCTGTGATTTTTTTCCTTTACCATGCACCTATATTTTTTGTTGCATTCTCTCCTAATTACATAAAATTTCTTGTATAAAATTAATTTCTTGTTTATCATTTCAAAATCTAACTGTGTGTCTCGTGTCTTGTTCTTGGTTGTGTTGAGTGATTTCGGATCTTGGTTTTTAGTTCGTATTAGTTTTTGGTATCTTCGTGTTCTTGATGAATGTTGTGTTCTTAGAGTGTTCATCTTCCTTTGTTTCGTTTTTTTATAAACCCTATTTTATTTTTTGATCTCGGTCGTTTGTTAAGCAATTGCTTAACTGTGTGCATCAGCCGCGTGTTTCAATTTGTTAGTGGATTGATGAAGCCTTAGTTGTCATTGATTAAGTATTAAGTTTATTTGGAGATTTGAAACGAAGGTTACAAAATGATTCGTAGGTGAATCTAACCATTTCACCATATCTGGAGGTTCCGCATCTTAGTTTTTTTTTGTCTCTCTTCTTCAATCTGTGTAAGCCTTCTTTTTAGGTGTCTTATTATGGGCTTTGGTAAGTATGTTTCGTCTTAATTTTAAATTTTATATCACGATAGCATGATCACATAGGGTAGGTATCTATTGATGATATGGGGAACTTTAGCCTGAAATGTGCTAGTTGTTGCAATGCATCGTTTTAATTGCATCTTTGTGTGTCATATTGTAAGCTTTGATTGTATATGTTTTGTTCTTGACTGTACTTAGTTCATGACTTATTTGTTGATTAGTAGCTAGTCATCCCTTTTCAATTATGTTTTTATGGTATTCCAATACCATATGGCTGGCTATCTTTGTTTTTATTATATTTTAGTTGTTTTATAGCCTTCTTGAAAAAAATTAGAACTTGGGTGTTAAAAGAGAGAAAAAGAAAAAGAAAACTATTCAAGTTCTTGTCATTTTCTTTGTAACCAAATGATTAGCCTATATATTTTAATTCAGTGTCCATTTTATCACAATCAATATTTGATTGATTAGATAACTTCTTGAAAGAAATTGCAACATTGTGGCTTTTATTACTTTTTCTTCGAAACACTTTAGTTTGTACTAGCTCATGTAATATATGTGTTTTTTTACATTTATATTTCTAAAATAAATGAGTATTGTGAGTTGAAAAAAATGTGTATTTTTATTGATCTCAATCAAGAAAGTCTTTCTGAAAATTGCTTGATTGATCTTTTTTATCTCAATCAAGAAAGTTGTGGAGGATATACTTAGAGTATGGGATATGGAAAAAGTTTTGGAAGTCTGACTTCTGTATAACTGAATACTTCTTTTGTTAGATATACAATCAAGAACAAACAATTTTATGAAGAAAAACCGGTGTTTCCTTCTTCATCAAAACCAGTGTTTGATGATAGAACGAAACAATTTGAGTTGGATTTTTTTCTTCCTTCGTGAAAATATTTATGCTAGTCTGGTTAAACCAGTGGTTGTGGATTCTAACAAGACACCTTTACAAAAGGTTTGTTGGACAATCGATATCATTTTCTAGTTGATAAATTATCTAGGCATTATATATTGGGATTGTCAAATAGAGCGGGTGTTAAAATTTATATGTCAATTTTACAATCCAAAATTTATATTTTAATTCTCTAATAATTGTGTTTTTTTGTTTTGTGGGCTCATATCTTTTTAGACTGCATGTTTAGGCTGGAGTTCATCTTGGGCTTACATGGTTTGGGATTTCGAAGGCCTGCTCTAGCCTAACTGGATATACTCATTCCCCTTCCTATGGATGTTGATTTTTGCTAATCAAGAAAGTCAAGTCGCATGATCTTCTCCAACGGCTATGATTTCTTGCCTTGCTTGTTGTTACTTCTCTGAGTATTTATATATATCTTTTGCTTTTTCTTTGATAAGATCGATCATCAATACGTTTATCATTCTTCTAATTTAGAACTTCTGTATTCATTTTGTCTTTGTCGATTTGTTAAAATTCAACTTGTCTTATTACACCCGACTTATAATCAGTGTCTTTGTTTATTGTAATTCTTGTTTAAATAATAAAATCGTTATATTTTTTATACAGATAATAGTAGATAGAAATGTTTGTAACTTGTAAGGATTCCTATTAAAACCAAAGTATATAGGGTTGTGCCATCCACTCATGATAAATAGAGTTTTCCAGAAAGATCCACCGAAAGAATACATCTTAGGGATAGGAGAAATAGAGATAAAAAGAGAGTATAAAGGATCTTTGGTGTAAAAACACTTAATTATAGTGAAAACAAAAATAAAATCCTAAATTCTTTCTCTTTTTTAAATTACTGATTCATATGTTTTAATTTTTTTTTACGATTTTTACAAAAAAAATGTGATGTTACGTATACAAAAAGGAAAATTGAATTTTAATAATCTCAACTTTAACATGTATTTGCATTTAGCAATCCTATACTAACTAAAAATTTACCCTGTTAGTTTTTTGATGGCATGGAATACATATGTGGTAAAAACATTAATATTTTTTTTAAAAGACCTCTTTTAATTCCTTCCGCACTCTTTCTTTGCACACACACATACAAACGAGAGAGTGAGAGAGAGAGAGTCGTGGAAGCTCCGGAAGCCATCGATTGCTGGTTGTCGGAAGCAACGATTACGGGTCAAACTGCGGTAACGACCAAGACTTCCACTAGTGGTGACAAGTACGATTTTATCAGAGAAGAAGATTAAACAATCTAGGAAACTTAAATGTAAGAAGAGATTGAACCAACCAATTATCATACCAAAAAGTACTTTCCCCATTTCCATCTTTCTTCCTCAAAGATGAGCAAGGAACAACACTGTTGTTGTTTAGGTCAGAACAGACCTACACAATTCTTTTCCCAAACCCATTACCCCTTTGCATAATTGATCATCCCTCATACCAGCTTTAGGACCATAAGTGGACTTCACCAATTTACCCATAAATCGTTTAGATAGTGAAAACATCTCCATCTCCACTTGTAAAGCAAAGCTTGATATTGGAGACTATGGAGATGATGTTGTCACGATCGGAGAGTGTAAGGCAGAAAAATCCAATACAAAGATACAAGAATCAAACCACATTACGGTAGATACATGGTGAGACTTTGTATAGACTATCTTAGGATTCATCTAAGCCACATTTGGTGTGTGTATGGAATGACCACGACGTTCCAGAGAAACAAAATACAACTCATAACCAATGGTCGATTTGTAGATTAACCATAAGAATGACCACACAAACCTTCGATTACAATGAAGATGGACAATAGAATAACCACATCTCATCTTAAGGTTCTCCAGTGAATCAACCGCATGTAGTCATAAACAGCATTCAAGACTTTAGTATTTGGAGTGTCTGTGAAATAAATTACCACTCTTAAACTAATTTATAAAAACTAGTATATTCTTGCCTTTCAATGTAACCTTAAATTATAAAGAAGTTTTTTAAATTCAAGACCAAACCTATGAACCACTTAAGGCTTCCAGAAACAAATAAACTATTTTCTTCTTGGAAGAAAACATTCCTTACATTTTGAGCTAATATTCTTATCCATTTAATTTGGTTAAATACAACTTTTTTCTTCAATGTTTAAGTCACTAGTTCAATTTTTTACTTATTGCAACATTTATAAAAAAATAGGGTAAGAGAAGGAATACAACTCGTTGGTGGATGGAACCGTGAGCCGTGTCAACCATTTGATTCTCGCTCCCTTACACACAAACACATAAATGTAAGCAATTCTCATTTCAAACACTTAGACTCGTCTCTTGCATTTGAAAAAGACATAATGTTAATAATTCTTATTGATTATTTCATTACACCCTTTGAAATTTCATTCAAGATTTAAGCAAGAGAGGAAAGCTCAAAAGAAGCTTGTAAACCATTAATCTCCCGATTATTGTGTTAAGGTGATAACTTCCTTGAATAAGTGAAATTTTAGTAGTAATTGACGAGGTGCGAGTGTGTTATAATTTTTGTTACATTTTTAGCACTTTTTACTCGTGGATTAAGCTTTAGATTTATAAAACACGATAAAATACTATCACTCTGCACATATTAGGGCAAGTGCACCCATCGTAGACGTAGTCTAGTGATGGTAAGATACCGAGTTCGTCCAAGGACACAAGAGCTTTTAATATCGTCTTATTGTTAACGTCTAATCTAACAAAATTTTGATAAAAGTTTTGAAAGTTTTAAAAGATAAAAATAAAAGTTAGAACGTAAAGAAAAGGAAAAACAGATAGACAAGAAAGAATCACTTGGTTCCAACTCCTCTTTTATGTATAGTTTGATAATTTTCGCACTTTGGGCTTTATAAGAGATTATCTTAGTTATAATGGTATGCCCCTCTTGTGAAGGCGACGCTACCCTCAACCATATTGGTCTAAGTCAGCAAGGATATAGTCCCGAAAGGTCGGTGGAGGGGTATGGTCCCAAAAATCCTGCGCCTGCACAAGGGGCCATACCCTCAACATACTACAAGAAGAACCTTCCGCGCAATGTGCAATGGTGCGTCTTTCTTGAAACCAACAGGTTGCCTAACAACATTGCGTGCAATGCGCAATGGTAATGCATCCTTGATACATACAGGTCATACAACGAGCCTTGCGCACTCAGCGCAACGGCAAGTTAGACCAACTAATACAAGTCATGCAATGAACCTTGCGCACTCAGCGCAATGGCAAGTTAGACCTGGAATACAAGTCACACAACGAACCTTGCGTACTTGGCGACTTAAATGCGCAAGCCACTTGACCCTGAGCGGACCAAACAACCCTCTAGCCGCGAAGTCCCAAACCTTGCACAAGGACAAGACATACATGAGAGCAACTCATAGTCTTGGGAACAAAAAGACTAAACCCCCACAACTCTGTGCTGGCCAGAAAGCACTGAAAGCTACGCGGATGGGAAAAACGAAGAGAGGCGTTGACTATATATATACAAGGGTACAAAGTGGCAGAGATGTGACCCAATGGTTGCTTGGCAGGTTGTGTCAGACTGCGTCGCATGAACAGTAATGCAGAGGCCAGACTGTGCACCAACCATACTCACGCCAGTGACTGTCACACTTTCTCCACTTTCGGCTAATGACAGGTCTGACACTATGGACAACTGCGATAACACGTGACACCATTCAACATCCGACAAAGCACACCTCCTGCCAGAGATCATTTAATGATCGTCGGAGAGGGACCGAACGGATTTCCCTGGTCATCTGGGTCAGGCCCAAGGCCCATCAGCCCATCTCCTAAACCCACTTATTTTCGACTATAAAATAAGTATTGAACCACAAGGTAAATGACATGCTTTCCAGCTTACTCACCAATTACTACTTACTTGTTTGTCTTGCAATTACAAGATACTTATTCTCACGCCAGAGTGTGGTCATGGAGAAAACCCTCCTATTTCCACGTGACGAGGCTAACCGCTTCGCTAGTTTTGCAATTAGCTTGAAGTGAGATCATCCAGAAGAGCGAAGAAGAGTGAACGAGAGACAACCTTTTATGCAGAACAACTAGGTTGTAACTAAGATATCTCCGGATACCTCTTGGTTCATTCCGGTGTTTCTTCATTGGCGCCATCCGCTTTTTAATCACTCTCACATCGGTTTCTTCGTTTCGTTTTTTCTCAACCCTCACAAATGGCTGATTTTCCATCCAACACACCACGAAGTCCTCGAGCAGGCAAGAACCCAGTTCATGTCTCTCGACTTGACGGACAAGTGGAAGAGGTTTCTTCCAGGAATGCCGGTGCTCATCACGACTCCGGTCGTGTGAACGTCCCGATAACCCCCAGAATCCAAGTGGTGAATCCCTGTGTACCAATTACTTCGGTTTTGCCTCCGGGTGAAACTCCGATGTCTTGGTACATCAAGTCTCAAACGACTCTGAATGTCATTTACGCGCAACTCTGTGCACAAGCCAACACTTCCGATGCGCCGGTGCAGCCAACTACTCACGTGCATGCTTCGCCTGCACCACGAGTACTCAGCTATGACTCGCCGGCTGGAGCGAGTGTTCCATCACAACTCCATACACGAGAGACGGAGTACTCTCAATCGCTGCCTAAACATGAGTCTCACACCCATAGGTGAGCATCCATCCACTCAAGGTTGGCCCCGCATCCTCTATAGGGGCGGACACCCAGCGTGAGGAGGATCGTACTTATGGCGAGGGTGATAGCGCTAGTGTGTTTCTGTCACACCCTGACCCGCAGCGGATATGGTAGTCGGGGCATGATTGGGTTTACATCAAAGCTCATGACATTTACTATAATAAATTTTCATATATATTATTTCAAATTAAAAGGAAAAATTCCAACAAACACATAAACCATACAAGCACCAAATGTTCTAACCAAGACATTCAAGTAACGTTTTATTCTTCTTCTAAGGCCCAATCCTACGTATTCCTTGCGTCAACCTGATCACATGTATCATGTGTAAAAATAGAAATTTGGGTCAACAAAGGTTGGCGAGTGAATCCCGTTTAAACATTAGAAAGAAATGATATGTTGATTAATTTAATAAAAATGTGCGTAAACCAAATATGAGCAAACGTATATGTAATCTATCCAGAAACCACATAATCATCTAGCAATGTACATGTGAGCACGATAAATGATGTGCTGTGAGATCAAGGCTCAATCAAACGGAGCCGATCTAATTAGGCAACGCGATGCTCTACCCGTATGAAACAGGGGAACTGATGGGCCTAATGTGAATGCTTGACTGAAATGAGAAAGTATAACCATAAATAACAATAAACAAAATATCACATAGCACGTTAGTTCATATAATGGTAGTAGCACGAGTGTTTGCATAAATGATATAAATAAACGACATATGATACACCCCAAAACATGAATAAAAAGGGGAGTTTGTAGGAATTCACTCACAATGGGTGCGTTCTTGATTTGATAACGAGCGCTCACGATTTAAATATTCCAACCGACGAGAAAACTAACCTAAATATTCACGTAATAATTCGGTAAATATATTTCTTTTATTTAAAATTAGTATTTTTATTTAATAAATCTTATAGTATTTATTACTAATTTTTGTGCTTAAAAAGAACTCATTTTTATTATATATTTTTATGGATTTTGAAGAAAAATATAGAAAAGGTTAATTAAAAAATATACCCTTCAGCATCGTTTGAGACTCAAACGCGTGACCTCCCATATACGTGCACGCAGCTCTACCAACTGAGCTATGTGTCTAACCCGGAATATGTCCGTTTTTAATTATATATATACACTTATTAAGTTAAACCATAATTTGATTTTTGTGAAAAAGGTTTTGATAATTTTCAGAATATGTAACCGACCGGAATCGAACCTGCGACCATGGCTTCGTGTTGCACACAGCCCGACCAATTGGGTTGTGTGACTAACCCGAAGGATAAAGGATTTTAATTAAATTTATATACTATCTGTTTTGTTTTATATTTTAGTTATAAAAATATTTGGATTATATAAGGAATTAGGCACCGTGTATGAGACTCGAACCCGGGATCATGCTTCTAAAATGCACACAGTCCACCACTGGACTGTGTGTCTAACCCGGTGTATATACCAGTTTTTATTTCTGTTAAACACTTACTTCAATTCATCTTCAATATTTTAAAACACAGCAAAAGAAAGAAGTATATAAAGTACCAATCATAGGTGTGTTCCTGATCTCCGACGAGCTTTTCCGGCGACTGAAGATGAATCCGGCGAGTGGATGAATCCGGTGAGTGTGAATTTGAGAGTGGAGGGTTTGCAAAGTGTGTTGGTGAGTGTGAGCGATTTCTAAAGGAGTTTAGAATCACTATTTATAGCTAGAAGGGCTGATTTGAGGTGTGTTTCGGTTTCAACCGTTTCGGTCAGAGGATTGATTGCCACAATGATTCTATAACCAAATTGAGTTATGATTAAATCTTAATACATGATTGGAAATCAGTTTCTTCAGTTTAATTCGAAAATGAAACGGTAATTGATGGTAAATTGGAGTTACAGCCGTTTACAGGGTGGGTGTTTTTGAAATGGTTTAGATTGTTGTTTCGATATAAGATTTATTGGATTTAGGATTAATTCAGATATGTATGTGTAGTGTAGTGGTGTGTTGTGTGTGTTGGTTGGGTAAAGACCCGGGTTCGATACCCATGGTCTGCACCCTTTAGTTATTTTATTTTTTATTACTTATATTTTATTTATTATCATTATTATTTTAACCTTATTATTTTATTTATTATATAACGCAAATAATACATCAAACTTTTAAACATTTAACATAAATATTTAATGAACATCATAACGTATATTTGAATTACAAAACGGAGCGGGTTTTAGAACTCGTTTTATGACAAATGTTACAGTATCCCTTACTTTTAGAAATTTCGTCTTGAAATTTTGGTAGTGGTAGGTTTAACTTGAAAGAGGTGAGGGTATTTTTCGCGCATTGAGTCTTCACGTTCCCAAGTAAACTCAGGTCCTCGTTTCGACTCCCAATGCACCCTGACTATCTGAATTCGACTTCGTCTTAAACGTTTTTCACCGAAGTCCATAATTTCTAAAGGTTGTTCTACGAAATGCATCGATTCATCAATCTGAATATATTCCAACGGTATATGAAGGTTTTTGTCAGATAGGCACTTTTTCAATTTGGATACATGGAACATGGGATGAATCTTGCAAGTTCTTCTGGTAGGTCAAGCTTGTTGGCTACAGGTCCAACTCCCTCGAGTATCTTGAATGGTCCCACATAGCGAGGTGCTAGCTTGCCTTTTTGTCCAAAACGAACAACTCCCTTCCATGGTGATACTTTCAAAAGTACTTGATCGCCAACACAAAACTCAAGTGGCTTTCGTCGTTTATCAGCGTAACTCTTTTGACGACTCTGAGCTGCTAGAAGATTATTGCGGATTTGAAGAATCTTATCGGTTGTTTCTTGGATTAATTCAGGTCCAGTGATTAGTGCTTCACCGATTTCGTGCCAGCATTCAGGAGATCGGCACTTACGACCGTATAGTGCCTCAAAAGGAGCTATACCAATCCTCGACTTATAGATATTATTGTATGAAAATTCAACTAATAGTAAATGAGTATCCCAATTTCCCTTGAAGTCGATGACACATGCTCGCAACATGTCTTCAAGAGTCTGTATGGTGCGCTCAGATTGACCATCAGTTTGAGGGTGAAAGGCGGTGCTGAGATCTAAGCGAGTACCTAATGCTGATTGCACGACCTGCCATGTTCGTGAAGTAAAACGTCCATCTCGATCCGAAATGATACTTAAAGGCACATCGTGTCGACTTACAATTTCATCAATATAAATACGAGCTAACTTCTCGTTCTTATAGTCTTCGCGGATCGGAATAAAATGAGCAGACTTGGTAAGACGATCGACGATAACCCAAATCATATCATGCCCACTGGAGGTGCGAGGTAACCCAATAATAAAATCCATGGTTATGTTTTCCCACTTCCAAATGGGTATTTCGGGTTGAACAAGTAATCCTGAGGGTTGTTGATGTTCGACTTTAACCTTCGAACATGTGAGGCACTTGGAGATAAAAATGGCGATATGGCGATATCCTTCTTCATGCCAGGCCACCAGTAAGAGTATCGTAGATCTTGATACATCTTATCAGCACCTGGATGTATAGAGTATCGTGTTTGTGAGCCTCATTCATGAGAAAAGTACGAAGACTGTCACGATCAGGTACCCAAATACGATTTAGATATTAAAGGATACCCTCGGACTTGGATTCCAATTTGGTTTCAGCTCCACAAGATAATTCATCTCGCACATCATTTTCCGTAACAGAGTATGTTGAGCTGCGCGAATGCGGTTTTGAAGATCAGTTATGATTTGAGAACGCAAAAGATGAATGGAGTTAGCATACTCTTTTCGACTAAGAGCATCAGCAACAACATTAGCTTTACAAGGATGATAACGGATTTCACAATCATAATCATTCAAGAGTTCGACCCATCGTCGTTGCCTCATGTTTAACTCTTTTTGATTGAAGATATGTTGAAGGCTCTTGTGGTCAGTGTAAATCTCACACTTTGTACCATAGAGATAATGTCTCCATAACTTTAGAGCGAACACGACTGCTCCGAGTTCCAGATCGTGAGTGGTATAATTCTTCTCGTGGACTTTGAGTTGTCTTGAGGCGTAGGCTATCACCTTTCTTTTTTGCATTAAGACACACCCTAGTCCCTGCCCTGATGCATCACAAGAGACCACAAAGTCTTTACAACCATCAGGGAGAGTGAGAATAGGTGCATCACAAAGTTTTTGTTTCAAGGTTTGAAAAGCATCTTCCTGCTTGGTCCCCCAAACGAAAGGCTTGCCCTTATGAGTCAAGGCTGTGAGTGGTAAGGCAATACGAGAGAAGTTTGCGATGAAACATCGATAATAACCAGCTAAATCGAGGAACGATCTAACTTCGGTAGGAGTGCTTGGAGCTTGCCATTCTTGCACTGCTTTAATCTTTGCAGGGTCGACATGAATTCCTTTGTCGTTGACGACGAGACCAAGAAATTGAACTTCTTTTAACTATAATTCATATTTCGAAAACTTAGCATAGAGCTTTTCGGTTTTCAAAAGTGTTAGGATAAGTCAAAGGTGTCGTTCATGATCTGATTTGGTCTTAGAATACATAAGAATATCATCGATAAAGACAATAACGAAACGATCAAGGTAGGGTTTGCACACCCTATTCATCAAATCCATGAAAATGGCAGGAGCATTGGTCAAACCAAAAGGCATAACCATGAATTAGTAGTGACCGTGGCGAGTTCGAAAGGCATTTTTCGGAATGTCTTCTTCACGTACTCTAAGCTGATGATAACGAGAACGAAGATCGATTTTTGAGAAACAGGTGGCACCCTGAAGTTGATCTAAAAGTCATCAATGCGTTGTAAAGGATAACGGTTCTTGATGGTCAGCTTGTAGAGCTCTCGATAATCGATCCACATTCGAAAAGTTCCGTCCTTCTTCTTGACGAAAAGAACCGGCGCACCCCAAGGTGATGAGCTAGGATGTATAAATCCCTTGTCAGTCAGCTCTTGCAGCTGGCTAGCTAACTCTTGCATTTCAGATGGGGCTAACCGATATATAGATTTTGCAACTGGTGTAGCACCAGGTATAGGATCGATTCGAAATTCGACTTCTCGCACAAGAGGGAGTCTTGAAACATCATCGGGAAAAACTTGAGGAAATTCTTTAACAATCGGAATGTCTTCGAGTTTCTTCTCCTTGCCTTCCTTTTTGATGTATGGTCTAAGAATGCTATATAATCCTTGCGAAGATATCTTCGTGCTTGAACACATGACATCAATTTGAGTCCTTTGGATGGGGTTTCACCAAAAACACGAAGAGCTTGACCGTCGGCGAGAGGAATTCGAAGAAATTTTTCGTAACAAACGACTTCAGCGTGATGCTGACTAAGCCAGTCCATACCAATGATGATGTTGAAACTACCCAACTTCATAGGAATAAGGTCGATTGGAAAATTATGATCATTGAGGGTAACAGTGCAACCGCGAATGATAGAGTCTAACGTAATAGGTTCATCGTCTGCTACTTCCACTATAAATGATTCAGCTAGACAAACGCGAGGTAAACCAAGAATAGATTCAAACTCTAAGGACACAAAACTCTTATCCGCGCAAGTGTCAAAAAGAATAGATGCATAACTACAGTAAATGAGAAACGTATTGTTAACCACGTTATTATCCGCCCTAGCCTGGTTGGCGTTAATGTTAAAAGCTCTACCTCTTGCTGGCTTGGTTGGCTTGGTTAACAGGGTTAGCTTGGGCTTGATCATTAATGATGTTTGCTAAACGCGGACAGGTGTTGCGAAAATGGGTTGGATCATCGCAATTGAAATAAGCTCTGACGGGTGGCATCATAGGGTAGTTGGGTTGGTAGAAGGGTTGAGTCATTGGTTGAGCAGGTGGTAATAGTAGAGGTTGTTGGTAGGGAGCTTGGCCCACCACTTGTTTGTTTGGTTGGGCTTGAGGTTGGTTGTGGGCTGGTCTTTGAAGAGCGCGACAGGTTTGGATTGTATGACTTGCACGGCCACAACCTGTGCAGTGAAGACATGGGTTCTCAAGGGGGTGGTGATATTGACATTAGTTGCATTTTGGATGAGGACCTGTATACTGTTTCTTGAATGGTGCAGTAGGAGGAGCAACTTGTGTGATTGGAGTGGCGGCAATAGGTTGGTTGTTTTGGGTTGGCTGATTTGTTTGAGTGACGTCAAAGTTCTTCCCATTTCGCTTTCTCTTGCCAGCGAATTAAGAAGAGGATCTGTTTTGGGTTGAGGTAGGGGTTTCAGTTGGTGTTTTATCTTTCTTCTTTTCATCCTTGAAATCCCCGTTCCTGATGTGGTTCTCAGTGAGCTCAGTAGCTAGCTCCATTGCTGCCTCCAGAGTTGCAGGCATAGTACTCATCACAGAGTCCTGAATTTTTGAAGGATGACCCCGAATGTAGTGCTCAATCAAATGGTAGAGAGGAGTGAACAAATTGGGAACCACTTGATTCAACTCGAGAAACCTCTTGTTGTAGGTTATATGGTCTCCCTCTTTTGTTTCAAGAAATAAAACTCATCTTCTAACTTCTTAATTTCACTTCTTGGACAGAAGCATATGGTCATGAGTTCTCTCAATTCATCCCAAGTTAGGGCTACCGCGGCTTCGACGCCTCGTCTGCCTTTCTCAGCATTCTACCACGTGAGTGCTACCCCATACAGACGACCAGTAGCATAACGCACCATACGGTCGTTGGGATAATCACAGTTGAGGAAGGTACTCTCCATTTCTTCAAACCACCGAAGGAGAGCAACGACCCCTTCAGTCCTTCGTACTTTGGAGGATCACATGTGTTGAAGTGCTTGTAGGTGCACTTGGTGGTGTTTGTGGGAGGGTTGGCAGCATTTTGACCCTCTTGGTTGATTGGGTTGACAGGATTAGCGGCGAGGGCTTGTTGGACTTGAGTTGCAATGTCGGGAATTACGGCGGCCATTTGTTGGGCTATTTGAGCAGCCATGCGCTCGCCGGATCTTCCCGATCTCCTACCTCCACGAGAGTGCCCAGAAGACATCTACTAGGAAATACGTAACGAGATTATGAGTTTGACGTTTTGGTGTCATGTGCCGCATTTAGAAATTAACATCCACAAAATAATTGAGAAAAATAAATTCACTACATCCATAGGATGTCTTGGGCCTTGCTCATGTTTGGGCCCCCATATGTCCCCCATACTTGGCCTAGGTAGTCATGTGGGCCCCATGACTACTGGGCTTTGTAGGGTTCACATTGGTGTTGGTCTGTTAACACTTGCACCACCCGAATGAAAATCATAAAACATGATTGCGAGGTATAAAGTCGGAGGGTGTCCAAGAGTAGACACAGTGACATCTCAAAGTGGGGTTAGTTCACATGACGTTTGGTGTGGCATGCTTTGGCCTAATAGGTCCTTTGTACTCTCATCGTTAGTCCCCAGGTAGGCAAACTGGTCCGTTATATTGGATTTATATGAATGCCAATCCTAGACAGGATGTGTTGACTACCTATACTTGTACCCTTCCAGTTACTACATGCCCGTCGTAGAACTCACTTTGATGAGATTGAAAAATGAAAACATCACAAATTTTGAGAAAAGAAACATGAAAATGTTCAAATATGTGAAAATTGAGTCGTGCGTGATGCATAAGCATGTTATGTTAACAATATGTATATCACATTGAATATCACACCAATCATACATTAGTGGGAGTGCTTGCATGCATTTGTGTGAGATAAATGTAAAACAAGTAAATATCATGAGTTTGCATGTAACCAATTAACACGTAAGCAATTAAAATCTAACCGACTATAGTATAGGCTCTAAGGGTCTATTAACCTATCCTATATCCCTATAGTCAAGAGCTCTGATACCAATCTGTCTTACCCTGACCCGCAGCGGATATGGTAGTCGGGGCATGATTGGGTTTTCATCAAAGCTCATGACATTTACTATAATAAAGTTTCATATTTATTATTTCAAATTAAAAGGAAAAATTCCAACAAACACATAAACCATACAAGCACCAAATGTTCTAACCAAGATATTCAAGTAACGTTTTATTCTTCTTCTAAGGCCCAATCCTATGTGTTCCTTGCTTCAACCTGATCACATGTATCATGTGTAAAAATAGAAATTTGGATCAACAAAGGTTGGCGAGTGAATCCCGTTTAAACATTAGAAAGAAATGATATGTTGATTAATTTAATAAAAATGTGCATAAACCAAACATGAGAAAACGTATATGTAATCTATCCACAAACCACATAATCATCTGGCAATGTACATGTGAGCACGATAAACAATGTGCTTTGAGATCAAGGCTCAATCAAACGGAGCCAATCTAATTAGGCAACGCGATGCTCTACCCGTGTGAAACATGGAACTAATAGGCCTAATGTGAATGCTTGACTGAAATGAGAAAGTATAACCACAAATAACAATAAACAAAATATCACATAGCACGTTAGTTCATATAATGGTAGTAGCAGGAGTGTTTGCATAAATGATATAATTAAACAACACACGATTAACCCCAAAACATGAATAAAAAGGGGAGTTTGTAGGAATTCACTCACAGTGGGTGCGTTCTTGATTTGATAATGAGCACACACGATTTAAAGATTCCAACCGACGAAAAAACTAACCTAAATATTCACGTAATAATTCGGTAAATATATTTCTTTTATTTAAAATTAGTATTTTTATTTAATAAATTTTATAGTATTTATTACTAATTTTTGTGCTTAAAAAGAACTCATTTTTATTATATATTTTTATGGATTTGAAGAAAAATAAAGAAAAGGTTAATTAAAAAAATATACCCTTCAGCGGGTCGAACTAGGTCAAATCTGGTGGTTTTGGCACCGTTTGAGACTCGAACGCGTGACCTCCCGTATACGTGCACACAGCTCTACCAACTGAGCTACGTGTCTAACCTGGAATATGTCCGTTTTTAATTATATATATACACTTATTAAGTTAAACCATAATTTGATTTTATTTAAAAAGGTTTTGATAATTTTCAGAACATGTACCGACCGGAATCGAACCTGCGACCATGGCTTCGTGTTGCACACAGCCCGACCAATTAGGCTGTGTGACTAACCCGAAGGATAAAGGATTTAATTAAATTTATATACTATCTGTTTTGTTTTATATTTTAGTCATAAAAATGTTTGGATTATATAAGGAATTAGGCACCGTGTATGAGACTCGAACCCGGGATCATGCGTTTAAAATGCACACAGTCCACCACTGGACTGTGTGTCTAACCCGGTGTATATACCAGTTTTTATTTTTGTTAAACACTTACTTTAATTCATCTTCAATATTTCAAAACACAGAAAATGAATTAGAACCCGATCCAGTTTGAGATGATTAACATTACTTCCTCGGACGAGAGGTGTCTTCCTAATCTCCGACGAGCTTTTCCATCGATTGAAGATGAATCCGGCGAGTGTAGATGAATCCGGCGAATGTGAATTTGAGAACGGAGGGTTTGCAAAGTGTGTTGGTGAGTGTGAGCGATTTCTGAAGGAGTTTAGAATCACTATTTATAGCTAGAAGGCTGATTTGAGGTGTGTTTCGGTTTCAACAGTTTTCGTGAGAGGATTGATTGCCACAATGATTCTATAACCGAATTGAGTTATGATTAAGTCTTAATAAATGATTGTAAATCAGTTTCTTCAGTTTAATTTGAAAATGAAACGGTAATTGATGGTGAATTGGGAGTTACAGCCGTTTACAGGGCAGGTGTTTTTGAAATGGTTTTAGAGTGTTGTTTCGATATAAGATTTATTTGATTTAGGATTAATTCAGATATGTGTGTGGTGTGTGTTGGTTGGGTGAAGACCCGGGTTCAATACCCACGGTCTGCACCCTTTTGTTATTTTATTTTTTTATTACTTATATTTTATTTATTATCATTATTATTTTAACCTTATTATTTTATTTATTATTTAATGCAAATAATTCATCAAACTTTTAAACATTTAACATAAATACGTAACCAACATCATAACGTATATCTGAATTACAAAACAGAGTGGGTTTTAGAACCCATTTTATGACAAATGTTACAGTTTCACCGGCTGCAAAAAGATCATGCTACTTATAGATCTGCGCCACGGGCTGTTACAACCCGGAGGCAGAGTACAACTATAACTTGATCTACAGGCCGGCTGAAGCGGCCGAATACTCAAAGTTCATCAAGGAGATTGCGCTCGCACCGCTGGAGCACACAAAACTTCCCTCCAATATGAGAAAGTACAACAAGTTGACAGACCCAGATGATCACATGTGCCTGTTGTGGAGGCTGGACTCTGTCCATGTGGTGTCACTTGTTCGTTCAAACCCTTACAGGAGCTGCGCCCCTATGGTTTGACAACTTGCCCACGGGCAAGCTCGCGCCATGGAACGACCTTAAAGACAGGTTTCCGATGCACTTCAGCCAACAGTGGCGTTACATCAGATATTCCTCTAATGTAATGAAGATCTGGCAGCGTGATGACGAAAGTCTCGAAGACTTCATCACCCGCTACAATAAAGAGGTATTGGAGATAGGGGATGTGCACGAAGACCTAATTCGTGCACAGTTCAAGTACGATGTCCGTTGCGACGAGATGATCCAATTCTTGTCGGGAACTACCGGTCTCCCAAAAAGTTGGGAGAAACTTATTGCGGCAGGAAAGGTCTATGCGCAGACAAAGCGCAACCTAAATAATAGTAGACCTCCCCTACCCCATTATCGTCCCCAAGACATGAGCAACAGTTTTGGGAAGAAGAACAAAAAGAGTTGGATGGAAACCAACCAGCACCCTCCTTACTCACCGGTCGACGCATGCACGACCATCAATAAGATTGCTACCTAGAGAGCAATAAAGCAGGATAATCGCGATCGTCAGTGGACACCATTGACGAAAACACCGATGAAGGTTCTCAGCACTGAGACCCCAACCTTTTCTGCGATTATCACAAAGATACAGGGCATACAACCGACAACTGCATCTCCTTGAGAATGGAAATCGAGAAGGCGCTAAAAAGTGGGAAGCTCACCCACTTACTTCAAAATTGTGCAAGGAGGTGCGCCAGATTACTTGAGGCGGCGAGGGCCCGAGCAACAAGAAGATGAAGTCTGTTCATATAATATAAGGTGGCCCGTCGCGCAAGCGTGGCCATCAGAAGAGTTGCACGCCTCACTAGCGCGAGCAACAGGTCATCTTCCCCGTAGTCCCCGGGGGCCCACAAGAGGACCGTCCGTTCATGATAACTAGCATCTTTGACTATTATCGCACCAATTATATGTTCATAGACCTCGGGAGCTCTATGGACATCATAATATGAATAGTGCTTCCAACAACTGGACCCAGAAGACAAGGCGCGCTTGGAGCTGATGGATTTCCCACTCACTGGTTTCTGCAACGAGGTCATCTTTCCACTTGGCCAAATCTCATTTCAAGTGACTCTTTCTAACGGGCGACACTCGCCACGATCTCGGTCAATTTCATGATTAGGCCCGCGACTTCGCGCCATGACGTGTTGCTGGGCCGGCGCGCCCAAAGAAAGTTCAGCATGGCACTTCCGCTCCTCATGCTGCCTGCGGTTTTCCAACAGAACCGGGGTGGCCATCATATACGCAAGAAGGAGATCATGTTCGTTGAAGAGGAACCGCCGACAAAGCTACCGAAGTCATCATCCAACGGTGATCCAGAGAAGTGGGTACTAAACAACAAGTACCCAAAGCAAACAGTGCTGTTAGGACCCGCCATAACCCCCGCAGTCAAAACACGGTTAAAACAACTTTTGTTCCGCAATGTAGATATTTTCGCCTGGTCGCCGGCGGATATGACAAGGGTACCGAGGGAAATCGCTGAGCACGCGCTGCACACATTCCCTTTAGTTCAGCCTATAGTTCAGAAAAAGCGAAGCTTTGGTCCTGAAAAGACCCGCGCACTGAACTAGCAAGTTTCAGAACTCCTCCAAGCCGGAATTATCCGAGAAGTACGCTATCAGACATGAGTAGCCAACCCAGTCATGGTCCAAAAAACGGCAGTTGGAGCATGTGCGTCAATTTCAAAGATCTAAACAAGGCATGTCCCAAGGACTGACTCTTTACCAGAAATCAACAAGAAGGTGGACTCCCTCGCTTCATTTAGGTGGAAATGCTTCCTTGATTTCTACAAAGGCTACCTCCAAATACAAATGAAGGAGGATGAAGACAAGACCGCATTCCACACTGACAAAAGGATCTTTTGCTACACAAATATGCCTTTCGGATTGCGCAACGCAGGAGCCACCTATCAACGTTTAATGGACCATGTCTTCGGGGATGACATTGGCGAAACCGTAGAAGTGTACATTGATGACCTTGTCATCATGAGCTCAGATGAAGAGAAGATGCTAACAAACGTTCAAAAAACGTTTGCATCCATGCGCAAGGCAAGCTTGAAGTTGAACCCCATCAAGTGCTCGTTTGGAATGGAAGAAGGCAATTTTTTGGGATTCATCGTCAAGCGCGACTGTTTTAAAGTCAATCCCGAGAAAGTGGAAGCGATTCAACGTATGCATTTCCCCTCAACCATCAAAGAAATGCAACGGTTGGCGAGGCTATTGGCTGCACTAAACAGGTTCTTGGCCAACCACATAATGAAGTCCTTCCTATTCATCAGCACTTTGCGGAATTGTGTAAAGCAAAACAAGTTTTAGTGGACTCCGGATGCGGAGAAAGCCTTCACACAAATGAAGAGTGCTTGATTCAGCTGCCTATGCTCACGACACCGCAAAAGAAAGAGTCACTAATACTTTACCTTTCCGCATCAGATATCGCTCTAGGCGCAGTCCTGCTAGTAGAGCGCGCAGGAATCCAAACTTCGATCTACTACGTCAGCAAAATGCTAACTAACCGAGAGACAGGATATCCTATGATGGAAAAGCTTGCTCTAGCTTTAGTCCACGCATCCTGAAGGTTGCGTCGGTATTTTTCCGGCCATGTGATAGCAGTTCTCATGAACTATCACTTAGGCCAAATTTTGTCTAAACCGGGCATATCTGGCCGTCTAGCAAAATGGGCGATTGAGCTTGGTAGACACAACATCGTGTACAAACCACGCCTAGAAATAAAAGGCCAGATATTGGTGGATTTTGTTACAGAAGCACCAATCAATAAAGCGCAAGAGTGTGAAGCTGTACAGAACCCAGCGTCGGTTACAGATGATCGCGCATGGATACTTCACACAGACGACGCATCCAATGATGATGGCGCAGGGGCAGGTCTCCACCTAATAAGCCCCGACAATCAAGAATTCAACTATGCCATCAGGTTGGATTTCAAAAGCACGACTGATGAAGCTGAGTACGAATCGTTTCTAGCAGACCTTCGGTTAGCCATCAAAATGGGAAGCACACATCGACTCCCTTTTAGTCGCAGGACAAGTCAACATCCTATACGACGCAAAAGGCAAAACAATGGCATTGTATCTTGAACAGGCACAAGCCTTAATAACCAAATTCCAAAGCTTCAAAATAACCCATGTCAACCGAAGCGAGAATAAACATGCCGACACGCTCAGCAAATTAGCCGCTACAAGCTTCAAGCACCTCGCGCGTGAACTGCGCATTGAGGTACTCAAGAACCCTTCTGTTCCTTTGCGTCAAGTAAACATCATCGAAGTGGGGAATCTTTCCTGGATTGTCTCCCATAATCATGTTCTTGCAATACGAGACCCTCCTTGAAAACAAAGCGGAAGCAAGGAAGGTCTAGAACAAGGCACTCAACTACGAAATGGTGGACGATATCCTTTACCGGAAGTCATACTGTGGAGTGCTCCTCCGCTGCTTTGACCCGCAGGACGCGCAATACTTAATACACGAAATACATGAAGGTTATGCGGAATTCACGCCGGTCCGCGCATGGTCGTAGCAAAGATCATGAACGTCGGTACTACTGGCCTGGCATGCACCTGGATGCAGTCAAAACATTGTGGAAATACGCATCATGCCAGCGCGCTGAAGACTTTGCATCCTAAGAATCCTTTGATCCCAGTGACAACAGCATGGCCTTTCCAGCAATGGGCAATCATTATGGTGCGACCTTTCCCAGATGCCCCTGGCGCGGTGAAGTTCATAATCATCGCAGTCTATTATTTCACCAAGTGGCTAGAAGCAAAACCCCTTGCATCCACCACAGCAATTGTTGTTCGAAAATTCATTTGGGAGCATATCATATGCCGTTTCGGGTTTCCCCTATGCATAGTCAGTGATAACGGCCCTAACTTTGCAGCTGAAGAACTACAGCAATGAATGAAGGAAATGCATATCGAACATGTCTTCACTTCGGTCACGCATTCCCAAGGGAACGGCCAAGTGGAAAGTATAAACAAGAGCATCGTCGAAGGGATCAATACGAGATTGGGTACGGTGCGAAAAGGTTGGGCAGATGAGTGGCCAAGCATCCTTTGGGCTCATTGAACCATGCCAAAAACCAGCACAGGCAAAACTCCTTTCATCCTAGTGTATAGGATGGAGGCAGCGATTCCCGCAGAGATAGGCCTCTCATCACCACGCATGCTGGCTGCGTAAAGCCACAATGTTGAACATGAGCGCAAACTCGACTTGGATCTCCTAGAAGAAAGGCGTGAAAATGCCGCTATAAATGAAGCAAAATATAAATCCTAGCTCGAGAAATACTACAACGCGCGAGTCCACGTATATACCTTCCTACCTGGCGAATTTTTTTTACGCGACAACGAAGCGTCTAACGCTGAAAGTCCTGGAAAACTCGCATCTAAGTGGGAAGGTCCCTACATTATCCATGAAGTCCTAGGGAATGGCGCTTACACCCTTAAACGTTTGGACGTCACAAACATTCCTAGGACATGGAATGCGCAACAGCTAAGGCGGTGCTACATTAGCAAGCCTATTATCTTATTGTCTACTTTGTACATGGCTCTTATGCCTTATTGATTAATACAGGCAATGGATGCAATTATTTCTTTATCTAGATGTTTTGGTACAAATGCACAAAACCATTTTGGGTCTACGCGAAAACACCATGGTACACAATGACTCATGAAATTCACTACCTACTGCATGCGCATGGGAGGGGATGTTCATACACGTGTTCATTACCAGTTTCATTCGCTATACCTACACAAAGTTGGTTCTTTTCACGCAATATTGTAACTTGGAAAGAAAGAAAAACATCTATTTTATCAGAAAAAGAAATATGTACAAACATGCGCAACGCGCAGTTACATTCAAGATACATCGAAGATATTACAATAAAGATCCTACACTATCACCCTCAGCGCAGCCTTTTTGGAGGGTTGCATGGAGATATCGCTCTTCGGAGCCCTCTTCCTATTGAGGGGCTCCGGGCTGGACTGGACCTCCACCGGGTCGTCCGGGTTGGCAGCCGGAATCACCACCAGCTCCAGCTTGGATTTCCTCACACCTACAGGCGTAAGACTCTTCAATGAGTCAGAGACTACTACATAGTGTTTCCAATGATCGGACACAATACGCTTACCTTTGGGCGGGTCTACCCTGGGTTGAGGTACCCTCTTCTCAGCCGTCACGCTGGGCCCCGCGCGCCTTTTTTTGTTGGGTATGGGCCAATGCCTAAGTCCTTTAACGCGCCTGCACAATGGCGCAATACAATAACTGATTCGCAAAGATGTAAACACTTGAAAATATAAAGGCTTACCAGTCTCAGGCGCGGGGGCCAACGAATTTTCACTCTTGGGGAGTTCAAAATTCCCCAAGATCTGTGCATACCAGGTGGGCTCCTCCAGGCCAAGGGCCATGTTCTCAATATGCCCATGTTCCCCTTCGAATGCCACCACATACAGCGGCACCCCTACAAAGAAAAGCACATACAGTTAGTCTGTGCACAAGGCAACATCAAGAAACGATACACAAACAAAGACAATGGTACTTACTCTTATCCCCTTCCATGTAAAGCGGCCTCTCCTGGTGGTTGGGTTTCCAAACAAGGCTCATCCCAGCCGCTACCAGTGCCCCCTCAGGTAGTTGAACCACCAGGATTTCTTTCAAGTCCTTGTACCATGACTCCAACAGTACAGGGACGGTCTACACGAGGATATCCTCTACCCCCGGAAGTGCATCCAGAGGGGTATCACACCGGCCTTGATGTAAAAAAATTTAGCCTTCCAATCATGGAAAGACTTAGGAGGAGAAAGCAAAATTTTCTTCGCTTGAATGCGGTGTTGAAATGAAGAAAACCCATAGAACAATGGAGTTGGTAAAAAATCCTAAAACAGTCGACGGTTGGGGTAACACCCATCGACCGACACAAAAACTCAAAGTATTTGATCCTCAGCATCCCCATCTGATTCAACTAGGAGATGTGGGATCGGTAAAAACCCAGAATTTCAAGAAAAAATTTGGTAACTGGCAACCGGAAGTTACCATCAGCAGAAAAATCAAACAGTAGTGTGATGTAACAGGCCGGAACATCGGCAGCGGTATCACCCTCCGTCGGAAACCGGGCATCCTAGTCCTTAGAGAACCGGTAGCCGGAAACCATGAGTTGGAAACTGGTCTGGCTCCACTTGATCGCCGAAAATGAGGTCGAAGCCTCAGTGGTGGACGCGGTCTCAGGACCCCTAATCGCCATGGAAATCAAAGAAGAAAAGAAGATATAAAATCAAGAAGACTCAAGAAGACAAGAACTCAAGAAGAAATCAGAGAATTTCAAAGGAACAGTTTGAAGGCGTGAATGAAACCCTAGACGGTTCACCCCTATTTATACTCATCGCATTTAATGATATGGGAACTGTGACGTACACATAGAATTAACAACCAATCTGCGAATGACGCGTGACAGGCAAGTGGCAACTGAAAGTTGTCACGCACGCGTGGCCGCCACTTTCTCTGCCAATTCATTAATGAAAGAGAGGCCACACTGTTGACAGCATGCCACAGTTGTCAAACGTCACCTCTATGGCACCCCTTTTTCTCACCAACTCGCTTGCAACGTCAGCTTGATGATTCAAATTTCAAAGATCTCATCATGAGAAAAGGTTTCCCTCACACAAAGGTTTCCTCCAACCCTTCTTGAATTTTGGCCGTTGAAATAAGCACACATACAGCAATTCTTATAGTCCAGCATTCCACCTACTTGCCAACTTGCGCATAGGAGCAACACTGGACTGGGGGACTTGAAGGGGTATGGTCCCAAAAACCATGCGCCTGCGCAAGGGACCATACCCTCAACATACTACAAGAATAACCTTGCGAGCAATGTGCAATGGTGCGCCTTTCTTGAAACCAACAGGTTGCCTAACAACCTTGCGTGCAATGCGCAATGGTAATGCATCCTGGATACATACAGGTCATACAACAAGCCTTGCACACTCAGTACAACGGCAAGTTAGACCTGGGAATACAAGTCACACAATGAACCTTGCGTACTTGGCGCAACAGCGAGTTAGACTTAAATGCGCAAGCCACTTGACCCTGAGCGGACCAAACAACCCTCTAGCCGTGAAGTCCCAAACCTTGCACAAGGACAAGACATACATGAGAGCAACTCATAGTCTTGGGAATAAAAGGACTTAACCGCTACAACTCTACGCTAGCCAGAAAGCACTGAAAGCCACGCGGATGGGAAAAGCGCAGAGAAGCGTTAACTATATACAAGGGTACAAAGTGGCAGAGCTGTGACCCAATGGTTGCTTGGCAGGTTATGTCAGACTGCGTCGCATGAACAGTAATGCAGAGGCCAGACTGTGCACCAACCATACTCACGCCAGTGACTGTCACACTTTCTCCACTTTCGGTTGATGACAGGTCTGACACCAGGGACAACTGCCATAACATGTGGCACCATTCAACATCCGACAAAGCACACCTCCTGCAAGAGATGATTTAATGATCGCTGTAGAGGGACAAAACGGATATCCCTGGTCGTCTGGGTCGGGCCCATCTCCTAAACCCACTTATTTTCGGATATAAAATGAGTATCTAACCACAAGGTAAATGACAAGCTTTCCAGCTTACTCACTAATTACTACTTAGTTGCAATTACAAGATACTTATTCTCACGCCTGAGTGTGGTCACGGAAAAAACCCTCCCCTTTACCGTGACGAGGCTGGCGTCGCTAGTTTTGAAGATTAGCTTGAAGTGAGATCACTCAGAAGAGCGAACGAGAGACAACCATTTATGCAAAACAACTAAGCTGTAACTAAGATATCTCTGGATACCTCTTGGTTCAGTCCGGTGTTTCTTCAGTCGGATTATTGAAAGATAATTAAATAAGTTATTAATGCGAAAAGTGGTAGGCCCCTCTTGTGAAGGCGACGTTACCCTCGGTCATATTAGTCTGAGTTAGCAGGGATATAGTCCCACAAGGCCGGATAAAGTTTTAATATAAGTTTATTTATAAGGGGTTCAAGTTGTTGTTACTTCCCTAGATTTGATGCTGTCTGCCTCAAGGGAAGTCCTAATAAGCTTGAACCAAGTCCTCATAGGATCTATACACTGAACGAAGAAAGAACTTTATCCAAACACCCTTCTAACCCCCTTTCAGGTAGTTAACGCACTTTATATAGACCGTAAAGACACGAGTGAGTGAATTAACAAAACATGAAGTAATGTTTAACCAAAGTTCACTTTCAATATAGAAAACTAGTTATTAAAGTCAATTAAGACATACCCAATTAAAAAGTTGCCAAAGATTATAAATCAAAAGTAATACATAAAAGGTTTGTCTTCACCAAGTGATGTAAGAGATTAACCAAGAATGACCTTTATTTGACAAAACTCTTAATATTGATCCTGGATCCCGATACTACTACACACTATAAAAGATAAAATATAGATGATGGTGGTGGGTGTTGGTGTTGGTGTTGTAGTGGTGGTGATGGACTGATGGCAAGTGCGAGAAAAGTGGTTTGCCAAGGGATGCTTTTCTCTTGAATCAAGCACCTCTATTTATAGCTGAAAACAGAGGGTTGGCACGGCCCCGTGGTCTTCTCTTTCTCTCCCTTCATTAACTGCAGATGTCAGGTCGTGTACGAAGACGTCCCGTGGTGTCATGGTACGGCTCCGTGGTCTATACACTTGTTGTGCTATCACAGATTCTACGAATCCTAGAGTTGACCACGGCGTGTTGGCTTGTCTTTTGTTGTTGTCTTTTATGTAGTGAATCTTGAATAGACACAGCCCCATGCCTGGTGGGCACGACCCCGTGCCTAAGCTTCTATCTTTGTTATTTTGTTGTTTTGGATGTGGATGGGGATTCGGCAGGTCGTGTCAATTCTTTTTCTTTGTATTTGTGTTGGTTTCTGCTCTTAATTTTTTCTTTTATTCGTTTAAGCTCTTTTGATCCTTTAATTTAAAAGTAAACAAAGAAAGATGTTTTTTTAACATTAGTACCGAAAAAGTGTTAATTTTATGTCTTGTTTGATATAATTTATAAGTTGCATTTTATACAAATCAGTAATTTATTGTAAAGATTAAATAAGGATCTATACCATGAGACATTTTATAGATCATTGGTGTAGACTGTCTTATAGAAACACTAATAAAGAATTTCATGTGATGCAAATGGTATAATTATAGTAACTATTATTACACTATAAAGGAGTACTTTCTACACTACAGTAAAAATGAATTATGGTAACTATCGATGTATTACAGTAAAAATGCAAACAGTTTTTAATGTATCATAATAATAATTATCTTAGTTCATTTTTACTGTAGTGTAGAAATTACTACTTTATAGTGTAATAATAATTACTCTAATTATACCATTTACATATTAACATATGAGTTAATTACACAGATGGATACTATGGTTTATGGTTAGTTTTATTTTTGAGTGTTAACTTTTTTTAATAGGTTCAAGTTTCATAGTTTCAATTTTGTAACATTTTTTGGTGCTAACACCAAACTTAGTTCATTTTTCTGTTAATTCTTTAATTGATGACTAAAATACCCTGCAATTTACGACATAATCAATTATTCATCTACAAAGGAAACAGAGAAAGATTAGCCAAGGAACAACCTCTATATTCTTTGATACGCTGCCTTCAATCTTCATATATTTTTTATCTCGTACCTCGAACCCAAAGAAACCGCAAATCACAGTTTCTCTGGTTAAAATTCGACTAGAAAGAAATCACATAAATAGATGCAAACAAATTGGTGAAGCCTCGTTAGTTTCTCCGTGCTGAAATGGTATTTTAAAACGACAATAGAATTTGTACATTTGTTTCTCAAATCTCAAACCAAACTTTGAAGAAATTGGTGTTTGTTCAATACCTATATTATCAAATCACAAATCGTTCAGAAGAATAATGGAGCTCATACAGGTCTGAAATCTGAATGTCGGTCGAAAAAATGTCGTATTCACCAAAAATTGCCATTGTTGATGATAATCTTTGTCATGATCTTCTACTGCATTAACCTAGAATGCGAAGTCATTCAGAAATCCGAATAAAAACAATCTTATGGTATTGATGAATTTGTGGTGTCTGATGTGTATGAAGGATATAATTTGGATTAGAAGTCTTGAGATTTTGATGTTAAAAATGGCCACATAAGGAAACCAACAGGACACACTGGTTGCAAGTTCAATTTAAAAAAAATGGAAGGTATTTTATTCATTATATTGAGATTTAGCAGAAAAAATAAATAAATTTGGTGTTAGTACCCAAATGTGTTAGCATTAAACCTGAACCTGTTAAAAGAAATTAGCATCCAAAGGCGAAACTATCTATAAACCACATGGTCTATCTGTGTAATTAACTCTTAACATATATATGTAATAGGTTAGAACCAGCGTGTACATGCGGTTTAACAAATAAAAACACTTTGAATTTGTTCGGATTTAAACAAAATTAAATTAAATTAAATGAAAATAAATTCAATGTAAATAAAATAAACTTAATAATCCATAGGATAGCTTAAAAAATACAACAAATATATCAAATTTCACTAAAATTTGCTGGTACGCCACATTGATTGTCGAGTAATTGACCGTTGGTATGACTTGCAACTAATGACATGATTAAAGCACAAATATCAACCTTGAGCGAAGCAAAAGCATCGTTGAATACACAAATATAAGATTCCACCAAGAACTTAAGGTTAATAGCAACAGAACACCATCTTTATACATCTCAGCTTTATCATATAAAGCTAGAATGTATTAAAAATAAAACCTAAACAAACATAGTAGTGTTGAGTTTCCCCCAATACAACTTCAATTTTGCTTTCACTCTTACTCTTTGGGGACTGTCCACAAATTACTATAACAACGTAACAATGAAGCTGGTAATTTGTATAAACAACTATAAAAAATGAGATAGTATTTGCCTGAGATTATGGTCTCTGCTATTTCTAATTGCTTGTACATGTTAAAGCGCATTTTAAAGAAAAATATACCTCCAATCGGCTGGAATCACATATTCTGTTGTCCCGTGAAATAGGATGACCGGAGGTAGGACCGTAAGAGAGAAACTTCGCTCATGTATGTGTGTATATATATATTTATATATAGGGTAGGGTTCATGCGAGAACACCTTTATTGCGAGAACCAATGTGAACACAAAAAAATACCTAAAAAGGTCTAAAAAACACACAAAAATTTTTTAATACTTTTCTTTTAAAAATCGCTATATTTCGTTACAAAAAAAAATTATCAAGTAACAATTATCGATGCACATGTGCATATGTATCATTTCTTAGACAAATTCCGTAATACATTACCAGTAGTAGACAAATGCAATTTCATTTACAGTACCATTCCTAATACACTACTTTTTACTAATTCATGCCCCTCTTGTGAAGACGACGCTACCCTCAACCATATTGGTCCGAGTCAGCAGGGATACAGTCCCTCAAGGTCGATTATTGAAAGATAATTTGAGTAGAATCAGGTTTCTTCTACAACAAGTTTACCTTTAGTATAAATAGGTCAATTGTAATGTTTAGTTTTAAGAGTTTTGAGCTAACAAAATAGAAAAAAAGTCATGGTTTTAGTCCCCCACAAATCACTGTGTTCATATTCGTGTTTTTGATATATCGATTGTTCGCCAACAAAAACTAGTTACATGACCAACTCCCCTACTTTCACCAATTCGTCATCCAACTCCGTCTTCACTTCCAATTAGCTCGTTCCTTCATTGATTCCTACAAACAGGGGCGTGGCTTTGAAGGGGCCGCAGGGGGGATGGCAAACTTTTCGCTCAATAATGTTATATATGTAGTTTTCGTATATAATTTTTTAGGTATATACGTTTTTGACCCCCGGTTGTACAGAAATTTGTAACGCCCCAAAACTCGAATGTTTACATTCGTCGCACGTTTTCATATGATAAAACACAAAATAAAATGACTAGGTTATTTAACCTAGTAAATAGTTTAGTCAAAACAAATGAAGAATGAATGTGGGACAATAATGAACAAGTAGTAAACATGAAGGGCTGAATTTGGAGATTTGGATTAAAGTTTATATTAAATAGAATGTTCAGGAATTAGTGTGTGTATGTTGGTGTGTGTATATGGGTGTGTCGACATACACACATGGAGAAGACAAGGGGAGTTCTTCCAATCACCCAAAATCCAGAAATTGATTATAGAGTTGAGTTAAAAACACTTGCATGGTTGAAGATTTCTAATCATTTAAGGATGTAAGACATGAGGTAAGTTGTAGTTTGAGATTTCGTAATCTTGTATGAAGTGGGTTATGTTTAATCCACGAAATTGAATGAAATTGATCATGTATATGTGTTAGAATTACCATATAAAACATGGATTATGAAGAATTTTGAGTAATGTGATGACTAGAGGTAAAACCTACTTCTAGTGGTGAAGATGATGAAATAGGTGTTTCACCCATGTCAAATCCTTGTTTAAATCATTGATGTGTATGTTGCATGTAATGGATTATTATTAGAAAGGTTGAGTATGGTATGCAATTTAGTTGATTCAAGGGCAATTGATGAATTATGCATGATCTTTAGTTAATTATGATAATCTATGATATGAACTAGTAGAAACATGCTTTGGATACTTGTACATAATGCTTTGTTGGTGGTACGGACACCAAGTGTTTAATAAAATGTCTAGTATAAGTTAGTATGTGAAATTATATGCTAAACAATGGATGAACATGTGTAGAGTTTGATAATGACATGATTGGCAATAATCAAACATGAGAAATATATTGTAGAAGGATTTCGTAAGAATGTGTAGTTGATGATATGATTGAGTAGAATTATGCATTAGGAATTTGTACTCTATGCTTGAATGATGTTGTTATTATGTTAAATAGACCAACCTTGTATGTGTGATTAAGTAGGTGATCATGTGGTTGTAAGCATATTACATAAAGAGTATGAAATGTATATAGTGTCTTTAATATAGCCTAATATGATGACACAAATATATGATGTTATGTCGAAAGTTCATATGATAAACGTTGACTTTTGAAAGTCAACTGCGCATAAGAAGCATGGTTAGACTTTTTGTCACAATTGTAAGATTATAGAAAGTCATACGGTATGTGATACATCAATATGTGTTATATGTGACGACATAATGAATTATATAATTTTGAAAAGATGTGATTTTGGGTATATGCCTTATACTTGTTAGGATTGACTTATGAAAGTCAAATGTGAGTTATGCATTTGATATGATCGTTAATATGTATAATCGTGTATTCTAACAAGAATGTGATTGCAATGACATGAAAGTATAGGGATCATGTCAAAATGGATGGAAGCATGAAAGGCTAACGGGTCAAGAGGAGGTAAGGTAACAAATGCTAAAACGGACACTAAGGTAAGTGATTTCCGGAATCACTCTTTAACTACTTTAAGGGATTTATATTTTAATTGTCGAGAAGCTTGCAGGAATATAAGAACAATGGAGGTACTAAGACGAGTTTGACGGAAATGGGTTGATAATAGTCAACTAAATTGGAAGTTGTATGATATAAACCTAATGGGGCAAATCCATGTAGTAAGCTAACGTTTATATGACATAATTAAAGCACAATTTGGCTTGTGCACATGTAGAATTTATTGTTAAAGTGAGACTGTGGTAGTGTAAAGAGGAACGGAACCTCGTTTAGGTGAAAGGACCGTAGCTTACGGTAAGGAGTATCCGTTTGGCAGAAATGCATCACCGTAAGCTACGGTGAGGGGACCGTAGCTTACGGGGGGAATCGGCACCCAATGTTGAATTTTGTTTGATGTGTATATTTGCGTCTCGGATTTTCGTATCTTTTAAGGCTTATGCAAAGGCTTCGGTAAATTTCCAGAAGATAGTATAACCTATGAAAAGTTCGTAAAGGTTTTAATTATGTGATACGAATACAAATAATGACTTTCGGGCTCGTAAGGGATAAATACAAATATATATATATATATATATGTTTGAGATTCGGATCTTATAGGAATAAATGTGTTAGAATGTATTACACGAATGGGGAGATGAAACTTGTTCTTAAGTATGTTTATAAATGAACTATTAGGCATAATTAAAGTTTGATGATTGAATACGGATAAGTGAATATGACTCGAACGCGCATATAAAAGTATATAGTTGTAGAGTGAAAGAGTTAGAAGTCGATGTTATTGTGAGATGTATGTATAAACCTGTATGTAAGAATGTGTATATATGAGAATGCTTATACATTATGTAGCCCAATGAATGTCGTTCAATGTTATGTGCTTATGAGAAGAGGCTAACTGTTTGTTGTTGAAGATGAATTTAGGAATACAGGTAAGTAAGGGTTGGACTCTCGAAGGTTTGAGGCTCGGCATAAGGAATAAGTTCGAAAATTATCCTATTGGAGTTTTATATAATGTTTGATGGATATGTAAACGATTCATGTTCAAGATTTTAATTAAAAATATATGATGTCACAAATTACTAACACGTTGGTTATATTTATATGGTGACCACAGATTAGTCAGATCATCATTATCATCATGAAGATATGTGGACGAAGATCGAGTCAAAGAGCAAGGATTGTACGGGAAGAGCGTTTCATAACTTGCAATATGTATCACATTTAGCAAGTCAATCAAAACGAATGTAATAAACACTTTCAAGAAAGTGTCCAAATATTTATAAATGAACCTTTAAGTATGTTACAAAGTCAATAAAGAAAGAATTTTTAAGTTGGTATCTCCGTTGCGTTTATTATTGTCAAACGTATTTAGGGTGTTACAAAATTTTAGGGTATATACGTTTTCGACCGTCCGTGGAAAACGTCAAGCTTCGCCACTGCCTACAAATTCAATAGATAATCACATAAATAACTATTCCACACGAATTTGTATCAAAAACAAATCAGAATGTAAGGGAACTGATAACTAAAACATGTCTAATTACGCGTTTCACTTACTACTTGGATAATTAATAGAATAATCACCTGTTTACCCAATTTATAGCCCATAAGCAGCTTTCTTTTATTTTACTTACCACTTGGGTCATTATTAGAATAGGTAATGGATAATGAAAAAACTAATATAAATGAGAAAGCCTAAAAACGTATAAAAATTAATTTTTTTAATAAAAATTACTATATATAATATATAAAAATACCTAAACCCCACCCCCCATCCTACCCGCACCCCCCCCCCCAAAAAAAACCTAAACTTCCCCTCCCCTCACACACTCAAAAACCTAATCCTAATCCTAAATCCCCAAAAAACCTAACCCTAAAAGCTAAACTAAACTCAATAGCTAAATCTAAGCATATAATTCACATGTGGAGCACATACATATAATGCACATGTGCAGTAAAAGTTTTTTTTTGAAAAAAGTTTTTTTATACATAAAAAGTAGCGATTTTTTATTAAAAAAATGTAAAAAAATTAGTATGGTTTTTAGGCTTTTTTAGTTAATTTTTTAGTTTTCTCATTCATATGCAGTTTTGTCATTTAAATGTAATTTTCTCATGATTCTCTCCCTAATAGAATAATCTACTAATTCATTGACTTTTAGGTTTTATATTTTAATTTACTTGGTAATAATATTAGATTTCTTATAAATGTACTTGAGAAAGCCAACGAGTAATTTTTAACGAACAAGTCGGTCGTATACCCAAAACCTTAAGAGTAATAAGTAGGCAAGCGTCTAATGAGTACCGGATCGGGTCCTAAACACAATTTTACAATCAAATGTGAAACCAAAACTATCAGTACTCGTTAAAAACTCGCATCATTACTCTCTCTCTACATATATACATACATATATATATATACACACATATATACATATATGTACATAGTGGAGAGTTCAAATGAGAAGAAAAATTTTGTAAGAATAAAAAGAATAACTTTTAAACCAGTAGAAATTCTCCATTTACTTCATTTAATGTGTGTACTTAATATTATGAAAAAAGGCATATAGGTAAATCTATAATTGTCATTAATTAGCTAATTAATTAAACATGTAACTCATTTTTTTAATATACTCTTTCAAGATAAAATAATTCATGGTGAAGGATAATTTTCGACATGTGTAGGATAAATTTTAGTATGTGTAGGATAAATTTTGAAATGTGTAGGGTAAATTTACATGTGTGTAGGGTAAATTCTGATAAGTATAAGATATATGTAGGATAAATTTTGAAATGTGTAGGATAAAATGTTTTTGTTTTTATTAATGAGAGATAACATAATTAATGAGAGGAGTTATAAACTATTTAATGTTTTACAATTATGCCCTTTCTTCTTTTTCTTCTCACATTAAATTTAATGAACCTTCCCGTGTGTACATATGTGTATATATATATATATAAGAGAGAGAGAGAGGGGGGGGGTAAGGTTCATGCGAGAACCAATGTGAGCATAACAAATTAAACCCACTACACCACCACTCCCGCCCCCTAAAAAAAACCTAAACCTCCCCCCAAGCTAAATGATAAAAAACCTAAACCATAAAGCCAAAGCCTTCAAAAACCTAAAAAAAAAACCTAACCCCCTCCTCCCAACCTAAGCTAAATGTTAAAAACTAAACCACATCAAGCTAAACCCACCAAAAACCTAAAAAAATCTAAAAAACATACAATTTTTTAATCTTAAAAAAAATCTAAAAAATACAAATTTTTAATGTTTTTTATAAAAAAATCGTAGGTTTTTGTCATAAAGTTTTCTAATTTTTTGAACTTTTTTTATTACGAAAACCAGCGATTGTTTATAAAAAAATATTAAAAAATTGTATGTTTCTTAAATTTTTTAGATATATTTGGTTGTATTCATATTGGTTCTCACGGTTCTCGCAATAAAGGGTAGTTTTTAATGGATTCTTCTCCTATATATATATATATATACATATAGGTGAAAGATAAAACGAAAACCCATTTGAATTGAGAAAACTCAAGAAAATCCTATGTAATATTTTTATTTTTTTCTAAAAAAAATAAGGAATGTAACATCAATGCACTTAAGCATTTTTATTAAAAAAATTGTAAAAAGTGCCTACCTGTTTTTTTTAAATGTTCAAAATTTGTATGTTACATTTTTTGGGACATATATATTATGTAACATGAAAATTTTAACGTTTTTAAAAAAATAAACTACTCGGCGTTTTTTTTTTGTGATTTTATAAAAATGTTCAAATATATATATGCTACATTTCCTATTTTTTTAGAAAAAAATAAAAATGGTACATGGGGTTTTAAAGGTTTTTCGAGTTTTCTCAACTTAAGTGCGTTTTCGTTTTATTCTTTATATATATATATATATATATATATATATAGGGGAAGGAACATTTGAGAAGAAATTTAATGTGAGAAGAAAAATAAGAAATGACATAATGGTAAAGCATTAAATAGTTTATAACTCCTCTCATTAATTATGTTATCTCTCATTAATAAAGCAAAAACATTTTATCCTACACATTTCAAAATTTATCCTACATATGTCTTACATTTACCAGAATTTACCCTACACATTTCAAAATTATCCTACTCATACTAAAGTTTATCCTACACATGTCGAAAATTGTCCTACACCATAAATTATTTTATCTTGAAAGAGTATATAAAAAAAGGAGTTACAAGTTTAATTAATTAGCTAATTAATGACAATTATAGATTTACCTATATGTCCTTTTTTATAACATTAAATACACACATTAAATGAATTAAATAGAGAATTTCTATTAGTTTAAAAGTTATTCTTTTTATTCTTACAAAATTTTTCTTCTCATTTGAACTCTCCAATATATATATATATATATATATATATAGGATAGAGTTGTAAGAACTCAAGAACTTCTTATAGCCAATAGCATTTTGCTAAGTGTACAAGCCTATCTTCATCATTTTACCTATTATGTCAATTCATCTGTTTTTATATTTATTTTTCCTCGGCACATTTTCTCATTTAAAACCCATGTTTTAAAATCCGATTTCTATACTGTACTGGATTTAACTCAAAAAATGGTTTAACCGAGTGTATCGGGCGGTTCAACTGAGTGTACCGGGTGGTTTAACCGGTTTTACGCGACAGTTCAACCGGTACAAACCGGCAGGTTTGAATCGGTTTTTAAAACATCTAATATAACTTATAATAAAAGAATTCAAATTTTTAGGACGTTTTGAGACCGTTGATACTTGAGTTTAATAGTTTGTAGCTTGATTGTAATAGTTAGTAAAACTAGAAGGGCTAAAAGTGTAATTTTTGGTAATTGTACCTGTAGCGGCGTATTTAAAGTCCCAACGTATTTAATAAATACGCTGGGTAGCCAGGGTGTATATATATGCTGATCAATGAAACCCTAGTCTAAGGTTCTTTGACAAGTTTTGGTGATTTCTCTTATGTTGTGATTATTGTTCTTATGCTAAATCCGAACAACCAGGTGCTTTTAGTGATTATATCTTTTAGGATTCCATATACAACACTTGTTGTTTATCCATACAAGAATCTGCATCATCATCTTCTAGTTTTTCTTAACTTTTACACATTCAAGCAACTAATCTATAGTTGTTTGGGTGATAACAATCAAACCATTGTGATCCGTATATGATTTGGGACTCACAATTTGGTATCAGAGCCTTTGTGCTCTTGATTGTTTGAGTTTTTGTTAAGATTCTTTATGTTTTGAAGGTTTTTCAAAAGTTTTCAAAGTTTCAAGGTTTTTCAAAATTTTGAACTTAAAATGGCTTGATCTGGTGTGTTTAATCATTGGGTTGTTGTTAATCAGTGTTTCGGTAAATATTTGGGTCATTTTGGTACAAAGAAACATGGATTTTGAGTCATTTTTTGGTATATACAGGGTTTTTGTTCGTGCTTAAACCCTGCTGGGTGTATTTAAGTTTGAAGGCAGTGTAGATAAACTTGAAGGTAGAGTATTTAATTTGAAGACAGAGTAATTAACTTGAAGGCAACATATTTAATTTAAAGGCAGAGTAATTAACTTGAAGGCAGTGTAGATAAACTTGAAGGCAGAGTAATTAAACTTGAAGGCAGTGTAGATAATCTTGAAGGCAGAGTAATTAATCTAGAAGGCAGTGTAGATAATCTTGAAGGCAGAGTAATTAATCTTGAAGGCAGAGTAATTATACTTACACCAGCGTAATTAGGAGAGTCAGCGTATTTATCCAAAGGCGACTTCGGGGTCAGTGGTATAAATCTTTTGTGATTTAATCACGGTGTTCGGCGGTTTTAGCCAAGTATGTGTGTGTCTGATCTGTCAGCGTAATTGTTTTTGTCGCTGGTCCAAGAGACTTGTCACTCAAACCAGCGAAAATGAATTCTTGAGCGCATTTGACTGATCGGACTTAGAACTGATTGACCAGCGTAATTAAGCCTGTAACACATATCAGCGTATTTGTGCCTAGTTCCAGTTAACCTGAGTAATTATCTTGCTGTTAACAAATTGAACTTAAAACCGAATCAAAACGTTTCTAAATCAGTTAACCCGCATTGCACAAGTTGAACTTGAAACCAACACTAGAACCCAAGATCTTGTCAGAAAAAATATGACATGTTTGGAAGTATTCACGGAGAAAGTCTGTCAGATCACATTAGCCGCTTTCTAAACATGCTGACAAAAATGAAGAAAGTTGGTAATCCCGTCACCAACTATGCCTCAATCAAGAAGCTTCTGAACTCTCTTCCAAAAGAGTGGAGCTTACAGTGTATGATGTTCAAAAGAACTTTCTTGACCAGTACAACTCCAGTCACTCTTTCGGATTTGATCAACACTCTAAAGGCCTTTGAAATGGACGTGCTCAAGATAGAGATGAATCAAGCAGGATACTCTCAAAAATCCAACCAATCCACTGTTGCTGCTGCTCCCAAGAACATGGCATTCCTTGCCCCCATAACCTCCGGTGGTTTAAGCTCTCAAAGTACTAGTGCATCTTACTTTAATGCTTCCGCAAGCTCTACAAAGGCTTTACGTTCTATCGAAAAGACTACCATGGTCGATGATGCTCAAGCTATGAAGGATGAAGCTAGTAGCAGTGTCAAGAAGGAAATAGATCAAGCTCTTGCAACAGCAATGAAAGTCGAGTTCTCCAAAGAGAAAGAAGAAAAAGACTTAGTAAACAGCATACCCTACGAATTCAAAGTGAAATTGTGCTTACAACCGTGTGTTAACATCGTGGCTCACTATAAATCCCTCAATCGTGACCTGATTAGAAAAAAAAAGAAAGAGTTTTGCAATTTAACAAAGAACTAAAACAGAATGAAGCTGCATATTAGAGAAAGTTGAACTCAACTTTAGTTGAAATGCAAACTTTAAAAGAATTTGTTTTCAGAAAAGATTTCATTATAAATAATTTAACTGAAAAACTTGAGAAATATGAAGTTGAAAACACAAAATTGCAAATCACCATCGACAAATGGAATGTAAGCAAAAAGGCACTGGTTGATATTAAAAACTGCCAACGACCGACATATGTGAAAGATGGCATTGAGTACAAAGATAAGCTCGGAAATGAAAGAAAAATATTTCCCCCACCTCACAGCAAAAACTATGTACCCATGCCAACTCCTCATCCAGAAAACGATTTAATTTATAAAAATGACTTAATTGCTCAAAGTTTCGATTGTGAAAATGACAAAAATACTAACGTTTCTGAAAGCAATGCAGATGCAATTGAGCGTGATGAGGGTGTGTGCGATGAGGAATGTGGGGGCACAAAAATAGGGATAGGGTATTCAGGCGACAGTTACACTATTGTTAACTGGTTCACCTAGAACTGTGATAAAACAAACAAGACTTCTATTCAGGATGAATGTACTGATTCTCTACTTATACAGGATAACTGTATGAGGCCTAAGCCTAAATCTTTAACCTGTGACCATGAGAATGTAGTGGTTGAATGCTTTGATTTACAAACTGCTTTTTGTGATAAAAATGATGTGCATAAACCTCCTGTATTTGTTCCAGAGTTGAAACAAAACAGATTCGGAAAGTTCCTCACTGAGGAAATTCCAGAATTTGTTCCATCTCATACAGGTATGTCAGAGTCTAGCAAGGAATCAAACAAAGAAAGTAGCATTGAAGACTCAAGCACAACAACTTCGGAAGGTGGTAAAGGAAGCTCAAGTGTAGATCAAAGATCAGATGCTTCTAGTGAAGATCAAGGATCAGATGCTTCAACAGACAATGAGGACGATGAAAATTGCACAGAAGATGAGAGTCGTCTTGACAAGAGAATGAAGAAAATCAAGAGTTCAAGCTCCACTGCATCATCGAACAACATATCATGCAGTTCAAGACTCTCATCACATACATCATCTTTGAACGCATTAACCTCTAAAAGGAAAAAGACACGTCGCACTAAATGTTGTCGTTGTGGTCATTTAGGACACACAACGAAACATTAAAAACAAGAAATGTTCTAAAACATATCAATATTTTGCTAGAAACATCACAGAACAGAACAATTCGATAGTTTTAAGAAATCAGTCAAAAGCTTCGTTAAAACTAATTGTTTTTGGAGAAGGAAAGATGAAATTATCAAAGAAGATCATGATAAATTGAAAATTAAGCAAGTTTGGGTTCCGAAAACTAACTAACTTATATATATTTCTTGTTTGTTGTTGTATAATAAATAAACTGCAAAAAAATGGCTTCGAATGCTCATAGAATACATCTGGCATGTGGACAGTGGATGCTCAAGGCACATGACGGGTTTGAAGGATCTTCTAAAGAACTTTAGATTCATCCATGGTGAATTAGTATTGGTTTGCTGGAGATGAAAAAGGAGGAAAGATAGTTGGATGGAGAGTCGTTTAAGATGCAATTACTCTAGAAGACATTAACTATGTTCTAGAATTGTGCTACAATCTTATGAGCATATCACAAGTCCGTGACAAAGGAATATAAGTTCTATTCAACGATGCAGAATGTGTCTTTCTCAAGCCCGAATACTACGTTCCTACCGAAATGATTATGCTCACAGCTCCTCATCAAACAACACCTACGTTCTCAATATGAAAAACACAAAATCCAATGAGCATATGACGTGTCTGATCTTCACAAAAGCCTTTGACAAGCCTCGTTTCAACCAGTTGGTAACCTGGTTGGAAATGGTCACTTTCCTTGAGTGGAAATGAGTTGAGTCTTCATAACCATTTAAAAAAAATTCTGCCTTTTCATAATAAATACATCTCTTAATATTGTGCCCAACAAAAATATTTTCTGCAACATTAAAATTTCATTTTCAAGCATTGGACTTTCGAAAATCAAATTTTAGGGGGGAATATTTTCAGAAAATAAGCATATTTTTGCGATTTGATCTTTCAATTGACACCTGCTTAAGAAATGATAGAAAACTGCTGACTCTTTGTTTGTTCTAAAAACGGAAAAAGAATGGAAAATCAAGATTTTAAACAAGGAAAAATCAATCGAGGTGCCAAGCAACGACGTGTCAGTTGTCACACCCCGACCCGCAGCGGAAAAGGTGATCGGGGCATGATTGGGTTATCATCAAAGCTCATGACATTTATTATGCGTTTCATATTCTTTAATACAAATTAAATGGAAATTTACAATAAATGTTACAACATGTTCTAACTAACAATCTAAACTTCTTTGTTCTCTTCTAAGGCATATCCTATGTTTTCCTTGCTTCAACCTGTTCACCTGTATCATGTGTAAAAGGGTTTTTGGATCAACATAATGTTGGCGAGTGAATCCTATGGAAAACATTTGAACAAATTTATTTAAATTGATTATGAAATATGTGCACAACCAAACATGAGTAAAAATAGATGTAAACTTAATCAACAATCATAAGATATTAAATGAAACACACATGAACAATAATGGAACATTTAGAGGCACGCGATGCTCAACTCGTCTCTCACGAGGAACTGAGGGGCCTAATGAATGAATTGCATAAACATGATAATATGAATGACACAACTACAAACAATATAAACTCAATGATACACACATAAACAATAATGAATTTGATTTGTGGCACGCGTTGTTCAACTCGTCTCCCACGAGGAACTGATGGGCTTAATGAATGAGTTTCATATAATTTGACAAAAGGAAATAAGTAATCACAACAATATAAACAATCTAAGTTTAGGTCATGATGTGGTATGGCACAAGTTTAAATAAATAAGTTAATTATTTTCATAACACATGACACACCCCAAAACGTGTAATTTAAAAGGGGGAGTTGTAAGATTCACTCACAGTGGGTGCGTTCGGTTGATGACGTTGAATGCACGCGAAGTGGTTTTAACCACGAGTGAGTTTAACCTAGATAAATCGCATTATGGTTTGGTAAGTAAACGGATTTTATTAATCTATTTTAGTAGGATTGTTGGGTGTATTTTTGTGAGTTTAAGGCTATTTTCTAACCTTAAAAATGTTATTTTTAAGTATTTTTAATTGATTTTTAATTAAAATAATTAAATAAAATAATAAAAAAAAAATTGATTTTTTTTCTCTGACCGTTGACCGTTGACTGACCGTTGACCGGTTCGAGTCGGAATATAGGTGCGCTAAGTGAGGCTCGAACCCGAGACCTCCCGTACGCGTGCACACAGCTCTACCAACTGAGCTACGTGTCTAACCCGTTATATATCTGATTTTAATTATATATATATATTAATTATATTAAACAGAAATCCTTTATTTTTAAAAAAACGATTTAAATCAATTCGGACGGTGCGCTCCACAGGTCTCGAACCCGGGACCTGTGGCTTAAACTAACACGCAGTCCACCGCTGGACTGTGTGTGCAACTTGATAACTTAACTGATTTTTATTATACTTAAACACAAACTGTATATTTCCTTTTCTGTCTTATTTTAAAAAAATAGATAATTGTCCGAGTCGGTGCAATAGCCCGGACTCGAACTCGTGACCTGTGATATAAACATACACACAGTCCACCGCTGGACTGTGTGTCTAACTTGGTTATTATTCCGGTTATTAATATACTTAACATATAGCCAGTATGACTCCGGTTCGGTATAAAAAAAAAATCATTTTTATTAAGGCGACGTGTGAAACAGGATTCGAACTCGAGACGTTTGTATGATTAATGTGCACACAGTCCACCGCTGGACTGTGTGTCTAACCCGAGTAATAAGTTGATTTTAATTAAACTTATATGATACCGAACTTCATCTTCTTCGCTGAGTTTTTAACCAGAATCGACAACAGAATGGTTCGAAGTTTTAATCGGTTTCTTAGTGTGTTTCAGTTCATCATGGTAAGATATAAGTGAAAAGAAAAAGAATTTAAGCGAAGAGGTATACCGACTGTCTTCCTCTGTTTTCCGGCAGAACTCCGGCGACAGCAATAGGCTCCGGCGACGAGTGTCTTGCAGCGGAGAAACTTCAGAAAGCTTACAAAGGGTGTGGGTGACTTCGGTATAAGCTTAGAAGGTTCAATAAGGCTCGGAAATGGAGAAACCGGTTTTCCGGCGACAAACAGAAAGATTCCGGCGAGTGGATTTTGCCGAGAAAAGGTGTGGTTTTGAGCGAAAAGGTTTGCAGAAGTTCAAGGTGGTCTTTATAGGGCAAATCGTCGAAGAACCTGGTCTGATTTCCGACTGTATTCATCGGTTATAAAAACTCCGGCGGTTATAGAAGGTGTCGCGGATTCAGACGTCGGTTATAACCGATGTCTTAGTAATGGTTTACGTTATAACGTAAGTTGTCGTTAAGACTCGCGAGATTTCCGGGATTTCCGACGACTGAACTATTGGGCGCCGGTTTTGAATTCGTAACGTCATGATATCAATTAAATGATTCTATTATTTAACAAATTACATCAGTGGCGCAGTGGTTTGTGTGTGGTGTGTTAAGGTTGATGTTGAACCGGTACAGACTCGGGTTCGAAACCCGGCAGAGACCTTTTATTTTTTTTTGCGATTTTCAACAGTTTTTCAAAAACTAAATATATATTCCCGTATAATAATAAATTATGTATCGTTTAAAATTATTTTGGGCATTTAATTCGCAACGAAATTTTTGACTGACTGTTCGGTTGATAAACGGAGCGGGTTTGGTAAATCCGTTTTTGACGGATGTTACAGTATCCCCTGCTTTTTAGAAATTTCGTCCCGAAATTTAAATAATGATATATTTTGACTAAAAGGATGATGATGTTTAGTTTGGCAGTTGTATGCTTAGAAAAATAAGGGTTTAAGTTTTTGTTCGAGGCGGTAACGTTCCTTGTAAGGGTTAAGTACCCTATTCAGGAAACGCTTTTTGTTGCCTACTGTATAAGTATTGATAAGCAGAAATGATTTGCTAAAAATGATATCATGCATAAGAGTTTAGATACGTTTGGGAAAGTATGGTTATATCCTAAGGCAAAACTTCTAATACTACAACCTACATGGAACATAAATAAAAACACAACAGCTGATATTTGAACATAAATAAACACAACAGCTAATATTCGAACATGAATAAACACAACAACAAATATTTGAATCCACATTCTGATAGCATATATGTTTGAATGGTGGAAGTTCCTCTCTCGTTTGTTATGATGGAGAGGTTAGTTTATGTAGAAATGGAACACAATCCAATCTCTTTAAATAGCATGATGATATAAATGTAACACAAATTCCAACCAAGGCAATACTAAATCCTACATGGAACTTCTCATAACCGCCTGATAATGCCTCTGATCCTTTGGCAAGAATACTTATATATAGGAAGTACCAGCGGCGTATCCACCATATTCTTGCCAAATTTTCATTGGTTTTATCCACAAGTTATGATTGGTTACCAAGAAACTAATAAATCCTACATAGAACTTCTCATAACCGTCCGATAATGCCTCTGATCCTTTGACAAGAATACTTATATATAGGAAGTACCAGCGGCGTATCCACCATATTCTTGTCAAATTTTCATTGGTTTTATCAGTGAATTATGATTAGTCCTATAACTCTACAACCAATACAACAAACATAAACTACTGAAATGAAATATATCTGTGCGATCAAGGCTCAATCAAACGGAGCCGATCGTTTTGCATGTACTGAAAATGAAATGTCTGCGCGCTCAAGGCTCAATAAAACGGAGCCGAACGTATTGAATGTACTGAAAATGAAATTGTCTGTGTGCTCAAGGCTCAATCAAACGGAGCCGAGCGTATTGAATGTACTGAAAATGAATAACTTAATCACACAAACAGCCTATGCATGGAACCTCTCATAACCGCCTGATAATGCCTCCGATCATTTGACAAGAATACTTATATATAGGAAGTACCAGCGGCGTATCCACCATATCCTTGTCAAATTCACATTGACTTTATCCGCAAGTTATGATTAGTTCTATGCGACTCTACAACAAACACACCAACCACAAGATACTAATAATGAAATTGTCTGTGCGCTCAAGGCTCAATCAAACGGAGCCGAACGTATTGCATGTACTGAAAATGAAATTGTATGTGCGCTCAAGGCTCAATCAAACAGAGCCGAACGTATTGAATGTACTGAAAATGAACAACTTAATCTAAACAACAATCACACAAACAGCCTATGCATGGAACCTCTCATAACCGCCTGATAATGCCTCCGATCATTTGACAAGAATACTTATATATAGGAAGTACCAGCGGCGTATCCACCATATCCTTGTCAAATTCACATTGACTTTATCCGCAAGTTATGATTAGTTCTATGCGACTCTACAACAAACACACCAACCACAAGATACTAATAATGAAATTGTCTGTGCGCTCAAGGCTCAATCAAACGGAGCCGAACGTATTGCATGTACTGAAAATGAAATTGTATGTGCGCTCAAGGCTCAATCAAACGGAGCCGAACGTATTGAATGTACTGAAAATGAACAACTTAATCTAAACAACAATCACACAAACAGCCTATGCATGGAACCTCTCATAACCGCCTGATAATGCCTCCGATCATTTGACAAGAATACTTATATAGATGAAGTACCAGCGGCGTATCCACCATATCCTTGTCAAATTTTCATTGACTTTATCCGCAAGTTATGGTTAGTTCGATGCGACTCTACTACAAACACCACAACCACAAGATACTGATAATGAAATTGTCTGTGCGCTCAAGGCTCAATCAAATGGAGCCGAGCGTATTGCCTGTACTGAAAATGTAAAATGAACTGTGCGCTCAAGGCTCAATCAAACGGAGCCGAGCGTATTGCATGTATTGAAATGTAAAATGAAATAGCCGATCAAGGCTCAATCAAACGGAGCCGATCGTGCGGGCACGCCAAGATCAACCGCATAATAAAATGGGGATCAAGCTCAACCTCGATGGATGGGGAGCTGCGGCCTCGGCAAAAGCATATACTGAAAACAATATATAATATATAATATACAATAATTACTCTAACAGTCTACACATGGAACCTCTCATAACCGCCAGATAATGCTTCTGATCCTTTGACAAGAATACTTATATATAGGAAGTACCAGCGGCGTATCCACCGTACTCTTGTCAAAGTTTCATTGGCTTTATCCTTAAGTTATGATTGGTTTGATGTGATAAAGAAAAACATAAAACTAAACGATAGGAGTTGAATCTGGATCTTCGACGAAGAGGACTAGTTGGGTATCTTCGTTTGGGCCGTCATTATCTTCGACAAGATTGGCGTTGATGTTGAAGACTCTTCCTCTTGCTGGTGGCATAGTGGTTGGGTTTTCTTGGTTTACTTGGTTAACTGGGTTTGATTGGGCTTGAGTGTTGATGACGTTAACCAATTGAGGGCATGTGTTTCTAAAGTGGGTAGGGTCACCACAATTGAAACAAGCTCGAGCATATGGGAACATGGGGTATTGGGGTTGATGATAAGTTTGGGTCATGTTTTGAGTAGGGGAAGAGGTTTGGTTTTGAAAGGTGCGACAAACATTGCTCAAATGACCATAGCGTCCACAAGTTGTACATAGCCGACAAGGTAAGGTAAGGGGATGATGATAAAAATAGTTGTTGCATCGAGGGTGAGGTCCAAGATATGGTTTCTTATTTGGGTAAGCTGGGTCGGGTGCCACTTTAGTGATTGGGATAGCTTGGATGGGTATAGCGTGTAAAACTAGTTGATTTCGTTGGGTAGCAGCGAAAAGTTGCCCGTCTCTTCTTCCCTTAGGATTGGGTTGAGAAGGGGATTCGGTTTGGGTGGAGTCGGAGGTTTCAGTCGTTTCTTTATCCTTCTTCTTCTCCTCCTTGAAGTCTTTGTTTCGGATTCGGTTCTCGGTGAGCTCTGTTGCTAGCTCCATTGCTGCTTCCAAAGTTGCAGGCTTGGCACTTATTACAGGGTCTTGAATCTTTGACGGAAGACCACGAATGTAGTGCTCGATCAAACGGTAGAGGGGAGTGAACATGTTGGGAACCATTTGATATAACTCGAGGAATCTTTTGTTGTATGTGGTGTGGTCTCCTTCCTTTTGCTTCAATGAGTAAAATTCATCTTCTAATTTCTTGATTTCGCTCCTTGGGCAAAATCGTCTGGTCATGATTTCCTTCAATTCGTTCCAAGTTAAGGACATAGCATCGTCGACGCCTCGTTTGGCCTTCTCTGTATTCCACCAAGTAAGTGCTATCCCATATAATCGACCGGTAGCATATCGCACTTTGCGATCGTCAGGGCAATCGCAATTTAGGAAAGTGTTCTCCATCTCTTCAAACCAATAGAGGAGTGCGGTGACGCCTTCAGTTCCTTTGTATTTCGGAGGGTCGAATGATTTGAAATGCTTGTAGGTGCATTTAGTGGTATTTGGGGGAGAGTTGATAATGTTTTGGTTTGCTTGATTGACAGGATTAGCGGTAAGTGCTTGTTGAACTTGGATTACAATGTTGGGTATTACGGCAGCCATTTGTTGAGCGATTAAGGCAGCCATGCGTTCGCGGGCTTTACTTGCTCTCGTCTTCCTACGGGCGAGGTTAGAAGACATCTACAAGGAATACATGACAAGGGTATGAGTTGGATGTTTTTGGGTTCATGGGTCGCATTAGGAATGAACATTCATAAAATAATTATAAATAAATAAATCTACTACATCCATAGGATGTCTTGGGTTTGCTCGCCATTAGGCCCTACATGCCGCCATACTTTACCTGTGTAATCATGTGGGCCCCCATGAATACCGGTTTTTCATATGGTTCGCACGTGTTTGCCAGGTTGCGTACACAAAAACCCGGAGAAAATCGAGAAATATGTATACAACGTGTGATATTCGGAATGTGTCCAGGTGTAGACACGGTGACACCTCAAAGTAGGGTTAGTTCGAACGACGTTTGGTGTGGCATGCTTTGGCCTAATAGGTCCTTCGTACTCTCATCGTTGGTCCCCAGGTAGGCAAACTGGTCCGTTATATTGGATTTATACGAATGCCAGCCTAGACAGGACGTTCCGACTACCGGTACTTGTACCATTCCAGTTACTACATGCCCGTCGCAGAACTTACTTTGATGAGATTTGAAAATTGCACAAAATCTTTGTATAATGAGAGTATGAAAATAAATTGAATACATGAACATCGATATATGTATAATGAATATGTATATATGTATAATGAATATGTATATAAGCATGTATGTTTGACTGTAAATGTAAACAAATATGAAACAAATAAATATCACAAGTTTGTATGTAACCACCTAATCAATTAAAATTTAGGCAGACTATAGTATAGGCTCTAAGGGTCTAATAACCTATCCTATATCCCTATAGTCATGGCTCTGATACCAATTTGTCACACCCCGACCCGCAGCGGAAAAGGTGATCGGGGCATGATTGGGTTATCATCAAAGCTCATGACATTTATTATGCGTTTCATATTCTTTAATACAAATTAAATGGAAATTTACAATAAATGTTACAACATGTTCTAACTAACAATCTAAACTTCTTTGTTCTCTTCTAAGGCATATCCTATGTTTTCCTTGCTTCAACCTGTTCACCTGTATCATGTGTAAAAGGGTTTTTGGATCAACATAATGTTGGCGAGTGAATCCTATGGAAAACATTTGAACAAATTTATTTAAATTGATTATGAAATATGTGCACAACCAAACATGAGTAAAAATAGATGTAAACTTAATCAACAATCATAAGATATTAAATGAAACACACATGAACAATAATGGAACATTTAGAGGCACGCGATGCTCAACTCGTCTCTCACGAGGAACTGAGGGGCCTAATGAATGAATTGCATAAACATGATAATATGAATGACACAACTACAAACAATATAAACTCAATGATACACACATAAACAATAATGAATTTGATTTGTGGCACGCGTTGTTCAACTCGTCTCCCACGAGGAACTGATGGGCTTAATGAATGAGTTTCATATAATTTGACAAAAGGAAATAAGTAATCACAACAATATAAACAATCTAAGTTTAGGTCATGATGTGGTATGGCACAAGTTTAAATAAATAAGTTAATTATTTTCATAACACATGACACACCCCAAAACGTGTAATTTAAAAGGGGGAGTTGTAAGATTCACTCACAGTGGGTGCGTTCGGTTGATGACGTTGAATGCACGCGAAGTGGTTTTAACCACGAGTGAGTTTAACCTAGATAAATCGCATTATGGTTTGGTAAGTAAACGGATTTTATTAATCTATTTTAGTAGGATTGTTGGGTGTATTTTTGTGAGTTTAAGGCTATTTTCTAACCTTAAAAATGTTATTTTTAAGTATTTTTAATTGATTTTTAATTAAAATAATTAAATAAAATAATAAAAAAAAAATTGATTTTTTTCTCTGACCGTTGACCGTTGACTGACCGTTGACCGGTTCGAGTCGGAATATAGGTGCGCTAAGTGAGGCTCGAACCCGAGACCTCCCGTACGCGTGCACACAGCTCTACCAACTGAGCTACGTGTCTAACCCGTTATATATCTGATTTTAATTATATATATATTAATTATATTAAACAGAAATCCTTTATTTTTAAAAAAACGATTTAAATCAATTCGGACGGTGCGCTCCACAGGTCTCGAACCCGGGACCTGTGGCTTAAACTAACACGCAGTCCACCGCTGGACTGTGTGTGCAACTTGATAACTTAACTGATTTTTATTATACTTAAACACAAACTGTATATTTCCTTTTCTGTCTTATTTTAAAAAAATAGATAATTGTCCGAGTCGGTGCAATAGCCCGGACTCGAACTCGTGACCTGTGATATAAACATACACACAGTCCACCGCTGGACTGTGTGTCTAACTTGGTTATTATTCCGGTTATTAATATACTTAACATATAGCCAGTATGACTCCGGTTCGGTTAATAAAAAAAAATCATTTTTATTAAGGCGACGTGTGAAACAGGATTCGAACTCGAGACGTTTGTATGATTAATGTGCACACAGTCCACCGCTGGACTGTGTGTCTAACCCGAGTAATAAGTTGATTTTAATTAAACTTATATGATACCGAACTTCATCTTCTTCGCTGAGTTTTTAACCAGAATCGACAACAGAATGGTTCGAAGTTTTAATCGGTTTCTTAGTGTGTTTCAGTTCATCATGGTAAGATATAAGTGAAAAGAAAAAGAATTTAAGCGAAGAGGTATACCGACTGTCTTCCTCTGTTTTCCGGCAGAACTCCGGCGACAGCAATAGGCTCCGGCGACGAGTGTCTTGCAGCGGAGAAACTTCAGAAAGCTTACAAAGGGTGTGGGTGACTTCGGTATAAGCTTAGAAGGTTCAATAAGGCTCGGAAATGGAGAAACCGGTTTTCCGGCGACAAACAGAAAGATTCCGGCGAGTGGATTTTGCCGAGAAAAGGTGTGGTTTTGAGCGAAAAGGTTTGCAGAAGTTCAAGGTGGTCTTTATAGGGCAAATCGTCGAAGAACCTGGTCTGATTTCCGACTGTATTCATCGGTTATAAAAACTCCGGCGGTTATAGAAGGTGTCGCGGACTCAGTCGTCGGTTATAACCGATGTCTTAGTAATGGTTTACGTTATAATGTAAGTTGTCGTTAAGACTCGCGAGATTTCCGGGATTTCCGACGACTGAACTATTGGGCGCCGGTTTTGAATTCGTAACGTCATGATATCAATTAAATGATTCTATTATTTAACAAATTACATCAGTGGCGCAGTGGTTTGTGTGTGGTGTGTTAAGGTTGATGTTGAACCGGTACAGACTCGGGTTCGAAACCCGGCAGAGACCTTTTATTTTTATTTTGCGATTTTCAACAGTTTTTCAAAAACTAAATATATATTCCCGTATAATAATAAATTATGTATCGTTTAAAATTATTTTGGGCATTTAATTCGCAACGAAATTTTTGACGGACTGTTCGGTTGATAAACGGAGCGGGTTTGGTAAATCCGTTTTTGACGGATGTTACATCAGTAGATTCAGCAATACCATCAAGTAAACTGCGAGTAGGCGACAAAAGTTAATACTTACACAAGAATTATGGATACCCACAATGTTGTGCAACTTGCGGGTAACACGTTGCGGCATATGGCTTAATGGTCTTAAATCTTGCATTGATAGATTGCCAAAGTCCGAGATTTCGGGTCTTTATATTGACTAATCATTCAGGGATACATAATTTCTCTTCTGCTGCATCCAGATATATGCTGAACTAGACACAATTATGATATCTTTACAAAAGAGCCAATGTGGCCAAAACCCTACACAGATGAAGCTCTAATTGAGAATCTTTCATGTGCTTAAATCGTATCATCTATGGTATCTGTCTTAGCCCTCGCTAGACATTGGTCTCTCTGCTGTACGAAAGTACTGAACTGATGATCAATTGTCTATCGTTGAAATTCAAAACGAATGAAGTCTATATACTCACCCGCTATGAGAAAAATTTATGCATACCTTGATCGCGGGGGTATGTCCTGACGTGGGACTCACGGGCTCAACATTCTAACTTTCTAGCTTGAGTAGGGGCTATTGCAATTTTTGTCAATATTACCACAACATGATAAAAAGCTCACCGAAAGCATGTTGAAAGAAGGATGCATGGATTTAAGAGGACAAACATACTGACAGTTTTTCTTGTGCCTTGATTATTCAATTTTTTTGAAATAATAAACTGACAAGTGTTGCCAGTATGATCTTTTACATGAATGTCATGGGGTTTCAAACACAAGAATGTTGTGAAAATGGAGGTCCCTCAGTTCGAAAAATGAATTTTGGTGTCTAAATTGCAAAATTCTGATTTTCTTAAACATATTTTAGTTAAAAAAAGGAGAGGCACATTTTTCGAGAAAGTTTAAAATTTTCGAGCGTATTTGCTTTGGATTTCTTAGAATTGAAGATTACTTCAAGTTTTTGAAAAATGCGGCGTATTTAATTACGGGACCCATAGTCAGCATAAATAACCCTATATAACTGGCACAATTGAATAGGATATATATATATATATATTAGCGATCTAAAAGTTGCCGGCATAAATATTTAATGACTTATCTACGCTTTTAATAGTGTAATTTTTTATTTTAATTTAATTTAATTTTTGGTATTTTTGTAAATATAAATCTAACTTAATAGTTACGTTTCGGAACCCATATCTCACTTAGCTGGTTCCGTGTTTTAGAAATGGCAAAACAAATAGGATGGGATGGAACAAAGATGCACAATCAACCAAACACACTAGTTTCGCCAGAAGAAGATTTTGAGGACGTGATGGATTGGCTATCAAGAAGCAAGATTAGCAATGTTGTTTAAGCGAATCCGATAATCTATCGAATACACATAGAAGAGTTCTAGAGAACCGCAAAAGTTAACATGATAAACGGAATGAAAACTGTCACAGCAATGGTTCAAAACAAGCAAGTGATTATGACAGAAGAAAGAGTTCGAAAAGTGCTAAGTCTTGGAGATAATTCAAGAGATCCAAAGTGGCTGAGCAAGGAAGATATTTTGGATGGCTACAAGGGTATGAAACTGAGGAGGTGAGGAAGTGGCTCCTCAACACCCTGAGTGGTTCAAAAAGGAGAAAGAAAATATGGCCGACTTCTACCAAGTTGTCACCGTTGATAAAACTGAAGTTACTGACAAAATCATTGAGTGGAAGTACTATAAACTGAAAGGGATTTTCATAGTAAAGCAAAGGGGCAGTGTAATCCAACACTTCCGAACGGGCCCTGACATGCAAAGTCTACCACCTTTGGACATTCGTGAATTGGGAAAACTTGAAATGATAAATCCTACGAATAGCAGCATTGGAGCAGATTTCGAAAGACTCATCCTACGAGAATGCGTGCGTGGATTCACAGTGTTTAAACCCAAGCGCCCGAGAAGACGAGTATAAAAAACCACCAAAGACCCAATTACATGAAAATGTAGAGTGTCGTGGGTAATCAATCCAGCAAAAGTGGTGACAAGGGTGAAACTTCCTCCAGAACAACCTGTGACTCTCATCAACTTTAAGAAATGGTTCTATGACGGTAAAACTGGTGAAGTAGTTATTAGATTCAATTCTAACGAAGATATCCGCATTTTGGATCCGATGGATGTATTCATGTTCTGTCTTTCTGATCTGAACATTCTTTATGGAAACAAGATACATGTTGGCACAGGAAATGAATACCTGAGGAAAGGATGTTGTTTCAGAGAGTTGTCGAGCGAGCAAGGGCACGAAAGATAGAAATGATAGAGATTATGCTCACAATCGAGCTGAGCCGCAATCATCCTCTCCACAACTCTCCTTCCCACAACCCAAAGATCCATCCTCTGATTCAGATGTTCAAGTTATTCCATCACCTCCGACTTCATCCATATATGAAGTCACTATGGAGGTCCAACCAACAACCAATGAAGCTACTCTTAACCAACCTGAACCACCAAGAAATGATCAAGATGCTGCCGCAAGCCCTGAAGCTCAGAACGAAGAATGAAGACTCTCAGGTATGCAACGGTCTAGGAGGGATATTGTTAGGACGTTTTGAGACCGTTGATACTTGATTTTAATAGTTTGTAGCTTGATTGTAATAGTTAGTAAAACTAGAAGGGCTAAAAGTGTAATTTTTGGTAATTGCACCTGTAGCGGTGTATTTAAAGTCCCAGCGTATTTAATAAATACGCTGGGTAGTCAGGGTGTATATATATGCTGATCAATGAAACCCTAGTCCAAGGTTCTTTGACAAGTTTTGGTGATTTCTCTTGTGTTGTGATTATTGTTCTTGTGCTAAATCCGAACACCCATGTGCTTTTAGTGATTATATCTTTTGGGATTCAATATACAACACTTGTTGTTTGATCCATACAAGAATCTTCATCTTCATCTTTTGGTTTTTCTTAACTTTTACACATTCAAGCAACTAATCTATAGTTGTTGAGTGATAACAATCAAACCACTGTGATCCGTATCTGATTTGGGACTCACACAAATGATGCCACATGGCATTCTCTCCTTTAACCCATAAATTTTATTCATATTTATTTAATAAGTTTCTTTAATATTAATATTAATAACTAATATATAGTAACCACTTATTTTTATTCTTATTTTTATCTAAGATTAATAAATAACTTCAAATTTTCAATTTAGACCCTTTTTTTTTTACTTTTAACCCAAATTTTTTTATCGTATGCAATTTAATCCTTACTATTTTTTATTTTTAATTTTGGTTCACCATACTTTTCATCTTTCCCAAGTGTTTCGTTACTTTCTAAATTTTGTAAGTTAATGCACTGCAACGTGCGTGTAGGGTTCAACATTTTGTCGTATCTTTTTTCCCGTTTGACTGACCCGTCACAAAACATCTACTTTTCTCCATATGTTCTTCAAGTGCGCGGGTCCTGCATTGACTTAGTTATTTTTTTCTATGTTTTACGTTTTGTTTTAATTTCTCTGCAATGGGAATTTGTGATTCAGAGATTTTACGTCTGCTTTTCGCTTGGCATTATTTTTTTGTTTTAATTTATTTTGTTTTTACGAGCTTTTTCCGTTATTGGTGGTTGCTGATAATGGTATAGCATTGGTACTACTTTACACAGTTTTACGACAACCGCTGCAATGTAGGGGCTTAATACTAGTTATTATATATACAATTGGTTGACCACTTAGTTACAGTAACTTTGACTTTTTTCTGAATCTCACTTTCTTAAATTTTAACATTGACAAATTACACCCCCTTTCAACTTTTTAAAAACTTTGTTAAATGAAATGTCATATGACCCCTCGAGTTTTACATGCTTTTTATGTGCCTATCGATGTAAATTCAAATTGGTTTATGTATTGACATGATATATTTTTAGAGTACATAATACTTTATGTTTCATGAGCAATGTCATATATAGCACGTTTTGGTACTTATATTTTTAAACTTTTGAGTTAGTCTATGTTTTGACATTTATGTATGTGTCGATATAAATTCAAATTTGTATATGTTTCGACATAATAACATTTTGACAACCTCGAGTTTTACGTGCGTAATTTTATGTACCTGCTTAATATATATTCAAGTTGTTTACATTTTGACATTTTTTTCTTCAGAAATAAGTCATGTAAAGTATAATACATTTTTATACTTATTTTTATATACGTTCTCAGTTGGTCTAATTTTAATCTATAGGGAAAAGTTCATTTGAGAAGAAATTTAATGTGAGAAAAAAAAGAAGAAATGACATAATAGTTAAACATTAAATAGTTTATAACTTCTCTCATTAATTATGTTATCTCTCATTAATAAAGCAAAAAGATTTTATCCTACACATTTCAAAATTTATCCGACATATATCTTACGGTTTCCAGAATTTACCCTACACACATGTAAATTTACCCTACACACATGTAAATTTACCCTACACATTTCAAAATTTATCCTATACATACTAAAATTTATCCTACACATGTAAAAAATTGTCCTTTCGATAAATTATTTTATCTTGAAAGAGTATGTTAAAAAATGAGTTACAAGTTTAATTAATTAGTTAATTAATGACAATTATAGATTTACCTATATGCCCTTTTTCATAACATTAAATACACACATTAAATGAAGAATTTCTATTAATTTAAAAGTTATTCCTTTTATTCTTATAAATTTTTCTTCTCATTTGAACCCTCCACTTAATCTATAAACAATTAAAAAAACAATAGACTCAAATTACATTAAAAGGACCTCACAATACGGGGCATCAATGCCTGTTGTTTAAAACACACAATAAGAAAAGTTTGTGCTTTTTGTAGAGTAGAAATCCGAAATATAAAATGATATGTACCACTTGGATCGGATAGACTAGAAATGGGAAGTGTTTGACAGTGGTGTACATAACCATTTTCAATGGTCTAAATAACATCTCCTATTTGTGTTTGTTGTCTTTTATGTTATATCTGTTTTTGTTTGTAGGTGTTACAGATATATTCTTCAAAGACGATATGAAGGTTTTCTTCAAAGATGCATTTATAGGCAACATGGATTGACAAGGAATGTAAATTTCACATTGTCATTTGTAGCAATGTAAATACACTTTTTACAGTGGTCTTATGAACCCTTACTATTGTGTATATAACCCATTCGTTCAGTGTTTTGTTGAGTTTTTTTGTGCTATTTGCGTTTTGTTTTATAGGTGCTGAGGTTTTCCCCTTTCTGTTAATAAATGTTTTGTGTTTTTTAAACCAGTGCACGTTGTATTTACACCAACGTAAATAGGCGAGAGGAGAGAGAGTGTGATAGTTTTTGTATTTTGTATACTTACACATAAATGGTTGTCATGTCTCTGGTGTCAAAGAGTGCTTGCAAAATTACCGAATTCCCTATTTGACCACTTGTTTTTCTTTTTAAATAAATAAATGACACTTAAAGACAAAAAACCAACATTCAATCTCAACTATTCAATCAGATTAGATTAATGGCTAAAAATGGTTCTCGAGGTTTCAAAACTCACCTTGATTTTCATATTAACCTATATATATATATATATATATATATATATATATATATATATATATATATATATATATATATATATATATATATATATATATAGTGTGTGTGTGTAAGCTTCAATGGGAAACAATAAAAGTGAGCATCTTGGAAACAATTTATTTAACATGTTAAATATACCTTAAAATCAATTAATTTGCTAAAAAATATTTTTTTTTAATTCGAAGCTTTTACATATGAATATGTGTAGAATCTATTCCAATAAAAATCATATTTGTAGAAAACAATTTTTTACCATAAGTAGAAGCTATATATAGGGGATTTTTTTGCCTAAACACATTAAAACTTATCCTATACATTTCGGAATTTATACTACACATATTAAAATTTATCCTTGTAATTTATTGTTGATGCAATTTATGGCTGTCACTGTGCGAATAGGCTAGAAAGAGTGTGTATTGAATATTGTATAGATTAGATACGAACAAACGACCCAAGTGCGAACGAGTACTAGCTCGTACGAGTGACATGTGCCTTGTACGAGTGACAATGTGCTTCGTACGAGTGACTTTGTTGCTCGTACGAGTGATGACATCTCACTCGTACGAATGCCCCTTCGTACGAGTGACAACTTGATAGCTTCGCACGAGCTGTCATGTCTATAAATAGGTGTTGTGTGTTCATTTTTTGTAAGTTTTGGAAGTTCCCTTAGGGGAAACGCTGGCAGATTCTCTCCAGGAACTCCGCCAGCCAGTCAAGATGTATACTCTTTCGGTTTGAATGAACGAATTGAAAAGCTTCCGCTGATTTTGTGCCTACATGTCTATTTCGTTTTGCCGAATCTGTTTTATCCCTAAAGCTTCCGTTTAAAATCGTCGCCGACCACGGGGCCACAACTGGTATCAGAGCTACGGTACTGATTCATTCAATCTAACAGTTGATGAATCACCTACGCTCATGAATTTTGGACGTATGAGGGGTTTTAGACGTAAAAACATCAAATAAACGGACAATCCACAGACACAATGTAAAATTGAAACTATAGGATTGTTAGAGACTGATTTTTGACCAGATCTATGCAAAATCATGTCGAAGTTCGAAGAAATGAAGATTCTGGATCGAAAAACGTAATCAGTTTCGTCCGTACGAGCGAGCCTCTGTGGCTCGTACGAGTGACAATTGGTCACTCGCACGAAGCTCGACTCGTACGGAGCACCACTCGTACGAAGCACCACACGTACAAAGTCTAGCTCGTACGAAGTGGTGACAAAAAAGGCATTTTTTGATCGTATTAACGAGACGAGTGTCCAGAAAAAATTTGGTTATTACAAATTTTTTCGAGATTTTAACTTCTAATTCGGGCTGTTCGGAGACACCGTCTAGAGCTTCAAAGTATAGATTTGATGATACGATCACAAAGAGATGAAGATTTTGGGATAGTCATTGATAACTGCGCAAAACATTTATCATCTGGTGTAGTGATTATTAATGGCCTTAACGTTTAGTCAGCATTTGATCAAAACTACAATTTTGGGAAATTTTCCGCAAAATTTGTGGTACCATATGCTGCACTCGCGCCATAATCTTCATTCCCATAAGAATTCAAGACGTCAGAATTTGCAAAAATGAGGGGGAATAAAAATTTTCACGTATATTTAAAAATTCCGGCATTCGTGACGCTGCAACAGTATCCTGGTGGTTCAGACTACAGATTATCTGGGAAACACAGAGGATCGAAGATTCATTAGAGATGAGATAACGTTTAAGTCTATTCACGAAATAGACTATACATTTGGAAGAATGTTTCTCAGATTCGATGTGATACCAGATAGTTTGTTTCCGATGATTTGCTGATCGAGAAGATTTTTGCGGATATTTATTGATTTGAAGTTTTTTTGGTGTGGTATTTCGAAGTTTCTGTCAATTGTCGATTAGGTTTTGAAGATCGGAGGATCGAGCATAAGGGGAGTGCGCTAAACCGAACGCGGATATGCTTGACGTCAAAACGGAGAAGCTGCATTGTTTAATTTCAAGTTGGTGATTATTCTAGAAAATTTGTAGATCAAGCAAATCAGAGGAGGTCTTGAACCGTGCAAACAACGACCTGAAGATCAATTTATGGAGAAAATTATTTAAGAGGAATGTTGCTTAACCTAGATAATGCAAACCCAGATCTTCAATCAAGGGGAAATTACAACGTCAACAAATACCCGATTGAAGTTGCAGAATATTCAAACATAGCTCTCAGATTTCAAGTTCAAGTTCAAGTTTCGACAGTGACATCCAAGGGGGAAATTGTTGATGCACTTTATGGCCGTCAATGTGCGAATAAGCTAGAAAGAGTGTGGATTGAATATTGTATAGATTAGATACGAACACACGACCCAAGTGCGAACGAGTACTGGCTAGTATGAGTGACATGTGCCTCGTACGAGTGACAATGTGCTTCGTACGAGTGACTTTGTTACTCGTACGAGTGATGAAATCTGACTCGTATGAATGACCCTTCGTACGAGTGACAACGTGCTCGTTTCGCACGAGCTGTCTTGTCTATAAATAGGTGTTGTGTGTTCATTGTTTGTAAATTTTGGAAGTTCCCTTAGGGAAAACGCTGGCAGATTCTCTCCAAGAACTCCGCCAGCCAGTCAAGATGTATACTCTTTCGGTTTGAATGAATGAATTGAAAAGCTTCCGCTGATTCTGTGCCTACATGTCTATTTCGTTCTGCCGAATCTGTTCTATCCCTAAAGTTTCCGTCTAGAATCGTCGCCGACCACGGGCCACATTTATCCTACATATCTCGTAATTTAATCTACACTCTATGTTACTTTTTTAAACATATGTATATTGAAAACAACTTAGAAATTTTATGTAGTTAGCTATTAAAGAGTAAGACTACAAATTAATAATCTATGTAAATTTAAAATATACCATTATTGAAAACATTAAATGCAAATATTAAATTAAGCAAAATGAAACATTCTTGTTGGTTGAAATTTATTCTTTTTTCCCTTACATTTTTTTCTCATTTGAAACCTCACTATATATATGTGTGTCATATATATATATATATTGCTAAATGAAAAACTTGAAAAGTATTCTAGATCACACATTTTCTCCAAACCAATTTATTTATTTCTAATCGCACGTTTTAATAGTTTTTTTGTTTTTGAATGTATATGTGTACTATCAATTATTAAACTATACATATGCGTATAGTATAAAACATATACGTACGATACTTATTTTTCATACACTAGATAAAAACATATTTAAAACCATAATCTTCCTTTATATACAGAACAATCATTAATACACATCTGTATGTTTTGTATGTATATGCACATTATCAAACCTAGATATACAATAACTTTGTTTCGATTCTAAACACGTATATACATATATGTATAGTTAAAGATTTGAAATCTACACATTTGTATTTCAACTATACATATATGTATATATTCAAAAAAAAAAACTAACAAAAAAAACTTCGATTTTTCAAAAACAAATAAATTGCATTTTTTTTGCATTGTTGCCTTAAGAAAATGTGTGGTCTAAAATGTATCTCAAGTTTCTTAATTAGGCTATTGTTTCTAACACGATCCTAACCCTATATGTGACATGGCTACATAACAATATATGGTGGCAAATATGAAACTTGTCCTTATGATGTTCGCATATATTGTCTAGCCATTACATTGTGGCATTATTGGATTCCTTTTATAAAAGGAGTGGGTTATGCATGTACGTGCAACGATACCCATACGAGTTATAATAATATCTGTACTGATATTAGTTGGTCGATATCAGTTATATTTATCAACACCGGTGTGGTATCGACGCTCAATATGATCTTTGATACCTAAAAAAATACTTAATTAGTGGGATAGTTAATTGGTTTAACTAAAGTTGAGGGAGTTACATTATTCAAAAACTAAAAAATAAAAATTTTGCTGTCAAAGTTGAGGAGGTTATATGGTAATTATTTAAAATTTAAAAAATAAAATCAATCGGTCAAACTTTAAATTACTAAAATTTTGTGGTCATAAAAAAGTTGAAAACTATGATAATTATAAACAAATACATCAATCTAACACAACTGGATTTGAGAATGATTACAAAATAATTTCATATTGAATTCATCAAAATGTAATACAATCACAAGGTATAAAGTACTGCCCCCTCACCAGGTGCACTCTCTTTTACTTAGTTCTTGTGAACGGGGATTGAGCTCCCGAAATGAGCAATCGACCTGATCTCGCTCAACTAGCAGAGGCGGAATTCATTGCTAGAGAGGTAGATATGACAAACAAGATAGTACTTACTGTTTAATGCTTCTGATGTATTAAAGACGTTCAAGTTACAAACGCAAGTAAACAAACTGACAGAGCTTCGCCGTATGAAATGACAAAATTTGTACTTAGCTCTAACACAACACTTCCCTATTTATAGGTCGACATGACTCGTACCAAAGTGCGTGCACTAACAAACATCTATGATTCGTACGAAACTGTATTTCGTACGAGTGACTCACTCGTAAGAAACATACTTCTGTTTCGTGCGAATCACAGTGTAAAAACATATAAACTTTACATTTTTTTCATTTAAACATTAACTCGTAAACTTTATAAACATTACAGATGTATCCTAGACGTAGGCAATAGACATTATGCACTCACAAACTCCCCTTTGGATGTTGCCGCAGTCTGGATAATCTTCAAAAACTTCAATTTGATTTGACTTTAACGCCCAAAAAATCTCTTCACCGGCTTTCGACGTTCCTCAGAAGCAATAGGCGTTTGATCGGTCAGAGGACGTCGCTTTAAAAACTGAAAGCTCCTTCACGATGCTATTCTTGAACGTTCAGCAATCCGAGCTTCTTTTTCTTCAGTTTTCTTTAACTCCTTCTTCTCAATCTTTCTCCAGGTTGTTTTCCAGTCCGATCTAGAATGAATATCATTCGCAAAGCACACATTCACGATCTTTTGAAATTGAAGTGCTTGCTCCTGATCCTTTTCTTCGAAACTGATCTTCTATAAAATAATCATTCTATGTCTTTTTTTGAACAATTACTAGCCACATGGGGTCTAGTACTCGAATGCCTCGCCACAACCCATATATTCTTTTGTGTGCTATGACGGCTTCGGTTAATTCTTCTGAAATCTTCCACGAATCTTTATCCGAGTGTACACATATAACAACCTCACCTGTATTTGAATCATAATGCCACCACTTGAAGATTGCATAAAAATCTTGCTCCATTTTGATCAGCGGCATGTTTTTCATCACCCGTGGTTTCTTTACAATCAAAGTAATATCCTACTCCTTTGTCACTGGATCAACTTTAACAATACGTCGTGGATAATGCGGTTTCCAGTGAACAAAACCATGCTTAGCTTCAAATTTGATCAATCTCCACAGCTTTTGGTCACGGAACTTCATCTTTAGATTTATCATCTTGGTTTGCAAAAGTTCCTTTATGTCCCAATAAGGCAGAGTTTTGATGTCACTCAGATATCGGAAGTATTGAATCCCAAATTCCCTTTTAATAGCATAAACATTCAGCTCTTCAATCCAACCCCAACTCAAAATATCCCCTAAAGAAATATCAGCATCTCTTGTGAAAAATGCTAGGGGTCTCTTAAACTTTCGCTCAGGTGAACTTTCCCGAAACCATTTCTTCTTTTGTTCGATAATCTCAGTTGTAGACATCTTTTCAGGAATTGTTCCTTCTTTAACAGCTTCCGATACTTTCCTTTGTAACATCTCAGAGCTTTCTGCTGTAAATAAATCGATAAGCGTTGGGAAATCCTCTGTACCCTGAATGGCATCATTAGCATCATCATCAGAATCACTTTCCACGACAACGTTATCATATACGTTTGCATCCTGTATATCTTCAAAAACATAAGCATTTGGTTCGAAAGCATCTATCTCATTCAGTTCGTCTTCAAAGTCAAAATCGAACTTCTCTCCGCTGATTCCGAGCATTTCTGCTATCTCTTCTTTTGAATAACTATGAATAAACTCCCCTTCCTCAACATCATGCTCAAGATATAATACAAATGGCTTTAGCACGACAGGAACAGAAGATGTAATATTCTCTGTGAAATTTCCTGCCTGCTAAGCATCTACTGTCTCATCAGATTTGTTCATTCTTTCCTCTTTAGCCGTTTAGTTTGCAGAATCATCAAAATACTCGGAAAGATCAACAAATTCATTAATATTTTAATCTATTACACGAATACCCCATCCTCCAACATTATCATCATCGTTACCATCATCCGAACTACTAGAATCTTGATCATTAACATCAACATTTTCAGTATCCTCTGCTTCCTCCTTTTCTGTTTCTTCAACCGTTTCTTTTACTGTCTTTTCCTATCTTTGTCTTCATCAAACAATCTCGATGACGTTGGGAGTTATCCAGAAAAGCTATATCTACATCAATAGGCTTTCCAATCAGAATAAAATTCTTCGGTTCTTCATACACTACGATATCCCAACATTGTACTGGCCCAGATTCTGCTTCTGGCACAGCTTCTTCAGTCACAGAATCCTCCACAATCTTACCCTTACCTTTCCCTAATGCATCGGATTGATGTTTAGCCAATCGTTCTCGTTCTGCAACTCTTTCCCTAGCTTCTTCGCGTTCAATTTCATCCATCGCTGCAGATATACTCAAACCAGACTTCTTTTCAAGAATCTTCTCAAACATATCCATTCTACGATTATTTCTCAACCGTTCTTCCTCGTATTTAGTCATCCGCAGACGTAATCTTTCATTTTAAGAAATAATACTCGCCATCATCGCTTCAAGTTGCTGTTTATCAACAATTAACCCTCCAATTCTTTCAAGCATTTAAAACTTCTCAGCCGTTAACAAGTTTATCTGATCTTGTAATTCAGCTATGCGCACAACGTTCATCGTCACTTGTTTCTGCAAATCATCAATTCTAGGATCATCAAACGGAAATCATCTCCTCTTGGTAGATCGTCTAAATTAATCTCGTAAAAAACGCTTGTGTATTAAACGGCTGTGATGTAGGACGAGATTGTTGAGCATGAGATGGTTGAGACTTTTGTTGAGCCGACTATTGTGGTGCTGGTTGCTAGACAGGCTCTGGATCAGGCATAGATTGTTGAACAGGTTCTGATTCAAATGGTTGCGGTGTTGGTTGTTGTTGTTCTGGTTCTTGTTCAGGAACTGGTGGTTGTTGAACAGGTATCTCCGGTTCAACTTGTTGTTGATCTGGCTCTGGATGCATATGATGTAGAGGAGATGAAATATTCTGCGAAGGTTCCTCCACATTTTCCTCGGTAATAGGATCAGCTCCAGCATCTGTTAGAACAACGTTTGGAGATATGCGAGCTTCCGATCGTGTTCTTTTCCTTTTCTTGACCGGAGTTCTAAACACAGATTCAGATGGAACGTAAGTTGTGCCGTATTCGCCTGTTGCCTTTCTCTTTCGTTCTTCGGCTTTGCGTTTCAGCTCTTCTTGACGTTTCTTTGCCAATTTCTCTGCTCTTTTCTTCTCTCCCGCTCGTCTATCCTCTAAATCAGTACTAGAAAATAGTACTTCTTCAGCTGCTGCCTTGTCACTCTGAAAGCCTGACGTTCTATATCTTCTGCCATCTTTTCAACTGTTTCTTCAACCTCAGGTTCATCCCTCAACCCTGAAATTTCAGTAGCAGATGCAGTTTTTCTCTTTCTCCCTTTGTATGTAGCTTTTCCTCCCTTTTCACCGTCTTTCACGAACCACTGACTTCTCTTTGCCATAAACAATGATAAAGATTTAACTTCCTCTTCATCGTCACCGCTATCGTCCTTCCTCCATTTACCAGGTGCGGGTCAAATATAATCTTTATTCAGAATAGCACCAAACATAGGTTTAGCAACGGGAGCAGACTTCAAATGCACGCTCATCTTTGGTAATGATTGAACATCCATATGCTCAATTTTAAGAACATCGTCTAGAGATTTCTTCATGTCCAGATGTAAATAGTCTAATATCATCTGTATAAACCTTGGATACTGCAAGAATCTTTCCTTCTGAATGTTTTGGATCATCTGAGTAAATATAACTTTAGAAAAGTTATATGGAAGGTTCAGCACTAGCGCAGTAATCATGCACATCTAATAATCCACCAAGTCATCAAAACCACCCTTCCTGTGACCCAATCCATGAATAATAACGTGTACAAGGTATCTGAACGGCGCACTTAGATTTCCTTTCTTGAAAGGAGTAGCATTCACAAAACCCGTATATCCCATCCTGTAAAAACATCCTTTAACTATATGTTCACTAAAGCCTGTTGGATCATACTTGTTATCCTTAAACTCCAACACTACCCTGTCACACCCCGGATTTCCAACCCCGAAATCCAAACACCAGTGGGCCCGGGTGGGGAGTATCGTGACAACAGTTGATAACATCATAGTTAATTAAACACGACACAACGGAAGTCTTGGAGTAAAATTACTATTACAAACCGAAATGTTTGAAATCTAAAATAATATACAGGCTCGTAATAGAAGATCCACAGGCGGATCGTAAAATGTACAAGAAAGAATACAAAACAGACTTTAGGCAGATCTAAGGATTTACAAGATCCTCTTTTTCTCTACCGAGCAGCTTCCGGCCTATTTCGTATTATACCTGCAGATTAGCCTTTGGAAGATACGTCAGCTTACGCTGGTAAATACACCCAACTGACTCATTTTGAAAACACTAAAATTATTTTAAGTGCAAACGGCACAAAATCTTTTATTAACTTAGGAAGGTTAACCTTGCAATGGACCATGCAATAATAATTTACCGTATCCCAAGCCCTTATAGGGGAAATAAGTCGAGAGTATTTACCTGAGATTGCTTTCTTCTTTTATTTTTAAATAACTCAGCCGTATACAAAAGTACTGATTGCAGATAGCTTTAACCGAGAAGTCTCTAGTCTGGATTATGGCATAAACTAGCCAATTAAATACTAACGGTTGTATAAACCGAATAGTGTACATGATCATTACGTATAACGCTTGATTAAACGATGATCAGATAGAATGTAGTTTAAACCCGACAAGTACTTGACTTGTATAATATGGGTAAACTATAAACATTCTGGATTTTGAACTTAAAATGATAAGGTTAAACCCGTTACGGTTGAATTCCGTAAAATAGTCACATATACGTAACTGTGCGCATAATAGCGATATCGGGTAACCGGATAAGTTATGGACAAGCTCTATATGCCATTATACTTTAATAAGTTAAGATATCAGTAGGATATCAACTTGTATGCCCGTTGAGGTTTTAAAACGAAATTATGCCTTATAGGTGCATTTCGGTAATTTCGTATCGTATAAAAAGAAATTAAATAAAATTTAAGTTTCATGAGTATTCTGGAAAAATAATTTATTTATGATATAATATCAGTAGGATATCAAATATATGTGTATTTTACCTTTTATGACCAAACTATGCACTGAATGGGCATTTTGGTCATTTTACACATAGTTTATAAATAATTTGGGATTCTGAGTTTATAATAAGTACCTACTGTAAATATATTTAAAATAAGTTTTACATTCAGTAGGTAACAAGTCTTGGTCCACTAATATGGTTTAAAACCATACTATGCGCCGAAACGGCGTTTATGTCGTAAAGTGATGTCTTTAGGCGATGTTTATGAAAACTGATGTTTGGATCAGATTAAAATGTTTAAAATATTTTAATTAGTATAACATATCGGTAAGTAAGTGATTTATCTCGAAAAGATTTGATTAAAACTATTTTATAAGCCACAGGGGCTAAAACCGTCATTTATCGACATAGATTAAAGACTTGTTTAAAAACTCAGTTTATAACTTGGTTTAATATCCCAAATAATCCTACTTATGATATTATATTATTAGAAATTCATTTTCAAGTTCATTACCATTTGAAACCTTGTTTTATGCAAAAAGGTCATTTTGGTCAAAGATGGCATAATTATGGAACTTGCGCATAAACTTGGATTCTGATAATGATCATGTAATATAACCTCTGAGGGTTATGCTATATTATATTATGATCATAATGCAACTTTAGATCAGTGGGTAGCTAATCTAAATCGGGTCAGAATCGGAAGTCAAAGCAGAAGTCAAACCTTGCGACTTTCGGTTGCGAACCGACCCTAGAACTGAAATTGACGAGCCGAACATGTTCGTACATGTTCTAATAATTATTACCAACTTGTTTAAGTGTCAAAACAGGTTTCATAACATATATAAGATCAATTTATGATTTTTCCGAAAAATGGCCTGTTTGACTTTTTAATATCATAACTTTGACCCGTCAATTGGTCTAGCAAACGTGATCTTCAGGAGGTGCCCTTTATAGGGACTAACACCTACCTTACTATGATCACTTAGCCATGTTCATTTTGAACAATGGCTCGACCATAATGGTCTTAACCGAAAGTCAAAGCGTTTTACGTAAAACGCTTGACTTTAGGTATAGAAGCCTATAAACGAGAATGCACAAGGAAGGAACACTTACTAGTGATTCGTAGATGCAAAAGAACTATGTTGGACTGCTCCTTTTAGTTGGAACTTCCAGAGGAGGGAGAAAAGTGAATAAGAAAGGTGCAAGTTGAAATGGTGAACTTAAGCAAATATTTATAGTTGGAGAGCTCAAAGGAGGTGAAGCCAGGTATCTAGGGGTGTAAGAAGAAGCTTACAAGTGTCCCAAAACGTGGCATAGCTGATTAGGGAGGCCATGGTTTCGATTTAATGGTTTTGGACCTTTGCTTGGGCTCCAAAACAAACTTTCTGCTGCAGGTCTGTTCTCGCGGGGCGCGAGAGACACAGGCTGGGCCTCTCGCTGCCCGTGACCGCCCCTATTTCAGTTTTAAAATTTGACACTTTGGCCCCTAAACTATATAAAGCTTATAAAAATGATTTTAAATACAATTTTGGCACTTTTAGCCCTCCGTAGCCAATACTTGGCATACTCGGGATTATCATTATTGAGCACTCGGTTTGTTAAAAGGTCACTTAGAGGTATAAATTAACATGTTGACACTTTTAATCCCTCCAATATCCAACTTTCACATATTTACAGAATTGAACTCTTTCGTCCAACAAACGGTACGTATGAGAGTTAGGACTTCACAAAGGATCACTCAGAGGCTTATCACAAGCATGTTGATTCCGATGTCACCCAGAGGCTAGGCATGTTGACATATTAGTCACTCAGAGGCCAAGTTTCAAGCATGTTGACATATCAGTCACTCAGAGGCTAATGATTTAAGCATGTTGACGTATCAGTCACTCAGAGGCTATTATTTATGCATGTTGACATCGGTTCGTCACTCAGAGGCGCAATCTTGAGCATGTTGACGCCTTTAGTCCTTATTGGTCTTTAACAGATAATTATATAAAATACAACACTTGTCACTATACTATTGGACACGATTTTACAGGGTGTTACATCCTCACCCCCTTAAAAGAAATCTCGACCTCGAGATTTTATTCAAAATGATGGGGTATTTTTGTCGCATAGTGGACTCAACCTCCCATGTATACTCAGGACCTCTAAAAGCGTCCCACTTAACCTTTACTATAGGTATCATCTTTTTTCAGAGCTTCTTAACCTGTCGATCCTCGATCGAAATTGGTTTCTCAATGAACCTTAGGTTTTCATCAATTAGCACCTCATTGTGCGACATTGCTAGCGACTCATCGGCTAGACATTTCTTAAGATTAGATATGTGGAATACATCATGGATTCCACTAAGCTCCTCTGGAAATCTGAGCTTATAGGCTACTGTGCCGACACATTCGACTATCTCGAATGGTCCAATATATCTTGGTCTTAACTTTCCTTTCTTTCCAAACGCATCACACCTTTCCAGGGTGATACTTTTAGCATGACTTTGTCCCCTACTTCGAACTTAAGAGGTTTACGCCTCTTGTCAGCATAGCTCTTCTGCCTATCCCTTGCAGCTTTGAGACAATCACGGATTTGCACAATCTTTTCCGTGGTCTCCAGGACAATCTCAGGTGCTGAAAGTTGGGCATCCCCAACTTCTGCCCAACATACGGGCGTTCTACATCTTCTCCCATACAAGGCCTCAAAAGGAACAGCCTTGATGCTTGTATGATAGCAATTATTGTAGGAGAATTCTATTAGGGGTAAGTGGTCATCCCAACTTCCGCCTAAATCAATCACACATGCCTTGAGCATGTCTTCTAGAGTCTGTATAGTACGTTCACTTTGACCATTAGTCTGCGGATGGTAAGCCGTACTAAAGTTTAGTCGTGTGCCTAAAGATTATTGCAAACTTTTTCAAAAGTGAGATGTGTATCTAGTATCTCTATCAGATACAATAGATACTGGCACACCGTGTAAGGACACTATCTTGTCCACATACAACTTAGCCAATTGATCTGAATTATACGTCTCTTTAATTGGCAAGATGTGAGCTGAAATAGTGTCATTTCCACTTTTGGTCTTAGGTAACTTGGTAATCAAGTCCATAGTTACCATTTCCCATTTCCAAGTGGGAATTTCTAATTGTTGTAGTAGTCCTGACGGTTTCTGATGTTCATCCTTAACTTGCGAACACGTCAGACACTTAGCTACATAAGTGGCTACCCATCCACCAATAATTCTTCTTCAAATCTTGATACATCTTGTCACCACCCGGGTGAACAGAGTATCTTGAATTATGCGCTTCCAGGAGGATTAGATTCCTAAGTCCTCCAAAGATCGGAACCCAAATTCTATCATTAAATCTTAGGATTCCATCATTTCCAGGCGTTAATTGATCAATGGTTCTGCCTAATCCCTCATTAGGGATGTTAGCCTCTAACAAGGCTTGCTTATGCGCATCTAATAGCTTCTCACTCAAGCAATTTCTGAGCTCAATGCTCTTAGCATTAATCCTTATAGGTTTAACCTTCTCCTTGCGACTTAAGGCATCGGCAAATATATTTGCCTTGCCTGGATGGTAGCAAATCTCACAATCATAATCGTTAAGTGTTTCCATCCACCGACGTTGTCGCATGTTCAGTTCTTTCTGATTGAACAGGTGTTGGAGACTTTTATGGTCTGTGTATATAGCACACTTTGTGCCATACAAGTAATGTCTCCATAGTTTTAGTGCAAATACAACAGCACCCAGTTCCAAATCATGGGTGGTGTAATTCCTTTCATGCACCTTTATTTGTCGGGATGCATAGGCAATTACCTTACCATTTTGCATTAGCTCACAACCCATACCAGTGTGCGAAGCATCACAATAGACAACAAAGTTCTCAATACCCTCGGATAGAGATAACACAGGAGCGTTGCTCAACTTGTGTTTAAGAATCTCAAAAGATTCTTGTTGCTTTGGACCCCAATTATACTTAATATTCTTACGGGTCAAGTAAGTTAAAGGAGTGGCTATTTTTGAAAAGTTCTCAATGAACCTCCTATAATAACCAGCCAATCCCAAGAAACTACGAACCTCCGTTGGGGTCTTGGGCACTTCCCAATTCATTATGGCCTCAATTTTGGAGGGATCCACTTGGATACCACGCTCACTTACCATGGGTCCAAGAAATTGGACTTTTCTAAGCCAAAATTTGCATTTAGAGAACTTCGCATAAAGTTTCTCCCGCCTTAATAATTCTAGGATGCACCGAAGATGTTTCTCGTGATCATCTTGATTACGAGAATAGATAAGTATGTCGTCTATGAAGACAATGACAAACTTATCCAAATATCATGAGATCCATGAATGCTGCTGGTGCATTTGTGAGCCCAAAAGGCATCACTAAAAATTCAAAATGACCATAGCGAGTCCTGAAGGCTGTCTTAGGAACATTTTCACTTCTAACCTTTAGTTGATGAATCCTGATCTCAAATCTATTTTAGAAAAGTAACTAGCCCCTTGAAGTTGGTCGAATAAATCATCGATCCTGGGGAGAGGATATCTATTCTTAATGGTTAGCTTGTTCAGCTCCCGATAGTCGATGTACATTCGCGTCAAACCGTCTTTCTTCTTTACAAACATAATAGGAGCTCCCCAAGGTGAGGAACTAGGCTGAATAAAGCCTTTTTCTAAAAGTTCATCTAATTGCATCCTCAATTCCTTCATTTCCGTCGGTGCTAACCGATACGGAGCTCTAGCAACAGGTGCTGCTCCTGGTAGGATATCAATCTTAAAGTCCACTTGCCTATCTGGAGGTAGGCCTGGTAATTCTTCAGGGAAAACATCGGGATATTCCGAGATAACTGGTTGATCTTCAAGGTTCGGCTTTGGTTCATTTATGGTAACTTGTGCCATATAGATGACACAGTCTCTTCTCAAACACTTGGATGCCTTAAATAACGACACCTTGTCTGGAAATCCATAGTGTGAGTCTCCAGGGATGGTGATCATTTCACCAGATGGGGTCTTAATCTCGATGAGCTTTTTATCGCAGGCAATGCGGGCTTGGTTATGAGATAACCAATCCATGCCTAAGACAACATTGAATCCCGCCAATATCATTGCCAAAAGAGAGATATGGATGGAATGATTCTTAATGGATATAGAGCATCCATCAAGAATGGAAGAAGCAGTTTCTAAGGTTCCATCGCGAGTTCTATCTCATAAATTTTATCTAGAGTTCTTATGGGTAAATTTAATAGTTTACTAAAATTATGATCAACAAATGATTTATCCGCACCCGAATCGAAAAGAACTCTAGCATAAATATCATTAATGGGGGAAGTACCTGTTATGACGTTATTGTCATTAACAGCTTCCTTAGCAGTTAGCCGAAAGGCGCGTGCATTCCCCTTCTTGGCCTCTCCAGGCTTTGGATTATTATTCCTTGAATTCTTAGGGCAGCTAGTTGCAATGTGCCCTTTTTCATTGCAAATATAACAAAAAGTATCCTTAAGATCTTTACAATCTAGGGTATTATGCCCCCTTCTTTTACATATGCCACAAGGTCTAGCTTGTGGTCAGGATTACACTGTCCCAGTGTCTTCGGTTGCAAGTCTTACAGAATGGCATCACATCCGACTTGCTTTGGTTCCTTTTAAACCCGAACCTCCCTTTATTTTTCTTATTAAATCTATAGGAGTTGTCTTCCTCTCTCTTCCTTTTCCAGTCAGTTTCAGGCTTGACTGACTTCTGCCTCACTATATCAAGGGTGAAGGAGAGAGATAGGTCAACAGCAGACCTATAGGTACTAGGCTGAGCAGGCTTTACCATGCCCTTAATATCGGGCGCTAATCCATTTATAAAACGCGCAATGTGTTTGGATTCAAGAGTGATAAGATAGGAAACTAACCTAGATAAGGAATTAAAGTCGGAAACATACTTCCGACAGTCTAGGTTTTTCATGGAAAGAGACAAGAAGTCTGTCTCTATTTTCTCCACCTCATGGGTTGGGCAATAAGTTTCCTTTTTTAATTCAACAAACTTGGACCATCCCAAGTTGTACAGGTGTACCTTACCTGTTGATTGAATCATGGCCTTCCACCATGTTAGGGCATCGCCCTTGAAAGATTGTGATACATACTTGACCACATCCTTTTCAGCACAACTGCTGATGTCAACGATAGTCTCCATTTCGTCTAGCCACTTTAGAGCTTCTACGGCTCCTTTTTCCCCATTAAAGTCTCGGGGTTTACTGGAGACAAAGTATTTGTAGGTACATTCGTTCTCGGAAGAACGGGACCTATCAGCATAGTCTATCCTCTTAGGTTCACTCTTCACATTGATGAGTGAACAAAGCTCTCCTTATGAGTTGAGGATGGTGGAATTGATAGAGGTCTAGAGCGAGTGGCACTCGGCTCTCTTAGCTTTTCTATGGCCTTACCCATGGCCTTTTCCACAGCCGCATCAATGCGAGCTTGAAAGTCGTTATCATTTATGGCTATATTTTCAGTGTCTTTGACGTTCCGATGGCTACTCTGTGCCTCATTGGAATTAGCCATTCTTCAAAGCCTTGGTTGTATAAACCAAATAAAATTTCTCTTAGCCATGGTATAATAACCATTCGGCTTTTTAAACATTGGTTATAAGAAATTCCATTGCCTAGCTAGTGTGAATAACATCACAACTCTTAGGCTTAATATAACTATATTTGGCCTAGGTCTTAATAGGACCATCATAGGCAAATTACAATTTGGACGGAGTCCATTTATTATTAGACAGGCGATCGCAGTGTCACAACTGTCATAACAATTATATAGCACATAGGGTTGTCACCAAGGACATCTTAATATATGGCACATAGGCCTGTCACTAATGGAAATAGGATATGGTACTTAGGCCTGTCACTAATGGACATATAATAGGGCACATAGGCACAATATTGCTAATGGATGTTTAATTATCATCGCACTAATGATAGTAGTCTGGATCAAATAGTTCACATGGGCTTTATAGAATAGATCATAACCCGAAAGGGTAATACATCACTAATGGATGTTTAATCACCGCACTGGTGATACTAGCCGGGATCACACAGATCACAAAGGTTATATAACCGGTATCAAAAGGGTTATATAAAATACATCTCTAATGGATGTTCAATCACCACACTGGTGATATTAGCTGGGATCACACAGATCACAAGGGCTTTTTAGCCGGGATCAAATAGATCACAAGGGCTTTATAAGGTTAGGACATAGTCCATTACCTTGAAGGCTAGTGTGATTCCTCAAGTCACACTACCAAGAGTATGCACATTACTTGAATGTTAACATAAGAGGATCTTAATGGTTGATTATAAGTCCGGGTCGCATTGACCTTAATGACTTGGAGGCTTGAACTTAGTCCACCACCTTTAGATAGAAGGATAACTTCCCTTAACTATCATATATTTGGCCAAATATGTGGTCTGTGCCACTTGGCAATAATCAAAACCATTAAGATCTTTTTGGAATTATATCGCAGAGCATAAATTTCGAATAAAATCGAGACGCTCGTTTTCAAGAGGATGAATATATATATATATATATATATATATATATATATATATATATATATATATATATATAATTCCAAAGTACTTCATTAAATTTCCATAAGAAATTATAATACTTGAAACAAATAAATGAAACTAATTGTCCATGCAAGGACTAAAAGAAACCAAATGTCCATGCAGGGACTAAAGAAATAATAATGTCCATGCAGAGACTACATATAATAGAAAAGACTTCACTCGTCTTTCTTTCCCTTGACTAGTTTGGAGAGTTTCTTGAAGAACTTATTTGTCTTCTTCTCCATTTTCTCTGCCTGCTGCTGCATCTCTTTCATTCTTTCTAAGGCCTCATTGATGGCCTCAAGTGGTGGCGGAGGTTGTGGTTGGGGTTGTGGCATAACCGGATACTGGTACCCATAAGTTGGATATCCAGTTGGTGGATAAGTAGGTGGGAAAGGAGACGAGTAAAATGCGTTGTGCATAACCACCTGCATGTATGGGTCTTGCGACATTGTTTGATAGTCTACCGGTGTAGACGAGTTAAAAGGATCATATCCAGACGTGTCTGGATATGTAGGGATTGGGTTAGTATAACCCGATGGTGGTGGTTGTACTGTAGGTGTTGGTGTTGGTTCCACTATAGGTGGAACATTAGAGGGTCCACCCATTTGTGGGTCCTCTTGAATGGTGGGGTAAGAATTGGGCAAAGGTGGCAGCGATCCCGACCTTTGTCCGGCACGCACCGACATACGTGCTCCACGCTTCCTCCTTGGTGGTTCAGGCGGTGGTTGAGGTTGGTCCACTGGTTCCATGTGGACATCTTCTTGAACCAGAGGTGGTTGAGAGTGGTGAGAAGGAGTGTGGGTGAAAGTGAATTGATTCCAGTATTGGTCCCACTCGTTAGGACCTTGGTAGGACGATCCGGCATATGAGTTTGAATCGCTCAAAATTTCAATGGGATGCACATTTGATCCCGATGGTGGCATCTCTGGGTCGGAGTCCTCGTCCATAGGATGTGGCTCGTCCAACTAATTTTGATCGGCTGGAGGCGTGTTTAAGTAATGGTTGGGGTTAAACTCTTTGTGGTGGGAGTGGTGAGAATGGGAATGGTGAGAATGGTAGGAGTGGTGTGAGTGGTAAGAATTTTGGGAATGTGAGTGAGAGTGTCTATTAGAGACGGAACGTCTCGCTGGTTGCCATGGAGACGAATCTCCTGATTCTTGATAATTATCTGAATTATGAGGTTGAGGAATACGCCCCGATGGTCCTCCCTTGATTGGACCTTTTCCTCGTCCACTTTGTCCTCTCACACGTGGCGACATTTTCCTGTTAAAATCATTTCAAAAACATACTATAACTTAATAATGAAATGAGTAATCCTAGGTCAATGCCTAGACGCGGAAGTCTAAGAAATGTGCTCGTGTAAGTTTGAGACTAAACACAAAAGGCTAGTGTTTAATTCTCTCAAACGTTGGCTCTGATACTAACCCTGTCACACCCCAGATTTCCAACCCCGAAATCCAAACACCGGTGGGCCCGGGTGGGGAGTATCGTGACAACAGTTGATAACATCATAGTCAATTAAACATGACACAGCGGAAGTCTTGGATTAAAATTACTATTACAAACTGAAATGTTCCAAATCTAAAATAATATACAGGCTCGTAATAGAAGATCCACAGGCGGATCGTAAAATGTACAAGAAAGAATACAAAACAGACTTTAGGCAGATCTAAGGATTTACAAGATCCTCTTATTCTCTACCGAGCAGCTTCCGGCCTATTTCGTATTATACCTGCAGATTAGCCTTTGGAAGATACGTCAGCTTACGCTGGTAAATACACCCAACCGACTCATTTTGAAAACATTAAAAATGATTTTAAGTGCAAACGGCACAAAATCTTTTATTAACTTAGGAAGGTTAACCTTGCAATGGACCATGCAATAATAATTTACCATATCCCAAGCCCTTATAGGGGAAATAAGTCAAGAGTATTTACCTGAGATTACTTTCTTCTTTTATTTTTAAATAACTCAGCCGTATACAAAAGTACCGAGTGCAGATAGCTTTTACCGAGAAGGCTCTAGTCTGGATTATGGCATAAACTAGCCAATTAAATACTAACAGTTGTATAAACCGAATAGTGTACATGATCATTACGTATAACGCTTGATTAAACGATGATCAGATAGAATGTAGTTTAAACCCGACAAGTACTTGACTTGTATAATATGGGTAAACTATAAACATTCTGGATTTTGAACTTAAAATGATAAGGTTAAACCCGTTACGGTTGAATTCCGTAAAATAGTCACATATACGTAACTGTGCGCATAATAGCAATATCGGGTAACCGGATAAGTTATGGACAAGTTCTATATGCCATTATACTTTAAATAAGTTAAGATATCAGTAGGATATCAACTTGTATGCCCGTTGAGATTTTAAAACGAAATTATGCCTTATAGGGGCATTTCGGTAATTTCGTATCGTATAAAAAGAAATTAAATAAAATTTAAGTTTACGATCATGAGTATTCTGGAAAAATAATTTATTTATGATATAATATCAGTAGGATATCAAATATATGTGTATTTTACCTTTTATGACCAAACTATGCACCGAAGGGGCATTTTGGTCATTTTACACATAGTTTATAAATTATTTAGGATTCTGAGTTTATAATAAGTACCTACTGTAAACATATTTAAAATAAGTTTTAAATTCAGTAGGTAACAAGTCTTGGTCCACTAATATGGTTTAAAACCATACTATGCGCCGAAACGGCGTTTATGTCGTAAAGTGATGTCTTTAGGCGATGTTTATGAAAACGGATGTTTGGATCAGATTAAAATTTTTAAAATATGTTAATTAATATAACATATTGGTAAGTAAGTGATTTATCTCGAAAAGATTTGATGAAAACTATTTTATAAGCCACATGGGCTAAACCCGTCATTTATCGACATAGTTTAAAGACTTGTTTAAAAACTCAGTTTATAACTTGGTTTAATATCCCAAATAATCCTACTTATGATTTTACATTAGTAGAAATTCATTTTCAAGTTCATTACCATTTGAAACCTTGTTTTATGGAAAAAGGGCATTTTGGTCAAAGATGGCATAATTATGGAACTTGTGCATAAACTAGGATTCTGATTATGATCATGTAATATAACCTCGGAGGGTTATGCTATATTATATTATGATCAAAATGCAACTTTAGATCAGTGGGTAACTAATCTAAATCAGGTCAGAATCGAAAGTCAAAGCAGAAGTCAAACCTTGCGACTTTCGGTTGTGAACCGACCCTAGAACTGAAATTGATGAGCCGAACATGCTCCTACATGTTCTAATAATTATTACCAACTTGTTTAAGTGTCAAAACAGTTTTCATCACATATATAAGATCAATTTATGATTTTTCCAAAAAAATGGCATGTTTGACTTTTTAATATCATAACTTTGACCCGTCAATTGGTCTAGCAAACGTGATCTTCAGGAGGTGCCCTTTATAGGGACTAACACCTACCTTACTATGATCACTTAGCCATGTTCATTTTGAACAATGGCTTGACCATAATGGTCTTAACCTAAAGTCAAAGCATTTTACGTAAAACGCTTGACTTTAGGCTATAGAAGCCTATAAACAAAAATGCACAAGGAAGGAACACTTATCAGTGATTCTATGTAAAAGAACTATGTTGGACTGCTCCTTTTAGTTAGGAACTTCCGGAGGAGGGAGAAGAGTGAATAAGAAAGGTGCAAGTTGAAATGGTGAACTTAAGCACCTATTTATAGTTGGAGAGCTCGGTGAAGCCAGGTATCTAGGGGTGTAAGAAGAAGCTTACAAGTGTCCCAAAACGTGGCATAGCTGATTAGGAAGGCCATGGTTTCGGTTTAATGGTTTTGGAGCTTTGCTTGGGCTCCAAAACAAACTTTCTGCTGCAGGTCTGTTGTCGCGGGGCGCGAGAGACAAAGGCCGGGTCTCTCGCGGCCCGCGACCGCCCCTATTTCAGTTTTAAAATTTGACACTTTTGCCCCTAAAATATATAAAGCTTATAAAAATGATTTTAAATACTATTTTGGCACTTTTAGCCCTCCGAAGCCAATACTTGGCATACCCGGGATTATGCCCGAGCATTATTGAGCACTCGGTTCGTTAAAAGGTCACTTAGAGGTATAAATTAACATGTTGGCACTTTTAATCCCTCCAATATCCAACTTTCACATATTTACAGAATTGAACTCTTTCGTCTAACAAATGGTACGTTTGAGAGTTAGGACTTCACAAAGGATCACTCAAAGGCTTATCACAAGCATGTTGATTCTGATGTTACTTAGAGGCTAGGCATGTGACATATTAGTCACTCAGAGGCCAAGTTTCAAGCATGTTGACATATCAGTCACTCAGAGGCTAATGATTTAAGCATGTCGACGTATCAGTCACTCAGAGGCTGTTATTTATGCATGTTGCCATCGGTTCGTCACTCAGAGGCTCAATCTTGAGCATGTTGACGCCTTTAGTCCTTATTGGTCTTTAACAGACAATTATATAAAATACAACACGTGTCACTATACTATTGGACACGTTTTTACAGGGTGTTACACTTTCCGAATCAACTCTTTAGTAATCTTCACTTGAATATCCACATCGTTAATCTTCACTGCTGGTATAATGGCATTGTCGTCAATACTATATTCTGCAGCATTCCAGAAATATTCCACATGTGATAGATATGCCATATGTCTATCTGTTATCCCCTTTGTCACTCTAATCCTTGTATGAAATCCAAAATACTTTGATATGCTGCTATCTCTGGGATTTTAGCATCTGTAACACAGCATATGTTGTGCACTGGAGGAAATCCGGATCTCTTGGCCTGTACAAGACAATAATAAACAACCGTTAGAAAATTTTCAAACTTTCAAAAATTCTTCACTGATTTGTACTAAAACCTATGTTTCGTACGAAAACACTATATTGATCAAAAGTATTAAACTTTCAAAGTATCTTTCTCTTGATTCGTAAAAAACCTATGTTTCGCACGAAACTTTATTTGATCAAAAATTTTGAAGATTTTCAACTTTCTCTCTATGTTTCGTACAAAATCCTCTGATTCACACAAAACATTCATTTGTTCAAAAATTGAAAGTTAAAGTTCATGTTATTCATACGATTCACTTGTTTCGCACAAAATTCTATACTTAATCAATTTGCTTTGAAATCTTATTTCGTGCGGAACAATTCAGTCGTACCAAATCATCGTCATCCCATCCAAGTATAATCCGAACCTAAAACTTGTTGTTTTTAGCAAATTGATAGTTAATTTTCAGGTTATTAGAAGAAGCTTACAAGTGACTAGGGGTGTAAGAAGAAGCTTACAAGTGTCCCAAAACGTGGCATAACTGATTAGGAAGGCCATGGTTTCGATTTAATGGTTTTGGAGCTTTGCTTGGGCTCCAAAACAAACTTTCTGCCGCAGGTCTGTGCTCGCGGGGCGCGAGAGACACAGGCCAGGTCTCTCGCGGCCCGCGACCGCCCTTATTTTAGTTTTAAAATTTGACACTTTGGCTCCTAAACTATATAAAGCTTATAAAAAAAGATTTTAAATACTATTTTGGCACTTTTAGCCCTCCGTAGCCAATACTTGGCATACCCGGATTATGCCCGTGCATTATTGAGCTCCCGGTTCGTTAAAAGGTCACTCAGAGGTATAAATTAACATGTTGAAACTTTTAATCTCTCCAATATCCAACTTTCACATATTTACAGAATTGAACTCTTTCGTCCAACAAACGGTACGTATGAGAGTTAGGACTTCACAAAGGATCTCTCAAAGGCTTATCACAAGCATGTTGATTCGATGTCACTCAGAGGCTAGGCATGTTGACATATTAGTCACTCAGAGGCCAAGTTTCAAGCATGTTGACATATCAGTCACTCAGAGGCTAGTGATTTAAGCATGTTGACGTATCAGTCACTCAGAGGATATTATTTATGCATGTTGCCATCGTTCGTCACTCAGAGGCTCAATCTTGAGCTTGTTGACGCCTTTAGTCCTTATTGGTCTTTAACAGACAATTACATAAAATACAACACATGTCACTTTACTATTGGACACGTTTTTACAGGGTGTTACACTTTCTGAATCAACTCTTCAGTAATCTTCACCAGAATATCCACATCGTTAATCTTCACTGCTGGTATAATGGCATTGTCGTCAATACTATATTCTGCAGCATTCCAGAAATATTCCACATGTGACAGATATGCCATATGTCTATCTGTTATCGCCTTTGTCACTCTAATCCATGTAAGAAAATCCAAAATATTTCGATATGCTGCTATCTCTGGGATTTTAGCATCTGTAACACAGCATATGTTGTGCACTGGAGAAAATCCGGATCTCTTGGCCTGTACAAGACAATAATAAACAACCGTTAGAAAATTTTCAAACTTTCAAAAATTCTTCACTGATTCGTACTAAAACCTATGTTTCGTACGAAAACACTATATTGATCAAAAGTATTAAACTTTCAATGTATCTTTCTCTTGATTCGTAAAAAACCTATGTTTCGCACGAAAGTTTATTTGATCAAAAATTTTGAACATTTTAACTTTCTCTCTATGTTTCGTACAAAATCCTATGATTCGCACAAAACATTCATTTGTTCTAAAATTGAAAGTTAAAGTTCATGTTATTCATACGATTCACTTGTTTGCACAAAATTCTATACTTAATCAATTGCTTTGAAATCTTATTTAGTGCGGAACAATTCAGTCGTACCAAATCATCGTCGTCCCAAATTTGTCCAAGTATAATCCGAACCTAAACTTGTTGTTTTTAGCAAATTGAGAGTTAATTTTCAGGTTTTTAGAAGAAGCTTACAAGTGTCTAGGGGTGTAAGAAGAAGCTTAAAAGTGTCCCAAGACGTGGCATAGCTGATTAGGAAGGCCATGGTTTCGATTTAATGGTTTTGGAGCTTTGCTTGGGCTCCAAAATAAACTTTCTCGCAGGTCTGTGTCTCGTGGGGCGCGAGAGACACAGGCCGGGTCTCTCGCGGCCCGTGACCGCCCTATTTCAGTTTTAAAATTTGACACTTTGGCCCTAAACTATATAAAGCTTATAAAAAAGATTTTAAATACTATTTTGGCACTTTTAGCCCTCCGTAGCCAATACTTGGCATACCCGGATTATGCCCGGGCATTATTGAGCTCCCGGTTCGATTAAAAGGTCACTCAGAGGTATAAATTAACATGTTGATAACTTTTAATCCCTCCAATATCCAACTTTCACATATTTACAGAATTGAACTCTTTCGTCCAACAAACGGTACGTTGAGAGTTAGGAGTTCACAAAGGATCACTCAAAGGCTTATCACAAGCATGTTGATTCTGATGTTACTTAGAGGCTAGGCATGTTGACATATTAGTCACTCAGAGGCCAAGTTTCAAGCATGTTGACATATCAGTCACTCAGAGGCTAATGATTTAAGCATGTCGACGTATCAGTCACTCAGAGGCTGTTATTTATGCATGTTGCCATCGGTTCGTCACTCAGAGGCTCAATCTTGAGCATGTTGACGCCTTTAGTCCTTATTGGTCTTTAACAGACAATTATATAAAATACAACACGTGTCACTATACTATTGGACACGTTTTTACAGGGTGTTACACTTTCCGAATCAACTCTTCAGTAATCTTCACTTGAATATCCACATCGTTAATCTTCACTGCTGGTATAATGGCATTGTCGTCAATACTATATTCTGCAGCATTCCAGAAATATTCCACATGTGATAGATATGCCATATGTCTATCTGTTATCCCCTTTGTCACTCTAATCCTTGTATGAAAATCCAAAATACTTTGATATGCTGCTATCTCTGGGATTTTAGCATCTGTAACACAGCATATGTTGTGCACTGGAGGAAATCCGGATCTCTTGGCCTGTACAAGACAATAATAAACAACCGTTAGAAAATTTTCAAACTTTCAAAAATTCTTCACTGATTCGTACTAAAACCTATGTTTCGTACGAAAACACTATATTGATCAAAAGTATTAAACTTTCAAAGTATCTTTCTCTTGATTCGTACAAAAACCTATGTTTCGCACGATATTTGATCAAAAATTTTGAATATTTTAAACTTTCTCTCTCTGTTTCGTACAAAATCCTATGATTCGCAACAAACATTCATTTGATAAAAAAATTGAAAGTTAAAGTTCATGTTATTCATACGATTCACTTGTTTCGCACAAAATTCTATACTTAATCAATTTGCTTTGAAATCTTATTTCGTGCGGAACAATTCAGTCGTACCAAATCATCGTCGTCCCAAAATTTGTCCAAGTATAATCCAAACCTAAAACTTGTTGTTTTTAGCAAATTGAGAGTTAATTTTCAGGTTTTTAGAAGAAGCTTACAAGTGTCTAGGGGTGTAAGAAGAAGCTTAAAAGTGTCCCAAAACGTGGCATAGCTGATTAGGAAGGCCATGGTTTCGATTTAATGGTTTTGGAGCTTTGCTTGGGCTCCAAAACAAACTTTCTGCTGCAGGTCTGTTCTCGCGGGGCGCGAGAGACACAGGCCGGGTCTCTCGCTACCCGCGACCGCCCTTATTTCAGTTTTAAAATTTGACACTTTGGCCCCTAAACTATATAAAGCTTATAAAAATGATTTTAAATACTATTTTGGCACTAGCCCTCTGTAGCCAATACTTGGCATACCCGGATTATGCCCGGGCATTATTGAGCTCCCGGTTCGATAAAAGGTCACTCAGAGGTATAAATTAACATGTTGAAACTTTTAATCCCTCCAATATCCAACTTTCTACATAATTGAACTCTTTCGTCCAACAAACGGTACGTATGAGAGTTAGGACTTCACAAAGGATCACTCAGAGACTTATCACAAGCATGTTGATTCCGATGTCACTCAGAGGCTAGGCATGTTGACATATTAGTCACTCAGAGGCCAAGTTTCAAGCATGTTGACATATCAGTCACTCAGAGGCTAATGATTTAAGCATGTTGACGTATCAGTCACTCAGAGGCTATTATTTATGCATGTTGCCATCGGTTCGTCACTCAGAGGCTCAACCTTGAGCATGTTGACGCCTTTAGTCCTTATTGGTCTTTAACAAACAATTATATAAAATACAACACGTGTCACTATACTATTGGACACGATTTTACAGGGTGTTACACTTTCCGAATCAACTCTTCAGTAATCTTCACTTGAATATCCACATCGTTAATCTTCACTACTGATATAATGGCATTGTCGTCAATACTATATTCTGCAGCATTCCAGAAATATTCCACATGTGACAGATATGTCGTATGTCTATCTGTTATCGCCTTTGTCATTCTAATCCTTGTAAGAAAATCAAAATACTTTGATATGCTGCTATCTCTGGGATTTTAGCATCTGTAACACAGCATATGTTGTGCACTGGAGAAAATCCAGATCTCTTGTCCTGTTAAAGACAATAATGAACAACAATTAGAAAATTTCAAACTTTCAAAAATTCTTCACTGATTCGTACTAAAACCTATGTTTCGTACGAAAACACTATATTGATCAAAAGTATTAAACTTTCAAAGTATCTTTCTCTTGATTCGTACAAAAACCTATGTTTCACACAAAACATTCATTTGATAAAAAATTGAAAGTTAAAGTTCATGTTATTCATACGATTCACTTGTTTCGCACAAAATTCTATACTTAATCAATTTGCTTTGAAATCTTATTTCGTGCGGAACAATTCAGTCGTACCAAATCATCGTCGTCCCAAAATTTGTCCGAGTATAATCCGAACCTAAAACTTGTTGTTTTTAGTAAATTGATAGTTAATTTTCAGGTTATTAGAGCTGATTTTAACGATTTTGTGATCAATTTTAAGTTTTACCAGTCCAATTTCCCTAGATCTAAGTTTTAGTCCAAATCGTACGAAAATTTGACATTATAACAGTGAGATCTTGACGAAATTACCTTGCCCATTGTAAGAGGTGTGCAAATCAACCTCAACAATGTGAATAACAATCACAAAAACCAAGAAATGAAGTTTTAGAGTCGAATCGCACAAAATTCTCTCTGAGTCGCTCAACAGTGCACAAAGAACAGAAACTTCATTTCTGTGCGAGACAAAGAGTATTTATACTCACCCTGTTTCATACGAAATCAGTATGAATCGCACAAAAACGTATTGTTTCGTACAAAAGCAGTATGAACCGCATGAAATTTGAATTTTGTACGAATCAAAACTAAAAAACTTAAACTTTTCAATTTCAATTTTATTTTTGTATTTTTTATTTATTTTTCAATAATTTTATCAGTTTCAAAAATCCACTTGACTAACCAAGTGAAAGTTAATGACCCTGGTTATCCAATTTGCCTTCCAAGTCCAAGTCAATGACCTTGGTTGACCATGTTTGACCAAACAGATTTATTTTAACATGTAAAGTTTCAAATTAATGAACTTTCTTAACTTTTGAGTAAACTTTGTTGCTAAAAATTAGCTCCCAACCCATGATTTTAAGCTTTCCTCAGCAAGATGTTGCTATGAATCCAACTGTTAGTGTTTTTATCATCGGTAAACAAACATAAAACTATCAAGCTAAGAAAACTGAAAAAAATTTTGAGTTTTGAAGAAATTTTTAATGGATAATAACATTTTTGTGAATTTTGTGTTTTTCAGAGGATCATTTCAAGCATTCATATAAGTCATCAGTACCGTTAGTCTAGAAACACCTTTTAAGCTTTTAAACAAATTTACCTAGATTGCCAATATATTTGTCCATTTAAACTTCTTCTCATTTCTCAATTGTTTCAAGATATGTTAAGGCATTATTAGAAACATGAAATAACTGTGTTTCCCATCTCAGAATATACTCCCGTATCGAGATTCCCAGAATCTCATTTTACAAGTGAATATATTGAATTGATATTTGTATATAGGGTGAATACGAGACCTTGAGAGCTCAGGTTAGTACTACGGTACATACAAAGAGACAAAGGCTCGTCTTTAGGTGGTGTTCCATTAAGCAATCTTTTGTACTGCAAATGTCATAAATGCTTAAGACATAATCAATTTTATGCAGCTTTCGGGGAAATAATGCGAAAGTATTATATGAGTTCTAGGCCATTGCTTTCACAAAATCAGAAGAACTCGGATAATACCCCAAATATCAATCAAATATAAAGACCTAGTATCGCAGAATCTGGCATTCTCTCAAACGAAATTTCGGAGTACTAAGTCCATATATCCGAGAGATGTTGACCCACAAGTTAATCAGTTTTGTGTTTTAGGTTTATATCTTGAATACAATTTACTGAACGAGTGAAGTCTATTGGCATATCCATAGTAAGACTTGCTTAATTACTTAAAAACAATACAATTCTGTTGCATACTGTGACTATCATTTTTTATTTACTATGATCACTCTTTTTACACCAAACTCTTTTTGATTTTTTAAATGTTTTTGTATTTTCCTCAAATATTCTCCCCCTAAAATCAAAAACATATTTTTGAAATTTAATGTACAAAAAAAGTTTAACCGATGACAAATTCACATTAAGTCATCATCATCCTCAAACTCAACCTCAAATACATCCCCTGAGATCATATTTTTTAAACCATTTAGCTTTAACAAATTTTTAAACTATGTTTTATCAAAAGCTTTGGTATAAAAATCTGCTTTTTGGTCATCAGTGTGGATTTTCTCAATTCGTACCGACTTTTTCTCGTAACAATCACGGATAAAGTGGTGTCGAATCTCGATATGTTTGGTACGTGAGTGTTGACATGAGTTTTTGGTGATATCGATCGCGGCCTGATTATCTACATATATAGGCGTATCAAGAAATTGCAAACCGAAATCTCTCATCTGCTGCTGTATCCAGAGAATCTGAGCACAACAACCGGAAGCCGAAACGTATTCAGCCTCACAGGTAGAGAGAGCGACCGTGGTTTGTTTCTTGCATTGCCATGTTACCAAACGTGTTCCGAATAACTGGCAGCCGGCCGTTGTAGACTTTGTATTTAGTTTACAGCATCCGAAATCATAATCCAAGTAACCTGCAAGATTAAAATCATCATGTCTTGGGTACCACAAGCCGGTGCTTGGAAAACCCTTCAGATATCTCATTATGCATTTAACGATAAGCAGGTGTGACTCTCTTGGATTAGACTGATAACTGGAGCACAGGCATGTTGGATACATGATATCTAGTCAAGAAGCAGTGAGATACATCAAGGATCCAAACATGGAGCGATATAAAGTTTCGTCAACTTTTTCTTCGGTAAGATCTAGACAAATGCCGTGATTTGGATCTAACGGGGTTGATGCTGGTTTAGCTCCTGTTATTTTGAATTTCTCCAAAATGTCATGAACATATTTCGTCTGATGAATGAAAATACCATCAGCCAACTGATCAACTTGAAGTCCTAGAAAAAACTTCATCTCCCCCATTGCGCTCATTTCAAATTTGCGCTTCATAACTTCTTCAAAGTCTTTACACAGCTTGTCATTTGTCGATCCAAAGATAATATCATCCACATATATCTGTACAATAATTAGATGCCCATCGACTTCCTTTGTGAAGTGGGTTGAATCTATTGTTCCCCTGAAAAGCCATTGTCCAGAAGATGACTCGATAATGTTTCATACCAAGCTCTCGGGGCTTGATGAAGACCATATAAGGCTTTATTCAAGAGATAGACTTTATCTTTGTGCACTGAATCAATGAACCCCGGTGGTTGGCCGACGTACACCTCCTCTTTCACATTTCCGTAAAGGAAAGCAGATTTAACATCCAATTGGTACACCTTGAACCCTTTCCACGAGGCAAAGGCCAAGAATATGCGAATTGCTTCAAGACGTGCAACTGGGGCATAGACTTCAGCATAATCTATCCCTTCTTGCTGATGAAAACCTTGAACCACAAGTCGAGCTTTGTTGTGCACGACGACTCCTCTATCATCTCTTATACACTTGAAGACCCATCTCGTGTTAATCTTTTTGTGATGATCTGGCAGGTCAACAAGCGTCCAGACTCCAAGTTTCTGGAATTGGAGTAACTCTTCTTTTATTGCATCCACCCAACTTTCTTCTATTAACGCGTCTTTCCAGCTTCCCGGTTCAACCTGAGAAACAAAACAACTATGAGAAAATCGGACTCGAAGTGGAGCAATACTAGTATAGAAACAACTTAGATCTTTATTAATCTGATTGCGAGTTTGCACTCCCGATTGTAAGCTGCCTATGATGTTCTCTGACGGATGATATGAAAGTGTCCTAGGCATCACTTCAGTTGAGACATCTACTTGTGGTTGCAAATTTGTGAGAATTTCATCGACAACCGGTACAGATGAAGAAGCTTTATTCCTAGCATTAGACTGATCAGCCTGTGGTTTCAGAAAGCTTTCAATCTGTTCAGATCCTCCATCGTTAAAAGTTGGTTCCTGATCAGATCAGTATCTACACTTGGCTGGAAAGAAGATTCAGCAGTATTGACATTTGGAGCAAGAACCGGATTTAGAACAGAAGAGCTTTGACCAAGATCAGACGTGTTAACTCGTAAAGATGTAGAAATCACCAAAGGTCTAGGAACTTGTTCTTGATTAGATAACTGATGTTGTTGAAATAACATAACAAGTTCTTCTTCAGTTGGCACATCTGGTAGATCAAAAGAATCCCACAATCAATCATAGTTAAACAGCCACGGATCCCCAGGCTTCTGCGTCGGCATTGTATATCTTTGACAATCTACGTGCTGTGCTAGAACTACCTGGTTCAGACTCGGCAAGAAAACACGTTTTTGAGGAGTAGCATAACCAACAAAGAAACCTTCCAAAGATTTGGCTCCAAATTTACCAGCCGGGTCCAAGACGGTACACGGTGATCCAAAAGGTTCCAAAAATGCTAAGTTAGGCTTTCGTTGACTTAGTAACTCGAAACATGTCTTTTTGTGAGGCTTTACTGTCAACACATGATTTAGGGTATAGCATGCTGATGCTACTGCTTCACTCCAAAAACTGATCGGTAATTTCGAATCAGCTAACATTGATCTAGCAGTTTCTATCAACGTGCGATTCTTTCGTTCAGCTGCTCCATTTTGTTGTGGAGTATAAGGGGCGCTGAATTCATGAAGAATCCCTTTTCATTGCTTGTATCTTCTTGTTCTTAAACTCTGTTCCATTATCACTGTGAATTCTCTTAATGGGCAAATGATATAAATTCTCCAGTTTTCTGAAGAGGATCATAAGAGTTTCAAAAGTTTCATCCTTACTCTCTGGAAAGAATACCCATGAAAATCGAGAATAATCATCTGTAACGACAAGACAGTATAGATCTCTAGAAATGCTTTTGACATTGACTGGTCCAAAGAGATCCATGTGTAGTCTTTCTAGTGGTAGCTTTATCGAATTCAACAGCTTCTCGGGTGAGATTTCTTATGCTGCTTCCCCTTTTTGCAGCTAAGACAATCATCTGATAGATGAAATCTTTTCAAATTGACACCCTCCACTAAGTTGTTATGCACAAGAAAATTCATCTTTCAAAGATGAATGTGCCCCATTTTTCTATGCCATAAAATTGACTCTTTCTCGGTAGCTTTGGAAACAAAGCATTGAACTTTCTTTGACGTGGTAGAAGTGATGCTCATGTCAAGGACATATAAATCATTTTCTTGCGGAGCTCGCATCAGAATCCATTCTTCTGGAATCTTGAAACCGGGTTTTAGAATAAGACATTCTTTATCATTGAAATATGTCTTGAACTTCTTGTCACAAATTTGCGAAATACTAAGCAGAATGTTCTCAAGTTCGGCGATATAGTTCACTTTATTAAATGATACAACTCCGTACAAGAGAATCCCTTCTCCGACAATCCCTCCTCCCTGCGTTCCAGCAAAACCTACATATCCTCCTCGAATAGCTCTAACATCATTGAGCAGCGCAAGCATTCCTGTCATGTGGCGAGACGCTCCACTATCCATGATCCATTTAGACAATATCGAACATTGGAGCCCCTGAACACATGATTAACAAAATTAATTTAAATAAAAAGACCCAAGCCTGTTTGGTCTTGGGTGGGTTTGGAATGTCAAACTTTGGACCACTTTGTTCTTTTCAATCTTTTTAAGCTCAATGTTGTTTGGAACAGAAGGTTTGAGTTCAACCTTGGATGATGTGGTTTTAAGACTTTTAGCAACCCATTTCTGTGTTTGTGGTTTAGCCCTTTTAACATAAAATTTTGAATCTTCTTGTTGATGTTTTTTTTTATGTTTCACCAATTTCAAACTTAGATTGAGGTTGAATAATTGGTTTAACATTTTGATGAGATTCAGTCTTTCTTTTAAGAATTTGTTTAGGCGTAATCATGGGAGCTTTTTGCTTTTCATCCTTAGTGAACTTTTTCGGAGAAGAAACTGGTTTTGAACTTTCTTGTGAACAATATCGTGCGATATGTCCAACTTTCTTGCATTTAAAGCATGTCCTGCTGTCCTTATGAACAGAGGTATTCAAAACCTGTTTTTGTTTTTGTTTCTCTTTTTCTTTAAGAAAATCATCATTTGATTGAGTTCCGATGACCTCCTTTTCCTTCTCGGTTGTTGTCCCAAACGCATAATTGATTTTCTTTGTAAAATTCAATTTTTGGGACCTGTTGGTTTTATGTTGCTTCTGGAAACCCAACCCTACCCATTTATTTTCTGGATAATCTCCATTTTTCCGGTAGTAGGGTCGGTTGTCAGTTTTTTATTTAGAATAGAAAGATGCATCATGTTTATCTAAATCATCATGACTTACCTCCATCAGCTTGAACATTTTATCTACACAACCTCTTTTCACATTCCTGATTGGAAAATCCTCATCCGAAAATATTTTATCAGACCCTTTCATTTTATAAACTATGACATTGGGATCATCATTTAAACTATTTTCTGATATATCATCAGACTTTGACTTCTCAGATTTTTCAGACTCAGCCACTTCAGATTCATTTGTTAACACTTTGTCAACCACATTATTTACCACTTCAGAGTCACATTCACCATCATTTTTAGTGTAAGTTACATCGATATCCTCAGGCAGCTGTCCGGTTTTCAATTTAAGATTTAGCGTCTTTTCCACCCCAGATGGATTTTTGCATGCATAACTGTTCCACATGGGTGGAGGAACTCGATCATAACTACCACTTTTTATTTCTCCATTTTCAGATTCCTCAGTATTTTTGATTTTTGGTAAAATGTGATATATGACGTATCAGCTTGTTGAATAACTAATTAACAATTTGTTAACTCGTTCGGTTTCAATTCTCATTTTCACAAGCTCACTTTTGAGCTCAGCAATAGTGTTTAGATGAATATTAATTGCCATTTGTTTATCCATCACTGTTGCTTTAAGCATCATAAGTGTTGCGTCATTTTCTCTAAGTGTTTTATTATATTGTTTAACAGACGCACTCAATTTGTCATAAGCTTCCTTTGTGGTTTTGTAATCGCTTGACAAATTGTCTGTTAAACTTTGCAATTCAGCAAATCTTTTGTCTTTTACAAGACACTCACCACATGGTTCATCACACTTTGAACAAGATTTTTCATTCTCAGATGACTTGTTTACCTCATTTCCATTCGCAATGCACGCTTTAATGATGTCTTCTTTCAGCAATTCCTTTTTCTCATCCACTTTGATATCTTCAACTGGTTTCTTTTGCTCTTCATCTGTTGAAAGTTGAGTAGGTGCAAAATATCCTGCAAAAGTTTTTAAAACATCGTTAGGCAAAAGATGTTTGAATAGACCATTCAAAAGCTCCTCTTCCTCTGATGAAGTATGATAGTAATAATCCTCATCCTTAGGTCCTTCATCAAAAGATGCCTCCAATTCTTCTTCCGGTTCCTCAATAATTTCAGCCACCAATGCCAAACTTTCTCCCTTCGAAATAAACTTGTTCCAATTAAACCCTTCGTATTTCTTTAGTTTCAGGTTGCTTTTCTTCAATCGACACAATTCTTGTTCTTGGTTGTGGTCGGTGGTAGATCGCTCTTTTGTAATAGTCATCGGTGAAAGGATTATGATTTCCTTGAACCTCTCGGTTTAGACATTCTCTTTTAAAGTGACCTTTCTCCCGACACTTGAAACAAGTAACTTTGGATTTATCAAATCCAAGTTTCCCAACCAAACCTCCCAAATTTTCTTTACCAGTAATTTCCATAAATCTCTGTGTTCGTCGAACGATTGAAGCCATACACCATTTTATATCTATCAACTCCATTTCAACTGGATCAATTTGATCGTAGTCTTCTCGTGTCATTTCAGAATTTCCAATGTTTCCAGCAACAAGACTGTCATATGACTCAAGAACTGAAGCAAGTAGAGACATATGTTGTTTTGCTGTATTTTCGTCAAAATTTTGCGCCATTCTGAAAGTCAACGGCGATGTTGCATTGCAAGACTCTTTGAATTGAATTGGATGATGAAGTGATTTGATTGTTCTAAGATTGATTTGATCCAAAAGAAGATTGTTGACTAGAAGGAGTATTTGGATCGACTGTTGGGAATGATTGGAAACCACTTGACTGAGTTGGAGGTATGCTTGGTGAACTATATGCACTGAACGCAGTTTGAATCTTTGGCGCTTGGATTTGAGCGACAGAACTGTTTTTGAAATAAAGATTAACATCTTGTTGCATTTGAACAGTCTTGTTTTTAGCCATCTTTTGCATCTCTAATTCATGACCTTCCAATCTTTCGATAAAGCGAGGCAACGAGAAATTGTTGTATTCAACTCCATTCTTCAAGACGGTTAAGTAAGTTGACCATTCACCTTGTGGCAGAGAATCAGCTAGCTTATCAACAAGCTCTTCATTTACTTTCACAATTCCCATTCTCTTCATATGAACCACTAGATAACAGTATCGTTCAATCAGCTGCTTAACCGTTTTTCCTTTGATCAATGTGAATACGTCAAACTCTTTGCTTAATAATGCCCTTTTGCTTTTGCGGAGTTCAGCACTTCCTTAAAATTTGAGTCGAAGAGCATTCCACAAAGATTGCGCATCATCGTCATGCTGCAGTAAAGCCAAGATGTCTTCTTTAATCGATTGCTGAAGAATGTTCATCATTTTCTTTTCATTGATAAATCTTTCTCGTTCAACATCAGAAAATTGAGCCAGGATCTTTTCAAGTACATTTTCGCCAACTGGTGCGATATATTTTGCCTCGATTGCAAACCAGCAAGTAAAATGGTTAGCTTGAACCCAGTTCATAAACCTCTCGCTCCAACTATCAAAGTCTTCTAGATTCATATGCTTTGGAGGTTTCGTCATTGTCCCCCTTTCATTCTCTAAATTGATGTTTTGAGCTGCTGCAGTAGTAACAACTGATGTGGCGAACGCATTGTAAAATTCCTCAGACATTTTTTCTGTAAAAGTTAGAACACGCTTCTCAAAAACAAACAGATCATATTTGAAAAAATTTTGTGTGGACACAGGTTTCGTACGAAACAAATAATTTGCACAAAACAAATATTTTGTACGATTCAAATTTTCTTACAAGAACTATGATTTCGTACGAATCAATTCATTTTTATACGAAACAAGTGTTTTAACTGAGTAAATTTTTATGCGGATGAATTTTATACGAAACAAGAATGTGGTTGAAATTTTGTACGGATCAAGTCATTTTGTACGACACAAGTTGAAATTCTGAAAATTGTAAGATTTATGAAATTTTAACTGATCCGTATGAAATTTAAGCTGATTCGTACAAAAATCAAGAACAACTTTATTTCGTGTGAAACTCATACGAAAATTGATTCAAACTTCAAACTTACCAAATTTTATCGATTTCAACATGATTTAGTTCAATTTTATGTCCGACTTATGGTATGGATTGATTAGATTGAAAATTAACTTGAATTACTAAAATCCTAGTCCATTTTGTCCATGAATTCGTCCAAAATCCAGCAAAGGTCAGAAAACTGATGAAGATGAAGATATGTCCAAGTCTAAACAGTAACTACTTGTTGTCTATCTGTAGATCAGATCTCATGGCTCTAATACCACTTGTGAATGGGGATCGAGCTCCCGAAATGAGCAATCAATCTGATCTCGCTCAACTAGCAGAGGCGGAATTCAATGCTAGAGAGGTAGATATGACAAACAAGATAGTACTTACTGTTTAATGCTTCTGATGTATTATAGACGTTCAAGTTACAGACGCAAGTAAACAAACTGACAGAACTTCACCGTATGAAATGACAAATCCGTACTTAGCTCTAACACAACACTTCCCTATTTATAGGTCGACATGACTCGTACCGAAGTGCGTGCACTAACAAACATCTATGATTCGTACGAAACTGTATTTCGTACGAGTGACTCACTAGTACGAAACATACTTCTGTTTCGTGCGAATCACAGTGTAAAAACATATAAACTTCACATTTTTTTCATTTAAACATTAACTTGTAAACTTTATAAACATTACAGATGTATCCTAGACGTAGGTAATAGACATTATGCACTCACATTTCTTATGCACAAAGACTCAGTGTTAACTATTACAATGAGAAAGAAGAACTATATATAGGAGGAGACAACTGCTGGTGACATTACCATGAAAGCGATCTCTAACAACTCCATTAATGATATAACTACTAGCAGTTAGTAAAACTACTAGATGGTTACACTATTACATTGAACTACTGCTTCAAAGGGGAGATAATGAGAACTACTTGATTTCATAGAACTACTGGTTTAGAACTAGCACTTTTGGAAATCCATAACTTCTGGTCTTTGACTTGTTGAGTTGATTTTTTAGTCTTTAGTCTTGAGGTTGACTTGATCGTTGACATGTTAACCAACACTTTGACAATCCAACACTTGTTCCTTTGAGCTTTATTCTTTAAGGCAACATGTGACAACCTGCAATTTTAGGTTAATACTTAAAACTAACCTCAGTTGATTTTGACATACACTCATAGCAGTGCATTTAACTAGAGTTAGTTAAAAGAGTCTACATTGGTAATTCACATTTGTCATAAAACGGGTTCTAAAACCCGCTCCAATTTTTGTAATTCAAGTATACGCTATGATTCGTTACGCGTTTATGTTAAGTGTTTTAGAATTCGTTATACTATTAGTAGTAAATAATAAATAATAAAGTTCAAAATAATAATAATATTAATACATAAACTATAAATAATAAAAACAAATAAAAAGATAAAAAGGGTGACCGCGGGTATCGAACCCGGGTACCCACCCAACCAACACACACAACACACCACACCACTACACACACATATCTGAAATAATCCCAAGTCAAATAACTTTTATATTAAAACAACCTCCAGAAATCAAAATTTTAACACCCGCCTGTAACGGATGAAACTCCCAAAATCAATCATCAATTTTCGTTTCTTTTTCAAATTAAACCGAGAAACAATTTCCAATCATTTGTTATACTCAATTAATGAGCCAACAATGATCAATTCAGTTATGCAAATCATTACGGCAATCAATCTTTTGACCGAAACAGTTGAAACCGGACACAAATCAAATCAACTCTTTTAGCTATAAATAGTGAACCTTGAACCCATTTGGAACTCGCTCACTCTCACAAAATCCCTCTAAACTCTTTGAAGATTCTCTATTTTCAAATCACACTTTGCCAGAAATCGAAGGTTCGCCGGAATCTTCATTGTAACTTCAATTGGTATAACCATCACTCCCTCCTCATTTCTTTTAATATAACGATATTTTGTGTAATCAGAATAAGTGATAATAAGCAAAACAGATTCAATTGAACCTTGTCAGCTTAACATTCTTTTACAGATAAAGAAGATGAAATAGACTTTCTCTTTAAAAGAATTTAAAACCGGTAAATACACCGGGTTAGACGCACAGTCCAGTGGTGGACTGTGTGCATTTTAAACAAACAGACCCGGGTTCGAGTCTCACACACGCTGCGACTTCCTTAAAAAACCCAAACTTTTTTACAACTTACATAAATAGACTATGTCTTTAAAAGAATTTAAAAGTGGTAAATACACCGGGTTAGACACACAGTCCAGTGGTGGACTATGTGCATTTAAACAAACAGACCTGGGTTCGAGTCTCACACACGCTGCCGACTTCCTTAAATAATCCAAACATTTTTACAACTTACATATAACATGTTTCGGATAGTATATATAACTAATTAAAAACCCATATCCTCCGGGTTAGTCACACAACCCAATTGGTCGGGTTGTGTGCAACACGAAGCTTTGGTCGCGGGTTCGAGTCCGGTCAGTTACACGCTTTCTGAAATTACCCAACCTTTTTAAATAAAATCAGATTATGGTTTAACTTAATATGTGTATATATGTAATTAAAAATGGATATATTCCGGGTTAGACACGTAGCTCAGTTGGTAGAGCTGCGTGCACTTATACGAGAGGTCACGCGTTCGAGTCCCACACGATGCCAAAACCATAAGATTTGACCCGGTTCGACCGCTAAGGAGCATATTTTTTTTAATTAACCATTTGTTTATTTTACTCCAAAAACTATAAAAAAATATTTAATAAAATAAGTCCTTTTTAACCATAAAAATTAGTAACAAATACTATAAAATTATCTAAAAAGTCTAATAAAATCCATTAAATAAAAATACTAATTCTAAATAAAAGAAATATATTTACCGAATTATTACATGAATATTTAGGTTAGCTTTTCTCGTCGGTTGGTATCTTTAAATCGTGCGCGCTCGTTATCAAATCAAGAACGCACCCACTGTGAGTGAATGCCTACAAACTTCCCTTTTTTATTCATGTTTTGGGGTGTATCATGTGTCGTTTCATTTATATTATTTATTCAACACTCGTGCTACTACCATTATATGAACTAACGTGCTATGTGATATTTGGTTTATTGTTATTTGTGGTCATACTTTCTCATTTCAGTCAAGCTTTCACATTAGGCCCATCAGTTCCCCGTTTCATATGGGTAGAGCATCGCGTTGCCTAATTAGATCGCTCTGTTTGATTGAGCCTTGATCTCACAGCACTCGCTTACCGTGCTCACATGTACGTTGCTAGATGATTATGTGGTTTGTGGATAGATTACATATACCTTGCTCATATTTGGTTTATGCACATTTTTATTAAATTAATCAATATATCATTTCTTTCTAAAGTTTAAACGGGATTCACTCGCCAACTTTTGTTGACCCAAATCTCTAATGTTTTAAACAAGATACAGGTGAACAGGTTGAAGCAAGGAACACATAGGATTGGACATTAGAAGAAAAATAAAGTGTTATTTAAATGTCATGTTTCGATCATTTTGTGCTTGTATGGTTTATGTGTATGTTATTATTTTTCCTTTTAATTTGAAATAATAAATATGAAACTTTATTATAGTAAATGTCATGAGCTATGGTGAAAACCCAATCATACCCCGACTACCATATCCGCTGCGGGTCAGGGTGTGACAGGGGAATTACCAGAACACACACAAGTTAATTCTCGAACGTTGGTGACTAACACGAATAATAATTATAAACGGACGGTTTATACCAAATTTATACATTGCATGACAAATACATAAATTTTGTGTTTAAACTGCAAACTACATGATGAATATGTACTTTGTGTAGAAGTTATATAGTTAGAGGGTGTTTAGAGTTAATATTGAAACTCTAATAAAACATTGGAAACCCTAAACACTCCTCATAATCATCATACGGCAGTTTTCTCTAAATCATTTCTATGATCATTTAGCTACACAAGTTTCACACATAATCATCAACCTTGGTCTTTCCATTCTCTTAGAACAAACTCTATATCGATCTAAGGTAAGTGTTTATGCTATAAGTTGTTATTATTGTTCTTTTGATTTAATGCAAACCCTAGATAATCCAAAACTGATATGTGTTTAATTGATCATGCCTGATAAATAGGTAGTTACTGTAGATTGGATGAATGTGTAGTGATTGCTTGATGTAGTGATACTATGGACGTGATAGAACTGTTAAATTGATTGATTTACTTCATGACACTGTTGATTTCTGATATCAGGGTTTTGGTCATAGAAACGTTGAAAACTATATTTCTGTGATGCTGATTTGCGAATATTGGTTGTCCTGGAGAATAGTTGTTAGACTTTGTGAAGTCACAAAGTCCGAATTTGACAACTGGACCGAGTTTGTAAGTACATCTATGTTTTCCGAACTTATACATGTTATACGCAAGTCCGAGTTTATGATTATTGCTTGTCCGAATTTAATCATAAGGCCAAATTTAATGGAGGTAAAGATGAGTCCGAATTTAATGGAAGGAAGGATGAGTCTGAATTTAATAGAGGGAACCGAAGTTAATGATTGTATATTGTCCGAATATGTGGTGGTAGAATTTAATTGAAAGAGTTATAGTGATAGAACTTAATTGAAATAGTTTGTGATGATAGAAATTAATTGAAAGAGTTTATGGTGATAAAATTTAATTGAAGGAGTTTGTGGTGATAGAACTTAACTGAAAGAGTTTATGGTGATAGAACTTATGTGATAAAGTTTATTTTGTAAGGACTTATCTGATCTTGTAAGGATTTATTTGATAGAGTTTATTTTGTAAGGACTTAGAGTTTATTTTGTAAGGACTTATTTGATAGACTTTACATATGGGTCCGGGTTTATTAATCCATGGAATATATATGTGTCTAGTTATTCCGAATTATGTATATGTAATGTAGTTGTGTTGTCCGCATTTCCCAAAGTTACTTTACATGCCACAAACTAACGTCATCAACTAGAGAATCCAATGTGTGTCACTGAGTGAAAAATGTGTTAATCCGATTACATAAACATTTGGTTGTTTGGACACTTAGGGTATTGCAAAACCCCTACTTGAATACATACTTATACGTTATTATATGTTAGGTTGTGTTTAACGGACCAAACACTTTATTAACACGTAGATGCACGTTAACATTTACCGAGCAAACTAAGGTGAGTTCACTACTCTTTCACAAGCATGCGTCCCGGGGGGACAAACTAATATTCCTAGGATGAATACTTTTAAATGTTGTAGTCTAAATTTGATGTTAGTTAATAAACTCAAACACTATCACGAAAGTCCCTACTTACTACCGAACTAGTTTCCTGGGAGGCAACGGGGTATTAGTTGATAGCGATATTAGGTTTGACAAACTTCACACTGTCCTGGGAGCCGGGCATGAACTGAGGATCTTAAACACTTTGATCAATGCTGATAGACATTGATGAGGGCACAACAAACATAACAATCACATCGGTACTGAGTTTATTATTCTTAACATGTCTTTATACTAAACAGTTACATGATTTACGTTGAACAAAAATTGTGAACTCTCTAGCTTTATGCTGATGCACTTTTTTGCATGCTTGTAGGTTGTTAGATACATGATTGGATTGGAACTTGTAGTCTGAGGAGCTAGAGATGTCATGGGTCGCATCGCTTGATGAAACAATTAATGTTATGCTTATGTTTTTGAAACAATGTGGTTTTGTTTGATTGAATAATTACTTATGCTTCTGCTGAACACATACTTTGTTTTTGGAAATGTTTATTTTGAAATACACTAATTATGTTGGACATGACGTATGTGTTAATATTTTACAATTAGCTTAATGTAATTAGTGGTTAGAGCCTGGTACGTCACACTTCTCATGGTAAAACCCCGCAGGTGGTAATTTGGGGGGGGGGTGTGACACAATAGTTATATGTAGCAGTAGTTTAGGCAATTGTTTTAAGAAGCCTTCAAAGGGAGAAACTTTTGGTCTTGTGAATGTATCTTGACTTATTCCAACAGGTAGGGAAGATGGTTCTACTAAGTTTTAGCTTTCATCATCAGCAGATCTTGCATAACCCAACAATCTCCCCTAGATCTACTGATGCCAAAATCACACTAATTGAAGCCTGTCTTTTATTCTTGAGTTAATTACGTATTCCGTCCTTGCGATTTGCCAAAAATCACTATTTCAGTCCATTTGTTTAAAAATTGCCAAAATAGTCCCCGTGGTTTCACTTTCGTAAGTATTACAGTCCACCCTCACTAACGCCATCCAATTATTCTATTAGTTTATTTGAAATAACCATAATGCCCATGTTATTATAATACAAATAAAAATAAATAAAGAGTTAGTTATGTTTTTCGTCCCTTTGGTTTGTTAAAAATAACCGTTACAGTCCATTAGTTCTAAAAATTGCATACCATTGTCATCAAACTACCACCTACTCCCCCTGGTTCTGTTTTGGCAATTTTTAGAACTAACGAACTGTAATGGTTATTTTTAACAAACCACATGGACGAAAAACATAACTAACTCTTTATTTATTTTAATTTTTATAACATGGGCATTATGATCATTTCAAATAAACTAACAGAATAATTAGATGGCGTTAGTGTGGGCGGACTATAATAGTTACGAAAGTGAAACCACAAGGGTTGTTTTGGTAATTTTTAAACTAATGGACTGAAATGGTGATTTTTGACAAACCACAGGGACGAAAAACGTAATTAACTCTTTATTCTTTTGTTTAATGTGATGAAGAGTCCTTGATAAAGAGTTGTAGCAGTTGATATCCTAGACAAATCCCTTATATTCATCAAAGTCATCCATCCTGACTTCAGAGAAAGGTTCTCTATCTTCACATCTTATAATCTGTGAGTAGCTTTTGATCTCTAAGTCTCTGGGTTAGGGAAGATTAGAGGTTATCCTTTGACCTCTAAGGAAGGAACACCATTCCTATCTTCTAAGAGATGTGGTATATTTAATGTTTTCAAAACCTTTTATCAAGAAGTGATAACCTTTTAGAGACATTTGATAAGGCTAAGACCTTCAGAAGCTTATGAAGGATTTTCTGTTTGACCAACTTCCACTTTTAAGAAGTGTTGATTATTGAAAACTGCTGGATGTTCTTTATTCTGGCTTCAAGTTGTCTATAAGATAGTAGTTTTTGGATTTGAATGATGGTTTCAGACTTCTTGATCAGTGATGATACAAAGTTTTTGAGGAAGGATTATCATTTTGATCCTTATTTGCCTATCATCTTGATTCCTCGTGTGGGTTAGGAAATGAACTCTTTAACATCTAAGCATTGGTTTGAAGGATTATCTCTTAAATATGGCAGTGAGATTTTGCTCATTTATGATGTTTAGATGTTCATCCATCATGAAACTTGGAACTACTGCTTTTAAAAGAAGTTAATAACATTTTTATTAAAAGGTAGTTGTTTGAAGAGAATCATCAAGATTAGATGTGAAGAAGTAACATCTATATCATATGTGAGTGAATATGTGTGTCACTCTTTTGAAGGTAGGTGGGCTTATGAAATAAGACTATAACATGACAACTTTATGTGGAATGTGTTTGTCTTAAGATACCACGAGAATGTGATTTTCCTTAGATAGATAGAGGCAGTGGGCCCAAAGAGATAACATATAAAATAGATCATACATGTTCTTACCTTTGTACCCTTGTCTGACATATGAAAATGATGTTTTGAAAACTACTGGTAGAAAATCAGTCTTTTGATAAACTACTGGTATATAACCAAAAGTTTATTCTCCTTTCTGGTAAAACAACTAGTATGTAACCAAAGGCTTTGATTTTTGGAAACATCAAGAGAAATGATGAAGAGTAGTAAGTTAATAATAATTGTAAATACACTTTTTTTAAATGCCATTCCAATTCTAACGTTCCAAGTCTAGAGATTAGTGTTTGAAATGTTAGTGTGTCTAGTTGTTTTGTAAAAACATTTGTAAGTTCATTTAAAGAGGACCCATGCTGAATTGAAATCAGACCTTTTTTAATGATAATCTCTTATAAAGTGATGTCTGATGTCAATATGTTTGGTTCTTAAATGTTGGACATGATTCTTGATGATATTCTGAGCAGCTTCAGTGTTCATTTTGATAGGAGTTTTTAAAGTTGTGATTCCATAATCCAGTAGTTGATTTTGTAGCCACGGGATTTGGGTAGTTCAACTAGCTTGTATTCAGCTTCAACTTTTGAGTTTGAAACAACAATTTTTTTCTTGATTAGCCACAGGAGATAAGGGCAACACCCAAGTACTAACATCCTCCTGTGGTTGACTTCCTTGTTGTGAGATAACCTGCAAAATCATTGTCAGAAAAGCCAACAAGCTAAAGATTGTCATTAGCTGGATACCAGATTCCTCATGTATCTGAATATCCTTTTCACATCAATTAAATGAGACTCTCTTGGTGAGGCTTGATATCTTTCGCATACACAAGTGGCAAACATGATATCTCGTCTTGATGTAGTAAGATACATCAATGGCCCTATCATACATCTGTACAAAGTCTTATCTAGTGGTTTGCTGGTTGGATCAGAATCTAATGAATTGGATGTACACATGGGAGTTGTACAACTTTTGCAGTTTTTCTAAATCAAATTTACTAAAGAGAGATTTCACATATTTAGTTTGATGTATAAAAGTTCCTCTCTCAAGCTGCTTAACTTGGAAACCTAGAAAACATTATAATTCTACCATGGCATTCATTTCAAATTTGACAAAATCATAAATCATTTGCCAAAATTAGAAGATTTGGTGAATTGAATCTCAACTACACTGCAAAAAAAAAAAAGAAAAAAAGAAAAAATAATAATATAATGATCAATCTAGATACCCAAGAACATACTAGAAGAGTTGAAGCTAAATATGAAAATCCGAACAAATTTCAAACGAAGTTCATCTCAATTCAATTCATTAGATTAGAAAAGAGATCGGTTAGTCGAAAATAGAAATTAGATTGAGTTTATACTAGCAAAAGTGATCGAATTGAAATTTTTTAATGTGTGTGATTAAACAGGAGAATTGCCAGTTTTGTCAAGGTAATGATCGAACCATACAATGGCAGAGTGAAGTTTGTATACGATTTTAGATTGGCTATTGATCAATGGAGTTCCAATATAGAGAAACTACAAAGGTACCTTGGCAATCCTATTTTTGTGAAGCGGTTCTTCAAACTAAACTTAGGTGTTGTTTATTTTTTCAGAAGTAAAACATCTACAGTCTGCGGATCACATCCGCAGACATTTGTAGAAAAAGAGGTGGACCAAACCTCTACAGCCTGTAAGAAGAAGAGTGTTTGTTTTTTAACTTCTGCAAGAAGTTGTGGGTGTGGGTGATCTTGATCTTAGAATAGCCGCAACACCCATTGCGATTCACTCAAAACAACAAGAACAATCGCTTTGTATAAAGATGGAAACTTTTTCTATGAAAACAAAATCAGATTTTAAAGGGAACTGTTTGGGTGTTTCAGGATGTCAATAGAAACAAACAACTTCTATTGTGACTATAACAAAAACATGATATTAACTATGAAAAATCAAGAATTACGGCGGTGGATGGAGGACGGCGGATGGTTAGGGTGGCTTGTCGACGACGACGGGGAGGAGGGAAAAAGGAGGTGGCAGCGGCGGCGGGGAGGAGGGAGAAGGTGCGCGGCGGGGGTAGAGGGAAGAGGGAGGCGGTGCCGGCGGCTGGGGTGGAGGAGAGGTGGTGGAGGAGAAGGAAAAGGAGCTCTGCTAGGGCTTTTGTGATATTTGGCAAAAAAGATAAACAAGAAGAGGTAAGAAGAGCTTGACCCACATCTGCACCAAAAAGAGGACGCGCAGAGGTTTTTAAATGAAAGGTCTTCGAGAAAGAAAACAGTCTTCAGACCCAAACGTCTGCGCGACACAGACATAAAAGGCAAGAAAGCTATTATCTGAAACCTTAATATTATCTTACAAATTAAGTGGATAATGCCATTTACATTAGAGTTTTGTGTTTAGCTCAATGAACAACCTATACAATTCAAATAAACAAAATTGAAATTCCTAATTAGACAATTGGGAAGGATTTTTGTTGGGCTTGGAGCTTTAAAGGTTTATTCAATTATAGTGTATTTGGGCTTTTGGGATTAGTTTGGGCTTCCTAGTACCTAGTGGGCCTAGGGTTGTACTTTTGGGCTTTGTGATGTTTATAAATAGAAGGGTAAGGTCATTGATAAGGGGTTAGAGAGTTGACAGCAAGAACTTGTATCTGACATCTTTTGGTGTATGCAAGTTATATTATTCAAGTTATTCAATCTTCTTCCTAATCATAATTTTCGTTATTGATTAGGTTAGTGATACCTGTTTGATCCGTTTACAAGACTTACAATTGGTATCAGAGCCTGCTGTTCTAATACAGGCTCCGGGTATTGCTGATTGAAGAAGTTTTTGAAGTGTATTGCTGCTGCTTGGATCGGTTTCTGGTATTCTGGATTGTTGTTTATCGACGAAGGATACTGTTCCGAAGAACACGAAGAATCTATGAAGATTTCGGATCTGACACTGTTCCAGATTCCGAAGAACACGAAGAATGTTCTCATAATTCGGATTCACTACTGTTCCGGATTCCGAAGAACACGAAGGAGATCATCCATTTCGAATTGATCCCTGACTGTTGCTTTATTCTGGATTTGATCCGAGTTACTGTTTCTGTATTTGATCTCCTTGAATTCCAGAATTCGGTTGCAGAAAAGGCGGGGACACTATTACGGATCGGATCACTATTCTGAATTTTCAGAAGATAAGACAGGCTTTCCGGATTGGATCATCTCGTTCCGGATTCTTGATTCCGGATTTGAATTCAGAATTGATTATTTCGGACCTTCATTTCGGATTCTCCATTTCGGATCTGCATTCCGGATCTGCATTTCGGTCTTCTTATTCCGAATTGTTTATTTCGGATATCCGTCCAGTTTGACCAACCTTGACTTTCGGATTGCCATTTCGGAAAACTTTCCGGGTTGACCACATTGACTACAGATTTGATATTTTGGATTCAGCACTATTCATAGGAATCACTTAAATTAATTGAATTTTAAATCAATTTTGGTAAATCTTTAATTAATTTAATTCCAATGGCTGGATTTATGACCGCACAGGACCTGACAAATGCTACATTGGCAGCCCTACGATCGCAAACTTTAGCCCTCCACCAAGAGCTAGATCAGGTGATTGGCACTTCCACCAAAGTGCTAAATTTATTATACGGAGATGAATACCACGAGTGGAAGTTCTGTTTCGAAGCAAAAGAACCCAGCGTGTGGAGATGCATCATGAATGGTCCAAGAACCTTAGTGTACAGCACAGAGCAAGATCCCGAAACGAAGATTCCCAAGCCAATGCACCTATGGACTCCAGTGGACATCAAGATCATAGAGGAAGATGAGAAGGCATCTGCAACACTAACCATGGCTCTAGGACCTGATATTTCTATTGCGGTCAGGAACAATAAAAATGCAAAGGAGGTTTGGAGTGAGTTACAAAATCTCTACAAAGGAAACGTTGACATGAAAGCGAGTAGGGTGAATCAGCTGAATCAGCAATTCAGCTCGTTCAATCACATATATGGGTAAACCATCGAAAACCAGATACGTCGCTATGTTAAGCTAGTTTCCTAGATAATTTCAGCCGAGATCACCCTCGCCAACAGCGCCATGAACCGATAGTTATTGAACTCATTGCCCAAAAGTTGGGATGCAGACGTGGGCATGATCAAAAAGACAAAGAACTTAAATGATGTCACTCTCACTGAGATGATAGCTACTATCAAATCATGTGAAATTGACAACAAGCAGAGGGAGATCAACCATCAAAGCAGTTTGATGGCAGCAGGGATGACAGGGCAGAACACAGCTTTAATGTCACATAATCTCGTCTATAGTCCTCTGCAGGGAAATGCACAAGCACCGGGTGGATGAAATGTGGTGTACAGTCCCATTGCCACGCCTCAGACCACTCAGTATGTGTATGGTTTCCCAAATCCTACAACGGTTTCAGCTGCTAAAGTTCACACACAGTACCATGCTCAGTATCCTAACGTGGTGTTCAGTCCTACAACTCCTCAAACAGTGCAACAAGGCGTGATTCCTCAAACTGCTGCACCAGTCCCTGGACCTGCTCAATCCGCGCCTAACTCTGCATTTCTCACTAAGGGAAACGAAGAGAAATTGGCTATTGCTGCATCAATGATCAAGAGCTTAAACGCCTTCCTGGCAGGTGATCTGACCCCTCCATCTATTCTTCCAACAGAAGTTGATCAAATCATGGAGGAGGACCTGGACGAGATCGAAGCCTCTTGGAACTTAGCAATGGCTGGTTTTCGGGTTAACAAGTTTCAGAAAAAGTATGGAAGGCAACCTTTGTCAAACTTGAAAACTGGTGTCACAAAGGACAAACTTAGATGCTACCAATGTCATGAACTAGGCCACTTTGCTAGCGAATGCAAGAAGCCACCGTCAGGGTATGTGTCATCTAGGGTCGCTGATATACAGAGCAGTGACAGACAGCTGGTTCCCGTCTCTCCTTCTAAGTCAACTACGAGTCCATCACGCAGCTCAGGCAGGAAGCCCACAGCACTGGAGGCCCAACAGCATGAGGGTTTCAACTGGGTAGATGTTGCAGCTCAAATGGTAACCATGAACCTTTCCAAGAACAGCAACCACTGCATGATGGCGCAGACAACTGAGACACCCAATCTTTCGAAAACGGTAAATCAAATACTCTGTTCTGATAGTTGTCATTTTAAATTATCACAAATGCGCGCCCACAATTCAACTCTTGTGGCTGAATATCAACAAGCTGTGTCACATAACATCGCCCTTAAACATAAGAACAAGCTTCTTATGGAGAAGGTCGAAGCACAGAAACAGGATGTGGCTCAGCTAAAGCTAGACTTGAACCAACAGCAATGTTGGGTCTACGACTACAAGCTAAAATTTAGCTGAAAAGGACGTAGAACTTCAAGCAGCCTTAGCCAAGCTGAATTCCTTGACAGGGAAGCTTCACGAAAATGAAATAAATATTAAGAAATTTGAAACTTCCAGCAAATTAGTCAAGGACTTATGTGACCTCCAGCTTATTATCAAAAGAACTTTACTAAAGGTCTAGGGTACAACAGGGCGCCTCCACCATATAATCATAACTACACTAGAATGCCTGAATCTGAGGAAGAAATAGAAAATGCTGAAAAACTGATGTATGGTAAACCGTTAGATTACTTATCCAAACCATGGACGCCCTATTACCCTAAGTTCTCCAAACCCACTAAACTCAAGAGGGAAGATGTCTTTGTGGCTTCTACACCACTTCCTCGTGAGACTGATAATCGTCCCTCTAAAAGTACAGATGGATTGGAGACAGATGTGCCTGAGGGAGAAACATCCTCCACAAAATCTAACGAAATAGACTCTTCTGATTCTCACACCAAATTTGTGAACGATACTAATATGTCTAATTCATGTGCAGAAGAAATTTAGTTGAGGATATCACACAGGGTGATGAAGAAGAATGTCTGAATAAACACTCAGACAATTCAGCTGATGATTATGCTTTTTATAAACCTGCCTTTGACATTTTAAATCAATTTCTTGCTGAACAATTTACATGCTTAAACATTGTTGGTTGTGTTGAGAATTTAGACAGTTTGAATTTTGATACTGATGTTTTGAACGATGATAATAACTGTGATAGCTTGTGTGATGAGAAAATGAATTTAGCTACAGGTTCTGCATCAACAGATGACTTGGCCTCATCGGCTTCAGCTGAGGATACTGAATGTTCATCTTCAGCTGAGGATACCGAATGTTCATCTTCAGCTGAGGTTATCGAATATTCACCTTCAAAGGCTGCGTCTTTTGATGCATCTACTATGGATGACAGTGTTAACGACGACCAACCAACTATTTCCATCAATGTTGATGGTGGCATAATTCTAGAAGACTTGGGTGACTCAACACAAGGCACTAATTCTGAAATGATAGCAGATGAACACAAATCTCAAATTGATTCAAGCAAAATCTTTAAACCTGATAGTGAATCGAAACGTCAAACTTCTCTAAATTGCGAGGCTCCACCATCATCTGCTAAATTTCTGGACAGGATGTCCCTGTAGAGCCACTCGTGTCCTCTACAAAATCTGTCACGAAGTGTGATTTGAAGAATAAGACTAAAAAGAGGATAACACGCCGATCTAAAAAGAAGAAAACCAAACAAGCGTCTACAAACACTGTAAAGGCAACTGCTGAGTCCTCTTATCAATCTGAGGAACTAACTCAGCAGTCGCCCGCTAAATCTGTTTTGCAAAAATCTCCATGTTCAAAATCTTGCAATTCAAATCACAAATCTAACAAGTGTGCTGATGGTTGTGCGCAGGACACCAACAAGACCAAGACCGTGCATCAGCCGTCAGTAAACGCCAGCAAGAAACTGACAGACAAGTTGCCCAGAATTTTCCAAGCTAAACGGACAATTTTCTTCCAGAAGAGGCAGGCTTGTTTCAATTTGGATCACCCGGGCACATTGCTCGAAATTGTCAAAAGACCTTCACCTCTTTTAAAACTTTGTATTCCAGACATCATAAGGCCATGCCTAATCGCCCACCTGAGGCTCAATTTGTGGCTAAGTCTTCTGATCAAGACTAGGACTTGGCCAAGAAACAAACTGTTAAACCCTTGAGACCTTCAGTTTCCCAGAATCCCTCTAGCACTCCTAGGAATATGCAGAGGTCTGATTCGGTAACCTGAAGGCCTAAGTTAGTGGCCAAGAATCAGTCTGCTCCCCCTCCCCCCGTCTAATAAATCAAAAACATCATCAACCTCATCCTCAACTAATTTGATCTTTCGTGAGGTTACTTATGTTGATGCTACTGGCAAACCCAGATCTTCGATGGCTGGGTTCCCGTTTCTAACTAAAACCTGTTGAAATGTGTAGGAACAGCTCTGGCGCGCTCTTGTTCGATTATGGTATATTAATAGCGGTTGTTCCAGGCACATGACAGGAGACATCTCGCAGTTGAATGACATTCAGTTTTCAATGGCGGGTTTGTTTCCTTCACAGGTGGAGAAACGGGGAAAATCACACTGAGAGGAACTGTTTGTAATGGAGCCCTGAGCTTTAATACCAGAATTGAAGCACAGTCTGTTGAGTGTCTCCCAACTCTGCGACAATCATCTGGATGTTCTCTTCATAAAGAAAGGATGTTATGTGTTAAAACCAGGTTTAGTCATTCCAGATGATTGGATTCTTCTGAAAGCTGCAAGAAAAGGAAACGCATACGTCATTGATATGAACCAGGCTCCTTCTGACAAGCTCACATGCATTTTCTCTTCAACAGCCAAACATGACGCCATGCTATGGCATTGCAGACTGGGTCACATCAACATGAAAAATTTAGATCGTCTTGCAAAAGGTGGTTTAGTCAGAGATTTACCAGTTCGTGACTTCATGCAGATCGAAAAATGTGAATCATGTGCACGTGGGAAACAACATCGACAGCCGCACAAAACTAAAGCCGTACCTTCTACTTCTCAGGTCTTAGAACTGCTTCATATGGATCTCTTCAGTCCAACAGACATTCGCAGCATTGGAGGGAAGGCTTACTGTCTCGTTATTATTGATGACTACTCTCGATTCACCTGGGTTTTCTTTCTCACACATAAAAGTGAAACTGCTAAGCTAGTCAAACAATTTGTCACGCTTATGGAAAACCAGACAGATTCTACGGTGAAGGCCATTCGATGTGATAATGGGACAGAATTTAAGAATCTTACCTTAAACTCGTTCTGCTCCTCCAAGGGGATTGACCGACAGTTCAGTGCAGCCAAAACCCCAAAACAAAATGGGGTTGCAGAACGCAAAAATCGCACACTTATTGAGGCTGCACGAACTATGCTAGTTGAATCCGAGCTACCTCTCATCTTCTGGGCTGAAGCAATTAACACTGCTTGCTATATTCAAAATCATGCCATGATCAACAAACGCCACATGAAGACTCCATACGAAGTGGTTGAAGGTCGCAAACCTTCGGTCAAGCATTTCCGCAAATTGGATGTCCTTGTGTACTCCTGCTCATGGACGCTAAAGGAAAGTTTGAAGCACGTGCGGATCCTTACATTTTCGTTGGTTATTTTTAAAATACAACATATCGCGTTTATAAAAGATCAAGAAGATGGTAGTTGAAACCTACAATGTGGGTTGGCTGGAGGAAAATCCCAAGGACAAACGCATTGGTCCTGACTGGTTGTATGACTACTCTACCTTATTTAATCATTTTGATGTGTCTTCTAATGTGCCTAGAGGAAATAGTTCGACTTCTCTCCCTCCAACGGTGCCCATTACTTCTGAGGATGATGCTGACGTTGCTGCGGTAAATGAGACTCTAAAGCAGCTAAGTGTGGATCCTCCTAGATTCAATGACACTGTCTCACCATCCTCCACAGTTTCACAATCTCAAGACCCACCTATCTCTGCGCCTGTTCAGCCGAATCCTACTGAGGATGTGGTTTCTGCTCCAGAGCCACCTACGACAAATGACGGCCTTCCTCCTAATTTTTTGTGCTCCGCTTAGTTTCCTGAGCCTACTCCCCTCGATTGTGCGGTGGATTCCTCACCCCATACCTCTACTGGTGCTTCTGTTGAGGGGGAGACATCTGGAGCTGCTTCAGATAGTATTACCAACTTGCCAACAGATGTTTTGGTTCCCGCTACACCAATACCGCAACGTTTACAGCGTGATCACCTCGTTGAGAATATCATTGGTCCTGTAAACGCTGCTATTCGCACACGCAGTCAATCTGGGGATATCAATACATGTCTCTATTCTTGCTTTATTTCCCAAATTGAACCTAAAAGTATTGATGTTGCCTTGCAGGAACCAGGCTGGGTTGATGACATGCATGAGGAACTCAATCAGTTTGAAAAGCTTGGCATTTGGCAATTGGTGAAGTTGCCTCAGGGAAAGCGCGCTCTTGGAATTCGTTGGGTTTTCCGCAACAAGCAGGATGACACTAGAGTTATCGTTCGGAATAAAGCTAGACTGGTGGTCCAATGGTTTCGACAGATTGAAGGTTGTGATTATGATGAGGTCTATGCACCTGTCACGCGTTTGGAGGCTATAAGTATCTTCTTGGCATACGCATCTTACATGGATTTTACTGTCTATCAAATGGATGTCAAGACTGCGTTTCTATAAGGCAAGGTGAAAAAGGAAATATACGTGGCACAACCACCGGGCTTTACTGATCTTGATAAGCCAGATTATGCCTACAAACTAGACAAGGCTTTGTACGGTTTGCATCAAGCGCCTCGCGCATGGTACGCTACTCTTACATAGCATCTGCTTGCTCATGACTACACACGGGGAACCATTGACCAAACTCTGTTTATCAAACGCGTTGATAAGGACATTATCCTTGTCCAAATCTACGTCGATGATATTATTTTTGGTTCCACCAATGATGGTCTGGGCCGCGAGTTCGAAGAGATCATGAAGAATAAATTTGAGATGAGCTCATTGGGAGAGATGAGCATGTTTTTAGGACTTCAAGTTCGTCAGAGCCCACAGGGTATACTCATTCATCAAGGAAAACGTACACGACGTTCTTGCCAAATTCAAGCTTACAGATTCCAAGCCAATGGCTTCTCCTATTGCAGAACGCCCTCTGCTAAATGAAGATGCTGACGGAACGCCTGTTAATCCTACCATATATCGCTCAATGATTGGATCACTCATGTATCTCACTGCTAGTCGGCCAGATATCATGTTTGCCGTCTGCCAATTTGCTCGTTATTAGGTTACTCCTAAACTCTCTCATTTACATGCTATTAACGAATTTTTAGGTACCTCAAAGGGGCTCCATCATTGGGCCTCTGGTATCCTAAAAATTCTGAATTTGAACTGTTTACTTTCTCTGACAGTAATCTTGGAGGTACAGATAGGGACATGCGCTCAACTTCAGCTGGTTGCCAATTTTTTGGAGATCGCTTAATTTCATGGAAATGCAAGAACAATAGACGGTTTTGCTTTCCACTGCAGAGGCAGAATATGTTGCAGCTTCTGCTTGCTGCTCCCAGGTTTTATGGATGCAACATCAGCTTGCGTATTACGGTTTGACTTATCTAAACACAACAATTTATTGTGATAATGATGCAGCAATCCAAATAGTTAAAAACCCTGTTTTCCACTCCAAAACCAAGCACATCAACCTTAAAGTTCATTTTATCCGCGATTGCTATAGAAAGGGTATCGTAAAGCTTGAGCAAATCCACACTGATGCAAATGTGGCGGATTTGTTCACGAAACCTGTTAGCAACGCCCGTTTTCAAGTGCTTGTGGATCTTCTCAAAATGATTCGGTTTTCTACCTAGGCATCTACTATCTTCGTGTTTGTTTACTGTTTTTTTTCTTTTCGTTACTTCATAAATTTGTTCATATCTCTATGCACAAATCTAGGGGGAGAAATGTTCAATATATATATATATATATATATATATATATATATTTGCAAGGATAGGGAAATGAAATGAATATTCGTGATAAATTGTTTGACTAACACATGTAAGGTATAGAAGCGGAAAAGATTTGGATCGAAAGTGATGTGTCGATAGTTCTAAAACTCAATCGGATGGGGAAAGTCAAATGATATAAACATAACGAACTTTGTACTCAGTGGGTCACTTACTGTAGGCGTATGATTTTATGGTCTTAAATCTTGCGTTGATGGATAGCCAACATCTGAGGTTTCGGGTCTTTATGCTGCTGAGTCATCCAGGGATATCTTGATTGCCCTTCTGTTGCATCCAGATTATATGCAGACCTAGGCATAGTCAGGATATCTTTATAAAAGAAGCAAAATGGAAAGGCCAAAACCTAAGAGAACAAAAGTTTCTTTCTAAGTTCTTACGTACCTCATAAGGTATTTGCCTAACCCTCGTCAGTCACTATTGGTCTCTCTGTTGTACGGAAGTACTGACCTGTTCACCAATAGCCTGATGTTGTACAATAAAGGATGACCACGGTATACTCACCTGCTACGATGAACTGTTGTGCGTACCTTGATCGCGGGGGTATGTCATAGTATGGGACACACGGGTATCTTAGTATAATATTACCTTAAGCATATCATGATGCCTGAACTACAAGGGTTGAGTTTTGGATTTACGTGGACAAGTATATTGACAATCGCTTAGACCAACTGAACCTGCTCATACTGAAAAATGTTCCTTAGTCAGCGTTTGAAACGATGTGATCCCTTAGCAATGCTGCGTTAATTGTTTATGTCTGTTTTAATAAGTTCTCCTTGTGATATGTTAAAAGATGGTTGGATGCTTGGTTAGTTTACTTGATGAATTTTGGTAGGATGGTTTTCTGTCCAGAGATATTGGACTGGCCCAGTATGCTTTGGGATTTGGGCCAGGCTAATGAAATTGGTTTAAAGTCTGAAAACTGAATTTTAGGTTACTATTCGGAATTGGGCTCACTTGGGACAAAGAGTTACTGTTCCGGATTGGACTTGTCCGGAAAGGCCCATTTGGATCTTTCCGGACAGGCCCATTGTATTACTATTCCGGATTGGGCCTGTCACAAGCCCATTCCGGATTCAAAATTCCAGGCCCAAAAGCCCATTTCGGAAATATTTATTGGCATCTCTGATTTCATTTCGGATTATCCGAAATCCGAATTACAATTGTCTCCTCTGATTCTCTCTCGAATTAAGCATTTCGGACAGCTTATTCCGGATTAGGTACATGTGTATTTTGGATTAACTTAATGAATATTTAATGCATTTCGGATTACATTCCGGATTAATCTTCAAATACTAAGCTTTTCGGATTACATTCCGGATGGATATTCATCCGAAATGATGAACTCGGATACCATTTCAGATTGAATCTTCATCCAGGATGCATATTTGTCCGAGATACATAATCCAGATTGTATCGTTGACCATACTATTTGACCTCCTCAATCCGGATTGATGAAAGTTTATTCCGGATTCATTCTGAACTGTTAGAAATCCAGATGTCAAATTTGGACCTTTTCAACTGTTAAACCCCTTAATTCATTTGAACCAGTGTTAATTTGAACCTTGAATTCTGTCTGGCCTGTCCAGTTAGTTTAGACTGCCATATAGCTAAACTCAGTTAATTTCCGTTAGTTGGTTTTTAACTTTGTTGATTTTGACAGATATGGTGGAAGAAGCGTTTGACGCAGTGTTGCTGGTTGAGGAACAGTTTCGCAACCAGGCTGGATACCTCTCAGACCCACCAGCTGAGTATTTTCAGGAATTTCAGGCGATGATCGTGGGGCTCAACACTTGCAGAATTGCCTACGCCTTCCGTGCGAACCCCGTGATATACATAGATTTAGTGCACTCGTTTTGGAAAAGAACGTGGATACAGCCGAGGGGTGAAGATGGTAGACCTTTTATACGTTCACAGATTCAAGGGAAGGAGATTGTGGTAAATGAGGCGTGTGTGAGGGAGGTGTTACAGCTGACTGATACCTTCAGTGATCCAACTACGTACGTTAAAGAAAAGGTGCTGCTGATACTCATGTAGATGGGATATGAGGGTTCTTATCCGCCACTGCTAAAGAAGATGTTTCCGGCATACTGGAGGTTACTTGTACACATGTTCATGCAGTGTGTGTCGGAAAACAAAGACGGACTAGATCAGCCAAATTAGGCACAGACATCTGCGATAGTTTCATTGGTCAATGACTGGAAGTATAACTATTCTGGTTATATCTTCGATAATATGAAGAAAATCTTAGAGCAGTCCAAGAAACGGATGTTTCTGTTATACGCACGTTTTATTTAACTGATACTTGATGCCCATTATCCAGATTTAGCGAAGGATGCTACAGACGCTAATCTACTGAATATGAAGCCAATGGGGCCTACTATTTTCACAACTATGAAGAAGAACCGCTCTACCTCAAAGACGGTATTTGTTGGTAGGTTTCCTCTGAAGAAGTTTGGAAAGTTTTCTGAAGTTTTTGGTTTGCATGCTCCACCACCTCCTCCTCCTCCAATAAATGCGATTGTAGCTGAAGAACGCGATATACTGGCAAAGGCAAAGGAGATAGAAGTAGAAGATTTAGTCATAGATGATGAGGATGATGTTGGCCAAGCCTTTTTGGATGATCTTGATGCGTTCAGTGCTACTTTAACTCCTGTTCTTCCAGAGCTGTCGTCTGAGAACCTAGCTGCCTTGATCGCTCAATTGAAGGATATTCAAGAGATACAGGGTGATCCCCCGCTTGACATTCCGTCTATTGTTGCACCAACCGTTTAGACTGAAGAAGATGACGAAGACGAAGAAGATGAAGTACCGTTGATCAAGAGGCGAAGAACTGGGCCGAGCAGTTCATCTAATACACCTAAGGTTCCTGTTGTTGTTACTGTTGCTGCTTCTAATTTGATTACATCTACTGCTGCTGAGATCACTGTTGCTGAGGTTTCTGTTGCTGAATCGATTGCTCATACATCGATGGTTGACACGCCTATTATTTCTGAACAGCAAACCGCTCCTATCATTACACAGTCCACAATTGTATCAATTCCTGCTGACACCGCATTGCAAATGATAGAATTTGGAGGTAGTTCCTCTGGTGCCGGTGGTCCAGTGGAGTTGGTTATTCCGATGCTGCTGCTGACGATTATATGCGTAGATCTGAGAAAAGAGCATTCGAGTTTGGGGGATTGGACAGTGATGATGATGATAGAGAGGTGGATGTCGTTGATTTGAAGAAACGGGTAGTAGTGCTGGAACAGGAGGTTATGTTAAAGGATGCTCATATTGCCTCCCTGCAGAATTGCTTGGATGTTCGAGATCAAACTATCGATCAGCTGCAGGGGGATGTAACGATGCTGATGACTATTCTGTTTGATTTAAGGGGCAAACTGGAGAACAAGTTTGGCAGGGAGTTTAGCGATCCCACCAATGATCCGATGAATGTTGAAACTCGACATCGTGCAGCACAACAACGTATGGCAAAGGAAACTGAAGAACAGAGGTTGGTAGCTGAGCATTTAGCAGCCGAACGTCAAGCCGGTCTTGATGATTACTTAAGCGATCCACGCAACAAGTTCACTGCCAGTCAGAAACGTCCTGCACATCAGAGGAAGAAGAAGCAAATGGTTTTGATGAAGAATGTTAAGTGGTGAATCCTCTGGACGAAAATTTTCAGCTGAAAGATCCAACCAATCAATCTGAGAGATACGTGATGGAGTTGGGATCCAGTTATTATAGTAAGGTGGGCAACAAGTCGAAGGTGCTGAGTTGGATGTATGATCATGTTAAAAACATGTGGATCATTGTGCGCCTAGACGGAACGAGGGAATATTATTCGAAAGAGTCGCAGTTTGAGACATGGACTAAAATAGCACTGACTGATCTTTTAAGAGCTCCATACACTGACGACGACACTACAGAGCGTGGACCAGGTTGGAAATTCTTTAAGAAGCTTGAACGTGAGGTTAGGAGCGGATTTAAGAGTATGAAGACTGCTGAACCGTACCTGAGAGCAGCTAAGGGTGCTCGCGATGCGCACACGGGCAAAAGGTTTAAATCTATGATGTGGCCGCCTACAGATAAAGAGTTAGTTATTCCTATTGCTCCTATCTTTCCAAAGGGAATTCTGAAGAACTTCAACTTTTGGTTGTACGATTCGAAGGTTGGAAGTGTTGCTATTGTAACAAAAGAGAAGGCGTTTAGAGTAAAGGATGTGGTGGATCTGGTTAGCTTTCATGATGAAGATTTACAAATTTAGCTTCTCATCAAATACGTACTGCAGAGCTATATGAGGTGTTTGCTAAAGATTGGACGGCTGCAGTTGCTGGTGGGGAGAATGTTGGGCTTGGAGCTTTAAAGGTTTATTCATTTATAGTGTATTTGGGCTTTTGGGATTAGTTTGGGCTTCCTAGTACCTAGTGGGCCTAGGGTTGTACTTTTGGGCTTTATGATGTTTATAAATAGAGGGGTTAGGTCATTGATTAGGGGTTAGAGAGTTGACAGCAAGAACTTGTATCTAACATCTTTTGGTGTATGCAAGTTATATTATTCAAGTTATTCAAGTTGTTCTTCATCCTAATCATAATTTTCGCTATTAATTAGGTTAGTAATACATGTTTGATCCGTTTACGGGACTTACAATTTTTGGGCACAAAAACAAACAAAACACTATATAACAATGATGCATGAGTGATCCAAGGAAACAAAGAGACACCACCACCATTGCCAGACAAAGATACACTTGAGTACATAAATAAGTTGTGTTAGGGAGTTACCAACAATTTGAAGAAGAGAAACTAAACATAAAGAACACGTGTATGCGTTGGTACAAAGAAAAAAAATAGTATAAAACAAATTAAATAGTGAATATGTGAAAGGGGTACTTTTGTTAAATAATATGTGGGTAATAATAATTATATGAAATTTAAAGTAAAGCTCTATTACTATATATATTAAAATAAATTAAAGTAAATTGAATTAAATAATTTAGAAGAGAAGTGAATAGCATTGATATATAATTTTACGAGTTTAGAACTCTGTGTGTTACATGATTTGAATAAATGTAATTTTGTATAAAAAAAACAATATATCTTTAAAACCATTTTATTACACGCATTGAATAAATGTGATTTCATATATTAAATAAAATAAAAAGCTCTCGTGTATTATACGGGTTGAATAAATTTATATAAAATAATAAATTAGTAAACTTGATACATAAACCGAAAGTTAATAACTAACCCGACCGTGAAATCAAACTGATGACTAGTTTCGTCAGTTTTACGGTTTTAAATCGAACTATGAACACCCTTAGTAATAACTAATAGGGTTAATTTGTGTTTTTTTATAATGTAGTGCAGTTATTAAAATAACTTTTGAAAATAATGTAAAACCATAAAGTTTGAAATATAATTTTTTATTTGATGAAGATATAACTTAATTAGTTTTATTATATATCTAGAGTTTGAACTTGGGTTATGGAACCAATTAAATCAATATTTAAAGAGAACAAATATACTTTACATTAAATATAGTACCTTATTAGTATCTACACGTGCCTTTTAGTTTATGATTAGTTTGATGAAAATAATACTTTAAATGCGTTTCATAAAAAAATTAATACTTTAAATGCAAATTTATTATTATCTTATAAACAAACAAATTCAAATAGAGATAAATGTCTTATATATTAGCCATTGTTAGCTAAAATAAGTATCCATAATTTTAAGTAGGAGAGAGACGAGAAAACTAAAAAGTAAATGTCTCCAATGAGAATTGTCCCTCTATGGTTTCTTTTATTATATAGATATACATATAAATGTTTTTAAGTTTCAATTGAACCCTTCATTTAGTTTGGCATTTCTCTAATAGCTTGAGTTCGTTAACTTCTTAAATAAGCTAATTATGTATGTGTGTTTAATTTTTTTTCTTGATGTTCTGGCATAAATTTTGTTGAAAACAAAGTTGTATTCAAAGTAGACTATTTTTTGATACGTAAGTTATAGCGATTGTCGGTACTGTACCAGTAGCGTGACTAATGAATTGATGCCGACGAGCTGATTTGGGTTATATTTTATCTCTAGCCGATAAAACCGTTAAAAATAAACAAAAGTAGTATAAATTGAGAACAAATCAGTTAAAATTCACCCTAACTTTAAAATTTAATATGTATATACATATATTATGAATAATATAAATCTTTACTCATATTGAACAGTAAACTATATCTAATAAATAACTAAGTGGTTATAGAAAAGTTTCTTAATATCTTTTATTAATAGAGTAAACTTCCGTTTTACTCCATGTGGTTTGGTCATTTTAATGGTTTTGTCCTAATTCTTAAAAAATAACCATTTTACTCCCTGATCTATGAAGCTTTTCTCTATTTCACTCCTCGACCCCTAACGACTTCCAATTCCTCTGTTAAATCCTGGTCACATGCCCCTCACATGAGGGGCATTTTAGTTTTTTCCTATCCTCTCTAAAAAGATATTTTATTATTATATTAATAACAAATATATAACACATACATGCACACTCTCCTCTCTCTTTTCTCTCTCTACATGCTCTTTCTTCATAATCAGACTTCACCATAGCCTCACCACCAACATCACCATCCTGTACCAACCCCACACTGGCAGCAAGCACCGCCACCACCAAAATACCCCCATCAACTCTAGTATTTACCCATTCTTATCATCATCTTCTTCAATCTTCACCTAATTTACTCAATTTTTACTCTGTCCGCTTAAAAGTTATGGTGAACCTCCATTATTATTCCATTTTTCAACTATTCTTCTTTTATTCATTTAATTTTTGTTGTAGTACTATTCGATATTTAATTTTGAGGGTCAAGGCATAGAAAATCAACTAGAAGATAGATCCGATGGTTAAGAAAACTTGGGTGACTGGGGGTCAACGGATCCTCCTATAGTTTCGTTGTTGCTAAACCCCCATAACCACCATAAGAGTTCTGAATCGTCTCTTTCTCTAAAACCCCACCAACACCATTACAGATCTAAACCCTCCCCACATCATAACGTTCCATTTCTCTTTCTCTATCTAAAATGTTGGTCACCCCGCCTTCATCTCAAACCAGTCTGAACCATCTCCGCAGTGTTGACTTGCGGCTCCGGCGAAGAGACGGCGGATTTTGGTTGATGTTGGGTAAGATTTTGTGCAAGACTTTGGTGATATATGCTAAAATGTTTTTGAGGGTTTATTGCAAGGTTTCTTGAGAAGATAAAGAGGAAAAGAAAAGTGAAGTGAAGATAGGAGAAAAAATGGGGTGATGAGTTGATTAGGGCTTCAATTTTGGGGAATGGTGGTGGTCGGCGTGTGGTGCCCAGGTGGTGGTCGGCAACGTTGTTAGGTGGTTTGAAGAGTGTCACACCCCAACTGATGGTGGAAACATCAGAGTGAGACGAAAATAGATTGCTCATCACACATAACACTATTTGTGACAATAATTAATTCAAAATTTGTTTCATTTCATTGATCAAATAGTCAATTACAACATAAATCCAAATACAACAAGGTCAAAAATAGTATAACATAAAACCTAGCATTCAAGATGCGTTTCTATGTCATCCCTACTAAGTTTCGTCATGTTCAACATCCTTAACCTACAACATGTTAAAAGTATCGTTTAACATAAAAGTATTGGTGAGTACACAAATTTAAATACATAGCATAAGTATAAAAGAGTTTACTCCAATCAACATGGAAATTGTATATAAGGTAAGCTAGCATGCAATACTAATTGTCAAACCCAAGTGTCCACAAGAATGAATGTGTCCTCGTCACAAGAAGTAACGAGACTAAAGTATGAATTAAGAATGAATCAGCTTAAAGCTTAACAATACCCCGACGGGCGGTGTGCTACTCCTATACCGCTATATATGTTAAGTTGGGGCTAGCCAAGTTAAAGACAAAAAGCATGTATGAATTTAGCATGAACCTAAGCATAACAATAAGCATGTACAACGGATCGAGTGTATAAAGCATGTAGTGTGTGTATTCGTGTATTTTGTAAGTTAACATGTTACAACCTAAATTGTGTAAAAGGAAAATGGGTCAGTCAAGGTTTTGCAAGCTTCCACTTGAGTATTCCGTGAAGGGTTTTGGAGAGTTGGAGGAACACCGAGTTATCCTACATAAGGAAAACGTAGGTTGGTAAGTATTCGGATGATAATGGAGGATTAGGAGTTTAAATACACTAAAGTATGTGTATGAGAAAATAATCATCTAAACTTAATACTCGTTCTTGACACTATAATACCCATTCGGGTTGATGTGTTTTCATGGTTAGGATACCCATTAGAATCGTAACGAGAAATTAAGTACTTAGGTGATGTAACCTAGTACCATGACGGACAATCATTCGATTATCATCAAGGGTTTGGTTAGTGGATATATATACATATATTATATGGTATATATAATAAGTATATCATAAACATCATGGAAGTTCATAGAAGTCATGCTTGAAGGTAGGAGGATAACCTTCCTTTAACCTTTTTCGTATAGTTCACCAATGCACAAGTCGTCACAAGGACAACAAGGATGGTCATGAATAAGTTAAGCATAAAAGTAAAAGACGAAAAACAATCAAAATCATCAAGTGAGGTGGTGGATTGAAGGTAGGATAACCAAGGCTTCCAAGTAATCACACACTACCAACTCAAGTCTTGTTTCAAGAAAAAGCTTGAAAGGATACAACACTTATGGGTTGAAAACCCTATTAAAACGAAAAGCTCTTACACTTGAGACCTCAAAGATAATGTTCCAAGTTGGTTTTCCATGGAAAACCTATGGAAACATTCCTAGAGGTGATTCAAGTGTTAAGAAAGGAAGAAAAATCAAAGAAGGGAGGTAAGGGTGAGTTAGAACTCATTTTGAAAGTCTTGAACTTTCAGATGGAGAGAGAGCTTTAAAGAGAAAGAGAGAAGTGTTTGAGGTGTGAAATGAGAGTGGTAGGAGGTGGGTATTTATAGTTGAGGTATGCAGAGAACACAAATTGGGCCAATCGATGGGCTGGAAACCACTTTCTCCGGATTATGCCATTTTTAGTCCTTGAACTTAGTTTATCTTTCATTTCAGACTATAACTTGTCATTTTTGCATGTTTTAAGTGGGTAAAGTATATGCAAGTACATTTTAGGTATCAAGTCTGAATGTATGAGTATTTGCACGTATTATAAGCATCGGTTTGTATGTAAACACTTATTCAACAATTGAATTCATGTAAGACAAGTATGCATCAATTATGAATTTCATTACGATCAAAGTCTCGGATTACAAGATTGGAAAAGAAATACGAATACAATACGAATACAAGTTTCCATAGAAAGAAATACGATTACACTTTCTAATTAAGGAAAGTACGAAAAGCGAGGCGTTACAGTCTCCCCTCCTTTAGGAAATTTCGTCCCGAAATTTATTCAAGGGGGAGACTTCGGAAAAGATGTCACTTTGGTGAAAACGTTTGACCAAAATCAAGGTTTTGAAATTTAAAGTTTTTGCGGAGTTCAGGTATAAGTGTGTCAATATGTATCGAAATCTTGAAGGATAAAAATGGTAGGTTCGTGAAAGAAATTTGTTTGACTAAGGTGTTTTTGAGACATCAATCGTAAATGTGTATAAGGATAAGTATAAATGTGTATGTGTGTATATAAGCAAGTGAGTTTGACGGAGTCTAGACAACTCATTGAAAGGATATTTTAAAAGAGCGTGATCCAAGAGGAAGGTTTTAGTATGAATAAGGACGTATTTTGATTAAAATGTGCGCTCCGCACTGTAAGTTGTAAGAAAATTTTTGTCAGTTTTAAGGCGTATTAGTAAAATCACTTGTTGTAGAAAAATGTTTATTGGAAAGAGCTAGGATGGTAAATATTTACGATTTCTAAAAGGTTTTGGCGGTAATAGACCGACTAGTTGAAGTTTGCGCGTAGATAAGAGTGAAAGATAGTTTTAAAAGAAAAGGAACATTTTGACCAAATGGAGCCGGTGGGGACGTTTATAAAAATAGATTGAACGTTTTAGGCTGATTTGTTGTAAATAAAGGTTGGATGAAAGGTTAAGGGAAGAATTGGGAATATCGTGGTATGGCAGTGAATGATACGATAGGTGTATGCGAGGGGTAAAAATTGTATGAATATCAGAAAAATGCGACATGGAATGTTGAGAGTTACTATGATAGTTGTAGCGGTTAAAGCTAACGATTTTGAGAATGAAGCTTTTTCATGGGTAATCGAGTACTAATCATTTCGAAGTGGGGTCACCAAAGTTTTTTATGAATCAAATGTATTTAACAAGGTTCGGGAAAACACTGAATTTCTCATGGCATGTTTTACGAAAGTTTGGTAACATGGTAGGGACACTTATATATAGGAAGTACCAGCGGCGTATCCACCAAGTTCACACCATGTTACGTCATTTCGCTATTCGGTGTCATGTTACGTTCCGTGTTGCGATACACAGTAGAACCCACTATGGTTTTCATGCGCCTACCAATATAATCCCGCGTGCACCCGCGATTATTTTGGTTTGTGCATGATCCGCATAGTTTGTACTAGTTATGTACGGGTTAGGTTACATCTAGTAAGCAAAGGGTATGTAAGATAGGGTATAAAAAATTAAGTATGTAAGCATGATTGTATGTACGTATGAGTGTGTCAAATGTAGGTGAGACCACTCGGGTTATACCTACTTATAGATTTCAAGTATGACTACCAAGTAGTGCGAATGCATAAATTTTGAGTATGATTAAAGACAAATACGTATAACATTAGCATGCAGTATCGAGCGTATAGGTGAATAAAATGGGATTTAGCATATATAAGTTACCATGAAGTTGCAAGTGTGTAAAATACGAAGTGTAATGGTGATATGTGTAATATTGTCAGGTAATATTGACTGTATAAATAGAAACATATAAGGCGGTATGCATGTGTGTGGTTGTTTGAGTCAAAACATTGAGTTGGTTAAAATAAGTCGGTTTTGTCGGGAATGAAGGACTAAAATTGTGAATGTCGGGTGAATATTGAGAGAAGTATTAATTTTTGATGTAAAATGTAGTTTGTAAAAAGAAATGTTACTTTTGTTTTAAAATTTGTATTCGCATATGAAATTGGTTGCCCATGTGTTCAGATTTAGATTTGCGTATTTTGAGAAGGTTGTAAAATAGTGAGCTTGCTTTATTTTATTTTATTGATGCGAGAAAAGTCGTGTTTTGAAAATTTTCAAGTAAAACTTAAATTTTTTAAAAGTTTTTTTAACAAAGTACTTATAAGTATGTGAGAGAAAGTTTTCGTTGGTTTCTTGTTGGAAATAAAATGTCTTTAGAATGGTAGTATAAAGTGAGTGTGTTTTGGACGACTTGTGAAAATCGAGAGCAAGAGGTTCGTTTAACCGACTAAGTTGATGGGTAGCATTTCATAAAGTTTTTGAAAAATTGTGAAAGAAACGTTTAAAGTGTCAATCGAGGTTTCGTGTATGTAATTTACGTAAATATATTGCACGGTGAGAAATTGTTTGGATAAAATAACGTTCGAGGTTTATGCATAAAGGAGACAAATTGAAACAAAGATAAAAGGTTTAGGTTTAAGTTTTGATATAGTGACTGTTATGAAAATAGTCGAGTTGGAGTTGGACTTCGACTCATTTCTCCAACTTGAGTTTTGCGAAAAAAAGATATCAAGGTGATCAACAATAAAAATCACGTTTGAGCATGTAAGTATTGTATGACATGTATGAGTTCACATATGTGACATAAACATTACAAGTATTCAATAGTATAAACACGTATGATTGGGTGAGGAGTATGAATTTAGTTGGTTTGCGAGAATTATTATTGTTTTTTATTGCGAAAGATGTGCGAATTGTGCATCGGGTTCGAAATGAACGATGTAGTTGTCACACCCCGACCCGCAGCGGAAAAGGTGATCGGGGCATGATTGGGTTATCATCAAAGCTCATGACATTTATTATGAGTTTCATATTCATTTAATACAATTTAATGAAAGTTTACAATAAGTATTACAACATGTTCTAACTATCAATCTAAGCATCTTTGTTCTCTTCTAAGGCATTTCCTATGTTTTCTTTGCTTCAACATGTTCACCTGTATCATGTGTAAAAAGGTTTTGGATCAACATAAAGTTGGCGAGTGAATCCTATGGAAAACATTTGAACAAGTTTATTTAAATTGATTATGAAATATGTGCACAACCAAACATGAGTAAAAATAGATGTAAACTTATCCAACAATCATAAGATATTAACTAAAACACACATGAACAATAATGGAACATTTAGAGGCACGCGATGCTCAACTCGTCTCTCACGAGGAACTGAGGGGCCTAATGAATGAATTGCATAAACATGATAATATGAATGACACAACTACAAACAATATAAACTCAATGATACACACATGAACAATAATGAATTTGATTTGAGGCACGCGTTGTTCAACTCGTCTCCCACGAGGAACTGATGGGCTTAATGAATGAGTTTCATATAATTTGACAAAAGGAAATAAGTAATCACAACAATATAAACAATCTAAGTTTAGATCATGATGTGGTATGGCACAAGTTTAAATAAACAAGTTAATTATTTTTATGACACATGACACACCCCAAAACGTGTAATTTAAAAGGGGAAGTTGTAAGATTCACTCACAGTGGGTGCGTTCGGTTGATGATGTTGAATGCACGCGAAGTGGTTTTAACCACGAGTGAGATTAACCTAGATAAACCGCATTATGGTTTGGTAAGTAAACGGATTTTATTAATCTATTTTAGTAGGATTGTTGGGTGTATTTTTTGTGAGTTTAAGGCTATTTTCTAACCTTGAAAATGTTATTTTTAAGTATTTTTAATTGATTTTTAATTAAAATAATTAAATAAAAATAATAAAAAAAATTGACTTTTTCTGACCATTGACTTGACCGTTGACCGTTGACTTGACCGTTGACCGGTTCGAATCGTGTATATAAGTGCGCTGGGTGAGGCTCGAACCCGAGACCTCCCGTACGCATGCACGCAGCTCTACCAACTGAGCTACGTGTCTAACCCGTCATATATCTGTTTTTAATTATATTTATATACTAATTATGTTAAACAGAAAATCCTTTATTTTTAAAAACAATTTTAGATCAAAGAAACGGTGCGCTCCACAGGTCTCGAACCTGGGACCTGTGGCTTATACTAACAAACAGTCCACCGCTGGACTGTGTGTCCAACTTGTTAACTTTACTGATTTTTATTATACTTAAACACAAGTTAGTTATTTCCTTTTCTGTCTTATTTTTAAAAAAATAGATAATTGTCCGAGTCGGTGCAGTAGCCCGGACTCGAACTCGTGACCTGTGATATAAACATACACACAGTCCACCACTGGACTGTGTGTCTAACTTGGTTATTATTCCGGTTATTAATATACTTAACAATATATCAGTATGACTCCGGTTCGGTTAATCAAAAAAATCATTTTTATTAAGGCCGCGTGTGTGGAACAGGATTCGAACTCGAGACGTTAGTGTTTATTGTGCACACAGTCCACCGCTGGACTGTGTGTCTAACCCGAGTTATAACTTGATTTTAGTTATACTTATATGTTACAGTTACTTCGTCTTCTCCGTCAGATTTTAACCAGAATCGGAAAATCCGACTGGTTCAAAGTCTTAATCGGTTTCTTTAGTGTTTTAGGTTAATTATAGATGAGATATAAGTAAAAAGAAAGGAAAATAAGCGTGAGGTATACCGACTAGCTTTCCTCTGTTTTCCGGCAGAACTCCGGCGACAGCAATCCCTTCCGGCGACGAGTGTTTTGCAGCAGCGAGCCTTCAGAAAGTTTGAAAAAGGTATGGGTGACTTCGGTATAAGTTCAAAGGGTTTAGTAAGGCTCAGAAATGGGGAAACCGGTTTTCCGGCGATGAGCAGAGATATTCCGGCGAGTGGAATTACGTCCGGTAAAGGTGTGGTTTTGAGCGAAAAAGTTTGCGGTGGGTTGTGGGTGAATTTATAGGGAGAAACCGAGATGTATTTGGCCTGATTTCCAACTGGATTCATTGATTTGAATTTCTCCGGCGATTATGACTTTGGTCGCGGACTCAAACATCGGTTATAACCGATATGGCGTTTATGATTTACGTTATAACTGAAAGAAACGTTAAGTTTCGCGAGATTGCCGGGATTTCCGACGACTGAATTTTTGGGCGCCGGTTTTGAATTCGTAACGTCATGATATCAATTAAATGATTCTAATATTTAACAAATAACATCAATGGCGCAATGGTTCAAGTGTTATGTGTTAAGTCTGTTTGTTGACCGGTACTGACCCGGGTTCGAAACCCGGCAGAACCAATGTATTTTTATTTCGCGTTTTTAACAGTTTTCAAAAACTAATTATATATTCCCGTATAATAATTGATTATGTATCGTTTAAAATTATTTTGGGCATTTAATTCGCAACGAAAATTTTAACTGACTGTTCGGTTGATAAACGGAGCGGGTTTGGTAAATCCGTTTTTGACGGATGTTACAGTAGTAAGTATTAAAACACATAGAAATTGAGATAGCATAAAAGATAGGCTTAAAAAAATATTGGAGTGCTTTGGGTTGAGAAGCGTCGACTATTCCAAAGTGAATCGAAGATCCTTTCAAATTAGAGGAACGTGCTTTGGCCTATAGGTAAAATGCTCTCGTCGAGAAGCGATTAACAGCATTTTACCCTTCCAGTTACTTCACGTCTCTAATTGATCGAAAAATCGAAACTTTGGCGAGACTGAAAATCGAGGAATGGGACTAGTTGACAAGGTGCGGGTTTCACCCCTAACTTGACAACATCCTACCCTAAGTGTGGTTGGCACTTACCAAACAAGGAGCGAATTCCGACTCGTTGGTAAGGTTCCACTAGAGTATGAAATGGAAATTCGCCATCAAGGTATGGATATCACTCCTAACTTGATGGCGTAATTTCGTGGAAAAATCAAATACGCGAATTGAGAGTCGTTCACCAAAGTGTGGGTTTCACGCCTATTTTGGTAAAGTCGTCTCGTTTGTAATACGAGTGTCTTCAAGTCTTCAAGTGTATATTGTGTAAATGTCTTAGGAAAGACATATTATATATATTAAGACAAAAGAAATAGGAAGAAGCAAGTAGGAAGAATTAGCATTTTAAGCAAGAATCAAGAATGGTCAAGTTTGGTCACTTAAACTATAGACTAGGTCGAACATGGCAATTCTACCTAATTCCCTATAGTTATGGCTCTAATACCAATCTGTCACACCCCAACCGATGGCGGAAACATCGGAGTGAGACGAAAATAGATTGCTCATCACACATAACACTATTTGCGACAACAATTAATTCAAAATTCGTTTCATTTCATTGATCAAATAGTCAATTACAACATAAATCCAAATACAACAAGTTCACCAATAGTATAACATAAAACCTAGCATTCTAGATGCGTTTCTATGTCATCCCTACTAAGTTTCGTCATGTTCAACATCCTTAACCTGCAACATGTTAAAAGTATAGTTCAACACAAAAGTATTGGTGAGTACATAAGTTTAAGTACATAGCATAAGTATAAAAGAGTTTACTCCAATCAACATGGCAATTGTATATAAGGTAAGCTAGCATGAAATACTAATTGTCAAACCCAAGTGTCCACAAGAATGAATGTGTCCTCGTCACAAGAAGTAACGAGACTAAAGTATGAATTAAGAATGAATCAGCTTAAAGCTTAACAATACCCCGACGGGCGGTGTGCTACTCCTATAGCGCTATATATGTTAAGTTGGGGCTAGACAAGTTAATGACAAAAAGCATGTATGAATTTAGCATGAACCTAAGCATAACAATAGGCATGTAACAACGTTCGAGTGTATAAAGTATGTAGTGTGTGTATTCGTGTATTTTGTAAGTTAACATGTTACAACCCAAATTATGTAAAAGGAAAATTGGTCAAGTGTACTCACGGTTTTGCAAGCTTCCACATGAGTATTTCGTGAAGGGTTTTGGAGAGTTGGAGGAACACCGAATTATCCTACATGAGGAAAACGTAGGTTAGTAAGTATTCGGATGATACTGGAGGATTAGGAGTTTAAATACACAAAAGTATGTATATGAGAAAATAATCATCTAAACTTAATACTCGTTCTTGACACTATAATACCCATTCGGGTTGATGTGTTTTCACGGGTTAGGATACCCATTAGAATCGTAACAAGAAATTAAGTACTTAGGTGATGTAACCTAGTACCATGACGGACAATCATTCGATTATCATCAAGGGTTCGGTTAGTGGATATATATATATACATATATTATATAATATATAATAAGTAGATCATAAACATCATGGAAGTTCATAGAAGTCATGCATGGAGGTAGGAGGATAACCTTCCTTTAACCTCTTTTGTATTGTTCACCAATGCACAAGTCGTCACAAGGACAACAAGGATGGTCATGAATAAGTTAAGCATAAAAGTAAAAGACGAAAAAAATCAAAATCATCAAGTGAGGTGGTGGATTGAAGGTAGGATAGCCAAGGCTTCCAAGTAATCACACACTACCAACTCAAGTGTTGTTTCAAGAACAAGCTTGGAATGATACAACACTTGTGGGTTGAAAACCCTATTAAAACGAAAAGCTCTTACACTTGAGACCTCAAATGTGGTGATGTTCCAAGTTGGTTTTCCATGGAAAACCTATGGAAACATTCCTAGAGGTGATTCAAGTGTTAAGAAAGGAAGAAAAATAAAAGAAGGGAGATAAGGGTGAGTTAGAACTCACTTTGAAAGTCTTGAACTTTCAGATGGAGAGAGAGCTTTAGAGAGAAAGAGAGAAGTGTTTGAGGTGTGAAATGAGAGTGGTAGGAGGTGGGTATTTATAGTTGAGGTTAGAGGGGTTTTTGGTTGAGTGCATTTAATGCAGAGAACACAAATTGGACAATCCATAGGCTGGAAACCACTTTCTCCGGATTATGCCATTTTTAGTCGTTGAACTTTGTTTATCTTTCATTTCAGGCTATAACTTGTCATTTTTGCATGTTTTTAAGTGGGTAAAGTATATGCAAGTACATTTTAGGCATCAAGTATGAATGTATGAGTATTTGCACGTATTATAAGTATCGGTTTATATGTAAACACGTATTTAACAATTGAATGCATGTAAGACAAGTATGCATCATGAATTTCATTACGATCAAAGTCTCGGATTACAAGATTGGAAAAGAAATACGAATACAATACGAATACAAGTTTCCATAGAAAGAAATACGATTACACTTTCTAATTAAGGAAAGTACAAAAAGCGAGGCGTTACAGTCTCCCCTCCTTTAGGAAATTTCGTCCCGAAATTTATTCAAGAGGGAATTTTTGGAAAAGATGTCACTTTGGTGAAAACGTTTGACCAAAATCAAGGTTTTGAAATTTAAAGTTTTTGCGGAGTTCAGGTATAAGTGTGTCAATATGTCTCAAAATCTTGAAGGGTAAAAATGGTAGGTTCGTGAAAGAAATTTGTTTGACTAAGATGTTTTTGAGACATCAATCGTAAATGTGTATAAGGATAAGTATAAACGTGTATGTGTGTGTATAAGCAAGTGAGTTTGACTGAGTCTGGACAACTCATTGAAATGATATTTTAAAAAAGAGTGTAATCCAAGAGGAAGGTTTAGTATGAATAAGGACATATTTTGATTAAAATGTGCGCTCCGCACTGTAAGTTGTAAGAAAATTTTTGTCAGTTTTAAGGCGTATTAGTAAAATCACCTGTTGAAGAAAAATGTTTATTGGAAAGAGCTAGGATGGTAAATATTTACGATTTCTAAAAGGTTTTGGCGGTAATAGACCGACTAGTTGAAGTTTGCGCGTAGATAAGAGTGAAAGATAGTTTTAAAAGAAAAGGAACATTTTGACCAAATGGAGCCGGTGGGGACGTTTATAAAAATGGATTGAACGTTTTAGGCTGATTTGCTGTAAATAAAGGTTGGATGAAAGGTTAAGGGAAGAATTGGGAATATCGTGGTATGGTAGTGAACGATTCGGTAGGTGTATCCGAGGGGTAAAAATGGTATGAATATCGGAAAATGCGACATGGAATGTTGAGAGTTACTAGTGATAGTTGTCACACCCCGACCCGCAGCGGAAAAGGTGATCGGGGCATGATTGGGTTATCATCAAAGCTCATGACATTTATTTTAACGTTTCATATTCATTAGTACACTTTAATGAAAAATTACCATCAATATTACAACATGTCCTAAATATCAATCTAGGCTTCATTGTTTTCTTCTAAGGCTTTTCCTATGTTTTCCTTACTTCATCCTGTTCACCTGTATCATGTGTAAAAAGGGTTTTTGGATCAACAAAAAGTTGGCGAGTGAATCCTATGGAAAACATTTGAACAAGTTTATTTAATTGATTATGAAATAAAGTGCACAACCACACATGAGTAAAAATAGATGTAAACTTATTCGTAAATCAATTTAATATTAAACAATACACACATGAACAATAATGGATCGTTTAGAGGCACGCGTTGCTCAACTCGTCTCTCACGAGGAACTGATGGGCCTAATGAATGAATTGCATAAACATGATAATATGAAGGACATAACTACAAACAATATAAACTCAATAATACACACATGAACAATAATGGATTGGTTTTGAGGCACGCGTTGCTCAACTCGTCTCCCACGAGGAACTGATGGGCTTAATGAATGAATTTCATATAAGTGGACAAAATGAAATACATAATCACAACAATATAAACAATCTAAGTTTAGATCACGATATGGTATGGCACAAGTTTAAATAAACGAGTTAATTATTTTGTGACGCATGAACACACCCCAAAACGTGTAATTAAAAAGGGGGAGTTGTAAGATTCACTCACAGTGGGTGCGTTCGGTTGATGATGTTGAATGCACGCGAAGTGGTTTTAACCACGAGTGAAATTAACCTAGATAAATAGCATTATAGTTCGGTAAGTAAACGGATTTTATTAATCCATTTTAGTAGGATTGTTGGGTGTATTTTTGTGAGTTTAAGGCTATTTTCTAACCTTAAAAATGTTATTTCTAAGTATTTTTAATTGATTTTTAATTAAAATAAATAAATAAAAATAATAAAAAAATTGACTTTTTTGACCGTTGACCGTTTGACCATTGACCTTGACTGTTTGACCGGTACGTATGCATGTATATGTGCGCTGAGTGAGGCTCGAACCCGAGACCTCCCGTACGCGTGCACGCAGATCTACCTATTGAGCTACGTGTCTAACCCGAAATATTTCTGTTTTTAATTATATTTATACATTAATTAGATTAAACAGAAAATCCTTTATTTTTAAATAGGATTTTAATCCAAAGACTCGGTGCGCTCCACAGGTCTCGAACCCGGGACCTGTGGCTTATGCTAACACACAGTCCACCGCTGGACTGTGTGTCCAACTTGTTAACTAAACTGATTTTTATTATTCTTAAATACAAACTAAGTATTTTCATTTCTGACTTATTTAAAAAGTTAGATATTTGTCCGGATCGGTGCAGAAGACCGGACTCGAACTCGTGTCCTGTGATTTAAACATACACACAGTCCACCGCTGGACTGTGTGTCTATCTTGGTTATTATTCCGGTTATTATTATACTTAACATATACAGCGGTGACTCCGGTTCGGTTAACAAAAAAGACATTTTTTATTAAGGCAGCATGCGTGGGACAAGATTCGAACTCGAGACGTTTACGTGTTTATTGTGCACACAGTCCACCGCTGGACTGTGTGTCTAACCCGAGTTATATCTTGATTTATAATAAACTTAAACATTACAGAAACTTCGTCTTCTTCGTTGATTTTAACCAGAATCGGAAGTCCGACTGGTTCGGTATTTTAATCGTGTTCTTTAGTGTTTTGAGGTTAACTACAGATGAGATATAAATAAAAAGAAAGAAAAATTAGGCGTAAAGTATACCGACTGGACTCCTCTGTTTCTCCGGCAGAACTCCGGCGACAGCAAAAGATTCCGGCGTCGTGTGTCTTGCAGCAGAGAGTCTTCAGCAAGCTTGAAAAGGATGTGGGTGACTTCGGTATAAGCTCAGGGGGTTCAGTAAGGCTCAGAAGTGAAGGGTTCGGTTTTCCGGCGATGAGCAAAAATTTTCCGGCGAGTGAAATTACGTCGGGTAAAGGTGCGGTTTTGAGCGAAAAAGCTTGCAGAGGTTCGAGGGGGTATTTATAGGGCAGGTCGTCGATGAATTTGGTCCGATTTCCGACTTGATTCGTCGGTTAAAAATTCTCCGGCGGTTATAGCTTGTGTCGCGGGTTCAGGCGTCGGTTATAACCGATGATGAGTTTAAAGTTTACGTTAAGAATAAAAGAAACCGTCCAATCTCGCGAGATCGCCGGGATTTCCGACGACTGCAATTTGGGCGCCGGTTTTGAATTCGAGAATCATGATATGAATTAATTGATTCTAATAATTAACAAAGAACACTAGTGGCGCAGTGGTTGAGTGTGTGTGTGTTAAGTTTCTGCTGAACCGGTTGACTGACCCGGGTTCGAAACCCGGCAGAACCATTATATTTTTATTTCATTATTTTTAACAATTTTTCAAGAACAAATTATATATTCCAATATAATAATTAATTATGTATCGTTTAAAATTATTTTGGGCATTAAATTCACAACGAAATTTTTAACTGATTGTTCGGTTAATAAACGGAGTGGGTTTGGTAAAATCCATTTTTTGACGGATGTTACAGTATCCCCTGCTTTTTAGAAATTTCGTCCCGAAATTTAAATAGTGATATATTTGACTAAAAGAATGATGGTGTTTAGTTTGACAGTTACATGCTTAGAAAAAGTAAGGTTTTAAGTTTTTATTTGAGGCGGTAACGTTCCTTGTAAGGGTTAAGTACCCTATTACAGGAATCGCTTTTTGTTGCCTACTGTAAAAGTATTGATAAGCAGAATTGATTCGCTAAATATGGTATCATGCATAAGAGTTTGGATATGTTTGGAAGGATATGGTTATATCCTAAGGCAAAACTTCTAATACTACAACCTACATGGAACTTCTCATAACCATCTAACAATACTCTGATCCTTTGACAAGAATACTTATATATAGGAAGTACCAGCGGCGTATCCACCATATTCTTGTCAAATTTTCATTGGTTTTATCAGTAAGTTATGATTGGTTCTATGACTATAGAACATAAATAAACACAACAGCTAATATTTGAATCCACATTCTGATAGCATATATGTTTGAATGGTGACAGTTCCTCTCTCGTTTGTTAGGATGGAGAGGTTAGTTTATGTAGAAATGGAACACAATCCAATTTCTTTAAATAGCGAGATGATATAAATGTAACACAAATTTTAACCCAGGGCAATACTAAATCCTACATGGAACTTCTCATAACCGCCTGATAATGCCTCTGATCCTTTGGCAAGAATACTTATATATAGGAAGTACCAGCGGCATATCCACCATATTCTTGCCAAATTTTCATTGGTTTTATCCACAAGTTATGATTAGTTACCAAGAAACTACTAAATCCTACATAGAACTTCTCATAACCGTCTGACAATGCCTCTGATCCTTTGACAAGAATACTTATATATAGGAAGTACCAGCGGCGTATCCACCATATTCTTGTCAAATTCTCATTGACTTTATCCGCAAGTTATGATTAGTTCTATGCGACTCTACAACAAACACAACAACCACAAGATGCTGATAATGAAAATGTCTATGCGATCAAGGCTCAATCAAACGGAGCCAATCGTATTGCATGTACTGAAAATGAAAATGTCTGTGCGATCAAGGCTCAATCAAATGGAGCCGATCGTATTGCATGTACTGAAAATAATAAATTTAATCTAAACAATAATCACACAAACAACCTATACATGGAACCTCTCATAACCGCCTGATAATGCCTCCGATCCTTTCACAAGAATACTTATATATAGGAAGTACCAGCGGCGTATCCACCATATTCTTGTCAAATTCTCATTGACTTTATCCGCAAGTTATGATTAGTTCTATGCGACTCTACAACAAACACAACAACCACAAGATACTGATAATGAAAATGTCTGTGCGATCAAGGCTCAATCAAACGGAGTCGATCGTATTGCATGTACTGAAAAATGAAAATGTCTGTGCGATCAAGGCTCAATCAAACGGAGCCGATCGTATGTGGGCACGCCAGGTTCAACCTCATAATGAAATGGGGAACATGCTCAACGCTCATAATGTAATGGGGAGCGGCGGCCTATGAAATTGCATGTACTGAAATAATAAACAATAATTACTCAAACAGTCTACACATGGAACCTCTCATAACCGCCAGATAATGCTTCTGATCCTTTGACAAGAATACTTATATATAGGAAGTACCAGCGGCGTATCCACCATATTCTTGTCAAAGTTTCATTGGCTTTATCCTTAAGTTATGATTGGTTCTATGTGATTCTAAAACATAAATAAAAACATAAAACTAAACGATTAGAGTCGAATCTGGATCTTCGGTGAAGAGGACTAGTTGGGTATCTTCGTTTGGGCCGTCATTATCTTCGACAGGATTGGCGTTGATGTTGAAGACTCTTCCTCTTGCTGGTGGCCTAGCGGTTGGGTTTTCTTGGTTTACTTGGTTACTTGGTTTGATTGAGCTTGAGCGTTTATGATGTTAACCAATCGAGGGCACGTGTTTCTAAAGTGGGTAGGGTCGCCACAATTGAAACAAGCTCGAACATATGGGAACATGGGATATTGGGGTTGTTGATAGGTTTGGTTCATGGTTTGAGTAGGGGGGGAGATTTGGTTTTGAAAGGTGCGGCAAACCTTGCTCAAATGACCATAGCGTCCACAAGTTGCACATAGTCGACAAGGTAGAGTAAGGGGATGGTGATAAAAACAGTTGTTGCATCGAGGGTGAGGTCCAAGATATGGTTTCTTATTTGGGTAAGTTGAGTTGGGTGCCACTTGAGTGATTGGGATAGCTTGGATGGGTATGGAGTGTGAAATTGGTTGGTTTCGTTGGATAGTAGCGAAAAGTTGCCCGTCTCTTTTTCTCTTAGAATTGGGTTGAGAAGGGGATTCGGCTTGGGTGTAGTCGGAGGTTTCAGTCGATGCTTTATCCTTCTTCTTCTCCTCCTTGAAGTCTTTGTTCCGGATTCGGTTCTCGGTGAGCGCTGTAGCTAACTCCGTTGCTGCTTCCAAAGTTGCAGGCTTGGTACTTATTACAGAGTCTTGAATCTTTACGGAAGACCACGAATGTAGTGCTCGATCAAACGGTAAAGGGGAGTGAACATGTTGGGAACCATTTGATGTAACTCGAGGAATCTTTTGTTGTAGGTGGTGTGGTCTCCTTCCTTTTGCTTCAAGGAATAAAATTCATCTTCTAATTTCTTGATTTCGCTCCTTGGACAAAATCGTCTGGTCATGATTTCCTTCAATTCATTCCAAGTTAAAGTCATAACATCTTCAACACCTCGTTTGGCCTTCTCTGTATTCCACCAAGTAAGTGCTATTCCATATAAACGACCAGTAGCATAACGCACTTTGCGATCATCGGGGCAATCGTAATTTAGAAAGGTGTTCTCCATTTCTTCAAACCAATGGAGGAGAGCGGTGACGCCTTCAGTCCCTTTGTATTTAGGAGGGCCGCATGATTTGAAATGCTTGTAGGTGCATTTAGTGGTATTTGGTGAAGAGTTGATAACGTTTTGATTTTCTTGATTGACAGGATTAGCGGTAAGTGCTTGTTGGACTTGGATTACAATGTTGGGTATTATGGCAGCCATTTGTTGAGCGATTAGGGCAGCCATGCGTTCGCGGGCTTTTCCTGCTCTCGTCTTCCTACGGGCGTGGTTAGAAGACATCTACAAGGAATACATACAAGAGTATGAGTTGGATGCTTTTGGGATCATTGGTCGCACTAGGAATGAACATTCATAAAATAATTATAGAAAAATAAATCTACTACATCCATAGGATGTCTTGGGCTTTGCTCGCCATTAGGCCCTACATGCCGCCATACTTCACCTTCGTAATCATGTGGGCCCCCATGAATACCGGGTTTTTCATATGGTTCGCATGGGTTTGCCTGGTTGCGTACACTAAAACCCGGAGAAAATTGAGAAATATGTATACAACGTGTGATATTCGGAATGTGTCCAGGTGTAGACACGGTGACACCTCAAAGTGGGTTAGTTCGAACGACGTTTGGTGTGGCATGCTTTGGCCTAATAGGTCCTTCGTACTCTCATCGTTGGTCCCCAGGTAGGAAAACTGGTCCGTTATATTGGATTTATACGAATGCCAACCTAGACAGGACGTTCCGACTACCGGTACTTGTACCCTTCCAGTTACTACATGCCCGTCGCAGAACTTACTTTGATGAGATTTGAAAATTGCAACAAAATCTTTGAATAATGAGAGTATGAAAATGAATTGAATATATGAACATTGATATATGTATAATGAATATGTATATAGGCATGTATGTTTGACTGTAAGTATAATCAAATATGAAACAAATAAATATCACAAGTTTGTATGTAACCACCTAATCAATTAAAATTTAGGCAGACTATAGTATAGGCTCTAAGGGTCTAATAACCTATCCTATATCCCTATAGTCATGGCTCTGATACCAATCTGTCACACCCCGACCCGCAGCGGAAAAGGTGATCGGGGCATGATTGGGTTATCATCAAAGCTCATGACATTTATTTTAACGTTTCATATTCATTAATACACTTTAATGAAAAATTACAATCAATATTACAACATGTCCTAAATATCAATCTAGGCTTCATTGTTTTCTTCTAAGGCTTTTCCTATATTTTCCTTGCTTCATCCTGTTCACATGTATCATGTGTAAAAAGGGTTTTTGGATCAACAAAAAGTTGGCGAGTGAATCCTATGGAAAACATTTGAATAGGTTTATTTAATTGATTATGAAATAAAGTGCACAACCACACATGAGTAAAAATAGATGTAAACTTATTCGTAAATCAATTTAATATTAAACAATACACACATGAACAATAATGGATCGTTTAGAGGCACGCGTTGCTCAACTCGTCTCTCACGAGGAACTGATGGGCCTAATGAATGAATTGCATAAACATGATAATATGAAGGACATAACTACAAACAATATAAACTCAATAATACACACATGAACAATAATGGATTGGTTTTGAGGCACGCGTTGCTCAACTCGTCTCCCACGAGGAACTGATGGGCTTAATGAATGAATTTCATATAAGTTGACAAAATGAAATACATAATCACAACAATATAAAACAATCTAAGTTTAGATCACGATATGGTATGGCACAAGTTTAAATAAACGAGTTAATTATTTTGTGACACATGACACACCCCAAAACGTGTAATTAAAAAGGGGGAGTTGTAAGATTCACTCACAGTGGGTGCGTTCGGTTGATGATGTTGAATGCACGCGAAGTGGTTTTAACCATGAGTGAAATTAACCTAGATAAATAGCATTATGGTTCGGTAAGTAAACGGATTTTATTAATCCATTTTAGTAGGATTGTTGGGTGTATTTTTGTGAGTTTAAGGCTATTTTCTAACCTTAAAAATGTTATTTTTAAGTATTTTTAATTGATTTTTAATTAAAATAAATAAATAAAAATAATAAAAAAATTGACTTTTTTGACCGTTGACCGTTTGACCATTGACCTTGACTGTTTGACCGGTTCGTATGCGTGTATATGTGCGCTGAGTGAGGCTCGAACCCGAGACCTCCCGTACGCGTGCACGCAGATCTACCAACTGAGCTACGTGTCTAACCCGAAATATTTCTGTTTTTAATTATATTTATACATTAATTAGATTAAACAGAAAATCCTTTATTTTTAAATAGGATTTTAATCCAAAGACTCGGTGCGCTCCACAGGTCTCGAACCCGGGACCTGTGGCTTATGCTAACACACAGTCCACCGCTGGACTGTGTGTCCAACTTGTTAACTAAACTGATTTTTATTATTCTTAAATACAAACTAAGTATTTTCATTTTTGACTTATTTAAAAAGTTAGATATTTGTCCGGATCGGTGCAGAAGACCGGACTCGAACTCGTGTCCTGTGATTTAAACATACACACAGTCCACCGCTGGACTGTGTGTCTATCTTGGTTATTATTCCGGTTATTATTATACTTAACATATACAGCGGTGACTCCGGTTCGGTTAACAAAAAAGACATTTTTTATTAAGGCAGCATGCGTGGGACAAGATTCGAACTCGAGACGTTTACGTGTTTATTGTGCACACAGTCCACCGCTGGACTGTGTGTCTAACCCGAGTTATATCTTGATTTATAATAAACTTAAACATTACAGAAACTTCGTCTTCTTCGTTGATTTTAACCAGAATCGGAAGTCCGACTGGTTCGGTATTTTAATCGTGTTCTTTAGTGTTTTGAGGTTAACTACAGATGAGATATAAATAAAAAGAAAGAAAAATTAGGCGTAAAGTATACCGACTGGACTCCTCTGTTTCTCCGGCAGAACTCCGGCGACAGCAAAAGATTCCGGCGTCGTGTGTCTTGCAGCAGAGAGTCTTCAGCAAGCTTGAAAAGGATGTGGGTGACTTCGGTATAAGCTCAGGGGGTTCAGTAAGGCTCAGAAGTGAAGGGTTCGGTTTTCCGGCGATGAGCAAAAATTTTCCGGCGAGTGAAATTACGTCGGGTAAAGGTGCGGTTTTGAGCGAAAAAGCTTGCAGAGGTTCGAGGGGGTATTTATAGGGCAGGTCGTCGATGAATTTGGTCCGATTTCCGACTTGATTCGTCGGTTAAAAATTCTCCGGCGGTTATAGCTTGTGTCGCGGGTTCAGGCGTCGGTTATAACCGATGATGAGTTTAAAGTTTACGTTAAGAATAAAAGAAACCGTCCAATCTCGCGAGATCGCCGGGATTTCCGATGACTGCAATTTGGGCGCCGGTTTTGAATTCGAGAATCATGATAGGAATTAATTGATTCTAATAATTAACAAAGAACACTAGTGGCGCAGTGGTTGAGTGTGTTTGTGTTAAGTTTCTGCTGAACCGGTTGACTGACCCGGGTTCGAAACCCGGCAGAACCATTATATTTTTATTTCATTATTTTTAACAATTTTTCAAAAACAAATTATATATTCCAATATAATAATTAATTATGTATCGTTTAAAATTATTTTGGGCATTAAATTCGCAACGAAATTTTTAACTGATTGTTCGGTTAATAAATGGAGCGGGTTTGGTAAAATCCATTTTTTGACGGATGTTACAATAGTTGTAGCGGTTAAAGCTAACGATTTTGAGGATGAAGCTTTGTCATGGGTAATCGAGTACTAATCATTTCGGAGTGGGGTCACCAAAGTTTGTTATGAATCAAATGTATTTGACAAGGTTCGGGAAAACACTGAATTTCTCATGGCACGTTTTACGAAAGTTTGGTAACATGGTAGGGACACTTATATATAGGAAGTAACAGTGGCGTATCCACCATATTCACACCATGTTACGTCATTTCGCTATTCGGTCTCATGTTACGTTCCGTGTTGCGATACACAGTAGAACCCACTATGGTTTTCATGCGCCTACCAATATAATCTCGTGTGCACCCGCGATTATTTTGGTTTGTGCATGATCCGCATAGTTTGTACTAGTTATGTACGGGTTAGGTTACATCTAGTAAGCAAAGGGTATGTAAGATAGGGTATAAAAATTAAGTATGTAAGCATGATTGTATGTACGTATGAGTGTGTCAAATGTAGGTGAGACCACTCGGGTTATGCCTACTTATAGATTTCAAGTATGACTACCAAGTAGTGCGAATGCATAAATTTTGAGTATGATTAAAGACAAATACGTATAACATTAGCATGTAGTATCGAGCGTATAGGTGGAATAAAATGGGATTTAGCATATATAAGTTACCATAAAGTTGCGAGTATGTAAAATACGAAGTGTAATGGTGATATGTGTAATATTGTCATGTAATATTGACTGTATAAATAGAAACATATAAGGCGGTATGCATGTGTGGTTGTTTGAGTCAAAACATTGAGTTGGTTAAAATAAGTCGGTTTTGTCAGGAATGAAGGACTAAAATTGTGAATGTCGGGTGAATATTGAGAAAAGTATTAATTTTTGATGTAAAATGTGGTTTGTAAAAAGAAATGTTACTTTTGTTTTAAAATTTGTATTCGCATATGAAATTGGTTGCCCATGTGTTCAGATTTAGATTTGCATATTTTGAGAAGGTTGTAAAATAGTGAGCTTGCTTTATTTTATTTATTGATGCGAGAAAAGTCGTGTTTTGAAAATTTTCATGTAAAACTTAAATTTTTGAAAAGTTTTTTAGCAAAGTACTTATAAGTATGTGAGAGAAAGTTTTCGTTGGTTTCTTGTTGGAAATAAAATGTCTTTAGAATGGTAGTATAAAGTGAGTGTGTTTTGGACGACTTGTGAAAATCGAGAGCAAGAGGTTCGTTTAACCGACTAAGTTGATGGGTAGCATTTCATAAAGTTTTTGAAAAATTGTGAAAGAAACGTTTAAAGTGTCATTAGGGGTTTCGTGTATGTAATTTACGTAAATATATTGTACGGTGAGAAATTGTTTGGATAAAATAGCGTTCGAGGTTTATGCATAAATGAGAAAAATTGAAACAATGATAAAAGGTTTAGGTATAAGTTTTGATATAGTGACTGTTATGAAAATAGTCGAGTTGGAGTTGGACTTCGACTCATTTCTCCAACTTGAGTTTTGCGAAAAAAGATATCAAGGTGATCGACAATAAAAATCACGTTTGAGCATGTAAGTATTGTATGACATGTATGAGTTCACATATGTGACATAAACATAACAAGTATTCAATAGTATAAACACGTATGATTGGGTGAGGAGTATGAATTTAGTTGGTTTGCGAGAATTATTATTGTTTTTATTGCGAAAGATGTGCGAATTGTGCATCGGGTTCGAAATGAACGATGTAGTAAGTATTAAAACACATAGAAATTGAGATAGCATAAAAGATAGGCTTAGTAAAATATTGGAGTGCTTTGGGTTGAGAAGCGTCGACTATTCCAAAGTGAATCGAAGATCCTTTCAAATTAGAGGAACGTGCTTTGGCCTATAGGTAAAATGCTCTCGTCGAGAAGCGATTAACAGCATTTTACCCTTCCAGTTACTTCACGTCTCTAATTGATCGAAAAATCGAAACTTTGGCGAGACTGAAAATCGAGGAATGGGACTAGTTGACAAGGTGCGGGTTTCACCCCTAACTTGACAACATCCTACCCTAAGTGTGGTTGGCACTTACCAAACAAGGAGCGAATTCCGACTCGTTAGTAAGGCTCCACTAGAGTATGAAATGGAAATTCGCCATCAAGGTATGGATATCACTCCTAACTTGATGGCGTAATTTCGTGGAAAAATCAAATACGCGAATTGAGAGTCGTTCACCAAAGTGTGGGTTTCACGCCTATTTTGGTAAAGTCGTCTCGTTTGTAATACGAGTGTCTTCAAGTCTTCAAGTGTATATTGTGTAAATGTCTTAGGAAAGACATATTGTATATATTAAGACAAAAGAAATAGGAAGAAGCAAGTAGGAAGAATTAGCATTTTAAGCAAGAATCAAGAATGGTCAAGTTTGGTCACTTAAACTATAGACTAGGTCGAACATGGCAATTCTACCTAATTCCCTATAGTTATGGCTCTAATACCAATCTGTCACACCCCAACCGATGGCGGAAACATCGGAGTGAGACGAAAATAGATTGCTCATCACACATAACACTATTTGCGACAATAATTAATTCAAAATTCGTTTCATTTCATTGATCAAATAGTCAATTACAACAAAAATCCAAATACAACAAGTTCAACAATAGTATAACATAAAACCTAGCATTCTAGATGCGTTTCTATATCATCCCTACTAAGTTTCGTCATGTTCAACATCCTTAACCTGCAACATGTTAAAAGTATAGTTCAACACAAAAGTATTGGTGAGTACACAAGTTTAAGTACATAGCATAAGTATAAAAGAGTTTACTCCAATCAACATGGTAATTGTATATAAGGTAAGCTAGTATGTAATACTAATTGTCAAACCCAAGTGTCCACAAGGATGAATGTGTCCTCGTCACAAGAAGTAACGAGACTAAAGTATGAATTAAGAATGAATCAGCTTAAAGCTTAACAATACCCTGACGGGCGGTGTGCTACTCCTATAGCGCTATATATGTTAAGTTGGGGCTATCCAAGTTAATGACAAAAAGCATGTATGAATTTAGCATGAACCTAAGCATAACAATAAGCATGTACAACGGATCGAGTGTATAAAGCATGTAGTGTGTGTATTCGTGTATTTTGTAAGTTAACATGTTACAACCCAAATTGTGTAAAAGGAAAATGGGTCAAGTGTACTCACGGTTTTGCAAGCTTCCACTTGAGTTTTTCGTGAAGAGTTTTGGAGAGTTGGAGGAACACCGAGTTATCCTACATGAGGAAAACATAGGTTGGTAAGTATTCGGATGATAACAGAGGATTAGGAGTTTAAATACACTAAAGTAAGTATATGAGAAAATAATCATCTAGACTTAATACTCGTTCTTGACACTATAATACCCATTCGGGTTGATGTGTTTTCATGGGTTAGGATACCCATTAGAATTGTAACGAGAAATTAAGTACTTAGGTGATGTAACCTAGTACTATGACGGACAATCATTTGATTATCATCAAGGGTTCGGTTAGTGGACATATATATATACATATATTATATGGTATATATAATAAGTAGATCATAAACATCATGGAAGTTCATAGAAGTCATGCATGGAGGTAGGAGGATAACTTTCCTTTAACCTCTTTTGTATAGTTCACCAATGCACAAGTCGTCACAAGGACAACAAGGATGGTCATGAATAAGTTAAGCATAAAAGTAAAAGACGAAAAATAATCAAAATCATCAAGTGAGGTGGTGGATTGAAGGTAGGATAGCCAAGGCTTCCAAGTAATCACACACTACCAACTCAAGTGTTGTTTCAAGAACAAGCTTGGAATGATACAACACTTGTGGGTTGAAAACCTATTAAAACGAAAAGCTCTTACACTTGAGACCTCAAATGTGGTGATGTTCCAAGTTGGTTTTCCATGGAAAACCTATGGAAACATTCCTAGAGGTGATTCAAGTGTTAAGAAAGGAAGAAAAATCAAAGAAGGGAGGTAAGGGTGAGTTAGAACTCACTTTGAAAGTCTTGAACTTTCAGATGGAGAGAGAGCTTTAGAGAGAAAGAGAGAAGTGTTTGAGGTGTGAAATGAGAGTGGTAGGAGGTGGGTATTTATAGTTGAGGTTAGAGGGGTTTTTGGTTGAGTGCATTTAATGCAGAGAACACAAATTGGACAATCCATAGGCTGGAAACCAATTTCTCCGGATTATGCCATTTTTAGTCGTTGAAATTAGTTTATCTTTCATTTCAGGCTATAACTTGTCATTTTTGCATGTTTTTAAGTGGGTAAAGTATATGCAAGTACATTTTAGGCATCAAGTATGAATGTATGAGTATTTGCACGTATTATAAGTAACGGTTTATATGTAAACACGTATTTAACAATTGAATGCATGTAAGACAAGTATGCATCAAGTATGAATTTCATTACGATCAAAGTCTCGGATTACAAAATTGGAAAAGAAATGCGAATACGATACGAATACAAGTTTCCATAAATAGAAATACGATTATACTTTTAATTAAAGAAAGTACGAAAAGCGAGGCGTTACAAAGAGTGAGATATATATATATATATATATATATATATTTGAGAGGTGTGAGATGAGAGAGATATTATTTGGGTTTTTGATATAAATATAAAATACTAAAAAATCTGATTTATACATATTTAAGGAAATACAGAAAATAATTAATTTATTATATATTATAATAAAATATATTTTTAGAGAGATGGTAAAGACTATAATACCCCTCATGTAAGGGGCACGTGAGCAGAATTTAACAGGGAAGATAGATGTCGTTTGAGACGGAGAGTAAAATGAAGATGAGCTTCATAAATTAAGGAGTAAAACATTTATTTTTAAAAGATTTGGACAAACTCATTAAAACGACCAAATTATAACGAACAAAACAGAAATTTACTCTTATTAATATTTACTTCATGTAATAATATGTTTTTTTCTCAACTTTTCTATATTTTCTTTCGGTTACATGGAATGTTCAAATGTGAATGTCTTATCATTTGGGTAGTTGGGCTATATTATCGTTTTTTTAACTTGAGTCATCCAGTGCAAAACGCCGTCGTATTACCCCTCCCCTTTCTTCCTATCCAAACCACATACAAACTTCACTTCATCTTCGTGGCTCAAATCAGCACCTTGACGAAAAGGGCAAATTCTCCTGTTCATTCAGAATTTCATCAATTTTGCAGGTATTAACCTCATTATAATTTCTATTTTCATTAATCGATCTATTTTATCATCTAATTCGATTGAATCCAAAGGAACTTCGTTTAGAATTCGTTAGAATCTTCCGCTTTTAGCTTCAAATGTTCAAATCTTCTAGTATGTTCGCTAGTATATCTAGATTTATCATTATATTATATAATTGTTTGCAGTTTAGCTCAGATTTGATTTGCTAGACATTTTAATTTTGTCAGATGATTTGTTTGTGTAGAAGTGAGTATATTTAGAGAATTGATTTAGGGTTTGGTTTTGAGATTTTATGTGAACACTTGCTTATTGCTCTTTGCTTTGATCATTAATGATTTGATTATGATTGTTCAATGAAATCATAATATACACATCCTCTTAGTTAGTTATTACAGAATACTAAATTATTGCGACAACAAAAGAACTATAATTTCTTAAATACAAATAGGTATGTTTATGTATACTAAAAATCCCCAAACTATAAATTCTTCATATGTTTCTTAAGTTTCTAATCGTTTATCTACACATTCGAAGGTTATGTGTAGGTTATATTACATAAATATATATATATATATATATTTTTTTTTTTTGAGTTTTAGGAGAGATGAATAAGCATTGCATTTCTATCGTTTCTTTTATGTTAAATATTTCAAAGATTGAAATAAATGATTGATTCATTTTGTTATGCGTGCTCTCGCAAAATCTAGTGTTCTGTGTAGATCCATCCCCTAACTTGGAGCTGTTTTATCATGTCAAACGAATAATTTAGTTTAAGAAACAGATGTGGATTGTTTCATTTATCCACCATCAGCACTTTGTAAAATTGTGATATCTATAACAATTTTAAGCCCTAAATATGAGAATAACGCACTTGATGTTTTGAACTCTTTGTGTAGCAGTAGCATTATTTCTGAATGAGAGAAAAATGAATGATAGACGCGTATTTTTGTTTGCTCTCATGAATGTTTTATGTCTTTAAACATTAACTTAGATGCGTGTATTCAACATAAATCCTCTGAATGTTGAAACTTCTTCTGGATTCAACAATGTATATTCCGGACAAATCTCTATTAAATAAAGGGGCTTGTTGTATAAGTTCAATAAATGTTTAGAAAGTATAAATCACGTTTAGCAGACTCAGTCTTTAGTTACAGCTCAAAAAGACTTTTGCAGCACTTAATAGTTTTAAACCTTCAAATAATAATTTGTCATGTTTAAAGCAGCAAAAATCACGTGTATCTTGGCATTGAGATTTTCTGGTACACCAGTACTAGGGCTGCAAACGAACTGAATGAACACAAATAAGATCTTGTTCGTGTTTGTTTGTTAAGGAAATATATGTGTTTATGAATTGTTCATGAACACTTACCGAACGAGTTTTTTGGTTCATGTTCATTTGTTAAGGAAATGAACGTGTTCATGTTCGTTTGTTAATTTTAGGTAACGAACGCAAATGAATGCTCCACAAACAATCACAAACTAACGTTGATGAACACAAATAAAAACAAACGAAAACAAATAAGTGTTCATGAACAGAACATATAATACATCGACACTAATTAGATATTTTATTGACGGAATTTTGAAGCATTTAAATATGATAAAATTATAAACACTAATGAACTATCAGGCACAAACAAACATAAACAAACACGTTACTAAACGTTCACGAACATAAATGAATGAACGCGGCCTATGTTCATGTTCGTTCATTTAACTAAACAAACGATGTTTCTTGTTCGTTCATTTATTAAACGAATGAACACAAACGAACATCCCACCGAACGGTTCACAAACTGTTCACGAAACGTTTGGTTCGTTTGCAACCCTAACCAGTACTGCAACTCTACTATTTAAGTTGTATCTTTCTCTTCCTTTTCGTAGCGGTAAATTATGATTCTAATTAATATGCATGTATGTAAGTACTAAAGTCTTATAAATACTTCATACCCACACGCTCTGACTTACAACGATTTCGTATTGTTGCCATACAGAGTTCTAAACCAAGATGACACCTGTTGGCCCTTTTGTGAAAGCTGCTAGACCCGATGACGGATCTTCAAAAAAGTCAACTGAAACCCAAAACAAGCAGCAGGGTTGCCCTATGAGTAAAGAAATTCAAAACAAGCAGAACGGTTGCCCTATGAGCAAAGAGTTTCAAAATAAGCAGCAGGGGGGTTGTCCTATGAGTAAGGAAATTGGAAATAAGCAGCAGGGATGCCCGATGAGCAAGGTTAAGCAAGATTCTGAGGAGTCAAATGCCGTTCCTGCAAAGTGCCCGTTTGGATATGATTCTCAAACTTTCAAGCTGGGACCATTTAGTTGCCTGATATGTCAAGCGCTACTGTTTGAAAGTAGCAGATGCGTTCCGTGTACTCATGTTTTTTGCAAGTAAATATACAAAGCCATAGTTTTATATTCATGTGCATTAATAGGGTACGATCATCCGAGAATCACTAGGGTAATTAAGAACCTTGAAAACAATTATAGACCATACATTTTTCCTAAACAAAAATGCATATTATTAGTAGTATTTTTTTTGGCACTAAAATTAGTGAAATTGCACAAATTTTAACGTTATTTTACTATTTTGTGAAAATAATGTTAAAAGCAGTGGGCGGTTAATCATGCATCCACATGCACTAATCGGCCTTTGTCCAGATTGTTGCTGAGTGTTATGTGCCTTATGTCCAAGGCTTGTTGCAAAACTACCATCGAGCTAGGGGTCTCACTGGAAGCAGCCTCTCTATACTACGGGGTAGGGTAGGGGTAATGCTGTCTATATCTTACCTTCCTCAGACCGTACCTTAGCTTTGCTATTGGTGGGGTATACGGAGTATGACGATATGATGATGATGATGATGATGATTTTTTTTGACAAAATCGCATTCTGTCGTTTTTTTTGGATTTATACACATGTGTATATTGTCAATCTTTAACTATACATATATGTATATACGTGTTTAAAAATGAAACCTAAGTATTGTACATCTATGTTTAGTAATGTGCATATATGTACAGATGTGTATGTACATATATGTATATAAAAGAAGATTATGGTTCTGAACATGTTTTTATAGTGTACATGTGTAAATACATGTTTAAAGTTGAAAAATAAGTATCGTACATATATGTTTGATAATATACACATATGTATATGTCCCAAGAAAAACCTCTTAAAAACGTGCGACTAAAAGTAAAAAAAATTTTTTGCTTAGAGAAAATGTGTGGTCTAGAAATGGTTTTCACGGTTCTCCATTATCGTGTGTTTCTCTTAGGTTCCCTACCCTATATATGTGTATATATTATGAGGTGTTTGGTTTGCTTTTTGAATTGATTATTTGATTACTGTTTTGATCATCTGATTGCAAAGAGGTCAAATAATAAGTTTTGGACAATTAGTTTCATACGAACTACTACAAAACTAAAGTGAGTATCTAAGGGTAAAATAGAATTAACAATCCACACATTTTTAACTTAATTGAAACTTTTATAATTCCATATATCAAAATTCCTCTTATTTCCTTTTTTCTTGTGATTTTAGTTCTTCATTCTTTTACAATTAACTTTGCCAAACACTTAAACATTTGATTATCTTCTACAACCGGCTTGATTATAATTATTGAATATCATATAATCACTTTCAGAACAATCATCCATACACCCCCCCTTATTTTATATTCTTCTTCATTACACATAACTGATTGTGTTCGCCTTTTTTTCTTGTGCAAATACAGAGCATGCATATCACGCTTCAACGATTGTCCTTTATGTGGTGCTGATATTGAGAAGACAGAAGCTGATACAAATCTTCAAAGTGTAGTTGATCGATTTATCGATGGTCATGCTAGAATTAAGCGGGGCCCAGTTGATACTGACGAGAAGCAAGTAGTTGGTGAGAAGAAAACAATCATATATGAAGATGTCTCCTTGGAAAGGGGCGCTTTCCTTGTGCAACAAGCAATGAGAGTAAGTTTGTTACTTTAATAATCAACTTGTTAGGATGAAAATTAGGTTTTATTGTCTTAGATGATGGTTTTATAATATAGGCTAAGAATATTTATTTAAAGGGTGTTTCCCCCAAATTTATATTATTTTGTATAATTTCTTTGAATTAACTGTCATTTTCGTCCCTTGTTTTTGTCTAGTTATGTTAGTCCATGCCAAATTTCAAAGTTGTACCATTTCCGTCCCTAACATTCTTGAAACATGCCAATTCCGTTCAAAAAACTGACATCTGTTAAATTCTTTTGTTAAATGAAGGGTAAAAATGTCATGTTCCTTTTTTATTTTATTTTTTCTTAGAAGGGGTGGGATTTTAATAGGGTTAAAAAGGGAAAATTAAAGAACATTGGAAAATGACGCTTTTACCCTTCATTAAACAGCAGGTTTTAACAGACACGTTTTTGGACGGAAATGACATGTTTCAAGAATGTCAGGGACATAAATGGTACAAATTTGAAAGTCGGCCTGAACTGGCATAATTGGACAAACCATAGGGACGAAAATGGCAGTTAAGTCTTTTTCGTTGACAAGCATACTTAATTTTTGTGCATAATATGTAGGCGTTTCGGGCAAATAATGTAGAAAGTGCAAAATCAAGACTCAGTATATGTGCACAAGACATAAGAGAACAGCTGGAAATTGCGGGGAACACATCTGAGTTATGCTCACAGGTAGGAGCTGTATTGGGTATGCTCGGTGACTGCTGGTATGTATTTATGGCTTTTGTGTTAATATAATAATTAACTTTTGATTAGGTGGTATGATGTATGGTAAATCTGTATGGATGAGTGATTGGTGAGGTGATGTTTGATAGAACTGAATAAATTTGTGTTGTGTAACATAAATTTTTGAATGACTAAAAGATACCAGTATATATGAATTATTAAAGACAATTATCTATGTATTTATATATATATAGTGGAAATTTTAAATACAAAAGGGTCTTAACGTGCGACGGAGCGCGAGTGAAAAAAAACGTGAGTAATTATGCAAATAACGTGCGTATTTAAAAATGAACATGCGGAATTCACTTGTGCACCGTCACACGTTAAAGGGCTATTGTACGTTAACCTTCCTCTATATGTGTATGTATATATATATATTGATTCACAACATTATTTAGATAAATTAATTCACAAAATTGGGGAGGAATAGTGACTTCTTTTGTTTTTTTGTGGTTGTCTTTTGTGTTTTTTTCTTTTCCTTTTTTTGCATTGTAAACTTTAAGGTTTTCCATTTTTGTAATAAAACATTGTTTTTTTAAAAGAAGATTTGGTACAAAAGTTTAATGAGCTTAGTTTTTTTATTTGTTTTTGTTTTACGCTTTTTCCCGGACTTGGTCGTCGTTCGGTTGCTACGTAGCACAGTGTTTGGTGGTCACATTAGGTGTCTCAGGTTTTTTTTACCCCTTCGACTTTCTAATATGTGTTGGTATAATGTACGCTTTACGTCACGAGTCACTTGCTGTTAGAAATTTGTGTTCTTTTTTTTTACGTTTTCCCCCTTTTTGGTCGTCGTTCAGTGCTACTCTGCATGGTTTTACGCCCCCTCACCATGTGGGGGAGCTTAAGGCTAGCTGAACCATAAAGACTTGTTAAGATGGAGAAAACAGTCTTTGATCAAAAGATATTTTATTGGATACGTGGCTGAACCATTCTTGTGTGTTTATATATTTTCTTTTATTTTTGTGACAGTTTTCCTGTAATAATGACATAAATACTTCTTGTAGTCGTGCAATGGGAGATGGAAGTGCTGCAGTTGCTTACTTTGACGAGAGTGTCAATTCCCTTTCACAAGTACAAACAGAAGATCTAGAGGTACAATAATATTGATATATTATAATTTAAAGGTGGCGATTTTTGACCCATTAACCTCCGGATGGGTCAATATGGGCTATATTTAATGTCGAACGGGTCCAATAGGTTAAGCTAAAAGATTTGACTAAAAAAGAAACGGAATGATGCCATTGTAATGTCTTGTTTAATAAATACATTTAATACATTAGTTGTTTATGAACTGTTCAGAAGTTTAATAAATACATTTAATACATTAATTGTTTATGAACTGTTAAGAATAAATAAACAACTTGTTTACGGGTTAGAATACATTCTTAATGTTTTAGAAAAAAAAACAATTTTGAAATCTTTATATTTGTATATATTGTTGTCATGAACGTTAAATTCAGGTTACAGTACATTCTTACTTATCTTGAAAATATTTGCAGGTGATACACACACTTTCGGTCTCCTTGAATAAAATTGGGGATTTTAAATATTATGAAGGTGACTTGAAAGCCGCTAGAGATCATTATTTTCGGGCTTTGGATGTTCGTCGCAAAGCTATCAAGGATTCTTCTAAAGCTCCGTCTCAGGTCCGTGATAGGTCAAAACGTGTTGGTTTGACCCAAAACACTTCTGTCCGATTTTAATATATTCTGTTATAAATAATTAGTGTACTAATTTGTTGTAAAACACTTCTGACCATATGCATGAAAAGTAGGGGTGCTAAACGGGTCGTGTTTGCGGGTTGGCGGGTTTAACCTGACTCGAACCTGAAAATTTAGACGAAACCCGAACACGATTTGAACCCGAAAATCGTGTCATACATATGATCCCGATCACGACTCGAATATTTGCGGGTTGACGCGAACACAACCTGTTCAACCTGATTTTTTTAGTTTTTTCCACAAATTAATATATTAAAATTATAACTTACTAAAAAAACCCAGATGTATATAATACAATTACATTTGAATTTTAAAATCTTATGTCAATTTCTCTTTTTAAGTTATAATTATGGCACAAAATACACACCCAATTTAATATATGACGTAAAACATATTGTACAAAAAATATAATATAATATAAATGGGTTAAATGTGTCAACCTGCCAACCCGACCCTTTTAGCTAAATGGGTTCACTGATTCAACCTGAAACTGACCCGAACCTGTTTAGACTAAACCGAAACTTACGAATTTCGTGTTAGGTTGTGTCCTCTTTTCTGGTCATGTCAGAAATTCACCCCTAATTAAAAGTACACTTTGGCCATTTTTTGATCCGTTATGCCCATTTTGTTTTTAGCTAACTCTTTTACCTGTTTGACTCGTTAAGTATCAACAACATATGATGCAACACACACCAACTGTTTTCAAAGCACAAATCTAACAATAACGTAGTTTTTGTTCTGACATGTATGTTTGTTTCTAGGTTCTAGATGTGGCCGTATCTCTTGCAAAAGTTGCTGATGTGGACAGAAACCTTGATGCTGAGGACGCAGCAACTGAAGGGTTTCAAGAAGCCATAAATCTGTTAAAATCTTTGAAAATAAACTCCGAAGATAATGCACTGGAACAGCGGGTAAGAAATTTAGGATCAACACTCACGTAGAATAATAGTTGTAGGAGACAATAAGTTAAGAGGTGAGAATGTCAACCCATTTATCTAAAAACGGGTCGTGATGGGTTGTTCTTTGTCTCTTAACTGGTCAAAACCGGTCAACTTTGAAACTTATGCTAAAATGAAATGGGTTAATCTGGTCGAAACTTATCCAAGGGGTATTCCAATGCTTACGACTTCCTGAATCGCTCTTTCTTAATAAATATGTTATTTTTCTAGTAGCATAACTTTTCTAATAATATATTGTATTTGTACATTTAACTATTTTAAGAAAGAGTAAAATGCTAAAATTGTCCATGACGTTTGGGCTGATTTGGCTATTACATCCAAAATAACCTTTTTTTTTTGTATCTGGACACATGACGTTTTAATTTTATTGCCATTTCTATCCAAAGCACAAACCCAGTTAAAATGTCTCGTTAACTCAGGGACGATTTTGGCAATTTACCCTTATTTAATAAATACTAGTTCTGACCCGTTACCTAATTGGCTAATCTCACTCTTGGTATAACTGCAGCGGCTTTCGGTTCTTGATTTCCTCAACAACCAGCTCTCCAAGAAGCAGTCGGAATGAAAATTGAATCGAGTTTATGGCCCGTTTTTCACATCGCATCAAGGACCCACTTTGCTTCCAAGCTTTAACAAAGTTTGTAATATGGACTAATATAAGGATTAAGTCCATAATGACATTAATATCTAGCTTTTGTTGTTAATGCTTGTTTTTTGTTTTCTGTATGAGATAAATGATTGTATGTTTTTACTAAGACAGATAATGTACATGTAAATAAATAAGCCTATATAATTGTGTAATTTGAACATGACTTGTTTAACCCACCGGGGGTGTTGATCGTGACGGATGGGCGGGTAGAATCGTTCAATCCAAACCTGAACATGACTCATTTATTCATATCGAAGATTTCAACCTAACACTGCACATTTAAAATTGTGTAATACCAACATGATTTGTTTAATTCATTTTTTGAAAATTAGAATCAATGGGTTATAGTCAAGTTGTAAAGGGTTAATGGGTTGTAATAAATGGGTTGATAGGTGTGTTTGATTAAATGGTTCAACCTAAACATGGCTTTATTGCCTTGTTTATTATATGGGCTAGATATAAAAACATAAAACCTGATGTTTTTTAGGGAGTTAGAAATGTCATCCCAATCACCACCACTAGCCGTGTTGCTGACCACCTATGCCAGCCGCTATTGATACACACTTAAGTCGGCCACTACTATAAGGTGTTTAGTGACAAATAGCACGCTACGTGGCAATGTGTTCAGATGGCACTGTAGGGTGTTCAGCGATAAATAGTGACGTTTCTATAATTTAATAGTGATACCCATTTGGGTTTTTTGTTTCACGATTGAAAAAAAGCATATTTAGTGATCAGTGAGAAGGTTGTTTTAGCTATTTTTGATAAAATGTAAAATAGTTATCGCTAAACATGAAATAGTGGACGTTTATCGTCGCTATCGCTACGTAGCATATAGGTAGCTTGTTGCTATTTACCAATGTTCGCTATTGACAACTATGACCGCAACTACCACCACAGCTCACTGACGAATGCATATTTTTCAGTTCTCTTTTTTAACCTTTGACGGTTCCCTGGATTTTGACATAAAGACAAAAAAGAGATTCTTTTTCACAACAAAGCACACTCCAGGTACTTCAAGGGTTTTCTATGACTTCGTAACCCGTGTGTAAATACTGATCAAAACGTCGCAGTTCGACACACGGCAATGAATAACACAAGTTCAAAAAACTTAACCATCCTAAAAATACAACTTTACATCAGCAGTTTGGGTATTTGCCACCAATCGAAAACCAAATCCACATTTTGAGCAACAGAAAACGTAAACTGTCTAAAACGTCATTTCCGCAGATGATAGTCAAGAGTATATGCATGAATATCTGAAGGACTTGTTCCGGGCCTGTAAACATCAACAATGACTTGTAAAATAACTATACTCAATTTCCTCATTGATAATATATACACATTTAGTAATGGCAAATTCGTCACGTCACTTCGGAGTTCACGGTGAAGTAGGTACTGATAAAAAGAAATTTTTACAAACAGGAGTGTAAACGAGGCGTAGCGGCTCGAGAGCTACTCAAGATCGGATCTGTAAAAATTTCGAACGAGTCGAACCTTAACTTTACATATAAAAAGCTTGTTTAGGCTCGCGAGCCTAAACGAGCCCAAACAAATTTTATATTATATTTTTATAAATAATATATCTACTATTAACATTGGCGAGCCGACCTATTTACTCATTTAAAGCTGTTCTTAAATCACCTCGAGCCGAACTCAAGCTCTTGGTTTTACTTTCGAGCCAAGCTCGAGCTTCATAGCTGAGCTCGATCCTAGTCGGGCTCGGGCACGGCTCCTTTACACCCCTAAAAATCATCTTTTTACAACTTATATCCAAAATCAAATATTAGATGTCAAATCAAAGGTCACATGGCATATACGTATTCACTAAAATGAAAATTGAGATGTCATGTTAGCAATTTCTTTTAAAAAAAGAACAGCAAAACAATGAATTTATCCGAGTCATTTGTTTTTACAATCAGTAATAAAAAGCAACTCCATTGCTAAAATTGGTAAAAAAAACAATGGTAATAAGGTGTAAGTTGCTTTCTATTTTGCACCTAATTCAAAGCTGCTTGCTAAAACCAGAAAATAAAAACTGTAAAGTTCATTTCTATGGCGCACGGTTTGCCCAAAAGATTACTACCTCTTGTTGATTATCCCATAGTGAAACTTCGGTTTTCCAACCTTGATGTCCACAACGTACTAAAGAAACGGAGATAAAACAAATTAACCACACAAATTACTAAACGAAAACAAACATGAAAAACAGCAACAAAAATAAAAGCATACCAAATTTAAGGTGACGAGCATTGATGAAAACGAAAGAGATTCAAAAGGGATATCATCGAGCGCAAAAAGCCGGCATTCTGATGATTCGGGCCCCGGTGAAAAATGCGGCGTCATCAATTTTGCCAAGAATATTATATAAGTCTGCCCACAAAAAAAAGAGTCAAACCTAACATTGCTGCAAAAATGTAACCTTTTGGAGGTGTTTGGAAATGCGTTTTGCTAAATGAGTTTCAATACGTGCATCCAAACACACCCTTTTTAACGAAAAGCCACATACAAAGAAGAGTAAAGTACACGGATGGATGGTCCCCGTGGTTTGCCAAAATTTAGGATTTAGTTCTTAGCTTCCCAAAATTACACAGATGGTCCTTGTGGTTTGCACTTTATAAAACATTTAGTCCCCAACTATTTCCAGAAGTATATGGATGGACCCTGTGGTTTGCACTTTGTAACGCATTTGGTCCCTAACTTCATGCTAAAAACCTTTAGATGTGTTGGATAGGGACTAAATGTATCCCAAAGTGCAAACCACAGGGACCATCCATGTACATTTGAAAAGTTAGGGACTAAATTCAAAATTTTGATAAGCCACAGGACTATCTGTGTACTAGACTCTATAAAGAAGTTAAGAGTTAAATCAGTTGAAATGTGAGGAATTGTTTTGTCTCACTTGGCCTATGAGAGGGATGTCTAATTGAGCAAAAGGGGAAATTATTTCCACTTTAGCCCCTGCTTCTTCCCATGTTTCCCTAATGGCCCCTTCGGTAGCTGACTCACCAATCTCCATGTAACCGGCTGGAAGTGTCCTGTAACGAAAGCTTCATAAATTAGGTTTCTCAACTCCATTTGTCTAACGTGTTTTATCTGTAACGGTTCAAACGGGTAAAATACTAACAAAAGAGTCTAAAAGGATACCGGCCGAAAGTATAATTGTTATTGTTTTAGAATTATACTATTGTTGAAGCAGTATATTATATGTATATTACAGAATATTTAATCATATACATGTACCTTCAAAATTTACATATGTTCGTTTCTGTTATTGAACACTTGTTTGTTTTTGTTTTTGTTTTTGTTTTTGTTGGTGTTCATGAACGTTTGTTTGTGTTTGTTACGTTTTTTATGAAGGAACACAAACAGACATGAACACTTTCATTTCCTTAATGAACGAACACGAACATGAATAAAATCATGTTCGGTAAGTGTTCATGAACAGTTTGTGAACACATTTATTTCCTTAACGAATGAACACAAACACTTTCATTTCCTTAATGAGCGAACATGAACACAAAATCTCGTTTGGTAAGTGTTCATGTCCAGTTCGTGCTTACGAACGAACATGAACAAGACCTTGTGAAAAAAAGTATTTCAGGTCAATCCAACCCAAAGTGGTACGGTTGTGTAGAAACTACGTATGTTGACCCAACCCGCCCATTTTGCCACCTCTAGTCATATTCTTGTATATGCATTAACAAAATGCTTTTTCATACATACAGACTAAAAGTTCGTTCGAGGGGTAATACATGACAAGTATTGTTTCATACGCACACGCATGCACGCACGGACACACATATACGTATTTCACCAATAACAAATGCATATTCTAGACTGTTCATATCATCAAACTAGAATTTCATGTTTACTTTCGTTGCAAAAAATACATACCAAAGGCCATAAGAAGGTTGAATTTTCCGCTTGCATAGCAAGATACTGTTATCATGCTCAATTAAGCAACCTACCACCTGAAATTATCATTTTTGGTATTCAAAGAAAGTAAAAAAAAAAATAAAAATAAATAAAGCTTGTAAAGATGCAAATTTTATAAAGTGTTTGGAATAGTAATCAAATATCCAACATATGAAATCAGCATCGAACATCCGTAAAAAATAATTATTTATTTATTGTGCATACCATTTTTGGATTTTCATATGCAACTTTTCCACAAAGAGTGCAAATAGCTCTTTCTTTCTCCTCACCATCTGGTATCTCATGCTTTGTACGGCCCCCACATAACTGACAGAAGTTAATTCTACGACTGGTTCCCTGCACGTTGCTACATGTCACAAATTTACGGGAAAATTTGGTGACTATGGAAAAACATGTGGTCACATGTACACATAAGAGGTTTGTGTTGCGTAACATGTCAAGACGGGTGCATAGGTGTCAATAGCGAATAGCGGACCATAGCGACAAACTACCTATATGCTATGTAGCGATAGCAATGAAATCGCGCCTGCAATTTCATGTTTAGCGATAAAGGGGTATAAAAGTAAAAACTATAAGAATACACCAATCAATCAATCATGCCCAGTAAAATCCCACAGATAGCGAAGCTATTGGTAGGGTCTAGGGAGGGTGGGATGTAGGCATACCTTACCTCTACCCCTAGGGATAGAGAGGCTGCTTCCAGTGAGACCCTCGGCTCCAAAACACCCAAGAAAAAAATAAATAGAACATGAGGTGTGTGTGTGTGTGTGTATGAAGCTACCAATATAACATGAGTGGTGAAAGAGTACATCGTAAACAAGACAAATATAACATCACAAACAACCTATACACATAGATACAAGATGAGAAACGCTTGTAAGTTCCACCTAACATGTAAGCATATCTACAACCATACACCACACCTAAGAAACAATTGTACCCTCCCCTAGAAATCCTTAACCTTGATCCTACGTCTCCACGAAACCCTATCATGTGAAAAAGTGCTAAGAATATGCTAGAATAGCTAAAATAAGCTATCACTAATCATCTAAAACAATCCGCTATTTATCGCTACCTGTAGCGACCCTTCACCTATACGCACGCTACAAGCGCTATTGACAACTATGGACAGGTGATGTTTTTGCATGGGTTAAAACGGGTCAGGTTTGCTTTCGGGTAACAAAAGTTATAATACTTCAAAAATAGTAATCCGATTTTATGTATTAAAACTACAGTTTGGGAGACTTTTAACTCATTTGACCGAATTTACTTTTCAGATAATCAGATTAATTATTTTTATATCATCTGTTTGACCAATTAGAGATAAATCATTCCCGTAAATGGTGCTCCCTTCTGAAAAAACAGCTGTATTTATCACTTTTTCTCTTTGATAGTTCAAAAAACAAAATCTCCTCTGAAAATTGAAATTATTTCATAATTGTTTTGACATACAAAACAGACTTACAATATGTATTGTTGGCTAATGACAAATTTTGTAATTATCTGAGGACAATTTGGTAATTTCATAGCAGAAGAGTATTATGAAAAGCATTTTGGATTATTAGAAACGAGTTGCAAAACTTCAAGCTATATGAATTGATTGTGAGTATATGGATTACAATCCTCTCATTCTTTTATTTGGTTCTAGTGACAAATTTTGTTGATACTACAAACCCAACGCGTAAAAACGAAACTAAGTTTTTACGTTACCAGACCCATACCCATAGTGATTCATGATCTTCAAACCAAATGCCACCTAAAGGATTATCGAATAGAAACAACCAAGCAAGATTCTCGAATGGTAAATGTTTGCTTTCCAAACCATTTAGTGGTTATCAAGATCTGATAACAGAGATCAAGATACCGAATTTATGCAGAAAAAACGAATCCCACCATGATTAGATTAGCAACTGGCAAAATGACAGGTATGCCGGGATTGGGTCAAAACGAGCTGGGCAACCCGCAAACACATTTTTATCCATTATATGAACATCTTAAATACATACAGTGCTAAATATGCCTACGAAACGACACTATTACAAAAAACAAACTAACCTTTTGGGGGTTTATGCATTTGAATACACCTAGAATGACTTTCAACCCATTTGGCCATTTGATTACATAGAGATAAACATGACCCAAATCGACTAAAAAGACTAAAGTTTCTAACTCTAACTATAACCATTAAGCAATAAACACTCATAAAAATCATGGTTGTATAAATCCTGACTAGTCTTCGATTAGTCACGGATTAATCACTAATCGGAGGTTCACCAATTAATCGCTAGGCGATCAATGGCAGTCCAATTCTCGCCAAATTTTGGCAAGATTCCGGCCTAATTTCGACCAAACCTCATAAATTCCCGTCAATTACTTTAAAAAATGGGTCAATGAGGGGTTAAAACATGTCTACTTTAAAAACTACAAATAAAAATGTGTGTGTAAAAATCTCAATTCTATTAATCCATATTAATCCCGATTAATAGCTAGTCGGTATCCCTCCGACCGACTAGAGCGTAGCGATTCTTGCAACACTGATAAAAATACCATCATATAGATGATGAAACACAGTAAATCCTACGATATACCAATCTAATAATCACACAAATTATCCAACAACAAATCATTGAAATATCCAACAAATCATTAGCCTCCAAAGTCCCATCTTTACATATTTCAGAAAAAATAAGCAACGTATAGTTGATCTAACAACAAAAACAAATCCCATCTGATGAATTAACAAACTTACAGTTGGTCTAAAAGTGGCAGAAGAAGACGATGCTACATCTGGGTTTGATTCAGAACGAATAGAAGAAGCTCGAAATTGCCGAAAACAAGAAGTTGTCAAAAGGGGTGTTCTTGAAGATGGTTTTGGAGAGAATGGCATAAAGGAGAGACCTTGATGGTTTCCATGGTGTTTTAATCTGTGGAAGAAGAACCCTGAACAGGAACCCAGAAATTGTATGTTTCTGAGCATTATTTGAATGAATTTTACATGAAATCTTGGAGAAAGAATTGGGGAATCTTGAACGTTGATTCTTCTGTTGAGATTTTGATTTTTTGAAGAAGGGTTTGATAATACCCTGGGTGGATTTTGTTTATCCTTTTCTAGAGTTCCACAAAAATGTTTGCACAACAAGAATGACCCTCGTACTATTGTTCGGGCCTGGGTGTTCAAAAACTCAAAAAGGTCACGGATTGAGGCTTGTTCGAAAGAAGCTTGTTTTGTTTTCGAGTCGAGCTGAGCCGAGCCGGCTCATTTTGTTTTCGAGATGAGCCGAACTCCAACCAAACCACGGTGTTAGTTTGTGGATGGCATGTGTGTGTATATATATATTATATATATACACACAAGAACTCGGCCTTACGAAAAGTTTTTTTAAAATATTTTTTTACCAAAAATCATAAAAAAATCAACTTTTTTTTTATTTATAGCTGCTGTAAAAAGTGATGTCATGATTATGTCTTCACATTTTTACAGCTACTGTAAGGTGTTGAAAAACACCATTTCGATTTTTTTACGACAGTGTTTCTAAACATTTTAATTTAAGTGTGTGAAAAAATGGGGGCAAAACTCGCATGGGAAGGCCGAGTTCTATAAGTTCTCACAACTCGAAAGAGTTTTCCCTTGATCTTGATCCTATATATATTGATTGTGAAATATCATTGAGAAATAGGGATCCGTGTTATCAAAGGATTTCCTACGATTATTACTACTATGGGATGAGTCAATCATCCACTTTGGTATCTTATTGAACAAAAATGGTGATATTGTTCCTCCATTGGTTAAGAATTTTGATTTTTGAAAAGTCTCATGATCATCCAATAAGAAGGGTTTCAATTTGTTCAAAGAGCCAACCAAAGTTATCTGCATATATTTCTAGAGTAGGAAACTAACACACTCGAACCCAGGGACACTTAAATATTGTCCAGTCCTCATCTGTGAATGCCGCCTTGGAGTGTTTTAGAATATATTGTGCAATGTGCCACCTGCATAGATACTTGGAAGCACATAGGTATATTTTATCACAAGCAATCATCAGAGCTTGATCTCTATTTTTTATTATCAGACACGGCTCCATACACTTTTGCAACATGTCTCGGAACCTCTGTAGGACCCAGAAGAAATTATTATGTCGTTCTTTAGATACAAATGTATGATCAACACAATAAAACTTGTGTGTCGATGGTCGATCATCAACACATGCGGGAATGCACACCATAAATTGTATTAGTGTAAAGAAAGAAAACCTCCCCGACTGCATTTGTGGATGGATTATCCCGGGTGTAATAAACATACTTTTTTATTTAGCAACCTTTTCTCTAGTGTTTGCATTGGAAAGCCGTGCATTTTGTGTTTAATCTTCTTTATCACATTGTGTACATCATGTAGAATACATATGTTCTATAGGTTCTGTTCTCTTGTGGTTAAATGTTTGTTATGTGGCTCCATGTTTTGAAAATGCAGCCTCTCCACCAAAAGTTCTTCGTTTTGGGTCTGCCTCCTAGCAAACGTGTGACCTTCCAAATGTTCAGCAGGATCATGGGTATGTTGTCCATGCTTCACCACTAACCTCCAAGCACTACTATTTGTGACTAGTTTCCCTACCAGTTTAAAAGGACAACTAAAATTTTTGCTACTAGAACTTCTAATTGTGGTGCTACTATTGTGTTCACTACCACGATCACATTGTAACCATATCTTCATGACCCTTGCTGACGACCCATCGCCTTTTGTCTTCGTCTGTCAGGTCATAATGACGTAACCATGCTCATGTTCTCTTTCGACAACCCAAGCCTTCAACTCATCAAAAGTCCTGAAATCCTGAAACAATGTTACATTAGAATTAGATGTATTGAATAACATGTAAGTGATAGGAATGTCATACCTTATCAGTTTCAAATGAAACATCATGGTTAGGACCTTCCTCGTACTTGTTAGGACCTTCATCGTACTCGTTATGACCTTCCTCGTACCCGGATAGCTTTGTGGCACGTAGATGGTTCAACTTTGTGCGAATGGTAAACCTTGTATGCATACTCCAGATAGCTTTGCGCCACGTAAGATGGTTCGGCTTCTTCTACGAACTCCTAAAAAATCCTAATGGTGAGACTTTATTAGTAAAAATAACTGGATCACATCTTATAGATATGTTTTACCTCAACGGGTCCAAAAATGCTTTCTGACACCCATTACTCGTTCAAATGTTCGCCAAAAACATAGCTAACGTCCCAAGACGACATGGTGATACTTAGGAATTTAACGGATGAATCAGATGAATTTTGGTTTGAATTTTCGTTTGATTCACCTGCCATCCAATTGCAAGGCTTTAAAAGCAATTTTTAGACGTATACTACGCGTATAGTGCTACACTAGTAGTATAGGGTTCCACTTTCACAGCTACCACCCCAAGATTCCCGGATAGTACACGTCGTATAGGGTTTACTTTTGCAGCATTATTCCTGGGCATCATACACATTAAGCAACCCTCTAGACGCCACATATAGAGTGCTCAATTAATGTAGATGTAAACCTATATGACGCATATAGTTCTATACACGTCGTATAGTGGGTGTCTAAACACAAGGGGGGGGGGGGGTTTCCAAATATCATCACCTTATAAAAATATGATAAAGATGGATAACTAAAGGAAGTTTTAATTAAGAAATTTGGTATTATATTAAATAATTAAACTATTACATCTAGTCTTATTTTACAGGCAGGGGCGGATCTATGTTGAAGGTTACGAGTTCGCCCGAACCCACTCAGTTTCAAGATATTAGTAGAAATGGTAATAGAAAATTTTGAATGAACCCAAAATTAAAATTTGCGATGAACCCATTCACGAAATTGTAAGATGGGCGAATGGTTACCGCGCCTCTTTCCAAACGAAAGGTCAGCGGTTCGATTCATGTCTAATTCATTTTTTGCGCTTTTTTTTTAATTTTAAATATAAAAAACAACTAGCGTTTTTTCATAACTTTATATCAACGCCCCAATACCCCTTTTTCGAATACCTGCTGCTCTCCTGCTAGCACATCAGACCCCAGATGCCCCCGTTCCCTTTCTTTCGTGACTCTCAAATCCGAAATCCCTTAGACCCTCACTAAAATTCATCCAAAATCCTTCGTGAAACTCGCTGCTCGCACATTGGTTCTGAAACGAGGAGATGATTGGACTTCAATTTCTAACTTCTAATCCTTCTTGAATGAATCAAAGGTAAACTTATAATTTCTTGCAATTTCTTTACTTTCTTTGGCTTTGTTGATAAGTTTCATTGAATATGTGATGTTAAATCTTAATATATTGTTGAATATGTGATGTGATGTTCTTGATAAGTTTCATTGAATAAGATTCTTTCTATCTTTTCTGTCCTCTTTAGTTCTTTTCTTTCTTTCTGTTATCAGATTTATGAATCACTTTAAGATTGTGTATTAGTTTCCTTTTTCTTATTTGATGGAATCATTAATCAGGTAAACTTTCAATTTATTAGTTTCCGGTTAGGTTAGAAATCATCTAATGTTGCTTTGAACAATTATATGATTATTCATATATTTGATGAACCTTACCCGACCCGACCCGACTCGAACCAAACGGAACCGCGAACCGACCCGAAAATTTAGATGCCCGGTTATATAAAATTACAACATCTAAAAACAACGAACCCACTGGAAAAAAATTCCTGGATCAACCACTGTTTAGAGGGTAGATACGGACATGACACGTTTAGTTATCTTGGGATTAAATTGACTCCCTAACTACTCTAACTAAAGATTTATACATTATTTCTAATAAAAATGAGTCAATTTAAAAGTACTAAACTGGGGGAAAACTACGGCAGTTTGCCATATTATCCACCCGATCCATTGAGATATTTTCGTACTAGTGCAAATTATGCCTTTTTAAGTTGGTCCCTAAAACTTCTTGCGTATTCGTACTTGTATAGTTGCTTCGAGTATGAGTTTGGAGATCAACTCATTTTGACAAACATAAAGTACCGAATATGTATGTCTCTTTAAAAGAGGTTAGGCTTTAAAAAATGATACGATATTGTAGTCCTTTATTAAGATACAGTCACCAAACTTTATATAATTATCATTTTCTATTTTAACTATAACTATAATTACATAATTACGTCTCTTCTTAATATTAAAAAGATAATCAAAAGGTTTTGCTAATTACATTAACATTTAAAACACACACGTCCCCTTCTTAAAATTAAAAAGAAAATCAAAAGGTTTTGCTAATTACATTAACATTTAAAACATACATGTCGTGATAAACAAAAGAGTATATTAAACGAAAAAACATAAGTTTTACATTGAACACATCTATACAGATGGAGAATTTATGTTACATATTTACAATATTTAATCATATAGTCATTATAATTATTTATATTATATTGGATCAAAATAATATCAATCCTATTATATATTAGTTGGAAATTGTTAATGGACCATATTACTCTTATTAACTAATTAGGGTTTTCTTCTGGGTATATATATAAGGAGATTACTAGAGAGGTTTAAGGTTAGACAATTACAATAACATCATTATCATCAAAGTCGCCACCCACCTCTCTCTCCATAACCTAAACCGAATTCATCCCTTGTTCTGTTATCATCATCATAATCTTACACATTAGGAGGAACCAGATCACATTGACAAAGATGTCAAACTCCATGGCTGCGTCTCTGACTGGATTCTCTGCTGGCCTGTCTGCCATCACAGGTATTTCATTCATGTTTTCCATTATATTTAAACAGAACTGATCAACATGTGGTATCAGAGCATATGTTGATAAATCAGTTTCTTTTTTTTTTTTGAATCCATTATTCTGGGATTAAAACTGGAAAACAGAATTTTTTTGAAAACATAATAATAATTCGAAATCATATAACTTGTGAGTTAGAAAATTCGGATTTTATGATTTAAACGAATGTTTAATCACATCCGAAATACCACTGTTCTGAAATCTGCATAATATATTAAAGTTTCAGTTTTTGGATTCCGGAATTTGGTTTTAAATTTTTAGGGTTCATCATCATGTTCTTATGAAATTCGAAGAAATTCCTATATTTTGGAATGGAATTTGGATTATTGGGTGTTTTTCCTATTTTGATCTATTTTATCTACTTAAAGTTATTCGAAATATGTTATTATTATAAATAGATATACTTTTCAAATTAATGAGACAAATCTAATCTAACACTAAAATAGGAAACAAATTATCCCATAATCCCTTAGTTTTCGAATTTCAAAACTTATCACAACTAACTGCCATGATTAGAGATTTCAAAATCTTACATGACAAGTTTCAGATGGATCCGAGACCCATTCGAGATACCTCATCTCGGACTAATTCGAGTCTCATCCGAGATGCCCATCACGGACTCATTCCACTCTCATCCGAGATGCCCATCTCGAACTAATTCAAGTCTTTCTCATCAGAGATCCATCCGAGATGCCCATCTCTGCTTAACTTGAGTCTCATCCGAGATGCATATCTCGGACTAATTTGAGTCTCATCCGAGATGCCCATCTCGAACTAATTCGAGTCTCATCCGAGATGCACATCGGGGACTAAATCGAGTCTCATCCGAGATGCACATATCGGACTAATTTGAGTCTCATCAGAGATGCCCATCTCGAACTCATCCGAGACTCATCCAAGATGCCTATCTCGGACTAATTCGAGTCCCATCCGAAATGCAAGACTTTATCCGGAATCTCATTACTACATTAGACTAATTCGATCCGTGCTAACAGGGTGTTTGCTATTAAATAAATGGTTTTGTAAATACTTAATTAATTATAATAATATATTTTTTTACAAAACCAAATAGCTTAACTTGAATGAGCTTCTGATGTATCACTTCTGCCCAAAGGTGATTTGATGCATCTATTTATTGTTCAAGTATTACAAAAGTTATGTTAATTGTGCATTATATACGTGAATGTCTTATTTCTGGCCAAAGTTGATCTAATTCTTTCATGTCTAGCATACTTAACAAGTGCATAATTAAAGTAATTGTCTTATTTCTGGCCAAAGTTGATTTGTCACAATTACTTTGCACACATACTTAGATAATTACACTTCTGGCCAAAGCTGATTTGTCTTCATTTAAGTAGAATTTTAACTAGGTCTATTATTTTGATGTTAGTAATAGACAATAAAACAGCTTCATAATTAAAATGGTCATTACTTATGCCTGCCTTAGTGTAACTTGCCCTTAGATCACATTAAGGCTTCTTTTCTTAGTATCATAATTTTGCTCATATTATTTCCATTATGCGGAATTCCACCATTGACTGGTGATAACTTTGCTACATGGAAAGACTCTCTCATGCTTACTCTTGCTTTGCTGGATTTTGATTATGCTTTAAGAGAGAATAAGCCTGAAGACCTTACTCCTCAGAGGACCGTTGCTGAGCAGCTGGCTCATAAAAAATGGACTAGGTGTAACCGCATGTCTCTCATGTTCATGAAGCAGTCCATAAGCAATGCAATTCGAGGAGCCATTCCTGATTCTGAAGATGCTAAAACCTACTTGGCTTCTGTGGAGGAGCAGTTCAAGGGAACGTCTAAAGCACACACTAGTACTCTAATCCTCAATCTGGTAACTACTAAGTATGATGGGAGGAGCGGCATCCGTGAACACATCATGATGATGAACGACTTGGCCCATAAGCTCAAGGGATTAGACATGGCGATTAGTGATGGTTTTCTTGTTCATTTCATCATGACTTCGCTTCCTTCGTCCTATGAAGCATTCAAGATCAATTACAACACTCAGAAAGAGAAATGGTCGATGAGTGAGCTGATCGCCATGTGCGTGCAGGAGGAGGAGCGTATGAAGATGGATCGAACTACTGATGTTGCACACTTCACTACCTCCAGCTCTAAGAAGAGGAAGAACCCTTATCCAAGAAAGGGTGTTTCTAAAGTCCAAAAACCCAATCCTAATACAAGTATGCCTTCCAGCTCTAAGAACCCCTTAGGCAAACCCTACTGCAAGTTCTGTAAAAAGACATGATATAAGTAGAAGGAATGCCCTGACTTTAAGGAGTGGCTGGCTAAGAAAGGTAACAATTTTTTCATGATACTTGAGTCCTATAATATTAATGTTCTTGCTGTTAGAACATAAAGGTTTATGCATAAGATATAGTTAATCTTGTATTAGTGTTTATAATGTTTATGGGTCGAAATCTATTGGGTCGCTAATGTATTGGTTTCGGCTGGGCTTGCTTGGGCTTTAGGGTTGGTCTCGAGTCATGTATAGTATATAAGCATGTCCCTAGTAAATGTTTAAGGATGATCAGTTTGTGCAATTACTAGAGAAGCCGAAACCGCAAACACAAGGTCTTGTATCAGTCATCTTGACGGTGAATGCAAGTATTTTGTTCTTACAGTTTATTGTGTTTCGTTGCTATTATTGTTTGAATCACCTTGTGATTGATTTCCGCACTCTCACGAGGTTGTTTGATATCATTGAACGATCCTTCTTGGGTTTTATAATTGGTATCAGAGCCAAGAAACCTTCATCTTGGTTCGGTTGATATCATTCGGATTCAAGATTTTTATTTGTTACTGATCCAGTTTACAAGTGTTTCAGGTTCAAAGTTTTCGCAAGTTTAAGTTTTAATTGTTCATCATCTGTTCATCATTTGTTCTTAAAGATTGGTTCTGTTTTGCTTCGATCTACTATTGGAAAAGTGTTTGCTGATTTGCCGGAGGATTTGTTTGGAGAATTAAAAGATTTGGAGAATCTTTTGATTTTTGGAAGTTCCGATATTCCGGGATTGCGGAGCAGTTTGATCTGATCCTTGTTTTGCAGGTATCAACTCGAGATCTGTGGTTCATACTCGAAATCGCTCGGTCTCGACTAGCATCTTGTGGTTTCGACTCGCATCCAGCACCATCTCGTCTTGCAACCAGCATCATCTCACAACCATCTCAGTTTCAACTCGCAATCAACACCTTCTCGACTCGAAATCAGCTTGTCTCTACTGGTTGTCTCTACTCATAAATTAAGAGAGGTCTCGACTTCTGTTTCGACTCGAAACTTCCTTGTCTCTACTCGCTGTCTCGACTCGCAATCAAGTGATCTCATCTCGCAACAAAGGGTTTCGACTGTGATCTCGATATCAGGCTATCACTCGAGATCCTTGTCTCGACCAATTGGTTTCGACTCTAAATCATTTAGTGGACTTTATCTGGACTCTATTGGACTATTAAATTAAAATACTATTTAAAAAAAGACTTCCACTAATCAAATTGTTGACCTAGCTCCCATAAATAAACACCAAGAACTTGACTCCATTATTGGAACAACAACTAGAATTCCTCGACTGCTAGAGGGAGATGATTTCCAAGAGTGGAAATGGAGATTTGAGAAACATGTCAAGGTGAAAGACAGTAAGATTTGGAGAAGTATTATGCATGGACCCAGGGAAATAACATACGAGAGAGACGATGCACCGGGCATTAGAATTAAAAAACCCGTTGAACGTTATTCAGATGAAGATTTCGATATAGTTGAAGAAGATGAAAAGGCATTAGCTTACTTGACCATGGCTTTGGGACTAGACATTGCTGTTGGTTTCAGAACCGCCAAGTCTGCTAAAGAGTTGTGGGACTCGTTGCATGAAGTGTTTGAAGGAAATGAAGATATAAAAGAGAGTAGACGTAATCTGCTGAGTCAAAACTTAAATAACTTCAATCATATCTATGGTGAAACCGTGGAGAATCAGATTCAGAGGTTTGTGAAACTCATCACTCACATGACTATTGCCGAGTTACCTCTGTCGAATGCTTTGGTGAATAGACAGCTGTTAAATGCATTGCAAAAGAGCTGGGATCATCATGTGGCTATGATCAAGAAGACCAAGGATCTTGCCAGATGCAGTCTTTCAGAGATGATCTCTCATATCAAATCGTGTGAATTAGATGATAAACATAGAGAGATTAATCACAAGAACAGTCTGCTTGCAGCTGGGTTTATGACTGCTCCTCCTACAGTTTCATCCTCAAACAATGATACTCGAATCTCTCAAGCTGGATTCCAAATGTTTGGAAGCTCATCCTCTGCACGAGCAGCATCTGAACCTCCTCCTGCAAATTTCTTCTATGCAGCATCACCTGCATCCTCATCAATGAATTAGGCTGCTCCATTACCTGTCAATGCGTCTGCTTCAAATTCTAATGCGAAGAATGAGATGACGACCTTCTTCTCTCAGCAGTCCAAGGAGAACCTCGACATAGCTGCATCTGTGATAAACTGTTTAAATGCTTTTGTTGCAGGAGAGCTAGTTATCCCAAACGTTGCCACATCTGACTTATATCAGATGCATCCAGATGAGGTGGAAGAGATGGATATCACATGGCAAATGGCAATGGCTACTTTCAGAGCCAGAAATTTCGTTAAGCGAACTGGGAAAAACAACTGGACCAATTCTGGAGATCGAAAGATGGGATTTGATAAGTCCAAGGTTCGGTGTTACAATTGTCATGAAACGGGGCACATGGCCAGAGAATGCACCAAGCAACCGGGAAACAGGAATGCCACTCCTGCTCAGCCAGCTGCCAGAAACCCCGTAAGAACTGTTGTTCCAGTGACTACTACTTCAACATCTACCACGAGTGGAACTTCTGCACAGCCATGGTGGTGCAAATAACGGATCGTTCGACTGGAGTTCTGAAATTCAACATCTCAATCTAAATGCTCCAGAAGATCAAGCACCAACTGACAACATGGCTTTTATGACTCAAGTTCATGGACTTACAGCAGAGGAGGTAAGCTCTTATCTATGTACTCCTGATTGTCAAGCTACTGTAAAGTCATATCGTTTACACAACTCAAAGTTAGTCTCAGATCTAAATGATTTAAAACGTGAAAATGCTACAGTGAAAAAGAACGAAAGACTTTTCAAAGAGAAGATTGAAGCTCAGAGAAAAGACATTTCTAAATTTAAACAAGATCTGAGCGTCAAATGTTGTGTATACAATGATGCAAGAGAAACCATAAGTACTTTGACCAAGGAACTGGAAGAAATCAAACAAAACTTTCAAATAAACAAAATCAACATTAAAAGGTTTGATGCTTCCAGCAAATTGGCCAAAGGAATATGTGACAAGCAATTAGTGTATCAACAAAGGAAGAAAGGAAGTGGTCTAGGTTATAAAAACGTGCCCCCTCCTTTTAACCATAATTAAACCTATTTGCCTTTGTCTGAAGAAGAAGTAGTCCAGATGGACAGTATGTTTTATGGTCAAAAAACAGATGAGGCATCGGTCAGCTGTGATCCTATTGGAAAACAGTCAGACCAGCCCATGAGTTTTGTTCCAAATTTGCTACTAATGCTTCTTCTTCCCTTGCAGATGAAGTAGTTGTCAACGATAAGAGTTGTGATGAACAAGAGTTTGTGTCAGATGCAAATACTAATAATTTTGAACCTGACACTTTGTTTTATGAAATTTTTAGTACTATGTGCGTTAGGCCTGATGTTTTGGGCGAAAACTTTGATTCTGGTTGTGACAATTTAGATTCTTTGCATGATGATAGTTTATTTTCAGCTACTAAGGAATGTGATGTGTCGTGCTCTAATATTACTAGTGCTGAATCATCAAATGTGAAAGAAAATTTTGAACAGACTAATTCTGATCATCTTTCAGAATCAGTTTCTGCAGGTCTCTCTAATGAATCATCCTCAAGTGAGACCTCTGAAATTCCTTCGAAGGATGGTCAGGAAACCGTTTTGAAAAATGAATTCAATTCAGAATCATGTGAATCTGATTTTGAAACTGATTTTGAGACAGAAAAGATTTTCACATCTGATAATGAGTCACGCAAAACAGTTTCTGGATCAGAGACTCAAGATGAATTGTCTTCTGATGATAAAGTAGAAAACGCTTTAAAAGAACAACATCATTAAAGATCTAAATCTCACACTTGTGCTAGTTCTGGTCAACAGGTACCTTCATGTTCAAAACAAGCACAGGGATCACAAGCAGAGCAGCCAAAGAAAGTTAAAACATTGAATGCTAATGCCAAATCATTCAGACCCAACAGATCTTCCCATGCAGCTAGATCCCAGAATTCTCATATATTGAAACGACAGACATGTTTCAATTGTGGAATTCCTGGACACATAGCTAGAAATTGTGTTCACTCAAATGTGCAACCGAAGGGTAAACAAGCACAAAATCAGAAGGTTACGCACAATCGACAACGTTATTCTGAGTCTATGAAGAACCCCAAGTCTGAGACAGTGAAGAATAGCAATCGAAAGGCTAAACCTTCTGATCAAGATTGGAATGCAACCAAATTAAAGAACCAAAATCGTCAAAAGGGTTTTCAAAACAAGATAATTAAAGATGGAAAAGAATATTATTGGAAACCCAAAAACAAGGTTGCACAATCTTCTACTGTTAAGCCTCAAGTGAAACATAAGAAACCCTTAACACTCATAAATGAAAATAATTTTGTTTGGAAAAGGGTATCATATGTAAATGATAAAGGAAAACCCAAGTCCACTATGGGCTGGGTTCCTAAAACTCATTAATCCCGTTTTTCGTGCAGGAGCAGCTGTGGAGGACTATGGTGCGCATTTGGTACATGGATAGTGGCTGTTCCAGGCACATGACAGGAGATTTGCCCCAACTTATTAATGTTAAAGAATTTAATGGTGGACATGTCTCCTTTGCGGGAGGAGAATCTGGCAAAATCACGCTTAAAGGAACTGTGCAGAGCGGCGTACTCAGCTTTGGAGTGAATTACATCCCTGAGTTGAAACACAATCTGTTGAGCATTTCATAGATTTGTGACAGAGGAAATACGGTTCACTTTACAAAGAAGGGATGTTATGTGCTGAAGCCTGAAATTGTGATTCCTGATGACTGGGTATTAATGACTGCAGAACGGAGAGGAAATGCCTACGTCATCGACATGAACAAGAAGCCTTGTGAAGAGATAACTTGCCTATTCTCTAAGATTTTAGAACATGACGGTCAGTTGTGGCATCGTCATCTTGGGCATGTTAACATGAAGAATCTGAATCGTATAATCAAAGGTCAACTAGTTCATGACCTACCAGTTAAAGACTTCATGTTGAAAGAGAAATGTGTTGCTTGTGCCAAGGGAAAAGCTCATCGGAAGCCTCATAGATCAAAGCCAGTACCTTCAACCAAAGCTGTGCTTGAGTTGCTTCATATGGATCTCTTTGGTCCTGTGAATGTTCTTAGCATTGGAAGGAAGTCCTACTGTCTCGTGATAGTAGATGATTATTCAAGATATACCTGGGTTTACTTCCTAAGCCACAAGAACGAGACTGCAAGCCTGGTAAAACAATTTATTATTCTGGTTGAAAATCAAACACGTATGATGGTAAAGGCTATTCGATCTGACAATGGGACTGAATTCAAAAATATCACCTTGGATACTTTCTGCGCTGAAAAGGGAATCACTTGACAGTATAGTGCTCCTCGAACTCCACAACAGAATGGAGTAGCTGAAAGAAGGAATCGCACCCTTATCGAGGCAGCACGAACCATGCTGGCTGACTCGAAGCTCCCTACTTTCTTTTGGGTTGAAGCTGTTAGCACGACGTGTTACATCCAGAATCACCTTTAGTAAATAAACGTCATATGAAAACACCTTATGAGATTCTGGAAGGACGTAAACCCTCGGTTTCACACTTTCGTATTTTTGGTTGTCCGTGTGTTCTATTACTCATGGACTCAAATGGGAAGTTTGAGGTCAAGGGAGACGAGTGTTTCTTTACTGGATACGCTAAAGGGTCATCCTACAGAGTATACAATAAAGTAACGAAGAAAGTCGTCAAGTCGTGCAACATTGAGTGGCTAGAAGAGAATGCTACGGATGCTAGAGTTGGTCCAGACTGGCTTTATGATTATGCTGATTTGTTGAAATCTTTTAATATTTTGTCAAGTGTTTCCGCAAATGCAGGTGTGTCCTCATTTAAGCACCCGCTTTCATTTGGTGATACTAAAGAAGAAGAAGCAGCTGAAGGAAGTTCAAGGAGTCATACCATAGACCCACCTGGAATATTCTTCACTGAACAACCTTCAACCATGTCCCAGGCCTCCCCTGAAGGTGCATCGTCCGGTGATTTGTTTGCTGATCCCATTCCTGAAGATTGTGTGGCTACAACTTCTGTAGCTAACAACACAGGTGCATCTAAATGAGGGGGAGTCAAGCACCACCAATTCTACTCAAGACGACAATGTGCCTGAACTTGCTATCCCTACGAGTGTTCAACGGAATCATCCCATTTCAAATGTGATTGGTTCCGTCCATGCTGGAGTTCAAACCAGGAGCCAATCTGGAACTATTACTACTTGCTTATATTCATGCTACATTTCAAAAATAGAACCTAAATCTGTTGATGTAGCTTTGCAGGAACCAGGCTGGGTAGATGCTATGCATGAAGAGCTGAACCAGTTTAAAAAGCTAGGAGTATGGGAGCTTGTTGAGTTGCCGAAAGGGAAACGCAAACTCGGAACTAGATGGGTCTTCAGAAACAAGCAAGATTCCGCAGGAGTAATTGTTCGAAATAAAGCAAGATTAGTGGTCCAGGGGTTTAGACAGATTGAAGGTCTAGATTATGATGAAGTCTATGCTCCGGTTGCTCGACTTGAAGCTATTCGAATCTTCTTAGCTTATGCGTCTTACATGGAATTCACTGTTTATCAGATGGATGTTAAGACTGCATTTCTGTATGGAGAAGTGAAGGAAGAGATTTTTGTTGACCAACCACCAGGTTTCGTTCATCCAGATCATCCATATTTTGCTTACAAGCTAGACAAAGCCTTATATGGTCTGCATCAAGCACCAAGGGCTTGGTATGCAACTTTGACTGAGCATCTTCTAGCCCATGGATACACTCGTGGGACAATTGATCAGACTCTGTTTATCAAAAGAGTGGGCAAGGATCAGATATTGGTTTAGATTTATGTCGATGACATCATTTTCGATCAACTAGTGAGGATCTTTGCAGAGAATTTGAGGGAGTCATGAAGAAGAAGTTCGAGATGAGTGCTCTCGGGGAGATGACTATGTTCTTGGGTCTCCAAGTTCACCAGGATTCTCGGGGCATTCTCCTTCATCAAGGAAAATATGTGGATGATGTGCTGGCAAAATTCAAATTCACAGACGCAAAATCAGTCGAAACACCTATGGCAGAAAGACCTTTGTTGACTGAAGATGCTAAAGGATCCTCGGTTGATCAACGCCTCTATAGGTCTATGATCGGATCGTTGATGTATCTTACTTCGAGTCGCCCGGACATCATGTTTGCTGTCTGTAACTGTGCTCGCTATCAGGCTAATCCTAAACTTTCATATCATACTGCTGTTAAACGAATCTTTCGGTACCTTAAAGGCAGACCTCGGTTTGGCTTGTGGTACCCGAGAGATTCTAGTTTTGACTTGTTTGCGTTTTCTGATAGCAATTTTGGAGGCACTGACGGTGACAGGAAATCCACATCCGCTGGTTGTCAATTTTTGGGAGATCGGCTCATTTCTTGGCAATGCAAGAAGCAGCAAACGGTGGAGATATCCACAGCTGAGGCTGAATATGTTGCGGCTTCTGCATCTTGCTCACAAGTGGTGTGGATGCAGCATCAATTGCAGGATTACAGTTTGTCTTATTCGAACACTACTATATACTGTGATAATGATGCTGCTATTCAAATTGTTAAAAATCCCGTCTTCCACTCAAAAACCAAGCACATTGATATTAAAGTTCATTTTATTCGAGATTGCTTTGACAGAGGTTTTATCAAACTGGAACAAATTGACACAGATGCAAATGCTGCCGATTTGTTCACCAAAGCTGTCAGCAGCTCGAAATTTCAGGTGCTTATGAATTTTCTGAAAATGATCCGATATATTGACTGAGCGTGTTTTTGTAGGTAAATTTATTCATAAAGTTCTATGCTTAGGTAGTTTTTATTTATGCACAAATTTAGGGGGAGAAAAAAATTGAAAAATACAAAAACATTGAAAATTTTGAAAAATACAAAAAGATGTACTGCATGCGGGGAAGTGAAATGTACTCTCACATTATGACAAAGGGCTGACTCATGTAAAACCAGTTTCGAAATAGTTTGGCTCTAGAATGATGTGTTAGTAGGTTCTATCCTGAAAGCTGGAAACTAGTGACTGCTTGTTTAGAATCTAAATCAGTCTATGACCTCAGGAAAGAAAGTCACTTGGAATTAGCTCATTTCTATTTGAATGTTTGTGTGATGTCCTGATACACATGACACGAGTTGGTTCTAGTTATGAACTCTTGTCTAAAAAGTCGTGTACCTCCTCTGTTTTGCGTGAGCAAAGACCTGGAGGTGCTAGGCAGCGTTGGCTTCTGTTTTGCGAAAGCAAAGACCTAGCTGTGCGTCTGTCGCCTTGTAGATCACATTACACCCGAAAGAGGCCCTCTAGTGCCCAAAAGAAACCCCAAAAACCTATATCAAACTGAGAAAAACTCATTTGATCTGTATATTATATCATCTCTGCTTATGATCTATTTTTTCTCTTCTCTGTCTAATCTCAGATAAGATTTCATGAATCCAGAACTGACTTGTGGAAATGTGTGGTAGGAAATCTACTTGCATGATAGAGTGTGCAGTGCAAATTCCAGGATTTGATTAGTATTTGTTCGGGTGTTCATTATTAAATGGTCAAAACATGATAAAATTGTTTACAAGCAGTCATACGGAAAAGGTCTAAGGAGGTGAGTTTAGATGGACAAATATATTGACAATTGTTCAGATCATTCGATAGTAGATCAGTGTTTATAAGTGATGTCAAGCCTAAAGTCTCGTGATTTGATCCCTGAGCGTTTATGATATTTTCCTATTTATTTTATTTTGTAGATAATTTTTTAGAAATGACTTATTTTTGTTTAGTAGGTTTTTGCCTCGTAAAATGTGCTCGGGAAAATAAGAATTATTTAAAAAAATTTGTTTTCTCAAATGAATGGATGATCTCGACTCGAAACAGCTGGTTTCGACCTGGAACAGCGTGTCTTGACTCGGATCCACTGGTCTCGGGCTGGGCCTGACTTGTTGTCAGGCCCGGCCCATGAACAGTGGAGGTATATAAGGGTTTCGACTCAAGATATCACCATTCACTTGAAATCTTTTATCTCTCTTTCTCTCTCTTATTCTCCGGCGAATCTTTTCTTTTCCAGCGACTCTCTTTCGTTCCGACTTGATTTTTCTTCGTTTCGACTCTTATCAGTTGCTGATACAGGTATATTAAGATCAAATAACCGTTTTTATTTGAAGATTTGCAGGAACTGTTTGGAGATCTGATGAAGATTTGAAGATGATTAAGAACCCTAATTTCGGGACTTAATGTGGTTTTTGACAAAATTAAGATTTGTTATTAGTGTTTGATCTTCAAGTTGACTGGTCAAAGATGTTTATTTGGTTTCGACCCGGGTTGAGAAAGAAGATATTGGGGACTCGAGATCTTCTTGGTTTCAACTTAAGACTTGACTTGAGACCTTGGTTTCTACTGAGATCTCGACTCGAGTCTCTGTGGTCTAGACCGTGATCTCGACTCACAATCCATTTGGTTTCCTCTCGAGATCTTCTGGTCTCGACTCAAAGCAAATGGTTTCGACTCAAGACCTTGAGTTAGTTCCAGTTAACATTTCTGCCAGTTCTATGTTTTCTACATTTGCGTTAAATGCTAATTTAACTTATGTTGTTTTGTAGTATCATGGATCTAAAGATCATTTTGGGACACAATCAGGCAGCTTACTTAGCTTCACCACCCGAACAACACAAGGAACATTATACCTCCCTGATCAAAGGTCTTCACAATTGCAAAATAGTTCACGCTCTTCATGACAATCCTATTATCTACGAAAGCCTCGTTCAGGAGTTCTGGAAGACTGCAAGGTTTGTAGAGAAAGGAGCCGATGGTAAGGGATCTATTGAGGCGGTGGTTCAGAATAAAGATGTTATTGTTACTGAGCAAATCATTAGAGAGGTGCTGCAGTTCAAAGATAATGAGACAAATCCTAATGAACTTTCAGCGGGAATTGTTCAGGTTGTTTTGCCACGATTGAGTTATGAAGGAATGTATCCTCCTCTCCTTAAGATGCTTGTGCATCCCTATTGGCGTTTGTTGATGCATATGTTCATGATGTGTATGACTGAGAATAGAGGGGGAACAGATCAATTAAACTCTACATAGTCTGCGGCTTTTGTGTGTCTAATTACCAATCAAGCTTTCAACTACTCGAGATATGTGTTTGAAGGAATGAAGAGGAACGTTCTGGGTGTGAGGAAAGACAAGTTTGTGATGTACCCTAGGTTTCTTCAAATGATCTTTGATGCTCGTTATTCTGCTTTAGAAAGAAAGGGTGATACTTTGGAGTTAAAACCTATGGGACCCTCATGTTTTGGTGCTTTAATGCCTAAAAAGAAAACTGCGGTCAAGTTTGTTGGTAAATTACCGTTGGAGAAGTTTGGACAGTTTGCTGAAACAGAGGAAGAGGTGGTTGAGCAAGTGGTTGGGCAATCTGAGAGAGTATCTGCTAAGGTGAATGCTGTGATTGCTGAGGACATGATGTTCAGAACATTGAAGTTACAAGAAATGAAACCGATGTTCATAATGTTGATTTTGATATTAAAGAAATTTTGGTAGATCATGATGGTGAGGATGATGAGCTTCCTATTGAAGCTGAGGTTGATACTGCCATTTCTGGTGATGTTCCTACACCAGTGATTACTGCGGAAAGATTAGCATTGATCTTAAAGACAATTAGTCAAGGTATTGGGAATCCTCCTTCTAATCCTTCACTACAGCCAATTAAACGCCGAAAGAAGGACCCTAGACCCTGGGTGTTTGCTGAACCTATTCAAGATCAATCTATGATGGATGCTGATATTAATTTATATGATTTCAATTTTGAGACTTCTCTCGCTGCTGCTCAAGAACCTGTCTTTACATCAGAAACCCCGGTCACAACTTCAATTCCACTTGAAGCTACTTTTACTGAAAGTTTATCGACTGCTATACATGATGAACCATGTAGCTCCAGTGGTGTGAGAAGAGAAGAAAGACAAAAGATGCCAATTCTCGATGATTCAAGTGATGGTGATGAGTTCGTTAGTGTTCAGGATTTGAAGAAAAGGATTATTGTGCTTGAACAGGATTCGATACACAAAGATGCAAAAATTGTGCAGTTGGAAGATTTGGTAGATCAGAAAAATCAACAGATAGAGCAATTGCAAGGGGATGTTGGATTGTTGTTTTCTATTGTGTATGATTTGCGTGGAAAATTAGAAAAGAAGTTCGGTGAAGAGTTTGCTGACCCTAATGATATGGACAAATATAAACAAGCTGCTGATGAAAATGCTACTGAGCATGCTGAAGCCATGGACTTATATTTCTCTCAGTCAGTAGATAAGGGAAAGGCAAAATAAAAGGGTGAAAGGTTGAAGAAAAAGCGAGAGTTAGTGGTTATCAAGAATAGAAATCTCAATCCTGCTGATCCAGAGGTTCAAGCTACTCATCATCTGATGGACGTTGGGAGAATTATTATGACATAGTGGGAAATAAATCTGGGGTGGTAAGTTGGGGTTTTGATCACGATAGAAAGATGCGGTGGTTTAAGAGGAAGGTTGGTCCAGTTGAATGGTATTCCAAGCCAGCTCAATTCCAAACATTTACAAAGGTGGATCTTGCCATTCTTGCTAATGCCCCTTATTCTGACAATAAACCAAATGGTAGGGGGTACTTGTTCTTTGAAAGACTTAAACGAGAGGTTGTAAGAGGTTTACCTTCGATGCATACTGCTGAATCCTTCTTGAAGCCTGCTCATGGCATTCGTGATCCTACTACACACAAAAGATTGAAGAATGTGATTTGGCCACCAATAGATAAGGAAAAGACAATACCGTTAGTGAAAAAGATCCCTGATGGAAGCTTGAAAACACTGCATTTTTGGGCATACATAGTGTGTGATAATGATTTGCAATTTCGGTTGACTGATCCGATTGATTTGTTGAATCTAAGTGTCGAAGATTTTGAGGTGCTAGCTCAACATCAGATCAGGTGAACGGAGAAATATGAAGTATGCGCTAAAGATTGGACCGCAGCAGTTGCTGGAGCACTGAGTATTAGAAAGTAAGGATCTGGCAGATACAAAGACAGAGGCAGTGGATGAAGATTGAAGCATTTATGCAATAAACCTAGGGGGAGATTGTTAGAACATAAAGGTTTATGCATAAGATATAGTTAATCTTGTATTAGTGTTTATAATGTTTATGGGTCGAAATGTATTGGGTCGCTAATGTATTGGTTTCGGCTGGGCTTGCTTGGGCTTTAGGGTTGGTCTCGAGTCATGTATAGTATATAAGCATGTCCCTAGTAAATGTTTAGGGATGATCAGTTTGTGCAATTACTAGAGAAGCCGAAACCGCAAACAGAAGGTCTTGTATCAGTCATCTTGACGGTGAATGCAAGTATTTTGTTCTTACAGTTTATTATGTTTCGTTGCTATTATTGTTTGAATCACCTTGTGATTGATTTAAGCACTCTCACGAGGTTGTTTGATATCATTGAACGATCCTTCTTGGGTTTTACACTTGCTAATTCTTGGTGGTTTGATTCTAGTGCTATGACTCATGTCACTAACTCTACTCAGGGATTCCTTACAATCCGAAGGCTGGGAAGAAACCAAAGAACACTTAAAGTGGGGGATGATAGAGAATTAGAAGTGAAGGCCATAGGAACTTTATAATTATTTATGAAAACTGGTTTATGCATTAAACTTTATGATACCTTATATATTCCCGAGGTAACTCGGAACCTTGTATCAGGACCAAAGTTAGGCATAGACGGTTTTGATATTACTCATGGTCATCGCAAACTCTCTATTCTCTATGATTCTATGGTTTATGGTACCGGCATTCTAGATGGAGGTCTCTATAGATTAGAACTAGATGATGACTTTTCCAAATCTTTGTTGTCATATAATATTAATGAATCATTCACAAAGATGAACAAAATCGAGACTTAGAGACTTCATCCATGTTGTGGTATCAACGTTTAGGCCACATCTCAAGAGAACGATTAAATCGACTCGTAAAGGATGAAGTCTTACCTCCTCTCGATTTTACTGATTTTGGAACATGTGTCAAATGTCTTAAAGGTAAAATGACATTAGCGAATAAGAAGGGTGCCACTAGGAGCTCTAATTTATTAGAACTCAATCATACTGACATTAGTGGTCCGTACCAAATCGCTGGCATAACATGACATACTTCATTTATCACTTTCATTGATGATTATTCTCGTTACATGTACTTGTATCTCATTAAGGAAAAATCAGATAGAGGCGGTGAATATTATGGAAGACATACTGATGTGGGTCAAGCTCCTGTTCCATTTTATGAGTTTTGTAAGGGCCAGGGGATTGTAAACCAATACACCATGCCAGGTACACCTTAGCAGAATGGTGTCACTGAACGAAGAAATCGTACCCTTATGAACATGGTGCGCAGTATCTTAGCCAACACTAATTTACCATTATTCCTCTGGACTGAAGCGTTAAAAGCAGCTGTTCATATACTCAATAGAGTTCCTTCTAAGTCTGTCCCTAAAACTCCTTATGAACTTTGGACAGGAAGGAAACCGAGTCTTAAATATATGAAAGTACGGGGCTGCATTACTGAAGCGAAACTTTACAATCCTTTCCTAAAGAAACTTGACCCTAAAACAGTTACCTGCTTCTTTATCGGGTATCCTGATCACTCAAAGGGTTATCGTTTCTATTGTCCTTCCCATGTCACCCGTATTGCTGAAACCAAGCGTGTCGCGTTCCTGGAGGATTTTAAGGTCAGTGGAAACAGTACCAACCCTTACGAAGAATTGCAAGAAGTACAAGACGCGGGGGGGGGAACTCGTCACTTACCATTACTCCGTGTACTCCTCTTGTACCCAATGCAACAACTACACCTGAAGCTACTGCACCAACTCCAAATTTACCTCCACAACCAGAACCCATTATGCCTCATAACGAAGGCATATCAAATGCTCAAAACCAAGACACCACTGAACCCGATAATCAACTCAGGAGGTCATCCAGACATAGAAGGCCTACTAATTGGGATGATTATGTTACCTACCTAACTGAAAAGGATGCCGGAAAGCTCAATGATCCTATCTCTTATAATGAAGCCATTAGCAGTGATCAGTCTTTTGAATGGAATAAAGCAATGAATGATGAGCTTGAATCCATGAAGAAAAATGACGTTTGGGATTTGGTAGAATTACCCAATGGTGTCAAACCCGTAGGATGTAAATGGGTATTCAAAATAAAACTAGATCCGAATGGGAATGTTGAACGCTATAAAGCGAGATTGGTTGCAAAGGGCTACACTCAGAAAGAGGGAATTGATTATCAAGAGACGTTTTCACCCGTCTCTCGTAAGATTCATTAAGGATCATTATGGCCCTAGTAGCTCATTTTGATTTAGAGATGCATCAAATGGAAGTTAAAACCGCTTTCCTTAATCGAGATTTAGACGAAGATGTTTACATGAAACAACCTGAAGGCTTTAAACCTGAAGGTCAGGAGCATCTAGTCTGTAAGTTGAAGAAATCCATATACGGGTTAAAACAAGCATCACGTCAATGGTACCTTAAGTTTGATGAAGTCATGAAGAGGCAAGGTTTTATAAAGAATCAAGTGGATCAATGCACCTACCTCAAGATGAGTGGGAGCAACTTTACTATACTTGTCCTTTACGTAGATGATATTCTATTGGCAAGTAATAGTTTAGACATGATGCATGAGTCGAAGCGGTTACTCTCGTATAACTTCGACATGAAGGATCTCAGAGATGCTTCTTACGTCATTGGCATCGAAATTCACTGAGACAGACACAAAAGGATCTTAGGATTATCCCAAAAGGCTTACATGATCGGTCCTTACACGTCATGCAACAGTGCAAACCCTCAGTCGCTCCAGTAGTTAAGGGAGATGTTTTCGGTTCATTCCAATGTCCGACAACAGAGGTTGAAAAGGAGCAGATGAGCCAGATACCTTATGCATTACCTTATGCGTCAGTAGTCGGGAGCCTGATGTATGCTCAAGTCTGTACTCGCCCAGATATCACTTATATTGCTGGAATGCTAGGCCGTTATCAGACTAATCCTAGCCTTGATCACTGGAAAGCAGCTAAGAAAGTACTTTGATATCTGCAAGGGACGAAAAACTATAAACTGACTTATAGAAGAAGTGATCATTTAGAAGTGGTAGGCTATTCTGATTCTGACTTTGCCAAATGCAAAGATGAAAAGAAATCTACTTTGGGCTATATCTTTATGTTAGCAGGCAGACCTCTCTTATGGAAGAGTCATAAACAACAGTTAACCAAAACTTCCACAATGACGGCAGAATACATTGCTGTTTATAACGCAACCTGTTTTAGAAATCTGATCACTGGACTCAAAATCGTTATTCCATTTCTAGACCATTGAAGCTTTACTGTGATAACTTAGCTGCCGTTAGTTTCTCAAACAGTAACAGTTCGACTGGAGCTGGTTTATATCTTGATACAAAGTACTTTTTCGTACGTGAACGAGTTGAGGAAATAATCTTTGTATTGAGTATATTAGTACTAAAAATATGCTTGTGGATCCAATGACTAAAGGTCTCCCACCTAAAGTTTTCGAATAACATGTTTTGAATATGGGATTTACCAAAGACCTTATTTAATAGCATATTGTACTTACTTATGTTTTAATTAACGAAATTTCATCAGTTTGATTTTCTATGTCTCTAACATATGTTCTGCCGGTATAATGACATATAGACAAATATAAATACAAAAACGCTAAAGGGCTTATTTGCATATTTTGATCATAACTGTTAGGTTTTAAATTGAGGCTGTAATATGACTAATGGGGGTCCTGAGTCGAATGATGGTACAACGGCTGTATTTCTCTGCTACGGTTCTTGGTTTAAAGCTAAAATGAGTATTAACTCTGATCAGATTAATCTAATACTCATAATAAATAATTACTCGGCTAAGTAGGAGAATGTAAGATTAAATATATTATATTTATAATATTTAATCATGTAGCCATTATAATCATTTATATTATATTGGATCAAGATAATATTAATCCTATTATATTTTAGCTGGTAATTGTTGATGGACCATATTACCTTTATTAACTAATTAGGGTTTCCTTCTGGGTGTATATATAAGGAGATTACTAGAGAGGTTTAAGGTTAGACAACTACAATAACATCATTATCATCAAAGTCGCCACCCACCCCTCCCTCCATAACCTAAACCGAATTCATCCCTAGTTCGGTAATCACCATCATAATCTTACACCCTAAGGAGGAACCAGATCACATTGACAAAGATGTCAAACTCCATGGCTGCGTCTCTGACTGGATTTTCTGCTGGCTTGTCTGCCGTCATAGGTATTTCATTCATATTTTCCATTATATTTAAATAGAACTGATCAACGTATATTTCCAGGTGGAGGTGTTGATTATCGTGATAAACTACTATATATTGAATTATGTTTGCAAACATAGACTGTTCGATTATTACAATTATGTTTGCAAACATAGACTTTTCGATTAATACAATGAAGCTAGAAAGTTTATTCCACTTTACAAAAGCTCATTCAACCTCTTCTCAGAAATCATTACACACCCTGAAACAAACAATCTTATCATTTCCAATGGCTATTGTTGAACTCTTTATCAGAGCATTCATCACTATGTTGGTTGAGAAGCTGGCTTTTGCTGACTTGATAAAGTTGGCTCAATCTGCAGGAACCTATTCCGAGCTCAGCAAATGGACAGACACCTTGGCCCTGATCCGAGCTGTGCTTTCTGATGCAGCTGAGAAGCAAATAAGAGACACATCAGTTCAATCGTGGTTGAACAATCTCCAACATCTGGCTTATGAAATAGATGACGTGCTCGATGATTTAGCCATGGAAGCTAAGCGAAGCCAGTTTAATCAAGAATCTGATGCCACCACAAGCAACAACACAAGTAAGGTATTAAAGTTTATTCCAACCAAGTTTCGTGCTCTTAAGTACGATCGTAAGATGAGTTCTAAGCTAAAGGGGATCACGACCACATTGCATGACCTCATTGAGAAGATCAGTATTTTGGGTTTGACTAATAAGGTTGAAATGCTAAAAAGAGCTACTACCAATAAACCGCGTGAGCAATCTTCGCTCTTGCCTGTAAAAGATGTTATAGGTCGGGAAAGTGATAAAGAGGCATTGTTAGGGAAGTTGTTGGGCAGTGAATCTTCGTTGTCAAAATATCAGCGTCGTGTGCATAGTTGGTATGGGTGGGATTGGCAAAACCACTCTTGCCCAACTTTTGTATAACGATGAGAAAGTGCAGAATCATTGAACTAATGTCATGGGTTTGTATTTCTGATGAGTTTGATGTATTCAAGATTAGCAAGGCTATTTTTCAAGCTGCAGGTGGAGGGAACCAAGATTTTGCTAATCTAAATCTGGTTCAGGTAGCCCTTGCAGAAAAGCTATCAAAGAAACGGTTCATGCTTGTTCTAGATGATGTCTGGAATGAAAATCATATTGAGTGGGAACACCTCCAACGCCCTTTTACTGTAGGGGCTCATGGAAGTAAAATTCTGGTGACCACATGAAAGGCCAATGTTGCATCCACAATGAAGTCTGTTCATGCTTACTCTCTCAAGCTTCTATCACATAAAGAAGCACTATATTTATTTGCCCAACATGCATCAGATGAGCAGAGCTCCAATGTGAATCAAAAACTTAAATTGTATGGTGATGATATTGTCAAGAAATGCGTCAGATTGCCATTGGCTTTGAAAATACTTGGGAGTGCATTTTGTGGAAAATCTAGTGATGAAGAATGAGAGAAGATCTTGAATAATGAGATATGGAACTTGGATAGAGAAAATGAGATTCTTCCTGCCCTAAAGCTAGGTTACTATGATCTCTTACCACATTTAAAGCAAATGCTTGCATACTGTTGCTTATTCCAAACGACTACATGTTTGATAAGGATGACCTAGTCCTATTGTGGATGTCCGAAGGGTTTTTTGGCGAGTCAAACGAAAACAAGTCAATGGAGAGTTTTGGTCGGGAATGTTTTGAAGAGCTGGTGTCCAGGTCGTTTTTTCAACATTCATACAGAGATAAATCACGATATACAATGAATGACCTGATAAATGACTTGGAGTGTTGCAGGAGAGTTCTTTTTTTTGTGTTGGAAGATTAGATGGAAATAAATGATAGGAAAGAAACTTTGCAGAAGTTCCACCAGTTTTCTTTTATTTTTGAGCGATATGTATCATACAGAAAGTTCAAAGCATTGCAAAGGACTAGACGCTTATGAACTTCTTAGCCATGCAAGGGCTAAGTAGTTGGCCCCAGTTGTTCCTACCGAACATGGTTCTTGTCAAACTACTTCCGCAACTGCAGTTCCTAAGGGTGCTAAGTCTAGCTATATGTAATCGAAGAGGTACCAAAATCCATTGGTAGTCTCAAACATTTACGGTACCTCAATTTTTCCACCACTTATATCAAATGCTTACCTGAGCAAGTAGGTGATCTTCTTAATATACAAAGCTTGTTGTTATCTGGTTGTGATGACTTATATACCTTGCCAAATAGTATAATAAAGTTAAGAAAGCTACAACACCTTGACATCACTGTTACTCCAGAATTGAATGAGATGCCGTTGGGATTTGGTGGGTTAACGGGTCTACAAACTCCATCCAAAGTCATTATTGGAGGATTTGGTAAGTTCAAATTATCCTATTTGAAGGAAATTTTTGCCTCTTCATGGCCAGCTTTCCATTGAGGGCCTACACAAAGTAAAAAATGTTAAACGTGCAAAGGAGGCGAACTTACGACAAATGAAGGGTATATGTGATTTGCAAATGGAATGGAGTGATGTCTTTGATGGTTCTCGAGATAAACTAATCGAATATGAAGTACTTGAAGGGTTAAGGCCTTCTAAGAAATTGAGAAGCCTCAAAATTCTATGTTACGTTGGAACAAAGTTTCTTAGTTGGGTTGCAGATCCTTCATTTGTTTGCTTAACTCAACTTACATTAACTGACTGTAGAAGTTGTAAGTGTTTACCAACACTTGGATATCTAACGCCACTTCAAAAGTTGTGTGTTGAAAGCATACACGGGTTACACGGAGTGGGTTCTGAGTTAATTGGACATACCAACTCTTGTAGTGGTAATGCCTTTCCATCACTTGAAGTTTTGGAATTTAATGATATGCGAATTGGAAGGAATGGTCAACTAGTGGTGGTGAAAAGTGCGGAATGTTTCCTTGTCTTCGTGAGATATCTATAGTAGATTGTCGGAAGCTAGATGTAGTGGCAATCGATTCAGTACCATCACTTCAGGTTTTGCATGTATCTGGGTGTTCTGTAGCGGTGTTAAAAAGCATGGTCAGTGTTTCTTCATCTATTTCTAGATTAAAAATGCATGATAGTAAAGGACTTAGCTACATGGGGAAGTTTTAGAGCATCTTTGGGCAGTTGAATACCTCAACATCTCAGATTGTGGTGAGCTCACATAACTTGTGGGAATCAGAAGTTGCTGCAGGCGAGAATCTTAAGAGTTTACAGAAGTTGGAAATAAGTGAATGTGAAGAATTGATATCATTTGGAAAGAAGGAGGTGCATTTAGGGATTTGCATGGAATCTGTTACAGAAGTGAGCATTACAAGTTGCCAGATATTGAAGAGTTTCAAGTGTCCAAATTGTATTGATAACTTGGCAATAAGATTTTGTCAAGAAGAAGATATTAGTTATTCTTCATCATCAGCATCATCATCTCATCATCATCTTCTTCTTCTTCTTCTTCTTCTTCTTCTTCTTTTCTTCTTCCATCATCTCTAAAGCATCTATATATAAACTATTTTATGGAGTTGGAATCAATTTCAGAGGGTCTGCAACACCTAACCTGCCTTCAAGATCTTTATATTTAAGGATTCCCAATGCATAGAGACTTACTAGAGACACTACTCCCTTCACTTTCAACTCTGAAAGTGTGGTTATGTTCCTCAGAATTGGAAAGAAAGTGTAGAAGTAGAAAAGGCAAGTACTGGCCCATCATCTCCCAAATCCCTCACCTTGATATACGTTGATCAAAGTTATATGTCTGGAACGATGAAGATTGGTTCCGCTCATAACTTTGAATTTAAATACATTACTGAGACTGATTATTCAATGGGAGTTGGATTATGAAAATGGTTGGAGATGATGGATTTTGTTGTGAAATATTTGCAAAGTTACATAGGTTCGTTATGATCAGTAATATTAAATTCAAATGAAAATTTGTGTTAAATATAATATTAAAAATTTGTGTGAAATAATTAAGAATATTATAATAGAATATACTTATGATGAATTTGATTTAATCTAAAGAAGGAACAACTACATTACAGGTTTTTCTGATTTTGAAGTGGGGAAGATTAACATCCACATTATGATGGGCTAATAAGGTTTTAATTAGTTGATAAGTAACATGAACTGAATGTGCATGTATACCACCAATGCAATTATAATTCTTGTGCAAGTAATATATTATACATTAAGCCAATTGCTTAAGTTGGAATATGTAAAGGAAATCAAGCACTCTGCAAGGTTTTATTTTCATTTCTCATTACATATACATTCTATACAATCTGTATATATAGGCAACCAACATACAACTAATCTCTCAACTAAAATAACTGTCTCTATACAAATCCTCTATATGTACATACACTCTAATGCACCCCCTCAAGCTAAACGAGGAGGACCCACATGAAGCTTAGACCTCAGACTATCGAAGCGCACACACCAGAGAGAGAATCATTTGATCAACTGCAATTTGAAGCATAGTAGAAACATACTGAACATGTAAAGTGATAGGTTCGAACGATCCGATTTCAGTCTCGGTTCGGTATAAAACATAAATATAGATGAACAATTGATTGAACCAAAGAAAATTTCATTGATTGGATAAGAACAAATACATATTAATCATCTAGCTCGGTGAGCTCCCCCGGGGTGGTGGCTCACAAATGCACACCCTACAACTGATGTTTAGTAATCTATTTATAGCCCCTGAGACTTGTCCTCCAAGCAAGCCGCCCCTTCCTTGGAAAACCTACTAAACACGCTAAAACATACAAACAAATAATGTTGCGAAACTAAAGACATTTTGATCCAACAATATTCCCCCGAGAATGATGCTATAAATTCTTCAAATGATATCAAAAAATAAATTTGACGTCGTCTTCGAATCTTCACAAATCGGCTAAATACCCAAAATCTTCATCATCGTTTTCCCTCGCAAATGTACATCCTCCTATATCTCGTCAATTAAGCAACTTATCTCATTTTTGAAGATACAATTTTAACAGGCATATGATAGGATTCGAACTTCAATGATAAAAATCAATTAATTAGCTTCATTCTGAGGATCTTTAGTTCTGTCAGATATTTTATATATAAGCTCTTGATCCGGTATGAGGTCGCTAAAACTCCTTTCCATAAAGTCGTCACCCATACTAATAACAAAATACCGATCTCGGCTCATTCTTGTAAACCAAACGGAGTCCTAATACGCCCAAAAAAGGCCCAAACTAACGATTCTAGAAAACAATCCTCCTTCAATCAACGGCCCAAGTTCATAAGTCCGATTAAAAACATACCGGACATTGTGAGAGCAAGTCCAAAATACAGGCCTAACATGCAAACAGATGCATGCTCAAACTCTATTAGCAGCCTTCAAACATCAAGTAGGCCCAAGGAATAATCCTTGGGATCTATGCAATCATTAAGCCTCGTGCTAGCCCATTCAGCATGTTAATTTCCAAACCCTAGCCGACAACAGTGATCCAGCAGACAACCATCAGCTACCGTGAATAAAATAACCACCGCCACCCAGTTCAACAGAGACCACCATGCACATCAGCCACTATGCATCATTCCGGCACCCATCTTTTTCCGCCACCTTGTACCAACACTGTAATCTGCCATAAACCACCCTATACCATCACCGATTATCACTAGAAACCACTTATTATCCGAATCAAACCAAAGAACAATCACGACACTCGAATGAGAATAATCCAAACTCTTCAGTTATATATACAGAACACCAACACCGTAAAAATGTCACTCGAGAATGGTGGCTTGCCGGAGGCCATGGCCACCCCTTTTTCTCCGTTAACCTATTTTCTCTCTTCTCAATCTATCTCTCTCATAATGTTGTTGGATGAACAAATCCATTTAGATTAAAAAAAGTCACTGGTTCAACAAAATTAACATAAAGTCTCTGATTCTCTCTCTACAAAACACTCAATTCTTATCATCTAATCATTGGATAATACCACCTTCAGTGTCACCATTGACGAGTTTCAACAAAAAACTTTCAAATCAGTGTATGAACAAAATCACCGAATAACACAAAAAAGTATCAATAAAGTCACCAGATCAAAAAGGTATTAAAACACGCATATGCAACTGATTTACGTCTCCGGCGGTTTTTTCGGTGTAGATTTGACCAAACCGTAACTAAATCGAGCCACCGAGAATCTGATACCACGTGATAGGTCCGAACAATCCGATTTCAATCTCGATTCGGTATAAAATATGTAGACGGGTTGATTTGTGAACCAAGAACAAGTAATAAACTATAAAGATAGATGAACAATTGATTGAACCAAAGAAAGTTACATTGATTGGATAAGAACAAATTGAACCAACGAAAGTTACATTGATTGGATAAGAACAAATATATAATAATCATCCACCCCGGGTGAGCTCCCTCGGGGTGGTGGCTCACAAATGCACACCCTACAAGTGATGTTTAGTAATCTATATATAGCCCCGAGCCTTGTCCTCCAAGCAAACCAACCCTTGCTTGGAAAACCTACTAAACACGCTAAAACATACAAACAAATAATGTTGCTAAACTAAAGACGTTGTGATTGACAACATCATTCTCCATTTTGACCCATCATAAAGTACCCGCCAAAACCATGTCATGAATAAAATGCAAGTCAATCTCCAAGTGTTTGGTTCGCTGAATAAACATTGGGTTGACTGCAAGATATGTGGCTCCAATATTGTCACACCAAAGAGAAGGTGGACAAGTCAACATAATAGATAACGCATGCAATATAGATGTAATCCATCGTAACTTAGCACCTGCATGAGCAAGAGCTAGGTACTCAACCTTAGTACTCGACCTAGCAACTGTATGTTGTTTATTGTAGCTTCAACCCATGAGGTTGGGCCCAAGAAAAACAAAATATCCTGTGGTAGAAGGTCGATTATCAGGACACCTAACCCACTCAACATCACTATATGCATGTAAATCAACACAAGTTGACGGACATATAGACAACCCATGGGAAATGGTACCCATAAGATACCTCAAAATCCATTTGACAATGACCGAGTGTCAATCAGTACGGCATAAGAAATATCTAGTCATGTCAACATAAGATACTTTAATGCACCAACAGTGCTCTGATACATGGTGGGATCAGACAAAGGATCACCAGTGTGCCAAGAAAGATGTCTACTAGAAGAGACAGGAGTAGATAACGAACGACAATCAGAAAGCCAAGTGTGCTGTAATAAGTCAAGTAAGTAGCGCTGCTATGAAAAATGTAATGCAATGCCTCACATTCTTATACTTTCCTTATTTAGAAAGTGTAATCGTATTTCTATTTATGGAAACTTATATTCGTATCTTATTCGTATTTCCTTTCCAACTTTGTAATCCGAGGCGTTGATCATAATGAAATACTTATTTTTATCTATACTTGTTATACTTGTAATCAAACATCTGAATACATGCTTACATGTGAAATATACTTATCATACATGCAAACAATCATTCAAGTACATACTTACATGCAAATTTATACTATTATACGTGCAATACTTATACATTACCACTTTATGCTTAAAATACCTAAAAACTGGCTAAAATACAAAAACATAGCCCAAAACCAAACTCTTTGTGCGATCTGGCTCACTTCGCACAAATGGCACCTCGCACGATGTGGTGTCCAACTCGTACGAAATGACCCTGTATCCTATAAATGCCCACTCCACTCCACTCCTAAACCCTTTGCTCACTCCGGAAATTACTCTCAAGCTACTGATCTTTCCCTCTCATACCAATCCGTATCAGAAGGTTTCTAAACCTTCCAACTCATTTTCTTTACTTACTTTTTGATGATTTCTTCTACTCTTTTTCTAATGCATGCATCTTCAAGTGTTGAATGCCACCAAGCTCATCATCCTCTATATGATTAAGCTTGTGTTGGTAGTAGTGTGAACACTAAAAGCCTTTGGCTTCCGAATTAATTCCACCACCTCATTTGTCCATTGCATGTCATTCAAGTGGCTTTCTAGCACCAAAGTTACCTAACCCCGTCTGGCCTCCGACACTTAGTTAACTCTTTCCATGTCGGGAATGGCTCAACTGGGTTAATCGTACTTGGCCACTTGTATAGCTAGATTTACATTCTTTTATTCATGACCAACCAGGTTGTTACAACCGTGTGTTTTGGTGAATCATATAATGAGGTGTTTCTCACCCCCATGCTTGACTTCTATGACGAACTTGACAAAAAGGACATAAACTATACATAACCTTTGTACCTCTTAATAAACTAGTCTGAACAGAATATTAATCGCTTTCTGATTAAGTATTATGATCCTAGACTGTTATGTCTCGTTGCCAAATTTCCCGTTCACAAAAATTAGTGCCGAAACGGGTGCAAAACAAGCTAAAACATTCCAGAACTGTCACTTCACATGAAGTGGAACTTTTCTGTGTTTTCTTTTCATATCTGCCGAACCCAAATCTAATCTTTCGTTAACCACATTCTTTTCAAGCACCTCTGTTTACCCCTTGTAGGGTAACCTCAGTGTGCATCACTTCAACACTCCAATTCAACAACTCGTGGATTTCTAGGAAGCTTGCAAAACCGTGAGTATACTCGACCTGTTTACTTTTATCACTTTTGGGTGCAGTACAGGTACATTATCTAAATCACACCAATGTGCTTATACTTAATCACAAACAATCCCTATACATGCTTACGTGACAAACTTGAATTCATACATGCTTATACTTAATATGCTTATACTAAGTCATTAACTTCGATCAAGCCTTCCTTAACATGTATAGCGCTATAGGATTAATGCACCGCCCGTATTCGTGAGGTCATGTTAAGTAAACAAAACGGTCTAGTCATTGCTATGATTAGATTACGCTAGCGGTAAACTTTGGGTTGACACGTATAATTGCATGATAGTTTTGCCATGTTAGTCTTGAGTTTACACTTATGCATGAGGATTTTCTAAACGTTATATTATGCTATTAGTCAAAACTTGTATACTCGCCAATACCTTGTGTGTTGAATTATACTTTAACATGTATTGGAGGTTGATGATGATGTCGATCCCTGGAATCTAGTAGGATGGACATAGAAACTCATCTTAATTTTAAATTTGTGTAGGACCGTGTTTCTAATTGAAATGTTGTACTCGTACGTGAAATCGTTGTTGTATTTGTTTCCATGATATGTACTTGAATTTTAAAAATGAAATGAAATATTGTTCCTTTAAATACTTGTAACAATTTAGCGTAATGTTGTCTCAAGCAATCTATTTATGTCCACCCCGATGATTCCACCATCGGTTGGGGTGTGACATGTAAGATATCCTTTGAAAAAGTAGTCTGAACAAATAGAAAATATAATAACTGGCCCAAATCTTTGAGCGCAAACTGAGAATGTAAGCGCCCAATCAATCTGATAACAAATCAGAGAACTCCCAGTAACGATGATGTCCTCAACATAGATCAAGACATAACACAGTATCGGATTCTGTCTGTAAACAAAGAGAGAGATATCTTAAAGACACTGAGATAGAGCATTAGCAAGTAAAATTGTGGATAGATTGGAAAACCAAGCTCTAAGAGCCTACTTCAGGCAATATAGAGCCTTCTGCAGACGACAAACATAATGTGGTCTGCATGAGTCAACAAAGCCTGGGGTCTGGGTCATATACACAGTCTCAGAAAGATCCCCATGTAAAAATGCATTGTTGAGATTAACCTGACGAATAGACCGACCTCAAGAGAAAGGAACTGAAAGAACAAATGCGAATAGTGGTGCGGTTAACCACAGGACTGAAAGTCTCAGTGTAGTCAATACTCTTCGTTTGATGAAAGCCCTTGGCAACAAGTCGGGCTTTATAACGATTCACTGATCCATCAGAATTATGTTAATCCTATAAACCCACTTATAGTCCAACAATGTTAGCGTTAGTGGGAGTCTGAACCAGACGCCATGTCTGGTTGGCATGAAAAGCATCAATCTCAACACGCATCGCATCCCACCAAACAGAGTATTGTTAGGCCTGATGAAACGTGGAAGGCTCAGTAGTAGGAGTGGTAGAGACATAAAACAAAACATGATCAAGAAACTAACGCGACTGTCGTGTATGATTACGAGATCGTGTAACCATCGAGTGAGTCGGAACATGAGGAGGAGGTGAAGATGAGGAAGGAATAATTGGAGAAGAGGAAGAAGAAGAAATAGAAGTCGGAAGCGAAGGAGGATGAATGAAGAAAAGAATAGAATCTGAAGAAGTTGTGGGAGTATAACTCCTTCGAATGTCAAAAATCGACTCATGGAACCGAATATGTCGAGAAGTATACTTACGAGACATATGAGGATCATAACGGAGATAACCGAGATAAGATGGAGCATAGCCAACAAAGATACAAGGAGTAGACTTGGGTGAAAGTTTATTCGCTTGAGTATCACCTAGAAACGAATAGCATAAACACCCAAAGGTACGAAGAAGAGAGTAATCAGGACCAGATCCAAATAGAACCTAGTAAGGAGATGACTGATGAAGAACTGTGATGGTAACTGGTTAATAAAGAAAGTAGCAGTAGCATATGCATCATAACATAATTTCTTTGGTAACTAAGCATGAAACAATAAAGCTCGAGTTACCTTGAAAGATGGCGGCTTTTCCCCTTAGCAACCCCATTTTCTTGGGGAGTATAGGGACATGAAATGCGATAAGCAATGCCAGGATATGGAAGAAACCAAGCCATAGAACCACGAATGAGCTCAGGAGCACCATCACACTGAAGATGTTTGATGATACAAGAGAAGAGGTTCTCAACTAGCGGTTTGAAATGCCAAAAGCAATTAACTACTTGAGACAGACAAGTCAAAGGATACATCCATGTAAATCGACTAAATGATCAATGAAAGTAATGAAATATCGGTATCCATCTATAGAAATAATAGGCGAGGCACCCCAAATGTCACAATGTATAATACGTGAATGTAAAGTAGAATGGGATACAACTAATGTAAAAGGCAATCTAATCGATTTTGAAACACTACAAGCAGTAGAATCTGTGTGTTGCCTTTTGTTTGTCAGATGTAAAACCGAACATCTAGACAAAACATCATCAGACGGGTGACCTAACCAAGAATGACAAGTCTCACGAGAAACAGAAGAGAAAGCAGTAAGAGAATATAGCTGATGTGGACTACCACACGTTTGATGGAGGAGTTGTCCATCAAGATTCTGAATGGACAGACCAACATATGAGAAAACAACAGCTATAGGATGATTAGTCACTAACTGCGTGATCGATAAAAGGTTCTTGGCTAAGCTAGAAACCACAAGAACTTGTCTAAGAGTAAGAGTACGATCAGATAAATGAAGTTAAGCAGTTCCAATGTGAGAAATAGTAAGAGCCATAGCATTGCCTACAACAACTCGCTCAGAGCCGATGTACAGAGCACCATCAAATACAATGAAAGAGTTCACGGTCATATGTGCAGTGGCACTGAAATCAGGTATCCAAGAATCAACTTTCTCACATATGTTGGATAAACCTGTTGTGAGCCCAAAATAAGGAGAATTCTGTTGTTGGGCTTTGTTTCTAACTTGATGAGGCCCAAAATAAGAAATAACTTTGTTGCTAGGCCTGATGTAAACTGTATATGTGAAGCTCGCCCATTATCAGAAACATCAATAGACAAATGAAATCCAGAACTGTATTTGGACCTGGGCCCAAAATTGACTCACTTGAAGTCTGTTGACCATGTATACACCATCCACCTCTTCTATCATGCGCAAATCCAGGTTGTTCACCCAAAACCCTAGTTTATCAGATGGAGAACCGCAACCATTAATGTCGTCGCTTGGCCGCCATTGACCACCATAATCATCATCAGAAATATAGTGGTCTCGAAACTCTTTATTATAATCATATCTAGAAACCCTAGCATCGTATCCAGAAAAATCATCATCAGAAACATCATGTCTCCCATACCCGGTACAATTCTGATGAATATCATCACCATAATCCGATTCTTTAGAAACCCTAACGACACCATGAACTCTATTCCGATGAACATTTGGTTTGCCGTCACCATGAATTTTGTTCGAATGAACATCTGATTTGCCATCATTAGCCATGTGAGCAACAAATTTCCGATTAACATCTGATTTGCCATCATTAGCCATGTGAGCAACAAGTTTATGTTATGATCACTTATGAATTAGGTTTCTAGGATGGGTTCAAGACTAAACAACAGTCATTATGACTTACAAACTAATAAAGATCAACCGTGTAGAAAACTCTAACTAGTTTCTAGATCCTTCCCATAGGTAGCTCACAAGTTTTGCAAATTATGTTACTAAGTTGTCTATTACCGATTAAGGTTTCAAGTGTTAGATTAACGAGTGCTAATATAATCTAATTATAGAAGAAATCGAATTTAACTAGCATGCTTCATTGAAAGATCGATTCAACCACACAACTCAATCACAAATCTAATATTTAACATGTAATCATACAAATCATATGTTTGAATAATAATAAGTTGAACCGAATCAAAATTCATCTAAACCTAGATTAGTACAAGAGTTTAGCCAAACATAATTAAGAACAATACAAACTAAGTAGCAAACATCTCTGAAATCATAAGAAAGCGATAGATAGATAAACAAACCAAGCCGATTAATGTGAATACACGTTAATCGGGTGATAGATCTTGATTTAGGCTTTAAGATGTCTTCGTTTATGCTTCAAGATCCTCTGAATTCACTCCTTGGACGTTCCTTGTTGTTCCCTGATCGAATTTTGTGGTTTATGGCCGTCACGGTTGCTTAAATAGGAGAAATTATGGTTTTATACAATCCTGGGCTCGTAACGAACCGTTACCGATGCGTAACAGGTCGTTACGAATCCTGATATCAAAATTACTAATTAAGTGAGTATGGGTCGTATGGACTTAGTGAGTACGAGTCGTGCTAAGGTCATGAAGCCCATATTTGGCTCCCGTAACTCATTTTCTAGCCCCAGTTATGTCGGTTTGAACTCTAACCTCTTTCATGTCAACCTGTTTTGCTCAATTTTTGCGTCGTTTCTTCAAGTTTTCATCCAAACTCTTTGTAAACACCATCCAAACCTATAGTTTCACAATATGAATGAATGATTACCATAATCGTATAGAATTTACAATATAAACCCATTAATTGTGCATGCAAAACATGTTACTTTAAGAGCACATCATGTAATGAACTGACGATACCGATCAAATTCTCCTAGCGTTACTATAATTTAATTTGATTTTTCTCTAGTAACTTATGTTCGTTGATTTTTAAAAGTTAATGAATACATAGCTATATATATATATATATATATATATATATATATATATATATATTAAAAGGGAGTTGTATTCATAGTATGATGAACGAATTGATTCCTACCAAACAACATCGGTACCGATATAAGGTATTATCGGAATTGAAATAACCCTAAAATTTAAAATCTATACTTTTATATAAAAATGGAATTATACAATAAGAAAATGGTGAATAAATTTTTTATTATGTCACTAATGTGGTACTATAACATTACATGTATGATTGTGTGAAAAAAGTGGCCAAACAAAAATCAACAATTCGTATAAACATAAAAGGAACAGTCAGGATGTATTTTAGCACAAAAAATGTATAAGCTTTCATCTCTCTACACTTGTATGGTTATGAATTAACCAAATAAAAGAAACATACACACATATTTAGATACGTAGGAAAAATATTAAACAACTTCTAATAAAGCTCCTCCACAAGCCACTCCCACTTGTCCACTTGTAGCAATCAGGAACCTTATTTTCATCACTGTAAATAGAGACCCAATTTAACCATTCCTCGCATCCCATATTCTACACACCTCACTCCTCTCTCTTTCTACTTCTCTTTTCTACTCTGTTTCATCCCCGGCAAAGAAAACCGGTTCCGGCGATACTGAACGAGACCGAATACCGAAAATCACCAAGGTATTTTTCAAACTTATTATTTTTTTTCTACATTTACAGAATGGTAGTAATTATAATGCTAGTGATAAGAATAATCATAATATTAATGCATTCGTTGTTGATAATAATGCAAATAATTATAATTGTTGTTATTTTTAATATTTTTTTTGATGTATCAATTAAAATGGGTAATATCCATTGAATCTTGATGAATGAATATAAGGGAAATAAGAACAACGAAGTATCATTGAACACTTATTTGGTTAACCCTGGAACTAGTTCTAAACTCAAGTCAAGTCTTCTTAATTGTTTTATAAGTTGGAGAACAATTTTCAAAGTGTCTAAAAAGTCTAAATAAGTTTTAAAAAGTTCAGATGACTTATGTTAAGTTTCAAATGAGTTTAGATGAGTTCTGTGAAGTTCTAAATGAGTTCAGATGACTTCTGTTAAGTTCCAAATGAGTTTTGATGAGTCCTGTTAAGTTCTAAATGAGTTCAGATGACTTCTGTTAAGTTCCAACTAAGTTTATATGACTTCTATTAAGTTCCAATTAAGTTTAGGTGATGTCAGCTAAGATTTGACTAAAGTCTTCTAAACGCCAACTAAAGTGTTCTCAAGTAAGTACAATTGATGCCTTCCGAAGTCAAAAGTCAGCTGAAGTCTTCTGAACTCCAGCTAAAGTGTTATGAAGTTAAGTTGATCCGTCTGAAGTCAGACGAAAGTGCATTTGAATATGAAGTCAGCTAAGTCTTCGGAAGTACAGCTAATGCCTTCTAAAGTTAGCTCAGAAATACTGATGATGCCTTTTGAAGTCTTTTAAAGCGCATCTGAAATCAGCTGAAGTACTCTGAACTACATCTGTATTCCGAACTAAATTGGAGTCCTAACTAAATTAAAGTCTTTTAAACTGAATATGAAGTTTATGAAGTGATTATCAAGTCTTTTAAACTAAAGTCCGTGTCTTTATTATGAAATTAAACTCTTTTAAACGAAATCTGAATTTTATGAAGTGATTCTAAAGTCTTCTAAACTATGTAAAGAGTTCAGAATTCGATAAACACTTAAAATACTTTGAATCAAAGAAATCTGGTCTACAAACGATGAAATTAGCTAAAATATTAAATTATGTAGTTCATAAATTCTTATCGAATCCATCAATACAATATAGCACTGAACGCACGATTGATCGAAAGATAGACTTTACTTTGATCATCGCATAAGGTTCGGATCCTTAACCCCTCTCCTTTTGTTATCTGGTTTTTTTTTGCTATAACCCTGATTTATTATATATATATATGTGTGTACATCTTAGAAACTCTAACGTCTTTGGACCTCAATTCGTTTAGCCGTTCGTTCATTTATGTTTTCAAATCAGAATATCAAATTTGACTTTAATATCGTGCGATAGGATTACTTGGTGCTCATCATCGCATGTTCCGATATATGTTTAACGTATCATACTATTATAAGTTATTAGCGTTATTACATTAGACTATGTGACTCCGATTAACAATACTCTGATACCCTAAGCGCTCGCTTCTCGTGGAGTGTCCCATGAGCATGTTTTTGTCGCATCGACAACATGTGCTTCTCCTGTGACGGAGAGATTAGTTCTTGGCGAGTGTGGTACAAACTACTAGGAGGCTTATGAATCGATCCTAGATTTTTAGTATTAGTTTCAGACCTCAGGACATCGATGTCGGGTATGCCAACCCGCTCCATGTTGTGATTTTTATACGGGAGTAGCTACCTGTGTATGATCACGCAGTATCAGACTTAGTTTAGCTTATGAGTATGTATGATATGATTCGGTATTTGATATGTTTCAATTATTATGTCTCAGATTATTATATGATTTTGTGATATTGTCTTAGATGATTACTACTTACTTGAGCCTATTATTTTGTAATGGGCATTCAGTTCATTCTGTAAATCTGTTGTTCATTTTAGGTTCACCTGTTACTCTGAATCAAAATACACATATATGTTTAATTTTTTTTACCAATATTCTGACCGAATAAATGATGAAGAGTAACTTGGCAACACCGACCGAACAATATCAGTAATAGTGTCAATAATGTTTTTTATGGGTTTCGATCGATGTAAACATGTGTTGATATCATTTTAGAGATGTCATGACTTTATTTTATGGTTACTTAACACGACTTTTATGTAATTAAACTTAATACTATTGTAATTCTTTTTTAATTTTGTGATACATATATGTTTCTTTTTGTTTCCTGCGAGGAAACATCCACTAATCAATAAGAAATGAAAGAGTTTAGTTGAAAGTGTGGTCGATTATTTTTCTACTACTTCGTTCCATTAATAATTCATATAATCTTAAAATGTAAAGTCGTTCAATTTCACCTCCAACTTTTGTCAAATCTTATTTTTACTCCTTGTTAGCCCTTAGTTTAGTAATTATTATTTTCAAACACCTTAACTTTTTATGAATTTTATAAAATGTCACTTTACTCTCTTGAGAATATAGATAATCTGATTTTCTTAATACCATCGTTCCAATAATTTATTGCCTGCATATTTTTATGTACTTGTTGATTTAAATTCGAGTTGGTCTATCTTTCGACGAAAATTTTGTTTGGAAACGAGTCGGTTCGAATATACTGCATTATCATGCTTACTCTTTGTGTATGTTTCGACCTAAATTTTGTTTTTATTTATAATACATTTTCATGCTTAATTTTTATGTACATTTCAACGTAAAATTATGTTAGAAAGCGAATCGGGTTGAAGATAATGCATTCTGATTCCCCAATTAAATTTAAGTTGGTCTACATTTTAACATAAAGGGTCGATAATAATTTATACATAATAATGCCACATAGTCGGTACAAAATCGAGTTTGTCTACATTCAACATAAATTTGGTATGCTTTTTCCTTACAGATTCGAGTTTTTCTTCGTTTCGACGTATTGATGTACGCTTTCATATTTTGTATGTATCCTATGTGTGAGTCGGGTTGCATATAATAAGCTTTGACTTGACTGTATAAATTCGAGTTAGTCTACGTTTTGACTGACCACTAATACGTTTTATTCGATGGTATAAATTGGAGTTACTGTATGTTTTGACGTCGCTAAGTCTTGATGCAAAGGTATACTACTTCGATCCATTAATTACCCTTAAAATTATAATAAACTTTTAATGCATTTAACCAACCCTTATACATAACAATAGGTTAATTAATTTAGGCAATACAACAACGAAAGATATATTATTGAAAATACAAAGCACATAGATAATGCATAAACTCTAAAACTACATGTTAATTAACTAGGTCGTTATTCTCTACGGTTGAAGATAAGTTGAAGAGGATTTTCTTTTTGTAAAGTCACACCAAATTTTTCAGTCATGTCAAGTTTTGCTGGATCCTCATCATTTGGAAGAGACCAATCATATCCATGAATCAAAGATGCTAATATGGTCTGCAAACTCTTAACAGCGGACGGTAAACCAGGACACATCCTCCTCCCACCACCAAAGGGTATGAACTCATAGTCATGGCCTGCAAAATCAATGTTTGAGCCAAGAAACCTTTCGGGTTTAAAAGTGTTAGGGTCTTCCCAAACTGTTGGGTCACGACTAATTGCCCAAACGTTGACCCACACTTGGGCGTTTTGAGGAATCGTATAGTTCATAACTACACAAGCTTCAATGGCACGTCGAGGAATTAGGACAGGGACAACAGGGTGCAATCTTAAAGTTTCCTTGATACAAGCATTGAAATAAGTCAATTTAGAAAGGTCGGATGTCATGATACTCTTAGAATTGAGTTCTCTTTTTAGCTCATCCTGTACTTTGTGCATGATATTTTGGTTCTTTAGCAATTCGGCCATAGCCCACTCAATGGTTGTTAGCACCGTATCCACACCTGCTATAAATAGTTCCTGCATATAATGAAATTCAAGGGTTTACCCTAATAGAAACTTATCTTTGATCAACCTGGAGTTATTATGGTCCAAATTAAGGTATTCATAAGAGTGTTTGGAGGAAGATCATTAACGAATAGCCAATATTGATATCTTGAAGCATTTGTTTATGTTAAGGAGAATTTGTCCTAATGTTAATATGTTCCAAATATTACACAAAGACCCATTTCGTTATAAAGAAAAGAATTAGTTTTGAAGAGTTTAGAGATCATATCTTACAAGTACATGCATTAGTGGGATTACCCGCACTCTTTAGTGTGCTTTCGATAAGTATTGGTTTAGTTCGATACGATATCGGGGCTCTAAATACAATCAAAAGAGGTACATTTAAGAAGATATGGACATGTGATCTTTAAGTCAGTATTAGTTCGGTCCGATACGGTACTGGCACTCGGAATAACAGTCGAAAGAAACACGTCTACCAGGATATCGAGACGTGTTCTACATTGATTTAAAACCATGAAAATGAATACCAGTACTAGTACCAATGTTGTTTGGCCGGTAACGTTGCCGTAGTGACACTCACTATAGTTTATGTTACCAAAAGAAATACTATACTGCGAATATAATTCCATTTTTAACGAACTTTATATTGGCACGTCGTGAAAATCATAAAAACAAATACGATACCGGTAGCGATGTTGTTCAGTCTGTATTAATTTTGTCCCTCACCTTAAAGAGAAAAATCAACTATATTTGACATACTCGAAGAAAGTTATAAGCGAGAAACAAAATATATCTAAAATAATTATTATAGTTAAATAACAAATAAGATTAAATATAATATGTATGATAAAGAAAGATCAAAGGTTTAGAATTAATAAGAATAACTATCAGTGAGATTAAAAGTACGAAAAATTGTAGCTAAGCATTACCTTTAAGTATAAAGATCAAATATAAATGAGTCTTAATTAACATACAGATTAGCTTAACATACAAATCGTGATTTTACATCAGTAAAGTAATCACATAATTATTCTACTATATTCTGGGACTAAAATACGTATTTAATGAGATAAGAAAAAAAAGTTCAAAAAAAAAATCTCTCCTTTACTCTCACGTCAAGTAAATTTGTATTTTAAGACTCATTTATACAATAAGTTTACTGTACCTTTTAATATATGGGTATAATATGTGATCTTCCCAGTAAAATTAGAAACATAAAATAAAATGTTTGTTCTTAATCAAGGGGACGTGTATAAAAGACTTACAGTAACCAGTATGTTAATCTGAGAAGTCGTGAAATTATTTTCAAGCAAACGATCCAAGAAATCTTTCTGGTGGTCTGCCACGACCACATCTTTGGCGATTCGAGCTCTCCTTTCTTCAACTATAGCGTCTGAAAAGCTAGCCAACTCCTCAAGATGATACAAGCTGTCCTTCCTCAATCCTTGAAGGTCTAGGCCCCCAAGTATGGGGAAAAAATCACTCACATTTGGTGTAATTGTATTTTCTAGTATCTTAAGGAGTCCAGATTTCAACCTGTGAGCAGTTTCATCATCTTTCAAATCAAGAAAATCTTTGCTAAACAAAATGTTGCTTAAAGTGTTTATCAATGTAGTAAAAACTACTTCTTCAATTTTCACAACTTTTCCTTGTGTGTTATTTAAGAAATCTAGCATATGACCCAACTTTTCATTTCTTAAGTCGGTTTGCACCTCTATTGCTTTAGCCAAGAACAACTCGGCCCGACACAGTGTTCTACATGATTTCCAGTGTTCGTTGCAATCCCTTGCCCATACGAAGTAGTAGTCTATGAAGCTTTGTTGAAATGCATCGGGTATGGAGCGACCAGAAAGACGACGGTCTTGGGTCTTGAGAATTTCCTTGGCTGCCTCTGGGAAGAGGCTACCACAAGAAGTCTGGTACCTAAGCGAAGAGAGATGAGTGGGCCATATTTCTTAGCGAGGTTGGCAGCTACGATATGAGGGTTCTTGACCATCTGGTGCATATTCCCAATGATCGGCCATGGTCGTGGCCCTGGTGGAATATTTTTATTGACGGATTTAGGATATTTGCGAGCCACAAACAACAAGAAGAGAGGTGTTGCGAAAAGGAAAAGAGACGCTAAGAGATTGAACTCCATAATGTGAATTCTATTCAGATGTTTGGTGTGGCTCCCTTTGTACATGGGCATGTGTTTTTATAGGCTTCAGGTCCTAGTTAATATGAATTAGCATAGTTATGAATCGTATTTCTGTCACTAAAATAATTTTTAATAATATTGCATTTATCATTTAATTTAACTTTCTCTAATAACTTGTGTTCCCTAACTTCTTTTAAATAATTAGCTGTGTTTTTGTCAACATTTCGATATAAATTCTGTTCAAAAACAAAATTTTCAAATTGGAGTGTTTGTTTGGTGTCATAAACTATACTGAGTACTGGTAGCGTAGAGATACTATACCGTTACAATACCAATCTGAACTAATACCTACCTTTTGAATAAACCTATATTGTTGTAAGTGAACGATTTAATGTTGTAATATAAATGTTTCTCGTAACATTGCAGGGAGAACTTCCACCAACTAGCAACAAATAAATATGGACATTGGTTAGTATACCCAGTAATATGAACCCATATGATTATATTTGGGCTAGTTCGGGTCTGTAGTATAATTTTTTCTCGTCAAACTGAGTCGTATGTATTCTCCTCACGGATCATACTCACCCGAAAACAAAGTATCACTACGATGAGTAAAAATAGGCAAAAGTTGTCCCCCTACTTTACCACCACTTTTCGATCATAGACACCACCAACTGGTCATCGTCTCCACCACTACTAGTGGCAGCGTTATCACCGCTAGTCACCACCAAAAAAAAAATATATATATGGCAGGTGAAATCATTATGACTGAACCCGTTTTGACCCAGTTACACAATTCAAATCCAACTAACCAACTCATTTTCCACTCATATACCATAGGGACCATTGGTTAACTAACTTTTATTAGAGACACGTTTTTTTTATGTTTTATAATAATCAAACATGATGTTGCCATAACACAAATATTTAATGAAGCTTAACATCCCAACTGTCTTTGTCTTCATCTTCCAAGCTTGCATTTCTACTAGCCTTTTGTATATTATCTAACTCACCAACCCATCACCTGTTTTTATACTCCACTCTACAAACAAATTATAAATCATTTCTAATAAAAAAATCATAAAAATGAATGAATCAAAACATCCTATGGTTGATGTTTCACAGTACAAAGAAAACCCTAACCATTGTATGTTTCGCTATCTGGTAGCAACAGTGACCGTCAAATGTCAAATGACCGAGAACCCTTGTTCCTTTGCTCTTGATAACGCTTGTGACGTAGTACCTACACGTCATAAGTCATGTCACACGTGTTCAGTTTCAATGTTTTTCATCACATGTATTTTGTGCACTAATGATTATACTGATGCATAATTTGTAATGCTCTGGACATCATCTGCTCTGCCATGAGTTGCACGATGGAACTCATTGTTAACATACAAGTTCAACATTGCAGTATTTTTCTATACTTTTGTGAATACACACCATATAAACTAAATGTAAAGAGAGTAATTAACTAACCCTTATTAAAACAAAAGAAATAAAACCTTGAAATAGTTAGCAACACGAGAGCCATTACGCATATAATAAGAATGTGCACTCATGATGGGTAGGGGTGTTCACAGTCTGGTTTTGACGGTCTTTAGGTCAAACTTTAAGTCAAACCATTAGTAAAGGTTTTTAGTCATTAAAACAGAAACATAATTGTTTAAAATAAAATCATGCCAGGCGAACCGTCAGTAACGGCTTGGTTTTTTGGGCTTTTGTAATACACCAACTTTAAATAAGAACTAAAATTCAACTACACATCCAGTTGCTCATAAATTTGTTTCATAAAAGAAGGAAACAATTTTTAATTTCTCTTTTAGATAATGTTTTGTGTAAATTCACCAAATGTAATGTTGACTTATGCTTATGCTTTTATTACAAACATAAAACTTTAGTATCGGATCAATACAATAACTAAAATATAGCGTATCTATCAATAAAACACTATAGATTGGTTCACAGCAACTCCCTTGCGGGTTGAATGCCGCTAGGCAACACCACCACCCCCTAGGGTTGACTCACGGGTTGAGCTGCTCACCTACTTCTTGCTGTGGAGATTTTCGAACGTTGGAGGGGTCTTTTACACTAAATAAAAATATGTTTTTTTTAATTAAAAACCTTTATATGTTAACTAATTCAAACAATTTCTCCCCACTCCAATTCACACTCACAAACTCAAAAAAACTTCTCATTCATGATTCTCAAAGAAATATTGTTGGTGGTTCAAGCAAAAAAGGTAAGGTGCCAGTTCGAACCCACGAGGGGCTGGTTTGTACCAACGGGGGTTCGTTTCGAACCTACAAGTGGGCGTCTTTAGCAGTGATGTTTATAGACCAAACCCACCAACACAACCACAACCACCACTACAAAAAAAATAATAAAGATAAAAATTATGGCAAACAATATTCACAACCTATAGTTCAACCCGTTCGACTCTATTTTTGCTCAAGAAGCTCTCAATAACTTCAAGTCGTTTGGTACGTATAGAAGCCCAACTCAAAGGCCCCCCCGTGAATTTGTTGATCGTGAACCCCCGGTTTATTATGACGACGTTGATCATGACATGTGTATGCAAGAAACACAGTTTGAAACAAATTTGGATGATGAATGTGCAAGATGACAACATTCAAGAAGAGGATGTAGTTAGAGTTCAAGGGAAGAAAAAGAGGAAATGTAATAATCGAGCCGATCAAGTGGATTGGAGTACCGATGAAGAAATAGCTTAAGCTCAAGCATACATTCATGTGTCGATTACCGATCGGATAACAGGAAATCAACAAAAAAAATAGTTTGTGGGAAGCCGTTATTTTACATTTCAACAAGCTTAGAGGCGGAACCGAGTGAACGGTTGATCACCTAAGCTCAAAATGGGGGAATATGTTCACGGGAACTCCCTTGCGGTTGAATGCCGCTAGGCAACACTGCCACCCCCTAGGGTTGGCTCACGGGTTGAGTTGCTCAACTACTTCTTGCCGTGGAGATTTTCGAACGTTGGAGGCGTTTGACCGTTGAATAACGGTCTTTTACATTAAAAAAATGTTTTTTTTAATTAAACACCTTTGTATATTAAACAATTCAAACAATTTCTCTCCCACTCCAATTCACACTCACAAACTCAAAAAAAAAAAAAAACTTCTCATTCTTCGAATGGATTCTCAAAGAAATATTGTTGGCGGTTCAATCATAAAAACCGGAGGGGGTGGTTCAAACAACAAATGAGGTGTCGGTTCGAACCCACGAGGGGGCGTCTTTAGTGGTGATATTTATAGACCAAACCCACCAACACAACCACAACCACCACTACAAAGAAAATTATGGCCAACAGTTCTCACTAAATTATTTTTCACAACTTATAGTTCAACCAGTTCGACTCGATTTCTCTCAAGAAGCTTTCAATAACTTCAAGTCATTTGGAACGTATATGAGCCCAACTTAAAGCCCCCCCCCCCCCCCCCCCCCCCCCCCCGTTTTATTATGACTCGCGTGTGTGCAGGAAACACAATTTGAAACAAATTTGGATGAAATGAATGAGTGGATTAGAGTACCTGTGAAGAAATAGCTTTAGCTCAAGCATACGTTCATGTGTCAATCGATCGAATAAAGGGAAATCAACAATAAAAAGATAGTTTGTGGAAAGCCGTTCTTTTACATTTCAGCAAGCTTAGAGGCGGAAGTGAGTGAACGACTTATCAGCTAAGCTCAAAATAGGGGAATATGTCAACTATAATGAATTGGTTCATCGATTTTTTCATTCTTTATATTTTTAGTTAATTTCTTTATATTGGTTCAATTTAGTTTTAGTTTGTATTTATTTTCAGTTACATTTGTTTGATTATTTTTTATTTTAACCGTATAAGCTCGTGCATATTAAAATGGGTTTAACAATTTGGATGTTTTGGAAAGGGCTCTTGAAGATTACCAAGCGAGACACAATCATGGTTTCAAGCACGGTGCATAGAAGGTTGTTATAGACCATAAGAAATGGACCCAAATTCTGTTGTTGAACGAGGAATCCGGTAGCAGTTCTGGCAAGAGATAGTCATCCTATTTGGCCACCTTCGGTGCATCCGAAGACTTGAGGATAACCGATATGTCGATGCTGGACTTGAATGGCGAAATAGCTCCAACGCAACCGAAGAAAAAGGGTGAGCAACCCACCATTAGCCGACAAGCTAGACGCGTACACGTCAAAGAAGGAAGCAACGGTTGAAGCGTTGTTGGAAGCTAAACGAAAAAATGTTTTGAAAGCTAGAGCATTGCTTAAGGAACAACTCGAAAGTGTCGCCCAAATGACAACAGACAAAGACTTTAGGACGTATACTCGGTCACACCATGACGTAGAGTACAAGGTGCAGAAAATCGTTATAGCTTGCAAATCACAAACTGCGGACAAATATGGTTTGCCAAGGGTCATTTAGAGGATATTTAGTTTTTTTAAATGTCATATTTCTTTTTTAGTTTGAATTATCGTATTTTAAGTTTTTATAGTTTGAATTGTCATATTTTATTTTTCAACTATGTAAATTTAATTTCAGTAATAATAAATTTAAATTACATTTAATTGTTTAATGTATTATAAATTTAAAAAATATATATAAAATGATCCATGGTGCTGCTAGTGTTTTTTCATAGTTTTAGGGTAGATTAAGGTGGATTTGAAATGACACTTTATGATTGGATGGGGTTATGATAGTTTTTATGGTGTCTCTTTCACCCTTATAAACAAAGTCTTACTAAGAGTATTCATATATAACATAGAGAAAGAAATAGAGGAAACAATAAAAACCCTATTACATTAGAATCTGTATAATATAAAAAGTTGTATACATATTAAAGTAAACATCTATATTTAGAGGCTCATATCCATGCCTCTATATTTTTATTTGAAGTGTGTAGGAAAGAAAAATAAGTAATAAAATAAGTGATTGTGAGTACGAGATCATTTACATTGAAACCTCTATATTAGTACATTCTATATAATATAGAGGAAGAAATAGAGGAAACAACAAAAACGCTACTACATTGGAATATCTATAATAGAGAAAGTTTTATATATATTAAAGTAAACCTCTAAATTTAGAGGCTCGTATCCATACCTTTATATATTTATTGTAAGTGTGTAGAAGATAGAAAGAAATAATAAAATAAGTTATTGTGAGTATGGTAGAGAAATAGATAGAGAGCTGGGTATGAGAGATTTTAAAAAAGTAAACTTAATTTAAAGAAAAATATGTATTTTTGATTAAATTATATAGATGGAGACAGAGACTTCAATGTGAATGCTCTGAAAAAGAAATAGATAGAGACTTACATATGAGAGGTTTTTAAAAAATAAACTTAATTAAGAGAAAAATGTAATTTTTAATTAAATTATATAGATGAAGATAACTTAATTAAGAGAAAAATGTAACTTCCAAAGCATCCACCAACTCGACATGATGATAGCTTGAAACATCTCCTTTTCAGACTTACTCGAATTATACGAATCAATCCAAGAAACAAACAACAACAATTCCAATGACAAAGGTTAATGAACTTGCAAGAATTTACTAATCGCATTTCAAACTCTAAACACTACAGAACAAGCACCCATAAGACTGCGGGGTGTGGAGGGGGTGTGGTTTGCCTGACTTAGCTAGCCATTTAGATTTTTCTTTTTAATATTGAATTTTCAATTTAAATTTATAAGAAATAGCGGGTAGGATTGAAAAAATAAAGGCAAAACCATTCATATCCAAATATAAGAGATTGGAAGTGGAAGTCCCGGTATGTAGTATCCCAAAAGAAAAAAGTAAATTACAAAAATAGTACTTCTGATCCAAAAGGTTGATGTCAGCCACAGCGACTAAATCCAACGAAAAAAAAACTTTGCCGAAATACAAGATTTTGAATCATCACAGGGACACTTTTGTAATTTACTAAAAAAAAATAGAAAAATGTATATAAAAAAAACTCTCAAGGCCCATTTGAATTAATCCGTATGAAAAATGTATCAACTTAACTCACTTAGTCCAATATGAATTAAGCCTAACATATGTATAAATAATACTTATAGAATCTAAGTAGCACAACTTTACGGTCCGGTCCGGTCCGTTTTATACGGATTGTTTGTTTCCATGTAAAATGCAAATCAAACTAATTGCTTCAATTTAACTAGCTGGCGAAAAAATAAACAATAAACCAACCATGAAATCAAACAGAATCAATTTTGATGATTTCACGGATTCTAACCGAACCGTATGAGCGTGAGATAAGCCCAATATAGGCCAGTTCTAAACCTCTAACGAGTAAAGGCCCGATGTAAAGTGACCCTTTCACTCTTTGAGTGGCCCCTTCTCGGGGGTGGAATCCGGCAAAGCCCAAGTGATATAAAGTCCAAAACAAATTGCATCACATTTTACCACATGGGCGAACGTCAATAACGAGTTGGATCATTTTAAAGTGACAAAACATGGGTTTTTTTTTATGTTTTGTATAGTTTTTAAAACCACCTTTAAAATAGGTGAAACTGTGAAAGTGTACAGTCTCCACCACTACGTGCCGGTCTTCGTCTCCAACACCACTGCCACCATTACTAATGGCACTTTCATCAACGTTGTGGCGACTAGTCGTCATACAAACAACTATAATTATAGCGGGTGAAATCACTATGACGGAACCCATTTTGACCCATTACACAATCCAATCTGACCCACTTACTTTCACTCATCAACTCTGAAAATCATTAGAGAGAAGTTTTTTTTATTATTATTTTACAAATCAAACATTACATTACCAATGCGCAGATCTTTATTAAATATCAACTATCCAGTTGTATTTGTCTTCAACTTTCCCAACTTGAATTCCTACTAGCCTTTTGAATAAAATCTTACTCACCAACCCATCACCTGTTCTATACTCCACTCTGCAAGTAAATCATAATCGTTTTAAATTAAAAGTCGTTATAATTAATGAATCACAACATACTACGAATCTACGATTGATGTTTGACAGTACAAAGAACAACCTTCGACCATTGTATGTTATGCTACCAACAGTGGCAACAGTAACCGCGGTTCCAGTGGTGAAAACTTCATCGGCCTCCATCAATTCGTCTACTGCAACTAAGCGTTCTTCGACCTATCACAATTGAAACGTTTTTTGAGGAAATGAAAGAATATAATGAGAAGAATTAATCAAACACAGGCCTTGTTAATACCTTGTATCCTAAGTCGCGTGCAATATCAATGATGCTCTTTCTGGTGATTCCTTCGAGAATAGTACCTATCGTTGAAGGCGTTGAAATAACATTACCCTGTGCGTATAACAAAAATTAATTACATGAATATGATCACTATACGTCTATACGTTGAGTTCATAGAATTCTTTTACGTAGCTGGAATTCCTAAGAGGTACTAAAAAAATAAACTTCTAAGGAATTGGAATTTGTAAAGAGGATCAGAATCCTTTAGTCGACAATTTGAAGGATTGGAATTTGAAACCGAACATATATTGCTCTAATCCCTTTTGACTCGAACCCAAACCCTACCCACCTTGCTAGGCTTAGTTTAAACGAATGCCAATAATCATCATCATCATCATCATCATCATCATACTCAGTAAATCCCACCAATAGCAAAGCTAAGGTAGGGTCTGAAGAGGGTAAGACGAAGACAGCCTTACCTCTACCCCGTAGGAATAGAGAGACTGCTTCCAGTGTGACCCCCGACTCCATAGTAGTTTCGCATCAAGCCTTAGACAAAAGGCACATAACTCTCGGCGAAAAGGCCGATTAGGGCATGTACCCCTTTGTCTTTCGGCTATCAAACGAACGCCAATGAAAAATCTAAACTTCTTGAAGGGAAAGTACCTTAACAATAAAAATATTACAAGAACTAACTTCCTCGATGTACTTTTTATGGACCGAATCAAGGTACACTACATCTGAGAACCCTTGTTCCTTTGCTCTTAATAAAGGTTTCAATACCTACACATCATAAATCACGTGTTAAATTTTCGCCACATGTATTTCATGCACTAATGATCATATGGAGCTATCAATGAAGTTATCATAATACCGGGGCATAATTTGTAATGCTCTTGACCCCTCCCGCTCCGCCACGAGTTGTACGATGAAACTCACTGTTAACGTATAAGTTTAAGGAGGCCGTACCTTCCTGTATTTTACCATACAGATTGTATAAAGGTGAAGTGACTACTATGCATTCAAAACAAGTAATTAATTAAACATTAAACATTAAATGAATAAAACCTTGAAATAGTTGCCGACTGGTGAGGCATATACTAAAAATGTGTACTCGTGAGCAGGAGATAGGCCCAATATAGGCCCAGTTCCAATGAGCAAAGGCCTGATGTAAAGCGACCCTTTTCCTTGAGGTGGAATCTGGACAAAGGCCCAATAAGTTAAAACGAAGACCCAAAAATTAATTGTATAATTGCAACATATTTTATTTTATGGCCCTTTGGCGCATTAAGTGGCAATATCTTTAGTACTTTTCAAAACAATATTCAAAACTTATGTAATGTAGTTCTTTTAAATTTTTAAATGTGTAGTAACGGGAAATGAAATATTATTTTAAGAAAAACTATATAAACATATAAAAATTATAATTATATTTACATATTTATATTAAAAATTATACGTTATTATAAAACTAAACTATATATATTAAATGAAAATACAAATGTATTCCACTTCAAATTGTGTAAACCCACTTTCAAAACCCAGAAGAGATTTTAATATTTTTTTTAAAACATAATACTTTAAAAAAAATTTGTGGAAATAATATTAAAAAATAAAAAATTCATGCAATATAATGTAAGTTAGTTTTCTATTTTAGATATATATCCAACGTTTATTGGCTAAAGCTGTTTGTTTAACTGCATATACAAATTGTTCTATAGATGGGGATTGCATGCACATTCTCTCGGCTCCGATTTGCATTCGGATCGCGTTTTGATCGGGTCGAAAAAGCAAAATCCGACCGTCTTCTCCCCTCACAGCTTTTGTACCTTCGAAGAGTCCCTGCACGAATACCCTCTTTAATTGTCAATCTAAAGTAGATTTAGACAAGAATTAACTGTTGAAAGACCTGGCCATAGTTTAGAACTCCAGCGCCCGGGCTCAATTCTAAGTTTCCATAATTAACTAGTTGTCCCTGCTCAAAAGTGTTGTTCGTTGTGCATTTAGACTTGTACATGTAATCGGTTTGTCTTAAACCAAAACCCAAGTTGTTCCAATCAATATCAGCATATTCCTCATGTCTGAAAACCAAATCATCTAAAAGATTATCTTCTAAAGTACAATCCTTCAAGTGAGATATATAACGTTCAACGTTAGATCTCAATTCTCAACAACGCCTAAATTAGGCGTGACCATAAACCCCTGAAATGCACCAAACCCCCTGACATATGTGTGGTTTTGACGGTTTTAATAAATAAATGACCCGACTGGCGATTTAAAACTTTTGAACCAGCCGTGTAATATATTTAACCAGTCATTTAACCTTTAATATGTATGTATTTTATTTAGGCTTTCACTATTCACACACCCCTAAATCTTATTCCCACATCCTTTTTACCCCATCTTTCTCTATATATAGGTTATAACCCGGGAACTTCCCATGCCGCAAAAATTACTTTACATCAATAAAATTATGTCATTAAATAAAATAAAAAGACATGTTTTCAAATGTTATTTTGTTTTATAATTGTTTTGAATTGATAGTTGTAGATAAGATAAACTTTAAAGTAATGGACAACACTGTAAGAAACATTTATTAAACAATGGTTATTGGCATAGTAAATGACTACGTAAACTAAAATACTTAAATAAAAACATGTAACAGAAACAGACAATTTGTATTAAAAAATAAATTTATTCATAGATATCAAAGTTGATACTCAATAAACCAAAACAAAGAACAAAATCATGAACAAAAAACCATCACTGAACAAAATAGGATTGTAGATATTGATGGAGTAAAGTTTAATCTCATTAAGTAACACGAAGACTTTTGACAACTTAGAAGACAATGGTCCAAAAATATAAGATTCTAAAGGCATCATGTGAATTACCTTTCTTAGCCTATGTGTAGTGGTCAAGCCCTATAACCCTCATAGATGTGAGGTTATACAACACGTGACAAATGTGTAAGAAATGGGGGTTATGAGAGGGAGGGGGATATATAACTTAAGTGTGTAGCGGGGTTATACCCCTTCAATTATACATATATATGTATGTGTGTGTGTGAAAGAAACCACCATGGTGCCGCCATGCATATCACGACCATGTTCCATAACCCTCTATAAGGAGGAGGGGGGCTGTTTAGGGGCGCTATGGGGCGTTATAGCCAATATAGCGTTAATTATTAACTCCCATTTATTTAAAACCATCTTTACCATATTTTTTAGGACATGTTAATTGTTTCGAATTAAAAAAAAAACGAAGACAATTCAAACTATCAAACAAAACTGTCAACGAGTCCACACAATCCGACAGTTTAATTTGTAGTTTTTAGAAACAGTAAATCCAGCTTAATCGGAACATGAACACCCCTAACCCAAATTACCTGATCATAGGTTCATTTTCCTGAAGCGCGGAGGCAGCCTGTGTCGTCAAACATCTTGCGGAAATCTAGAAAATCACAACAAAAAGTCAAACTTAGGATCTAAATGAAAACATTTTGGATTTGATTTAATTATCCAGAAACAAGCTTGTTCGAACAGATTGTCAAGGTTTGATCTTTAATGCATTTCGAACAAGAGTTTTATGTGGGGAGGGCCCAGAAACAATGGATCACTTATTTGTGCCATTTATGTGGGGAGGGTCCAGAAACAGTGGATCACTTATTTGTGTCTTGTGGCTTTGCAAAATGTGTATGGCAGCTGGTGTCGCAACGGTGTAAGGTCAGTCCAGTTTTCACATTTGGGTTTAAGGATCTACTGGATTTACATGCATACATCGGTGGATCAACAAAGGCTAAGAAGGCATTCTACGCGTGTGTTTAACTACTATTTGGTGCATATGGAAGTGTCGAAATGAGGCCATGTTTAGTCAAAAACAGCGTACTGTGCAAAGAACTTTTGGTAACATCAAATCGTTGAGCCTACTGTGGATAAAAGCTAGATCTAAACAAGCAAACTTGAGTTGGGATGTCTGGTGTGGTTACAATCTGTATAGAATAGGCTGATGATTTGCAATTGTTATTGTTTGGGTGTTTGCTAGTTTCCCGCTAGCCGTTGGTGATTTAATAGAACTTTCGTTGGCCTTTCAAAAAAAAAAAAAAGGACTCACAAGAGTTTTTATAATTTTATTGCAGTTGCCAAAAGCTCATACTTCAAAGATAAGAAGGAAAAAGACAAACATTTTTTTTCTTCTGTCTTCTTTCTAAATAATTTAAAAATAATGTTATATTTTTGTTAAGTTCGTATGAAGTTACCCTTAACCAAACATTATCGTATGTTTTTATGGTAATCAAGCATAAAATCCACTTTCATTTGTTTGGCCTTTCAAAAAAGTTAACACATATTTTTGTATATGATACAATATTTTTTAAGTCCATTAACTTTCCTATTTAGTTTTGGCTAATTTAAACAATAACCCCCTTTTTGATTTAACACAATTACCCAACTAAACCCAATATAATGTTTAAGCTTAATATAAGAGGCGGCATCGGCATTTAGCAATTCGGAAAAGGAAAAGAATGATGATGGCCCTATTCTGATCGACGATTGTGTTTCATCGAAGATTGAGTTTCGTATTGACAATTGGGTTTCTAATTGACAACAAGGAAAATAAGCTCTAATAGCGATCGGCATTCAATTTATCATCGTAGTATTGTTTTTTTTTTTATTTATAAATAAGTTTATATTTTAAGGACCTAGTTTTAGTAGTACAGGTCTTCGAATTGCCAGGATGATCTGCCGGTAAATGTTTATAACTAGTAGGAGTTCCGGCGCGTTGCGGCGGGTATTTTATCTGTATTGGTTATGTTCATTATAGTAGTGATACGATACCAACACTCGGTATAGCAACTAAAAGAAATATGTTTTATATTGGATAAGACCATAAAAAGAATACCGGTACCAGGTTGGATAATATCAATTATTGGAACCAATGTTGTCAGAGTCGGTTCTATTCGTCACGACACTTGTAAACGTTGAGAATTACATAAAACCGGTACCAGTAGTTATATTGTTTGGATGGTATTGATTTGGTTCGTCATGGCAAAGGAAAAAAAGAAAATGTATTTGACCCGTCGGTTTTGGAAAGCTTTATAGAAATGTAGACAAAAATAAGCAAGTCGCAAATGTACATTTGAAGTTTTTAAATTATTATACTATGTCATTAGAGTAACGAAAAGGATAAACAATGCCAATTATACAATGTCATTAGAGTAGGGTAAGTTAGATAGCACTTACGTTTGTGCCACAATTATTTATACATTACTACTAACAACTCGGTTTCGGAAAAAATTATAGCGAGATATAGACAACTAAAACAAAATTGAAAACATAAAAATACAAACCTAAAAATCCTAATCCAAATCTCCTTATCATCATCATTGGCAGCGATGTCATTTCCATCTTCATCATCATCGGCATCTTTGCTATTGCTGAAAGATGGTCTAATAAGTTTGAGCGAAGGTTTTGATGTATTGTGATTGAGCGAACTATCGCTCAAATAGTAAGTTTCTCATTGGAGGTTAGTGTGCTTTCAGATGGCTTAACGCCCTTTTACCCTCGTCCTCTAATATCATATTATGTGGTATGATTCAAGTATACATAATATCCCTTAAAAAATGCACGTCAAACCGGCATACTCGTAATTTTGTAAAACTTCGTATTTGTAAAGTAAGAGAAAATAATAAAAGAGAAATAAAAAAAACTAAGTTATTAACATAATTAATAGAAATCAATAAAATTATGCAGGTTACCAGTAAGTTGCAAACCGTTATAATTAAAAAAAATAAAAGATTGTTAAGAAAACAAAATTAGAAAAATAGAACCTGAGAAAGTAGAAGAAGCAAGCTTAACAATCAAGTACCAATCAAGTAATGTGAAAATACTGTTACAATTCAAAAAAAATATAAATATAAACAATAAAGAAATGCGATTAAAAAAAAATTGGTGGGCCACATGTGACGTAGGTTGATTGGCTGACCAAATGGATACCGTAGGTCCATCTTGTATTTGTATAGAGTAGTTTTTGAACGGGCACTAAATCGAATACCTCTGTGTTTGTATATATTACTTATAACATGATTTAAAATATGTTATTGAGTAAATCAATTAAAACAAAAAACTATCATACTTTTACTAAAAAACAAAAAATAAAAGAACTAAAATTTTAAGTTGGGTAAAATTTTTAATTTTTCAGGACATATTAGAGTGTGCCAGGTAGCCGTCTGACACAAATAAAAAATTACACCAATTCAACCAATTAAAATAAAACACTAGTAGTTTTTTCAAAAAAAAAACGATGACGTGATTGTAATTTTACACAAGGAGCAAAATCGTAATTTGTCAGGAAAAACATAAACGATGGAAAAAATATAAATTTGAAAGAAAGGTAAAACCATAATTTGACTGGGAGAAAAAATAAATAAATCCAATAATAAAACTGTGAATTTAAACAGGATAAAATTATAATTTGACTGAAACAACGAGAAAGTGCCAGACAACTATCAGACACTATTCCTTAGCTGCCCATTTCACCCAATAATTGAAAAGCACTATTACTGCCCTAAGGTTTGTATGTATTAAAAAAAATAAAAATGAAAATGTAGAAATATTATAATATATATGTTTTACTATCAACTAAATATATATACTTTATATCACAATATGAGAACATTAATATTCGAAAGTTACTGGTTTGGTTACTGTTTTAAGTAAATATATAGATTGACGGCTTTTCTTTTAAGAAAAATATAATTATAAAGTGGATCACACATTACTAAACGTGTAACTTGTTTATCACACAAGTATTATTATTATTATTATTATTATTATTATTATTATTATTATTATTATTATTATTATTATTATTATTATTATTATTATTATTATTATTATTAAAAGAGACAAATGAGATAACTTTTTAAGTATATACAGGTATTATTATTATTATTATTATTATTGTTAAAAAGTAGTTTCAGTATTTAAATATAGTCCTCTATTTCTTCTAACGTTGCTGTATTTGGGGTACGGTATGGCAAGCCATATTATATGGATGACAATTGTTGACTGTGATGTGAATACCAACACGTGGTTTTAGCTTTTGTAAAACACTTGTTTCTTTTTTTCTAATCTATTATTAAAAAGGAGTTTATCACGTTGTCTTACTATTTTGTTTGTTTCATATTCAAACCTCACTTTAAGCATTTTTTTTTTCTTTTTCTAATTTTAGGAGTAACTCATTGTCAAATTTGTAATCTTTTGTAACCTGACGAGGGAGTAAGCATTTATCAAAGTATTGGGCTTCAATGTCTACATTCGACACTTAACTTTTTATGTACAGGTATTATTATTATTAACAATCACTAGTGTTTTAGTGGTGGTCATAGATATTTAATTTTCATTTATGGTAGGTTTGGATGAGTTTTTTTTTTCAGGTTTCAAGTTCGAGTCTAGGTGATAGGAGTTTCTCATTAAGGGGTTTAAATTAGGGATCTATTATGCGAGGGGGCTCTCTATCGCAAACCCGATTAAGACAACATATGCTAAACCTCCCTACACCTAAAAAAGGTATTATTATTGTTACTACAATTTCTGATATGCACAAAATCACACAATTTCAACATAAAATTCAAAGAGACTTTTGAGCTAAACAAATTGTGTTCGGAGAGTAATCTTACTTTTAAATCTACAACTTTGTCCACTACAAGAATTGATGCATTTTTATCACACCTTGATGTTGCTAAACGACAGACCCTTAAAGGTTAATGATATTATTTACATTTCTATGAATTCTAACTAAAAAACATTATCTTATGTATTCATGCAAATCAAGCATAAAACCCACATCATAATTTTCTTAAATTTACAACTAAAATGGGAAAAAATAAGCAAAGAAGATGAACATAAAGATATAGATAGTAAATAGGAGACCTTAGAGATGGAAGTCTGAATCAAACCAAGAAGGAAGGGGCTTTGACGGATCATCATGTATGATTGCAGGAAACCAGAAAAACAAATGAAGAAATAAAGAGTGAAATTTATGTGCGGAAGAAGAGGGTTTGGCCAGAATTTATAGAAAAATAGAAATGTTAAAAGGTTATTGAGTGCGTGTCGTGTTTATCATATGTATATGTTTTATCCGAATGCGTGTCATGTTTATCATGTGCATGATATATATCTTCGTGTATCTTCTTATAACGTATGTACAAGTATTTTATTTACTGACTAGGTTATAGAGTAGCATATTACACAAGTTTATATAATATAAATTATATAATTATATAATTTTTTAAGTTTATATAATATAAATGATATAATTATATAATTTTTAAAAAAATTATATAATTAACGATCTATGTCAATTAGTAACAAAACTTTATATAAATAAATTTTTAATACCATATGATAGTTCACACAACTAACTTGAATTTATCACAAAAATATGCTCATCTTAATTAGTAACACTGAAAATACCACATACTGAAAAAACATGTAATACACAAATTTATAGTGAAAGTGTAATGAACAATATGTCTTATCGTACGAGATTTGAAGTTTCCACGTTATAAACTTTATAAATAAAAAGTTGTATGTTGTAAAATATAAAAAAATCACATGTTAAAAAAACAAAAAAAAATCGCATGTTGAAACTGAAAAATAACATTTTGTATAAATGAAAAAATAGCATGTTGTATAAATGAAAAAAATAGCATGGGAAAAACGAAGTTTGCATGTTATAATTCAATCTCGTACACAGCGTATGTTAACACAAGTTGTACGTTAACCAACCCCCAAATTTATATATAATTAACATGAATGAAATTACGTATTACGTTACATATAACAATGTATAAACATAATAATAATTTTTTATCATCATGTATCTTTTAAATATAACTTTTATTTAAAATAAATCTCTAAGACCTTAATTCTGTTTACAAATATTTAAGTTGCTTTTTTTTCTCTTTATTGGTAAAAGGCCAATTTTATTGATATGCCATAAATTAGATTTGTTATTCTTACTAATAATTGTTATACGATTCATTAATAAATAGTTATTGTAAAGTTATGATATAAATTAAAGGTTTATTTTTTTGAACGTCCAACAAATCAAATTTATTAATCTAAACCGAACTAACAAATCTAACCAATACGCAACAGTTTTACACCCAGAAAACAAAAAATAAAGCAACAGAAACCATATTCCTACACACCCAGACATGCAAGATCAAAGTTAAACCACTATTCCCATGTTAGGGTCCTTGCTTTGGAGCGGTTTTTGATCCACAAGAAAGCAAGGTCCTTAATATCTTCCATGATCCTCCCAAAATTCACCTGTTCGTTCTGGAAGATGAGCTTGTTTCGGCTCTTCCGTATACACCAAAACGCCGTTTGCACCACTGTATAAATTGCCTTCTTCTACTTTGGCAACCCGCTTATGTACCAATGGGCATATAACAGATCTTTGGAAGAAAAGGAAAACAAGGACGTACCTTTACACCGCGTAATCACAGCATCCCAGATCTTCTGAGCGAGCCAGCACCCGACAAAAAGGTGGTCCGCCGTTTCCTCGTCAGCATCGCAAACGCTGTATTGGGTCGAAGCGTACATTGCGTTTGACTAGCTCTATTTTTGTTGGGATCCAATTCCTAGCCACCTCCAAGCTAGGAAATTTACTTTTAAGGGTGTCTAGACGTTCCAATCAAACCTGAACCAACTATCATGCACAATACAACTTCTTAGCCAGCACTGAAGGCTTTTAACTATGAATTCTCCAGCCGTATCAAGTTGCTAACACCACTTGTCCTCCCTCGCTTCCACCTTCGCTGATTTCAACAACCTTGGCAGCCTTTTCCATTTCTAGAATCTCAGCAGGGGATTGTGGTCTCCTGCTCCAATGAAAGTGAAGAGCCTTTACCCCATGAACCCACCCAATTCTATCCCCAACCAACACCTGCTTTGTACTCTCAATAGCGAAAAGACCAGGGAATTGAAACCTAAGCGACACCTCCCCAATCCAGCAGTCCCTCCAAAAGCGAATCATCCTGCCATTACCATACACCCCACGTATCAACGACTCCATACAAATGCCCGACTCCTCAAACTCTTTAGAGATCCCACTGATTTATTCCAATTCCTTGACCCACCATGAACACTCTAAATCACTTTTCTCCACAAACTATTCAAGTCCACCTTAAACCTCCATCACCACTTCGCCAAAAGAGCTAAGTTCGCCTCTTTTAGTGCCACCAGACCTAACCCACCCACCTCCTTTGGTGCCAACATGTCATCCATGCGACCCACTTCATCCTATTCACTTCCATACCACCACCCAAAGAAAGTCTCGTCTAATCTTCTCAAGATTTTTAAGGACTTGAGTCGGGGCCTTAAACAAGGAGAAGAAAATATATAGTCAAGGAGGACAACACGGATTTTATAAGGGTGATTCGACCCCCAACGAAATGGTATTGGCTTCCCATATGGACAAACATCTCTTAAACGTATCAATCACGGATTCCCATTTTTATGAGGTTCATATTCGCCCTGACGAGCAAACCCAAGTGTTTGAATGGTAATTCCCTAACCTTACATCTTAGAACCCTGGCTATCTCTTGCACTTCCCCATGGTTATACCAACCCAAATAACCAACTCTTTGAGGCATTCACCCGAAGACCCGAGACCAATAGAAACACCGATGTAATCTACTTAGATTAAGGGCATTCTGTAGAGACCATTCGCCAATAAATATTGCGTCATCGGCATAGAAAAAATGTGACAACACCGATCCTTGGGGTTGTGTATGGGACACCCTCAAGAATCCCCAAAGAACAAGCCCTCTTAACTACTCCGTGATCGGAGTGCCTCGCCCCGATCAAAGATAATATTTATATGCCCTAATTACCCTTAACAATGCGTTAGTGGTAGTAAGGGGTCGAACCATGAAGAGTTTGTGGTTTGCGTGCGGACAAGATTGATTTTAATGAGTGTTGTCACTTTTATGAAGCTTGTTATGAAATTAATTAATTTGTATGTTTGAAAAGGATGTCGGATTAAACTGATAAATTTGTTTTTAATTAGTTGACTACGAAAACTTGAACAAATGAGACTTTCACAAAAAACTTGATTAAAAGGTTTTAAACAATAATAAAGAACAAGGTTCACACCCGGTTCGGTAATCGAAGTCCTAGGGTTCCTACACGTCTTAGATTCAATTCAATTGTAAGATGACCAACGAATTTAGTGTTACGTGACTTAGATGCTAAGAGCTATAGACGTCATGAACGACGGACTACAATGCACATCGTTATCACAAACATGTAAACTCTAACCTAGACAAGGCATAATTGCACATAAACATTTCGCAAAGTCACATTCAAATTCACTCGACAATTCACGAATTCAATATAAATGCAAGACAATTATATTAGGTTTCAAAATCAAATAACAACTTATCACAAATCAAAACTCAAACAATGATTAACCTTAAAAACTTACAAAAACCTACACCGGGGTGAAACCCTTGAGAATTAGCCGCTCATGACAAACGAAACTTGGTCACCGGATGATGAGAGCTTGAACATTGACATCTTGAAGCTTGAAGATGAAGATGGATAGTGATTAGGGTTTAGGATTGATGGTGATGATGATTGGATTGGAGATTGGTGATGACGGTAGTGGATTAGGGTTAGGAATTGTTGATGATTGATTCGGTTGATGATGGATGGAAGAGATGGATTGGAATTGAAGAGGATGGTGTTCTTGGCTCTAAGAAGTGATTTCAAACTCAAAAATCCCATCACTCCCCAAAAAATGGTCAAAACAATTGATATAACCCGTCCCCGAACAACAAACAAGAAAATTTCAGGACATGAGGAAGCAAAGGGCGTCGCTGACGGCCCTTGGTTGTGGCTGTTTTCTCCGACGGCCTTTTCTACTGTCTACGGGCAAGTTTGGGTAACATAGTTAACTGAGATGCGTCTCCGACGACCCAGGAGAGCATCGGCGACGGTGCCGGCATCTCTCGATTTCCGTTTTGTCCATTCCTCGCTCCTGGTTGACCCGTTTTCCATCCCGGTGCTCTGTAAAGCTCCCGAATAGCTCCTTAAACTCCATTAGACCTACAAAACACATTTCCAATTAAAAGTAGGCCATTCAAAACTAAAATTGTTGTAAAAACATAAACTTAAACATAACAGAACACCAGTTTTCGACCACGCATCACTCCGGAAAATTCTTCCATTGCCATAATAAACAAAAATGGTGATAACGGATCACCTTGCCTTAAGCCCCTATAACAAGAGAACTCTTAGGTCAGGGATCTGTTCACTAAAACTGAAGCTTTACCGGTGGTGACCATCATCATAACCCACTTCCTCCATAAACTTGGGAAATTCATTTGCGTCATAATCGAGTCCAAAACTCCCAATTGAAAGTATCGTATGCTTTCTCTATATCCACCTTGTATATCATACCGGTCTTTTTCCTCTGCTTCAACCATGGTATAATCTCGTTAAGAATCAGCGGCTCTGTAAAGCTCCCGAATAGCTCCTTAAACTCCATTAGACCTACAAAACACATTTCCAATTAAAAGTAGGCCATTCAAAACTAAAAGTTTTGTAAAAACATAAACTTAAACATAACAGAACACCAGTTTTCGACCACGCATCACTCCGGAAAATGCTTCCATTGCCATAATAAACAAAAATGGTGATAATGGATCACCTTGCCTTAAGCCCCTATAACAAGAGAACTCTTAGGTCAGTGATCTGTTCACTAAAACTGAAGCTTTACCGGTGGTGACCGTCATCATAACCCACTTCCTCCATAAACTTGGGAAATTCATTTGCGTCATAATCGAGTCCAAAAACTCCCAATTGAAAGTATCATATGCTTTCTCTATATCCACCTTGTATATCATACCGGTCTTTTTCCTCTGCTTCAACCATGGTATAATCTCGTTAAGAATCAGGGCTCTGTAAAGCTCCCGAATAGCTCCTTAAACTCCATTAGACCTACAAAACACATTTCCAATTAAAAGTAGGCCATTCAAAACTAAAAGTTTTGTAAAAACATAAACTTAAACATAACAGAACACCAGTTTCGACCACGCATCACTCCGGAAAATGCTTCCATTGCCATAATAAACAAAAATGGTGATAACGGATCACCTTGCCTTAAGCCCCTATAACAAGAGAACTCTTAGGTCAGGGATTTGTTCACTAAAACTGAAGCTTTACCGGTGGTGACCGTCGTCATAACCCACTTCCTCCATAAACTTGGGAAATTCATTTGCGTCATAATCGAGTCCAAAAACTCCCAATTGAAAGTATCGTATGCTTTCTCTATATCCACCTTGTATATCATACCGGTCTTTTTCATCTGCTTCAACCATGGTATAATCTCGTTAAGAATCAGCGGCTCGTCCAAAATACTTCTATTCGCCAAGAACGTCGTTTGTTCCTCGGAAATGAGTTTGTGGATGACCTTCTTCAAACGGTTTACAAACACTTTGGATATAACCTTATTTATACACCCAATCAAGCTAATGGGTCTATAGTCCGATAATCCCCCGGGATCCCCACACTTCAGAATCAAAGCGATAAATGAGGATGTACATCCCGCGCTAATCGTGCCCTTATGATAAAAATATTCAAAAAGCTTCTCAAAATCTGAATGTAGTAACCCCTAACATAGTTTAATAAAATGGAAGTTGATACAATCCGGGCCCAGAGCTTTATCCCCTTCGCATTCCCAAACCGTGCTCTTGATTTTGGAAGGCGAAAAGGGAGCCACAAGTGTGTTTGCCTCTTCTCCGGAGATGGAGTTAATGTTATGACAAATCAATGACGGCCTTATGCTAATTGGATGCTTTAACTTTCCTGCAAAAAAAAGCACAACTCTCATCTTTGATTAATGTAGGACGAGTCTCCCATGTACCGTCAATCCACAGACTGTTGATGCGGTTGTTCGTCAAGTTTGCGTTAATCACCCCATGAAAATATGCCATATTTTCATCACCGTCAACCGCCCACCAGACTCTTGACTTTTGTTTCAAGTCAATGGTTTTCAACCTATCCGCATCCATAATCCTTTCCTTGCACGTAATTCTTTCATGAAGTTCATGGAATGAAAGTTCTTTGGATTCGGCTATGACTTCTAGTTCCTCCAGCCTCTTTAGTTTTTCCTTGTAAACCCTTTCACTGGATGCTTTAACCGCTACCACCCATGTTCTTAGCTTTTTTTTTCAACCACCTGAGTTTTCTTGCCAGTCTCACATCCACTGCTCCTTCGAACCAAAGCTAACTGAGCCTAGAGACACTGTCTTTCACTAGGGTCATTTCGAGCATACACGTTAACGATGTTCAAAGCAACCCCGGTGGCTACTAAGTATCCATAAATAACCAGATAATTCATTTTCTTAATCACCCTGGTCCTATGAAAAAACTGTTGGGTTCCACATTGATAACAACCCCCCAGATCACTCCACAGCACTGCCGTATCTAACTCAAATCTGGTACGACCCCAAAACCCGCTGACAAGAAACCTGCTGTTATCCCCTAATTTCGTTCTTGAACTGCTAAAAAATGCACCCCATGTGTTATTTTCAATCCCTTAACCCATTCCACTTTTCTGGAGTCCTTGACTCCCCTTAGGTTTACAGACAAGAAATTCATTGAGGCACTTCTATTCTACCCTCACCCGAGGCCTGATTCTGATAACCTTCTAATCAAAGCCGACACTCGAACCAACTTCAATAGTTGCCTCTGATTCAATCCCAACAGCCCTATCAATACCTAGAACGTCACCATCACCATTCACATGCTGAGAAGGTAGGTTTGAACCTGGAATTGCGACCTCTTATGCTGCCGGCTCCATCTGGACATCGGCCGGCGACCTTGTTTAACGCTCTTGAGACTCTTCCAGTCTTACGTTATCCACACCGACATCAGGTGCTTTGCTCTGTACAGGTGTAGGAGTGTTGAGGTCAAAAGACCCACTGCTTCTGATCCCTTTTCCAAATTGGACCGGGCTTAAGTTAGACAAAAGCACTGGATGTGGGTCTAGAATATCATTAGATGGGGTTCTGCACCTGGGCTACTTTATAGAACCAAAAGGACCCGAGCCCAATTCTCCAGCAATACCTACTTTGAATCCCATATCCACATGTGTAGGACCCACCCCATTATTGTTATCAGTCTGTGCATGATCAATCCCCATAGGGTATTGTGCCGCCTGTTAAGTTGCCACCCTTCCCCATGTAAAGTATGATTTCCCCCTGCAAACCTAATCCTTTAGCCGATTTTTCGACTTCTTCTGTCGGAGGCATCTGTTCATTTTCTACCTGATCAACACCGGAGTTGGCGTTGCCGGAGACCGGCAAGAACTCGTGATCATCAACCTCATAGTCCTGGTTCACCATCGAAGTAGGGGATCGCCCCGATGACCCACCTTGCGCCGATGACAAGCAATCCAAAAAACCTCCAACCGACCTATTCTCTTCTAATACCCAAGCCGAGTATTTTTTATCGACCCAACAAACTTTAATCTCCTCCTCAATCCGTGATATGCGAGATGTTAGAATCCCACAATACCCATCAACGTTATTAATGGAGTCCCATGTGAAAGAAGACTTATCCACCACCCTCCCAAATTTATCTTCAATACGATAAAAAAGATTTTTGTCCCTCAGGTGCATGGGGACGCCAATGATTTTTAGCCATGCCAGCCGATTGAATTCCATATCCTGACCAACCCATAAAACCGCCAACGAGCAGAAACTGTCCCAGAGTTCTGCCTCCCTGTCAATAAACTCCATTGCTAACCTTTTTTTCTTTGAAAACAATGAGGCATTTGAGACCAACCAAATATCACACTGGATTTTCCAAGTAAACACCTTCGAACAACATGGGGCGGATCTTTGGAAAACCATTAACATCGAGGAGCTCTATAATCACAGACCGCAAAATGCAATGCTCTGGATATAGGCTTATTATATTGCCGCAATCACCGAAACCTTTTGCTCAGGTTTATTTCCGACACACCCCATAGCCGCCTCCATGTACGTCTTGTCATCCTTCCTATTTGCTGGTGCCACCCCATGAGGAATTGGTTGCCACTGTTCATGTCTAAGACTCGGGACCGGGTGTCTAAAGTCTTGTCTCATCTGCACCCTAGGCATCTGTGGCGCTCCATTGTCAAACTTTTGATGCCGAGGGTGTCTTCGATTATCTTTGCCGAACCTAACGACCGTTATGGATAGTTTCGCCTTGAAAATCTTCACGCTATTCATCCCCAACACCACCTCCTCCATATTCTACACCCCCTCATATCGAACGAACCCGAAGAAATTACCCCTTACATCCTTTTTCTTTGCTACGTAAGCATCCTTAACCCTTCCATGAGGAAGAAATGCCTTCCACAATAGATTCCTCGTGTTACCTTCCGGCAAGTTTGTGACATAAATGTGGCTATAGGCCGCCCAGCTCCCCGACGGCAATTATTGTCCGACCACTCTTGCTCACTCCCTCTCAGCATATTGCCGCAAATGTATTAAGTTAAAGGTATATATATATATATATATATAGGATAAATAAAATCTTTTCATTATTAAAGGTTAATTGACTATGTCACAAATGGGTATAAAATGAAATTAATATATATCTTAGCTCTATTAAATTGAAAACACATTTATTAATCATAAATCAGTGTAGCTACAAACCTTAATATTATCTCATCTATAAAATTTTAAACGCTAAGTTCTCTCCATCTATAATTTTAGAACATAATTCAATAAAATCATAGTCTTTTTACAAGATAGTCATCTGTTTAGTTGCCTTTTTTAGCTTTTATTTATATGTTAGAAAAACTCATATATCGATTTTATATATAATCTCAGATATGGATGACAATATATTTTTTTTTTGTAATTTAAACTATTTTTGTTTTAGAAGTACCAAATTCATAGTTTTTTTTAAATTATCGATCATTATGTATATTTTTAATCATAAATTAGAATTATATATTAATTATTATATATTATTAATGAGTTATATATTATTAATGAATTAAACATGAAAATGCCATGTGGCATTAATTTAAAATAGGTTAGAGGAGAGAATTTCATGTAGCCCTAGATGTAATATTTTATTAGTACTAGTAGTAAATCCGTGTGCAAACACGGGTGGTGTTTAGAAAAGCATGTATACCATATTTTATACACTTTTTAAGATTGAATATATGTATTGACAGTAGTTACAAACATGTGTGCAAACACAGGTGATTTTTATACAAAATAAATTTTATAAAGAATGATTTTTCCAGCTATAAAACACGGGTGGTGTTTAGAAAACCACACATGCCACATTTTATTAAACAAAGAATGATTATACATTTTTTAAAGGGTTTTAAAAAAAATAGACTATACCAAAAGGGAACATTCATTAGATAACAAATAAAAGGGAACATCTTTTAAATAACAAATAATAACAATCGAGCACATATTATTCTATATTCCATGATCGTAAATCTTGAAACATATCTTGATACAAGATCCTTCATTGTTGCGGTATAGCGTTCCATAAATCTTTCATCTTCATTTCTTAAAATACAACCTTCATCACATGATCCTACATACGGAATAAGATGAAACTGGTTATAATATGCTTCAACTTATTTTTTAACATACGTGTTAAACAGATAGTCTGATACATAGATGAACACAATCATTAAACAACAACAATTCATCAAAACATGTATGAACCGTTAACTAATAACAAATCTGCATAACACCTCTTCATTAAGCAATTATAACGCATCAGAATATACATATATATACACACACACACACACCTGAACTTCAACTGATTTTGAAATATGTCAACCTATCTACTAATTGTTTGTAAGGTCTGCTCACAAGTAAATCTTTCCAGCAATATAGAGTTGTTAGATCTTATCCAATAAAGATCAAGAAACGGATTAAACAACAACTTACCATAACCAATAGATCCTTTGTATTCGATAACCTGATGAACAAAGATAAAAATAAAATTAAAATCTAAAAATGAAATGAATTTCTGTAATCAAATCTAAGCAATCAAAAATATTTTTACAACAACTAGGATCATACTACTTAGATTTTGGTCTGTCATGTACACATATATATTAGTGTTTGCAATCGATCTATAGAGCATAAAACAAATAATAATTTGAAACAACAAATCTTTAAACTCATAAAAATAAGTATTAAAATACTAACAAATACATATGGAAAAAAACTACTCAGACATTTAAACTCTAATATCAAGATTCAAGAAACTTTAACTTCAATTCCATCAAGCACTGAACCTCTCGATGTATGTCCTTGATCTTTGTCATGAACTCCAGATATCTATCTTCACACTCTATATTACTTGCAACACACAAGTCACGAACGGAAGTCGTCGGCATCGCCCTCAGGTTTCTCGAAACCTGGTCTCTCGTCAGCAGACCAAGTTGCAGTCCGTTAAATCACCTCTTCAGCTCTTGAAGGGTAGACCTATCAGCATAAGCTTGGTCTTCGATTTGTTTAATAAAGTGTTACTTTAATTCGTCAGATTGTGCAGAAGTATATGATGCCATTTTAATGTATTTCTAAGAATTGATGCAAAACAATAACAGTTGCTCTTCTATTTCACTGAATGAAACGGTGTATGATAAAAAAACATTTGAATTGGCGATAGTATTATATAGTGAAATATTTACCAGCCTAAAGGTCAGATTTAAATGCAAGCATTAAATAAAAATTTATATATAAAAACCATATACATTTAATGATTTAAGAGGGAAAAACGTGTACATTTAATATAAACATGTACATTCATATTTTAAAACCCGATGCATTTAATGCAAAACCTTTCAAAAATGAGTTTTCATGGGAAAGCAAGTAAAATTAAATATCTAGAAACCCAAAGGACAAAATTTAGACCTTCAAATACAGGTTAGTTGAAAACATCAACAATTCACTTTTATAAATCTGTTCATCCAAAAACAAACCATCCAAAAACACTCACACTATTTCTAAACGGCAAACAGATACTTCTACCACTGGGCAGATACTAACGCTGTTAAAATGGAATTTTCAAGATGGTCACTCTAAGAGCAGAGAACAGATGAAGAACTCAACCAAAAAATTGCTATGGAGAGTGATAATTATTATAAGCAAACCTAGAGTAGCAATACACTGCTGGATGAAGTTGTCCATTCTCCTCAATCAGAGTTCAAAGATAAAGCAGAAGAGTTTATCACAAAGCTGCTGAAACAGGATCAGAATACTTGTGATATGCTAGCTGATCTGCAAATTAAAAGAAAAAAAATGAAACTGCTTGAAAGAAGGTGACAGTCATAGATATCCTAGAAAGTGTTAATTGTAGCGTATCATTTTTAATATTTTTCAAACTCAGAATTCTATAATACTATTAAATATCGAATGAAGAAATTTAGACTTTACCCTTAAATTTCTGATATAACTTATCAGTGGTATATTAGCAAACAAAGTATGACATACACAAATAACGTATTGATTTCAAACATTCCATCTATCAAATGTCAAAATTTAAACAAAGTAAAACGAAAACATCGTACTGATAGTCCAAAATGAAGAATTCGTCTTTACAGGCGAAGACAGATCATGCTGCATACAATCAATCAAAATATCAGTTACACAAGTTTAAAATCTTATCATTTACCAACAGTTTCACGTCGTGTGACAACCTTGCGTGATTCCATCAACTCTTTTAGCTTTTTGGTAGCTCTTGCAGGCTCTTCTGCTTTCCTTTGACAAACCTACAGTTGGTCCGAATTAACCATCATTTACAACTTCATTTGTGAAAGCACGTTTAAAAGTAAAATCGACACCTGTGTTTGGCATTGATACAGAGCTTTCAATTACTACAATTCAATTTCACTCTTACTGCAATCTTTCTTTACCAACTTAAAAATATATATGAAAGATTTAGTTTCACAGTTTTATATATGTATATACTAATAATTAACCAAAATTAGCAACCAACACAGTAACCTAATCACAGATCAAACAGTAATACTGATATATCATTGAATTATTAGTGTTAAATTGTTATATATATTATCCTTTGTCACATCCCAAACATTACAATATCATAAGTTCACACATCTACTTTAAACTTTAAAAAACAATATGAAAAAAACATAGAAAAAGAGGCAACACAAGCCAATTTATTACATAACACGACTTCCTATGCAGTTAATATCGGTGGTATATCGGTACCGACATTATTAGCGATATTGACCGTATAGCCGATACATCACCGATATAGCTGATATATCATTGAATTATTATTAGTGCTAAATTGTTACTATAAAAATTTCGCATTATATTTAAATTAGCGATATCTTACCGAGATAACCTATATCTGATATTTTACCGCGTCAACTACATAGACGGCTTCATAAGCTCAATCTACATGTCAAAATTTAAACAAACTAAAATGAAAACATCGTACCGATAGTCCAAAATGAAGAACCCTTCTTTACAGGAGAAGACAAATCATGTTACATACAATCAATCAAAATATCAGTTACACAAGTTCACAATCTTATCATTTACTAACAGTTTCACGTCATGCGGCAACCTTGCGTGATTCCATCAACTCTTTTAGCTTTTTGGTAGCTCTTGCAGCCTCTTATGCTTTCGTTTGACAAACCTACAGTTGGTCCGAATTAACCATCATTTACAACTTCATTTGTGAAAGCACGTTCAAAAGTAAAATCGTTACCTGTGTTTGGCGTTGATACAGAGCTTTCAATTTCTGCATTCAATTTCACTCTTCTGCTATCTTTCTTTACCTGCTTAAAAATATATAAAAAAGATTTACTTTCACAGTTATATATATTTATATACTAATAATTAACCAAAATTAGCAATCAACACAGTAACCTAATCACATGTCAAATAGTAATGCTAATATATCATTGAATTATTAGTGTTAAATTGTTATATATATCATCCTCTATCATATCCAAACATTACAATATCATAAGTTCACACATTTACTTTAAACTTTAAAAAACAATTTGAAAAAAATAGCAAAAGAGGCAACACAAGCCAATTTTTACATAACACGGCTTCCTATGCATTTAATATCGGTACCGATATTATCGGCGATATTGACCGTATAACCCTTACATCACCGATATAACTGATATATCATTCAGTTGTTAGTGTTAAATTGTTATATATATATATATATATATATATGTATATATATATTTGTATATATATTCAGCATTATATTTAAATTACCGATATCTTACTAAGATAACCTATATCTGATATTTTACCGCGTCAACTAGATAGACGGCTTCATAAGTTCAATCTACATGTCAAAATTTATACAAAATAAAACGAAAACATCGTACCGAAAGTCCAAAATGTTTACAGGCGAAGACAGATCATGCTGCATACAATCAAAATATCAGTTACACAAGTTTACAATCTTATCATTTACTAACAGTTTCACGTCATGCGGCAACCTTGCGTGATTCCATCAACTCTTTTAGCTTTTTGGTAGCTCTTGCAGCCTCTTCTGCTTTCGTTTAACAAACCTATAGTTGGTCCGAATTAACCGTCATTTACAACTTCATTTGTGAAAGCACGTTTAAAAGTAAAATCGTTACCTGTGTTTGGCGTTGGTACAGAACTTTCAATTTCTGCAATTCAATTTCACTCTTCTTGCTATCTTTCTTTACCTGCTTAAAAATATATAAAAAAGATTTACTTTCATAGTTTTATATATTTATGTACTAATAATTAACCAAAATTAGCAATCAACACAGTAACCTAATCACATGTCAAATAGTAATACTAATATATCATTGAATTATTATTGTTAAATTGTTATATATATCATCCTCTATCATATCCCAAACATTACAATATCATAAGTTCACACATTTACTTTAAAATTTAAAAAACAATTTGAAAAACATAGCAAAAGAGGCAACACAAGCCAATTTTTTACATAACACGGCTTCCTATGCAGTTAATATCGGTACCGATATTATCGGCGATATTGACCGTATAACCGTTACATCACCGATATAACTGATATATCATTCAGTTATTAGTGTTAAATTGTTATATATATATATATATATATAATATATATATATATATATATATATATATTCAGCATTATATTTAAATTACCGATATATTACTGAGATAACCTATATCTGATATTTTACCGCGTCAACTAGATAGACGGCTTCATAAGTTCAATCTACATGTCAAAATTTATACAAAATAAAACGAAAACATCGTACCGATAGTCCAAAATGAAGAATCCGTCTTTACAGGCGAAGACAGATCATGCTGCATATAATCAAAATATCAGTTACACAAGTTTACAATCTTATCATTTACTAACAGTTTCACGTCATGTGGCAACCTTGCGTTATTCCATCAACTCTTTTAGTTTTTTGGTAGCTCTTGCAGCCTCTTCTGCTTTCGTTTAACAAACCTACAGTTGGTTCGAATTAACCATCATTTACAACTTCATTTGTGAAAGCACATTTAAAAGTAATATCGTTACCTGTGTTTGGCGTTGATACAAAACTTTCAATTTCTGCAATTCAATTTTACTCTTCTTGCTATCTTTCTTTACCTGCTTAAAAAATATATAAAAAAAGATTTACTTTCATAGTTTTATATATTTATATACTAATAATTAACCAAAATTAGCAACCAACACAGTACCTAATCACAGATCAAACAGTAATACTAATATATCATTGAATTATTGGTGTTAGATTGTTATAGATATCATCCTCTGTCACAACCCAAACATCACAATATCATAAGTTCACACATCTACTTTAAACTTTAAAAAAACAGTTCGAAAAAAACATAGAAAAGAGGCAACACAAGCCAATTTATTACATAACACGACTTTCTATGCAGTTAATATAGGTGATACATTGGTAACGACATTATCAGCGATATTGACCATATAACCAATACATCACGGATGTAACTGATATATCATTGAATTATTAGTTCTAAATTGTTACATATATAAATTTAGCATTATATTTAAATTACCGATATCTTACCGAGATAACCTATATCTGACATTTTACCGCGTCAACTAGATAGACGACTTCATAAGCTCAATCTACATGTCAAAATTTAAACAAACTAAAACGAAAACATCGTACAGATAGTCCAAAATGAAGATTCCGTCTTTACAGGCGAAGACAAATCATGCTGCATACAATCAATCAAAATATCAGTTACCAAGTTTATAATCTTATCATTTACTAACAGTTTCACGTCAGGCGGCAACCTTGCGTGATTCCATCAACTCTTTTAGCTTTTTGGTAGCTCTTGCAGCCTCTTCTGCTTTCGTTTGACAAACCTACAGTTTGTCTGAATTAACCATCATTTACAACTTCATTTGTGAAAGCACGTTTAAAAGTAAAATCGTTACCTGTGTTTGGGGTTGATACAGAGCTTTTAATTTCTGCAATTCAATTTCACTCTTCTTGCTATCTTTCTTTACCTGCTTAAAAATATATAAAAATTTACTTTCATAGTTTTATATATTTATATACTAATAATTAACCAAAATTAGCAACCAACATAGTAACCTAATCATAGATCAAATAGTAATACTAATATATCATTGAATTATTAGTGTTAAATTGTTATATATATATACACACACATATATATACACATATATATATATGTGTATATATATATATATATATATATATATATACACAATCCTCTGTCACATCCTAAACATTCATATCATAAGTTCACACATCTACTTTAAACTTTAAGAAACAATTTGAAAAAACATAGCAAAAGAGGCAACACAAGCCAATTTATTACATAACACGGCTTCCTATGCAGTTAATATCGGTGATATATCGGTACTGATATTATTGGTGATATTAATCGTATAACCGATACATCACCGATATAACTGCTATATCATTGAACTATTAGTGTTAAATTGTGTTATATATATATATATATATATATATTCAGTATTATATTTAAATTACCGATATCTTACCGAGATAACCTATATCTGATATTTTACCGCATTAGCTGCATAGATAGCTTCATAAGTTCAATTTACAAGTCAAAATTTAAACAAACTAAAACGAAAACATCGTACCGATAGTCCAAAATCAAGAATTTGCCTTTATAGGCGAAGACAAATCATGCTTCATACAATCAATCAAAATATCAGTTACACAAGTTTACAATCTTATCATTTACCAACAGTTTCACGTCGTGCGACAACCTTGCGTGATTCCATCAACTCTTTTAGCTTTTTGGAAGCTCTTGCAGCCTCTTCTGCTTTCCTTTGACAAATCTACAGTTGGTCCGAATTAACCATCACTTACAACTTCATTTGTGAAAGCACGTCTAAAAGTAAAATCGTTATCTGTGTTTGGTGTTGATACAGAGCTTTCATTTTCTTTAATTCAATTTCACTTTTCTTGCTATCTTTCTTTACCTGCTTAAAAATATATAAAAAAGAACTAGTTTCACAGTTTTATATATTTATATACTAATAATTAACCAAAATTAGCAACCAACACAGTAACCTAATCAAAGATCAAACAGTAATACAATAACACAATATAATATATAATATTCAAAAGCATAAAGTATTAACAATATTATATTCACTAATCACTATGTGTATAGATTATGAAATAACCGACTAACTTATAGTGTTAAAAACGTTATTTATTTCATATCTTACCTTTTACGTTGGCCTATATTTCCTTATTCGTAGCTGGTCTTAATTCAATGTAACACTGCTTTAAAAAACCGACACCGGAATATAACTTCATGACTAAAGTTATGGCAGTCACCACCCAAACTCACAACAGCTAGGTGAAAAGAAACACATACACTGGATCATGAACAATCTACAAAGTAAAACATCATAATAAACAATAATAGTTCAACTATTAACAACAGTACGATCAAACAAACCCATTCAGCCTAACATTCAACTAAATTATAGCAAAATCACAAACCAACATCAAGATTCAAGTCCATAAAAATAAAAAAGATTATACCTTTTTAACCATTTCTTGCTACACCTCGTATTTCAAACATCCAAAGGCAAAGCAACTTGTACATCATTCTTCATCTTCCACAATAGTATAAAGCAAACCTGGTGCGTGTGAGGATCATCGTTGTGTGACCAGATGGTAGCAACGGAGGCATGACAACATTGAGTAACAACGCTACCTAACAGCCACGTGTCAATCTCGTCGGAGAATTACGTACTGCACCAGCACGTCGGAGATGGATACGGAGTTCACGGTGGCGGCCGAAGACTCTGGGGCGTCGGTGGTGGAGAACCGATCAAAATCGAGAAATTAAGGTGAAGAAACGTATATTACACGCTTCAATTTAGGGAATTTGAGCTTACTGAAACCCTAAAATCTCGAATTGTATGTGTGTGTAAAAGAGGGAGAGAGAGAGAGTAATTGATTGAAGAAGTGGTTACGAATAATCATGGATGTTATATATGTATATGGTGAATTTTGAATCTGGAGCCAGAATTTTGAATATGGCCAAAGGTTTTGAATTTTGAATGGTAGGCAAAGGTTTGAATTTTGTATAGATAAAATGTATTTTAAATAGATTTTAAAAGATTTTAAATTAAAACTATGATGCAATAACGAGATAAGAAACGCATTGTTGGACCAGTATATGTGATTGCCACATCAGCATGGTGATGTCATGCTCATCTTTTCTTTTATAGTAAGGGGAGATTAGATTTTGTTTTATATGTTTAAAAAATAATATATAAAAGGTTTTAAACACATTAGTCCTAAACATGCGATGCATACGATAGTAAATCACGCATGTTATAAAATTCAAACCCTAATCACGCATGAACAAAATATAACATGCGTGATTAGAGTTTACCCCCATGAGTGATTTTCTGTTCTGTTCATGCGTGATTATATGATTTGTTCATGTGATTATATGATTTGTTTATGTGTGATTAGGGTTTGAATTTTATAACATGCATGATTTAATATCATACACAATCGCACGTTAAGGACTATTGTACGTTAACCTTCATATACATACATATATATATATAGGTAAAGGTTCATGTGAAAATATTTAAAAGTGTGAGAAGGATAAAAAAGATTATGGAGGTGACATGTGTCCCTTTTTATTTTGGTAGTTTAAGGGTATAAGTGCAATTTAACTAATAAAATCTAATTATGGAATGAATATATGCAACCGATTTTTGGCAGTTATTGTAGGGATTTTCGAATTTGAAATAACACCCTAACTCATAAAAACACCACATCATGTATATTGAAGACATACATCTTATAAAGGACAGAAATATAACAAACCATAACTCATAAAAACACCACAACAGTTATATTGAAGGTATACATCTTATAAAGAACACCCTAACATTGAATATAACAGAAATAACACCCTAATATAACATCAGTCAAAATAAAAAAAACACTCGTTATTATGGTGTATTTTTTTTTAAAAAAGAGTTACGTATAAAAAGTTATTGATGTTTAAAAAAGAAGGGGGGAACTTTGCATGTGTATTAATGTTAGTTTCTTAATTTAAAAATATTAAATTTACTTTATACCCTTAATCTAGAAAATTAGTTAGTTTAATAGTCAACATTATTTACAGAATTGCCACTATAATCTCAACCATTAGATTAAATATCTAATGGTTTAGATTCTTTCTTATCATTCTCACACTTTTAAATTTTCTCACTATATATATATAAGGGAAGATTCATTTGAGAAGAAATTTAATGTGAGAAGAAAAAGAAGAAATGGCATAATTGTAAAACATTAAATAGTTTATAACCCCTGTTATTAATTATGTTATCTCTCATTAATAAAACAAAAACATTTTATCCTCCACATTTCAAAATTTATCCCACATATATCTTATACTTATCGGAATTTACCCTACACACATGTAAATTTACCCTACACATTTCAAAATTTATCCTACACATGCTAAAATTTATCCTACACATATCGAAAATTGTCCTTCACCATAAATTATTTTATCTTGAAAAAGTATATTAAAAAACGAGTTACAAGTTTAATTAATTAGCTAATTAATAATAATTATAGATTTACCTATATATCCTTTTTCATAATATTAAATACGCACATTAAATGAAGTAAATGAAAATTTCTATTGGTTTAAAAGTTATTCTTTTTATTTTTACAAAATTTTTCTTTTCATTTAAACTCTCCATTATATATATGTGTGTGTTATTTAAAAGCAATTTTACGTAGTTATCTACGTTAACCGCATAAAGAACTTGTGTGTACATCAATGATATAATCAAATAGGGGGACAAAAGGTTATGTAAGCGTCTTCTGTATCGTACTTAAAGAAACTGTATAAGTGTATTGTGTGGTTCTTACAATTATTAACGTATTATTAGTTTTGAAATGAACGTGAGTACATCTCCCTGCGGGTCTGAATATTTTTTAAAACTCTATATATATTAAGTTTTTTTATATAAATGGTTTTTAAAAAATACAAATTATAAACACTCATTTTTTCTACTTGCTCCAGACCCTTGGATTTTCTATTCCTAGGGACCAACCTGACAATGGCGGATTCATATTATACAGAGGGTGAGTGGGCACATGCCCATCGATATAGTAGAGACCCAAACGCGAATGTTAACTTTATTATACTTTCCTTTTTTGAAAACAGTTAAGGCTAGTTATGTTTTCAATCTATTGTGTTATTTCTGAATATAAGTGTGCCTACATCTCTGTACATAGGCTAAGATAGGATTGCTAACCATTGACGTTGGACTTAAATGTTAGAAATCAATAGAAAGAACTGGACTTAAATGTTAGAAATCAATAGAAAGAATTGCTGAAACTAAACGTGGGACACATCTAATGTAAATGAGATTAGCCAAATGTGAGGAACTCGAAATTTACTTGCTAAAATCAACTCGAAATCGACTCGCTAAAAATTTGAATTTAGCTGAGCTTAAATGATCATGCGTCGAGCGTATACCGGTGTTATTTTAACATAAGCTCATTATTATATATATATGACATGATCGGAGCGTAGTATGATTTTTAATATATTTTTAAGCACTTTTCAATTGTTTGTCAAGCTTTAAATTTGTTAAATATTATATAATACTATCACTCTCTACAACACGCTAGGGCAAATGCACCCATTGTTGGCGTAGTATAGTGATTGTAAGATACCAAGGTCGTCCAATGATATCGTCAATGTCTAATCGAACCAATTTTTGAGAAAATATTTTTATAAACTAAATAAAGAAAGAAACTAAAATAATAAAAGAAACAAATACACAAGATTGAATCACTTGGTTGCGACTCATCTTTTATGTATCCTTTGATTATTTACTCACTTCGGGTTTTTTAATAGATTATTTTTTGTTATAGTGGCATGTCCCTCTTATGGAGGCAACGCTACCCTTAGTCATATTGGTCTGAGTCAGCAGGGTAACAGTCCCACAAGACCGAAATATTGAAAGATAATTAAGTAAGTTATTAATGCAAAATGTGGCATGTCCCTCTTTTGGAGGCAACGCAACCCTAGGCCATATTGGTCTAAGTCAGCAGGGATACAGTCCCGCAAGGCTGATTTAAAGTTTTAATAGTAATTTATTTATAAAGGATTCAAACCGTTCTTACTTCCCCCGATTTGATGATATCTGCCTCAAAGAAAGTCCTAATAAGCTTGAATTAAGTCCTCGCAGGATCTATACACTGAACGAGGCAAGAAATTTATCCAAACCACCCTTCTAACCCCTTTCCAGACAGTTAACGTGCTTTATATAGACCCTAAAGACACGAACGAGTGAATCAACAAAACATGAAGATATGATAGAATAAAGTTCACTTTCAATATAAAACTAGCTATTAAAGTCATTAATACATACCCAATTAAAAAGTTAACAAAAGCTTGGAAATCAAAAGTAATACATAAGTGACTTGTCTTCACCAAGTTATGTTAGAGATTAGCCAAGCATGGTCTTTGTTTGACAAAAACTCTTACGATCAATCTTGAATCCCGAGACTACTACACACTCTAAATATGGATGATGGTGGTATTGTGGTGGTGGAGTGGTGGCAGGTGTGAAAGAAGTGGTTTGTCAATGGATGGATTGCAATTAAACCAAACACCTCTATTTATAGTTTGATACATACGATTTACACGACCCCGTGCCTTCTTCTTCTCTTTCTTCATTATTAAAGCGGTGTCAGTCCGTATGCTTACACGACCTTGTGTATCAACGACACGGCACCGTAGCCCTTGTACTTGTTTTACTATCCAAGATTTGCATGTCTGGGGGTTGACCACGCCCCGTGTCTTTTGTCTGCTTTTGTTTGTCCTTTTTCTTTCTAGAATCTTGAGTGGGGCACGACCTCATGCCTTGGTGGCACGACTTCGTGCTTGTTCTCTGATTTGTTGTTTTTGGTCTTGGGGTGAAACTCGGAGGGTAGGTATGATGTATGAACTCCCCTTTCTTTTGTATTTATGCTGGTTTTTTACCATTAATTTTTTACTTTTTTATATTTCAGCTATTTTAATCCTAAAAGTAAAAAATATATAAAGAAACACATTTTTTCCAACATTAGTACTAAAAATGATTGATTTTATATCTTATTTGATATAATTTATATGTTGCATTTGGTGCATATCAATATAATTTGTCGAGTTCTTAACTACATGGCATTTTTTGATTTTGGGTTTGGTGGTCAAGTTTAACCCCTCTATGCTTTTTGTCTTTTAGCGAAATAGTTTTTTTCCTAAAGTTTTTCGTTCAAGTTTCAAAGTTCTCTGGTTCCTCTTACTTGTCGGTATAAGTTTGATTTCGGACACCAACCTTTTTTTTGACGGTCACATTTGGTTCTTCAATTTTTTTCATCTTTTAGAGAAAGCGTTTTCTTTTTCCCCTAAGTTGCAAAGTTGTCACTTTTGCCCTCCGCTTTTTAATATTTTTATACATTATCTATTTGACCATCTCGACTTGCTAATACGTGTCGATAGAAGTTCGACATCGTCTCGTATTACGTGACAACAATCATTTGGTGTTGTTTAGTCTAGCCGCTGCAACGCAGCGAAATCAATTCTCATTTATTTAATTAAGCTAGCTCCACTATAATCTCGAGCTCATTTAAGCTCAACTCGATTATATTTTTTAGCAAATCGATCTTTAGTAACTCAAGAGCGTATCGTCTCATTTATATTAGTAATAAATGATCTATCTACTCGCTAGTTAGACTTGATCTCTCTCTTAAGCTAAATGAGCAGAGGTTGAGCTTCGGCGAGCTCAGGTTTGGTTGCTCGTTTATACCCCTAAGCTAATTAGTTAGTTTGTTTGAAATATTAGTTTAAAGGACATTGCCAACCAAGTGGCGAAGACTTTTTAGCCAATCCATACTGTGAATAGAAAAAAAAAACTCTGTATTCGCTAGTACAAAAAATTCTTTTAAAGTGGTTTAAATTTTTTATTTGAAGTAGCTTTACATAAAAGCGCAACAAAAACCTAGAAAACCGCTCCAAAGAATATGTACCTCGTGCCACCTTAATAAATCCCTTAAATAACCCTAAGCTGTTATGACTAAACGTTTTATATCTTTACAACGGTTAAAAAGAACCGCTTTGCTTACCAAAGAACCGTTCATTTAAACTTCATTTACAACAGTTTTAAGTCCCGCTTTGTTTAACATATTCTTTTTATACCGGTTCATTAAGAATACTCGCTTTATATGTGCTTAACCCATACTTATGTGTTGCTGTCATATGTACTTAAATTTTATGTACATATAACCAATCATTCATTAAGTTAATATTAATAAGTTATGTTATTAGAACATATGTGCATGACATAACACGTGCACCGAAACAAACCCATATGGTGGGTTGTCATCAACAGCTCACCAAAAAACAAACAAAGAAAGAAACAACCATACATAAACAAACAACAATATATTCATAGATGATATCCTCCAAGTGTTTTCATCACAAAACCACTTTTGAGTTTTGAAAATCATCACCATATAAAAACGTGGCTTCCCAACAACTACCCACCAATTAATCTAGTTTATTACTCTGCTAGTCTTTGGCTTTAATCATTTAACAATGTTAGCAAAGTATTCTATTTAAAAGTGAAAGGATCACGCACAACAGGAATAATTTTTACGAATTGTAGAGAAAGTTTTGACCTTAATCAAACTAATTTAACGGTTCAGGTTGAGTGTTCCTCAAAGCAATAAATTACGTAAGTGAAACAAGTGGGGTTGGGCAAAATAAAAAGATCTAATATTGATGACGTATAACTCTACTTTCTTCATAATTTTCAAGCGACTATAACATTTTCATAAATAATAATAATTTTTTAAATTACACGTATTGATGAGCATTTCATTCTTTTTAAGTTGAGTAACTTATTGCTATAGTTTTCTTAATTTTTTATTTTTTTTAAAATTTTGCAAGCTATAACGTTACGTGATTATATTTCAGTATATAATTACGTACATGTATTTATTCATGAAACAAGTGTAACATTACATGATTATGTATTATTGGGTAATTACGTAACAGTAGTTGATTATGTATTATTACTACGTGATTACATGATTTCATTTTATTATTTATATGAAAACTCACTAACTGATTTCGTAATTACGTACTGACCATAACTGTAATAAAAAAACAAAACATAATATATATATATATATAGGCTAATATTTTAGGTCTAATTACGAATTAAGTATAAACATAATACAAAATATTAACCAATCAACCTATAATACCAACATGATGTCGTACATTATAAATTTAATCATATAATAAAGCATAAACAATAAAGTTCTCATAATTGAATATGTAATCACGTAATAAACATAAGTGTAATAATATCAAGTATAACAAATCAAATTGAATATCTAATAATGTAATGATTTATATTTAATGTGTAATTACGTATTCTGTAAAAAAAAAAAATTAAGAAAACTATATCAATAGCCTAATCAAATTAAAGAGAATGAAATGTTCGTTAATTCAGTATACTTTAAAAAAATATATTATTTTATAAAAATTATAGTCATTTGAAAACCGTGAAGGAAGTGGGTTTATGAGTCAATAATATTGAATCAACCTAAAATACAATTCTCTCATACATTTCTTAACTAATTACTCTCTTATACAATAACCAAATTTTCTTTTATATAAGTCTAGTCCCAAAGAGTTTATATGATAGAATGTTAAATAATGAACTATAAGCATTATTCATCAGAACGGAGTATTCCAATTTATCTAACCGTGTGCATTAATAGGAATCAGTATTGTGAAAATAATTATTTGGAGAAATAACTACTGTAGTATTCTGATAATACTAATCGTTATTTCGAGGAATAATAATTGGATATTAATATTGAAGGGAAAACAAAATATATTTAGAACAAATGGTTATGGGTAATTTTATTATGTAATTATTATAAATAATGTTTACATTTGCTATTGAATGTAACATTCTAAATATGAAACATTGCCGATTAGATTTTTCCTAAAGGGTCACTTAATGATAATTATTAAACTTGTTATTTTAATAATGTTGATTTTTTTATATTAGTACAACAAATTTATAATTCGCGCTTAAACTGTAATTACATCAAACTTTATTTTTTTTTCCGCGCATCGTTAGACCTCACATAACGCCCGATAAGCACATCTAGTTCAAGTTGCAACTCGGCCTGTTTTTCGCGTATGTTGCTAGCCCTTCTAATTAGCTCATTAAGTTTGTTATTTATTCGTTGGTCCGACTCTATAACATCTTCAAGGAATCAACATGTCATTTACGCTATAGCAAAACCAAATAACAACTATATTACAAAATTGAAAGTTATTAGTACGTTGTTACAAATAGGCTCGAAGACATAATTGCAGCTGTTTGTTTTGTTAATGCCATGGTGGTCACAAAGACCGGGAAAACAGCTCATTCATCATCGCCAAGAGGATATAGCCTGAACACATAGACGAAAAGACCCAAAAGGAATATACACACCAAAACAGACAATTTATATTTGAAATTCGCATAAATTTCTATTTGGGCTCAAAAATCTGCCTCAAACCGGTTGCTTTTACTAAGTCTTCTCAAATTTATGAAATCAGATTCAAAACATCAAAACCAATCACACCAACTTTAAATAACAAACCACAAAGACTGTTGTAAATTTATATATTATCAATTAGCAACAAATTCGTTGGCTTACTATTACTCAGAAGCGCGATACGACTGCAAGAAATGTTACTAGCCAAATGACGTGCACCATCATATTAATTATACAATACAGATTCACCATCAGCTAGATCCAAGTCTCTACATAATTGTCACAAACGAGGATGCAAATAACAAACCAACACTTTAAATACCTGATGTATTGAATAATACATCTATTTATCGTGTATAGTTTGTATAAGTTTCGTTAATGTTCGTTTCAGTTTTATAAGAATTTATCTACTTTTAATCCAATTATGTTTCGCAGATCTTGGTTCGTGGAAGTAGCTGAAAAGAAGAGAAAACAAGTTAAAATGTTGAAGAAACCGAGTCGGGTCGTAGTTGGAAGTCGAGAGAAGAAACGAATAGAAAAAAATTGGAAAATGACTATCTGGCGGCCGCGACCGCGCCAAATCAATCCTCTAGCGGGTGGCGAGATGAAGAAGGAAGTCCGGGAAATTATGACACGGTCGCGGGGCGCGACCGGGTTGCATGGGCCTCTCGCGGCCAGCGAGAGGGCTATTTCAGCAGAAAGAAACGTAAACTGATCAGTGTTTGGTTGAATAAGGTTATATATATATATATATTAGATTTTAACTCTAATAACAACACTTAGACGATTTTGAAGAACTAGAGGTGATTTTTGGAGATCTTGTGCTTGTTCTTGAAATAGAGATTGCTCGGGAATTATTGGGGTTGAAGCATTGAAGCAAGAAGCTTAGAGATCAAGAAATTCTGGGTTTTGTTTACCGATTTTTCCATTCTTTAGCTTTCTTTTTCCTATTCGATGAATTCAGTTTTTAAACCTAGTTTACTTATGTTTAAGACAATGATTCTTGGCTAGATTTCTTATTACTACCTAGGTTTTGATGATTTATTATTAAAGTTTGGATTTTTATTGAATTAATGATGTGTGTATAGGATTTTTAATAAAGTAGTTAACTTTGACAAATTGATTTGGTGTATTTGCATGTTTTGAATTGGTTATTGATTGTTTAATTGTTTCACATAGATCTAGTTGAATGTCTTTCAAATAATAGGTTTATGTTGATTGTCGAGTCTTAACGAGTTCGAGTAATCTTTTGGTAAATTGGCCAATAAACCCTAGAAACAATTAAGTGAAAAATATAATTAAATCTTAACATTATACTAAACTTAGTTATTGAGAAATAATAGTTTATTAACTGATTTAAATAGGTGAATTGCTAGGATTAAGTTTTGAGAGAAACCCGGTTTTAGTTTACTTGCCATATTTATATTAGTTGAACCAAATTGAAATCCCTAGTTAGTCTAAGCTTTCTATTGAGAGATAGTTGGTTATTTTAGACACTTTATTAAACATTAGATAATCGACAGGAAATCTTATAAACCGGTGAACATATCTTTAGAATATCATAGTTGTCTTCCCTATAAGGGTCGGGAGTCTTGTTCGATATTTATTAGGATTTAGTATCTCAAGATCCCGGTTCCCTATCACATTACTATTCAGTTAAAAGCCATTCAACATTAGTTAGGATTCTAACATAGGTATCGTTCCAATATTACTGAATTAAGTCTTCGCTTCGACTTTCCGTTTTAAGTCGTCGTTAAGTTAATTTTAGGTTAAATATAATTTTAGGATTTTTAGTAAACCCCCCCCCCCCAATATAAAATAATTTAAGTTGTGTCAATAAAATTTAAATAGGGTCATTAACGTAATTAGAGAGTCTCGTGGGTTCGGTATCCAGACTTGCTTAAGCTTAACTACAATTGATCGGTCTTCTTGCCGGTTAGTAGTTTTAGTCGAGTTTAGGAATCTAGAGTATTACTTTGAGTCTAGATTTAGGTTAATTTCATTTATTTTTATTAAACTACTTTTAGTACATCAAGATCCCGGTTCCCTATCACATTATTATTTAGTTAAAAGCCATTCAACATAAGTAAGGATTCTAACCTAGGTAGTCGTTCCAATATCACTTAATTAAGTCTTCGCTTCGAATTTCCGTCTTAAGTCGTCGTAGTTAAGTTAATTTTAGGTTAAATATAATTTTAGGATTTATAGTAAACCCCCCCCCCCCAAAAAAAAATATAAAACAATTTAAGTTGTGTCAATAAAATTTAAATATTGTCATTAACGTAATTAGAGAGTCTCGTGTTGATCGGTCCACTTGATGGTTAGTAGTTGTAGTCGAGTTTAGGAGTCTACAGTATTACTTTGAGTCTTGATTTAGGTTAATTTCATTTATTTTTATTAAACTACTTTTAATATATCAAGTTTTTGGCACCGTCGCCGGGGACTCTCTTTGGCAATTGTGTTAATTACTTTGTTTAGACTTAATTGATTCACACGTGTTTTCCAATTTGTTTGTGTCGTAGGAGTCTAAATAATTAATTAATTTAATTTTTTTCGGTTTTGTATATTTTTCTCAAGTATTTTTTCTGAGTTTTCTTACTTGTCTCGTTTCTGGTTTTTAGTGGATGTCCCATACGTGATCGCAAGGACCTTCGCTGAAGCCGCCAACGGACACGTCTCTTTCTTCAGCACAAAAGGTTATTACTTCTTCATCCTCATCTTCAGGTTTTTCCGATTCTTCCCGTCCGTTTATACCACCGAACTTTGACTTCACACCGAAGTCCTCACCGCATAGTTCACCACCTCCCCGCATAATCCACCGAAACACAAGCCCACCAGCTGTTTTCCACATGGTTAACAGTCAAACAGTTTACCAGCAAACAACCACCAGTTTCACCAGTGCAAATCTCGTCTTACATCATGACTGCTATAACTAACTCGTGCCAATTTCACGGTCGTGGTGACGAGGATGCGCCCGCCCACATTAACCGCCTTACCCGCCTCAGTCACACCTTTAACATGGAAGGTGCGGGCAACGATGCTCGTTTCCTTTAAGTATTCCCTTTTTCTCTTGGAGGCCAGGTCGCCGTCTGGCTTGACTCACAACCGGCTGGCACCTTTACTACTTGGACCGCCCTTCGAGATGCTTTCCTTAAGAAATATTTTCCACCTGCCAAAGCATCTTGTATTCGCGATCAGATCCATTCATTCATGATGGAACCTACTGAACCCTACCATTTAGCATGGGAGTGTTTCCAAACCTTAGTTTCCTGTTGTTCTCAACACGGTCTGCCTGATTGGGCACTTGTATTCTACAACAGTCTAACCCCCGAAACCCGAGCCCGATTTGACACTTCTGCTGGAAGGCAACTTATGAGCAAGAAGACAGTTGTTGAATGTAATGACCTCTTCGAGAGCTTCGCGCATTCTGATATAGATTACAACCCTACCAGCAGGAATTCGATCCCTGTTTCTCGTACCACCCCGGTCAATCGGGGAGTACATTAAGTTAGCTTGGAAACGATGGTAGTTGCTGCACTAGATAGTTTTAAGCGAGGGTTACTAAGGAAACACAAGAGTTGAAAAAGAAGGTAGATAGATGTGAGGTATGTAGAGGCGGTCATGATACTATAGAATGTCCTATGCTAACTATCGAGCAAGTTGAGTTCATCACGGGTCAGAATCGAGGCCAAAAGAACCCCTATAATAATAATAATAATAATAATAATAATAATAATAATAATAATAATAATAATAATAATAATAATAATAATAATAATAATAATAATTCTAATTATAACTCTAACTGGCATAATAATAATAATTTTCGTTCTTCCGGTAATCCTCCTGGTTTCCAATCAGGTCAATATCAAAACAGCGGGCAGGGTCATTACTCTATTGGAGGTTCAGGTCAACAAGGTCAGTTTAGTGGTGTGGGTTCAAACCAAGAGAGTCAAAACAGGAGTGGAGGTTTGGGAGGTAGTTTGGATAGGATCGAGGAACTTTTTTCTCAGTTAGTGGTTAAGGATCAGGCTACTCAGAAAACGTTAGCGGGGCATGATCTTCTCTTAAAGAATCAACAATCCGCACTCCTAGATCTTCAAAGGTCCATAGGTAGTATCGCTAAGCAACTACAAGAACAACCACATGGTCAGTTCTCGGGTAACACTCAACCTAACCCGGTGAACCAACAGCGATAACCACCCGTAGCGGTAAGAGTTTAGGAGAAATGGTTAGGGAGAGTATAAAGATAGAGTATAAGGAGGAAGAAGTAGATGAAGAGATAAAGATGGAGGCTCCACCTAGGGTGCAAAATAGGCTAGAACCAGAAAGTACCGCACCAAACCGTGAGCCTCAAGTCGAGAGTAGAGTAGAAAAGAAACTGGTAGATGTTAGGCCGTCACCATACGTAGATCATTCACGCTTTCCCTACCCCGCCTGCCTTAAGCAACAAAAATATGCTAAGGAATACAGGAACTTTCTCCATATGTTCACCCAGCTTAAAATCAATCTTCCTTTCATTGAGGCCCTCCAACATATGCCAATATACCACAAGTTTTTGAAAGATCTTCTTAAACGCAAGGACAGGCTGGGAGAGCTCTCAAATATTCCTTTGACTGGAGGATGTTCCGCTGTAGTTTTGAATAAGTTACCGGAAAAACTCATCGACCCGGGTATCTTCAACATTTCGTGTTTCTTTGGTGGTTCCATCGCTCATGCTCACGCATTAGCCGATCTAGGTGCTAGCATCAACTTGATTCCATTCTCGTTCTATGAGAAATTAGGTTTAGGAGATCTTACTCCCACCCGTATGTCACTGTCATCATTCGATCGATCAGTTAAGTATCCTCAGGGAATCATAGAAAACTTGCTAGTTAAGGTCGATAAATTTGTTTTTCCCGTTGATTTTGTTATCCTAGATATGGAGGCTGATGAGAGAGTGCCCATCATCCTAGGTTGTCCATTCCTCCATACCGCAAAGGAAATTATCGATGTCCATGACGGTAAGATTCCACTCCGTGTTGGGGATGAGAATGTCACTTTTGAAATTACTAGGTCAATGCCACATCCTAGCGGTGGAGATAGTGATAGTGGCCCATGTCATTCCGTCTATTTTCTCAATTCATTCATGTCGTGCGTAGATCATTGTCTTGAATATATTAGTGGAGCGGATTTAGTGAATGAGTGGATAGTTGACAAGGAGATTGAAGAAAAGGACATAGAGGATGACCCACTTTGGGTCCCCGAAGCGTTAGACTTTTGTGAGATTCGTGAGGCGAGTGAGAAAACAACCATAGAGACTCCGGCCCCTTTAGAGCTTAAGGTCCTTCCTTCACACCTAGAGTATTTTTTCCTAGGAGAGAGTTCAAGCTTGCCTGTCATAATTTCTTCGAAATTGACGACGGAGGAGAAGGTGAAGTTGATCTATGTTCTGAAGGAGAACAAGGAAGCCATGGCGTGGAACCTATCCGACATCAAGGGAAAAGCCCAACATTCTATACTCACCGGATCCTCATGGAGGATGTCTACAAACCGGTGGTACAACCTCAATGACACTTCAATCCGAATATGCAAGAACTAGTCAAGAAAGAGGTTCTGAAGTTGATGGAAGCTGGGCTAATCTATCATATATCAGATTCTTCCTGGCTGAGTCTAACTCAGGTTGTTCCTAAGAAAGAGGGAATGACAGTGGTCATGAATGAAAAAAATGAACTCATCCCATCATGTACGGTCATCGGTTGGCGTTTGTGCACCGATTACCGAAAATTAAATGATGTTACCCGAAAAGACGATTTTCCACTTTCGTTCATCGACCAGATGCTAGAGCATCTCGCGGTGCAACAGTTCTATTGTTTCCTCGACGGATTTTCTGGCTACTTCCAGATCCCTATCGCCCTGGAGGATCAAGAGATGACAACCTTTACATGTCCATACGACACATGCCTTGGATTATGTAACGCCCCATTGACATTTCAGCGGTGCATGGTCACCATCTTTCAAGATATGATCGAGAATTCGATGGAGTGTTTCATGGATGATTTTTCTGTCTATGGAAATTCTTTCGATCAATGTCTTAGTAATCTTGAAGCTATGATGAAGAGGTGTGTGGAGACGAGGTTGATGTTAAACTGGGAGAAGTGTCACTTCTTGGTGACGGAGGGGATTATGTTAGGCCATAAGATATCTAGAGCCGGCATAGAGGTAGATAGAGCAAAAATAGATACCATTAGTAGACTTTCTCCACTGACAACTGTGAAATCCATTCGCAGTTTCCTTGGTCATGCGGGTTTCTATCGACGATTTGTTAAGGATTTCTTCAAAATCACACGACCCATGACCCGACTCATTGAGAAAGATGTTCCTTAAGGCTTTTGCTATATTAAAGGAGAAACTCGTTAGCGCCCCTATTCTCGTATCACCCGACTGGAGCTTACCTTTTGAGCACATGTGTGATGCGAGCGATTATGCAGTTGGTGCAATTTTGGGCCAAAGACGAGATAAACACTTCCACCTATCTATTATGCGAGCAAAACCCTCAATAACACCCAAGATAATTATACTACTACCGAGAAGGAACTCCTAGCCGTAGTCTTTGCATTCGACAAGTTTCGTTCATACCTCGTTCTTTCCAAGACTGTTGTTTTTACCGATCATGTGGCTTTGCGTTATCTCTTCCAGAAGAAGGATGCAAAGCCTCGTCTTATTTGGTGGATTCTCCTACTCTCTGAATTTGATATAGAGATTAAGGATAAGAAGGGAGCAGAGAATGTATCTGCCGATCATCTATCATGATTAGAAGATCCGAATAGAGAAGAGTTTCATGAGGAGGAAATAGGTGATAGATTCCCTCATTAATCGGTGGAGTTTGTGGCAGCAGAGAGGGAAGGTGCCATGGTTTTCAGATTTGGCAAGCTACCTTACAAATGGAGTAGTTCTTAAGGGTATGACCACTCAGCAGAAGAAGAAATTCTTTAGGGACATTAGGAGGTATATATGGGATGACCCATTTTTTTAGGGTAGGAGGAGATAGGATTCTTCGAAGGTGTTTGAGTCGAGAAGAGGGGATAGAAATTCTTAGGCATGTTTATGAGGGGTTGACGGGAGGTCACCACGGCCCACACGTTACCGCCCAAAAAGTTTTCGATTGCGGTTTCTATTGGCCCTCGGTAGTTAAGGACGTGTTAGAATTCGTTAGGAAGTGCGATTGTTGCCAACGTACCGGCAATATCTCATCTAATGGCGAGATGCCCCAAAATCCGATCCAAATTCTTGAAATATTTGATGTTTGGGGAATCAACTTCATGGGACTTTTTCCCGTCTCTAGCTGGAATCGGTACATCATCGTGGCAATCGAATATGTCTCTAAGTGGTGGAAGCTCAAGCTTTACCTACAAATTATGCCCGAGTGGTGGTGAGATTCCTTAAAAAGTTATTCACTTGTTTCGGTACACCTCGAGTCATCACAAATGACCATGGCACCCACTTTTGTAATGCTATAATGGAAAAGGCATTAGCACGTTATGGTGTCACTTATCGTTTTTCCACCGTTTATCATCCTCAAACGAGTGGTCAAGTTGAGAATGCAAAGCGAGGAGTGAAGAGAATCTTAGAGAAGACGGTAGGCAAAAGTAGAAAGGATTGGTCAGATAAGCTCGATGATGCATTATGGGCATTTAGAACCGCTTATAAGACACCTTTAGGTACCACTCCGTTATGATTGTCTATGGCAAAGCTTGCCATCTTCTGGTAAAACTCGAGCACCGAGCACTATGGGCCCTTAAGACCGTAAATCTAGACCTTACTGAAGCGACTAAGAAACATTATTTCCAAATTCATGAGTTGGAAGCGCTTAGAGATGCAGCCTATGAACGATCATGGAGTATTAAGGAGAAAACTAAGGAGTTGCACGATAGGAAGTTGAAGGGGTTGAAAGAATTTAAAGCCAGATATAAGGTGCTTTTATATAATTCAAGATTGAAATTATTCGCCGGAAAACTCAAATTCAAGTGGATAGGTCCTTATGTGGTTAACGAAGTATTTCCGTATGGGATGGTTGAGCTGAAAGATGGAGCCGATGGAGGCACTTGGAAGGTAAACGGCCATAGGCTGAAGCATTACCTAGGAGGGCTGATAGATTCCACCGAGATGGAGGAAACTCCTCTCGAAGTTCCACCACGCACCATCGTATAGAGTCTTGAGTGAAAACTCAAGTGTAGAGTTTCTATTGTTTTAGTAGTGGTTTACGTTTTGTGTTTATAGTGCTAATGATTGTTTTTTGAAGTTTGTGTTTTGTGTTTTTTGTGTCGTTTAGTCTTTTGCAGGAATACATCGCCCACACGGAGCCACGACTGACGAAGAATTAGAGTTGCAGGTAAGTTTTTCATACAAAGCCCGGGTACTAAGAAGGTTTTTAACAAGTTTCGGTTAAACAAATTTTTTTCTAAGGCATGAACTGGTAAAAAACAACGAAACTTTCTATAGAAAACACCTTCTGGCGCGCCGCGAGAGGATATGCCTTACACGGTCGCGGCCTGTGAAAGACTTACTCTCGAAGACTTCCTTACATGGTCGCGGCCCGCGAGAGACTCCTTAACTCTCTTGCGGGGCGCGAGAGACTCTAACACCAGATCTGTATCTTTTATTTCCCAAATTCTTCACTCACAAACCTAATTGGCTTCACTTTTACCATACGGCCACCACTCTTTCAAGCACCATAAACCGCCCACAACCACCTCCATTCACTCTAATCTTCCAGCACCACTTCACCACATTATTCCTAGTTGATTTCCCACATACAGTTTCCACCTTTCACCATTAAAACAAGTTTTTAAGGGTCTTGCAAGCTATACTTCATTTTCTTAGCTTTTCTGTGTAGATCGACTCTGAGGTATGTGTTTCTTGAAAGTTATGTACTTTAATTTCAGTATTTTTGTCAGTTTATAGTTAGTTGCTTTATATGTTTTGGTGTCGGGTCTTGTTTAGGTTGGATGTTAGTCTCATTGGTCATTTAGGGTCGACTTTGGTTGGGTTAAGTTTGGAGGTTGAGGCTGAACATAGGTTATGGTTGGGTTGGTTTGGGTTCAAACAGTTAGATTTTGAGGATGGATTGGTTTGGCAGGAATGCAACATTGAGTGTGGGGATTCAGGTTGGTAATTTATGCCATAAAAATAGTATCTTTAACAAATTTTAACCCGTTTAATGATATGAAGTTTTACACTATGTTTGGGACACAATGTTGGGTTTTTTAGGCATTTGGGAATTAATTGAGGACAATTTAAGTGCCGGAAGGAGATAGTGTACATTGAGTCTAAGTCTAGTTCGTTTTAGTATTTCTGTCGTGTTTTAGGGTATTTTTGGGTTATGGATATTGGGCAGTTATGAATCTAAAATCTATCGCCCGTACTCAATCTCCATTCGAGTGAGATTTGGTCTAAGAAATTGGTATGTTTGCTAACGGTCACCCAACAATGCATCTATTTTTGTTGTAAATTGTCTTTTCTGGTCATGACCGCGAATGTAATGCTATACGGTCATTGCTCAAAAATAATTTGTGTTTCTAACAGTCTACCTGTTTTTGCTTGTGAATTGAATGTTTTTGCAGAGGTAAGGCGAAGGTAGTTCTAGTAGACCAGGAAAGAAGAAGAGAGGTCCCACAGCTAGATCACGGGGAGACCTAGTGGATGCTCAGCCTTTGCCACCAAACTTCGGGTAGAGGAGAAGTGTCAGGTATAGAAGGGGCGGTGTTTCCCATGGTCAAAGTATGAGATTGAGAGACAGTTCTCTGCTGCAGTTTGAGCTAGACTCGCATGAGAATGAAAGTGTAACATTTGTCAAAAACGGGTTTCCAAAACCCGCTCCGTTTTGTAATCGAATATCAAGTTATAAATGTCACGTTGTGTATTTATGGTTATTTTGATTTTTAATGATACATAATTAATAAACAAACTAAGCTATAAAAATTATTTTTGATAAAAAGTGAAAACAAAATAAATAAAATAAAATGTTGCTGCCGGGACTCGAACCCGGGTCAGCCGAATTATAACTTCAAAGACTTAACACTCACACGTTTAACTACTCCGCCACTTGTTTGTTTTCTGTCATCTTTAGGAAACAAATAGATTTTATGGACTAAGGTAAATCAATCGATTACACCAATTGTAACTGAAATCGGTTATCAAACACTCAAAGACGATCTGGATACTCGCGATTCAACGAGTATAACCGATAAACTGATGATTCCAATCAATGCTGCCGTGAATGTAACTTGAATTCGGAAGTGAATCGGTTTACTAACCGAAAACATTCAATTCTTGGATTACTTCAATCTTAGACCTCTCCTGCGACTCAAAATACTCTGCAAGACCTTCAATTTCATTTCCGCAACTTTACAGTCCACCGGAGAAGCTTAAATCAACTCGCCGGAAAAATTCTGCAAGTCGCCGGAAAACCGAGACTCACATCCACACGGTAATTCCTTCGACTCTTTCTGTTTCAATCATGTGATTAATCGGTCACTAACACAACTCCACCATCAGAATCAATCCTAGTCAACGTTTGTCGAAAGTCCTACCTTCGCCGGAAAACATCTGAAACTTCCGGAAACACACCGAGAACTGGTATGACCTTTCAAACTTCTGTTAAACTTTGATTAAGTGCCTCAACTTCACAAATAATCGAACAAAACTGTTAATTGATTTTAACAGCCAGAGTTCACTTCCAGAACCGACGGACCTCTGCCGGATTTCTGTGAACAACACTGATCGGTACGTCTTTTTCCCCAAACTCTCTCCATTCTTTACCTTTAAATTACTTATAATGTTTGAAAATCGAATATGACATGAATCAGTCAAAAACAGTTGGACTTGGTTTTCTGGGTAAAATTAACGAAGAAGACGAAGACGAAGTATAACATAAGACTAAAAAAATCGATATAATGAATGGGTTAGACACACAGTCCAGCGGTGGACTGTGTGCAAACATATACACATACGGCGCGAGTTCGAATCCTGTCCCAGCTTTACTCTCTATGTAATAAAATGCCTTTTTGATTAAAGCTGAACCGGGTTAACTCCGTTAGTTGTTAAGTATAATAAAAACCGAAATATTAACCAGGTTAGACACACAGTCCAGCGGTGGACTGTGTGCAACACTAAGTCGTACGTCACGCGTTCGAGTCTGGTTAACGGCACCGGTTCGATGATTTAAAATCTTTTTAACAATTGAATTTTGAATAAATCGAATTAGTATATAAATATAATTAAAAACAAGATTATTTCGGGTTAGACACATAGCTCAGTTGGTAGAGCTGCGTGCACGCGTACGGGAGGTCTCGGGTTCGAGTCTCACCCAGCGCATACTTGCACACTGACCGAACCGGTCAACAGGTCAACAAGTCAACGGTCAACGCAAAAATAAACAATTTTTTTTATATTTTTATTTATATAATTTAATTTAAAAATCAATTAAAAATACTTAAAAATAATATTTTTAAAGATAGAAAATAGCTTTAAACTCACAAAAATATATCTAAAAATTCCATTAAAATCCTTAATAAAATCCACTCATTTACTATATTTTTCGTCATTATTTAGGTTAGTAATTCTCGTTGTTCAACTCTCCCGACTCGTGCGCATCTCATCATCTCCATTCAAACGCACCCAATGTGAGTGAATCTTACAAATTCCCCGTTTTAATCACGTTTTGGGGTGTATCATGTGTCTTGTTATATACTATATTTAAACCATTGTGCATACATCATATCATGAACTTGTGTATTCAGCTTGTTTCAATTGTTTGTGTGGTTATTATTAGATGCAATTTATTATTTCAGTACATGAAATTTCATAGGCCGCCGCTCCCCATTACATTATGAGCGTTGAGCATGTTCCCCATTAAATAATGAGCGTGAACCTGGCGTGCCCACATACGATCGGCTCCGTTTGATTGAGCCTTGATCGCACAGACATTTTTCATTTTCAGTACATGTAATACGATCGGCTCCGTTTGATTGAGCCTTGATCGCACAGTTACATTCAGGCTATTTATTGTATGATGTTGGTATGTTAATATATGCTATCACATGTTAATGTATGTTATAGTTGTGATTGCAAATTGCTACTGCCTGATTATCTACATTTGCTCATTTATGATTATGCACAATTTTTCATTGATAAACTAACAAGTAAATCAATAATAAATGTTTATCTAACAAGGTTCACTCGCCAACTTATGTTGCACCAAAAACCCCCATTTTTACACATGATATAGGTGAACCAGCTGCAGCCAAAAACACATAGGATTGGACTAGAAGAATAAAATGATTTAGAGTTTGGGATTGTTATGTTTGGTTTATTTTCTTTGTATTGTATGGACCTGTTTGGAGAAGCTTTAATCAACTCGCCGGAAAAATTCTGCAAGTCGCCGGAAAACCGAGACTCACATCCACACGGTAATTCCTTCGACTCTTTCTGTTTCAATCATGTGATTAATCGGTCACTAACACAACTCCACCATCAGAATCAATCCTAGTCAACGTTTGTCGAAAGTCCTACCTTCGCCGGAAAACATCTGAAACTTCCGGAAACACACCGAGAACTGGTATAACCTTTCAAACTTCTGTTAAACTTTGATTAAGTGCCTCAACTTCACAAATAATCGAACAAAACTGTTAATTGATTTTAACAGCCAGAGTTCACTTCCAGAACCGACGAACCTCTGCCGGAATTCTGTGAACAACACTGATCGGTACGTCTTTTTCCCCAAACTCTCTCCATTCTTTACCTTTAAATTACTTATAATGTTTGAAAATCGAATATGACATGAATCAGTAAAAAACAGTTGGACTTGGTTTTCTGGGTAAAATTAACGAAGAAGACGAAGACGCAGTATAACATAAGACTAAAAAAAATCGATATAATGAATGGGTTAGACACACAGTCCAGCGGTGGACTGTGTGCAAACATATACACATACGGCGCGAGTTCGAATCCTGTCCCAGCTTTACTCTCTATGAAATAAAATGCCTTTTTGATTAAAGCTGAACCGGGTTAACTCCGTTAGTTGTTAAGTATAAAAAAACCGAAATATTAACCAGGTTAGACACACAGTCCAGCGGTGGACTGTGTGCAACACTAAGTCGTACGTCACGCGTTCGAGTCTGGTTAACGGCACCGGTTCGATGATTTTAAATCTTTTTAACAAATGAATTTTGAATAAATCGAATTAGTATATAAATATAAATAAAAACAAGATTATTTCGGGTTAGACACGTAGCTCAGTTGGTAGAGCTGCGTGCACGCGTACGGGAGGTCTCGGGTTCGAGTCTCACCCAGCGCATACTTGCACACTGACCGAACCGGTCAACAGGTCAACAAGTCAACGGTCAACGGTCAACGCAAAAATAAACAATTTTTTTTTATTTTTATTTATATAATTTAATTTAAAAATCAATTAAAAATACTTAAAAATAATATTTTTAAAGATAGAAAATAGCTTTAAACTCACAAAAATATATCTAAAAATTCCATTAAAATCCTTAATAAAATCCACTCATTTACTATATTTTTCCGTCATTATTTAGGTTAGTAATTCTCGTTGTTCAACTCTCCCGACTCGTGCGCATCTCATCATCTCCATTCAAACGCACCCAATGTGAGTGAATCTTACAAATTCCCCGTTTTAATCACGTTTTGGGGTGTATCATGTGTCTTGTTATATACTATATTTAAACCATTGTGCATACATCATATCATGAACTTGTGTATTCAGCTTGTTTCAATTGTTTGTGTGGTTATTATTAGATGCAATTTATTATTTCAGTACATGAAATTTCATAGGCCGCCGCTCCCCATTACATTATGAGCGTTGAGCATGTTCCCCATTAAATAATGAGCGTGAACCTGGCGTGCCCACATACGATCGGCTCCGTTTGATTGAGCCTTGATCGCACAGACATTTTTCATTTTCAGTACATGCAATACGATCGGCTCCGTTTGATTGAGCCTTGATCGCACAGTTACATTCAGGTTATTTATTGTATGATGTTGGTATGTTAATATATGCTATCACATGTTAATGTATGTTATAGTTGTGATTGCAAATTGCTACTGCCTGATTATCTACATTTGCTCATTTATGATTATGCACAATTTTTCATTGATAAACTAACAAGTAAATCAATATAAAATGTTTATCTAACAAGGTTCACTCGCCAACTTATGTTGACCCAAAAACCCCCATTTTTACACATGATATAGGTGAACCAGCTGCAGCCAGAAACACATAGGATTGGACTAGAAGAATAAAATGATTTAGAGTTTGGGATTGTTATGTTTGGTTTATTTTCTTTGTATTGTATGGACATGTTTGGATATTTGGAAATGTAACTTTGACTTTAATAAATATGAAACATATTAGTAAATATCATGAGCTTTGGTGATAACCCAATTATGCCCGGCTCTTATTCCGCTGCGGGTCGGGGTGTGACAGATTGGTATCAGAGCCATGACTATAGGGATATAGGATAGGTTATTAGACCCTTAGAGCCTATACTATAGTTGATTAGAATTTTTTAAGATTTTTGTGTGTTACATGCCAAATTTCATGATGTTTATATGTTTTATGTTAAATGTTACATTCAATGTTATGCAAGCATGTTCATAAGTATATATTATCATATAATGCCTATTATGAATCATATTCTCATAACACATCTTATCCATGAAAGCACACACCACATCATGATTGTTTTTACAATGATTTTTGTGTTTTCAAATCTCATTAAAGTGAGTTCTCATGACGGGCATGTAGTAACTGGAAGGGTACCAGTACCGGTAGTCAGAACGTCCTGTCTAGACTGGCATTCGTATAAATCCAAAATAAAGGACCAGTTTGCCTACCTGGGGACTAACGATGAGAGTACGAAGTACCTATTAGGCCAAAGCATGCTATACCAAACGTCGTGTGAGCTAACACCACTTTGAGTTGTCATTGTGTCTACACCTGGACACATTCCGACCATACATCTCGTAAACATATTTTGTGGTTTGCATTCGGGTGATGCAAGTGTTAAATCGCCAATACTAATGTGAATCCTACCAAGCCAATAGCCATGGGGGCCCACATGACTATACAGGTGAAGGTATGGGGGACATTTGAGGCCCAACATGAGCAAACCCAAGACATCCTATGGATGTAGTTGTATTATTGATATTTATGTTATTTTCATTTTTCATAAAGACACATGACACCTAAAAAGACTCCATAAACTCACAATCTTCTTACGTATGTTCCTGTAGATGTCGTCCAGACAACAACGTAGGGGTAAAAGATCAGGAAGGTCTCAGGAACGCTTGGCCACACACATCGCGAAACAAATGGCCACGATACTGCCTGACATTGTTGTCCAAGTACAACAAGCTCTCGCCACAAATCCCACTAATCCTCCCCAACAACATGACCAGAACATCGATAACCCTCTACCAGCAAGTGCTCATACAAACATTTCAAATCTTGTGATCCTCCTAAATTTTAGGGACCGAAGGTGTCACTGCTCTCCTCCACTGGTTCGAGGAAATGGAAAACACTTTCTTCAACTGCGATTGTCCTGAGGATCGCAAGGTTCGATACGCCACCGGGAGACTATTTGGGGTAGCTCTCACTTGGTGGAATACTGAAAAAGGGAAGAGGGGAACTGATGATGCAATGGCCTTAACTTGAGAGGAGTTAAGGGAAATCATGACTAGGCGTTTCTGTCCTAGGAGTGAAATTAAAAAAGTTGGAGGATGAATTTCATTCTTTAAAACAGAAGGAGGGGGATCATACCATCTAAAACTAGAGGTTCTTAGAGTTGAACCAAATGGTCCCTAACTTGTTCACCCCAACTTATCGCTTGATCGAGCATTATATTCGAGGTCTTCCCTCAAAAATTCAAGATTCAGTTCTCAGCACTTCACCAACAACACTTGAAGCTGCTATGGAACTAGCCACTGAACTGACCGAAAACCGTATTCGAAACGGTAAATTCAAAGAGGAGAAGAAGAAAGCCCCCATTGAGGCTCAAACTTCAAGCCATTCTGGTTCCTCCTCGAAGTTTACTGGTAAAAGGAATCGAAGCACAAGAAACTTCACCGTCACACAAACCAATTACCCTATTCCTGCTGCACCCATTACCCAAGTCGCCCCTTCACCCGCACCACACAAAAGACCATACTCTGGCCCGTTACCAAAACGCAACCGTTGCCAATACCACCATTCTCCTGATCATCCTTGCCAATATTGCACCGGCTGTGGTCGCGCAGGTCATACTGTTCAAACGTGTCGCATACCTCAGCGAACGAACCGCCACCAGCCTTCAACCCAAACCCACCAACAAATAATGGGTCAAGCCCAACAACCCCTACTACTACCACCTACACAACATTTAGCCCAAACATACTATCAACCCAACTATCCAATGGTACAACCTATGCGGGCTTGCTACAATTGTGGAGATCCAAGCCATTTTAGAAACACTTGTCCACGTTTGGTGAACATCATTCATGCCCAAGCTCAAGCAAATCCGGTGAATCAAGCTAACCAAGCTCCACCACCTGCAAGAGGAAGAGCTTATAACATCAACGCCAATACTGTTGAAAATAATAACGGCCCAAACGAATCACCCAACTAATTTTTCCTCGCCAAGAATCAAGACTCAACTCCAATCGTCTAGTTTTAATGTTTTCTTTATGTTATCTCAATCTTTCCGTATTCCGGTTGTAAAATTTGGAAATTTATGTATCCAAGAATTTTAATGCGATTTGATATTACAGTTTTGTTCTATACTCATTGATTTAACATTTATATCATCATACATCTCGACGTATCTCAATCTCACCAATTAAAGATGTTGGCTTGTGTCACACTTTTACATTGACTAACCTCTTCATCATAACCAACGAGAGAGGTACTGTCATCATTTAATCATGTATCATTTCAGAATTGAGACTCAAGTTTGGTTCGTTGTGTTGTTTATGTTTTAGAGTCACATGGAACTGATCATGATTTACTGATAAAGCCAACGAAAATTTGACAAGAATATGGTGGATATGCCGCTGGTACTTCCTATATATAAGTATTCTTGGCAAAGGATCAAAAGCATTACCAGGGGGTTATGAAAAGTTCCGTGTAGGTTTAAATATCGTCATGGTTGAAGTTTTTGTTTTATGATACATACCTTGTCATTACAATTGTATCAGCTCCCTCAAAACTATTATGCATAAAATCGTAAGCGACATCAAAGATCAAAATTCGAGAAGCCCAACATGTTTCAGTAACGGAAGATGATGTACAAAAGGAGCTGTCCTGTGGAGCTGAACTTAAAATTGAAACTAAATCTGACGGTATTCTGTACTACCTAGATCGTATCTGGATTCCTAACCACAACAATCTTCGTGAATTTCTTATGAAGGAAGCTCACAAAACGCGATACTCTATACACCCAGGAGCCGATAAGATGTATCAAGACCTACGATATACCTATTGGTGGCCTGGAATGAAAAAGGATATTGCTGTTTTTGTTTCTAAGTGCCTTACATGTTCCAAGGTGAAAGCTGAACACCAAAGACCCTCAGGACTTCTGGTCCAACCTGAAATACCTGTATGGAAGTGGGAAAATATAACCATGGATTTCATTACCGGGTTACCTCGCACTTCTGGTGGGTATGACACTATATGGGTAATAATTGACCGACTTACAAAATCGGCTCACTTTATTCCTATCCGCGAAGATTTCAGGAACGAAAAGCTTGCTCGTATTTATATCAGCGAAATCGTAAGCCGACATGGGTACCGTTAAGCATTATTTCTGATCGTGATGGTCGTTTCACTTCACGAACATGGCAAGCAGTACAATCCGCTATGGGTACGCGATTAGATCTCAGTACCGCCTATCATCCTCAAACTGATGGACAATCTGAGCGCACCATTCAAACTCTTGAAGATATGCTTCGAGCATGTGTCATAGACTTCCAGGGAAATTGGGACGCCCACCTACCATTAGTTGAATTTTCGTACAACAACAGCTATCATTCAACCATCGGCATGGCACCTTTTGAAGCCTTATATGGTCGTAAGTGCCGATCTCCAGTATGTTGGCACGAAATTGGGGAAGCTCAAATCACTGGTCCAGAATTGATCAAAGAAACCACAGACAAGATCCATCAAATCCGAAACAATCTTCTAGCGGCTCAAAGTCGTTAAAAGAGTTATGCAGATAAACGACAGAAGCCTTTAGAGTTTAACATTGGTGATCATGTACTTCTAAAAGTATCACCGTGGAAGGGAGTAGTTCGTTTTGGTCAAAAAGGCAAGCTAGCACCACGCTACGTAGGACCTTTCAAGATACTCGAAAGGGTAGGACCTGTAGCATACAAGCTTGATCTACCAGAAGAACTCAACAGGATTCATCCCACATTCCACGTGTCGAACTTGAAGAAGTGCCTCGCTGATGAAAACCTTCACATTCCTCTGGAAGATATTCAGATTGATGAATCTATGCATTTTATTGAAAGACCTGTAGAGATCATGGACTTCGGAGAAAAACGTCTACGACGGAGTCGCATTCCAATTGTTAGGGTACGGTGGGAGTCGAAACGGGGATTCGTTTGGGTTCAAACAGTTAGATTTTGAGGATGGATTGGGTTGGTTTGGGTTCAAACAGGCTGAACATAGGTTATGGTTGGGTTGGTTTGGGTTCAAACAGTTAGATTTTGAGGATGTGGTTTGGCAGGAATGCAACATTGAGTGTGGGGATTCAGGTTGGTAATTTATGCCATAAAAATAGTATCTTTAACAAATTTTAACCCGTTTAATGATATGAAGTTTTACACTATGTTTGGGACACAATGTTGGGTTTTTTTAGGCATTTGGGAATTAATTGAGGACAATTTAAGTGCCGGAAGGAGATAGTGTACATTGAGTCTAAGTCTAGTTCGTTTTAGTATTTCTGTCGTGTTTTAGGGTATTTTTGGGTTATGGATATTGGGCAGTTATGAATCTAAAATCTCTCGCCCGTACTCAATCTCCATTCGAGAGAGATTTGGTCTAAGAAATTGGTATGTTTGCTAACGGTCACCCAACAATGCATCTATTTTTGTTGTAAATTGTCTTTTCTGGTCATGACCGCGAATGTAATGCTATACGGTCATTGCTCAAAAATAATTTGTGTTTCTAACAGTCTACCTGTTTTTGCTTGTGAATTGAATGTTTTTGCAGAGGTAAGGCGAAGGTAGTTCTAGTAGACCAGGAAAGAAGAAGAGAGGTCCCGCAGCTAGATCACGGGGTGACCTAGTGGATGCTCAGCCTTTGCCACCAAACTTCGGGTAGAGGAGAAGTGTCAGGTATAGAGGGGGCGGTGTTTCCCATGGTCAAAGTATGAGATTGAGAGACAGTTCTCTGCTGCAGTTTGAGCTAGACTCGCATGAGAATGAAAGTGTAACATTTGTCAAAAACGGGTTTCCAAAACCCGCTCCGTTTTGTAAGCGAATATCAAGTTATAAATGTCACGTTGTGTATTTATGGTTATTTTGATTTTTATTGATACATAATTAATAAACAAACTAAACTATAAAAAATATTTTTGATAAAAAGTGAAAACAAAATAAATAAAAATAAAATGTTGCTGCCGGGACTCGAACCCGAGTCAGCCGAATTATAACTTCAAAGACTTAACACTCACACGTTTAACCACTCCGCCACTTGTTTGTTTTTTGTCATCTTTAGGAAACAAATAGATTTTATGGACTAAGGCGAATCAATCGATTACACCAATTGTAACTGAAATCGGTTATCAAACACTCAAAGACGATCTGGATACTCGCGATTCAACGAGTATAACCGATAAACTGATGATCCAATCAATGCTGCCGTGAATGTAACTTGAATTCGGAAGTGAATCGGTTTAATAACCGAAAACTTTCAATTCTCGGATTACTTCAATCTTAGACCTCTCCTGCGACTCAAAATACACTGCAAGACCTTCAATTGCATTTCCGCAACTTTACAGTCCATCGGAGAAGCTTAAATCAACTCGCCGGAAAAATTCTGCAAGTCGCCGGAAAACCGAGACTCACATCCACACGGTAATTCCTTCGACTCTTTCTGTTTCAATCATGCGATTAATCGGTCACTAACACAACTCCACCATCAGAATCAATCCTAGTCAACGTTTGTCGAAAATCCTACCTTCGCCGGAAAACTTCTGAAACTTCTGGAAACACACCGAGAACTAGTATGACCTTTCAAACTTCTGTTAAACTTTGATTAAGTGCCTCAACTTCACAAATAATCGAACAAAACTGTTAATTGATTTTAACAGCCAGAGTTCACTTCCAGAACCGACGGACCTCTGCCGGAATTCTGTGAACAACACTGATCGGTACGTCTTTTTCCCCAAACTCTCTCCATTCTTTACCTTTAAATTACTTATAATGTTTGAAAATCGAATATGACATGAATCAGTCAAAAACAGTTGGACTTGGTTTTCTGGGTAAGATTAACGAAGAGACGAAGACGCAGTATAACATAAGACTAATAAAAATCGATATAAAGAACGGGTTAGACACACAGTCCAGCGGTGGACTGTGTGCAAACATATACACATACGGCGCGAGTTCGAATCCTGTCCCAGCTTTACTCTCTATGTAATAAAATGCCTTTTTGTTTAAAGCTGAACCGGGTTAACTCCGTTAGTTGTTTAGTATAATAAAAACCGAAATATTAACCAGGTTAGACACACAGTCCAGCGGTGGACTGTGTGCAACACTAAGTCGTACGTCACGCGTTCGAGTCTGGTTAACGGCACCGGTTCGATGATTTAAAATCTTTTTAACAAATGAATTTTGAATAAATCGAATTAGTATATAAATATAATTAAAAACAAGATTATTTCAGGTTAGACACGTAGCTCAGTTAGTAGAGCTGCGTGCACGCGTACGGGAGGTCTCGGGTTCGAGTCTCACCCAGCGCATACTTGCACACTGACCGAACCGGTCAACAGGTCAACAAGTCAACGATCAACGGTCAACGCAAAAATAAACAATTTTTTTTATATTTTTATTTATATAATTTAATTTAAAAATCAATTAAAATACTTAAAAATAATATTTTTAAAGATAGAAAATAGCTTTAAACTCACAAAAATATATCTAAAAATTCCATTAAAATCCTTAATAAAATCCACTCATTTACTATATTTTTCCGTCCTTATTTAGATTAGTAATTCTCGTTGTTCAACTCTCCCAACTCGTGCGCATCTCATCATCTCCATTCAAACGCACCCAATGTGAGTGAATCTTACAAATTCCCCGTTATAATCACGTTTTGGGGTGTATCATGTGTCTTGTTATATACTATATTTAAACCATTGTGCATACATCATATCATGAACTTGTGTATTCAGCTTGTTTCAACTGTTTGTGTGGTTATTATTAGATGCAATTTATTATTTCAGTACATGAAATTTTATAGGCCGCCGCTCCCCATTACATTATGAGCATTGAGCATGTCCCCCATTACATTATGAGCGTGAACCTGGCGTGCCCACATACGATCGGCTCCGTTTGATTGAGCCTTGATCGCACAGACATTTTTCATTTTCAGTACATGCAATACGATCGGCTCCGTTTGATTGAGCCTTGATCGCACAGTTACATTCAGGTTATTTATTGTATGATGTTGGTATGTTAATATATGCTATCACATGTTAATGTATGTTATAGTTGTGATTGCAAATTGCTACTGCCTGATTTATCTACATTTGCTCATTTATGATTATGTACAATTTTTCATTAATAAACTAACAAGTAAATCAATAATAAATGTTTATCTAACAAGGTTCACTCGCCAACTTATGTTGACCAAAAAACCCCCATTTTTACACATGATACAGGTGAACCAGCTGCAGCCAGAAACACATAGGATTGGACAAGAAGAATAAAATGATTTAGAGTTTGGGATTGTTATGTTTGGTTTATTTTCTTTGTATTGTATGGACATGTTTGGATATTTGGAAATGTAACTTTGACTTTAATAAATATGAAACATATTAGTAAATATCATGAGCTTTGGTGATAACCCAATTATACCCCGACTCTTATTCCGCTGCGGGTCGGGGTGTGACAGAAAGGCTAGTCAATTTGATCATGGTATATCTGTTACCTTACTGAAGGATTGATTGGGAAATGTTGGACCATCTGGGTTCAAGGGGCAGAGTCGAGCAGCTGCTGGGGGATAAGTTTAGAAGGGTGCTGGACTGCGATGCGAGGTAATACAAAGAAATTACTCTTGAGTTTCATTCTACTTTTGACTAGAAGCAGGGAAACTATGGCGAGAGCGATGTTGTGTCCTTTGCTCTGGGTAGGTATGTTTATGAGATGACCATTCCTTAGTTTGCCATTGCTTCAATGTTTTATACTATGGAGGAGGTTTAGTCGCAGGAGTTTGCCACGAGTCTCAGGGGAGTATTTAAGAGGAGACACCCGCACAGTGTTCAGACAGATGAGCTGGCCAGATTCTGGGGTACAATTTCGTCTACGCCTTACTCGAACAACATGGTGGCCAATGATAATATTGATCCAGTTTATCGGTTTATTCACAAGATTCTTGCAGCTAAGTCAGTAGGCAGGGGCAGGGTGACAACAAGGTCAATCATGTCAGTTTTTTTTGTTTAATGTGCATGGTGGAGCAATGGCCCGCAAATTTGGCTAGTATTTTTGCATGGTCAATGAAGAGGCTATGGAGAGGTGGTCCAGGGGCCCGTGTTTACTGTGGGCTATTGATTACGTGGTTAGCTGAGAGCCTCGGAGTATTTGATAGATGCCCAAAGGATAAGATGAGAGAAGGGTCGTCTCCTTGTTTTATGAGTGTGAGGGCTCTGCAAGTTGCTGTTATTTTGTCATTCATGAACCGATTTCTTGAGCCTATTCGGCATGGTCCACAGGTTCAGCCTCCACCTGGTTCTGAGGCTGCATCATCTATACAATCGACTGTCCCTCCACGCTATCAGAGACCAGTGATCCGTCAGGAACTACTGGGCAGGCAATATCCTTTGCGACAACCCCGTTCAGATCCACTCACGTTGGATGCGTTATATGACAGGATGGAGACAGGATTTGGGGATTTGAGGGGATATGTTGACGAGCAGTTTGGTGGGGTCAGACATGTTATGATGGAAAGTAGAAGGATGCATGAACAGGGTTAGCGAAGGTTGGAGGATGGGATGCGGTACATGATGGAAAACTTGCACATGGGAGTTCCATCATATTTTCAGCAACAGGGGTAGCCGGGATCGAGTGGTATGGGGAATGTGCAGCCATATCATTTTTTTGAGTAGTCGGAGGAAGAGGAGGAGGATGATTAGCTTTCAGAGGCAACAATGGTTTTTTTATGATTTCCAAATTTTGTTTTTATGCTGTTTTCATCCTCTCATGGTTTGTATGTGTACTTTGAACATTTGAATTTGGTGTGTTGGGATGGTTTTGATGATGGTTGTGGTTGATTTCAGTTAGACAATTATTTATTTATCATGTTATGTTTGGAAGTTATTTGTGTAGGTTGATAGGTTTGATGTTGATTTTGCCGCTTCCGTTCGCGTGCGAGGGTTAAGAATTGTTTGTTGAGCGTAATCGGATTGGAGGGCATATGTGGAATTGACTGGCATATTGACAGTCTCGCATATCAGCTAAGTCGTTTCACTTGTATATTTTGTATATTTTCATTTAGTTTTCATTTTTTATTATTTAGTTGAGTTGAGTATTCTCATCCTTGCATTAGGGACAATGCAAAATTGAAGTGTGGGGATGGGATAGTTGAGTCATAGAGTAGGTTTATTTTATTGAAAAAAAAAGTCTTTTGAAGAAGAAGTTTGCAAAATAAAAATGGAAAATGATAGAAAAGTCGAGTTTTTGTTCGGTTTCAAATAATGATAATATGAGTTAATAAAGAGTTGAGTTTGTGTCTAGCTTGGGATATGTGAGTAGGCTTGATTTGGTTTTAGGTTCCTTTGAGATTAATATACCTCAAATGTCGGTCTACTAGTGGGTACTTTTCTAGGAAAAATGGAAAGCTGAAATCGCCAAAAATAGTATAAGGAATGCCGTTATAAACTAAAATCTTTAGAATTTTAAATCATGTAATAATAATAAAGAAAAAAAAATTGAGTTTGATTGAAAAAGTAGACGAGGCCTATGTAATCTTTGTTGGGGATGGTGACTCTAACTTTTATTTCCTCTAGGATAAGTTGAATAAATTGCCTAAATGCTGAAGCCCACATTGTCGCTCTCGGGGATGGTGACTCTGGTTGAGACAGCCTCTAGGTTAGATATGCAAAAAGACATCAAGTGCTCAAAAGAAAAGGAAAGAAAAAAAAATGAAAAGAAGAAGAAAATTTACTTGGTTTTAAATTCTCTTGTTTTTAGTATAAGACGGTTAGGAATTAGTCCAGTGACTGTTCCATTTGTTCCATAAGCTTGAGGAGGGACTAGGTGTACTCTGGATTCTAGTGTGAGATCTTAGGTAGATTGACCGAACTTGAATTAAATTTACATGATAAGGGCTTTGAACCGAGTTTTGGGTTTAAGTGGACACATATATTTGCAACCGCGGTTAACACAAGTTTCAACCTTAATCAAATAATCTTATTTTTTTAAATCAAATATTCACTTGGCTATGATGTCGTTTGCATAATTCTTTTTCGAGGACGAAAAAAGATTAAGTGTTGGGATAGTTGATGTATTGAATAATACATCTATTTATCGTGTATAGTTTGTATAAGTTTCGTTAATGTTCGTTTCAGTTTTATAAGAATTTATCTACTTTTAATCCAATTATGTTTCGCAGATCTTGTTCGTGGAAGTAGCTGAAAAGAGGAGAAAACAAGTTAAAATGTTGAAGAAACCGAGCCAGGTCGTAATTGGAAGTCGAGAGAAGAAACGAATCGAAAAAATTGGAAAATGACTCTCTGGCGGCCGCGACCATGCCAGATCAATCCTCTCGCGGGTGGCGAGACGAAGAAGGAAGTCCGGGAAATTATGACACGGTTGCGGGGCGCGACTGGGTTGCATGCGGCCAGCGAGAGGGCTATTTCAGCAGGAAGAAACGTAAACTGATCAGTCTTTGATTGAATAAGGTCATATATATTAGAGTTTAACTCTAATAACAGTACTTAGACGATTTTGAAGAACTAGAGGTGATTTTCTTGAGATATTGTGCTTGTTCTTGAAGTAGAGATTGCTCGGGAATCATTGGGGTTGAAGCAAGAAGCTTTGAGATCAAGAAATTCCGGGTTTTGTTTACCGATTTTTCCATTCTTTAGCTTTCTTGTTCCTATTCGATGAATTCAGTTTTTAAACCTAGTTTACTTATGTTTAAGACAATGATTCTTGGCTAGATTTCTTATTACTACCTAGGTTTTGATGATTTATTATTAAAGTTTGGATTTTTATTGAATTAATGATGTGTGTATAGGATTTTTAATAAAATAGTTAACTTTGGCAAATTAATTTGGTGTATTTGCATGTTTTGAATTGGTTATTGATTGTTTAATTGTTTCACATAGATCTAGTTGAATTTCTTTCAAAAAATAGGTTTATGTTGCTTGTCGAGTCTTAACGAGTTCGAGTAATCTTTCGGTAAATTGGCCAATAAACACTAGAAACAATTAAGTGAAAAATATAATTAAATCTTAACATTATACTAAACTTAATTATTGAGAAATAATAGTTTATTAACTGATTTAAATAGGTGAATTGCTAGGATTAAGTTTTGAGAGAAACCCGGTTTTAGTTTACTTGCCATATTTATATTAGTTGAACCAAATTGAAATCCCTAGTTAGTCTAAGCTTTCTATTGAGAGATAGTTGGTTATTTTAGACACTTTATTAAACATTAGATAATCGACAGGAAATCTTATAAACCGGTGAACATAACTATCTTTAGAATATCATAGTTGTCTTCCCGAGAAGGGTCGGGAGTCCTGTTCGATATTTATTAGGATTTAGTATCTCAAGATCCCGGTTCCTTATCACATTACTATTCAGTTAAAAGCCATTCAACATTAGTTAGGATTCTAACCTAGGTATCGTTCCAATATTACTGAATTAAGTCTTCGCTTCGAATTTCCGTTTTAAGTCGTCGTAGTTAAGTTATTTTAGGTTAAATATAATTTTAGGATTTTTAGTAACCCCCCCCCCCCCCCCCCCCAATATAAAATAATTTAAGTTGTGTCAATAAAATTTAAATAGGGTCATTAACGTAATTAGAGAGTCTCGTGGGTTCGATATCCAGGCTTGCTTAAGCTTAACTACAATTGATCGGTCTTCTTGCCGGTTAGTAGTTTTAGTCGAGTTTAGGAGTCTAGAGTATTACTTTGAGTCTAGATTTAGGTTAATTTCATTTATTTTTATTAAACTACTTTTAGTACATCAATACCCACAGGAAGTACAACCACAAAACCACACATTACAACCACATAAAGTATAAAACACCCTCAATGCAAGAGGTACAACTCAGAAAAGTCTCAAGATATTGCTAATTAATACATAAACATAAAGGGTGACCACAATGACAGTGCATGCATACACGACTTTATGCAAGAAAAGAAAGTGAAACCACAGGGCTTAGAAGCTTAACATGGTTGCATTAAACAATTCCATGCCAGATGGAAAGCAACACCATCGCCCCTATAAACACGCTATGTAATAACTCTTAGATGATCTACAAGCCATCCTCATTGAGACCAAGAATTTAGTATGGAATTGTACACGCCAACAAACCAACTATCCGCGTTCACAAAAGCTTCTCATATGAAACCATATCTTCATCATCATCAAAACAATAAGCACATCTCAGAAAATCAACATTATCCTGAACACCTTAAATGACAAAACACAAACCAACACTGTAATCAACATAGCTGAATAACCTAACATTACTATAAACAAAGAAGAATTAATCTGTATTAACAAAAAAAGGTCTCAAATGAAACATTCGTTCATCGAAAGCACACCGAGGTCTATTCACCAAAGATCCCTAAAATTAAAGCAAAAAACAAACCCAAAATACATCACATTTGAGCAAAAAATGAAACAAACAAACTTGAACAAATATCCAACCAGAACATAAGCCTGAAAGGCTTAGATGGTATAAAACCGACCTGCAACCACAAACACAGTAGTTTAGCGAGTCTAAGACGACAAAAACCAACGTCAAAACCCTAATCGATCCAGGTTTCAACAAAACAAACCATCCTATTACCTTCGCTTGATAAAAGGTTGGTTGGAGAAAAAATGAAGAAGAAATAAACGTTCCCCATTGGCTGAAAGCAACGGATGAGGTGGGGAGGATCGGGGCGGCGGGAAGAGGAGAAGTGGTAGTGGTGTGTGGGAGCAAATGAAGATGCAATCAGACAAAAAAGAGTTTCATACCTAAAGGGGGTACAACAAAATATAACCACATTACAACCCCATAAAGCATAAAAAGCCTCAATGTAATATGCAAGAGGTATGACTAAATAAAGTACCAAGATGTTGCTAATTGATAATATATAAGTTATAATTATATAAATACTATTTATAGTTACTTTTTTTAATTGCGATGGTGGTGTATTATTATATAAGATAAACAGAAAAAGCTATAGTCCAGCAAGGAGCTAGACATTACAACTCAGTACAGACATCCGACCTAAACTTAAAACATTTAACTAGTAGAATTAAAATGAAAATTACCCCATGACGCCCATTCTATACTAGTTCCTTTCAACCTGTTTTTAAATACACATAAATCCGGTACTTTTTATATCTTCTCCCACTTTCTATACCAACGTAAATGACCTGTCAAAAACTTTGTTGTTACATGTTCTCCAATTATGCTAGGTTGTAACTATTAGGATTGCCAAGATCGTCTTCTTATAGAACTAGGATTCATCCCTTTGGTTAACAAATTCCAACAAATCCTCGAAAGAGGACAACTGGAAGGAATTTGCACCGCAACCATATGTAAGCCCAAACCGTCTTCGCATAACTACAAATTAAAATAATATGTAGTTCCATGCATTTTATACTTACTATGGAATGTAACATTCTAAATATGACCATTTCCAATAAGGTTTGATCCTATAGGGTCAAGGAATGATAATTATTCAAAATGTTAAGGTTTGTTTGGTATGGAGTAATAGAATGCACAACGGAATGGAATGTGCGAGATAATGGAATGAACAAAGGAATGAAATGGATCATTACCATTCCAAACTATTGTTTGGTTACATGTGGGAATGGAATGCATTATTGCCCTGTGTTGTTTGGTAGGCGGGAAAAGAGATGAATAAAATCAGCTATGGGTGGTGGTTGTGGGAAATTGAGTTGTCGGTGAGTGGCGGTAGCAGTGGCAGCGGTGGAGGGTGGCGGCACCGAAATCGATCGGTGGTGGTGGTGGCCGAGGGTGGCGGCAGCGGCGGTGGTGGTGGGTGACGTGATGTCGAAGTCTCACTCAAAATTAATCCAATTACACTAATTAGATAGTGATAAGTGGGTATCGAACACAGGGAGTTTGTGCAAAAATGTGTATATCACGTAGTTTGCGAATTACTAAAATTAAACTAAATGCAGAAAAATAATCTCAAAGTTTGGTTGCTTACTTTTTAAAACTAAAATTAACTAGAATCACTTAACACGATTTGATTCAGAAGTGAGAGGATATGTTCTCCCCCGGTTTCAGGTTTTTGTGAACGATAATGTTAAATTGGGATGGACTACATAGACATAGTTCATGAATATGAGTTTGATAGTGATAAAAGGGGCGTTTTTAGTTTAAGGTTTAAATATTTTATAAAAAACGAGAGAGAAAAAGAGGAAAAAATTGATGTGTTTTGTGGCGATGATTCCTTCCAAAGCCATACATTGGGGACAATGTATCCCAAGTGTGGGGATTGGGGAAAATTTTGAACAAATTTAAGAATCAAGTGAGTGTTGTCTGAATTGAACACTTAACATTGTACCCGCACGACATACCTGCAACCCTTTATCCTTTCATGGTGAGCGTTTGGGCCACACACTTACATGGTTAAAAAATCATTTGTTTCATTGAGAGTGGCAATGTGTGGTAGTACATTAGAACTTGTGCATTAGATACGTTCTCTTACTCTTGGCGGCATTTTCCTGTTAAAAATCAAATTTACAACCATACTAATAACTTAATAATGAGATGAGTAATCCTAGGTCAAAGCCTAGACTCGAAAGTCTAAGGAATGTGATTGTGTAAGTTTGAGACTAAACACAAGAAGGCTAGTGTTTAATTCTCTCAAACGTTGGCTCTGATACCAACCTGTCCCCGTATTTTCCAACCAAACACCGGTGAGGCCCGGGTGGGGAATATCGTGACATAAGTTGATATCATCATAGTCAATTAAACACAGCACAACGGAAGTCTTGGAGTTAAATTACTACTACAAACCAAATGTTCAAAGTACGAAAAATAATATATAGACGGCTTGTAAAGAAAGATCCACAGAAGGATCGTAAAATGTACAGAAATGTATAACAGACTTTAGGCAGATCTAAGGATTTGCAAGATCCTCATATATCACTACCGAGCAGCTTCCAGCCTATTTCGTATTGTATCTGCAACTTAGTCTTTTGAAAATACGTCAGCTTTCGCTGGTAAATACACCCGACTGACTCATTTTAAAAACATTTGAAAATGATTTTAAGTGCACAAGGCACTAAATCTTTTATAACTTGGGAAAGTTGACATTGCAACCTTGTAACAGATTCACATGTTTGTCCATACATACAGGGCCATGTACAAAAACCGAGGCATGATTAACGTACAGACCACTTATGAACTCACGAAGGAGTTATCCCCAACAAGTGTGGGTAGTTGCATTTGAGCGTCTGTCAGATGTATGCCTACATCCCGCGCTAAGGTCGTGGCCATTATCTAATGTAATGAGCCGAGGATATCTAGGACACGGTAGTTAACCCCCGATGTTTAAGTATCAAACAAAACTGATTAAAACGGAATATGCGGACTTACTAGCCACTAATCGGCATTGATTGATCCCATTTCCAACCAAGCGGTGATAATTTACTGTATCCCAAGCCCGTATAGGGAAAATAAGTCAAGAGTATTTACCTGAACTAGTCTTGATTAATAATCCAAGATTTAATATTCTCAGCCGTATTCAAAATGAAATAAGTGCAAATAGCATTTACTGGAAGGCTCTAGTCTGGATTATGGCGTAAGCTAACCAATTAAAATGCTATCGGTCTTAATTTAGTCATAGACTTAGACCGACTAGCGTAATGGATCAAAACGGTACGATAGGCTAGATTAAGCGATGACCGGATAGAATGTAGTTTAAACCCAACAAACACTTAAGACTTGTATAATATGGGTAAACAATTAAAATTCTGGAATTTGAGACTAAAATGATAAGGTTAAACCCGTTTCGGTTAATTTTCAAAAACTAGTAACATATACTTAACCGTATGCATATAAGCGATATCGGGTAATCGGATGAGTCATGAACAAGTTCTAAATGTCATTATACTTTAAATAAGTTGTAATATCAGTAGGATATCAACTTACATGCCCAAAAAGGTTTGAAACAAAATTATGCCTCATAAGGGCGTTTTGGTAATTATATATCGTATATAAGGAACTTGCATGCATTCTGATGTTATGATCATAAACATTCAGGAAAAATACTTAATTTGTGATATATTATCAGTAAGATAGCACACATAAGTGTGGTTTATGGTTTAAGACCAAACTATGCACCGAAAGGGCATTTTGATCATTTAAAAGTATAGTTAACGATATTATACTAAAATCAGTTTATGATCAGAATATTAACATCATAATATGTTAATTACATTAACATATCAGTAGCTACTTCATTTGCAAGCTAATTGTTGATTAAAACCTTGTTTTATGTAAAAAGGACATTTTAGTCAAATTTTGACATTTTACGGAACTGTGCATAAACTCAGATGATGATTATGATCATGTAATATAACCTCAGAGGGTTATGGTACATTTCATTACGATAATGATGTGACCTTAATACAGAAGTTAACTAATCTAAGTCGGGTCAGAATCGAAAGTCAAAGCAGAAGTCAAACTTCGCGACTTTTGGTTGCGAACCGACTCTAAGACTGAAATTGACGGATCGAACATGTTCCCACATGTTCTAATAATTATTACCCACTTGTTTAAGTGTCAAAAACATGTTTATAACATACATAAACTCATATTATGATTTTTATGAAATCTGACCCGTTTGACTTTTTACAACAATAACTTTGACCCGTCAATTGGCTTAGTAAACGTGATCTTTAGGAGGTGCCCCTTTAAGGGGGCTAATACCTTCCTAATTACGATCACTTAGCCATGTTCATTTCGAATAATGGCTGGACCATAATGGTCTTAACGGAAAGTCAAGGCATTTGTCGAAAATGCTTGACTTTTGGCTATTAAAAGCCTATAAGAAGAAAAGAGCAGAGATGGACCACTTACAAGTGATCCAAGGGAAACTTAGAACTCAAAGGGAGGCTCCCAAATGTTCAGGAACTTCCAAGAGTGTAATAGAGAGGAGAAGAAGTGAATGAGCAACGAAATGAGGTGAACTATTGGGCTGTTTATAGTGTAAGGAGGTATGTGAAGATGAAGCCAGGTGTTAGAGGTGTTCTAGGATCATCACAAGTGTCTAGCAAGGTGTCAAGAGCTGCAAGAGTGTGGCATTTTGCAGGAGAGGTGGCATCTTGACAGAATTTTGGAGCTTTGACACTTTTAGTCCTTCAAGAATAGTTTTGTGAATTGTCATGAATTTTCCCTTGACTTATATCCAATGACATAATGATACAACTTGGTCTTTTCGTTCAATACGAGATGTATTGAAGAAGAATAAGAGTAACCGAACATTAATGTGTGTCACACTAGGTGTTCTTACGACTAATAAACGTTTACTAGCTTAAACGTGAAAGATACGAATACTTATGGTTTAATGGGTTAAATCACCCAAGCTAGTAAGGTTTAAGGTTTGGTAAAGATGTGTGATACTCAAGAATGATGAATCACAAGGTATCACCTTAACCGAGAGTCATTCGGGTCGAAAAATGACTTAAATATGTAAGGAAAAGGTTATAATAAAGTCTAAGGGCCTTAGGGTCATTAGTTGAAAGTTTATATGGTGCAAAACTGAAGTTCTAAGGCTTCTCCGTAGGCTACGGTCACCAGACCGTAGCTTACGGTTAGTTAAAATTTCTAACAGAAAGTCTGGACCGTAAGCTATGGTCACAGACCGTAAGCTACTATCAGGTTAAAATTTTTTTTTAGATTTTTGGATTTGTTTAAGGAGTTGAGTGGCTAACTTATTTGAGGTATTTATATTTTGTATTTATTTATTTTATTTATTTTTTAAGGGTATATACACGTGTCGGTTTATTACCAAACACGAATTTTACGAGGTGTTACATCCTCACGCCGTTAGAAGAATCTCGACCTCGAGATTTTATTCAAAAAGATGGGGGGTACTTTTGTCGCATAGTGGACTCAACCTCCCATGTATACTCGGGGCCTCGAAGGGCATCCCACTTAACCTTTACAATAGGTATAAACTTCCTTCGGAGCTTTTTACCCTGTCGATCCTCAATCGAAATTCGTTTCTCAGTGAACCTCAGGTTTTTATCAATTTGCACATCTTGATGTGACATTGCTAGCAACTCATCGGCTAGACATTTCTTTAAATTAGATACGTGGAACACATTATGGATTCCACTTAGCTCCTCAGGCAGCTTGAGCTTGTAAGCTACAGAACCGACACATTCGATTACCTCGAATAGTCCAATATATCTCGGGCTCAACTTGCCCTTCTTTCCGAAGCGCATCACACCCTTCCAGGGTGATACCTTTAATATACCTTGTCCCCTATTTGGAACTTAAGAGGTTTTCGCCTTTTGTCTGCATAACTTTTCTGCCTATCACGGGCAGCTTTGAGACGATCACGGATTTGTATTATCTTATCCGTGGTCTCTAAGACAATCTCAGGTCCAGACAGTTGGGCTTCCCCAACTTCAGCCCAACAAACAGACGTTCTACATTTTCTCCCATACAAGGCTATAAAAGGAGCAGCCTTGATGCTTGTATGATAACTATTATTGTAGGAGAATTCTATTAGGGGTAAGTGGTCATCCCAGCTTCCACCTAAATTAATCACACATGCCCTATGCATATCTTCCAATGTCTGGATAGTACGCTCACTCTGACCATCAGTCTGCGAATGGTAAGCCATACTAAAATTTAATCGTGTGCCTAACGATTGTTGGAAACTTTTCCAAAGTGAGATGTGTATCTAGTATCTCTATCAGATACAATAGATACCGGCACACCGTGTAGGGACACAATCTTGTCCACATATAGCTTTGCCAACTTATCAGAATTATAAGTCTTTTTAATTGGCAAGAAATGTGCTGACTTAGTCAGCCTGTCCATAATGACCCGAATCGTGTCATTGCCACATTTGGTCTTAGTTAACTTGGTAATCAAATCCATAGTTACCATTTCCCGTTTCCAGGTGGGAATCTCAAGCTGTTGTAGGAGTCCTGACGGTTTCTGATGTTCGGCTTTAACTTGCGAACACGTCAGACACTTAGCTACATAAGTGGCTATGGATTTCTTCAAACCCATCCACCAATAATTCTTCTTTAAGTCTTGATACATCTTGTCACCTCCCGGGTGAACTGAGTATCTCGTATTATGCGCTTCCTGAAGGATTAGACCTCTAAGCTCCGCAGATGGGAACCCAGATTCTTCCATTGAATCTAAGGATTCCATCCTTTCCAGGCGTTAACTGATCAACAGTTCCGCCTAATCCCTCATTAGGAATATTAACCTCTAATAGGGCTTGCTTTTGCGCATCTAATAACTTCTCATTCAAGCTATTTTTAAGCTCAATGCTCTTAGCGTTAATCCTAATGGGCTTAACCCTTTCCTTGCAACTCAAGGCATCAGCAACGACATTTGCCTTGTCGGGATGATAGCGAATTTCGCAATCATAATCATTAAGCGTTTATTGAACAGATGTTGGAGGCTCTTATGGTCAGTGTATATAATACACTTTGTGCCATATAACTAATGTCTCCATAACTTAAGTGCAAATCAATAGCACCCAATTCCTAATCATGGGTGGTGTAATTTCTTTCGTGCACCTTTAGTTGTCGTGATGCATAGGCAATCACTTTGCCCTTTTGCATTAGCACACAACCCATGCTAGTGTGTGAAGCAGCACAGTAGACTACAAAGTCCTCTATACCTTCAGGTAGAGATAACACAGGAGTATTGCTCAACTTGTGTTTTAGAATCTCAAAAGATTCTTGTTGTTTTGGACCCCAGTTAAACTTGACATTCTTACGGGTCAAGGTAGTTAAAGGAGTGGCTATCCTCGAAAAGTTCTCAATGAACCTCCTATAATAACCGGCCAATCCTAAGAAACTATGAATCTCCGATGGAGTTTTGGGTACTTCCCAATTCATTATGGCTTCAATCTTAGCGGGATCCACTTGGATACCACGCTCACTTACAACATGTCCAAGAAATTGGACTTCTCTAAGCCAAAACTCGCACTTAGAGAACTTAGCATAAAGCTTTTCTTGCCTTAGTAATTCTAGGATGGACCGAAGATGTTTCTCGTGATCAACTTGATGACGAGAGTAGATAAGTATGTCGTCTATGAAGACAATGACAAACTTATCTAGGTACGGCTTGCAGACTCTATTCATGAGATCCATGAATGCTGCTGGTGCATTTGTGAGCCCAAAAGGCATCACCAAAAATTCAAAGTGACCATAGCGGGTCCTAAAGGGAGTCTTGGGAACATCCTCACTCCTAACCTTCAATTGATGATATCTTGATCTTAAGTCGATCTTGGAGAAGTAACTAGCCCCTTGAAGTTGGTCAAATAAATCGTCGATCCTGGGCAGAGGATATCTGTTCTTGATTGTTAACTCGTTCAGCTCTCGGTAGTCGATGCACATTCGCAATGAACCGTCTTTCTTTTTAACAAAAAGTATAGGAGCTCCCCAAGGCGAGGAACTAGGCTGAATAAATCCTTTTTCTAAAAGTTCATCAAATTGCATTCTTAATTCCTTCATCTCTATCGGTGCTAGCCGATACGGAGCTCTTGCAACAGGTGCTGCTCCTGGTAGGATGTCAATCCTAAACTCCACTTGTCTATTTGGAGGTAGACCTGGTAATTCCTCAGGGAAAACATCGGGATATTCCGAGATAACTGAAAGGTCTTCAATATTTGGCTTTAGCTCGTTAATAGTTACTTGTGCCATGTAAATGACACAACCTTTCACTAGACACTTGGATGCTTTAAATAATGACACTTTGTCTGGCAATCCATAGTGTGAATCTCCAAAGATGGTGAGCAATTCACCAGATGGAGTTTTAATTTCGATGAGTTTCTTACCATAGGTAATGCGGGCTTGGTTATGGGATAACCAATCCATGCCTAAGACTACTCAAACCCCGCCAATTTCATTGGCAGAAGAAAGATAGGAATTGAATAATTCTTAATGGATATAGAAACATCCATCAAGAATGGAAGATGCTGTTTCTAAGGTTCCATCAGCAAGTTCTACTTCATAAGTTATGTCTAGAGTTCTTATGGGTAAGTTTAATAGTTTGGTAAACTTATAGTCCACAAATGACTTATCCGCACCCGAATCAAAAAGAACTCTAGCAAATATGTCATTAATGAGGAAAGTACCTATTTTGACATTATTGTCTTTAACGGCCTCCTTAGCATTCATCTGGAAGGCACGAGCATTTCCTTTCTTGGCTTCTCCAGGCTTTGCCACATTAGTTCTGGGATTCTTTGGGCAATTAGGCTTAATATGCCCTTTCTCATTACAACCAAAACAGACGGCACCTTTAAGATTTTTGCACTCGTGGTTTTATGCCCTTTCCTTTTGCAAATACCACAGGGTTTAGTCAGGGGGTCGGTATTGCATTGCCCCAAATGCCTGCGGTTACAGGTTTTGCACAAAGGTCTATCATCAGACCTGTGCTGGTTCTTCTTGAACCCAAAATTTCATTTCTTTTTAAACCTTTGGGAGTTATCATCCTCCCGCTTTCTTTTCCCGTCAATCTCAGATTTGACTGACTTTTGCCTCACTAGATCAAAGGTGAGGGAGAGAGATAGGTCAACATCAGACCTATAGGTACTAGGCTGAGCAGCCTTTACCATGCCCTTCATCTCGAGCGCTAACCATTAATAAAACACACAATGCGTTTGGGCTCTGGGTAATCAAATAGGAAACTAAGCTAGATAGGGAATTGAAATCGGAAACATATTTCTGACAGTCTAGGTTTTTCATTGTTAGGTCATAAAATCTGACTCTATCTTCTGCACCTCATGAGGTGGGCAATACGTTTCCTTAACAAGGTCCGCAAACTTGGTCCATCCCAAGTTATACAGGTGTACTTTTCCTGTTGACTGGACCATGGCCTTCCACCATATTAGGGCATCGCCCTTGAAGGATTGCGATACAAACTTGACCACATCCTTATCAGCACAACCGCTGATATCTACAATAGTTTCCATATCATCAAGCCATCTCCATTAAAATCTCGGGGCTTGCAGGAGACAAAGCATTTATAGGTACATCTGTCTTTTGAAGAACGAGACTTATCATTGTATTCTAGTTTCTTTGGTTCACTCTTCGCATTTGAAGAATGGACAGAGGTCTCCTTTCGAGCTGATGATGGTGGAATAGATAAAGGTTTGGAGCGAGTAGCGCTCACTTCCTTAAATTTCTCCATGGCCTTTTCCCTGGCTTTTCCGACAGCTGCATCAATACAAGCTTGGAAATCATCATTATTGATGGCTATATTTTCAGCTTTGTCAGCACTATTATCACGGCGATTACTTTGCGCCTCATCTGAGTTAGCTATCTCTGATGTTTGGGTACTATATACCAAATTAAATTTTATATTAGCCATGGTATTAATAACCATATAGGCTATAAAGTTTGGATATATAAATCCATTGCCTATTTGAACCAGTGTGCATGGAATCACAACTGTTAGGCTTAACATTTTAAATGAATGTTATCTATATTTGGCCTAGGTCTCAAAAGGACCATCAAAGGCAAATTACAATTTGGACATAGTCCATATATTATTAGACAGTGGATCGTAATATCACAACCGTCATTGTCATCAGACAATTATAAATAGCTTATAGGCTTATCACGAAGGACATTTAAAATATGGCTCAAAGGCCTGTCACTAATGGACATATGATTATGGCACACAGGCGTATCACTAATGGACATTAATTATGGCACATTGGCATGTCACTAATGGACATAAAATATGGCACATTGGCCTGTCACTAATGGACATAAAATATGGCACATTGGCATGTCACTAATAGACATAAAAATATGGCACATTGGCCTGTCACTAATGGACATAAAATATGGCACAATAGCCTGTCACTAATGGACATAAAAATATGGCACATTGGCCTGTCACTAATGGACATAAAATATGGCACATTGGCCTGTCACTAATGGACATAGAAATATGGCCCGTAGGCATTACATCACTAATGGATGTTTAATCATAGCCCTAAGGGGGATGATATTAGCCGGGATCAAATTTGATCACGTAGGCTTTATAAGGTTAGGACATAGTCCATTACCTAGAAGGCTAGTGTGATTCCTCAAGACACACTACCAAGAGTATGAACATTATTGAATGTTAACATAAGAGTACCTTAATGGTTGATTAATAGTCCCGGTCGCATTGTCCTTAACGACTTGGAGGCTTGAACTTAAGTCCACCACCTCTGGATAGAAGGATAATTTCCCTTAACTATCATGATAGAAGACCCCTTCGTACTTTAACTATCACTTATAAATTGGCCAAATGTGTGGTCTGTGCCACTTGGCTAATCAAAACCATTAAGATCTTTTTGGAATTATATCGTAGCGCATAAACTTCGAGTAAAATCGAGACGCTCGTTTGAAGAGGATGAATACATATATATAATTCCAAAATACTTCATTAAATGATAATAGAAAGTACAATACTTGAAATAAATAAAACTAATTGTCCATGCAAGGACTAAAAGAAATAACTTGTCCATGTAGGGACTAAAGAAATAACAATGTCCACGTAGGGACTAAACATAATAAAAGAAAAGACTTCACTCATCCTTCTTTCCCTTAACCAACTTGGAGAACTTCTTGAAGAACTTATTTGTCTTCTTCTTCGTCTTCTCCGCTTGTTGCTGCATTTCTTTCATTCGTTCCAAGGCCTCGTTAATGGCCTCGAGTTGTGGTGGAGGTTGTGGTTGTGGCATCATAGGATACTGGTACCCATAAGTTGGATATCCAGTAGGTGGATAAGCAGGTGGGAAAGGAGACGAGTAAAGCGCGTTATGCATGACCGCTTGCATATAAAGGTCATGTGATAGTGCCTGGTAATTTACTGGCGTAGATGGGTTAAAAGGATCATATCCAATTATATCCGGATACGTAGGAATAGGGTTATTAAAATCCGATGGTGGTGGTTGAACTACTGGTGGTGGTGTCGGTTCCACCACAGGTGAAGCATTGGAGGGTCCACCCCTTTGTGGATCCTCTTGAATGGTTGGGTAAGGTTTGGGCAAAGGTGGCAGCGATCCGGACCGTTGGCCCGCACGTACCGACATCGTGTTCTTCTTTTTCTCCTTGGTGGCTCAGGTGGAGGTTGGGGTTGGTCCACGGGTTCCATGTGGACATCTTCCTGTATGGGAGGTGGTTGAGAGTGATGGGAAGGAGTATTAGCAAAGGCAAATTGACTCCAATATTGGTCCCACTCATTAGAACCTTGATATGGCTACCCGACATAGGAGTTGGAATCCCTCGAGATTTCAATAGGATGTGCGTTCGATCCTGATGGCGGCATCTCCGGGTCGGAGTCTTCGTCCTTTGGGTTTGGTTGGTCCAACTGATTTTGGTCAGCTGGAGGTGTGTTGAAATAGTGATTAGGGTTAAATTCTTCATGGTAAGAGTGTGAATGGGAATGGTGTGAATGATAGGTGTGGTTAGAGTGGTAAGAATTTTGGGAATGTGGGGGCGAGTGTTTGTGAGAGACAGAGTGTCTCGCTGGTTGCCAAGGAGACGAATCTCCTGATTCTTGGTAGGAATCTGAGTTGTGAGGTTGTGAAGGGATGCGCCCCGATGGTCCTCCCCTCATTGGACCTTTTCCTCTTCCACTTTGTCCTCTTACTCTTGGCGGCATTTTCCTGTTAAAAATCAAATTTAAAACAATACTAATAAGTTAATAATGAGATGAGTAATCCTAGGTCAAAGCCTAGACTCAAAAGTCTAAGGAATGTGCTTGTGTAAGTTTGAGATTAAACACAAGAAGGCTAGTGTTTATTTCTCTCAAACGTTGGCTCATACCAACCTGTTACACCCCGTATTTTCCAACCAAACACCGGTGGGCACGGGTGGGGAATATCGTGACGTAAGTTGATATCATCATAGTCAATTAAATACAGCACAATGGAAGTCTTGGAGTTAAATTACTATTACAAAACCAAATGTTCAAAGTACGAAAAATAATATACAGACGGCTTGTAAAGAAAGATCCACAGGCGGATCGTAAAATGTACAGAAATGTATAACAGACTTTGGGCAGATCTAAGGATTTGCAAGATCCTCTTATATCACTACCGAGCAGCTTCCAGCCTATTTCGTATTGTACCTGCAACTAAGTCTTTTGAAAATACGTCAGTTTTCACTGGTAAATACACCCGACTGACTCATTTTGAAAACATTTGAAAATGATTTTAAGTGCACAAGGTACAAAATCTTTTATAACTTGGGAAAGTTGACCTTGCAACCTTGTAACAGATTCACATATTTATCCATACATACAGGGCCATGTACAAAAACTGAGGCATGATTAACATACACACCACTTATGAACTCACGAAGGAGTTATCCCCAACAAGTGTGGGTAGTTGCATTTGAGCGTCTGTGAGGTGTATGCCTACATCCCGCGCTAAGGTCGTGGCCATTATCTAATGTAATGAGCCGAGGATATCCAGGACACGGTAGTTAACCCCGATGTTTAAGTTATCAAACAAAACGGATTAAAACAGAATATGCGGATTTACTAGCCACTAATCGGCATTGATTGATCCCATTTCTGACCAAGCAGTAATAATTTACCGTATCCCAAGCCCGTATAGGGAAAATAAGTCAAGAATATTTACCTGAGCGAGTCTTGATTAATAATGCAAGATTTAATATTCTCAGCCGTATTCAAAACGAAATAAGTGCATATAGCATTTACTGGAAGGCTCTAGTCTGGATTATGGCATAAGCTAACCAATTAAAATGCTATCGGTCTTAATTTAGTCGTAGACTTAGACCGACTAGCGTAATGGATAAAAAACGGTACGATACGCTAGATTAAGCGATGACCGGATAGAATGTAGTTTAAACCCAAAAAGTACTTAAGACTTGTATAATATGGGTAAACAATTAACATTCTGGAATTTGAGATTAAAATGATAAGGTTAAACCCATTTCGGTTAATTTTCGTAAACTAGTTACATATACTTAACCGTATGCATATAAGCGATATCGGGTAACCGGATGAGTCATGAACAAGTTCTAAATGTCATTATACTTTAAATAAGTTGTAATATCAGTAGGATATCAACTTACATGCCCAAAAAGGTTTTGAAACAAAATTATGCCTCGTAAGGGCGTTTTGGTAATTATATGTCGTATAAAAGGAACTTGCATGTATTCTGATGTTATGATCATAAATATTCTGGAAAAATACTTAATTTGTGATATATTATCAGTAAGATAGCACAAATACGTGTGGTTTATGGTTTAAGACCAAACTATGCACCGAAAGGGCATTTTGGTCATTTAAAAGTATAGTTTACGATATTATACTAAAATCAGTTTATGATCAGAATGTTAACATCATAATATGTTAATTACATTAACATATCAGTAGGTACTTCATTTGCAGTTCATTGTTGATTAAAACCATGTTTTACGTAAAAAGGACATTTTACGGAACTGTGCATAAACTAAGATGATGGTTATGATCATGTAAATAAACCTCAGAGGGTTATGGTACATTGCATCACGATCATGATGTGACCTTAATACAGAAGTTAACTAATCTAAGTCGGGTCAGAATCGAAAGTCAAAGCAGAAGTCAAACTTCGCGACTTTCGGTTGCGAACCGACTCTAAGACTGAAATTGACGGATCGAACATGTTCCCACATGTTCTTATAATTATTACCCACTTGTTTAAGTGTCAAAAACGTGTTTATAACATACATAAACTTAGATTATGATTTTTATGAAATCTGCCCCGTTTGACTTTTTAAAACAATAACTTTGACCCGTCAATTGGCCTAGTAAACGTGATCTTTAGGAGGTGCCCCTTTAAGGGGCTAATACCTTCCTAATTACGATCACTTAGCCATGTTCATTTCGAACAATGGCTGGACCATTTGGATCTCTGACACTTTTAGTCCCTCAAGAATAGTTTTGTGAATTGTCATGAATTGTCCCTTGACTTATATCCAATGACATATTGATACAACTTGGTCTTTTCGTTCAATACGAGATGTATTGAAGAAGAATAAGAGTAACCAAACACTAATGGGTGTTATACTAGGTGTTCTTATGACTTATAAACGTTTACTAGCTTAAATATGAAAGACACGAATACTTTTGGTTTAATGGGTTAAATTACCCAAGCTAGTAAGGTTTAAGGTTCAGTGAAGATGTGTAACACTCAAGAATGGTGAATCACAAGATATCACCTTAATCGAGAGTCATTCGGGTCGAAAAATGACTTAAATATGCAAGAAAAAGGTTGTACTAAAGTCTAAGGGCCTTAGGATCATTAGTTGAAAGTTTATATGGTGCAAAACTAAAGTTCTAAGGCTTCGCCGTAGGCTACGGTCGCCAGACTGTTGCTTACGGTTAGTTATAATTTCTAACAGAAAGTCTGGACCGTAAGCTACGGTCACGGACTGTAAGCTACTGTCAGGTTTAAAATTTTATTTTATTTTTTTTAGATTTTTGGATTTGTTTAAGGAGTTGAGTGGCTAACTTATTTGAGGTATTTATATTTTGTATTTATTTATTTTATTTATTTTTTAAGGGTATATACACGTGTCGGTTTATTACCGAACACGAATTTTACGAGGTGTTACACAACTACAACAAATTTAACAACAAATTACATAAAGGTGTAGTAATTACACTAAAACCCTTAATAAATCTTCGATAAAAACCCGCATCTCCCAAAAATGACCTTACCCCTTTAACATTTTTCGGTGGAGGCAAAGATGAAATTACCCTTATTGTTTCCTTGTCACCTCCACCCCCCTATCAGAAATCACATGACCCAACACAATACTCTCTTGCACCATGAAATGAATTTTCCCCCAACTTAACACCAAGTTTGTCTAGACACATCTTTTCAAAACTTTTTCTAATTAATCAAGACAAGACTCAAAAATTGGGCAAAAAATGGGAAAGTCAAACATAAATACTTCAAGTGATTCCCAACCATGTCCGAAAATATACTCATCATACAACGTTGAAAAGTGGCCGGGGCATTACACAATCCAAATGGCATTCGCCTAAAGGCAAAAGAGCCATAAGGACATGTGAAGGTGGTCTTGTGTTGGTCATCCAGGTGGATTGCAATTTCGTTATATCCCGAATCCCGGCCCAAAAAAATATTAATTTTTACCAGAAAGTTTTTCAATGATTTGATCTATAAAGGGTAACGGGAAATGGTCTTTGGAGGTTGCAGCATTCAGTTTTCTATAATCGATGCACGCTTGCCACCCGTTGATCGGTCGGGTGACAATTTGTTCACCATTTTCATCTTTGATTACCTGAATACTGGCTTTCTTGGGAACTACCTGTGTAGGACTCACCCGCGCACTATCCGAAATGGGATAGATAATCACTGCATCCAACCACTTAATTACCTCTTTTTTCACAACTTCCCTTAAGTTGGGATTCAACCTTCTTTATGTCTCTCGGGTTTTGGTAGTAATGTCTTGTGCATAACTATATATAGACTAATGCCTTTCAAATCGGCAATTGTCCATCCTATAGCCGCCTTATGAGTCCTCAACACGTTCAATAGGCCTTGCTCTTGAGCCGCGACCAAATTAGAGGCAATGATGACCTGTAATGTGTCATTGTCCCCCAAAACACATATTTCAAGTGGCTTGGCAAGTCCTTCAACTCAACTTGTGGTGGACATTCCAAGGAAGGATTCGTGTCCGAGCTGATTTCAGCCGATAAATTTTCAACTTGATGGGTCCATGGTGGTCGCCCTTCACGCGCCGCCAATGCCTCTTGCTTTTTCTCTTCCAGCCTCAAAGAACATACATGTACCTGTTCAGAAACATCACAAACACAAGTTTCCATGGCATCTTCCTCATACTCATGCGGGTCACACCTGTCAACTAAACATGCCATAAAACACTCATTACCACCCAAGAGTTAGAAATGTTAGTAAAAACAGTTAAACGCATTTATCTATTTCCAAATCCCATGTCGACCGTACCATATCGACAATCAACAATGGCATGAGCGGTGTTTAAAAATGGTCGACCCAAGATGACATTTTGTTGTTGAATTGGGTAACCGATGATTAGTCCAAAACCAAAAAGTCAATGGGATAGTAATATTCTTCCACTTTTACCATCACATCCCATACAATCCCTCGGGAAGCTTATGAAACAAATCAGCTAAACCAATCGTTGTCTCGACTTGTTTTAATGGACCAAAATCGTATTGGTCATATGCCCCTGGTAAAATACTTATGCCCTAGAAATTTGAAAATCACCAACTTGTATGTTTATTAATGGCGTTCCCAGATCTTGGAACTTAGGAGGAAGATCCCTTTCTAAAACCGCACTTACTCTTTCAGTTAAATCAACCCATTTTTTTGTTGTCTCTTTTGGGTACGTAATTCTTTTAAAAGTTTAGCATAAGCGAGTACTTGTTTAATTGCCTCAAGCAATGGAAAGTTAATTTTACTTGTTTAAACACTTCCCACATTTCTTCCTTTTGAGGACCCCTTTTTGAAATAATTTTTTTCTTACCTGGATCGACTAAAGCCGAAGGAAATGGGATTTGACTTGACCCCACTTCCTTGTCTTTATCATTCGATAATTCATTTAACCCCAGTTTCCAATAATATCCTCCACCACACCATCAACTAAACTCGATGATAGGTTGGTTTTGTATTCTTTACCACTCCTTAAGATACTAACATGATTAATGGGAATATTATGAGAAGAGTTATGGGAAGAATTTTCCTTGGTGTCGCTTGACAATTGACCTTTATTCTTCTTCAAATCCGCCACTTCAGTTGCAAGTTGATCCATTTGAGTGGTTAAAGATTGGATGGCTTTGTCGTGAATTTCATCTTTTTGCAAGCGAGCCTCATTCATTTGATTTCTCATGTGCATGCCTTGTTGCATCACTCTAAGCATATCCATGACTTCATTCCCACTTGAAGCAACTTGACCCGAAGACCCACCTTGGTCATTACCCAGTTGTTGAAATTGCATTTGAAAGCCTTGAGTGTTCCCCGCCCCGATAAGTACCTTGATTGTTAAATTGTTGGCGAGTAACATAGTTTCCTTGATTTCCTTGGAGATCAGGATTGGCTTGATTCGCCCGATTTTCATAACGGAAATTTGGGTGATTTCTCAAACCGGGGTGGTAGGTGTTCGAATTCATATTAAAGTTCCTACCACCTCCCCTTTGGCCTTGAATCGCGTTCACCTCTTCAACTTGCTCTTTAATTCCCAAATAGTTATCCGCTGCATGACCTAACCCATTACAATTAGTACAAACATCATATACCTGATTCGTGGCTTGAACTCCTCTATCATCCATGACATGCACTTGCGTTCTCACGATAACCGGCCCTACTCTTCTAGAAGATTGAGCTTTTCTCTTCGAAGTGACCGACATTTGTTCCAAAAACGCCCAATCATCTTGCTCATAATTGGTACCAAATGTACCATTAGTAATATGCATCAAGTCACGAGCATCCTCTGAATTTAACCCCTCATGAAAGGCGTTCAATAATTCCCAAAGCTCAATTCCATGAAGAGGACAATTTTTAATCATCATATTGAACCTCTCAAATGCCTCATGGAACGTCTCACCCTGTTGTTGTTGGAAGCTTCTTAAACTACGTCTTACATCGTTAGTCTTTTGAGATGTGAAAAACTCTTCCAAAAATCTTTGTTGCATTTCAGCCCAAGTGTAAATAGAGGCGGAAGGCAATGTATAAAACCATCCTTTTGCTTTTTCTTCCAACGAAAACTGGAAAAGCACCAACTTGACAGCATCAGAAGAAAAGCCTTTCCCTCCAATAGTGTTACAAATGGAGTCATACGCCTCCAAAGGAAAGTACTGTTCTTAAGTGGCCAACCCCTTATACTTTGGTAATCTTTGGAGCGCATTAGTCCTAACCTCGAATGTTCTTCCATCAGGATGATGAGCAATCACAACCGGAGAAGGGTTGTTAGTAATAACGGGTCTAAAATGAGCTTCAATTCCCCTTATTACTTCTCGGTTATGTCTTCTCGGAACACCCAATGGCACTTTTGGTTGTTGACCCGTTGGCCTTGGCATTTGTTTTTGAGGTGCAAATTGTTGAGGTGATGGTTGAGGAATTTGTAGTTAGGGCATGTGCCTTTGGAATTGTTGTCTTTGTTGTGGCATTTGTTGTTGAAGAGCTTGTGGTTGCTGTCTAACAAACTCTTGAGCATATTCTGTTTGTTGCCTTTGCGCATAAACATATCCACCTTGAGTTCCATCACCTCCCGTGATGTATCCTTCCTCTTCATACCCCTCGAATTCATCCTCAAAACCATCGTCGTACCCATCCCGACGTACCCCCATTGGTTGTAAATATGGAGGTTGTTGATGTTGAAATCCTTATTGTGGTGGTTGTTGAGGGGCCAGGTTGGTTTGGACTATGGGTGGGTTTTGGTAAGGAGGTGGTTGGTTTTGTTGTGAAGATGATTGACTAGAAGTTGGGAAGAAGTGGCTAAATGGTGGAATGATTGATGATGGTGGGTAACTGAATGCATGTTTGTATTCATATGAATTGTGGAGTTAGTGGGTTTCACCTCACTTGAGGATGTAGAAACTGTTGTAGAAATTGGAGGAGGTGTGGCTTGCATTGTTTAACCCGTAGTGGGAGTTGGTGGATCCATTGTGTTTTCTGGTGTAGTAAGAGACCCAATTATCTTGTTCTCCCTAAGAAAAACTCGGTTCCGTCTAAGTGTTCGTTCAATTTCAAGATCAAAGGCTAGTGGTGATGACTTTGAGAGCCTCTAGTATGCATACACCTGCAAGTACCTGCACACTAACACAACCAGTGTAAAACCGAAAATAACAAACAAAAACTACCAAAGATAACCACGTTGCGCACTACTCCCCGGCAACAGAGCCAAAATTTGACGTGAGGTCGAAGTCTCACTCAAAACTAATCCAATTATACTATTTAGATAGTGATAAGTGGGATCAATGGCAATGGCGCAAAAATTAGACGTGAGGTAGAAGTCTCACTCAAAATTAATCCAATTACACTAATTGTCAAGTAGTTTGTGAATTACTAAAATTAAACTAAAATGCAGAAAGATTAATATCAAAGTTTGGTTGTTTGGTTTTTAAAACTAAAATTAACTAGAAATCATTTAACACGATTTGATTCAGAAATGAAAGTATATGTTCTCCCCTGGTTTCAGGTTTCTATGAACGATAAAGTTAAAGTTTAATTGGGATGAACTACCTAGACATAGTTCGTGAATATGTGTTTGATTGTGATAAAAGGGGACTAAGTACTTGCATTATAATAATGCAAGGTAGTCACTCGATAACCAATTTCATATAGCCAACCCCGAATCCCCCCCCCCCAATAAATGTCGATTACCTAAGGCATCGAGAACTGATGGTTTAGAATACGACGTTCAACAATACAAACAATTACAAATCAAACTCATAATCACCAAAATAACATAATCAAAATGATCAAATTATTATCCCACAAATAGCATAAACATTAACAATCATTCAAATAAAAACCTTACAATCTAGGGGAAAACATACAAGAAATTGGCCGCACATTGTTTGGTTGATCATCATAACCTTCAATCTGTTGGTCATCAAGTTCTAAGATGGAATAGAAATGATTAACACACCCAAAATAATGTTTTGTAACCCTAAAATCGCCCTCAAACAAGTTTTGAACGAAGATAATGATAAGGATGTCCAAAAGTCAGAACCCACCAAACACTAAAAGGAGTTATAACTTTTGTGTCTGACTCCACCGTAAGCTACAGTGGCTACCGTAGCTTACGGTGGCATTAAAATGCTACGGTGTGATTCTTCTGTCTTACGGTGGGTCTTTATGGTATCAGTGCGCACCGTAGCTTACGATGGGTACCGTAAACTATGATGGGGCCCAGTTCATTTGGTTGATTTTCTTCATTCCACTTTCTACGACGTTCTCTTTCCGCTCGTCTCGAATCTTCCTTTTTTCCTTCATTTTCACTCTCTTTTACCTTACATGAAAAAAAACCATATTCATCCAATCCGTTACAATAACGCACTTTAATATGAAACTTCGTTATATTTAGATCTCTTAAGGGTTGTCCCACGGTCCACCCGTCACATCCCCCCACTTACCCGTTGCTTGACCCCAAGCAACTCGTTCAAGCAAAACACCATGAAAAACACAAAATTAACATACACAACAAAGCGATCCAAATCAAGCAAATACTCATCGTCTTTTACAAACATCCCATTATAAACACACAACAAACCCCTCACAATAACACTCCTCTCGGTGATATATGATGATTAGAAACAATGTGTTAGATTACACTCAATGCAAATGTGTGATCTTACAATAATAAGCTTGTGCAAAACTCGAACCTTCGCTTAGATAAACGCTTGAGCGTGCATGTAAATCAAAAGGACTTAAGAAGTTGTAACGAGGCTAAGTGTTAAGGTATGGAATGAGGGAATATGTGAACAGTAGCGCAATGATCCGACCCGGCCTAATTATTACATCTGAACAAACATGACTAACTATCTACGATATCTTACATCTCTCTCTCTCTTTTTAAAACTACTACAAAATTTATTCTCATTCTTTTTGTTTTTTTAACATATCACATAAACAAACTACAAAAGCACTAAACACTAAAGCTACAAGGTCGGGTCTTCTCAAACGGGCAAAATTTTTAAGAGGTAGGCACGGGTTATCAAATGATAGGCAATAAGCTCAAATATGGCTACTAATAGACCAAACCCCCGCCCCTCTCGCTACCATGATCATATGTATAATGTATGAGGCCCAACCCCCACACTCGCAAACATCGTGACGAGGCTACTTAAATGCCCTTATCATCTTTGCATACATGCTAAGCTATGGCCTCAGAACATATTTAATGCACAAGTTCTAATGCACTACCACACATTTCCACTCTCAATCAAAGAAATGATTTTTTTAACCATGTAAGTGTGTGGCCCAAATGCTCACCATGAAAGGATAAAGGGTTGTTGGTATGTCATGCGGGTACAATGTTAAGTGTTCAATTTAGACAGCACTCACTTGATTCTTAAAATTTTTCAAAAATTTCCCCATGCCCACACTTGGGATACATCGTCCCCGATGTATGGCTTTGGAAGGAATGATCGCCACAAAACACATCAATTTTTTCCTCCTTTTATCTCTGTTTTTATAACAAAATATTTATACCTTAAACTAAAAACGCCCCCAACTTTCACAACCCTCAATCAACACAACCTCACAACTCCACCCAACCACCCAAACCACAAGAAACTAAATATAAACAAACTATTCAAGATGGGGTAAGATACAACCTGACTAATAGTACCCACGACTTAGGTGGCCCGAAGATGGACATCATGACGTTCTGTGAACTCTCCAAAACCGAATGCACCTTGCCCGTTACTACTACCTTCACCTCCTTCAGGTTCATGAGCGGCTTCATGCATGAGTTGTTCTTGATGCGTGTCCAACCACACGGAATGATGAAGTGGTGACGTATGGTACGAGACACTACTATCATACGGTGGCAAGGTAGTGTAGTCCACAATTGGTGGGTTAGCCACAACCGGCTGCCCCGCATGCCATGCATCATGCATATGCCGGTTCCTGTCATCTATATACCGGTTGTTCATTTCTTGCTCAAATGCGTATGCGTGGGCACGGTTCCATTGCTCTTGCTGGTCAAAACCTTGTTTCATCGCCCGCTCCATGCATGCCCCCACAGAAGTCCCATGATCAAACGACGCTTGCATCGTTCCGGTGAAATGCTAAAACTGAGGCGGTCGAGTGTTGATGACCACCTCACGCATGGTACCCTAATGGCCCAGTTCGGGTCAAACTGCTGATCCGCATAATAGAAAGGTGCCCCCTCGCATAAGCGGAACGAGGCGGCCCTCTCCTTCTAGCACACTGACTCGACCCAGCTTCCTCCTTCTCCATCGCCACTACATTCGGATCATATTGATAGTCATGGTCCCCACTTTGGGGCTCTTCGTCACTATCTGGCTCATCTTGCTCACCCGGTAATAGCGGTCGTGCATCAACTTTCAATGCTCTCCACCTCTGACCAACACTTTTTAACTTGTGGTACCTTTTCGACTCCTTGTATTCCAACCAACCCCAAGCTTTCTCAAATCAAACGGTTTGTGTCTCTTAACCGCACCCCTATCATCCGCACCAATAGCACCGTACAGCTTCTAAAGAGTCGTGATTAGCCGACAATGAGATATTATCTTCCTTCCCACGCTATTCTGGCTTATCCATATATTGTTGAGTACCAAATAGCAGTATGGGATAAGGGGTGCCCCATTTAGCAACGTGTAGAGAATGGGAACCTCCAGATAGTGGACCTCAACCTTGTCACCCCGTCTTGAATGACATTGTGTAAACTGATCACTAACATCAGTTTCCTTCAATCTTTAAATTTTTTCCATAAAGCTTCCCATGTGTCATTCCGAGATCGACCAAAAAATCAATAGAATCGGTGAAGTATAGAAGATTTGGCAAAGGGTTTAAGCTATGGAAGTTAGGGTTTCTTTGGTGAAGATGAAAAAGATGAGAGAAAAACTTATGTGGTGAAAAGAGGACCGAACCATATGTGGTTCGTAAAAATTCTTAGTTTTTCATTTTTTTAACGGAATCCGGACCCCACGTGCTACGGTGGCTACCGTAAGCTACGGTAGCCACCGTAGCTTTCGGTGGATTCTGGCACTATTAGGTTGCACCGTAAGTTAGTGAGTTGGTACCGTAAGGGTTTTATTTACCCAAGGTCCACCGTATGCTACGGTGGCCACTAGGCATATTTGGTTTGAATTTTTTTTTCTCAAAATAAAATTTTAAATTTCTATGCTTTTTATATTAATTTTTCAAAACACAAAAATTACCCTACCCCCATGAAAGACTCGTGCTGTCTCCAACACCACACTAAAGAAAAATTCGCAAGAAGTTCCCCACACTTGGGTCAAACACACTCCATGACGAGAACGGTAAACTTTTAAAACAAAACAAAACTAAATTACAACGACAACTACACTAAACTACAACTATACCGTTTAAGCCGATGTCCGTTCACCACTTATTTTGTTTGATCTTGAACGGCTTCTATTTTCACATCACCAAACCGACCCACTCTTTTAATAACATTAGGCCGCATCCATTTTCTTTTGAGTTGTACAACCACACCTTTTGACCCACTTCAAATGTTCTTTTCCACAACTTTGCATCATGAACCTTCTTCAATTTATCTTTGTATGCGGATGCACACTCATACGCTTCATCTCATATTTCCTTCTATTTCATTTAATTTCAGCTTCCTTAACTCATCTGCTTTGTTATAGTCCACATTAACATTCTTGATCGCCCATAATGCCTGGTGAGTTAAGGATTGGCAAAACGATACTCTTTCCCATATACCAATCGATAAGGAGTTGTAACAATAAGCGTCTGGTAATCGGTCCGATACGCCCACAACACATCATCCAACTTCCCCGACCAATTCTTTCTATCAACTCGCACTGTCTTCATCAATATCTTTTTGATTTGTCTATTAGACACTTCAAATTGTCCGCTCATTTGCGGGTGATACGGGGTAGCAATCCAGTGTTTTACATTACATCGTTTTAACAACTTCCCAAAATTGAAGTTCTTGAAATGTGAACCACCATCACTAATAATAACCCGCGGAATCCCAAATCTAGCAAATATGTGGGATTGAACAAACTTACATACCACTGCATGATCATTGGTCCTTGTAGCTATTGCTTCAACCCACTTCGAAACATAATCCACCGCCACCAAGATGTATAAGTACCCATTTGAGCTCGAAAAAGGACCCATAAAGTCAATACCCCACACATCGAAAATCTCTACCACCAAAATGGGTTACAAAGGCATTTCATCCCTTTTCGAAATAATACCCACTTTTTGGCAATTTAGATAATGTCGCGCATATTCAAATGCCTCTTTAAAAATTGTAGGTCAATAAAACCCAAATGTGAGGACCTGAAATCCCGTTTTCTCATCACTAAAGTGACCCACACAAGTGAATGCATGAGCATGGGTCAACACCTCCAATAACTTGGTATCGGGAATACACCTCCGAATAACTTGATCCGCTCTGATATTGAAAAGATCTGGCTCATCCCAAATATATTGCTTTACCTGAACCCTAAACTATTGTCTTTTCTTCTTTGTCCAATGACTCGGAATTGCACCCGTGGCTAAATAGTTAACATAATGAGCATACCACGGTGCAGTAGACACGGCTAACAGTTGCTCATCAGGAAACCTTTCATTTATTTCGGTCGTGTCATCAATACCTTCCAACGGAGTCCGAGATAGATGATCCGCCACTACGTTTTCACAACCTTTCTTATCCCAGATTTCCAAGTCAAACTCTTGTAAAACCAACACCTAGGGAATCAAACACGGTTTAGCATCTTTCTTCTCCATCAAATATTGAACCGCACTATGATCCGAATACACGGTTACCTTGCTCCACACAAATGTAAGACCGAAACTTATCCAGCATACCAAAGGTGGTGTTGGTGATGAAGGGTGAGAAAGAGAATGGAATGAAAAAACAAGGGTGGTGGATGGAATGAATTAGAGGGAATGGAATGCCTTATGTAATGAGTGATTTCATTAACAAACACATTTATTTTCATTCTCTTGCAATAGTCCATTCCATTCCCCATCTCATTCCAGTATACTAAACACTACCTTAGACACATTGAATAATTATCATTACCTGACCCTTCAGGATCAAACCTTATTGACAATGTTGTCAAATGTTGTTATTTGGATATCTAGATCCAACATCCGTCCCATACCCGAAACGAACCCGTACATAAACAGGAACTGAAGTTCCGAAGTTGTTGATTTTGGCTCTATTTAAGTCCAAATTTCATCAATGCACACTCCTATGGTAGGTGAGTTTTTTTAGTAAAAGAGTGGTCCTAATTACAATTCGACTTTCAATTTTTTTTTTATGAAATTCAACTTAACAATAACCCGATCAATTATGACCAAATGCGTTACGATACCACAAAAAAGGTTGTTATATTTGTTTTATGAAATATAAAAATAGGACGAAATCAATAAAAAATAAAAAAATATATTTGATTTTATTGTATAAATTAAAAAAATAATGAAGTATATAAAAGTTATTTAATTTAAAAGACTTATGGAATTAGTATTTATTGGAAAATGGCTAAAGACTAATATACCTATAGATTTTATTATATAATATAGTAATTGTTATTGATGAACTCTAATTAAATTTAGCTCTTGATTTAGTTAATTGTTTTTACTGTCTTTAGATAACATGAGATTTGTATCGGATCTTAACTCTACCACAATATACATTACAATATGGACTCATATAACTTATATTTGTGTTAGTTTAGGTCTACAATATAATTTTGAGTAAATTACTGTTTTAGCCTCTGTGCTTTAGGCAGTTTAACACTTTCAGCCCAAAATGAAATATTTTAACATATCAGACCCCAAGGTTGTACTTTATAACGGTTTTGGCCCCTAACACTAACTTAGTTACTTTTTTGCAGTTAAGTGTAAGAGTAATTAAGTCATTATACCTTAGGGGCTGTTTTTGATAATTGCAAAGTTCTTTTAATATTTGAAAGATTATTAACACAATTACTCAAGTTTTTTTTTTATTTCATGATTTTCACAATTATTATTTAACAAAATACTTTTTAAATATACAAATAATATGTATATTCATTAACCGTTTGTTTTTATAGAAGCCTTTTTAAAAAATAATTTCTTTTTTAACATTTTGTTTAAACCGTGTATCGTTTTTTAAAATAGTTCCTTTTTAACTCGTTTACTTTTTAAAACCCTTCTTTTTAAATTCGTTTGCCTTTTAAAGGTTTTTAAACACTTCATTTTATAACAATATTTTTAAAATCGTTTGTTTTTTAAATAACTAACCTTTTAAGTCGTTCACTATAAAGATTTTACGAAATGAACCGTGTATAAAAAACAAAAGAAATGTAAGATTTGAACAAAAGATGAAACATTCTAATAAAAAGTTTGCAAAAGATCGTTCAAGTTAGATTTTCAAACTTTTTTAATTGGTTTTTTTTTCAAATCTTCCATTTCTTTGGACCGTTTGTTTAATCAAAATTCGTTATTTTTAACCTTTCGGTTATTAAATTTGTGCGTTTTTTTAAACCTTACATTTGTTAACATATTTTTTTAAGGTTTTGTTTTCTATAAACTTCGTTTTTTTTAAATCTTCGATAAATCTATAGTTTTAAAATTCCTTCTATTAATCGTTCATTTTCGGAAGTTCCTTTTCCCTAACGGCTATAAGTAAACTAAATACAAAGTCTCAAAAACAATTGATTTCAAAAACGGTTCTAAAAGAAACGGTTTAAAAAGAAACGCTTCTAAAATTAATGACTTAAAAAAACAAATTAATTAAAAAAGTTTAAAATGATTTTAAAAGAACGGAATAAAATGTATTGTTTAAAAAACTTTAAAAGACAAACAACTTTAAAAAGAACGATGTTAATAAACAAACGGTTAAAAAAGGAACAATTTTAAAAATGATAGACGGTTAAATACCAAATAAGTTTAAAAAGACGTTTATAAAAGAAAATACAAATATCTTTCTTTAATGTATCGCAACAACCCAATTTTATTTTCCAAATCAAGCATGACATTGCCATTACTAATATCTTCAATGTATCGCAACAACCCAGTTGTATTTGTCTTCAGTCTTCCCACTTTGAATTCCTACTAGTCTTTTGAATAACTTCTGACTCACCAACCCATAATCACTTGTTTTATATTCCACTCTGCAAACAAATCATAATCCTATTAAATGAAGTTACTAAAACTAATGAATACTATGCATCACAACATCCTTTGATAGATATTTGACAGTAGAAAAGACAACCTTTGACCATTGTATGTTATGCTACCAACATTAGCGACAGTGACTGCGGTTCCAGTAGTGAAAACTTCATCGGTTTCCATCAATTCATCTACTGCGACTAAACGTTCCTCAACCTAAACAATTGAAACATTTTTAGAGGAAACGCAAAAATATAACGAGCAAAAGTAATCAAACGTACACAAGCGTTGGTAATACCTTGTATCCTAAGTCGCGTGCAATATCAATGATGCTCTTTCTAGTGATTCCTTCGAGAATAGTACCTACTGTTGAAGGCGTTGAGATAACATCACACTGCATGTTTAACGTTACAAGTTGCATAAATATGATTATTATACATTTGGTTAACGAATATAAGTTGCATAAACATGATTATTATACATTTGGTTTATAGAATCCGTTTAAGTAGATGGAATTCGTCAGAGGTATTAGAATTTCCAAAAACTTGACTGATTAGTCACTGTCACACGAACCAACCTTATCCGACCAACCATTTTCTTAGAGGGAAAGTACCTTAACAAGGAAAATATTACAAGAACTAACTTCCTCGATGTACTTTTTATGGACCGAATCAAGGAACACTACATCCGAGAACCCTTGTTCCTTTGCTATTAATAACGGTTTCAATACCTACATGTCATAAATCATGTGTTAGTTTTTAATGTTTCCGTCACTGTATTGCATGCACTAACAATCATATGTAGCCTATCATTAATTCATAGATATACCGGGGCATAATTTGTAACGCTCTTGACACCTCCCGCCCCACCACGAGTTGTGCGATGGAACTCATTGTTAACGTATAAGTTCAACGATGCGGTACCTTCCTATAGGGACCATTTAAACGTAAGGTTACTATGTATTCAAAAAACGTAATTATTTAAAAATTTAAAAGATATAAAAAGAAATAAAAACCTTGAAATAATTGCCAACAGGAGAAGCATATACTAAAAATGTGTACTCATGAGCAGGAGATAAGCCCAATATAGGCCCGGTTCCAATGAGCAAAGGCCTGATGTAAAGTGACCCTTTTCCTGGTGGTGGAATCTGAAAGAAAAGCCCAATAAGTCAAAATAAAGGCCCAAAGAGAAGTTTCAACCATTCCACATTCTGGTCAACTTTATTAGCAAACAGTGGATTTTTTTTCTGTTCTTTTTAAGTTTAGTATTTTTGAAAACAACCTTTAAGGGTTGTGACCTGTCTTATTGTCTAAAAGAGTAGTAACGGAAAGTAAAACTCATTTGTTTTTTTAATTTATATTAAAATACCTACAACAAAAAGTCAATAGTTGCATAAAATTTTAAATTTTAAGTAAATTTGTTAATGAAAATTAACAAAAAAAATGATCCTTAGGCCACTTTTGCCACTTTAATCCAAAAATGAAACATTTTGTATCTGGGTCCTTGAGATTTCATTTTTCTTACCGTTTCCATTTAATTGACAAAGTGAGTTAGAATTTTCTGTTAACTTCCCCCCTTTTTGTGTCGGTTTCCTCATTTAAATGAAAGGTATAATCGTCATTATATGCCATAATATTTTTAATTAAACGAGTAAAACAACAAAAAAGGGAGAAGTTAACAAAAAATTCTAACCCAGTCAGTCAATTGAATGAAAATGACAACAAAAATGAAATCTCAGAAACCCAGATAAAAAAAATTATTTTTTGACTGAAGCCGCAAAAATGGACGTTTTACTCCTATCTAAAAAGTAGTTAAAAAAACAAAAAAAGATTCCATAAAAGAATAATATTTTTTATTGTTCTAGATTTTGACAAATACCCAACGTTTGTTGGCTATAGCTGTTTGTTTTACTGCATCTACAAACTGCTTTACAGATGGGGATTGCATGCACATTCTCTCGGCTCCAATTTGCATTCGGATTGCATTTTGATCCGGTCGAAACAACAAAATCCGACCATCTTCTCCCCTCACTGCTTTTGTACCTTCAAAAAGTCCCTATGCAAACACACTCTTTAATTGCGGTTCTATTAACACATGCAGGACCGTTCCAATCATTTTGGAGATCTAAGGCGAAATGAAAATTTGGGCCCTCTTTCTTTATTTGATTGTTATAAACGATACTTTTTTTATCTGTGTTTGGAACAAGTAAAAATCTAACACAACTATAAGAGAAAATGATTTGTTTGTATACAAATCTAAAACAATAAGTTTGCACTAATAATAGTTAACATATTAATTTTCTTTTAAGTGAGGCCCTATTCTTTTGGAGGACTTAGCCCCAAACCTTGGTTACTTATACTATAGGTCCGACCCTGAACACATAATAGTTGATTTAGACGAGAATTAGCCGTTGAAAAAACCTGGCCATAGTTTAGAACTCCGGCAGCCGGGCTTATTTCTACGTTACCATAATCAATTAACTGGCCTTGCTCAAAAGTGTTGTTCGATGTGCATGTAGACTTGTACATGTAATCAGTTCGTCGTGGACTAAAACCCAAGTTGTTCCAGTCAATATTAGCGTATTCCTCGTGCCTAAAAACCAAAACATCCAAAAATTTAATAAATAAAAGTATTATGTTGTACAATACAAGTTTTTTTAAATATATATCCATTTTATTTATAAACTATCTTTATCATTCATTAATTATATTTACAATATTAAACATAAAAACTGAAAATTCTTATTTGGTTTGTCGTTTTTCAAAAGGGTCCTACCATTTACGTCTTACTTTTTACTATTTGCATCAAGTGATATGATATTGACAAATTCATATTTGTGATTATACTTTTATAAATTTTGATATATAACGTTTTATAAAAAAACGAATATAGTTTTACGATGTGCTTATTTTTATCTACATTTTGATATAAATTTTACAAAAAACAGAACCGTATCAAATATAATATTTTATAAGTCGTTATAAAATTTTATGTTTAGTATTTTATAAAATTTATATCAAAACGTAGATAGAAATAAGTAAATCGCAAAAAACATTAGCTTTTTAATAAAACATTATACATAAAGAGTTATAAAAGAAAAAAAAAATGATTTTATTAATTTTATATCACTTGTGCAAATTGCAAAAAAAATTGGATGAATATCGAATCTCGGTTTTAGAAACAACAAAACTAGCAAATTCAAAATATGAACACCCCTAATCAAAGGTACCTGGGCATAGCTTCTTCTTCCCGAAGTGCATACGCAGTCTCTGCCGTCAAGCATCTTAAAGATATCTTATAAATCACAACACAAAGTCTAATTTAGAATTAAAAAATATATAATTTGGATTTTAGATTTTAACTTTTTTAGAAATTTTGACAGAAAACAACGCATGTCCACTTCATGGAGAGAAACAAAAGGCAAAGATCCGAAAAATACAAATATATTTAAAAAAAAGGCAAAGATCCGAAAAGGTTGTCAAGGTTTCATCTTTGAGACATTTCGGACACAATTCTAAATATAATAATAATAATAATAATAATAATAATAATAACTAGTATGTTTACTCTCGTGTCGCGACAGACCGCGTTACATACATGTATATATGTTTATAAACGAAACTTACGCCGAAATATAGATAAAAATAAGCATGTGACAAGCATATATTCAAAATTTCATAAATAACACATTTTAAAAGTTATAATAAAACACTTTTGAGTAAAACTGTCAGTAATTAAATTATAAAAATATCATCATGTGCCAAAAACTACCTAAACTTTGGGTTATTATGCTCCAAACCCTCATCTTTAAGCTAAACCTTACTTAACATGCTTTAGAGGATTGCATTAGTAGCTACAGTACAATACAATTCTCTAATAAACCAAACCAGTTTTGATTTTTAATATGGAAAGAATAACAATAATAGCAGTCCAAAAAGAAAACAATAAAAAAATTTAACAGTAAAAATAATAACAAAAATGAATAAATAAATATATGTATATGAGTTTTAGACATTATTGAAGTTGCAGAAGCACAAGAAGGAAAAAAGACAAACTATATACCAGGAAAAAAAATTGAAGTACTGTTTGGTTTTAGTCAATTTCCTATGAAGTTAATGTTAAACAAACATTATCCAATGATTTTAAGCAAATCAACTAATCAAGCATAAAACTAACATCATAGTTTCCTCAAAATGGCCATTAAATGGGAAAAAATAAGCAAAAAGATGAAAATGAATCGAAAATTGCCATTAAAATGAAAATAAAAAAGTAAAGAAGATGATGATGGAGAAAGAGGAGACCTTCGATAATGAAGTCTGAATCAAACCAAGAAATAAGGGGCTCTGTCGGATCATCATGTTTGATCTCAAAAATGCAGAAATTAGAAGCAAAAGTTATGTGTTGAAGGTGAGGGTATGGTACATACTTATAGAAAGTGAAGGGGTGGATGGATACTAAGTTACAATGCAATGTAATTCTTTATTTATTAGTTTTTTTTAATTTATTTTTTGTGTTTTAACTCCTTTGTTGTTTATAACTATTAAACGTACTCGCGCATTACGGCGAAGTTTTTACATCGATTAAAAACCATGAAAACGAATTCTGACATTGGTCCAATAATAGCGACATTGTTATCTATGTTGTAAGGATATCAACATGTGTTTTACATCGATTGAAGACGATAAAAACAAATACCAATCTCGATAATACCAACACCAGTATATGCTGTTTAGTCGATATTGGTTTGGTTCATTACGGCACTAATATAGTAAACGATACTCGGTATAGTTTACGATACTAAAAACTGTTTTATTTTAAATACATCCCTGTTTATATAAAGTTTTTATCTGAACCTTGAGAAAAAAAAAAAATCATAACCGTGCATTAGTTTTTTTTCTTATAAAAAGACAAGGTACACAAGTTATTAGAGAAAAAATAAGTTACTAAAAAATTGAAATGATTAAATATGGATATTGTTTATAGCATAAGGATGGAAATCAATAAAAATAAATACCGTACCAGTCTCAATAACAATAATATGATCCTAGAAAATGTTTTATTTCGAATACAAGCAAAAAACTTACATCAGAACATTGAAAACAAAAACAAATTATTTTCAACAAAGTATTTGTTTATTTATTTTTAAGTTCATAAAAGTTGTTAGAGAAAAATAACTAAAATTTTGGTGTTATAGAAGTATATTGTTTGCAGTATGGATGGCGGATTTATTATTTACAAAGTTCCCATATGTCATTATATTTGTAATTGGGATCCTTTATGTTTTATTGAGTGCTAACTTTAATATCATTCAAATAAATATGTGGTTAAAATACTACATGGTAAGAGCATGCAGAGTGAGACTTGAGGGAGCTCCGAAAGCCGACCCTAACCGGAACACCATTCCCCTATCCCGAAAGTCGGCCCCGACTGGGAACACTATTCCCTGACAAAAAAACATTTTGCCGATGAATATTCATCGGATGTCATCAATGAGAACTTAAGGATGGAGATGACTGTTGAATTGTCATATCGCCCTTAAAAGACATTAATTTTCACCCTTAAAAGACATTAATTTTCTTTATTAAACCAAATATATTTTTCAACAAATATATTCATTTCACCCCATTTTCTCACCAAAAACATTTTTTTTCACTACGCACGTCAACTTCGATCCAATGGTCTCTTTATCAATAAAAGACACCACTCAATTGCCAAAAAGGTTTTATTTTTGATTTTTAATAAAATGTTTGTAGGTTCTTTTTAAGGTTTTGTATTTTTCTCTAACTCCTTATTATATTAAATATGTTCTGTAAAGAGACGACCATAAAGAGTCTCATAAATTGATAATGGCACAATACTTCAGTGATGTCAATCAACATTAACCCTTAAGATTATTTGGAGACGATTTCAAATAGATAAAGATATGTTTTAATTAATACTCGGTGATATTGATAAATATTTTGAATATTTTCAAACGAGTTTTGATGGAATGGGTCTTTTTATGGCACTGCAAAATTGCACACGAGCTATATGTCATCTAGCATATGGGGATGTGCCTGACTCTCTTGATGAATTTGTGCATATGTCTAGGAGAACATCACGTGACACGTTATACTTTTGTTATGGTGTTATTAGTTTGTATTCAAAGTAATATGTTCGCAGACCAACATATAACGATGTACAACTTTTATAGGTCACACATGAGCAATGACATGTTTTTCTAGAGATGTTGGGGTGCATAGATTGTAAGCACTTGCCTTTAAAGAATTGTCCAAAAATGGCAAGGTCAATCATGAGAGGTGATTATAAGCAACCCACGATAATGCTAAGCGGTGGCAACTCCGGATTCATGGATTTGTCATGCGTTTGTGACCTCACATCAAATAATGACATTAGCATCCTCGATTGATCGTCTTTTTCCAATGATATTTGATTGGAATCATCATGAAATGTCCTTTTGTGGTAAACCGAGTTCAATATAGATTTGGGTAATATCTTACAGATAAGATATGCCCTAGTTGGGCAACCATAGTTAAAACGTTAATGCATCCACTTAAAAGCAATTTAAAACAATAACACTTAAAGAAAGAGCAAAAAGCGATACAAAAGGACATTAAACAAGTTTTATGGGGTCTTAAAAGTTAAGTGACAAATACTTCAACAACCCAAAAAACAATACATCGCCTACACAATAGATTTTGAAACATGATGCTGTTGCGGTATCTCCTTAACAGACAGAAGATCCGCCAAGCGATGAAATAGTTGATGACAATATTCTTTAACAAATACGATCACGGACAGACCACATTAATCATCGATCAAATCTTATCGAGCACTTGGGCATTTTACCAATTGAACCATTGGTATTTTTTTAATAAATGAAATGTTGTATGTTATCTTGTTTTTAAGTTATTATAGTTTTATCTAAGTTTTTGTAAGGTTTATGATTTTAAATTATTAAAAAATATATTTTTAATAAATATATTAATTTACAACTAAATAATTTAATGTTATAAGTTTTAAACTAAATGAAATTATTTAGTTATGGGGAATGGGGAATTCTAGGATGATCACCAATAACGGTGAAATAGGAGAATGCGGATATGATAAATAGGAAAAATGAAGAAACTGGACCACCCTCTACGCTCAAAAGTCAAACTAAACTCATGAATATACTATAGTTTAATAACTTTCGTGTTGGATACTAATTATTATTTGGTTATTGTAGAATATAGTCTAGGTTTGATTCGAAGAAAAAGAAAATAAAAAAAAATAGCCTATGGAGAAGTTGGAAACAAATTTAAATACGCACCCCCGTGGTGCTAAGGTTTAGAAGAAAAATGCCAAACCACCATGCAATCACTCGTTTGTTGATTACCTCTGATTAAATATTATATAAATTATATAAAGGGATGCTCGTACAGTAAAAAAAGAACTTAGTGACACGTGGCATCCGTTAATTAGTTCAACCCCCACATTAACCAATAAAAAAACTATTGTAGATGTCAATAGTAAATGTTAGTATATAATGTAACGTCCCAAAACTCGAATTGTTTAATTCGCTAGTATGTGTTCATATTTTTAAGTATGAAATAAAATAACTATACTATTTAACCTAGTTTATGTATGGTAAAAACTATAAAAGGAGGAAAGTTGTGTCAATTATGTTTTAGTAGCAAATATGAGGGACTAAAGGTGAAGATTTTGGAGTGAAGTTTTAATTAAAAAGAAAGTGCAAGGAGTTTAGTGTGTGTGTCGACACACACACGTGGAGAAGGAGGGGAGTTCTAATCACCCAAAATTCAGAAATTGATGATGGAGTTGAGCCAAAACACTTACATAGTTGAAGATTTCTAATCATCTAAGGTAAGTTGTAGTTTGAGATTTCATAATCTTGTATGAAGTGGGTTATGTTTAATCCATGAAATTGATCATGTATATGTGTTAGAATTACCATCTAAAACATGGATTATGACGAATTTTGAGTAATGTGATTACTAGAAGTAAAACCCACTTCTAGTGGTGAAGATGATGACATTGGTGTTTCACCCATGTCAAATCCTTGCTTGAATCATTGATGTGTATGTTGCATGTAATGGATTATTGTTAGATAGGTTGATTATGATATGTAATTTAGTTCATTCAAGTTTATTTGATGAATTATGTATGAATTTGGAAGATCAAGCATAAATTAGTTGTACATTTTGCATTAAATGGTGTACGCACACTAAGTGTTTGATGAAATGCATATGTGAGGTTGTAGAAGAGAATTGATGTAAACAAACAACGAATATGTATAGAAGGTGATATGATGTATTTAATAGTAAGTTACTATGAGGAATATATATTCGTAATGAAATCTATGTGCAAGTGTAGTTCAATCGTGATTAAGAAAAAGTATGTTCTAGAAGTGTGCTATATGTTTGATCGATGTAACTCACGCCTTGCAGATGGTTTGATTATTTATTAGTGCTTCGTAAGTAAGAGTGAAGCTTGTGAGATCTTTTGAAAGGGGTAATGTTGGAATGATGTCGGGTTAGCTAAATATATGGTAGAGTATTAGTTGGGAAGTTAAGAAAATGCTAACTTGATCGAATTGGATATTTATGTAACTAGCTGATTATGTGTTCGCATGTACGTTGTTACATGAGTACAAAATGATTATAACATGTGTAGTCTAACCCACTATAATAAGAGGGATGTAAAAGATTAAGTTGAAAGTTCATGTGATAAGCAGTTGACTTCTGAAAGTCAAACTGCGCAAAATTGACATGGTTAGACTTTTTGCCATAAATGTAAGATTTGAGATAATCGTGTGATATGCATTGGGAAAATTGTGTGCTATGTATAAATAGGAGTTAAATTGCACGAATATGGAACAATGTGATTATCGTTTCGTGCCATATGCATGTTAGTAAATGATTGACTAATTAAAGTATAGCAACTAAGAATTTGAAACGATTATCGATATGAATGAACATGCATACTAACAAGTTATGAAAATGATGGCATGAAAGGATAGGAATTTATATTAGCAAGGACTCAATCACGGATGGCTAGCGAGTCGAAGGAAGACAAGGAGACGAGCATGAACATGGATGCACAAGGTAAGTGAATTCCTGAACTCACTTCGTATTTAAGTACATGAAGATGTCTATATGTTCGAATAATCGAATCCAAGCTGGAGCATATAAATAAATAAGAAATGCTATAATAAGACTTTTAAAAGAGGGTGGTATGTTATTAAACCGTAAAACCTCAATATAGGGTAAACGGGTCGTGAATATTGTAGAAAGCTAATTAGATGGAAAGAGTGGGGATTGGATATAGTAATTGGAAAGTTTTGGAAGGAAGTAAAAATAGTTAAGTTATTGGTAAAGGTGCATTTGGAAGTCTCGGGGCTGGCCTAAAAGAACAAGAGAATCGAATCGGGTCAAAAACAAGTTATGGGTCAGCAGCAACAGCAGATGGCCGTAAGCTACGGTACCCGACCGTAGCTTACGACAGGGAGCTGCTGTTTTGTAGAAAGTCCCTACGGTAAGCTATGGTGAGTGGACCGTAGCTTACGGCAGAAATAGGCAGCAAATGTGAAATTTTGATTGTTGTGTATATTTTTGCGTCTCGGACTTCTGTATCCCTTAAGGCTTATGCAAAGGCCTCGGTAAACTTCCTGAAGATAGTATAACCTACAAAAAGTTCGTAAAAGTTTAATTATGTGGTACGAGTACAAATAATGATATTCGGGCTCGTAAGGGATATATATATGTTTGAGATTCAAAACTTGTGGGAAGGAATATGTTAGAATGTATTACACGGATTGGAAGATGAAAGTTGTTCATAAGTATGCTTATAGGTGAATTATTAGGCATAATGAGGGTTCAACGATTGAATATGGATAAGTGAATATGACTTGAACGTACATATGAAGGTATATAGTTACAGAGTGAAAGAGTTAGATGCCGATGTTATTGTGAGATGTATGTATGGAACCTGTATGTAAGTATGTGTATATATGACAATGTTTATACGTGATGTAGTCCAATGAATGTAGCTCAATGTTATGTGCTTATGTGAAGAGGCTAACTGTTTGTTGTTGAGGATGAATTTAGGAATGCAGGTAAGTAAGGGTTGGGCTCTCGAAGGTTTAGGCTCGACGTAAGGAATAAATTCGAAGAATATCCTATTGGAGTTTTTATATAATGATTGATGGCTACGTGGACAATTCATTTTCATGTTTTTAATTAAAAAAGTATATGATGTCACTATTTACTAACATGTTGGTTATATATGGTGACCGCAGATAGTCGGACTATCATGATGGAAAAACCAACAAGGATCGAGTCGAAGATCAATGATTGTACGGAGAACTGGTCACATAATTGCAATCATATGTAACATAGTTACCTTGGTTAGGAACGAATGATGTAAAAGATTTAAAAGAGGTCGATTTAAATGGTTTAAAGTACGTTAGAATAATTATAAGGAAGAAATTTTATGGTTCATATTTCCGCTACGTCGTTTTGGGTCAAAACGCGTTTTAGGGTGTTACATATAAATATATTCAAAGGAATGTTTTATAATCATCTATAATTTGACCGTACTTTTTGTCCACGTTGTTTGTTAAAATGTTTGGTTTTAGCCCCTAAAGTTTTATATGAGTTTTCACGCTTATTCATTACATTTTTGTTATTTTAGTCTTTGATATTAACTCCATCATTTTTTGTTATTAATCTTTTTTAAGGGTACATTACCATTTTAGTCCCCGTGGTTGTCCAGAAATATCATCTCGGTCAAAATAGTTTTTTTTCTCATCTGTGTCCATGTGGTTAGTATTTTTATTTTATTTTTTGGTCATTTTTGTTCATTTCACTAACCACGTCTATATTTAACGTTAAGTTAGACACATTTTGGTCATTTACCTTTTTTGTTTTTTGTTTTTTTACATTTTGGTCATTTTACCTGTTTTCCCTTTTTTACTTTATATTAATAAAACAAATAATATTCATTCTTATTGTAAAAAACCCATCTAACCGCCCACCCACCCACCCCCATTCTCTCTCTCACCCCTCTCTCCAATATATATCTACTTCTTCTCTCTACAAACCCCCACCACAACCACCACTGGTTACACCTACCTCCGCCACCAATTGTCGTCACCCACCTCCACCAGATCAGGACCGTTTACTATTCATCGCCGGTGAAAGAAACTTTGTCATTCCAGCTACAGTTGCAACGCCATCGACAACCAACTAGACGACGACGGAGACTAGACGATGATGGTCATGGAGGAGGGGGTTATGGCGACTAGACTAGTTACCACCCTTCCTCCTTTACCCAATGTTCATCTCTGACCGATTAGACAGCTGTGATGGTAGATGTCGGAGGTAGGGGTGAAACATGAATGATTTTTTCAGTTAGTATTTCGTCTAACTTCTTCTTGATGTACATTTTGACTTTGTATTAGATCAGTTTCTAAAATAACATTTAGGTGTGGTGGTGGGTGTTTCACATGGGGGGGGGGGGGGAGATAACCTGTGTGTGAAACAGAGAGACAGAGTTAGGCTTTTAGGAACTAAATGGTGGTGGTACCAGTTGATGCAATGGTAGTGGGGTGGGTGGTGGGTTTGTTTTAGAGATGAGTGGCGGATTCTTTATAATATTTTTTGTTTTTACCTTGTACGTACATAATTAAGAACTTCTTGAATGTAATCTTTATTTCGCAATATTCTTTATAAACAATGAAGTTTGCGTATAGATGTAAACTATGAGTTGTATTGTGTTTCGATCTTAGAGAATTATTTTATTTTTATAAACTAATGAGTGTATATATATGTCTGTGTGTGTGTGGTGGGGGGGGGGGGGGGGTTATGGTAAAATGAAAGATTCTATAAGTTGTGAGAACTCGACCAAAATGAAGGATTTAAAAAAATTCAAAAAATAGAATAATTTTGTTTTTGTTGATTTATACCACCATAAAAAACCCTTATAAAGGATGTAAATGTTGATGTCAGCAACTTTTTATAGCACCGTAAAAAGGCTGAAAACACCGCTCATAATTTTCTACAGCTGTGTTGTAACCTTTTAATCTATGAGTGAGCAAAAAAATATGGCAAAACTCGCACGATAATTCGGAGTTCTCTAAGTTCTCACATTTGGGGGTGTTTTCTCTTGATTCGATACCTATATATAGGGGATGGATCATTAGGAACTCATCTTTGTAAGAAAACTCAACCTAACCATTACTAAACCGTAATGTCTGAACTCTAAGAAATAAACCATAAATCCAAAAAACTATACCTAAAAGCTAAACCCTAAAGGCTAACGTCCAAAATATAAAACTAAATGCTAAAGCTAAACCTAAATAGCTAATCCCTGATCTTTTAAAAATGTAAAGCCATAAAAATCTGAATTTTTAAATTATTAACACGTTTAGTTGTGCTATAGCAACCCCAAAGGCTAACGTCCAAAATATAAAACTAAATGCTAAAGCTAAACCTAAATAGCTAATCCCTGAACTTTCAAAAATGTAAAGCCATAAAAACCTGAATTTTTAAATTATTAACATGTTTAGTTGTGTTATAGCAAGAGGTAAATAACTAGTTATCTAACTTAGTTAGAATGTGAGTTAAATAGTAAGGAAATGAATATGAATAAGGAGGCAATCAATAAACTTGAAGCGTTAAATATGACAAAAATGTAAGGAAGTGTGGAATGGGCAGAAAGTTTTAAGAAGAGAGGCGTGTGTGTGTGTGTCAAGAGTTTGGGGAGGGAAAACCCTCCCAAGATCAAGTGTCACAATTCAGCCAAATCAAAATCAAATTGCATGTTGAAACCATGTATGAATGAAGAATTTTCAAATCATCTAATGTTAACAATCATATGGTAAGTTGTAGATTTTAATTTGGTGACCTTGCAAGTCATGAGTATGTGACAAATCTTTAATTCGTATGAAATTAAGCATGAAGGTGTATCAGAATCACCAAATAGAACTTGGAATTATGAATGATTTCAAGTAAATTGATGTTTTGACATGAAACCTGTTTGTGATGGTGAGGGTGGCCACATGGGTGTATCACCCATATCCAATTCTTGTTCAACTTTGATGTATTATATTGTATGAGACGAATTCTTGTTTGATAGATTGAGTAGGGTATGGAAGTAATTTGGTTTTAGTTTTATTTGATAAATGAAAGCAAGAAGTATGAAGATAAGCATAAAATACTTCTACATTGTGCTTAGATAGTAGTATGCACACCACGTGTTTGATGACATGTCTAGGTGAAGTTAGAAGATGAACTTGTATGCAAGAACTTGATAAATAGGAATGGTATGTGAACTTCAATGTGATTGATGGTAATAAACATGAGCAATGTGTTTAGAGAGAACACATGTAGGAATTTAGTTTGATGGAATGATTTAGTAAGAAACATGCATTAGGAACTTTTACTATATGCTTGAATGGTATGATGCATATTATGTGTTTAGTTGATTGTTTAATTTGGATCAAGAAGTGAAATTGGTATTATTGTATAGCATGTGGACTTACTAGTAAGGATAATGTTTGGATCATGTCAAATTAGTTAATCTTAAATGATGTTGCCAATTATAGAATCATGTATTAGTCCGTGTGGAATTGATCGTATATGTGTATTTTTGTAATTAAGTAATCATATGGTTGTATTTATCCTATAACATGAGTATGAAATGCCTATGGTGCCATTTGTATAGTCAACTATATCAATATGGATGTATGTTCCTAAGGTTGAAAGCTGATATTTTTAATAGTTGACCTCAACGAATGTAGGAATAGTATGAATATGCATTCTAACGTGATAATAAGATTGGGGAAATAAAATGATACATGATACTATTATTATGTGGTATACATGATGGTAACCAGAATTGTTTGAATTGTGAACATGTAATTGTCAATTCATGTCTTATGTATGTTAATGATTGACCAATGAAAGTCAATGTAATTAGAAGATGGAAATGAATGTTGATATGTGTCACACCCCAACCAATGACAGAAATATCAGGGCGGGATGAAAACAAGATTGCAAGAGACTTCATAACCCTATTTGTGACAATATTTAAATAATTTGATTCCATTGATATCAAAAGGACAATACATAGTTTCAAAAATCGAAATACAACAAGTTTCGAATGACATAACAACATGAATTGAAATACATAAACATAAGTCTAGGCGTGTATCTAATCCACCCTAAATAAGTTTCTTCATCAGCCATAACTAGTTACCTGCAACATGTATTAGAATTATGATCAACAAAAGTTGGCGAGCATACAAATTTATTTACATAGCATAATAGTGACGGTAAGCTTTTTGAGCTCACGGTAATCGATGCACATTTGAAACGAACCATCTTTCTTCTTGACGAAAAGGACTGGAGCGCCCCAAGGAGAAGTACTAGGGAGTATGAATCCTTTATTGAGCAACTCTTGAAGTTGGCTTGACAATTCTTGCGTCTCTGAAGGTGCAAGATGATAAGGAGCTTTAGCAACGGGTGTAGCTCCGGGGATGAGGTCAATACGAAAGTCAACTAAATGAGGAGGAGGACCAAGTAGGTCTTCGGGAAAGACGCCACGAAAATCACACACCACTGGGATATCACTTACGCCTTTTCCATTGCTCTTTTTTCCACAATATGGGCTAAAAAGGCAAAGTACTCCTTACGTAAGTACTTGTTCGCTTGGGTGCATGACATGAGTTTGAGACCTTTTGAAGGCCTTTCGCCATAGACGTGGAAGGTGTCACTAGACGAAAGAGGAAGTCGAACAAACTTTTCGTAACAAGCGATTTCAGCGTGGTTCTTACGAAGCCAATCCATGCCTACTATGATATCGAAACTACCCAATTGCATGGGTATGAGATCGATAGAGAACTCGTGATTGTTAAGAGTGAGAAAGTAGTCACGAAGGATGGAGTCAACGGTGATAGACTTGCCATTGGCAACTTTGACGCTGAAAGATTTTGGAAGTTTAAAGCGTGTACATTTTAACATTGGTTCGAATTCTACGGATACAAAACTCTTATCCGCACCAGTATCAAATAATGATGAAGCATATAAACCATTAACAAGGAACGTCTTGTTCACAACTTCATTGTTGTGTTGTACTTGATTTGCGTTGATGTTGAATGCGCGACCACGAGGTGCTTGTTGTTGTTGTTGCTCTTGATTGTTTTGCGGGCATTGGCGTCGAAGGTGAGTTGGATCACCACATTTGAAGCAGGTCGAATGTTGTTGGCAGGAGCTTGACGGTTTTGGTTTTGAGGAGGTTGCTAGGCTTGGTTGCCTTGTAGTGCGGGACCACTTCGGCATGCGGCGGTTAGATGCCCAAACCGATTGCAATTTGTGCAATGGCGACATGCGATGTTGGCTGGGTGATGGTAATGACAACTGGTACACTTGGGATGAGTCCCATTATATGGCTTTCTAGCGGGTTCTTGAGGGGGATTTTGGTTGGTGATAGCGTTGCAACTTTGGTTTTGAAAATTTCGTTTCTTACCATTGTTGTTTCCCGATTGAGACTTGGTTTCTTTGGGTTCAGTAGTGGCTTGGTTCGCGGATTTGGTGGTGATGGGGGTTGAGGATTGTGTGTCTCGCACTCGATTATCGTTGATACCGGCAGCTAGGCGATAAACGAGTTCGATGTTGTCGGGTCTTACAGCTTGAATAGCGTCACGAATGGCGGGAGAAAGACCATGAAGATATTTCTAATCGCACGCTCAGGGGTGTTAACAAGGTGAGGAACAATAATGCTTAACTGCTTGAAGCGGGTGGTGTAACTAAGGTTATAGTCATCCACTTGCTTGAGGTGCCAAAATTCTTCCTGGAGCTTTTCCTGCTCATGTGGAGGACAAAATTCCATCATCATCATTTCCCTAACCTCGATCCAGGGGAGGGCTTAGGCATCTTCATTGGAGCGGATGTTGCGCTCATTTATCCACCAGCCGAGAGCTCTCGACTGAAAGATGCCAGTTGCGCTTTGGGTTTTTAGGTGCTCAGGACACTCACTGTTGATGAATGTCACTTCAATGCTATCAAACCATTCAAGCATTGCGATGACACCTTCATTGCCAGTGAATGGCCTAGGGTTGCAAGCGACGAAGTATTTGCAGCTGAACGAGGTTGGCTTAGGTTGGCCGGTTTTGGAATTGACCGGTGAGTTAGGGGTATTGGCAGTAACTTTGCTCACGATATTGGGGATTACACGAGCCATTTGCTTGGCCATGAACGCAAGCATTTTCTTGCTAGAGTTCGACTTGGAACTCCTTTTGGAGTTGGAGAGACAGTTTCTCATCTACAAGGTTGATGAGAAAAGATGAAACTTGATCATAATGTTTTTGAAAGAATAATTTGCATAATTTACCATGTAATATGTCACGTAGCACATAGTTTCAAGTAGTTCACACAGGCATAACAAGAGTCCACATAGCATAATCACAAATGATAACAAAAGATTGTAATTTAGTTTGTTCACAAAGGATTATTATTGTTCGAGATTGCGAGTAAAGTGCAACTTGTGTAAATGAATCGAAGCTAAAGATGTTCAAAGTATAAAACACATCAAAATTGATTTAACATAAAAGAAAGGCTTAATAAAATAAAGGAGTGTTTCGGGTTTAGAAACTTCGACTATTCCGAAGTGAATCGAAAGTCCTTTCGAGTTAGGGAGACATGTTTTGGCCTAATTGGTAGAATACTCTCATCGAGAAGCGACTAACGGTATTCACCCTTCTAGTTGCTACATGTCCCTAGTCGATCTAAAATTCGAAACTTTGGCGAGATTGAAAATCGAGGAATGGGACTAGTTGACAATTTGCGGGTTTCACCCCTTACTTGGCAACATTGTACCCTAAATATGGTTGATACTCGCCGGGTCAAGAAAATTATTTCCGACACTTTAACGAGGGTCCACTAGAGTTAGAATTGGAACTTTTCCATCAAGGTGTGGATTTCACTCCTAACTTGACGGCGTAATTTCGTGCAAATTCGATTAAGCAGATTGAGAGTCGTTCACCAAATTGTGGGTTTCATGCCTATTTTGGTGAAGTTGTCTCGTTTGTATGATACGAGTGTCTTCAAGTCTTCAAGTGTGTAATTTGTGTAAATGTCTTAGGAAAGACATGTTATATAATTAAGACAAAAGAAAAGATAGAAGCAAATAGGAAGAATCAACATTATAAGCATAAATCAAGAATGGTCAAAGTTGGACACTTAAACTATAGACTAGGTCGAACATGGCAATTCCACCTAATTCCCTATAGTTATGGCTCTGATACCAATCTGTCACACTCAACCGATGGTGGAAACATCAGGGCGGGACGAAAACAAGATTGCAAGAGACTTCATAACACTATATGTGACAATATTTAAATAATTTGATTTCATTGATACCAAAAGGACAATACATAGTTTCAAAAATGGAAATACAACAAGTTTCAAACGACATGACAACGTGAATTGAAATACATAAATTTAAGTCCAGGTGTGGATCTAATCCACCCTAAATAAGTTTCTTCATCGGCAACAACTAGTTTCCTACAACATGTATTAAAATAATGATCAACAAAAGTTGGCGAGCATACAAGTTTATTTACATAGCATAAGAGTGAAAAATTTGCCTCATATCCAACATGGACATATTAACAAGTGATAACTATATGTCAATCCAAATTTTAACGCAATCATGATTACTATTGTCACCGAAATGACAAGGTGTAAAATAGTTTAGTTAACAATACCACAAGAATACGGGCGGTGCGTTAATCCTACAGCGCTATAATTGTTAAGGGAGGCTAGCAAGGTTAATGAGCATATAGACACTAGTATACATAACATGCGATAAAAAGAATAATACATGTTTCATGTTTATAACGGATAGAGTGTGATTATAACAAGTTCTAAACATGAATCGTGATTTGTATAATTGTACACGTTACACCCAAAGTGTGTAAACGGAAAATTGGGTTCGAGTATACTCACGGTTTGCGTTAAGCTTTCCGAAACCGTGAAACTTGGGTGATGGAATGGGTGGACCGGGAGCCGAAGTTACCCTATAAATGGGAACAAAGGCGAGTAAGTTTCCGGTTTAACATGACTAGTAAAGAAAGTAAATTTAACAATTACATTAGTTTATAGTCAAGTATTCCCCGAAGGGGTCATGGAGATTCAAGTAGGAGGTAGGATGATATGCATCCATTTATACCTCGTCAAAAGAATTCACCAAAATACAACCCGAAGGTCGGTTGGTCATGAATGTACATAAAGGTAAATACAAAAAGTAAAAAGGAAAATCATACAAGTGTGGTGTAGGACAAGTTTGAATAGCCAAGGCTTACATGGTCCATACACTAATTCGACACACAAACCTAGGCCTGGTTGATGTGCACACTTGAAGGTTGCTCATGAACCTCAATCAGAACAGAAAGTTTAGGTCTTCATAGGCTCCAATATCCATAGACTACAACTACAACATGTACACAAGTTTGTAGGCTTGTCTAAGCACATGTTGGGTAGGCTATGAACATGAAGGCTATGCCAAACATGTTGAAACCAATGAAACCAAAGGTTTTTAAACATCTTAGACCATCAAACAAGAGTGTTACACCTCTGAGAAATCTTGGGTAACATCCTTATTTGAAGTTCAAGATGATATGAAGAAGTAACAAGAGAAGAAGATAGGTGAAAGGTGAGTTCTTGCACTCACTTTTGAACTTGGAAGAATTCTGCCCTAACTTGAGTTTCAGTAGATTATGGAGCTAAGAATAGAGTTTAGGAAGGTGTAAAGGAGAAATAAGGGTTGGGATTCTTGTATTTATAGTGGGTGAGGTTAGGTGAGTGTTTAATGAGGTTTAGAAGCCCATTGGTGGAGAATGGAGGTGGAGGTTGGAGCCATAAATACAAGATTCGAAATTTATATTTTATGGTGGAGGTTGGAGCCAAAAATGCAGATTCAAAACGTGGGTTTTAGGGGGGGTTGGCTTTTTGTCACAAATAGTCCCTCAAGTTTGATAAGTATGCAATTAGGGCCCCAAAGTTAGGTTTTAGGGCGTTTTCGAGTGCTTTTTGTGTAGTTTCAAGCGTGTAACAAGCATGAAAGTATCGTAAACTTAAAAGTGATGTCAAGTATGTCCATGTATGTGAAATTATGTAAAACAAGTATCGGTAGTGCCGGTCGTAATATATGGATGTCGGTTATCGCACGAAATGCAAGTATAGGCGATTTACGATCTATAACACATAATTGTAAGTATAATTAACATGTAGAAAGTGTTTACAAGTATAATATGATGTATTATGTTGTATAATAAGTAGTTGGTTAATCACAAGTATTGCACGTAAGCCCGTTGAAAGTCGGTTATTTGCACGTATCGTCACATAGTTTCGAATTCGGGTTTATTGCATGCGATTACAAGTACAAATCGAACATAACAAGTATAAATGTAACATAATTGATATAAATTTGACTTTCATTATGATCGGTGTCTCGGACTACAAGTTGAAAATACGATACAAGTACAAGTTTCCGAAAATATAAAGTTTCCAAAAATGGAAAGTACAACAAGGCTTGATAAATATGGAAAGCGTGGAAATGCGGAGCGTTACAATATGAATGAACATGCATACTAAAAATGTTGTGGATATGATATCATGAAAGGATAGGAAGCTAGCATGGACTCAAGCACGGAAGGCTAACGGGTTAGGGGGAGGCAAGGAAGCTAGCATGGTTATGGCAAGCTCAAGGTAAGTGATTCCCAAACTATATTCCTATTACATAATGAAGTATTGTAAGCAATAGAAAGGAGAATCATGAAAGGATAGGTAGAAAATGGTAAGACCAAGGTAAGTAAGGTAGTAATGGATTATATGTTGTGGAACTATGAATGAATAAACTTAGTAGGAACAAACGGGTCAAAATCTTGAAAGTAAGGTAAGAATAGGAATTTGATGTGGGGATATGGGATTTAGTGTTAGAATATTTAGGGGCTTGGAATAAGGTTATGTTACGTTTTAGGACTCACGAGTTGTGTTAATGAGGATAGAAACGAGCGCAAGATGCAAATTCGGGTGTCGGCACTACCTAAGTGTCGCCGACGTGACAAGGTTGGCCCACACCCTAAGAGGCTGTCTACACCCCATGTCGACGCTGGGGTCCCCTTTTCTTCATTTACTTTAATCCCACGCCATGTAGGCCCATTCCTAATCCCTGTTAAACTTCCAAAATGCACCCAAACCTTACCAAATAGTTGTGTGAGGTAAGGGTGACTATGAGAGTTGTATTTAAGCATGTATAAGGATGAAATAGGTATATATGTACGCATGTTTGTATATAAGATCAAATTGTATTTAAGTAGATGGATTATTATGTTTATACGTATGTAGGGGTATGTATATATGTATGGACGTATGTGGCTAGGACTTGCATGTTTGAATATCTTAAGATGTAAATTGTATGCGTAGGTAAGGATAGAAAGGTATGTATGCATTGAAATTTAGTATACGTGGACAAATGGACCTTGTATACATATTTAAATGGGTTTTAATTCAATGAGAATTAACGATGCTAACTATTAGGGACTAAATATTGTTTATGATGGATCCCATTTTCTGAGGCACCGCCTGGATAACTTATCCTTAACGGGTAGCACGGGGTCTTGGAGGATCAAGGAATCTTAATTTTTATTATGGTTTCTAACATTTGTTCTTGATGTTTTCTTATATTTATATGCAGTAAGACAACGTGGTGGACCAAGTCAAAGCTGGAATGTTGGTGATAGGTTGTTTGGAGCTAGCACGTGACTATTTTCCAAACGGTTGTGAATGGGAACGTGGGTCAAGCAACTTTTTCGGATTTAGTTGTTATTGTTATATTCAAAAGAGGTTGATCAAGTGAATTAGAAAAAGAACACACATTCGCATACACACACATCAAGCAGAGAGCTCACTCAAACACTCTTAGCCATTATACATTCATTGTACATCACTTGATCAACATCCAAAGTTGTATTTGTATTCATTGGTTAATATAGTTGGTGGTTGATAGTTTTCACCACACGAGGTTTTTATGCCGACGATCTACTAGTGATCAAGGGCTTTTCCTCGTATAAATCATTGTGCATTATTTATATTTCTCATTCTTTTATCATTTCATCCAATCAAACACTCTATTTTACAAACAAATTTGGTTACATTATCCTTGAACCAATTTTTGACCAAAAAAGTTTGGCGCCCACCGTGGGGCAAGTGGTGCTCCAATTCTAAAAATTTCTATCAATTTCAGCCTATTTATATCAACACCATAACACCATGGCCTCTTAAGGAGAGTCTGTTTCAATTGCCATGCCAACGACTACCTTGTCATAAAGCTGTATGCCTTGACCTCCTATTCCCCCATAATTCCAGAAGAATAATGAAACTACTCAGAGAAGAATAGTGAAACTGCTCAGAAGAAGACAATTTTTGTTTTCCAAGGATCCAAGCCTTCTGCTACTTCCTCCTTTATAAATATTGACAATGATATTTCTGATTTGTATTCGCAGATGAAAAGTTACATGGAGCAGTAGACAAGACTAATCAAAAGATCCAACCTGAAATTAAAGACATCAAGAAGCAAAAAAAGCCAGCAGAGGATCAGTCTCCATTGATGCCTAAGGTGCTAGATTTTGTCAATCTGGCATCAACAACTCAACAATATAGAGGATCCTCCTTTCAACCGCAAGGATCCTTTATCCTCAACAAGGATCCGTGGGGATGCTTCAGCCTCAAGGATCCTTCCTCTGCACAGAAGGATATGTGGAAATGTTTCAGCCTCAAGGATCCTATTTCCATCAACAAAGATCATCAACTCGACTTCAAGGATCCACGAATTATCCAACAAGATCTTCGACACAGACCTTTCCTGGTTCTGGTGTCTTTTAGGATCAAGGATCCTCAGGGAGACAACCAATGAGAAGCAATATGATGGCACAACTGATCCATGAAGAGGGATCATCAAACTCCCAACATGAAGCTATATGATGGCACAACTGATCCAGAGGAACATGTAGCCCAATACAGAGAAGGATGGAGATAAACCCTTTTCCAGAGAGACTCAAAGAAGATTGCTTATGCAGGGGGTTTTGGATGCACATCTACAGGATTTGCACTAAAGTGGCTGCTAAGTCTTCCTCGTTGCTCTATTACTCGTTTCAACACTTAGTTAATGTTTTTAATAACCAATTCTCTTGTAGTAGAACATTTGGAAGGTTAACTAGAGATTTATATAGGATTACCCAAGCTCGTGATGAATCCCTTGGGGATTATGTCATTAAATTCGGGAGAGAATCATTGGAGATCCCGAACCTTGATATTACAAATGCTGTAGAACCATTCAAGATGGGATTGCAAAATGATTCTCCCTTTTATGATGATCTTGTAATGAGTCCATGTAGAAACTTAGATGAAGTCAGGAATAGAGCCTTGAGGTTCATCATGCTGGAAGATGATAAAAGGATCTGAGATAGACTCATTGGTTCTACAAAACATGATCACTATGATAAGAAACAAGGATCCTTTTATAAGAATAATAGATCCAAGCCCTCTTCGGAAATCGATAACCAGAACGTCCATGCAGTGGAACAAGATGAGGACGAAGACAAGCATCCTAAGATATTTGAATATTATTTCTCTGTTGATACTAGTGAACTTATGCTTGCCATGTAGAATTAGGTAAAAAAGCAAGATGGCCAAGGAAGAATGAGAAGTCAATCTCCTTCAAAGACAAATCCAAGTGGTGTGCATACCACGAAGATTTCGGCCATCTGACTGATAAGTGCATTACGTTAAGAAGAGATATAGGCTATCTTCTCAGCAAGGGTCACTTAAAAGAATTGCTAGGCAGAAAGAAATCAAGGATCCAGGATCCTGAAATCACACTAGAAAAAGTTGCTCCACCTCCAACAGATGCTCAAGTGATCAACTTCATTTCTAGAGGATTAGATATCTGTGGCACTTCTTTCTAGGTAGCAAAAAGACAAGCTAAGGAAACTAAGTTAGAGAATGGCGATAGACCTGTAAGAACCTTCACGTTAACGGATCAAAGAGTTATATCGTTTGACGAGGAAGATCGAGTCAACATCTTGGATCCTCATCAAGGCGGTTTGGTTATTACATTATTTATTGCTAATCATTTTGTTCACAGGATCCTCAGTGATGGGGGGAGCTCTGTGAACATTGTTCAGCGTGATGTACTCAAGAAGACGAACATCCTAGAATTTGAAATTATACCAAGATCCTCAGTCCTTGTCCGGTTCAGTGGTAAAACCAAGAACACACTGGGGGACATCAAACTTCCAATATACATAGAGAGAGTTAATTCTATCAAAAATTTTTGTGTTATCGATAGTTTATGCTGTTGCTATGAATTCTTAGTAGACCCTGGATACATGAGATGAAGGCTCTTCCTTCAACCTATCATTAGTGTGTGAAGCTTCCAACCCCTTGGGGAGTGGTAAAGATAGATAGTGACCAATAGGAAGCTAAGAACTGCTACACTTCATCGATGAAGCCAACTTTAAAAAAAAGGGCAGCATAGCAATTACAGAAGCCACTAAAAGATGTCATGGAGGCATGGGAACAAGATATTAAAGAAGTAAATTTGGAACCTGAGGATCCTGACATTATGGTTTTCGTAGGATTAGGGATCCTTGATACCATAGAACAGGATCTCATGAAGAAAATCTACTTTTGCATGGAAACATGAAGACATGACAGGTATTTGTAAATATATTATTACACATAAATTAGGTATAGACAAATCTTTTAGGCCCATCCATCAAAAGAGAAGGAAATTTGCACATGAGAGAAATGCTATCATCTAAGAAGAGGTAAATAAACTCCCAATAGTAGGTATGATTAGAGAGGTAAAATATCCAAGATGGTTAGCCAATGTAGTGGTAGTACAAAAAAATATGAAAAGTGGAGGATATATGTCAATTTTACTGATTTAAACAAGGCATGTCCCAAGGATCCTTTCCCACTCCCACACATTGACTCCATGCTGGATGCAACGGCTGGTCATGAATTGCTTTCCTTTATGGATGCTTCATATGGATTTCAATAAATACAGATAAAACCATCTGATCAAGAGGATACTGCATTCATGACCCTCACTAGTATCTATTGTTATATTTCCATGCCTTTTGGACTAAGAAATGCAGGTGCAACATATCAAAAATTGGTTAACATGATGTTTAAAGACCAGCTTGGTGATACCATGGAGGTCTACATAGATGATATGGTAGTCAAATCAAAGAAGGTGGAGGATCACCTCAAGGATCTTGAAGTAGCCTTCAACAAACTGGATCGGCATAACATGAAGCCGAATCCTTTGAAATGCCACTTTGGTGTTGAAGTTGGAAAATTCCTCGGATACATGGTGACCAATAGAGGAATAGAAGCTAGTCCTGAACAGATAAAGGCCATTGTAAACTTGAAATCCCTAACAAGAGCATAGGATGTCCAAAGGCTAACAGGAAGAATCACAGCTTTAAAAAGGTCATCTCAAAGTCTTTAGAAAAGTGCAAGGACTTCTATGACATTTTATGGAAGAATAAGATGTTTGAATGGACCGAGGAACATGAAGCTACACTTAAAGCTCTTAAAGATTACCTATCCTTAGCACCACCATTGATGAAACCAGTAGATGGTGAACTCTTATCCTTATACCTAGCCGTCTCAGGTAATCGGTAAGTGTTGTATCAGTTAAGGATCATGAAGGTCAACAACATTCTGTCTATTATGTAAGTAAGATCCTTCTTGATGCTAAAGCCAGGTATTCTCATTTTGAAAAATTAATTGTTGCCTTAATTATAGCTTCAACTAAACTAAGACATTATTTTGAAACTCATACTATTATTGTAAAAACTAACTTTTCCAATTAAGAATGTTCTTAGAAAACCAGAAATGTCAAGTAAGATGGCAAAACGGGTAGTAAAACTCAGCACCTATGATATAAGATATGAGCCCGGGACCACGATCAAATCACGAGCACTTGCTGACTTTGTGGCAGATTTTAGTAGTGGCTTGCAGAAAGAAGCTACACCGGAGGTTCAACAACTTGAAGAAACCAAGGATCCTTGGGTACTCTTCACCGATGGAGCCTCAAATGTTAAAGGAACTGGATTAAGCATATTACTAAAGTCACCACAGGGGGACATAATACCGTAGTCTAAAGCCTGTGAATTTTAAACCACTAATAACGAGGCAGAATATGAAACATTAATAGTAGGTTTGTAATTAGCTAGAAAAATGAGGATCATGTATCATTAGATTTACATAGATTCATTGCTGATTAATAACCACTTTAATGGTTCATATGCTGTAAAATGTGAGAAACTAATCAAATACTTAGAAGTAGTAAAAGAACTTGCAAAATCTTTCCATTCTTTTAGCATAATACAGGTACCTAGAGAGGAGAATGTAGGGCAGATGCTTTACCAAATTTAGGATTAACCTGAAAATCCCAGTAGATATAAAGATACCTATCATTCACATCCTCTTTCCAGGAATTAGGGAACATGATGCAATGGAGGTGGTAAAGGATACTACGACAACATCCAAAGATTCGCGATTGGATTCAGGATCATGGATCCTCCCAATCATGAAATTCATCCAAAATGGAGAAATCCCTTTAAGAGAAAATCCTAGAGCCTTCAGAGCCAAGGTATCTCAATTTATTATCTCACATGACACTCTATATAAAAAGTCTCTTGCAGTTCCCTTTTTATGATGCATCGAGGATCCTGAAATTCAAGAAGTGTTAAAAGATTTCCATGAAAGAGACTTTGGAAACCACACAGGGAGCAGAGCACTATTCTTTAAAATACTTAGGACAGGTTACTTCTAGCCCATAATGAAGAAAGACGTAGTTAACTATTCAAGGAAATGTGATGCTTGTCAAAGGCATAGCAATATTCTACACCAGCCAGTGGAGCCTCTATATCCCATTATCTCTCCTTGGCCATTTTTGAAATGGGGAATGGATATAGTGGGCAAGTTACCAAAGGCACCAGGTGGAAAAGTCTTCATGCTTGCTATGACTGACTACTTTTCGAAATGGATTGAGCAAGAAGCATTCGTTCAAGTTAGGGAGAAGGAAGTTATATCCTTTTTTAAAAGAAACATTATTACTAGATTTGGCATTCCCTCTGAAATTATATATCATAATGGATCTCAGTTTATTGGGAAAAAAACAACTAATTTTTATGACAGTTGGGGGATCAAGATGATTACTTCTACACCAGTTCATCCACAAGCTAATGGCCAAGCAGAATCAAGCAACAAGATTACTATCAACAACTTGAAGAAGAACCTAGGATCCAAAAAGGGAAGTGAGCTGAAGAGTTACCATATGTCCTTTGGGCTGATAGTATAACTCCAATGAATGCCAAGGCCAAACGCCATTCTCTTTAGTCTTTGGAGCTGAAGCGGTGACCCCTACCGAAATGGTGGTTCCTACAGCCAGCACGGGCAACTGTGATCCTTAGTCAAATATGATAATCTGATTCAAACCATTGATGAGCTTAGAGACCTAGCAAGCATAAGAATGGAAAACTATCAGCAAAGGAGGGCTGGGGCATACAATAAGAATGTCAAACTTAGAAGATTTCAAGTTGGAGACTTGGTGTTGAGGAAAGCATTTAAATATACTACTAACCCGACTGATGGCAAGTTAGCACCTAAATGGGAAGGCCCCTACTTGGTCGAATCGGAAGCGGGAAAGGGGGCATATCGTTCGTTAACCATGGAAGGTGATATGCTACAAAGAGCTTGGAATTCCATCCATCTTAAAAAAATATTTTATGTGATAGGGATCAAGGATCATGGATCCTAATGTCTGTAACATTCAAATTTATTGTTTACTTTATTTCATATTTAATTTGTTTACTATTATAAAAGGATGTTAGTATATATAACATCTACTTTCACCAAGTTTTTATAGAAGTCTTTGGCATCATCTGCATTAATAGAGGTCTAAGGGGTTGGCCACCTCTCTCCTACGTTTAAGGTATCATACCTTCTAGGGTTTAAAGGTTTTCACCTTTCACACGAATGGGGTTTTGACACCCCGCCAGTAGTACACGTTATCCAAGTATGGTTGGAGGCAATGAGACCAGTACATGCTTAGTGGCTGACAATTTCATTGTTGTTGGCCATATGTAGGATCTGAAGTATAATTGGTAGACATACCATACATATGTTATCCTAAGGTTTCTAACATTTTCATGTTAGCTAAGGTATTGGCATTTTCATGTCACTTAAGTTTGGGCATGTCCTCAGTATTTTTGGGCTTGTCCCCAGATTGTTTAGCTTAGTCCTAAGTTGTTCTTAACATGTTTACAAGAGTATTGAAGATTCAAAAATCTTTTCGAAGGATCAAGGATCCTGGAGGTTTGTATTTTCATGACTAATTCATCTGCATTATGATAATGATCTAAGATATTTAATCCTAAGTTGGATTCTATGGTATGTCTTACCTTAGCCTTATTCCTTTTATTGGTTAATTTCATTTTAATTTTTATGAATAAGAATCAATGATTCTTACACATCTACACAACCTAATTTCTGTATATGCTATACATGTTTTTATATGTACTAAAGAAAACTTGAAAAGAGCAAATACTAGATATATCTAAAAGCTTAAAGTTTTATTTAACGACCCAATAATTATCAAAATTGTCAGCCTGGGTTTCACCATCAATACGTGGCCCATCCACCCAGGTTGAGTTGGATGTCATCAGTTGTTAAAGTTTTGAAGGAAAGGTAAACAGAGAAGGGTGACAAAGGCTTCATCCCCCACAAACAGGAGGGCCCATTCACCTTTTTCTCCCTTCAAATTGTCTAAAGGAGCAGTGATCCTCAACCTAGTAGCTATTGTCTTGAGTTATTACAAACCCACTATTGCATCCTTAACTAGTGCTTCACCATTAGCTCCACCAGCAGCCTCCTTAGCTCCGCTCTTCCCGGCCCCGGCTGTCTTCTCCACCACCGGCTCCGGCTCTTCTTCTCCGCCCAACTTCATTAGGGTTTGCTTCCAGGATGCTATATCCCAAACGGACCTATAGAAGTCGGATCAATGGCTTCCTGAGCCATTTTGATCCTTACCTACAGCATGGTTCGGGCAGCACAGACTTTAACCTCGTTCGTCGCCACCATGACAACCTCATGAAGACCCACCTCTGCAAAGAGTAGCTACTCCTCTAAGCCCTTTTTGTCCTTCTTCAGCTTTGATATGGCCTTGTCCTTTGTAGCGACGATGGATTGCATGGTTGGTGCACAATGTCTATTGCCTACGTCTAGGATGTGTCTATAATGTATATAGGGCTTTCATGTCAATGTTTATATGTTAATGTGTAAATTTATATGTTTTGTTAGTTGGTTCGTACGAGCAAACTAGGTGGCTCGTACGACGAAGCACACACTCGTACGAAGTATAGTCACTGTTCAACATGCACTCCAGTACAAGTCATGTTGACCTATAAATAGAGGAGTGTTGTGTTAGAGCTGAGTAGTGATTGGTCAGTTGGCACGGCGAAGTCCTGCTAGTTTGTTTACTCGCGTCTGTACTTGCACGCCTTTTAGTACAACAGAAGCAGTTAAATAGTAAGTACCATCTTGTTCGTTTTGTCTACCTCTCTAGCAATGAATTCTGCCTCTGCTAGTTGAGCGAGATCAGGTCAGTTGCTCATTTCAGGAGCATGATCCCCGTTTACACGTATACCAGCTAGGTTATTTTCCAACTCGGCCATACTCCTCTCATAGTGGGCCTTCAGACGATCAAAGCTCTATATACAACAACATAAAAAGTCATTATACATGATCCTTGAAAACAAATAGAATCACAAGTCTTGGATAAAGAATCCTTACCTCAGTCACACACATATGGAGCTGCCTCTCCGCCTCAAAGGTATCACCTTCAGGCTCCACAAGTTTCTTCCTCTTAGAGCCAGCCTTTGCTCCCGGTGCTCACCGCCCTTGGCTCTGGGAGGCTTGGACCCTTGGAAGGCTCCTTCTTAGGAGACCTAGGGGGAGAGGTTGCTATCGATATCATCAAGATGAACTTGGTTGCTTGCTTGCTAGCAGTTTTCTAAGCACATATGCAAAAGACAAATAGATTAGTGTTTCTTTTTTTTTTTTTTACATTTTTACGAACTTCAAACTACAATCTATACAGTTACTTATTTGACATGTTATAGGACGATGAATCGTTTTCTTCTGAATCCTTGATTATCAACTTGAAGGTCCTCACTGATGGATCAAGAGCCAGGAAAGCTTCAACTATGTCTTCAGTTTTGGGAAGCTCATCCAAACAAGGAAAGTTCATCACTACAAGCAAACAGAAAAGACAAGTTAGAAATTTGATATGTCGTATACAGGATATCTAAGGATCCTATATCCTACCCTTCGGAATCCACTTTTTGGGTAACGAATCCCCATTGGGGATTGAATCCTTTCTCACAAAGAAGAATTGATTCTTCCAAGTGGAGTCATTTTGGGTTGTTTTGAGGATCAGTGGCTGATGGGGTTTTGATTTGAATAAGAAACGACTAGAATCATGGGTAACCAGATAGTAGAGGTATGAAAGCTCCGACAAGCTAAACTCAAGGTTTTCATTTTTCAGGCTCTATTTAATGGTGTAGAGAGCCATGATAATATCAGCACAGCATGATTATAGCTGATACCAGTTAGGGTGAAAAACCTTTGAGTAAGGTCAGGGAAGGGGTTAGAAAAACTGAAGATGAAAGGAAGTGCATGAAAATAAAGCCACATCAGAGAAATCGCATCACTGCGAGCAGAGGGGTTAAATGACTAGAAAACAGTTCCCGAAAGGAAACAAGAAGCAAGGTTTTTGATTTCGGGATCCGTAAATTTACATATCTCTGACGAAGGATTCATCAAGAGGTTTTAAAACTTGAGTTCATTATCCTTGTTCGAACTAACTCAAGGAGAGGATTTGGTGCCCATCTTCGCCATGAATAAGAAGAGAGGAAGATGAAGAATTCAGTGAAGAAGTTAGAGAGAAAGAGAGAGAATAATACCTGAATAAGGGTCTCCAGAATGAGTTATACAAATGGGTTTTCTGATCTTTAAAGGAAATCAAGGTTATATATATCCCTAGAATCCGCAATGATGATTATAGCTAGCCCAAGTCCCATCCGTCAGAGTGTAACGACTAGTTTGAATATTGTGGCAATATAACAGTTGTGATCATCTATCACAACCGCCATATTGGGGTCAATTGTTAAGGACTAAATTAAGTTTATGATGGATCCCATATTCTGAGGCGTCGCCTGGATAACTTATTCTTAACAGGTAGAGCGGGATCTTGGAGGATCAAGGATCATTAATATTTATCATGGTTTCTAACAATTGTTTTCAATGTTTTCTTATATTTATATGCAGGAAGGCAACCTGGTGGACCAAGTCAAAGCTGGAATATCGGTGATAGGTTGCTGGGAGCAAGTACGTGACTATTTTCCAAATGGTTGTGAATGGGAATGTGGGTCAAGCGACTTTTTTAGTTTTAGTTGTTATTGTTATATTCAAAAGGGGTTAATCAAGTGAATTAGAAAAACAACACACATTCTCATACACACACATCAAGTAGAGAGATCACACTCAAACACTCGTAGTGATTATACGTTCATTGCACAACACTTGATCAACATCCGAAATTGTATTTGTATTTATTGGTTAATATAGTTGGTGGTTATAGTTTTCACCACCCGAGGTTTCTATGCCGGCGATCTACTAGTGATCAAGGGCTTTTCCTCGCATAAATCACTATGCACGATTTATATTTCTTGTTCTTTTATCATTTCATCCAATCAAGCATTCTACCTCACAAACAAATTTGGTTACAATATCCTTGAACTGATTTTTGACCAAAACACTAACCATGTTGCCAATAAGAACGGAATGATAGTGCGGGTACATAAATGTTGGGTTTTAAAATATTCAACACTGGAATGAAATGATCGGATTCAGAAAGATAACCAAATGGATTACCATACGTTGAAAGAATGTGATGTATTATTTAACTATGTATGTTTTAAATTATATATAACGTCACCCAATACTAATGATTTGAATGTATATGGTGACTGCAGGTTACACAGCTCATCCTTATGGAATGCAAAGTGATGATGATCGAGTCAGAGCATGGATTGTATAGGAGTGTGTTGTCATGTAATTTTGTAAATGTATGTTAAATTGATCTCCTAAATATGAATAGAGGATGTGTTTATTTTAAAGGAGTCATTTTTAAATGGTATTCAAGTATGTCAGAATGTTCATAAACAAAGAAATTTTTGGGTTCTCATTTCCGTTGCGTATTTTCGGTTAAAATAGTTTAGGGTCTTACAAAAACTTAAACCTTGACCCTTGTTGGACCTACAAAAGAACAGATGATATTCAAAAGCCAAAAATTGACTTTTTGATCAAGAAATAAATAATTGATGAAGCATGCTCTTCCCAAAGATAGTGAATCTTGAACACTAATCAGATGTTGAAGACATTCAAAGATTTGTTTGAAGGTTTGGAACATCTGTTGTAGAAGACAAAAGCACTAGTTAATCGACAAAGCCCTGTTGAAGCAAAGCACCGATCATGGAGACCAAAAATCTATTATGGCCACACAGATGTTTGATACATGCCAACAGAGGTCTGAAGAAATGGTTTAATCAATGTAACAATGTTTAGCTTAGAACATATGTTTAATGTAATAGATTAGATGTTAGATTTCTGCATATGTTTGCTAACATTCGAGGAATCTTTTCTAGTTAGGAATGTTAGATGTCATAATCAAGGTGACTTCAACTAAATGCAAACAGAGCTTTCGTACTTGTATAAATAGATCTCATATGTTAGAGATCTATTATATCACAAACATTTCTTTTGTACAAACAGTAAAGTGTGTGACCAGGCTGAGGGGGAGATTGTATAATCAATTCTGTATTATTGTAATCTTTTGATCATTAATAGAAATTTTTATATATCTTTCCACTCTTGTATGCTCATATAATTCCACATTTATCATTTATATCTTGAATTTCATTCATTATTGTTCACCCAAAGCATACAAGTTAAACATAGATCCTACAATTGGTATTAGAGCTTGGTCACATTAAACTTCATTTCACAATCAGTTTAATATACAAAGATCAGCTCACAAAGAGATCCAATCTGTTCATTGTATCTGAATTCAGAGTTTAAAGTTTAACACTAAAAAAGTTTTTATACGTACTTTGTTTTCACAAAAGATCAAAAGGAATGACACAAAACAATTATGATCTCCCTAATACTGGTTTCAGCAACAAACCACCGATACTTGTTAGATCTGAATATAATATCTAGCAACGTCAGACAGCCACGTGCTTGCTCAACAGAACACATGATGTTGGAAGTGCGTTATATTTGGACCACACATTCCAATGGTACCTAGTGCCAAAAATCCGAGTGTTCAAGAGCCAAAGAAACTGAAGAATTACTAGAGCAAGATTTTCAAAAATTTGAGCTAGATGCAAAGGCCTTTAGCACTGTGGCCATGGCTCTACCAAACAAAATCTACGTTGACCTATTATATTATAACAATGCTAAAGAGTTGTAGGATGCATTGAAGGAACAATTTGGTGGGATGAAGGATGTAATCGAGAACACTCAAGAAATTCTTAACTAGCAATATAAGACATTCACACATGTTAAGGGAGAAAGCCTTACTCAACAGTTTGAAATATTTTCCTGTCTGATGTTAGGGCTGGTTTTAATTACTTATGGATCAGTGATCCTTATGTGTATCAAGGATATATTATCCTCACACTGTGTAATGGATACGGCAAGGATCAAGGATCCTTATTTCTTGTAACGGTTTCTAATTATTGTGTTTGGTATGTTATTTAAATTTTATGCAGGTAAAATAGATGGACAGCTGGAATATTGTGGAATATGCTTGGATTTAGGCATGTATAGATGAGGCAATAGCTGTTGTGGATGATTGTGGGAGCTCCCTTGATTTTTGTTTAGTTATTTACTAGATAATTTACTAATTATATCAAGGGTATTGAGCTTAATTAGAAACACTCTTACACACCTTACCACTCTCAAAACTGCTCTCAAACACACACTAGAATTTGTTTGTAACAAGCTCAATATCATCTGAAGTTGTATCAAATCATTGGTTACATGTTCAATAGAGTTGGTGATCGGTAGTTTCCATCACCCGATGTTTTTGATGCCGAAAAACTTCTAAAGATCAAGGGCTTTTCCTCGTATAAATCATCGTGTTCATTTTCATTTATATTTCATATTTGATCATATAATTGTTCTACATTCAAGCACACTACCATAAATCAGATTTGGTTACATTATCCTTAAACTAATTTTTGACCAAAACAATTTGCCGCCCACCGTGGGGCAAGTGGTGCTTCAATTCTAAAGATTTTTTCTCATTTCCATTCATTTACATTAACTTCATGGCGTCTCAGGGGAAAGCTACATCAAGTGCCATGCCGGTGGTTACCTCATCTCAAACCACTATGCCATTACCTCCCATTCACCCATCATTCCAGAAGAATGTTGAAAATGCTCAGAAGAAGACATCATTAGTCTTCACAAGATCAAAAACTTCTGTTGTTTCTTCCTCTACTACTATTAACAATGATATTTCTGTTTTATTTTTGCAGATCAAAGCTATATGGAGCAGCAAGACAAAACCAATCAAAGGATCCTTTGTGAAATAGATGACATCAAAAAGCAGAAGAGGCCGACAGAAGATTAGTCTCCACTGATGCCTAGGGCACTGGATTTTGTCACTCCGTCATCATCAATACAACATTCTAGGGGATCCACTGTCCAGCCTCAAGGATTCTCTATCCTTCAGCAAGGATCACTGCCGATGACTCAGCCTCAAGGATCCTTCTACCAACCTGGAAGATCACAAGGAATGTACTAGCCTCAAGGATCCTTAGCTCGGGTTCAAGGATCCATGGATTACTCATCAAGACCTTCAGCACCAACGTATCCTGGATCCATTATCTTTCAGGATCAAGGATCCTCAAGGAGCCAACCACTTAGAAGCTCAGAAGTCCATGATGGGGACTTCATCCCAATGCAAACTATTGCTTCCTCAGGCCCTACTGTGACATCAAACATGACTTATCCCCAATACAGTTTCAGAATACCACCTTTAAGCAAAACAAGAGGTAACAATTTTCATAACACGTCTATGGATACTAATTATGGTTTCATGTAGGATGCAAGGATTATGAAGGCCATAGCTAGGGAGCTACAAAAGCTCAAGGAAATGATATCTAGCGTTCCAGGAATAGTTAAGCCTATTCCTGAAATTCCAGATGGAAGCCACAAGGTATCTCGTTTTGCACCACCAATATGCAATGCAAAGATACCAAAACACTTCCAAACACCCAACATGAAGTTATACGACGGAACAACCGATCCAGAGGAACACGTGGCACAGTACCAGGAAAGGATGGAGATAAACCCTATCCCCGAAAGGTTGAAAGAAGCTTGCTTGTGTAAGCGCTTCGGATCCACACTCACTGGATCAATGTTAAAATGGCTGCTAAGTCTTCCTTGCTATTCCATTACTTTGTTCTCACATTCAGTTAACCTATTTAATAATCAGTTTCATGCAGTAGAACTTTTGAAAAACTAATTAGTGACTTATATAGGATAACCCAGGCTCGTGATGAATCCTTAAGGGATTACGTCACCAAATTTGGAAGAGAATCCTTAGAAATCCCGAACCTAGATGTTGCAACTGTTCTTTAGGCATTTAAAATGGGATTACAAAAGGATTCTCCCTTTTACGATGATCTTGTCATGACCCCTTGCAGGTATTTGGACGAAGTAAGAAACAAGGCATTGAGATTCATGAGATTAGGGATGATAAGAGATTACAAAACAGGCTCACGGGTTCTAACAAATAGGAGTACAATGACCGTAAACAAGGATCCTTTTGTAAGAATTACCGATCTAAGCTGTACTCCAAGCCTGACAGTCAAAATGTTCATGCAGTTGTACAAGACGAAGATGAGGAAGAATATCCTCGAATATCTGAATACTATTTTTCTGTTGATAATAGTGAACTAAGGCTTGCCTTGTAGAACTTAGGTGAAAAAGCTAGGTGGCCAAGGAAGAACAGGAAGTTAAACTCCTTTAAGGATAAGTCCAAGTGGTGTGCATACCATGAATACTTTAGCCATATAACAGATGAATGCATAGCTTTAAGAAGAGAAATTGGCTGTTTTCTCAGTAAGGGGTACTTGAAAGAATTGCTGGGCAGAAAGAAGTCGAGGATACAGGATCCTGAGAATGTTCCAGAAAAAGCTGCTTCACCTCTAATCGATGCACAAATCATTAACTTTATCTCCGGAGGATCAGATATCTGCGGAACCACGTTCTAAGCGGCAAAGAGGCATGCCGAAGAAACAAAGCTGGAAAATGGAGACATGCCTATAAGGACCTCCACTCTAACTCAACAGAAAGTTATATCCTTTGATGAAGATGATCGTATTGATATTCAAGATCCTCATCATGATAGCCTAGTTATTACTCTGTTTATTACTAATCACTTTGTTTGCAGGATCCTCATAGACGGTGGGAGCTCTATGAACATCACACAACTTGATGTCCTGAAGAAGATGAACATCCCAGAAGCAGAAATAATTCTGAGGTCATCGGTCCTTGTAGGATTCAGTAGTGAAACAAAGATCACGCAGGGGGACATCAAACTCCCAATCTATATTGAGGGGGTAAACCCTGTACAAAAATTTTGTGTTATTGATTGTTTGTCTTGTTGTAATGTGATCCTTGGCATGCCCTAGATTCATGATATGAAAGCTGTCCTATCAACCTACCACCAATGTGTAAAACTACCGACACCTTGGGTAAGTGAAGATAGAGAGCGATCAGTAAGAGGCTAAGAATTGTTACACCTCTTCAATGAAACCGGTTTCAAAACCATGGGTGACATAGCAATCACAACAACTTCCAAGGAACGTCCTGGAGGCAACAGAGCAAGACATCAAGGATGTAATACTAGATTCTCAGGATCCTGATATCAAAGTCCTCATAGGATCCAGGATCCTATATAATATAGAACATGATCTGGTATCCTTCATGAACAGAAGAAAGTCTACCTTTGCTTAGAAACACGAAGATATGACACCTATCTCTTAAGACATTTTAACACATAAATTGGGAATGTATAGATCTTTCAAGCCAATTCATCAAAAAAGAAGAAAATTTGCACCTGAAAGGAACCTTATTATCTAAGAGGAAGTAGACAAACTCTTGAAGGCAGGTATGATTAGGGAAGCTAAGTATCTAAGATGGGTGGCCAATGTGGTGGTTGTTCAAAAGAAAAAAGAAAAGTGGAGGGTATGTGTCGACTTTATAGATTTAAACAAGGTATGTCCCAAGGATCCTTTCCCACTTCCACACATTGACTCCATGGTGGATGCAACAGTAGGACATGGATTGCTCACCTTTATGAATGCTTCGTTTGGATTCCAACGAATTCAGATGGAACCATCTGACCAAGAGGGGTACAACATTCATGACTCCTACTGGCGTATACTATTATATTGCAATGCCTTTTAAACTGAGAAATGCAGGTGCCACTTACCAAAGACTGGTCTATATGATGTTCAAAGAGCAAGTAGGAGACACTATGGAAGTCTATATAGATGATATGGTGGTCAAATCCAAGAAAGCAGAGGATCATCTCAAGGATCTTGAACTGGCATTCAATATTCTTGATCAATACAACATGTAGCTGAATCCATCAAAGTGTCACTTTGGTGTCAAAGCTAGGAAATTCTTGGGCTACATGGTGACAAAAAGAGGGACTGAAGCAAGCCCTGAGAAGATAAAGGCGATTGTAAACATAAAATCTCATACCAATGCCAAGGATGTCTAGAGGCTAACATGAAGGATTGCAGCGTTAAAAAGGTTCATTTCAAAGCTATTAGAGAAGTGCAAAATTTTTTATGATATTCTAAGTAAGAATAATAAATTTGAGTGGACTGAGAAGCATGAAGCTGCACTCAAGGCTCTCAAGGATTATCTATCCTTAGCACCAGCTCTGATGAGACCAGAAGATGGTGAGCCATTATCCTTGTACTTAGATATTTTAGGTAAAGCAGTAAGTGAAGTTAAAGATCATGAAGGCTAACAACATCCGGTATATTATGTACGTAAAAGCCTTCTTGATGCTGAAGCAAGGTATTCCCATTTAGAAAAATTAATTCTTGCATTGATCATGGCTTCCGCTAAACTTAGACATTATTTTATACTCATACTATCATTGTGAAAACTAATTTTCCCATTAAGAATGTTCTAAGGAAGCCTAAAATGTCAGGAAGAATGGCGAAATGGGCAGTCAAGCTTTAGTGCATATGATATAAAATATAAACCAAGAACTGCTATCAAGTCTCAAGCTTTGGCTGACCTTGTGGCTGATTTCAGTAGTGATCTACAAAGGGAAGCTGAATTAGAGGTTCAATAACTTGAAGAGACTAAGGATCCTTGGATACTCTTCACTGACTAAAAGGAACTGAATTAGGGATACTACTAAAATCCCCACAGGGGGACATAATACTCCAGTCCATTGCCTGTTAATTTCAGACCACTAACAACGGAGTTAGAATATGAAGCCCTGATAGTAGGTTTACAATTAGCCAAATAGATGAGGATTAGGTATCTTCAAGTGTACGTAGACTCATTGCTAATTACTAACCATTATAATGGCTCATACGCTATGAAGGGTGAGAAATAATCAAATACTTGGAAATTGTTAAAAAACTTGCAAATGCTTTCGATTCTTTTAGTATAACGCAGGTAGCTAGAGAAGAAAATGCCAGGGTAGACGCATTGGCAAACTTAGGATCAGCCTTCAAAATACCAGAGGATATACAGATACCTATCATCCATATTCTTTTTCCTGCAATTGAGGAAAATGAAGCAATGGTAATAGTAGAGGATACCACAATTATACCCAGTGATGTGCAGCTAAATTCAGGATTATATATCCTTCCAATTATGAAGTTCATTAAGAACGAGGAAATTCCCACAAGGGAAAATCCCATAGCCTTTAGAATCAAGGTATCCCAATTTACTATATTAAATAACATTTTGTATAAATGATCTCTTGTAGGTCCCTATTTGAGATGTATTGAGGATCCAGAAATTCAAGAGGTCTTAAAGTATTTCCATGAAGAAGACTGTGGAAATCATACTGGAGGCAGAGCACTATTCTCAAGGATCCTTAGAACAAGTTACTACTGGCCCACAATGAAGAAGGATGCAGTAGATTATGCAAGGAAGTGTGATGCTTGCCAAAGACATAGCAACATCCTACATCAACCAGCAGAGCCTTTATATCCAATAATTTCCTCTTGGCCGTTCATGAAATGGGGAATGGATATAGTTGGCAAACTTCCAAAGGCACCAGGAGGAAAAGTATTTATGCTAGCCATGATTGATTACTTCTCTAAATGGATCGAAGAAGAAGCCTTTTTTTAAGTCAGAGAAAAGGAAGTTTTATCCTTCATTAAAAGAAACATTATTACTAGATTTGGAATTTCTTCTAAAATTATAGTGTGATAATGAAGTAGGATGCAGTAGATTATGCAAGGAAATGTGGTGTTTGCCAAAGACATAGCAACATCTTACATCAGCCAGTAGAGCCTTTATATCTTGTAATTCCCTCTTGGCCATTCGTGAAATAGGGAATGGATAATAGGCAAACTTCCAAATGCACCTGGTGGAAAAGTATTTGTGCTAGCTATGACCGACTACTTCTCCAAATGGATGGAAGCAGAAGCTTTTGTTCAAGTCAGGGAAAAGGAAGTTATATCCTTCATTAAGAGAAACATTATTACTAGATTTGGAATTCCTTCTGAAATTATATGTGATAATGGATCCTGTTAGGATCTGAGTTTGAAACTATTATGAAAGTTCTAAAGATGATAAATCAGATGTAAATGCAACAAGTGATGAACTTTGATTCATAACAATTGAGAGATTATTTTCATTATCATGCTTTCATGATTGTAATCACTTACATATAACTCACAATCTCCCCATCAGCCTAAGATCAATGATTTGTTCATACAGAATATAAAGAAGAATATTAGATTGATAAGTGATGAAAAGTGATCAAATAGAATAGTACAAGCACTGTTTTATTTATACTAAAATTCTAACCACTAAGCATCTTATGATGATGCCAGCAGGAAAGCGACATCTAACTATATTAACAAACTAACAACATCTTCTACGCTAACCACTGCTATAACTAAACATTACATAGACTGATAGATTACACTGATGCGACATCCGCTGTTGGCCTTCAGCAGAGTTTTGCCTTGGCAGACCTTTAGCTTTAGTCTTCAACAGAGTTTTGCCTTGGCAGACCTTTAGCATTTTGTCTTCACTAGAGCTTGACTCTAGTAGATGTTTTATTATTATTAGGGTCAGAGGTTGTAGTACATTTCGGCTTTCTATCATTTGTTCTTTTGTAGGGTTCAATTCCAACAATCTCCCCTAGAACAGATGATGCCAAAATAAAAACTTTATTACTAATCTGTATTCCACATCAATGATTCCATTATTTTTCAGTTGAATTGAAGTTCAAAGTCCAGGGAAATCATGACATCTACATCCCTTTCAAGATCAAGATTCAACAGGTCTTGGAGGTTAGCTGCATCCAGACCATATACATCCTCCATTCTTATCTTTTGAGCTCTACATCTGACCTGAGTAGTGTCAATTCAAGGGTGTCTATGGATGACTTTCATTTTAGAATTTTTGAGTCAGATGGTTTTCTTAGGAGTAGGTTTAATTGAGATGAGTTTGGTGAGATGGGTCTGCTAACAAGTGTTGAAAGTGTGTCCATAAGCTTATCACTTGCAACATCAGTGTGGTATAAGATTTGGTTCTTAATCCCCTCCCTTCTTAATTCTTCATGCAACATTTGATCTTCTTCTTCCATATGCTTTTGCCTTTTTGCTTGATTTAAGGCAATTATGGGTAAGATAGAGGTTGAAGATGATCTTTTAGAAGCATGGGTTTGTTGAGGAGCAGTGGTTATCTGTGAATAGACTGGCTTTCTTAGGACAGAAGGATATTTCTATGTAAGCTCTTCCAGTCTTCTATAGGTATCGACAACTTTAGATTCAGACCACCTAGCAATTTGCCTTGTTCCATATTGAGCACTAACAAGTTCGACTTTCATTCGGGTTTGATCTTTAAAGCATGGTCTTGGCTTTCAGGCTTATTCTTTTTCCAAACAGGAGGAGTAGGCTTCTTTGAAGGATCCTTGAGCATGGCATGGATTCTTTCAATCTCTTCTTTTAGCTCATTTGAAAACCTGTCACACCCCGACCTGCAGCGGAAATAAAAGTCGGGGCATAATTGGGTTTTCATCAAAGCTCATGACATTTACTATAATTAAGTTTCATATTTATTACTTCAAATTTAAAAGCGAATATTCAAACACATAAAAACAAACAAACACAAGATAAATGTTCTAAACAAGAAACGTTTTATTGTTCTTCTAAAGCCAAGTCTACATGTTCCTCTCCTCAGCCTATCCACCTGTACCATGTGTAAAATAAAGGTTTGGGTCAACAAAAGTTGGCGAGTGAATCTAAATTAAACAGTTAAACAATTTAATTACATTGATTAATTTAATAAAAATGTGCATGAACCAAATATGAGCATATGTATGTATAATCTAACCACAAACCACATAACACCAACAATGTACACATGAGCATGATAAATGATGAACCGTGAGATCAATGCTCAATCTAACGGAGCCGATCTAATGAGGCACGCGATGCTCAACTCGTATCCTACGAGGAACTGATGGGCCTTATGTGAATGATTGCACTGGAATGATAAAATGTAACCACATATAACAACAACAAAAATTACAAAACATATTAGATCATATAATGGTGTTAGCACAAATATTTGAACAATTAAAACATGTAAACAACACTTGATACACCCCAAAACATGAATTAAAAAGGGGAATTTGTAAGGATTCACTCACAGTGGGTGCGTTTCTTGGATTTGATAGCGATGTCGCACGATTTAGGATTTAACTGATGAAAGAAACTAACCTAAATAATCACGTAATAATTCGATAAATAAATAAAAGTTAATATTTTTAATTAATGCTTTTTGTGGTATTTATTACAATTTTTAACTTAAAAAGTCTTATTTATAAGTATTTTTAATTAATTTTTAATTAAAATAATAAAGAAATTGATTATTAAAAAAATATACCCTTTTTCAGGGTTGACCAGGTCGACCAGTTTGACTTATAGATTATTGACAGCGTGTGAGGTTCGAACTCGTGACCTCCCGTATACGTGCACTCAGCTCTACCAACTGAGCTACGTGTCTAACCCGAAATAATCTCTATTTTAATTATATTTATATACTAGTTAAGTTAGTTCAGAATTCATTTATTTAAAAAGGTTTTAAATGTAAACAAACCGCTGCATAGCCCCTGTCTCGAACCCACGACCTTTGTCTGTGTTGCACCCAGCCATACCAACTGGGCTGGGTGTCTAACCCAGTATAATTTGAAATTATATTACATTTATAAACTTCCTGAAAGATGCTCTGACTGTTTTAAAATAAAAAAAAGGTTTTTATTTCAGAGAATCAGACACGCGTAAGACTTGAACCCGGGCATGTGTATTGTGTTTGCACACAGTCCACCACTGGACTGTGTGTCTAACCTGTTTAAAACAACATCTTTTATTTTACAAAAACACTTAAGCAAGTTCATCTTCTTTATAAGTTATAACCCAGAAGCATGACCCACATGCGATTGATTGAAAACTCTTGTTTTACATTCAGCACAGATAATAACAAAGTATTAAAGGAAGGATTTAACAAAGATATACCAGACGCACTCGGCCGTAGCTCTTCCGATAACTTTTCCGGCGACAAAACACTCCGGCGAAGTGGGGTATAGAGAGCAGAGTATGCGTGAAATGTTTGCGAGTTTGTGAATTCGTATGTGTGAGTTTGGAACAGAATAAAGATCACTATTTATAGGCAAATGATAACTAAAATTTCAGTTTTAATTTGGAAGTTTAAAACCAATGATTCTTGTCGGTTTCGCAAATTGAATTCCGAATTTCAGTTGATTTGAAAACGGGTAAACGTCTCCAAACAAAAATAAACGGGGATTAATTGCTCAGATTCTTAATTTTGACAGTTACTGGTTTGATCAATTGAATTGCAGGTTTAACGTTGAGTGAATATAAGAGTTAATTGTTATGAGTTTTAAAACAAATAGTGCGTGTAGCTCAGTGGTGTTTTGGTGTGTGAGATATGTTGGGGACCCGTGTTCGAAACCCGGCTGCCCCTTTTATTTATTTTTATTGTTTTAAAGTTTCAAATAATAATATTACTATTATTTATTCACTATTTTAATTCTTTTAATTTATTTAGTATCTATAAACTAATGATTCGTATTAAATACGCGACGAGACTTATCATTAAATACTTGAATTAATTAACGAAGCAGGTTTTGAAACCCGTTTTACAACAAATGTTACAAAACCAGTCTTTGAATTGAGCCCTTGTTGTTTTGTAAGGCATGAACTTCATTATATGATCAAGATAATCTTGCTTTAAATCTAGATCATCAGTGGTTGGATTTTCATACATGGACTTACTCAAATCCTTAGCAAATTCTTCAATGTTTCTCACTTTGCTCAGTTGAAATTGCATGGATATTTGTAGAGCCCTGTCATCCTTACCATTTGATCGATCTTTTGCTATGGTCTCAGCTTGTCTAGCCTTCAACTTCAGATATTCATCTAGATTTTTAGGCTTTCGATACCTAAGAAGTGATGGAAATTCTCTTTGTTTTAGATCCTCTATCTTGTAGAAAGCCTCTATTTCTCCTTTTACAACAAAAAGTTCCAGAGGGTATAGGGCACCCATTGGAAGAAATGATGATGATAGGTGCATGGGTGGAAGTGGAGTTTCAGGATATGGCAATGATGAGGATGGTAGTGAAATGGATTGTGATGATACAGGGAGTGGTGATTGACTCTCTTCATCATCATCATCATCATCATCATCAACAACAAAAGTTTTCCTTTTGCGTTGGAATTTGATTTTGGGTGACGGTGGATGTACAGGAATTCGGGGTGGAGTGGATAATGATTCGGTTAATGTGGGAAATGTAATTAGGGCAGTGGTTTGGGAAACATCTGTTGGAACATCTTTTGTTCCAGAATCTGGTGTCACAACATCTGTCCTAACGTTTGTTGGGTTTATCTAGATAGAGGATACAACAACAGTAGCTTCAATAGTTTTTGTCGAAGAGATGACAGTTGGTTGTCTTACTTTTCTTGCAAACTTTCCTTTTCTTGAAATGCCAACATCTTGTTTTTCCAATTGTTTGGCTTTTTCTTCTTTAATTAGCATTAAAGCTTTACCTTCAAGTGTATCTTGTCTCTTTTGCTTTTCAACAGCAGTCCTTTCAGATTCATTGTTTAGGGTCTCATCAATCAGTTTTTCCAAAGTTGCCTCAGCTTCAGAAGTGCTATCAATGGTTTCTGGCTGTTGTTGCACCTTTGGTTTAGCAGTTGAATCAGGTTGCAACTTTCTCAAGTTATCTTTCTCCCTATTTTTGGCATCATCTTCAATGTCATCTTAAAGGATAATAACCATGGCAGAGCCAGTAGTTTTCAGCAAATGATCTTTGATGGCTTTAATGTCTGCTTGTGTATCTTTGTATCTAGCCTCGACTATATTTCTAATCAATTTCGGGTTTTTCTCATGCTGAATGTATGCCAATTGTCTCTGAGCTAGGATAATTGGTTGGACAACTTTCAATAGCTCAACAACATTTTGAGTTGGGGATGGTTGAGGTTGAGAATTTTGTAGCAGTTGTTTCATCATGGATTTGATTTCATCAATAGATGATTCCATGGTATTGATTCTCTTTGTTAATTCTTTGTAAATTTAATTTATCACCTAAGTAAATAGGATCATCTAAATTCCTACCAGATGTAGTTGTATTTGGATCATCAACATGAGGAATCTCAATGTTTTCAGAACCAAATGCCCATTGTTCGTGGTAATGGGGACTTCCAACTGGCTCAGAGGATACAATTGTAGCCTCAGCAGTTGTTTCCTTCAAGGAAGTCTTATCAATGTAACCACTGTCCAAGTGAGCCACTATTGTAGCAGCAGTTGTAATAGTTGCTTCACTTGAACTACCACCAAGAGTTACATGTAACTCATGGGGTGTAGCCTCCTCAACTCGTTTCTGGGTTGGCTAATTGAGTTTTCTCATATTCAGTCAATGATGAAGTTGAACTCTCAGTGATAGGTGAATGAGATAGACTGCTAGGAATCCGAGTTACCTCAATAGCTTGAAACAGGGATAAGAATGTGGAAGGAATTGGAGAGGTAGGTAATGTAGTAGAAAAAGAAATAGCCCTAGGAGAGGGGCTTGAGAACAGATGTTCAAGTGAATCAGTTGCCTCTAGTGTGGTGTCCCTGTGCTTACAACTTGTTCCTTTTGCGAGGAAGCAAGAGGAGTTGGTATTGGTGGAGATCTTTGGATCATCTGCTGTGAGGAAGTAGTAGAAGTGGTTTCATGTGACTTTGGTGCTGTCAAAGGTAAATCATCTAGGATCTCATATTCCAGAGTTACCGTTTTGGGTTGTTTGGTGGGCTTTTTAGATTTGGAGGGTTTCCTTTTGGGTTTTTCTGGTAGGGGTTGCATAACACTGTTATAATGCCATGTTCACCAAGAGCAGTGGGCTCAACAAAAGAAGAAGGAGCAGTGGATGTGGTAGTAGTTAAAATTTGATTATTCTCTGTTACTTTTGTTTTCAAAACCTTCGGTTTTTGAGTTGAGAGTCTAGTAGAAGTTTCATGTTTAAGGCTGCCAACTTCACAGATGACACCTTGTTGAAAATCCATTACAGAAACTTGTTTTTGTAAATAGAAACTCAACAACCTAGGGTGTATCAGAAAAGCTTTACCCTTTTTAATATTGTTAAAATTTGCAACCAAGTTAGAAAACAATACCTAGGAAAAGTTAAATTTTGATTTTGTTAAAATAGCATAACCCAGGTACTGAATGTTTAAAGGTATTTCATTAGAAGCAGTTGTCTTGGCTGGCAAACATAACAAAAGTGTATGGAAAAAGAATTTTATAGCAGCAGGAAATTCAGGTTTAAAGATGGTAATACCTGTCAGTTGACCTTTAAAACCACGCTCAATGAATTCATCATGTAAATCTTTATTTGGGAAAAAAGTGGGGTCATCTAGGTCATTCAGACCAAACGTGGTGGAGATAGTGGATGAAGAAATTTGGACAAGATAATGGCAAAAGGTTTTTTGTTTTGAATCTCAATTGTAGCATTTGCCCAAAATTGTCTAAGGGTGTCTAGATAGATTGGAGCCTTAGACAGTAAATATCCTTGTATGATGATGTTTGTAGAACATCGATCATGGCATGAAAAGCAATAATAATATTAGTTTTTTCGAGGATAGGAGGGAATTTTGAGGAGTTTTGATGATGAGATTCATGATTGAAGAGTGATTATTGATGGTTTGGAAGAAGATGAGAGTAATGGAGACTTTTATGGAGAATTTTTTGAAATCGAAATGGCAAGTAGAACTCTGTTTGGATAAAACAGTGTTTATAAAGTGAAAAGTGAATGCTGGCGTGGCAATGGTTTTCAAAATATCCGATGGCTAACATCTGTGCATGTGTAAACTCTGTTGGATAATGGAAGACAGTTGTTTGGAAACCTCTGCTAGATACCAGCAGTGGTTCTGAACAGAGGAATGATCAGTGGTGATTTTACACTATCAGATGATAGAATATCAGTGTCACACCCCAACCAATGACGGAAACTTCAGAGTGAGATGAAATAGTTGCTCGAGACACCATAACGCTAATTGTGACAATATTTAATTAAACAACTCATTTCATTTCAAATCACCAAATTGTCAAATACAATATAATTCAAGTAGGAAACAACAATAAATGAGACATGTTCAACAAAACATATTAAATAACTTAGCATTCTAAGCGTGTTTCTATGCCGTTCCTACTAAGTTTTGTCATGTCAATCTCATCAACCTGCAACATGTTAAAAAGTATAGTTCAATAACAAAGTATTGGCGAGTACACAAGTTTGATATCATAGCATAAGTAATAAAACATTTAAACAAATCCACATGATAAGCTAGTATACGAGATAAATGTAAACAAGGCATGTGAACTACAAGTCAATCCTCTAGTGTACCGCATAATAGATTAAAACTTAACATTGACCACAAGAATACGTGCGGTCCGTTACTCCTATAGCGTTATACATGTTAAGGGAGGCTTGATCGAAGTTAATGACATTTAGTATCACATAAGAATGTACCAAGTAACAATTCAAGTATCACATAACTATAGCATGTATGATTGATTGTTTGTTTGAATTGGAATAAAAGTGTGATTTAGTGTATTTTTAATAGATTAACATGTTGCACCCAAAAAGTGTAAAGCGTAAAAAAGGTGTCGAGTGTACTCACGGTTTTGCAAAGTTAATTTCCATGTAAGCGTTTAGGTTGGTTAAGGGAACGAGCACCAAGTTATCCTACAAAAGGAAACGTAGGTGTATAAGTATTGGAATGACGTTGGAGTTCGGTAATTTTAGGAATTTAAAGTATGCAAAAAGTATGTATAGTTGAAAGTATTTATCTAGACGTTAACACTTGTTTTTGACACTATAAGCCCCTAAGGGTGTTTGTGTTTTTATGGGTCATGCCCAATAGAATCGTAATGATGGTTAGGTCTTAGAAAAAATAACCTAATACTAGGACAAGTTAACCATATGGTCATCGTTAAAGGTTTGGTTATATTTATTATTTACATATATATTTTACATATATTATTACAAGTTTTTCATAGATTTCATATAATTCATGGATATCATATAAGTCATAGGTGTCATGCATGGAGGTAGGAGGATAACCATCCTAAACCTCTTTCGTAAGATTCACCAATACACAAATTGTCACAAGGATAATCCGGATGGTCAAGAATGTGGTACTTCACTAAGCTACGCTTCGAACCGAATAAGCAAGCTAGGTGCGTGCATCCCGAACATGGCAACGTTTGGGGACGTGTCGTAGCCTTGTTACTCTAGTGAAAGTGAACCATAGCTTAATGGATAGAAATCATCAAGTGAGGGGTGGATTGAAAAGTTGGATAGCCAAAGCCTCCATGTAATCACGCCTTCACCAACGCAATCTTGTAAGCTTGGATGGCTCAACACTTGTAGGTTTAAAACCCTAGTGAAACCACAATTTTAGAGGCATGTTATACCTCTTGATTTTGTATGGAACAAGTCTAGCTAGCTCCCTAACCATGAACTTGATTAGAGGCACAAGTAGCATATAGTTGTTATGTTTAAAAACAAGTTCGAAAAAGTTTATAAGTTTAACTTTCAAAACAGAAAGTTTGGCCCTAAAAATGGTATTGTTTCACTTTGGTTTTCCATCTAAAACTTATGGTAACATCCCATGGAGCTTAGGAAACAATGTTAAGGAAGCAAACATGGAGAAAACTTTGAAAATCTTAAAGTTTGAAAGATAAAAACTGGGCAGAAAGTTAACACACTTTTGGACCTCAAAATGGTGGGATTTCACCTTAGTTTTCCCAATCAAACTTGTGAGAACCTTCCTAGAGGTTATCCAAGAGTGTTAGAAAGAAAATCAAGGCTTGAAGAAGAAGGGAAGTGAGTTGAAACTCACTTGCAAACTGATTTGGGACATCAGTGAATTTCTGGACTTTGAGGGAATGTTTGGAGTGTTTGGAGGCTTGGAAAAGTGGGAAAGGGATGGGGGAATGCTTGTTTATATAGAGGGGGAATTAGGGTTTAATTAATATGATTAGGTGAGTTTAAACTTGAAACAAGGAGGGAATGTGAGACTTGGAGCTTGCGGCCGCAAGCTGCCTTGTCTTTTTTTTTTGTTTAATTTATATAATTTCTTTTTTTGTTATTTAAATGATTTAATTTATATATAATTAAGTGTGATGTGCTTTTGGAAGGTTATAACATGATTTTTAAGGCATTACATAAACCCTAAATGTAACGTGTAAGTGTTTACATAAGTGTAATATGATTCAAGATACCAAATAGCTTTTGTATTTTGAGTTTAACTTGCCAATTGCTTGTTGATTTGAACGTTTAACTTTCATGAAAGTAGGGTAAGAATATGCAAGTTGATTCGAACTTATATATTGCGTAACGAATGCGCGTATAATCATAAATGTAATTGTGCATAAGGGTTGCGAATTGCGTATAATCGATCAATTTGATTACAATCAAAGCATTAGATTTACAGTGATTTGGAAATGAAATACGATTACAAGGTTTGGACTTTCCAATTATAGAAATACGAAGCAAACTTACTAAAAACAGAAAGTTACAAATGCGAAGCGTTACAATCAGTGGATTGGGAAAACAGTGGTTTCACCAATAGTGGATGTAAAACAGAGGATACACTTTCAGCAACAGATAGATTTTCAAGCCAAGCAAAGGTTTTGAGAAAGTGCTTATAAGCAGACTTTAGAGATTTATTGAAAAAATTCAATTTTAGTTATTTTTAAGGATATATTTTTGACTTTCTGATAACATTTTGATTCTATTTACACATGGAAAATCAAATTTTGTTTTTATTCCATGGTTAGCATACCAATCCTAAAGATCAGACTTTCAAAGGTAGATGTATATAATGCTTTGGTTAGAACATCTGCAAGTTGATCTTTAGTGGGAATATGATGCAGAGAAATCAAACCTTTTTCATAGCAATCTCTCACAACATGATGTCTGATGTCAATATGTTTTGTGGTAGAATGAGAGACTGGATTTTTTATGATGTTTTCAGCTGCTTGACTATCAAGCATGAGAGGAGTCTTCAGAGCAGTTACACCAAAATCCAACAATTGATTTTGAAGCCATAGGAGTTGAGTAGTGCAGCTTGCAGCATCAATATACTTAGCCTCTGCTGTGGATGCTGATATTACAGCTTGCTTTTTTCTTTGCCAAGACACTAAGCAATTCCCTAGGAATTGACATCTTCCTGAGGTTGACTTCCTTGTTGAGTGGCATCCAGCAAAATCACTGTCTGAATAACCTAAAAGCTCAATATTTCCATTAGGTAGATATTAGATACCAAGTGCGGGAGCACCTTTTATATATCTGAATATCTTTTTTACAGCAATGAGATTGGACTTCCTATCATGCTTCTATATAGAGTTTGATCAACCAACTCATCTTTTTCATCAACAGTGACAAGCTTTGTGGTCGCCATGGGTGTGCTACATGGTTTACAATCATTCATATCAAATTTTATAAGTAGTTCTTTGACATACTTACTTTGATGAATGAAAGTACCGTTTTGCAATTGCTTTACTTGAAGACCAAGAAAGCATTAGAGCTCACCCATAGCACTCATTTCAAACTCTGCTGCCATGAGTTGTCTGAACTCTTCACAGATGGCAGTGCATGTGGATCCAAAAATGATGTCATCCACATAAATTTGGACAAGCATCAAATCCTTTCCTCTCCATTTCAAAAATAAAGTTTTGTCAACTGTACCCCTTGTAAAACCAATGAATAAGAGATAGGTGGAAAGAGTTTCATACCAGGCTCTTGGTGCTTGTTTAAAGCCATACAAAGCTTTATTAAGCTTGTAAACGTGATCAGGATAAAATGCATTTTCAAAGCCAGGAGGTTGACAAACATATACCTCTTCTTTGATCTTACGATACAAGAATGCACTTTTGATATCCATTTAAAACACTTTGATGCTGTGGTTGGCAGCAAAGGATAAGAACAGTCTGGTGGCTTCTAATCTTGCTACATGAACAAAAGTTTCATCATAGTCAATGTCTTCTTCCTGTCTATAACCTTGAACCACAAGCCTAGCTTTATTCTTGACAACAATACCCCTTTCATCAGTTTTGTTTTTGAAGACCCATTTTGTGCCAATTGGACATACATCCTTTGGCAATGGTACAAGTTCCCATACTTGTGATTTTGAATTGAAAGAGATATTCTTGCATGGCTTCTACCCAACTATTGTCTTTTAATGCCTCTTGGTACTTGACAGGTTGTGTGAGAGATAGGAAACAAGCAAAAAGACAAATGTTTTGTGATTGACTTCTAGTGAGCACCCCTTTATTGATGTTGCCAATGATTAGGTTAGATTGATGGTTTTTAAGGTAGATCAAATCTCCCTTATATGGAATAATCGTATTTTGAGATGAAGGTGCAGATGTGAATCATCAGAGCTGGCAGCAATGGCAGAGTTTTCACAGTTGTTAGTAAAATTTGCTACTCTGGTGGTGGATGTGGCTTTATATTGTGGAATCATGATGTCATATCCATAGTCTTGTTGTGGAGACTATGGTGTACCTGAAGGGTTAGTCTTGAAAGATGCAACTTCAAAAGTAAATTTGTTTAAATCAAAAAGTTCAACAGGATTTGCTGGGATTTTTAATGAAGAAAGTTCATTGAACTTAACATTCAAGGTCTCTTCCACACACCTAGTCCTTGAATTAAAGACTCTGTAGGCTTTAGCAGTGGTTGAGTATCCCTAAACATAACCACAGTCTACTTTGGCTGCAAATTTTGAAACTGAATCTTTTAGATTTAAAATGAATCTTGGGCAGCCAAAGATTTTAAAGTATGAGATCAGTGGTTTGATCTTGAACAGAGTTTTATAAGTAGTGGATTAATGCCTGGGGTTGATCAAAACTCTGTTTTGAACATAGGAAGAAGTGTTTACAGCCTCTGCCCAAAAGTACAAGGGTAAACCAGAGTCTACAAGCATAGTTCTAGCAGCTTCTATTAAAGTTTTGTTTTTCCTTTCAACCACCCATTTTGTTATGGTGTTCTTGTAATGCTGTACTGTGTTACAATTCCTTTTGACACACAAAAACTCATCCAACTCCTTATTTTTAAACTCTGTGCCATTGTCACTCCTGAAGAATTTTACTTGCAGGTCAAATTACTTTTCAACTTGTTTCACCAATTCCTGCAACATACCTGCAGTCTCATCCTTGGAGTGGAAAAAGTAAGTCCAAGTAAACCTAGAAAAATCATCAACAATAACAAGGCAATACCTTTTTTGTTTAAGGCTCATGATTTTTAAAGGGTCAAACAAGTCCATATGTAACAATTTGTAAGAATTGACTTGTTTTGGACTCACCAATGGGCTTGTATGAACTTTTATGTTGTTTGCCTTTTAAACATGCAACACAACGTTCATCTCTTGTGAAAAAGTTTTGTGGTAGACCTCTTACAAGGCATTGTTTAGAGAGTGTGGTGATAGTTGTTAGATTTGTGTGCCCAAGTCTTCTGTGCCATAGTTTTGTCTCTTTGTTAGAGGCAGCTGAGAACAGACAAGCATCAATCGTTGGATTATCCTTCAACATATCAACTACATACACATTGTCACTCCTATGAGCAACAAGTTGTGCTTTGCTCTCAGCTATTATTTGATCAATCCTTTTAACCACTTCTAGCCCAACAATCTGACAAGTTTTCTTAGTGAAGAATGACCCATAGCCCTTGTCACTCATTTGTGAAACACTAAGAAGATTAAATTTCAGATTGTCAATAAAATTGACATTTTCAAATTTGAGTTTCCCAGCCTGAGCAGTCTCCAACCAAAGTACCTTCCCTTTTGAATTATTACCAAAAGATATATCACCCCCTCCATGAGCCATGAAGTCCTTAAGAAGGGCTCTACATCCTACCATATGCCTGGAGCCTCCACTATCTACATACCACAAAATATCAAGGCAAGTAGAAGCTCCCTGCATAGTAGTAATAAATTATTTTAGGTTGGAAGGGGTCACAGACAAGTCAGTCTCAAATTCAGAAGAATGGGCAGAGGTTTGAATAGATCTTTGTAACATCTGTTGAGACCCATCTCCTATTAGATGATAGTAACCATGAGGATGCCTATTTACTCTTGGTTTTGAGAGCCTTTGTAACCCTCATAACTAAGAGGTACCTTTTGATAAACAAGTTGGCCATGTTCTCTTGGATACTAATTTGCAGGTGATGCATCTGTTACCTGCACCTCTCTAGGAGTAGAGGTAGTCTGCAGAGATTTGGTAACAGATGTTTGAACAAGCACAAAGGTTTGTTTAGAATTTCTTTTTGCAGTACTAGTCTTTGAACTCTCCAATGTTTTAGATTTAAACTCATTCTTCTTCACATCAAAGTTTCTGAGATAAACACACTCTTGAGTTTTATGATTTGTTTCATCACAAAATTTTCATTTAGGAGAATCAATGATCTCACTTATTTTGTTGATGTCATAAGCCTTTAGAAGAACACAAATTTTGGTGACATGGTTCTTCTTTTCACAAAAATCACAAAATAGGTTGTTGATCTTTTCTTTCTTCTTCCCTTTTCCATATTTTTTATCAACATATGTTCTAACATCTACTGGTAAATCTGTTATGAGAATGATTCTTGCTTTTGGTACTTTGACACCATCAGTGGTTGAAAAGTCCATTAGTTTGAAATGCTTAAGGATGTCACATTCATTAGACCATGTGGGTTTAAATTGATATTTCTCAATTTCCTCAAAAGTTGAGGATCCCTCATGTCTTTCTAAAACAATTTTGTTTCCATTTTTATCAGTGACCTTGATTTCTTGACCAAATAGATTTGTTGGAACAAGTTCAACCACACCAGAATCATTTCCAGTAACATTTTCAGAAATTTGGTCATTTTCTTTGAATCCTAAGCCAAATTTTATGTTACTTTTGACCTAGTTTTCTAACATAATCTCATAACCTTTACAGGATTCCACCCATTTTGCACAAGTAATTTGGGTGGATTCCAACTCCTTTTTACAAACTTGATATTTTTCTATCATAATTTGAAGTTGGTCCTTGGTTATCCTAGCTTCATGTTTTAAGCTGCTGATTTCAGATTTTTTTCAAGCAATTTTGTTTTTAACTCTTTTGAAAGCTTTTCAAATTGCAATTCATCATCCAAAATCTTATTCTTAAGGTTTTCATTTACCTCTTTTATGTTAGCAAAGGCTATGATGCATTTGTCTGAACATAGATCTTTTAAGACCTGAGGAGATACCTTAGTAGCAGCCATCATGGTAATGTGACATTCACCTTCACATACATGGCATCACATGGGTCAGACAGAGGTTTCAAATCTTCATCAACACTCTCTTTTGTAACAACTATTTCATCATGAACATTCGATACAACAGATTTAGACTCCACTTCCCCAGATTCATCACCCTCAACTATTGTATCTAGTGCCATAAAACAAAAATCATTTTGTTTATTTTCATTATTAGCAACTAGAGAAAAGTTTTCATCATTGAAATCTTTAAGCAAACTACTCCAATCAACAAAGCCCTTAGTAAAGAAACTCTGCTGATTAACCTTTGCCAGAGCAGTGGTTTGAGCAACTTGTGGTGCAGGTTGCATTTGAACCTAAGGAGTTAATGCTTGAACATATTGAATTTGGGGAACAGTGGTTTGAACATATTGCACAGGAACAGTAGTAGCAGGGTGTGCAAAATGAGCAGTATTTTGCATATGAGGAGAAGGGGTATATTGGGAATAGTGGACAATATTGTGATTGTTTTGAGGTCTAGGGCTAGGTGTGTAATAATTGGTCTAGTTGATTGAGACCTTCATTCTCTAGAAATGTGTCCTAGTCTATTACATTTATAGCACTTAATCTTTGACTTACCCAGCCCACTTTTAGCCCCCCCATGCAACCCTGGAAACTTTCTACCAGTTCTCTTGTAATACTTGTTAGCCCTAACACTTAATAGAGCCAACTGGTGCAAAATATCCATCTCTTCCAAATCTAAAGGGTCAAAATGTTGAAGGTCATTCAACTCAATACATAAGTTATCAGAAGTTTGGCTTTCCCCATTAGCAGCAATGCATAATTAGGTGTGTAAGGGTCAGAGTTGAAAGTTCCACCAGAAGTTATATCAATGAAATGATCATAACTTTGATTCTTACAACTGCTAGTGACTTCTTCTTGGCCAAAAAGTGTTGTACTACCAAATGCATAGTCATCAGCCACCTTGCCAGATTCTTATAGCTTCTTTTTCTTGTTCAGCTCTCTCTCATAAATGAGGAGTGTTGGTGCAGAATGTCTATAGCCTACGTCTTAGGGTCATGTCGAGTATGTAACAGGGCATAATTGTTAGATTTCTATTTATTTTGTATGTATACTGGCCACTTCGTACGAAGTGAAGCAATTCGTGTGGAGCTCTCATGTCTATAAATAGCACAGTTGGGGTCTTGAGTCTATAGCTGTTTTTTATACTAAGGCAAAACCCTGTCAATTTGCTGTCTGTATTTCTTCCACGGTTTTCAATACAAGAAGCAGAAGCATTTAAACAGTAGATCTTATCTTTTGTCAAACTTAATAACGATGTATTCCGCGCATGTTGATTAGCTTAAGTCCGGTCTGTTGCTTTCGGGGGAAAGCCTATCCTCCCACAAGTGGTATCAAAGAAGGAGGCCTGATTCGAAGACATTTGATCATATCTCAGCAATTGAAGATCTCTATTTCTACTCCTTCTTAGAACTTTTAACAGATCTGGACAATTTCATGGACAAATTGACTAGGATTCTAGTATAACATGTTAAAATCAGTTTAATCCAACCCTTGAAATTTTCAGACCTAAAATCAACTGAACTCATGTAAAAAATTGTGAAAAACAAGGAGAACACGAAGTTGTGAACACAACTCGTACAAGCTAATATTACACTTCGCGCGAGTTGCCGAGACACCTCGTACGAGGCGTCTTAACATACACTTGCTCACTCACCTCGTACGAAGTGAGTTTCATCTCATACGAGGTGCATAAACTCGTCTTAACATAATTTTTGAACACCTCGTACGAAGTGCCACATCACACAAAGCACACTTCGCACCAAAACAAGTTCTAATCAAATTGTTTTCGACAGTTTTCGACAATTTCAGGTAAAACATGGAAGATTAATTCTTTAACGCCTTCGACACATCTACTGTTACAACTTCTGCAGCTCAGAATATGAACCTAGAGAACGAAATGGGAACCATGACGAAACCTCCAAAGCTCATGAACTTAGAAGATTATGACAGTGGCACGAGATTTTCATAAACTGGGTACAAGCTAATCATTTCACATGTTGGTTTGCTATCGAGTCAAAGTACACAGCACCTACATGCGAGAGTGGTCTTGAGAAGACACTGGCTCAGCTAACGGATATAGAGAAAGAAAAGTTTATCAACAAAAAGAAGATGATGAATATACTGCAACAGGCTGTAAAAGAAGATATCCTAGAACTTCTGCACCATGATGATGATGCTCAGTCTCCGTGGAATGCTTTAAGACTTAAGTTTCAGGGAAGTTCTCAACTTCGAAAAGGAAGAAAAGCGTTGCTGAGAAAGGAATTCGATATTTTCAATCTATAAAAGGTGAGACAATGAAGCAGCTAATCAAAAGGGACTGTCATTTGATGGTTCAGATGAAACGAATGGGAATTTTTAAAACCAATGAAGAACTAGTTGATATACTGGCCGATTCTTTACCAGAAGGAGAGTGGACGACCTTTTGAAAAACGACATAGAGTATAGTAATTTCACATTGCCAAGATTTATTGAAAGATTAGACCCTCATGAGCTAGAAATGCGGAAGATGGCAAAAAACAAAGGCTCCCACATGCAACAAGATATGAACCTATACTATAAAGGTAGTTCTGTTGGTAACATACAAAGTCCTAAGGTTCAAACCGCCTTCAGTACCAACAATACTACAAGTCCACCATCAAACTAATCTAGTGGGTTTTAGTCATTTCTGTCATACAACCCTAATTCTCCTCAAGCTCCACAATCTTCACAGAGCTCAAGTAATCCCCAGAACAGTCAAAACAATCAACCTAATTTAAACCAACGAATTCTTCAATGCAATATCGCTGTGAATCTCGAAAACGCATAGGACTTCAATGAACACACGACTAAACAACACATGGCCTTGCTTGCATTAGTTCTCGAATCATATGAAAGTCTGGTAGCTGGAAGGATTGGGAATCCTGAAATGACAAAAGAAGATTATGATCAGATTGATCCAGTTGAGTTAGAATTAATTGATATTAAGTGGTGCATGGTGTTAATAGTCCTTAGAGTTCAACACTTATGGAAATCAAAGGAAGAGACAGCCTGGGAGGTCTTGACGGTAAACCGGGTTTTGATAAGGCTAAAGTTACATGCTTTAAGTGTAGAGAAAAGGGACATTTCAATAGAGAGTGCCCAAACAGAGAAATCAAAGGAAATCAGAATCCATTTGCTGATGATTAGTACAAAAGGGTCATATTTCATCGACCCCAACCTCTGACCAGGTTAGTGCAGATTGAAGACGGGCCATCAAACTCAAATGATAAGGCTCTGGTTTTTACCCAAGAAGATGAAGGGTTCAACTGGAACAAGTATATCACAAAGAATGAAAGCCTCGCACTGGTAGCTGAGATAATTGAAGAACCAGAACAGACAGAAGAATAATTTGCTGAGGCATCCTTTGACGAAGCCCCAAAAGAATATTACAACACATCATCAGAGGAAGAAGAACTCTTAAATAGTGCATTTAGACATCTATTGCCTACTGATATTCTTAAACTTTTACGGATTACTTCGACTCAAGCTACCAACCACCATGTGAAAAAGAGACAAAGCCTAAAATAGTAGAAGTGATAGACGTGACCAAGGAATTGACTTTGGAGAATCTAGCTGACATAGCTGACAAAGCTTTAATGGCTAATGTAAAAGAGGTAGTTACTGAGGAAGCTCAGGAAGCTAAAGTCAAATCAGTAAAAGTATTGGTAAATGAATCAGTAGAGGAATTAATTAAGGCTCAAAGTGTCAAAAAAGAAACATCTTGCATGAAGTGCAAAGACCATGCTAGGAGTGTGTCAAAAAGAAAAAAAACATACAAAGAGTTGAAAATACATGCAGATAATTTGTCATGTGATTATAATACAACAAAAGAAGCATATGATAAATTAACTAAAACGATTAAACAATTTGAACAAGTGATCAAAGGAAAATGACAAGACACTTTCGATGGTCAAGGCAAATGTAATGGACAAACAGATGGCAATTAATATTCATTTAAATATAATTGCCAAGCTGAAAAATGAACTTGAGAAAATGAAAATCGAAATTGAACGTATTAACAAGTTGTCAATAAGTTATTATACCAGTTCATACGTCATTGATCACATTTTTTCGAAAATTGAGAGCAAGGAAGTGATAAAATTGATGAACACAAAGGTGTAGGTTATGATCGTGTTCCACCGCCCTTGTGGAATAATTATGCAAGAAAGAAACCATCTGGGGTGGAAAAGGCACTCAATTTTAAAATAAAATCTGAAAAGAAAAACGAGCTGCCTGAGAACATTGACGTAACATACGCCAAAATAGAAAATGACTTTGAATCCAAACTGGTAAAAACTATGGTCGAAAAGGTTTTTGAAAATGAGTCTGACAAGTCTGAAAGTTCTCTTTTTGAAAGTGTAGAGTCGAATCTCGTAAAATCTGAACCGGATGTTGCATCATCAGAAAATTGTTTAAAAGATGATCCAAATGTAGTTGTGTAGAAAATGAACGGATCTGATAAATTATATTCCGATGAGGGTTTCCTAATTCAGAATGTAAATCTTGATCGAGTTGATAAGTTGTTTAAGCTGGTTGAAGTCAGTCATTTTGATATGAAAAACAAGATACGTCATTTTATTCAAAATCAAAATGTGTATACAAAAATCACTATCAGAAGGACAGGGACTATCCTGAAAACAGGAGAGCAGCTTTTGATTATAAAAGGAAAAGGAAGAACAACAAGTTTCAAAAATTGAACTTTACAAAGAAAATTGATTTTGTCTATAGAACAAACATTGAAAGAGAAAAAGAGAGCATTGGGAAACAATCCAATGATGAATTTAAAAAGGAAAAGGAGAGTAGAAAACATGATTTGGATTCCTCTATTAGAAATGACAGCAGGACGTGTTACAAATGTAACAAAGTTGGGCGTATTGCACGACAATGTTATCAAAGACATCCAAAAAATGTTTACAACTCGAGAAGATCTACAGAAGATGTGAAGCAAAAAGCACCTGAGTTTATACCAAAACAAATACTAAAAAGAAATAATGAATCTGACAAAGTTGTGACATCAACAATTCAACATAATTCAAAATTTGAATTTGGTGAAACTTCAACCAAGAATAGTCAAAAGGATTCAAACTTCTATTCCAAAAAGGCAGTTCAGAAAACACAAACTTGGGTAGCAAAAATCAAACCATCTTCTGCAGAAATGAAAACACCTGTTCCAGCTAAACCTGAAATCAAACAGGATGCTAAAATCAAAGTTCCAAAGTTTGATATTCCAAACCCAGCCAAAACTAAGCAAGCTTGGGTTTCACTCTTTAAGTAATTACTTATTTGCATATGCAGGGGCTCCTGAGATCAATTATATCAAAATGGATTATGGACAGTGGAGCTTCTCGTCACATGACAGGAATGTTGGCCTTACTCTATAATGTAAAATCTATTCGTGGTGGCTATGTGGGTTTGCTGGAAATCAAGGTAGGATAATTGTTGGAGAAGGAAAGCTTTCAAATGGAGTGGTCTCGTTCGACAAAGTAAATTATATTGCTGAATTAGAGAACAATCTTCTAAGCATCTCGCAAATTTGTGATAAAAAAGTTTACAACACACTTCAATGATAAGGAATGTTTAATTCTGAAGCCGGGATTCAAAATTCCTGAGGAGTGGATCCTCATGCGCGCTCTTCAAGAAAATGATCTCTATGTCCTAGATATGAGCGTCACATCCACCACCTCAAAATCAACACAGTGTTTTGTAACCAAACCAACTGAGAAAGAATCAATCCTTTGGCATAAAAAGATGGGGCATATTCACTTACGAAAAATGAACTACCTGGTGAACAACAATCTAGTGGAGGGTATCAATCTCAAAAATTTCATCTAGATGACTATTGTCTTAGCTGTAAAAAGGGGAAGCAGCACATGAAATCTCACCCAAGGAAACTTTTGAATTCCATTAAGTTACCACTAGAGAGGCTTCATATGGATCTTTTCAGGCCAGTAAACGTCAAAAGTATTTATCAAGATCTTTATTTCCTAATTGTGACAGACGACTATTCAAGTTTCTCGTGGGTCATGTTTCAGGAGAGTAAAGATGAAACATTTGAAAATCTTATGATTCTCTTAAGAAAGCTAGAAAACCTATACAATCTTCTAATCAGAAGGATACGAAGTGATAATGGTACTGAGTTCAAGAATAATCAAATGCTCAAAATCTGTAACGACAAAGGGATTCTTCACGAATTTAGCGCCCCTTATACTCTGCAACAAATTGGAGTAGCTGAACAGAAAAATCAATCTCTCATTGAAACAGTACGCATAATGCTCGCCGATTCAATTTTACCTATCAGTTTCTGGAGCGAAGTCGTTGCCTCTGCTTGCTACACATTAAACAGGGTTTTGACCGTCAAGGCTCACAAGAAGAAATGTTTCGAACTGCTTAATCAATGAAAGCCGAATTTAGAATTTTTGGAGCCATTTGGGTCTCCGTGTACGGTCATCGACCCAGATGGCAAATTTGATGCTAAACCTTTGGAAGGTTTTTTCGTAGGTTATGTTAGTCCATTAAGAAGGGTATATCTGCCAAGCTTAAATCAAGTAATCCTTGCCCAACATGTTGATCGTCGGAAGTACACAATGCCTACTCAAAAGCCCGGTGAACCTTGGATGTTCAATTATGAGAGCTGATGGAATTCATTTGACATACCAGAAGTTCCTAACAAAGAGGAACTTGTGTTGTTATATCAACAACATCAAGTAGCAAATCAAGAACAAGTTTCGAGACCAAAAGTGGTTACTCAACCACCTGTTGGCACAAATGTTTCTGGTGAAGGTCCGAGCACGACTCAATCTGCACCTTTCGTCGATCCAGTAGTTCATTCCACTGAGCCCATTCTCATCCAGGCGGATGATTCTGACTCTGACATTGAGCCAACGTATGATAATAATGGTGAATCTAGCTCTGATGAAGGAACTGAGCAGACAACAAGTATACTAAATCAATCTGCAAGTTCTAGAAATCAAAATCAAGCTTCAACAAGTGATACGGTTGCCGAACAGAATATCACAAATTTGGGAAGTGAAGTGGACGTTCCTAATGAAGTAATTCCAAGGAATTTGTCCTACCATCCATTCGAGAATATTATCGAAGAATTACAAGCTGGAGTGAAAACACGCAATCAGATTAACAAAGATCTTAGTTATTTTTATACAAAGATTGCACCATTCAAGAAATGTGCTTAAATCGTTGTTTTATTTCATAGATTGAGACAAAATCGAACAAAACGCGCTTACCGATGAAAGCTGGGTAAACACAATGCAGGAGGAGCTGCAACATTTTGAGAATCTTGGAGTCTGGAAGCTTGTTGACCTACCGGCTAATCAGAAAGCTATAGCTACAAAATGGGTCTTCAAGTGCAAAAGAGATGATCGAGGGGTAGTGGTGCGCAACAAAGCTCGACTCGTTGTCAAAGGTTTTCATCAGCAGGAAGACACTGATTATGCAAAGGTTTATGCTCCAGTCGCTTGACTGGAAACCATTCGCATTTTCCTTGCATTTGTGTCATGGAAAGGCTTCAAGGTGTACCAGCTAGATGTCAAGTCTGCTTTTTTTTATGAAACTGTGAAGGAGTTAGTGTATGTTGGACAACCACCGGGGTTCATCGATCTAGTGCATAAGGACAACGTTTATCTTCTAGATAAAGCTTTATACGGGTTACATTAAGTCCCGAGAGCCTGGTACGAGACACTCTTAGTACCTGTTAAGAAACGGCTTTATCAGATGCTCTGTTGACTGCACACTCTTCAGGAAGGAAGTAAATGGACACTTGCTGATAGTACAAGTCTATGTGGATGACATCATCTTCGGCTCAACAAATGACGTGTTATTCAAAGATTTTGAAGTAGTCATGAAGAAGAAATTCAAAATGAGCTCAATGGGAGAGATGAAGTTCTTTCTAGGACTTCAAGTTGATCAGTTGCCTGATGGCATCTTCATCCATCAGACAAAGTACGTCAATGATATCTTGGAGAAATTCGAAATGTCTGCATCGTCAACATTATCTACTCCATTGGTAATCAATCATGGCATCTGCCCAGACGAATACGAAGTCAAGATAGATAAAACCTTGTACAGATCGATGATTGGATCACTGATGTATCTCACCTGCCTTTGCGCTCGTTATCAATGAAGTCCTCGAGTGTCACCTGATGATAGTCAAGCGAATTTTCAGATATCCGAAGGGTTTCGAAGCACGGGCTCGTGGTATCCGCAAAACGACAACTTCGACCTCGTTGGATATTCTTATTCAGATTTCGGTTACTGCAAACTTAATGCCAAATCTATGACGGTTGGTTGCTAGTTCTTCGGAACACGCTTAGTAACGTGGCAATGCAAGATGCAAACCACGGTCGCTCTCTCTACTTGCGAGGCTGAATACATTTCTGCTTCCAACTGTTGTTCCAAAATTTTATGGATACAACAGCAGATGAGAGACTTTGGATTGCAGTTTCTTGATAAGCCCATATTTGTAGATAATAAGGCAGCCACCAATATAACTAAAAATTCAGTTCAAAATTCTAAAACTAAACACATTGAAGTTCGATATCACCTTATCCGTGATTGTCACGAGAAAAAGTTGATTCGAATAGAAAAAATTCACACTGATGAACAAAAGGTAGATTTTTATACCAAACCTTTTACTCAAACTAGATTAAAATATCTTATAAGACTTAACGGTTTGAAAAATCTTACATCAGATGGGGAAATTGATGTTGAATACGGATCAGAATATGAATTTTTTGTAATCCTCTTCGGTTTGTCATGTTTTTTGTTTTAAATTTCTTTCTTTAAAAACCAAAATCCAAAAATATATTTTTGATATTAGGGGGAGAAATCGTTGTGAAAAATACAAAAATGTTAGACAAAAAATAGTTTTCGTGTAAAAGAGGAAATGATAGTACATCAGTAAACTATCACAGTATGCTAAAGAAATGTAATGCTAAAAAGTGTTTAAACAGGTCTTACTAATGATATGCTAGTAGGCTTCGCACGTTCAGTAAATTGTTTTCAAGATATAAACACAAAAGAAAAACAGATTAATCTGTGGCTTAACTTCTCTCGGATATATGGACTTAGTACTTCGAAATTTCGTTTGAGAGAATGCCAGATTCTAAGATACTAGGTCTTTATAGATAATTGATATATGGGGTATTATACGAGTCCTTCTGATTTTGCGTCAGCAATGGCCTAGAACTTGTATAATACTTTTCGCATTCATTCCCCCACAACTGCATAAAAAAATTGAAAATATCAAACGTTGATATTTTCAGTACAAAATATTCCAAAATTTGGAACACCACCTTAAGTCGGGCATTCATCTCTTTAACTGTACGGGAGTACTAACCTGAGCTCTCAAGGCCTGGCATCACCCATATATACAGATATCAATTGGTTATATTCACATGTGAGATGATATCTGGGAATCTCGATACAGGAGTATATTCTGAGGTGGGAAACACAGTTGAGTCATGTTCCTAATATTACCTAACATATCTTGAAACAATTGAGAAATATGTAAGAGTTTAAATGGATCATGATACTGACAATCCAAGTAAATCTGTTTGAACTTAAAGTTTTATAAAGATTAATGGTACTAGTGATATGTCTGGTTACTGTTATGATCATCTAGCACGGCTCTAAAATTTGTCTGTAAATATGTTTTGTAACAAAGTTTACTTGTCATCTCATTTCAAAAAAACTCAAAAAGATTTTAAGAGTGTTTTAATATAAACTTTGAAAAATTCAAAAAGATTTTTTTTCTATCTTAGTTTTGTCTACCGATGTTGGAAAGCAGATCTTCAAAATCCAGAGTTGCTGAACACTAAGAGATCCAGAAGTCAACGGGTTGGGGGCACATCTAAAATTAAGAATAGGTTTTGAAAAGATGAAAAGTTCATTAATTTGAAACTTTCATAAAATGTTCAACCAAGGTCATTAACTTGGACTTGGTAGTCAAATCAGTTAATCAGGGTTATTAACTTGGACTTGGTCAACCGAGTGGGTCGTTAAAAATTGAAAATTTTAAGTTTAAAGGTCACCTCGTACGAGTTTGAGTTCATCTCGTACGAGTTGGACAACTCGCACAAATCAGAAGCCAACTCGTACGAAGTGGACCAGGTCCTATATATATGGACCAACTCGTACGAAGTGGTCAGTCACTGCTTGTGCGAGTTAAGAGAACCCCCTTGTGTGATTTGTACTGTGCGAACTTTTTCGAACGATCTACCACTTTCGTACTTTGGGGAGGTTGATCTACACACCTCTTATAATGGTTAAGGTAGAAATTTTCAAGTTTTAACAATTAAGTTAACGAGTTTAGTTCTTGTAATCTTAAAATGGAGATCTAGGAAAATTGAACCGTCCAAAGTTGAAATTTAACACACCATAGTGCTTATCAACGTCTTTACGATATTATGGAACTTTCAATTTCACAAAAATCATAATTTTGGTGTTTAGTGTTCATGTCTATCGTTGTCGTTCGAGTTGCGCCTCGTACGAAGTGCATAAACACACCTCATACAAAGTGACTATACTAAAATGTTAAACTTTTTGCACCTCGTACGAAGTGCATAAGCACACCTCGTACGAAGTTACCATGTTCAAAATGCTAAACTTTTTGTTATCTCGTACGAGGAGGATGTACACTTGGTACGAAGTGTATAAGCAACCCCGTACGAAGTGTCTGTGATCAAACTTGTTAAGCGCACCTCGTATGAAGTGCGTATGCACACTGCGTACAAAGTGAGATTTGTTGAAATTTCTGAAAAATTTGTCTAAGTATTGGGCTGTTATGTATGTGCAGGAAAATAAGACATCTTTCGAGCCGATACATAATATATGTTGCCTTCTTGATGAGAAGATCCCATAAATCGCGCCTTTTAAAGATGTGCTTGAATTTTTGGGGCGAATTCCTATTACAAAGGCACTAACAGACAAACATAAAGCATACAGATCACATGTTGAATGTTTTTGGGCAGCAGGTCGTCTTCAAGAAGATCTGAGGGCTATAATCTCTGCCGTTAGAGTTGGTAATGAGGACTTGGAGGTTACGATTACAGAAGACCTGATTCGTAAAGTTTTGGATTTTAAAGATAAAGAAGATGATCTAAAAGGCTATCCAGAACGAATGGTTAAAGGCTATTTTGATAGAATGAGATATACTGGTTACGTGAATGTAGCACCATTCATAAAGGCAAATCTCGGGAGGCCATACAAATTTCTTGTACATTCTGTGATTCATGCTCTCAGCCATCGTAAAGGAGGATTTGATGATCTAGTAGACTATTAGATGTGCATGATTGCAGCTCTTGTGTTAAGTCTACCTTTCAACTTCAGCAAACTAATCTTCAAGCAGATAGTGCTGAATATAAACAGAGAGAAGTTTCTACAATATCATAGATTTATTCAGATGGTACTTGATGATCTGTTCCCAAATTTGGAAAAGAATGAAGATGACGAGTTGAGGCTAGAACATATGGATGTGGAAACCTTAACAAGATTGAATATATACATGAAGTCGGTAGAACCTGCTGCTAAACCGATATTTGGAGTCAGTAAAGATAAAGACTATGTTGCTTCTTCGAAAGGAATGTGGAGAAAGGCTTCAACTGGTGACGAAAAGGAAGAGGATGTTTGTTTAAAAGGTTTTGAGCCCAAAAGAAGCAGCTGGTATGAAAAAGATGAATCTAAAACGAAACCACTCAACTCCAAAGAAAGCATTAGGGGCCTCCTCGTCAACAGCTTCTAAAAGTCCAAATGCGCAACTGTGAGTTCATTGTTAGTCGAGGAACTTGATATTAAGGTGATAACAATGAATGAACCTATTCTTGAGAAGGTTCGTGAAGAAGAGCAAGTAAATGTTGAAGTTGAAAGTTCATCCTCAGAGGATACCGATTCAGATCTTAACATTGTTGCAGAAAGAGAAAAAGAAAGAATAAGAGAGGAGGATCGAAGCGTGAAGAAGAGCACAAACATAAAGAGGATGATGATGTATATGTTCCTTCGGAGATGGAAGAAGAGTTGGTTATAACTAGACCTGCAGGAGGCCAACCAAACACACAAAAAGTAAAGTATCTACTACTTCTAAAACAACTGGCTCTCCTTCTACAGTTGGGGTGAAAAAAAGTATGGAAGAAAGAGGAAGAATGTTGGGAAACTAGCTTATGGAATTGAAGAGGTTGTTGGGCCTCCACATACATCCCCACCACAACATCCACTTACCTCTCCAACATCACCACCACCTGCATCACCACCCTAGACTATTCCATCATCTCCACAACCATCACCTCAAAAGAGGCCAACCCCTCCCATGCCATCACAATCTACTCCCCAATCCACTCAAAGACAATCCCTGGGAGATAGATTTCCTACTGAATTTGGTGATATTTCGTTTTCGGAAGGATTTGATAGTGATAAGTTCATGATGGCAAGATCAATGATATAGAGGCAAAAATGAGGGAGTATGAAGGCCGAATCAAATTTCTTGAGGAAGACAAGAAAAGATTGGAAGCATTGTTGGTGGTATTAGTGGACGACAATGAAAAGATGGATGAATTTCATAACAAGATCAAAGAACACGATGCTACAATTAAGCAGCGAAAGACAGAAAATATGAACTTGGTATCAATGCTTACATCTGTCGCTGCTGAAAATGAAAGATTACATCTGGTGATTAAGGAGTTGGAGTCTGAAAAAGTAGAAAACGCCAAGAAGTTTGATATGCTTTTTAAAGTTCTTCACAAAAGATATAATATTCACTTCGCTTATGAGATTGAAATTGAAGAAGCAAAAGCCAGAGCAACAGAGCGTGCACGTAAAGCTGAAGCTGAAGCTTCTGCTGCTGGTAAAGGAAAAAGGAAAGATAGATAAGATTCCTTTGGCTGCCCAATGTGCGCCAGAAGCTGAATCTATGCAAGATACAGAATCTATGATTGGAGGAGTGTCACCATTAAGATATGTGCTCATTGGTGAAAGTGTTGATGTTGGTCCTAAAATGTCACATCAATATCTTCTGGAAAAGCGAAAGAGGGACGTTGAAACCGATGCTGAGGTCGATTCCTTTTTCGATACGATGATGAAGATGATGAAGAAGAAGATGAAAAGGATGATAGTGATAATGATGAGAAAAGGGATCAGAATAGTAAAGGTGATTACGACAATGATTAAGGAGGTACTGGTTTGATTATTGAGACTGAAAAGAGTAATGAGACTCTTGACTATTATACCTTTTTAGACAACTCAGTGAATTAAGAAAATGAATCTCAAGCTCAACGGGAGAGGAAGGACTCTATAATGGAAGATGAGCAATAAGGAATTCTCACAGCTGTCCCTATTATGGCTGCTCTTGATGTGCAAAAACCAAGAATCTTCTATCTGGAGCACGACGTAGAAGAAGGAGAATTCATTCACAGCTACAACAAGGAAGAAATTGCCGAAATGTTAGGTGTAAACGAAGGATCCTTTATGTTTGATTTTGAAAATGAACTAAATAGCATTAGTGCTTCACAACCTAATGATTATTTTTATAAGTATGTGCTGGAGGCTGATGATTATGATAAGGTTGTCGTGGAGGATGATTCTGACGAAAACGATGAAGCTAGATATTCTAGTGATGGAACAGATGACTTCCCAACCTTCAAAGAGTTGTTCTCGAGAGCGAATGACGATATGTTGAAAAGAAAAGTCAAAGAATCTGTCAAAGAAGGTAATGTGCATAAGTATCTATCAAAAGAAGTATTGGTTTAAAGATATGCCTCAAAAGAGAAAGTTCAAACGCCCACTAGCTTTCTTTACTCGAGATCTAGATAAATCTTTGGGGGATATTCTAAGCTGGGGTTGGATAGAAGAGCTAAATGTTTCCACAATCAAAAGAGAATTCGGTATTCAGTACTTCAAATATTTAAGTGACATTAAGACGTTGCCATTTTGGGATATTGAAGAATTGGTTCAAATGTATCAATCTCAAGATGAGGCTTCAAGATCGACGTCTTTGGAAACTGATAAAGTTTGAAACTATGCATGGTTTTAGATACTGGAAGCCGCGCGTTCCTCAATGAGTTATCAAAATTAATCCGGTAACAAAGCAGAAGGATGTTACTTTGATTGTGAAGAAGCCGCGAGTAATAAAGAATATGCCTCTTATGAAGATTAAACAAGATTTCCATAATCTTTTCAAATGGTGGCATTATAACTCATAAACAGGAGATATTGCGTGCAACATGATGATGATTCACGGAAGATCACTGAGGAATTAACTAAAGCTGTGATTGCCCATAAATGAATCTATGGATTATGGAGAGGGATTCGTATGCTAGACCCGATGTGTTTAGTAAAATGCTCAAAGAAGGATATCGAATGTTTATTCTACAGTAAGATTAGCTTCGAAGAGAAAGATAAAGTGCAAGAGTTGCAATTCCAGTAGGTTATAAATGTTTGTTATGCTAACAATATCAATTCAGGTATAGCATGGGATACTGAATGGAGAAAGCTGGAAGAGAAAGAGCATCGAAAGCAGGAACGAAAGAAAGAAAGAATTGCTGAAAGAATGAGAGAGGCAGCATTAAAAAGATTACAGTACGGTGATACCTACAACAGACCTCCACCTACAGATCAGACACCTATTCCTTCTGAGGATCGCCGTAGGCCAAGGAAGCATTTTTTGGGCGATAGTGTCAAATGCTTTTGAAGATTTTTTTGAAGACTGACCAAGACTGCGACATTATCCAAGTGGGAGTTTGTTGGTGCAGAATGTCTATAGCCTACGTCTTAGGGTCATGTCGAGTATGTAACAGGGCTTAATTGTTAGATTTCTATTTGTGTTGTATGTATACTTGCCACTTCGTACAAAGTGTTGATCACCTCGTACGAAGTGAAGCAGTTCACTTCGTACGAAGTGCTCTTCGGACGAAGTGGCAAACTCCAACTCGTGCAGAGCTATCATGTCTATAAATAGTAGAGTTAGGGTCTTGAGTCTATAGTTGTTTTTCTGATACTAAGGCGAAGCCCAGTCAGTTTGTTGTCTTTAATTCTTCCATGTTTATCAATACAAGAAGCAGAAGCGTTTAAACAGTAGATCTGATCTTTTGTCAAACTTACTAATGATGTATTCCGCGCACGTTGGTTAGCTCGAGTCTGGTCTGTTACTTTCGGGGGAAAGCTGATCCTCCCACAATGAGCCTACCATGTAGCTGTGTTAGCTCATTTCTTTATACCCAACTGAATTTCGAGTTACAAAAGCTATAGTGTCCCACTTGTCTGGTAATGATCTAAGAAAACGACTATTTAAAGTCGAATTTGCAAATGCAACATTAACTAGTTTAAGCTCACTAATGAGACAGCTAAACCTTTCAAACTGTTGGGTTAATGACTCTCCTTTAACATGACAAGACGTTTCGTATGGTTGATTCAAACTTCTTTATTATTTTTTATCACTTCCTCAGTCCCACCGAATTGCTCTTTTAAAGCATTCCATAATTCCTTTGCATTGTTGCAATGCAACAGCCTAGCATAGATATCGTTTGGTAATGTAGAGGCCACGATGCTAAATGCCTATGTATCTAGTTTGATTTTTTTTTGGAAATCTTGCTCGGATAATTTTTAGGATTCTTTGGTACTTGGACTTTAGGGTCCTCTGTACTTGGTATCATTGGAACATGAAGTCCAAAGATAACCGACTTCTAGCAACCGGTGTTTTGCTAAGGACATGACCCATCTGTCTTTTCCAGATATTATACTCAGACCTGACTAGGATCGGTGGTTTAAACATGTTGCCAGTGTTATGAGGATCTTGTGAAGTGTGTGAAAAGCTGATTGATTACAAACAGATTTTTGTTTAAAAACTTTGGATATGTAATTAAACTCTATTTTCAATAAAAACGAACAAATCGAGTTAGTAGTGAGAGCTGTTCTATTCAAATCAAATTGATTGTTAAATCAATTTTGATTGACCAAGCTCTGATACCAATTGTTAGGATCTAAGTTTGAAACTGTTATGTAACTTCTAAAAATGAAAATTAAAAGAAGATAATCAGATGTAAATGCAGCGGAATGATGAACTTTGATTCATAACAATTGAGAGATTGTTTTCATTATCATGCTTTCGTGAATGTAATCACTTACAAATAACTCACAATCTCCCCCTCAGCCTAAGATCACTGATTTGTTCGTATAGAATGTAAAGAAGAATATTAGATTGCTAAGTGATGAAAAGTGATCAAATAGAACAGTACAGGCACTATTCTATTTATACTAAAATTCTAACCACTAAGCATCTTATGATGATGTCAGCAGGAAAAGGGACATCTATCAATATTAACAAACTAACAACATCTTCTAAGCTAACCACTGCTATAACTAAACATATCAAAGACTGATAGAAAACACTGATGCGACATCCTCTGTTGGCCTTCAGTAGAGTTTTGCCTTGGCAGACCTTTGGCTTTAGTCTTCAATAGAGTTTTGCCTCGGCAGACCTTTAGCTTTAGTCTTCAACAGTGTTTCGCTACGGAAGACCTTTACATTTTGTCTTCAGTAGAGCTTGACTCTAGCAGATGTTTTATTATTATTAGGATCAGAGGTTGTAACATATTTTGGTTTTCTATCATCTGTTCTTTTGTAGGGTTCAATTCCAACAGACCCCAATTTATTAGGAATAGAACTACTAACTTTTGTGAAAGTTGGGGAATCAAGATGATAACATCTACACCAGTTCATCCACAAGCTAATGGCCAAGCAGAGTCAAGCAACAAGATCATCATCAACAACTTGAAGAAGAAATTTGGATCCAAGAAAGGAAAGTGGGCTGAAGAATTGCCATATGTCCTCTCCTTTGCGCAGCTAGGACAACTCCAAAGAATGCTACAGGCTAGACTCCTTTCTCTCTAGTCTTTGGAATTGAGGTAGTGATCCCAACAAAGATGGTGGTCCCTACAGCCAAACTAGCATCCGTGATCCTTAGACAAATGCTGAAAATCTGGCTTAAGACCTAGATAATATGGATGAGCTTAGAGACTTAACAAGCATAAGAATGGCAAGTTACCAACAAAGGATTGCTGGGGCATATAACAAGAATGTCAGGATCAGACGATTTCAATTTGGAGACTTGGTTTTAAGGAAAGCATTTCAGAATACCACAAACCTAGCTGATGGCAAGTTAGCACCTAAGTGGTAATGCCCCTATCTAATAAAAGAAGAGGTAGGAAAGGGGGCATACAATCTACTAACCATGGAAGGTGATCTTTTACCAAGACCCTGGAATGTTATTCATCTCAAGAAGTATTTTATGTGACAAGGATCAAGGATCCTTATGAGATTCAAGGATCCGGCGGTTCTGGATGGAAGTTTGGGTAAAATAGAACAAATTCGGTAGAATATTATTCATACCGAAAGAGTATACATCTTGACAAGCTGGCGAAATTAGAAGCATTTCCCCTCTGGGAACTTCCAAAAACATGGAAAACTATGAACACACGACACTATTTATATACATACTACCCTCGTGCGAAATGAGCTTATTTACCTTTGTACGAAGTGAGTTACCTTTGTACGAAATAACCACTTCGTACAAAGTGACACTTATACACCTCTCACATTCGCACTTAAGTCGTGTGTTCGTATCTAAGCAATATTAAACACATGCTCTGTCTAGCCTATTCGCACAATGATGGATATAATATGCACCAACAATTTCCCCCTTGGACGTCACTATCGAAGCTTGATCTTGATCTTGAAATATGAGAGCCATGTTTGAATATTCTGCAACTTCAATTAGGTATCTGCCGATGTCATAGAACACGTCAACAAATTCCCCTTGATTGATGATTCAGGTTTACAATTCACAAATAAGTTCCCCTGAAATGATTCCCCCAGGAATTAATCTTCAGGTCTTTGTTTGCACGGTTCCCGACCTTCTCTAATTTGCTTAACTATAATTTTTAAGAACAATCACCAACTCAAAACTAATCAATGTTGCATCTTTGTTTCTACGTTAACCACATCCGCATTCGGTTTTAGCGCACTCCTATGCTCGATCCTCTGATATTCAAAAACCCAACCGAAAATTGAAAGATACTTCGAATCACCACACCGGTAAATTTCAAATTACTGAATACCTGTGAAAATCTGAAATCCTGTTTTCCGTAATCATGTTTAAGCATACTCCTGAAGATTGATCAGCAAAACGGTAATCTTTTCAATCAGCAAATCTTCATCGGATAACAAATCATCTAGTAACACATTCAGATATGAGAAACATTCATCCACAATCAGAATCACATTCTTCCTCTTCAGTCACGATAATAGTATATAGTCTTCTCCGCTAGAGCGACATCAACTTAATCACAAACATCGTCATTTCCCAGTGGTTAGTGCGAAAAACAATTCCTCTGCTTGAAGACTAAACATCCATACACCTTAGACTATCTTCGAGCATTCGTGAACACCCTCTAAGATCTTATACGTAACGACAATACAGTTGCATCTCCTGATGCTAATCCTACTAACCCACTTGACGAAGACCCAGGACTCAAACTACAAGACATCAATCTGTATCATGATCCGAAGACTCAGAACTTCGAGTGATCACAAACTTACGAAACCAGATCAAATGCACCCCCGGACAATCTGAAGTTGAAACCACCCAAATACTGTTGCAAGTCACGAATTTCAAAATGTCAGAATTTCAATATATATTCTGTAAAATTTTGTGCCCCCTTATTTTTGCAAATTCTAACGTCTCTAAACTATTCACTGAAAAACTCCACTATGCGGAAAAAAATGTCACTTTGGTCCACAAAAGTGCGTTTTTCATCAATGCGGATTTTACATTAGGGCCCATTCATAGTCACTATACCAAATGATAATCATTCTGCACAGGTATCTGTGACTACCCCACTCTCTTCACCACTCTGTGATCGTATCATCATATCTATTCTCTGAAGCCCTCGACGGTGTCCCCGAACAGCCCGTATTTGATGTTAAAATCTCGAAAAAGTCTTCAATCACCAAATTTTAGTTTTTAGGCCTTTTTTGGGTTACCTTCGTACGAGGGTAATCTACCTTCATGCGAAGGTAATTTACCTTCGTGCAAAGTGAGTAACTTCGTGCGAAGTGACTAACTTCGTATGAATAGTTCTTATCCCATTTTTTGATCCAAAATCTTTATTTATTCAAATTTCAAGATGATACTTTCACAAACGTGGTCGAATTTCATTTCTAAATAATCCTATGGTTTCAATTTTACCTTTTGTCCGTGGATTGTCTATTTATTTGATGATTTACGTCTAAAATCCCTCATAAGTCCAAAATTCATGAGCTTAGGTGATTTAATCAACTGTTAGATCAATTGAATTTGTACCGTAGTTCTGATACCAATTGAGATTCTAGGATCTCGCGGTTCTAGATGGAAGTTTAGGTAAAACAAAACTAATTCGGTAGAATATTATTAAGAATGGAGTAGAAGTAGGACTCTAATGATTCATTCATACCAAAAGAGTACACATCTTGACAAGCTGGCGAGTTTCCCCTCTAGTACTTCCAAAAACTTGGAAGACTATGAACACACGACACTATTTATAGACATACTACCCTCATGTGAAGTGAGCTTATTTACCTTTGTACGAAGGGAGTTACCTTCGTACGAAGTGACACTTTTACACCTCTCACATTCGCACTTAAGTCATGTGTTCGTATCTAATCTATACAATATTAAACACACGCTCTATCTAGCCTATTCACACAGTGAAGGACATAATATGCACCAACACCTTAAGGATTCAGGATCCTCACAACGGTAACATTTTACCTTAATTTTTTCTCTACTTATACTTTATTTGTTATGAGAAAAGGGTGTCAGGTATTTTACATCCAATTTCATCACGTTTTAAGCTTCTGCGAAAATGTTTAACATTGTTAACAAAGGATTAATGGGTTGGCCACCTCTCTCCCTCGTTTAAGGTATCTTATAGCTTCTAAGGTTTAAAGGTTTTCACCTTTCACACGAATTGGGCATTAACACCCCGCCAGTAGCGCATGATTATCCAAGTATGGTTCGAGGCAATGGGACTAGTACACGCTTAGTAGCTGACAATTTCATTGTTGTTGGCCATATGTAGGATCTCAAGTATAATGGTAGACATACCAGGCATCCGTTATCCTAAGGTTTATAATGTTTTCACGTTAGCTAAGGTTTTGGCATTTTCATGTCACTTAAGTGGTCTTAACCCCAGTTTATTTGGGCTTGTCCCCAGTTTGTTTTGCTTCGTCGCAAGTATTCTCTTGACAGGTTCTTGAAGCATTAAGGATTCACAAGTTTTATTGAGAAAGGATCCTCGATCCTTACACTATAACTAATTTCATTGGTTTGTTTATACTATGGTATATCTAAAGGATATAGAATCCTAACTTGGATTCTCTGGTATGTTTTCCTATTAGTTTAATTGATCACACTTTAAACCTTTCTGTTTTATATCCAATCGGGTTTTCTTTAAAACTTGTTTTTGGTAATTTTATGACAACCTAAAATTTTCTAAGTTTTTATAAAAGCTGATGATCTTCACAAATGATTAATTTGAATACGGAAACATAAACATATCAAATTAAAACTTTAAAGATAAATGCACAACACCAAGCATAATTAAAAGTCTAATATTATTAAAACCCTTTAATATTTATCAAAAGTGCCCGGCCTGGATTTCACCAGCAAAAAACGTGGACCATCCATAGGAGCGACATATCTAATGATTAAGAGTTTGTATAGAAATTTAAAGTGCAGGAAATTATAGAGCAGGATAACAAAGGCTTCATCCCCCAAACAGAGGATCCCTCCACCTTTGTCATCCTACCTATTGTCTGAAGGATCAATGATCCTTAAACCTAGAGCTATTGTTTAGAATTACAGACCCAAATTGTTCAAATCAAAATACATTGTCCTGCTTCTCTTTTATCAGCTTTGAGATGACTTTGTCCTTGGCGGTAGCGGCGGAACCGATCCCAGTCAGAGTCTCCTCATAGTCAGCAACCCTCTTCTCATAATGGATCTTCAGGCGGCTGAACTCCTGCAAAATAGCAAACAAGATTCAGGATACAAGATCCTCACAGATATGTAAAACATAATGATAGGATAAAGGATCCTTACCTCAGACAACATATCATGGAGGCACTTCTTAATGTTGAAGAGATCGCTATCTGGTTCAGAGGCTTCCTCCCCTTTGACCCAGACTTGGCTTTAGTGGTGACCTGGTGGGGCTCAGCAACAGGAACAATCTTCTTGGTGCCTTGGAAATGATCCTGATGTTGATATCGTCAAGGGCGAAAGCTGTAGACATGGGAGTGGATTTCTGAACGCCTGATCATCAATCATCAAAAAGATAAGTACTGACTTCAATTTTTATTATCTATTAATACACTACATTCCATAGATACTTACTTATCATGCTGTAGGATGTAGAAGTTTGAATGTCTTCGCTAGGATCCTAGTTACTTATCTTGAATATCCTATCTATGGGGTCAAGTTCATGAAAAGCTTTGGCACGATTAGTGGTTATCGGCTCTTCGGCTAAGCTTGCAAAATTTTTCACTGAAAAAAGGAAACAAAATCAATAAGGAGTCAGAATATGAACAAATCACATGCAATGGTCCTATCTCCTACCCTTTGAGATCCACCTAAGAGGCAAAGTATTCCCCTCTAGAATGCAATATCTCCTAACGAAGAAAAATTGATTCCTCCAAGAAGAATTGTTTCTAGTGGTTTTTGGGATAGGGATTGTCTGATGGGGCTTGGACTTGAATAGAAACTGGTTTGAACCTTGGGTAACCAAAAATACAGGAAAGCTAACTCATGGAGACTAAACTGCAACCTCTGTTTCTCGATGATCTCCTCTATGGTAAACAGAGCCCTCCATAGCATCGGTATAGCCTAAATATAGCTAATGCTAGTGTGGTCTGAAAACCCTAAGAGAAAGGGAAGTGCAGGGAAACAGATCTAAGTCTTAGACACGACATTGCTTAGTATGGATGGGTCAAAAGGTCAGAAGATAGTCTCTGGAGGAAAACAGGATTTGAGGTTCTGGATTTTTGGATCTTTGAACTTACAGATCTTAGAGGAAGGCTCCTTTAACAAGTTTTGTGATTTGGGTGTATCATCGGACTTCTTTGAGCCGGATTTCAGTGAGGATCGAGTATGCATTATTGCCGGAATTTTAAAAGGCTTCAGAAAAGAGAAGAGGAGAGAAGGAAATATTACCTGAATAATGAAACTATTGTGAGGATTTATGATGATGATCTACGGATTTAAAGAGAAAGGGAGTTATTTATTCCCTATAAATCATTATGATGGTTTATAGCCTGAGCGAGTCCCATCGTTTATCACTTAACTTCTAGTTTGAATTTAAGGAAATATGATAGTTGTGACCCACCTTCACAACCGCCATATTGGGGGCAATTGTTAGGGCTGGTTTTAATTACTTATGGATCAGTGATCCTTTTGTGTATCAAGGATATATTATCCTCACCTATGTAACGGATACTGGAAGGATCAAGGATCCTTAGTCCTTGTAATGGTTTCCACTGATTTTCTTTAGTATGTTAGTTAAATTTGATGAAGTTACAATAGATGGACTTGGTCAAGCTGGAATATCGTGGAATATGCTTGGATTTAGACACGTGTAGATGAGGCAATAGCCGTTGTGGATGATAGTGGGAGCTCCCTTGATTTTCGTTTAGTTATTTACTAGATAATTTACTAATTATATCAAGGGGTATTGAGCTTAATTAGAAACATTCTTGCACACCTTACCACTCTCGAAACTGCTCTCAAACACACACTAGAATTCATTTGTAACAAGCTCAATATCATCCGAAGTTGTATCAAATCGTTTGTTACTTGTTCAATAAAGTTGGTGATCAGTAGTTTCCATCACCCGAGGTTTTTTATGCTAGAAATCTTCTAAAGATCAAGGACTTTTTCCTCGTATAAATCATCGTGTGCATTGTCATTTTCAATTCATATTTGATCAAAGAGTTGTTCAACATTCAAGCACACTACCTTACAAATCAGATTTGGTTACATTATCCTTAAATCGATTTTTGACCAAAACATCTGATAAGTGAACTTAAGTTAGTAAACACAAAGTCTGCAAAATCCACTTTAAGTAACATGTTTTTAAGAACACTTCCTTAAAAGTGGAATAAAATAGCAATTGTGATGAGAAGTGTTTTTGTCAAAAATCGGTTTAAGGATAATGTAACCAAATCTTGATTGTGAGGTTGAGTGCTTAAGCGCATGAACAACAATGTAAATGATTGTAAAACGAAAATGAGAATGAACACCGAGATTTGTACAAGGAAAAAGCCCTTGATCCTTGATAGATCTCCGGCACAAAAAAAACTCGGGTGATGGAAACTACCGATCACTAAATGTATAACAGAAATAAGTAATGATCCAAGTACAACTTTGGAAGACAATGAGCCCAATACAATGCTTTCTAGTGTGTGGTTTGCAAGAGTCTCTCAGAGTAATATGTGTTCGTATTATATCTTCATCCCCTAAAATGAGCTCCTTATCCCCTTTAAAAATAGAAACTATAACATAACAAACAAAGTGAAAATGGTGCAAGTATCCCCACGTTCTCCATAATGGCTACACTCTTCCATGCACGTGCAAATAGAGAGCATATTCCCCGAAGTATCAGCATTGACCTAGTCCAATTCATTATATTCCTGCGAATATAAATATTTAAACAAAGGATACAATTGTTAGTAAATAATAATAATAATAATAATAATAATAATAATAATAATAATAATAATAATAATAATAATAATAATAATAATAATGATAATAATAATAATAATAATAATAATAATAATAATAATAATAATAATAATAATAATAATAATAATAATAATAATAAGGATCCGTGATCCTCAGACTTCCTACACCATCTGTTAAGGATCGTTGATTCAGGCCCAATCTAAGGATATATGATCCATAATATTAAAAATTAACCCCTAACCATTGCCCCAAATATGGCTGATATTAGATTAAACTTTCAGCCATTTTTCTGTTAACATCGAACTAGCCGTTATAGTGCAACTAGCCATTACAATGCAACTAGCTATTGCAGACTACTGATGTGACTAATGGGAAAACCTGCAACTATCATTGAGATAAATAGGGAATAGTTATAGATTGAAAACCCATTTAAGATTACAGATTGCCAATTTAAAACCCATTCCAGAGTTTCACGGCTGATCGTAGGATCTCTTCTTCTTCATTTCCTAGGATGAAGATCAGCCGTGAGATCTTCATTCATGTTCTCAGGATCAGCAGATATAGACTCAATAGTTTCATTGTGAGGAGGATTCACACTCAAAGGTTGATCTTCAATAGGCATGTCTACTGTGAGGCTTCTTGTGTTAATCTCTATTCCAATTTCACCCATCTTCGCGTTAAACTCCGCGTCATTAATCAACATCTCATCAATCACATTTTCTTCTTCGCTTTCAACCCTAGTTAGATCCACATTCTCAATCGGCTAACTCAATCCAGGAAGAGCAACAATAATCTGTACATCATGTTCATCGGCCACAGCAGCATTAACGGGTGCTTTCACCTACTAAGCAAGCTTAGGAAATGCACCAAATTTCACCAAAGGCTTCCTGCTTTGATACATCACTTGCACATATTGCATCTTCTGATTGAGCATCGAAAAGACCATATGGTTCATTATCTTTGTGTCGTAAATGCTCATAGTCGGTTGTAGCTGAGGATACTTAGCTTCAAAAATCATTTGTAACAACCTTGGAAACTTGAACCAATATTTCTTGTTCAGCATCTTAACGTTGGCCATCATGTCGTCAAACACGCACCTTGGATTGTTGAACTTCCAACCGTCAACTAACGATACCACTCCAGAAGTTTGTCTGATAGTTAGCATGTCAATACCACTCTTGTTTCCGCTTATACATACAAGATAATCATGCGCCAAAAATCTCCAATACGGGTACAAAATTTTCTTTGTAGTTGGAGGATACGATCCTTCATAGCTCATTTTGTAAAGAACTTGAATTACTTTTTCCTTTTCATGTTCATTGGATCGTCTGCAGCGTCTCCAAACAAAAGCACTTCTCTCCTTATCTGTTCCGTGATTAGGATCTATTTGTTTTGAATGGTAGATCTAATCACGGTGTCTCGTTTATTTGCAGTACTGTTGTTCTAGAAGTCGCGTATCCAATCTTCATGGATAATTGGATTTTCTCGAAAGGCTTGAGCAAGTCGACATGTGTTTAGTCCCACTAGCATAGACTTGTATACTTCGTGCCCTCTTGAAGGTTCGCCCAAATAACACGATACATTCATGCTTTTCTCTCATTTTGGAATATGGACTTCTGCTGCTTGTTTTCCCGTATCTGCACCAAACGGTTTATGTTAGACGTACATTATAAACTTTGAAATAACAAGTCCCAAGTTTGACCGTAAACCTGGTCAAACCTTGGTCCATACTTTCAATAATTTCGAGTTTAAAACTAAACTGTTTTCAACAGTTTTAATAAAATACTCTCAAAATTATGTAAACATTGTCCGGGTCCAAACATATAACAAACATGCCCAATATCACATAGAGAGGCCCAAAGATGAACTAGTGTGTGGTCCACACATAAGTATGCGGATCCCACATTAGTGTGCGAGGGCAGTCTTCTCCTTTCAAACTGATTTTAAGGGGCAAGTATGTAATAAACAGACATGTCGCACACTGAATTCGGTCAACAAGTCAACTCCATAGTCAGAGCAGTCAACAAAGTCAAAACAGGTGTGCGAGGGGTATAACAGTCAAAACACATTCAACACGTCATCCCACACACTCTTTCCCGCACACCCTCTGATGGCACACTGGAAATAACTAGGTGTGCGAAGGGCAAATCTGGTAATCCACAAAGTGTGTGAGGGGCATTTCAGTCAATCCTGGTTAAACTGATTACCCCACACACTCTCTGAGATTAAATTGTCCATTTACAGACCGTATGTAGGGTATTTTGTCCAAGTGTGCGAGCTCCCTGTTATGGCATGAACCCCACACGCTTCCTTTAACACCGTCTTCTTTTTCCATAACATGCTTTCGATTACTGTTCCGGTCACCTTCAGCTCAACTAAACTGACTCGAATCTTATCACTCTCATTTAATCCTCACGATCATTCAAATAAACACAAATACAAAATCCTAACTAGACAATTTCAACATATCAAGATATCGATCCAGTTTTCATTATGTTCAACCTTTGCTTTTTCCATTTGAAGATGACATTATTGATTTACTTGAAATTGACAAAACCGTTTTGCTGATGAAGATGATTTTGAAATAGATGAGAGGATGAGTGTGGGTAGAAATCAGATTTTGAAAAGAAAGATAAATGATATGACCAGCCGTCAAAACCCTTTTCAATAAAACCCTGGGCCCACCAAGTGTACAGTGGGCCTAGCCATGATCATTACACCTGTTGAAATTTCGTGGGTACCACCAAGTTTGTGGTGGGCCCCAACTCTCCTTCCGAGACCAAGCACAACTTTTTAACAAGCAGTTTTATGTAGAGTTTTATTTCAATTCTTAAACGAGGCCACATTTTATTCAAAAGAAATATTAATACACTAATAAAAAGACACACGTATATATACAAGGAAACATTTGCAAGCCTTTGTCTACGAGATCAAATCACAGTGTTTCAGAGGAGACTACACTTATAAACATTGATTTACTTTGGGTGACCTGAGCGATTTCTAGTATATTTGTCCTCTTAAACTTATCTCCTTAAGCCTTTTCATATGACAGTCTGTAATTGATTTACCATGTTTACGTATATTAGATATCCACACCTAAACAAATCACAATCAAATCCTAGAACTATGATCAGTACACTCTATCATGCAAGTAGTTTCCCTACCACATATTTCCACAAGTCTGTTCTAGGATTCTGAAACCTTGACTAGGACTTGATTGGGAAAATAACAGAATAGATCATTAATAGAGATATTTGGATATAATATACATATCAAATGGATTTTCCAATTTGATATAGGTTTGGGGTTTCTTTTGGGCACCAGAGGACCTCTTTCGGGTTTATTTTGATCTATAGCGCGACAACATACAGCTAGGTCAGCATGTTTCTGGATGCAGCAGAAGCTGACATTGCCTAGCACCTCCAAGTCTTTGCTCACGCAAAATAGAGGAAATACACGAATTTGTTATAAAAGATTTCAGAACTAGACCAAAATTGTGTGTATCGGGACATCACGCAAGCATTCAAATAGAAATGAACTAGTTCCAAGTGAGGTTTTATGCTGAGGTCATATCAGTTCTTAGGTTCTACATAGTACTAGCCAAAATTTTTAGCCATAAGGATAAAGCCTACCGACATATCACCCTATAGCCAGACCATATCAATATTGGTCTTACATAAGCCAGCCTTAATCCACATAATGAAAATTCATTTCATTTCCCCTTTTATACCAAAGAGCTTACCAAAAACTATTTTTGTAATTTTCTGAAATTTTCAAATGTTTTTGTATTTTTTCTGTATTTTTCAATGTTTCTATATATTTCTGAGAGACTACATCCCCTAAATTTTTGCTTAAAATTGAAAACAAAAATTATAAACGAAAAAACAATTTTAAGAAACAAATTTATATACGAATGAAGAAAAATGTTTTTCTGTGATCATGTTCAGTCCTCGAATTGGATCATTTTGAGTAGTTCAAGAAGTGCATTAAACAGTGCTCGATAAACCGGTTTTGTGAACAAATCCACAACATTGTCATTAGTGTGGATTTGTTCCATAGAAATCAGTCCCTGGTTGTACGAGTCATGAATGAAGTAAATTTTTATGGCAATGTGCTTAGTTTTCGAAAAATACACAGGATTTTTCACTATTTGGATTACTTCATCATTATCAAAATAAATGGGAGTCTGAGAGAAATTCAAACCGCAATCCACTAGTTGATGTTGGATCCATATCACCTGAGAACAACAAGCTGAAGCAGCTACATATTCAGCCTCTAAAGATGATAATGACACAGTCTGCTGCTTTTTGCATTGCCAAAAAATAAGTCTATCTCCCAGGTACTAGCAACCAGCTAATGTGAACTTCATATCCCTGCCTATACCTCCAAATTTACTATCAGAAAAAGCACATAAATCAAATGGAGAGTCTCTACGATACAAAAGACCAAGTCAAGGCTTGCCCTTAAGATATCTAAAGATTCTTTTGACAACATTTAAGTGATAGAGTTTAGGATTAGCCTGATAACGTGCACACTAACACACGACGAACATAACATCTGGTCTGCTGGCGGTCAAATACATTAAGGACCCAATCATGGACCGGTACAATGTTTCTTCGACAACTTCTCCTTCCAGATCCGTAGTGAGGACTAGTCTCTCTGCAATAGGAGTATTTGTAGGTTTGGCATCTGGAAGAAAGAATTTTACAAGAATATCATCCACGTATTTTCCTTGATGAATTAAAATACCCTTGCAGTCCTGACGGACTTGCAACCCCAAAAAGAAATTGATTTCTCTCAAAGCGCTCATTTCAAACTGCTTTTTCATAACATCCTCAAATTCTCTGCATAATGTGTCGCTTGTAGACCAAAGATAATGTCATCCACATATATTTGCATTAGAATTTGGTGTTCTCCCACTTTGCGAATGAATAGGGTCAGATCAATGATTCCACGAGTATATCCATTTACGAGCAAGTGCTCTGTCAAAGTAGCATACCATGCATGGGGTGCCTAATGTAACCCATAGAGTGCCTTGTAAAGCCTGTACACATGCCCTTGATATCGTGGATTAACAAAATCGGGTGGCTGATCAACATAGATTTCCTCTTTCACTTTGTTGTACAGAAATGCCGTCTTCACGTCCATCTGATAAACTGTGAACCCTTTGAAAGATGCATAGCCAAGAAAATTTCAAATGGCCTCTAATCTGGCTAGAGGGCGTACACTTCATCATAGTTAAGGCCTTCACTCTGTCTAAACCCCTACACCACCAGTCTGGCTTTGTTTCTCACGATCACTCCACTATCATCTCTCTTGTTCCAATAAACCCATCTCATTCCAAGTGCTTTCTTTCCCGTGGGAAGCTTGACTAATCTCCATACTTTCAATTTCTCAAACTGATTTAACTCATCCTGCATGGCTTCCACCTAACTTGGTTCTCGAAGGGCCATTGGGGTAGTCTTCAGTTCCATTAGTGAGATGAAGCGAGTATAAAAAAGTGTTGATGACTCCTATCTGGCTTCTTGTCAAAACCCCAGGAGGTATGTCATCAAGGATTTCAAAAGATTTAAACAAGTATGCATATTTATAGAGAGTAAATGGCCTGTTTCTAGCATCTGTCTTGTTTTCTTTAACCCCCTCAACATCAAATGATTCGACAATCTACCTTGTTGATTTGATGTACACTCGATATGCACTTTTGTTCTCTTGCACAGCTTTACCGGCATAACCAGTAAAGAAACATTCATACCCTCTTGCATCAAACTTGGGTGTTGCGTCTAGATGCAGCAGTGTACATGGCAGCCAAAGGCTCGAAAGTGAACATAACACACCATATTTATCGCCTCGTCCCAGAAGAAAACAGGGGCGTGGAGTCACACAACATAGTGCGAGCTGCTTCAATCATGGTTCTATTTCTTCTTTTTGCAACTCCATTTTGCTGCGGAGTTCTTACGGCATTGTATTGCCTAGCAATTCTCTTTTGAGCGCAAAAGAAGTTTAGCTCCGCATTCATGAATTCTATGCCGTTATCATTTTGAATCCCCTTTACCTTCTTGTTGGTTTGATTTTCATAAAGATGATGAATCTTTTGACAAGTTCTGCAGTCTCGCTTTTGTTAGCTAAGAAGAAAACCCATGTAAAACATGAGAAATCATCAGTAATAACTAAACAATAAGACTTTCTTGAGATGCTGAGCACATTCACTAGACCAAAAAGATCCAAGTGAAGAAGCTATAGAACGCTATCAATAGAGTTTACCGTTTTAGGAAAGTGAGGTTTTCTATATTGTTTGCCTTTTGCACAAGAAACACATTTTTCAAACATTATAAAATCCTTAACTTGTAAATCCCTTACCAATCCCAGTTTTGCAAGACGATTCAGGTTCGTGACATTTGTATATCCAAGACAACGATGCCACAACATGGCATTGTGTTTAGAGATTTTAGAAAACAAACAGGTAACGTTTCCAGAAGGTGGTTTATTCATGTCAATCACATAAGCATTTCCGTTTTCTGTTTGATTTCATCAGAATCCAGTCGTCAGGAATGACAATTCCTGGTTCTAAGATAACACAGCTTTTGTTGGTGAAGTGAGTTGAGTAGCCGTTGTCGCAAATTTGAGAGACGCTCAATAGGTTGTGCTTCAACTCGGGAATGTAATTAACATTCTTGAAACAGAGATCACCATATCTTACAGTGCCTCGACGAGTGATCTGATCCTTCTCACTTCCCGCAAAGGAGACAGATCCACCGTTAAATTCTTCAATATCACTTAGCTGAGATAAGACTCTTGTCATGTGTCTACAACAGCCATTATAAATATACCAGATTCTAATGATAGTCCTCCATACTTGTTCCTACACATTTTACGGGATCTGTTAGTTTTAGGAACCCATGCCATGGTTGTAGTAGGTAACCCCTTTCCATTAATGTAGGTTACTTTCATCCAAAGCATGTCATTGTTTGAGCAGACCGTTCTATGCTAGATCATGAGGATTTGAGAATTGTAGATTGAATAGGGCATTTAGGTCTCTAGGTTTGCTTAGTTGTGTTTAACCTTTTCAAACATTGCATAGTTTGCCCTTGAGATTTTAACTATTTTTTGTTTTTCAAAGATTTCGCCTAGTTCCAATCTCCATCATAAGGCTTCACCTTGGAAACCAGACTCTTCACAGGTTTAGGTTGTAACCTTCACCTGTTTAGATTGTTTATTATTCCCTTTTGGAGCCTTTTGACGTTTCTCCTCTGTGAGTTTTTCTGGATGATGCTGATAATTTCTAGCTATGTGTCCAGCAATGCCACATGCATAACACATTTGACGTTACTATTTTTTGTTTTTCAAAGATTTCGCCTAGTTCCAATCTCCATCAGAAGGCTTCACCTTGGAAACCAGACTCTTCACAGGTTTAGGTTGTAACCTTCACCTGTTTAGATTGTTTATTATTCCCTTTTGGAGCCTTTTGACGTTTCCCCTCTGTGAGTTTTTCTGGACGATGCTGATAATTTCTAGCTATGTGTCTAGCAAAGCCACATGCGTAACACATTTGACGTTTCACATGAGGCTTCGCTCGAGATCCATCAGCCTTTTCATAACAATAAGACATGTGTGGTTCCTGATGTCTTGATGAGACAGACTTACTTTGATCCTTGCCTTTTATTCATCTCTTGTGTATTCGAATTTTTATTATCTATGTTATTAGGATACACAATTTTCGACTTTGACTTAGGTGGAACATACTTTGGGTGACCACCCTGGCCAACTTGTTTTACTACAAAATTTTAGACGCATCGGATTTATTAACCAAAACTACAAAATTTATGCAACCAGAAACAAAATCAAAGCAAGTATTTAAACATTCATCGCCCTTAAAAACAGAGCCCACACAATTCAAATCATTAGCAGAAATTGAAACATTGTTTAAATTTTCAGAAACTAAAGATTGTTTTTCTGAATTTTTATTTTTAAATCATGCAATTCAACATCATCATCCTCGTCATCATCTACCCAATCTTCAACAATCACTTTTTCTACACACGAAGTAGTTAGATTAGTAACTTCCATTTTTTCAGGAAAAGTGTCAGTTGAATTTGCGGTACTGCTCTCATTTTCAAGTAACACTGTTTGTTCAGCAGATTTAGAATCAATCGCATTTTTTGACTGAACATAGGCTTCTGTTATGGATTCGGATTTTGCGATCAGTAGTTTTGATTCAACTATTTTAGATGAATCTTCACTAGACTCAACAGATTCAATCAATTCTGATTTCTCACAATTTATTGTTTCTGAAGAATCACATGAAGAGCCAAATGAAGCAGTTGAATCAGAAGGTTTGCTAGATTCAAATTCTTTGATGAACATAGCCAAATCGTTCATCAACGATAACTCATGACTTGTCGACTTAATCTGAGACTCTTTCTTTTGATTTTGTAATTCAAATAAATTTTGAGAATCAGTAGATTCATTATTGATTAAAATTTGGAAGTGTTTATCAATATTAGCATTTTTCTCAAAATTTAGAGTCTCGGATTGTTTTGAAGCATCAACAGATTTTACGAGTACCTTGTTAACAGTCTGTTTGTCTAACTTGATTTTAGTTTTATCGGGCCATGTGATTTTGATTTTCTTTTGTTTTGTAGGTTCAACTTTAACATCATTCGCTCGCCCATAAACCATGTTAGGCATGTTGGTGATCTCCTCTTTAGTCATAGGAATAGAGGTATAGGAATAATTGTATGGTGGAGGAATGCACACAAATCCCAAACCCTTATTCCTATTTTCTTTTTTACTGTATTTTAACTGTTTATTTATCATTTTCTCTATCTTCTTACTTGAAACAAAAATATTTAAATTAAACTCTGTATTTTCAAAAGTTAATATTAGATGATCAAGTTCAATAGTTAATTTTCAGAGAGTTCCTTAAAGTAGAGATGCCTACATTTTTCTTGACTCGGATCCTTATGCAACAGTTAGATATCAGGTTTCAGTGCCTCCACCATATCCTTGTATCCATTAATTTTCTTTTTAATCTGATATAAGTCAGATTTGGATAGTTGCAGTTGCATAATTAACGAGTTAGCTTGTTCTTTATAGCCACTTACTTTGTCTCGACATGCACTAGTACAACAAATATTATCGACACATACCTAAGTGGCAGTCGAAGTTGGATCATGCATCTGTGCCATGAAAGCTTAATACACTGTTTCTTCATTAATGTTCAGATCAGTCATCTGAGCAGACCAATCGAATCCTCCTCCTTCTTTAGCTACCATGGCGTTGCTGGGATTGGCAACTGAGGATAATCCAGAGGTGTTTCTTGGGTTTGCACCAGTTGTATTTGAAGTAGCCGTAGTAGCAGGTCTTGAGGCTGATGTAACAGTGACAGTGACATTTGCATCTGATCTCTCCCTCTTAGGTTGTTTATACTCATGAGCGAAAGGTCCGGCTTATGGCAGTTAAAGAACCTCAATTTTGATTTATTCCATCCAAGATCCTTGTTGGCTGCTTCCCATTTGTTTCTGCCAGTGCTTTTAATAAATTTTTTCACCTGAAACATTCTCATAGCCATTTGCTAGGTGATATCCATTTTCTCAATTTTGTCAAGATGGACTTCATTTAGCTCATCAGACCCTATGTTATTAGAAGTGAGCTTCCCAGCAGCAAAGGCATTATAGCAGTTCATAACTCCCGCCATTAAGGCCATATTTTGCTCAACTTCTTTCGAGACTACAAAAAGAGTTGAGTTGCTTGAAGTAGGACCAAATGTAGCAGCAGCTGGAGCAGTGTGAACAGGGTGCACTGATTGAAGTGGTGCAGTAGATGTGTTACTAGAGTGAGTATGAGCACCAGAATAAGTGGGAGTGGGAGTGCTAGAAGGAAACATCTGAAATGACCCGGCTTCGTGTTGTGAGACCAGGGCTGTGTTGGATGCAATAGCAGCATTGTTGTAACTTGATGTATTATTGTACAATCATTGCTTGTCATCCATTTCATAAGACTTGAGCAATGAAATTACTTCTGCAAGACTCATGCGGGTTAGGTCTTTGGTTCTCTTGATGAGCGTGATGTTTGTATCCTTGTGTCTTGGTAGCGCATTCAGTAGCTTCTTGTTGGCCACTGAGTTCTGAAGCATCATATCACGTGTTCGCATCTCACTGATCTATGCAATGAACCTCTGGATCTGATTGTCAAGAGTTTTACCAGGAAATGATTAAACATGTTGAAATTCTGAGTCAACATTGTAGGTCCCCTATTCCGTATGGATCGTCACAGAATCGTCTATCTAATCTAGAGTGTGGAATCCCCTAAATCAGATTTCACAGAATCAAGAACAAGAACACGAACACAATTCCTTTCAAACCGTCTTCTATTGATTATCTGACACAAAGTGTTTACAATCAATTCAAAACTCTCTCTCAACTCTCTCTGAACAACTAAAACAGCAACACTATCAACAGAACCAGCAACCTAAACCCTAATGCAAACCTACCTTTAAATAAAGATAGGTTATGCAACTGGGCTAGGGTTTCCTACATGGACTGCTAATGGGTTTAAAGCCCAATTCGCCTACCATGTTCTATTTAGTGTCTAGTTCAGCCCAATTACTTCTAATTCACTATTACAAAACTAAACCCGCTAACCGTTTATCATTTTACTAATTACAAGATATGCAAAGACCAAATCTAAGTTGTGTCACAAATATGCACTAACAAACTCCCCCTCGACAATAGCTTCATAAAATAACTTGTCTTCAGTCTTCTTGCAATCTTCAGTATCTTTGAAAAACGTTGGTCTTTGGATAGCTTCAGCTTTAATAGCTTTTATCAGCAACAGACTCCCCCTAAGCTGATGTATCCAATCACCAAATCTTCTAAATGGTTAGCGTTTGAGTAAACTCCAGTTTAGTACTTGCATAGCAATCTTCAAAAACTCGTCAACTTTGACTGCAATGTAGAAAGGAGGTTCTACCATGCATACAAGCAAACTCCTCTTCACCAAACTTCTCAGCAACACACTGCTACCATCTGTATACTATAAGACAAACATCTCGAGAAACCATAAGAAATTTTCTACACAAGTTAAACAAATTATTATTGTTTAAGAGATAGTAAAATTGTATCACAGATTAAGCACTTCTCAACTCAAAACATAAACTCAAAATTCTTAAGCACACTGAACCTGCAAGATTTTAAAATTTTGAACTCAGCTTCTAACATCGTCTCCCCCTATCGGTAAGAACTCCTCCATAAACAACCATATTCTGTACATTAAGAATATACAAGAAAATGAAATCTTTTTGGATTTTGATATTTTCTGAAAGCAAATAAAGTACGAAATAAAAAACACTCTGTTTTTGTGAGTATCACCGTTAAGAAGATCATATCAGCAACATCAAACTGTTTTCACACTATCTTATTATTCTATATGCAATATTCATGAAAAGCAGTTCAAGACGATTACCAGTATTGTTTATCCACTTAAACAAAATACATGAACATTTCAAGTACCATTACCTAGTGATATGGTTAGTTAATTTATACTGATATACTAGTGTGTCCCACTTCAGGACATACCCCCACGATCAAGGTATGCACAAAAATTCATCGTAGTAGGTGAGTATACCAAAATTCATCCTTTTGAATTACAACGTTAGATAATTGGTGATCAGGTCAGTACTTCCGTACAACAAAGAGACAAATATCCAACGAGGGTTAGGGCAAATACCAAATTTTGGTACGAATAATGCAATTTGCACATTTGAATAACTCTCTAGGAGAGCTTCTTCAATTTTTGGGATTTGGAATTTTAGCTCTTTTAAGATATCCTGGTTGTGCCTAGGTCAGCATATATCTGGATGCAGCAGAAGGACAACCTTGATACCCCGGATGAAATAACGATATAAAGACCTAAAACCTCATATTTTGGCAATCTATCAACGCAAGATTTAAGGTTATAAAACCATATGCCACTGATATGTTACCCACTTATACACAGTTTATTATATGTTTATCACCAAGGTAAGTTGATTAGTTCATGCTTTTTACCTACTTGTACATCATATGATGAAGCTGCTATCACACTTAAGCAATTTTAGTTCTAAATTCAGTGTGACAATCTAACTTGCTGATGGACTATCATTTCTTCTTTTCCACACAATGAAAACTCATTTTTTATGTTTTTGATTTTTGAAAAGCAGTAAATTATTTACAAACTATTTTTATGGAAAAATGGTTATTCAGGACTCCTCATCTCGTTGAGTTCGACTAGACGTTCAAAGCGAGCCCTGTCAAATGCTTTTGTGTAAAGATCTGCCACGTTATCTAGTGTATCAACTCAAGGCAGTTCCATTAATTTCTTTTCAGCATAATCCCGTGTAAAATGATGACGAATGTCAATATGTTTTGTGCGACTGTGTTTTACGGGATTCTTGGTGATTGATATAGTGGCATTATTGTCTAATATAATAGGAGCACGAGTGAAGTTCAAACCGTAATCGCACATCTGTTGTTGGATCCAGAGAACCTAAGAGCAACAACTACCCGCAGCAATATATTAAGCTTCACACGTAGAGGTAGACACGCAAGACTTCTTCTTGCATTGCCATGACACGAGCCTCCCTCCTAAGAACTGACAACCACCTGTGGTAGACTTCCTTGTAGATTTGCATCCTCCAATATCCGAATCAGTGAAAGCAACAAACTTCAAATCACTAGCAGCTGGATACCATAACCCAAGTTTAGGTTTCCCCTTCAAGTAACGAAGAATCCGCTTCACCACTTTCATGTGTGACTCTTTTGGATTCGCTTGATATATGGCACAAAGACATACTGCGAACATGATGTTGGGTCTTGAAGCAGTCAAGTACATCAGAGAACCAATCATTGCCCTATATTGAGTTGGATCGACATCCTCTACACTCTCATGATCTGGACCAAGATTGTGATTCTCACAGATAGGTGTATTGAAAGTAGCGCAATCTTCCATTTTGAAATGAGACAAAATGTCATACACATACTTTATCTGATGTCTAAACAACCCATCCTTCTTCTGTTCAACTTGTAACCCAAAAAGTAGGATAATTCACCCATCGCACTCATCTCAAACTTGCTCTTCATTACCTCCTCGAAATCATGACACATGTTCTCATCAGATGACCCAAAAATGATGTCATCTACGTATACTTGTACCAGCAGAAAGTCTTCCTTCTTCCTATTGATGAAAAGTGTACTGTCAATCTGACCTCTATCGAAACCATGTTTTAACAAAATGTGCTGACAGTGTCTCATACCACTCCCTAGGTGCCTGATGCAATCCATACAATGCCTTATCAAGTCGATAGACTCGATCTGGATAGTCTGGATCAGTAAACCCGTCTGGTTGTGAGACATACACCACTTCTTGGACTTTCCCGTAAAGAAACGCACTCTTCACGTCAAGTTGGTAACTTTGAAGCCCTTGAACGAAGCAAAAGCTAGGAACAAACGAATTGCTTCCAACCTTGCTACTGGTGCAAACACTTCATTGTAATCAATCCCTTCTTGCTGATTGAACCCTTTTACCACCAACCGAGCCTTATTCCTTATCATGATCCCTCGGTCGTATTTCTTGCACTTGAACACCCACTTAGTGCCTATATCCTTCTCTCCTGCAGGCAAGGCAACTAGTTCTCAAACTTTCAACTTCTTGCATAGGCTAGTTCCTCTTGCATTGCTTCAACCCAACAATTGTTTTTTAGAGCCATATGAACATTCTTCGGCCCCTCTTGGGAAATAAAGCAGCTATACAAACACTCATGAATCAACCCTGTATTCTGAATTGAAGTAAACAACCAGGAACCTTCGAGCACACCTTTTCTTGTCTGAACACCTACAGCAGCATCACCAATGATGTTTTCAACTGGATGATCTCTGTTTACACGTGTGGTAGCAATGGTGTCAACAACCAGATTATCTCCTAGATTAGATCCAATCTCCCCCTGAATGTTACTATTAGCAAATAGATTAGTGAAATCCTCCCACTGAATAGATTCAGACTCACTATCACTGGAGTCCGCTGGAGCTGCACTGGAAGAAGTTTCTGGAGTATCTGTCATCGATACACTCGATCTAGGCATGAAGTTACACTCTACATCTTCACTGATCACAGTATGGATCACTTGAGACTCATCTGCATTTGAAAAATCAGGAATATTAAATGATTTGAAAACATTGTCATAACCATATAATATAGGAGGACCACTCGTTGATTGTTGAGGTGAATAACTAGTGATTTCCATGTTAAACACCACCTTAATTTTACCAGTTTTTAGATTAAAAACCCTTTTATTCGGTGTTCCAGGCATATAGCCTAGAAAGTAACCCTCATAAGCTACTTCGCCGAATTTTTGCTTATCTTTGTTTCGCACAATGGTGCATGGTAATCTAAATGGTTCAAAGCCTTTTAAGTTTGGTTTTCAGTTAAACAATAGTTCGTGACATGTTTTGTTAAACCGTTTGACCGTCAAAACTTTGTTCAGGACATAACAAGCTGTGTTCACAGCTTCTCCCCAGAAAAGAACTTGAAGCTTTGAATCAAAAAGCATAGTCCTTGCAGCTTCAATCAACGTCCTGTTTTTCCTCTCTCAGCGACTCCATTCTGTTGAGGTGTATAAGGAGCAGAAAATTGATGTTCAATTCCTTTGCGAAGCAATAGAGATCTAGAATCTGATTCTTGAACTCCGTGCCATTATCACTCCTTATCCTCTTGATCCGTGCATCATGGACATTTTCCAATTTGGTAAAAAGATCTATCAGCATCTCCGATGTCTCATCTTTTGTACCTAAAAAGAAAACCTATGAATACCGTGAGTAATCATCTGTGACAACTAAACAATAGTACTATCCACCTATTCTCCTTACGTTCACCGGACTGAAAAGATCCATAAGAAGTAATTCATAAGGGGCATCTATGGAATTTACTGTTTTAGACTTGTGAGGTTTCTTATGTTGTTTTCCCTTTTGACATGGAAGACATTTATCTTCCACGTGAAACCTCTGCACTGGCACCCCTTCCACTAAACTGTTTTTAATAATATAATTCATTTTTCGGTAGTGGATGTGGGCCATGCGTCTGTGCCACAACAATGACTCAGCCTCAGATGCTTTTGATAGTAGACACGCTACCATAGTGGAAGAATCCTTTGCACCCATGTCCATGACATAAGTGTCATTTCTCCATGGTGCTCTCATCACTATCCAATCATCCGGTATCACCAAACCAGGTTTCAACACCAAAGCTTCAGACTTTGTAAAGTGGACCGAGTGACCCTTGTCGCAGACTTGAGACACGCTCATCAGATTGTGCTTCAGCTACTCAACATAGTTCACTTTGTCCAGTGTGATCTTCCCGTTAGTCACTTTTCCTCGACGTGTAATGTGCCCTCCTTTAGCACTTGCAAAATTCACCCAACCACCAGCTATATTCTCAAACTCAGTTAGCAACCTCGCATCCCCTGTCATGTGCATAGAGCAGCCACTATCAACATACCACAAGTTGATAATCCTCCTTAGCAGCTCCTGCACCACCCAACAAAATTAGTTAGATTGGGGGACCCAAGCCTTAATGGTCTTGGGTCTTCCAGATTCATCAACCACAGGAACATCCATCTAATATCCATCACTCCTAACAGGAGTCTTGGATCTTAGACCTGTTGATGGAAATGGTTTTTGATTTCCACTAGGTCTGTTGTCCTGGAGTTTCCTAACCATGTTTGGACTTTGTGAACTTTGGAAATTTTGATTTTGGTTCCATGAATTTTGATGATGATAATTTCTAAAGCCATCGTTATAAAAATTTTGAATACCAACATTCTGGTATCGAGTTTGATATTGACCTTGACTTCTGAAATTACTTGATCGACCATTAAAGTTATTCATTCGTGGTGAACTACTTCTAGGTCTGTCATATCGGCCTGATGTGGATTCAGGCTGAAATCTTTGTTGAATTCTTTGAAAACGAGGAACTTGGTGAGTTCCTTTTTAAGCCTTATTAACACCAACAGCAACACTATGTTGCTTGGTAGCATATATCTTTGGTGAGTTAACCTTCTTCTCACCATCACCACTTTTTGCTGGTGATTTTTCTCTCTGTCTCTCACTTACCTGTGCTTCACTCTTTTTGTTAGGACAACAGCTAGCTACATGTCCCTTTTCATGACATTTGAAGCACGACTTTCTAGCCGAAGACTTCTTAATTGAAGCCTCTTGCGTAGATTCATCAGCCGATGTCGATGATGATGATGATGAGGATGATGATGATGCCTTTGAAAGATCTTGTTTAGTTTGCTTAACTTCTGATTTTTCTTTGTCTTTGTTCTTAGCAAACTACACATTAGACACTTTTGTAATAACGGTGACCTCTTCTCTCATATCACTCCCTTTAACAAAATCAACCTTTTTAACAAAAAATTGTTATTGATTCTTAGGGTGTGTATTCTTTGTTTTCAAAACAGTGTCTCTGTTATTATCCTTCTTGGCATTCTCAGTCACATCAACATCCTCTGATGTGAAACTACCAGGTGTAGTTGACCCAAAGTCTGTAAGCTCTTCTTCATCTGGCAAGAATGAACAGTCGTGACCAAGAGGTGGTGGAACTTCATTTAAACCTTTGAAGCCCACACATGTCTTATCATTTCTTTTCTTCAAGCCATTCATCAAGTGTTTCATAACAAAAGATGAGTCTCTGAATTGATTTAATTTCTTTTCAAGTTCACAAATTTTATGTTGTGCTTCAGACAACTCGTTACATTTTTTAGAAATTTCTTTTGTTTTCACACTCATTGTATCATGAGCTAAGTCAATAACTTGAAGTTTTTCATTAAGCTTACATGTTAGAATATTGATTTCTTCTTCATAACCTTTAATTTTCTTCAAGTATAATGACTCATTTCACTTTACGAAAAAGTTTGATTCTTTTAGTTTTGAGAGCTCATTAGCCAGACTTTGGTTTTGCTTTGTTAATGTATCAACTTCACTTTGCAGTTCACGATACTTCAAACACACAGAACTACCAGAGTTAGAATGTACCTCTCCTGTTGATTTGCTTAGATCAGCCATGAAAGCAGCAACATCAGCAGCCATCTTCTTCTCTGTAGCAGTCTATTCTCCATCAGCTTTTTCAGCTACCTTCTCCTGCTTTACCTCAACATCAGCTTTCACTTCTTCATCAACAAATGGAGCTATCTCAGCCATAAACGCCTGTGAGGCATTGTTATCACCCTCCAGATGAACACTCCAATCATAAGAACCCTCTCTAGCAGTAGAAATCAGGGCCTTTGATCAGTAGAAATCAGGGCCTTTGAAACGCAGTTGCACCATCACTTGAAGCATTGTTTGAAGATGAAGGTGTAAGTCCTTTATAAATCCCCGGATCTTGAACCTGATCATATCCATTCTCCTTCTTCATATTAAGCTCATAAGCTCTCAATTTCCCAATAACCTCTTTTAAATATTTCGTTTCATAATCAGCTTCACCCTTTATCATTAAAGTATAAATATCCCACTTTGCAGGTAAAGCATCCAGCAACTTGTCGTTTATCTCCACATCCGTGTATCCCTCTATGTCATAATTGTCCATTTCTGACATAAGATGATAATATCGGATGATAATATCTTCTAGGGACTCACTCCTCATGCGTTTAAACACAGCAAACTGTTTCCTCAGCAGATCAACCTTGTTCTTCTTCACATCAGGATTGCCCTCATACCACTTCTCTAGGGCATCCCACATCTCCTTCGACGTAGTATAACGCTTGAATGTATGTTTGATGCCATCAGGTAATGACATCTTGGTAGCAGCTAAGGCTTTCTTCTCAAACTCATACATCCTTTTCTCAGCTTCTGACATGTTCACTTAAGCAGTAATCTATTGTCTGTCCTCAAAGTCATGTGTTGGGTTAGTGTACCCATCTTGAATACAGATCCACATCCGTGTGTCCTGGTATTAAATAAACGATTGAAACCTATCCTTCCAAGTAAGATAGTTCTCTACCTTCAGCATCTTTGGAGGTTTATTAGTCATGCCAGCCTCGTGCTCCATTCTTAACAGTTCATTTAAGTTAGACATATTCGACATTTTTACCGAACCGGCTCGTTAAAAACGTTAAAACTTGTCCGAAATGAGTGATAACCAAATTATAATGTTAGACTCGTCTCGACGATACGATTCTAATGATTTTTTTCTTAAAAATCACACAAGCCTAACCGTGCAACTAGTTTGTCAAGACTGTTTATGGATCAAATTCTATTTCCGAAAACGTTTAACTCCGGTTACGTTAGCTGGTTAACTTTCCACCTATTTGTGTATAACTCGGAATAGTGTCACATCTGGAACAGTAACTCTGATTATCCGAAACAGTGATCCGAATTACTAATCCGAGATGAAAATCCGAAACAGTGATCCGAATTACTAATCCGAGATGCTCATTCGGAATAGTGATCCAAGATGAAATCTAGAATGCACTGTTCTGATCCGAACTGGAATCCGGAATAGACTATTCTGATTCGAGATGGAATTCGGAATACACTACTGATCCGAAATTCAATCCGAAATAGAATCCGAGATGGGCTTTTCTTATCCGAATTGCACTTTTCTGATCCGAAATACAAGTTTTCCATATCCGAATTGCAAGTCTGATCCGAAATGCAGATTTCTAATCCAAAATTCAAGTCTGCAATCCAAATTGCTTCGCTTTTGATCCGAGATGCCTTTCTTCAATCCGAAATGCCTGATGTTAATCCGAAATCACTACAGAAACTCTAAAACAGCCGCCGAAACCCTAGAACAGCCGTCACAAACTTCAAAACAGCCTCCAAAACGTCTAAAAACCTAAATTTTTCTACTGTTACAATTCTGAACCGAGCAAAATCAAGAGCCGAAAGCTCGGATACCAATTGTAGGTCCCCTATTCTGTATGGATCGTCACCGAATCGTCTATCTAATCTAGAGTGCGGAATCCCCTAAATCAGATTTCACAGAAACAAGAACAAGAACACAATTCCTTTCAAATCGTCTTCTATTGATTATCTAACACAAAGTGTTTATAATCAATTCAAGACTCTCTCTCAACTCTCTCTGAACAACTAAAACAACAACACTATCAACAGAACCAGCAACCTAAACCCTAATGCAAACCTCCCTTTATATAGAGATAGGTTATGCAACTGGACTAGGGTTTCCTACATGGACTGCTAATGGTTTTAAGCCCAATTTGCCTACCATGTTCTATTTAGTGTCTAGTTCAGCCCAATTACTTCTAATTCACTATTAAAAAACTAAACCCGCTAACCATTTATCATTTACTAATTACAAGATATCCAAAGACCAAATCTAAGATGTTGTCACAAATATGCACCAACAAGCATTTCCCTCTTGCTCTCCTTCATTTCTTCATTCCCTTTATACATTGCCAAAAGTGCATCCCATAATTCTTTTGAAGATTTTGATTCACGGACACCAATATCAATTTCTGGACTAACTCAGAAGGCAACATACCCAAAGCCTTATCGTCAATCTCAGTCTTTTCGTATCATCATCATAAGCGGATACAGGCTTAATAGCGGTAGTTCCCTTTTCTTCATCTACAACATATGTGATAACAGCTAGACCTCTACAAATTGATCTCCATGCCTTAGGATCCTTTATTTTCATGTATTGAATAAAACAAAATTTCCATTCAGAGAAGGAATCCCCCAAATGCAGCCTGGAAATCTTATTGGTAGTAACTATTACATTGTCCAAATCTTGATTCTTGGTAAGTTTCTCACTTAATGACATTTGGTTAGTGAACTCCATTGTTGAAAAATTAAACTATTAGTAACAATTGATTAAAAAATAGTGTTTAACAATTTATAATTTTCATTTTTATTATGGGTCCCACAGTCCAAATAGTCAAAACGAATCTACTAAAACCAGGTCGCACAGTCCAATTAACTTAGTCCACAAGAAACTGGTCACACAGTCCAAATAGGTTTCAGTCCAGGTTCAATTTCATACAGTCCACAATTTAAATAGTACAAGCAGTTGCACACGGTCCTTCACACTACACACTAGTAAATGGACCGTACAATACATAAAGATTGGGGCGTACACTCTTAATTTTGGGCCGCACCCTTAGTTGGACTTGTGTTAGAAGATACTAAACAATAGATGAAGCCACACACTGATCTCAAAAACCATACACTCCCTTAATGGACCACACACTCCCTTAATGGACCGCACACAAGTGTATTGGGCCTGTACACTTGATTTTAGTTCACCAAGCATATACTAGTCCACACATTCTAACTCGTACACAAATTACCGTACACTATATTTTGATGATATTTCACCAAAACACAGAAAAAACCTGCAAACACAAAATTTACCTACCCAAAACATATCAAACCACAAGATTTTTCAAAACAACTTTTAATATTCGAAGTGTTCTTCGCAAATATTATTGATTTATTTCAAAAATTTGATAAAACACCCAATTACACCTGTTCAAGACTAAAGCATAGATAATCAGTGAATCAATAATAATCAGAATAGAAACTAGAACAAAATTTCAACATTTTGAATTGATGAATTTGCAAAAACTCTTGAACCTTGTTCGTCGTGTAATATCCAAGTAAAACTTAGCCTTTCGAAGACTTCTTAGGCTCTAATACTAATTGTAATTCCAAGACATTCAAGTAGATATCACAAACACAATCAAGTGTGGAAAAATAAGAATGTATAGAACATGAACAAAAGAAATCGATTGTATCCAATTATTGCATACAAGCTCTAGGCTTGTTTAGTAGAATATGTCATTCAGAACAATGGCAATCAACAACCAAAACAAGACCTAGGTGCATCATATTTATAACACATAGGATGACCTAATACATAACTTGAGCAAGCCCAAACCGAACACCCAAAATACATTATTAATCAACCCTTTAACTAGCCCATAACAAACGAATATAAGACAAATGTAAACCTATTAGACCATGCCCTTACATTGTTCTCTTCAAGCTGTTGAACCTCTAATTCAGCTTCCTGTAGGTCCACTTGGAGGATCAAGATTAACCTACTTCCCTAATGATACAACACAAATACGAGTGTGGAATCCTCGTAAGTATTTAAACTAAAGCAAAGTAAGAAACACATGATAACCAAAGATTCAATATCTTGATTAACAGATGAGAACTAGTACAAACACATACAAATTATGTTCATACAGACTCATGAAAAACTCTTTGTGCTCTCGTGCTTCAGTATCTCCCTCTCTAGTGTCTAACTTGTTCACTGATGTCTCACACAACACTAACCTTACACTGAGAAGTGCATGTTTGTTTATATAGTGTCCACACCTAGCAACATACGAAGAATGTTACTGATCATACGAAACACCGTATGTCACGAAGAACATTTGCCATAAGGATGCTCGTACGAACGATCCATGGCTCGTATGAACATAAACTAGCTCGTACGAATCAAGCAAGATGCTTGTTACAATGAGCCAGTCGTACGAATGGAATGTGGCTCATACGAGCAACATCTTGCTCATACGAAGCATCTCTCAATCGTACTTGGATGTGTTCTTTGAAGAACGTGCCAACAGACATGACATACATAAGACTTAACAGTGTGCGCACATGCAACTATTTTACACAGACAAACTAATCATCATACTAAATCAAGATAGGAGGATATCTTGATTTGGTCAACATGACCAAACTATACAGACACAATAAACAAAGACCGTACGATTATAGACGTAACTAAGAACAAGCGACAGACACAAAATTGTATCAACAAACTCCCCCTTGGCTGTTGCTTGGTCTTCGGTCTTCATTCTGAATTGCTTGTTGTATCGACAAACTATCCCTGAAAATCTTCAATCCAACGTTGTTTGATAATCAGGTCTTCAATACTTTCCAGACATATCAAACCTTTCCTGTTTCCTCTTGAGTGTCACTGGAGGTAACTGGATTGGTCATGATCTGCTGTACATTAGGCTCTACCACTGGAGTTGAAGCAGACACTTTTGGTTGCGAGGATGAGGATGAAGCGTCAGGATTGCCAGGGTCTTCACTATCTTGATCACGTTTACGTTTGCTCTCCTGTCTCTACATCTTTCATTCCACATAATGTTCACCCGCTTTCTGCTCATTTCAAACACGTCTTTAATACCATTAAAGCCTTCAACCAGTGTAGCATCACGAGAATGATACCATTCTCTTAAGTTGTTATGCTTAGCAGTTAATGTTTTGGCAGATCGTTGAACAGCCGCACTACGTTCTTTCAGCCTATTCAACTCAATTCCCCGAGAGTTATCAGCTGCTCTCGTCTGTTGAAGCTAAGTTGCTTTTTCAGCATCTGCAGCCTTCAGCCACTCATTTTCTTTTCTTAACTGTGCAATTTCATAATCTTGTTTCTAACAGTTTCTTTCAAAGAATTTATCTTCAACTGTTGTTTGACAACTGTGTTTCGATTTGAAGACATAAACTCCGAATGCTTGTTAATCTGGATTGCCGCAGCTTGCAACTAAGAGAACAGAAAATCCACTTTCTCATCCTGTTCCATTTCAGAGAATAAACGATTGCTTCGTTTTATATTCTATTGATGAGTTGTGGACTGGGATTGTTGAACTGATGAAGTAGTCGGTTGTGATTGAACTGGAGTATCTTCAGCCCAAGGTGTTTCAGCTGTTGTGGTATTTGAAGGTTGTGGTTCAAAGATTGTAATGGGTTCCATCATTACGGGTTCAGTCTCCTCCGTTGTAAAGGTAGACTAGACTTCTGCAACTGGTTCCAGGACAGTTTCTTGATGTGAGGTCGTAGGTTGTGTGATTGTAGGTTGTGCTGACGATGTTTCCATAGTCCTTTTGCTTTGTTTCTTTCTTCCCTTATCACCACCTCTAATACCTACATCACTTCCACCACCATTACCATCATCATTGTCATCATCATCACCTTTTCTCTTTTGACGACCAAATTTATCTTCGATCATCTTTTTCAAAATTGGTTCTTCGTTATCTAACTCACTGTCATCATGGCGCCACTTATCGTTTTCTGGTGCAACATATTTATCATTTGCCAGAAAACCGATCAATTTCGAGGAGGTGTGATTTCCTTGTAATGTTTTGCTGCTACACCTCTAAAAATCTTCAACGAATGTTCCATCATGATCTCAACTTTTAGAACATCGTTGTCGTTCTTCGGAAGATTCGGATGCTGCACATTTAAGATCATTTGTGGAAAACGAGGATACATCCAAAACTTGTTTCCACCATATCCGGTTCTTCTCAGGTTCTCCTTCATGTTTGCGAAAATATACTTTGAAACACTAAACGGTTTGTTTAATGTCAAAGCAATCATCAGTCCAACCAAGTCGTTATTCGCCATGTCATAGCCACTTCGTCTGTTGCTCAAACACTGAATTAAAACATGTAGAAAGAACTTGTATCGGAGTGGCAACCATGCTTTGTTTAGTTGTCCCACGAGAAAATCTCCAACACATTTTATTCTAAGCAAACATCCACGTAGACACTTCAACGGTACTGATAGTGGAGCTTCAGGATCATCACCAAGCTGTAATACTGAGTTAATGATTTCAACAGAGACATCTACGTTCATATCATTTACTCTCCTATGGATAAGTTCCTGCACATTTACTTCAACAACTTTAGCTGAATCCCAAAATTCCTTGATCAACGTCTTGTATACTATAGTCTTGTGCGTGATAGCATAATGTATCCTTGAGTTGCGCAAAAAACTTCACTATACCATTGTACTCAGCAAATTTGTCTTCCGGATCTAAGTAGGCCACCATGTTATGTCTTGGATCTGACATAATTTCCACTTCTGACTTGCCAGTTCTCTTCGTTGCGAGTTTTCTTTTATATTCCTTTTGTTCCATTCTAACACATAAGACAACAAGGATAAGAACATAAATTCAATATACACAAAAAGTTTCATTTCAAACTTTCTGTATGTATGTATTTCCTGGACGAAGAACTATTGACTCATGCGAATAACAATTTATTCGTACGAAGAACAACTGATTTTTACGAACAACTGACTTGGTTAAACAAGTGATGTACTCGTACGAGTAACTCGCTCCTACGAGCGACATGTTACTCGTGTGAGTGATATTTCACTCTTACGGATATTGTTCGCACAAACAACTTCAAGAGAAGATTATTCATGAGGAACTTGTTTTTCATTGAAGATTCTTCCCTTAAAATTTGTTGTTCATTTCAGACAATGTCACATGATCAGATAATGTTTAAATTGTTCATCTTCAAAGTATCCCAACATTGTCAAATATACCTTAAAGATATCATAAATAACTTAAGGAGAGGTGAAAGGATGACGTGAGCAAGGTGAAAGTAAAGTTCTACCAAAGAACTTCATCACCTTTATACCACATCAAGACACTCGTGCGAACTACCTTAGCTCGTACAAAGAACTCCATTCGTACAAGACCCCAGTTGTCATTCGTACGAGGCACAATGGTTCGTACGAGTGATCTCTGATCTCTGATTTGTACAAGTCTAAGTTTTTCAAAAACTGGACCTTTTAGTTCTTTGAGGACCTTAGGTTTTTCGTTGACCTGTTTAGAACTTTGCACATATCCACTCTAATCACAAATTAAGTTAGAAAAAGTGCTCGTTAAACAGATTTTGCTCTTTGAAATGAGTTTACGGTTGAAAGAAAGTACTTTATGAAGTTATGATAGCAAGACAAATGATTTTTAGGACGAATCTTGGTAGAAAACTTTTTGAGTTTCATCTTTGGCTAAATCAAGAATACTTTAATTTATCAACATAGTAAACTAATAAAATAACTACTAAAAATAAAATAAGATAACTACGAAAAGATAAGAATAGACTGTATATTTACTAGACAATCTATTTCAGAGTTTCAAGGTAAGAGAATCATACTAGCTTTTAATCTTGCCAAAAACGAGTTTTGTTTAAAAACATCAAATTAAATAAATAAGCATTCTACTATGATTATTGGTATTGTTGTCCACGTAAGCTTAGCTTATCAGAGGTAATCATGATTAATAGATATGATTAATGTATGATTTTAACTTACTAGCCGGTGTTCAACCACTTCATGACACATTCCCGTATCAAGATATGCACGAGAAAAAATCTTACCTGTGAGTATACTACTTATCATCTGTTTTGATGTATATGATGTGAGATACTTATTTTGATTGAAAACAAGACTTATGTGATTAAATCACTTATTGATGAGGAACTTGATTTTCAGAAGCATGCAGGGCATAGGAGTAAGTCCGTGAACAGGTTAGTACCATTGTACTGACAAAGAGACGAACTTAGCTCCCCGCATAAAGTTGTAATATATTATCACTTATTATTTGGTGAATGTGATATTTTATCACTTATTGATGGTCGTATGCAGTATTTACACGTATGTATGGTATCATGGAAGTTCTAGACTTGCGTCACCGTTATTTTTGGGTAAAAGATTCAACCATGATACCCGGATGATAAGCAAGCATAAAGACCGCATATCTCAGAACCTCGGCATACTATCAAACAAAATTTTGTACCAAGCCCATATGCCAATGAATGGTTCCCACCTGTCTTTCAGTCCGTTATGTTATATCAACCTGCACATTTTAATCTGATTGTGAGCCTACCGATGCATCATTAGTAAAACTACTTATCAATTTTTGTTTTATGTTTTTGACCGTTTTTGACAGATCACCGGTGTGTATAATCATTTTCTCTTATCTTCCCAAGAAACTCATTTTTGATTTTTGATTTTCTATTGTTTTTGTATGTTTCTAAATTTTTCTTCCCTTTAAATAAAGACGGTAAATAAATAAAGACTTAACTAAATAAAAGACATATTTTTGTATTTTTGTATTTTCTCATGTTTTTGTATTTTTCTTAAAATTTCTCCCCTAAAATATAAAACTAAGAGAAATGGAAAAGCTTTTTGTTGTTTTAGATTTTAATAAATATTTACGAAAAATGAGTAGCCAAGGTTGATTTACTCGGGTTTCACTTGATGCCATTGACCAAAAGTAGATAATCAAAACGAGATTTATCAAAAGCTTTTGTGAACAGGTCGGCACATTGGTGATCGGTGTGGATTTTAACAACATTGATAAGTTTCTTTTCATAACAATCTCGTATGAAATGATATTTACTCTCAATGTGTTTAGTTTTTGAGTGCTGTACAGGATTACGAGTGATCGGTAAAGCAGCTTCGTTATCAACAAAAATAGGAGTAGTTAGAAATTCAAAACCGTAGTCGCACATTTTCTGTTGGGTCCATAGAACCTGAGAGAAGCAACTAGAGGCTGAAATATACTCAGCCTCACAAGTTGATGTAGTTACCCAAGTCTGCTTTTTGCACTGCCACGTGACTAGGCGATTTCACAAGAACTGACATCCTGCTGATGTTGATTTTTTGTCGATATTGCAGCCGCCATGATCAAAGTCACTGAATGCTGTCAAATCAAACTTATCATCCTTAGGATACCAGAGATTAGTGTCCGGGCGACCCTTCAGATAACGAAAGATTCTTTTCACAGCCATCAAATGAGAAACTTTTGGACTTGACTGGTAGCGATCTAGAAGACATGCTGGGTACATTATATTGGGTCTTGAAGTAGTAAGATACATAAGAGATCTGATCATAGCACGATAAAGCGATGGTTCCACATGTTCACCCATTCCATCAGGAGTAATCCCATGATTTTGAGCTAATGGAGTTCCCAAAGGCTTTGAGTCTTCCATCTGAAATCGTTTGAGAATATCCCGACGTACTTGGTTTGATGGATGAAAATCCCTTCCTTAGATTAATGAACCTGTAAACCTAAAAAGAAAGTCATTTCTCCCATTGCACTCATCTCGAACTTTTATTGCATCACTTGCTCGAATTCTTTGCACAATTTCTTGTTTGTAGACCCAAAATATTATCATCAACATATACTTGTACCAGCAGTAAGTCCTCATTTTCTTCCTTGATGAAGAGAGTACAGTTGATCAATCTATGTCGAAAACCATTCTTCAGAAGATAGGAAGACAACGTTTCATACCAAGCCCGAGGAGCCTGGTAAAGACCATACAATGCCTTATTGAAAAGCCAAACCTTGTCAGGGTGGATTGGATCTTCAAAACCCGGCGGTTGCTCAACATATACTTCTTCTTCGACCACACCATGAAGAAATGCACTCTTCACATCCATTTGGTAAATGGTAAACTTCTTGTAGGACGCATAAGCCAAGAAGATTCTAATGGCCTCAAGACGTGCTACCGGTGCATAAACTTCATTGTAATCAATGCCTTCTACCTGATTAAAACCCTGAACAACATATCTTGCTTTGTTTCTCACTACAATACCTCGGTCATCCTTCTTACACTTGTAAACCCATCTTGTTCCAATCTTCTTGTAGTTGTCAGGCCTGTCAACCAATTTCCACATGCCTAACTTCTGAAATTGCTGAAGTTCTTCTTGCATTGCCTCAACCCATGCGTATTCTTTCATTGCCTCCCTTCAAGATTTTGGTTCAACTTGGCAGACATAGCAGGCAAAAGACCAATCATTCTGTTCCCCAGATTCCCTAATATCTGAATATAAACCAACATTCTGGTTATTCCTTAGCTGACTATGAGTCTGCACACCACTCAGGACATCTCCTATAATATTATGCCGAGGATGGGTATTATGAATTTGAGTTTCAGGAACATCAAGAACTCGAGAATTTATACCCAAGTTGTTGATATTCAGATAAACAACTAATTCATTTGCTGGATTTGACGAAGAGATAGAGGCATGACCTTCAGCCATCCCTTGATTTTGTATATTTAACGTGACATCTGAAATCCAGGAACCGGACCAGAAGTAGCTTCATTTTGCATCATGGAACTCATCATCTTCTAACGAAACATTATAATCAGCAGCATCTTCGAATAACTCATTCTGATCAAGATTGTTAACCAAAGTAGACACTTGAGGGTTAATAATAATTGGTCATACTAATGACGAGTCAACAGCAGTATCACTTTCCAGTAACATTTGAGCAGCTGCAGAAGCATCATCAAAAGTTGGCAGATTAGGAGTTAAACAGCCCATCGTAGTCAACCATCCAAGGAGCACCCGGAGCTCTTACTGATTCAGCGTATCTTTGACCCTTGACTTCACCCCATTCTTCAATCTTTTTTGATGACAAATTCCACACTCCGAAATTAGGAGTAGCATATCCAAGAAAGAAACCTTCGAATTTGGTCCAAACTTCCTATGTGAATTAATCATAGTGCAAGGAGCTCCAAAAGGTTCTAAGAAAGACACATCTGGTTTCCTTTTGTGTAATAACTCGAAACATGTTTTCCCATGTCTCTTCACTGTAAGAACTCTATTCATCGTATAACATGCAGTAGCCACAGCCTCCCCTGAGAATTGAATAGGAAGTTCTAATTCTACTAACATAGTTCTTGCAGTTTCAATCAGAGTTCTATTTTTCCTCTCAGCGACACCATTTTGTTGTGGAGTGTAACGAGAACTGTACTCATGCAAAATGCCTTTAGAAGAAGAGAACTCATCCATAACATGGTTCTTAAATTTGATGCCATTGTCGTTTCTGATTCTCCTTATCTTAAAATTGTACAAATTTTCAAGTACTGTAGGAGATTCTTGAGGATTTCAGGAACTTCACTCTTGTGTGCCAGCATATTTACCCATGAAAATCTTGAGTAGTCATCAGTAACTACTAAGCAATAAAAATCACCAAAGGTAGTCTTATGTTTCATAGGTCCATATGAAGACGTTCCAGAGGCATATTCACTGTGTTAATCTTCTTCACAGGATGAGATTTTCTAGCTTGCTTTCCTTTTTGGCACGATACACAGACGTCTTGTAAATGAAAGTTATTCACAGGTACACCACTCACATGATTGTTTTTCACTAAATAGTTCATTTTCCTCAAGTGAATGTGTCCCATTCGTCTATGCCAAGAGCTTGATTCCTTTTCGGTGGCTTTTGAGACAAAACATGTGACTTGTGCAGACGTGGTAATAGCTTGGCTAATGTCAAGAATATACAGATCATTAATTCTTAGAGCCGATAGGGGAATCCATTCGTTGGGAATCTTGAAACCAGGTTTCAGCACATAACAACCGGTATCATCAAAATGAACTGTGAACTTCTTGGCGCAGATTTGGGAAACACTTAGAAGATTGTGATCAATTAGACGAACATAATTGATCTTATTAAAGCTAACAACACCATTGGATAACATTCCTTCTCTAGTGATGTTGGTGTATATTTGTGACAACAGCTTAGATTTGGTCTTTGGATATCTTGTAATTAGTAAAATGATAAACGGTTAGGGGGTTTAGTTTTGTATTAGTTGATTAGAAGTAATTGAGCTGAACAAGACACTAAACTGGACATGGTAGGCGAATTGGGCTTTAAACCCATTAGCAGTCCATGTAGGAAACCCTAGCCCAGTTGCATAACCTATCTCTATATAAAGGAAGGTTGTGATTAGGGTTAAGGTTGCTCAATTAGTTGTTCAGTTGAAGAGAGAATTGCTTCAGAGAGTTTAGAAAAAGAGTCTTGAATTGGTTGTAAACACTTTATGTTAGATGATCAATAGAAGACTGTTTGAAGGAATTGTTCGTGTTTGTGTTCTTTTTTCTGTGAAATCTGATCTAGGGGATTCCATACTCTAGATTAGATAGACGATTCTGTCAAGATATATAAGGACTAGGGGACCTACAATTGGTAGAGCATTCGGCTCTTGATTTTGCTCGATTCAGAATCGTAACATCAGAAAAGTTGGGTTTTTGGGTGTTTTGGAGGCTGTTCTTGGAGTTTGTGACAGCTGAATTAGGGTTTCGGCGGCTGTTTTTAGGGTTTTCTGCAGTGATTTCGGATAAACAGCAGGAATTCGGATTGAAGAAAGGCATTCCGGATCAAAAAGCATAGTAATTCGGATTGAAGACTTAAATTTAGGATCAGAATCTGCATTTCGGATCATCAGACTTGCAATTCGGATCTGGAAAAGTGCAATTCAGATTTTTCGGATTGAATTTCGGATCAGAAGCTATTTCGGATCCAATTTTGGATTGAAATTTCGAATCAGAATTGTATTCCGGATTCCATCTCAGATCAGAACTGTTCCGGATTCCATCTCGGATCAGAACTATTCCGGATTCCATCTCGGATCAGAATAGTCTATTCCGGATTTCCATATTGGATCAGATCAGTGCATTCCGGATTTCATCTTGGATCACTATTCCGGATCACCATTTCGGATTATCAATCCAGATTACTGTTCAGGATTCCTATCTCGGATTCACTATCCGATTTACTGTTTCGGTTTTGGTACTGTTTCGGATTGTCTATAAAAAGGTGGAAAGTTAACTAGTTGACGTAACCAGAGTTACAAATGATTACTCACGATATTCATGGGTTTTCTTTTTAGGTACAAAAGATGAGACAGCAGAGATGCTGATAGATCTTTTTACAAAACTGGAAAATGTCCATGATGCACGGATCAAGAGGATAAGGAGTGATAATGGCACGGAGTTCAAGAATCAAGTTCTGGATCTCTATTGTCTTTGCAAGGGAATTGAACACCAATATTCTGCTCCTTATACACCTCAACAGAAATGGATTCGCTGAGAGGAAAAACAGGACGTTGATTGAAGCTGCAAGGACTATGCTATCTAATTCAAAGCTTCCAGTTCTCTTTTGGGGAGAAGCTGTGAACACGGCTTGCTATGTCTTGAACAAAGTTTTGACGGTCAAACGGTTTAACAATACATGTCACGAACTATTGTTTATCCGAAAACCAAACTTAAAAGGGCTTTGAACCATTTGGATTACCTGCACCATTGAGCGAACAAAGATAAGCAAAAATTCGGTGAGGTAGCTGATGAGGGTTACTTTCTAGGCTATATGCCTAGAACACCGAATAAAAGGGTTTTTAATCTAAAAAATGGTAAAATGGAGGTGGTGTTTAACATAGAAATCACTAGTTATTCACCTCAATAATCAACGAGTGGTCCTCCTATATTATATGATTATGACATTGTTTTTAAATCATTTAATATTCCTGGTTTTTCAAATGCAGATGAGTCTCAAGTGATCCATACTGTGATCAGTGAAGATGGAGAGTGTGACTTCATGCCTAGATCGAGTGTATCGATGACAGATGCTCCAGAAACTTCTTCCAGTGCAGCTCCAGATGACTACAGTGATAGTGAGTCTGAACCTATTTAGGGGGAGGACTTCACTAATCCATTTGCTAATGTTCGGGGGGAGGTTGGATCTAATCTGGGAGATAATCTGGTTGTTGACACCATTGTTACCACACGTATAGACAGAGACATCCAGTTGAAAACATCATAGGTGATGCTGCTGCTGGTGTTCAGACAAGAAGAGGTGTGCTCGAAGGTTCATGTTTGTTTACTTCGATTCAGAAGACAGGGTTAATACATGAGTATTTATATAGCTGCTTTATTGCCCAAGAGGAGCCGAAGAATGTTCATATGGCTCTAAAAGACAATTGTTGGGTGGAAGTTATGCAAGAGGAACTGGCTCAGTTCAAGAAATTGAAAGTTTGGGAGCTAGTTGACTTGCCTGCAGGAGAGAAGAAAATAGGCACTAAGTGGGTGTTTAAGTGCAAGAAAGACGACCGAGGGATCGTGATATGGAATAAGGCTCGGTTGGTAGTGAAAGGGTTCAATCAGCAAGAGGGGATTGATTACAATGAAGTGTTTGCACCAGTAGCAAGGTTGGAAGCAATTTGTTTGTTCCTAGCTTTTGCTTCATTCAAGGGCTTCAAAGTTTACCAACTTGATGTGAAGAGTGCATTTCTTTACGGGAAAGTCCAAGAAGTGGTGTATGTCTCACAACCAGACGGGTTTACTGATCCAGACTATCCAGATCGAGTCTATCGACTTGATAAGGCATTGTATGGATTGCATCAGGAACCTAGGGCGTGGTATGAGACACTGTCAGCACATTTGTTAAAACATGGTTTCGATAGAGGTCAGATTGACAGTACACTTTTCATCAATAGGAAGAAGGAAGACTTTCTGCTGGTACAAGTATACGTAGATGACATCATTTTTGGGTCATCTGATGAGAACATGTGTCATGATTTCGAGGAGGTAATGAAGAGCAAGTTTGAGATGAGTGCGATGGGTGAATTATCCTACTTTTTGGGTTTACAAGTTGAACAGAAGAAGGATGGGATGTTTAGACATCAGATGAAGTATGTGTATGACATTTTTTCTCGTTTCAAAATGGAACATTGCGCTACTTTCAATACACCTATCTGTGAGAATCACAATCTTGGTCTAGATCATGAGAGTGTGGAGGATGTTGATACAACTCAATACAGGGCAAAGATTGGTTCTCTGATGTACTTGACTGCTAGTATGTCTCTGTGCTAGATATCAAGCGAATCCGAAAGAGTCCCACATGAAAGCGGTGAAGCGGATTCTTCGTACTTGAAGGGGAAACCTAAACTTGGGTTATGGTATCCAGCTGCTAGTGATCTGAAGTTTGTTGCTTTCACTGATTCGGACTTTGGAGGATGCAAATCTACAAGGAAGTCTACCATAGTTGGTTGTCAGTTATTAGGAGGGAGGCTAGTGTCATGGCAATGCACTAAGCAGTCTTGCGTGTCTACCTCGACGTGTGAAGCTGAATATATTGTTGCGGGTAGCTGTTGCTCTCAGGTTCTCTGGATCCAACAGCAGAAGCGTGATTACGGTTTGGATTTCACTCGTACTCCTATTATGATAGACAATAATGCTACTATATCAATCACCAAGAATCCCGTAAAACACAGTCGCACAAAACATATTGACATTCATCATCATTTTACACAGGATTGTGCTAAAAAGATATTAATTGAACTGCCTCGAGTCGACACACTAGATAACCTGGCAGATTTTTACACAAAAGCATTTGACAGGGCTCGCTTTGAACGTCTAGTTGAACTCAACGAGATGAGGAATCCTGAATAACCATTTTTCCATAAAAATAGTTTGTAAATAATTTACTGCTTTTCAAAAATCAAAAACATAAAAAAATAGAAAATAAAAAATGAGTTTTCACTGTGTGGAAAAGAAGAAATGATAGTTCATCAGCAAGTTAGACTGTCACACTGAATTTAGAACTAAAATTGCTTAAGTGTGATCGCAGCTTCATCATATGATGTACAAGTAGGCAAAAAGCATGAACTAATCAACTTACCATTGTGATACAAATATAAACGAACTGTGTATGAGGGGGTAACACATCAGTGTCGTATGGTTTTATAACCTTAAATCTTGCGTTGATAGATTGCCAAAATATGAGGTTTTAGGTCTTTATATCGTTATTTCATCTGGGGTATCAAGGTTGTCCTTCTGCTGCATCCAGATATATGCTGACCTAGGCACAACTGGGATATCTTAAAAGAGCTAAAATGCCAAATCCCAAAATTGAAGAACCTCTCCTAGAGAGTCATTCAAATGTGCAAATTGTATTATTCGTAACACAATTTGGTATTTGCCCTAACCCTCGTTGGATATTGGTCTCTTTGCTGTACGGTAGTACTGACCTGATCACCAACTATCTAACGTTGTAATTCAATATGATGAATTATGGTATAGTCACCTACTACGATAAATTTTCGTGCATGCCTTGATCGCGGGGGTATGTCCTAAAGCGGGACACACTAATATATAAGTATAAATTAACTAACCATATCACTAGGTAATGGTACTTGAAATGTTCATGTATTTTTTGTTTAAGTGGATAAACAATACTGGTAATCGTCTTGAACTGTTTTTCATGAATATTGCATATAAAATAATCAAGTACTCTGAAAACACTTTGATGTTGCTGATATGATCTTCTTAACGGTGATACTCACAAAAATAGAGTGTTTATTATTTTCTTATTTACTTGCTTTCAGAAAATATAAAAATCCAAAAATATTTCAATTTTCTTGTATATTTTTAATGTATGGATATTGGTTGTTCATGGAGGAGTTGTTACCGATAGGGGAGACGGTGTTAGAAGATGAGTTCAAAATTTTTCGATCTTGTAGGTTCAGTGTGCTTAAAATTTTAGTATGTGGTTTGAGTTGAGAAGTGCTTAATCTGTGATACAGTTTTACTATCTCTTGAATAATAATAATTTGTTTAACTTGTGTTGAAAAATTCTTATGGTTTCTCGAGATGTTTGTTTTATAGTATACAGATTGTAGCAGCGTGTTGCTGAGAAGGTTGGTGAAGAGGAGTTTGATTGGATGCACGGTAGAACCTCCTTTCTATATTGCAGACAAAGTTGAAGAGTTTGAAGATTGCTATGCAAGTACTAAACTGGAGTTTACTCAAACGCTAACGATTTAGAAGATTTGGTGATTAGATACATCAGCTTAGGGGGAGTTTGTTGCTAACAGAAGCTATTAAAGCTGAAGCTATCCAAAGAAAGACCAACGTTTTTCAAATATGTTAAGGATTGCAAGAAGACTAAAAACGTTTAACTCATATTTCTACTTATGGAAACTTGTATTCGTATAGCATTCGTATTTCATTTCCCATTCTTATAATCTGAGACTTTGATCGTAATAAAATTCATAATGCATTTAATTGTTAAATACGTGTTTACTTACAAACCGATACTTGTTATACGTGCAAATACTCATACATTCATACTTGATACCTAAAATATACTTACACATACATTATACACTTGAAAACATGCGAAAATATCAAGTTTTACCATGAAATGAAAGATAAACTAAGTTCAAGGACTAAAAATAGCATAATCTAGAGAAAGAGGTTTCTTGCCCATTGATTGGTCCATTTTGTGTTTGTTGCATTAAATGCACCCAACTAACAACCCCCCTAACCCCATTTATAAATACCCACCTCCTCCCACTCTCATTTCACACCTCAAACACTTCTTCTCTTCTCTCTAAATCTCTAAAGCCTCTCTCTATCTAAAGGCAATGCTTTCAAAAGATATATTGGTGTTCCTCCAACCCTCTAAGCCCTTCGCGAAGTAACAAGTGAAAGCTTGCAAAACTGTGAGTACATTTGACCCATTTTCCCTTTTTACACAATTTGGGTTGCAACATGTTAACTTACAAAATACACGAATACATACACTTCATGCTTTATACACTCAATCCATCATACATGCTTATTGTTATGCTTAGGTACATGCTAAATTCATACATGCTTCTTGTCATTAACTTAGCTAGCCCCAACTTAACATATATAGCGCTATAGGATAGCACACTTCCCGTCAGGGTAATGTTAAGTATTATGCTGATTCTTAATCTTATTCATACTTTGGTCTCGTTACTTCGTGTGACGAGGGACTCATTCATTCTTGTGGACACTTGGGTTTGACAATTAGTATTGCATGCTAGCTTACCTTGTATACAATTGCCATGTGGATTTGAGTAAACTCTTTTATACTTATGCTATGTACTTAAAGTTGTGTACTCGCCAATACTTTTGTATTGAACTATACTTTTAACATATTACAGGTTGATGATGATGCTTATGACAAATCTAATAGGGATGAAATAGAAACGCACCTAGAATTTTAGGCTTTCATGTTGTAATTTTGTTGAAGTTGTTGTATTTTGATTTCTGTTGTAATTGACAATTTGATATATGAAATGAATGAGTTTTGATTTAAATATTGTCGTAAATAGTGTTATGATGCATTGAGCAATCTATTTTTGTCTCACTCCGATGTTTCCGCAATTGGTTGGGGTGTGACAGATTCGTATCAGAGCCATAACTATAGGGAATTCGGTAGAATTGCCATGTTCGACCTAGTCTATAGTTTAAGTGACCAACATTCGACTATTCTTGTTTGATTCTTAAAATGCTAATTCTTCCTACCTTGCTTCTCCCTATTTCTTTGGTCTTAATATATACAACGTGTCTTTCCTAAGACATTTATACAATATACACACATGAAGACTTAAAGACACTCGTATTACAAACAAGACAACTTCATCAAAATAGGCGTGAAACCCACACTTTGGTGATCACTCTCAATCCGCATATTCGATTTTTCACAAAACTACGCCATCAAGTTAGGAGTGATATCCATATCTTGATGGAAAATTTCCATTTCATACTCTAGTGGACCCTTACCAACAAGTCGGAATTCGCTCCTCGTTTGGTAAGTACCAACCACGCTTAGGGTACGATGTTGTCAAGTTAGAGGTGAAACCCGCACCTTGTCAACTATTCCCACTCCTCGATTTTCAATCTCGCCAAAGTTTCGATTTTTCAATCAATTAGAGACGTGTAGTAACTAGAAGGGTAAAATGCCCTTAATCGCTTCTCAACGAGAGCATTTTACCTATAGGCCAAAGCACGTTCCTCTAATTTGAAAGGATCTTCGATTCACTTTGGAATAGTCGACGCTTCTCAACCCAAAGCACTCCAATATTTTACTAAGCCTATCTTTTATGTTATCTCAATTTCTATGTGTTTTAATACTTATTATCTCGTTCATTTCGCACCCGACGCACAATTCGCACACCGTTCGCAATAAAAAACAATAGTAATTCTCGCAAACCAACTAAATTTATACTCCTAATGCAATCATACGTGTTTATACTATTGAATACTTGTTATGGTTATGTCATCTATGTGAACTCAAACGTGTTATACAATACTTACATGCTCAAATGTAACTTTCATAATCACAGCCTCACCCATTCTCCTATTGTTGACCACTTTCATGACAATTAATCGATTTAGATTTATACCTAAACCTTTTTATCATTAAGTGAATTTCCCCACTGATGCTTGAACCTCGAACCTTACTATTTTATTCAAACGATTTTTCACCCTACAACTTATTTACGTAAATGACATACACGAAACTCCTAATGATACTTTAAATGTTTCTTTCCCAAATCTTCAAAATCTTATGAAAAGCTATCTATCAAACTTACACGGTCTAATGAACCTCTTGCCCATGATTTTCATAATTCGTCCAATCACTAGAACACACTCCCTTTATACTATCATTCTAAAGACATTTTGCTCCCAATGAAGAACCAACGAAAACTTTCTCACATACATACAAGTACATTATTGCAAAAATCCTTTAAAAAAAATCAAAGTTTATCCATGGAATTTTCAAATGCAACTTTCCTTATTTCGGTATAAAACATCTTCAATGAAGCAAGTTCACTATTTTAAAGCCTTTTTCAAGAATGTTAATAAGCAATTCTAAATCTAAACACGTGGGCATGGAAGACTCATAAGGTCGGACAATCTTCGACATACTCAAATCCTATTTTTTTTTGAAACCAAGGTAACATTTTTTTACAAACCACATCTTACATAAAAAATTTATATTTTTCTCAATATTCACCCGACATTCACAATTTTGGTCCTTCATTCCCGACAAACCCGACTTATTTTAATTCAACCAACTCATTGTTTTGACTCGAGCAACCATACACATGCTTATCGCCTTACACGTTTCCATTTATGTAGTCAATGTTATATGACAATATTACACATATCACTATTACACTTCGTAGTTTACACACTCGCAACTTCATGGTAACTTATATATTCTAAATCCCATTTTATTCCACCTATATGCTCGATACTGCATGCTAATGTTATACGTATTTGTCTTCAATCATACTCAAAATTTAATCATTCGCACTACTTGGTAGTCATACTTGAAATCTATAAGTAGGCACAACCCGAGTGGTTTCGCCTACATTCGACACACTCATACATACATACAATCATGCTTACATACTTAATTTTTATACGCTATCTTGTACACATTTTGCTTGTAATATTGCAATGAAACCTAACCCGTACACTACTAGTACAAACAATGCAGATCATGCATAAACCAAAATAATCGCGGTGCACACGTGATTATATTGGTAGGCGCATGAAAACCATAGTGGGTTCTACGATGTTTCGCAACACGGAACGTAACATGACACCGAATAGCGAAACGGACGTAACATGGTGTGAACATGGTGGATACGCCGCTGGTACTTCCTATATATAAGTGTCCCTACCATGTTACCAAACTTTCATAAAACGTGCCATGAGAAATTCTGTGTTTTCCCGGACCTTGTTAAATACATTTTATAACAAACTTTGGTGACCCCACTTCGAAATGATTAGTACTCGATTACCCATGACAAAGCTTCATTCTCAAAATTGTTAGCTTTAACCGCTACAACTATCACTAGCATCTCTCAACATTCCATATTCACATTTTATTCGATATTCATACCATTTTTTACCCCTCGAATCATTCACTACCATACCACGATATTCCCAATTCTCCCCTTAATATTTCATCCAAACTTTATTTATAGTGAATCAGCCTAAACTTCAATCCATTTAAAAAAAATGTCCCCACCGGCTCAATCTTGTAAAATTTTCCTTTTCTTTAAAACCATCTTTCACTCTTATCTACGCACAAACTTCAACTAGTCGGTTTATTACTGCCAAAACCTTTTAGAAACCATAAATACTTACCATCCTAGTTCTCTCCAATATATATTTTCTACAACAAGTGATCTTACTAATACGCCTTAGAACTGACAGAACTTTTCTTACAACTTACGGTGCGGACCGCTCATTTTAATCAAAATACATCCTTAGTCATACTAAAACCTTCCTATTAGGTCGTACTCTTTTAAAATATTCCTTACAATGAGTTGTCCAGACCCAATCAAACTCACTTGCTTACACACACACACACATACACATTTTTACTTATTCTTATACACATTTACGATTGGTGTCTCAAAAACACCTTAGTCAAACAAATTACTTTCGCGAACCTACCATTTTTATCCTTCAAGATTTCGATACATACAGACACATTTATACATGAACTCTCCAAAAAATTTTAAACTTCAAAATCTTGATTTTGGCCGAACATTTTCACCAAAATTTCGAGACAAAATTTCCTAAAAGAGGGGAGACTCGCCTCGCTTTTTCGTACTTTCCTTAATTAGAAAGTGTAATCGTATTTCTACCTATGGAAACTTGTATTCGTATTGCATTCGTATTTTATTTCCCAATCTTATAATCCGAGACTTTGATCGTAATAAAATTCATACCTGATACATACTTGTCTTACATGCATTTAATTGTTAAATACGTGTTTACATACAAACCGATACTTGTTATACGTGCAAATACTAATACATTCATACTTGATACCTAAAATATACTTACACATACATTATACACTTGAAAACATGCGAAAATATCAAGTTTTACCATGAAATGAAAGGTAAACTAAGTTCAAGGACTAAATATAGCATAATCCGGAGAAAGTGGTTTCTTGCCCATGGATTGGTCCATTTTGTGTTTGTTGCATTAAATTCACTCAACTAACAACCCCCCTAACCCCATTTATAAATACCCACCTCCTCCCACTCTCATTTCACACCTCAAACACTTCTTCTCTTCTCTCTAAATCTCTAAAGCCTCTCTCTATCTAAAGGTTCAATGCTTTCAAAAGATATATTGGTGTTCCTCCAACCCTCTAAGCCCTTCGCGAAGTAACAAGTGAAAGCTTGCAAAACTGTGAGTACATTTGACCCATTTTCCCTTTTTACACAATTTGGGTTGCAACATGTTAACTTACAAAATACACGAATACATACACTTCATGCTTTATACACTCAATCCATCATACATGTTTATTGTTATGCTTAGGTACATGCTAAATTCATACATGCTTCTTGTCATTAACTTAGCTAGCGCCAACTTAACATATATAGCGCTATAGGAGTAGCACACTGCCCGTCGGGGTAATGTTAAGTATTAAGCTGATTCTTAATCTTTTCATACTTTAGTCTCATTACTTCGTGTGATGAGGGACACGTTCATTCTTGTGGACACTTGGGTTGACAATTAGTATTGCTTGCTAGCTTACCTTGTATACAATTGCCATGTGGATTTTAGTAAACTCTTTTATACTTATGCTATGTACTTAAAGTTGTGTACTCGCCAATACTTTTGTATTGAACTATACTTTGAACATGTTACAGGTTGATGATGATGCTTATGACGAATCTAGTAGGGACGAAATAGAAACGCACCTAGAATTTTAGGCTTTCATGTTGTAATTTTGTTGAAGTTGTTGTATTTTGATTTCTGTTGTAATTGACAATTTGATATATGAAATGAATGAGTTTTGATTTAAATATTGTCGCAAATAGTGTTATGATGCATTGAGCAATCTATTTTTGTCTCACTCTGATGTTTCTACAATCAGTTGGGGTGTGACAGATTGAAGATTGCTATGCAAGTACTAAACTGGAATTTACTCAAACGCTAACGATTTAGAAGATTTGGTGATTAGATACATCAGCTTAGGGGAGTTTGTTGCTAACAGAAGCTATTAAAGCTGAAGCTATCCAAAGAAAGACCAACGTTTTTCAAAGATGTTAAAGATTGCAAGAAGACTAAAAACGTTTAACTCGTATTTCTACTTATGGAAACTTGTATTTGTTTCGCATTCGTATTTCATTTCCCATTCTTATAATCCGAGACTTTGATCGTAATAAAATTCATACCTGATACATACTTGTCTTACATGCATTTAATTCTTAAATACGTGTTTACATACAAACCGATACTTATTATACGTGCAAATACTCATACATTCATACTTGATACCTAAAATATACTTACACATACATTATACACTTGAAAAAATGTGAAAATATCAATTTTTACCATGAAATGAAAGGTAAACTAAGTTCAAGGACTAAAAATAGCATAATCCGGAGAAAGTGGTTTCTTGCCCATGGATTGGTCCATTTTGTGTTTGTTGCATTAAATGAATCCAACTAACAACCCCCCTAACAACCCCCCTAACCCCATTTATAAATACCCACCTCCTCCCACTCTCATTTCACACCTCAAACACTTCTTCTCTTCTCTCTAAATCTCTAAAGCCTCTCTCTATCTAAAGGTTCAAGGCTTTCAAAAGATAGCTTGGTGTTCCTCCAACCCTCTAAACCCCTCACGAAGTAATAAGTGAAAGCTTGCAAAACCGTGAGTTCACTTGAGCCATTTTCCCCTTTTACACAATTTGGGTTGCAACATGTTAACTTACAAAATACACGAATACATACACTTCATGCTTTATACACTCAATCCATCAGACATGCTTATTGTTATGCTTAGGTACATGCTAAATTCATACATGCTTCTTGTCATTAACTTAGCTAGCCCCAACTTAACATATATAGCGCTATAGGAGTAGCACACTGCCCATCAGGGTAATGTTAAGTATTAAGCTGATTCTTAATCTTATTCATACTTTAGTCTCGTTACTTCTTGTGACGAGGGACTCATTCATTCTTGTGGACACTTGGGTTTGACAATTAGTATTGCATGCTAGCTTACCTTGTATACAATTGCCATGTGGATTTGAGTAAACTCTTTTATACTTATGCTATGTACTTAAAGTTGTGTACTCGCCAATACTTTTGTATTGAACTATACTTTTAACATGTTACAGGTTGATGATGATGCTTATGACAAATCTAGTAGGGACGAAATAGAAACGCACCTAGAATTTTAGGCTTTCATGTTGTAATTTTGTTGAAGTTGTTGTATTTTGATTTCTGTTGTAATTGACAATTTGATATATGAAATGAATGAGTTTTGATTCAAATATTGTCGCAAATAGTGTTATGATGCATTGAGCAATCTATTTCGTCTCACTCTGATGTTTCCGCCATCAGTTGGGGTGTGACACTTTATACCCAATGTATTTGACATCTCCCTTCAGTTTTTGAATGTCAATGATGTGATCAAGCACATATTGGTGTTAGAATAACTCTCTAATTTGAGCTTAATTGCATCATGTTCGCATTTAGCAATGGCTAAATCCTTTTTCGTTTCTTCTAGGATATTAATGTAGTTATTAATTCCTGTTTGTTTGTTCAAAACTCTCATGGGGTAATACCGGTGGGCCCGGGTGGGGAATATCGTGATGTAAAGTTGATATCATCATAGTCAATTAAACACAGCACAGTAGAAGTCTTGAATTTAAATTACTAAATACAAAATTATATACAGGCTCGTAATAGAAGATCCACAGGCGGATCATAAATTGTACAAGAAAAGAATGTAAAACCGACTTTGGGCAGATCTAGGATTTGCAAGATCCTCTTATCACTACCAAGCACTTCTAGCCTATTTTCGTATTTTACCTGCAAGCTTAGTCTTTTGAAAATACGTCAGCTTTCGCTAGTAAATACACTCAACTGACTCATTTTGAAAACATTTAAACTAAAATGTTTTCAGTGCGTATTAGCACAAAATCTTTTATAACTTGGGAAAGTTGACCTTGAAACCTTGTTAACAGATTCACATGTTTGTCCATACATACATGGCCCAGTACAAAAAACGAGACATGATTAACGTACACACCACTTATGAACTCACGAAGGAGTTATCTCCAACAAGTGTGGGTAGTTGCATTTGAGTGTCTGTCAGGTGTATGCCTACACCCCGTGCTAAGGTCGTGGCATTATCTAATGTAATGAGCCGAGGATATCCAGGACACGGTAGTTAACCCCCAATGTTTAAGTTATCAAACAAAACTGATTAAAATGGAATATGCGGATTTACTAGCAACAATCCGACATTCGATTGATCCCATTTCCGAAAAAGCGGTAATAATTTACCGTATCCCAAACCCATATAGGGAAAATAAGTCTAGAGTATTTACCTGAGCTATTATTTGTTTAACGCAAGATTTGTTAACTCAGTCGTACACAAAAGTACTAAGTGCATATAGCATTTACTGACAAGTCTCTAGTCTGGATTATGGCATAAGCTAACCAATTAAATACTAACGGTCTTATTTAAGTCATTGACTTGGACCGACTAGCGTACTTGATCAAAACGTATAACGCTAGATTACACGATGATTGGATAGAATGTAGTTTAAACCCGACAAGTACTTTGACTTGTATAATATGGGTGAACTATAAATATTCTGGATTTTGAGACTTAAATGACACAGTTAGACCCGCTTCGGTTAATTTTCGTAAACTAGTTACTTATGCTTAACCGTACGCATATTAGCGGATATCGGATAACCAGATAAGTCATGGACAAGTTCTATATGCCATTATATTTTAAATAAGTTGTAATATCAGTAGGATATCAACTTATATTCCCGCTAAGGTTTTAAAATGAAACTATGCCTCATAAATGTATTTTGGTAATTTCATACCTTATAAAAGGAACTTGAATATAATTTGATGTTATAACTATAAGTATTCTGGAAAATAACTTATTTATGATATAATATCAGCAGGATATTAATTATATGTGTAATTTATCTTTTATGACCAAACTATGCACCGAATAGGCATTTTGGTCATTTTACACATAGTTTATAAATTATTTAGGATTCTTAGTTTGGTACTATAAAAATATTTAAAAATTAGTTTTAGAATTAGTAGGTAACAAGTCTTGGTTAGTAAATATGGTTTAAAACCATACTATGCTCCGAAACGGCACTTATGTCGTAAAATGATGATTTGTGCGATGTTAAATGAAAACTGATGTTGTGATTAGATTATCAAGTCTTAGATATGTTATTTAATATAACATATCAATAGGTAAAGGATTTACTTTGAAAAGATGTGATTAAAACCATTTTGTAAGCCACAAGAGCCTTATCGTCATTTATCGACATAATAAAAGGACTGGTTTATAAACTCAGTTTATAATATGTTTTGACATCCCAAATAATCCTACTTATAATATTACAAGAGTAGGAAACTCATTTTCAAGTTCATTATCATTAAAACCTCTTTTTATACAAAAGGGCATTTTAGTCAAAATAGCATAATTATGGAACTTACGCATAAACTCAGATTCTGATTATGATCATGTAATATAACCTTAGGGGTTATGCTACATTATATTATGATCATAATGTAACTTTAGATCAGTAGGTAACTAATCTAAATCGGGTCAGAATTGAAAGTCAAATCAAAAGTCAAACTTTGTGACTTTCGGTTGCAAACCGACCCTAGAACTGAAATTGATGAGCGGAACATGTTCTTACATGTCCTAATAATTATTACCAACTTGTTTAAGTGTCAAAACAGGTTTCATATCATATATAACATCAAATTATAATATTTCCGAAAAAAGGCCTTTTGACTTTTTAATATCATAACTTTGACCCCTCAATTGGTCTAGCAAACGTGATCTTCAGGAGGTGCCATTTATTGTAACATTCGTAAAAAAATGAATCCTAAAACCCGACCCGTTTTTGTAACTCGATCCGTTTTCATATTCCACATAATTTTGTTTAATGTTTAAGCAATAAAATGTCTTGGATTCTATGTTTTGATCATACATGTTATCATATCTGGTGATCTATAGTCTTATACATGTTTTAGACAACCTTGTAAATTAATTTCCATGTATTTGAAGCAACCCTCCATATCTCTAAGGTCTAAAACTAAGGTTTTCCTTAAGTTAATCAAAAACTTTGGAGACTTCGTGAACATACATAGCACATCATATCCTAACCTTCTTATCATCCAAACTTCATTATATATATGCCTTAATATAAGACATTGTGTTTTGGAGGGTTTAGATGTAAATAATAGCAAAGAAGCTCTACATGTCGTATTCTTAGTTTTGTCATAAGATGACTTTCGGGTGACTTTCTTTCTCCATCCTTGAGCTATCATTCTGGTCCATTCAAAGCTCCAAGACATACTTGGTATACTAAGGATCAAGTAGGTTCAAAAACTGAGCTCCAGCGTAACGGGAATCACAAACCCAAGTTTTAGAACATAACCCTTGACCCGCATCAAGACCCAAGGTTTAAGCCCAATTCTCGACATCATGGATGTTGGATTACTCTATTCCATATGATAGTACTCTGAAAATAATGAACGTAGGCGAAAACCGTGCGCGAAACGGAGTTATAACGAAGCAGGAATCGCGAAAACAAGTTTGGTGTTTGTTGCTGATTTGAAAGACGCGAAAATTTTGTTCTAAAGTCATCCCACATTGCCCCAATCACCAATTTGTGCTCCATTTGACACCTATAAATACCCTTGCTTGGTTCTTTATATATTTCAAACTCCTAGTTTGAGTATAAACAAGTGGAATAACCAAATATGGTGGCTCCACAAGCACAATACCCCTTTGGGTGTGGTGTGTAGTAGTTTTATTTCCACTTTCGACGAGGAGGTGCTGCCCTTCAAGCTCTTCTAATTTTGTAAAGTTTTTCTTCGAGGTAATCTTCCTTTCTTTGTTCTTTTATTTATTATTATTTTTTTATTTTTAATTTGTTTTAATATTCATTTATTTAATTGCTTTCTTAGTTTAAGTAGTTTAGTTTAGGTTCTTGGTTAAGGAGCATTAGGCTCGTTAAGGTAGCCTAGTTTAGGCTCGCCTTTAGGCTTGTCGTAGTCTTGTAGAGGCTCATTAGCTTCAATGAGTCTAACATATCTTGTTTGTTCATTTAGCTATGCCTAGCATAACGTTTACTTTTTTTGTTGCATTCGTTTATCTAGCTTAAACCCCGCTTATCAATTGGATTTTCTCCTTATTCTCGTGCGGTTTTTCACTAAGGATTAAAAACGCAAACACTGTGAGTGAATTCTTACAACTTTCCCTTTTTATTCATGTTTTGGGGTGTATCATGTGTCGTTTACATATTTCGTTTATTCAAATAATTGTACTATTACCATTATATGATCTAACGTGTGATGTAAATGTTGTTTGTTGTATTGCATGTTTACATTTTTGTCAGTTGCGTGCAATTCATTCATTAGGCCCATCAGTTCCTCGTTGGAGACAAGTTGAGCATCAGGTGCCTCATTAGATCGGCTCCGTTTGATTGAGCCTTGATCTCATTGTTCATCATTTGTCATGTTTGTGTATGCATTGATTGATAATATGTGGTTTGTGGTTAGATTTACATATGCGGTTACTCATATTTGGTTCGTGCACATTTTTATTTAAATAACCAATATAATTAATTCTTTCCAATGTTTAAATAAGATTCACTCGCCAACTTTTGTTGACCCAAAAACCATTTTTACACATGATACAGGTGAACAGGTTGAAGCAAGGAACACATAGGAATTTGCCTTAGAAGAAAAATAAAGAGTTCATGAATGTTGTGTTTAGAACATGTTGTGCTTGTATGTTTATTGTAATTTCTCCTTTAAATTGGAAATAATAAATATGAAACTTTATAGTAAATGTCATGAGCTTTGATGAAAACCCAATCATACCATTTTTCGCTACGGGTCAGGGTGTGACATTTATAGGGACTAACACCTACCTTATTACGATCACTTAGCCATGTTCATTACGAACAATGGCTGGACCATAATGGTCTTAACCGAAAGTCAAAGCGTTTTTCGTAAAACGCTTGACTTTTGGTTATAAAAACCTATAAACGAAAATGCAAGAGGAAGGAACACTTACAAGCGGTTCCTAGAATGCAATAGAACTAAGTTAGATGCTCCTTTCAGTTAGGAACTTCCAGAGGAGGGAGATAGAGTATTGTGAATGAGAAAGGTGCAAGTTCAAATGGTGAACCTTGGCATCAATTTATAGTTGGAGAGCTTGAAGGAAGTGATGCCAGGTGTTAAGGGGTGTAAGAGGAAGCTTACAAGTGTCCTAAAACGTGGCATAGTAGTTTGGGAAGCCATGTTTCAAATCAAATGGTTTTTGGTAATTTGTATGGAGGCCAATCAAATTTTCTGCAGACACAGGCCTCTCGCGCCCCGCGAGAGACACAGGCCTTGCCTTTCGCGCCCCGCGAGCGCCCCATGACTAGTTTCAAAGTTTGACACTTTTAGCCCCCTTAACTTATAAAACCCTCTTAAACCTTCTAAAACACCTTTTTAGCATATTTAGCCCTCCGTAACCAATATTTGGCATATCCGAGAGTATGCCCGGACATTGTCGAGCGCTCGGTTCGTTAAAAGGTCACTCAGAGGTATCAATTAACATGTTGACACTTTTAACCCCTCCATTTCCAACTTTTATATAATTATGGATTTGATCTCTCTCGTCCAACAAATGGGACATATGAGAGTTAGGACTTCGTAAAGGATCACTCAGAGGCTCATTATAAGCATGTTGACTCCAATGTTACTCACAGGCTGGGCATGTTGACACAACGGTCACTCAGAGGCCAAGTTTAAGCATTTTGACACTAATGGTCACTCAGAGGCTATGTTTTAAGCATGTTGACACTAATGGTCACTTAGAGGCTATGTTTCAGGCATGTTGACACTAATGGTCACTCAGAGACTAGGTTTATGCATGTTGACAACAGAAGATCACTCAGAGACTTAGTTTAAGCATGTTGACGCTTTTAGTCCTTGTTAGTCTTTAATAGACTTAAAATAAAAAATATGACACGTGTCGCTATATTATTGGACACGATTTTACAGGGTGTTACATCCTCACCCTCTTAAAGAAATCTTGACCTCGAGATTTTACTCAAAAAGATGGTGGTACTGTTGTCTCATAGTGGACTCAACCTCCCATGTAAACTCGGGACCTCTAAGGGCATCCCATTTAACCTTTACTATAGGTATCAATTTCCTTCGGAGCTTCTTAACCTGTCGATCCTCGATCGAAATTGGTTTCTCAACGAACCTCATATTTTCATCTATTTGCACATCCTTGTGCGACATTGCTAGCGACTCATCAGCTAGACATTTCTTAAGGATACTGATGGAACACATCATGAATACCACTTAGCTCCTCGGGTAGCCTAAGCTTATAAGCCACAGAACCAACACATTCGATTACCTCGAATGGTCCAATATATCTCGGGTTTAACTTGTCCTTCTTTCCAAAGCGCATCACACATTTCCAGGGTGATACCTTCAATAATACTATGTCCCCTATTTGGAACTTAAGAGGTTTTCGCCTCTTGTCTGCATAACTCTTATGCCTATCACGGGTAGCCTTGAGATGATCACGGATTTGCACAATCTTATTTGTGGTCTCCAGGACGGTCTCAGGTCCTGATAGTTAGGCTTCCCCAACTTCTGCCCAGCATATAGGCGTTCGGCACTTTCTCCCATACAAGGCCTCATAAGGAGCAGCCTTGATGCTCGTATGATAACTATTATTGTAGGAGAATTCTATTAGGGGTAAGTAGTCATCCCAACTTCCACCTAAATCAATCACACATGCCCTAAGCATGTCTTCCAATGTCTGAATAGTACGCTCACTTTGACCATCCGTCTGCGGGTGGTAAGCCGTACTAAAATAAAATCTTGTGCCTAAAGATTGTTGGAAACTTTCCAAAAATGAGAGATATATCTAGTATCTCTATCAAATAAAATAGAGATCGGCACACCATGTAGGGATACAATTTTGTCCACATACAGTTTAGCCAATATGTCTGAATTATACGTTTCCTTAATTGGCAAGAAATGCGCTGACTTAGTTAGCCTATCTAAAATGACCCAAATCGTGTCATTTCCACTTTTGGTCTTAGGTAACTTGGTAATCAAGTCCATAGTTACCATTTCCCATTTCCATGTTGAAATTTCCAATTGTTGTAGAAGTCCTGATGGCTTCTGATGTTCGGCCTTAGCTTGCGAACACATCAGACACTTTGCTACATAAGTGGCTATGGATATCTTCAAACCCATCCACCAATAATTCTTTTTCAGATCCCGATACTTTTTGTCACCTCCAGGGTGAACTGAGTATCTCGATTTATGCGCTTCATGGAGGATCAGATTTCTAAGTCCTCCAAAAATTGGAACCCAGATTCTTCCATTAAATCTAAGGATTCCATCCTTTCCAGACATTAACTGATCAACAGTTTCGCCTAATCCCTCATTAGGAATGTTAGCTTCTAATAGGGCTTGCTTCTGCGCATCTAATAGCTTTTCACTCAAGCTATTCCTGAGCTCAATGCTCTTGGCGTTAATCCCTATTGGCTTAACCCGTTCCTTGCAACTCAAGGCATCAGCAACTACATTTGCCTTGCCCGGATGGTAGCGAATTTCGCAATCATAATCATTAAGTGTTTCCATCCAACGGCGCTGTCGCATGTTCCATTCTTTTTTATTGAACAGATGCCGGAGACTCTTATGATCAGTGTATATAATACACTTGGTGCCATATAAGTAATGTCTCCATAACTTAAGTGCAAATACAACGGCACCCAATTCCAAATCATGGGTGGTGTAATTTCTTTCGTGCACCTTCAACTGTCGTGATGCATAAGTAATTACCTTACCTTTTTTGCATTAGCACACAACCCATGCCAGTGTACGAAGCATCGCAATAGACTACAAAAGCCTCAATACCATCAGGTAGAGCTAACACGGGAGCATTGCTCAACTTGTGTTTTAGAATTTCAAAGGATTCTTGTTGTTTCGGACCCCAAACAAATTTGACATTCTTACGGGTTAAGGTAGTTAAAGGAGTGGCTATTCTTGAAAAGTTCTTAATGAACCTCCTGTAGTATCCAGCCAATCCTAGGAAACTACGAATCTCCGGTGGCGTCTTGGGCATTTCCCAATTCATTATGGCCTCTATTTTGGCGGGATCTACTTGGATACCATGCTCAATTACAATGTGTCTAAGGAATTTGACTTCTCTAAGCCAAAACTCACACTTAGAGAACTTAGCAAAAAGCTTTTCTTGCCTTAGCAGTTCTAAAATGCACCGAAGATGTTTCTCGTGATCAACTTGATTACGAGAGTAGATAAGTATGTCGTCTATGAAGACAATGAAAAACTTATCCAAATGTGGTTTGCAGACTCTATTCATGAGATCCATGAATGCTACAGGTGCATTTGTGAGCCCAAAAGGCATTACCAAAAATTCATAGTGACCATAACGGGTCCTGAAGGCAGTCTTAGGAACATCCTCACTCCTAACCTTCAGCTGATGATATCCAGATCTTAGATCAATCTTTCAGAAATAACTAGCCCCTTGAAGTTGGTCGAATAAATCATCGATCCTGGGTAATGGGTAACGGTTCTTGATTGTTATCTTGTGCAGTTCGGGGTAGTCAATGCACATCCGCATTGAACCATCCTTTTTCTTAACGAAAAGAATTGGATCTCCCAGGGCGAGGAACTTGGCTGAATAAAGCTTTTCTCTAAGAGTTCATCTAACTGCGTCCTCAACTCCTTCATTTCCGTTGGTACTACTAGGTATGGAGCTCTAGCTACGGGTGCTGATCCAGGTAAGATGTCAATCCTAAACTCTACTTGCCTATCTGGAGGTAGACCTGGTAGTTCTTCGGGAAAGACATCAAAATACTTCGAAATAACTGGAAGGTCTTGAATATTCGGCTTAAGTTCGTTGATAGTGACTTGTGCCATGTAAATGACACAACCTTTCCTTAAACACTTGGATGCTCTAAATAATGACACCTTGTCTGGCAATCCATAGTGTGAATCTCCATTGATGGTGATCATTTCACTAGATAGGGTTTTAATTTCTATGAGTTTCTTATCACAGGCAATGCAGGCTTGGTTATGGGATAACCAATCCATGCCTAAAACTACATTGAACCCCACCAATTTCATTGGCAAAAGAGAGATAGGAACGGAATGATTCTTAAAGAATATAGAGCATCCATCAAGAATAGAAGATGCTATTTCTAAAGCTCCATCAACAAGTTCTATCTCATAAGTTTTGTCTAGAGTTCTTATGGGTAAGTTTAATAGTTTACTAAACTTATGGTCTACAAAAGACTTATCTGCACCCGAATTAAAAAGAACTCTAGCATATGTATCATTGATGAGGAAAGTACTTGTTATGACGTTGTTGTCATTAACGGCCTCCCTAGCATTTATCTGGAAAGCACGAGCATTCCCTTTCTTAGCCTCTCCAGGCTTTACATCATTATTTGTGGGGTTCTTAGGGCAATTAGGCTTAATATGCCCTTTCTCATTACAGCCACAACAGATGGCATCTTTAAGATTTTTGCATTCATGGGTCTTATGCCCTTTTCTTTTGCAAATACCACAAGGTTTACTCTGAGGGTTGGTATTGCATTTCCCCCAATGCATGCGGCTACAGGTCTTGCATAGAGGTCTATCATCAGAACTATGTTGGTTCTTCTTGAACCCAAAATTTCCCTTATTCTTAAACCTTTGGGAGTTATCATCCTCCCTTTTTCTTTTTCCATCAGTCTCGGTCTTGACTGACTTTTGCCTCACCAAATCCAAGGTGAGGGAGAGAGACAGGTCAACAGCAGACCTATAGGTAGTGGGCTGAGCAGCCTTTACCATCCCCTTTATCTCGGGTGCTAACCCATTAATAAAACACGCGATGCGTATGGTTTTCGGGGTAATCAAATGGGAAACTAACCTAGATAGGGAATTGAAATCGGAAATATACTTCCGAAAATCTAGGTTCTTCATTATGAGAGTCTAGAAATCTGACTCTATCTTTTCCACCTCATGGGGTGGGCAGTAGGTTTCCTTAACAAGGTCCATAAACTTGGACCATCCTAAATTGTATAGGTATACTTTACCCGTAGATTGGATCATAGCCTTCCACCAAATTAAGGCATCACCTTTGAAGGATTGTGACACATACTTTACCACATCCTTTTCAGCACAGCCGCTGATATCCACAATCGTTTCCATCTCATCAAGCCACTTCAAGGCTTCTACAGCTCCTTTCTCCCATTAAAATCCCGGGTTTGCAGGAGGCGAAATATTTGTAGGTACATCCGTGTTTAGAAGAACGGGACCTATCAGCAAATTCAAGTTTCTTTGGTTCACTCTTCGCATTTGAAGAGTGAACTGAGCTTTCCTTATGAGCTAAGGATGGTGCGATTGATAATGGTCTGGAGCGAGTATCACTCGACTCCCTAAGTTTTTCTATAGCCTTTTCCATGGCCTTTCCTACAGCTGCGTCTATGTGAGCTTGGAAATCTTCATTATTAATGGCTATATTTTCTGCGTTATTAGAGTTAACATCCCGGTGGCTACTTTGCGCCTCATCCGAGTTGGCCATTCTTTAAAGCTTTGGTTCTAAACACCAAATTAAATTTCTTTTAGCTATGGTATTAATAACCATATTTGCTGGAAACATTGGATATGACAATCCATTGCCTAATCAAGCTAGTGTGAATAACATCACAACTCTTAGGCTTATTATATCTATTTTTGGCCTAGGTCTCAAAATGACCCTCAAAGGCAAATTACAATTTGGACGTAGTCCATGTATTATTAGACAGTGGATTAAAATATCACAATTGTCATTGCCATTAGGCAATTATAATTAGCTCATAGGCTTAACAGAAGGACATTAAAATAAGGCACATTGGCATGTCGCTAACGGACATAAAATATGGCACATTGGCATGTCACTAATGGCTAAAAAATATGGCACATTGGCTTGTCACTAATGGACATAAAATATGGCACTTTGGTCTGTCACTATTGGACATAAAATATGGCACATTGGCGTGTCACTAACGGACATAAAATATGGCACATTGGCCTGCATTTCTAATGGATGTCAGTTATTATCATCATATTGATAATATTAGCCAGGATCACAGATCACATAGGCTATAAATAGGTTTTAGGACATAATCCATTTACCTAGACGGCTAGTGTGGTTCCTCAAGCCACACTACCAGGAGTATGAACATTCCTGAATGTTAACATAAGAGTACATTAAAGGTTGATTAATAGTCCCGGTCACATTCGACCTTAATGACTTGGAGGCTTGAACTTAGTCCACCACCTCCGGATAGAAGGATAACTTCCCTTAACTATCATGATAGAAGGCCCTTTCATCCTTAACTAACATTTATAAGCTGGCCAAATATGTGGCCTGTGCCACTTGGCTAATCAAAACCATTAAGATCTTTTTGGAATTATTTAGCAGAGCAAAAATTTCGAATAAAATCGAGATGCTCGCTTTGAAAATGATGAATACATATATATAATTCCAAAATACTTCATTAAATTTCAATAGAAGTTACAATACTAGAAACAATGAAATAAACTGTCCATGCAAGGACTACAGAAACAAAAATGTCCACGCATGAACTAAAGAAATAACAATGTCCTCGCAGGGACTAACATATATTAGAAGGGACTTCACTCGTCCTTCTTTCCCTTAACCAGCTTGGATTGAAGAACGTATTCGTCTTCTTCTTCGTTTTCTCCGCTTGTTGTTGCATTTCTTTCATTCCTTCTAAGGCCTCGTTAATGGCCTCTAGTGGCAGCGGAGGTTGTGGTTGTGGTTGTGGTTGTGGCATAATAGGATACTGGTACCCATAGCTTGGATATCCCGTAGGTGAATAAGCAGGTGGGAAAGGGGATGGGTAAAGTGTGCTATGCATGATTGCTTGCATGTAAGGGTCTTACGACAATGCTTGGTAATCAACAGGTGTAGTTGGGATAAAAGGATCATATCCAGATGTATCCGGATATGTTGGGATAGGGTTATTATAACCCGATTGTGGTGTTTGAACTGTGGGTGATGGCACTGGTTCCACCACAGGTGAAGCATTAGAGGGTCCACCCATTTATGGGTCCTCTTGAATGGTGGGGTAGGGTTTAGGAAATGGTGGTAGCGAACCCGATTGTTGACCAGCAGGTACTGACATACGTGCTCCACGTTTTCTCCTCGGTGGCTCGGGTGGCGACTGATGATGTTCCACTGGTTCCATGCGAACATCTTCTTGTATAGGAGGTGGTTGAGAATGATGGGAAGGAGTGTTGGCAAAGGTAAATTGGTTCCAATATTGGTCCCACTCATTAGGACCTTGATATGGCGATCCAGCATAAGAGTTTGAATCGCTCGATATCTCAATGGGGTGCGCATTTGAACGTGACGGCGGCATCTCCGGATCGGAGTCCTCGTCCATTGGGTTTGGCTGATCTAACTGATTCTGATTAGCTGGGGTGTGTTAAAGTATTGGTTGAGGTTAAATTCATCCTGATAAGAATGATGGGAATGGTGAGAGTGGTGTGAATGATATGAATGGTACGAGTGATAAGAATTTTGGGTATGGGAAGGTGAATGTTGTGGTAGGGGCCATGAACCCCCCGAATCTTCATAAGGGTTCGGGTGATGTGGATGTGGATGGATATGTCCTGAAGGTCCTCCCTCATTGGTCCTTTTCCTCTTCCTTGTACACGTGGCAGCATTTTCCTGTTAAAAATCAATTCAAAAACAATACTAATAACTTAATAATGAAATGAGTGATCCTAGGTCAATGCCTAGACTCGAAAGTCTAAGGAATGTGTTTGTGTAAGTTTGAGACTAAACACAAAAGTCTAGTGTTTAATTCTCTCAAACGTTAGCTCTGATACCAACCTGTCAGACCCCAGATTTCCAACCCAATCCATACACCGGTGGGCCCGGGTGGGGAATACCGTGACGTAAAGTTGATATCATCATAGTCAATTAAACACAACACAATGTAACTCTTGGATTTAAATACTATTATAAACCAAATATTCAAAATACAAAATAATATATAGGCTCGTAATAGAAGATCCACAGGCGAATCATAAATTGTGCAAAGAAAAGAATGTAGAACAGACTTTGGGCAGATCTAGGATTTGCAAGATCCTCTTATCACTACCAAGCACTTCCAGCGTATTTTCGTATTGTACCTACAAGCCTAGTCTTTTAAAAATACGTCAATTTTCGCTGGTAAATACACCCAACTGATTCATTTTGAAAACATTTAAAATAAAATGTTTTCAGTACATATTAGCACAAAATCTTTTATAACTTGGGAAAGTTGACCTTGCAACTTTGTTAACAGATTCACATGTTTGTCCATACATACAAGGCCCGGTACGAAAACCGAGACATGATTAATGTACACACCAGTTATGAACTCACGAAGGAGTTATCCCCAACAAGTGTGGGTAGTTGCATTTGAGCGTCTGTCAGGTGTATGCCTACACCCCGCGCTAAGGTCGTGGCCATTATCTTATGTAATGAGCCTAGGATATACAGGACACGGTAGTTAACCCCGATGTTTAAGTTATAAAATAATCATAATTAAAACGGAATATGCGGATTTACTAGCCACAATCCGACATTCGATTGATCCCATTTCCGAACAAGCGGTAATAATTTACCGTATCCCAAGCCCGTATAGGGAAAATAAGTCTAGAGTATTTACCTGAGCTATTATTCGTTTAACGCAAGATTTATTAACCTAGCCGTACACAAAAGTACTAAGTGCATATAGCATTTACCGGCAAGTCTCTAGTCTGGATTATGGCATAAGCTAACCAATTAAATACTAACGGTCTTATTTAAGTCATTGACTTGGACCGACTAGCGTACTTGATCAAAACGTATAACGCTAGATTACACGATGATTGGATAGAATGTAGTTTAAACCCGACAAGTACTTTGACTTGTATAATATGGGTGAACTATAAATATTCTGGATTTTGAGACTTAAATGACAAAGTTAGACCCATTTCGGTTAATTTTCGTAAACTAGTTACTTATGCTTAACCTTACGCATGTTAGCGATATCGGGTAACCGGATAAGTCATGGACAATGTCTATATGCCATTATATTTTAAATAAGTTGTTATATCACTAGGATATCAACTTATATGCACGTTAAGGTTTTAAAATGAAACTATGCATCATAAGGGTATTTTGGTAATTTCATACCTTATAAAAGGAACTTGAATATAATTTTAGGTTATAACTATAAGTATTCTGGAAAATAACTTATTTATGATATAACATCAGCAGGATATTAATTATATGTGTAATTTATCTTTTATAACCAAACTATGCACCAAAGGGGCATTTTGGTCATTTTACACATAGTTTATAAATTATTCGGGATTCTTAGTTTGTATCATGTACCTATTGTAAAAATATTTAAAATAAGTTTTAGATTCAGTAGATAATAAGTCTTGGTTAGTAAATATGGTTTAAAACCATACTATGCGCCGAAACGACGGTTATGTCGTAAAATGATGATTTGTGCGATGTTAAATGAAAACTGATGTTATGATTAGATTATCAAGTCTTAGATATGTTATTTAATATAACATATCAGTAAGTAAAGGATTTACTTTGAAAAGATGTGATTAAACCATTTTGTAAGCCACAAGAGCCTTATCGTCATTTGTCGACATAATACAATGACTTGTTTATAAACTCAGTTATAATCTGTTTTGACATCCCAAATAATCCTACTTATAAATATAAATCAGTAGAAAACTCATTTTCAAGTTCATTATCATTAAAACCTCTTTTTATACAAAAAGGGCATTTTATTCAAAATGGCATAATTACGGAACTTGCGCATAAACTCAGATTCTGATTATGATCATGTAATATAACCTTAGAGGGTTATGCTACATTATATTATGATCATAATGCAACTTTAAATCAGTAGGTAACTAATCTAAATCGGGTTAGAATCGAAAGTCAGAGTAGAAGTCAAACTTTGCGACTTTCGGTTGCGAACCGACCCTAGAACTGAAATTGATGAGCCGAACATGTTCTTACGTGTTCTAAGATTATTACCAACTTGTTTAAGTGTCAAAACATGTTTCATAACATATATAAGATCAAATTATAATATTTCCGAAAAATGGCTTGTTTGACTTTTTAATATCATAACTTTGACCCGTGAATTAGTCTAGCAAACGTGATCTTCAGGAGGTGCCCTTTATAGGGATTAACACCTACCTTATTACGATCACTTAGCCAGGTTCATTACGAACAATGGCTGGACCATAATGGTCTTAACTGAAAGTCAACGTATTTTCATAAAACGCTTGACTTTTGGCTATAAAAGCCTATAAACGAAAATGCAAGAGAAAGGAACCCTTACAAGAGGTTCCTAGAATGCAATAGAACTAAGTTGGATGCTCCTTTCAATTAGGAACTTCCAGAGGAGGGAGATAGAGTATTGTGAATGAGAAAGGTGCAAGTTCAAATGGTGAACCTTGGCACCTATTTATAGTTAGAGAGCTTGAAGGTGGTGATGCCAGGTGTTAAGAGGTGTAAGAGGAAGCTTACAAATGTCCTAAAACGTGGCATAGCAGTTTGGGAAGCCATGGTTTCGAATCAAATGGTTTTTGGCAATTTGTGTGGAGGCCAAGCAAATTTTCTGCAGATATAGGCCTCTCGCGCCCCGCGAGAGGCACAGGCTTTGCCTCTCGCACCCCGTGAGCGCCCCATGGATAGTTTCAAAGTTTGACACTTTTAGCCCCCTTAACTTATAAAACCCTCTTAAACCTTCTAAAACACCTTTTTAACATATTTAGCCCTCCGTAACCAATATTTGGCATATCCGGGAGTATGCCCGGACATTATCGAGCTCTCGGTTCGTTAAAAGGTCACTTAGAGGTATAAATTAACATGTTAACACTTTTAACCCCTCCATTTCCAACTTTTATATAATTATGGATTTGATCTCTCTCGTCCAACAAATGGGACATATGAGAGTTAGGACTTCGCAAATGATCACTCAGAGGCTCATTATAAGCATGTTGACTCCGATGTCACTCACATGTTGGGCATGTTGACACAACGGTCACTCAGAGGCCAAGTTTAAGCATGTTGACACTAATGGTCACTCAGTGGCTATGTTTTAAGCATGTTGACACTAATGGTCATTCAGAGGCTATGTTTGACGCATGTTGACAATAATGGTCACTCAGAGGCTTGGTTTATGCATGTTGACATCAGAAGATCACTCAGAAACTTAGTTTGAGCATGTTGACGCTTTTAGTCCCTGTTAGTCTTTAATAGACTTAAAATAAAAATATTACACATGTCGCTATATTATTGGACACGATTTTACAGGGTGTTTTAGTTTTGTCGAACAGAAACCCTTTTTGCTTTCCGGATCTCTTCTTCATTTCTGTTCTCCAGTTTTTGAACAAATTCATAGATACTGTTGACATCCAAACACCAGTATGCCTCAGTAAGTCAATAAATTGACTCCACTTTGGCGGTAAGGCGTCAGCAAAACGCATCACGATTTCATGTGGAGATGCTAACACTTTGTAGGAATACATTTCACTAAGCAGGTGGTAGAAACGTGTTGTCATGTCCCTCAATGTTTCATTCTCAATGAACATGAAACCTCCAAACTCCTTTAACAGATCATGTTGTATTTTTCTGGTTGCAGCATTACCTTCTCCTCTTGCTTCCAAAGTATCCCACAGATTCTTGGTGTTGGTACAGTACACAAACTGATGATAAATATCTTTATGAAGTGCTTGTGTAAGGATAACAAATGCCTTTTTCTCTAAATCATAAGCCTTTTTATCGCTTTCATCTAGGTAGGCTAAGGAAGTTGGATTTGATCCTGCTTCTTCGAGAGATTCCTTGTATGGTGTAGTAAAACATGTCCATAATTCTGTATTTTGTTCGAGAAGATATGTATGGAAACGATTTTTCCACGAGGATAATCGTTCATATGGTTTAGTTTGGTGGACAGTTATTACTCCCAGTTTCACTCTCGCTTATAAGAAGAGTTTGAATGCTTTGATTTTGATTCGCGACATACACCCATTGATTTGTTGTAATCATGGTTGTATGTTGAGGCATTAATGATTTAACCCATGAGGTTGTGGAGCTTTGTAATGAGTCTTGATTTGTGCTTGAACTACTCCCCCAATCCCAAGGATTAGTACTCATTATGTTTTCTTGGTTATGAAAATTAAAAGGTTTTTAAAATTTAATTTTTAATAATAACAATCTCCTTTTAAAGTTCACAATTTTAAAAACCACAAAGTTTTGACAAACTGAAACACGAAAAACAAATCAAACTTGTTCTTTGTACGAATCAATGATTCGTACGAGTGACTGTCCTTCGTACGACCCAGGTGCTTCGTACGAAAGACACTCTTTCGTGCGAACAAACTTGTGCTTCGTGCGAACTAGGTTCTTCGTGCGGATGACTTGGTTTTTCGCACGAACATTCTTGTTCTTCGTGCAGATGGGTTATTCGAACGGATTTTTTTCACAGACATGAATCTTTTTGCAGGGTTGGTTGGTGAAAATTTCCTTTTCTAAAACAGACTTGTTTTAGAAAGTGGTCAGTTGTCTACACAGTTTTGATTAAAAAGACAAACATTCCATATCACTTTTTCAGTCAAAACTGTCAAGTCATGTCAGAATGTCCAGATTTGGTTTACCCTACAAGAATATTCCGGTGAGTTTCTCTGGCAGTGCTTCACCTGAAGATAAATTTTAAGAAAAACCAGATCCTAACATGTCTCCATGTATTCTAACAAGGTTTTTATGAAAATTTTCTGGATACAACAAGTTTTAACTAAGTTTTAAGTTGGTTATCTTTTTAAAAACGTAAGTTTCCTGTTGAATGTTCAAGAACACTTCCAGAAACTCTCACAACTATCTCAGACACAACACTAAACTAGGTTTTAAACAAGGAAGAGAGTCAAAGCTCTGATACCACTTGTAGGTCCATTTGGGTTATGATTAACCTACTTCTCTGTTTATACAACACAGATACGAGTGCGGAATCCTCGTATATGCAACCCAAAGCAAAGTAAGAAACATAGGATAACCAAAGATTCAATATCTTGATTAACAGAAGAGAACTAGTACAATCACATACAAACAATGTTCATACAGACTCAGAAATACTCTCTTTGTTATGTGGTTCAGTGTCTCTCTCTAGTGTCTAACTTGTTCACTGATGTCTCACATAGCTCTAACCTTACACTGAGAAGTTCATGTCTGTTTATATAGTGTCCACACCTAGCAACATACGAAGAATGTTGATGGTTGTATGAAACACCATAAGTCATGAAGAACATTTGCCATAAGGATGCTTGTACAAATGATCCATGGCTCGTATGAACATAAACTAGCTCGTACGAATCAAGCAAGATGCTTGTTATATTGAGCCACTCGTACGAATGGAATGTGGCTAGTAGGAGCAACATCTTGCTCATACGAAGCATCTCTCAAACGTACTTGGATGTGTTCTTCAGAGAACGTGCCAATAGACATGATGTACACAAGACTTAACAGTGTGCACGCATGCAACTGTTTTACACAGATAAGCTAATTGTCATACTAAATCAAGATAGGAGGGTATCTTGATTTGGTCGACATGACCAAACTATACAGACACAATAAACAAAGACCGTGCAATTACAGACGTAACTAAGAACAAGCGACAGACACAAAAGTGTATCAACACTTCCCTTTTTAGATCACTACTAAAATCAGCCACAAAGGCAGCCAAAGCTTGAGACTTAATGGCAGTCCTTGGTTCATATTTTATGTCATATGCACTAAGTTTGACTGCCCACTTTGCCGTTCTTCCTACATTTCAGGTTTCCTAAGAACATTCTTGATAGGAAAATTAGTTTTCACAATAATTGTATGTGTTTCAAAATAATGTCTAAGTTTAGTGGAAGCCATAATTAATGCAAGAATTAATTTCTCTAATGAGAGTACCTAGCTTCAGCATCAAGAAGGCTTTTACTTACATAATATATCGGATGTTGTTGGCCTTCGTGATCCTTAACTAACACTACACTTACTGCTTTACCTGAAACAGCTAAGTACAAAGATAATGGCTCACCATCCTTTGGTTTTATCAGGGCTGGTGCTGAGGATAGATAATCCTTGAAAGCCTTGAGTGCAGCTTCATGCTTCTCAATCCACTCAGATTTCTTGTTCTTCCTTATAATATCATAAAAATCCTTGCACTCCTCTGAGGACTTTGAAATGAATCTGTTTAGGGCCACGATCCTTCCTGTCAACCTAGACATCCTTGGCATTGGTAAGGGATTTTATATTCATAATTGCCTTAATATGTTCTAGGCTTGCTTCAATCCCTCTCTCGGTCACCATGTATCCTAGGAACTTTCCAGCTTTAACACCAAAATGACACTTTGAAGGATTCAATTTCATGTTATATTGGTCAATGTTAGGATCTGAGTTTGATATTGATGTGATTGTTTAGATGAAATCAATGTAAGATGATTATTAACAATGAAACAATGCAGCGGAATTGTGTAAACTTTGAAATCACAACAATAGAAAGATTGTTTTCAATAATATGCTTTTATAATTATAATCGCGTATGCATGCAATATACAGAACTCACCCTCAACCTAAGATCACTCTCTTTGTTCGTACATAATGTGTAGAAGAAAAGTGATGGATAGAACAGTACATGAACTATTCTATTTATAGTATATTTCAAACCACTGAGCATCTTAGGCTGACGTCACTATGAAAGTGACATTTAACGAACTAACAAACTCTATCCTCTGCTAGACTTAAACACTATTACATTAATTACATAATAAACTTTGTTGAACAACAACTACTGAGGTATCCTCTGTTGGTCTTTAGCAGACCTTTGCTTCAACAACCTTTATACTTCATCAGATTTTCTCTCTAGTAGACCTTTACTTCCAACAGAGCTTTGCCTTTAACAGATCCTGTAAATAGTCTTTAAGTATGAGTAGAGTTTAGAGTAGCAGGATCTTTAAGTATTATTATTAATGATCAGATGTTATAGATTGTTTTGGCTTTCCAATCATCTGTTCTTTTATAGGGTTCAATAGATCCAACAATCTCCCCTAGAACAGATTATGCCAAAACCCTTCTTTGTTGCTGGTCTTTATTTCTCAACAGTAATTCCCTGATTTTCCCTTTGCACTGTAGTTCAAAGTTCATGGAGAACATGTCTTCAAAATCCCTTTGCAACTCAAGGTTCAATAAGTCTTGGACGTCATCCACATCTAGACCATATGCATCTTCCATTTTTAGCCTTTGAATCTCACCATTTGATCTGAGTAGAGTTAATCCATGGGTGTCTTTAGATGACTTCCATTTTAGAACTTTTGAATAATTTGGTTGATTTAAGGCAAGTGTGGATAAGATAGAGGTTGAAGAATGGTTTTTGAGTGTTTGGGTCTGTTGAGGATAACCATTATTGTTGGATAGTCTGGCTTCCTGGGAACTGAAGGATCTTTCTTTCTAAGCTCTTCCAGTTTCTTGTATGTATCTACAACTCTGGACTCAGACCATCTAGCAACTGACCTTGCACTGACATAGTTTGCAGCAACTAGTTCTTGTTTCATTCTTTTAAGCTTTAAAGCTCTGTTCTAATTCATCTGCCTGTATTTCTTCCATTCAGGCGGTGTTGGCTTGTGTAAAGGATCTTTGAGCATTGATTGTATTCTGTCAATTTCTTAGTTGAGATCATTTGTTGACCAATCTTTGAATTGTGCTCTGGTAGCTTTGTAAGGTTTGTGTTGCATTATGTGGTCAAAGTAATCCTGTTTCAGTTCTTCATTAAGCTCAACATTTACAGGCCTTTCTAACATAGACTTACTATCTTTGGCAAAGTGTTCAATCTTTCTCACTTTGCTCAGTTCATAAGACAAAATACCTTGAGTAGTCCTGTCATCTTTTCCTTTGCTCTTCTCTATGGCTATGTTATCAGCCTGTTTTGTTTTCAATTTTAGATATTCATCTAAATTTCTTGGCTTTTTATAACCAAAGAGAGATGAAAAGTCTAGCTTTGAGATATCCTACTGTGAAGAATGATTCAATTTCTTTTTGAACAACCATCAGTTCTAGAGGATATTTGGTAGCAAAATATATGATGGATGGTGGTTGATAAGTGAGTGGAAGTGAAGTGGTTCTATATGAAGATGATGAGGATGGTGATGAAGTGATAGGTTTTGATGACAAAGGTATTGGTGATGGAATCTCTTCATCATCATTTTCAACAACATAAGTTTTCCTTTTGCGTTGGAATTTGATTTATGGTAAAGGTGGTTGTATTGGAATTCTTGATGGTGTGGATAATGGTTGGGTTAAAGTAGGAAATGTGATCATGGTAAAGGTTGAGATAACATCTGTTGATACATTTGATGTAACAACATCCGTTGGTACATTTGTTGTACCAGCATCTGTTGGTAGTGGAGATGATTTCTTAGGTAAAGGTTTTTGTTTCTTTTGAGGTGGTGTGTTGGTTTAGTTTTGATTGGAGCAGATGATACACTTCTTGTAGGCATAGCAGTGCTTTTAGGAGAGGTGATTTTTGGCTGACATTTCTTGTTGACTTTCTTCTTTTTGAAGAGCCAATGTTTTATTTTTCCATCTGCTTAGCCTGTTCACATTCAATGAGTTGGGAAGCCTTGCTTTCTAGTGTATCTTGCCTTTTCTACTTTTCTACAACAATCTCTTCTGCTTGTTTGTTCAGGGTCTCATCAATCCCTTTTTAAACTCCAACATCTGATGCTTTACAAAATTTTGGTTTGCAGTAGTGATTGTAGCAGACCCTAGTGTTTGTTGTTGCACCTTTGGTTTAGCTTGTGATGAAGGCTGCAACTTTCTAAGCTTATCATTCTCCCCCTTTTTGGCGTCATCCTCTACTTCTTCTTGTAGAACTGCTGCAGGGGCAGAACCATTGGTCTTTATCAGATGCTCTTTAATGGCCTTGATGTCAGCTTGAGTGTCTTTGTATTTGGCCTCAACCATATTTCAGATTAGATTCATGTGAGTTTCATGGTGGATGTCAGCCAAATTCCTTTGAGGTAGAATGATTGGTTGCAAAGATTTCCATAGCTCATTGGTAATTTGTTATGGTGATGGTTGGCTTTGAGAATTTTGTAACATCTGCTTCATCATGGTTTTATTTCATCAATTGATGATTCCATGGATGTCATTCTCTCCGTCAATTCTTTATATCTCAATTCATCACCTAATTTAATAGCATCATCTAAATCCCTACCAGAGGTAGTTGTATTTGGATCATCAACAAGAGAATCTCCATGTTATCAGAACCAAATGCCCCTTTTTCTTGGTATTGGGGACTTCCAACTGGAGCAGAGGTTCCAGTTGTAGCCTTAACAGGTGTTGCCTTTAAGGAAGTCTGATGGATGTAACCACTGTCTAACTGAAACACTTTTGTGTCATCAGTTATAGTAGCTTCTTCACTTAAATTACCCCCAATAGTTACTTGTAACTCATGGGGTGTACCCTCCTCAGTTGTTTGTGGGTTAGAAATGAGATTTGTCTCAGACTCAGTCACATGTGCGGGTGTACTCTCATGAACAGGTGAGAGAGGAACTAATTTGTGTCTGAGTTATCTCAATTGCACGGAACAGAGGTATGATAGTAGGTGGAATTGAGGGTGATGGTTGTGGGGTAGAAAGAGAATTTGCCCTGGGAGAGGGGCTATGAAATAAAGTATCAAGTGAATTATCTGCTTCATAATGAGGGATCCCTGTGCTTACAACCTTTTCCTTTTGTGAGGAAGTAGGAGGAGTTTGGCTTTGTAGTGGAAATCTTTTCAACTATTGTGAGGAAGTAACAACAATGGTATCAAGTGGCTTTTGTGATACCCCAAGGTTATCCTCTTAGATCTCATCTTCCATGGGTGCCTTGTTATGGATTTTGGTTTTGGTGGGCTTTTTGGATTTGGAGAGTTTCTTTTTGGATATTTCTAGTGTGGGTTTCACAACACCAGTTATGGTGTCATGATCACCAGGAGCAGTAGGCATAGCAACAGAGGTTGAGCTTGTGATGTGGACTCATTGAAAATTTTCTCATCCCCCTTTTCTTTTGTTTTAGAAACCTTTGACTCCATGTTTTTTATTCTAGTAAAAGTTTCAGTTGTAAGACTCTTCATCTCAAAAACAACTCCTTGTTTGAAATCTTTTTCTAGAAGTTGTTTCTGTAGATAATAGCTCAAAAGTCTAGAATACAAAAGAAAAGCTTTATTTTTTTATATTTTATTATAATTTGCGACCAAGTCCATAAACAATACCTGGGATAGATTGAAATCAGATTTTCTCAAAATAGCATATCCAAGAAATTGAATGTTTTGTGGAATTTCATTAAATGAGGTGGTCTTTGCTGAAAGACATGTGAGTAAGGTATGGAAAAAGTATCTCATTTCAGCAGGAATGTTTGGTTTGTAAGTAGTAACACCAGTTAACTGACCCTCATACCCACGTTCAATAAACTCTTGAATGACTACTTTGTAATTCTTGCTTGCCAAAGGAGGTTTTACCTTATAGGTCACTTAGACCAAATGTTGTGGAAATTAAGGATGGGGAAATTTAAGCAAGGGTTTCTCCGACCATGGAAGTGATAGCATATGGCTTCTTCTTTAGGGATTAGATTTTAGCATTTGCCTAGAACTGTCGGAGTGTATCCACATAAATTGGTGCATTCGCCAGCATGATGTCCTTGTATTTAGAGGATGTGAGAACATCAATTATTGGATGGAATGAAGTATTATTGTCGGTTTTCTCGAAAGTGGGGAGGTAGTTATGTGGGAGTTTGATGTTAAGAGCCATGATCTGAGATGGGAGTGATGAGTAATAAAGAAGACGGGAGTAATGGAAACTGCTTTTGAAAATTTTGAATTCGAGACGACAAGTAAAAACTGTGTTTGGATGGAACAGTGATATATAAAGGGAAAAAGTGAATGCTGGCGTGGCAGCGGTTTCAAAGATCTGATGGCTAATCATCTGTCCACGTGTAACCTCTGATGGATAATGAATGGCAGTTGTTAGGGAAACCGCTACTGGGAACCAGCAGTGGTTGAGAACAGTGGTGATTTTACTCTATCAGAGGATAGATATCAGTGGATAAGGCAAAACAGTGGTTTAGCCCAAGTAGTGGATGTGAACAGTCGATAAGGATAGCAGAGGTTACATTTATCAGTGGATAAACATTTAAGCCAAAACAGAGGTTTGTGGAAAACACTGGATTTGAACAGACTTTAGGAATTATTGAAAAGATTTTCCGTTTTAGCTATTTTAAGGATGGATTTTTTTTTATTTTCTGAAAACATTTTAATGCCTTCTATTCAAGGAAAACAAAAAGTTTGCTTTTAATCCATGTTAAGCATGCCAATCCTAGAGATCAAGCTTTCAAAAGTAGATGTATGTAAAGTTTTTGTTAGAACATTTTCTAGCTAATCCTTAGTTGGAACATGATGCAGAGAAATCAAACATGTTTCATAGCAATCCCTCACAAAGTGATGTCTGATGTCAATGTGCTTGGTTGTTGAATGGGAGACTAGGTTTTTAATGATGTTTTTAGCTGCTTGACTATCTAACATGAAAGGAGTCTCTAGAGAAGTTACACCAAAATCCAAGAATTGATTTTGAAGCCATAGGAGTTGAGAAGTGCAACTTGCAACAGCAATATACTCAGCCTCAGCTATTAATGTTGAAACTACAACTTGCTTTTTGCTTTGCCAAGAAACTAAGCAATTGCCTAGAAATTGAAAACCTCCTGAAGTTGACTTCCTTGTGGCATGGCAACCAGCAAAGTCACTATCTAAGTAACCTGAAAGCTCAATAATCCCATTAGCAGGATAACAGATACCAAGTATGGAGCACCTTTTATGTATCTGAATATCCTTTTCACAGCAATAAGATTTGACTTCCTAGGTGCTGACCGGGATCTGGCACAGACACATGTAGTAAACATGATATCTGGCCTAGATGCATTTAGGTACAATTAAGACCCAATCATGCTTCTATAAAGAGTTTGATCAACCAAGTCATCTTTATCATCAATAGTGACCAGCTTTAATATAGCCATGGGCGTACTACATTGTTTACAATAATTCATATCAAATTTGGTTAGTAATTCTTTGACATACTTACTTTGATGAATGAAAGTACCATTTTGCAATTGCTTAAATTGGAGACCAAGAAAGCATTGGAGTTCACCCATTGCACTCATTTCAAACTCTACTATGATGAGTTCTCTAAACTCTTCACACATAGCATTGCATGTGAATCCAAAAATGATGTCATCCACATAAATTTGGACAAGCATCAAAACCTTTCCTCTCCATGTTAAAAACAAAGTTTTATCAATTTTACCTCTTGTAAAGCCTATGGATAAGAGAAAGGTGGAAAGAGTTTCATACCAGGCTCTAGATGCTTGTTCTAAGCCATATAAAGCTTTGTTTAGCTAGTAAACATGATCTGGATAAAAAGCATCTTCAAAACCAGGGGTTTGGCATACATATACCTCTTCCTTGATCTTGCCACATAGGGATGCACACTTGATATCCATTTGATACACCTTGATGTTGTAGTTGGTAGCAAAAGCTAAAAACAATCTGATGGCCTCCAGTCTTGCAACAGGAGCAAAAGTTTCATCATAATCAATGTCTTCTTCTTGTCTATAGCCTTGAACCACAAGCCTAGCTTTGTTTTTGACACAATGCCCCTTTCATCTGTTTTGTTCTTGAAGCCCTTTTTGTACCTATGGGACATACATCCTGAGGCAATGGTACAAGTTCCCATACTTGTTGTCTTTTGAACTGTTCGAACTCTTCTTGCATGGTCTCTACCCAACTGTTGTCTTTTAGTGTCTCTTAGTACTTGACAGGTTGTGTGAGTGATAGAAAACCAGCAAAAAGACAAATGTTTTGGGTTTGACTTCTTGTGAGAACCCCTTTATTGATGTTGCCAGTAATTTGGTCAGATGGATAGTTTTTAAGGTAGATTAGATCTCCCTTATATGGAACAATGGCTTTTTGAGGTGAAGGCTGTAGATGGGAATCATCTAAGCTAAAATCTGTGGGCAATTTTGAAGAGCCAACATCTGTTTAGAATGGAGGTGGAAGTGGAGGTATAGATGGAATATGGGTAAAGATGGGTTGACTTTTGTTCCTAGAAAATAGACTTTTGTCAACAGATGTTTAACTAGATGAGCTGGCAGAGGTTTGAGGATCAACAACTTTTGATCCAGCAGTGGCAGAGTTTTCACAGTTGTTAGTAACATATGTTGCTCTGGTGGATGAAATGACTTTGTATTGTGGAATCACAATGTCATATCCATAATCTTGATGTGAAGACTGTGGTGTACCTGCAATGTTAGTCTTGATAGACACATCTTCAATGTAAATTTATCTAAATCAAACAGTTCAGCAGGATTTGCTGGAATTTTTAATGAAGAAAGTTCATTAAACTTTACATTCAAGGTCTCTTCCACCCACCAAGTCCTAGAATTAAAAACTCTATAGGCTTTAGTAGTGGTTGAGTATCCTAAAAATAACCACAATCTACTTTGGCTACAAATTTTGAAACTGAATCTTTTAAATTTAAAATAAAACATGGGCAACCAAAGATTTTGAAATATAAGATCAGAGGTTTGATTTTGAACAAAATTTCATAAGCAGTCTTTTGATGCCTAGGGTTAATTAAACCTTTGTTCTCTACATAGCAATTAGTGTTACAGCCTCTGCCCAAAAGGACAAGGGTAAACCTGAATCTGCAAGCATTGTTCTAGCTGCTTCAATCAAAGTTCTATGTTTCCTTTCAACCAACCCATTTTGTTCTAGTGTCCTTTGGATACTGTATTGCCTAATAATCCCTTTTAACACACAGAAATCATCTAACTCCTTAATTTAAACTTTTTCCATTGTCACTTCTAAAGACTTTTACAGGGCCAAACAAGTCCATGTGTAGCAATTGCAAACACTGACTTGTTTTGGACTCTTCAATTGATTTGTATGAACTTTTATGTTGTTTACCTTTTAAACAGGAAACAAAATGTTCATCACAGGTGAATTGTTTTGATGAAAGACCTCTTACAAGACCTTGTTTGGAGAGTGTAGTGATAGTTTTAAGATTTGTGTGCAAGTCTTCTATGCCATAGTTCTATCTCTTTGTTAGAAGCAACTGACAACAGACATGCATTGGACATTGGATTATCTTTTAACATATCAACCACATACACATTACCACTCCGGTGAGCAACAAGCTGTGCTTTGCTCTCAGCTATGATATGATCAATCTTTGTAACCACTTTTGGCTCAACAATATGACAAGTTTTCTTAGTGAAGAATGACTTAACCCATAGCCTTTGTCACTCATTTGAGATACACTAATAAGATTAAATTTCAGATTGTCAATAAGATTGACATGCTCAAACTTGAGCTTCCTAGCCTGGACTGTCTATGACCCTAACACCTTCCCTTTTGAGTTGTTACCAAAGGATATATCACCCCCTCCATGTGCCATGAAATCTTTGAGTTGGGCTCTACATCCTGTCATGTGCCTAGAGCCTCCACTATCTACATACCATAAATTATCAAGATAAGTAGAAGCTGTCAGTAAACAATTAGTTTAGGTGAGTTTCTAAAGCCATGATGGCTTTGGATGGGGTCACAGACATTCTAGCATCAAGTCAGGAATATGGTCAGTGTTTTGAACAGATTTTGATAACATCTGCTGTGAACCATTTCCTATCAAATGATCATAACCATGAGGATGCCTATTAACTCTTGGTTTTGATGGTCTTTTGTAGACCTCATAGCCAAGTGGTACACTCTTGTAAGTAGGTTGGCCATATCCTCTTGGAAATTTATTTGCTGGTGGTGCATCTGTTACCTGAACCTCCCTTGGAGTAGAGGTTATATTCAACTGTTTGGTAACAGATGTTTGGACAGGGACAAAGGTCTGTTTAGTCTTTTCTTTTCTTTAACTCTCAAGAGTTTTAGATTTATACTCATTTCTTTTGACTTCAAAATTTTTAAGATAAACACACTCTTGAGTCTTGTGGTTTGTTCTGCCACAAACGGTGCAATTTGGTGAATCATTGATCACACTTGTTTTGTTTATATCATAAGCTTTTAGAAGAAAGTAGTTTTTATTAACATGATCCTTCTTTTCACAGAAGTCACAAAACAAATTTGATATTTTCTCTCTTTTCTTCCCTTTTTCTGACTTTTTATCAGCAGATGTTGTAACATCTGCTAGAAGATCTTTTAAGGGAATGATCTTGACTTGAGGTGCCTTTACACCTTCAATGGTTGAAAAATCCATTGCCTTAAAGTTGTCAAGAATGTCACACTCATCTGACCAGATAGGTTTGAATTGGTATTTTTCAATTTCCTCAAAAGTTGAGGATGCTACAGGTCTATCTAAAACAATTTTCTTACCATTCGGTTCAGTGACTTTAATTTCTTAACCAACCAAATTTGTTGGAATAATTTCAACTAACTCACAATCATTTACAGTAGTGTCTTGAGAAACTTGGTCATGTTTTCTAAAACCTACACCAAATTTTACATTGATTTTGATTTGTGATTCTAACATCAGTTCATAACCTTTGTAGGATCCTACCCACTTTGATATTTTTCTATCATAGTTTGGGGTTGATCCTTGGTTATGCTTGACTCATGTTTGACGCTACGGTTTTCAGATTATTTTTCAAACAGTTTAGTTTTTAACTCTTTTGCAAGTTTTTCAAACTGAATTTAATCATCTAAAATTTTGTTTCTAAGGTTTTATTTACCTCTATATGTTAGCAAAAACAATAATACATTTGTTTGAACATAGGTCTTTAAGGACCCGAGGTGATACCTTAGCAGCAACCATCATGGCACAGTCACATTCTCTTTCACAAACACTGGTTTCCCATGGGTGTGACACTGAGATCATAATTTCTTCACCAACTTTCTCTTTTGAAACATCTGCCACAATATTATCACAAATATCATTAGAATTTAACACTTCCTCAGACTCATCCCCTTCAAGTATTGTGTCTAGTGCCATGAAACAAAAATCATCATGTTTCTTTTTAGTGTTAGCAACTAGAGCAAAATTTTCATCAGTCAGTTTTTCAGGTAAGCTACTCCAATCAACAAAACCTTGTGTAAGGAAGCTCTGTTGACTGGTCTCTGTAGGAGCAGAGGTTTGTGTAACTTGAGGTGCAGGTTGCACTAAAACCTTAGGACTTGGGGTTTGAACATACTATATCTGAGGAACAGTGGGTTGGACATACTGAACTGGAACAGTGGTTACAGGGTGTGCAAAATGAGCGGTGTTTTGCATGTGAGGAACAGGGGTATATTGGGAATAATGGACAGTGTTTTGTGTGTTTTGAGGTCTAGGACTTGGGTGTGTGATAACTGGACCATTTGTTTGATTCCTGCACTCCCTAGCAAAATGACCTAGCCTGTTACACTTCAAGCACTTAATCTTTGACTTATCCAACCCAACTTTAAACCCTCCATGAAACCCTTGAAATTTCCTACAAGTTCTTTTATAAAAACTTGCTGGTCCTAACACTCAACAATGCCAGTTGGTGTAACATGTCCATTTCTTCTAAATTAATTGGATCAAATGTTGAAGATCGTTTAGTTCAAAGGATAAGTTGTTAGAAACTTGGTTTTCCCCGTTTGCATCAAAAGCAAAATTAGGTGAGCAAGAATCAGAGTTAAAATTTCCACTAGATGTTATGTCAATAAAATGATCATAACTTTTTTACTTGCTACCACCAGAGGTTTCTTCTTAACCAAAATACTACCAAAAGCATAGTCATCAGCCACTTTTCCTGACTCTTGTAACTTTTTTTCTGATTAAGCTCTCTCTCATAACTAAGAAGCCTACCATAAAGCTGAGTCAAACCCATCTCTTTAAACCCAACAGAATTTCTGGTTACAAAGGCAATAGTGTCCCATTTATCTGGTAGTGATCTAAGAAATCGGCTATTCAACGTAGAATTTGCAAAATTAACATCTACCAGTTTTAACTCACTACTTAATAAACTAAACCTTTCAAATTGTTGAGTTAATGATTCTCCTTTCACATAACAAAATGTTTCGTACTGTTAGTTCAAAACTTCTCTGTTATTTTCAATAACTTCTTCAGTGCCACATTCTTTCAGAGCATCCCATAACTCCTTTTCACTGTTGCAATGCAATAGGCCAGCATAGATATCATTAGGCAAAGCAGTTGCCACGATGCTAAATGCCTTCCATCTAGCTCAATTTCCTGAAAATCTTGCACGGAATAATGTTCATGACTCTTTAGAACTTGAACTTTTGGGTCTTCGGCACTCGGTACCATCGGAACATGTGGTCCGAAGATAACCGATTTCCAACAACCCGTTGCTGTTGTGCAAGTGTGTGACCCATCTGACGTTGCCAGATGTTATACTCCGATTTGACAAGTATCAGAGGTTTGTACATGGTGACCAGTGTTGTGTGGATCTTGTGGATTTTGAGAATTCTATTTATAAACAAGTTTTTTCTAAAACTTTGAACGTAAATAAACTTTTACTATGTTTTCAATAGAAACGAACAGACGAATTAGTAGTGAAGGCTGAGCAATTTATATCAAATTGATTGTTAAATCAAATTTGAATGATCAAGCTCTGATACCAATTTTTAGGATCTGAGTTTGATATTGATGTGATTGTTTAGATGAAATCAATGTAAATGATAAATAACAATGAAACAGTGCAGTGGAATTGTGTAAGCTTCGAAATCACAACAATAGAAAGATTGTTTTCAATAACATGCTTTTGTAATTACAATCACGTAAGCATGCAATATACAAAACTCCCCCTCAGCCGAAGATCAGTCTCTTTATTCGTATAGAATGTGTGGAAGAAAAGTGATGGATAGAACAGTACATGCACTGTTCTATCTATAGTACATTTCAAACCACTAAGTATCTTAGGCTGACGTCACTATTAAAGTGACATTTAACAAACCAACAAACTCTATCCTCTGCTAGACCTAAACATTGTTACATTAATTACATAATAAACTTTGTTGAACAACAACTGCTTAGGTATCCTCTATTGGTCTTCAGCAGACCTTTGCTTCAACAACCTTTATACTTCATCAGAGTTTCTCTCTAGCAGACCTTTGCTTCCAGCAGAGCTTTGCCTTTAACAGATTTTGTAAACAGTCTTTAAGTATGAGCAAAGTTTAGAGCAGCCGATCTTCTAAGTATTAGTCTTAATGATTAGATGTTATAGATTGTTTTGGCTTTCCAATCATCTGTTCTTTTATAGGGTTCAATAGATCCAACAGTCAAGGATATTGAATGCCACTTCAAGATCCTTGAGATGATCCCCTGCTCTCTTGGACTTGACCACCATGTCGTCTATATATACTTCCATAGTGTCTCCAATCTGCTTTTTGAGCATCATGTTGACCAATCTTTGGTAGGTGGCACCTGCATTTCTTAGTCCAAAAGTCATTGCAATATAATAGTATATGCAAGTAGGAGTCATGAATGTTGTATCCTCTTGATTAGATGGTTCCATCTGAATTTGTTGGAATCCAGATGAAGCATCCATAAAGGTTAACAACTCATGTCCTGCTGTTGCATCCACCATGGAGTCAATGTGTGGTAGTGGGAAAGGAACCTACGCACATGCCTTATTCAGGTCTGTAAAATCGACACATACCCTCCACTTTCAGTTTTTCTTTTTAACAACCACTACATTGGCTAACCATCTTGGATACTTAACCTCTCTAATCATACCTGCCTTCGAGAGTTTGTCTACCTGCTCTTGGATGATAAGGTTCCTTTCAGGTACAAATTTTCTTCTTTTTTGATGAATTGGCCTGAAAGATTTATCAATTCCTAGTTTATGTGTTATAATATCTACAGATATACTTGTCATATCCTCGTGTTTCCAAACAAATGTAGTCTTTCTTCTTTTCAGGAAGGATATCAGATCCTGCTCGATACTGTCAAGGATCCCGGATCCTATGAAGACTTTGATTCTGGAGCCTGTAGATCTAGTATATATCTTGATGTATTGCTCTGCTGCCTCCAATACACTTCTTGGAGGTTGTTGTGATTGCTATACCGCCCTTGGTTTCGATGTCGGTTTCATTGAAGAGGTGTAACAATTCATGGCCTCTTGTTGATCGCTTTCTATCTTCACTACCCCCCAAGGTGCTGGTAGTTTTATACATTGGTGGTAGGTTGATGGGACAACTTTCATTTCGTGAATCCATGGCCTGCCAAGGATAACATTGCAACAAGATAAGCAGTCAATAATGCAAAATTTTTGTACAGAGTTTACCCCCTCAATATTGATTGGGAGCTTGATGTCCCCCAGCGGGTTTTTTGTCTCCCTGCTGAATCCCACAAAGACAGATGATCTTGGAATTATTTATGCTTATGGTATATTTATCTTTTTCAGGACATCAAGTTGTATAATGTTCAGAGAGCTTCCACCGTCGGCCATCAAGATGAGGATCCAGAATATCAACACGATCATCCTCATCAAAGGATATGACTTTCTACTGAGTTAAAGTGGAGGTCCTAATGGGCCTGTCTCCATTCTCCAACTTGGTTTATTTGGCATGACTCTTTGCCGCCAAGAACGAAGTTCCACAAATATCTGACCCTCCGAAAATAAAGTTTATGATTTGTGCATCTGGCGGGAGGTGGGGCAGCTTTTTCTAGAATATTTTCAAGATCCTGGATCCTTGACTTCTTCCTGCCCAGCAACTCTTTCAAGTGCCTCTTACTGAGGAGATAGCCAATTCTCTCCTTAAAGCTATGCATTCATCCGTTATATGCCCAAAGTCTTCGTGGTATGCACATCACTTAGACTTATCCTTGAAGGAGTTAGACTACTCATTCTTCTTCAGCCACCTAGCTTTTTCACCTAAGTTCTGCAAGGCAATCATCAATTCATTGTTATTAACAGAAAAGCAATATTAGATATTCGAGGATATTCTCCTCATCGCCATCTTGTTCGATTGCATGAACATTTTGATTATCAGGTTTGGAGTACTGCTTGGATCTGTTATTCTTGTAGAAGGATCCTTGCTTCTTGTCGTTGTACTCTTGTTTATTAGAACCAGTGATTTTATCTTGTATTCTTTTATCATCCTCTAATCGGATGAATCTCAAAGACCTATTTCTTACTTCGTCCAAGTTCCTGCATGGGGTCATGACAATGTCATCATAAAATGGAGAATCCTTTTGTAATCCCATTTTAAATGCCTCAACAGTAGTTGCAACATCTAGATTCGGGATTTCTAAGGATTCTCTACCAAATTTAGTGACATAATCCCTTAAGGATTCATCACAAGTCTGGGTTATCCTATACAAGTTACTAGGTAGCCTTTCAAAAGTTCTACCACATGAAAACTGATTATTGATTAACTAAATGAGAGAATGAAGTAATGGAGTAGGGAGGAAAACTTAGCAGCCATTCGAGTGCTGATCCAGTGAGTCTGGATCTGAAGACCTTACACAAGCAAGCTTCTTTTAACCTTTCGGAATGGGGTTTATCTCCATTATCTCCCGGTATTGAGCCATGTGTTCCTCTAGATCAGTTATTCCGTCGTACAACTTCATTTTTGGTATCTGGAAGCGTTTTGGAATCTCTGCCTGGCATATGGGTGGTGCAAAGCAAGACACCTTATGACTTCCATCTGGAATTTCATGAATAGGTTTAACTATCCCTGGAATGCTGGATATCATATCCTTGAGCTTCTGTAGCTCCCTGGCCATGGCCTGACTGATTCCTGCATCCTGCATGAAACCATAGTTAGTATCCAAAAAGGTGTTATTAGAATTGTTACCTCCCGTTTGACTCAAAGGTAGTATTGCAGAAGTGTATTGAGGATAAGAGATGTCTGCTGTCACAGTAGGGCCTGATGAAGCAATAGTTTTCATTGGGATGAAGTCCCCATCATGGACTTTAGAATTTATAAGTGATTGGCTCCTTGAGGATCATTGATCCTCAAAGATGTTGGATCCAGGATACATTGGTGTTGAGGGCCTTGATGGCTAATCAATGGATCCTTGAATCCGAGTTAAGGATCCTTGATGCTGAAAGTAGGATCCTTGAGGCTGGTACATTCCCTATGATCCTCTCGGTTCGTAGAAGGATCCTTGAGGTTGGGTCATTGCTAGTAATCCATGATGAAGGTTGGAGGATCCTTGAAACCGGATATTAGATCCCTAGAATGCTGGATTGTTGATGATGGAGTAGCAAAATCCAATGACCTAGGCATCAGTGGAGACTAATCTTCTACCTGTCTCTTTTGTTTCTTGATTTCATCAATTTCTCGAAGGATTCTCTGGTTAGGTTTGTCTTGCTGCTCCATGTACACTTTCATCTGCAACATCAAAACAAAAATATCATTGTTAGTAGTCGTGGAGGAAGAAACAGCATAGGTTTTTGATCCTTTGAAAACGGATGATATCTTCTTCTAAACATTATCAGCATTCTTCTGGAATGTTGGGGGATTGGGAGGCAAAGGCATAGTGGTTTAAGATGAGGTAACCGCTGCCATTGCACTTGAAGTAGCTTTCCCCTGAGAGGCCATGAAATTGATGGAAATGAATAAAAAATTTTAAAATTGAAGCACGACTTGCCCCACGGTGGGTGCCAAATTGTTTGGTTCAAAAATCGGTTTAAGGATAATGTAACCAAATCTTGGTTGTGAGGTTGAGTGCTTAAGTGTATAACCAACAATGTAAATGATTGTAAAACGAAAATGAGAGTGAACACCGAGATTTGTACGAGGAAAAAGCCCTTGATCCTTGATAGATCCCCGGCACAAAAAACCCCGGGTGATGGAAACTACCGATCACCAAATGTATAACAGAAATAAGTAATGATCCAAGTAGAACTTCGGAAGACAATGAGCTCAATACAATGCTTTCTAGTGTGTGGTTTGCGAGAGTGTATCAGAGTAATGTGTGTTGTATCATATCTTCATCCCCTAAAATGAGCTCCTTATCCCCTTTAAAACTAGAAACTATAACATAACAAACAAAGCGAAAATGTTGCAAGTATCCCCACGTTCTCCATACGGCTACACTCTTCCATACACGTGCAAATAGAGAGCATATTCCCCGAAGTATCAGCATTGACCTAGTCCAATTCGTTATATTCCTATGACAAGTATTCAAACAAAGGATACAATTGTTAGTAAATATAAATAATAATAATAATAATAATAATAATAATAATAATAATAAGGATCCGTGATCCACAGACTTCCTACACCAACTGTTAAGGATCAGTGATTCAGGCCCAATCTAAGGATATATGATCCATAATATTAAAATAAACCCATAACAAGAACAACTCCTAATTTTAAGGATATGACCTGGACTCAACATCATGGAAAGCTCTTAACATTTGAAAGAGAGCTTGTCGAGAAAAAAGAAGCTCTAGGAAACTAGAAAAGTGTCCGATGATTTTGTCTTTGGCAACACCACACTACTTAGTCAAGAAGGATCATCATCAAGAATATCAAATGATCAGGGCCATGACCGTTATATTGATATATCAACTGGAATCAATTCTGATCAATATTCCTCAAAATGTGCCTTCACAACAAATGATGACGGTCATAATTATGATAATCATTCTTTTGTTCTCGATGGTCTGAAGCATATTGATCCTACTGACCTTAATTAGATGGATATTTTTCACCAAATGGCACTACTTAGTCTTAGAGCAAACACCTTCATAAAAGACTAGTAAAAAATATCCAGGATTAAATGGCAGGTCAAGGGTAAGGTTGAATAAGTCAAAGATAAAATGTTTCAAATGTAACAAATTAGGTCATTTTGCTAGAGAGTAAGTCAAACAAATAACTCTGCACCTATGATAACATATCCAAACCAAAGACCTTAATCAAACAATCAACAACATTTTTATCAACATACCCCTGGATCAAGTGCACAAAACACTGCTTATTTTGCAACAAACATGAACCCTATGTATGTGCAATATATTCATGCGACACCTGTTCCTCAGGTCCAATATATTCAAATGTTCGTTACACATGTTCAAGCACATGCAGCTACTCCTGCACCTGCAACAAAGCTTTTTCACATAAGGCTTTGTTGATTGGAGTAGCTTACCAGAGGACTTAACTTATGATAATTTTGCTCTTTTGGCAAAAGAAAATGATGAACATGTAATTTTTTGTTTATGGCACTTGAATGTAATTAAGATGAAGCTGGTCAAGAAAAGGAAAAGACTGTTGGTGAAAATGTAGAAAACCTAGAGCAAACAACTACTTGTGGATAGGGCCATGCAGAAAGAATGGTAGAAGATCATCCCAAAAGTTCCACTGATTGTCCTCATGATTGTGTAGAAGAAACTGCTATCAAGGTATCACCTCCTATTCTTAAAGAATTATGTTTAGACAAATGCATCATTTCATTTGTAAACATCAAAGAGGTCAATGAAAACCTTAGGGAAAAGTTCCAAGTTAGTGAAACTGTACTTAAAAAACTAAATGAGATTTTAAAACTAGACTAACTAAAAAGGACCAAGAAAACGAAATGTTCCAAATGTTCCTGGAAATTATTGCTCCCAGTGGACCATTTGTATCTATATGCATCAGACAGCTGTTTCAAAGCATCAAATATCAAAGACCAGATCCAAATTATGATAGAAAAGTATCAAACTTGCAAAAATGAGCTTGAATCTATCCAAATCAATTATGAAAAAAGTCATGTGCTAGATTTGAGATGCTTATTAACAAACAAACAAACAAACAAATAAACAAACAAACAAAGAGCATTCTGAAATTTGGAATTGGATACAAAGAATCTGAAAACAAAAATTCCAAAGAAAATGAAAACATTGATTCTAAATTGGTTGAAGTAATCCCAACCAACTAAGTTGGCAAACAAGTAAAAATCACTGGTCCTGATGGTAGAAATATCATCCTTGAAAGACCATCAGATCCATAACTAAGTCATGAAAAGGAGAAATATGAATTTAAACCCACTTGGTTTGATGAATGCGATGTGCTTAAAACTTCAAACTAGTTGATTTCACAAACCCGGATGGCCTCAACCACCAAAGGTAAAAGTCATTCCTATGACCTACTCTCAAACAGATGCTCAAACATCTATTTCAGAAAAGAAAGAGAAGTGTAACAAGAAAAACAAGACCACAAATATGTATTATGACTTCTATGAAAAAACAAATCATATAGCTAAATATTGTTTTCACTTAAAAGAATATGATATAAACAGAGGAAAAAAACATGTGTGAGACAAAATCTGAGTGCACCATATGTGGCAAAAACAAATCATGTGGCTCAACAGTGCTTCTATCTCAAGCCATATGACATCAAAAGAAATTAGGTCAAGGATAAGGCATATGTTGGTCAAGGAATTGGTTTTACCAAAAGAAAACCATAATCAACTCAAAAGAATTTGAGCCTGTCCAAACAGCTATCACACAAACTTTGAACCAACACCATGTTCACATGGAAGTTCAAGTTACAGATGCTGCGCCTTCAAATATGTATCCAAGAGGGTATGGGAAACGAGCATATCATAGAACACTTATGGGTATGATGAGACGGTCAAATGCCCCAAAAACCAAGAGCAAACAGATACCCTCATGGATCAACTCATTGAGAAAAGTCAACCATCTGTTGATTCAAGTACTGGTATTTAAGCACTTGCAAAAAGTCAACAACTGATGGAAATGGTTCAAAATTTGATTATCGCAAAAGATCCTTCTCAAGAAGTTAATGTGTAAATGGTTCAAAAATTTTATTTTAAATCATTAAGAGATTTTTCAAAAATCACCAAAAACAAAAACTCTGCTAAAAGAGTAAACCACTATTTTAGTGGTTCAAAAGTCTGTATGGCCATTATCAAAACCAACGTTTGCAAGACCCAGCCATTGTTTTGCACAAAAAAATGTTTTTAAACCCAACAATGGTACGTATCAACCATTATTTTATATCTTGACATCTGTTGATAATAAACATAGTTTTCAAAGTATAAAATAGACATTTGCCAAACAGCTGTCATATTACTACAACAAAGTGTTGTCTTAGTGGGGTCAAGTCTCTAATAAATAGACCTTCGATAAATAGAGTTTTGTTTTAACAAATAGAGGTTTGCCACATCACTCAGAAAGTAAGTGTTGGCCATGTCATCCCCACTGTTACATAAACCCTATAAAAACCCTAAATTGCATAGGTATTTATTTTATTGTTAACATAATTACCACATTCATCGCATACAATCAAAAAGATCATAATCTCAAAAGATTTTCTGAAAGATATTTCATCATGATCCACTCTCTCAATCTAAGAAGTTCATATGTTCAAAGGATTTTCTGTAGATCCCGAGGGATCATAGTGATAGATTGATGAACACACAAACACCTATTGATTATGTGTTTGAGTGTGTAAACTAAGAAAAACAAGATGAAAGTCAAGGATCTTGGAAACAAGTGTGAATCACCAACAGTAGTATGTAATCTCATATAATTTAAGAGTAACAAGATCCTAGATATTCAGCTTTAGCACAATAATCAAAGACACAAATGACTGAAAAACACCAAGAAACACACACTAGTCCAAGAAGCTTGGAAACTCTAGTGTGTGATATTCATATATATATCTATAGTAATTGGCTAACCTACGCATTTATAAATAAGTAGATTATTAAATACGTCGCCATTAATACAAAACCCTAATCAATATTTACACTTTGATCCCCCAAACTATTAGAAACGTTAACAAATAGTCCTAACTTGTATTTCTCATATACCGATGGTCTAATTTGATCTAACAATATCCCCTAGACCGTTGAGTACATGAAAGTCTTCATTCTTCATCCTGGACTTTGGGGTTTGAAGAGGAGTCCTCAGCATCCTCGGTTACCGATTGAATATCGATAGCTTCACCATTGGTTCTGGGTTTTCTTCAGCAACTTCATTTGTAGATGAAGTTGGATTTGTGATTTATTAAACTTCGGATTCTGTTGGAGAAGATTTTCCTGTTGGAATTAGCGTCTTTGATGGTGAAGCAACAGCATACTCAGCTTCTTTATGCTTTTTGGCTTTCTCAAGTTCCTTTCTTTCTTCGATTCGATGAACGGCCTAAAACATTTTCTTCTTTCTTTCTCTTACCCTCTCCTTGGCTCTTTGAAATAGCATCCCTTCTTCTTAATATTTGTTTCCAGTACTTGAACCCGTACAGTTTGTTCAAGTCTGATAAGCAGAGCAAAAAGGCATCCATCAAATAAAAAATTACGATATCAGTGTTTTGGTTGATCATGGCTTCTCCAGTTTTGCCATCATAAAACCATACTTTGAACTTTGTTAGCATGACTGGGTACTCAGGTGGAATCTTTACTCTGGTAACCACTTTGGCTGGATCAATAGCCCATGTAACTTTTCCTTTTCCTGTGATTTGATCTATGGTGGTTTTGGAGACCCTTCTTCTTGGATGTTGAGGCTTGAAAACATTGAAGCCTCTTAAACATTCATGCATCCGGAGTCTCTTAAAACAAGTGTCGGGTGCTGGTGTTGTTAGGTTTAACTGATCTAATTTTCCCAACTAACGAGCATCCCATGTTGGGAGAGATTCTTGCTCATTTTGAAAATGTTAAATCACACCACCCTTTCTTTTCACGATTAACATTACCTTCAAAATGAGTTACTTCCACCCGATTATCTTATCTAATTCATCGATTTTGTGAACCTTAATTATTTGGTGGAAGTGGAAGTCTCTCTTTCCTTTCTAAACCATTTTGGGTGCTCGGGTGATACCACTTCACTGTCTTTAGCATCGTATACAAAATATTCTTCAAGCCCCCATTCCACAAACCTATGTGGCATCTTGTCTTTATCAACTTCCTCTTCTTTACTCTCTCCTCCTAACTCATCATCCACAGTCATTCCTACCCGCTTTTTGTTTATAGCCACTCCTCTCCCTTAAGCTTCTCTGCTTCTTTCTTGAATTTATCAAATTAAAGAGATCTTCATAATTGTACTTGGATCCAAGCTAGCTATGTTATATGTTTCTTGAAGCATCTCATACATCTTCATCATGCTCATATATTGAAATCTTAGAAACTTGGTCTGTTCAGTGACTAAGTTATGAAGCTCTCAGTTCTTTTTCTTCAATTCTTTGTACTTTTCTCTTAACATAGTAGTGTCCTTAACCTGGTTCTTTAGCAAGCAAAACTCATTGATGGGAAAGGAACCGATTTCTCTTGATAATCTATCAAATAAATCTTGAAATGGTCTTGATCTTTTGGGAGGATGAGGTCGAGCTGATGATCCAGATTTTGGTTGAGCTTCTTTTGAAGAGCCTTCACTTGTTTTTCACTTCTTTTATGGATGACGTTGACTAGTTTGGATCAACTCAAAGGTCGTCAACGAAGGCGTTTAATTGTTCTTCTTTAGTGACCACAACGGGCCTTTCTGATTCTGACATTTGAGCCCCTCTCAATCCCTTCGCTCTCTCCTCCATTTCTCGAAGAGCGTGAAGATTTTACATTCTTTCTATTACTTCAACGGTTCTGCCTGCCCTTATATTGTCTCCCATAATCCTTTTAGGATTAGTGTCACTCTTTTTACTCTCTTGGATCCCCCATCTTCAGTTATCTTCTTTTCTTTCGCTTTTCACTTAGCAGCTTCTTGGGGATCCATTTCAGCTTCTTGTTCTAGATTAGCTCTCTGTTGGTCTTAGTGGCTCTTACACGGTCTCTATACTTCTTATAAGCCTCATGAACAATTGGATATCTTTCTTTTTGTACATCCATTAAACAATATCACTCAATCATCAGTTAACAGCTCAGTAGACTTCTGAGCTACGGGAAGTTGAAAGTTGTATCTATCTCCATCATTAGGAAGCTCAGGATGTTGGTCATTTATAAGAATTTGCACAAATTTGGGATATATTGCCCATCTTGATTTCTTGTTGTTGGAGTTGTCGACCATATACTATAGAACATCATACCAAAAACGTTGAAAGCTTCTTTGGTGCAGATCTTGAGCATTACTACTGACCATTCTAGATGTAGACCATCATAACCACCTTGTCGATGGTACATGCCTAGAGCAAATACGTGGCAGATAAATCTCTAGTCTTTTGTTGGTCATTTTCTTCTTGATTTCATTTTGACTTTTAAAATCTCCATCGTACTTCATCATTTTATAACTATCGAGAATGTCTTCTTTCTTCATTCTCATTGGATCGCTTAGCTTATCTTGAAGTTTCAGCACACTTCTGACCCTTGCTTCAGTAATATAAACTAGCTTGATTCGAACAGTCTCTAAGAAGGTTTTCTCTTTGTTTATTGTTGACACTTTTGTAGAGGCCCAGAATTCACCGATGTGAGTACTGTAAATGATGAGGTTTTCTTGGACAACAAATTCTGATCTTGCATCTTTGGGGACAATCCATCACGTCTTCGAATTCCGGCTTGGGTGGATCCAGGACTATTGTAGGTCTGGATCGGTTCACCGAAGAACACAAGCTATGCGTTTAATTTGGTTTAATATGCGGAATCCATTAAACCAAACCGTAATCGAGACACCAAATTGTAAATAATCAACGCTTATTACGTTCTAACGACAACCGGACAGAGTTTCGACATCTACGTTACAAATTCAGCCTTTTCTAGATCGGAACCATTGAAGATCTCGAAGTTTATGTTCTTGTGCGGAGTGATGTCTTTGTACGAAGTTGTATCTTCTAATATTTATAGTTGCCTCACTTCGTATGAATGTATGCATCCAAGTTCGTGTGATCTTGATCATCAAATGTTGGCTTCGTGCGATCTGTCTAAATCTTTACTTCGTATGTATGTTATACATCTGAGAATTTTACTTTCCATGCACTTTGATGACCTTATGATGATGCAATGATATGATGTCATCATGTAGAATGATGACATCATGTCTGATCATTCTCGCTCTCTACGCGTCGTGCCGTACCGAAACCTAACCTGACCTAAACAATTCTAACACAACCTAGCAAAACCTCTGTCCGGTGTGATTCAGACTCAAGACATTTGACTTTACACGTACAATTAGATTTCTACCTATGGCCACACGGATAGTGCACTAACAATTATCGATTGATTGTGCTTTCTAGTTCCATCCCAAGCTAGAGGAGCTTCCATTCTAAAACGTAACAAACAAACTATGACATCCCGGGTTTTTCAGACAACTTAAACGTAATACTTGTCGAGTGAATTATATGCTAAGTATTAAACGTGTACGAGTTAATGAATACGTGATGTGTGATTGTGTGATTGTTTTAGTTACAAAATATATGTATATATAATAAATATGTACACGAACCGAACCGCGACATAAACACAAACCGAACTCCTTGTGACTCTAGGAAACCTTAAACCCAAGTCTTCGGCCGCGAGATTTAGACCTTAAACCTTAAGCCATTCTCGGCCAAGTGCAAACCAAACCAACCCAAACATATCTCGGCCGCAAGATCAAACCCAAACCGACCCACCCTAGTTCCTCGGCCACGAATTCAAATCCAAACCGTAACCCTATCTCTCCTTGCGCTATATATACACACACCCATGCATGCTTTTTCACAACTCCGAAACCCTAACAAGCAAAACAGCCGTCGGCTGCCTTACTCTTGCTTTCCTCTCGGTCGCAGCAGCAGCAGCCCTCGCCATCTTCATCTCCCGATCGCGAACAGCCGATCCTTCATCCCTTCAATCGCAAGCAGCCCATCTCTTCCACTTATTCACTTCCTCAATCACAAAACAGCCTACTACTTCTTCTCAGCCGCGAATAACCTCCTTTCTCGGTCACGGATCTTCTCGGTTGCAAGCAATCTTTGATCACCGGTCCCTCATCGTACTCACGGTTCGTTTACCTTGTTATTAAAGATTAGAATTTGTCATATGCTACAAGATAATATTCGGATATATGTGCTTGAATGATTAATCGGTTTGTTTTCGGATTATATGTGTTTGAAAGTAAGCGGCTGAATTATCATTGTTTACATGAATGATTGTTTGCGGAACTTATAAGTTTGCGAGTATGTTTTGTTTATAAAAACTAGAGATGTTGATTAGGGTTTGCATGGATATGTTATAGGTATTGATCTATGATTAGAAAACCGGTTCATGATCGCCTAGGTTAATAATAGGAACGGTTTATGCGAATCTATGATAATAATATGCTGAAACAGATTGCTGAGTAATAGTTACAGCCGACTTCATCTGGCTGTAACTCGGTCATTAGTTGTCGAAAAACGGATTTTCTGATGTCTAGAACGTAGAGATTTGAATAACGAATCTAAGGGCGCTGGATTCATAATTTTCTGAAGTCGTTTGATATTTTTAAAGGGCCAAATAAGTTCAGTAACTAAAGCTGTGAAAATTCTGAAATTTTATTGGTTGTTTATCAAGTTGGATTTTATAATCAGTAGGGAGTTGAGTCATCAATTTTGTACAGCAACTAGGTATGTAAATTTCCGGGCAACTCCAACTGGAATTTTGTTAATTGGACGATCAGTAATTTTTAAATAAATTCTTCCGTGGACTGCAGTCAGAAAGCGACGAATCCGATTGCAGCCTAGTATATTAATATTCATGGTTAAATGGTAAAGATTTAGGACTTGGAAAATTTATATAAATTTCTACAGTATAAATGGCACCTGCTGTAAAAATATTGGAATTTTTGGAACGTTGGAACTATTTTATAAAAATCCTAGAAAACAGCTGAATTATGAGTGTTAAGCTGAAATTTGATAACTTGTGATTGTGTGCACCAAATTGTGGCATGGATTGGTTTATGTTTATGATAAGTTGCTTTGATCACTAGGTTCACATGAGGATACTTGCATGCATGTTTGAGTGTTAGATATGTTGTTTGTGTGTATCACTTTGTGCGTAAATTAAGTGTAGAACTTGTATTGGTGTGATCACACACTGACTTGAAATCAATTGGTTTGTTAGGACGCAATTAGCGGTCCCATCCTTTACAACTTCTTTGCTACACTAACCGAGCAAATAAAGGTGAGTTCACGGCCCCTAACTTTATCCGGTTTTTAAACAACAGGGGGAGAAACATGTATACACTCTTCAAACTCAATCTCTTTACGTTATACGAATTTAACGTCACATAACTATTCGGTAACTAAGTTAATGTTAATGTAATGTTATGGTCACTAAGCAGCTTTATCACTTAAGTCCTCGTCAATCTCTCGGATCGTTAGTATTGGGTTTAATAGCGGGGGAGGTATAAGTAGTACTACTGGGCCCGACAAGCCCCATCCGAGCTAGTCGCGCTAGCCGACCGGGTATGGTCAACGGGTGAATAGTTCAGCCTAACTTCGCCATGGTCAGTGATAGGCCTGCCAACACGGAGGCACAACAGTCAGCTTCGATCGCGAACACTTACGTGACATAACTTTAGGCTAGCTACCTATATATGTTAACATTGAACTTAATTACGAAACAACTATATTATCCCGGGTTGAGGATAATGGAAACAACAACTTATTATTCCTGGATGGAATAATGGAAACAACGACTATATTATCCTGGGTTGAGGATAATGGAAGCAACAACTTATTATTCCGGGATTGGAATAATGGAACCAACACGTTATCCCAGGTTAGGGATAACGGGGAAAACAAACTATAACCGAACAAACAAATTTATGAAAACCTGTGAACTCACTCATCTTTAATGTTGACACTTGTTTCTTTACATGTTTCTCAGGACGCTAGGAGCTCTAGGTGCACGCACATGCATTGAACAAGGTATCTTTTATCAAGTCTTATTTATAAATATTGTTTTGGGGGTTTTTCATTTGTTTTGGCGTTCGTGTTGGCGCCCGCTTCACTACTTATTTATGCTTCCGCTCAACTTTAAAAAGTGATGCTTCCGCTAAATATTGGTAACTAATCAAGACAATATAAAATCTACGACAAATGATTTTTGAAAACGTATTATCAAATCATATAGAGTCGTTCGACGTACTAGTGTTTCAGATTCTGGTTTGTTCACACGCCTCGCGGTAAAACTCCGCAAGTGGAAATTGAGGGTGTGACAGATTGGTATCAGAGCCACTAGCTATAGAGAACCAGGTTTGCATTAGAAGTAGACCTAAACTATAGCTGAATACACGACACTAGACGTAGTTTGGCACCGAACTGTTATATCTTGTTATGCGATATACCACAACTATGTTATGTGAAATATGAATGCATAATTGGAACGAATGCAACTCGTAACTAACTACACAACCTAAAGGCAATGTCATCATCATCCTCGTCATCATCCGACAAACTTACGCAACCAAGGGCGCCAGGAAAGGCACCTATAGTGGAACCCTTACCATCTTATGGCGTGGAGACACGCTCAGCTGCTAGGAAAAGACTCGCTCTAGGGGAGGAGTCGTCCTCACGCTCGACCATCGCTGTGACGGTCGAACCGGTTAACTCGTTAGAAGTAGGGAACGACCTATAGAGATATGATAAGAACGCAACAAGAACAACTAGAAAGAATGCATGAAACCATCCTCGCACAAGGATGGATGATCCGACAACTGACAGGTAAAACGGAGTCGCTCGAGGAAGAGCAGCATACGAGTAAGATAGCTCGTAACACCTTAGCCAGAGACCTTCGTGCTAAGCAGCTAAGGGCTGACTGGCTAGAGGACAGAGTTCTTGAGTCTAGCTGGGGAATTCAAGAACTAGAACAAAATCAAGCACCTGCACCCGCACCGGCCCCTCCAGTACCGGTAGAGGAGGATCCAGAGGAGGAAGACCCAGCTGTGGAAGCTGGAAACGCCGCGGAGGATGACGGCAACGATAGCGATTTGGGGGATGGAGACGTAGAAGACTGACACGTCTCGCTTATTTTATTTACTTTCCTTCAGTCTATGATCTAAAATGGCAACTGGACGTCGCGGAAATCTCAACATGACGCCTTAAGAATTAGCCACAATGATCCAAGAACACGTGAATGCTGCTCTGGCAGGTGTTCAAAACCCACCAGTAGCAGGAGGGGTTTTAACCCCTACAAGATGTTCCTCGACGCGAAACCAAGCAAATTCTCGGGGGCAGAAGGACCCATTGGACTGGTCCGCTGGATCGAAAAATCTGAATCCGTATTTGAAATGTGCAACTGTCTAGAGGCCAACAAGGTCAAGTACGCAGCCTCAACACTGGAAGATGGGGCACTGACATGGTGGAATGCACAAGTCCAAACGCGTGGACTTATAGCTGCAAATGCAATGGCCTGGGCCGAGTTCAAGGCCCTAATCAAAGAGGAGTACTGTCCACGAGACAGAGTGCAACAGTTGGAGCAAGCCTTATGGAACGACAAGATGGTGGGATCGGAAATTGAAGCTTACACCGCAAAACACCATGACTTGGTATTTCTATGTCCCGATTTGGCCAACACTGTGGAGAAAAGACTCGAGTTCTATCTTGGGGGTCTGGTTCCGGAGATTCAGGGTATGGTAATGGCTAGTAACCCTGCAACTGAACATCAAGCAATCCGATTGGCTCACAAACTCACCGATAAGGCGGTGGAACAAAAGAAGCTGCCAGCACGGGGTACAACTGAAGTTGCCCCGGATAACAAAAGAAAGTTTGAAGACTCGTCTGCTCGACAGTCTTCATCATCCCAGCCGCAGCAGGGGAACCAGAAACGGTTCAATCATTACAACAGTCACCGGGGTCACCAAAATCAGCCCGTCAACAACAACAACAACCAGAACGCAAGCGGCTATGCAGGTCGAAAGCCGCAGTGCAACCGCTGTAATCTCCATCATAACGGCCCTTGTGCCAGAAATCGCTGCCAACGATGTGGCAAGGTGGGACATGCGGCAAAGGATTGTCGTGGGGAAATCATGTCCCGACAAAATCAAAATCAACCCCAGGGTCAGCCACAGGGTATTAACCGGGGATGCTATCAGTGTGGTAGCACTGCTCACTTCAAAAGAGACTGCCCACAGCTACGTAACAACAACAATAATGGTGAAAACAACCACAACCACAATAACCACAACAACAATAATGGGAACGGTGGCACAGGAGGTGCCAAAGGTCGTGCATTTACATTGGGCCGCGGAGAGGCCAGAAACGACACGAACGTGGTCACCGGTAAGTTTCCCCTTAATGAACATTTTGCTACTGTGCTTTTTGATACGGGTGCGGATATGAGCTTTATATCTGAGTCTTTTAGGAATAACCTAAATCTCACGCCTAAACCATTAGAGACCCCTTATGTTATAGAATTAGCCGATGGTAATTCTGTAGATGTGACCCATATAGTATCCGGCTGTCAACTCAAACTCGCGGGTCACACTTTTACCATTGATCTGATGACAACTACCCTGGGTAGTTTTGACGTGGTAGTCGGAATGGACTGGCTATCCGACGTCCGGGCTGAAGTTCTCTGCTTCGAAAAATCTATCCGTATTCCGCTCTCTAACGACGAAATCCTGACGGTACAAGGCGATAAGGCAAGCGCCGTCACCAACATCATCTCATATATGCAAGCGCAGAAGTATCTTCGGAGAAAGAACTCCTTCGCTTTACTCGCACTGATTACCGAACAGCCTAAGGACGAGAAACGCATAGAAGACATCCCTGTCGTCCGTGATTTTTCCGATGTATTCCCAGAGGAATTACCTAGTCTTCCACCCCATCGACAATTGGAGTTTGAAATCGAATTGGCGAATAATGCAACTCCTATCGCCAAGGCTCCATACCGCCTAGCTCCAGCCGAGCTGCAGGAGCTGTCTACCCAACTTCAGGAACTACTAGAGAAAGGGTTTATCCGACCAAGCGTTTCGCCATGGGGAGCTCCAGTCCTTTTTGTCAAGAAGAAGGACGGGACTTTCCGCATGTGCATCGACTACAGGGAACTCAACAAGGTTACTGTCAAGAACCGATACCCGTTACCTCGCATCGACGATCTCTTCGACCAACTTCAAGGGTCAAGTTACTACTCCAAGATCGATTTACGGTCCGGTTACCACCAGCTACGCGTCAGGGAGGAGGATATCGCCAAGACGGCATTTCGCATTCGGTATGGCCATTACGAGTTCTTGGTCATGCCCTTCGGTCTCACCAACGCACCTGTGGTGTTCATGGACCTCATGAACCGCGTGTGTAAACCATACCTCGACAAATTTGTCATTGTGTTCATCGATGACATACTCATCTACTCCAAAAGTGAAGAAGAACATGCTGAACATCTACGATTACTGCTAGGATTACTCCAACAGGAAAAGCTATATGCCAAGCTTTCGAAGTGTGATTTCTGGATTCGGGAAGTTCAGTTTCTCGGGCATATCGTGAATGAAAGGGGAATCCACGTGGACCCTGCCAAGATTGAAGCTATCAAAAACTGGGAAGCACCCAAGACACCGACGGAGATCCACCAATTTTTGGGATTGGCTGGTTACTACAGACGTTTCATCGAGGGATTTTCAAAGATCGCACAACCGCTTACTACCCTCACCCAGAAAGGTATCAAGTATACTTGGGGTGACAAGCAAGAAGCAGCATTTCAATTGCTAAAACAGAAACTTTGCAGTGCACCCATTCTGTCCTTGCCGGAAGGGACAGATGACTTTGTAGTATATTGTGATGCTTCCATTCAGGGATTGGGATGCGTACTCATGCAACGCGATATGGTCATCGCGTATGCGTCGCGACAACTGAAGGTTCACGAGAAAAACTACACGACGCATGACCTGGAATTGGGAGCAGTAGTGTTTGCACTTAAGATTTGGAGACACTACCTCTATGGAACGAAGTGCACAATCTTTACGGACCACAAGAGCCTCCAACACATCTTTGATCAGAAGGAGTTGAACATGCGACAGCGTCGCTGGGTCGAACTCTTGAACGATTATGAGTGTGCCATTCGGTATCACCCGGGTAAAGCTAACGTGGTAGCTAATGCCCTCAGTAGGAAGGAACACTTGAAACCACGTCGTGCACGAGCATTACAACTCACTATTCATTCGGGGCTACCCGAACAAATACGCGACGCCCAGTTAGAAGCAGTTAAGGAGGAAAACATCAAAGCCGAATCGGTGGGAAAAATGGGACGCGATTGGGAAGTAAAACCCAATGGAGCCCGGTATTTCATGAATCGCATATGGGTACCTCTCTACGGAAACCTCAGAGAGCTAGTCATGGACGAAGCTCACAAATCCCGATACTCTGTCCATCCGGGTTCGGATAAGATGTATCAAGACCTTAAAGCTGCGTATTGGTGGCCCAACATGAAAGCCGATATAGCCACCTACGTGAGTAAATGTTTGACTTGTGCAAAAGTCAAGGTGGAGTATCAAAAGCCATCGGGGCTACTCCAACAACCTGAGATCCCAGTGTGGAAATGGGATCAGATCTCGATGGATTTCATCACTAAACTCCCGCGAACTTTGGGTGGTTGCGATACCATCTGGGTAATTGTGGATCGTTTAACTAAGTCCGCACACTTCCTAGCTATTAAAGAAACAGATAAGATGGAGAAGTTGACTCGCATCTACATTAAGGAAGTAGTTTCTCGGCACGGAGTGCCAACATCCATCATCTCAGACAAAGATGCTCGCTTCACGTCCAACTTCTGGCAGTCACTCCAGAAAGCGTTGGGAACACGCTTGGATATGAGCACAGCCTATCACCCCCAGACTGATGGTCAAAGTGAAAGGACCATACAAACCTTGGAAGACATGCTTAGGGCATGCGTCATAGACTTCGGAAATAGTTGGGAAATCCACCTGCCTCTAGTAGAATTCTCATATGACAACAGCTATCATACGAGTATTTCGGCAGCACCGTTTGAGGCATTATACGGTCGTAAATGTAGATCACCGGTCTGCTGGGCAGAAGTCGGTGACAGTCAACTCACAGGCCCTGAGTTAATACTTGAGGCTACTGAAAAGATTGTACAAATCAGAAACCGCATGGCGGCGGCACGAGATCGACAGAAAAGCTACGCTGATCAACGATGCAAACCGCTCGAATTTCAAGTAGGCGATCGCGTCCTACTAAAGGTGTCAGCCTGGAAGGGTGTAATCCGCTTTGGGAAACGGGGCAAACTTAACCCACGGTACGTAGGCCCGTTTGTAATCTTGAAACGTATTGGACCCGTAGCTTATCAATTAGACCTTCCTGCCGAACTCAGTGGAGTTCACAACGTATTTCACGTGTCAAATCTGAAGAAGTGTCTAGCAGATGAAACTCTAGTCATTCCATTGGATGAGATCCAAGTGGATGAACAACTACACTTTGTGGAACAGCCTATCGAGATCATGGATCGTGAGATCAAGACTCGAAGGCATAGCAAGATTCCGATCGTTAAGGTTCGTTGGGACTCTAAGCGTGGACCGGAGTTCACGTGGGAAAAAGAGGACCAAAGGAAAAGCAAATACCCACACCTCTTCGCAACTGAGCAGCAAACTAACGATACCAGTAACTAAATTTTCGGGACGAAAATTCTTTCAACATGGGGATGATGTAACAACCTGGAAATTTCTCATACTTTTGCGTACTATTGTTAACTAAGTCCTTGTGCATGGCACTTGGGAATCTTTGTGCATGGCACTTGGGAACTTCTTGTAACTTCGCGTACCATCATAAACGAACTAACTCTTTGTGCGTGGCACTCTAAACATGTACGCTACATTCTAAACCGCGTTTACTCAATTTTCGGGACGAAAATTCTTTCAACATGGGGATAATGTGACATCCCGGGTTTTTCGGACAACTTAAACGTAATACTTGTCGAGTGAATTATATGCTAAGTATTAAACGTGTACGAGTTAATGAATACGTGATGTGTGATTGTGTGATTGTTTTAGTTACAAAATATATGTATATATAATAAATATGTACACGAACCGAACCGCGACACAAACACAAACCGAACTCCTTGTGACTCTAGGAAACCTTAAACCCAAGTCTTCGGCCGCGAGATTTAGACCTTAAACCTTAAGCCATTCTCGGCCAAGTGCAAACCAAACCAACCCAAACATATCTCGGCCGCAAGATCAAACCCAAACCGACCCACCCTAGTTCCTCGGCCACGAATTCAAATCCAAACCGTAACCCTATCTCTCCTTGCGCTATATATACACACACCCATGCATGCTTTTTCACAACTCCAAAACCCTAACAAGCAAAACAGCCGTCGGCTGCCTTACTCTTGCTTTCCTCTCGGTCGCAGCAGCAGCAGCCCTCGCCATCTTCATCTCCCGATCGCGAACAGCCGATCCTTCATCCCTTCAATCGCAAGCAGCCCATCTCTTCCACTTGTTCACTTCCTCAATCACAAAACAGCCTACTACTTCTTCTCAGCCGCGAATAACCTCCTTTCTCGGTCACGGATCTTCTCGGTTGCAAGCAATCTTTGATCACCGGTCCCTCATCGTACTCACGGTTCGTTTACCTTGTTATTAAAAGATTAGAATTTGTCATATGCTACAAGATAATATTCGGATATATGTGCTTGAATGATTAATCGGTTTGTTTTCGGATTATATGTGTTTGAAAGTAAGCGGCTGAATTATCATTGTTTACATGAATGATTGTTTGCGGAACTTATAAGTTTGCGAGTATGTTTTGTTTATAAAAACTAGAGATGTTGATTAGGGTTTGCATGGATATGTTATAGGTATTGATCTATGATTAAAAAAACCGGTTCATGATCGCCTAGGTTAATAATAGGAACGGTTTATGCGAATCTATGATAATAATATGCTGAAACAGATTGCTGAGTAATAGTTACAGCCGACTTCATCTGGCTGTAACTCGGTCATTCGTTGTCGAAAACCGGATTTTCTGATGTCTAAAACGTAGAGATTTGAATAACGAATCTAAGGGCGCTGGATTCATAATTTTCTGAAGTCGTTTGATATTTTTAAAGGGCCAAATAAGTTCAGTAACTAAAGCTGTGAAAATTCTGAAATTTTGTTGGTTGTTTATCAAGTTGGATTTTATAATCAGTAGGGAGTTGAGTCATGAATTTTGTACAGCAACTAGGTATGGAAATTTCCGGGCAACTCCAACTGGAATTTTGTTAATTGGACGATCAGTAATTTTTAAATAAATTCTTCCGTGGACTGCAGTCAGAAAGCGACGAATCCGACTGCAGCCTAGTATATTAATATTCATGGTTAAATGGTAAAGATTTAGGACTTGGAAAATTTATATAAATTTCTACAGTATAAATGGCACCTGCTGTAAAAATATTGGAATTTTTGGAACGTTGGAACTATATTATAAAAATCCTAGAAAACAGCTGAATTATGAGTGTTAAGCTGAAATTTGATAACTTGTGATTGTGTGCACCAAATTGTGGCATGGATTGGTTTATGTTTATGATAAGTTGCTTTGATCACTAGGTTCACATGAGGATACTTGCATGCATGTTTGAGTGTTAGATATGTTGTTTGTGTGTATCACTTTGTGCGTAAATTAAGTGTAGAACTTGCATTGGTGTGATCACACACTGACTTGAAATCAATTGGTTTGTTAGGACGCAATTAGCGGTCCCATCCTTTACAACTTCTTTTCTACACTAACCGAGCAAATAAAGGTGAGTTCACGGCCCTGACTTTATCCGGTTTTTAAACAACAGGGGGAGAAACATGTATACACTCTTCAAACTCAATCTCTTTACGTTATACGAATTTAACGTCACATAACTATTCGGTAACTAAGTTAATGTTAATGTAATGTTATGGTCACTAAGCAGCTTTATCACTTAAGTCCTCGTCAATCTCTCGGATCGTTAGTATTGGGTTTAATAGCGGGGGAGTTATAAGTAGTACTACTGGGCCCGACAAGCCCCATCCGAGCTAGTCGCGCTAGCCGACCGGGTATGGTCAACGGGTGAATAGTTCGGCCTAACTTCGCCATGGTCAGTGATAGGCCTGCAACACGGAGGCACAACAGTCAGCTTCGATCGCGAACACTTACGTGACATAACTTTAGGCTAGCTACCTATATATGTTAACATTGAACTTAATTACGAAACAACTATATTATCCCGGGTTGAGGATAATGGAAACAACAACTTATTATTCCTGGATGGAATAATGGAAACAACGACTATATTATCCTGGGTTGAGGATAATGGAAGCAACAACTTATTATTCCGGGTTGGAATAATGGAACCAACACGTTATCCCGGGTTAGGGATAACGGGGAAAACAAACTATAACCGAACAAACGAATTTATGAAAACCTGTGAACTCACTCATCTTTAATGTTGACACTTGTTTCTTTACATGTTTCTCAGGACGCTAGGAGCTCTAGGTGCACGCACATGCATTGAACAAGGCATCTTTTATCGAGTCTTATTTATAAATATTGTTTTGGGGGTTGTTCATTTGTTTTGGCGCTCGTGTTGGCGCCCGCTTGACTACTTATTTATGCTTCCGCTCAACTTTAAAAACTGATGCTTCCGCTAAATATTGGTAACTAATCAAGACAATATAAAATCTACGACAAATGATTTTTGAAAACGTATTATCAAATCATATAGAGTCGTTCGACGTACTAGTGTTTCAGATTCTGGTTTGTTCACACACCTCGCGGTAAAACTCCGCAAGTGGAAATTGAGGGTGTGACACAAACCAAATGAGATCCAAATGTCAAAACATGAAATTTAGATACAATAACAACGCTGTCAATTTTGCAGTTGAATGCAATTGTATGATTGTTGATTCTACATTAATTACACCGATCAGAGAACAAATAAGCTAGTTTAATAGTAAAAATGTTGATGGTGTTGGTTAGTTTCTAACAAAAACGCTAAGAGATCAGATTAATTACGCAACAATGATTCAATGCAATAAGCTTTGCTGAGAATGTAATGTCCAGTGTATTTACCAAGTATGTAGGTTGCTCGAACTCACATTCAAGACTTAAAAGCGCAGTCCTCATCAATCATAAATACGCGATCATCTCTTATCATTACACTTCAAGACGTTCTTGATAAACCTTAAACAACAATACGCCGAATCCATGGATAAACCCTTCAACTGCAGATATTGATCAACTCTTACGCACTTGATTCCAAAGTGTATAAGGTTGCTTCAAGAAATCGATTCAATTATACCTAATTCCTAAAAACAACATTGTAAATATGGTGTGAATTCGAAATGTTTAAGAGAAGGATCTTTGTTGTTCTATTGTGAAGTAGGTGTATGTGTTTATAAATTTAGAAAATGTGTGTTTTGATCCAACTTAGGGGTTTTATACATGTTTTTCGCTTCCCAGCATAATTATAATTATGTTGGATTAAATACGCCCCCTTTATTTGAATTTGGAATTTGAATTTTGAGATTTGAAGCAAACCGTATCCTAAATATGCTCACACTTTGCAAATTTCTCGAAAAAACATGCTCTTTTTTCTAAAACTGATTTTGGAAAAGAAAATAATTTGAGGAAAAATAAAACCTTGGATAAACTAGACAAAACAAGTTTTGTTTTTTAAACGAGATATTCTTTTCAACCACTTATTTCTTCTTTCTGCTTGATATTTCCCGACATCATGCAAAAGATCATACTGGTAATACTTATTAGTTTACTTGTTATTATTTCTTTTTGAATAACCGAGGCACAATAAAAATTGTCAGCATATATTCTTCCTTTTAACTCCATGCATGACACAATAAAAATTGTCAGCATATTTGTCCTTTTGAGTCCATTCATCCTTCTTTGATCTTTCAACGTGCTTTCGGTGATAGATTAACATGTTGTGGTAATATTGACAAAAATATCAATGGACCCCATTCTAGCTAGCGAATTAGAATACTATGCATGTGAGTCCCACACAAGGACATACCCTGGTGATCAAGGTATGCACAAAGCTTCCCCATAACGGGTGAATATATTGTTTTCATTAGTTTTTTAATTCCAAAGTCTGGATATTGGTGAACATGTATGTATTTTCGTATAGTCAGAGCAACCAATGTTCATCTGACTAGGGCTAGGCAGATACCGCATCAAGGTACGTTTAATTTTGAATATCTCTTTTAAAGGAGCTTCTTTGTTTTTAAGTTTTTGGCCACTTTGACTCTTTTTTAAGATATCATAACCGTGTCTAGGTCTGCATGTGTCTGGATGCAACAGAAGAGTGGTCATGATATCCCCGAAAGATAAAAAAACATAAAGACCCGAAATCTCGGACTTTTGCAATTTGACATCATAAGATTTAAGACCATTAAGCCAAATGCCGCAACGTGTTACCCGTAAGACACACAATATTGTGGGAATCCAGAATTTTTGTGTGATCTTTATATTTGTCTCCTAGTGTAGTTTACTCTATAGTGTTGTTGAACCTATTGACGCATCGTTGCTTGGCACCACGACATCCTTGCTTTTCTATTCAAAGCAGACAAAGTATTATTAGTTTTCTATCATTTTTTTTCAAACAGGAGTCAAAGTATCATTTTTTATCAAATTTTCACGAATTGATTTATTTCATATAACTTTATTGGTTTTCTAATTTTTCTGTTGATTTTCTGAATTTCTTCCCCTAAAAAAAATTATTTTTGTATGTCCAGTATCTGAAAAAGAAATTTTAATGTTCAGTTAATATTTTGATGGGCATTGATTTCAAGACCATTTATTTTTTGAAAAATATTTTTGTTGTTTTGTGATTTTAGGAAAAATAAACGGATAGTGTGTAGATGATAATGAAAGTGATAACTCATTCGAAATTTATCATTTCCAACCAGTTTACCAACTTTTGGAAAATGTTGGCATCTTGTTGCGTAGTATCCACTGGCACCACTTGAATGTAACCCTTTTCGTAGGCATCTCGAACTGCATGAATTCAAATATCGATCTACTTAGTTTTCGAGTGGTGGATTGGATTCTTCACAATTCCAAGACATGCTTCATTATCGATGAATATCGGAGTCTTCCTGATGTTGATTCCATAATCTAGCAATTGAATTTGTATCCATAGAACTTGTGAACAGCAACTGTAGGCTGCAGTTTATTTAGCTTGAGTAGTATAGGTGGACACGGCTGTCTCCTTTTTACTCTGCCACGAGATGAGATGATTTCCCAGAAATTGACATCCTCCTAAAACAGTCTTTTTGTCGACTTTATAGTCGGCATGGTCACTATCAAAGTAGGCAATAAGATTGAAGTTACTATCTTTGGGATACACAGACCACTATCGGTTCTTTTGGTCCCTACTTACGATGCCTTGAGGATCCCTATCGGTTTTGTTGGTCCCTATTTACGATGCATTGAGGATCCCTATTTACGATGCATTGAGGATCTGGAAATTCAAGAGGTCTTAAAGGATTTCCTTAGAACAGGTCACTACTGGCCCACAATGAAGAAGGATGCAGTAGACTATGCAAAGGAATGTGATGCTTGTCAAAGAAAGAGCAACATCCTACATCAACCAGGAGAGCCTTTATATCTAATAATTTTCACTTGGCCATTCATGAAATGGGGAATGGATATAGTAGGCAACCTTCCAAAGGCACCAGGAGGAAAAGTATTTATGCTAGCTATGACCGACTACTTCTCCAAATGTATAGAAGCAGAAGCTTTTGTTCAAGTCAGAGAAAGGGAAGTTATATCCTTCATTAAGAGAAAAATGATTACTAGATTTGGAATTCCTTTTGAAATTTTATGTGATAATGGATCCCAATTTATTATGAATAGAACTACTAACTTTTGTGACAGTTGGGGAATCAAGATGATAACATCTACACCAGTTCATCCACAAGCTAATGACCAAGCAGAGTCAAGAAACAAGATCATCATCGACAACTTGAAGAAGAAACTTGGGTCCAAGAAAGGAAAGTGGGCTGAAGAGTTGCCATATGTTCGTTGGGCAAATAGGACAACTCCAAAGAATGCTACAGGCTAGACTCATTTCTCTCTAGTTTTTAGAACTGAAGTTGTGATCCCAACAGAGATGGTGGTTCCTACAGCCAAAACAAGCATTCGTAATCCTCAGACAAATAGTGAGAATCTGACTCAAGACGTGGATACTATGGATGAACTCAGAGATTTAGCAAGAACAAGGATGGCCAGTTATCAACAAAGGATGGCTGGGGCATATAACAAGAATGTCAGGATCATGTCAGAATACCACAAACCCAACTGATGGCAATTGACACCTAAATGGGAAGGCCCCTATCTTATAGAAGTAGAGGCAGGAAGGAGCCATACCGTCTACTAACCATGGAAGGTGACCTTTTACCAAGGGCCTTGAATGCTATTCACCTCAAGAAATATTTTATGTAACAAGGATCAAGGATCCTTAAGGATTCAGGATCCTGACATTGGTAACATTTTATCTTAAATTTTTCTCTACTTTTATTTTATTTTGTTATGAGGAAAGGGTGTTAGATATTTAACATCTAATTTCATCAAGTTTTAAGCTTTTGCAGAGATGTTTAACAACAGAGGATTAAGGGGTTGGCCACCTCTCTCCCATGTTTAAGGTATCTTATACCTTCTAAGGTTTAAAGGTTTTCACCTTTCACACGAACTGGGTTTTGACACCCCGCCAGTAGCGCACGTTTATCCAAGTATGGTTTGAGGCAATGGGACCCGTACATGCTTAGTAGCTAACAATTTCATTGTTGTTGGCCATATGTAGGATCTCAAGTATAATGGTAGACGTACCATACATCTGTTATCCTAAAGTTTCTAACATTTTCATGTTAGCTAAGGTTTCTAATGTTTTCACGATAGCTAAGGTTTTGGCATTTTCATGTCATTTAAGTGAGTTTTTCCCAGTGTATTTGGGCTGGCTTGTCCCTCGTTTGGGCTTATCCCTAGTTTGGGCTTGTCCCCAATCTATTTGGGATTGTCCTCAATTTATTTGGGCTTGTCCCAAGTTTGTTTGGCTTAGTCCCAAGTTGATTGCAACAGGTTTTGGAGCTTTGGAGATTCACAAGTTGATTCAAAAAGGTCCCTGGATCCTTAAAAATTTTTCTAACGATGACTAGGTTACTTATACAAAGGTAGTTCCTAAGGATACGAAATTCTAACTTGGATCCAGTATGTTTTATTTTCGTACTTGTTTCTTTTATTGACTTCACCCTGAACCTTGCAATTAAGGGTATGTAATCTACCTACTTGCATTTAATCAAATTTTATCTAAGATTATTATATACAAGGTAAAACTTAAGATTTTTCACGGACATTATATTTGAATGAAAAGTCATAAACATACCAAAACTTTGAACACAAATATAGTCAAATGATTAGATTTCATTTAAAACCCCGTAAGGTTGCCAAAATGATCAATCTGAGCCCGAGTTTTTACCATCAAAACGTGACTCGTCCACTCGGTTTGATGCAGAGTGTCAATTGCTAATTTTTCATGAAGTGCAGGAAAGTAAAATCGAGGGATGTAAAGGCTTCATCCTCCATAAAAAGAAGGACCCATCCACCTTTTCCACCCCCATTGTTCTAAGGATCAGTGATCCTTAACCTAGATAACTAATGTTCAGAAATTACATACCAAATTGTTCGATACCAAAACACCATCAGAATAAAAGAAACATAAACCTTAAAAAAAGTGGGCTCAGGCCTAAGCATCAACATCCTTCATCGCCCACTTGTGCGGTCTCCACCGCAACTTCACCACCTTCACCAGCATCACCTCCAGCAACCTCAGCCACCTCCTTCACTCCGCTTGAGCCTGCTTCCAGCATATTCACCAGCTCCGGCTCCGCTTCACCACCAAGCTCGAGGAGTTTCAACTTCCATCCAGCTAAGTCCCATGAAGAGCGGTCAAAGTCAGGATCCATAAACTCATAGACTATCATGATCCTTGCTTGAAGGATGGCACGACCAGCGCACACCTTGGCATCATCAGTTGCCGTCATGACTGCCCCGTGTATCCCAACTTTGGCGGTCAGCAGCTGTCCTTCTAGACTTATTTTCTTTTTCTCGAGCTTGGAGATAACTTTATCCTTTACAACAATGATGGATCGCAGACCAGCAAGACTATCCTCAGCCTCTGCCAAGCTCTTATCCTTGTGGGCCTTCTAGCAGACAAACCTCTGTAAAAGGGTAACACATAATGTCAGGACTAAGGATCCTTCAATAAAGGTAAAAATAACATAAATGGATCTAAGATCCTTACCTCTACAATGAAGTCGTGGATCAGCCTCGAGCTTATCCTCCTCAACCTCCATGGGCTTCTTATGTTTTGAACCAGCTTTGGCCTTGGGCTCTGGAAGGCTTTAACCTATGGTCAGCTCCCTCTTGATGGAGCGAGGAGAAATGAAGCTGTCAATGTCATCCAAGCCAAACTTGGTGGCATATTTGCTTGTAGATTTTGAGCGCCTACATCATGAATAAATAGATAAGTATTCTAGTTTTATGCATTTTATCAAATACATCGTTACAAAATACAAATATATGCGAATTCTTACTTGACATTGTGTAGGACGTGGATGTGTTCTCTTCAGGATCCTTAACCTTTGGCTTGAATGTTCTCATAATGGAATCAAGCACCCAGAAAGCTACGACCCTCTCAGGTGTTCCTGGAAGATTGGTTAGACAACTGAAATTGGTCACTGGATACAAAGGGAAAACAAATCAGTAACAACAAGAAAGACAGTCATTATTATGTATCTAAGAATCCTAAATCCTACCCTTCAAGATCCACTTCTTGGGCAAACTATCCCAATGGGGAATCGAACTCCTTTTGACAAAAAAAAGAATTGATTCTTCCATGAACCGTTTTGAGTGGTCTTGAGGATAGGAAGAGGTTGTGAGCTTTGGCCTTAAACATGAAATGATGGGAGCCATGGTGACTAAGGAATAGAGATGGGCAAGCTCAGAGAGATTGAAGTTCAATCCTTCGGTCTTGATGATCTCCTCAATGGTATAAAGAACTCTCCAAAGCGTTGGCATAGCCTGGCTATAACCGATGCCGGTAAGAGTGAAGAATATGTGGGTGAGATCAGGAAAGGGGTAGGAGAAACCAAGAAGGAACAACAGGGCTGGAAAGTAAACCCAAACGGGTGAAACGACATCACTCTTCATGGAAGAGTCAAACGGCCGGAATACCATCTCCGGTGGAAAACAGGGGAATAGATCCTCACTCTCTAGATCAATGAACTTGCAGAGCTCCAAGGAAGGATTTGCTAACAGATTCTAACTTTGGGGCACGTTATCCTTCTCCGGGCTTGTACCGGGTGAGGATCGGGTAGCCATCATTGCCATGATCGGAAAGGTTCAGATGAAGAATTTCAGAAAAAGAAATAGGAATATAGTAAGAGGGATACCTTAATCTGAAGATTTTTTTGTGCCGCGGATCTTCTAAAGATCAATGGTTTTTTCTCGTATAAATCATCATGTTCATTGCCATTTACATTTCATTTTTTTATCATACAATTGTTCAATATTCAAGCACACTACCTCACAAAATTAGATTTGGTTACACTATCCTTAGATTGATTTTTGACCAAAACATATATAACCAAATATATTTAATTATTTCAGAAATAACTAAATCTCCAAAACCTTAATCCCATTAATTGTTTCACTCAAGAATTATAGCATAATCTATTTAATTGTATCTCTATATAATTAACTATCGCAGTTAAATCCGTGTTTAGTGAACAAATATTTAACATTTAAATATTATTATTTTTTTCCGTCCAAAGTGTAACTCTTTAGATCTTACCTCGATAGTAACCTTGAATTATCGATCATCAGACATCTAATATCCAACAATCTCCCAGTTGAATTATTGATCAACGTAGACAGCGTTAAATGCCTAGCTACATCTCACTACCCCCGGTAAGGTATAGTGTTTCATATTCATCAACTACTTCCTTATCTTCATGTAACACCTTACTTAACTAAGTACAACAGCCATTTTAAACTTATCTTTTATCCTTTCTATATTGAATAGTCGTTGAAGATGAGTCAATGATTTCAATACTTTCTCATATATCATTCAACTATTCTTATTCTTGACTCAGATTCAAGTGGTCTAACAAATTGCACTTTGTTTGAGTGCGTGTCACACCGCAACCAAAGGCAGAAACACCGGGGTGCGATGAATTGAATCATACACTTGGAATAAAGAAATACCAATTTTACTATAAAATAATAAATGTTTCAACACATCTAAGCAAACAAATAAAATACGAAACATGTTTTAAATTAACTAAGTTCATGTCGATGCAGCCTATGTGAGCAATCACTATCTTTAATTTCCATTACCTGAAAAACATGCTAAAAAAGTTTCAACTACAATATATAGTTGATGAGACATATGTTTAAATTACAAAGAATAAACAAAAATATGTTTGTAGATAACAAAGTTTTGAACGCATTAACTCGTACAGTTATTTTAAATATTATGCACTCGTCCACAACCAACCTTCCTGACATATTGCCCTTTTGTTTGACTCCTTAACTTAGGGAGATCAGATTGATTAGTGGTTATAATGTAAGTCTCTGTAAATCCAAACCCCTACCAATAGATCTATTTATGTACTACCATTGGCTTCCCAAAGTTAATGGTTGTGTGGCTTTAATAGGATGACTTTTATGAGTGAGCCAATATGAACATATGCATCATGTATAACAATTTAAATAAATACAAATAAGAATGAACCATTTTTATACTTTGTATGAATAACCATAGAGTAGCAATCCTATGCATGATTTCCACCACGTAGTTTATAAAAAATATGTAAAAAGGGACAATGTACTCACCTTGTGTGTGTGCCTTAACTTAACTTGAATGTGATTGCTGGAACCGTTTTATGGATGCCTTAAAACGAAAACCAACTTGAATCTTCAAGAAGGAGAGAGGAAGCGAACTTGATAGCTCTTGGAGCTCTAAACTTCAATCTTTGGTGTGACAAATTATGAGAGTAGAGACCCCTATTTATAGTCTAAGAATTGGGGTTTGAATACAATAGAGATAAAAATAAATCTTGAAAATTATAATACAAAATGGAATAGATACAAGGTGATGTATCTCTCGTGTTTTGCAAGTCTCCAAGAAAACAGAATATGTGTCTATTACTATGAATAAGGGGGCATGGCATACATATGGTGAGCTACCCATTAGCCCTTGTAAAATCAAAACCGATTCTTAAACCCCTTTCACGCATATGTCATGTCAAGGTAGTGCAGAAGAAAAAACTACAAAATTCGATCCAATTTATCGTAATCGATTAGTTAACATGTTGTTTAACCGTATTCTTAAACACGAAAAAAAAAATCATTGGCTTATGAAGTTATCTATCGAGCTATGAAAAAAATTTAACAAAAGATAGAAACAAATCTACTATCTTTTTTACCTCAAGCAATACATGGAGTAACTCTAGGTATACCAGTAAGACTGTAGGTGGATCGACTTTCCCATTCAAAAAGCATCCATACAAGGAAAAGCACTTACCATTACTTGGTTATTAGCGGCATCCTAAAAATGTTTGGGCCGAAATATGGCTCTCAAATTAAGTTTCAAATTAGTTGATGCTGCCAAAGGTAGTGGCGATGTCATACGCAAAAGGAAAGAAACTCTTAGAATGGAAGAGGTAAATAGAGCTTTTGCACATTTTCGTTAATCTATGAACAGGGTCTGTACATCTCGATTGAGTCGCCAAGACTTAGAATTGTGATACATCATTTTGTCATTAATTAATAAATATATTAATAATGATACTTTAATTTGTAAAGTTTTTCTAATTTATATTGTCCAGAATAAGAATAAGAATTTGAGGAATTTATTATAGAAATTTTGGATTACAAGATTTACATGGACACCTAATATACATAAATAATTTAAATGAATTTTGATTTGAAAGCTAGCTACTTAATCTAAATTGATTGATTTAGATATCAACGTGTCACCCGTGAGTTATGAAAATTTTTTATTTAAATGAAATAAGGAAATCATAATTAAAGAATAATCGTCGAACCTATTAAGTTATATTTTTTATCATTATTAATAAATTAATATATATTATATAACTTTTTTGAAAAAATTATATATTATATATAATATTTTTTTAAAAATTATTAACACAATTTGTATAATAGTCATATAGATTTTCTAAACATTTGGTAAAATCTTTATATAAAAATTGAAAATTTTATCAGGTTGTGAAAACTTTAGGGTTTGTATTGACAAAATCCAAAAACTATGGCTTTATTTAAACGTTCAAATTGTCAAGGGCTCCTCGATTCGTGATCTTGAGATTTCGAGTTTCTGTGATTAGATTGTTACATTTACAAGTATTACATAATTAGTTTTTAATGGAACTAACTAACACATCGTAAAATAAACACATATATATTGATGAATCGAATTGCACACAAAAAATGATTATTGATTTAAAACCCGAAATTCACATATGCTACACTTTACCCTACTTAAGGAATTTCATCTCGAAATTCAAACAATAGAGATTGTGTTGGGCTGAAATAGCAGAGGATATTTGAGTTTTATTTGGTCTAAGTATAATATGTTCTCATTGTTTGATCAACGTCGCACTTGACGGCGTGGTAAGAACACTTATATATACATATGAAGTACCTTCAGCGTATCCACCATGCTCATATTACGTTGTCAACGTTCCGTTTACCCAAACTACTAGAGATCCATGTTACAACACATAAAGTACAGAGGTGCTCACACAACAGTTTTCCATAGGATTTCCATGCAGGGCAATTTACAATTACATGTGTACCCGTAATCATAATTTGCATTGCATGGTCATTTAGGTTCTTCCTGTTTTGAGAAAAAACATATACTTATACTTGTATTAGCCACGTGTAGCTAACAACAAGGTTGGAACACTTAGGACATTTTTGTGGATATTTGACGTAGTATATCCCTCAGATGATCATGTAAAATACGATATTTTGATAAGTATAGTTGAACTAGATCTTGCTTTAGTTGGGGCATAAGTTTAGGCGTTGTTGAAACTGCTTAATATGGTCTTGTGATGATGAGGCTTGATCGGAGTGTCGCAGTTTGGTCAAAGATAAATTTATAAACTCATAATTACCTCAAACAGATTGTAAGTGGTGGTCAGGTTGTCGAACCACGAAGAGTTTATGATTCGTGTCAGGATTCAGTTGATTATTGATTTGGAACAATTTATGATGCTTGCTATTCAATTCTTTTTTGTTGTTTGTTTGGTTTTGAAAAGGAATCAGATTGAATAAACAATTTACTATTAACTAAGAAAACGGTGTGTGGTTATAATAACGAAAATTAGAACTTTGATTAAAAACAATAATTTGGAACAAGGTTCACACCCGGTTTGAAATTGCAAGACCTAAGATTCCTAGACGTTTTGAACTTTATTTAATCACAGTTGGTTATTAACGTGTTTAGTGTTACAAGGCTTAGGTGCCGATAGCTATCAACGTTACCATGAACAGACAAAAATGCACTTCGTTACAAAGAACATTCAAACCCTAATCTATGCCAAAACACAATTTCATGGATTTATTTCACAAAGTTAAATTTCCTAACTCATTTAACAATTTGTTAGTTCAAAACAAATGCAATACAATTAACACAAAGTTCAAATATTCAATGTAACTTGTCATAAATCAAATCATAAAACAATTGTCAAAACGCTAGAATTCTTACAAAATCTACACCGAGGTGAAGCCGTAGGAGATTAGCCACTCATGGTACGTAAGACTTGATCACCGTATATTGAACAAGACGAACGGGACATTGAATCTTTGATCTTGATCTTAGGAATGATTGATGGGATGGTTGTGGTTACGGTGATCTTTCGAAGAAACTTGGAACAAGGGTTATGCTCGAGTGGTAATGATTGGTGATTCGTGTAGATGATGGAGATGGATTGATGATTATGATGGACGATGATTATGTAGAGTGTTTCAAAAGTTCCCGTCTCCAAGCGTTGTGTATCTCCCTTCAAATGTCGTTAATAGTAGATTGAAGGTATTTCCGTTCCTCCATCTCCAACCCCTTAACAAAGCATTTCACCAACTCCCATAGCTGGATTTGGTGATGTGGGCACTTCCGTATCAATTCCTTGAATCGGGTGAAGGCCTCATGCATCGGCTCACCCGATTATTGTCTAAACGCCTTTATCTCATCTCTTGCATCGTCGATCTTCGCCTTGGAATACTATTCATCGAGGAATACTTGTTGCACGTCTTCCTAAGTATAAATGTTATTGGTTGGCAATGAAAGAAACAATTGCTTCACCTTGTCTTTTAATGAAAACTAGAATAATCTTAAATGTACCTCATCTTGAGAAAAGTTATGTCCACCAATGGTACTACAAAAAAGTGGAAAACTCGGCTAAGTGTGTGTAGCTTGACCATTGAAATGTGTTACGATGTTGTTGTAGTTCGGGTTGTAATCAAAAGAACTTCTTCTCACGTGTGATGGAACAATAGGTGAGACGGTGACGGATATAGCCGGTCTAAACCGACCATTTACACCTCGAGCTCTTTGGTTTGATTGTTGACGACGTGGTGGGGGAGGACCATTGACTTCTTGATTGTCCGAATGTCTTCAATAAGGCCTTCAGTTAACTACCCCCCACAAATTGAGGAATCTGGTTTTGATTAACATTATTGTTGTTTTTAACATTAGTCCGATTCCTTTGCACATTTTTCCTTGGTTGACAATTGGTTCCATAGCCATCATCATTGATGTACCCGTTGCCCAGATGTCATCCCAATAATCATAGTTATAATTTTGAAAACCATATTCATTCTCGTTCCACCCTTCATTGTAGAACCTCCCATCATCTTAATTATCTTCGTACTTGTCATCACACCCATTGTTATCCCTGTTGTCGTAATACTCACCATCTCCCGAATGATAAGTATCAACACTAACTCGTTCCGGTGAGTGGTAACCCGGAACGCTAAACGGGTTGTCATCATTTATGTTATTTCTCAACTCGTCGAGGTTGGGAATTTGTTGCTCAAAATGACCCGCTTGGTCTTGGTTAACTTGCTTGAACGCGGGATTACCATAATTAGGAGCAGGTCCACGGTTTGGATTGATATTATGGTTGTTGGGATTAGGTGGAAGTGGTTGGTTTTCAAGAGGGTATTCTTGGCGTTGGGTTTGGCGTTGATTATGTGGGTGGTTTGGTTTGGTAGGGTCGGTGGTCTTCATTTGTTGCTACCACCCGACCGGTTGTTGCGGTTTTGGATTTGGTTATCCATTTGGAAGGTTCCAATGGATTGGGTATTATGTGAAAGTTGGGTTGGTGAGTTAGAAGCAAGTGTTGCCTCTAATCAATCGGCTAGGTTTCTTCTCACCACACGCTCATATTCCGGCTCAAACGCTAACGGGGAGGTTCTTCCAAATGTCCTCGTATGCATGCACTACCTATAATCTGCACAATAACTCACCCATATAACAAGGAAAAGAGAAAATAGAAAAAAATAACTAAAACACCTTAAACAGTTAATCACAAAATAAACAAATAAATCTAGACACAAAGCGCAAGAACTCCCCGACAACGACGCCAAAATTTGATCGGAGTGTCGTGGTCCGGTCAAGTAAATTTATAAGCTCCTAATCACCTCAAACAGATGGTAAGTGGAAGTCAATAGATCGAACCACGAATATTTTATGGTTCATGTCAAGATTCAGCTGAATATTGATTTGGAACAATTTATGAAGCTTACTATTTAATTCTTTTTGTTTGTTTGTTTGGTTTTGAAAAGGAATCGGATTGAATCGACAAATTACTATTAACTAACAAAATGATGTTAGATTATAAAAACGAACATAACTTTTTTGTTAAAAACAATAATTTGCAACAAGGTTCACACCCGTTTCGAAATTGCAAGACCTACGGTTCCTACACGCTTTAAACTTGATTTAATCACACTTGGTTTTTAACGGGTTAGTGTTACGAGGCTTAGATGCCGATAGCTATCAGCGTTACCATGAATGGACAAACATACACTTCGTTACCAAGAACATGTATACCCTAATCTATGCCAAAGCACAATTGCATGGATTCAGTTCACAAAGTTCAATTTCCTAACTCATTCAACAATTTGTGAACTCAAAACAAATGCAATACAATTAATACAAACTTCAAATATTGAATGTAACTTGTAATAAATCAAATCATAAAACAATTGTCAAAACCCTAGAATTCTTACAAAATCTATACCGGGGTGAAATCCTAAGAGATTAGCCACTTATGGTATGCAATACTTGATCACCTGATAATGAACACAAAGAACGGGCCATTGAATCCTGCATCTTGATCTTGAATGAATGATTGATGGGATGGTTGTGTAACATTCGTCGTAAAACGGGTTCCAAAACCCGCTCCGTTAAAATTCTAGAATTTATTAAATGTTTCGCTACGCATGTATTCATTTTATAAATTATATTAGTTAATTTTTATAGTTAATAAATAAACTAGAATGTAAATATATTGAATAAATAAAAGAATAAAAATAATACTAATAAATAAAAGTTCAAAAATAAGAAAATAAAGGAAAAGGGGCAACTGGGTTCGAACCCGGGTCCCCATCAAACACACAAACAACTTACACCACTACGACACCTGCACAACATTTGATATACCCGATTCAATTAATCCTTTATATTTACGTTTATCTTGATCTGAATTCAAAAGGGAAAACCCGCCCTGTAAACAGCCGCGCATAAATCAAGCAATCATCAATTTGTCGTTTTTCCTTGCAATTACTCGGTGAAAACCGTTTTAATCATGAGTCTTAACTCAATCATGAGTCAAACACAATCAATTTTGATTTGCAAATCATTCGCCCATCATTAATTTTGACCGAAACTTCCGAAACCGAAAATTCAATCCAGGTTACTGGCGTCATCTATAAATAGTGATCCCTTGAACCCATTTAGAACACACACACTCTCGCTAAACTCTCTTACAAGTCTCTTTATCAAGATCTACTCGTCAGAAATACTTTCACTCGCTGGAATCCTCATCGGAAAAACCAAAAGTATCACCGTTAGGGAAACAATTCATCTATTACCTTTCGTTTTATTAACATCTTATAAATAAGTGGAAATTATGATCACAATTCGGTTAAATCAGATTCAGTTTATGTTTTAATGGTGAAGAAGATGAAGTCGATATAGTGTATAAATCTAATTAAGATTTTATGTTTAACCAGGTTAGACACACAGTCCAGTGGTGGACTGTGTGCAATTTGAACAAGCAGACCCGAGTTCGAGTCTTGTACATGTTCCGATTCGCCCCATAATCAAACCTTTTTAAATAAACTCCTATATGAATCGAGTTGGTAAGTATATAAGAGTAATAGAATTCTTCGGGTTAGACACACAGCCCAATTGGTCGGGCTGTGTGCACACGAGGTTAACAATGCGGGTTCAAGTCGTGATCCACAATGTCTCTTTTAATTTACCAAATCTTTTTAACTGAATAAAACATATGTTAACCGTAGTATGTGTATAAGTATAATTAAAATAGAGATTATTTCGGGTTAGACACGTAGCTTAGTTGGTAGAGCTGTGTGCACGTATACGGGAGGTCACGAGTTCGAACCTCACACGATGCCTATAATACCAAAGTCAACGCAGTCCGACCGGTCAACCCTGTAAAAGGGTATATTTTTTATAATTATTTTCTTTATTATTTTATTTAAAAATCATTTAAAAATACTTCAAAAATATGACTTTTTAAGTTTAAAAATTGTAATAAATACCACAAAAATAGATCTAAAAATCTAATAAAAGGCATTAATTAGAAATATTAATTTCAAATAGAAGATATATATTTATCGAATTATTACGTGATTATTTACGTTAGTTTTCTCTCGTCGGTTGAATCATAAATCCGTGCGCATTCATCATCATCAAGGAACGCACCCACTGTGAGTGAATTCTTACAAATTCCTCTTTTCTATTCATGCTTTGGGGTGTATCATGTGTCATTTTACATTTCGTTTATTCAAACCCTTGTGCTATTACCATTATATGAACTATCATGTGATGTAAATGTTGATTGTTGTATTACGAGTTTATATTTTTGTCAAGTTGCGTGCAAATCATTCATTAGGCCCATCAGTTCCTCGTTGGAGACGAGTTGAGCATCAGGTGCCTCATTAGATCGGCTCTGTTTGATTGAGCCTTGATCTCATTGTTCATCATTTGGTATGTGTGTGTGTGCATTAATTGATATTATGTGTTTTGTGGTTTAATTTACATATACATATATTCATATTTGGTTATGCACATTTTTATTCAAATAACCAATATAACTAATTCTTTCAAATATTTAAATAAGATTCACTCGCCAACTTTTGTTGACCCAAAACCCTATTTTTACACATGATACAGGTGGACAGGTTGAAGCAAGGAACACATAGGAAATTGCCTTAGAAGAAAAATAAAGAAGTCATGAAAAATGTATTTGAACATGTTGTGCTTGTATGTTTATTGTAATTTTAAATAGAAATAATAAATATGAAACTTTATAGTAAATTTCATGAGCTTTGATAAAAAAAAACCCAATCATGCCCCGATACCATTTCCGCTGCGGGTCAGGGTGTGACAGATTGGTATCAGAGCTTTTGACTATAAGGATATAGGATAGGTTATTAGACCCTTAGAGCCTATACTATAGTTGATTAGATTTTAATTGTTTATGTGGTTACATGCAAACTCATGATGTTTATTTTTCGTATTTATTACACACACAAATGCATGCAAACACTTCCACTATCATTTTGCGTGATACTTAATGAGTTATACTTGTTGTCAAACATAACATGCTTACATACACATTCATCACGCATATTGCAATGTTCACATATTCAAATCATCCTCATATTTTCTTTATTCAAGATTTTGTGGTATTTTCGTTTTTCAATCTCCTCAAAGTAAGTTCTACGGCGGGCATATAACTGGAAGGGTACGAGTACCGGTAGTCGAAACGTCCTGTCTAGGTTGGCAATCGTAATAATCCAATATAAGGACTAGTTTGCCTACCTGGGGACCAACGATGAGAGTACGAAGGACCTATTAGGCCAAAGCATGCCACACCAAACGTCGCATGAACTAACCCCACTTTGAGTCGTCACTGTGTCTATACCAGGACACCCTCCGACCCTATACTTTGCAGTCATGTTTTACGATTTTCATTCGGGTGGCGCAAGTGTTAACAGGCCAACACCAATGTGAACCCTACCAGAGCCCAGTAGTCATGGGGGCCCACATGACTACCAAGGCCAAGTAAAGGGACATATGGGAGCCCAAATATGAACAAAGCCCAAGACATCCTATGGATGTAGTAAATTTATTTTCTTCATTTGTTTTGTGAATGTTCATTTCTAAATACGACACATGACACCTAAAACGTCAAACTCATACTCTCGATACGTACTCCTTGTAGATGTCTTCTAGTCACTCTCGTAGAGGTAGGAGATCAGGAAAATTCCGCGAGCGCATGGCTGCCCAAATTGCTCAACAAAGGGCCGCCGTAATACCCAACATCGTAGTTCAAGTCCAACAAGCCCTTGTCACCAATCCTATCACCCCAACCAATCTAGAAGGACAAAATGTCGCCAACCCTCCACTCAACACCACTAAATGCACCTTCAAGCATTTCAAATCCTGCGATCCTCCAAAATATGAAGGGACTGAAGGTGTCACCGCTCTCCTCCATTGGTTTGAGGAGATGGAAAACACTTTTCTCAATTGCGACTGCCCCGATGATCGCAAGGTGCGATATGCTACCGGTCGTTTGTTCGGAGTAGCACTTACATGGTGGAATACAGAGAAGGGCAAGCGAGGTGCTGAGGATGCTATAACTTTGACTTGGGAAGAGTTGAGGGAGATCATGACAAGACGTTTCTGTCCAAGAAGCGAAATCAAGAAATTAGAAGATGAGTTCTACTCTTTGAAACAAAAGGAGGGCAACCACACCACATACAACAAGAGATTCCTTGAGTTGAATCAGATGGTCCCCAACTTGTTCACTCCCCTCTACCATTTGATCGAGCACTACATTCGAGGTCTTCCTTCAAAAATTCAAGACCCTGTAATAAGTACCACACGTGCAACTTTGGAAGCAGCAATGGAGTTAGCTACTGAGCTCACCGAAAACCACATACGGAATAAAGACTTCAAGGAGGAGAAGAAGAAGGATAAAGCATCAACCGAAACCTCAAACTCAACCCAGACCGAATCCTCTTCTCAACCCACTTCTAAGAGAAAACGAGATGGGCAAAATTTCGCTGTCACCCAAGGCAATCAACCAGCTCCACAAGCCGTACCCCTCCAAGCTATCCCAATCACTCAAGTAGCACCCAACACTACATACCCAAATAAGAAACCTTACATTGGACCTCACCCTCAATGCAACACCTGTTTTTATCACCATCCATCTACCGTACCTTGTCGACTGTGTGCTAATTGTGGGCGTTATGGTCATTTGAACAAAACTTGTCGCACCCCTCGAACCAAGCTTCACCCCTACCCATTTTAGAAACACGTGCCCTCGATTGGTTAACATCATAAACGCCCAAGCTCAAGCAAACCCAGTTAACCAAGCAAATCATGAAAACCCAGCACTACCACCAACAAGAGGAAGAGCTTACAACACAACGCCAATCGTGTTGAAGATAATAACGGCCCAAACGAACAACCCAACTAGCCTTCCCTCACCAAGAATGAAGACTCAACTCCAACTGTGTAGCTCTTAATGTTTTTCTCAATCTTTACGTATCCCAGTTATAAATTGGGAATTTATGTATCTAAGAATTTTAATGCGAATTGATATTACAGTTTTGTTTTATATCTTTACTCATTGATTTAACTTTCATATCATCATACATCACGACGTATCTCGATCTCATCATTTAAAGAAGTTGGGTTGTGTCTCACTTTTTCATAGACTGACCCCTTCATCATAACAAACGAGAGAGGTACTGTCGTCATTCAGTCATGTATTCTTTCAGATTTGAGACTCAAGCTTTGGCTGTTGTGTTTGTTTTGTAGATTTTAGAATCACATAGAACTAATCATAACTTACTGACAAAGCCAATGAAAATTTGACAAGAATACGGTGGATACGCCGCTGGTACTTCCTATATATAAGTATTCTTGTCAAAGGATCAAAAGCATTGTCAGGCGGTTATGAGAAGTTCCGTGTAGGTTTTAATATCGTCATGGTTGAAGTTTTGTTTTATGATATAACCTTATCTTTTCAAACGTATCAATTTTCTCAAAACTCTTGTGCATGAGATCATACCTAGTCAATCAACTCTGTTTATCCATGTTTCGCATTTTTATACTTTAGGCATCAAAAATCGATTCCTATAGCAGGGTATTCAACCCCCACTAGGAACGTTACCGCCTCATTTAGAACTCAAAATTTCACACTCCTCTGGTTATGTAATCGTCAAATCCAAGCATCACACCTCCGTTTTCTATTAATAGATATTCAAACTTTTGTTAGAGCAAAAGCGAGGACCTGAGTTTACTTGGTAACGTGAAGATTTAATGCTCGGAAAATACCCGTATCTTACCCTATTACAACTTCTACCCAAATTTCGGGACGAAATTTCTAAAAGTAGGGGATACTGTAACATTCGTCGTAAAACGGGTTCCAAAACCCGCTCCGTTAAAATTCTAGAATTTATTAAATGTTTCGCTACGCATGTATTCATTTTATAAATTATATTAGTTAGTTTTTATAGTTAATAAATAAACTAGAATGTAAATATATTGAATAAATAAAAGAATAAAAATAATACTAATAAATAAAAGTTCAAAAATAAGAAAATAAAGGAAAAGGGGCAACCGGGTTCGAACTCGGGTCCCCATCAAACACACAAACAACTTACACCACTACGACACCTGCACAACATCTGATATACCCGAGTCAATTAATCTTTTATATTTACGTTTATCTTGATCTGAATTCAAAAGGGAAAACCCGCCCTGTAAACAGTCGCGCATAAATCAAGCAATCATCAATTTGCCGTTTTTCCTTGCAATTACTCGGTGAAAACCGTTTTAATCATGAGTCTTAACTCAATCATGAGTCAAACACAATCAATTTTGATCTGCAAATCATTCGCCCATCATTAATTTTGACCGAAACTTCCAAAACCGAAAATTCAATCCAAGTTACTGGCCTCATCTATAAATAGTGATCCCTTGAACCCATTTAGAACACACACACTCTCGCTAAACTCTCTTACAAGTCTCTGTTATCAAGATCTACTCGTCGGAAATACTTTCACTCGCCGGAATCCTCATCGGAAAAACCAAAAGCATCACCGTTCGATAAACAATTCATCTATTACCTTTCGTTTTATTAACATCTTATAAATCAGTGGAAATTATGATCACAATTCGGTTAAATCAGATTCAGTTTATGTTTTAATGGTGAAGAAGATGAAGTCGATATAGTGTATAAATCTAATTAAGATTTTATGTTTAACCGGGTTAAACACAGTCCAGTGGTGGACTGCGTGCAATTTGAACAAGCAGACCCGAGTTCGAGTCTTATACATGTTTCGATTCACCCCATAATCAAACCTTTTTAAATAAACTCCTATATGAATCGAGTTGGTAAGTATATAAGAGTAATAGAAATGTTATATTCTTCGGGTTAGACACACAGCCCAATTGGTCGGGCTGTGTGCACACGAGGTTAACAATGCGGGTTCAAGTCGTGATCCACACTGTCTCTTTTAATTTACCAAATCTTTTTAACTGAATAAAACATATGTTAACCGTAGTATGTGTATAAGTATAATTAAAATAGAGATTATTTCGGGTTAGACACGTAGCTTAGTTGGTAGAGCTGCGTGCACGTATACGGGAGGTCACGAGTTCGAACCTCACACGATGCCTATAATACCAAAGTCAACGCAGTCCGACCGGTCAACCCTGTAAAAGGGTATATTTTTTATAATTATTTTCTTTATTAATTTATTTAAAAATCATTTAAAAATACTTCAAAAATATGACTTTTTAAGTTTAAAAATTGTAATAAGTACCATAAAAATAGATCTAAAAATCTAATAAAAGGCATTAATTAGAAATATTAATTTCGAATAGAAGATATATATTCATCGAATTATTACGTGATTATTTAGGTTAGTTTTCTCTCGTCGGTTGAATCATAAATCCGTGCGCATTCATCATCATCAAGGAACGCACCCACTGTGAGTGAATTCTTACAAATTCCCCTTTTTTATTCATGCTTTGGGGTGTATCATGTGTCATTTATACATTTCGTTTATTCAAACCCTTGTGCTATTACCATTATATGAACTATCATGTGATGTAAATGTTGATTGTTGTATTACGAGTTTATATTTTTGTCAAGTTGCGTGCAAATCATTCATTAGGCCCATCAGTTCCTCGTTGGAGACGAGTTGAGCATCAGGTGCCTCATTAGATCGGCTCCGTTTGATTGAGCCTTGATCTCATTGTTCATCATTTGGTATGTGTGTGTGTGCATTAATTGATATTATGTGTTTTGTGGTTTAATTTACATATACATATACTCATATTTGGTTATGCACATTTTTATTCAAATAACCAATATAACTAATTCTTTCAAATATTTAAATAAGATTCACTCGCCAACTTTTGTTAACCCAAAACCCTATTTTTACACATGATACAGGTGGACAGGTTGAAGCAAGGAACACATAGGAAATTGCCTTAGAAGAAAAATAAAGAAGTCATGAAAAATGTATTTAAACATGTTGTGCTTGTATGTTTATTGTAATTTTAAATAGAAATAATAAATATGAAACTTTATAGTAAATGTCATGAGCTTTGATAAAAAAAACCCAATCATGCCTCGACTACCATTTCCGCTGCGGGTCAGGGTGTGACAGGTTGTGGTTATGATGATGTGTTCCAAGAAACCTTGAACAAGGGTTATGATGGAGTGGTAATGATTGATGATGATTGGTGATTCGTGTATATGATGGAGATGGATCAATGATTATGATGGATGATGATTATGGATAGTGTTTCAAAAGTTCCCGACTCCTAGAATTGTGTGACTCCCTTCAAATGCTGTCAAAAACCATGATAATGCCTTCGAACCCCGGTCAACAAGTCAAACGCAACCTTTAATTGCGAGAATTTCTGTCGTCGCGTCGGCAACCCTTGGTCACGGCGTCGGCAACGACCATGGTAGTTTACGCGCTTTTTGACTATTTACGGGGGTTCTTATTGACGCACCATGCATTGGAAATAGCCAAAGGTCAAGTCACCGATGTGAGCAACCCCATTACTCGCTTGTATTCTTCATTTTTCGGACCCAGATGGTACTAGCTTCATCTCGATGTCTTGTAAAGCTCCCGAATTACTCCAACTTTGGTAGACCTACAAAACACAAACCAAATCAAAGTGGATCATTAAGAAATGAAATTCGCATAAAAATATAAACTTGGATACGCGTTGCACTGAACTTCCGACCATATATCAAGGATTAAGTGGTATCATGAATATTCTAGACTTTGAGGAAGGCACTTATGATTACGAGTATCATTTGAGGGGAGAGATTTCCAAACACAAGGCAGTCTTGTCGAATCAAGTTTAGGAAGTCTTCCTGGGGAGTGGCAGAGCCACTGGAAGTTGTGGTTTGGGGTGAGGTGAAGAGTAAGATCCATCTATAAACTTTGTCGATATCAAATCAATGTTGAAGTGTCTCGATTTGGTTTTTTTACAACCATGATAATTGGTGGATGACAACTTGAGAGAGGTAGGGGAAAAACGATAGTGAGGCTTTTTGGGTGTTGTGTTGACAGCTAAGGGTCACTATTGGAATCTTTCAAGATGAAGAATAATGAAGGCAATGAAGGAGATTTAGTGACAAGGTTGGATTCACTGAGGCGAGTTATTTGATATGAGTGCAATGATTTCCATGGTTTCAGTGAGATCACAACAAGGAGGCATAACATGTTTGAATGATTTGGTAAGTGATAGAGTGTGGTGGTGATGATAATTTGTATAAATCCAAGTAGTTACTATTTGACAAATAAGAAAAACAATGACTAATCAAAACTCTGGGTTCGTCCAATAATATGCTAGGAAGATGTGTTTTAGCCTATAAGCGTTACACCCACTAAAGGTTCCAAGGAAAGAGTGATGGGTCCTAAAGAATTTATGCACCACATCTTTCCTTGGTCATAATATTTTATGGATAGGTACCCACTCTTCCAGATTACACATAATCCCAACAACTACCATTTGACCCTTGGTCTTGAAGAGAGTATTTATGGATTGGGTTGTCACCCCAAGCGCAAGATCCTCCGATTTAAGTATTTGCCTTCACCACTTTGTCTCCTTGAGGTGCAAGTCGAGCCTTATGATGGTAGGTTCGTACGGTAGGATCTGGGTCAGCTTTTTTATGATAATGCCCAATGTCACTCTGCACTGTTAGTATCACTGTCTTCTTTCTTTGGATTCTTGGTATCTCCTTCTAGTTTAGTCTCTTAATTGAATTTGGCAGCTATGTTAGGTCCTAGAAGTGTGAGACTGACGCATCAAATATACGCAACGGTCTATGGTAGTTAACTGGGATTAACTAGGTTAGTTTGTTTTTGGTTTGGACCTTTATAGGTCATTTGGGCATGCCATAGGCCATGTGGACCAGGCAAGCCCATAGGCAATCCCATGAGGGGCATGCCCTTACCCTAGGTATATAAGATAAGCTTATGTCATTTCTAGGGTTAGACTTTTGGGATTTCTCTAGGGAGCCTCCATCTTGTGCCAGACGGTTTTGCTTGTTCAAGTAATAGAATCGTGTGCAAGGTGTTAAAGTTGATTCGTATTGTTCTTCATCATTTCAGTTTTCTTGAATATCATCAAGTTTGGATTCCTCCCATCCTTGGTGATTGTGTGATATCGTTGTTAGACCCGGTTTATCGGGACTTCCAATTGGTATCAGAGCCAGTTTGAACTTGTTTCCAGGCTTAGATCCATATCACACTGATTTTGTTCGGTTTCTACTGAAAATAAAGCATTTCGGATTAACATCCAAGGATTTCGGATCTTCTGTTTACATTTCAGATAGATTTCGGATTGATTTCGGATTAATCTGTTGAATGTCGGATCCGGAATTGTTGAAGATCCCGAAGAACACAAAGAAGATCATCCATCTCGGATTGATGAACATGCATCTCGAATCCATCTCGGATCATTAGAGAAGCATCTTGGATCAGAAAGCTTGCATTTCGGATCATCAGAGTTGTATTTCGGATCAGAATAGTTGCATCTCGGATCAGAACAGTGCATCTCGGATAGCATTTCGGATCATAGGTGTTCATCTCGGATTGCATCTCGGATAAATAAGGAAGCACCTTGGATTGAAATAGTGCATCTCGGATACCGTCTCGGATCACTGTTCCGAATAACCATCTCGGATTTGCATCCCTGATCACTATTTCAAGATTCCATCTCGGATTGTTAATCCGAGTTACTATTTCGAATTCGGTACTGTTCCGAATTATACCCACAAAGGTGGAAAGTTAACCAGCTGATGTAACCGGAGTTAAACGTTTTCGTACGCAGAATTTGATCCATAGACAATCTTGACAAACCGGTTACACGGTTAGACTCGTGTGATTTTTAGGACAAAAAAATCACTATCGGATATTATATATCATTGGATTCGTATCGTCGAGACGAGTCTAACGGTACATTTTGGTAAAAACAATTTCGGACAATTTTTTATCGTCTTTACCGGTACGGTTTCATTTATCCAAAGATGTTTACAGCCCAAGCTCAACACACGAACATAGTTTTCAGCCCAACACAAAATCAAAACCCGAACCTACGGGATCAAGTGAAGGAAAAGCTGAATGAGTTTATTGGTAACTACAATGTTGTTTCGGTTACTGACTATGTGATGCGTTTGCTTGAACGTGGGAGGCGAAAAGAGTAAGTAAGAGATGAGATGAATAGCATTTTGGGTGATGACAAAGACTCCTTTGTATCTTGGTTGTGGGATCATTTACAATCAAACCAAGCTCTCCAAGATCTATACGCTAAATCAACAGGGTCTAATCCTGAAGAAGTGTCCGAACAGAAACCTCAAGCCCAGCAAGCAGCAATCAGAAGCCCAGCACCCCAAACTCTACCTCAAGCACAAACTCACGCTGACAAACCAAGCTCGCACATTGACACAGTCAACTACCTTTTGTGCACTGAACCTTGCAGGAATAGGGTTGCTCAACTCAGGGCACTTAATTCCAAAATGGTTGATGATTACAAACAATGCAATGGCTCAGTGCATCATCATTCGAGAAAGTAACAAGTTACTCACAGAAAAGGTTGAAGCACAAAAGAAAGACATAGCTCAGCTTCACCTGGACGTAAATCAACAGAAATGTTGGGTCCATGATTACAAAACCAGATTAGATTCAAAAACCATGGAATGCGATTTGGTAAGAGTTGAGCTGGGACTTCTTACTAGAAAATATCAACAAAACGAAGTTAATATAAAGAAGTTTGATACATCCAGCATGCTCGTTCAAGACATGTGCAATGTGCAGCTGGCATATGAGGAGAACAAGGGGAAGGGTTTGGGATTCAATCAGGATGCCCCACCGTATAATCACAACTACACAACAATGCCTGAAACCGACGAAGATATTGAGGAGAACAAGGGGAAGGGTTTGGGATTCAATCAAGCTCGTTCAAGACATGTGCAATGTGCAGCTGGTATATGGTGTACGGCAAACCCAATGATTATACATCGGACACACGGGAACCATCTGCTGTTGTTCACTCTTCTAATGATTCAGCTGGAGTGTCTGGTCCTTCATCTGATAAACCGGGACTCTCCGACTTTATCAAAGCTGATGAAGAGAGAGCTGACGTGAACATGGCTCCAAGTGCGCAAACTGTACAATCTGAACCTTCTGCTTGTGATGAAAAGGTTTAGAGCAAGCTAAAAGAGCATAAACGAACAAAACGGAGACTAAGAAAGCAGAAGTCCAAACGTCAAGGACGGTCACGCTCTCCAAAATCATCAGTGGGCAGTAGTAGCCCTTAAAAGGCTACTGTTGTGAAAAATGCTTTTGTTAAGCCGGTCTTTAATGGCAAATATGAAAAATATGCTTTTGACCGTGCTAGCAAAGCTTTTGGAAAGGTTGGGGAGATTTCTGAAGAAGACTTGCAGTCTAAACAAAACAAGAAGAATCAAAAAAATCTCCACAACAGAAGAAGGCCCTTGCAAACGACAAGTACAAACATCCAAATTCATCTTCGTCTGCAAGAAATGTCCAAGGAAATCAAGCGCAGAAAGGATTTGCTCATCAAAATTTATACAACGGTCTATGGTAGTTAACTGGGATTAACTGGGTTAGTTTGTATTAGGTTTGGACCTTTATAGGTCATTTGGGCATGCCATAGGTCATGTGGGCCAGACAAGCCCATAGGCAAGCCCATGAGGGGCATGCCCTTACCCTAGGTATATAAGCTAAACTTATGTCATTTCTAGGGTTAGACTTTTGGGATTTCTCTAGAGAGCCTCCATCTTGTACCAGACGGTTTTTCTTGTTCAAGTAATAGAATCGTGTGCAAGGTGTTAAAGTTGATTCGCATTGTTCTTCATCATTTTTGTTTTCTTGAATATCATCAAGTTTGGATTCCGCTCATCCTTGGTGATTGTGTGATATCGTTGTTAGATTCGGTTTATCAGGACTTACAAGCTACAAGTTTTTGAGCAACAACATCACTTATCTTCCAGTGAGTTGGGGGTCGTTATTTGCATTCTATGTCAGACATTAACTCAGGATCCAAGGTTGAAGGACGCTTGTGGTATGGATTTTGTGGTATCGAAAGAAAACAAGGTGAGATAGTGCGATAGATGGAGAAGGGTTTAGCGTTCATCAGACTTGAAGGGAGTGACTGTGTTAAATCTTAAGATTGGGGCATTATAATGCTATGGTGGATTGGGCTCATGGGTTCTCTAGTTGGTAGACTCGATTCTTCATCGTGGGTGTAAGAAACCTCAGAGAAGTAAGTAGACATATCTAGAAGGAAATAGTTAGAAGTATTAGAATATGTTTTCACATAGGGGCCCCTAAGGGTTATACTCTAGGTCATTTTGTTACTAATAATCTAATTCTCTATAACCAAGGCTCTGATATTAATCTCTCACAACCCAACCTAAGGAAAAAACACCAGGACACAACGAATTAAATCACATTTGGAATAGAGAAATACCTATTTTATTAAAAGATAATAAATGTTTCAACACAATACAAAAAATCAAATAACATACAAAACATGTTTTAACTTAACTAGGTCCATGTCCATGTATCCTATGTGAGCAATCATCATCTCTATTTTCCAATACCTGAAAAACATGTTTGTGAGTGCCATCTACAAAATATAGAAGGTGAGACATAGGTTTTAAAGTAAAAGAATAAACAAAAATATGTTTCAAGATAACAAAGTCTTAAACGCATTAACTCGTACAAGTTATTTAAATTTTATACACACGTTCACAACCAACCCTCCTGACCTGTTGCCCCCTTTGTCTGACCCCTTGGCTTAGGGAGATCAGACTGATGAGTTTATAGAATGTCAGTCTCTATACATTCAGACCCCTACCCGGGAATTCTAGATAGACTTATCAAGCTAATAGATCTATTTATGTACTATAGTTGGCTTCACAAAGTTAATGGTTGTGCAGCTTGAATAAGAGGACTTTTTATGAGTGCGCCAATATGAATATATGCATCATGTATAACAATTTAAATAAATAGAAGTAAGAGTAAACCATTTTAGACTTTGTATGAATAACCATAGAATATCGATTGTATGCATATTTTCCACCCCTGTAGTTTATAAAACAAAACATAAAAAGGATTATGTACTCACCTTGTGTTTGTGTGACTTAACTGACTTAAATGTGATTGCAAGAACCATTTTATAGATGCGTTGAAACGGAATCCAACTTGAATCTTCAAGAGGGATAGGGGAAATGAACTTGACAGCTCTTGGAGCTCTAGACTTCAATGTTTAGGTGTGAAAAACAATGAGGGTGGAAACCCATATTTATAGTCTAAAAATAGGGGTTTGAATACAATGGAGATAAAGGTAAATTTTGAAAATAATAATATAACATGATATAGATAAGTATAAGATGGATGTATCTTTCGTTTTTTATATGTCTCCAACACTAAGAATTTTGATACTTCAGTTTTTTTAATTAATTAATAAATAGATTAATAATTATTCATTGAATTATAATTTTTAATAGATATTGTCTAATATAAGGACTTCGATTTTATTTTGTAATTTTTGAATTACAAGATTTACATGGACACCTAATATACATACATAATTTAAATAGATTTGGATTTGAAAGCCAACTACTAAGTTAATTGATTTGGATATCAATATCTCATTACTGTCGTATAATAATTTTTTATTTAAATAAAATATGGAAACTTTAATTAAAGAATAACCATTTAACCTTGTATTATATTTTTTTAAAATAATTTATATATCGATATATATTATATATCTTTTATTTTTGAAAATTATATATATATTTTTTAAACTATTACTACAATTTATATAATAATCAATAAGATTTTATAAATTGTTGGTAAAACTTTTATATCAAAACTGAAAACTCAATTTATAAGGTTTTAAATACTTTAGGATTTAAATTAACAAAATCTAAAAACTACGGATTTAACTTAAAACTTGATATAATTTACGTAGTTAATTAATTAATGGCAAATTGGATTTACATAGTCAAACATGGCTATTTTTTGCCAATAATAATCCCAACTAAGTTTATTCCTGCTAATGATCTAACCTTTTTCATTTTGTTTCTATAATGGTCCGCCATTAAAAATAACTTAACGGAGTTAAGTTTTTTCCGAATTAAAACCCGTTGTTTCAGGGTTTTTGATCAGAACGAGATACGAGTCGATTGATGTAAAAATTACCTCGAAAGATGCTCTAAACGGCTTAATGTTTGTTAAATGGAAGTTTAAACACCCGAATTGAAGCACCATTTTCGTCATTTGGACCACTATTTCGAGGTAAATTTTACATCAATCGACTCGTATCCTCGTTTTAATCAAAAGCCCTAAAATATCAGTTTGTAATTCGGAAAAAAAAACTTAACTCCATTATGTTTTTTAATGGGGGACCATTATACAAATAAAATGAAAAACGTTGGACCACTGGCGAGAATAAACTTAGTTGGGATTATTATTACTTGCCAAAAACAGCCGGATTAGATTATTTAGCTCCGGTTTACCTTAATTAATTAATTAAGATGTTTAAATTGTCTACGACATAGATTGTTACATTTACAAGTATGACATGATTAATTTGCATGGAAATAACTAACACATCGTAAAATAAATGTCTATGTATTGATGAATCGAATAGCAGACACAAAAATGAATATTGATTTAAAACCCGAAATCCATGGATGTAACAGTATGGCCACAACGTTTTTACACCATTTCGAATCAATGATGGCGCTAGAATGTCTAACTTCTTTATGATAAGAGAACAAAATTCCTTTAATAGTACACAACTCCTACTTAACTTAAACTTTATTCCCAATTAAAGTGTTGTAAAGCACATCTTATTTTCTTTGTATTTTGTAATGTTTTGGATGGTTTTGGAGTCCTGTTTTGTCATTTATAGCTTGTAATTCGTGGATTGATGTTTTGTAGGGTTCGTGTGCAAAAGGAGCAGAAATAGAGTCTATATCATGAACAAGCAAGTATATGAGGAAAAACTGAGTAAAATAGTGCGGCAGAAATGTGTCTAAATACCAAACGGCCATATCTTGAGCTAGAACATGAGTTATGGGGCGTGCAATATATAATGGTCCAAATATGGAGTTTTGGGCCTTAATTCTTAAAGTACGGGCCATACTTCCTTTATGGGCGTGTAATATATGAATCTTGACTGTTTCTCAGTGTTATATTGGGCTTTGGACTTAGCATGGGTCGTACTCTCTAAAAGGGTACGGGTCGTACCCGACCCAAATCGATCCAGACATGTAAAAACCCTAGGGTTCAATATTTAAGCCACCATGACGGCCAAAAAAGAGAGAATACGACGAAAAGCTACTGTTTTCGAAGAGACTGAAAATTTTGAAGTATAAGGAAAGGTTTGGAAGCTTTAAGTTGACAATTTGAAGTGCGATTGGTTTGCTTTTCATTGTTTCATTCTCTTATTTGGTTTCCATTCCATAACGTAATTCAAACGTGTTTTCTACTATTTATGGATTTGTTTTGCTTATGAACATGATGAGTAGCTAAATCTTTGAACTACCTAGGTTTTGATAAATATTGTTTGAATGAATAACTCTTGAGGTTATTAATTGATTGGCGAATGTTTTAGTAGCGGTTTTTCTATTGTGGTTTTTGATGTATATGTGTGCTTAATTATCAGTGATCATATATTTTTCCACCTGATTCCTTTGGTTAATTGATTGTGTATTAGTTGATCTAGGTTTCATGTGATTATCGTTGCTTGGTGTTTTCAGTTATATCAGTGGTGCTAGACCGGGAGGAGATAGAATGTTGGGTTGTCTAAGTCTTTAGGTGTTGCGTTACGGTGAGACTGGGAGGTGATCCATTCCTAGCGTATCTCTTGGTTCTTAGTGATTCTGAGTCATAAGCATGATAGAAAGACTACTCATTGCATCCCTTACACTTTTGGATGTATTGTTTCTGGTGGGACCGGGAGGATATCTGGATTTCAGGTACTTACCATTCTTAGTTTAGTGGGACCGGGAGGTGATATAAACCCATACATTGTGTGTTTCACACATCCCTTTGGATTCATTAAGTCGTGTTAGTTGAGTCCGGGAGGATATCTAGCATCGCTTAGTGTTTCTTGAGTCAGTCGTATCTTTAGAATCTGATAGCTTGTCAATTATTAAATATCTGAGAGTTGTGAATTTATCAATCTAATTCTGTAGCTAGGTAGTCGCCTTCTCTTATCTAATAGTTCTTCGAATTTAGTCGTCTGTAGTTTTTCCCAACATCATTATTTCTCCAGCTCTCTTCTTTATTTGCTTTCGTAGTTATTAGATAAAAACCAAACTAATCTCTAAAAAAATAGGCTATGAGTCGATAGAGGTTTATTATTGAAAGTTGCAACATAGTGTACATGGATTGATACCCGGTCTTGTCTACTTACTACATTGTGGCCGGTACACCTGCCATGCGTGTGTGGTTTAGTTGTTGAGTCCGACTTTAAAACTTGCTTAAATAATCAAATATACACTTTTCACACATTAAATGCCCTTTAGTTTTATTAGTATCCCGTTAATTGTTACAGTAAACAATTAAAGCATAATTCATTTAATTATATCTCCATATAGTTAACAATGGCAATTAAAATCACGTCCTTAACTATTATTTAATGTTTAAATATTATTACTTGTTTATCGTACAAAGTGTAACTCTTTGGATCGTATGTTGATAGTATCGTTGAATTATCAATCATCAAGACATCTAATATCCAACTGGGGTTGCATATAGGATTCACTAATCACATTCAAAAGGACCGCTCTCTGCTTGATTGTATCTATTGTTGCAACAACCATTAAAGCATGGTCCATAAAGAAAGCAAGCAAAGCTCAAGAATGGAGGCTTGTTGTTTACCGGGAATTAGACTTAACTTGGGACGATGTACTTGATAGCTTAATAGAAGACAATATAATCTAAAAAAGGTGTGTCTACATTTGTTTACAAAGGTATAATGCCAAACAATAAGTTGTTCATCACATGACCATTCAATAATGACTTGAGACTTTAAAATGATTAGACATATGCATCTTATGAGATTAATAGGGTTATGTTCAAACCATGAGACCGATTAAAAAGTTACTATTAGTAGTATTTTAATACAAGGGCATTTTGCTTAAGTAGAAAAAAAATGACATTCAAAGTTAATAGGGTTAGCCTAAGAGACTGAAATAATAATAAATGAAAACCATAAAGGCTTGTAGGAAAGAAATCTACGAACTAAAATTGTAACTAACGATAAATATGATTTCATAAGTTACTTACAGTTTTCATCCTTGTGTTTAATGAAACTCTTAGTTTTAGTCCCTTATTTTTATTGTTTTTTTTCCTTTTTTATGCGTACAACCCTCTATGGTTTCCTCTTCTTGACATTTTAATTCTTAAGAAACTAATACAGAACATTGTGTTGTTAAATGGAAAGGGTGTTTCAGTCAATTTTCATAAGGACCGTTTATGTAGCTTACTCGTTAACGTAAAATATATAAGAATATAAAAGCTAGGGACAATTTATGTAACTTATACAATAATCTATCTATACTATATTATAATGTATATAAGAAAGACAGAAAAAGTAATTTTACCTAAAATTTAAGATTTTAAATAATTACAAGTACTAACACGCATCGTATAAATCTATAAAGTTTACAATAATTAAATTTTTGTGTAAAGTTCAATTAATATTCATAGTTACTTTGTCTTACATTGGTGAGAAACAAAAGTGAAGGTATTACCAACTCTATAAAAGCAAGGCAAAGCTTTGTAAGAATCAATAAAATTTGTAACTTACACGATTAGCCCTTTGGCTAAGGAAAATTTTATTTTTGGCCCTTTTAGCTATGTAGAGTTTTATTTTTAGCCTTTGGGCAATAATAAGTTATATGTTTGATACTTACGATAAATAAGTTGTAAAGTCAACTCAACTTGATTTTTAATCTACACGAGCTTTAGTTTAAGATTCTAGCTTGATTTTAATCTATTTCATATATTCCGTGTTCCAGATACTAGAAAAAATATCCGACGAAGGAGAACCATCTCTATCAAGTTTTGAACCAAGGCTAGTTCAATTTGAAGTTGGAGTCAGCTCAAGCTAGCCTTGGTTCGGCTTGTAAACATCCTTTAAGTGGTGTTCTCCATCGCCTCACGTGGGCACCTCACTAGCATATATAATACATCTTAGATGGCCAAAATTGTAACTCCATATATATTATGACTAATTTAATACAAGATGTTAGTTAAATTTAATAAACTTGGGCTATTAGTTAATTATATGTGAGGTTGAATGTAATGAAGTTGGAAGGCTAAACAATAAGAATGATAACAAAACATGTTAATGAAATAAAGTTAATAAAAATCCATGCAGTGATTTAAATGGATACCTTAAAAAAGAATAAATATATTGACAGATATTATACATATATAATAGGGTTAATAAGAAACCCAATATTAGAAAAAAAACCTTGTAAACATTTTATGGATCATTGATCTTGTTAGAATTGAGTCTACAAAAGCAATTGTTTCTTTTGTGACTTTTTTTAACTAAAATGGTATATGTGGAAATTAACATATCTCACATTCTCTCTCCAACTTTTCATGTGCTCTCTCCATCTTTTGTACACTGTTTTTTTACATTTCCAACCCTATCTCTTCACAATATCAACCCTCTCTTTCTTCAACTTTTTCATAATGTATTCTCTCTCTAATATTTTTATAATATATGTTATATCACAAAAATTTATAATCAAATATTCTCTCTCTAACTTTTTCATAATGCATTCTCTCTCTAACATTTTTACAACTCGAAACATGTAGAGTTACTTATGTAACATCATATTGCATCATCTAAAACATCACATCAACTAATAAACTAGTAATATATGAGACTGGTGTAACAAAATAAATTGACAAATATCTCTTCACATTTTCAACCCTCTCTTTCTCCAACTTTTTCATAATGCATTCTCTCTCCAACATTTTATCAAATATTTTTTATAGCTCGAAACATGTAGAGTTACTTATGTAACATCGTATTGCATCATCTAAAACATCACCTCAACTAATAAACTAGTAATATATAAGACTGGTGTAACAAAATAAATGGATAAATAGATTGTATAAATCTATAAAAGAAATCATTACAATCAAAACTAAATGTAATAAAGTGTTTTATACAACGAAAATATATAAAAATCATCCAAATTGTCATAAGCTAACAAAGATCTAATTATGCTTCATTTCTTGATAAACATCTTCATCTTTGACACAAAATATCTTCATCTACAACAAAAACAAGTTCATCAAGTTCAGAGTGTATGTAGGTAACATTGTGTTAGTTACATGTATAATTAGAGTTGTTTTAGCAATGTTGCTAGTAGATAAAAAAACTACAATAATGTAGGTAACATCATGCTAGTTAAATATGTAACAATAGTCGTTACATATACATATGTAACAGTAGAAGGAAAAGATAACATGTGTAGCCAACAAAAAATATCATCATGTTTAAATAAGTCAAACAGATTTGTATAACCTATATAAAGATAAAGCCCAGATCGATGTGATTCTGTTAACACGCATGTGAATTTCCTATCTTCCAATAACAATTTTTAACGTGTGCGGCTTTCTTTTGCTAGTAGTTTATTATAATGTCGTGATCAATGATTCTATTTCGGTTATAGCATTGTGTTCCATATTTTCTATTATTCAAACATTTAGCATATATTCAAACATTTAACATATGTAGCAGAGTTGTCAAGACTATCAAACTTAAACTTAAACCTGGGGAAAGCCATAAACACTGCTTAGATGTGTAACATATGCAACTTAATTCCAGTGTAACACCTTAAACGGATGTAGAATATATTCCACAATGACAAGTGACTTTTATTTTGATTAATATATTTAACTGGTGTTGAACATAAAACTTATGTAAGAAGTGACTAAATAATAGCAAGTATTTACCTGATAAAACGTTAGTCATATCATTCCTTTTGGTCAGGCGTGTAACATCGAAAACAAAAATACCACCTAGTTGGTCATTACATATTAACAAAGGGTCATTACATATGAACTGTCAAAAATGTAAAATATGTAGTTGTCAAAAATGTAACATATGTAGCTGACAGAAATGTAACATATGTAGCTAATTATACCATCAATAAAAAACACGACTTTTTATGTAACATTTTTGTAAAACGGGTCCCGAAAAACCCGCTTCGTTTATTCAAGTATTTATCCAATGTTTTGTTATGTATTTATTAGTAATTATTAATCTATTTTCTAATCAATATTAATTAACAATATATACTTAAAATAATAAGGGATGAATAATTAAATCATTAAATAAAATAAAATAAAGAAGCAGCCGGGGATTCGAACCCGAATACTCTCACCAAACCACACACACCAAACACCACTAGGATACACACACCTTATGTGTCTAAATTCAAAATAAATAAAACTTATGCGGGATCAACCTCCCTTAATTTTCGCTCAAAAGTCACCCGCCCAAATCTCAAAACCTGTAACCTCCGACATCTCTTTCAATTGTGAATCAATCTAAGGAAAACCGATCCTCAATCATACGTTTAACTCAAAATCGGTTAAAATCATTGAACTAATCAACTATAACTGAAATATGATTAAATCGATTTTCTTGAAACTGACAAGCATTTCAACTATAAATACCGGGTCCTAGAATTGGTAAAACTCGTTCATTTGCTTATCTAAACTCTCACATCGCATCGTGCACTCTTTGATTCCAAGTTTCTGTCTCGCTGGAGTTCGCCTGAATTCGGGTGTAAGTAGCGGAGGTGTCATCGGAGAATCACAAATCATCATTCGGTATATAAACACCCTCACTATCTTTGTGTTTTATTATTGTAAAAAAATCAAACCAGATAAAAAGAATTCGAATGATAAATCTTGTATCAGTTGTTTTTCAAGTAAGAAGATAAAAGTGTTTTTTAGTGTTTATATATAAATAAAACCAGACATAACACCGGGTTCGACACATAGTCCAATGGATGGACTGTGTGCACGTGAATCACAAGACCCGAGTTCGAACCATGCGAGTGACCGTTGTTTTGGATAAAAACTCAATTTTTTTAAGAAGTCTGTGTAACTGTCAAGAAGTTAATAAAAGAATTAAAATCCCAAACTTTTACGGGTTAGGCACACAGCCCATTTGGTAGGGCTGGATACAAGAGAAAAGCAAGATCACGAGTTTGATTCACGGAGTAGGCAATGGTTCGTTCATTTAAAATCTTTTTAAATTAAAACATTTTCTGAAATAATCTAATAAGCGTATAAGAATAATTAAATCAGAATTCTTTCGGGTTAGACACGTAGCTCAGTTGGAAGAACTGCGTGCAGACGTACGAGAGGTCACAAGTTCGAGTCTCACCACACACGGTCAAATAAGTCAGCGAACCGGTCAGACCTGCTGTCATGTCTGGCAAGATTTTTATTTTTTATTTATTTATTTATTTCATTTAATATTTTTGTATGTATTTCCTTAGTTAAATCAATTAAAAACACTTAAGAACAAAGTTATTTAGGTTTAAAAATCTCAATAAATACCAAAAAAATAACCTAAAATCTAACAAAAAGTATTAAATCAAAATATTAATTTTTATATATTTATCAAATTATTTGTGTTATTATTTAGGTTAGTCACCTTCGTCGGTTAAAACCTCAACTCGTGTATACTTTTCATCAATCAAGGAAACACACCCACTTTGAGTGAATCCTTACAAATCTCCTCTGTTAAGTCACGTTTTGGGGTGTATCATGTGTCGTACATACTTTATTTATTTAAACATTTGTGCAAACACCATTATGTGATCTAATGGGTATATTTGTTTGTGTGGTTATGTGTGGATACATTTTATCATTTCAATACAATCATTCATTTAAGGCCCATCAATTCCTTGTGGGATACGAGTTGAGCATCAGGTGCCTCATTAGATCGGCTCCGTTTGATTGAGCCTTGATCTCAAGTTCATCATTCATCATGTTCATATGTTCATTGTGGATATTATGTGGTTGGTGATTGTTTATATATTTACACATGCTCACTTATGGTTCATGCATAATTTTTATTTAAACAACTAATATAACAACTGCTTAAATGTTTTTCTTAGATTCACTCGCCAACTTTTGTTAACCCAAACTTTCGTTTTACGTATGATACAGGTGGACAGGCTGAGGAGAGGAACACATAGGAAAGGCCTTAGAAGATAATAAAATACAACTTGTTTAGAACGATGTTTCTCTTGTGCTTATATGTTTCTTTGTGTTTAGATATTTGAAGTTTTAAATTTCAATTTAATAAATATGAAACCTAATGTTAGTAAATGTCATGAGCTTTGGTGATAACCCAATTATGTCCTGACTTTTATTTCCGCTGCGGGTCTGGGTGTGACAGATTGGTATCAGAGCTTTTGACTATAGGGATATAGGATAGGTTATTAGACCCTTAGAGCCTATACTATAGTTGACTAGATTGTTTATGTGTTACATGCAAAACTTATGATGTTTATATGTTTCATGTTTATTATAAAACACAAATAAATGCAAGCACTTTCACTACTACATGTTAATATGTGACGTTCATTATAGTCTATATATTGTTAACATACCATGCCTACGCAAGCACACACATCACAATTTCACAATTTTCATGATTTCTTCTCAAAGGTTTTACAATGTTTTCATGTTTTTTCAATCACATCAAAGTGAGTTCTACGACGGGCATGTAGTAACCGGAAGGTACGAGTACCGGTAGTCGGAACGTCCTGTCTAGGCTTGGCATTCATATAAATCCAATTTAATGGACCAGTTTGTCTACCTGGGGACTAACGATGAGAGTACAAAGGACCTATTAGGCCAAAGCATGCCACGCCAATGTCGTGTGAACTAACCCCACTTTGAGTTGTCAATGTGTCTACACCTGGACACCCTCTGACCTTATACCCTGTAATTATGTTTTACGATTTTTATTCGGGTGATGCAAGCATCAACAGGCCAACACCAATGTGAGCCCTACAAAGCCCAGTAGTCATGGGGGCCCACGTGACTACCTAGGCTGACGTATGGGAGACATTTGAAGGTCTAATATTGAGCAAGCCCAAGACATCCTATGGATGTAGTAATTTCTTGTTTTCATTTATTTTGGATGATGTTTTCACCTTTTACAACACATGACACCTAAAAACGTCCAATTCATAATCTCACTACGTATTTCCTGTAGATGTCGGCTAGACACTCTCGAGGCGGTAGAAGGTCAGGAAAATCTAGCGAACGTATGGCCACTCAAATCGCTCAACAGATGGCTGTCGTACTTCTTGATATCGTCATGCAAGTTCAACAAGCTCTTGCCGCCAATCCCATCAACCCCGTCAATCAAGAAGGCCAAAATGTCGTCAACCTTCCTCCGAACGCCACTAAATGTACCTACAAGCATTTCAAATCCTGCGATCCCCCAAAATATGAAGGGACTGAAGGTGTCACTGCTCTCCTCCGTTGGTTTGAGGAGATGGAAAGCACTTTTCTCAATTGCGATTGTCCCAAGGTACGATATGCTACTGGTCGTTTGTTAAATGGAGTAGCACTCACATGGTTGAACACCGAGAAGGGCAAGTGAGGCACTAAAGCTCCTATGGCCTTGCCTTGGGACGAGTTGAGGGAAATCATGACAAGATGCTTCTGTCCAAGAAGCGAAATCAAGAAATTGGAAGATGAGTTCTACTGATTGAAACAAAAAGAGGGAGACCACACCACGTACAACAAGAGATTTCTCGAGTTGAATCAGATGGTCCCCAACCTGTTCGCTCCGCTCTATCGTCTAATCGAGCATTACATTCGAGGTCTTCCCTCGAAAATTCAAGATTCTGTGTTAAGTACCTCACCCGCAACACTCGAAGCTGCTATGGAGCTGGCTACTAAACTTGTGGAAAATCGCATTCGAATGGCGATTTTAAGGATGAGAAGAAGCAAGACAGGACACCTGCTGACACTCTAACCGCAACCCAAGCAGGTTTGTCTTCTAAGTTTGCTGGTAAGAGGAAACGTAATGGCAAGAATTTTGCTATTACCCAAACCAATTCCCCTATCACTGCTGCACCCATCACCCAAGTCGCCCCTCCTGCTGCTCCATTCAAGAAACCATATACAGGACCCCATCCCAAATGTAACCGATGCCAATATCACCACTTGTGACCGTGCAGGTCACACAATTCAAACCTGTTGCATCCTCCAAAAGCCAAATCGCAATCAGCCGCAAGCTCAAACCAACAACCAAGTGGTAGGCCAAGCCCAACACCAACAACCTTTACTCTTACCACCTGCTCAACCCATGGCTCAACCTTACTACCAACCCAATTACCCAATGATGCAACCTGTCAGAGCATGTTACAACTGTGGCGATCCAACCCATTTTCAAAACACATGCCCACGCTTGGTGAACATCATAAATGCCCAAGCTCAAGCCAATCTAGTGAATCAAGCCAACCAAGCTATTCCACATGTTAGAGGAAGAGCTTTCAACATCAACGCCAACCAAGCTAGGGCTGATAATAATGTGGTCAACGGTACGTTTCTTATTAACGGTAGTTATGCATCCATACTATTTGATACAGGTGCGGATAAGATTTTCATGTCTTTAGAGTTTGAATCCATTCTTGATTTACCTCGCGTTAGACTCGCTGAACCATTCACGGTGGAAGTTTCTGATGGGGAACCTATTGCGTTAGACTCGATTACTCGTGATTGTACTCTTACTCTTAATGACCATGATTTCTCAATTGATCTTATTCCTATGAAGTTGGGTAGTTTCGACATTATCATTGTTATGGACTGGCTTAGTCAGCATCAGGCCGAAGTTGTTTGCTACAAGAAGTTTATTCGAATTCCTCTCACTGACGGTCAAACTTTGCGTATCTTTGGTGAAACTCCTTCTAAAGGGCTTAAATTGATGTCATGCCTCCAAGCTCGTAGATACCTCCGCAAAGACTATATTGCGTTTCTAGCTCATATCGTCAAGAAGGAAGGCAAGGAAAAGAAGCTCGAAGATATTCCCATCGTTAAAGATTTCCCTCAAGTTTTTCCCGATGAAGTTTCAGGACTTCCTCCTGTGCGAGAAGTTGAATTCCGAATCGATCTTGTACCGGTGCTACACCAATCACAAAATCTCCCTATAGGTTAGCCCCATCTGAGATGCAAGAATTAGCTCAGCTGCAAGAGTTGACTGACAAGGGATTTATACGTCCTAGCTCATCGCCTTGGGGTGCACCTGTTCTTTCCGTAAAGAAGAAAGATGGAACTTTTCGCATGTGTATCGATTATAGAGAGCTCAACAAGCTGACCATCAAGAATCGCTATCCATTACCGCGTATCGATGATCTTCTAGATCAACTTCAAGGTGCCACCAATTTTCAAAGATCGACCTTCATTCTGGTTATCATCAACTTAGAGTGCGTGAAGATGATATTCCAAAGACTGCTTTTCGAACTCGTTATGGTCACTATGAATTCCTGGTTATGCCTTTTGGGTTGACCAATGCTCCTGCTGTCTTCAGGATTTGATGAATAGGGTGTGCAAACCCTATCTCGATCGTTTTGCATAGTTTTCATTGATGATATTCTTATCTACTCCAAGACCAAATTTGATCATGAGCGACATCTTCGACTTATTTTAACACTTTGGAGGAGTTAAAAACTTTATGCTAAGTTCTTGAAATGTTAGTTTTGGTTGAAAGAGGTACAATTTCTTGTTCATGTCGTTAATGACAAAGGGATTCATGTCGACCCTGCGAAGATCAAAGCGGTACAAGAATGGCAAGCGCCACGTACTCCTACTGAAGTTAGGTCATTTCTTGGTCTAGTTGGTTATTATCGTCGTTTCATCGCAAATTTTTCCCGTATTCCCGTTCCACTCACAGCCTTGACTCACAAGGGCAAGCCCTTTATTTGGGGTCCCAAGCAAGACGAGGCTTTCCAAACTTTGAAGCAAAAACTTTGTGATGCACCTATCCTTTCACTTCCTGATGGCTGCGAAGATTTTGTGGTTTGTTGTGATGCGTCAGGGCAAGGGTTAGGTTGCGTTCTAATGCAAAGAGGAAAGGTGATAGCCTCTGCCTCAAGGCAACTCAAGGTGCACGAAAAGAACTTTACCACTCACGACCTAGAACTTGGAGCAGTCGTGTTCACCCTTAAGATATCGAGGCATTATCTCTATGGTACTAAGAGTGAAATTTACACTGACCACAAGAACCTTCAACATATCTTCAATCAAAAAGAGTTGAACATGAGGCAACGACGATGGGTCGAACTCCTAAATGACTATGATTGTGAAATTCAATATCATCCTGGCAAGGCTAATGTTGTGGCTGATGCCCTTAGTCGAAAGGAGTATGCAAACTCCATCCGTCTTTTTGTTTCTCAAATTGTTTCTGATCTTCAAAACCAAATTAGAGCAACTCAACATATTTCCGTCACGGAAAATGACGTACGAGATGAATTATCTTGTGGAGCTGAAACCAAACTAGAATCCAAGTTGGATGGTATTCTCTATTACTTGAATCGTATTTGGGTACATGATCGTGACGAACTTCGTGTTTTTCTCATGAACGAGGCTCACAAAACACGATACTCTATAATCCAGGGGCCGATAAGATGTATCAAGATCTACGATACTCGTACTGGTGGCCTGGCATGAAGAAAGATATCGCTATATATGTTTCCAAGTGCCTTACATGATCCAAAGTGAAAGCTAAACATCAAAGACCTTCAGGACTTCTTGTCCAACCCGAAATACCTGTATGGAAGTGAGTAAATATAACCACGGATTTCATTACAGGGTTACCTCGCACCTCTAGTGGGTATGACACCATTTGGGTTACCATTGATCGTCTCACTAAATCAGCTCACTTCATTCCGACCCGCGAAGACTTCAAGAACGAGAAGTTAGCTCGTATCTATATCAATGAAATTGTAAGCCGTCATGGTGTACCCTTAAGTATCATTTCAGATTGAGATGGTCGTTTTACTTCACAAATGTGGCAAGCTGTACAATCCGCTTTGGGTACACGATTAGATCTCAGCACCGCCTTTCACCCTCAAACTGATGGTCAATCTGAGCGCACCATGCAAACCCTCGAAGACATGTTGCGAGCATGTGTCATAGACTTCAAGGGTAATTGGGATACTCATTTACCGTTAGTTGAGTTTTCGTACAACAATAGTTCTCATTCAAGCATCGGTATGGCTCCTTTTGAAGCCTTATATGGTCGAAAGTGCCGATCTCCTGTATGTTGGCACGAAATTGGTGAAGCGCAAATCACTGGACCTGATTTGATCCAAGAAACGACTGATAAAATTCTTCAGATTTGCAATAATCTTCTAGCAGCTCGAAGTCGTCAAAAGAGTTACGCTGCTAACGATGAAAGCCATTGGAGTTTTTGTCGGTGATCAAGTACTTTTGAAAGTATCACCATGGAAGGCAAACTAGCACCACGCTATGTGAGACCATTCAAAATACTCGAAAGAGTTGGTCCTGTAGCATACAAGCTTGACTTACCAGAAGAACTCAACAGAATTCATCCCATATTCCTCGTATCAAACTTGAAAAAGTGTATCGCCGACGAAAACCTCCATATTCCTTTAGAAGATATTCAAATTGATGAATCAATGCCCTTTGTCAAAAGACCGGTAGAAATCATGGACTTTAGTGAAAAGCGTTTGAGACGAAGTCGTACTCCAATAGTCAGGGTGCGTTGGGAGTCAAAACGAGGACCTGAGTTTAGTTGGTAACGTGAAGACTCAATGCATGAGAAATACCCGCATCTTTTTCCAGTTGCAGCCACTACTTAAATTTTGGGATGAAATTTCTAAAAGTAGGGTATATTGTAACATTTTTGTAAAACGGGTCCCGAAAACCCGCTCGGGTTTATTCAAGTATTTATCCAATGTTTTGTTATGTATTTATTAGTAATTATTAATCTATTTTATAATCATTATTAATAAACAATATATATACTTAAAATAATAAGGGATGAATAATTAAATCATTAAATAAAAAAATTAAGTAAAATAAAGAAGCAGCCATTCGAACCCGGATACTCTCACCAAACCACACACACCAAACACCACGAGGATACACACACCTTATGTGTCTAAATTCAAAATAAATAAAACTTATGCGGGATCTACCTCCCTTAATTTTTCGCTCAAAATTCACCCGCATCTCTTTCAATTTTGAATCAATCTAAGGAAAACCGATCCTCAATCATACGTTTAACTCAAAATCGGTTACAAATCATTGAACTGATCAGACTATAACTGAAATATGATTAAATCGATTTTCTTGAAACTGACAAGCATTTCAACTATAAATACAGGGTCCTAGAATTGGTAAAACTCGTTCATTTGCTTATCTAAACTCTCATATCGCATCATGCACTCTTCGATTCCAAGTTTCTGTCTCGCTGGAGTTCGCCTGAATTCGGGTGTAAGTAGCGGGGTGTCACCGGAGAATCACAAATCATCATTCGATATATAAACACCCTCACTATCTTTGTGTTTTGTTATTGTAAAAAAAACAAACCAGATAAAAAGAATCCGAATGATAAATCTTGTATCAGTGGGTTTTCAAGTAAAGAAGATAAAAGTGTTTTTCAGTGTTTATATACAAATAAAACCGGACACAACATCGGGTTCGACACATAGTCCAATGGATGGACTGTGTGCACGTGAATCACAAGACCCGGGTTCGAACCATGCGAGTGACCGTTGTTCTGGATAAAAACTCAAATTTTTTTAAGAAGTCTGTGTAACTGTCAAGAAGTTAATAAAAGAATTAAAATCCCAAACTTTTACGGGTTAGGCACCCAGCCCATTTGGTAGGGATGGGTGCAAGAGAAAAGCAATATCACGAGTTCGATTCAGGGAGTAGGCAATGGTTCATTCATTTAAAATCTTTTTAAATTAAAACATTTTCTGAAATAATCTAATAAGCGTATAAGAATAATTAAAATCAGAATTCTTTCGGGTTAGACACGTAGCTCGGTTGGAAGAGCTGCGTGTAGACGTACGAGAGGTCACAAGTTCGAGTCTCACCACGCGCGGTCAAATAAGTCATCGAACCGGTCAGACCTGCTGTCAGGTCTAGCAAGATTTTTAATTTTTTTTTATTTATTTATTTTATTTAATATTTTTGTATTTATTCCTTAGTTAAATCAATTAAAAACACTTAAGAAGAAAGTTATTTAGGTTTAAAAATCTCAATAAATACCACAAAAATAACCTAAAATCTAACAAAAAGTATTAAATCAAAATATTAATTTTTATATATTTATCGAATTATTTGTGTTATTATTTAGGTTAGTCTCCTTCATCGGTTAAAACCTCAACTCGTGCATACTTTTCATTAATCAAGGAAACACACCCACTTTGAGTGAATCCTTACAAATCTCCTCTGTTAAGTCACGTTTTGGGGTGTATCATGTGTCGTACATACTTTATTTATTTAAACATTTGTGCAAACACCATTATGTGATCTAATGGGTATATTTGTTCATTGAAGGCCCATCAGTTCCTCGTGGGATACGAGTTAAGCATCAGGGCCTCATTAGATCGGATCCGTTTTATTGAGCCTTGATCTCAAGTTCATCATTCATCATGTTCATATGTTCATTGTGGATATTACGTGGTTGGTGATTGTTTATATATTTACACATGCTCACCTATGGTTCATGCACAATTTTTATTTAAACAACTAATATAACAACTGCGTAAATGTTTTTCTTAGATTCACTCGCCAACTTTTGTTGACCCAAACTTTCGTTTTACGCATGATACAGGTGGACAGGCTGAGGAAAGGAACACATAGGAAAGGCCTTAGAAGATAATAAAATACAACTTGTTTAGAACGATGTTTCTCTTGTGCTTATATGTTTCTTTGTGTTTGGATATTTGAAGTTTTAAATTTCAATTTAATAAATATGAAACCTAATGCTAGTAAATGTCATGAGCTTTGGTGATAACCCAATTATGTCCTGATTTTATTCCGCTGCGGGTCAGGGTGTGACACCACCGACACCTGCATTTTTACTACAAACCACCACCACCTCGTAACATATTAAGCACAACCAAAAGTAAAAGATCCTTAGTAAACAAGAACAATCAATGTGTGTGAGAATCGAATTCAGGTTCGTGATGAACAAAGAATCAAAAAACAAAACCCACAATAAATAATACATTTTAGTTGAGATGATTGTATGTCCCGTGAACGGATCAAACAGGTATCACTAACCTAACCAGTAGCGGAAATTATGATTAGGAAGAAGAACAATTTTGAATAACTTTAACTTGCATACACCAAAAGATGTCTGATACAAGTTCTTTGATTACAACTCTCTGACCCCTTCTCAATAACCTAGCATCTCTATTTATAAACACTATTAAACCCATAATTACAACCCTAGGCCCATCAGGCACTAGGAAGCCCACAATGTACACCAAAGCCCAAAATAACCCCTAATGAGTAAACCTTTAGCAATCTAAGCCCAACAATCTCCCCCTAGGTTTACTACTTTAGTCTTTCGGTTGAGCATCCACACCGAGCCTTCCAGCTATGATTCCAGCTACCGCTATAGTCCAATCCTTCGCTCAAACCTCATACAACTCAGCAATTCGAATATGATGTGACACAAGAACCTGCAAGTCTTCGTCATGAAAGCTCACTAAATCTACCACGTCGTTAACTCTGAACGCTTTCTCCTTTGTCACTATCGCCACGCTTCCAACCTTAGGGTCGTATAGCCAAAATTTGAAGTTTTTGAGAATCCCCCGAGGAAAGGTAGGAGCAACTGCAATTACTAATTCTTTGTCAGACGGCGGCCACATCACTGATTTGAATCTCTTGCCAGTGTGTGCATCACGAACTCCTTTAGCCGCTCTCAAATATGGTTCAGTGGTCTTCATAGTCTTGAATCCACTCTTAACCTCACATTCAAGCTTTTTGAAAAATCTCCATCCGGGTCCACGCGCTGTAGTGTCATCATCAGTGTACGGAGCTCTCAATAGATCAATCAAAGCAACCTTAGTCCACGTCTCGAATTGCGATTCCTTGGAATAATATTCACGTGTTCCATCCTGATGTACAATAATCCACATATTTTTGACGTGGTCGTACATCCAACTGAGCACCATGGACTTGTTTCCCACTTTACTGTAGTAGCTCGACCCTAACTCCATCACATATCTCTCCGACTGATTCGTTGGATCCTTAAGCTGAAAGTTCTCATCAAGCGGATTCACATTGACATTCTTCATTAAAACCATTTGCTTCTTCTTCTGACCAGTGGCGCGTTTCTGACTAGCAGTAAACTTTTTGCGTGGATCGCTCATATAATCATCCAGACCAGCTTGGCGTTCAGCAGCCAACTGTTCAGCTGCCAATCTTTGTTCTTCGATTTCCTCAGCCATTCGCTGTTGCGCTGCACGATGCCTGGGCTCAATGTTCATCGGGTCATTTGTAGGATCGCTGAATTCCCTTCCGAATTTGTTTTTCCAGCTTAGCCTTTAAATCAAAAACTAGTGTCATAAGCATGGTGACATCTTCCTGCAGCTGACCAATAGTCTGATCTCTAACGTCTAAACAAGTCTGCAGAGAGACAATTTGAGCATCCTTCAGAATAACCTCTTGTTCCAAAACGACCACCCGTTTCTTTAAATCCACTACATCAACCTCCATATCATCATCGTCATTATCCATTCCCCCGAATTTAAATGCCCTTTTTCTCTGATCTGCGCACATAATCTTCAGCAACATCATCTGTACGACCAACTCCACTACCACCTGCTTCAGAACCACCAGCACCTGAGGAGCTTCCTCCAAACTCCATCATTTGTAGAACTGTGTCAGCTGGAATAGACACAACAGCCGACTACCTAATAATAGGAGTGGTTGGCTGTGCAGATATAACTGGTGTGTCAAGTATCGAAGTATCAACAATAGATTCAGCAATAGTAGACTCAGCAACGATAGAAATGATCAACTCAGATTCAGCAGCAGTGAAAACAATAGGAGCTTCAGGTTCACTTGATGGAATACTTGGCTCGGTTCTTCTCCTTTTGATCAATGGCACCTCATCTTCTTCATCTTCGTCATCTTCCTCAACCAGAGCAGTCGGTGCAACGACAGGTGGAATATCGAGTGGAGGATCACCTTGTTTCTCCTGAATCTACTTCACGTGAGCAATTAAAGCTTCTAAATTCTCTGATGATAACTCTGGTAAAACGGTAGTCAAAGTGGCATTGAATTCTGCGAAGAAAGGCTTGCCCAACATCAGCTTCATCATCAGTAACTAAGTCCTCTATCTCTATCTCCTTTTCTTTGGCAGGTAGTCGTGTTCTTCGGCCACTATAGCATTGACTGGAGGAGGAAGAGGCGATAGAGCGGTTCTTCTTCAAACCAATAACTTCAGCGAACTTCCCGAACTTCTTCAAAGAAAATTGACCCACAAATACCGTCTTAGACGTAGAGGGGTTCTTCTTCATTGTACCAAAAATAGTAGGCCCCATCGGCTTCATGTTAAGCAAGTTGGCATCTGTCGCGTCCTTTGCCAAATCAGGGTAGCGGGTATCTAGAATTAGCTGGACGAAGTGCGGGTACAAAAGAAACATTCGCTTCTTGGACTGCTCTAGAATTTTCTTCATGTTGTCGAAGATATAACCAGAATAGTTATACTTCCAGGCCATAACCAACGAAACTATTGCAGATGTCTGGGCTTGATTCTGTTGATCCAGACCGCCCTTCTTCTCTGATACACACTGCATAAACATGTGAACAAGCAACCGCCAATAAGCTGGAACTTTCAGTAGCGGTGGATACGATCCCTCATAGCGCATTTCCATCAGCACGGGAAGCACCTTCTCTTTGGCATAAATGGTTGGATCGCTAAATGTATCTGCAATCTGCAACACATCTCTCACACATTCTTCGTTTACCACTATCTCTTTGCCTTGTATCTGTGAACGGATAAACGGTCTTCCATCTTCACCTCTTGGCTGAAATCGTGCTCTTTTCCAGAATGAATGTACTAGGTCTCTGTAGATAACTGGATTAGCTCAGAGGGCATACGAAATCTTACATGCATTGAGCCCCACAATCATAGATTGAAATTCCTGGAAGAACTCTGCTGGCGGGTCTGAAAGATACCCCGCTTGGTTGTGGAATTGCTCCTCAACCAGCATCACAGCATCGCACGCTTCTTCAACCATATATGTCAAGACATCAACCAAGTTAAATCCCAACTAACAAAAATTAACGAAGTTACCAGTATGGCAGTTAAAACTAACTGGATAGGTCAATCAGATGTCAATGTTTAAATTAACAAGAGTTCAAGTTAATTATAGGGTTCAACAGTTGAAAAGGTTCAAACCGGATGAAAAGTTCAAAAACCTAAAAACCGGATGACTAACAATTCAAGTTTAATCCGGATGAACCCTTTCATCAATCCGGATTATAAGGAGGTCAAACAGTTCGGACAAAAGTGCAATTCGGATTACACATAGTATCTCGGATGGATTATCATTCCGAATGAAGATTCAATCCGAGATGAAATCCGAGTTCATCATTTCGGATGAATACCAATCTGGAATGAAATCCGAAATGCCTAAGACCTTGAAGATCAATCCGAGATACAATCCGGAATGAATTAAATATTAATAATTTTCATCCGGAATTCATATGTTTAATGAAGTTATACCTAATCTAGAATGAATTATCCGAGATGCACAATTCGAATAGAGAGAATCAGAGAGGAAATTTGATTTCGGAATATGTGGACAATCCGAAATGAGAGAGCAGAGATACCTATATACTTCCGGAATGGGCTTAGGCCTAAAATTTTGAATCCGGATTGGGCTTGTGACAGGCCCAATCCGGAACAGTAACACAGTGGGCCTGTCCGGAAAAATCCAAATGGGCCTTTCCGGAAAAGCCTAATCCGGAACAGTAACCTTTTGGGCCCAAAGAAGCCCAATCCGGAATAGTAACTTGGGTTTCCAATTTTAAGACTTTTAACCAATTTTATTAGACTGGCCCAAATCCCAAAGCACACTGGGCCAGTCCAATATCTCTTGACAGAAACCATCTCACCAAAATTCATCAAGTAGAGTAACCAAGCATCCAACCACCTTTTAACATTCTACAAAGAAGAACTATTTAAGACAGACATAAATATTTAACACAACCTTGCTAAGGGATCAAATCATTTCAAAGGCTAACTAAGGAACATTTTTCAGTATGAGCAGGTTCAATTGGTCTAAGCGATTGTCAATATACTTGTCCATTTAAATCTAAAACTCAACCCTTGTAGTTCAGGCATTATGATACGCTTAAGGTAGTATTATACTATGATACTCGTGTGTCCCATACCATGACATACCCCCCGCGATCAAGGTAAGCACAACAATTCATCGTAGCAGGTGAGTATACTGTGGTCATCCTTTTATTTACAACATCAGGCTATTGGTGAACAGGTCAGTACTTCCGTACAGCAGAGAGACCAATAGTGACTGACGAGGGTTAGGCAAACACCTTATGTGGTACGTAAGAACTTATGAAGAAACTATTGTTCTCTTAGGTTTTGGCCTTTCCATTTTGGCTCTTACACAAAGATATCCTGACTATGCCTAGGTCTGCATGTAATCTGGATGCAACAGAAGGACAACCAAGATATCCCCAGATAACTCAACAGCATAAAGACCCAAACCTCAGATGTTGGCTATCTATCAACGCAAGATTTAAGACCATGAAATCATACGCCTATAGTAAGTGACCCACTGAGTACATAGTTTGTTATGTTTATATCATTTGACTTTCCCCATCCGGTTGAGTTTTAAACCTACCGACACATCACTTTCGATCCAAATCTTTTCCCGCATCGACACCTTACATGTGTTAGTCAAACATTTTATCACGAAAAAGTATTTCATTTCCCTATCCTTGCAAAAACTGTTTTTTTATGATTTCTCCCCCTAAATTTGTGCATACATATGAACAAATTTATGAAGCAATGAAAAGAAAATAAGAATAGTAAACAAAACACAAAGACAGAGGATGCCTAGGTAGAAAACCGAATCATTTTGAGAAGATCCACAAGCACTTGAAAACGCGCGTTGCTAACGGGTTTCGTGAACAAATCCGCCACATTTGCATCAGTGTGGATTGGCTCAAGCTTTACGAGACCCTTTTCATAGCAATCACGGATGAAATGAACTTTAATATTTATGTGCTTGGTTTTGGAGTGAAAAACGAGGTTTTTAACGATTTGGATAGCGGCATCATTATCACAATAAATTGTTGTGTTTAGATAAGTCAAACCGTAATCCGAAAGCTGATGTTGCATCCATAAAACCTGGGAGCAGCAAGCTGAGGCTGCGACATATTCTTCTTTTACGGTAGAAAGAGAAATCGTCTGTTGCTTCTTGCATTTCCACGAGATTAAGCGATCTCCCAGAAATTGGCAACCAGCCGAAGTTGAGCGCATGTCCCGATCTGTACCTCCAATATTACTGTCAGAGAAAGCAAATAGTTCAAATTCAGAATTTTTAGGATACCAGAGGCCAAGTGATGGAGCCCCTTTGAGGTACCTAAAAATTCGTTTAATAGCATGTAAATGAGAAAGTTTAGGAGTAGCCTGATAACGAGCACACTTGAAGACGGCAAACATGATATCTGGCCGGCTAGCAGTGAGATACATGAGTGATCCAATCATGGAGCGATACATAGTCGAATTAACAGGTGTTCCTTCAGCATCTTCATTTAGCAGAGGCCGTTATGCGATAGGGGAAGCCATAGGCTTTGAATCTGTAAGCTTGAATTTGGCAAGAACGTCATGGACCTATTTTCCTTGATGAATTAGGATACCCTGTGGGCTCTGACGAACTTGAAGTCCCAATAACATGGTCATCTCACCTAATGAACTCATTTCAAATTTCTTCTTCATGATTTCTTCGAATTCACGGCACAAACCATCATTGGTGGAACCAAATATAATATCATCAACGTAGATTTGGACAAGAATAATGTCCTTATCAACGCGCTTGATGAACAGGGTTTGATCAATGGTTCCCCAGGTGTATTCATGAGCAAGCAGATGCTCTGTAAGAGTAGCATACCATGCGTGAGGCGCTTGATGCAACCCATACAAAGCTTTGTCTAGTTTGTAAGCATAATCTGGCCTGTCAGGATCAGTAAAGCCCGGTGGTTGTGTCATGTAGATTTCCTCTTTCACCTTGCCGTTTAGAAACGCAGTCTTGACATCCATTTGATATACTGTGAAATCCATGTAAGATGCATATGCCAAGAAAATGCGTATAGCCTCCAAACGCGCGACAGGTGCATAGACCTCATCATAATCTAATCCTTCAATTCGTCGAAAACCCTGAACCACCAGTCGAGCTTTATTTCGAACGATAACTCCCGTGTCATCATGCTTGTTACGGAAAACCCAGCGAGTTCCAAGAGCACGTTTTCCTTTAGGCAGCTTCACCAATTGCCAGACACTAAGCTTCTCAAATTGATTGAGTTCTTCGTGCATGGAATCCACCCAGCCTGGTTCTTGCAAAGCAACATCAATACTTTTAGGTTCAATTTGTTAAATGAAGCAAGAATAGAGACAGGTATTGATATCCCCAGATTGGCTGCGGTTCGAACAACAGCGTTGACAGGACCAATTATATTCTCAATGGGGTGATCACGCTGTAAACATTGTGGTATTGGTGTAGCAGGAACAAGAACATTTGTTTGCAAGTTGGTGATACTAGCTGAAGCTATTCCAGATGACTCCCCTCAACCAAGGCACCAGTAGAAGTATGTGCTGAGGAATCCACCGAACAATCGAGTGGAGTAGGCTCAGGAAATAGAGAGGAACATAAAACATCGGGAGTAAGTCCTTCATGTGTCGTAGGAGGCTCTGGATCAGAAACCACAACTTCAGGAGGATCGGTCTAAGCAAGCGAAATGATAGTTGGTTCTTGAGAATGTGAAACGGTGGAGGAAGGCGAGACAGAGTCATTAAATCCAGGAGGATCCACACTCAGCTGCTTTAGGTCTCATGTAGCTCGGCAGCGCCAGCATCGTCTTCAGAAGAAATGGGCATCGTTGAAAGGGCAGAAATCAAACTGTTACCTGCATGTACATTGGAAGACACATCAAAATGATTAAATAATGTGGAGTAGTCATACAACCAGTCAGGACCAATGCGTGTGTCCTTGGGATTTTCCTCCAGCCAACCCACATTGTAGGTTTCAACTACCATCTTCTTGATCTTGTTATAAACGCGGTATGACGTATTTTTAGAATAGCTAACAAAGATGCAAGGATCCCCGTGTGATTCAAACTTTCCTTTAGCGTCCATGCAAGAGAAAACAAGGGCATCCGAACTTGCAGAAATGCTTGACCGAAGGTTTGCGACCTTCAACCACTTCGTATGGAGTCTTCATATGGCGTTTATTGATCAGGGCATGATTCTGAATATAGCATGTAGTATTGATTACTTCTGCCCAGAAAATAACAGGTAGCTCGGATTCAACCAGCATAGTGCGTGCAGCTTCAATGAGTGTGCGTTTTCTGTGTTCTGCAACCCCATTTTGTTATGGGGTTCTGGCTGCACTAAACTGTTGGTCAATCCCCTTGGAAGAGCAGAAAGAGTTTAAGGTAATATTCTTAAACTCTATCCCATTATCACACCTAATGGCCTTCACTGTAGAATCTGTCTGGTTTTACATAAGCGTGACAAATTGTTTGACTAACTCAGCGGTTTCACTTTTATGTGTGAGAAAGAAAACCCAGGTGAATCGAGAGTAGTCATCAATAATAACTAAATAGTAAGCCTTCCCGCCAATACTGCATATGTCGGTTGGACCAAAGAGATCCATATGTAGCAGTTCTAAGACTTGAGATGTGGAGGGAACGGCTTTAGATTTGTGCGGCTGTCGATGTTGTTTCCCACACGCACATGACTCACATTTTTAGATCTACATGAAGTCACGAACTGGTAGATCTCTGACTAAACCACCTTTTGCAAGACGATTTAAATTCTTCATGTTGATTTGTCCCAGTCTGCAATGCCATAGCATGGCGTCATGTTCGGTTGTCGATAAGAAGAGGCATGTGAGCTTGTCAGAAGGAGCTTGGTTCATATCAATAACATACGCATTTCCTTTACGTGCAGCTTTAAGAAGAATCCAATCATCTGGAATAATTAAAGGTTTGAGTACATAACATCCTTTCTTGGTGAAGAGAACATCCAAATGATTGTCGCAGAGTTGAGACACACTCAAAAGACTGTGCTTCAATTCTGGTACGTAATTGACATTCTTAAAGCTGAGGGCTCCATTGCAAACAGTTCCTTTCATGGTAATTTTCCCTGTTTCTCCACCTGCGAAGGAAACAAACCCGCCATCGAAAAACTGACTGTCATTCAACTGCGAGATGTCTCTGGTCATGTGCCTGGAACAGCCACTATCAATGTGCCATAGTCTAACAAGAGTGCGACAGCCCTGCACATTTCAACAGGTTTTAGTTAGAAACGGGAACCTAGGCCATTGAAGATCTGGGCTTGCCATTAGCATCAACGTAAGTAACCTAACGAAAGATTAAATTAGTTGAGGATGAGGTTGATGATGCTTTTGATTTATTAGACATGGGGGTAGAAGACTGAGTCTTGGCCATTAATTTAGGCCTCCAGGTTACCAAATCAGACCTCTACACAATCCTTGGAGTGCTAGAGGGATTCTGGGAAACTGAAGGTCTCAAGGGTTTGAAAGATTTTTTCTTGGCCAAGTTCCAGTCTTGATCAGAAGACTTAGCCATAAATCGAGCCTCAGGTGGGCGATTAGGTATAGTCTTCTGATGTCTGGAATACAAAGTTTTGAAAGGTCTTTTGACAATTGCGAGCAATGTGCCCTAGAGATCCATAATTGAAACAGGTCTGCCTCTTCTGGAAGAAAAGAGTCCGTTCAGCTTGGGAAATTCTAGGCAATTTGTCTGTCAGTTTCTTGCTGGCGGGTACTGACGGCTGATGCACGGTCTTGGTCTTGACGGTGTCCTGCGCACAACCATCAGCACACTTGTTAGTTTTGTGATTTGAATTCAAGGTTTTTGAACATGGAGATTTTGGCAAAATTTTAACCGATATCCGTTCAGCTGGTTGCTTAACAGATTTGGTTTGCGACTGCTAAGTTAATTTCTCAGTTTGATGAGGAGACCCAGCAGTTGCCGTTTCAGTTTTCAAAGACGCCTATTTTGTTTTCTTCTTTTTAGATTGGCGTGTTCGCCGCTTCTTAGTCTTACTCTTCAAATCATATTTCGTGACAGATTCTGTAGATGAAACGAGTGGCTCTTCAGGGACATCCTGTTCTGAGATTTCAGAAGATGAATTTGGAATCTCGCAATTTTGAGAAATTAGAGACTCCGATTCAAAATCAGTTTTAAGATCTTCTGTCATTTTAGAATCAGTCCCTTATGTTGAGTCGCCCGAGTCTTCTAGAATCATGTCACTATCAACGTTTACAGAATCGGTTGGTTGGTCTACTTTCACATTGTCAACCCTAGGAGATGCATCAACAGACGCAGCCTCTGGAGATGAACTTTCGGTATCCTCAGCTGCAACTGATAAAACCAAATCATCTGTTGATTCAGAACCTGCAGCTAAATTCATTTTCTCATCACACAAGTTATCACAGTTATTAGCATCATTCAAAACATCTGTATTTGATGAAAAACCAGAATTAAAACTGTCTAAATTTTCAACACAACCAACATTGTTTGAGCATGTAAATTGTTCAGCAAGAAATTGATTTAAAATGTCAAAAGCAGGCTTATAAAATGCATAATCAGCAGCTGAATTGTCTGAATTTGTATTCAGACATTCCTCTTGATCACCCTCTGTGATATCCTCAACTAAAATTTCTTCTGCACATGAGTTAGACACATTAGTATCGTTCACTAATTCAGTTTGAGTATCAGAAGATTCTTTTCCGTTAGATTCTGTGGAGGATGTGGATGTTTCTGCCTCAGGCACAACTTATCTGTACTTCAAGAAGGATGATTACCAGATTCATGTGAAAGTGGTGTAGAAGCCACAAAGACATCATCCCTCTTGAGTTCAGTGGGTTTGGAGAACTTTGGGTAATAGGGTGTCCATGGTTTGGATAAATAATCTGAAGGTTTACCATAAATCATTTTTTCTGCATTTTCAACCTCTTCCTCAAATTCAGGCATTCTAGTATAGCTATGATTATATGGTGGAGGCACCCTATTATACCTAAGGCCTTTAGTAAAATTCTTTGATAGTTAAGCTAGAGGTCACATAAGTCCTTGACAAGTTTACTGGAAGTTTCAAATTTTTTAATGTTTATTTCATTTCGTGAAGCTTCCTTGTCAAGGAATTCAGCTTGGCTAAGGCTGCTTGAAGTTCTACGTCCTTTTCAGCTAGTTTTAGCTTGTAGTCGTAGACCCAACATTGTTGTTGGTTCATGTCTAGCTTTAGCTGAGCTACATCCTGTTTCTGAGCTTCGACCTTCTCCATAAGAAGCTTGTTCTTATGTTTAAGGGCGATGTTCTGTGACGCAGCTTGTTGATATTCAGCCACTAGAGTTGAATTATGGGCGTGCATTTGTGATAATTTAAAACGACAACTATCAAAACAGAGAATTCGATTTGCCGTTTCTGAAAGATCGGTCGTCTCAGTTGTCTGCGCCATTATGCAGTGGTTGCTGTTCTTGGATATGTTCAATGTTTCCATGTGGGCTGCAGCATCTGCCCAGTTGAAACCTTCATGCTGTTGGGCCACCAATATTGTTAACTTCCCGCCCAAGCTGCTTGATGGACTCGTAGTGGACTTGGAGGGAGAGACATGAACCAGCTATCTGTCACTGCTCTGTATATCAGCGACCCTGGATGATACATACCCGGACGGTTGCTTCTTGCATGACCTGGCGAAGTGTCCTAGTTCGTGGCATCGGTAACATCTAAGTTTGTCCTTGGTGAGACCAGTCTTCAAATTTGACAAGGGTTGCCTTCCATACTTCTTCTAAAACTTGTTAACCCAAAAAGCAGCCATTGCTAGATTCCAAGAAACATCGATCTCGTCCAGGTCCTCCTCCATGATCTGATCAACTTCGGTTGGAAAAATAGATGGAGGAGTCAGATCACCTGCCAGAAAGGCGTTTAAGCTTTTGATCATTGACGCCGCAATAGCCAGTTTCTCTTCGTTTTCTTTAGTGAGGAACGCAGAGTTGGACGCCGGTTGAGCAGGTGCAGGCGCTGGTGCTACAACTTGAGGAGTGTTTCCTTGTTGCACGGTTTGAGGAATTGCAGGACTGAACACCATGTTGGGATACTGAGCATGGTACTAAGTGTGAACTTGAGCAGCTGTAACCATCGTGGGATTCTGAGATTGAAGACCATACACGTACTGAGTGTTCTGAGGTGTGGCTATAGGACTATAAACCACGTTTGACATCATTCAAGTTTTTGGACTTTTTGATCATGCCCACATCTGCATCCCAACTCTTGGGCAGTGAGTTTAATAACTGTCTGTTCATGGCACTGTTGGTGAGGGTAATCTCAGCTGAAATCATCTGGGAAACAAGCTTGACATAGCGATGAATCTGGTTTTCAATAGTTTCCCCGTAGATGTGATTGAACGAGTTGAATTGCTGATTTACCCTGCTTGCCTTCATGTATGCATTTCCTTCGTAGAGATTTTGCAGCTCACTCCAAACCTCCTTTGCAGTCTTACAGTTTCTAACCGCGACAGAGATATCAGGTCCAAGGGCCATGGTCAGAGTTGCCGAGGCCTTCTCATCTTCCTCTATTATATTGATATCCTCTGGAGTCCGTAGGTGCATGGGCTTAGGAATTTTCGTGTCTGGATCTTGCTCTGTGCTGTAAACTATGGTTCTTGGACCATTCATGATGCATCTCCACACACCAGGCTCTTTAGACTTGCAGTACTGTTCAAAACGGAACTTCCACTCGTAGTATTCAACCCCATACAATAAACGTGGCACTTTAGTGGAAGTGCCAATTACTTGATCCAACTCCTGATGGAGGGCCAGTGTTTGCGATTGCAGGGCAGCCAGAGTGGCATTTGTCAGATCTTGTGCGGTCATGTATCCAGCCATCATAATTAAATTAATTAAAAATTTACAAAATCGATTTAAAATTAATTTAATCTAAGTGTCTTAGATGAACAGTACGAAATCTGAATCTAATCCAAAATGGTAAATCCTGAATTCAATGAAGGTCAAATCCGGAAGTAGTATCCGAGTTGATGATAATCCGGATTGATGAATTCGGATTAATGATTCCGAAATAGAGAATTCGACTTGAAAACCCGAAATGGAGAACTCGGAATCGGATGGATCCGAAATAAGAAGACCGACTTGCAAATCCGAAATGAGAATCCGAGATGTATGATCCGGAATAACAAATTCTGAATGTGAACCCGAAATCAAGAATCCAGACCGGAGAGTCCGAAATGCATGTCTTATCTGATGAATCCGAAATGTTTATCCTTATCCGTAACAGTATACCCGCTTTTCCTGCAACTGAATTCCGAGATCCAATGAATTCAAAACTGCAACAGTAACTCGGATTGCAATCCGGATTGAGCAACAGTCCGGGATCAACCGAGATGGATGATCACCTTCGTGTTCTTCGGAATTCAGAAAAGTAGTTGATCCGAATGTGAGAACCTTCTTCGTGTTCTTCGGAATCTGGAACAGTACCAGATCCGAATTCTTCAAAACTTCTTCGAGTTCTTCGGAACAGTAACCCTTTCGACGATGAACAGAGATTCGGAACAGAAAACGATCCAAACAGCAGCAACGCACTTCAAAAAAAAAACTTCTTCAATCAGCAATACCCGGAACCTGTATTTGAACAGCATGCTCTGATACCAATTGTAAGTCCCGTGAACGGATCAAACAGGTATCATTAACCTAATCAGTAGCGGAAATTATGATTAGGAAGAAGAACAATTTTGAATAACTTTAACTTGCATACCCCAAAAGATGTCTGATACAAGTTCTTTGATTACAACTCTCTGACCCCTTCTCACTAACCTAGCATCTCTATTTATAAGCACTATTAAGCCCATAATTACAACCCTAGGCCTATTAGGCACTAGAAGCCCACAATGTACACCAAAGCCCAAAATAACCCCTAATGAGTAAACCTTTAGCAATCTAAGCCCAACAATGATAATAGGTTTTTCTTCGGATCTAGATCTTGAAGATATAAGAGAGAAAATGTTAAATAATATCTAGATCTAGGATATATGAAAGAGAAAGTGTTAAAATGTGTCAAGAATTTAAAAACAAAAGAGAGAGAATAAAACTTAGTGACCAAACTACACTTAGATGGATATAACCGAATAGATGATGTGGAAGCATGTAAACCACATGTTGAGGTTTACTAAGTTTTCTCTCTAAATTGGTTTTTCTCTCAATACATATACTATATGGTGTAAAGTCGTTTTAATAAAAATTTAACATCCAATTAAATCATATAATGTCATGCAAGAAGTAATAATAATGTATGTTCAGATTTTTTTTATAACCATGAGCACCCGTCGGTTTTTTTTCTCAAACCAGAGGGAAAATGTTAAAATGTGTCAAGAATTTAAAAACAAGAGAGAGAACAAATATTAGTAACCAAACTACCCTTAGATGGATGTAATGGAACTGATGATGTGGAAGCAAGTGGGGCACATGTTGGAGTTTAATAAGTTTTCTCCCTAAGTTGGGTTTTCTCTCAAAGTCCTCTTAGTTCAAATTTAATATCCAACGAAATCATATAATGTCATGCAATACGTAATAATAACGTATGTTCAGATTTTTTTGTAACCATGAGAACCTACCGGCTTCTTTTTTCTCAAACCGGTCGGTTCAAAACCGGTTCGGGTTTTTCTTAAGAAGGGTTAGAACCGGTTTGGCCAAATTGATTTGGGCTAGAAACCAAGTTTGCCAAAAATAAACCGAGCCTCCTAGAACCGATTGAATTTGCGGGAAACCAACACATTTTTTGTCTTCTTTTTTATTCTTATAATATTTTAATTTTAGGTTTTTTCTTATTAGTGTTATTTTTATTGTTTTGTCTACATTTTCATTTAAATTTCATTTGATATCGACCTGTCCCCCGTCATGAAATGCGGAAGGCCACTTCTTGTAACATAAAGGGTAAATACCATCAACCAAAATACTTTTGGTTTTTTTCCTCATAAAAGTCCCTTCACATTTTTTTGCATATTAAAGTCCTTTTACTTGGTAATTTTGAACCTAAATGTAACTTTTTTTTCTAAAAGAAAATTTTTAATTATGTAAGACCCCAAATCAGGCACCCTATATTCGGGTCATATCATAGTATACTGGTTAATAATAGGTCATTTCTCAAAAATACGCAGTGTACATTCCAATTAAAAAAGTACATGATTAATTAAAAACTCAATATGCTATTTTAATCTAATAACATGAATGCCCTCCACCATATTACGAGTAATCCCGTTTGCTAGCCAAGAGCTACATCGACTCGAATCACACACCTGCAAAACAATCCAACATATATGTAAAAGTCGGCTATACTGAGTGGGCTCTAATAGTTTAAATTGAAACGTTTAAATATCATCAAAGGATCATCCTTTTACACTTAAGATCATTTTAATACTTAAGCTCGATTTTATAAAAAAGAACATCCTTGACTGTTCTATACCTAATTCATATCCATCCATACAAAAATCCATCATTAAAGGCTAATACGTACAATTATATTGACATGTAAATCACATCATAATATCATATAAAAGACTAACACAATATCTTTCACATCTTCATAAATCATAACATCATTTACAACCCGGTACCATAAGTTACGAGTTATTGGAATATAGAAAGAATGTAAATTGTTATACTATGAATAGTAACTTTTTCGATGGAAATTGGTCATCTCATGCTCCAAGGTTTTTTTATAATAATAATAAAATAACAATAATAATAATAATAATAATTTATTTATTATACAATTTGATATTTCATTCATACTTTGTGTTTGTTAACTATTTAAAATAATCTAAATACGTTATTATATTTATTATTTTTTGTCAGCATTTGTTATTGTTGGAATCGGTATGCCCAAGACACATATTAAATTAATATGGCTAGTACGTTATGATCCAAGTCGGGTCATACCCAATAACAAGCTAGACAAACACCCATAATATTTATTTATGATGTGATCAAACAAATAAATATTAACACTTAGAATATTTAGAAATTGGTTTTCTAAATAATTACACTTGAGAAACTAATAAATTATATGGATAATTTATTTTGAGAGAATATTTTATATTGTTATTTAATGGGTTAAGTAACATTATAAATAATTGTGGTATGTTGCATAAGTCTTATAACATGTGATGTTATAATTTTATAAAAGTTATAAAATAAATATAAGACTTTTAAAAATGAAATTGAAAATGTTGGGTGACAACAACAAGGCCATATGGCCGATTTTTTGGGGTCTTCCCAAGGTGGTCTTCCACCAATGAACTGTCATGCAATGTTCTTACATATCTCATGTAATCTTTCATAATCCAAGATAAGATCTTGAAGAAGATATATGGAGATTTTATGATCATTCTCTTACTAATTTTTCATAAGATATTTCAAGTGCAAGAACTCCAAAAAAAACTCTCTCAAAAATTCGGCCAAAGGTGGTTGTCAAGAGAGTGTTTCAAGTGAGTTCATAAGTGTAGAAATCCTAGCAATCTTGTGGTGTTTGTTGGAAAGCTTGGGGTATACAAGCTTGAGGTCTTCTACTTAGAAGATTACCATTCAAGAAGTATCATCTTCTTCACCTACTTGTTCTTTGGAATGTAGTATTCTAAACACCCTATGATTGTGTTATGATAGCATGCATGTTCATATATGGATCCGGGTTTTGGTTTTACATATAAATGGGTTTTATATCTTGTAAGTAACATGTTTTAAATAAATGTTCCGCTGCGTTTTTATTTTATACGGATAAAATAACTTTGATAAACATGTACGAAATTCCCAACAGTGGTATCAGAGCCGCTTATATGAATGCGTGCTTCAAAGGATTTAAAGATTTCGGGATTTGGGGTTTGTGGAAACCCTTTGGCCGGAATTTTAATCATGGTTTTTCTTTTGTTTTTCAAGATGTTTATTATACATGCATAAAAAGTATCTTGAAAAAATTATATCATTTGGATTATTTATTTGTTTGGACAAAAACCCATCTTTTCGGTTTTTCCCTTGGCCGAAAATTGGGTTACAAAAGGAAATCATTTTTGCTCTTGAATTTAAATATATATGTGGATATATATTTTTGGTGTTCATAACCTAGCCATGACCTTGTGTTTGTGATTTATTTAATTATTTCAATGGGTTGTAATAATTAATTATCTTTGTTCTTCCATTTGTAAAGTCGTAATTTATTTATTTTCATTTGGTATGTAAATAAATAGATTAGGTGCATTTTATTTTACTAGAAAAAATGTATTAGGATACTTCATTGTAAAAGAAGATGCACACAAAATGCGTTTTTGATTTTGGCCAATTTTGGGCCTAAAGAACCTCATGGTTCTTAACGGGATTTTAGCCCAATAATCAAAACACATTTTTTAAGCCCAAAGGAGTTTGGAGCTGAATATAAAGTCCATTTGGAAGCCCAAAGAAAGTGAAGAAATCACAACACAAAAGGAAGACTTGAAGCATTTGGATGCGGGTTCAAGTGGGAGTTCAATGACACATTTCTTGTGTCAATATTCACCCTTTAGGAAGGACCTTTTGGCACACTTGTTTCGGCTAACAAGTGTTGTCAAAAAATAGTTGGCTATGGTTATGCACCTATTATTTTGTGTGTTATGCTTGTATGGTTGTTTTATTTATGGTTTTTTAGATGATATTTGGATATGCATGCTTAACATCTTATAATCCATAACAAGCTTAAAATTGGTTCTTTAAAAATCATTAAAGTGGTTAATAAAATGGTTTTATTAAAAGTTAATGATTTTATAATAAAATGGGTTTTATTAAAAGAACCTTGAAAATTGGTTTTCACTAAGGTACCATGAATTTGAATGCATGCAAATGTATGGTACATAAAGTTTTCTAAAACTAGAATTTTTTAAAACATAAAATCCCTTTTATAAAACAGGTCAAACACCATCCTTTTATACAACACTCGAATCACTTTGGAATTCTTTGTGGAATAAAGGTCACCTAACCACATTTGAAGGAACTTGTGTGTTTGAGGTAGGCTTAACATAATTGTGGAATAAAGGTCACCTAACCATTTGTATGTGTAAACTTACATGTGTGTGTAAGTAGGACGATTTGATTTGGAAACCATGTGCTTAGAGTCACCGAAGCATGGCGTACAAAGGTGTTGATGGGATTAAACATGCCAACTAAACATTAAGATGTTTAACCGATCCCATATGACTAGAAATTGCAAAGGGTTGCAATTGTCAAATGTTGACTACCTTGTTAATTTAAATAATGGGATAAAGGTCACCTAACCAATATTTAAATATAACGTTGGATTCTAGATTTTAATTATTAATTGTATATGAGACACAAAAGGGTATTAATAATTAAAATTTAATAATATCGAAAATACTAAAAATTAAACTTTGTTAAAATTTTGTAGATGACCGCTAACAATGCAAACACAATTACCCAAACCGTCCGTAACCTATCACTAAGAACCATCCTTGAAAGGATCGTCTCAACCATAACAACTTCATGGATTGGTATCGAAACTTGAGAATCGTTCTCAAACAAGAAAAGATATCTTATGTATTGGACGATCCTTTTCCCGATGAACCTAACGTGGAAGATGAGGAGGCCTATAACGATTGGATTAAGTATACCGAGGATTCTATGCAAGCCACTTGCCTCATGTTGGGAACTATGATTCCCGAGATTCAAAAGGATTTTGAACATCATGGGGCATACGACATGATTACCCAATTGAAGGAAATGTTCCTTCAACAAGCATGGGTAGAACGCTTCGAAACGGTTCGGGCACTTCATGCATATCGTATGGAGGAAACCCAATCGGTCTCATCTTATGTCCTTAAGATGAAAAGCCACATTGATCGCCTCGAAAGGCTTAACTGTCCCGTCTCTAAAGAGTTGGCTACGGATTTGATCCTCAACTCTTTAACAAAAAGGTTTGAGACTTTTGTCATGAATTATAACATGAACGGATGGGACAAGAGCATTGGTGAGCTTCATGCAATGCTCAAAACTGCCAAGGCGGGCATGGGTAAAAAGGCTTTACCTGTTCTAACGATCAGTGAGGGAGGCAACAAGAAGAGGCCCCACCCCGACTCCAAGGCAAATTTTGCCAAAAGGAAGGGCCACATCAAAGGGAAGGGAAAAGGAAAGGTTAAAGCGGAACCCACGAAACCGAAGGAATAGAAGCAAAAGGTTGCTTCGACTGACCCATGCTTTGAGTGTGGAGAGATAGGACATTGGAAAAGAAATTGTCCAACCTATCTCAAGGAGTTGAATAACAAGAGGGATGCGGGGCAAACCTCAGGTACAATATTTATGATAGATATTGACCTTAATGTTATTTCTTCAAACACATGGGTATTGGATACCAGGTGTGGAACTCATATTTGCAATTTGTTGCAGGGGTTCAAAAGAAATAAACATTACAAGAAGGGAGACATTAGTCTCTTCACGGGAAAGGAGCAAAGGTTCAAGTTGAAGCCTGAGGAGACTATGTTTTGAAACTCCCAAGTGGTTTGGAAATCATCTTGAAAAATGTTTTGTATGCTCCTAGTTTGACTAGGAAGATTATTTCAGTTTCCCTCTTGCTACAATATGGTTTTAATTTAAAGTTTGTAAATGATGACATTTATGTTTTGATGAATGACATGTTTTATTTTAAAGCTATGCCTTCAAATGGTATTTATGAATTGGTTCATGATAATACATTTGATAGTTCAACGTACCAAGCAACCACCAAGAAACTCAAATTAGATTTGAGTGATTCATATCTTTGACATTGTCGCCTTGGACATATAAACAAAAATCGCATGCAAACACATTGAAAGAATGGTCTTTTGGAAACAAATGGATATGATTCATTTGATGTATGTGAATCTTGTTTGCAAGGCAAAATGACTAAGGCACCCTTTAGTGGCACCTTTGAAAGGGCAAAAGACTTATTAGGTATCATACATTCGGATGTATGTGGTCCTTTTAAGCCAATAACTAGGAATGGTGAAAGATACTTCATTAGTTTTACCGACGACTATAGTCGTTTGGTTATGTGTACTTGATAAGACACAAAGATGAAGCATTTGAAATGTTCAAAGATTTCAAAAGTGAAGTAGAAAATCAACTCAAGAAAACAATCAAAGTCCTTCATACCGATAGAGAAGTTGAATACCTTAGTGATGCTTTTCAAGATCATCTTAGGAGTTGTGGGATTATCTCACAACTTACTCCACCTGGAACACCACAACATAATGGTGTATCTGAAAGGAGGAATCAAACTCTATTGGATATGGTTCGATCTATCATGGCTAGAAGCACATTACCTCTATCATTTTGGGGTTACGCTTTGCTCTCCGCGGCCCGTATACTGAATATGGCCCCAACCAAGAAAGTGGATAAGACATCTTTTGAAATATGGCATGGAAAGGCTCCATCATTATCATATTTAAAGGTATGGGGTTGTGAAGCTTATGTGAAGCAATACACCCCAAACAAATTGGAAGTACGATCCACTAAGTGTATCTTTGTAGGATATCCTAAAGATACTTTTACGATCCAACAGAGCAAAAGGTATTTGTTGCTCGAAAGGGTAAGTTCTTGTAGGCTAAGTTCCTTATGGAAGGAACTAGTAGTAGAACAGTGGAACTTGATGAGGATCAAAAACCACAAGCCGATACACGTTTGGTTGATATTAGCACTCAACAAGAGGTTGTTGAAGATGATCAAGTGGTTGATCAATACACACAAAACGTTTGCAGATCTGGTAGAATTAGTAATCCACCCGAAAGATATGGATTTTTCATGGATGGATGCTACGTGGTAGATTCGGATGAACCAACCACATACCATGATGCAATGTTACAATCCGATTGTGACAAATGGCTTGAAGCCATGAACGTAGAGATGCAATCCATGTATGACAACCAAGTATGGGAATTGGTTGTACCACCTCTTAACTCCAAAGTAGTTGGAAGTAAGTGGGTTTTCAAGAAGAAAACTGATATGCATGGTAACTTGGATACTTATAAAGCGAGACTTATAGCAAAAGGTTTCACTCAAACTCAAGGGGTTGATTATGATGAGACCTTCTCGCCCGTGGCTATGCTAAAGTCAAATTAGGATATTATTTGCCATATCTGCATATTACGATTATGAGATTTGGCAAATGGATGTCAAAACAGCTTTCCTCAATGGATATCTTAATGAAGATGTCTATATGGTTCAGCCTGAAGGTTTTGTCGATCCAAAACATCCTAACAAAGTGTGCAAGTTAAAGAAATCAATATATGGATTGAAACAAGCATCTAGAAGTTGGAATCATCGTTTTGATGAAGAAATTAGGAATTTTGGATTCATCAAGAACGCCGATGAAGCTTGTGTGTATAAGAAGGCTAGTGGGAGCATCATCTCTTTCCTAGTACTGTATGTCGATGACATTCTACTATTTGGAAATGATATTCCAACCATGGAAGGTGTTAAAACCTGGCTTGGAAGTTGTTTTTCCACTTGGTGAAGCCGTCTATATTTTGGGAATAAAGATCTATATGGATAGATCAAGGCGCTTGATAGGTTTGAACCAAAGTGCATACATTGACAAAGTCTTGAAAAGGTTCAAGATGGAGAACTCTAAGAAAGGTTTGGTACCTATTCAAAAGGGAACGATATTGAATTCGTCTCAATGTCCAAGCTCAAAGGATGAGCAAGAGAGAATGAAAGGAGTCCCATATGCGTCTGCTATAGGATCCATCATGTATGCAATGATATGCACTAGACCGGACGTGTCATGCGCCTTAAGTATGACAAGTAGATACCAGCAGAATCCAAGTAACAGTCATTGGATGGCTGTTAAAAGCATATTGAAATACCTTATAAGGACTAAGGATATGTTTCTAATATATAGATCTGGTGAAGAAGAACTCGTTGTAAAGGGTTACACGGATGCGAGTTTCCAAACTGACCGAGATGGTTCTCGATCACAATCTGGGTATGTCTTCATTTTAATTGGAGCTGCAGTCTCTTGGAAGAGCTCGAAGCAGGATGTTGTAGCATTGTCCACTACAGAATCAGAATACATCACCGCTTCATTGGCAGCACAAGAAGCTGCATGGTTGAAGAAATTCATCACCGACCTAGGGGTAGTCCCTACCATTCAGGAAAATCTTTTGTGATAACGAGAGTGCAATTGCACAAATTAAGGAACCTCGTGCACATCAAAAGACTAGGCACATTGAGCGGAGATTCAATTACATAAGGGATGAAGTTGAAAAAGGAAAGATATGTATTCGCAAAGTTCACACCGATCAAAACATTGCGGATCCTCTCACGAAGCTCCTTGAACAGCCAAAGCATGAGGGTCATACTTGTGCCTTAGGACTTCGATATTCTAGTGATTGGATTTGATCTATTTAGTATTTGGATATCGGAACAATTGTTATTATGACTCATTTAATGATTATGGCATTTTGAGTTATGTTCCATTTTAGCATGTTTAATCCATGAATAAGTTAATTATTCTAAATGTCCGTAGTCGATCATATTTGTGGGAACAAATATGAAGGAAAGACTATTATGAACTCGGATTGGTGGATATTCATTAGGTATGAATATAGAGCAAAGTGTTGCTGCCAAAGTTCATAGATATTTGTGGGATACAAATATTTGACTGATCCGCTCTCAAATGTTACTGCATGGAATCTTTGAGATTGATTATAAGTAAATTTGAGTAAAGGCGAATATCATTGGATCTTCTGACCTGAGATACCTATTGGGTCTTGATATTCACCAAATATTATACTTTGACTTGGTTCTTTGCTGTTAGTAATATGGCAGTACATAAGGCTAAGCTCAGGTGTGGTACGAGGTGATTGTGAGAGACGTATGTAGTCAAGATGGGATTTGTTCCTCTTATTCGTTGAGAGTAAGATGTCTAAGGCCTGCTAAAGTTAAATCAACAGAGAATAATCATACTATGTCTCTGGATTTGACATGACATCTGTAACGAAAGGATGAATGATCGTTTCACCTAAATCATGTTCAAGTAAGGGACTTGAAGGGGATGATGTTATTGAATGGCACTTCGTCATACGTATTAGGGGTAGTAAACCGTTGTTAGGCGGTATTTGCTACTTGCATCAATCTTCGATGTATCTTGTGCAAGTGGGATATTGTTGGAATCGGTATGCCCAAGACACATATTAAATTGATGTGGCTAGTACGTTATCATCCAAGTCGGGTCATACCCAATAACAAGCTAGACAAACATCCATAATATTTATTTATGATGTGATCAAACAAATAAATATTAACACTTAGAATATTTAGAAATTGGTTTTCTAAATAATTACACTTGAGAAACTAATAAATTATATGGATAATTTATTTTGAGAGAATATTTTATATTTTTATTTAATGGGTTAAGTAACATTATAAATAATTGTGGTATGTTGCATAAGTCTTATAACATGTGATGTTATAATTTTATAAAAGTTATAAAATAAATATAAGACTTTTAAAAATGAAATTGAAAATGTTGGGTGACAAAAACAAGGCCATATGGCCGATCTTTTGGGGTCTTCCCAAGGTGGTCTTCCACCAATGAAATGTCATGCAATCTTCTTACATATCTCATGTAATCTTCCATAATCCAAGATAAGATCTTGAAGAAGATATATGGAGATTTTATGATCATTCTCTTACTAATTTTTCATAAGATATTTCAAGTGCAAGAACTCCAAAAAAACTCTCTCAAAAATTCGGCCAAAGGTGGTTGTCAAGAGAGTGTTTCAAGTGAGTTCATAAGTGTAGAAATCCTAGCAATCTTGTGGTGTTTGTTGGAAAGCTTGGGGTATACAAGCTTGAGGTCTTCTACTTAGAAGATTACCATTCAAGAAGTATCATCTTCTTCACCTACTTGTTCTTTGGAAGGTAGTATTCTAAACACTCTATGATTGTGTTATGATAGCATGCATGTTCATATATGGATCCGGGTTTTGGTTTTACATATAAAATGGGTTTTATATCTTGTAAGTAACATGTTTTAAATAAATATTCCGCTGCATTTTTATTTTATACGGATAAAATAACTTTGATAAACATGTACGAAATCCCCAACAGTTATAAACTTTTTATTGAAATGGAATTCTATATACACTTAAGTATTCTTCGTAGCGTAAACTATATCGCGTATCGGTACCATATTAATGTCGTAACGCTACCATCCATATCCAAACTGAAACCAATCGATACTAGTATTCATTACTATGGATTTTGGTTTTGATACGAGCTGGTTTCAGTATTTTGTGATACTTTTACACTAGTGGTACCGAATCGTACTGTACTGTCGTAATCGGTATTGTTTTGGTCAAAGATATGATCATGGATAATGTAACCAAATAGGTAAAGTGAGATAGAGTGCTTAGGTGATTGACGATGATGAAATGAATGTAAAATGAATAAGACAATCAAACACAGAGATTCATACGAGGAAAAACCCTTGATCACTAGTAGATCGTCGACATAAAAACCTCGGATAGTGAAAACTATCACTATCAACTATATTAAACAATCAAAAGCGATTACAACTTTGGATGTTGATCAAGCGTATTACAACTGATTGCTAAGAGTGTTGTGTGTTTCTGGTTTGTAATGTGTGTATGCGAGAGTGTGGAATGTGCCTACTAACACTTGATCAACCCATTTTGAACAACACTAACAACTAAATCTGATAATCATGCAAGACCACGTTCACTCCCATGACTGTCTATGGAAATAGCACGTGTGGCATCTAAAACGGATTATTCCCGAGATTCCAGCTAAGACTCATTCCACTTCATTGATATCCTGCACATGAATATTAGAAAACATCGAGAACAATTGTTATAAACTATAAGTAATTATAAGGATCCTTAATCCTTTGAATCCCTGCACTACCTGCTAAGGATAAATGATCCAGGCAACACCTCAAAATATAGGATCCATAATTATGAAAATCTATGCCCTAACAGATATGATGTTCGGTTTGTTAACATTCAGATTTTTTTAACAAAGTTTGTATCTAATATAAAATACTTGGTATCGCAAACTATACTGGGTACTGGTATCGAACAACATCGGTACCGGTATTGGTATTTGTTTTTATGGTCTCGGATTGATGTAAAATACGGGCCGATATCCTTTTAGGCATGTCACAAACTATATTTATTGGTTTGATAAAACAACTTTTATGTAATTAATCACTATACCATTGTAATATATACATGTTTCTTGTATGACGAAAGGAAATTTCTACCAGTTTCGTAACAATGTTTCTCCACAGAATCACTACAAAAAAAGGGAAAGACACTTGCTTTTGCCGTCATACCAAGTAGTCTAGTGGTATGGTGGTTACCCACTATAAAGTGTTGCGATTTCAAATCCTTGTAAGTGCAAGATTAAATGATATTTATGTATGGTGGTGAATCTAAACAAATTCAAGGTATCCAAAAAAAACTCAACGTACATTCATAAAAGAGAAAAAAAAATTTGTACGGTACATTCAGCGGTATTTTCTATTCACTAAAAAAGTTAAAGAGTATCTCAAACAGCCACCCCTGAGCCTTTAATTTATCCACCCCTATATATGAAATAAAAAATTACTATCAAAAGAAACATACTTTTGCGATCCTACCTCGGGGGCCTTTACTACCCCTGATCCCATTGAATCTTCCGGACCATCACCCTGACTTGGAGATGGGTCGAATTCATTATAATCATGCCCGCCCAAAACGTATGGAAATCCATGAACAATAATGTGAACATTAATTCATGAAGATTGATAAGTTTATTGATAACTAATATAATAAGACAAAAGCTGATGGCGACCTGGCGAGGGATTTATGTCCACGTAAAAAAAATGCACAAAGCAGAGAAGTTGTGGATTAAAGAGGAGAAATACATTGTATTTATCCGTTTCATAAAAATTAATTAAATACTAATCACTTGTAACTTGTAACAAATTGTTTCACAAATTAAATAAAATAAAAGTATCCACTCAGTCAGATGAGTCATATTAGTAGCGTCTTTTTTTAAACCATACTAATGGATATTATAGAGTTTGATAATTCATCTAGCAACATCTATATGGGTGTTATAGGGCATCAAGAAGGAGGGTATTTCTAGAATAATGTCTAAAAAGAAAAAAAATAAAAATTATTGAATCAAACAGGCATTAAGAAGCATTAACCTTTTTACATTTTCTGAAGAGGCGTTATGATGTTGATGTGGCGAAATTTGACCCTTAGACGGCATTATCATTATGCATAGTCTTATGTGTTTATTCTAAACATGCGGCTATAAGTAATCAATTTTATTTAATTTAATCTAATACTAATAAAAGAGTCTACTTAATGCCATATAGCATTCTCATACTAATAAAAAAATCTATTTAATGTAACATGTGATTCTTTCCTTCAATTCACTAATATTATTATTATTATTATCAACTAATTAATTCATACAAAACAATGAAAAATTCTTTAACAACCTAATACTAGCAAATGTTTTATTGTTTACTTAGATATTTTTCATTTACTTTGGACTTATAATAAAGTGAGGATTACTAAAACGCAGTATTTGTGGGTTTGTGTTGTGTTTTGGATAATAAGGCTTTGATTTTCGAAAATGACTAACATTATTGTGTTTTATGTTGTTGTGTTTTATATTCATAATTCTACAATGGTGTGTTTGAAGTTTTTATAGACTGTTAGGGTTTGGATATTTTGTTTTAGTGATCTTCACTCTATTATTTGTGTGTGTTTTAAGTGTGTTTTATGGCTGTAATTATGGTATTTTATGACTTTGTACACTTTGTAGGAAAAATGAGTTTTGTAGCCGAACCACACCCATTAGTAAGAATTCCACTTATAAACAATTTAATGTCAATGTGACAACACCTTCTTATTCTTTAAGATGATTTTTTACTATATGTTTCAAACATTTACAAAATAAATTAAGATTTTATATATTATAATAATTAAAATGGTAAAGAAAAGGTTAATCCGATACTTGAAAACCGGTGTACTTCCATGCTCTAAAAACACCTTAACGTTATTAGATTTGTGTAATACAAGGGTTTAAGGATAGAATATCTTTATAATAATTTTGGTGCAAGTCTATATACACCGGATGTCCAAAATGGATTTATATTTTTAGGCTTGCTAAACTATTGATAATTACCTAAGATCAGTGTTCCAGTGACGTTATCAAGAAATATTGATCGAAAGAATAGTTTATGTAATGGAACTCGAATACAGGTCTTATCATTGAGTGATTAGGTTATTAAGGCACTCATATTATCCTCCGAAAGTAATACCAGCACTCGAACGTTTATCCCTAGATTTCGTTTAATACCATCAAATAGAAGGATTCCGTTTAAATTGAAAAGAAGACACTTTCCTCTCGTCCTATGTTTTGTCATGGCGATGGATAAAAGTATAGGGCAATTTCTATGTAAAGTTGGTTTGTTTCTAAAAGAATCGGTTTTTACACACGGCCAACTATTGCGTCATCTATGGTAAAAAAAAATCATTTGTGTAAATTTACGAAGACAGTACAAATTAAATAATTTATAAGTTTATATCCTGAAACCCGTATAGTACACAGGTGTAATAATCTAGTTTACTATAAAACATGTCAATATGAAATTTTAGCGTCTTAAAAGGTAAATGTGATATATGAAACTCAGAAGGATGGATATGAAAATTTTTAACTTTTATAGAAGTATATATGTAACGTAATCAATCCAAATTTGTTTATCTTAGTCAATTGCAAGACGATATTATGATATTTAGTAAATCCCATTAATAGCAAAGTTAGGTAGAGTCTAGCAGAGTAAGGTGTTGTTTGTTTTTTAAGAGGTAAAATGTCTACAGTCTGCGGACCACATCTGCAGACATCTGTAGAAGAAGAGGTGGACCACACTCTGCAGTCTACAAGAAGAAGGCTATTTGTTTTTTAACGTCTGTGGACTTCTAAAATAAACTGGTGGTGGTGTATGGACGGTGGTGGTTGATGGTGGTGGTGTATGGACGGTGGTGGTGGTGGGTGGTGAACGTGGACGGTGGGTAGTGTTGGTAGACGGTGGTGGTGGTGGTGATGGACGGTGGTGGGTGGTGGGTGGTGGACGGTGGTGGTGGTGATGAACGGTGGTGGGTGGTGGAGGTGTGGTGGACGGTGGTGGTGAGTGGTGGTGACCCTCTACAGACCTTAGAAGATCTTAGAAGTGGTTAGGCCAAGCCTGCATCAAAAAGAGCTCGTGCGGACGTTTTTTAATGAAACGTCTTCGAAAAAACAAACTGTCTATAGATTACAATGTTTAGGCGTGCTCTGCGCGGCGCAGACATAAGAGGTTGCGCAGATCTTTTATAGAAAAAAAACACCACCTAAGATGTACAGTCTTACCTCAACCTCATAGGAATAGAGAGATTGTTTCCAATGAGACCCCCGACTCGATAGTGTTTTTGTATCAAGTCTTGGATATAAGGCACATAACACTCAGCAATTAGGACAAAGACTGATTAGTAAATGAACCTTCTTTTCTTTTGGCTATCAACGCTACAACATTATGCATGATTAAGAGTCTGGTGCATTAAACGTTATTTTCACCATATTAGTAAAATAACGTTAAAAATTAGTGAAATTTCACCTTTGCCGCCGCGTAGCCAATTGCAAGACAAATATGTTAATAAACTAGAAACAGATATAAGAATATGCAAAATGGACTAAATAAATTCAACTCATTCAAGAAACTCATATTTAAAAGATCATGCTTTTATAACGGTAGTATCTCAATTTTCTTGATAGTAAACGATAATGAGAGTATGAGACTACAATTCTTAAGAAATCAGTGTACAAACAAATCTGCAAACAGCTCCAGGAACTCGACACAAGAACGTCTAGCCTGCTCAAATTGAAAAGGAAAAGAATGGTAATTAGAAAAGGTAAATTTATTTAAATTTGCAATGCTAATCATGATAAAGTGAAACCATAATTCGAGTCAAACTTACTTAATTACAAACAATGTATATAAAGTTTTAAACTTTTAGATACATGTATATAAGTTTTGAACTGTCTACCAAGTGCCAACCTAATTTTCTAGTAATGCAAACTACAAAGAATTGCAAAACAAGAATATGCAACACTAACTAAACAAAGTCAAGTCATAGAAGATAAGTTACTTGTGGCCGCTGATGTGGCGCTTCATGCACCAGTGGCGGAGGCAATGTATAAGGAGGGTAGCCTGGGCTACCCCTCAACTCCGTTTTCATAGTGAAAATACATTTCAACTCCGTCTACGTAGTGTAAAATTTTTATCTTTTTTATACAAAGGACACCCCTAATCCCCGGAAGAAGCTTCTTCCACTAGTCCGTCAAGCCGAGGGGCGTGAACTGGGTTCTTGCCTTCAGCTCGAGAACCTCGTGGAGTGTTGGATGGATAATCAGTCATTTGTACGTGAAGTTTATGAAAAAACGAAACGAAGAAAACAGATGTGAGAGAGTAAATAGCGGATGGCGCCAATGAAGAAACACAGGTTGAACTTAGGGATATCCGGGGATATATTAGTTACAACCAAGGGATTTCTGCATGAAAGGGTTGCCTCTTCACTCGCTCTTCAGGGTGATCTCACTCGGGCTGATCTGTAAAACTAGCAGCGTCATTAGTCTCGTCACGGGAAAAGGGTGGGTTTTCTCCATGACTACACTCCGGCGTGAGAATAAGTATTTGATGGTTGCAAGGTAAGCATGTGAGTAGATAGAAAGTATGTATTCAGGTGTAGGTAACTGGATCCTCTTACCATGTAGCTCAATACTCATTTTATAGCCGTGTTGAAGTGGGCTTAGAAGATGGGCTGATGGGCCTTGGACCCGGTCTAGACGACCAGAGATATCCGTTTTGTCCCTCTACGTTGAACATTAATTGTTCTCTGCCAGAGAATTAATGTTCTCTGTCAGGAGGTGTGTTTTGTCGGATGCTGAATGGTGCTACGTGTAAAGGCGACCATCTCTGGTGTTAAACCTGCTACCAGCCGAAAGTGGAGAATGTGTGACAGTCACTTGCGTATGTATGGTTGGTGCACAGTCTAGCGTCTACTTTACTGTTCACGTGACGCTGTCAGACGCAACCTGCCAAGCGACCATTGGTCACAACTCTGCCACTCCGTACCCTTGTGCATGGTCAACACCTTTTAGTGCTTATCCCTCCTGCGAGGCTGTCGGTGCTTCCTGGCCAACGCAGAGTTGCAAGGATAAATCCTTTTGTCTGCAAGACTATGAGTGGCTTTCATATTTGTCTTGTCCTTGCAAGGTTTTAGGACTTTGCGGCTAGAGGGTTGTTTGCTCCGCGCAGGGTCAAGTAGTCTGCGTGTGTAAGTCTAACTTGCCGTGTGCCAAGTACACAAGTCTTGTTGTGTGACTTATGTTGTTTGGTCTAACTTGCTGTTGCGCTGAGTGTGCAAGGTTCATTGTATGACCTATTGGTGTTGGTCTAACTTACCGTTGCGCTGAGTGCGCAAGGTTCATTGTATGACCTATTGGTGTTGGTCTAATTTACCGTTGCGCTGAGTGCGCAAGGTCCATTGTATGACCTATTTGTAGGTCCCCTAATCTGTATGGATCGTCACAGAATCGTCTATCTAATCTAGTGTGCGGAATCCCCTAGATCATATTTCACAGAAAACCGAACAAGAACACGAACACGAACAAATACCTTCAACTGTCTTCTATTGATTATCTAACATAATGGTTTACAATCAATTCAAGACTCTTTCTCTCTCTCTCTCTCTCTCTCTCTGAACAACTGATTTAACTGAGCAACTGAATGAGCAACCTTAACCCTAATGACCACCTCCCTTTATATAGAGACAGGTTATGCAACTGGGCTAGGGTTTCACCACATGGACTGCTATTAGATCTAGGCCCAATTCGCCTACCATATGCTATATGGTGTATGGATTAGCCCAATTACTTCTAGTTAACTATTACAAAACTAAACCCGCTAACCGTTTTTCTTTTACTAATTACAAGATATCCAAAGACCAATCTAAGTTGTTGTCACAAATATGCACCAACAAACTTCCCATTGACAATAGCTTCATAAAACAACTTTGTCTTCAGTCTTCTTGCAATCTATAACTTCTTTGAAAAATGTTGGTTATTGGATAGCTTCAGCTTTAATAGCTCCTGTCAGCAACAGACTCCCCCTAAGCTGATGTATCCAATCACCAAATCTTCTAAATCGTTAGTGTTTGAGTAAACTCCAGTTTAGCACTTGCATAGCAATCTTCAAAACTCTTCAACTTTGTCTGCAATGTAGAAAGGAGGTTCTACCATGCATCCAAGCAAACTCCTCTTCACTAAACGTCTCAGCAACATACTGATACAATCTGTATACTATAAAACAAAAATCTCGAGAAACCATAAGAATTTTTCAACACAAGTTAAACAAATTATTATTATTCAAGAGATAGAAGACTGTATCACAGATTAAGCACTTCTCAACTCAAACCACATACTCAAAATTTTAAACACTATGAACCTGCAAGATCTTAAAATTTTGAACTCATCTTCTAACACCGTCTCCCCCTATCGGTAAGAACTCCTCCATGAACAACCATATTCGTACATTAAGAATTTACAAGAAAATGAAATATTTTTGGATTTTTATATTTTCTAAAAGCAAATAAATAACGAAATAATAAACACTCAGTTTTGTGAGAATCACCGGTAAGAAGATCATATCAGCAACACCAAACTTTTTCACACTATTTGATCATTCTATATGCAATATTCATGAAAAGCAGTTCAAGACGATTACCAGTATTGTTTATCCACTTAAACAAAATACATGAACATTTCAAGTACCATTACCTAGGATATGTTAAGATAATTTATACTGATATACTAGTGTGTCCCACTTCAGGACATACCCCACGATCAAGGTATGCACAAAAATTCCTCGTAGTAAGTGAGTATATCGAAATTCATCCTTATTGAGTTACAACGTTAGATAATTGGTGATCAGGTCAGTACTTCCGTACAGCAAAGAGACCAATATCCAATGAGGGTTAGGGCAAATACCAAATATTGGTACGATTGATACATTTTGCCCGTTTGAATGACTCTCTGGGAGAGCTTCTTCAAATTTTAAGGATTTGGCATTTTAGCTCTTTTAAGATATCCTGGTTGTGCCTAGGTCAGCATATATCTGGATGCAACAGAAGGACAACCTTGATACCCCGGATGAAATAACGATATAAGGACCTAAAACTTCAGATTTTGGCAATCTATAACCGCAAGATTTAAGGATATAAAATCATATGCCACTGATATGTTACCCACTCATACACAGTTCATTATGTGTATATCACCAAGGTAAGATGATTATTTCATGCATTTTGCCTACTGATACATCATATGATGAAGCTGCTATCACACTTAAGCAATTTTAGTATTAATTTCAGTGTGACAGTCTAACTTGCTGATGTACTATCATTTCTTTTTTTTCACACAGTGAAAACTCATTTTTGATTTTCTATTTTTTATGTTTTTGATTTTTGAAAAACCGTAAATTTATGTACAGAAATTTTATGAAAACTGGTTATTCAGGATTCCTCATCCCGTTGAGTTCGACTAAATGTTCAAAACGAGCCCTGTCAATGCCTTTTGTGAAAAGATCTTCCAAGTTATCAAGTGTGTCGACTCGATGCAGTTCAATTAATTTCTTTTCAGCACAGTCCCATATAAAATGATGACGAATGTCAATATGTTTTGTGCGACTGTGTTTTACGGGATTGTTGGTGATTGATATAGTGGCATTATTGTCTATTATAATAGGAGTGGGAGTGAAATTCAAACCGTAACCACGCATCTGCTGTTGGATCCATAGAACCTGAGAGCAACAGCTGCCCGCAACAATATATTCAGCTTCACATGTAGAGGTAGACACGCAAGATTGCTTCTTGCATTGCCATGACACGAGCCTCCCTCCTAAGAACTGACAACCACCTGTGGTAGACTTTCTTATTGATTTGCATCCTCTAAAGTCCGAATCAGTAAAAGCAACAAACTTCAAATCACTAGCAGCTGGATACCATAACCCAAGTTTAGGTTTCCCCTTCAAGTAACGAAGAATCTGCTTCACCGCTTTCATGTGGGACTCTTTTGGATTCGCTTGATATCTGGCACAAAGACACACTGCGAACATGATGTCTGGTCTAGAAGCAGTCAAGTACATCAGAGAACCAATCATTGCCCTGTATTGAGTTGGATCAACATCCTCCACACTCTCATGATCTGGACCAAGATTGTGATTCTCACAGATAGGTGTATTGAAAGTAGCGTAATCCTTCATTTTGAAACGAGACAAAATGTCTTAAACATACTTTGTCTGATGTATAAACATCCCATCCTTCTTCTGTTCAACTTGTAAACCCAAAAGGTAGGATAGCTCACCTATCGCACTCATCTCAAACTTGCTCTTCATTACCTCCTCGAAATCATGACACATGTTCTCATCTGATGACCCAAAAATGATGTCATCTACGTATACCTGTACCAGCAGAAATTCTTCCTTCTTCCTTTTAATGAAATGTGTATTGTCAATCTGACCTCTTTCAAAACCATTCTTTAACAAATGTGTTGACTGTGTCTCATACCACGCCCTAGGTGCCTGATGCAATCCATACAATGCCTTATCAAGTCGATAGACTCGATCTGGATAGTCTGGATCAGTAAACCCATCTGGTTGTGAGACATACACCACTTCTTGGACTTTCTCGTAAAGAAATGCACTCTTCACATCAAGTTGATAAACTTTGAAGCCCTTGAATGAAGCAAAAGCTAGGAACAAACGAATTGCTTCCAACCTTGCTACCGGTGCAAACACTTCATTGTAATCAATCCCTTCTTGCTGATTGAACCCTTTCACCACCAACCGAGCCTTATTCCTTATTACGATCCCTTGGTCGTCTTTCTTGCACTTAAACACCCACTTGGTGCCTATTTCCTTCTCTCCTTTAGGCAAGCCAACTAGCTCCCAAACTTTCAACTTCTTGAACCGAGCTAGTTCCTCTTGCATAGCTTCAACCCAACAATTATCTTTTAGAGCCATGGGAACATTCTTCGGCTCCTCTTGGGCAATAAAGCAGCTATACAAACACTCATGTATAATTCCTGTCTTTTGAATCGAAGTAAACAAACAGGAACCTTCGATCACACCTCTTCTTGTCTGAACACCTGCAGTAGCATCACCTATGATATTTTCAACTGGATGATCTATGTGTACATGTGTGGTAGCAATGGTGTCAACACCTAGATTATCTCCTAGATTAGATCCAACCTCCCCTGAATGTTAGTATTAAGCAAACAGATTAGTGAAGTCCTCCCCGTGAATAGGTTCAGACTCACTATCACTGGAGTCCTGTGGAGCTGCACTGGAAGAAGTTTCTGGAGCATCTGTCATCGATATACTCGATCTAGGCATGAAGTCACCCTCTCCATCTTCACTGATCACAGTTTGGATCAGTTGAGACTCATCTGCATTGGAAAATCAAGAATATTAAATGATTTAAAAACGCTGTCATAATCATATAATATAGCAGGACCACTAGTTGATTGCTGAGGTGAATAACTAGTGATTTCCATCTTAAACACAACCTCAGTTTTACCAGTTTTTAGATTAAAATCCCTTTTATTTGGTGTTCCAGGCATATAGCCCAGAAAGTAACCCTCGTCGGCTACCTCACCGAATTTTTGCTTATCTTTATTTCACACAATGGTGCAGGGTAATCCAAATGGTTCAAAGCCTTTAAGCTTGGATTCCGGTTAAACAATAGTTCGTGACATGTTTTGTTAAACCGTTTAACCGTCAAAACTTTGTTCAGGGCATAACAAGTTGTGTTCACAACTTCTCCCCATAAAAGAACTGGAAGCTTTGAATCAGAAAGCATAGTCCTTACAGCTTCAATCAACATCTTATTTTTCCTATCAGCGATTCCATTCTGTTGAGGTGTATAAGGAGCAGAATATTGATGTTCAATTCCCTTGCAAAGACAATAGAGATCCAGAATCTGATTCTTGAACTCCGTGCCATTATCACTCCTTATCCTCTTGATCCGTGCATCATGGACCTTTTCCAATTTTGTAAAAAGATCTATCAGCATCTCCGCTGTCTCATCTTTTGTACCTAAAAAGAAAACCCATGAATATCGTGAGTAATCATCTGTAACAACTAAACAATAGTACTTTCCACCTATGCTCCTTACGTTCACTGGACCGAATAGATCCATATGAAGTAATTCATAAGGGGCATCTATGGAATTTACTGTTTAAGACTTGTTAGGTTTCTTATGTTGTTTTCCCTTTTGACATGGAAGACATTTATCTTCCACGTGAAACCTCTGCACTGGCACCCCTTCCACTAAGCCATATAATTCATTTTTTGGTAGTGGATGTTGGCCATGCATCTATGCCACAGCAATGACTCAGCCTCAGATGCTTTTGATAGTAATCACGCCACCACAGTTGTAGAATCCTTAGCACCCATGTCCATAACATAAGTGTCGTTTCTCCTTAGCGCTCTCATCACTATCCAATCATCCGGTATTACCAAACTAGGTTTCAACACCAAAGCTTCAGACTTAGTAAAATGGACCAAGTGACCCTTGTCGCAGAATTGAGACATGCTCATCAGATTGTGCTTCAGCTGCTCAACATAGTTCACTTTTTCCAATGTGATCTTCCCATTGGTCACTTTTCCTCGACCAGTAATGTGCCCTCCTTTAGCACCTACAAAATTCACATAACCACCATCTATATTCTCAAAATCAGTCAACAACCTCGCATCCCCGTCATGTGCCTGGAGCAGCCACTATCAACATACCACAGTTGATAATCCTCCTTAGCAGCTCCTGCAGAATCCAACAAAATTAGTTAGATTGGGGGACCCAAGCCTTAATGGTCTTGGGTCTTCCAGATTCATCAACCATGGGAACATCCATCCAATATCCATCACTCCTAACGGGAGTCTTGGATCTTAGACCTGTTGATGGAAATGGTTTTTGATTTCCACTAGGTCTCTGGTCCTGAGGTTTCCTAAACATGTTTGGACTTTGTGACCTTTGGAAATTCTGAGTATGATTTCTTGATTTTGATGGTAATTAATTGTAAAGCCATTGTTATAAAAATTTTGACTACCAACATTCTGATATCGAGTTTGATATTGACCTTGACTTCTGAAATTATTTGATTGACCATTAAAGTTATTCATTCTTGGTGTACTACTTCTAGGTCTTTCATATCTGCCTGATGTAGACGCAGGCTGAAATCTTTGTTGATTTCTTTGAAAACAATGAACTTGGTGAGTTCCTTTTTCAGCCTTATCTACACCAACAACAACACTCTGTTGCCTAGTAGCAGATATCTTTGGTGAGTTAGTAACCTTCTTCTCACCATCACCAAGTTTTTTGGTGATTTTTCTCTCTGTCTCTCACTCACATGTGCTTCATTCTTTTGGTAGGACAACGGCTAGCTACCTGTTCCTTTTCGTGACATTTGATACACGATTTTCTAGCCGAAGACTTCTTAATTGTGAAGTCTTTCGTTTAGATTCATCAGGTGACGATGATGATGATGATGCCTTTGAAGAATCTTGTTTAGTTTGCTTAATTTCTTATTTTTCTTTATTTTTATTTTTAGCAAACTGCACATTTGACTCTTTTGTAATAACAATGACCTCTTCTTTCATATCACTCCCTTTAACAAGATCAACCTTTTTAACAAAAAATTGTTTTTGATTCCTAGGGTGTGTATTCTTTGTTTCAAAACTGGTTCCCTGTTATTATCATTCTTGGCATTCTCGGTCACATCAACATCCTCTGATGTGGAACTACCAGGTGTAGTTGACACAAAGTCTGTAAGCTCTTCTTCATCTGGCAAGAAAGAATAGTCATGACCAAGAGGTGGTGGAACTTCATTTAAACCTCTGAATCCCACACATTTCTTGTCATTACTCTTCTTCAGGCCATTCATCATGTGTTTAATAACAAAAGATGAATCTCTGAATTGATTTAATTTCTTTTCCAAATTCACAAATTTTAAGTTGTGCTTCAGACAACTCTTTGCATTTTTCAGAAAAATTATTTTATGTTCTCACTCATCGTATCATGAGCTAAGTCAATAATTTGAAGCTTTTCATTAAGCTTACATGTTAGAATATAAGAACCCTCTCTAGCAGTGGAGATCAGGGCCTTTGATCCAGTCTTGGTAGACGCATTCATGTTCCTTGAACCATGACCAGGAGAATCTTGAAAGATGAGTTAGAACGAGATTCAGTTTTTGGTCATTGACACTCTCTAGAAAAATGTCCGTAGTTTTGACAATTATAACACTTCACTTTAGACTTGTCAAAACCCACACTCTTTCCAACGAACTTCCTGCCCGTTCTGTTCATGGACTCTTTACTCTTCTAGAGATCATGGCCATCTGCCATTGTAAAACCATCTCCTATAGGTCATCAGGGTCAATCTGATCAGAATCTTCATCAAACGTAGCAGGATCAGATATTCTTCCCTGAATGTAGTTCTCATAGGAAGTAATTAAAGAAGCAAGCAATGCTAGATGATCTTCAGCACTTTTGACACTCAGAGGCATGGACCTAGTACTGCTGTTATTATTACTTGATTGTTATCTCTTAGCCCCTAACGAGCCTCCTGAAGCAGCTACAAAGCATACTTCACCATCAGAATTTGTCACGATCTGCTCATTTTCACATGAGAGAAACGCAGTTGCAGTATCACTTGAAGCATTGTTGAAAGATGAAGGTGTAAGCTCATTATAAATCCCTGGATCTTGAACCTGATCATATCCAGTCTCCTTCTTCTTCATATTGAGCTCATAAGCTCTCAGTTTCCCAACAACCTCTTCCTAGTCTTTAGTTTCATAGTCAGCTTAACCCTTTATCATCAAAGTATAAATATCCCACTTTGCAAGTAAAGCATCTAGCAACTTATCGTTTATCTCCATATTCGTGTATCCCTCTATGTCATAATTATCCATTTCTGACATCAGATGATAATATCTCGTGATAATATCTTCAAGGGATTCATTCCTCTTGCCTTTAAACACAGCAAACTATTTCTTCAGCAGATCAACCTTGTTCTTCTTCACATCAGGATTACCCTCATACCTCTTCTCTACGGCATCCCACATCTCCTTAGACGTAGTATAACGCTTGAATGTATGTTTGATGCCATCAGGTAATGATATCTTTATAGCAGCTAAGCCTTTCTTCTCTGACTCATACATTCTCTTTTCAGCTTCTGACATATTCACATAAGCAGTGACACGTTGTCTGCCCTCAAAGTCATGAGTGGGGTTAGCGTACCCATCTTGAATACAGATCCACACCGTGTGTCCTGATATTCAATGAACGATTGAAACCTGTCCTTCCATGTAAGGTAATTCTCTACCTTCAGCATTTTTGGAGGTTTGTTTGTGGTGCCTGCCTCGTGCTCCATTCTTAACAGTTCATTTAAGTTAGACGTATTTGACATTTTTATCGAACCAGCTCATTAAAAACGTTAAAAACTTGTCCGAAATAAGTGATCACCAAATTATACCGTTAGACTCGTCTCGACGATACCAATCTAATGATGTATATTGTCCGGTTATGATTCTAGGAGTTTTCGTGCTTTTTTTTTGTCCTAAAAATCACACAAGTCTAAATGTGGAACCGGTTTGTCAAGATTGTCTATGGATCAAATTCTATGACCGAAAACGTTTAACTTCGATTACGTCAGCTGATTAACTTTCGGAACAGTACCGAATCCGAAACAGTAACTCGGATAGTCAATCCAAGATGGAAACCTGGAACAGTAATCCGACTTGCTTATCCGGATGGTGATTTGGAATAGTGATCCGAGATGGAATCCGGAATGTACTATTCTGATCTGAGATGGAATCCGGAATATACTATTCTGATCCGAGATGGAATCCAAAATAGACTATTCTGATCCGAGATGGAATCCGGAATACACTGCTGATCCAAAATTCAATCCGAAATGGACTGATCTTAATCTGAGATAGACTGTTCTAATCCGAAATGCAACTCTGATGATCCGAAATGCAACTCTGATGATCCGAATTGCAAGTCTGATGATCCGAATTGCAAGTCTGATGATCTGAAATGCAAGCTGTCAATCTGAAATGCTTCACTTTTGATCTGAGATGCCTTCCTTCAATCCAAAATGCTTTGTTGTTAATCCGAAATAGCAGCAAACCCTAGAACAGCCGTCACAAACTTCAAAACAGCCTCCAAAACGTCGAAAAACCGAACTTTTTCTGTTGTTACGATTCTGAACCGAGCAAAAACAAGAGCCAAATGATTTGATACCAATTGTAGGTCCCCTAATTCGTGTGGATCATCACAGAATCGTCTATCTAATCTAGAGTGCGGAATCCCCTAGATCAGATTTCACAGAAAACCGAACAAGATCACAAACACGAATAAATACCTTCAAACTATCTTCTAGTGATTATCTAACACAATGGTTTACAATCAATTCAAGACTCTCTTTCTCTCTCTCTCTGAACAACTGATTTAACTGAGCAACTGAATGAGCAACCTTAACCCTAATGACAACCTCCCTTTATATAGAGACATGTTATGCAACTGGGCTAGTGTTTCACAACATGGACTGCTATTGGATCTAGGCCCAATACGCCTACCACATCCTATGTGGTGTCAGGATTAGCCCAATTACTTCTAGTTAACTATTACAAAACTAAACCCGCTAACCGTGTATCATTTTACTAATTACAAGATATCCAAAGACCAAATCTAAGCTGTTGTCACAAATATGTACCAGCACTATTGGTGTTGGTCTAATTCACCGTTGCGCTGAGTGCGCAAGGTTCATTGTATGACCTATTGGTTACAAGGAAGGCGCACCATTGCACATTGTGCGCAAGGTTATCCTTGTAGTATGTTGTTAAGGTATAACACCCCAAATTTTATATGTTTTATTATGATATTATATGTATGATGTCGTAATGGGTAGATGGTGATTTAAGACTAATTCAATAGTAATAGTCGGATGATTATGCTAGTAAGTTTAAATAATTAGAATGAATAAAACTAAACAAGAGAAAAAGTAATCTACATAATAGTTAGGTATTTAAGTGACATGTTCTAAAAACATGAGGGCTGAATGTGACACTTTGGAAAGTGAGAGTTTAAGAAAGAAAAATGCAGAAATTGTGGGATGTGGGTGTGTCGACCAGAGGGAGAAAGAGAGGAAAGAAGAACAAGACTAAAATATGAGTTTCTAACAAATTGAAGGATGACATTGATGCCAATCTTCTACATGTGCCCTAATAAGTGATCCTCTATGCTTGTCTAATAAGTGGTAAGTCGAAATTCTTGATTTGATGATTTGTAGAAAGTGGGTCTCAACCTATCCATGAGTTATGAAAATTTATGTAATTGTGAGTGGGGATCATACCATAGAACATGAATTATGCCTGAAATTGGGTAAATAGTTTCCTAAATGTGGAAACCCATTTGAAATGGGGATTTTGTGAACTATAGTGGTGAATGTACAAATTAATGTAATGATTATATAGGAAGCTACTTACAATGAGTATTAGATAGATGAAATTTGATTATGAATGAAGGTTATATGAAATCAGATGAATTTGATGATCTTGATATGTATAAGTGAGGAAATGCATAAGATACTTGTACTTTATGCTTTGTTAGTGATATGCACTCCGAGTGTTTGATGAAATGCTTGGGTATTGGTTTTAAGTAATAAAGATGATTTCATATGCATATGATGGTAATTTATTAGAATTGGTAAAATGTTGAGTTGTTAGCTCACAATGTTAGTGTAAATGTGAGATGAAAGCATGAGATTGAAAGAATGTTGAAAGTGAAATTGTAGGCGTGAAGGAAGAAGGTACAAGTCAATCCGGTTTACAAGCAACGCAAGATAAAGGTAAGTTCATACGAACTTCATTTTATATTATTACTAATTGTTTACTATAGTAAGTATGGTAATGCGAAATGATGAAGATAGAGAAATTTGTTAAATTATGGTATTGTAAAGTATGTGCATTATCCCATTGCAAATGGGTCAGAATGAATGGTAGTAAGGTGATAAAATTACGAACATAATGACTCGTTGTAAACGTGTCAATAAGAATGAAATGTTTGTTGCATGAACCCGTACGATCGGGTCGGATGAATTGTGTATTGGTGTTATAAAAATGAAAACTACGAATTTCGTTGTAGGCGAAAATTTTATAAGTAAGGAATGTAAGTAAGAAGAATGTTACAACATCATGACTTAGTTTATGGGTCAATTAAGGGAGTAAAGGAAGGATGAAAATTTTATGTTAACAAGTCATACTAACGAATGCATTTGTGTTGTATATTATAAGGAAAATCGCAATCTTGATAATGGCGTACTTGGAACGAACACACCGCATCGCCCTTTTACACGCTTCCGTCTCAAGTTTTGATGCTAATGGGTCAAAGAAATACTTTTAGGATGTAAATGTTGTTCTAAATTTACTTATGTATTCGCGTGTCAACTTAAAGTTCGAATTTGATACAGTAGTTTTTGGCTAATGCTCCTTAAGTATTTAAATGTCGTGTTTGGTTTGTATAAATAGGATGGGCATGTGGTCAAAGTTTGACACTACGTTATGCAAGTTTAAAATATATCACGATTAGACCTTAATACGAAATGGGCGTTACAAGTTGGTATCAGAGCATAGGTTTGAGCGATTCGAGCGCGTTAAAGTGCTCGGAATCAAACCAGAAGCCCATGAGAAGGTGTGTGTTTGCTCCAAGCCGCAAGAAGAGGTAAGATTTTTTTTAAGAATTCTTTTATAAACTATGTAAGAATGGATGATGTTATGGGAAGTTTAGTTAGGTGAAAATAGATAAACATTAAGGGAGAAGTGTGTTCGAAACCCTTGGTGACTGGAATAATCGAAAAAATTCGAAACCGGTCGAAAGAATGCAAGAATGGAGCTGTAGATATCAACCGTAAGCTACGGTAAGTCTACCCTGGCTTACGGTGAGTTCTGAAGGATCGAAAGAATTACGGCAGATACTATCCGTAACCTACGATTGCTAACCTTAAATTATGGTGATAAGCTCCTGTTCAATCAATCATTACCTTAAGCTACGGTACACATACTGTAGCTTACGGGGAGAACAAAAGTGTCAGATGAAGCGTGTCGTAGGCTACAGTAGGTGACCGTTAGCTACGGCCAGCAATATCTGATGATTTTAATTAAGGCCCACCGTAAGCTACGGTGAGTGAAACGTAGCTTACGGTAGGAATAATGAAATGATTAAAGGTTTTAAAAACTTAGCAAAATAATATGTTTAGAAAACTGTATTCCTTATGGCATATACAAAGGCCCCGAGGAGGTAGTATGACCTACAAGAATGTCGTAGAAATCCAATCATGTTTCATGATTAAATTTCGGGAATGTTTAATGTGAAAATGCAAATAATAAGGCTTGGGAATTATGATCACTACGACCGAATGTATGTATTGGATGGCCCATCACGATCAATGATAATGGTAATAAATAAGAATCCCAAGTCAATAGAATGCAATAGCGATGGCATAAGTTAAGGTATGATGAAGTAAAGTATGTAAATTAACAAATGAAATGCATGTTCAGGTAAAGATGGCAGACGAATTAAATATAAGAATTGATGCGATAGCACAATAGGAAGCAATGAACGATAAAATTTTGGAAGAAGTAGAGATAGCCATTCAAGCCAACCTTCCTCGAATGGCTCAAGAAATCGAAAGCCGTGTTCTAGAAGTAGTTAAAACTATGTTGGAGAGTAATATGGAAGAATTAAAAGATATGATCAGTGAATCCTAAAGCAAGAAGGGAACTCATAGGTGTACGTATCGGGATTTTATGGTGTGCAACCCCGCGTCATATAATGGTGAAATCGATCCAATAAAATGCCAAAGATGGGTTGTTAACATGGAGGTTGTCTTTGTCCGTAGTCGATGCGAAAAGGAAGATCAAGTGATGTTTGCGATGGGCCAACTTCAACTTCAGGCCAAGGATTGTTGGATGCCCATTGTAAGGAGCTTGGTGAGGATAAGCTTCAAACCTTAACATGGCAAGAGTTTAAAGAGCCGTTCTTAAAATATCATTGCCCACAGTCAGCGATTGATAGAATTCAGGAAGACTTCCTTCGTCTTTGACAAAAGGAGGAATCGATCGATGAGATTACAAATATATTTCTTGACAAGTTGAAGTTTTGTCAAGATTTTGTGAAGTAAAAAAAGAATGAAGATAAATCGATACCACGAGATGTTGAAGGCTGAGTATAGAGAAATTCATCACCCCATCGAAATGTGAAACCCCGAACGAGAACATCAATTGGGCCCGGGATAGGGAGTTCAGTAACTGAAACGACAAGTGGAAAGGGGTGAGAAAAGATCATCTGAGAAGTTCACCAGTTCAAGTCCATCAAAGAAGCAGAAGTTTCAAGATCATGGTAAGAAGGATAAAGCGAAGGGAGGCATTCCCAAATGCAAGACTTGCGGAAAGCTCCATACGAGGGAGTGTCTAATGGGTAAGAAGGGATGTTACAACTGTGGTCAAAAAGGACACCCGTACTATAAGTGTCCTAATCCCTCGAGAACATGCTTCAACTGTTTCCAACCGGGACACATTAAGGCCAAATGTACAAAGCTTCAACAAAGAACAGGCAAGGAAGGAAAGAAAGAAGAAGCTCCAAAGGCTCGAGGCAGAATGTTTCAGATATCATCTGAAGAAGCTAAGGCACTTCCGAATGTTGTTTCAGGTATATTTCTATTAAATTCTATGCCCACCTATGTGTTATTTGATATTGGGGCTAGTAAGTCATTTGTGTCAAATGATATTATATGTCACCCATCATTTAAAATAGAAAAGATGCTGATACCCTTAGAAGTAGAAATAGCTGATAACAAAAGCTATCTATTACATGAAATATGTAAGGGTTGCAAGATAACAATTGAAGACGAAGAATTCGATATTGACATCATCCCCATGATCTTGGGGGAATTCAAGGTAGTGGTTATTATGGATTGGTTGTCTCGGCATCATGCCGAAATACAATGTGAAAGTAAGACCATTCACGTGACGACTCCTAGAGGCAAACAGATAATTGTGCATGGGGAAAGAGAAATAAAACCTATATTGTGCACCCTTATCCAAGCGGTCAAATACGTCCAAAATAGGAGTAAGGCATACTTAGCCTATGTGGTGGATACCCACCATGGGGCCCCAAGATTTGGAGAGGTGAAAATTGTAAATGAATATCCTGGTGTGTTCCTGGACGATTTACTGGGGCTTCCACCCAAACGAGAAGTAGAATTTCGGATTGAGTTAAATTCGGGTGCAAAGTCGGCGGCTAAAGCACCCTATCGATTAGCTCCTACCGAGATGCGGGAACTGATGACCCAATTACAAGAATTACTTGACAAGGGTTTCATACGCCAAGTGTATCACCATGGGGTGCACCAGTGCTTTTCGTGAAAAAGAAAGATGGTGCAATGCGAATGTGCATCGATTACCGAGAATTAAACAAATTGACAGCTAAGAACCGTTATCCCTTGCCTAGAATTGATGACTTATTCGACCAGTTGCAAGGAGCGAGTTAGTTCTTGAAAATCGATTACGATCAGGGTATCACCAACTGAAGGTACATGAGGAAGATATAGCCAAGACTGCGTTTAGAACCTGCTATGGACATTACTAGTTCTTGGTAATGTCCTTTAGGTTGACTAATGCACCAGCTGCGTTCATGGATTTAATGAATTGAGTATGTCGGAATATGTTAGACAAGTCTATGATAGTCTTCATAGATGATATATTGGTATACTCTCAAAGTGAATCCGATCATGCCTGCCATTTGCATGCAGTGCTAGAAACGCTTCGTAAAGAAAAGTTGTATGCTAAATTTTCCAAGTGCGCATTTTAGTTAAGAGAAGTGCAATTTCTCGTCCATGTTGTAAATGAAGAAGGTATTCAAGTAGACCCTTCTAAGGTAGAGGCCGTAATGAAACGGGTTCCTCCAAAGAACCCAAGTGAAGTAAAAAGGTTCTTAGGCTTAGCCGGTTTCAATAGAAGATTTATTCAGGATTTTTTTAAGATAGCCTTACCCATGACTAAACTAAAGAAAAAGAATGAAAAGTTTGATTGGGGTGCGAATCAAGAGAAAGCCTTTTGGACCTTGAAGGAAAAACTTTTAAGTTCGCTGGTATTACCAGATGGTGCAGAAGATTTAGTTGTGTACACGGATGCTTCGCTTCAAGGGTTGGGATGCGTCTTGATGCAAAGCGGCAAGGTCATTGCCTATGCCTCTAGACAACTAAAACAGCATGAATGTAACTACCTGACTCATGATTCGGAGTTGACAGCGGTAGTATTTGCCCTGAAGATATGGAGGCATTACTTGTATGGAACGAAGTGCACGATATACTCTGATCATAAAAGCCTCAAATACTTCTTCGAGCAAAAAGATCTTAATATGAGGCAAAGGAGATGGCTAGAACTCATCAGGGATTACGATTGTGAGATCCACTATCATCCCGGTAAGGCTAATGTCATGGCAGATGCTCTAAATAGAAAGGAATACCCGCCCCCAATTCGGGTAAAATCAATGAGAATGATAGTTACACCTAAGCTCGTCGAAAGTATACGAGAAGCTCAAATTAAGTCGTTAAATGCGGATGATCCGAGGAAAGAAAGAATTAAAGGATTTGCGCACAAGCTAGAAGAGAATGTGAAGGGGATTAAAACAAGGTATGGACGAATCTGAGTACCTTGGCGTTGTGATATAAAGGAGTTACTCTTTGAGGAAGCTCATAAATCACGATACTCGGTTCACCTGGGAGCCACGAAAATGTATCGAGATTTAAGAAATAATTATTGGTGGCTAGGAATGAGGCGTGATATTGTTAAGTACGTCGCGAAATGTTTAACTTGCTCTCAAGTAAAGGCGAAACATCAAAAACCGTACGGGAAGTTGCAACCTTTGGAAATCCCGGTGTGGAAGTAGGAGGACGTGACCATGGACCTCGTAACTAAGCTTCCGAAAACGAGGAGGGGCATGATGCTATATGGGTCATTGTTGACCGTCTCACTAAGAGTGCTCATTTTCTACCTATACGAGAAACATATCCCTCAGAAAGGATGGCGGAAATATTTGTGAATGAATTTATATCCCGTCACAGAGTGCCCGTATCCATTGTGTCAGACCGGGATACGCGATTTACCTCCCGTTGTTAGCAAAAGTTCCACGAAAGAATGGGTACTAAATTGCACTTAAGTACCGCTTATCATCCCCAAATGGATGGTCAGTTAGAAAGGACCATCCACACGCTTGTAGATATGTTAAAAGCATGCTTTATGGATTTTGGGGGAAATTGGGATGAAAATCTACCATTAGTGTAATTCTCGTACAACAACAGCTATCACCATAGCATCCAAATGGCACCGTACGAGATGTTGTACGAACGAAAATGTAGAACTCCTGTGTGTTGGGGAGAGGTTGGGCAAAGAGAGCTTGCACCGAAGGATGTGGTAGCTAAAACAAATGAAAGGATTGACCTTGTACGAGCATGTTTGAAGGCGGCACAAGACCGATAGAAATCATACGCGGACAATAGGAAGCGTCCTATTGAATTTCAAGTGGGAGACCGTGTTTTTCTGAAAGTCTCCCCTTGGAAAGGAATAATTCGTTTTCGCAAACGGGGAAAGTTGGGACCACGTTATATAGGACCTTCTCGGGTCAGAAGAGTAGCTTACCGGATCGAATTGCCTCCATCGTTAGATGGAATACACAACACGTCTCATGTATCACAACTGAGAAAATGTCTTGCGGACGAAACTGCTCATGTACTTTTAGATAACGTTGAGGTAGACGAACGAATGAATTACATTGAAAAGCCGATAGCCACTAAAGACTCCATGGTGAAGTACCTACGCAACAAAGCTATTAAGCAAGTGTTAGTACAATGGCAACATAGAAAGGGATCCAACCTTACATGGGAGTTAGAGGAAGAAAGCGAGAGCACTACCCGTCATTATTTGGTACGTATTCAGGTTTCGGGGACGAAACCTTCTTTAAGGGGGATGGACTTGTAACACCCTAAATTTTATATGTTCTATTATGATATTAAATGTATGATGTCGTAATTGACTAACTCAATAGTAATAATCGGATAATTATGCTAGTAAGTTTAAATAATTAGAATGAATAAAACTAAACAAGAGAAAAAGTAATCTACATAATAGTTAGCTATTTAAGTGACAAGTTCTTAAACATGAGGGCTGAATGTGACACTTTGGAAAGGGAGAGTTTAAGAAAGAAAAATGCAGAAATTGTGGGATGTGGGTGTGTCGACTAGAGGGAGAAAGAGAGGAAAGAAGAACAAGACTAACATCTGAGTTTCTAACAAACTGAAGGATGAAATTGATGTCAATCTTCTGCATGTGCCCTAATAAATGATCCTCTATGCTTGTCTAATAAGTGGTAAGTCGAAATTCTTGATTTGATGATTTGTAGAAAGTGGGTCTCAACCTATCCATGAGTTATGAAAATTTATGTAATGTGAGTGAGGATCATACCATAGAACATGAATTATGCCTGAAATTGGGTAAATAGTTTCCTAAATGTGGAAACCCATTTGAAATGGGGATTCTGTGAATTATAGTGGTGAATGTACAAACTAATGTAATGATTATCTAGGAAGTTACTTACAATGAGTATTAGATAGATGAAATTTGATTATGAATGAATGTTATATGAAATCAGATGAATTTGATGATCTTGATATGTATAAGTGAGGAAATGCATAAGATACTTATACTTTATGCTTTGTTAGTGTTATGCACTCCAAGTGTTTGATGAAATGCTTGGGTATTGGTTTTAAGTAATAAAGATGATTTCATATGTATATGATGGTAATTGATTAGAATTGGTAAAACGTTGAGTTGTTAGCTCACAATGTTAGTGTAAATGTGAGATGAAAGCATGAGATTGAAAGAATGTTGAAAGTGAAATTGTAGGCGTGAAGGAAGAAAGTACAAGTCAATCTGGTTCAGAAGCAACGCAAAATGAAGGTAAGTTCATACGAACTTCGTTTTATATTATCACTAATTATTTACAATAGTAAGTATGGTAATGCGAAATGATGAACACAGAGAAATTTGTTAAATAATGCTATTGTAAAGTATGTGCATTATCCCATTGCAAATGGGTCAGAATGAATGGTAGTAAGGTGATAAAATTACGAACATAATGACTCGTTGTAAACGTGTCAATAAGAATGAAATGTTTGTTGCATGAACCCGTACGATCGGGTCGGATGAATTGTGTATTGGTGTTATAAAAATGAAAACTACGAATTTCGTTGTAGGCGAAAATTTTATAAGTAAGGAATGTAAGTAGGAAGAATGTTACAACATCATGACTTAGTTTATGGGTCAATTAAGGGAGTAAAGGAAGGATGAAAATTTTATGTTAACAAGTCATACTAACGAATGCATTTGTGTTTTATATTATAAGGAAAACCGCAATCTTGATAATGGCGTACTTGGAACGAACACACCGCATCGCCCTTTTACACGCTTCCATCTCAAGTTTTGATGCTAATGGGTCAAAGAAATACTTTTAGGATGTAAATGTTGTTCTAAATTTACTTATGTATTCGCGTGTCAACTTAAAGTTTGAATTTGATATAGTAGTTTTGGGCTAATGCTCCTTAAGTGTTTAAATGTCATGTTTAGTTCGTTTAAATAGGATGGGCATTTTGGTCTAAGTTTTACATTACGTTATGAAAGCTTAAAATACATTACAATTTGACATTACGACGAAATGGGTGTTACATAAGGGTATAGTTCCTTGTGCGGGCGCAGAGTTTTTGAGACCATACCCCTCCAGAGACATTCTAACCTTCAAATTCAATTCCCTAAGCATTTATACGCAGTGGCGAGCTTGAAATATTATACGGGGGTTTGAAAACGTATATACCCAAAAATTTCTATAGAACCGGGGATCCAAAACGTATATATTCAAAAATTTCTATACGAAAGCTACATATATAACACTGCTGAGTTGGTTATACGTAACTCTTAAATTGATTCACACAATTTACAATCTCATGAATCGATATCATCCATTTGTTCTAGCCTTACTCAATGTAAGGCAGTTATGATGTTTCATAATCGTTTATTTTACAAAACTTGAAGCAGTAAGTACATACATTTGTACACCTCTAGGAGTTTATTACGTAAAATTAACTAAATTAAATTAACTTTAACTTAAGTTAATAAATACAAATTTATCATTTAACAAAAATAAATTTTAACTCAAATTATAAATAAATTCAACACTTTAACAATTAAGATAATGAAAAAGTTCTATACACTTGAAAAACATCATATTTCTTAGAAGTGTGCTTTAAAACGTATCATATTATGCATTTAGTTGTGCCTTAAATTTAGAGAATGAACTTGCTAATTTACATGTAGCACCTTCTTAGCTCCTACGCATTCCATGTCCTAGGAATGTTTCTACCGTCTAAGCGTTTAAGGGGTGTAAGCACCCTTTCCTAGGACTTCATGGATAATGTAAGGACATTCTCACTTAGGCGCGTGTTTTCTAGGACGTTCAGCGTTGGACGCTTCATTGTCACGTAGAACAAAGTCGCCAGGTAAGAAGGTACATATACGGACTCGCACGTTGTAGTATTTCTCAAGCTTGGACTTGTATTTTGCTTCGATGATAGTGGCGTTTTCACGCCTTTCTTCCAATAAGTCCAAGTTGAGTCTGCGCCCGTCTTCGTTGTTTTGGATTTGCGCAGCTAGCATGCATGGTGATGGGAGGCCTATCTCTGCAGGAATCACTGCCTCCGTCCCGTACGCAAGGCTGAAAGGAGTTTCGCCTGTGCTGGTTTTTGGCGTAGTTCGATGAGCCCAAAGGATGCTTGGCAACTCATCTACCCAGCCCCTTCACGTCGTACCCAATCTCGTCTTAATCCCTTTGACGATGCTCTTGTTTATTCTCTCCACTTGGTCATTCCCTTGGGGATGCATGACCGAAATGAAGACATACTCGATATGCATTTCCTTCATCCATTGTTGTAGTTCTTCAGCTGCGAAGTTGGGGCCATTGTCACTGACTATGCGTAGGGGTAACCCAAAACGGCATATGATGTGCTCCCAGATGAATATCCGAACGATAGTTGTTGTGGTGGATGCAAGGGGTTTGGCTTCGACCCATTTTGTGAAGTAATCGACTGCGACGATTATGAATTTCACCGCGCCTGGGGCGTCTGGGAAAGGTCCCACCATATCGATTGCCCATTGTTGGAAGGGCCATGCTGTTATCACAGGGATCAGAGGGTTCTTGGGGCGCAATGTTTTTGAAGCGTTGCGCTGGCATGATGCGCACTTCCGCAATGTTTCGACCGTATCTAGGTGCATGCCAAGCCAATAATAACCAGCGTTCATGATCTTCGCTATGACCATGTGCGGACGGGCACGAATTCCGCATAACCCTTCATGTATTTTGCGGATCAAGTATTGCGCGTCTTGCGGATCAACACAGCGGAGGAGCGGTCCAAGGTATGACTTTCGGTATAAGATACCGTCCGCCATTTCGTAGTTCTGTGCCTTGTTCTGAACCTTCCTTGCTTCCGCTTTGTTCTCGGGGAGGGTCCCGTGTTGCAAGAACATGATTATGGGAGACATCCAGGAAGGATTCTCCACATCGATGATGTTGACTTGACGCAAAGGAACACAAGGGTTCTTGAGTACCTCAATGCGCACTTCACATGCGAGGTGCTTGAAGCTTGTAGCGGCTAATTTGCTGAGTGTGTCGGCATGTATATTCTCGCTTTGGTTGACGTGGGTTATTTTGAAGTGTTGATATTTGGTTATTAAGGCTTGCGCCTGTTCCAGATACAAAGCCAACGTTTTGCCTTTTGCGTCGTACAGGCTGTTGACCTGTCCTGCGACTAAAAGAGAGTCGACGTTTGCTTCCAATTCTGTGCGCCCATTTTGATTGCTAACCGAAGGCCTGCTAGAAACGCTTCGTACTCAACTTCATTATTTGAACTTTTGAAATCCAACCTGATAGCGTAGGTGAAATCATGATTGTCAGGGCTTATTAGGCTAAGGCCTGCCCCTGCGCTATCATCATTGGATGTGCCATCTGTGTGAAGTATTCACGCGTGGTTATCTGTAACCGGCGTTGGGTTCTGTACAACTTCACACTCTTGCGCTTTATTTTGTGGTACTTCCGCAATGAAATCGGCTAATATCTGGCCTTTTATTGCTAGGCGTGGTTTGTGCACAATGTTGTTCCACCAAGCTCAATCGCCCAATTTGCTAGTCGGCGACAGATGTCTGGTTTCGACAAAATTTGGCCTAATTGATAGTTCGAGAGAACCGTTATCACATGGCCGGAAAAATACCGACGACGGGATGCGTGGACCAAAGCTAGAGCAAGCTTTTCCATCATAGGATATCGTGTCTTTGGGTCTGTCAGCAACTTGCTAACATAGTAGATCGGAGTTTGGATTCCTGCACGCTCTACTAGCAGGACTGCTCCCAGAGCGATATCTGATGCGGAAAGGTAAGGTATCAATGGCTCGTTCTTTTGCGGTGCTGTAGGTTGGAAATTCAATTAAGCACTCCTTCATTTGAGTGAAGGCTTTCTCTGCATCCGGAGTCCACTGAAACTTGTTTTGCTTTACACAGTTCCGCAAAGTGCTGATGAATGGGAAGGACTTCATTGCGTGGTTGGCTAGGAACCTGTTTAGCACAGCCAAACGCCCCGCCAACTGTTGCATTTCTTTGATAGTTGAGGGGGAAGGCATACGCTGAATTGCTTCCACTTTATCGGGATTGACTATGAAACCATCACGCGTGACGATGAATCTCAGGATTTTGCCTTCTTCCATTCCAAACAAGCACTTACTAGGGTTCAGCTTAAGGTTTACCTTGCGCAAGGATGCAAACGTATTTTGAATGTTTGCCAGCATCTTCTCCTCATCCGAGCTCATGATGACGAGGTCATTAATGTACACCTCTACGATTTCGCCAATGTCGTCCTCAAAGACGTGATCCATTAAACGCTGGTAAGTGGCTCCTGCATTGTGCAAGTCGAAAGGCATTTTTGTGTAACAAAAATTCCTTTGTCGGTTTGGAAGCGGTCTTGTCTTCATCCTCTTTCTTCATTTGGATTTGGTGGTAGCCTTTGTAGCAGGCATTTCCATCTAAATGAAGCGAGGAAGTCCACCTTTTTGTCGATTTCAGGTAAGACGTAGTAGTCCTTGGGACATGCCTTGTTGAGATCCTTGAAATCGACACACATGCACCAACTATCGTTGGACTTTTGGACCATGACTAGGTTGGCTACCCATGTCTGATAGCGTACCTCTCGGATGATTCCTGCTTGGAGAAGCTCTGAAACTTGCTCGTTCAGTGCGCGGGTCTTTTTAGGACCAAAGTTGCGCTTCTTCTGAACTATGGGCTAAACTGAAGGGAATGTGTGCGGCGCGTGCTCAGCAATGTCCCTTGGCACTCCAGTCATATCTGTCGGTGACCATGCAAAAATATCTACATTGCGGAACAACAGTTGTTTTAACCGCACCTTGATTACGGGAGTCATGGCGGGTCCTAATAGTACTGTTTGTTCCGGGTACTTGTTGTTTAGTACCCACTTTTCTGGTTCACCGTTGGATGATGACTTTGGTTGCTTCGTTGGTGGTTCCTCTTCAACAGACATGATTTCCTTCCTCGCGTACGTAATGGCCACCTCGGTTTCTATGGGAAAACCGCAGGCAGCATGGGGAGTGGAAGTGAATATGCTGAACTCCCGTTGAGCGCGCCGGCCCAGTAATACGTCATGGCGCGAGGTTGCGGGCATGACCATAAAATTAACCGAGACCGTGCGAGAGTGTCGCCCGTCGGAAAGAGTCACCGGAAAAGAAATTTGGCCCGGCCTCGTTGTAGAAACCAGTGAGTGGGAAATCCACCGGCTTTAGGCGCTCCTTATCCTCTAGGTCTAGTTGTTGGAAGCACTGTTCATAGATGATGTCCATAGAGCTCCCAGGGTCTATGAACATATAATCCGTGCGATAATGGCCGAATATGCCAGTTATCTCGACCGGTCGGTCTTCTTGTGGACCCCAGGAACTACAGGGAAGATGACCTGCTGCTCACGCCAATGAGGCGTGCAACTCTTCTGATGACTGCGCTTGCGCGACGGGCCACCCTGGATCATATGAACAGACTTCATCTTTTTATTACTCGAGCCCTCGTCACCTCGAGTAATTTGGCGCACCTCCTTGCGCACGTTTTGCAGTAAGTGGGTGAGCTTCCCACTCTTGAGCGCTTTCTTGATCTCCATGCGCAAGGAGATGCAGTTATCAGTTGTTTGCCCTGTATCTTTGTGATAATCGCAGAAAAGGTTGGGGTCTTGACCTTTCTTATTGCGCATCGGCGGCGGCTGCTTGAGCTGATGGTCTTCAGTGCTGAGGACCTCCGCCGGTGTTTTCGTCAGTGGGGTCCACTGGCGATCGCGATTATCTTGCTTTATTGCTCGCTGGGTAGCAAGTTTACTAATGGTCGCTCGTGCATCGACCAGTGAGTAGGGAGCGGTTTGGCCGTACTCCCTCCAACTTTTATTCTTCTTCCCAAAACTTTTGCTCATGTCTTAGGGACGATGGTGAGGTAGGGGAGGTCCACTACTATTGAGGTTGCGCTCTGTCTGCGCGTAGACCTTTGCTGCCGCCATAAGCTTCTCCCAACTTTTTGGGAGGCCTATAGTTCCTGACAAGACCTTGATCATCTCATCGCAGCGTACAGCGTACTTGAACTGTGCACGAATCAGGTCTTCGTGCACATCCCCTATCTCCAGCACCTCTTTATTATAGCGGGTGATGAAGTCTTCAAGATTTTCGTCATCACGCCGCCAGATGTTCATTACGTCAGAAGAATCTCTGACGTAATGCCGGTGTTGACTGAAATGCGTCAGGAACTTGTCTTTCAAATCGTTCCATGACGCGAGCTTGCCTGTGGGCAAGTTTTCAAATCATCCTGTGAGAGTTTGGACAAACATGTGGCACCACATAGGTAGTGTCCAACCTCCGATTAGTCCTGCGCCGGTGAAGAGGCGAAGGTGGTCATTTGGGTCTGTCAACCCATTGTACTTCCAACGTTGGAGGGAAGTTTTGCGCGCTCCAGCGTTGCGAGCGCGATCTCCTTGATGAATTTTGAGTGTTCGGCTGCTTCCGCCGGCCTGTAAATCAAGCTGCCTCCAGGTTGTAACCAGCCCGTGGTGCAGATCTGTAAGCAGCATGATCCTTCGCATTAGGTGTACCGCTCCCCAAGGGGACGCGGGCCCAACCGTGGTGCAGATCTGGCGCTATCACCCTCGCTATAGGTATTATCCTCCTCGCATTAGGTGTACCGCTCCCCAAGGGAACGCGGGCCCAACCGCGAGTGGACAGATGCTCGCCTATGAGAATGAGACTCAGGTTTAGGCGGCAAGTGAGTGTACTCCGTCTCCTGGGTACGGAGTTCAGATGGTACGCTCGCCCCAGCTGGCGAGTCGTAGCTTAGTATTCTTGGTGCAGGCGAAGCATGCACCTGAGCAGTGGGCTACGCTGGGGCAGCAGAAGTGTTTGTTTGTGCGCAGAGTTACGCGTAAACGGCGTTCAGAGCCGTCTGAGACTTGATGTACCAAGACACCGGGGTCTCACCTGGGGGCAAGACCGATGTGATTGGTACGAAAGGAGTTTCCATTTGAGCTCCGGGGGTAACCGGGACGTTTACATGACCAGAGTCATGGTGAACTCCGGCATTCCGGAAGAAGCTTCTTCCACTAGTCCGTCAAGCCGAGGGGCGTGAACTGGGTTCTTTCCTTCAGCTCGAGAACCTCGTGGAGTGTTGGATGAAAAATCAGCCATTTGTACGTGAAGTTTATGAAAAAACGAAACGAAGAAAACGGATGTGAGAGAGTAAATAGAGGATGGCGCCAAAGAAGACGGTTGAACTTAGGGATATCCAGGGATATATTAGTTACAACCAAGGGGTTTCTGCATGAAAGGGTTACCTCTTCGCTCGCTCTTCAGGGTGATCTCACTCGGGCTGATCTACAAAAATAGCCGCGCCGTTAGTCTCGTCACAGGAAAAGCGTGGGTTTTCTCCGTGACCACGCTCCAGCGTGAGAATAAGTATTTGATGGTTGCAAGGTAAGCAAGTGAGTAGTCAGAAAGTATGTATTCGGATGTAGGTAACTGGATCCTCGTACCTTGTGGCTCGATACTCATTTTATAGTCGTGTTGAAGTGGGCTTAGAAGATGGGCTGATGGGCCTTGGGCCCAATCCAGACGACCAGAGATATCTGTTCTGTCCCTCTGCGTTGAACATTAATTGTTCCCTGCCGGAGAATTAATGTTCTCTGTCAGGAGGTGTGTTTTGTCGGATGCTGAATGGTGCTACGTGTAAAGGCGACCATCTCTTGTGTCAGACCTGCTACCAGCCGAAAGTGGAGAACGTGTGACAGTCACTGGCGTATGTATGGTTGGTGCACAGTCTGGCATCTGCTTTACTGTTCACGCGACGCTATCAGACGCAACCTGCCGAGCGACCATTGGTCACAGCTCTGCCACTTCGTACCCTTGTGCATGGTCAACACCTCTTAGTGCTTATCCCTCCTGCGAGGCTGTCGGTGCTTCCTGGCCAACGCAGAGTTGCAGGGATAAATCCTTTTGTCTACAAGACTATAAGTAGCTTTCATGTTTGTCTTGTCCTTGCAAGGTATTAGGACTTTGCGGCTTGAGGGTTGTTTGCTCCGCGCAGGGTCAAGTAGTCTGCGCGTGTAAGTCTAACTTGTCGTTGTGCCAAGTACACAAGGCTCGTTGTGTGGCTTATGTTGTTTGGTCTAACTTGCCGTTGCGCTGAGTGCGCAAGGTTTACCTATTGGTGTTGGTCTAATTTACCATTGCGTTGAGTACGCAAGATCTATTGTATGACTTATTGGTGTTGATCTAATTCACCGTTAACGTTCATTTTATGACCTATTGGTTCCAAGGAAGGCGCACCATTGCACATTGTGCGCAAGGTCATCCTTGTAGTATGATGTTAAGGGTATGGTTCCTTGCGCGGGCGCATGGTTTTGAGACCATACCCCTCCAGAGACATTCTAACCTTCAAATTCAATTCCCTAAGCATTTATACACAGTGGCGAAGCTTGAAATATTATATGGGGGTCGAAAACGTATATACCCAAAATTTTCTATAGAACCAGGGGATCGAAAACGTATATACTCAAAAAATTCTGTACGAAAGCTACATATATAGCATTAGTGAGGCGGTTATACGTAACTCTTAAATTGATTCATGCAATTTACAATCCTATGAATCGATATCATCCATTTGCTCTAGTCTTACTCAATGTAAGGCGGTTATAATGTTTCATAATCGTTTATTGTACAGAACTTGAAGCAGTAAGTACATACATTTGTACACTTCTAGTAGTTTATTACGTAAAATTAACTAAATTAAATTAACTTTAACTTAAGTTAATAAAGACAAATTTATCATTTAACGAAAATAATTTTTAACTTAAATTATAAATAAATTGAACACTTTAACAAATAAGATAATGAAAATAGTTCTATACACTTGAAAAACATCATGTTTCTTAGAAGTGTGCTTTAAAACGTATCATATTATCCATTTAGTCGTGCCTTAAATTGCATTATGTATATCATGCATTGAGAACTTGCATTATATGAAAATACGATATTTTCCGTTTTGAAAATTTAGATAGAAAATATAAAATTCTCCTTAAATTTTATATATTGTCAAAAAAATCTGATCAATTTATTCGAACATTTAACTAAAAATGTAGAATTATCTGTGTTTTCTTAACAAATCATATCATTCAAAACATGTCAACCGATTGATGCACCCTTTCCTATTCCTTGCAATGTGCTAAAAATAGATTTTGTGGTCGAGTTGGTGAACCCACGCATCGACACATCATCGATGTCAGTATTTATATGTTGGTCGATGAAAACGACAGCTACTGTGATATCATCATGCACAGCACGCCTAGACCCTTTTTCCATCTTTTTCACCTCGTCGTACCTCCTTTTCCCTTTCCGTGCAGCTTCATTTATTGCAGATTTCACAAGCCTTCTCGCAATACCCTAATGAAAGACAAACGCAAGTAACATGTACAATCAATGACTCAGTTTGGGTTATGCTTTAACGAAAACAGGTCAAACAAGCCAAAAGTCGGGCATAAAGCAACTAAATCGATGAATATATAAAGCTAAAAGTACCCCTGAAATAATATAACTTTTGAATTCATATTTAGTTTACACAAAAAGTGTTACGGGTCAACCCATTAGACTAAATCATGCGAAAAAATTACATGTTACATCTTCAACCAATTTGATTCAGGAAATAACATATGTTAAAACGAGGCAATCAATTAATAGCTAAAAATAAAGCATGTCAAACGAGTTGAATGTCACCCCTATTGTTTTTTAACCAAAATTTACAGTTCGGTTTCGCTCTATCAAACATGGCAACCGAACTGATCACTTTTGTTTAAATGCTAAGAAAGTTTATAAATAAAGCTAAAGCAACAAAAGTCCAGCCGAGATGTGTAATAATAAGTGATTGAAAATTTCCGGCCAAAATTTATTCTTTAGGCCCAAATTTTTAGAGGCCCAAATTCATTATTTGATTAACCAAGCTAAACAAAGCCAACAACCAAAACCGATCGGGTTTCAAAATCCCATAACAAAAATTAAGTTTTGGTTCCATCAGAACCCAAAACGGACCCATGCACACCCTAATGAAATAATGTAAATTTTGTCATCGTATCTAATTTGCTAATTATTTATTAAAAAAAAGTTGAAGGAATGTGCATCGGGTCGATTCAGTCTAGCTTGTCAATGTAACACAATTAAAGAATTAATGATTGAACAATTAAATTGTAAATGAAAAAACTTACTGATCTAGGATTGTTGTGAACGATATCAACTACTTGCTGATTTGTCATGTGCTCCCATAATCCATCTGATGCAAAAACAATAAACTTGTCATCAGGCTTCAACTCTCTAGTGTATAAAGACGGACCGTTTCCTAAAACGGGTCTTCGAATGGGTTCACGAAGGTGGAACCGTGGGTAAGATGCATCAAGAGCAAATTCTGGTTTCTTCAAGTACGCATCTCCTATGGTTCTTGAAACCTAAAACCACAAGCAGAAAAGATGAACCATTAAATACACAAGAGTAAAATGCCATTTTCATCCCTTAGGTTTGGCCAATATTGCGACTTTCGTCCAAAGGTTTGTTTTTCCGCATTTGGATCCAAAAGGTTTGAAATCTTATCATTTTTGTCCAGCTCGTTAATTCCATCCGTTTTCATCCGTGAAGTCAAAGGTATTTCCGTCTTTTTTGATAACTTAAAGGGCAATTCGGTCCTTTTCAGTGGTATTTGGTCTTTTTACATGGAGTAAAAAGGACCGAATTTCCCTTTAAGTTAGCAAAAAAAACGAAAAAACCCCTGACTTAACAGAGAATATTAGATGGAGTTAACGATCCGGATGAAAATGGTAAAGATTTCAAACCTTTTGGATCCAAATGCAGAAAATGTCGCAAAACTGGCCAAACCTCAAGGACGAAAATGACATTTTACTCAATACACAATACAACTTCAGAGTCGCAAAATAGGTCAAACAGGTTGGTAACAAGTCAAAATGGGTCAAATACAAAACCTGAATAATGCCTTTGATACGCCAAACGCCTTGTTTCATAACAACAATATGTGGATCATCGGGATGATCTTGTTTAAGCTCTTGTCTAATTTCATCCATACACGCGTTATGATCTTCAGTTATTTGTTCGGCTACAATTTTGTTCGATTTAGGCCTATTTAACTTCCCAATAACAGCTCTAGAATCGCCCATATTAGCAACATATAATGTGCCTTCAGATATTATCCCAGCTAGACAACAAGAACCGACAGCCGCCATCAATGGCTTTATCCCACAACTCCTACGCACTAACGAGATGAATCCATCTTCGGTAGCGGAAACAGCGGTTCTAAGGATTTCTAAGGATATTAATCCTTTTTCTCGAACAATACCTGTTTAATATAAGAAACAATGTGAATTTGGTTAAGTAGATGACCTTTTCTACTTGTTAATACTTATGCACCCACTAATAAGATAATAGAACAAATACACAGTAACACACAACTTATTAATATAAAAGCATGAATAATAATCTCAATGTACACCTAAAGAATCCCTGAGAAACAAGATTTTTAAACATATTAAAATGTATTTACATTGCTTTCATTTTTTTAGGTATTATAATATAAAAAACAGGAGATATTAGAAAAAGGTTTTAATTATTCTATGTTTTATATAGAGTAAAATGTCATTTTCGTCCCTGGGGTTTGACCAATGTTGCGACTTTCGTCTAAAGGTTTGTTTTTCCGCATCTGGATCCAAAAGGTTTAAAATCTTGTCATTTTCATCTGGCTCGTTAATTCCATCCATTTTTTTCCGTTAAGTCAGGGGGTAGTTATGTCTTTTTTGCTAACTTAAAGGGCAACTCCGTCTTTTTCACTTTATGTAAAAAGACCGAATACGCTTGAAAAGGACTGAATTGCCCTTTAAATTAACAAAAAGGACGGAAATACCCTTGACTTAACGAAGAAAAATGGATGGAGTTAACGAGCCGGATGAAAATGGCAATATTTCAAACTTTTTGGTACCAGATGTGGAAAAACAAACCTTTAGACCAAAGTCACAAAACTGGCCACGAAAATGGCTTTTACTCTTTTATATATCATAATATAGAGTTAACTGCCATTTTTATCCCTGTGGTTGTCCAATTAGGCAGTCCAGACCAAATTTCAAATTTGTACAATTTCCGTCCCTGACATTCTTGAAACGTGCTATTTCAGTCCAAAAAGTTAACGCCCGTTAATTTGTTTGTTTAATGAGGGATAAAACAGTCATTGTACATTTTTTATTTGAGTTAACTGCCATTTTCCTCCCTGTGGTTTGACCAGTAAACTTTTATCAAAAAGCGGGATATAAAAGTAAAAAAGAAGACTCACGAATGAGATGTGAGAACAGATGATCACAAATATAGCGTGAGGCTTCGGGACCACCATGGCCATCATAAACACCAATAAATGTGGCATTTTGACCTACTTCCACTTGGCTCTGATCTTCCAGAACCACATTAGCCTGCACAACTGCAAATGAGAATTCTCCAAATGCGTGTTTTTGCAGATCCTTACACCATATGAGCGGATCGTTCTCGTCATCCAAACTGTCATCCTTGTTCATACGGGCATAGAGACTTAAAGGTAGCCATAATGCTGCTGATGCTAACTTCCCCACCCAAGAAAACATCCTTCATTTCCCACTTAAATCACCAATCTGTAAAATTTTATTTAAAAAAGAGAAATCAACAAGAAGATCATATATTATTATACTTGGTGGATCTTACAAAGTTATAAGCATACCAAAGGACAAATTATCATCAATTTCTAGATTTGATTACTTAATTATAACAATATCTAGGGTTTCTTCTTGATCATGACGTCAAATTGCCAGAAGTTCACCCGAAAAAATAACTATAGAGTAAAGGTGCACAAAGTAGGGTTTTTTGCCTAAACCGTTCGCACTGGAACTGTGCCAGTTAGGGTCAAGCTTGGTCAAAACCGGTTTTTGTTGGAACTAGTTTTTTACATGGAAAAGGATAGGTTCTGGTTCGTTTGAAACCAGGTTTTAACCAGTTTCAAAGTATAGGTTCCCAGCCCAATTACAACCCGTCTGTTCGGGTCGACTTCAGTAACAGTTCCGGTTCCCTAACAGGTTTTTTGTCCACCTCTACAGTATAGATCAATAAATGGGCAAGAATGCAAAATGAACAAAAACTTTGTGATAATTGTTCCCTTTTGTTCTCTCCCTATGTAATCATAGAAACCATCTTCTAACATGAATGATGATATCCATATAGCAAAATCGTGATTACGATTACTAAACTATTTAACAATTACAACTCAAACCAATTGAAAAAGAAAAAGAAAACCCTATAATACATTTGTTCAAAAAATGGAGGCAAAAAACTGTCAAATTCACATTTCAAAACATAAAACCTAACATATTCACAAACAATCTGTAGATCCAAATTTCAAGTATTTCATCAACTCCAAAAGCATAAAAACTATGAACAAACTACATATACAATACACAGCACACAATAATCAATAATAGAACAATATAAGAAAACTGCAAAATCCGAACCATTTTATCGTAATTGATTCGTTAACACAGATATTGCGTGAGTGCTTATGCGTGAAATAGAACTTTAAAAAACTACGGACCACAGATAAAATACACAACACGCAACAATCTGATCCAATTTAACATAATCGATTAGTTAACACAGACTGTGAGAGTACTTCTGCGTGAGATAGATATGGAAAATACAAATTACGCAACAATAAAGGCCTGCAAAATCCGATTATGATTATCACAATTGATTAGTTAACACGCAGACTGTGTGAGTGCTTTGCGTGAGATAGTGATTAGTTAACACAGATTGTATGAGTGCTTATGCGTGATATAGATACGGAAAATACACTATACGCAACAACCAATAATCAACAATAAAAAGCCTGCAAAATCCGATCCTGTTTTTCGTAATCGACTAAGTGCTTATGTGTGAGATAGATGATAGATACGGAAAACGAACTTACAGAGGATGAGCGTTGAAAGCAGTAAATTCTGCTTCAATCAATTTCTGGATTCCGTAATTTTGAGCGGAAATTGTGTATGAATCAAAATCAAGTGCGAGATTTGAAAACCGAGAAGGCGTTAGAGTTGGCCGGAAAATTGTGCAACCATCAAGAGAGAGAGAAGGATCGGAGGAAGTGGTGGTGAGTTTTGAGTGGTACGGTGGCGGATGGTGGTGATACGGCGGCTGAGTGGAGGAGAAGGGGCGAAAGTGTTGACATGAGTGGGGAAGAAATACAGATGGTTAAAATGGGTCTTTTTGTTTGCAGCAAGGTCCCTGATGTATGTATGATTTGACAATTTAGGACTATTTTCAGTTTGTCATTCTTTTATTGTGGATATACATTTACATGGATATCCCTCTTATTTACACATCTAATTAAATATACAACTAATCCAAATTCAAAATTATATACATCCCCCTCATTAGAAAATTGCACAGAGTGACAAAACTGCCCTTTGAAGAATGGACCGATCAAATTCATAGGTCTTCTCATTCTCGTCAATTCAACCATCCATCTAAACCTAACAATCAATTTAATCGATGATTCCAGCAAGTCTCATTATCGATAATAATAAATCATTAATTTCTAAAATATTTTTAGTTAATCAAACGTCATAATTTGATAATTTACTCTACTTAACCATGTGACTAGTTTCTAAAAGAAGAAATAGTAACTAGAATTTTTAAAAAAAGGAAACGTAAAAAAATGCTCTGAACTGTTAAAACTAGATCATTTTGATCAGGCTACTGGCCTAGCCAACCCAGCATGTTTGGTTTACCTTCATGAATCTTAATTACCGGTTTGGTCCGAAAACTTCGTTGAAACTAGTCGAATTAGACTCTAAACATCTCTTATGTTTTTGTGTTGTTTCTTAGCATGTTGCTCTAGAGCTAATAAAATTCACTACTAAAAAACTCACTATTTTACTTCATGTCCAATTAACTTATCAAGTTATTGTGACAAGAAGGATGAGCAAAAAAACAAACAATTTAATGTTCAAAGATAACATATGGAAAAGTTAGTTGTTATGTGACTTGTCATGATTTTCACTCAAGGCTATAACAAGAAAAATAATGGGCTCTTATGAAAAAACATCACATAAACGGGTAATCGAAAGGAAAAAAGAACGCCACATGGGCAACCAATGGACGGAGGCCCGAGGCCAATAAACTCCGCATTGTGTGATCGCGTTTATGGACTATTGTAGACTGTGTAGTATTATAGCAGAAGGAAGGATGAGAGACATTGTATCATAGTTATTTTCCTTTTTCTTGTTTTCCTTTTTAAATACAGTTTAAGTGATGTTTGAGAATTTATAAAAGACTTTGTTTATATTTTTCAGAATTTATAAATTTTGTAATTTATTTCAAGAAAATGTGAACTTCCTAAAAAGTTATAAACATCTAAAAAAGTGTAAAGAGTAATAAATATCTTTTATTAGTTTTGTTATGTAATATTTAAACGTTGTTTATCATGTTTATTTATACAACATGAAAAACTAAATCATTTTATCATAAACAATTTGATTATTAAAAAATAAATGTCAAAACTGATGATAAAATGAGAAATATAAGAGCAAATGAATGATGGATAGATTGTTAAAAATATATTTGGTATAAGATGAAGCTTCAGACATGATCTTGCGTAAACCAATGTTCCATTCATTAGACTGTATGTTTGTTTAACTTATAACGTTTTATCATGTCATTGTAACGTTGACCGTAGGCTTTAATTAATTCACCGTTAACAAGCGTGTTAGCTTATGATTTAACTAAAAAAATAAATATAGATAAATGTGTGAGTAGATGTAATTGGTGAAGGATAATAGATCCAACTCCCATTTGTGTTAAATGACGTCGCATTTTGGTGTCGAGGATGGGCATCTTGTGACACATATATAATTTACATAAAGGAAAACTTAACAAGTCCTCCTAATAAAACAGTATTATTGGATATTATTGTTATTTTTTTTAATCTTTTCATCTTGTATCCTAATTTTATCATTTTGACACATATAAACTACATAAAGGGCTTCACATGGAAAATAGAGTAAAGTCAAGGGGGTTTTATTGAGGTAGATGGATGTTCCTTTCAAAAACTTTTGGAGCAGCAAATCTCTCAAGTCATCCGTGAGCTGACTTATATACTATATACTTTTAGTTGACCAAACCTCATCTGATGATCTGATCTATACAAAAATTGCATTTATGACCCTTTGAAACTATATTTATAGCGATTTGGTCCATTAATTTTTCTGCTTTAAATACACAATTAGATCATTCAAATGTTATTATTGATTGATGATGGATACATTTAGCAAACTGGCATTTTAGACAGCCATAAAAAAACTTTGGTTTCTAGTTAACATGTCATGTAACATGCTACACAACGTCAAATTTTACAATAGAAAATACTAAGAATAACAGCTTTTTATCTTTTACACTTAGGAAATATGTGAAATTAGTTTTGTATTCCCTTTATGTTAATGTTAGCGTGTCATTACAAAAGTTTTCAAACGTACAAACATGGTTTAATTTTTTTTATATGTGAAACTTTTGTTGAGTGTTTTAGCATAACTTTTTATTTTTTTAACAACAAAGAACCTACAAATCTTACATTTGTAAGAGAGGACATCATAACACTAGACTAAATCGAGATGCACATGAACATTCTAAGATACTTCAGATTATACATAAACTTAATGTGATACTTGAAAAATGCTAATGCACATTGTTACAAAAGTAAAATCTTAGCTGACGGACACAATATCATATCTATACCTGATAAATAAGTATAAAGTTATGTCACGTGTCACAATTCCGTGACATTAAAATTCCTTTTTTTTCTTCTAATCTTTCTGGCATTCTTATTATGCTTATTTACTTAAAAATATAATAAAGAGTCAATCATATACCAGTATTATGCAATATTTAATACAGGTTCAAACTGGCCAGTAATACCGGTTGAACCGGCTACCATTTATTGTGTTGACACCGTTAAGCTCGGCATAAACAAGGTTCCAAATAGTCTTCAAACCGTCGGTATATCCGATAATAGCGGTTTATACCGGCCTACCTGTTTAATTCCATGTCAAAATTTTGAATTTAAATTAGCGGTTATATTAAAGCTCATTTTCAAGCGATCGTGAACTTGATGCATTCAACACTTCAATGCCATAAACCTATTAAAGACTTTTATTTAATAAAACTTTGTTGAAAAAATTGATTTTTGATTATAAAATCATTTAGTTTTGGATTACTTTTTGAGTTAAAGTTATATTTTAATGAAATTATATGGTTAACTAGTCAGCCCAGTTGAACCGTCTAATACAGCTAGTTAAACCATTTCTAAGTCTAACCTGATACAATTAAAAAACCAGCTTTTAAAACATTGATGTTATGTCAAATACAGCATTATGATAAAGTGAAATGATACCAATAAAACAACACAACACTCATTCTTATGGTCGTATCTATTGAAGTTAAAAAAAAATAAGGCGTGTTATGTCAGGGCCACTGGTCCTAGGAAAGCTCCGTGTCGAACTCATGACTTTTTAATTTTTGTAACACTTATTTTTTTAATTATAATTCTATAATTTTAGTATTGTTTTTTTTTGGCTTTTTTTAAAATTTTGATTATAATTCTATGATTTTAGTATTGTTTCTTTTTTGGCTTTTTCTAAATCTCGGTTGTACCCTCACGACGTAAAAGAAAACTTTGTCCGAAGCGCGCGAGCTGTCACTCGTTCATAATAAATAGTGTTGGATGATAGGAACTATAAAATATTTCATTTTGCTATATATTAAGTTGTCCTGTTCATAATAAATAGTTTTGGATAATAGGAATTATAGAATATTTCATTTTGCTATATATTAAGTTGTCTTTATATTAGTTTTTTCGTTACAATGGGCATGTCAAGCCTGACTAAAAAGATTTTTAAATATAATAAACTATTAGACTGATTAGTGTGGTATAAAGTCTCTACGGACTTTATCACGCCACGTAGGCGACACGTAAACGAGGGTGTTATCGTTAAATTGCACAGTGTGGAATAAACCCCCATTTACTATATATACAAAAATGTGAAGTACAGTTTCAATAGTCCAGTCCCTATGGTTGTCGATTGCTAGCAATCAAGTCTCTCCCATTAACTGACCGTTTGTAATTCAGTGAAAGGACTAAAATACACTTATAACTTTACTTACAGTTTCAGTCCATGAACGTATAAATCACATATTCCCTTCATATTCAAAACAATTCCTAATCTAGCAACTAAGATCCGATTAACCTGATTTAATTTGTAATATGAAGGTGTTAACAACAACAACAACAAAACCCCGTAATGACACATGTAACCAGAGTTGAACTTCAAATGGGTTTGACTTTTTTAAATTAAAATGGGTTTCACTTCTAGAACTAGAATACTCTTTTGGCCTTTGTAACATTTGTTTGCTCAATTTCCACACCTTACTTATGTTTTGTCATGTTCATCCAAAGCAAACAGGTTATCCAAAACTAAACAAACAAGTTTTTAAACCAAAACATATAATTACCACTCAATGGTTTACCCTTGGTCAAAACTAGTATACAGCCCTTAGCGTCAAATACAAGTTCATTGAACTGTTTTATTTATAATAAGTCATAATATGCATAACTCTCCTAAATCCTACAAAGCCCTGATCAACTTAAGCCATATATTATCACAAACATGACCTACAAATCCCTGATCAACTTAAGCCCAAGATTATCACAAACATAACTGAATATGCATAAGTCATGTTGTGCAAACCAAATATAGGTGCATCCCTGTTTTATTTATAACTAAGTCACAATATGCATAACTCTCTTAAATCCTATAAATCCTTGATCAAGTTAAAGCCTTGATTATAACAAACATGACTGAATATGCATGTTGTCCTGTACCATCAAAACCTACAACACCTACATAACTACAATATCAATCAAGAATCAGTAACAAAACCTGCATTCACTTACTTGTTTAAATACAGTCAAAAGTTACATATTAAAACCGTAGTTAGTAATTTCAAATCATTCAAAAGTTACATATTAATCACATGATTTCATAATGGGTTGAGCATGATCGTTAACAACTAAAACCTAAAAAATGATCAGACTAAAAAATTCATTATGAATGTTAAACGTTGTTTCTAAGTATACATCATATATAAGGGATTTTGGTCACACTAAAGAATAGCAACACTTCAATGTCGCACAAGCTTGATCCTTATTCTGTCATGGTCCCTGTTCACCACCACTTCGATGCTAGCACTCCCACACCTCGAACAACCACTCGCACTTGGATCCTTACCCGACGCTTCCAACATTGGACCCTTAAACCAGCTGCAATTTCAAAGATTAACATCTTCATTGAATTGTATTAACTTGATACTTGGTTGTTGAATAAAATTCAGGAAATGCCTTACCTATCATTTCCTTTGATCGCATAGTCACAGCGTACGACAACATGTTGTGCTTGATCGGTCTTAAAAGCAAATGTGTTGTGGGTGATTAGAGGATGTATTTGGGAGCCGGAGGTGTTTTGGTGAGGATGGATTGAAGTGTAGCTTATAAGGGAAGATGGAGGAGTGATATGGTTCACAATGGGAACCGGAGTTGGTTTGGGGGAAGAGGGATCAATCACAAGTTGTAATGAATCGAAATAACAGACATTAGGTTGCGATAACTTACCCGAGATGGAAGAAACTATCACCCAACCACCACCTTCATGTCTCATCTTTCTCTCGCTCTATTTCTCATCATGGACTCCCGTGGATCACTAGAATTGTGATCTAGGGTTTGTGTTCTTAATTCGCATACTTACACTAAGTCTTCTCCAGTTTCATACACATGTTATCTCGTTCCCAAAGTAATTAAAAACCAAGTTTCATTATCTAAAATACGCTCCTTTCAAAGGTCATTAAATCGAATCGGCATTCGTCACTTTCTAAATAATGTGGGCTAGATGTTACAAGTTACCCCCCCCCCCTCAAAAGAGGATTCTTCCTCAAATCCTGTTTGTCGAGACCATACATATATGCATTCTCATCTCTACATGTCTGCATCATTGTGTGACACCCAGTCACTATTATACATCATTGTCATCGCCTTTATCCCCAATCAAAATACACTACGCGGTAGTCAAAGTAGTCTTCTCAATCGTCCATTTCAACCTTGAGCCTTGTAGACACCATATACACATTCCTAGTACAACTTGTCATTTAACATCTTACTCGCAGGGCACTCATACGTAGCAGGTCCACAATTCTACTCGTCCGCTGATAACGAGTGACCTTCCATAACCACTCTAACATTGACATTTCCAAGGTCACATTATGACGTTACCTCATCCCATTACCACCTACCTCGTCCTTAATAGCATCATCCCTGTTGTCATTAGTTAATCGTTATGGTCACTTAATGGCATCCTTGTTGTAACTCTTCGACAACCCTGATGACTCCCACCCACTGGGATATCAGTGTCAAGTGAAATCCCATGTTGTGGTATTAGTTCTTTTTTTAAGAAGAAAGACGAGACTTTCCATGTATGTATTGACTACCATGAATTGGACAAGGTAACTATTAAGAACCTATATCCACTCCTGCACATTGATGATCTATTCGACCAACTTCAAGGGTCTAGTTTCTATTCTAAAATTTATCACAGAATTGGGCTATCCTCAGTTAAGAGTTCGAGACGAAGATATTTCCAAGACCACATTTCGATCCTGCTACGACCATTATAAGTTTTTCGTCATGCCATTCGAGTCAACCAATGCGCCCGCCATTGTCATGGATCTCATGAACCGGGTGTGTAGACCCTACCTTGATAAATTAATCATCGTTTTCATTGACGACATTCTGAGTAACTGAGAGCCAGGAGGAACACAAGGAGCATTTATGTTTCATCTTAGAGCTTTTGAAAACGGAGCAACTTTATGCTAAATTCTCAAAATGCGACTTTTGGATTCTTGAAGTCCATTTCCTGGGACATGTAGTCAATGAAGTCGAATACATGTCGATCCAGCCAAGATTGACTCCATTAAGAGTTGGTCTACACTGAAAAATCCCACCAAAATACGCCAATTTCTTCGTCTCGCGAGTTACTATTATAGGTTCAATGAGGGATTTTCAAAAATCGCTTAACCTCTCACAAATTTGACTCAAAAGGGTACACTTACAAGTGGGTGATGCCCAAGAATCCGCTTTTCAGCTACTAAAGCAGAAACTCTATAGCGCGCTTATCTTATCCTTACCGGAGGTTACATACGATTTCTTTGTTTTCTTTGACGCATCAATTCAGGGTCTCGGTTACGTTCCGATGCAACGATAGAAAGTAATCGCGTATGCATCCCGTCAGCTTAAAGTTCACGAGGAAAACTACACTACTCGTGATCTGGAATTGGGAGCTGTGGTTTTGCTATCAAAATTTGGAGACATTACTTGTACGGTACCAAATGTACAATTTACACCGATCACAAGAGTCTCCAACACATCTTTGAACAGAATGAGCTAAACATGCGACAACGTCGTTGGGTTGAACTCCTAAATGATTATGACTGTGGTATTAGATACCATCCGGGTAAAGCTAACGTAGTAGCTAATGCCCTCAGCCGAAAAGAAACCAAACTCAAACGAGTTCGAGCATTACAACTTACCATTCATTCTGACCTCCCCAATCAGATCTACTCTACTCAAAGTGAAGCATTGAAAGAGGAGAACCTCCAAGTTGAATCCATGCGGGGCATGGAAAATCAGACAGCATACGCTATTTCATGGAGTGAATATGGGTTCCATTGCTCGGGAACTTGAGAGATCTTGTGATGCATGAAGCACACAAATCTCGATATTCCATCCACCCCAGTTCTGACAAGATGTACCATGACCTAAAGGCCCTATACTGGTGGCTAAGCATGAAAGCTAATATAGCCACTTGTGTGAGCAAGTGCTTGACCTGCGCTAGAGTCAAAATTGAGTACCAAAAGCCATCTGGTTTACTTTAGCAACCAGAACTACCAATGTGGAAATGAGAGCAAATTTCCATAATTTTATCACTGGCTTACCCAAGACTCAGAGTGGGAATGACACCATCTGGGTGATTATGGATCGCCTAACCAAATCTGTTCATTTCCTTCCAATCAAAGAAATAGACAAGTACGACAAACTTGCTAGTATTTACTTGTAGGAAGTAGTCTCTCGGCACAGAGTGCCAATTTCCATTATCTCTAATCATGACCCCATTTTACATCCCACCTATGGCAATCAATACATAAATATATAGGCTCACGCTTAGACATGAGTACTGCGTACCATCCCCAAACCGCTGATCAAAGTGAACATACCATCCGAACTCTCGAAGACATGCTTTGGGCATGTGTTATCGACTTAGGTAACAGTTGGGAGAGACACCTACCCTTGGTGGGATTTTCCTACAATAATAGTTACCATTCAAGTATTCAGGTAGCACCGTTTGAAGCTTTGTATGGATGGAAATGTCGCTCCCTTCTCTGTTGGGCTGAAGTCGGAGACAGCCAAATAACAGGTCCTGAACTCGTGCTTAAAACCTCCGATAAGATTGTTCAAATCAGATTCCGTATGGCGGCGGCTCGTGACCGTTAGAAAAGTTATGCTAACAAACACAGAAAACCATTGTAATTTCAAGTGGGTGACAAGGTTTTGTTGAAATTCTCACATTGGAAGGCTGTGGTACGTTTTGACAAATGCATATAATATAACTTTTTTACTCGTGGTATTATAGCCTAGTAACATCTTAGACTATACCATGTGGAGGGGCTTGAAAATGGAGCGTCATGCAACATGTGGACGACACGTAAGCACGTGTCTGAAATGGGGCGTGGGAAAAAACGAGGGGTGTGGGACAGGGCGTGAAAGAGTAGCGTTATTCGACACGTGTGATGTTCTAAAAGTAGTTAATTAAAAACAAATAAAATTACCCTAATTCTAGACTCAGATTAAACTCTAGACTCCTAAATTATACTAAACTACTAACCGGCAAGTGAACCGATCAATTGTAGAATAGTTTAAGTAAGTCCGGATTATTGAACCCACAAGACTCTCTAATTTCAAAGACTACTTAATTTAGACTCAATTAAAACAATTATGTATATTTTAGGGGGGGGGGGGGTTTCTACCAATTCTAAATTATTGAAGTAAACTAAAATTAACTAACTACAACGAATTGAACCTTGGACTTTTAGAAATTGGAAATTAATTAATGAACTGGTTACCTAGATTGGATTTTATATTACTACTCACTTGGTTTTATAATAAGTTAATTAGGTTGAATGATTAACCGGGATTGTCACACCCCGACCCGTAGCGGAAAAGGTGATCGGGGCATAATTGGGTTATCATCAAAGCTCATGACATTTATTATAACGTTTCATATTCATTATTACAAATTAAATGGAAACATACAATCATAATTACATCATGTCCTAAACATCATTCTAGACTTCATTGTTTTCTTCTAAGGCATTTCCTATGTTTTTCCTTGCTTCATCCTTTTCACCTGTATCATGTGTAAAAATGGTTTTTGGATCAACAAAAAGTTGGCTAGTGAATCCTATGAAAAAAACATTTGAACAAGTTTATTGAATTGATTATAAAATAAAGTGCACAACCACATATGAGTAAATATAGATGTAAACTTATTCACCAATCATTTAATATTAAATAATGCACACAAGTACAATAATGGATCGTTTTGAGGCACGCGTTGCTCAACTCGTCTCCCACGAGGAACTGATGGGCCTAATGAATGATTTGCAAATAACTTGACAATATGAAAATACATAACTACAAACAATATATACATTCTATGTTTAGATCACAATATGGTATGGCACAAGTTTAAATAAACGAGTTAATTTTAATGACACATGACACACCCCAAAACGTGTAATTAAAAAGGGGAGTTGTAAGATTCACTCACATTGGGTGCGTTCGGTTGATGATGTTGAATGCGCACGAAGTTGGTTTTAACCACGAGTGAAACTAACCTAGATAATGGCATAATGGTTCGGTAAGTAAGCGGATTTTATTAATCAATTTTAGTAGGATTGTTGGATATATTTTTGTGAGTTTAAGGCTATTTTCTAACCTTAAAAATGTTATTTTTAAGTATTTTTAATGTAAATAAATAAATAAAAGTAATAAAAAAAATGTTGATTTTTGACTGTTGACCTGTTGACCGTTGACTTGTTGACCGATTTTATTGTATAATTGTGTGCGCCGGGTGAGGCTCGAACTCGAGACCTCCCGTTCGCGTGCACGCAGCTCTACCAACTGAGCTACGTGTCTAACCCGAAATATTTCTGTTTTTAATTATATTTATATACTAATTGAATTAATCCGAAAATCATTTATTTCAAAAACGATTTTAATGACTCGCTCGGTGCTCTCCACAGGTCTCGAACCCGGGACCTGTGGTTTAGGTTAACACACAGTCCATGTCTAACTTGGTAAATACTCTGATTTTTATTATACTTATATACAAACTAAATAATTTCATTTCTGCCTTATATAAAAAGTTTGATAATTGTCCGGACCGGTGCGGTAGTCTGGACTCGAACTCGTGACGTGTGATTTAAACGTTCACACAGTCTACCACTGGACTGTGTGTCTATCTTGGTTATTATTCCGGTTTTTATTAAACTTAACATCTATTTGCAATGAATCCGGTTCAGTTTAAAACGGAACATTTTTATTAAGGTGAGTGTGCGTGGGACAAGAATCGAACTTGGGACGTAAGCGTGTTTATTTGCACACAGTCCACCGCTGGACTGTGTATCTAACCCGAGATATATCTTGATTTAAATTAAACTTATACACAACTGATAACTCCGTCTTCTTCGTTAAACTTAACCAGAAACGGAGTCCGACTGTTTTGACAGAAATAATCAGTTCTTTAGTGTGTTGTGATTAATTACATGCGAGATTAATAGAAAGAATGAGAGATTAAGTGTAAGGTACACCGAAACAGGGCTCCTCTGTTTTGCCGGCGAAATTCCGGTGATAGCAAGTTATTCCGGCGACGTGTGTCCTGCGGCAGAGGGTCTTCAGGGAGCTTGAGATGAGTGTGGGTGGCTTCGGTATGAGCTCTGGGTGTTCAGTTTTTAGAGTAATGCACAGAGGTGGAAGGGTTCGGTTTTCCGGCGAGTTGCAGAAGTTTTCCGGCGAGTGAAATTACGTCGGGAAAGAGTGTGATTGTGAGCGAAAAAGCTAACAGAGGTTAGAGGGTGTATTTATAGGGCAGAACATTGACGAATTTGGTCCGTCTTCCGTCTTGATTTGTCGGTTAAAATTTTTCGGCGGTTATAACTTGTGTCGCGGACTGGACATCAGTTATAACCGATGTTGAGGTTAATGTTTACGTTAAGTTATAGATAACCGACGACGTTTGACGAAATCGTCGGATTTTCCGGCGTCAACGGATTTGAGCGCGTCAGTTGACTGGGTTTGATTTTTGTTTCATTATTTGAATTACTTGTCTGGATATATTACTAAAGAACACAAGTGGCGCAGTGGTTTGATGGATGAGTGTTAAATCTTTGTTTGACCAGTTTGACCCGGGTTCGAAACCCGGCAGCCTTGTTTTATTTTTAAACCACTATTTTTAATACTTTTTCAAATATAAATTATATATTCCAATATACTTATTAATTATGTATCGTTTAAAATTAATTTGGGCATTAAATACGCAACGAAATTTTTAACTAATTGTTCGGTTAATAAACGGAGCGGGTTTGGTAAATCCGGTTTTTGACGGATGTTACAGTATTCCCTGCTTTTTAGAAATTTCGTCCCGAAATTTAAGTAGTGACATATTTGTCTAAAAAGGATGGTGTTTAGTTTGACAGTTACATACTTAGAAAAAGAGTAAGAGTTTAATTTTTTTGTTTGAGGCGGTAACGTCCCTTGTAAGGGTTGAGTACCCTGCTACAGGAATCGCTATTTGTTGCCTACGGTAAAAATATTGATAAGCAGAGTTGATTCACTAAGTATGATTTCTTGCGCAAGAGTTTTGATATGTTTGGAAAGATAAGGTTATATCCTAAAACAAAATTTCTAATACTACAACCTACATGGAACTTCTCATAACCGCCTAACAATGTCTCTGATCCTTTGACAAGAATACTTATATATAGGAAGTACCAGCGGCGTATCCACCATATTCTTGTCAAATTTTCATTGGTTTTATCAGTAAGTTATGATTGGTTCTATGATGTGACTCTAGAACATAAATAAACACCACAACCAATGTACCAAGAAATTACTAAATCCTACATAGAACTTCTCATAACCGCCTGACAATGCCTCTGATCCTTTGACAAGAATACTTATATATAGGAAGTACCAGCGGCGTATCCACCATATTCTTGTCAAGTTTTCATTGGTTTTATCAGTAAGTTATGATTGGTTCTATGATGTAACTCTAGAACATAAATAAACACAACAACCAATATCTGAGTCCGAATTCTGATAGCATACATGTTTGAATGGTGACAGTTCCTCTCTCGTTTGTTATGATGAAGAGGTTAGTTTATGTTGAAATAGAACACAATCCAATTTCTTTAAATAATGAGATGATATGAATGCTAAATCAGGGAGTATAACACAAACTTCAACCAAAACAATACTAAATCCTACATGGAACTTCTCATAACCGCCTGATAATGCCTCTGATCCTTTGGCAAGAATACTTATATATAGGAAGTACCAGCGGCGTATCCACCATATTCTTGTCAAATTTTCATTGGTTTTATCCACAAGTTATGATTGGTTCTATGTGACTCTAATACATAAACAAACACAACAACCAAATCTTGAGTCTTAATTCTGATAGTATACATGTTTGAATGATGACAATACCTCTCTCGTTTGTTGTGATGGAGAGGTTAGTCCTTGTGGAAGTGAGACATAGCTCAACTTCTTTAAATGATGAAATTGAAATACGTTGAAATGTATGATGAACAAACTTTGACCAAAACATTACTAAATCCTACATGGAACTTCTCATAATCGCCTGATAATGCCTCTGATCCTTTGACAAGAATACTTATATATAGGAAGTACCAGCGGCGTATCCACCATATTCTTGTCAAATTTTCATTGACTTTATCCGCAAGTTATGATTAGTTCTATGTGACTCTAAAATAAACACAACCAAAACTTGAGTCTTAATTCTGATAGTATCCATGTTTGAATGATGCCAATACCTCTCTCGTTTGTTGTGATGGAGAGGTTAGTCTATGTAGAAATGGAATACAGTCCAATTTCTTTAAATGATAAGATGCCATAAATGCTAAATCAGTGAGTACAAAACAAACTTCAATCAAGACAATACTAAATTCTACATGGAACTTCTCATAACCGCCAGATAATGCCTCTGATCCTTTGGCAAGAATACTTATATATAGGAAGTACCAGCGGCGTATCCACCATATTCTTGTCGAATTTTCATTGGCTTTATCCGTAAGTTATGATTAGTTCTATGTGACTTTAAAACATAAACAAACTGAAATAGTAATTCGCATTAAGATCCTTGGATAAGATTCCCATTTATAACTGGGATACGGGAAAATTGAGACAACATAAAGAAAAACATAAAAACTAAACGGTTGGAGTTGAATCTTGATTTTCGGTGAAGGGGACTAGTTGGGTGGTTTCGTTTGGGCCGTCATTATCTTCAACAGGATTTGCGTTGATGTTGAAAACTCTTCCTCTTGCTGGTGGCCTAGTGATTGGGTTTTCTTGATTTACTTGGTTAACTGGGTTTGATTGAGCTTGAGCGTTTATGATGTTAACCAATCGAGGGCACGTGTTTCTAAAGTGGGTAGGGTCTCCACAATTAAAACAAGCTCGAACATAAGGTAATGTGGGGTATTGGGGTTGTTGATAGGTTTGGATCATGTTTTGAGGATGGGGTGAGATTTGGTGTTGAGGGGTGCGGCAAACCTTGCTCAAATGACCATAGCGTCCACAATTCGCACATAGTCGACAAGGTAAGGTAGGGGGATGGCGATAAAAATAGGTGTTACATCGAGGGTGAGGTCCAAGGTATGGTTTCTTATTTGGGTAAGTTGAGTTGGGTGCTACTTGAGTGATTGGGATAGCTTGGATGGGTATGGCTTGTGAAATTGGTTGGTTACATTGTGTGACAGTGAAAAGTTGCCCATCTCGTTTTCTCTTAAAAGTGGGTTGAGAAGTGGATTCGGTTTGGGTGGAGTTTGAAGTTTCAGTCGATGCCTTATCCTTCTTCTTCTCCTCCTTGAAGTCTTTGTTCCGGATTCGGTTTTCGGTGAGCTCTGTAGCTAACTCCATTGCTGCTTCCAAAGTTGCAGGCGTGGTACTTATTACAGAGTCTTGAATTTTTTACGGAAGACCTCGAATGTAGTGCTCGATCAAACGGTAGAGGGGAGTGAACAAGTTGGGAACCATTTGATTTAACTCGAGGAATCTTCTGTTGTATGTGGTGTGCTCGCCTTCCTTTTGCTTCAACGAATAGAACTCATCTTCTAATTTCTTGATTTCGCTCCTTGGGCAAAACCGTCTTGTCATGATTTCCTTCAACTCTTCCCAAGTCAAAGTCATAGCATCTTCAACGCCTCGTTTGGCCTTCTCTGTATTCCACCAAGTAAGTGCTATTCCATATAAACGACCGGGAGCATATCGCACTTTGCGATCATCGGGGCAATCGCAATTTAGAAAAGTGTTCTCCATTTCTTCAAACCAATGGAGGGGAGCGGTGACACCTTCAGTCCCTTCGTATTTTGGAGGGTCGCAGGATTTGAAATGCTTGTAGGTGCATTTAGTGGTATTTGAGGGAGGGTTGATAACGTTTTGATTTTCTTGGTTGACAGGATTAGCGGTAAGTGCTTGTTGGACTTGGATTACAATGTTGGGTATTACGGCAGCCATTTGTTGAGCGATTAGGGCAGCCATGCGCTCGCGAGCTTTTCCTGCTCTCATCTTCCTACGGGCGAGGCTAGAAGACATCTACAAGGAATACATATCAAGAGTATGAGTTGGATGTTTTTGGGATCATGGGTCGTATTTAGGAATGAACATTCATAAAATAAATATAGAAAAATATATCTACTACATCCATAGGATGTCTTGGGCTTTGCTCGTCATTGGGCCTTGCATGCCGCCATACTTCACCTTCGTAATCATGTGGGCCCCCATGAATACCGGGTTTTTCATATGGTTCGCATGTGTTAGCCTGGTTACGTACACTAAAACCCAGAGAAAATCGAGAAATATGTAACGTATGATATTCGGAATGTGTCCAGGTATAGACACGGTGACACCTCAAAGTGGGGTTAGTTCGAACGACGTTTGGTGTGGCACGCTTTGGCCTAATAGGTCCTTCGTACTCTCATCGTTAGTCCCCAGGTAGGCAAACTGGTCCGTTATATTGGATTTATACGAATGCCAACCTAGACAGGACGTTCCGACTACCGGTACTTGTACCCTTCCAGTTACTACATGCCCGTCGCAGAACTTACTTTGATGAGATTTGAAAATTGCGACAAAATCTTTGAATAACAAAAGTATGAAGATGATTTGAATATATGAACATTGAAATATGTATGATGAATGTGTATGTAAGTATGTATGTTTGACTGTAAGTATAAACAAATATGAAACAAATAAATATCATAAGTTTGCATGTAACCACACAAACAATTAAAATCTAGTCAACTATAGTATAGGCTCTAAGGGTCTAATAACCTATCCTATATCCCTATAGTCATGGCTCTGATACCAATCTGTCACACCCCGACCCGCAGCGGAAAAGGTGATCGGGGCATAATTGGGTTATCATCAAAGCTCATGACATTTATTATAACGTTTCATATTCATTATTACAAATTAAATGGAAACATACAATCATAATTACATCATGTCCTAACATCATTCTAGACTTCATTGTTTTCTTCTAAGGCATTTCCTATGTTTTTCCTTGCTTCATCCTGTTCACCCGTATCATGTGTAAAATGGTTTTTGGATCAACAAAAAGTTGGCGAGTGAATCCTATGAAAAAAACATTTGAACAAGTTTATTGAATTGATTATAAAATAAAGTGCACAACCACATATGAGTAAATATAGATGTAAACTTATTCACCAATCATTTAATATTAAATAATGCACACAAGTACAATAATGGATCGTTTTGAGGCACGCGTTGCTCAACTCGTCTCCCACGAGGAACTGATGGGCCTAATGAATGATTTGCAAATAACTTGACAATATGAAAATACATAACTACAAACAATATATACATTCTACGTTTAGATCACAATATGGTATGGCACAAGTTTAAATAAACGAGTTAATTTTAATGACACACCCCAAAACGTGTAATTAAAAAGGGGAGTTGTAAGATTCACTCACATTGGGTGCGTTCGGTTGATGATGTTGAATGCGCACGAAGTTGGTTTTAACCACGAGTGAAACTAACCTAGATAATGGCATAATGGTTCGGTAAGTAAGCGGATTTTATTAATCAATTTTAGTTGGATTGTTGGATATATTTTTGTGAGTTTAAGGCTATTTTCTAACCTTAAAAATGTTATTTTTAAGTATTTTTAATGTAAATAAATAAATAAAAGTAATAAAAAAAATGTTGATTTTTTACTGTTGACCGTTGACTTGTTGACCGATTTTATTGTATAATTGTGTGCGCCGGGTGAGGCTCGAACTCGAGACCTCCCGTTCGCGTGCACGCAGCTCTACCAACTGAGCTACGTGTCTAACCCGAAATATTTATGTTTTTAATTATATTTATATACTAATTGAATTAATCCGAAAATCATTTATTTCAAAAACGATTTTAATGACTCGCTCGGTGCTCTCCACATGTCTCGAACCCGGGACCTGTGGTTTAGGTTAACACACAGTCCACCGCTGGACTGTGTGTCTAACTTGGTAAATACTCTGATTTTTATTATACTTATATACAAACTAACTAATTTCATTTCTGCCTTATATAAAAAGTTTGATAATTGTCCGGACCGGTGCGGTAGGCTGGACTCGAACTCGTGACGTGTGATTTAAACGTTCACACAGTCCACCACTGGACTGTGTGTCTATCTTGGTTATTATTCCGGTTTTTATTAAACTTAACATCTATTTGCAATGAATCCGGTTCAGTTTAAAAAGGAACATTTTTATTAAGGTGAGTGTGCGTGGGACAAGAATCGAACTTGGGACGTAAGCGTGTTTATTTGCACACAGTCCACCGCTGGACTGTGTGTCTAACCCGAGATATATCTTGATTTAAATTAAACTTATACACAACTGATAACTCCGTCTTCTTCGTTAAACTTAACCAGAAACGGAGTTCGACTGTTTTGACAGAAATAATCAGTTCTTTGGTGTGTTGTGATTAATTACATGTGAGATTAATAGAAAGAATGAGAGATTAAGTGTAAGGTATACCGAAACAGGGCTCCTCTGTTTCGCCGGCGAAATTCCGGTGATAGCAAGTTATTCCGGCGACGTGTGTCCCGCGGTAGAGGGTCTTCAGGGAGCTTGAGATGAGTGTGGGTGGCTTCGGTATGAGCTCTGGGTGTTCAGTTTTTAGAGTAATGCACAGAGGTGGAAGGGTTCGGTTTTCCGGCGAGTTGCAGAAGTTTTCCGGCGAGTGAAATTACGTCGGGAAAGAGTGTGATTGTGAGCGAAAAAGCTAACAGAGGTTAGAGGGTGTATTTATAGGGCAGAACATTGACGAATTTGGTCCGTATTCCGTCTTGATTTGTCGGTTAAAAATTTTCGGCGGTTATAACTTGTGTCGCGGACTGGACATCAGTTATAACCGATGTTGAGGTTAATGTTTACGTTAAGTTATAGATAACCGACGACGTTTGACGAAATCGTCGGATTTCCGGCGTCAACGGATTTGAGCGCGTCAGTTGACTGGGTTTGATTTCTGTTTCATTATTTGAATTACTTGTCTGGATATATTACTAAAGAACACAAGTGGCGCAGTGGTTTGATGGATGAGTGTTAAATCTTTGTTTGACCAGTTTGACCCGGCTGACCCGGGTTCGAAACCCGGCAGCCTTGTTTTATTTTTAGACCACTATTTTTAATACTTTTTCAAATATAAATTATATATTCCAATATACTTATTAATTATGTATCGTTTAAAATTAATTTGGGCATTAAATACGCAACGAAATTTTTAACTAATTGTTCGGTTAATAAACGGAGCGGGTTTGGTAAATCCGCTTTTTGACGGATTTACAGGGATCTTAAAATATTAAATTCTAGATTTACCGAACAGGATCCCCGACCCTTCTCGGAAAGACACCTATGATACCCTAAAATTATCTTATGTTCACCGGTTTTGAAGACTTCTTTTCAGTTACCTTATAATTTAGCAAAGTGTCTAATTAGTTGATTATTTCTCAATAATTAACCTAGACCAACCTTAACTTCTAGTTTAGCTTAACTGATTCGATTATGATAAGGAAATTAGATCCGATATTTTCTCGAAAACCTAAACCTAACAATTCATCTAACCAATTCAGCCAACTAAATATTGTTTCTCAACAATTAATTTAGGTATAATGATTAAATCGATTTTATATTTTATTTAGTTGTTTTCCCGGTTTTATTGGCCAATTTACCTATTGTTTCCCGAACCCCTAAAGACTCGAAAAAGCAACACAAACCTTCTATGGAAGACATCCACCAAGATTCATGTAAAACAAGCAAACAATCACAAATCAACTTAGATCATGAAAATACACTAAACTAGAAAATTAAAGTCATGAACTTTATCAAACAATCATTCAAACCATAATTAAACTAAAATAAAAACCAAACTTTCATAAACAATCTAAACCTAGGCAACACAAAGAAATCTAGCCAAGTATCATAGTTATGAAAACCAACTAAACAAGGTTTAAACAAGAATTCGTCATAAAGTTAAAACAAAGAACTAAAAGGATCGAAATTGTGCAGTAGAACCGTATTTGCTCCCGCCTCGAAATTCCTTGCTGGCCTAGATGATTTCCGTAGCCTAGATCACTCTCCTTCAGCTCAATTACTCCAGAAAAACTGCTCTCCAAGCTCTGAATTCGTCCAAGATGATCTCATATGATATAAGAGTGTTTGTATCATATAATAACTCAAATAAATAACCCAACAACTCTTCAACAGATCAATTTCGAAATTTTCTGGATAAACCCTCCTCTCGCCGGCCGCGAGAGGGGTATAAGGACTCGGTCGTGCCCCGCGACCGAGTAAAGTCTCTGGAAAGTTATTATAACCTCTCGCCGGGCGCGAGAGGTGTTTGATAATGTGGTCGCGGCCCGCCAGAGGCCTAAAAACCCTCCATTTTCGATTCATTTCCTCTTCCGCACTCCAATTACGCTCCGGCTTGATTCTAATTATCATTTAAGCTTGTTTTTCCCATCCTTCCAACCGTTTTCACGAACCAAAACCTGCAAAACGCATTTGGATTATAAGTAGATAATTCTTGACAAACCGAACATGATAAATGCATGTATTGTCAATACATCAAATATCCCCACACTTGCTCTTTTTTCGCCCTCGAAAAAGAATTGTTCACAAACGGAATCATAACTAAATAATTATTCGATTTCAAAGATTAAGGTTATTTTTATTAAAGAATAAAATTTATGTTAACCGCGATTGCAAGTATTCATATCCACTTAAACTCAAAATTCGATTCAGAATTCTTATCATGTGAATTTAGTTTAAGTGCAGTCAATCTACCTAAGGTCTCACACTAGAATCCACAGTACACTTAATCCCACCTCAAGCTTATGGAACAAAAATCACATATTATTTAACCCATTTCCTAACCGTTTTATAACAAAATATAAAGAATTTAAAACTAAGTAATTTTTTTTCTTTAAACTTCTTTTGAGCATTTGATTTCTTTTTGCATATCTAACCTAGAGGCTGTCTCAACCAGAGTCACCATCCCCGAGAGCGACAACGTGGGCTTCGATACTTAAAATTTCAACTAATCCTAGAGGGGTTCTCGATCAGAGTTACCATCCCCAAGGGAGATTCCATAGGCATCGTCTACTTTTCAATCAAACTCATTTTTCCATTTTCATTTCTTTTTCTTTAATATGATTAAAAATTCTAAAGATTTTAGCTTATAACGGTATTCCTTATACTATTTTTGGCGGTTTCAGTTTCCCATTTTTTCCTAGATGAGCACCCACTAATAGACCGACAATTAAGGTATATTAATCTCAAATAACATAAGAACCGAATTGAGCCTACTCACATATCCCAAGTTAGACACAAACTCACTCTTTTATTTCTCATATTATTATTATTATTTGAAACCGAATAAAAGTTCAATTTTTCTATCATTTTCAGTTTATATTTTATGCAAACTCCTTTTTTCAAAAGACATTTTCTGATTTTTTTTAATTTTTTTTGGTCTTTTCATTTTTTTTCAAATTAAAACAACTACTTTACTCTAATATCTCATCCCCACACTTGAATTTTGCATTGTCCCTAATGCAAAACCTACTACTCAAGATAATAAATAAAAAAAAATATACAAGTGAAGCGACTTAGCTAGTAATGCAAGACTGTCAATGTGCCAGTCAGACCACACATGCCTTCCAACTCCGAACGCGCTAAGCATACCACTCTCAAAACTCATATACGAACGGAAATAGCATCACATCGACCTAACAACATAACACTTCCAAAATCATAATATAATAAAGCAAATAAATAAAGTGTCTTGAAACGTGTTCACCATCATACCCAAATCATCCACCATTCCCACAAAGTAAATTGTTTAAAATGCAGACCATTATGAGATTAAAACAATATAAAAGAAAAAATAATAAAGATAAAGCTCCACTGCTGCTGCTTCAATCATCATCCTCCGATTCTTCCGACGCCTCGAATACTTGGTACGGCTGGACGTCCTCCATACCGACAAAGTGACTCGACCCCACCTGACCACCTTGATGCTGAAAGTAGGATGGAACCCCCATGTTCAAATTTTGCATCATGTACCTCATCCCATCTTCCAGCCTTCGCTGGCTAGCCTCGTGCATACGCTTGCTCCCCATCATGACCTGACGAACACCGCCGAACTGCTGATCTATATACCCACGCAAATCCCCAAACCCAATCTACATCATGTCATATAAAGAGTCCAAAGTAAGTGGGTCTGGGCGAGGCTGACATAGAGGATACTGCCTTCCTGGCAGCTCTTGACGTGTGACCGGTCGCTGATATCTAGTAGGAACACCGGCCTGCATAGATGATGCAGCTTCAGATCCTGGAGGCGGCTGCACCTGAGGTCCCTGGCGAACTGGCTCCCAGCTCACAGGCTCCTGTGTAGTCAAAATCCTAGAAGCCTGGAGGTCACAAATACTCATGAAGCACAAGGTTGGGTCCTCTCTCATCCTGTCCTGGGGATATCTATCAAATACCCCAAGACTCTCTGCTAAGCACGTAATCAGGGGCCCACAATATATTCTTGCCCCTGGGCCTCCCCTCTATAGCCGCTTCATCGACCACGCAAATATAGTCGCCAAATTTACCGGCCTTCCTTCCACCATGCACATCAAACAGAATAAACTCATTTGATTTACCTTGTTATCCCCCTGCCCTCGCCCAACCAGTGTAGCAGCAAGAATCTTGTGAATAAACCGATAGACCAGATCGATGATGTCGCTTGCTACCATATTGTTAGAATATGGTGCAGAAGAGATAGTACCCCAGAACCTAGCTAGTTCATCTGTCTGAACGCTGTGGGGGTGCCTTCTCTTGAAAACCCCCTGTAAACTGGTGGAGAAATCCGGTGCCTGAACCTCCTTTAGTGTGTACATTTGCGTGGCCACGGCAAACTACGGAACCATCATTTTGTACACGTGCCTCCCCAAGGCAAACGAAATAGCGTCACTCTCTGAAAATTTTCCCTGCTGGTACTCAAACGTGGAGTGAAATTCGAGGGTAATTTCTTTATACTGCCTTGTTCCACAATTCAATACACGTCTGAATTTATACCCCAACACCTGCTCGATTCTTCCCCTTTGACCCAGATGGTCTATCATTTCCCAGTCAATCCGTCTATACAGCAGTAGATCACAAGTGATCAGGTTGGAAAGCCTTTCCCACTCGTGAGAATCTAAATCGAACTGAAGCAGGGGGTTGTCTATTATCTACGTGTTCTGCCCATGGGGGATACTGTCCCCCCTATACCTGACTCTGTGGCGTACTCCAAAATTCGGAGGTAATGGTTGTGTCTCGGCCGGGTCACCCCTCTGTCAAGGTATGGGCCCTCTCCTCTTTCGTCCTGCTCTGCTTGAACTACCTTCACCAGACATCTGCATAAAACACGAGTAAGACAAGTAAAACATTAGAAAAAGGAAACCATTTATGAACAATGACTGTATAGCATTCCATTCGCGGTCGTGGTCTGAAAAATAAACAATTTACCAAATTGACTAGATATATGTTATTAGGTGTGTGCAACATCATTAATTAATTAGAACCAATCTCGCCCGAATGGAGATTGAGTACGGGCGAGATGGATCTTATAAGCATGAACGCCCAAATGTTATCAACCCCCAAAATATATCTCAAACATTACAACCACCCCCTTCCGGCACTTTAATTGGCCACAATTAAAACCTATGTGTCGAAAATCATCCAACATTGAGTTTAAATCTAAAGATGGAAACTTTATGAACATAGCAGAAAAACGGGAAAGCTCTATTAAAAATATGATTTTTAGACCAATGCTTACCAACCCGTATCCCCACACTCAATGTTGAACCTCACCATACCAAACCACCCACCAAGAAATACCCTGTTTACACCCAATCTGCCCTCAAAATTGAGCAGCCACCACAATCAAACTCAAACAAACCTAAATGCACCCCAACCCTCAAGATAAACTAACATGCAACTTACAATAGACCATGGAGTAAAATATATTCAGCAACTGAAGAAAATATAAAAACAAGAGCTTAAAGGTTGCGAGAAACATACCGTGCTGCCGATCTGTAAGAAATATTAAACAAATAATGGAGAAGTTGCAAATTCTGCTAAAAAGCTAGGTTAAAGGGAAAAACAGAGATATGCACTTGAAAACTTGGTTAAGGTGAGGGAAGAAATGGATGAAGATTCGGGTGAATGTGGGTTAAAAATGGTGGATTTTGGTGAAAAATAATGGAGGAGCCGTGTGGGAGAGTAGGGGAAAATGGGGCTGAAAAGGTGGAAAGTGGCTTTTAGGGTTTTGATTCTGCAGATATGGTCTCTCGCGGGCTGTGAGAGTGTAAGTGATTCCTCTCGCGCCCCGCGACCGAGGAATATATTCCGGAGATTGCAAGTCTCTCGCGGCCGCGACCAGGTGGCTTGTGCCTCTCGTGCCCCACGAGAGGGATGTTTTCACAGAAAGTTTTGTAATTTGGCCTGTTTTGTGGCTTAGAAAAATTTGAAAGTATTAAGAACTTGTTTAAACATTAGTGAAAACCCCACTTGCATCCGGCTACTAAAAGAATGTACCTGCAAATCCAAGCTCCTCATCGATAGTGACGTGATATAACCTACAAAAATAGCTAAACCGACCCACAAACAAACAAAAACACAAACTACAACAAAACAAGAAGTAAAACTAGAACAGACATGAAATGCAAATAAATATCAAAATGTACAAACTCTAACTTGAGCCGATACTCAAGAACCTGTGCGGTATGAGGTGGAACTTCGAGAGGAGTTTCCTCCTTCTCGGTGGGATCTAGCGGTCCTCCTAAATAGTGCTTCAATCGATGCCCTGTTTACCTTCCACGTCCCTCCATCAGCTTCATCTTTCAGCTCGATTGTTCCATACTGGAATACCTCATTTACCACATATGGGCCTGACCACTTAGACTTCAACTTCCCAGCGAGTAGTTTCACCTTGAATTATATAAGAGCACCCTATCGCCGATCTGAAAGTCTTTCACACCTCTCAATCTCCTGTCATGCAGCGCCTTAGTTTTCTCCTTAATGCTCCATGAACGCTCGTACGCCACATCTCAAAGCGCCTCCAACTCGTGAATTTGGAAATATCGTCTCTTGCCAGCTTCAGTAAGGTCCAAATTCACGGTTTTCAAGGCCCACAACGCCCTATGCTCAAGTTCAACCGGGAGACGGCAGGCTTTACCATAAACGATCATGAAGGGCTTGGTGCCTAGCGGTGACTTATAGGCGGTTCGAAACGCCCATAAAGCATCATCTAATTTATCGGACTAGTCCATCCGACTCTTGCCTACCGTCTTTTCGAGGATCCGTTTCACCCCTCTGTTTGCATTCTCCACTTGGCTGCTCGTTTGAGGATGATAAGTGGTGGAGAGGCGATGAGTGACACTGTAGCACGCCAATGCCTTCTCCATGACGGCATTGCAGAAATGTGTGCTACGGTCACTAATAATAGCTCGTGGGGTACCAAAGCGGGTGAATAGCTTCTTCAAAAATCTCACCACCACTCGGGCATCATTTGTGGGTAAAGCTTGAGCTTCAACCCACTTGGAAACGTAATCAATAGCCACGAAGATGTACCGATTCCGGCTAGAGACGGGAAACGGTCCCATGAAGTCGATCCCCATACATCAAAGAGTTCAAGAATTTGGATCGGGTGTTGGGGCATCTCGTCCTTGGATGAGATGTTGCCGGTGCGCTGGCAATGATCACAAGTCTTAACGAAATCTAGATTATCCTTAACTACTGAGGGCCAATAAAAACCGCAATCAAAGACTTTATATGCTGTAACGTGCGGACCATGATGACCTCCTATCAGCCCCTCATGCACGTGCCTCTCTGCTCCCTCTTCTCTACTCACGCATCGCCTAAGAATCCTATCTCCCCCTACCCGAACTAGAAACAGGTCATCCCAGATGTATCGCCTCACATCGTAGAAGAATTTCTTCTTCTGCTGAGTGGTCATACCCTTCAGTACCACTCCATTTGTGAGGTAATTCGCAAAATCTGAGAACCATGACACTTCCTCCTTTTCCGCTGCCACAAACTCCATTGACTCATGGGGGAATCTATCACCGATCTCCTCCTCTCTGATTTCTTCTCTACTTGGATCATCTAATCGGGATAGATTGTCGGCAACCACAGCTCCCTTCTTATCTCTAATCTCTATGTCGAACTCAGAAAGCAAAAGAATCCACAGAATGAGACGAGGCTTTGCGTCCTTCTTTTGGAAGAGGAAGCGCAGAGCCGCATGATTAGTAAAGACGATGGTTCTGGAAAGGACAAGATAGGAGCGGAATTTATCAAATGCGAACACTACTGCTAGAAACTCCTTCTCTGTAGTGGTCTAGTTCTCCTGAGCGTCATTACGGGTTTTACTAGCGTAGTAGATAGGATGAAAATGTTTATCTCGTCGCTGACCCAAAATGGCGCCGACTGCATAGTCGCTCGCATCACATAAGCTCGAAGGGCAAGCTCCAATCGAGTGAGACGAGGATAGGAGCACTCACCAGCTTCTCTTTAAGGATTATGAAGCCTTTCAAGCAGTCGTCATCAAAGACAAAGGGGACATCCTTTTTGAGGAGTCGTGTCATGGGGCGTGTAATTTTAGAGAAATCTCTAATGAACCGTCTATAGAAGCTCGCATGAACGAGAAAGCTACGGATAGATTTGATGCTAGTCGGTGGAGGGAGTCTGCTGATAGTATCTATCTTGGCCCTATCGACCTTTATACCTACACGAGATATCTTGTGCCCTAGCAATATCCCTTCTGTCACCATAAAGTGACATTTCTCCCAGTTCAGCATCAATCTCGTCTCGACACACCGTTTCATCATCGCATCAAGGTGACTGAGACATTGATCAAAAGTGTTTCCATAGACAGAGAAGTCATCCATGAAAACCTCCATCGAGGTCTCGATCATGTATTAGAAGATAGCGACCATGCATCGCTGAAAAGTAGCCGGAGTGTTACATAACCCGAACAGCATGCGGCTTTACGCATAAGTACCATACGGACATGTGAAGGTTATCTTCTCTTGATCCTCGGGAGCAATGGGGATCTGGAAGTAACCTGAGAACTCATCAAGAAAACAATAATATTGTTGTCCTACGAGTCGCTCCAACATCTGATCGATAAAAGGGAGCGGGAAGTGATCCTTGCGGGTGGCGTCATTTAATTTTCGATAATCAAAGCACACCCGCCAGCCAGTGACTTTTCGCGATGGGATAAGCTCCTTTTTCTCGTTCATGACCATTGTCATTCCCCCCTTCTTAGGAACAACCTGAGTAGGACTTACCCATGCTGAATCGGAGATCGGATGAGACCGGCTTCCATCAGCTTGAGCACCTCTTTCTTCACAACTTCTTGCATATTCGGGTTTAGACGGCGCTGAGGCTGCACTACTGGCTTAAAGACGTCCTCCATAAGGATCGTATGAGTACAGAAGGTAGGGCTAATTCCCTTGATATCAGACAGATTCCAAGCGATGGCCTCCTTATTAGCTTTAAGCACCTCTATCAAATGCTCCTTTTCCTCCGTTGACAATTTCAAAGAAATTATAACGGGTAAGCTCGAATTGTCTCATAGAAACGCATACTCCAAATAAGATGGGAGGACATTAAGCTCTACGACTGTTGGGGTCTCTAAAGGTGTACTCTCACTAGCTGCACTAACCTCACAAAAATCTAAGGTCTCGGGAACCCATAGGGGGTCATCCTCTATATCCTCGCTGTCACTCTCCTCAGCTACTACACTCTCATTCATTAGGTCGGCTCCGCTAATGTACTCTAGACAATGATCAACGCATGATATGAATGAATTCAGAAAGTAGACAGAGTGACAAGGGCCACTATCGCTGTCGCCACCGCTTGGGTGTTGCATCGACCTTGCAATTTCGAAAGTGACGTTCTCATCCCTGACGCGAAGTGTGATTTTTCCATCATGAACATCAATGAGCGCTTTCGCGGTGCAAAGGAATGGGCGACCTAGGATGATGGGCAGCTTCTCGTCAGCCTCCATATCTAAGATGACGAAATCCACGGGGAAAACGAATTTGTCAACCTTAACTAATAAGTTCTCTAAAATTCCCCGCGGATATTTTACAGACCTATCAGCTAGAGACAGTGTCACACGAGTAGGAGTGAGCTCCCCTAAACCTAATCTCTCGAGAGTGAGAAAGGCATCAAATTGATGCTCGCCCCTAGATCTGCTAATGCGTGAGCTAGAGAAATGGACCCGCTGAATAAGCATGGAATCGTAAAGATACCCGGATCAGTCAGTTTTTCGGGTAACTTGTTCAGAACTACGGCGGAGCACCCTCAAGTCAACAGAACATTAGAAAGCTCCCCCAGCCTATCTTTTCGTTTTAGAAGATCCTTAAAAAACTTAGCATAGGCATATGCTGGAGGGCCTCGATGAACGGGAGATTGATTTTCAATTGAGTAAACATATCAAGGAAATTCCCGTATTCCTTGACATTTTTTTGTTGTTTAAGACGTGCTGGGTAAGGTAGGCGTGAAGAATCTATAAATGGTGATGGCCTAACCTCTACCGGTTTCTTCTTTCCCTTATGCTCTACTGAAGGTCCACTGGTTGGTGCGGTATTTGGTGGGTCTAGCCTAGTGTGCACCCAAGGTGGAGCCTCCATTTCTATCTCCTCATCCACTTCCTCATCCTGCTCCTTCATCTTTACCTCTACCCCCTCTCTACCACTTCTTTCAAACTCGCGTGTTGGTTTGCCGGGTTAGGCTGGGTATTACCCGCGAACTGGACGTGTGGCTGTTCTTGCAGCTGCTTAGCTATACTACCTATCGACCTCTTCAGATCTAAGAGTGCGGACTGTAGATTTTTCAAAAGAAGATCGTGTTCCGCTAGAGTTTTCTAGGTAGCTTGATCCTTAACAACTAATTGAGACAACAACTCCTCAATCCTATCTAGACTGCCCCCTGAACCTCCACTCCTAGTCTGACCCTCCTGATTCGAACCCCCGCTATTAAACTGACTAGAATGACCTGACCCTCCACTAGAGTAGTGACCCTGTAACACCCCAAAATGCGTATACATGATTATATAATTTTTTAGTATGTCCTAGTAAAAATAAAATAACATAATTAATTTGTTACATGTAGTTTTATAAAAATATAAAGATGTTTGAAAAAATTTAAATGTAAGTCATTCATAAAGGGCCAATTGTAGCAAAATGGAAAGTTGAGGTTAAGAATTAAAAGTGCAGCAATTAGTGTGTGTGTGTGTGGTGAGTGTGCTCTGTACAAGAGAAAGGAAGAAAAGGAAAAACCTTCTCCTTCAACATACAACAAGAAATTCAGAAAAATCAACGAGGTTCTAGGGTTGGAATCGAATGCATGTATTGAGTTTTTGATCAATTAAGTGTCTCTAACCTAATGTAAGTTGAATTTTGTGATTTGGTGATCATACATGAAGTGTGTTGTGATAAATTTGTGAAATTTTAAGGAATTAAACATGGTTACTAGTTAGACTCATCATGTAGAAGATGAAACATGCTTGAATCCGATTATCTTGATTGTTTGAAGTAAAATCCACTTGTAGTACTAGTATGAAGAAATATTATGGTCATGTAAATGTAAGAAATTAAGTGCTATATTGATGAATGATTGTGTGTGGAATAGAGAAGTGTTAAATGAATCTAATAGAGAATGAAAATTATGTGAGTTTAGTTGATTTGATAATCTATGATATGAACTAGTGGAAATATGCATATAATACTTGTACTTTATGCCTTGATAGTGGTACGCACGCCAAGTGTTTGATAAAATGCTTTGAATTGAGGTTTTAGGTGAACACGATGCTAAATGACAAGAATTGATAAAATGATAGTTGTTAACTTAATAATGTTAATGAAGGGAAGAAATTGAGACAAGAAATTTAATTATGTTGAATGTAAATATGTAGGCGTGAATGAAGAAGGTTCAAGCAACCAGAATCCCCAAAGCTCACAAGATCGAGGTACGTTACTTATATGTTACATTCTCATTTGCGTATTATGAGTAGTCGTAATAAATTATCTAATCTCATTCGGAAGAACTTTAGTTGTTATACTTTTCAACTAGAGATGTCGTCAAGGAATTGGCAAAGAACTAAGAATGAAAAAGTATGCATTTTGTGTTGACTCGTGTTAAGCGGGTCAACCAAATAAGAATTTGAATAAGAATGAAAAAGTATGCATTTTGTGTTGACTTGAGTTAAGCGGGTCAACCAAATAAGAATTTGAATAAGAATGAAAAAGTTTGCATTTTGTGTTGGTTGAGTTAAGCGGGTCAACCAAATAAGAATTTGAATAAGAATGAAAAAGTATGCTTTTGTGTTTACTCGTGTTAAGCGGGTCAACCAAGTAAGAATTTGAATAAGAATGAAAAAGTATGCATTTTGTGTTGACTTGAGTTAAGCGGTCAACCAAATAAGAATTTGAATAAGAATGAAAAAGTATGCTTTTGTGTTGACTCGTGTTAAGCGGGTCAATCAAAAAAGAATTTGAATTAGAATGAAAAGTATGATCTTGAGTTAACTTATGTAATATTGGGTCAACCAAGTAAGAAAGCGAAAAGTATGGTTTCATCTTGACTGGTATTAAACGGGTCAATCGAACAAGAGTTAGAATGAGAATAAGAGTGTTAAAGTTAAGGGAAATATTATGGGATTGAGTTATCGCATATGGTCTATAAGTTCATGTTGTTAATATTGAGCAATGGAGCTTCCAAAGTCAAGATCATGAAGTCAAAAATGATTTTGTCGAATTAATTATAATTTACCATAAGTATCGCTAATGAAATTTTGTATTGTTCAGGTAAAACTTCCATTTAACGATGCGCCTCGCTTGGAACGAACACACTTTTGCCCTCTTAACGCTTCCGCAAGTGATAATGATAATCGGGTCAAACTATTTTGGGTTTGTAAATAATGATTTCCTTTAAAAGTTTCATTTTGTAAGTAGATGAATTAATCTTAGTAAATAGTAGTTTAAGGTTATGTTGTCGAAACATTTTGTAGTCACGATTGATGTATCAAAATGTAGGGGTATAATGGGAATTTTCAAACTATGTTTTGGAAGTTTAAAATTTTATGGATTTTCGGTCATGAAAATACTTTGGGAGTTTCGAGTGGGTATCAGAGCATAGGTTTGAGGGATTCAAGCATGAGTTGGAGTGCTTGAACTCAAACCGGAGGTTCATGCGTAAATGTGTTTGTTCCGCGACATCATTTAATGTAAGTGTCTTTTACGTGTTAAGTATAAATGTATGATGGAATAATGTATGGGATGATTACGGAGTGTTAGGGATGTTACGGACCTTTTTAAATCAACTTGGGTTGGAACGTAGTGTGTAAAATGGGTTGTCGGAGCTGAAATAAGATAAAACAGCGTCTGCAGTACAGATGGGGCGTCGCCACTAACTTCCGACGGCTTAACCCACTGTCTACGCAAGTTAATGCCCGACGCTACTAACCGGGGTGCGTCGCCGATGCAGTGTTAAGGCGTCGCCGATGCCCCTCATAAGCTGAACACGCTTTCTTTTTGCAACGCAAGTTCCAAATACTCTAAAACACAATCTGTAACCCATTAAGAACCTGAAAAGTAAAATTTAACTACAAGAAGTCGTGTGAATGTTAATTGAATCATAATAAGGCAAGTGGAGAATGTAACGCTCCGAAAGAAGGAATGGGAATGTATGGAAAAATAGTCTTTTGAATTATTGAGAACGCGTAGATTATTCTGAATCATTTTTTATCATTTTATGAAATGAACATTCCAAGTATGAATGATAGTAACAGTTGTTACGAGAAATCATAACAAAGTGAATGAATGAATATCCTAACGAAAGTAAAATATTACCAATGTAGATGGAAGATAATAGAGATTTGAACGATAACGTTTTGGCACGTCAAGAAGCGATAAATGAGAAAATCTTATAGGAGGTTGCAAAAGCTATGCAAGCCAATCTTCCTCAGTTAGATCAAGAGGTAGAAAGCCGTGTCTTGGAGACAATAGAAGCTATCATGACTAGAAAAATTGAAGAGCTGAAGGAATGGATAAGCGGGGTGCAAAATAAAAAGGGGACTCGTAGATGCACATATAGGAATTTCATGGCTTGTAACCCTGCAACGTATGATGGAAAAATTGATCCTATCTTATGCCAAAGATGGATTTCCAACATGGAGGCCGTGTTTATAAGAAGTAGGTGCGAGAAGGAGGACCAAGTAATGTTTGCAACGGGCCAACTTCAACTACAAGCAAAGGATTGGCGGGACCCTCATTCCAGGGAATTGGGAGAAGAGAAGCTCCAAGAGCTAACATGGCAGGGGTTTAAGGAACCTTTCTTAAAGTTCCATTGCCCTCAATCAACAGTTGATCGGATTCAAGAGGAGTTCTTACGTCTTCGACAAGACAAGGAGACTATCGATGAAATTACGAATGTGTTTCTTGACAAATTAAAATTTTGTCAAGACCTCATGAAGACAGAAAGAATGAAGATTAATCGGTATCACGACATGTTAAGGGCAGAATTTAGGGAGTTTATCACTCCCTCGAAGTGTGAGACCTTAAATGAACAGATCAATTGGGCAAGGGATTGAGAAATTGAACTTAAGCGTTAAATAGAACGAGGGGAAAAGAGGACGACAGAAAGGAGTGGTAATCCGAGTCTGTCCAAGAAATCGAAAGTTCACGGTTACAACAAGAAGGATAACATAAAAAGTGAAATTCCTCATTCGGGAGAATGTTTGTTGGGCAAGAAAGAATGCTACAACTGCGGACAAGAAGGGCACCCTTATTACAAATGCCCAAACACAACCATAACTTGTTTCAACTGTTTCTCACCAGGTCATGTCAAGGCAGATTGCCCAAAACTGAAGGAAAAAGGGAGTAGGGATGGGAAGAAGGACATTGCCCCGAAAGCTAAAGGAAGAATGTTTCAAATTACCACCGAAGAAGCTAAGGCACTCCCGAATGTTGTGTCAGGTATTTTCTTAATTAATTTATTACCTACAAATATGTTGTTCGACTCTGGGGCAAGTAGGTCATTTGTATCACATGAACTTATAAGCTATCCCTCCTTTGAACGAATGCCTATATCTTTAGAAGTAGAAGTAGCTTATAGCAAGAACTACTTATTGAATGAAATATGTAAGGGATGTAAAATCGTTATAGAAAACGAGGAATTCGAAATAGATCTTGTGCTATGGTATTGGGAGAGTTTAAAGTTATAGTGGGCATGGACTGGTTATCCCGATACCATGCGGAAATTCAATGCGAAACTAAGACTATACGAGTGTTGTCATCGAATGGGAAATGGGTAAGCATTTACGGGGAAAGAAAGTTCGAGATGAAGCTATGTACCATTGTAGAGGCAGCCAAGTATGTACAAAATGGAGGCAAGTCGTTTCTAGTTTACATAGTAGATACCACTAAGGACACACCAAAGTTTGATGATGTTGAAGTTGTAAGTGAGTATCCGGATGTGTTTCCGGATGAATTACCAGGTCTTCCACCTGAACGAGACGTAGAGTTTCGCATCGAATTAAACCCGGGTGCTAAACAGGTGGCTAAGGCTCCCTATACATTGGCTCCTACAGAAATGCGGGAGTTAATGACCTAGATACAAGAATTGCTCGATAAAGGTTTCATACGCCCGAGCATGTAACCTTGGGGAGCCCTCGTGTTATTCGTAAAAAAGAAGGATGGATCGATGCGCATGTGCATCGACTATCGAGAATTAAACAAGTTAACAGATAAAAATCGATATCCTTTACCCCGAATTGATGACCTCTTCGACCAACCGCAAGGGGCGAGTTGGTTCTCAAAGATTGACTTGCATTCGGGATACCACCAACTGAGAGTACGTGAAGAAGATGTGATGAAAACAGCGTTCAGAACTCGATACGGACATTACGAGTTCCTAGTAGTGTCTTTTGGGCTAATTAATGCGTCTGCTGCGTTTATGGACCTTATGAATCGAGTATGCCGAGCCATGCTAGATAAATCTGTAATAGTATTTATAGATGACATATTAGTGTATTCCCGAAGCAGGCCGATCATGCAACCCATTTGCGTGAAGTATTAGAAATTCTCCGTAAGGAGAAGTTATATGCGAAGTTCTCTAACTGTGCCTTTTGGCTAAGAGAAGTGCAATTTCTCGGCCATGTGATTAACAAAGATGGTGTTCTAGTGGATCCGTCAAAGGTGGATGCAGTCATGAAATGGATACATCCAAAGAAGCCGAATGAAGTAAGAAGTTTTCTGGGATTAGCGGGCTATTACCGAAGATTTATTCAAGATTTCTCCAAACTAGCCTTACCCATGACTAAGTTAACAAAGAAGAATGAGAAGTTTGTATGGGGGCCTGAACAAGAAAAAGCATTTCAAACTCTGAAGGAGAAATTATCAAATTCACCGGTGTTAACTCTACCTGAAGGGACGGAAGATTTAGTTGTGTACACGGACGCCTCGCGTCAAGGGTTAGGAAGTGTTTTAATGCAGCGAGGTAAAGTTATAGCATACGCCTCAAGACAACTCAAACCACATGAGGAAAATTACCTAATGCATGGCTGCTGTGGTGTTCGCTTTAAAACTATGGCGACATTATCTATATGGAACAAAGTGCACGATATACTCAGACAATAAAAGTCTCACGTACTTCTTCGAACAAAAAGATCTCAATATGAGACAACGGAGGTGGTTAGAACTGATTAAGGATTACGATTGTGAGAGTCTTTACCATCTGGGCAAAGCTAATGTGGTGGCGGATGCCCTTAGCCGAAAGGAACATCCACCCCCAATTTGGGTAAAGTCTATGAAAATGATCGTTACGCCACATCTCCTTGGGATGATAAGAGAGGCCCAAATCAAGTCATTAAACATGGGAGATCCTAAGAAGGAAAGGACAAAAGGAATTGTGGATAAATTAGAGGAAAATGCAAGTGGAATCAAAACTCGGTTCGGGCGGATTTGGATTCCTTGGTTATGTGAAGTAAAGGCGTTATTACTCGAAGAAGCTCATAAATCACGATACTCGATACATCCGGGAGCAACAAAAATGTATCGAGATTTAAAGAAGAATTACTGGTGGCCGGGAATGAAACGAGACATCGTTAAGTACGTCACAAAATGTTTAACATGTTCTCAAGTGAAAGCAAAACACCAGAAACCGTGCGGAGAATTACAACCCTTGGAAATACTGATGTGGAAATGGGAGGATGTGACGATCGATTTATTGACTAAGCTTCCCAAAACTCAAAAGGGGCACGATGCCATATGGGTAATTGTGGACCAACTCACCAAGAGTGCCCACTTCCTACCAATCAAAGAGGGATATTCGTCAGCAAGGATGGCAGAAATTTTTACGAATGAAATTATAGCTCGTCATGGAGTGCCCGTCTCCATTGTGTCGGATCGAGACACTATATTCACATCACGTTTCTTGCAAAAATTCCATGAACAAATGGGGACGAAACTGCATTTTAGTACAGCTTACCATCCTCAAACGGATGGACAATCAGAAAGAACTATTCAGACACTAGTGGATATGTTGAGGGCATGTGTCTTAGACTTTGGGGGAAACTGGGATGATCATTTGCCATTAGTTGAATTTGCTACAATAACAGTTATCATAATAGCATTCAGATGGCACCATACGAAATGTTATATGGAAGAAAATGTAGAACCCCTGTATGTTGGGGAGAAGTAGGACAAAGAGATATTGCGCCCAAGGATGTAGTAGCCCAAACTAATGAGAAGATCGATATCATACGAGCACGATTGAAGTCGGCACAAGACCGACAAAAAGTCTATGCGGATCGAAGAAGATGACCCATCGAGTTTCAAGTAGGAGACCACGTACTACCAAAAGTTTCACCATGGAAAGGAATAATTCGGTTTCGTAATCGAGGAAAACTTGGTCTGCGTTACATTGGACCTTTTAAAATCATAGCTAGTATTGGAAAGGTAGCATATCAGTTGGAATTCCACCGGCGTTAGATGGGATACATGACACATTTCATGTGCACAATTAAGAAAGTGTCTCATGGATGAAACTGCTTATGTGCCTCTTGATGATATCGAATTGGATAAAAATTTGAGTTATATCGAAAGACCAGTGGCTATAAGAGATTTTAAAGTTAAACACCTTCGCAACAAGACCATTAGACAAGTCTTGGTCCAATGGCAACATCGAAAAGGATCAGATCTTACTTGGGAGACAGAAGATGAGATGCGTGAACACTACCCAGAATATCTTGGTACGTAATCAGGTTTCGAGAACGAAACCTCCTTAAGGGGGATAGATTTGTAACACCCCAAAATGCGTATACATGATTATTTAATTTTGTAGTATGTCCTAGTAAAAATAAAATAACATAGTTAATTTATTACATGTAGTTTTATAAAATATAAAGATGTTTGACAAACTTAAATGTAAGTCATTCATGAGGGCCAATTGTAGCAAAATGGAAAGTTGAGGTTAAAAATTAAAAGTGCAGAAATTAGTGTGTGTGTGTGTGTTTGTGTGGTGAGTGTGCTCTGTACGAGAGAAAGGAAGAGAAGGCAAAACCTTCTCCTTCAACACACAACAAGGAATTCAGCAAAATCAAAGAGGTTCTAGGGCTGGAATCGAATGCATGTATTGAGATTTTGATTAATTAAGTGTCTCTAACCTAAGGTAAGTTGAATTTTGTGATTTGGTGATCATACATGAAATGGGTTGTGATAAATTCGTGAAATTTTAAAGAATTAAACATGGTTACTGGTTAGAATCATCATGTAGAAGACGAAACATGCTTGAATTCGATTATCTTGATTGTTTGAAGTAAAATCCACTTGTAGTACTAGTATGAAGAAATATTATGGTCATGTAAATGTAAGAAATTAAATGCTATATTGATGAATGATTGTGTGTGGAATAGAGAAGTGTTAAATGAATCTAATAGAGAATGAAAATTATGTGAGTTTAGTTGATTTGATAATCTATGATATGAACTAGTGGAAATATGCATATAATACTTGTACTTTATGCCTTGATAGTGGTACGCACGCCAAGTGTTTGATAAAATGATTTGAATTGAGGTTCTAGGTGAACATGATGCTAAATGGAAAGAATTGATAAAATGATAGTTGTTAACTTAATAATGTTAATGAAGGGACGAAATTGAGACAAGAAATTTAAGTATGTTGAATGTAAATATCGAGGCGTGAAGGAAGAAGGTTCAAGCAACCGGAATCCCCAAAGCTCACAAGATCGAGGTACGTTACTTATATGTTACATTCTCATTTGCGTATTATGAGTAGTCGTAATAAATTATCTAATCTCATTCGGAAGAACTTTAGTTGTTATACTTTTCAACTAGAGATGTCGTCAAGGAGTTGGCAAAGAACTAAGAATGAAAAAGTATGCATTTTGTGTTGACTCGTGTTAAGCGGGTCAACCAAATAAGAATTCTAATAAGAATGAAAAAGTATGCATTTTGTGTTGACTTGAGTTAAGCGGGTCAACCAAATAAGAATTTGAATAAGAATGAAAAAGTATGCATTTTGTGTTGACTTGAGTTATGCGGGTCAACCAAATAAGAATTTGAATAAGAATGAAAAAGTATGCTTTTGTGTTGACTCGTGTTAAGCGGGTCAACCAAATAAGAATTTGAATAAGAATGAAAAAGTATGCATTTTGTGTTGACTTGAGTTAAGTGGGTCAACCAAATAAGAATTTGAGTAAGAATGAAAAAGTATGCTTTTGTGTTAACTCGTGTTAGGCGGGTCAATCAAATAAGAATTTGAATTAGAATGAAAAAGTATGATCGTGAGTTGACTTATGTAATATAGGGTCAACCAAGTAAGAAAGCGAAAAGTATGGTTTCATCTTGACTTGTATTAAACGGGTCAATCAAACAAGAGTTAGATTGAGAATAAGAATGTTAAAGTTTAGGGAAATATTATGGGATTGAGTTATCGCGTATGGTTTTATAAGTTCATGTTGTTAATATTGAGCAATGGAGCTTCAAAAGTCAAGATCATGAAGTCAAAAATGATTTTGTCGAATTAATTATAATTTACCACAAGTATCATTAATGAAATTTTGTATTGTTCAGGTAAAACTTCCATTTAACGATGTGCCTCGCTTGGAACGAACACACTTTTGCCCTCTAAACGCTTCCGCAAGTGATAATGATAACGGGTCAAACTATTTTGGGTTTGTAAATAATGATTTACTTTAAAAGTTTCATTTGGTAAGTAGATGAATTAATCTTAGTAAATAGTAGTTTAAGGTTATGTTGTCGAAACATTTTGTAGTCACGGTTGATGTATCAAAATGTAAGGGTATAATGGAAATTTTCAGACTATGTTTTGAAAGTTTAAAATTTTATGGATTTTCGGTCATGAAAATACTTTGGGCGTTTCAAGTTGGTATCAGATCCTAGGTTTGAGGGATTCAAGCATGAGTTGGAGTGCTTGAACTCAAACCAGAGGCTCACGCGTAAATGTGTTCGTTCCGTGGCATCATTCAATGTAAGTGTCTTTTACGTGTTAAGTATAAATGTATGATGGAATAATGTATGGGGATGATTACAGAGTGTTAGGGATGTTACGGACCTTTTTAAATCAACTTGGGTTGGAACGTAGTGTGTAAAATGGGTTGTCGGGGCTGAAATAAGATAAAACAGCGTCTGCAGTACAGATGGGGCGTCGCCACTAACTTCCGACGGCTTAACCCACTGTCTACGCAAGTTAATGCCCGACGCTACTAACCGGGGTGCGTCGCCGACGCAGTGTTAAGGCGTCGCCGATGCCCCTCATAAGCTGAACACGCTTTCTTTTTGCAACGCAAGTTTCAAATACTCTAAAACACAATCTGTAACCCATTAAGAACCTGAAAAGTAAAATTAACTACAAGAAGTCGTGTGAATGTTAATTGAATCATAATAAGGCAAGTGGAGAATGTAACGCTCCGAAAGAAGGAATGGGAATGTATGGAAAAATAGTCTTTTGAATTATTGAGAACGCGTAGATTATTCTGAATCATTTTTTATCATTTTATGAAATGAACATTCTAAGTATGAATGATAGTAACAGTTGTTACGAGAAATCATAACAAAGTGAATGAATGGATATCCTAACGAAAGTAAAATATTACCAATGTAGATGGAAGATAATAGAGATTTGAACGAAAACGTTTTGGCACGTCAAGAAGAGAAAATCTTATAGGAGGTTGCAAAAGCTATGCAAGCCAATCTTCCTCAGTTAGATCAAGAGGTAGAAAGCCGTGTCTTGGAGACAGTAGAAGCTATCATGAATTGCAAAATTGAAGAGCTGAAGGAATGGATAAGCGGGGTGCAAAATAAAAAGGGGACTCGTAGATGCACATATAGGGATTTCATGGCTTATAACCCTGCAACGTATGATGGAAAAATTGATCCTATCTTATGCCAAAGATGGATTTCCAACATGGAGGCCGTGTTTATAAGAAGTAGGTGCGAGAAGGAGGACCAAGTAATGTTTGCAACGGGCTAACTTCAACTACAAGCAAAGGATTGGCGGGACGCTCATTGCAGGGAATTGGGAGAAGAGAAGCTCCAAGAGCTAACATGGCAGGGGTTTAAGGAACCTTTCTTAAAGTTCCATTGCCCTCAATCCACAGTTGATCGGATTCAAGAGGAGTTCTTACGTCTTCGACAAGACAAGGAGACTATCGATGAAATTACGAATGTGTTTCTTGACAAATTAAAATTTTGTCAAGACCTCATGAAGACCGAAAGAATGAAGATTAATCGGTATCACGACATGTTAAGGGTAGAATTTAGGGAGTTTATCACTCCCTCGAAGTGTGAGACCTTAAATGAACTGATCAATTGGGCAAGGGATCGAGAAATTGAACTTAAGCGTCAAATAGAACGAGGGGACGACAGAAAGGAGTGGTAATCCGAGTCTGTCCAAGAAATCGAAAGTTCACGGTTAAAACAAGAAGGATAACATAAAAAGTGAAATTCCTCGATGTAAAACTTGTGGAAAGCTTCATTCGGGAGAATGTTTGTTGGGCAAGAAAGGATGCTACAACTGCGGACAAGAAGGGCACCCTTATTACAAATGCCCAAACACAACCAGAACTTGTTTCAACTGTTTCTCACCAGGTCATGTCAAGGCAGATTGCCCAAAACTGAAGGAAAAAGGGAGTAGGGATGGGAAGAAGGACATTGCCCCGAAAGCTAAAGGAAGAATGTTTCAAATTACCACCGAAGAAGCTAAGGCACTCCCGAATGTTGTGTCAGGTATTTTCTTAATTAATTTAATACCTACAAATGTGTTGTTGACTCTGGGGCAAGTAGGTCATTTGTATCACATGAACTTATAAGCTATCCCTCCTTTAAAATTGAACGAATGCCTATACCTTTAGAAGTAGAAGTAGCTGATAGCAAGAACTACTTATTGAATGAAATATGTAAGGGATTTAAATCGTTATAGAAGACGAGGAATTCGAAATAGATCTAGTGCCTATGGTATTGGGAGAGTTCAAAGTTATAGTGGGCATGGACTGGTTATCCCGATACCATGCGGAAATTCAATACGAAACTAAGACTATACGAGTGTTGTCATCGAATGGGAAATGGGTAAGCGTTTACGGGGAAAGAAAGTTCGAGATGAAGCTATGTACCATTGTAGAGGCAGAAAAGTATGTACAAAATGGAGGCAAGTCGTTTCTAGTTTACATAGTAGATACCACTAAGGACACACCAAAGTTTGATGATGTTGAAGTTGTAAGTGAGTATCCGGATGTGTTTCCGGATGAATTTCCAGGTCTTCCACCTGAACGAGACGTAGAGTTTTGCATCGAATTAAACCCGGGTGCTAAACCGATGGCTAAGGCTCCCTATAGGTTGGCTCCTACAGAAATGTGGGAGTTAATGACCCAGATATAAGAATTGCTCGATAAAGGTTTCATACGCCCGAGCATGTCACCTTGGGGAGCCCCCGTGTTATTCGTAAAAAAGAAGGATGGATCGATGCGCATGTGCGTTGACTATCGAGAATTAAACAAGTTAACAGTTAAAATCGATATCCTTTACCCCGAATTGATGACCTCTTCGACCAATTTCAAGGGGCGAGTTGGTTCTCAAAGATTGACTTGCATTCGGGATACCACCAACTGAGAGTACGTGAAGAAGATGTGGCGAAAACTGCGTTCAGAACTCGATACGGACATTACGAGTTCCTAGTAGTGCCTTTTGGGCTAACTAATGCGCCCACTGCGTTTATGGACCTTATGAATCGGGTATGCCGAGCCATGCTAGATAAATCTTCAATAGTATTTATAGATGACATCTTAGTGTATTCCCGAAGCAAGGCCAATCATGCAACCCATTTGCGCGAAGTATTAGAAATTCTCCGTAAAGAAAAGTTATATGCGAAGTTCTCTAAGTGTGCCTTTTGGCTAAGAGAAGTGCAATTTCTCGGCCATGTGATTAACAAAGATGGTGTTCTAGTGGATCCGTCAAAGGTGGAAGCAATCATGAAATGGATTCATCCAAAGAATCCTAATGAAGTAAGAAGTTTTCTGGGATTAGCGGGCTATTACCGAAGATTTATTCAAGATTTCTCCAAACTAGCCTTACCCATTACTAAGTTAACAAAGAAGAATGAGAAGTTTGTATGGGGGCCTGAACACGAAAAAGCATTTCGAACTCTGATGGAGAAATTATCAAATTCACCGGTGTTAACTCTACCTGAAGGGATGGAAGATTTAGTTGTGTACACGGGCGCCTCGCGTCAAGGGTTAGGAAGTGTTTTAATGCAGCGAGGTAAAGTTATAGCATACGCCTTAAGACAACTCAAACCACATTAGGAAAATTACCCAACGCATGACTTAGAATTGGCCGCTGTGGTGTTCGCTTTAAAACTATGGCGACATTATCTATATGGAACAAAGTGCACGATATACTCGGACCATAAAAGTCTCAAGTACTTCTTCGAACAAAAAGATCTCAACATGAGACAACGGAGGTGGTTAGAACTGATTAAGGATTACGATTGTGAGAGTCTTTACCATCCGGGCAAAGCCAATGTGGTGGCGAATGCCCTTAGCCGAAAGGAACATCCACCCCCAATTCGGGTAAAGTCTATGAAAATGATCGTTACGCCACATCTCCTTGGGATGATAAGAGAGGCCCAAATCAAATCACTAAACATGGGAGATCCTAAGAAGGAAAGGACAAAAGGAATTGTGGATAAATTGGAGGAAAATGCAAGTGGAATCAAAACTCGGTTCGGGCGGATTTGGATTCCTTGGTTATGTGAAGTAAAGGCGTTATTACTCGAAGAAGCTCATAAATCACCATACTCGATACATCCGGGAGCAAAAAAATGTATCGAGATTTAAAGAAGAATTACTGGTGGCCGGGAATGAAATGAGACATCGTTAAGTACGTCACAAAATGTTTAACATGTTCTCAAGTGAAAGCAGAACACCAGAAACCGTGCGGAGAATTACAACCCTTGGAAATTCCGATGTGGAAATGGGAGGATGTGACGATGGATTTAGTGACTAAGCTTCCCAAAACTCAAAAGGGGCACGATGCCATATGGGTAATTGTGGACCGACTCACCAAGAGTGCCCACTTCCTACCAATCAAAGAGTGATATTCGTCAGCAAGGATGGCAGAATTTTTTACGAATGAAATTGTAGCTCGTCATGGAGTGCCCGTCTCATTGTGTCGGATCGGGACACTACATTCACATCATGTTTCTGGCAAAAATTCCATGAACAAATGGGGACGAAACTGCATTTTAGTACAGCTTACCATCCTCAAACAGATGGACAATCAGAAAGACCTATTCAGACACTAGTGGATATGTTGAGGGCATGTGTCTTAGACTTTGGGGGAAACTGGGATAATCATTTGCCATTAGTTGAATTTGCCTACAATAACAGTTATCATAATAGCATTCAGATGGGACCATACGAAATGTTGTATGGAAGAAAATGTAGAACCCCAGTATGTTGGGGAGAAGTAGGACAAAGAGATATTGCGCCCAAGGATGTAGTAGCCCAAACTAATGAGAAGATCGATATCATACGAGCACGATTGAAGTCGGCACAAGACCGACAAAAAGTCTATGCGGATCGAAAAAGATGACCCATCGAGTTTCAAGTAGGAGACCACGTACTAATAAAAGTTTCACCATGTAAAGGAATAATTCGGTTTCGTAAACGAGGAAATCCACGTTACATTGGACCTTTTAAAATCATAGCTAGAATTGGAAAGGTAGCATATCAGTTGGAATTACCACCGGCGTTAGATGGGTTACATGACACATTTCATGTGTCACAATTAAGAAAGTATCTCGTGTATGAAACCGCTTATGTGCCTCTTGATGATATCGAATTGGATAAAAATTTGAGTTATATCGAAAGTCCAGTGGCTATAAGAGATTTTAAAGTTAAACACCTTCGCAACAAGACCATTAGACAAGTCTTGGTCCAATGGGAACATCGAAAAGGATCAGATCTTACTTGGGAGACAGAAGATGAGATGCGTGAACACTACCCAGAATATTTTGGTATGTAATCAGGTTTCGAGGACGAAACCTCCTTAAGGGGGATAGATTTGTAACACCCCAAAATGCGTATACATGATTATTTAATTTTGTAGTATGTCCTAGTAAAAATAAAATAACATAACTAATTTATTACATGTAGTTTTATAAAAATATAAAGATGTTTGACAAAACTTAAATGTAAGTCATTCATGAAGGGCCAATTGTAGCAAAATGGAAAGTTGAGGTTAAGAATTAAAAGTGCAGAAATTAGTGTGTGTGTGTGTGTGTGTGTGTGGTGAGTGTGCTCTGTATGAGAGAAAGGAAGAGAAGGCAAAACCTTCTCCTTCAACACACAACAAGAAATTCAGCAAAATAAAAGAGGTTCTAGGGCTGGAATCGAATGCATGTATTGAGATTTTGATCAATTAAGTGTCTCTAACCTAAGGTAAGTTGAATTTTGTGATTTGGTGATCATACATGAAATGGGTTGTGATAAATTCGTGAAATTTCAAGGAATTAAACATGGTTACTAGTTAGAATCATCATGTAGAAGATGAAACATGCTTGAATTCGATTATCTTGATTGTTTGAAGTAAAATCCACTTGTAGTACTAGTATGAAGAAATAATATGGTCATGTAAATGTAAGAAATTAAGTGCTATATTGATGAATGATTATGTGTGAAATAGAGAAGTGTTAAATGAATCTAATAGAGAATGAAAATTATGTGAGTTTAGTTGATTTGATAATCTATGATATGAACTAGTGGAATTATGTATATAATACTTGTACTTTATGCCTTGATAGTGGTACACACGCCAAGTGTTTGATAAAATGCTTTGAATTGAGGTTCTAGGTGAACATGATGCTAAATGGCAAGAATTGATAAAATGATAGTTGTTAACTTAATAATGTTAATGAAGGGACGAAACTGAGACAAGAAATTTAAGTATGTTGAATGTAAATATCTAGACGTGAAGGAAGAAGGTTCAAGCAACCGGAATCCCCAAAGCTCACAAGATCGAGGTACATTACTTATATGTTATATTATCATTTGCGTATTATGAGTAGTCGTAATAAATTATCTAATCTTATTCGGAAGAACTTTAGTTGTTATACTTTTCAACTAGAGATGTCGTCAAGGAGTTGGCAAAAAACTAAGAATGAAAAAGTATGCATTTTTGTTTTGTACACGTCTTGTTAAACGGGTAAACCAAATAAGAATTCTAATGAAAAAGTATGCATTTTGTGTTGACTTGAGTTAAGTGGGTCAACCAAATAAGAATTTGAATAAGAATGAAAAAAGTATGCATTTTGTGTTGACTTGAGTTAAGCGGGTCAACCAAATAAGAATTTGAATAAGAATGAAAAAGTATGCTTTTGTGTTGACTCATGTTAAGCGGGTCAACCAAATAAGAATTTGAATAAGAATGAAAAAATATGCATTTTGTGTTGACTTGAGTTATGCGGGTCAACCAAATAAGAATTTGAATAAGAATGAAAAAGTATGCTTTTGTGTTGACTCGTGTTAAGCGGGTCAATCAAATAAGAATTTAAATGAGAATGAAAAAGTATGATCTTGAGTTGACTTATGTAATATTGGGTCAACCAAGTAAGAAAGCGAAAAGTATGGTTTCATCTTGACTTGTATTAAACAGGTTAATCGAACAAGAGTTAGAATGAGAATAAGAATGTTAAAGTTAATGGAAATATTATGGGATTGAGTTATCGCGTATGGTGTTCATGTTGTTAATATTGAGCAATGGAGCTTCAAAAGTCAAGATCATGAAGTCAAAAATGATTTTGTCGAATTAATTATAATTTACCATAAGTATCGCTAATGAAATTTTGTATTGTTCAGGTAAAACTTCCATTTAACGATGCGCCTCGCTTGGAACGAACACACTTTTGCCCTCTTAATGCTTCCGCAAGTGATAATGATAATCGGGTCAAACTATTTTGGGTTTGTAAATAATGATTTCCTTTAAAAGTTTCATTTTGTAAGTAGATGAATTAATCTTAGTAAATAGTAGTTTAAGGTTATGTTGTCGAAACATTTTGTAGTCACGGTTAATGTATCAAAATGTAAGGGTATAATGGGAATTTTCAGATATGTTTTGAAAGTTTAAAATTTTATGGATTTTCCGTCATGAAAATACTTTGGGCGTTTCAGACCCTGCCCCCTGTTTTGATATGAACGTGATTGGAAACCAAGGGGGTTAACGGAAGATCGGAAGTTATTATTATTACTACGCCAGTTCGGGTTATAATTTGAATTTTATTATTAGTGAAAGGGTTCGTAGGACCTTTACTTTGACCAGTAATGAACTCAACCTGCTCAACGGTGAGTGTTGGACACTCTATCATATCGTGACCCCCTCGACAAACCTCACACCTATCTACTTTCTTTCTCAGCTCCTGAATCTCTTTAGTGACATCTCTCTTAAAGCTATCTAGTGCAGCAGCCACCGTAGTTTCCAATATAACTTGGTGTAGACCCCAGTTAACCAGGGTTGTACGAGAAACAGGAATTGAATTTCTTCCGGCGGTGCTGTAGTCTACGTCGGAATGCGCGAAGCTTTCAAAAAGGTTGTTACACTCGGTAACCGTTTTCTTTCCCATTAGATGTCCACCAGCAGATGTACCGAATCAAGCGCGGGTCTCGGGGGTGAGACCGTTGTAGAATTTCTCTACAAGTGCCCAATCCGACAAGCCGTGTTGAGAGCAGCGGGACACTAGGGTTTGGAAACGCTCCCAAGCTAGATGATAGAGCTCGTCAGGCTCTATTCGGAATGAATGGATCTGATCACGAAGGCGAGATGCTTTTGCGGGTAGGAAGTATTTCTTTAGGAAAGCATCTCGTAGAGCGGCCCAAGTGGTAAAAGTACCGGCGGGTTGAGAGTTAAGCCAGATGGCGGCTCGACCCCCAAGTGAGAATGGAAAGACTTGAAGGAAACGGGCATTGTTGCCCGCACCTTCCATATTGAAAGTGTGACAGAAACGGGTGAGGCGGTTGATATAGGCAGGCGCATCCTAGTCATCACGACCGTGGAATTGGCAAGAATTGGTGATAGCGGTCATGATATAGGAAGGGATTTGCCAGGCTTTATCGTTATTCATCGGCGAGAGGGTGATGGGCGAGTTCGCACCGGTGAAACCAGTGGTGGCCTGTTGGTAGACGGTTTGGTTATTGGCCATGTGGAAATTAGGTGGTGGCGGTAGGCTTACGTTTCTATGAACTACGCGGGTGATGGGGAACCGGGTGGTGAAGGCTTTGGTGTGAAATCAAAATCAGGTGGTATGAAAGGGCGGGATGAACTGGAAAAAGTGGAGGAAGAAGCACTAACCTTTGGTGCGGGAGAAAAAGGCGTATCCGTTGGCGGCTTAGGCGGAGGTCCTTGCGAACGCGTATGGGGCATCCACTAAACCAGAAAAGAGACAAATAAAATAATTCAGCAAAAACAATTAAAATATATTAACAGAAATAAGTATTAAACTAATTAAATAATTTAGACTCCTACGACACAACCGGACGATAAAAATTAAACACAAGTGCAATAATGAAGCCTAAATCGAGTAATCAACGCAATTGCCAACGAGAGCGTCCCCTGCAACGGTGCCAAAAACTTGATGTTCTAAAAGTAGTTAATTAAAAACAAATAAAATTACCCTAATTCTAAACTCAGATTAAACTCTAGACTCCTAAATTATACTAAACTACTAACCGGCAAGTGAACCGATCAATTGTAGAATAGTTTAAGTAAGTCCGGATTATCGAACCCACGAGACTCTCTAATTACAAAGACTACTTAATTTAGACTCAATTAAAACAATTATGTATATTTTAGGGGGGGGGGGTTTCTACCAATTCTAAATTATTGAAGTAAACTAAAATTAACTAACTAAAACGAATTGAACCAGACTTTTAGAAATTGGAAATAATTTCAAGATTAATTAACGGGTTACCTAGATTGGATTTTATATTACTACGAACTTGGTTTTATAATAAGTTAATTAGGTTGAATCATTAACCGGGATCTTAAAATATTAAATTCTAGATTTACCAAACAGGGCCCCCGACCCTTCTTGGAAAGACGCATATGATACCCTAAAATTATCTTATGTTCACCGGTTTTGAAGACTTCTTTTCAGTTACCTTATAATTTAGCAAAGTGTCTAATTAGTTGATTATTTCCCAATAATTAACCTAGACCAATCTTAACTTCTAGTTTAGCTTAACTGATTCGATTATGATAAGGAAATTAGATCTGGTATTTTCTCAAAAACCTAAACCTAACAATTCATCTAAGCAATTCAGCAAACTAAATATAGTTTCTCAACAATTAATTTAGGTATAATGATTAAATCGATTTTATATTTTATTTAGTTGTTTTCTTGGTTTTATTGGCCAATTTACCGATTGTTTCCCGAACCCCTAAAGACTCGAAAAAGCAACACAAACCTATTCTATGAAAGACATCTACCAAGATTCATGTAAAACAATCAAACAATCACAAATCAACTTTGATTATGCAAATACACTAAGCTAGAAAATTAAAGTCATGAACTGTACCAAACAATCATTCAAACCATAATTAAACTAAAATAAAAACCAAACTTTCATAAACAATCCAAACCTAGGCAACACAAAGAAATCTAGCCAAGTATCATAGTTATGAAAACCAACTAAACAAGGTTTAAACAAGAATTCGTCATAAAGTTAAAACAAAGAACTAAAAGGATCGAAATTGTGCAATAGAACCGTATTTGCTCCTGCCTCGAAATTCCTTGCTTGCCTAGATAATTCCCGTAGCCTAGATCACTCTCCTTCAGCTCACTTACTCCAGAAAAACTACTCTCCAAGCTCTGAATTCGTCCAAGATGATCTCAGATGATCCAAGAGTTGTTTGTATCATATTATAACTCAAATAAATAACCCAACAACTCTTCAACAGATCAATTTTGAAACTTTCTGGATAAACCCTCCTCTCGCCGGCCGCGAGAGGGGTATGGGGACTCGGTCGCGCCACGCTACCGAGTAAAGTCTTCGGAAAGTTATTATGACCTCTCATCGGGTGCGGGAGGTGTTTGATAATGCGGTCACGGCCCGCCGGAGGCCTAAAAACCCTCCATTTTCAATTTGTTTCCTCTCCCGCGCTCCAATTACGCACCGGCTTTGTTCTAATTATCATTTAAGTTCGTTTTTTCCATCCTTCCAACCGTTTTCAGGAACCAAAACCTGCAAAACGCATTTGGATTTTAAGTAGATAAATTCTTGACAAACCGAAACGAAAACAAGTTAAAACTTTACAAACTCTACATGATAAATGCATGTATTATTCAATACATCAACGTGGCACACACTTTTGTTATTATTTTATATTTAAAGTTTTAAAAAAATTATTTAAAAAATTACATAAAATTTAAATAAAATTACATAAATTCAAAGTAAAAATAAATAAGTTTAAAATAAAATTACATAAACATTAATCATCATCTTCATCTTCATCAAGGTCGTTTCGTGTAACTCTCTACATGTGTTCAACCAAATCCGCTCGAATGTTGTGATGTGTTGTATTATGTTTAGTTTCTTATAAGTTCTTTTCTTTCACTTCTACTTAATTCTATGGTGTTTGGTTGACTCGCTTCCTCATAATATTCGCAAATTGCCCGTCCTTGAGCCTCTAGAATCATGTTATGTAAAACAATACACGTGTATATCGCATTTCGAATTCTATTTTTTCCATAATTCTACACAACGTCTTTAAAATGTGCCATCTTTTCTACAAAGCACCAAAAGCTCGATCGATGTCTTTTTATGCCGCCATTTGAGACCATTAAACATATGTCTCTTTTCGTCTAACGTTGTCGCCCGCGTAAACGATTTTACAAACACGACATTATCCGGGTAAATACCATCCGTTAGATAATAACCGTATTTATACTCTGCACCGTTAACATAAAAAGAACCTTTCGGTTTAACAACGTTCATATAGTTGTTGAACATGGGTGATTGATTAAGAATAATTAAATCGTTATTTGTAGCAGGCACACCAAAGAATGCATGGCAAATCCAAAGATGTTGAGATGCAACCGCTTTAAGCATAATAGTTGGGTTTTTATGATATCCACTGGTGTGTTACTCGTGCCACGTAGTTGGACAATTTTCCCATTCCCATTTCATACAATCTAAACTACCAATTATCCTCGGGAAACCATGTCGCTCTTCATGAGTCTCCAAAAGTTGTTGTATGTTACTAAATGTAGATTTTCTCGAATATCTTTTTAAATATAGTTCAATAACATACTCACAAAAATAATGGAGGCTTTCCCTCACCACTCGTTCCGACATTTTTATATATTCATCCATAATGTCGGAAACCGTACCATAAGTCAATTATCTAAGCGCGCCCGTGACCTTTTGCAATGTGCTAAATCCTAGATTATCACGCACATCCTTTCTTTGTCGAAAAAGTTCATATTTACTTGATAAATCATTTCTAAGAAATAATTCACGGCTCATACAAAATCGACGTTTAAAAGTACTATCATCATAAGTCGGGTTGGGTGAACAATAATCACTTAACAATAAATCGTGTGCAGCGATTTGGTCGCGTATGTATTTCCTACTCTTGGGTTCTGAGAGCATTCTTCGTCTTCCATTATAGTTTCAACCACTTTTTGAACCGTTGTAATATATATATATATATATATATATAAGTATAAATTATTGTTGAATATAGCTATAGAAGGTTGGAGAATTAACGAAGACACACTTTTGAATTTTAATTAATTTTATATAGTTACTAAATTCTACTTAACTTATGGTTGTAATCAATTTACGATCGATCATGTGTATAAGCTATTTTTCATTATTGTAAATAATATTTACATAGCATCTTGAGTTTACATTTGGTTGGTGGAATAAATTATGGGATAAGTTTAGTTTTTTTAGTTATTAACAATAACAATATATAATTTAAAGTTATAAATAGTGAAATTCCTCGCACAATGTCTTAAAAAATTCGATTATACTATTCTTTTCAAAAAAAAACAAAACATGACATCAAAGTGAAACTTATTAATGAAATATGTGCTCTACCTAATATTAAGATTTAGGCGTCTAGCAGATTTATCATGTGTAGCTTTCTATTTCAAATTATTCATAATTCAAGTTATCTAAATTATAAGTTTTAACTTATGTATATATTGATAAATAACAATAATTATCTATGATATTTTAGCATCTTAAACTGTGTTAATTTATTTTGATTTTTCTCAAATTTCAAAGAAATTAATATTTTTCAAATTATGAGTGGTCTTAAACTAATTTTATGATATTTATCATCTTTATTTACGTGAGATATTTTCTTTATTTAATTTGTGTAATACACGAGATCCACAACCTAGTATAGTATACTGCAACAGCAAATCCAGCAAGTTAATGAAAGTCAACAAAAAATGTGCAAAAGATATAATATAACCAAGTTGTTGTAAGAAGACGGCCTAATAGCAACCAATATATCATATATGTAGACAAGAATTATAGAGATTATATAGAGAGAAATATAGAAAGAAGAATTGAAGAACTCATTCTTATTGATATGAAGTATGAACTACATATGCCTCTATTTATAGGCTTACAAAGATGGGAGTTAAGTACTTAGAGAGTCACCACATTATGAAGACATATGAGTTAAGTACTTGGAGAGTCACCACATTATGAAGACATGTGGATAGTCACACATTAAGATAATAATAATTCATAATACTCCCCCTTGACTATCCACGTGACAAAATAATATATTATTCTTATAATACGCTTGGTGATGCTGCCTCGTTAAAAACCTTGCCGGGAAAACCCAGTGGGATAAAACCATAGCTAAGGGAAAAAGAGTGCAGCGGGTATTATTATCCCCCTGATGATTTAAGATCCTTAAGTCGACGCATCCCGATCCCATGAACCAGTTTCTTGAATGTAGATGTCGGAAGTGATTTAGTAAACAAGTCTGCCAAATTTTCGCTAGAATGAATTTGTTGGACAGTAATATCTCCTTTCTTTTGCAAATCATGTGTGAAAAAGAACTTTGGTAAAATGCGCATCGTTCTGTCTCCTTTGATGTACCCTTCCTTAAGTTGAGCAATGCATACTGCGTTGTCTTCATGTAAAATTGTTGGTCCTTCATCTCTCATAGAAATGCCACAAGACCTACAAATGTGTTGTATTACATTCCTTAACCAAACACATTCTCGACTGGCTTTATGAATCGCCAATATTTCTACATGATTAGATGATGTGGCTGTGGTTGTTTGCTTTAAAGAACGCCATGAAATAGCAGTACCTCCACTTGTGATTAAATATCCAGTTTGAGATTTTCTAGTGTGAGGATCAGATAAATACCCCGCACCAACAAAACCAACCAAACTTGTTTTTGATTGATTAGTAAAATACAAACCCATATCGTTTGTACCTTGAAGGTATTGAAATGTTTGTTTTACCCCATTCCAATGCCTCTTTGTTGGGCATGAACTATATCTTGCCAATAAATTTACAGAAAATGATATATCTGGTCGTGTATGACTAGCAAGAAACATTAGTGCACCAATTGCACTTAAACATGGTACTTCTGGACCAAGAATTTCCTCTCCATCATTCGGAGGTCGGAATGGGTCTTTCTCGACATCTAGAGATCTTACAACCATTGGAGTACTCAATGGATGTGATTTTTCCATATAGAACCTTTTGAGTAACTTTTGTATGTAGTTTTGTTGATGCACAAGGATTCCACCCTTAAGATGTTCAATTTGTAACCCGAGACAAAATTTTGTTTTGCCAAGGTCTTTCATTTCAAATTCTTTTTTCAAATATTCAACCGCCTTTTGGAGCTCCCTTGGAGGTCCAATTATATTCAAGTCATCAACGTATATAGCAATTACAACGTATTCAGATTCTGACCTTTTTATAAAGATACATGGGCATATTGAATCATTTTATAACCTTCTTTCAACAAATACTCACTAAGGCGATTATACCACATACACCAAGATTGTTTTAGCCCATAGAATGATTTGTTTAATTTAATTGAAAGATATTCTCGAGAACTAGATGTACATGAGTTTGGCAATTTGAATCCTTTTGGTAGTTTCATGTAAATATCAGTATCAAGTGAGCCATAGAAGTAGGTTGTCACAACATCCATTAGACGCAAGTCAATCCCTTCTTGTATTACCAGACTAACAAGATAACGAAAAGTTGTTGCATCCATCACCGGAAAATATTATCCTCATAATCAATCCCAGGTCTTTGCGAAAATCCTTGTGCTACTAATCTTGCCTTGTATCATACGATTTCATTTTTCTCATTACGTTTTCACACAAAGACCCACTTATATCCGATAGGCTTTACACCTTCAGGTAGAGGGACTACAGGTCCAAAAACTTCTCGTTTATTGAGGGAATCTAATTCTGCCTTAATTGCGTCTTTTCACTTTGGCCAATCATTTCTTTTTTTACATTCCTCAATAGATTTTGGTTCTTGATCCTCATTATTTTCCATTACTTCTAGCGCTATGTTATATGAAAAAACTGTCATCGACGTCGATTTCGTTTCGGTTCCATACCTTTCTAGACATGATATAATTATTGAGATCTCTTCTTTTTCAGGTACCTGAGGTTCTTCCGGAATCATCATGTCTAGTGTCTCTTCAGGAGACTCTTTTCTTGGCATTATCATTACCTCGAATTGACCATCTTCATTATTTGCTCCTTTTTTCTTTCGAGGATTTTTGTCTTTAGAACCGATTGGTCTACCATGTTTGAGGCGTGCATTAGACTCATTTCCAACATATGGTTGTCCTTCTGGGACACTTATTTTTACTGGAGCATTAGCAGCTGGTATGTGTGACTTAGTCACTCTCTTTGGGTCAGTGAATGCGTCTGGTAATTGATTTGCTAATCTTTGTAAATGAATTATCTTTTGAACTTCTAGTTCACCCTTTTTTAGTTCGAGGATCAAGATGAGATAACGATAATTCATTCCAACTTATATTACTATTTTTTAGCTGTTTTTCATCTCCCCCTAATGTTGGGAATGTTGTTTCAACAAAATGACAATCACCAAATCGAGCCGTAAATAAATCACCTGTTGATGGCTCTAAATACTTAATGATCGATGGCGATTCATACCCAACATATATTCCTAATCTCCTTTGAGGTCCCATCTTTGTGCGTTGTAGTGGAGCGATAGGAACATATACGGCACAACCGAAAATCCTTAGATGGGAAATATTTGGTTCCTGACCAAAAACCAACTTTAATGGGGAGGAAGTGTGGTAACTCGTTGGCCTGATGCGAATTAATGTTGCTGCATGTAAAATTGCATGCCCCAAGCAGATGCTGGTAGTTTTGATCTCATAATCATTGGTCGTGCAATCATTTGAAGTCGCTTGATAAGCGATTCAGCAAGTCCATTTTGTGTATGTACATGAGGTACAGGATGCTCTACACTTATGCCAATAGACATGCAGTAATCATTGAAGGTTTGGGATGTAAATTCACCAGCATTGTCCAACCGAATTTTTTTTATAGGATAATCTGGAAAATGTGCTCTTAGCCTTATTAATTGAGCAAGTAGTCGTACAAATGCCATATTGCGACTTGATAGTAAACTCACATGTGACCATCTAGTTGATGCATCAATTAAGACCATAAAGTATCTAAATGGTCCACTAGGAGGGTGTATAGGCCCACATATATCCCCATGTATTCTTTCTAAAAAAACTCAAGGATTCTGTCCATACCTTAACTGGTGATGGGCGAGTAATTAACTTCCCTTGTGAGCGTGCAACACATTTAATATCCTTAGATTGAAGAATCTTTTGGTTCTTCAAAGAATGACCGCATGAATTTTCTATAATTTTTCGCATCATTATTGATCCGGGATGGCCTAACCGGTCATGCCAAATTATAAAATTTTCTCGATCCAAAAACTTATGGTTTATGATTGCATTCAATTCAACTGCACCAATTTTAGTAGAATACAAACCAGAGGAAAATGCAGGTAACTTCTCTAATATATGATTTTTACCCGAAATCATACTTGTGATTTGAAGGTACTCATCATGTCCCTCACTTGTAGTCTCAAGATGATATCCATTTAGACGGATATCTTTAAAGCTTATTAGATTTCTTTGAGATAGTGAGAAAAATAATGTATTGTTAATTTTGAGCAAAGTTCCACTTTGTAAAACTACATAAGCTTCTCCAAAAGCCTTCTATTAATTTTGTTTTACCCGATATAGTACCAACGCTTGCTTCTTTCATTATTAAACTAGAGAAATAATTCTTTTTCTTTAGAATCGTATGCGTAGTAGCATTGTCTATTAGACATATATCTTCACCACTAATAGGGTGTTTAGTTGAACACTCCATATGCTTCAAAACAGAACAAAATTTCATAAATATGGTTCAAACATAACAAATCCCATAAAATGTCTCGATAAAACATTAAGGAAATAACATAATTTTAAATATAACCATTCACACGTAAGGAAAATTGCAAGCATCCAACTGGTTGGTATCAGCCATGATATCACCAGAATCCAATTTTTCTTGCTCGATAAGGAAATCAGCATAATCCAGATTAGTTGCATTAGTAAGGTCTTTTTCACCACTTGGGACATCGACATTTCCATATTCATATGTGAAATTTGTTTCTATTTCTTTTCCTTTTTCTTTTATGGATTGTTTGTAAAGCTCTACCAAGTGTCTGGCTGTACGACATGTACCAGCCCAGTGGTTGTTACTTCCACATCGATAGCATGCATTCGATGGGGTTCCTTTTTTCTTTTTACTTTTTTCCATCATTGGATTTATTTTCATAATCATGCAACTTCTGGTGGGTTCCTTTGTTTTTAAATTGAACATCATGATAATTCCCCCGACCATATCCACGTCCACGACCATGACCACGATCATGACCATGACCATGACCATGACCATGCCCACGTTGATAGCCACGACCACGTACGTGACTTCCACTTTGGTCATTATATGTTGTCACATTCACTTCAGGGAATGTAGTTGTACCAACCGGACGAGTTTCATGTTTTTCGTTAGTAGCTCATTATTTTGCTCAGCCACAAGCAAACATGATATTAAGTCACTGTATTTTGGTGAAGCCCCTTTCACGATATTGTTGTTGCAAGAGAATGTTTGAGGCGTGAAAGGTGGAGAATATTTTTTCCAACATCTCCTTATCAGTAATATTTTCACCACATAGAATCAATTGTGACGTGATTCTAAACATTGCCGAGTTATACTCACTTATAGACTTAAAGTCTTGCAATCTTAAATTGAGTCATCATAACGAGTTCTTGGTAATATTACTATTTTCTGATGGTCATACCTTTCTTTCAAATTGGTCCACAGGACGAGTGGATCTTTGATAGTGAGATATTCATTTTTCAAGGACTCATGAATATGGTGGCGTAAGAAAATCATTTCCTTTGCTTTATCTTGGGTATTTGTTTTATTTTCTGCTTTAATTGTTTCCCCAAGGTTATTGGCATTTAGATGGATTTCATTATCCAAAGCCCATGACAAATAATTTTTTCCAGTGATGTCTAAAGCCATAAACTCAAGCTTTGCAAGATTCGACAAAGCGAACTATATTAAAGAAATACGCATTAATTAATGCATGTTATTATAATCAAATAAAATTTAGTAACCATTATTGACTATAAAATAAAATAAGACTAACAAAAAATAATAATAATGTATTAAGTCATTACCAATTAAAGTTTGTTTACATATATTTGTATATGATATATCCATGCATATAAAGATATTAGGTTAATTAATAGATGGAAGAGACCAATAATTGAAATACATATACATTTTACTTCGTCAAAATTCTCCCTCTTAGTTATTATTATGCTAAACAATGATATACTAATGTCGCATTGTGATAACATAATAAACTACATATAGTTTTATTTATTTATTTATTTTTTGTATGTTTTATAAACTTAAATAAATCCAAACAAATAAATATCTTAATTACATGACTTAATATAATTAGTTATATAAGCTTGACAAAACTCATCAAGTTAAAAACAATCATTTATCATATCTTAATTTTATCTCATCATAATTGGCATAAAAGGAATTTTAACAAATATAATCAAGGTAAATATAATAAAGGAAAATATGTGTTTTTAACTGTATCTTTCTATGAAAAACTTTTAGGATTCATTAAAAACAAAACTTTTGATTGTGAAAGATGGAGTAAAGTTCCATGGCTTAACATTAAAAGAAAATAGAAAATATTTTCACCCCTCATTGTTTAGATTAAACAAAAATATATAACCAATAATATCATAATGGTCCTTTGAACAAAACATTGTATGAATTGCAATATATGTTTAAGAGAATGAAGAACAATGAAAGTTAATATACATTGTAATAATACGATCTAACTCCAAAAGTAAGTCGTGCTGATAACGTGTTGTAAAACAACGGCCTAATAGCAACCAATATATGATATATGTAGACAAGAATTATAGAGATTATATAGAGATAAAGATAGAAAGAAGAATTGAAGAACTTATTCTTATTGATATGAAGTATGAACTACATATGCATCTATTTATAGGCTTACAAAGATGAGAGTTAAGTACTTAGAGAGTCACCACATTATGAAGACATATGAGTTAAGTACTTTGAGAGTTACCACATTATGAAGACATGTGAATAGTCACACATTAAGATAATAATAATTCATAATACAAGTAAAATTCTTGACTTATTTTGTTTTACTAAAATTTATTGGTTCAAATTCTAACCAATAGACTCATTTTTAGGCGTTTCTAAAGATGCAATAGACTCATTTTAGGCATTTTAAAAAAAAAAGTGATGTGAACGAGAAATATGATAAGTTGGAGGAGAGAGAGTGTGAATGTGTATGTTAGGAAAATTGAGTTATATAAGATTGCGAGGTGTGGGACTGGGTTGGGGCGAGGGAAGCCAAGCAGCACTTGCTAAGCCATACCGTGCCAGCTTTGGCCACGACGTTGTCACGCTGCCGTGGGGGGGGGAGCGATGATGTGGATGACTGGGATTAGATGGGCATATATGACTGTTTGGGCTAGCCGTTGGCCATGGCGGTTTAGCTAAGTAAAATCAAAGTTTTACAAATTTTACAAATTTTTACCTATAAATACCCATCCCAAACACCAACATTTTTCACATATACTTTCTCCAAACCAAACATAAATCTTCATCTAAGACAACACCAAAAAACGAAAATGGTTCATTGGACCGAGCAGGAGGAAATAGTGTTAGTGACGTCGATCGTTGACGCACAACGAACCCTACGTCGTGGTCAAACCGCCTATTAGACACAAGTGTTTCAGCAATACCAACAATATGTTGGAAACGCGTGTCACAACTTAAATGCGTGTCAACATAAGTGACGTGAGCTAAAACCGAAGCTAGATCGATTTAAAGTTTGCTTCGACTGTGTCCCAGCGGGCGACTTGACCCACGACGATCGAGTGGAGATCGCAAAGATCGAGTATAGGCACGATATGAATGCGGGATTTCATTGGGTTCCCCACTTTAATATTTATCCTAATTTGTAAGTTTTTTTTAGGATTTATTATGAAATTTTTTTTAAAATTTAGGATTTATTAAGTTGTTTTTTTTATTTTTTAGGATTTAATAAGTAGGTATTTTTAAAATTTTATAGAATTTTATGTAACTTTTTTTTAAAATTATATAATTTTGTGTTTTATTATATAAATGTCAACAATATAAAAGAAAGAATATATATATATATATATATGTGTGTGTGTGTGTGTGTATATATATTTATATATATAGTGGAGAGTTTAAATGAGAAGAATTTTTTTTGTAATAATAAAAAAAGAAGAAATCTCAACCAATAGGAATACTTAAATTTACTTCATTAAATTTAAGTATTTAATGTCATTATAAGGGTATATTTGTAAACTTTCATAGATTATTAAATTGTAGTCTTTATTTTTAATAACTAACTAAATTAGATTTGTAACTTATTTTTCAAAATATATTTTTTAAAAATATATATTTTTCAAAAAAAAATAATTTAGTGTGTAGGATAAATTACGAGGTGTGTAGAACAAATTACGAGTTGTGTAGGATAATTTTGGAACGTGTAAGATAAATTTTGGAATGTGTAGGATAACTTTTGATGTGTGTAGGCAAAAGTTTTTAGCGTGATTGATAATAGTCTTTATGACTAGCTAATTAGTTAAATAAACAATAAATGAGATGAGAGAAAAACTATTTAATATTTTACATTTGTACCCTTTGTTCTTTTTCTTCTCAATTAAAATTTCTTCCAAATGAACCTTCCCATATATATATATATATCCACATGTCACCTCACGCCGGCTAAACCATGCCGCTTTCATACCCCACATTTTTTGGGGTGGCCTGATGGAGCCCACCTCCGTCAAGTATTGAGCAAAGCCTTCAACCCAAACCCCACGATCTAAGTAGAAGTGAAGAGAGAGGAGAGAGAAATGATGTTTTTATTATTTGTGAGTAAGTTACGAGAAAGAATGATTTTTATTGTTGGAGCAAGTGTTTATGTAACATTTAAAAACATCACAAAAAAGTTATATATTGGTGATGCTCTAAGTTTGTGTGGTATTTAAATGTAAAAACCCATGATGTAAAATAGCTATGTAATCTAGTGCATATCCTTCGAACATCCTTGATAAAGGTTGTGCCATTAAAATCATACACGAATATTCTATTGTTTTTTTAAACGATGTTACATTGATTGTCAAATGCATCACGTACACAGTGCATTCTTTTATAGTTTTTTTTTTATTTTTCTGTTGATTTGATCACTATTTTTTCTATTATTCTTCGGTAACTTATTTACTTATATCCTCAAATATTATAGGGAGTCCCGTCAATTTAAACGCGTATGAGTTGTTGTGGCATTGCCGTTCATAAAAAAAATGTTGAAGGTATTAGTTTAAGATATTAGTTGTACAAAGCTGCTTTGATAAAAGTAGATGTAAATGAAAAACTAAAACAAAAACCAAACTTATAAGCTATAAACAAAACTATTAAATGAATTAAAGAGTAATTTATTTTTATGATATTATTCGGAAAATATATTTTATATTGTTTAACTAGGTTAGAACCTTGTATATTACAAGGGTAGAATATATATAGTTTTATGTACTAAGTAAGAAAATGTTACATCTTTTAAAAACCCGTGCATTGCACAGATTGAACAAACAGGTATAATACACGTTGGTTAACACACGTAGTCGTTAATATATGTTTTTGAAAAAATGAACTTTGATGTACTATATTCTTTTTATAACTTTTAGTATTTTTTTTATTTTTTATTTTGTTAGTAACTTATGTATTACATAACTAATAACATTTTATTTTGTTTTTTTATTATTAGACTAGAAACTTTTGTATTACACATACTTGAATCACTGAAATATAAATAGTTATATTAGTAAGTAGAAAAAAAAAAAAGAAATATAAAATATATAATTGATAAACAAAAAAAGAAAATATATAACTATATAGTAATAATCATTGAAATTAATATCGATCAATAGCCCGTTATACCAAATAATATATTTATTCTATTATATGGCAAAACGATTCATTTGTATTTTGTATATGGATATATGATATACCAACTAATACCATATCTAATTTATTACGAATAAATAAACAGACGCATGATCATTTAGAAGTTTCTTAGCTAAAAGAACACACAAAAATATGTAAAAATAATATATGTTCTGTAAATAAGTGAGAATGAGAGTAATTAAAAATGCCGGTGGAGAATAGTAGAGGGATGTGGTCCCAAAAAACCTGCGCCTGCGTAAGGTACCATACCCTCATAATGATAACAGATCACTGGAATAACCATGTGCGCTACGCCACGCCAACATTAAAATCAGCAGGTTGCCTAACAAACCTTGCGCACCCTGCGCAACGGCAAGTTAAACCTGGAAGCGCATGTCCCTGACCCTGCGCGAATCGAACAAACCTCTAGCCTCGAAGTCCTAAAACCTTGCACAAGGCCAAGGCTAAGATGAGAGCAACTCATACTTAGTCTTAAGAACAAAAGGCCTTAATCCTTACAAGTCCGCGCTGGCCAAAAAGCACTGATAAGGCCACGCGAAAGGGAGAAGCATAAAGAGGCATTGATCAAGTACAAGGGTACAAAGTGGCAGAGCTGTGACCCAATAATAGCTCGGCAGGTTATGCCAGACCACGTCGCATGATGGACAGTCATGCAGAGGGCAGAAAGTACACAAGGACGTACACGTGGTACCAACCAACTCACGCCAGTGATTGTCACACGATCTCCACTATCGGCTGATGACAGATCTGAAAATAAGGACAACAGCCAGGACACGTGGCTCCATCCACCATGCGCCAAGCGCACCTCCTGCCAGAGACCATTAGTAGTCGTCGCAGAGGAGACATAATGGATATTCCAGGTTGTCGGTTCCAGGCCCAAGGCCCATCAGCCCATCTCCTACACACGTGTCATCGGCTATAAAATAAAGATCACACCACAAGGTAACACACGTTGTTTTGAGCTTACTCACTAATTACCTGCTTATTCCTTTGCCATACCTGATACTTATTCTCACGCCGGAGTGTGGCAACGGAGAAAACCCTCCCCCTTTTCTCTCATGACGAGGCTAACGGTGTTTCTAGTTTTGCAGTGAGCTTGAAGCAGATCATTCCGACAAGCAAACGAGAGATAACCTTTTATGCAAAGACGTTGAACCGTAATCCAGATATCTCCAGATACCTTTTACACCAGTGTTTCTTCACATAAACATTTAGAAGTTTCTTAGCTAAATGGACACACAAACATATGTAGGAATAATATATGTTCTATAAATAAGTGAGAATGAGAGTAATAAAAAATGCCGGTGAAGAATAATGAAAAATTGAATGTATTAATAATTTTTTTATATAATTTGAAGATAATTTAATGTGAAGTTAACATCTTATTTTTATATATCATCGAAAATTTATAGAAATAAAATAAAATATTATTTGTTTAAAGTAAAACAAAGATTACGAACTTTTTATTGAACCTAAAAATATGGATAAGGTTTGCAAATATGCAAATCAAGTGACTAAAAATTGATGCTCAATAATAATTATAATAACTATAATTGGATGTTAATTTATTCATTCAACAAACTAATTAGCAACTTTAACTTATACTAATTAAAAAAAACTGTGTACACTAAGAATAACGCAATAGTCGTGAATCAAAACCCTTGCCAACATCTTTAGAATTTTTTTTTAAATTGAAAAAATGGATAAGAATAATCAATAATTATAAAAAATAAGTATTTAAAATAAGTAGGAGATAGATAAGTATGAGAGAGAGACGCGAAAACAAAAAGTAAATAGCTCCCATTCATGACAAGTGTCTTCATAGGTTTATTTTATTATATAGTATAGATTAATACAATAATCATTATTTTTATAAATCATTACACTCCCCTGATCTATAAAATATAATGTGAATCTTGTTATGCACTATCTATACTTCTATATTGTATTACGAGTAAACTTCCATTTTACTCCCTGTGGTTTGGTTGTTTTGACGGTTTTGTCACAATCCTTAAAAATAGTCATTTTACTCCTTGATATTTTGGTTTTCTCACCAGTTTGCTCCAAGTTCTTAACCCCATCCATATTGTATGTTAACTGAAAGGGTATTTTGGTAATTTAAAGTATAAAATAAGGTTTTTATGGTAATTTGTATTTAAATGGTAATTTATACTTAATTGTAAAGTGTTAATATATACATACTCCACATGATCGTCCAACTATCTCCCTTTTATAACCGGCCACCTCTCTCCATCTTCTAACTAGCGACCACCGCCATCCAGCCGCCACCGTCTGCCATCACCACCACCTGCTACCGTCACTTGCCAACACATCAGTCACCCCCTACCTGAATATCCTAAAACAACCCTAAAGTATAAACATCATCCACCACCGTCACTTGCCACCACATCAACCATAACAAAATCAAAAATCTGGATATGAACCAAAAAAAGGTGTGATTTAGTAAAAAAAAACCCCTAACTAAAACCCAGTTTCACCGTCTCTCTCTCTCCCATTCAAACCCACCGTCACTAACATCAGCAAGTCGCCGCCACCACCACCAACGCCACCAACATCACCTGCAAATTGAACCAAACCGCCACCATTACCTACCGATGATTGAAGCCCCAATCGCACCTGGCAAAAAACCCCATGGAATCAATTGAAAAATGATTCAATGTCACGATGTGAAATCCTTGTGCAGATCTGATGGTCTGATTTCAAATTTGATTTTTGGAAGAGATGTTGGATTGAGGAGGTCGTGCTGAGATGGTAGTGGGTGTTGACAGGCGGCGATGGAGGTGGTGGTTACCACCGAGAGAGAAAGAGAGAGAGAGAGAGAGCGTGTGTGTGTGTGTGTAAGGTGGGTGGGGTGATCGGCTGGTGAAGTTGTGGTGGTGGTGGGGGTTGGTATTGGTGATGGTCTGCTAAAAGTTCAATTTGGTGGAGAGAGAGGCTAGAGATACAGAGTGTAAATAATGAGTATGCATTTTATTTATATTGGATATCAATAAAAAAATGGATTAAAGGAATTAATAATGAATTTTAAAAAATCAATTTAAATACATATTTATAGAATTACCATAATACCCTTATCTTTAATAAACATTTTAGACAGAGTTAGGGGCAGGGAGTGAAATGGAAATAAGTTAAATAGATCAAGGAGTTAATGGATATTTTAAAGGATTGAGGCAAAACCATTAAAACTACCAAAACACAGGGAGCAAAACGGAAGTTTACTCTTGTGTTATAATACACGAGGGAGGGATATTTAAAGATACCTAAAAATAAAACTTTTTCCTTCTTAATTTATATACACATCTCTAAAATAAGAGTAAACTGGTCTTTTAAAAAAATAATTATATTTTAATCTCTCCACAATTATAGGTAATTATAGGTAATTAGCTACACTTTTTCCCTCCACAACAAACATATAATTCTTTTATGTATTTTTGTCATATATTATAAACTATTATGTTTTAAAAAATCCAAAAGTATCGTGACAACCTACTTATTTCTATTGACGTTTCAATAGTTGTTTTGGTCAGCTTGACTTGTGGATTAAAAAGTACAAGTAGATGATGCCTTAGTATGTAAGTGATTAAAGCCCAACGCACTTAGTCATTATCTAGAATGTTTAATAGTTACAGAGTGTGAAGTGATCAAATACCGCTAATTTAGGGGGTGTTTGGCTAAGCTTATTTAACTCAAAAAGAAATTTTTATGAAAATGACCTATTAACTTATAACTTTTTGAACTGGGTTTTTTTCAAAAAAATGTTTGGATTAGCTTATGTGACGAGAAAAGCCAATAAGTCAATAAGTTGTTTTTCTAAAGTGTTTGACTTAGCTTATTCATGTAAAATTACTAAAAGGGACAATGTTATAAGGAGCTTCAAAAAGGCACAATGTTCTTACTTAGGGCATTTTTGTAATTTTTTTATAAAAAGTTATAAGGAGCTTCAAAAAGCCACAATGTTCTAACTTTTTGAAACTGACTTTTCCTCTCTATATAAGAAGTCATTTTAAAAAAGTCGAATAAGTTTCCTAAACACTTTTTCTCCTTATTATCTTTTTTATAAAAGTCAATAAGTTATAAGGAGGTGTGGAAAAGCTTAGCCAAACACACCCATAATCTCTTATTTTTAACAAAGTTATAGATGTTTAAATTGTTATAGCTTTTTGATACGTTAATATATTTCTTTTTAAATTACATCATATATAAAAGAATATTTTATTCTCTTTAATTTGAGTGTAGTATTACTATAGTTTTTTAATTAAAAAATGATATGTTACGTGATTAACAGTGCCTAAAGGTAAGTAATAATTATATCGTTAACTGAAACCGAACCGAAATCAACCAAAAACTGATTTAGCGTAACCCGAATAAACCAAAAACGGTTATTGATTTTTTGTACTCTCATTTAACCAAAATTAACTGAACGGAACCATTCATATTTTCATGTATTTATAGCTTTTATACCTTCTATTCATGTATTTCATATTTATACTCTCATTTTATGTATTTATACATCCATTTCATTTACCTATACATCCATTTCACGTAGTTATATCTAAATTCCATGTATTTCTCATCAAAAGTTTTAGCCCATGTTTGGATTTGGCTATTAACCGAAATTAAATTAACCAAACAAAAAACCATCAATCTAACCGAATAAACCAAAGTGATTAACCGAAAAACCGATTGATTAATAAAATAGACTAACTGATGACTTTGGTTTTGGCTTCGGTCGACGATAATAGCCGAACTGACCGAACCATGCACAACACAATGAAATGGTTTACCTGATTACTTTGCTTTCGATGTGTATCTATCACAATGATGCTACACTAAATATTATATGAATAAGAAAACTATAAGAAAAAACTAGTACCCCAATGCGATGTGTCGACCCCGCTGTATCACGCGGACATCCTGCTAGTACTATATCATAATGCATGAGGAAGGGCATTTTAAGATACCTAAAAAACAAGAATACTTTTCCTCTTAATTTATAAATACACCCTTAAAATGAGGGTAAACGTTCTTTTAAAAAATAATTATATTTTAGCCCTCCATTTCATTACAATTAAATTCTAAGTTTTAACATGATGGGTAATTAGTTACACTTTTCTCCCTCCACAACAAACTTATACTTTTTTTACGTATTCTTGTCATATCTTATAAACTATAATGTTTTAAAAAAAATACAAAACTACTGTGATGATCTACTCATTTTTGTTGACATTTCGATAGTTGTCTTAGTCAGTATTGATGTGTGGATTAAAAGGTATAAGTAAATGATGCTTTAGCCTAAAAGTGATTAAAGCTCAACGTACTTAGTAATTATCCCAAAATGTTTAATAGCTACAGCATGTCAAGTGATTAAACCATCATTTTTAACAAAATTATAGATAACTAGCTCGTAGTTACTTTAACCCTATAAAAAACAAACCACCTGTCCCATGATTTTTAAAAGGTCATAACTTTTTGGTACGCTAATGTTTTTTTTAAATACACCATATGAAGAAGCACCGGTTGAACCTAGGGATATCCTAGGATATATTGGTCACAACCAGGGTGTTTCTACATAAATGGTTAACCTCTCATTTCGCCTTTGGGTGTGCAAGCTCGCTCCAAATGCCCTATAAAACTAGCAACGCCGTTAGTCTCGCCACGGGGAAAAAGGTGGTTTTCTCCGTGACCACACTCCGGCGTGAGAAAAAGTATTTTTTGGGTAAGGATAGATAAGAGATTTCAGATGTAAGCGAAAGCTTAAGTGTGTGTTAAGTGGTGTAGCAGGTATATGCCTTGGTAAGCGTGTTATTACCTGGAGATCCGATACTTATTTATAGCCGAGAGAAGGTACGTTTGGGAGAAATGCTGGTAGGCCTTGGGCCCAGCCCATACAGCCAGAAACATCTCTTTTGTCCCTCGGCAGCAAACATTAAATGCTCCCTGCAGGAGAATTAATGCTCTCTGTCAGGAGGTATGCTCTGTCAGGTGTTGAGTGGTGCCACGTGTAAAGTAGCCGTTTCTAGTGTCAGGCCTGCTGCCAGTTGAAATGGAGAAAGTGGAACAGTCACTGGCTGACAGTGGTTGGTGTATGGTCTGACACTTGCCCTATTGTCATGAGTGCTGTCACACGCAACCTGCCAGGTAACCTTTGGTCACAGTTCTACCATTCCGTACCCTGAGGCATGGTCAACATCTCTTAGTGCTTACCCCCTTCTGCGAGACTGTCAAGGTTTTCCCGCCAGTGGAGGGTGTCAGGGGTGTATTCCTTTGTCTTAAGACTATGAAGCGCTTCTCATGTGTGTCTTGTCCTTGCAAGGTTTTGGGATTCGCAGCTTAGAGGAATGTTGTTGTGCGCAGGGTCTAGTAGCCCGCGCGCATGAGTCTAACTTGCCGTTGTGGCGAGTACACAAGGCTCGTTGTGTGACTTATAGAAGTTGGTCTAATTAACCATTGCGCTGAGTGCGCAAGGCTCATTGTGTGACCTGGAAGTTGTCGGTCTAATTCACCATTACGCTGAGTGCGCAAGGCTCATTGTATAACCTTGAAGTTGCTGGTCTAATTCACGTTATGCTAAGTACGCAAGGCTCATTGTATGACCTCCCGGTTCTAAGGAAAGCACACCATTGCATGTTCCATGCAAGGTTATCCTTGTGAAATCTAGCCAAGGGTATGGTTGTTTGGGACCATACCTCCTCAAGTCCCCCTAGTCCAGTGCTGCTCCTGCGCACAAGTTGTAAAGTGAGATGAGTGCTGGACTAGAAAAGTTGTTGCATGCGCCGTTGGTGTTGTGGCGAAAAAATTTTCAAAGTGTTGGGAGGAAACATTTATGTGAAGGAAACGTTTTGTCTTCATTCTTGGAATTTGAAATCTCATTTTCTGACGTGTGCAAGTGGTTTGGTGGGAAAGAGTGGGATTTGAAAGGACGTCTAACATTTGTGGCGTGTACTCAGCCGCTTCGTCTGCCATTCATTTAATGAATGGGCAGAGAGCGTGTTTGCCACGCGCGCACATTAACCGTCACTCCCCACTAACTCGCCACGCGTCCTTCTGTGATTGGTCGTCACGACTACGTGTTGTACACGTTCTCCGAGTGCATTAAATGGGAGCACTATAAATAGATGTGCTCTGGTAGGGTTTCTTCATCGCTTCACAAATTCTTCAAAGTTTTTTCTTCTTCTTGCATGGTTGAGTTTGTCTGAATTTTTCAAAAAAAAATTCCAAAGTTCTCTTTTCTTTGATTCTTCTTTCTATGGCAGCCAGAGAGCTTGAGGCTGTCGTTGGTGGCGTTGTTCCTCCTCTGTCGGCTTGCAAGTTGAGCCGGCAGTTGTTTGATGACATTTTGTCCGGTCTCCGGTTCCCTTCTTCTTGGGATGCCCGGATGCCGGCAGAAGGTGAGACGGCCGCCGATACTCCGGCGGGTTACGTCACCTTGTTTGCTGATTTCTTTGGTGAGGGTAACTTTCGGTTGCCCGCAACCAAATTCTTTGTTGATCTTCTTCAGTAATACGGCTTCCACCTTTCCCAATTGAATCCGATGGGAATGGTGAGGATCCGTCACTCTGAGTTCCCCTACCGGTCGAGTGGGTCTATTCCCACTATCGACCGGTTTCGTATTTTTTATCAACTCCATTGCTCAATGGGGTTCTATTCTTTCCAACTCCGCGCGCAGGCGCGGAAGATTTTGCTCTCTCCCCCCAAGTCATTCCACGATTGGAAGGAAAAATTCTTTTTTGTCAAAGCCGGTGTGATACCGGTTCCGATGACGTTTCGGGGCCGGAAGAGATTCCGGTGGAGACCCTTTCTATACCAGTGCTTGACGCCTGGTATGGCGACTTGAAAGAGATCTCGGTGATCCAGTTGCCGGAGAGAGTGCTTATTGTTCCGGGCATGAGCCTGGTGTGGGGGCCTGAGCGCCGGTCCCGACCGGTGTACTTTGAGGGCGATCGCAGTAAGTATTCCTTATTCCCTTTTTCTTGATTGATTGAGAGTTGTACATTCACTTATGATGCGTGTGTTATACTTGCAGGAGCCCCGCTGTTCTTGGCCGCCTTGCAAAGGAAGGAAGGGCGGATGGAGAAAGTTCCGCTGCAGTCGGATGAGCCTGCTTGGTACACGTATGTCCTTGATAATTTTGCTTTAATCAAGGACGCGGATCTAGCGGCTCCTGCGCCACCAACTGGTGAGTTTATATTGTTTGTTTGCGCACCCTTGCAGGTGACTTTCTTGTTGTCTTGGTTTGCATGCAGGCACGCTGATGGATTTGGGCATTGGCCCAGATCACAAGAAAAAGAGGCGCGTAGGGTCCAGCGCGGTGGTGGGTAGGGAGGAAAATCAACCCGGTGTAGGCCCTCCCAAAGGTAAGTGCGTTATCACTGACAAGTGGAAAACTTATGTGGTCATCTCTGACTCATGGGAGGGTCTCGAACCTGTAGGTGTGAAGAGGGTTGCGCCGAAGCAGGCGGTTGCAGCAGCCGCCATATTAGTTAGCCCGGAGGAGCTTGAGGAGGCTCCAGAAGTGCCTCTAAAGTGAAAGAGGCGTCCGAAAGAGACCCTCTCCGTGCAACCCCCTAAGAAGGTTGCGCGGAGACATTTTGGGAAGCGGGCTAATCTGAGCTCACTAACCTCTATAGTATCCCTTTGTAAGTACTTTATACCCCTTGATATTTTCTTTCGTGTTTTCTGTTGTATGCTACTAACACTTATCAATGTGTGGTGGGGGATGAGCCAGTTTTGGTGGATTCCGGCCCAAGTGCTGGGGAAGCTGAGTCCCCAATGACCCAGACCGGTGGTCATGACGGGATGCTGCTGCTGAGGCAGAAGAACCGGTCAGCGTGAGGGAGGGGCCTCACGTGGAGGTGGAAGGTAGCGGTATCGATACTAATGTGGGTTCCCAGGTTTTGGAAACTCCAGGCGTTCCATTGATGCAACCACAACAGGATATTGAAGAACCTATGGTTGTTGGGGAGGAATCCCGGGTGGATCTTAGGGAACCCACCGTGGGAGTGGAAGAATTGGGGTTCTTTGATCAGGACCCCGACGTGGTGCTGGAAGAACCCGCTGTGGCGGAGGAAGCACGCGAGCAACAAGGTGGCACGGTTAATGCTCGTGAGGCGGGGCCGTCGGGAGCGGCGTCCGCCGAAGAGGTTCAGACTAGTGCTCTAGAAGGGCACGTGAAGGAACCGTTTCCTGGGGGCGGCGGAGGATCTGCCGCCCTTGGTTTGTCTCCCATCCGCCCGGATGAGACTCCGGGGGATTATTATTATTATTATAGGTCCTTCTCCTCTTCCCGTGCTGGAGAGATCCACACTCCTGTGTGGAAGTTGGAGAAAGGAGATGACTTTTCTCACTGATCGGCGTACCGTGAGTTTTTTAAGGGAGCCTTCCCCCCGGTGGAGGTTGAAGGTCCACCTGAGGATCAAGTTAAACCTGTTCCTTGTTCATGCAACACACATACGAGTGCGGAATCCAAGTGTGCATACAAACCAAAGCAAAGTAAGAACACGAGATAACCAAAGATTCACTATCTTGATTAATGGATGAGAATAAGTACAAACATATACAAACAATGCTCATACGACTCAAACAAACTGCCTATGCTCTTGTGTCTTCATCTTCACCAGAAATGCTAACTGAGAGATCCCACCAAAAGATCAGTTTGCTAGCTCGTTCTTTCAACTTCTGGACTCCTAGGCTAACCCTGACTGAGAGGTGCATGTCTGCTTATATAGTTTCCATGCTAGTCGTTCGTACGAGGCACGATACTAGACATATGGAACACATTATTACACATGAGGCACTGCTCCAAATATGCTTGTACGAGGCGACTGGTTCGTACGAAGCACTTACTTGCTCGTACGAACCAGGTAACACATATGTTACTATAGATTCGCTCGTACGAAACATGTGGCTCGTACGAGCAACACTTTGCTCGTACGAGGCATTCTGATTCGCACCGAATGCTTACTTTGGAGGACGTGTTGCATACATGACGTACACAAGACTCAACAGTATGCACACATGCAACTGTCTCACACAGACAAGCTAAAATGTTGTACGAAACCAAGATAGAAGGATATCTTGATTTGGTCGACGCGACCAAACTTATACAGACACTTAAGCAAAGACTGTACAATTACAAATGTAACTAAGAACAAGCGACAGACACAAAAGTGTATCAACAAACTCCCCCTTGGATGTTGCTTGGTCTTCGGTCTTTGGTCTTCATTCATTGGTCTTCTCACTAAAAAGGCTTGGAGTATCAACGAACTCCCCCTGAAGATCTGCTATCCACTGATAGAGCATCAGGTCTTCAAACATTTTTAGAAACATCAAATCGTTTCTTGTTTCTTCTTCTGACTTGTCAGTTCTTTTCATTGCTGGTTTTCGTTTATGTTCTTTTGTTCTATTATGTACTCAATAAATAGATATATAATTAGAACATAAATTTATCAGGGAATACACACGGAAAATTTATCATAACTTTTCCGTATGAATGTATTCCCTGAACGAAGAAATACCAAACCATACGAATAACACTTAATGTGTATGAAGGGCAACTCATTTGAGTAAACAAATGACCAAATCAAACAACTGACCAGGTTCATTTGTACGAGATACACACACTCATATGAATTCCTGTTTTTCAAACCCGAACTTCGCACATATCCACACAAATCACACAGTTATGTTTAGAAACAATGCTTTTGAACAGATTTTGGTTTTCTTTGATGGGTAACCTGTTGCAAGACATTACTTTATGAAGTTGCGATATCAAACAAATGGTTTTCTGGCGTATCTTGGTAGAAAACTTTTGAGTCTCAACTTTGGCTAATTTTAAAAGAACTTAATCTAACAACATAGTAAACTAAAGATAAAAACAATTACTAACACTAAAAATATATATCAAAACAATCTTTTTCAGAGTTTCAAGGTAAAGGAATCATAACCAGTTTTTTAATCTTTGTCAAAAACGATATTTGGTTTAAACTTTAAAATCAAACAGATAAGTATTCAACTATGATTATCGGTATTGTTGTCCACGTAAGCTCGACTTATCAGATGTAATCATGATTAGGAGATATGATCAGGGGATGATTTATACTTACTAGCCGGTGTTCAACCACTTCACGACACATTCCCGTATCAAGATATGCACGAGAGAAAATCTTACCGGTGAGTATACTGCTTTATCAGCTGTTTTGACGTACATATATGATGTGAGATACTTATTTTGATTAAAAACAAGTCCTATATGATTAAATCACTTATTGATGAGGAACTTTATTTTCATATGCATGCAGGGCACAGGAGTAAGTCCGTGAACAGGTTAGTACCATCGTACCGACAAAGAGACGAACTTAGCTCCCGCATAAGGCTGTGATATTTTATCACTTATTTTGGGGATATGATATTTTTATCACTTATTGATGGTCGTATGCAGTATTTATACGTATGTATGGTATCATGGAAGCTCTAGACTTGCGTCACCTATTAATTTTCGGGTAGAAGATTCAACCATGATACCCAGATGATAAGCAAGCATAAAGACCGTATATCTCAGAACCTCGGCACTCTATCAAACGAAATTTCGGTACCAAGACCATATGTCAATGAATGGTTCCCACCTGGCGTTCTGTCTGTTATGTTTATATCAACCTGTACATTCTAGTCTGATTGTGAGCCTACCGATACATCATAAGTAAAGCTACTTATCAATCATCTTTCTATGCTTTTGATCGTTTCTGACATATTTACCAGTGTATTTCATCATCTTCAACTTATCCAAGAAACTTATTTTTGATTTTTCTATTGTTTTTGAATTTTTGTAAATTTTCTCCCCTTTAAATATAGAAGGTAAATAAATAAAAGACATATTTTTGTATTTTCTTGAAAATTTCTCCCCTAAAATATAAAACGGAGAACTTTTTGTAGTTTTAGATTTTTAAAAAAAATATGTAGAAAAATGATTAGCCATGGTTGAGTTGCTCGGGTTTCACCTTGATGCTATTGACCAAAAGTAGATAATCAAAACGTGATTTATCAAAGGCTTTGGTAAAAAGGTCAGCTTGTTGGTGATCAGTGTGGATTTTAACAACATTGATAAGTTTCCTTTCATAACAATCTAGTATGAAATGATACTTAATCTCAATGTGTTTTGTTTTTTAGTGCTGTACAGGATTCCGGGTGATCTATAAAGCAGCTTCGTTATCAACAAAAATAGGAGTAGTTAGAAATTCAAAACCGTAGTCGCGCATCTGCTGTTGAATCCATAGAACCTGAGAGCAGCAACTAGAAGCCGAAATATACTCAGCTTCAGAGGTTAATGTAGCTACACAAGTCCGCTTCTTGCATTGCCATATGACAAGGCGATTTCCCAAGAACTGACATCCCGCTGTTGTTGACTTTGCATCGATTTTGCATCCACCATGATTAGAATCACTGAATGCTGTCAGATCAAAGTTATCATCCTTAGGGTACCATAGACCAGTGTCAGGGCGACCCTTCAAATAACGAAAGATCCTTTTCACAGCCATCAAATGAGAAACCTTCGGACTAGACTGATAGCGTGCCAGAAGACATGTTGGGTACATTATGTCGGGTCTTGAAGCAGTAAGATATATGAGAGATCTGATCATTGCATGATAGAGAGACGGTTCCACATGTTCACCCATTCCGTCTGGAGTAATCCCACAATTTTGAGCTAATGGAGTCCCCAAAGGCTTTGAGTCGTCCATCTGAAATCGCTTGAGAATATCCCCGACGTACTTGGTTTGATGGATAAAAATCCCTTCCTTTGATTGCTGAACCTGCAAACCTAAAAAGAAAGTCATTTCTCCCATAGCGCTCATCTCGAACTTCTCCTGCATAACCTATTCGAATTCTTTGCACATTCGTTTGTTGGTAGACCCAAAAATAATATCATCAACATAAACTTGCACTAGCAGCAAAACCTCGTTTCTTTCCTTGATGAAGAGAGTACAGTCGATCAAGCCTCGTTGAAAACCGTTCTTCAACAGATAGGTAGACAATGTTTCATACCAATCCCTTGGGGATTGATGAAGACCATATAACGCCTTGTTGAGAAGCCAAACCTTGTCAGAGTGGAGTGGATCTTCAAAACCTGGCGGTTGATCAACATATACTTCCTCTTCTACCACACCATGAAGAAATGCACTTTTCACATCCATTTGATAAACGGTGAACTTCTGGTAGGACGGATAAGCCAAAAAGATTCTTATGGCCTCAAGTCGTGCAACTGGTGCATAAACATCATTGTAATCAATGCCTTCGACCTGATTAAAACATTGAACAACCAATCGCGCTTTGTTTCTCACAACGACACCTCGGTCATCCTTCTTGCACTTGTAAACCCATCGTGTACCAATCTTCTTATAGCTGTCAGGCCGGTCAACCAATTTCCAGACGCCTAACTTCTGAAACTGCTGAAGTTCTTCCTATATGACTTCAACCCAAGAGTCTTCTTTCATTGCCTCCTTCCAAGATTTTGGTTCTACTTGGCACACATAGCAGGCAAAAGACCAATCGTTCAGACCACCAGATTCCCTAATTTCTGAATACAATCCAGCATTCTGGATGTTTCGAAGCTGATTACGAGTCTGCACACCACTCTGGACATCTCCAATAATATTCTGTTGAGGATGGGTATTATGAACGAGTCTCTGGAACATCAGGAACTCGAGAGTTGATACCCAAATTGTTGATATTCAGATCAACAGTTAAATCGAGAGCTGGATTTGATGAGGATGTAGATGCATGACCTTCAATTGTCCCTTGAAGTTGTATATTTGACGTTACATCATAAATTCCAGGAACTGCACCAGAGGTTGCTTCATTTGCATCATGAAACTCCATCTTCTGATGAAACATAATAATCCGCAGCATCTTCGAATTCCTCATTTTGAACAAGATTGTTAACCGAAGTCGACACTTGAGGATTCACCATAATTGGCCGGACTAGTGACGAGTCAACCGCTGTATCACTTTCCAGTAACATCTGAGCAGCAGCTGATGTATCATCAGAAGTTGGCAGATTAAAGGAGTCGAACAGCCCATCGTAGTTGAACATCCAAGGAGGACCCGGAGCTCTAACTGATTCTGTATATCTTTGAACCTTGACATCACCCCATTCTTCAATCTTCTTCGAAGAAAAATTCCACACCCTGAAATTTGGAGCAGCATATCCAAAAAAGAAACCTTCGATAGCCTTCGGACCAAACTTTCCATGTGGATCAATCATAGTGCATGGAGCTCCAAAAGGTTCTAAGAAAGAAATATCCGGTTTCCTTTTATGTAGCAACTCAAAGCATGTCTTCCCATGTCTCTTCACCGTTAGAACTCTATTCATCGTGTAACATGTAGTAGCAATAGGACCTCCCCAAAATTGAACGGGAAGTTCTGATTCTACTAACATAGTTCTTGCTATATCAATTAGAGTTCTATTCTTCCTCTCAACGACACCATTTTGTTGTGGAGTGTAGCGAGAACTGTACTCATGCAGAATACCCTTTGAGGAACAGTAATCATCCATAACTTGATTCTTGAATTTGGTGCCATTGTCGCTTCTGATTCTCCTCACTTTTAGATTGTACAAATTTTCTAACAGTGTCAGGAGATTCTTGAGGATATTAGGAACTTCACTCTTGTGTGCCAACATGTTTACCCATGAAAATCTGGAATAGTCATCAGTAACTACCAAACAATAAGAATCACCAAAGGTTGTCTTGTGTTTCATAGGTCCAAGAGGTCCATATGAAGACATTCCAATGGCATATTCACATTGTTGATCTTCTTCACGGGATGGGATTTTCTTGCTTGCTTTCCCTTCTGGCATGATACACAGACGTCTTGAAGATGAAAATTCTTGACTGGTACACCATTCACAAGATTATTCTTCACCAAATAGTTCGTTTTTATCAGGTGAATGTGTCCCATTCGTTTGTGCCAAGAGATTGATTCCTTCTCGGTGGCTTAGGAGACAAAACATGTGACTGGCGCATATGTTGTAATAGCTTGGCTCATATCAAGAATATACAAGTCGTTAATTCTTGGAGCCGACAGGAGAATCCATTCCTTAGGGATCTTGAATTCAGGTTTCAGCATAACATCCGGCATCATCAAAATGTACCGTGAACTTCTTGCGCAGATTTGAGAAACGCTAAGAAGATTGTGATCAATTTGCCGCACATAATTAATCTTGTCGAAGCTTACAACACCATTGGAGACCATTCCTTCTCCAGTGATGTATCCACCTTTATCTCCAGCAAAGGCAACATAACCACCCCTAATGCTTTTCACATCATACAGGAGCCGCAAGTCGCCTATCATGTGCCTTGATGCTCCACTGTCACACCCTGCACATTTCACAAACAAGATTAGTTTGAGATGGGGACCCAAGTCTTAGTAGTCTTGGGTCGTCCCTTATCATCAAGAAATGTGATCTCTATTTCTTGATGATTGTCAAACTCAGTTCCTCCTCTTGAACCACGACCGGTCTTATGTTACCAAGATCGTTGAATATTACCAGATTGACTATTATTTACAGTTTTAACAGTTTCTGGTTTTATCAAATTTGAAGATCTTGAATTCTTTTCTGAAGAATCTGGTTTTAAAGCTTTTTCAATTGCTTTTACTTGTTTACGTTTTTGTTTCTCCTTTTGATCTTTAATAATTCGTTTATCTTGTGTTGGAGAAACAGATCTACGTTGGCAAGTTGGTTCATGAGGGGTTCTTTCCACAAACCTTGATTTGGCTAGATTTTTACAATCTTTTATAATGTGGCCAAATTCTCCACATTTGAAACATGTTCTCCTTTCAATAAACCTAGGATATCGTGTTTCTTGGCTTGATGTTGAACTTGTGGGTCTTGAGGTATTGGGCTCATTTTCATTACATCCATCCGTGTGTTGGGTGTAATTGTTTTGACTATTTTTTTTCAAAATCTTAACTGTCTTTACAAAATTTATATTAGATTTTCCTTGAAAAGTTTCGACTTTATCGGTACCCTTGGAACTCACAAATTTAACATTCTTAAGCTTCTTCTTGTAACGAGAGCCTTTTGCTTCAACCTTTGGTTGTGAAACGTTAGGCTTTTCAACTCGCTTCCATTGCTTTTCTGTTGAAGCGGATAATGGCTGTGATTTGGTTGGCTTTTTCTTCTCTAAAACTTTGGTTGTAGATTTTTCAAACACCTGATCTATAGAGATTGGATTTACGTTTTTAATTGGAAAATCTTTGTTCGAATAGATTTTCTTATCTCCAACCAACGTATATAACACATTATCTGCTTCATCTGTTGACACTTCTGTCTTGACAGATTTCTTAGGAACGGTCTCTTGGATCTAAACAGATTGAGTACTAGGAGTAGCAGAAAGTTCTACTCTTCCTTTCATCAAGAGGCTGATCCTGATCATCTTTTCTTGATTCATCATCTGATGTATCATTTTCCTCTTCATTAGATGGATTTTGAACAACATTAGACGATGAATTTTCTGGCTTGCTTGGTTCTTGAGAGGAATTGTCTAGTTTGAACCCTAATCCTGCTACAAATTCTTCAGGATTCAGAGGTACTGAGGGTTCAAAACAAGGCATCTCCTCTTCATCAGGCATTTTGGTATAGTTGTGTTTTATTGGGGTGGACACGACTTATACCCTATGCATTGAACATCTCCCTTTAGTTTTCAAACATCAATGATATGATCAAGCACATAACGGGAGTTAAAGTAACTTTCCAATTTGAGCTTGATCGAATCATATTCGCATTTGGCGATGGCTAACTCTTTCTTAGTTTCTTCCAGGAGATTAATATAGTTGTTAATTCCTGTCTGTTTATTCAAAACTGTTTTTGTCAATTCAGAAACGCTTTTCTTAAGGGTTTCTATTACAGATTTGAATTCTTTTTCATTTCGGGTTAGCGCCAAATTCGCCTCTTTGCACTTTGATAGTTCAACAACTAAATTTTGATTATTACTGTTGACTGTTTCATACCTTATTTTCAATTCAACACAGTCATTGCAAACTGTAGGAGGATCAGAATTTACCTGACTTGTAGAACCTGCAACATTTGCCATAAAGGCAGTGTGATGAGGAAATGCTGCATCATCTGTAAAGAGTGTCTCTGTCTCCTTCACTGCAGCTTCTTCTTTCATCATCATACCCACCTTTTCACACTTCATCATCTGAGCTTTACTCAGCAACTTACTAACCTCAGCATCACTCTCGATCTGATATCAGAATCAGATCCATAACCACCTGAACTTGAACACTCTTCATCAGAACTACCAGCATACGCAGAAGTATCATCATTATCTGGAGTATTAAGGTTGTGAACATGCTTGATTTGATCGACGATCTTCGCATAGCATGCAGTTCTTCCGTTGTTCTCAGTTCCCAACTGAGCTGACCAATCGCATCCTTCATCAGATTGAACTACCGAAGCTCTATGTGTGTTTGAAGGTCCTGATTGATTGGTACTGTTAGAGTTGCCAACAGCTACCATTTTCTCTCATTCTTGAACTGAGCTGTGTTGGGTGGTTGAGACTGATTTCGAAAGGGGTTGTATTTCCTTCCTTGCTGGGTCTTGTGCTTTCCCGTTTGAAGTGATATCTTTCTCCGCAGTTAAAGCAAGTTACGGCAGTTTTGTCAAAGCCGTATTTTGTCTCTTTCTTGCTTTCCAAACTGGTTCTCCCTGTTCTCCGCATGTAATCCTTTGCTCTTCTTACAGCGCTTGCAAATACCCACTTAATGTCCATCAGCTCCATCTCATCTCGGTCAATTTGTTGGTATTCTTCGTTTGTCAAATTGATATTTCCTATTTGACCTGCAACTAAACCACAATAAGCACTGACCATTGTCTTGAGGTGTTCCATATGTTCCTGTGCAACTTCTACGCTGACTTTGGAGAGATGTGATGTGTCAAGCTTGACAGTGTTGGGATTTGCAGTTTGACAGTTGTTTCCATAGAAAGCTTGTTGAGGAGCTTGCTATGGAGCTTGATGTGCTAAATCTCTTGGTTGTGGAAGGAAGGCTTTCGAATCAAATGCTTGTCAATAGGCTTCAGTACTTGAGCCCGCAGACTGACTTGATTGAACAGGTTGTGGTAGGAAGGGGTTCACGTTTGACACAAATGCGGTCTGCAGCTTCGGTTGCTGGCTTGAGCTTGTACCTGCATTAATACCTCCAAAGTACATCTCAGGGTTTTGTGGAACAGTGACTCGTTGTGCCTTCCGGAGTTCTTCTTCATTCTTGTTCTCCAGTTTCTGCACAAATTCATAAATACTAATTGAGTCCAAAACACCAGTATGTTTTAATAAGTCAATAAATTGACCTCGCATCACAATTTCTTGTGGTGCTGCTAACACTTTGTGAGAGTACATCTCGCTGAGCAGATCATATAACCGTGTGGTCATATCATTCAACGTTTCATTTTCCATAAACATGAAACCTTCAAACTCCTTCTTGAGCAGATCATGCTGAATTTTCCTGGTAGCAGCATTACCCTCTCCTCTTGCTTCCAAAATATCCCACAGATTTTTTCGTGGTTGTACAGTACACAAACTAATGATAAATGTCTTTATGAAGAGCTTGTGTGAGGATAGCCAACGCCTTCTTCTCTAGATCATATACCTTCTTGTCACTCTCGTCTAGATTGGCTAAGGAGGTTGGATTTGATCCGGCTTCTTCAAGTGATTCTTTATACGGTGTAGTAAAACACGTCCACAATTCTGTGTTCTGTCCAAGAACATACGTATGAAAACGACTTTTCCATGAAGGATAATCGTTCATGTGGTTTAGCTTCGGCGGACGGTTATTACTCCCAGTTTCACTTTCGCTCATTAACAGAGTTTGGATGCTTTGATTCTGATTCGCAACACACGCCCACTGATTTACAGAGATCATAGCTGTATGTTGAGGCATCAAAGACTTAACCCATGATGTTGCGAAGCTTTGCGAAGACTCCTGATTTGAGTTTGAACTACTCCAATCCCATGGGTTAGAACTCATTATATTTTCTTGATTTATGAAAAATTTAAAGGTTTAAAGTTTGAAAATAACAATTCCCTTTTAAAAAATCACAATTTAAAAATATTATAAATTCTGAAAAGCACAAAGCTTGAAAAACTGAAACACAAAAAACAAACAGTAACGAAGGTTATTCGTACGAACCAATGTTCGTGCGGATAACAGCTCTTTCGTACGAGCAACACTATGCTTTGTACGAGCAAGTCCTTCGTGCGAAACAAGATTGTTTCATGCGGATGAATGGTCCTTCGTACGAGCAACCTATCCCTCGTACGAACCAAATATTCGCACAGACTATTTTGTCAGTGTTTCTCAGAGGATTCTTTGAAGAGTTGGTTTGGTGAAAAATTTCCTTTCTTGAATAGATCTGCTTTTCGAAAATACCTTGTTGTCTTGCCCAATTTTAGTTAAAACACAAAAATTCTTTCAGTCTTAACAGTTACAACAGTCCAAGTCCAAGTCTAACAAAGTCAGAAAGATTTGTTAACCCTACCAAACTAATCTGTTTGAAATTTTCTGCAGAATTTCTTCTTCAAATGTGTTCTTCAGAAAAAAAATTTACCATAAAATTTTTTGCATGCAACAGATTTTAACCAAGTTTCGAGTTAGATATTTATTCAAAACTTAAGTTTTCTGCTGGAGATTTAAGAACACTTCAGAAATCTTCAAACTAGCTCAGACATAACTAAGCTTGGTTTTGAACAAGGAAAGAGACAAAGCTCTGATACCACTTGAAGGTCCACCTGAGGATCAAGTTAAACCTATTCCTTGTTCATGCAACACACACATGGGTGCAGAATCCAAGTGTGAATGCAAACCAAAGCAATGTAAGAACACGCGATAACCAAAGATTCACTATCTTGATTAATGGATGAGAATAAGTACAAACATATACAAACAATGCTCATACGACTCAAACAAACTGCCTAGCTCTTGTGTCTTCGTCTTCACTAGAAATTCTAACTGAGAGATCCCACCAAAAGATCAGTTTGCTAGCTCGTTCTTTCAACTTCTGGACTCCAAGGCTAACCCTGACTGAGAGGTACATGTCTGCTTATATAGTTTCCATGCTAGTCGTTCGTACGAGGCACGATACTAGACATATGGAACACATTATTACACACGAGGCACTGCTCCAAATATGCTTGTACGAGGCGACTGGTTCGTACGAAGCACTTACTTGCGCGTACGAACCAGGTAACACATATGTTACTATAGATTCGCTCATACGAAACATGTGGCTCGTACGAGCAACACATTGCTCGTACGGGGCATTCTGATTCGCACCGAATGCTTACTTTGGAGGACGTGTTGCATACATGACGTACACAAGACTCAACAGTATGCACACATGCAACAGTCTCACACAGACAAGCTAAAATGTCATACGAAACCAAGATAGAAGGATATCTTGATTTGGTCGACGCGACCAAACTTATACAGACACTTGAGTAAAGACTGTACAATTACAAATGTAACTAAGAACAAGCGATAGACACAAAAGTGTATCAACAAACTCCCCCTTGGATGTTGCTTGGTCTTCGGTCTTTGGTCTTCATTCATTGGTCTTCTCACTAAAAAGGCTTGGAGTATCAACAAACTCCCCCTGAAGATCTGCTATCCACTGATAGAGCATCAGGTCTTCAAACTTTTTTAGAAACATCAAATGGTTTCTTGTTTCTTCTTCTGACTTGTCAGTTCTTTTCATTGCTGGTTTTCGTTTAAGTTCTTTTGTTCTATTATGTACTCAATAAATAGATATATAATTAGAACATAAATTTATCAGGGAATACACACGGAAAATTTATCATAACTTTTCCGTATGAATGTATTCCCTGAACGAAGAAATTAGAAGACTCCGAGAACTCCTGTGCCATCTCTGAGTCGTTGGTGGAATCACTCACCAACAATATGTTGTGGCTCCAACAGCATGGAATTGGTCATGTAAGTGTTTGCACTTGTGTTTTATTATAAACCTTATCAAATTGCTCTGATTTTTCCTTTGAATTCGCAGGTTGCCAATTCCATTGTGAATTCTATGGAGTTGGATGGTGCAGTGGCTAAGCTGGTGGTCGTTGCGCGCCATGATAGGCATGCGCAAGGCTATGCGGAGTGTGCGCAACAAGTTGCCCATGCCTTGGACACTCAGTGGGACTCTAGCCATGCCTCCACTCACGGAACTAATACTGGAGTTGTCTTCGAGAAGGCGCAGCAGGGGTATAATCGCCTTGTAATTCCTGCTTTGGAGTTGGCGAGTGAGGCTCTTACCCACGATGACTTTGTTGACCGCTTGAAGGATATTTTCCCAGTAGATGCTGAAGTCGCTGCTAAAGACGAAGACTAGTGTAGGATCCATAGTGTAATATCTTTGTAGGATCATTGCTCGTCCCGCGCGTGACGCAGTTATGTACATACTCTTTTTTTATCTTTTTAATGAAGTGTTTCTTTTCTGTTACAATATTTGCGTGGGTTGAAACGACTTTGTGCGAGTATAGCAAATAAAACTGGTAATGAACTCGCGCCTGGATATCACTTTTTGTGCACATTGCTTAGGTAGTGACTTATATTTTACGAGTCATTGTGCACCAAGTTGTTTTTGCGTATACTCAAAGTGTTTCCGCGCATTTGTAGCGAAACATTAAGATAAAAAGAAAAGTGAAGTAAGTCATATCTTTATTACATGATGGGCGCAAAGGCCGCATTTCCAGATAGACAAAAGGCTAGGTACTTAGGAATTTACATGTAACATCGCCTTAGTTGTTGCGCATTCCATGTCCTGGGAATGCTTGTTCCGTCTAAGCGCTTAAGGGTATACGCGCCTTTTCCCAGGACTTCATGAATGACATAAGGATCTTCCCACCTGGGTGCCAGTTTTCCAGGACGTTCGGCATTAGATGCCTCATTGTCGTGTAGAACAAAATCTCTGGGTAAGAAGGTGCATATGCGGACTCACGCGCTGTAGTATTTCTCTAGCTTGGACTTGTATTTTGCAGCATTTTCACGCCTTTCTTCTAGCAAGTCCAAATCTAGCATGTGCTCCTCCCCTGTTGTTTTGTTTTTGCTCAGCCAACATGCGCGGTGATAGGAGGCCTATTTTTGCAGAAATCACTGCCTCCGTCCCATATACAAGGCTAAAAGGAGTTTCGCCCGTGCTGGTTTTAGGCATGGTTCGATGAGCCCATAAGATGCTTGGCAACTCATCTACCCACCCTCTGTGCGCTGTTCCCAACCTTGTCTTGATTCCTTCGACGATGCTTTTGTTGATCCTTTCCATTTAGCCATTTCTTGGTGCGCGACCGAAGTGAAAACGTGTTCGATATACATCTCTTGCATCCATTGCTGTAGTTCGGCTGCGAAATTGGGGCCATTATCGCTGATTATGCGTAGGGGTAACCAGAAACGGCATATGATATGCTCCCAAATGAACTTTCGCACTACAGTTGCTGTGGTGGATGCGAGAGGTTTGGCCTCTACCCATTTGGTGAAATAATCGACTGCAACGATTATGAATTTCACCGTTCCTGGGGCATCTGGGAATGGTCCCACCATATCGATTGCCCATTATTGAAAAGGCCATGCTGCTGTTACCGGAATCAAGGTATTTTTGGGGCGCAGTGTTTTTGGAGCATGGCGCTGGCACGACGCGCATTTTCGTAATGTTTCAACTACATCCATGTGCATGCCAAGCCAATAATATCCGGCATTCATGATCTTTGCAACGACCATGCACGGTCCGGTGTGAATTCCGCATAACCCTTCGTGTATTTCGCGGATCAAATACTTGGCGTCTTGCGTGTCAACGCAGCGGAGGAGAGGTCCATGGTATGACTTCCGGTATAAGATACCATCTGCCATTTCATAGTTGAGTGCCTTGTTCTGGACCTTCCTAGCTTCTACTTTGTTTTCAGGAAGGCTTCCATGTTGCAAGAACATGATGATGGGAGACATCCAGGATGGACTTCCCATTTCTATGATGTTGACTTGTCGCAAAGGAACAGAAGGGTGTTTTAGTACCTCAATGCGCACTTCGCGCGCAAGGTGTTTTAAGCTTGTAGCGGCGAGCTTGCTGAGGGCATCCGCAGTTTGTTCTCGCTTCGGTTAACGTGGGTTATCTTGAAATGTTGGAATTTGGTTAATAAGGTTTGGGCCTATTCTAGATATAAGGCCATTACGTTGCCCTTTGCATCGTACAGGCCGTTGACCTGTCCGGCGACTAGGAGTGAGTCGACATGGGCTTCCAAATTTTGCGCACCCATCTTGATTGATAACCGAAGTCCTGCCAGGAATGCTTCACACTCAGCTTCATTATTTGTGCTTTTAAAATCCAATCTGATGGCATATGTGAACTCTTGGTCGTCGGGGCTTATGAGGCGAAGACCTGCCCCTGCGCCATCATCGGTGGATGCGCCATCGGTGTGAAGTATCCATGCACGGATGTCCGTAGCCGGTGTGGGATTTTGTACTTCTTCGCACTCCTGCGCCTTATTTTGCAGGACTTCCATGATAAAATCCGCCAATATCTGGCCCTTTATTGCCGGTCTTGGCTTATACACAACATTGTATCCGCCGAGTTCGATCTCCCATTTTGCTAGGCGACCGGAGATATCCGGTTTGACAAAATTTGGCCTAGATGGTAGTTCGAGAGAACTGTTATCTCGTGGCTTGAAAAGTATCGGCGCAACCGCCAGGATGCATGGACTAAAGCTAGAGCTAGCTTTTCCATCATTGGATATCGGGTCTCTGTGTCATGAGCATTTTGCTGACGTACTAGATCGGAGTTTGAACTCCTGCGCGTTCTACTAGCAGTACTACTCCCAGAGCGACATCTGATGCGGGAAGATAAAGTAACAATGGCTCCTTCTTTTGTGGCGCGGTGAGTGTTGGTAGCTGAATCAAACATTCCTTCATTTCGGTTAAGGCCTTCTCCGCGTCTGGAGTCCACTAAAACTTGTTCTTCTTCACATAATTCCGGAGAGTGCTGATGAATGCGAAGGATTTCATCGCGTGGTTGGCCAAGAACCTGTTCAACGCAGCCAGCCGTCCTGCCAACTGTTGCATTTCTTTTATAGTTGAGGGTGATGGCATACGCTGAATCGCTTCCACTTTATCCGGGTTGACTTTAAAGCCATCGCGCATGACGATGAATCCCAAAAATTTGCCTTCCTCCATTCCAAAAGAGCACTTATTGGGGTTCAGCTTCAAGTTTGCTTTGCGCAGGGAGGCAAACGTTCTCTGGATGTTTGCCAACATCTTCTCCGCATCCGAGCTCATGATGACTAGGTCATCAATGTATACTTCCACAGTTTCACCAATGTCATCCCCAAAGACATGGTCCATTAAGCGTTGATAGGTGGCTCCCGCACAGTCCGAAAGGCATTTTTGTGTAGCAATAGATGTCCTTGTCCATTCAGAAAGCGGTCTTGTCTTCGTCTTCTTTCTTCATGTGGATCTGGTGGTAGCCCTTGTAGCAGTCAAGGAAACATTTCCACCTGAATGAAGCAAGAGAATCCACCTTTTTGTCGATTTCTAGCAAAGCGTAGCAGTCCTTGGGAAATGCCTTGTTGAGATCTTTGAAATCGACGCACATGCGCCAACTGCAGTTGGACTTTTGGACCATGACTGGGTTGGCTACCCATGTCTGATAATGCACCTCTCGGATGATCCCTGCCTGGAGAAGTTCCACGACTTGCTCGTTCAAAGCGCGGGTCTTTTCGGGCCTGAAGCTGCGCTTCTTTTGAACGATAGGTTATACCGAAGGGAAAGTGTGTAGTGCATGCTCAGCTATTCCCTTGGCACCCCTGTCATGTCCGCCGGTGACCATTAAAAAATGTCGGAGTTTCGGAACAACAGTTGTTTCAACCGCGCCCTGATTTTCAGGTTCATGGCGGGTCCCAGTAGCACGGTTTGTTCCGGGTACTATTTGTTGAGTACCCACTTCTCTGGCTCACCGTCGGGAGATGGCTTGGGTTGCTTTATTGATGGCTCCTCGTCCACCGACATTATTTCCTTCCTTGAATACATGATAGCCACTCCGGTTTCCGTAGGGAACCCGCAAGTGGCGTGAGGGATGGAAGTAATCATGCTGAAGTCCCGCTAGGCGCACCGCCCTAATAATACGTCATGGCGCAAGGTTGCGGGCATGACCATGAAATTGACTTGGACGGTGCGAGTGTGGCGCCCATCGGAGAGAGTAACCGGAAAAGATATCTGTCCCAAAGGAAAAACAGCCTTATTGCAGAAACCGGTGAGTGGAAAATCCACTGGTTCCAGGCGTGCTTTGTCCTCCAGGTCAAGTTGCTGGAAGCACTGTTCATATATAACATCCATAGAGCTCCCAGGGTCTATGAACATGTAGTCGGTCTGGTAGTGACCGAAGATACTAGTTATTACTACCGGTCTGTCTTCTTGTGGACCCCCGGGAATGACGGGGAAGATGACCTGCTGCTCATGCCAGTGAGACGTGAAGCTCTTCCGGTGGTTGCGCTTGCGCAAAGGACCACCTTGGATCATAAGGACAACCTTCATTTTTTTGTTACTCGGGCCCTCGCCGCCGCGAGTAATATGGCGCACCTCCTTGCGCACGTTTTGTAATAAGTGGGTAAGCTTCCCACTCTTGAGTGCCTTCTCAATCTCCATGCACAGGGAGATGCAATTGTCGGTTGTGTGCCCCTTGTCTTTATGATAATCACAGAAGAGGTTGGGGTCTTGACCCTTCTTGTTGCGCATCGGCGGTGGCTGTTTGAATTGATGGTCTTCTGTGCTGAGGATCCCTGCCGGTGTCTTCGTCAGTGGAGTCCACTAACGATCACGATTATCTTGTTTTATTGCTTGCTGGGTGGCGAGCTTATTAATGGTCGTGCGAGCGTCGATCAGTGTATGGGGAGGGTGCTGGTTGTGGTCTCTCCACCCTTTATTCTTTTTCCCAAAACTCCTGCTCAAGTCTTGGGGACGATGATGAGGTAGAGGAGGTCTGTTATTGTTAAGGTTGCGCTCTGTTTGCGCATAGACCTTTGCCGCCGCCATAAGTTTCTCCCAGCTCTTGGGGAGACCTGTAATCCCTGACAAGACTTTGATCATCTCATCACAGCGCACGGTGTATTTGAACTATGCACGAATCAGGTCTTCGTGCACATCTCCGATCTCTAGCACCTCCTTGTAGTAGCGGGTGAGAAATCCTCGAGGCTTTCATCATCCTTGCACCAGATATTCATCACGTTAAAGGAGTCTCTGACATAACGCCTTTGCTGGCTGAAGTGCGCCAGGAACTTGTACTTCAGATCGTTCCAGGACGCAAGTTTGCATGTAGGCAAGTTGTCGAACCACAGGCGTGTCGCACCTGTGAGGGTTTGAACAAACAAGTGACACCACATCGGTAGTGTCCATCCTCCGATCAGCCCTGCGCCGGTGAAAAGACGCAGGTGGTCATCCGGTTCGGTCAACCCGTTGTATTTGCCGACGTTGGAGGGCAGCTATGCACGCTCCAAAGGTACGAGAGCTATCTCCTTGATGAATTTGGAGTGTTCGGCTGCGTCCGTCGGTCTGTAAATCAAGTTGTAATCATGCTCGGCCTCTGGGTTGTAACCGTCGCGTCGAGCGGATCTGTATGCCGCATGATTTTTTGTATTCGGTGAAAGACGCTGGCGCTATTGCCTTCACCGTAAGTTTTGTCTCCCTCACGCTGGGTGTACCGCTCCCCTTGAGGTTGCAGGCCCAGTCGTGAGTGAACAGATGCTCGTCTGAGAGAGCGAGATTCCGGCTTAGGCGGAGGCTGTGTGTATTCTGTCTCCTGTGGGTGGAGACTATATGGTTCGCTTGCCCCAGCTAGTGAGTCATAACTCAAAATCCTAGGCGAAGCGTGTATTTGAACAGCGGGTTGCACTGGGGCAGCAGGGGTGTTCGTTTGCGCACAGAGTTGCGCATAGACGGCATTTAGGGCCATCTGAGACTTTATGAACCATGACACCGGTGTCTCACCCAAGGGTAAGACCGACGTGATTGGAACAAAGGGAGTCCCTAAATGGGCTCCGAGGGTGACCAGGATGTTTATTCGGCCAGAGCTGTGTTGGTCACCGGTATCCTTGGAGGAATCTTCCCTCACTTGCCCGTCGACACGAGAGGTTTGAACCAGGTTCTTGCCTTCGCGTCGAGAGCCTCGCGGGGTTGGGAAATTGGCCATCAGGGAATGAGGCTTAGAAAAGGTGAAAATGGGAGGTTGGAAACTGGAAATAGTGAGAAAATAGCGGATGGCGCCAATGAAGAAGCGTCGGTTGAACCTAGGGATAACTAGGATATATTGGTCACAACTAGGGTGTTTCTACATAAATGGTTAACCTCTCACTTCGCCTTTGGGTGTGCAAGCTCGCTCCAGATGGCTTGCAAAACTAGCAACGCCGTTAGTCTCGCCACGGGGAAAAGGGTGGTTTTCTCCGTGACCACACTCCGGCGTGAGAATAAGTATTTTTTGGGTAAGGATAGATAAGAGATTTCAGATGTAAGCGAAAGCTTAAGTGTGTGTTAAGTGGTGTAGCAGGTATATGCCTTGGTAAGCGTGTTATTAACTGGAGATCCGATACTTATTTATAGCCGAGAGAAGGTACATTTGGGAGAAATGCTAGTGGGCCTTGGGCCCGGCCCATATAGCCAGAAACATCTCTCTTGTCCCTCGGCGGCAAACATTAAATGCTCCCTGTAGGAGAATTGATGCTCTCTTTCGTGAGGTATGCTCTGTCGGGTGTTGAGTGGTGCCACGTGTAAAGTAGTCGTTTCTGTGTCAGGCCTGCTGCCAGCCGAAATGGAGAAAGTGGAACAGTCACTGGCTGACAGTGGTTGGTGTATGGTCTGACACTTGCCCTATTGTCATGAGTGCTGTCACAAGCAACCTGCCAGGTAACCTTTGGTCACAGTTCTGCCATTCCGTACCCTGAGGCATGGTCAACATCTCTTACTGCTTACCCCCTTCTGCGAGGCTGTCAAGGTTTTTCTCGCCAACGTAGGGTGTCAGGGGTGTATTCCTTTGTCTTAAGACTATGAAGCGCTTCTTATGTGTGTCTTGTCCTTGCAAGGTTTTAGGATTCGCAGCTTAGAGGAATGTTGTTGTGCGCAGGGTCTAGTAGCCTGGGCGCATGAGTCTAACTTGCCGTTGTGGCAGTACACAAGGCTCGTTGTGTGACTTATAGAATCTGGTCTAATTCACCGTTGTGCTAAGTGCGCAAGGCTCATTGTGTGACATGGAAGTTGTTGGTCTATGTAACACCTCGTAAAATCATGTCCAATAGTATAGTGACACGTGTTGTATTTAAAATTTAGTCTATTAAAGACTAATAAGGACTGATATGTCAACATGCTCAAACTGAGCCTCTGAGTGGCTGTCTGATGTAAACATGCATAAACAACAAGCCTCTGAACGACTTATATGTCAACATGCTTAAATCATTAGCCTCTGAACGACTTATATGTCAACATGCTTAAATCATTAGCCTCTGAGTGACTGATATGTCAATATGCTAAAAACTTGGGTGACATCGGAGTCAACATGCTTATAGTGGGCCTCTGAGTGATCCTTTACGAGGTCCTAACTCTCATACGTGCCATTTGTTGGACGTGAGGGTTCAATTCTGTAAATATGTGAAAGTTGGATGATGGAGGGATTAAAAGTGTTAACATATTAATTTATACCTCTGAGTGACCTTTTAACGAACCAAGAGCTCGACAATGTCCGGGCATAATCCCGGGTATGCCAAATATTGGCTACGAAGAGCTAAATAAGCTAAAAAGGTGTTTTAGAAGGTTAAAAAGGGGTTTAATAAGTTGAGGGCTAGATGTGGCAAATTTTGAAAACTGACATGGGGCGCTCGCGGGGCGCGTGAGGCAAGGCCTTGGCCTCTCGCGTGTTGGACGTGAGGGTTCAATTCTGTAAATATGTGAAAGTGGGATGATGGAGGGATTAAAAGTGTTAACATATTAATTTATACCCCTGAGTGACCTTTTAACGAACCGAGAGCTCGACAATGTCCGGGCATAATCCCGGGTATGCCAAATATTGGCTACAGGAGGCTAAATATGCTAAAAAGGTGTTTTAGAAGGTTAAAAAGGGGTTTAATAAGTTGAGGGGCTAGATGTGGCAAATTTTGAAAACTGACATGGGGCGCTCGCGGGGCGCTTGAGGCAAGGCTTTGGCCTCTGCAAGGCGCGAGAGGCCTGTGTCTGCAGAAAGTTTTGCTTGGCCTCCACACATGTTGCCAGAAAACATTTTTTCAAAACTATGGACTTTCAATCAACTATGCCACGTTTTAGGACACTTATAAGCTCTCTCTTAAACTCCTAAACACCTGGCATCACCTACTTTGAGTTCTCCAACTATAAATAGGTGTCCAAGTTCACCATTTGAACTTGCACCTTTCTTATTCATATCTCTTCTCCCTCCTCTGGAAGCTCATAACTGAAAGAAGCATCCAACTTAGTCCTATTGCATCCTAGGAACCTTTTGTAAGTGTTCATTCCTTGTGCATTTTCGTTTATAGGCTTTTATAGCCAAAAGTCAAGCGTTTTACGGAAAACGCTTTGACTTTCGGTTAAGACCATTATGGTCCAGCCATTGTTGGTAACGAACATGGCTAAGTGATCGTAATAAGGTAGGTGTTAATCCCTATAAAGGGCACCTCCTGAAGATCACGTTTGCTAGACCAATTGACGGGTCAAAGTTAAGTTATTAAAAAGTCAAACATGCCATTTTTCGGAAAAATCATAAATTGATCTTATATATGTTATGAAACCTGTTTTGACACTTAAATAAGTTGGTTATAATTATTAGAACATGTAAGAACATGTTCGGCTCGTCAATTTTAGTTCTAGGGTCGGTTCGCAACCGAAAGTCGCGAAGTTTGACGTCTGCTTTGACTTTCGATTCTGGCCCGATTTAGATTAGTTAACTACTGATCTAAAGTTGCATTATGATCGTAATATAATGTAGCATAACCCTATGAGGTTATATTATATGATCATAATCAGAATCTGCGTTTATGCGCAAGTTCCATAATTATGCCATTTTTTACTAAAATACCCTTTTTTGCATAAAACAAGGTTTTAATGATAAGGAACTTGAAAATAAGTTTTCTACTGATATAATATTATAAGTAGGATTATTTGGGATATCAAACCAGATTATAAAACTAAGTTACAAGCAGGTCCTTGAATTATGTCGATAAATGACGATTTTGCCCTTGTGGCTCATAAAATGGTTTTAACCAAATATTTTCAAAGTAAATCTTTTACCTACTGATATGTTATATTAAATAACATATCTAAGACATTTTAATCTAACCTTAACATCAGTTTTCGTTAAATATCGCATAAATCGTCATTTTACGACATAAGCGCCGTTTCGGCGCATAGTATGGTTTTAAACCATATTATTTGACAAAGACTTGTTACCTACTGATTTTAAAACTAAATTTAAACATATTTACAGTAGGTACATGTTATGAACTCAGAATCCCAAATAATTTATAAACTATGTGTAAAATGACCAAAATAGTTTGGTTATAAAATATAAAATTACACATATAATTGACATCCTACTGATATTATATCATAAATAAATTATTTTTCCAGAATACTTATAATTATAACATTTAATTATATTCAAGTTCCTTTTATATGGTATGAAATTACCGAAATGCCCTTATGAGGCATAGTTTCATTTTAAAACCTTAACGGTCATATAAGTTAATATCCTACTGATATTTTGACTTATTTAAAGTATAATGGCATATAGAACTTGTCCATGACTTATCCGGTTACCCGATATCGCTAATATGCGTACGGTTAAATATATGTAACCACCGGGTTTAACCTTGTCATTTAAGTTTCAAAATCCAGAATGTTTATAGTTTACCCATATAATACAAGTCAAAGTACTTGTCGGGTCAAAACTACATTCTATCCGATCATAGCTTAATCTAGCGTTATACGTTTTGATCAAGTACGCTAGTCGGTCTAAGTCTACGACTTAAATAAGACCGTTAGTATTTAATTGGTTAGCTTATGCCATAATCCAGACTAGAGCCTTCCGGTAAATGCTATCTGCACTTAGATCATTTTGGATACGGCTGAGAAATTAAATCTTGCATTTTTAAATCAAGACTAACTAAGGTAAATACTCTTTACTTATTTTCCCTATACGGGCTTGGGATACGGTAAATTATTACTGCTTGGTCGGAAATGGGATCAATCGAATGCCGGATTGTGGCTAGTAAATCCGCATATTTCGTTTTAATCGGTTTTTTTTATAACTTAAACATCGGGAGTTAAATTACCCTGCCCTGGATATCCTCGGCTCATTACATTAGATAATGGCCACGACCTTCGTGCGGGGTGTAGGCATACACCTGACAGACGCTCAAATGCAAATTACCCAAGACGTTGGGGATAACTCCTCTGTGAGTTCTAAGTGGTGTGTATTTAATCATGTCTCGGTCTCTGTACTGGGCCCTGTATGTATGGACAAACATGTGAATCTGTTAACAAGGTTACAAAGTAACTTTCCCAGGTTATAAAAGATTTGTGCCCTTGCACTTAAATCTAATTTCAACAATGTTTTCAAAATGAGTCAGTCGAGTGTATTTACCAGGCTCACGTATTTTCAAAAAGATTAAAGCTTGCATGTACAATACGAAATAGGCCGTAAACTGCTCGGTAGTGAATAAGAGGATCTTGCAAATCCTTAGATCTGCCCTAAAGTCTGTTTTATATTCTTTCTTTGTACATTTACGATCCGCCTGTGGATCTTCTATTACGAGCCTGTATATTATTTTTTTGTATTTTCGAACATTCGGTTTGTAATAGTAATTTTACTCAAAGACTTCCGTTGTGCCGTGTTTAATTGACTATGATGTTATCAACTGACGTCACGATACTCCCCACCCGGGCCCACCGGTGTATGGGTTTGGGATTAGAAATCTGGGGTGTGACAGTCTAATTCACCGTTACGCTGAGTGCGCAAGGCTCATTGTATGGCCTACCGGTTCTAAGGAAAGCGCATCATTGCATGTTGCATGCAAGGTTACCATATAAACGAATATTTTATTCTCTTTAATTTGAGTAGAGTATTGCTATAGGTTTTTAATTAAACATATTGATGTGTTACGTGATTAACAGTGTCTAATGGTGAGTAATAACTGAACCATTAACCAAAGCCAAACCAAAATCAACCAAAAATTGAGTTAACTGAAACTGATTAACCGAAATCCGAATGAACCAAAAGCGGTTATTGATTTTTTGTACCCTCATTTAACCAAAATTAACCATTCATATTTTCATATATTTCTAACTTTTGTACCTCTAATTCACGTATTTCATATTTATACCCTCTATTTATGTATTTATACCTTCATTTCATGTACCTATACATCATTTCATGTATTGATATCTAAATTTCATGTATTTCTAATCAAAAGTTTTAGTCTAACTTTAATTTGGGTATTAACCGAAATTAAATGAATCAAACCAAAAGCCGTCAATCTAACTAAATAAATCAAACTGATTAACTGAAAACGGATTAGTTAATAAAATAGACTAACCATGACCTCGATTTTGGTTGAGGGTAATAATCTAACCAACCGAACAATGCACACTGTGACAATGTTTGTGTTTCCCACCGCATCATGCACGCACCTATAAGCTATTAACTGAAACCGATTATCGTGAGCAATAAGTAAATCGTTAACCTAAAGCAAACCAAAAACAGACAAAACCGAACCGAAATCAACCAAAAACTGACACCGAATTAACCAAAACCGGTTATCAACTTTTTTGTACTCTCGTTTAACAAAATTAACTGAACCGTACCAAATCATTCATATTTTCATAATTTTTAACTTATATACCTCCGGTTCATATATTTCATATCTTATATCTCCATTTCATATATTTATACTTTCATTTCATATATACCTCAATTCATATATTTCTAAGCAAAGTTTTAGCCCAAGTTTGGTTTTTGGTATTAACTGAAATTAAATAAACCAAACCGAAAACCTACAATCTAATCGAATAAACCGAAGTGATTAACCGTAAACCGAATGGTTAAAAAATAGACTAACCGATGACTTTGGTTCGGCTTTGGTTGAGGATAACAACCGAACTGACCGAATCATGCAGACCACAATGAAATAGATTACCTAATTACTTCATTTTTTATGCATATCTATCCAATAATGCCAATAAATATTATATGAATAAGAAAACTATAAATACGAGTATCGCAACGCAATGTGTCGCTCCCTCGTATAGCGGACATCTAGTATATTTAATACAGTTATATACACTTCGTCGATTGTAAGCATTTATTTAGTTTATTATTATTTTCTTATCGTCAAGTTTAAAAGAGTTTAAAGTCCAAATTTTGTTTGAAGTTTTGTTCAACTAGTCAAATTTATCATCAATGAGTTTAATGTAATACATGATCAGAGCTAGCACACGGTCAACCGGGTCACGTGTAGGGTGTACAAGACCCACTCTCTAGACAGAGTATCCATTCTTTTTAATGTACATCAAAACAAAAGACCAAAAGCTCATAAGAGGATCCAATCTTTTTAATACATATCAAAGCAAATGGCCAAAAGCTCATAACTAAATCTAACACTGAACTAAAAGTAGTAAAATAATAGCCTCTTTAGTTTTGACTAATTTATTGTCTATTAATAATTATTTTTATGTACTTAATATTAAGCAACCTATTTTTTCTACAAGAGCTCTTAAAGACCTACTAACTCAAGAAACTAAATTCTTACCAACTGCCATGTACATGATCTCATATTGTCAAAGATGGGGTTTAATCCTTACATAAGAATCTATTGTCCTACAAAGAGGGAACATACAGTATAATTTTATTTGTAACACAACAAGCTAGTATTTTCTTTGCTTATGTTAGGCTATGTTTTTTTTTGTCAAATTTCCGGTCCTTACTAGTTTGGTATTCCTGACATGCTATGTAAAACAGATTGTATTCGGGCTAATCTGTATGATTGAACAGCTCTTGTTCAAATTACTTGTTTACATAGACCCGCCAACCCATTTAATCCATTTATGACAACCTATCAATCTGGTTAACACATTTACAAGTTGCTCGACAACTTATTCAGTAAACGAGTTGTTTTAGGGTTACATGTTTGTTAAAACGGAATGAGTTCGGATTAACCTAATTACTTACACGAATCGACCCACAACCTATTTAATTAAACATGTTGACATGTTAACCCATTTACGACATGTGTGACCCTTTTTGTTCAACCCTAAACCCACCAACTTAATTACTACTCTTTAAACCGTTTCACACACTTAGATAAATGGATTAAACGACTCGTGTTTAGGTTACACAATTTTAAGTATGTTTGGGTACGTAAATTCTCTACACACACACACACACACACATATATATATATATATATATGTGTGTGTGTGTGTGTGTATGTATACATACGTAAATTCTCTACACACACATACACATATATATATAGGGTGGGAGTTGGCTACAAAATCAATTTTTCCTAGAAAGTGTAAAAAGCCATAAAACACCATAATGTCAACTCTAAAACACATTCAAAACCCACAAATAGCAAAGTGAAGATTACTAAACCGCCATATTTGTAGGTATTGTGTTGTGTTTTGGATGATAAGGCTTTGATTATCGAATAAACTAACATTAGTGTGTTTTATGTTGATTATCATGTTGAGTTTTATATTAGTAGTTCTACGATAGTGTTTTTGAAGTTTTTATAGACTGTTAAGGTTTGAAAATTATGTTTTAGTGATCTTCACTAATTTGTGGGTTTTAAGTGTGTTTTCTGGCTTAAATTTTGGTATTTTATGACTTTGTATAATTTGTAGGAAAAATGGACTTTGTAGCCGAACCTCACCCTATATGCATATATGAGAGAGTTATCTTGAGAACGCTAAATATCACGAGAATCATGAGAAGAATGAGAAATCAATCAAAATTATTTTTTAATACAAACCTTGATATAATTAAAATACAACATCAAAGATTCATTTCTTCTCTCAAAATCACTCTTATTAGATTTTTTACACATGTATAAATTTTTTTATTTACGAATTCACGAGAATTTAAACATGTAAATTAATTTTCTAACATTGTATTCAAATAATAATGATAAGTGTAAAAAAATTTTTGAATTTAAATTGATTTTTTACGACAGTCTTTCTAAACATTTTAATCTAGAAGTGTTAAAAAATGAGGGTACAATTCGCACAAGAAAGCCAAGTTCTCTAAGTTCTTACAACTGAGAGTGGTTTCCATTGATCTTAATTCTATATATAGAGAGAGGGGGGGTCATGTTAATGTTAAACAATTCAAACCATAAACCTGAAAACCGTCAATCCAACATCATTAAATATGATTGTAAATATACAAACATAAGATAGATATACCTTTATTCAAGTAATTTAATAAAAGAATAAAAAACCATAAGTATTCTATCACACAAGAAAGAAGTATTCAAGTACGTATCAATTAGGGATTCCGTCCCACCATCTTATAAATATATGATTTTATAGATATGTGAAGATAAAATTTCATAGTCTTGGATATTTATGACGGAATCCCTAATTATCTCCACACAATTATCAACATCACCATCAGGAAAAATGTTGATTTAGATTGTGTCACTTAGCAAGCGTTTATGTCGATTATACTGCTTCTCCATGAACACCTTTGACGCTCCATCAAGAGTTCTTTGCCATGTCTAAAATAAAAATACATAATTAGCTCATAAACGACAACCATATTAGAAATGCATAATTGGCATAAACTGTTCAAATCACAAATGCATAATTAGGGCAAAATCAATGATCAAATTGATTAAATAATCCTAAATCAAACACAACACAACAACAATGATCAAATTCAAATGAAGTTTGATTGATTTAATGCATAATTAGGGCTGAAAACAACAATTAAATTGATTAAACCCTAAATTAAACACATACACAACAATTATCAAGCTTAGATCTCATATGAACTTCGTCGATTAACTTCAGCATAATTACCGCATAAACAACAATCATATCGACTAAACCCTACAACAGCAATGATCAAATGCAGATGAAGTTTAACTAATAACAATCTAATTGACTGAACCCTAACTCAAACACAAACACCACAGCAATGATCAAATTCAGACGGAATTTAATTCATTAACAGTACGTATCTTCTCGAAACCTTAAATCAAACACGCACACACACGCAACAGCAATAACTGAATTCACATAAAGCTCAATCGATTTACACAACATACCTTCTCAATTGTTCCAAAAAACGATCTCTTCCTGAAATTCCTAGCCCTAAAATTGACTCTCCCGACCTTCAACTGCCTAACAAACGCAGCCGCACCGGACGATCTACGACTAGACGCTACAGGAACCAGCAACGACTTCCGTTCAGCTAATATACCTTCAGAGCTTTCACGGCGAGTCACCAGCGGTGTGGATTGAGCAGGTCTCTTTTGTCGTTTCAAGGATTTTTTCGGTGAATCGAGTTCGGAGAATTTGCTAAGGAGTTGGTCGGAGGAGGCCTTGGTGATGTGTTGGACGGTGGTTGTAGGTGGCGGTGGAGTAATACTAATGGTGGTGGCCATTGCTGGTGGAGATTGAAGAAGAAGAAGATATAGAAGATTAGTGGAAGAAAGTGTGTGTGATTTGAAAGGTTTATGAGGAGGGAATGGGAATGGAAATCGACCGTTGGTGGTGGTTCAAAACTTAAAATATGGAAATAGAGCCGTTATACCACATGAGACTCTATTATTATTACTATCGCATGTTAATTAATAATAATATTAAATATTAAATAAATAATAAAATAATATTAGTAATATTAAATTCGAAATAAATAAAAAGAAAACTAACAAACGCGCCTTTTAATGAGACAAAGAATTATGGCTTGGTTGTTTCATTGGGAGGCATTCCTGATCATCACAATAATTTTTACATATAATTTTTAAATTATTATTTAAGCAGTTATTTTACATCAATGGGTTTGAAGCCAGGTGTGAAATCGAGAAGTATCTTTCTCAATAAAGAATTCTTATTTATATATATATATATATATATATATTGGGTAGTTTAAATGAGAAGAACTTTTTATAAGAATAAAAAAGAAGAAATCTCAACCAATAGAAATACTTCAATTTCCTTCATTAAATTTTTGTACTTAATGTCATTGTAAGAGTATATTGGTAAACTTTCATAGATTATTAAATTATAGTTTTTCTCTTTAATAACTAACTAAATTAAATTTGTAACTTATTTTCAAAATATATGTTTTTTAAAATATATATTTTTCAAAAAAAAATTATTTAGAGTGTAGATTTGTGTAGAACAAATTACGAGTTGTGTAGGATAAATTTTGAAACGTGTAAGATAAATTTCGGAATGTGTAGGATAACTTTTGATGTGTGTAGCAAAAGTTTTTAGTGTGAATGATGATAGTCTTTATAACTAATTAATTAGTCAAATAAAAAATAAATGAGATGATATAAAAACTATTTAATATTTTACATTTGTACCCTTTGTTCTTTTTCTTCTCAAATGAACCTCCCATATATATGTATATATGGGAGGTTCATTTAAAAAGAAATTTATTGTGAGAAGAAAAAGAAGAAATGGCATAATTGTAAAACATTAAATAGTTTATAACTCCTCTCAATAATTATGTTATCTCTAATTAATAAATCAAAAACATTTATCCTACACATTTCAAAATTTATCCTGTATATGTCTTACATTTACCGGAATTTACCCTACACACATGTAAATTTACCCTACACATTTCAAAATTTATCCTACACATACTAAAATTTATCCTACACATGCTAAAAATAGTCCTACACCATAAATTATTTTATCTTAAAAGAGTATATAAAAAAATGAGTTATAAGTTTATTAATTAGGTAATTAATGATAATTATAAATTTACCTATATGCTCTTTTTCATAATATTAAACACACACATTAAATGAAGTAAATGGAGAATTTCTATTGGTTTAAAAGTTATTCTTTTTATTCTTATAAAAATTTCTTCTTATTTAACTCTCCAATATATATATATATATGTGTGTGTGTGTGTGTAGGGTGAGATTATTGTAAGAAAATATAAAAGTGTGAGAAAGATAATTAAGAATATAAACCATTAGATATTTAATATAATGGTTGAAATATTTTAGTATTGACTATTAAACTAATTAATTTTCTAGATTAATCGTATAAAGGTAAATTTAACATTTTTAAATTAAGAAACTAACATTAATGCACATGCAAATTCTCCCCTTCTTTTTTAAACGTCAATAATTTTTTATACGTAATTCTTTTTTTAAAAAATTACACCACAATAACAAGTGTTTTTTTATCTTTAATATGAGTATCATATTGATATACTTATGTAGAGAAAAAAATTATGTCTCGCTTGGATGTTGTAGTCCATGGTGTTTTTTCTATGTTCATACAATAGTGTTTTAATTGTAGGGTGTTATTTCTGTTATATTTCTGTTCTTCGTAAGATGTATGCCTTCAATATACATGCTGTGGTGTTTATATGAGTTAGGGTGTTATTCCTATTTTATTTAATGTGAGGACAAAGGTCCTTGCATTGTTGTGGTTTCTGGTGTCTTCAGTAGGTTCTGTTGCCTTCAAAGAGTTAGGGTGTTATTTCTGTTTTTATATATTTAGGCTGTTATTTCTGTTTTGGTTCTGATTAAAGTGTTGACTGGTGTTATATTTAGGGTGTTATTCATGTTTTGATTCTGATTAAAGTATTGTGTTTTGAAATTGATTTATTAGGGTGTTATTTCTGTTATATTCAATGTTAGGGTGTGTTTATAAGACGTGTGCCTTCAATATACATGTTGTGGTGTTTTTATGAGTTAGGATGTTTTTTCTGTTATATTTAAGATGTATGCCTTCAATATACATGCTGTGGTGTTTTTATGAGTTAAGGTGTTATTTCTTTATAAGATGTATGCCTTTAAATTTGAAAATCACTACAATAACTGCCAAAAACGGTTGCATATATATTCATTCAATAATTAGATTTTATTAGTTAATTACATTTATACCCTTAAACTACCAAAATAAAAAGGGACACGTGTCACTTCCAAAATCTTTCTTATCATTCTTACACTTTTATATTTTCTTACATGAACATCTACCTATATATATATATATATATATATATAAGGTTCAATGAGTTTTTTCCTTTAGATCTCGGGTTTAAGTCTGGGTGATAGAAATTTCTTGAGGGATTCAAATTGGGGATCTATTGTGCGTGGTGGCTCTCTAACGCAAACTCAGTTAAGACAATGTACGCTAGATCTCCCGACATTCACGAATAATTCACACCTTACAATATATATATATATATATATATATATATATATATATATGTGTGTGTGTGTGTGTGTGTGTGAATTTTACTTAATAGGATTCATGGGGGTGTCCTTAGCTATTAGCTAAAAAAATTAAGTAGTTTTACAATAGCCATAGTTAAGGGTTTTTTTTTAATTAAATTATAGTTACTCGGATTGGCTAAACTAATTTGGAAATCCAAAGTGAAGTCGGAGTTATTTTTTGTTTGTTATTTCACTTTAACCATTTTTTTAGGTTCATTTTCAACATTTATAAGTTTATTAAGGTGGTTGTTTTTTTTTTTTTTTGAATGTTACAAATATTAAGAATGACTTTTTCTTTTCTACTAAGGCATCTATAGTTTAATTACTTTTTTCTTTATTTTTCTAACAAGTTGATTCATACTTTTGATTTCATTTTGACATAGAAAAATTAGAAAAAAAAAACAAAGTAATCAACTAATAAGTGGAAATCAAATATTAAATAAGAAGAAATAAAACAGAAACCTAAGCTTGGCTCAACAGTAAAATAAGATCAAGTCTCAGGTAAAACCCAACACTAAACCAACATAACTTTAGCATAAATCAAGCACGCATAACTATTTAGTAAAATAGGATCAACTCGTCGATTTTAGAAGCATAAGCAACATACCATTTTTAGAAGCATAATCTTTCAACCTTTAAGGGCCTTTTCGTCTTTAGTAGGATTGGTTTTGCAATTCAAAAGAGGGTTGCGGCGCAGCTTGTTGCCCGTTTACCTGCCACTTGTTTGTAATTTGTTACTTTGGTAATTTAATGAACAAACTGATGACTTTTATTTTCTAAAATAGTAAAACAACATAAATTAGCATAGCTTTACAGAGTTTAGAAGAAATCAAACGTAACTTTAGCATAAATTAAGCATACCAGAGAAAGAAATGAGTAAGAACAAGACAGTAATACCCCTGGCCTTTAACGATGGAGTGAGAGAGAATTCTAGGTGAAACTCTTGAATTGTGAATCGAGGTTTAGAACTCTTCAAATCTTGAACTACAAGATGAAAGTTAAACCATTGAATGGTGATACCCGGATCAGAATTCAAAACGAGATCATGAGTTGTGAATTTGTGAGAGGGTACGCCAAATCAAGGTCCGATTGTTGAAAGTCGATCTAATCAATATTTCATGACCATCCTCCTCATTTGGTTGTCTACTTGTACGCTTCTTCTTTGATCTTGAATATAAAAAATATGATTATGAAATTTAATTTTAACCTTTGTTGATTTTTTAGGTTCTTTTGAACCCAATCAAACGAATCCCCTTTTAAGCCCAATATATATAATAGACCCAACCCACTGGACCTAAGACCCATTGAACTTTTACAATCTTTTCAGTTTTCGGTACAGAAACATACTGCAACAGGGTAGAGCCAAGCTAATATTGTTTTTTCTTTTCATACTACTGATTTGTTTTTTAGAGAAAAATTAAATTAAAAAATCTGCCAACCTCAGATTGTAAATTAAAAAACACGACAATTTATATAAAAAGGCGTTGGTGGCATGGTGGTAGTGCGTGGTAGTAATGGCAGTAGTGATGGCGGCAAATGGCGATGAGTGACGGTGATGGCGTATAGCAGTTGATGGCTATAACTGTTAGGAGTACACTGTTTAGTCATAATGGTTTAAAGTTCTAACATAACACAAAATTCACAGATTTTTTAAGCCTAAACAGATTCAGGTGAGTTTCAAACTAAACCAACAAACATGTTTCAAGTAAACACGTTGAGGTTAAATTGAAGTTAAACCAACACATTTAGGAATAAAAAAAAATCTATTAACATGATACAACTTTTGTTTCACAAAAGGGATTGGTTGTGTAAAACAAACATTATATAATTCAAAGCAAATTCACATGATTAAGACAAAATGAAAGACTAAACAGTCCGCAATTTCACACAGGATATCCGAAAATCCAACATAAATCTGATCAAGCATACTCATACAAGTGATCATACGGCAAATACACTTACAGAACGCTTAAACCAACAGCTAAACTTCTCACTTATCATGTGCATTAGTAAACCAACGGCTAACCCATCATTAAAGCTCTAAACATGCAAAAACCTGATATTTGAAATTATGAGCTGATATGAACCGCAAAACTGAGAGTGCTGCACTCGAGGTTTTTCAAGTTCACCTGAATGTCAGAATCATAGAAATTAAGATCTTGTAGATAATGCATGATAAGCAAATGGCCAAATGGGTACATTCAGTTATGTGTTATCTCTATTAGGTCAAACGGATAAAACAGACTAAAACGAATTAGTCAACCAACGTGTACTTTAATGATGCATACAACCTCTTGATGTTATTAAAGTAAGAAAATGAGTCACTAAATTGTATTCAGGTTTCTTTATTGTTTTGCTGAAGTCACTCAGAGCATTTTTCAAACTACAGCCACCACTTAACATTCCAATATTACTCCATCATTGTAAAATTTTTATAATGTTAAACTTAACATGAATGAAGCATATATGAAACTTAGTTACCATTTGGTGATTATTCTTTTCATGTTTAACGCGAAGTAGCATGTAAATTATGTAACTGTGAATAGAAAAGTTAATAGAAAAAGTTACCAAACAATAACCAAGTTTCATAATTGTTCCATTTAGTCCATTCGATTTAAATTATTATGAAAATTTTCCCAACAATGGAACGATATTGAAACTTGAGTAATTTTTATGGTTGGATAAAAGTAAGCGTGACTTAATTGAAACTGGGCAACTACTTAATGATCTTATCCCTTAAAAAATATCAACTTTGTAATCATATTTAAACACTAATTGTTGATAAAACATTGAATTAACTTTAAACAAAAAGTGTTCCTGATCAACTTGGTCCGTACCAAATTACCTGATTACAAAATACCTAACCCGCCATTTTTGTCAAGTCTCTAGTTTACAAGCAAATAAAAGTGTGTAATTTGTTTTCCATTTCCAACACTCCATTGTACACTTCTTATACAAGGATAACAAAATAGCAGGGCTTACCATAACAGCAATGCCCGTCTCACTAAACTTCGGAACAGAAATGAGTCTCACCACCTGACCCTCTGATCCTGCATAAACGTTTTACCAATATTTCAAAAGGTTATCATTGATACGAGCTTTTGAAAAAATGAATAAGCAGCTCAGAATTTTTTTGACAAAAACCTTTTATTATTCGAGTGGTGTATTTATCCTGATTACCAACAAAGTAAACATGTGGACAGCTCTCAATGAAGAAAGGGTCCCTGTCAGTGAAGGGATAACATCCTATACACCAAAATTTCAGTGTCACAAGACAGAATCTTTTAAAAAACTGAGTAAAATGCCATTTTCATCCCTGAGGTTTGGTCCGTTTTGCGACTTTCGTCCAAGGGTTTGTTTCTCCGCTTCTGAATCCAAAAGGTGTGAAATCAAGCTATTTTCATCCGGCTTGTTAACTCCATCCATTTTTCTCCGTTAAGTCAGGGGTATTTCCGTCTTTTTTGTCAACATAAAGGGCAATTCGGTTTTTTTCACATTATGCTAAACGATTGTACATAAAGTGATAGAGTGAAAAAGACCGAATTGCCCTTTAAGTTAACAAAAAGTACAAAACACCCATGACTTACCAGAGAATAATGGATAGTTAACGAGCCAGATGAAAAGGCAAGATTTCAAACCTTTTGGATCCAAACGCAGAAAAACAAACCTTTGGATGAAAGTTGCAAAACTGACAAAACCGCAAGAGACGAAAATGGCATTTTGCTCAAAAAAATAATGTAGAAACACATAAAGTTATAAAAGATATGTTACCGAGTGTGTTTGGTGCAGTTGGGGCTAGGTGTCTCCACCTCAATGTCCTTTCCATGAATTCCAATGTATCTTTTGCTTCTGAATACTTATTAAGATCGTCAATATTTTGACCAGATGTTCCAAGAAATCTGAAACTCATTAGAATTTCAAACAAGTATCAAGCACTGATAAAAATAAATATAGATGGAAACATGGGCGGGTTGTATAATGGGTCAAAAGTCAAAAGACTCAAAACAAGTAATCTTGTACCCGTCAAAATAAACTAGCTTGATTTGAAACACTTGTTTGTTCAAAAAATTAGTTAAAATGATAAATAGCGTGTGAGTTAAATATATTTGCAAGAAGGATATAAAATACTACAATAATGATCTAACTTTTTTTATAGGGACAATTGCATTATCCCCTTGAAAAGCATCTTAATTGCATATTTACCCAACTTAAAATTAAAATTGCATATATCCCCTTCCTTGATTAATAAAATTGCAAATTTACCCATTTGATTTATTTTATTAAAAATAAATTATATAATGACTATTTTACCCTTAGTTTTGCTAAAACATTACATATTTATCCGTTTTTTTACTAGTTTATGTAGCTTTTTCATAATTTTTGTTGTTTTCTATTTTTTATGTTTCACTAATTAGTTTTTTTTGTACATAATGACATGCGTTATTTTTATTTTCTTTCAGTTTGGGTGGTATTTTTTTAATGTTTCCTTCTTAAATAAAAATACATTGCAAAATTGGTGTATTAATATTAATGAAAATGGGCAGTGGTGTAATTTTATAACCCCATTTCGAAAATTGGTCTGATCATTTTCAGGTGTTTGGGTATGAATATATATTAATATAGATCTAGAGGTCTTTGTGATTTTGTGCTGATTTATAAATATATACATTAACATACATTTAATGATAAAAAAAGAACGCAAAACAAATAACTTGGTAAAAATGGCAAAAAAAACTAACTAGTGAAACAAAAAAACAAAAACAACAAAAATTATGAAAAAGCCACAAAAACTAGTAAAAACGGATAAATATGTAATTTTATAAAGTTTTTTTGTAAAAGTAAGGGCAAAATAGTCATTATATAATTTATTTTTTGATAAAATAAATCAATAATTGATTTTTAATAAATAAATTAAAATGGGTAAATTTGCAATTTTATTAGTCAAGGAAAAGGATATATGCAATTTTAGTTTTAAGTTGGGTAAATATGCAATTACGAAGTTTTTCAAGGGGAAATATGCAATTGTCCCTTTTTATAACGTGATGTAGATCAAACACTTCAAAAGACATACAACCCATTTCTTTTTGGAAATATATTTTTTTATTCGACCCATATAGATCAAACCTAACCTGGATTGACCCATTCATAAGTACGCAAGTCAAAAGTACCATATGTAATGATAACATGATAAGTTAAAATGATAAATCACTTGTGAGTTAAATATATTTGCAAGAAGAATATATAATACTACAATAATAATCTAACTTTTTACAACCGGTTTCTTTTGGGGCTATATATTATTTTTTATTTGACCATTATAGATCAAACATAACCCGGATTGACCCATTCATAAGTAAATGGGTCAAAAGTACCATATGTAGTGACGACATGATAAGTTAATATGATAAATAAGTTGTGCATTTAATATATTTACAAGAAAAAATATATAATATACCACAATAATAATCTAACTTCTTTAATAAAGTGATGTAGATCAAACACTTCGAAGACATACCCCCCGTTTCTTTTTGGACTATATATATTTTCTTTTATTTGACCCATAATAGATCAAACATAACCCGGATGGACCCATTCATAAGTAAACAAGTCAAAAGTACCATCTCTAGCAAAAACATGATTTTAATTTTGTAGTATGAATCTCATGTCTTACCTCACATTATCCACATCAAAGAGATGAGGATTAGTGCAGGACCTAAATGTGTTATAGGCTGATGACCCAGGAAAAAGGCATCTGTTCAAAGGCTGCAAAGAAACACATGTAATAAATAGAATAAAATGCTGCACGAGGAATATTAAATATACTTTATTTAAATGTTTAATTATACGAACCTGTTGTGGCAGAGCAAAGTTTGCAGGGTCATTATATCCAGGCATAATATCTATAGGAATACCTGCAGCAATCTGCACAAAACTAAAGATGATTAAGATCTGGCTAACATTTATATATTGTTTTAAATAACTAGAATTTTGACTTGTGCCACGCGCTGCGTCGACAAAGTTGTGTTTGTGACTTTGTTACACACGTTACGTTCGTGACATTAACATAGATAAAAAAGATTATGTCTTGGACGTTGCGGCCTAAAGTCGTAAAAGTAATTTAGACAGTGGTGTAAGTCATAAAAGTAATTTAAACAAAAAAAGTATTACTAATGTGGTCAGGCATAGATTAAAAAAGTATAATAATGTGCCGCACGATGCGGCATAAAGTCGTAAAAGTAATTTAAACAAGGAGGTATCAAATAATTCAAATTATTAAGTAGAAAAGGTTGGAGGATCAAAGTTGTCAAATACCAAAAGTTAGAAGTGAATGTGTAACTTACTTAAAGATGAGGGTTACTAGTTTTTGATGTCAAAAGTTTGAGGGTTAATAGTGAACGTTGTCAAAAGTTTGAAGGTTAATGAATGTTGTCAAAAGTTGATGGTTAATAAGTGAATGTTGTCAAAAGTTGAGCGTTAATATGTGAATGTGTTAAAAGTTGAGGGTTAAAGGAGAAAGGTCTACCGACCTTTCTCTTTAAGATATAGTAAAAAATTTGTTCAAGTACCTGAGTCAAAAAGATATCCAGCTCTTTGATTGGTTCGGATAATTTAGATTGGTCCTTGGAGGCCAGATTCTGCAACCAACAAAATATTCATGTTGTCATCACTAATAGCGCGCCTTATTATGAACTTCGAGTGACAATATTTGTGAAGTTGATCACACCATCTAGCTTAATTACCTGGTTGTTAAGAAGCCCGTGTTGAATTTGGAGGGAATTACCAGCAACAACGACTTGAACTATTTGTGCTGCAGAGTGTTGTTCCTGTTTAAGCAAAGAAAAAAATGAGATATAATTACTTAAAATGTACGTAGATGGGGACAACGTGAAAAAGGTTGGACCTTTTTATCTCCTAGATGTCCAGTAATGTGATCAACAAAAAGCTGAAGTTGAAGCGGGTTAGAAGAGCTGCTGCCGACATTTAATCCAGATACTAAGACAACGTATTTGTCTTCTCCTGTTAAATGAACATAAATCTTTAATGAGAAAAGAATTGTAGACTAATTAGTTATTACAAGTGACTTGTCTTTCACAAAATGCGAAAAGGTGTTCCAGTTTATTTGATAATAATTATTATATAACCGGTTGAACATATTAAAAGACAGCAACGGGGACATTAATCTTTCCAAAGATTTCATTTAAAGTGAACGTCGCTAAGAAAAAAAAATAAAAATGTTTTAGTATGATTCCATGGCTGTTTTAGGTAAGAGTCTTAAGACCGTTTTTAAGCAAATGAGACATTTATCTTTTCCAAACATTTCATTCAAAGTTTAAGAAACTATGAAAAAAAAATTAAAAAACATTTGTTAGTGCATAATGTATTTGTAGCCGTTTTGCCAGTGTTTAGAACTTTGTATAGGTCATGTTAATGTTTTGTGTTAAGTTAGGACAGAGTTTGACTATTTTGTAAGTCAAACGAATGAGTCATTCGTTTGACAAGGTCAGTCGTATGAGAATCAGCCGAATGGGTCTTTCGTTTAATGTTGACCAGTCGTAAGAGACGGTTGCGTGAGTGTCCACTCGATTGAGTCAATCGACTGTATATGCCTATAAATACATGTGCCCATACGACTGGATCATACTTCTGTTGTCCAATTTGAATCAGATCAATCAGAAACGTTTATTTACACGTGCACATTATCTTAGCATGTACAACGGATTCCATACGTCGTATATGTGAAAACGTAGAATCTAAAGTGATTAACGTGTAAAACCATAAGATCAAAATCCGTTCAGGAAAATTCAACATTCTTGGTATCATGCCACGACAGATTTTAGAGAAAAACATCATGTTACTTTTAAAGTCAAATTTGCTTAGGAAACCATTAACGTTTTTGCCTCTACGGGAATGACTGTTTAACTCAATATATTTGCTAGGTAGCAATTAGAATTTCATTTTCCATACACCTTTGTACGGATGATACCTGATTTATTTGGTAGATCCAGCTGTGGTGGTAAACCAGCTTCAAGAAGATCTTCAACAAAAAAATCACCTCCGCCAGTTTCCTTTCCGTGTAAAGCAACAACATTGCCTTTAAACACCAACACAGAATATATCAGCATAAATATACTTTTGGGATTATAGTTTCAAGAGTAAAATGCCATTTTCGTCCCTGAGGTTTGGCCAATTTTGCGATTTTCATCCAAAGGTTTGTTTTTCCGCATCCAAAAGGTTTGAAATCTTGCCATTTTCATCCGGTTCCTTACCTCCATCCATTATACTCCATTAAGGAAGAGTTATTTTTGTCTTTTTTGTTAACTTAAGGGTATTTTCGTCTTTTTTGAATATTTGTACATTATCCTAAATGCTTGTCCATATAGTGAAAAAGACAGAATTGCCCTTTAAGTTAACAAAAAAGACGAAAATACCCGTGACTTAACGGAGAAAAATGGATGGAGTTAACAAGCCAGATGAAAATGGCAAGATTTCAAGCCTTTTGGATCTAGATACGGAAAAACAAACCTTTGGACGAAAGTCGCAAAAATGGCCAAACCTCTGGGACGAAAACTCGAAAATGGCATTTTAGTATTTTATTCTAGTTTTAAAAACTTGAAGTTTAAACACAAATCATGTGCTTCTTCATTAGTATTACATTATAGCGAGGTCACTTCTAACTTAGTGACACACAGAATGTAACATATACCCAAAAGCGTAGAAAACTTAAAATTTAACTTGATACAGACCTGTTACATATACAGAAGGTGATAGTACATCGCCTTTGAGGTTAACTCTTCCACTCTCATCTTCTAGAACCAAAGAATCATCTGGGTGCATAAAATTATCAGGGCTTACAAGTGGGGTTGCAGACCTCTGTATAAAAGACAATAACATGCATTACAAGCTTATGAACATGATAGATAACAACAGAAAATCAGTGACGGTTATCATAATCTATACCTCTTTTGAATACTCGTTAAGAATTGTAGGTTTGAGCTTCATATGCTTATAGAGTGTTCCAACAATAATACACTCTTTCCCTTCCTCTAGCCCCAAAACAGTACAGACTACATAATAAAAGCAGGATATCATAAGAACAATAAATTACCGAAACTAAATTTTGGATTCACAGTAAGTGAAGAAGTTTTTACGAGGCTGATATGATAAACTGACGATTGTAACAAAGAGAGCAATGCACCTGGCAAGTGAGGTTTCCAATTGGGAAGGAGAGAGTAAATGAGAGTTCTGATCAAATGTAACCTTATGTAGTAAATCTGGCTATATTGTTGACCCTTGTACATCTCTTTTTGAATCTCAAAAATCTCATCCTGTTAATAGATAAATAAAGTACAAAGTGGAAATTAACCTAAATCACTAAGTGAAATTCATAAATTGATAATATAAGGAAGTAAAAGCTACCATGGATTTATATAGGGATTGTTTTCTTTGAAGTGCCCCAGTGTCAACGTCCATGGCTGTCATATCTATTGCAGGTTAATTTTAACTCCAAACGGGAAATTGCAGATGGTATAATCTGCAACATGACAGAAATCACAAAATATTAATAATAATAATAATAATTACATTAATTTTTAACTGCAAACAGGAAACTACAGATGGTATAATCTGAAACATGATAGAAATCACAGAATTCAAAAGGTCTTAAGTTAATTTTAACTGCACAGGAAGTTGCAAGCAGTAAATCACAGAATTTAAAGGTATCAGGTTAATTTTCAACTGCAAACAGGAAACTGTAGGCGGTATAACCAGCAACATGATAGAAATCACATCGTCACAAAACTCAAAAGGTATTAGATTTGATCCAAAAGCTTCAAATTCAAATCTTCGTACAGTAACACTTCATCCAACAGTTCCATGCCATCACATACAATCAAAAAACAATCAAATCTAAACTCGGTTACACACCAAAGTCCTTTAACTAACTAAACCTAGAAAAACACACATTCACAGGCACGTCTAAGTCAAAACTGTTATACTGCAAATCACCTTACAAATTAGTAACTCATCAAACAGTTATGTGCCATCACATACAATCAATAACCAAAATCTAAACTCGTTTACACGCCAATATCCTCTAACTAGCTAAACCTAGAAGAACACGTCTGTAAACAGCGTCTAAAGTCTAAACCAAAACCGTTATCCTGCAAATCGCCTTAAAAAATAGTAATTCATCAAATAGTTAAAATCTAAACTCTCCAATATCCTCTAACTAACTAAACCTAGAGGAACACATGTTCGTAACGACGGCGTTTAAATCAAAACTGTTATACCGCAAATCACCTATCATATTGAATCTAAACTCATTAAATCTAAGTATATTGAAAGATAAACCGCGAATAACTTAACGAATCGCTTCGACCAACATAAAATTCAAACAAAATTAGCAACGGAGAAAAGGAGATTTACCTGTGAAGTAGTACCGCAACGCTGCAATAGAAGGACGGTGCCGGCGAGTGGAGAGAAAAGTGTGAGGGTTTGGTTGACGAGAGGCGGGAACTGAGAGAAATGGGGGAAAGAACAGAAGATAAACGCTGAATAAAGTGCTGAAAATATGTATTTTATATATAGATTTTAGTGAACATTAACGTCATTGGGGATGTAGCTCACATTGTGGAGCGCTCGCTTTGCATGCGAGAGGTACGGGTTCGATACCCCGCATCTCCGTATCGACATTTTATTTTTGTTTTCTTATTCATAATTATTTGATTTGATTTTATTTCCTACTCAAGAAAGCAGAATTAAGGGATGGGGTTCGATACCCCGCATCTCCATATCGACATTTTATTTTTGTTTTCTTATTCATAATTATTTGATTTTATTTTATTTCTTGCTCAAGAAAGCAGAATTAAGGGATGTTCCTACCGATGTTTAAAAATCCGGTTTATATACTGTAGCGGATTTGGCTCAGAAACGGTTTACCCGGATATATCGGGCGGTTCAACCGTTTTAAAATCTGGTTTATATACCGTAGCGGATTTAACTCAGAAACGGTTTACCCAGATATATCGGACAGTTCAACCGCGTGATTTAACTGGTTTTACCGAATGATTAGTTTGAATGGGTTTTTAAAACATTGGTTCCTACTCGTCTCATCCAAGAAGGCAGACTAAGGGATGGTTAAAATGGTTATTGACCCCTCTCACCAAATTTAATACATTTTTATATATGAAATTAGAATATATATATATAGGTAGAGGTTCATGTAAGAAAAATTAAAAGTATGAGAAGAATAAGAAAGATTTTGGAGGTGACAGTGTCCCTTTTTATTTTGGTAGTTTAAGGGTATAAGTGTAATTTAACTAATAAAATCTAATTATGGAATAAATATTGCAACTGATTTTTAGCAGTTATTGTAAGGATTTTCGAATTTGAAATAACACCATAACTCATAAAAACACCACAACATGTATATTGAAGACATACATCTTATAAAGAACAACAGAAACAACACCCTAACTCATAAAAACACCACAGTATGTATATTGAAGGCATACATCTTATAAAGAACAGAAATATAACAGAATTAACACCATAACTCATAAAAACACCATAGCAGTTATATTGATGGCACACATCTTATAAAGAACACCCTAACATTGAATATAACAGAAATGACACCCTAATATAAAATCAGTCAACACTTTAATCGGAATCAAAACATAAATAACACCCTAAATATACAAAAACAGAAATAACACCCTAACTCTTTCAAGGCAACAAAAACCTACTCAAGACACCAGAAACCACAGCAATGCAAGGACCTTTGTCCTCACATTAAATATACGAGGAATAACACCCTAACTCACAAAAACACCACAGCATGTATATTGAAGGCATACATCTTACGAAGAACAGAAATATAACAGAAATAACACCCTACAAGTAAAACACCATTGTGTGAACATAGAAAAAACACCATGGACTAAAACATCCAAGCGAAACGTAATTTTTTTTCTCTACATAAGTATATCAATATGGTACTAATATTAAAGATAAAAAAACATTCGTTATTATGGTGTAATTTAAAAAAAAAAGTTACGTATAAAAAGTTATTGACGTTTAAAAAAAAAGGGGAGAACTTTGCATGTGCATTAATATTAGTTTCTTAATTTAAAAATGTTAAATTTACCTTTATACCCTTAATCTAAAAAATTAGTTAGTTTGATAGTCAACACTATTTACAGAATTGTCACTATGATCTCAACCATTAGATTAAATATCTAATTGTTTAGATTCTTTCTTATCCTTCTCACACTTTTATATTTTCTTACAATAACCTCACCTTTATATATATATATATATATATATATATATACATACATATTAAAGATAAAAAAAACATTCGTTATTATGGTGTAATTTAAAAAAAAAGAGTTACATATAAAAAGTTATTGACGTTTAAAAAAGAATGGGAGAAATTTGCATGTGCATTAATGTTAGTTTCTTAATTTAAAAATGTTAAATTTACCTTTATACCCTTAATAAAGAAAATTAGTTAGTTTGATAGTCAACACTATTTACAGAATTGCCACTATGATCTCAACCATTAGATTAATATCTAATGGTTTAGATTCTTTCTTATCTTTCTCACACTTTTATATTTTCTTACAATAACCTCACCTTATATATATATATATATATATAGGGGAATGTTCATTTAAGAAGACTATTCTCTCAAGAACAAATTGAAATTAATCTTAGCCATTTAATTTTTTGATCAATAGTTGTGAAGGGTTATGGCATTTATGTAAATATTACACTCTCATTCATCAAATCATTAAGTAAGAAGGGTATATTAGACAATTTGTATAGCATCTGACATTTATAGTCTCACAGTTACTAAAATCCCACACAACCAAACACCGTGATTTTCTCCCCGGTCAATCTCCAATTGTCTTCGTCATCCATAACCTAATATCACCACATGGCCAAACCGATGCAATACAGGATGATTATAGCTTCAATACTTCCACGATTAGTGAATATACATCCTGTGTCTTCAAAATCAACATTATGTCAAGGTATTTAGTTTAGATATTTATAACAATCAGCTTATGTGTAGGACTGTAATTGTCATCAAGAAATTGATGAAACAAAGGGATTTGGACATTAAAAAAGTGTAGTGTACTAATAAAGTGTTGAAATTAGCTAGCATTATCATATTATCTGATTTTACTCTCCCAAAAAAATATGTATGTGATTTTGAATAAGATAATATTTGGTCTGATTTCAGGGGAATCGTAGTAATATTTTGTAGATAATTTGGGATATATAATTTCCCCTAGTTTGTTTGCAACCATGATTCCCTCCCCGTAAGAATATCATTGAAATCAACAACCCTTAATGTATAATGATTTGTTTCTGGTTGTCGAGCGATATATAAACCCACGTTCCCACCAAAGGCGACACACATCCCATCAAAACATTCTTGTTTCAAAAGTGTTTGTAGAATTATACCTTGTCATTTGTGTAGGTTGGTATACTTTTAAATGTTCATTTTTTATACACTGTGATGGTCTCAATAAAGCCGTGTAGGATTCATAATACTTGTGTGCAACATTGTGTAGTCTGATATAGATCTTTGACCATTTCGTTAGTGTTTAAAAAGTTGTGCTTTTTTTGTATACATTTTGATTGTCCTAAAAGTTGTTCATGTTCTCTAATGTTAGGATCCACATTTAGAGGGTGAAAATGTCTGAAGGTAAGTTAATATATCAATGTAGTGCATGGAAACTGTTGTTACAAATGTTTGTTAGATGTTATGTGTGTTTATTAATATTGAACAATGCATTACTTACAGCACGAAAAAGCCCAACGATAGGAAATATCAAATATCTCAGCGTGAACATGGACAAGGCATCAAACAAGTCTGATAGTCAATCCATGCCAGAAATTGGTACGTACAGATGTTAGTGGTTCATTGTTGCATTTGGGGTTATCGTATATGAGTAGTCGAGATGATTATTGTGTACGGGGAGGGGGTGGATATTATATTATTTTGTGTTTTTTTTTGTTCTCATTAAATGTGTTTTTATACATTTTATTAAGCATTTGGGATATTGTGTGATTACAAATCAGTACACATCATGATGTAATCACTTAAGTTACCAGGTGATTTTTGTCGTACCAAGTATGTAGGCAGTGTCTGCAGAAAACTCAGATGATATGTGTTAACTGTAAACGATAGAGGAACATTAAATTTCATTTTAATAAATGTTTGGTTGTTTGATTGATGTAAACGGCGTTTGGTTTATATCCGGTGTAGATGCTATTGTTTGTTTGCGTGTGTAGTTATTATATTTTAACTATTCATTTTCTGGGTGGGTGAATTTAGAAAAGCGCATGGTTTTTTATTTCTTGATTCAGTGTAGTAAGAGAAAGTCTTGGGTTTGAGTATATTGTTGGACGTGTTTTATGGATAAATCATAGATATGTGTAGGATAGGTTTATGTATCAGATTTGTATCAAGTAACATTACACCATGTTGTGCAAATCACACTTAACTTTAGGATAGTGTTTGCACAGGGTGTTTCAGCGGCATATTTTTTTTTGTGTTTTTTATCGAATGGGGTCTGTTTTGGCTTTTATGCCGTTAACTTGATGTAACTATTGTCAATCTGATTTGTGATCCAATAAAAACATGGGTATGGGCTATTTATGTGGTGTGTTTGCTGGCATTATATGTTTTGTGCACCTTCTTACTGATGGTGAATGCTCATGTAGCTGGTATGTTAGGAAAGAGGCACCACTCTGGGAATCCGATTAACGGTAATAGGCCTTTAAAAGGTATGAATCCCTGATCATGCATTTAATCTGTTTTAATGATATACGGAAAACATTCATTAATTTTTTGTGCACAATATTTTTTTTGTATGATGTAGGTGTCGATAAGATGGCTGGTTATACCTCAGACGGGTGGGTGGAAGATTACGATTTTGTTGAAGCCGTTCCCAAGATGGTATTACCCAAACATGAAAAGCGAAAGTTGGTGGAGAAGAAGATAAAGGGGGAAATAAGTATTGGTGTAGAGTGCACACATAAGATACGAACAAGATCCTCACCTAAATCGCTTCATGAAGCTCTTCAGAAGTTGTCTGCGAAATAAAAAGAATGTGTAAGTCAAATGGGGTTTGGGAAGATGTTGTCGTTTACGGTAGATGGTATACCATGACAGTTGGGACACTACGTTGTGGACAATTTGGATACAGACAAGATGTGTATTAAGTTGGAGAGGGGATCGATTGATATTACAAAAGAAGTGATACATCAGTTAGTTGGTGTTCCCAATGGTGGTATGTGGATGAATAATGTTGATGATAAAAAAGCTGATAAATCAATAAGCAAGCTATGGAGATCCAACTATCGAAGATATGAGGTGAGCCCCGGTGATATTGCTGAGCGATTAGAAACACACAAAGTTGCAGATTGGATGTTTAGGGTTGATTTTCTGCAGCTCTTCTCAAGCGTAATGATAGACTGCCAGAAAAACGGGAAATGCAAGATGTGTCTACTCCCATACTTTACGGAGGAAAGAGATATTAGTGAACTAGATTGGTGCTCTCTAATATACAAGACAATAGCAGAGTGTAAGGACGATTGGGTTCGGGATGATCGTAAGTGTTATTTCGCTGGGCCTCTTACCATTCTTACGGTTAGTATTTTTTTTTGTTTTTTTTTGTGCCTGTGTTAACAGTCACATGGATGTTAAACACACTTGTTTATTCGTTGGCATGAATGTCATCCCAGATGTTGTATGTTGATTGCATGACTTGTTCTGGGCTGTCCGTTGAAAGAGAGAGGATTGCCTTGGCCTATTGGGATATGAAAAAGCTTAAACAAAGACAACATGTTGAAATGCAATGTGGAGGATTTGGGAAAGGACAAATAAGGAAGTTATTTGTTGAATGTGTAGCAGGCCTTACACGAGTATGTGAATCCAAATCAAAGGCACAAGCTGTTAAAGAAGAAGCTGTTCACATGGAAGGGATGGATTCTGGAGTAGACCAAGTAATGGTAAGATAGTGTTTAACACATTGGCTTTTATTACATTGGCTTTTATTAAAAAAACAACGTATACGCCAGCCTATTAATTTATCTATTATATGGCGTCTATGTCCCGGGACAAGATTGAGTTTGAGATGGTCATAAAGGAAGCCTTAGGTTTTAATCCACAAAATCAGGACCTCGAAATAATTTCAATTAAATACGATGAGTTGTTTTCGAAATATGATGAATATAAATCCAATCAGGTTAAAAAGGGATCTGGATTGAAAGGGAAGGAGCTTATGACTGTTGACGAAGAACCATTATCACAGTTCTGTACAGATCCTGATTCCTATGACAATATTTGCAAAACCGTTGACTGTTTGGTTAATAAATACAAGAGTAGGGGAAATATGTCTGTAGAGGGGATATGTGAACCTTCATTCAGTTTGGGTCTTACGCAGGGGGGTGCCATGTGCACTGCTGATTTCAACACTCCAACCAGTGTGCCGGAAAGGAATATTGAAATTGATGATGATGACCATATACCTTTGAGTGTTGTTATGACAAGGCTCCATAAGGCTGCAAATGAGCGTGCGAAATCAAAAAGGATCCCACGTGCTAGCAACCTTCTAAAGTCGCCGTAGGGTTGTTAATATCGACAACCCTGAGCATAAAGAGGAAGAAAAAGTGTGGGATTATATATGGCGCATATCAGCAGAGCTATAGTGTGATTCCACTCCACGTGTTACTATTTTTTAATCGATTACGTATGATAAAAACATCTTTTGAAATTGTTTTTTTATCTTGCAGGGAGGTCATTTTCTCGACAAGTGATGGACGTGTTGGAAAAAGGTGTTTCTTTGAGAGCTTGCAGCCTAATGCGATGGTGGAAAACAATGTCATTGATTGTTGGTCGTTCATTTTAAATCACGAAGAGAGTGCACGAAGCCAAGATTCAGAACACAGGCTCTTTATTAAACGCTCAGTTCCTGTAAGTATTAGTGGCTAGTACGTACTTTGCATGTCGTTGAACCAGCGTCATCATGTATACCATCTAACCCATTATAGCACGTGGTATGACAACAAAGGTATACAAACAAAATTGAGTGGGACAATTTGGGTCTCGACACACTAAGGCACAATCATTTTCGACATAGGTTTACGAACATGATTGACTGACACACTTTTAGGTCCCTAAGAAACACGTATTCTTTAACATTTACATATCAACCCATCCACCCCAACACATGTATAGCATTTGGTCCATTACCCTCGCATAACCCTACGCTCGAAACCCCTCCACAAAACCTACACATTACACAACTCACATAACAAAATCATTAGTGACACAAAAATATCATTGACCCAAAAGGAACGGGTTATACGGAAAGAGTGTTTGGGGTTTTAGTACACCAGACATAGGCTTGTTAATTCTGAATGGTTTGCATACACATACAAACTTTGACAGATGTGGTGTAGGTTCGTAACTCCTTTAACGGCCATACGTTATACTATAGACATTCTACAAACTGGTGGTCTAGGTTCGTAACTACATTTAATTACCTGAACCACCTATATGGAGCCTACACGACCAGAATACGTCAGCACATGGGTGTAGTGTAGTCTGAACCTACACAACCAGACTAGGGACCTGGTTAAGAACCTGCACCACCTATTGCAAAACCTGGAAAACCGGTTTACACTAGCTCCATGTATGTTTGTAACCCATTTGTGATCTGGAACTGGTTAGGAACCTACGCTACCCTATACAAAACCTACACAACCAGACTATAATAGCTACATGTGTGTACGCTGGTTAGAATGTAAGGTATGACCCCTTCCCCAAACCTGAGGTAACGAACCAACACCACCTAGGGGTTATCTGAATAATAGAATTACCTACATGGTTTGTTATGTGATTTGCTTGAAGATATCAAGTAAGTTGTATAAGGTGTATGATTTTTTTTCTGATGGGGTATGGTTCATTTGTTCAAACAAAATCTGACTATTTATTTTGTATGTTTTTGTGTGGTTTTGCAGCTTAAAGAAGTGGATGTGGCATTCAAAAAAATTGATGATAAAAGAGCTGTTTCTAAGATAAAAAGGAGTATCTTCTAATCTGTGAATGGAGACAAATCACTAATGAATCTTGTGACCTATGACTTAGTTTTCTTCCTGATTAAGTTGGTGACGCATTATTTCCTCGTATGCTTTGATTTGAAATATCCTTCCATTGTCATCCTTGAAAGCATTGATATGACAACCAAAAAGGTTGAAAAAGGTTGATAGGGAACCAGATGAGAAGCATGTGCATGACATGAATGAGACAGTTTTGAAAGTGGTAACATCAACTATATAGATATGTTTTGTGTTCTTAAGTTTTTAAAAAGATGATAACATGTGTTTTTTATATATATATTTTTATTTAATTATTATTTTGTTATGTTGGCAGAGACATCACTTTGGGAATTATCTAGAAAATGTGGGTCATGTGAAGACAAGTGCCATTAGAGGCCAGACCCCCAAGTGGTTGAAGTTAAGGTGGGCAACTTATGGCAATTATGTAGATTCTGGTATCTACATGATGAGGCATATGGAGACCTATATGATCCAGAGAGAGACATTTTGAATGTGGCTTTGCGTTAGGTGTTGCAAAACAAAAGCAACAAGTGCTCAGTTTGAAAAAGAAGTATGCAACAAAGATTCTGTTGTCAGATGCAAATATTCTACGTGGTGACATTGCGAAGGTTATTGAAGAACAAGGAACCGTGAAGTAGTAGTATAGTGATGGTTTTTTTTGCGTGTCATAATGGTTAGGGAAACGTGTTTGATAAAACATAATAAATGCAATGCGTTTTGTAGTTTTACTTTTGCACCTGCGAATGTCATGTTGGTTTTATGCTTGGAATTTATTTGTATTCATCGAATATTTGGATCTTATTTATGAATATGATAACTTATGGTATTAAAATATGGGTTCATACTAGGTCTAGTGTTTGGGTCTACATTGGGTTCGCGTATACAAAAAATTTGGCTGAGTATACATTATGTGATTTTTTATGTGAAGTGATGCCCAAAAAATGTTGTTGGGATGGTTTTTGTTGTTGGTACAGTTGTGAAATGTCTAAAAAAACTTGTAGCTAGCATTAATGTTTATAAAAGTGACGAATACCTGCAGCAGACTGTTGTTCGGGTACTAGCGAATGCGTGATGTATGGTGTAGTAGGGTTTAGTTAGCTGATGAGGAACTGGTCGATGACTGAGAATTTATACGTTTTCGATTGGATAGTTGCTGTTAGTTTGTGAAAAAAAATGAAGCACAACCCCATTTCCACCCGCCTAGTCGAGGACCCTATAAACCCCCATCAGTTATCCTACACACTAGGTGGTTTAGTGTATGGAGAAAACTGAACCAAACTAAACGTTTAGGTTTGTAACCTGTAACCTACATGCTATACACAGCGGGGCCCCGGGTATACAACCACACGACTTAGGCATGCAGACGTAGCAGGGCCTCAACAGACAAACGTACGACGGAGGCATGTGAGTTTGGGCCTTAAAATTGTCACTCGTATATTGCGGTTATAATATGCAAAAAAATGGGAACCATGTCCAGGGTTCGTACACACCAAATGTAATATATGAAATAAATTGACAGCATACATGCACCAATTTGTTGGCGAGATTTAAAAACTATCCACGTGTCGGGATTTGTACATTTTATTGTGTAACAAACCTATTTCGTCCCCATTACTAGGCCACACAGTATGTTTATGTAGGATATTTTTATGGAGTCGTACCAAATAGTTATTCAATTTATGCCATTCATAATATACAGGATACTAGGTCAATGTGTGACAAACTCACAACAATCAAGGTAATTCATACAACATTGTTAGTATAAGTAATCAGGGTCAAAATAACTGAAGAAAGGCTGTGTAGCAAAATGTTCCAAATATATTTATTTCAAATGTAAAAGTAAGGTAACGATGGGACATGCAAGGTAAATGAAACCACAAGTTCAAATAAACTGACATGACAAACAAAACAAAAAAAATGGAAACTAGTCGGTGGGTCAAGCATTGTCCTACACCCCATTGCCTTTTGATGTGGACAACTTTTTGCCTTTCTTTTTGCCGTTTGGATCCTTCGGACCGCAGTTGCAAGAATCATAATCATTTGTGTACGTATTGCACATACGACATAACCTTTTTGGCTTTTGGTTGCGTTCAACAGCTTTTTCCCCCGATCCAATCAAACGACGACTAGTACCACAACCTTTGTTCCTTATTCCTTTTGGTGCTGTGGCGGTAATGGACTCTGGTACAGAATAACCAGTCAAGTCTGATATGACTGTTGCCTTGTTATTGTATGCAGGCTTATCTGGAATTGCGTGGAATATTTTTTCCTTTAGCATCCTCATGTCCTCCACAAATTCAATCAGATTTTCAAGGTCGCAACGCACCCGGTCAGCACATTCATTGAACAAAGTTGTCGCCTCTTGTCGCTTGATTATTTTTTTTGTCTCTGCCACCTAAATACTGAGTATCAATACTAAACACTTTAGGTGGTAGTACATCATGTCTCCACCGTGATGCAATATACTGATCTGGGATGACATCAATATTCATGTTCCTGAAGACACAGAAACCATGCCTACACATGTACCCAATACGTGTAAACCCTCGACATGAACATTCTATAGTACCGTCATTCAAATTGAAAGTTACCTGCGCATTAAATATGGTGTGAGCATTCATATTTGACTGAACGATGTTAGTATAATGAATAAAAATTGGGAAAATATGAACATAACCTTGAACTCCCCAACTAACCCCTTGCTTTTGTCGTGATGATTAACTATGCTAATCCTAACACCATCACCTGTTTCTGTGCGATCAAGACCACACAAATACAACCCTTTGAATATTTCCTTTTGAACTTCTTTGAAAAGGTTGTGTGTGTATACATATGAAGCATGACGTTCTATTGGTAGGCCTGTCAACATTTTAGGTGACGTTGTTGTAGTTTCGTATTGGAGACGACGGTGTTCGAAGTGTTGAGCATTCAGTGTGTTCTCATAACAAAGCATAAATTGGACAAGTGTATTGCCTGATGATGAATATATTTTGAACAAGGAATTTGAGCTCTCACACCTCGAAGTTGTTTTCATTAGACAACACATGGTGAAATAAGCTGGCACCCACTGATCCCTTATTTCAAACATATCATTCAGCCAATTGTTGTCACCTAACTCGAACTCGGCCATTAGGTCATTCCATCTCAACTCAAACGTGGTAGGTTTTATGAACACATTCCACACAAGTTTGTGAATTCGTGCCCGAAGGTCGGTGTTTTCCAACTTGTCACCACAAATCTATAAAGAAAATCGTTGAAAAAATGTAAGTATATTAGACAGAAAAATGTTTGGATAATAAACTACGCAAGCTTATTCATAGAATAGGATAATGACCTTATGATACTCTGGTGTTGGGACACACACATTTGTTTTGTTTGCCAAAAAATAAAAAAGGTGTAGCTGGTAACACGGTGGTCACATACATCCCAGCTTACACTCCCATACCAAAAACACTGTGTGTATAGTTGGTATGCCTACACAAGTTGAGGACCACATGTTATACTTCAGACATCCTATACACATGTCCTAGTGTAGGCTGGTCACGTAGGTTCCAAACGGGTGGTCTAGGTTCATAACTACTTTAAATGCCCTGAACCACCTCTGCGGAGCCTACACGACCATAGTACATCAGCACATGTGTATAGTGTAGTCTGAACCTACATAACCAGACTAGGGACCTGGTTATGAACCTGCACCACCTATTGCATAACCTGGAAAACCATGTTACACTAGGTCCATGCGGGTTTGTAACCCGTTTGTGATTCGTAACTAGTTAGGAACCTGCACCACCCTGTACAAAACCTACAAAAACTAGACTATAATAGCTACATGTGTGTACGGTGGTTAGAATGTAAGGTATAACCCCTTTCCCAAACCTGAGGTAACGAACCAACACCACCTAGGGGTTATCTGAAGAATAGAATTACCTACATAGTTTGTTATGTGATTTGCTTGAAAATATCAAGTATGTTGTATAAGGTGTATGAGTTTTTTTCTAATGGGGTATGGTTCATTTGTTCAAACAAAATCTAACTATTTGTTTTGTATGTTTTTGTGTGTTTTTGCAGCTTATAGAAGTGGATGTGGCAATCAAAATAATTGATGATAAAAGAGCTGTTGCAAAGATAAAAAGGAGTATCTTCCAATCTATGAATGGAGACAAATCACTAATGAATCGTGCGACCTATGACTTAGTTTTCTTCCCGATCAAGTTGGTGACCAATTATTTCCTCGTATCTTCCATTACACTCGCATAACCCTACGCTCAAAACCCTCCACAAAAACGCTACACATTACACAACTCACATAACAAAATCATTATTTACACAAAAATATCATTGACCCTAAAGGAACGGGTTATACAGAAAGAGTGTTTGGGGTTTGAGAACACCAGACATAGGCTTGTTTATTCTGAATGGTTTGCATACACATACAAACTCCGACAGATGTCGTGTAGGTTCGTAACTCCTTTGACGGCCATACGTTATACTATAGACATTCAACAAACTGGTGATCTAGGTTCATAACTACCTTTAATAACCTGAACCATCTCTACAGAGCATACACGACCAGAATACATGATCACATTTGTGTAGTGTAGTCTGAACCAACACAACCAGACTAGGGACCCGGTTAGGAACCTGCACCGCCTATTGCAAAACCTGGAAAACCAAGTTACACTAGCTCCATGTAGGTTTGTAACTCATTTGTGATCCGTAAGTGGTTAGGAACATGCACTACCCTATACAAAACCTACACAACCAGACTATAATAGCTACATGTGTGTACGCGGGTTAGAATGTAAGGTATGACCCCTTCCCGAAACCTAAGGTAACGAACCAACACCACCTGGGGGTTCTCTGAATTAATAGAATTCCCTACATGGTTTGTTATGTGATTTGTTTGAAAAATAGCATGTATGTTGTAATGTGTAAGACTGTTGTGTCAGTGATTCGTTGATATGGTAACTGGATAAAAATTTCGTATAAGGTGTATGATTTTTTTTCTCATGGTGTATGGAATGCGGTTGTGATGTGTTATTATATTTGGTGTATCGTAGAACATGGATCAGTGGGTCAGATATTTTATATGGCAATTAATTGGCATTTCCGAAATTAGTTTAGGCCACGTTAACAAGAAAACCCAATGTTGTCGGGGCAGAAACATGAATACGTACCTTTGCTGGGAGTTTCTTTGTGACATGCCACATACAAAGTCGGTGCGTTGATTCTGCAAACACTGAGAAAACAGCCTGTTTCATGGCGGCATCCTAATCCGTTATGACTGATCGTGGTTGTTTGACATGGGCTTTAAGGAATGAATCCAATAACCACGTGAATGACTCAATGGTTTCGTTGTAAAGCAACCCAGCCCCAAACGTAACACATCTTTGGTGGTTGTCAACACCGGTGAATGGAACAAATATCATCTTATATCTACACAAAAAAATATGTGTGAGTACACTAATGTTCAATACACGTAACTTTTAATAACAAGATGTAAAACTTACTTGTTTGTATCATACGTGGCGTCAAAAGCTACCACATCACCAAAACAATTGTACTTACATCTACATATATCATCTGCCCAAAAAAGTGATCTTAGCTCACCATTGACTATGGTGTGATTGAAATAAAAGTTTTCCATATGAAGCATGTTGCCATTCAACTTATCAATAACCATTTGCGCATCTTTGTCAGCAATAAACTGTCTAACGTCACGAGCAAAGTTCTTGTGATCAACTCTAGTTCCTCTTACAAAGTGTTGACCACCCCTCAATGAGGTTTGCATCCGGTGAGATACAGTTGCCTCGAATCCAGAAGTTTGAGCTTTGTGAATAACTCCTGCTCTGTAAACGTTAATTACCTTCTACCTCTTGTTAAATCCATATTATCCACATCAACAAGACCGTGGTTATGGTGTTGATTGAACTTATACACACTGTAGCCTTCCGTACCTTTAATTAGTTTAAATTTGATGCATGCCTTACAATTGGTAACCTTAAAGTTGCTGTTATGTTGCTTGGATGTTGATGATTCGACATCCATGATGTCACCAGAAGTAGGGTTCGGGTTACCGGATCTGCTGCATACGATGTACCTGTGTGTTATGCTCCCCTTATACCTTGCAACGGTCGATAACCTTATATCAAAGCCGGCCTTTTCCGCATAAGCTTGGTACATGTTAACAACGTCTTCCCATCTCTGAAACACCATTCCAATAACAGGTGTTTCCTTTGTAGGCACATTAGGGATCCAGTACTTGGTCCCGGTTGGGGAGTGATAATAGTTCCGTACCACAGACTCATCTAAATTAAAATGTTATGAAAACCGATGACAGCATAATTATTAACAAGACATATAGACTTACCAGAAAAACATATGGTTGGACAAACTTACCTTGCTGGTTTGTGATAGGTACGATACTAGATTTTGCATTCAATATCGTGTAGCAGATTTCGTTAATGAATGATAATAAAGCATAATGTGTTGTGGAAAGCTAAAGGACAATGTAACATAATTAAAAAAACATTCAAAATACATTTTACCATACTATAAACCAATTATGATACCAATTTAAGCGCATAAAAAATCTAACCGTTCAAACTGTGTAGGACACGTTATTGACATGAGAACGGCTGCATATAATTGGTCCGGATAAAACATATCTGACTGGATTGGCTAGTGGTTGTTAATATAATTGTGAAGGTTATACTAGATTACTTGTCATTCTTATACGCATATTGAAAAAACCTAACTGATATGGTATTAATATAACTAGGTACTACAAGAAAAAGTGAAACTAAACCGCAGGCATAAATTCTACACCTAATGATATATCTGAAGTCTGAGCTACTTCGTTCAATCGCTGATGGTGTGTATGTAAATGTTGTATTTTCCAAGCCAAACCATGATTCCGATTAGCAGCGTATAAAACAAGTTCAAAATCTATAAAAAAATCACAAGCAACTACAACCCCCCGAATGCTTTTGGTAAATATAGATACAAAATAATGTTAATCAAACCTTCGTTAGTGTAGCTAGATTGCGTATTTGGGTCTTCATGGGTCGACATGTTTGCACAGGATTGTTAATACTAAAACTATACTATCAGCTGATGCGATGTTTGGTATAAAAAAACCCACCAATGCAGATTTATATAACGTTGGGAACACCCTAAAACAATACATATCTACAGTCTTAAAAGGAAACAATTCGTATAATCCCCCTAATTGTAACACCCAAAAATCACGACTGTTTGAATGTTCTGAATTATTTGAGAAAAGCATGAATTAATCCAGAAGATATTTTGAATAAAACCAATAGAATCTATATTATTTACCTGAACAAGAAAGATCCTCGAATGCTAAATATAAAAATACCAAATCATTGCTCCTATTTCATAGTGATACAGATTCGATCATGGAGACTATAAAATCAACAGTAGAATACGATGATTGAATGCAAGATTAACGGGGTTGTATGATATCAAAATCACATGTAAATTTCCTGTAGAGCTATCATCTTCTGATACGAATCAAGATGTGGATCAGAAAATTAATTATAAATCACAGGAGATGATAACTCTTTGAACGGATAGAACATGATTTAATTATATTAGGTTAAATCAATTGATAGGGAAAATTATAGGAAAAGATAATAATAAATGATTGTTTTAAATTACTATAGTACCCTTATAAAATAAGTTATTCTTCTTGGCTGATTTTGTTCTTTTTCTTCTCAAGTTAATGTTTCTTCTCAAATGAAATTCCCAATATATATATTTCTTACGGAAAAAAGTGACCTGGATCCTCTAAAGAGACTCTACATTGACTAAAATAAGCTCCTAGTGTTTTAGTATGACAGGCTAAGAACTTTCTTTGATGGAAGTGAATGTGTGATGAGTAAAGTAGATGATACTTTGCTTGTAAAAAATAGTGATTTAATTATTATTCGAAGTAATTTTTTTGGATCTACTAATCAATCTTTGTATGATGAATTATCTAACAACATGCACGATGAATTCAAAATGAGTATTTCTTAGGACTATGAATTAAACAATATGAGAACGAAACATTCATTAATCAGTCTTAAGTATATTAGAGACATGCAAAAGAAATTTGATTTTTGAAAATGATAATGGATATAAATAATCTAAAAAGACTAGGAGTGCTTTTTTTGCAGTTGAAATTCGAAATGAGTATGATTATAATGTTTTAATTAGATTTATTGTAATTATCTTTTATCTTTTCTATAATTGTCTCGTTGTATTCCTATGTCCGTATGATTTAATTCATTGAGCGTCCACGTTATTCTCGTTGTATTCCTATAAACATATGATTTAATTCATTGAGTGTCCACCTTATTAAAAGATTGAAAATGTTGTCTTTTTTATTTTTTTAATGAATAAGGTGTTGTTTGTTTTTTGAGAGGTAAATGTCTACAGTTTTTGGATCACATCTGTAGAAGAAGAGGTGGACCAGACCTGTGTAGTCTGCAAAAAGAAGACTGTTTATTTTTTAACGTATATAGACTTCTAAAAAAACTGGTGGTGGTGTACGGACGGTAGTGGTGGGTGGTGGACGGTGGTGGTGGGTGGTGAACGTGGATGGTGGGTGGTGGTGGATGGTGGTTGTGGTAGACGGTGGTGGTGGGTGGTAGTGGTGATGGACGGTGGTGGGTGGTGAAGGTGATGGACAGTGGTGGTGGTGCTTAACCACTTTGTAGACCTTTGAAGATCTTAGAAGTGGCTAGGCCAAGTCTGCACCAATAAGAGCTCGCACAAACGTTTTTTTAAATGAAACATTTTAGAAAAAACAAACAATCTGCAGATGGTAGTGTCTGTGCGTGGTCTGCGTAGCGCTGACAAAAGAGGCTGCGCAAATCTTTTAGAAAAACAAACACCACTTAAATGTTCACTCCCCGAGTATTGAATTCATGATCTTTCCTATTCAAACACCTAGAGGGTTTTTCCTCTACCACTAGGCCAAAACCTTAGTGATTGTTGTATTTTTTTTTAACTTTGAGGAAAACGATTTCTTACTATGGATGATTGGATCAAGTTCTAACCATTGCCAATTAATTAGGGCCCGATACCAATACCGGTCTATCGTTTAATGATTCTCGTATCAGATGTGTAGTTCAATATGTGTCGTGTCACAACCCCCGACCACACCCTGGGCGGGAGCCGTGAACCAGTTACTAGTGGTATCGATGTTTATTAAATTGGCAGCAGAATTTATCATCAGGATTGTAGTTAGGAAATATTTAAGAGTTTGTAAAAACACCAAAGTTTAATATTAAACAAATGGGATAAAACCCATATTTCATTCAAATATTTTTATAGTGATAAACCCTAGTTGATAAAACATAAATTTCTTCTTTTATTCAGGTAGTCATAGCCACTTTATTTAAGCCTTAAATGCTCCATAGCAGGCTTCTATTACTTTCACAGTAAGTTACCTGAAACGCGTTTAAAAACATTTTGTCAGCGAAAAATACTGGCAAGTTCATTCATTTTTATAAAAAAAAACATTGTTATATTTTACAGTATCAAGGGTGGTCACATTATTTTTATCTATCAAATAATCAATCAGTATTTGTCACTCGATGGCAGTCCCGATGTGACGGTTTGGGCATATCACTCATTAGCTAACTTTCGTCCAATAGTGAAGATTATCAAGTAGTGTATACAAAACCACACAAACAGGCAGTAATATCAGAATACAAAAACTTAATCACTGTAAATACAACTAGAAAACATTTAAGGTTTTGAAAGCATTTGATAAAAAGAAAGACTGACTCACATTATAGTTTTAGAGTTTTAGCTTAAAGCTTCCTGGTGTTAACCCTAACTTAAACTTTAACGATACATCACGAGACAAAACCCCAACGTAGTTTACAAAGTATAGTCTTATACAGACAGTACTTTGACATTTGTTGATGGATTTCAGATCAATCGGACACGGTATCGTACTAGTGATCAGGGTTAAAAACACTTACAATGGAGCAGAGTTTAGAGTATTGAATAGAGCAGAGAGAGAGAGAGAGAGAGAGAGAGAGAGAGAGAGAGCAAAAGAAAAGATGTGAGCAGTTGGGATGCCTACCACTGCTTCTATTTATATTTGAAGTAGCAAGTGTGTCGTCACTTTATTCTTTCTTATCTCCTGGAAGCTGCCTACGTAAGTATACGAATCTCTTATATGTGTTAAATTACTTACGAATTTCTTATATGTGTACAAATTCTCTTAAAAGTTACCACAAAAGAATGACTCAGCAAGAAACAAAATTTTCTTCTCACTGAAGAACAAAATTTTCTTTCGTTAGGAAACATACACCCACTAAGAACACAAAATTTCTTTTGTGTTAAAAATTATTATATATATATTATATATATAAAATTAATTCAGCTGCTTCAATCATTTATTATTTATAGCTTCTAAAATATAACGTTTTATAAAACGATGAATATGTCATTAGAACGAGCATATTTCATCTACATTTAAAAAGGGAGTAAGGTTAATTATAATAATATATTTTATTATTAATTATTAAACGGTTCCTATAAAAGTAAATGTTCGCCTAGATACCTCATATTCTAATTGTCAACTTACTCATATCTATTTGTTTAATAATAATAATATAAGCTTTATATACTTTATTTATTTATTTATTATTATTATTATTATTATTATTATTATGGAATGTTACATCCTCTCTACCTTTATTTAAATCTCGTCCTCGAGATTTAGTTGAACAAGTGGGGGTATTTTTTTTTCATCTCCGATTCTAGTTCCCAAGTATATTCCGGTCATCTTTTTGAATCCCATTTCACTTTGACCAGAATCAATCTTTTATGATCGAGGTTCTTGATCCTCTTGACTTCAATTTGTAGGGGTTTCTCAATAAATTTCAGTTTCTCATTTATCTTTATGTCTTGAAGAGGGATTATCAATGATTCATCGGCTAAACATTTCTTTAGGTTACATACATGAAATACATCATGTACTCATGTCATTTCTTTAGGTAACTAAAACTGATAAGCTACTGGTCCTATGCGTTTGATGACTCCAAAAGGTCCAACATACATTGGGCTTAACTTTCCTCTTTTACCAAATCTGACGACTCCTTTCCAAGGTGAAACTTTTAGCAATACTTTATCCCCGACTTGAAATTCTAATGGCTTTCGACGATTATCTGCATAACTCTTTTGACGATCTCGGGCCGTTTTCAGTCTTTCCTTGACTTGAATTATTTTGTCAGTTGTTTCTTGGACAATCTCAGGTCCTGATAATTGCTTTTCTCCTATCTCTGCCCAACATACAGGTGTTCGGCATTTTCGTCAGTAGAGTGCTTCAAATGGTGCAGCATTAATACTTGTATGATAACTATTGTTGTAAGAGAATTCTATTAATGGTAAATGATCGTCCTAACTTCCTCCAAAGACTATCACACAGGCTCTAAGCATGTCTTCCAGAGTCTAAATTGTCCTTTCACTTTGTCCATCTGTTTGAGGGTGATAGCTGTACTTAGATTTAATCGAGTTCCCATAGCTTTTTGAAAACTTGTCCAGAAATGAGAAGTAAAACGACTATCTCTGTCGGACACAATAGATAAAGGGATTCCATGTAGTGAGACTATTTCATCCACATACAGCTTAGCTAATCGTTCCATACTGAAAGTTTTCTTTTGGTAAGAAATATGCAGACTTAGTCAATCTATCCACAATCACCCAGATTATGTCATTACCTTTTCGTGCCTTGGGTAGTTTGGTAACAAACTCCATTGTTATTAATTCTCATTTCCAAACTGGCATCTCTAATTGTTGAAGCAAACCTGAAGGTTTCTGATGTTCAGCTTTAACTTGTGAGAAAGTTAAACATTTTGAAACATAACTTGTTATGTCCTTTTTCATTCCTATCCACCAAAAATCCTTCCTCAAATCTTGATACATCTTGTCATTACCAGGATGCATCGTATACTTAACTTATGAGCTTCTTCTAAAATTCGGTTTCGTAAATTTCCTTGGATAGGTACCCAAATTCTTTTCTTATGGAATTTCCAAATTCCCTCTGTTCCTTTTTCTAATTCTTTGATTATTCCTTTTAATCCTTTAGCATCATTCTTGATTGTTATTTCCTAGATTTTCTTTAATTGTTCTATTAAATCTATCTGCAGATTTAACTTAAGAGCACGTGCCCTTTTTGGCTTCTCATGGTACTTTTGAATTAAAGCATCAACTACTACATTAGCTTTCCCTTCGTGATATGAGATATCACAATCATAATTACTGAGGATTTCCATCCAGCGTCTTTGTCTCATGTTCAATTCTTTTTGCTCGAAAATATATCTTAAACTTTTATGATCTGTAAAGACAGTGACTTACTACCATAAAGACAATGTCTCCAATTTTTAAGGGCAAAAATCTGTAACACCCTGTAAAATCGTGTCCAACAATATAGCGACACGTGTTAGATTTTTATTTTAAGTCTATTAAAGACTAACAGGGACTAAAAGCTTCAACATGCTCAAACTAAGTCTCTGATCGATCTTCTGATGTCAACATGCATAAACCAAGCCTCTGAGTGACCATTAGTGTCAACATGCTTAAAACATAGCCTCTGAGTGACCATTAGTGTCAACATGCTTAAAACATAGCCTCTGAGTGAACATTAGTGTCAACATGCTAAGAATTGGCCTCTGAGTGACCGTTGTGTCAACATGCCCAGCCTCTGAGTGACATCAGAGTCAACATGCTTATAATGAGCCTCTGAGTGATCCTTTACGAAGTCCTAACTCTCATATGTCCCATTTGTTGGACAAGAGGGTTCAATTCTGTAAATATGTGAAAGTTGGATAATGGAGGGGTTAAAAGTGTCAACATGTTAATTTATACCTCTGGGTGACCTTTTAACGAACCGAGAGCTCGACAATGTCCGGGCATACTCTCATGTATGCCAAATATTGGTTACGGAGGGCTAAATACGCTAAAAAGGCGTTTTAGAAGGTTTTATAAGTTAAGGGGCTAAAAGTGTCAAACTTTGAAACTTGCCATGGGCGCTCGCGGGGCACGAGAGGCAAGGCCTATGCCTCTCGCGGGGCGCGAGAGGCCTGTGTCTGAAGAATTTTTGCTTGGCCTCCAAACAAATTGCCAAAAACCATTTGATTCGAAACCACGGCTTCCCAAACTGCTATGCCACGTTTTAGGACACTTGTAAGCTTCCTCTTGTAACATTTGTATAAATCGGGTCTCCAAAACCCACTCCGTTTTGTAATCTTGTACCAAGTTATGAAATTTCATTAATTATTGATGATTATTTTGGGTTTAAACATTACACAATTAATAAATAAACTAAACCATAAAAATTATATTTGATAAAAAGTTAAAATGAAATAAATAAAAACATTTGTAGCTGACCGGACTCGAACCCGGGTCAACTGCCTTCAACAACCTATCAACCGATCCTTTAACCACTCCGCCACCAATTGTTTTCTGTTAACATTAGGAAAACAATTGAGTTTTATACGCAAACACGAATTAACGGTTAATGACATCTGAATAACGGAAATCGGCAAACTGAACGCTAAATCTTTTCGACTTCGTTTGGCTAGCTCATAACCGATGAATATCGGTTTCTAATTAAATCCTAATTGAATGAACTTAAAGACTTCATCACTTCCGGTATTTGAAACTGAAAATGTACCAAACTCTGATTAAATCCAAGTCCTGATCATTTGCGCGAATCATAGCTATCACAACAACACTCAATTTCATTTTCGTAAAGATTCGGAACCGTAAGACCCTCTGAATTCGATCGCCGGAAATTTTCTGCAACTCACCGGAAAACCGGGACTTGCATTTTCACGGTAATTTCTTCGACTCTTTTTGTTTAAAACATGTGATTAGTCAATCTCTAACACAATTCCACCATCAGAATCAATCTTAGCCAACATTTATCGGAAATCCCACCTTCGCCGGAAAGTTTCTGAAAGTGCCGGAATTTCACTGTGAAAGGGTAAGATATCCTACACTTCATTTAAATCTTGTTTAGATGATTTAATTCTATAAATAATCGAACCACACTGTTAATTGTTTCAACAGTCGGAGCTCAATTCCTGTACCGACAAAACTTTCGCCGGATTTCTGTGTTTATTTCCAATCGGTAAATCCTGTTCTTTAAACTCTTTCCGTTCCTTACTACTGAATTACTGATAGTGTTTAAGATCTTTGAAAGTCGCAAAATCAATCTTAACCAGTTGAAATACGCTGACAGTTTAATCCGATGAAGAAGATGAACCTATTTCAGAACATAAGAGTAATTAAAATTTGGATAATTAACGGGTTAGACACACAGTCCAGCGGTGGACTGTGTGCAAAGTTTATATACAAGTCCCGAGTTCGATCCTTACTACACACACACTCTACGTAATAACATTCCTTTTTATTTATAAACTAACCGGGTTAGAGCGAGTAGTTGTTAAGTATAGTATAAATCAAGAATATAACCGGGTTAGACACACAGTCCAGCGGTGGACTGTGTGCAAAACAAACTACACGTCGCGCGATCGAGTTCCGTCACAAACACCGGTTCAATGAGATTAAAACGTTTTGCAAAATAAAGGAATTTTCGGTAAATTCGAATAAGTGTATAAATATAATTAAAACTGGATTTCTAACGGGTTAGTCACGTAGCTCAGTTGGTAGAGCTACGTGCGCGTGAACGGAAGGTCACCGGTTCGAATCCCACTTGGCGCAAGTATTTACCGCTGACCGAACCGGTCAACGGTCATCGGTCAAACAGTAAAAAAATAATATTTTTTTAAATATTTATTTGTTTAATTTAAATTAAAAATCAATTAAAAATACTTAAAAATAACATTTTTAAAGATAGAAAATAGCCATAAACTCACAAAAATATATTTAAAAATCCCGTTAAAATCCTTAATAAAATCCATTTAATATATTTTTATCCATTATTGTTTAGGTTAGTGTTTCCTCGTTGACTCGCTTCGTCTAAATCGTGCGCATCTCACCATCTCAAATTCAACGCACCCAATGTGAGTGAACCCTTCAAATTCCCCGTTTTAATCACGTTTTTGGGGTGTATCATGTGTCTTGTTCATTTACATATTATAACTAAGTTATTGTGCATATATCATATCATAACATGTGTGTTAGTTGTTGCTGATAAGTAGTTATTATTGTTTGCAAATTATTATTTCAGTACATGCAATTGCCGAGGCCGTAGCTCCCCATCCATCGAGGTTGAGTTTGATCCCCATTTCATTATGCGGTTGATCAGGGCGTGCCCGCACGATCGGCTCCGTTTGATTGAGCCTTGATCGGTCATTTCATTTTACATTTCAATACATGCAATACGCTCGGCTCCGTTTGATTGAGCCTTGAGTGCACAGTTCAATTTACATTTCCAGTTCATGCAATACGTTCGGCTCCGTTTGATTGAGCCTTGAGCGCACAGTTCAATTTACGTTTCCAGTTCATGCAATTCGATCGGCTCCGTTTGATTGAGCCTTGATTGCACAGTTCATTTATGTTGATTATTATATGATGTTGGTATGTTCACGTATGCTATCGATTGTTAATGTATGTTATAATTGTAACTGATGTTGCCATTGCTTGATGTCATACATATGCTCTTTTATGATTATGCACAATATTTTATTGATAAACTAACCAGAAAATCATTATCAAATGTTTATCTATAAGGTTCACTCGCCAACTTATGTTGACCCAAAAACCTCCCATTTTTACACATGATACAGGTGAACCAGCAGCAGCTAGGAACACATAGGACCTGGATTAGAAGAAATAAAACGATTTAGTATTTGGATTATCATGTTTGGTTATTTTCCTTTGTAATGAATGAACATGTTTGGATGTTTGAGAAATGTAACTTTGACTTCATTTAATTATGAAACATAAAAGTAAATGTCATGTGCTTTGGTGATAACCAATTATGCCCCGACTCTTAATTCCGCTGCGGGTCGGGGTGTGACAGATTGGTATCAGAGCCATGACTATAGGGATATAGGATAGGTTATTAGATCTTTAGAGCCTATACTATAGTCGATTAGAAACTTATGAGAATTTTGTGTGTTATATGCCAAATTTCATGATGTTTATATGTTTATGTTAAATGTTACATTTGATATTGTTCAAGCATGTTCATAAGTATGTATTATCAAATAATGCCTATCATGAAATCGTATGATCATAATATATCACATCCATGCAAGCACACACCACATCATGATTGATTTTACAATGATTTTCGTGTTTTGAAATCTCATCAAAGTGAGTTCTCATGACGGGCATGTAGTAACTGGAAGGGTACTAGTACCGGTAGTCGGAACGTCCTGTCTAGGCTGGCATTCGTATAAATCCAAAATAAAGGACCAGTTTGCCTACCTGGGGACTAACGATGAGAGTACGAAATACCTATTAGGCCAAAGCATGCTATACCAAACGTCGTGAGAGCTAATCCCACTTTGAGTTGTCATTGTGTCTACACCTGGACACGTTCCGACCAAACATCTCATGAACATATTTTGTGGTTAGCATTCGGGGGATGCGAGTGTTAATTTGCCAATACTAATGTGAATCCTACCAAGCCAATAGCCATGGGGGCCCACATGACTATATAGGTGAAGGTATGGGGGACATTTGAGGCCCAACATGAGCGAACCCAAGACATCCTTTGGATGTAGTTGCATTATTGATATTTATGTTATTTTCATTTTCTTAAAGACACATGACACCTAAAAAGATACCATAAACTCACAATCTTCTCATTTTATGATCCTGTAGATGTCGTCTAGACCGCATCGAAGGAGTAGGAACTCGGAAAAGTCTCGGGAACGTTTGGCCACTCATATCGCAAATCAAATGGCCACGATATTACCTGACATCGTAGTACAAGTACAACAAGCCCTTGCTGCAAATCCTACTAACCCTCCTCAACAACAGGACCAGATCATCAACAACCCTCCTACCATCAAATGCTCCTACAAACATTTTAAGTCCTGCGATCCCCCAAAATTCGAAGGGACTGAGGGAGTCACTGCTCTCCTACATTGGTTCGAGGAGATGGAGAACGTTTTCTTAAACTGCGATTGTCCGGAGGATCGCAAAGTTCGTTATGCCACCGGGAGACTACTTGGTGTAGCTCTCACTTGGTGGAATACCGAGAAAGGAAAGACGGGAACGGAAGATGCGATGGCCTTAACTTGGGAGGAGTTAAGGGAAATCATGACTAGGCGATTCTGTCCTAGGAGTGAAATTAAGAAATTGGAAGATGAATTTCATGCCTTGAAGCAAAAAGATGGTGATCACTCTACTTACAACAAAAGGTTTTTGGAGTTGAACCAAATGGTTCCAAACTTATTCACTCCAATCTACCGTCTGATAGAACATTACATTCGAGGACTTCCCTCGAAAATCCAAGATTCGGTCCTCAGCGTTTCACCAGTAACACTAGAAGCTGCCATGGAGTTGGCGACCGAACTGACCGAAAACCGAATTCGCAATGGGAAGTTCAAGGAGGAAAAGAAGAAAACCCCTGCTGAGGGACAAACCTCAAACCACCACACTCCTTCCTCTAAATTTGCTAACAAGAGGAAGCGTAACACCAGGAACTTTGCAGTCACCCAAACCAACACCCCTGTTCCTGCTGCACCCATCACTCAAGCCACTCCTCCACCCGCGCCATACAAAAGACCATACACAGGGCCACTACCAAAATGTAACCGTTGTCAGTATCACCACTCCCCTGCCTATCCTTGCCAATACTGTACCGGCTGCGGTCGCGCTGGACACACTGTTCAAAACTGCCGCACGCTTCAACGAACAAACCGCCACCAACCTATAACACAAACCCACCAAAAATTAATGGGTCAAGCCCAACAACAACAACCATTTCCACCCACTCAACATTTAGCCCAAACATACTATCAACCCAACTACCCTATGGGCCAACCTATGCGGGCTTGTTTCAATTGCGGTGATCCAAGTCATTTCTGGAACACATGTCCAAGGCTGGTCAATATTATTCATGCTCAGGCCCAAGCCAACCCTGTGAACCAAGCAAACCAAGCTCCTCCACCTGCTAGAGGAAGGGCTTTCAATATTAACGCAAACCAGGCCAGGGCTGACGGCAATGTGGTCAACGGTACGTTTCTTATAAATGGTAGATATGCCTCTATGTTATTTGATACTGGTGCGGATAGAAGTTTTGTGTCATTAGAGTTTGAACCTATCTTAAGTAAAAAGCGAGATAAGCTCGCGGAATCCATAACAGTGGAAGTTGCAGATGGAAAACCAGTTTCGTTAGACTCTATTTTACGCAACTGTACGCTCACCCTAAACGACCACGATTTCTCAGTCGATCTTATTCCTATGAAGCTGGGAAGTTTCGACATCATAATCGGAATGGATTGGCTCAGTCAGCATAATGCAGAAGTTGTATGTCGTGAGAAATTTATTCGTATTCCTCTTTCAAACGGTCAGACTCTTCGAATTATTGGAGAAACCTCGGCGAAAGGACTCAACTTAATGTCTTGTCTTCAAGCTCAAAAATACCTTCGCAAGAATTATGTCGCGTTTTTAGCCCATATCATCAAGAAGGGGACCTCAGAAAAGAAACTTGAAGATATCCCTGTCGTAAAAGATTTCCCACAAGTTTTTCCTGACGACATTTCAGGACTTCCTCCAATCAGAGATGTCGAATTCCGTATCGATCTTATACCTGGTGCTACACCAGTGGCAAAATCTCCATATAGGTTAGCCCCCTCTGAAATACAAGAGCTAGCCAGTCAATTGCAAGAGTTGACTGACAAGGGATTTATACGCCCCAGCTCATCGCCTTGGGGTGCACCTGTACTTTTTGTAAAGAAGAAGGATGGATCTTTTCGCATGTGCATCGACTACAGAGAGCTCAACAAGTTAACTATCAAAACTCGATATCCTTTACCTCGTATAGATGACCTTCTTGACCAACTACAAGGTGCCAGTTGTTTTTCGAAAATCGACCTTCGATCCGGCTATCATCAGCTTAGAGTGCATGAAGAAGACGTCCCTAAACTGCTTTTCGAACTCGATATGGTCACTATGAATTCATGGTTATGCCATTTGGATTAACCAACGCACCAGCTGTTTTCATGGACCTAATGAATAGAGTCTGCAAACCTTACCTTGATCGATTTGTTATTGTTTTCATCGACGATATTCTTATCTATTCAAAATCTAAAGCTGATCATGAGCGTCATCTGCGACTTGTTCTTGCACTTCTAGAAAAGGAAAAGCTTTATGCCAAGTTCTCTAAATGTGAATTCTGGTTAAAAGAGGTGCAATTTCTCGGGCATGTAGTCAATGACAAAGGAATACATGTGGACCCATCAAAGATCAAAGCAGTTCAAGAATGGCAAGCTCCACGTACGCCAACTGAAGTAAGGTCTTTTCTTGGACTTGCTGGCTATTATCGTCGGTTCATTTCAAACTTCTCTCGCATTGCGGTGCCACTCACGGCTTTAACCCATAAAGGGAAACCATTTGTATGGGGGCCCAAGCAAGAAGAAGCTTTTCAAACACTCAAGCGAAAACTTTGTGATGCACCAATCCTCACTCTTCCTGAAGGTTGTGATGATTTTGTAGTCTATTGCGACGCGTCAGGGCAAGGATTAGGTTGCGTTCTCATGCAAAGAGGAAAAGTCATAGCTTATGCCTCAAGGCAACTCAAGACTCACGAAAAGAATTACACCACTCATAACCTTGAACTTGGAGCCGTTGTATTTGCTCTTAAGATATGGAGACATTATCTTTATGGTACGAAGTGTGAAATATACACTGACCACAAGAGTCTTCAACATATCTTCAATCAGAAAGAGTTAAATATGAGGCAACGAAGATGGGTCGAACTCCTAAATGTTTACGACTGTGAAATCAGATACCACCCTGGTAAAGCAAATGTGGTGGCTGATGCACTTAGTCGAAAGGGTTATGTGAACTCCATTCATCTTCTATGTTCGCAAATTATAACCAATATTAAGGATCAAATTCGAGAAGCTCAACATGTTTCCATAACAGAGGAAGATGTACAAAAAGAGATGTCCTGTGGAGTCGAGCTAAAACTTGAAACTAAATCTGATGGTATTTTGTATTACCTAGATCGTATTTGGATTCCCTAACCACATCAATCTTCGTGAAACACTCATGCAGGAAGCCCATAAGACGCGATATTCTATACACCCAGGAGCCGATAAGATGTATCAAGACCTACGGTACACCTATTGGTGGCCTGGAATGAAGAAAGATATTGCCGTTTTTGTTTCCAAGTGTCTCACTTGTTCTAAAGTAAAGGCTGAACACCAAAGACCCTCAGGACTTCTAGTCCAACCAGAAATACCTGTTTGGAAGTGGGAAAATATAACCATGGATTTCATTACCGGGTTACCTCGCACTTCTAGTGGGTATGACACTATATGGGTGATTATAGACCGACTTACAAAATCAGCTCACTTTATTCCTATTCGTGAAGATTTCAAGAACGAAAAGCTTGCTCGTATTTATATCAACAAAATCGTCAGCCGACATGGAGTTCCGTTAAGTATTATTTCTGATTGTGATGGTCGCTTCACCTCACGAACATGGCAGGCAGTGCAATCCGCTATGGGCACTCGTCTAGATCTCAGTACCGCCTATCATCCTCAAACTGATGGACAGTCTGAGCGCACCATTCAAACCCTTGAGGACATGCTTAGAGCATGTGTCATAGACTTCAAGGGAAATCGGGACGCCCATCTACCGTTAGTCGAATTTTCGTACAACAACAGCTATCATTCTAGCATCGGCATGGCACCTTTTGAAGCTTTATATGGTCGAAAGTGTCGATCTCCTGTTTGTTGGCACGAAATTGGGGAAGCACAAATTACTGGTCCAGAAATGATCCAAGAAACCACAGATAAGATTCATCAAATCCGAAACAATCTTCTAGCGGCTCAAAGTCGTCAAAAGAGTTACGCAGATAAGCGACGGAAGCCCTTGGAGTTTAGCGTTGGTGATCATGTGCTTTTAAAAGTATCACCGTGGAAGGGAGTAGTTCGTTTTGGTCAAAAGGGAAAGCTAGCACCACGTTACGTAGGACCTTTCAAAATACTCGAAAGAATAGGTCCTGTAGCATACAAGCTTGACCTACGGGAAGAACTCAACAGGATTCATCCCACATTCCACGTGTCGAACTTGAAGAAGTGCCTCGCTGATGAGAATCTTCATATTCCACTAGAAGATATTCAGATCGATGAATCCATGCATTTTATTGAAAGACCAGTGGAGATTATGGACTATGAAGAAAAGCGTCTACGACGAAGCCGCATTCCTATTGTTAGGGTACGCTGGGAGTCGAAACGGGGACCTGAGTTTACTTGGGAACGCGAAGACTCAATGCGTGAAAAATACCCTCATCTTTTCCCTACAACTTCAGCTGTTTAAATTTCGGGACGAAATTCCTAAAAGTAGGGGATACTGTAACATTTGTATAAATCGGGTCTCCAAAACCCGCTCCGTTTTGTAATCTTGTACCAAGTTATGAAATTTCATTAATTATTGATGATTATTTTGGGTTTAAACATTACACAATTAATAAATAAACTAAACCATAAAAATTATATTTGATAAAAAGTTAAAATGAAATAAATAAAAACATTTGTAGCTGACCGGACTCGAACCCGGGTCAACTGCCTTCAACAACCTATCAACCGATCCTTTAACCACTCCGCCACCAATTGTTTTCTGTTAACATTAGGAAAACAATTGAGTTTTATACGCAAACACGAATTAACGGTTAATGACATCTGAATAACGGAAATCGACAAACTGAACGCTAAATCTTTTCGACTTCGTTTGGCTAGCTCATAACCGATGAATATCGGTTTCTAATTAAATCTTAATTGAATGAACTTAAAGACTTCATCACTTCCGGTATTTGAAACCGAAAATGTACCAAACTCTGATTAAATCCAAGTCCTGATCATTTGCGCGAATCATAGCTATCACAACAACACTCAATTTCATTTTCGTAAAGATTCGGAACCGTAAGACCCTCTGAATTCGATCGCCGGAAATTTTCTGTAACTCACCGGAAAACCGGGACTTGCATTTTCACGGTAATTTCTTCGACTCTTTTTGTTTAAAACATGTGATTAGTCAATCTCTAACACAATTCCACCATCAGAATCAATCTTAGCCAACATTTATCGGAAATCCCACCTTCGCCGGAAAGTTTCTGAAAGTGCCGGAATTTCACTGTGAAAGGGTAAGATATCCTACACTTCATTTAAATCTTGTTTAGATGATTTAATTCTATAAATAATCTAACCACACTGTTAATTGTTTCAACAGTCGGAGCTCAATTCCTGTACCGACAAAACTTTCGCCGGATTTCTGTGTTTATTTCCAATCGGTAAATCCTGTTCTTTAAACTCTTTCCGTTCCTTACTACTGAATTACTGATAGTGTTTAAGATCTTTGAAAGTCGCAAAATCAATCTTAACCAGTTGAAATACGCTGACAGTTTAATCCGATGAAGAAGATGAACCTATTTCAGAACATAAGAGTAATTAAAATTCGGATAATTAACGGGTTAGACACACAGTCCAGCGGTGGACTGTGTGCAAAGTTTATATACAAGTCCCGAGTTCGATCCTTACTACACACACACTCTACGTAATAACATTCCTTTTTATTTATAAACTAACCGGGTTAGAGCGAGTAGTTGTTAAGTATAGTATAAATCAAGAATATAACCGGGTTAGACACACAGTCCAGCGGTGGACTGTGTGCAAAACAAACTACACGTCGCGCGATCGAGTTCCGTCACAAGCACCGGTTCAATGAGATTAAAACGTTTTGCAAAATAAAGGAATTTTCGGTAAATTCGAATAAGTGTATAAATATAATTAAAACTGGATTTCTAACGGGTTAGTCACGTAGCTCAGTTGGTAGAGCTACGTGCGCGTGAACGGAAGGTCACCGGTTCGAATCCCGCTTGGCGCAAGTATTTACCGCTGACCGAACCGGTCAACGGTCAACGGTCAAACAGTAAAAAAATAATATTTTTTTAAATATTTATTTGTTTAATTTAAATTAAAAATCAATTAAAAATACTTAAAAATAACATTTTTAAAGATAGAAAATAGCCATAAACTCACAAAAATATATTTAAAAATCCCGTTAAAATCCTTAATAAAATCCATTTAATATATTTTTATCCATTATTGTTTAGGTTAGTGTTTCCTCGTTGACTCGCTTCGTCTAAATCGTGCGCATCTCACCATCTCAAATTCAACGCACCCAATGTGAGTGAACCCTTCAAATTCCCCGTTTTAATCACGTTTTTGGGGTGTATCATGTGTCTTGTTCATTTACATATTATAACTAAGTTATTGTGCATATATCATATCATAACATGTGTGTTAGTTGTTGCTGATAAGTAGTTATTATTGTTTGCAAATTATTATTTCAGTACATGCAATTGCCGAGGCCGTAGCTCCCCATCCATCGAGGTTGAGTTTGATCCCCATTTCATTATGCGGTTGATCAGGGCGTGCCCGCACGATCGGCTCCGTTTGATTGAGCCTTGATCGGTCATTTCATTTTACATTTCAATACATGCAATACGCTCGGCTCCGTTTGATTGAGCCTTGAGTGCACAGTTCAATTTACATTTCCAGTTCATGCAATACGTTCGGCTCCGTTTGATTGAGCCTTGAGCGCACAGTTCAATTTACGTTTCCAGTTCATGCAATTCGATCGGCTCCGTTTGATTGAGCCTTGATTGCACAGTTCATTTATGTTGATTATTATATGATGTTGGTATGTTCACGTATGCTATCGATTGTTAATGTATGTTATAATTGTAACTGATGTTGCCATTGCTTGATGTCATACATATGCTCTTTTATGATTATGCACAATATTTTATTGATAAACTAACCAGAAAATCATTATCAAATGTTTATCTATAAGGTTCACTCGCCAACTTATGTTGACCCAAAAACCTCCCATTTTTACACATGATACAGGTGAACCAGCAGCAGCTAGGAACACATAGGACCTGGATTAGAAGAAATAAAACGATTTAGTATTTGGATTATCATGTTTGGTTATTTTCCTTTGTAATGAATGAACATGTTTGGATGTTTGAGAAATGTAACTTTGACTTCATTTAATTATAAAACATAATAGTAAATGTCATGTGCTTTGGTGATAACCCAATTATGCCCCGACTCTTAATTCCGCTGCGGGTCGGGGTGTGACACCTCTTACACCCCTTAACACCTGGCATCACCTCCTTCAAGCTCTCCAACTATAAATAGGTGCCAAGGTTCACCATTTGAACTTGCACCTTTCTCATTCACAACTCTATCTCCCTAATCTGGAGGTTCCTAACTGAAAGGAGCATCCAACTTAGTTCTATTGCATTCTAGGAACCTCTTGTAAGTGTTCCTTCCTCTTGCATTTTCGTTTATAGGCTTTTATAGCAAAAAGTCAAGCGTTTTACGGAAAACGCCTTGACTTTCGGTTAAGACCATTATGGTCCAGCCATTGTTCGTAATGAACATGGCTAAGTGATCGTAATAAGGTAGGTGTTAGTCCCTATAAAGGGCACCTCCTGAAGATCACGATTGCTAGACCAATTGAGGGTCAAAGTAATGATATTAAAAAGTCAAACATACGTTTTTTTGGAAAAATCATAAATTGATCTTATATATGTTATGAAACCTGTTTTGACACTTAAACAAGCTCGTCAATTTCAGTTCTAGGGTCGGTTCGCAACCCAAAGTCGCAAAATTTGACTTCTGCTTTGACTTTCGATTCTGACCCGATTTAGATTAGTTAGCTACTGATCTAAAGTTTTATTATGATCATAATATAATGTAGCATAACCCTCTGAGGTTATATTACATGATCATAATCAGAATCTGAGTTTATGCACAGTTATGTAATTATGTCATTTTGACTAAAATGCCCTTTTAACATAAAAAAAGGTTTTAATGATAATGAACTTGAAGATGAGTTTTCTACTGATGTAATATTGTAAGTAGGATTATTTGGGATGTCAAATCATAATATAAACTGAGTTTATGAGCAAGTCCTTGTAATATGTCGATAAATGACGATAAGGTCCTTGTGGCTTATAAAATGGTTTTAATAATATCTTTGTAAAGTAAATCTTTTATCTACTGATATGTTATATTAAATAACATATCTAAAACTTGTTAATCTGATCATAACATCAGTTTTCATGAAACATCGCATAAATCGTCATTTTACGACATAAGCTCCGTTTCGGCCCATAATATGGTTTTAAACCATATTTACTAACCAAGACTTGTTACCTACTGATTCTAAAACCTATTTTAAATATTTTTACAATAGGTACATGATACAAACTCAGAATCTCAAGTAACTTATAAACTATGTGTAAAATGACCAAAATGCCCCTTCGGTGCATAGTTTGGTCATAAAGATAAATTACACATACAATTATTATCCTACAGATATTATATCATATATAAGTTATTTTTCCAGAATACTTATAGTTATAACATTAAATTATATTCAAGTTACTTTTATACGGTATGGAATTACCGAAACGCCCTTATAAGGCATAACTTCACTTTAAAACCATAACGGGCATATAAGTTGATATCCTACTGATATTACAAATTATTTAAAATGTAATGGCATATATAAGTTGTCCATGACTTATCCGGTTACCCGATATCGCTAATATGTGTACGGTTAAGCATATGTAACTAGTTTACAAAACTTAACCGAAACGGGTCTAACCTTGTCATTTAAGTTTCAAAATCCAGAATGTTTATAGTTTATCCATATTATGCAAGTAAAAGTACTTGTCGGGATTAAACTACATTCTATCCACTCATCGTTTAATCTAGCATTATACGTTTTGAACTTGTACGCTACTCGGTCTAAGACTTAAATAAGACCGTTAGTATTTAATTGGTTAGCTTATGCAATAATCCAGTCTAGAGACTTGCCGGTAAATGCTATCTGCACTTAGAACTTTTGTGTATGACTGAGTTAATAAATCTTGCGTTAAACCAAGAATACCTCAGGTAAATACTCTCGACTTATTTTCCCTATACGGGCTTGGGATACGGTAAATTATTACCGCTTGGTCGGAAATGGGATCAATCGAATGACGGATTGTGGCTAGTAAATCCCATATTCCGTTTTAATCAGTTTTGTTTGATAACTTAAACATCGGGGGTTAACTACCGTGTCCTGGATATCCTCGGCTCATTAAATTAGATAATAGCCACGACCTTAGCATGGTGTGTAGGCCACCTGACAGACGCTCAAATTCAACTACCCACACTTGTTGGGGATAACTCCTTCGTGAGTTCATAAGTGGTGTGTACGTTAATCATGTCTCGGTTTTTGTACTGGGCCCTGTATGTATGGACAAGCATATGAATCTGTTAACAAGGTTGCAAGGTCAACTTTCCCAAGTTATAAAAGATTTTGTGCTAATACGCACCTAAAACATTTTATTTAAATGTTTTTAAAATGAGTCAGTTGGGTGTATTTACCAGCGAAAGCTGACGTATTTTCAAAAGACTAAGCTTGCAGGTACAATACGAAAATAGGTTGGAACGGTAGTGATAAGAGGATCTTGCAAATCCTAGATCTGCCCAAAGTCTGTTTTACATTTTTTCTTTGTACAATTTATGATCCGCCTGTGGATCTTCTATTACGAGCCTGCATATTATTTTGTATTTTGAACGTTTGGTTTGTAATAGTAATTTAAATCCAAGACTTCTGCTGTGCTGTGTTTAATTGACTATGATGATATCAACTTTACGTCACGATATTCCCCACCCCGGCCCATTGGTGTTTGGTTGGAAATCCGGGGTGTGACACTATCGCTCCTAATTCCAGAACATGTGTTGTATAGTTCTCTTCATGCTTTTTCAATTGTCTTGAGGCGTAAGCAATCACTTTTTGACGTTGCATCAGCACACATCTAAATCCTAATTTTGATGCATCACAGTATACCATGAAATCTCCAATTCCTTCTGGTAAAGTAAGTATTTGTGCTTTAGTTAGTCTTTGTTTCAGAATCTTGAAAGTTTCCTTCTGTTTTGGTCCCCATTCAAACTTAACTGATTTACATGTTAACTTGGTTAATGGAATGGCTATCCTAGAAAAATCTTGAATAAAGCGTCTATAATATCATGCCAATGCAAGAAAACTTCTTACTTCTGTTGGTGAAATAGGGACTTTCCATTTGGTAATTGCCTCGATCTTTGTAGGATCTACAGGTCAAAGTAATGATATTAAAAAGTCAAACAGACCATTTTTTGGAAAAATCATAAATTGATCTTATATATGTTATGGAACCTGTTTTGACACTTAAACAAGTTGATAATAATTATTAGAACACGTAAGAACATGTTCTGCTCGTCAATTTCAGTTATAGGGTCGGTTCGCAACTGAAAGTCGCAAAATTTGACTTCTGCTTTGACTTTCGATTCTGACCCGATTTAGATTAGTTAGCTAGTGATCTAAAGTTTCATTATGATCATAATATAATGTAGCATAACCCTCTGAGGTTATATTACATGATCATAATCAGAATCTGAGTTTATGCACACTTCTGTAATTATGTCATTTTGACTAAAATGCCCTTTTAACATAAAAAAAGGTTTTAATGATAATGAACTTGAAGATGAGTTTTCTACTGATGTAATATTGTAAGTAGGATTATTTGGGATGTCAAATCAGATTATAAACTGAGTTAATGAGCAAGTCCTTGTAATATGTCAATAAATGACAATAAGGCCCTTGTGGCTTATAAAATGGTTTTACTCATATCTTTGTAAAGTAAATCTTTTACCTACTGATATGTTATATTTAATAACATATCTAAAACTTGTTAATCTGATCATAACATCAGTTTTCATGAAACATCGCATAAATCGTCATTTTACGACATAAGCGCCGTTTCGGCGCATAATATGGTTTTAAACCATATTTACTAACCAAGACTTGTTACCTACTGATTCTAAAACCTATTTTAAATATTTTTACAATAGGTACATGATACAAACTCAGTATCTCAAGTAACTTATAAACTATGTGTAAAATGACCAAAATGCCCCTTCGGTGCATAGTTTGGTTAAAAGATAAATTACACATATAATTAATATCCTACAGATATTATATCATATATAAGTTATTTTTCCAGAATACTTATAGTTATAACTTTAAATTATATTCAAGTTACTTTTATACGGTAAGAAATTACCGAAACGCCCTTATAAGTCATAACTTCACTTTAAAACCATAACGGACATATAAGTTGATATGCTACTGATATTACAACTTATTTAAAATGTAATGGCATATAGAAGTTGTCCATGACTTATCCGGTTACCCGATATGGTTAATATGCGATGTAAGTAGTTTACGAAAATTAACCGTAATGGGTCTAACCTTGTCATTTAAGTTTCAAAATCCAGAATGTTTATAGTTTACCCATATTATGCAAGTCAAAGTACTTGTCGGGATTAAACTACATTCTATCCAATCATCGTTTAATCTAGCGTTATACGTTTTGATCAAGCACGCTAGTCGGTCTAAGACTTAAATATACCGTTAGTATTTAATTGGTTAGCTTATGCAATAATCCAGTTTAGAGACTTGCCGGTAAATGCTATCTGCACTTAGTACTTTTGTGTACGGCTGAGTTAATAAATCTTGCGTTAAACAAAGAATATCTCAGGTAAATACTCTCGACCTATTTTCCCTATACGGGCTTGGATACGGTAAATTATTACCGCTTGGTCGGAAATGGGATCAATCGAATGCCAGATTGTGGCTAGTAAATCCCATATTCCGTTTTAATCAGTTTTGTTTGATAATTTAAACATCGGGGGTTAACTACCGTGTCCTGGATATCCTCGGCTCATTAAATTAGATAATAGCCACGACCTTAGCGCGGGGTGTAGGCATACACCTGACAGACGCTCAAATTCAACTACCCACACTTGTTGGGGATAACTCCTTCGTGAGTTCATAAGTGGTGTGTACGTTAATCATGTCTCGGTTTTTGTACTGGGCCTTGTATTTATGGACAAGCATATGAATCTATTAACAAGGTTGCAAGGTCAGTTATAAAAGATTTTGTGCTAATACGCACCTAAAACATTTTATTTAAATGTTTTCAAAATGAGTCAGTTGGGTGTATTTACCAGCGAAAGCTGACGTATTTTCAAAAGACTAAGCTTGCAGGTACAATACGAAAATAGGTTGGAACGGTAGTGATAAGAGGATCTTGCAAATCCTAGATCTGCCCAAAGTCTGTTTTACATTTTTTCTTTGTACAATTTATGATCCGCCTGTGGATCTTCTATTACGAGCCTGCATATTATTTTGTATTTTGAACGTTTGGTTTGTAATAGTAATTTAAATCCAAGACTTCTGCTGTGCTGTGTTTAATTGACTATGATGATATCAACTTTACGTCACGATATTCCCCACCCCGGCCCATTGGTGTTTGGTTGGAAATCCGGGGTGTGACACTATCGCTCCTAATTCCAGAACATGTGTTGTATAGTTCTCTTCATGCTTTTTCAATTGTCTTGAGGCGTAAGCAATCACTTTTTGACGTTGCATCAGCACACATCTAAATCCTAATTTTGATGCATCACAGTATACCATGAAATCTCCAATTCCTTCTGGTAATGTAAGTATTTGTGCTTTAGTTAGTCTTTGTTTCAGAATCTTGAAAGTTTCCTTCTGTTTTGGTCCCCATTCAAACTTAACTGATTTACATGTTAACTTGGTTAATGGAATGGCTATCCTAGAAAAATCTTGAATAAAGCGTCTATAATATCATGCCAATGCAAGAAAACTTCTTACTTCTGTTGGTGAAATAGGGACTTTCCATTTGGTAATTGCCTCGATCTTTGTAGGATCTACAGGTCAAAGTAATGATATTAAAAAGTCAAACATACCATTTTTTGGAAAAAATCATAAATTGATCTTATATATGTTATGGAACCTGTTTTGACACTTAAACAAGTTGATAATAATTATTAGAACACGTAAGAACATGTTCTGCTCGTCAATTTCAGTTATAGGGTCGGTTCGCAACTGAAAGTCGCAAAATTTGACTTCTGCTTTGACTTTCGATTCTGACCCGATTTAGATTAGTTAGCTAGTGATCTAAAGTTTCATTATGATCATAATATAATGTAGCATAACCCTCTGAGGTTATATTACATGATCATAATCAGAATCTGAGTTTATGCACACTTCTGTAATTATGTCATTTTGACTAAAATGCCCTTTTAACATAAAAAAAGGTTTTAATGATAATGAACTTGAAGATGAGTTTTCTACTGATGTAATATTGTAAGTAGGATTATTTGGGATGTCAAATCAGATTATAAACTGAGTTAATGAGCAAGTCCTTGTAATATGTCAATAAATGACAATAAGGCCCTTGTGGCTTATAAAATGGTTTTACTCATATCTTTGTAAAGTAAATCTTTTACCTACTGATATGTTATATTTAATAACATATCTAAAACTTGTTAATCTGATCATAACATCAGTTTTCATGAAACATCGCATAAATCGTCATTTTACGACATAAGCGCCGTTTCGGCGCATAATATGGTTTTAAACCATATTTACTAACCAAGACTTGTTACCTACTGATTCTAAAACCTATTTTAAATATTTTTACAATAGGTACATGATACAAACTCAGTATCTCAAGTAACTTATAAACTATGTGTAAAATGACCAAAATGCCCCTTCGGTGCATAGTTTGGTCATAAAAGATAAATTACACATATAATTAATATCCTACAGATATTATATCATATATAAGTTATTTTTCCAGAATACTTATAGTTATAACTTTAAATTATATTCAAGTTACTTTTATACGGTAAGAAATTACCGAAACGCCCTTATAAGTCATAACTTCACTTTAAAACCATAACGGACATATAAGTTGATATGCTACTGATATTACAACTTATTTAAAATGTAATGGCATATAGAAGTTGTCCATGACTTATCCGGTTACCCGATATGGTTAATATGCGATGTAAGTAGTTTACGAAAATTAACCGTAATGGGTCTAACCTTGTCATTTAAGTTTCAAAATCCAGAATGTTTATAGTTTACCCATATTATGCAAGTCAAAGTACTTGTCGGGATTAAACTACATTCTATCCAATTATCGTTTAATCTAGCGTTATACGTTTTGATCAAGCACGCTAGTCGGTCTAAGACTTAAATATACCGTTAGTATTTAATTGGTTAGCTTATGCAATAATCCAGTCTAGAGACTTGCCGGTAAATGCTATCTGCACTTAGTACTTTTGTGTACGGCTGAGTTAATAAATCTTGCGTTAAACAAAGAATAGCTCAGGTAAATACTCTCGACTTATTTTCCCTATACGGGCTTGGGATACAGTAAATTACTACCGCTTGGTCGGAAATGGGATCAATCGAATGCCGGATTGTGGCCAGTAAATCCCATATTCCGTTTTAATCAGTTTTGTTTGATAACTTAAACATCGGGGGTTAACTACCGTGTCCTGGATATCCTCGGCTCATTAAATTAGATAATAGCCACGACCTTAGCGCGGGGTGTAGGCATACACCTGACAGACGCTCAAATTCAACTACCCACACTTGTTGGGGATAACTCCTTCGTGAGTTCATAAGTGGTGTGTACGTTAATCATGTCTCGGTTTTTGTACTGGGCCTTGTATTTATGGACAAGCATATGAATCTATTAACAAGGTTGCAAGGTCAGTTATAAAAGATTTTGTGCTAATACGCACCTAAAACATTTTATTTAAATGTTTTCAAAATGAGTCAGTTGGGTGTATTTACCAGCGAAAGCTGACGTATTTTCAAAAGACTAAGCTTGCAGGTACAATACGAAAATAGGTTGGAACGGTAGTGATAAGAGGATCTTGCAAATCCTAGATCTGCCCAAAGTCTGTTTTACATTTTTTCTTTGTACAATTTATGATCCGCCGTGGATCTTCTATTACGAGCCTGCATATTATTTTGTATTTTGAACGTTTGGTTTGTAATAGCAATTTAAATCCAAGACTTCTGCTGTGCTGTGTTTAATTGACTATGATGATATCAACTTTACGTCACGATATTCCCCACCCCGGCCCATTGGTGTATGGATTTGGTTGGAAATCCGGGGTGTGACAGGTTGGTATCAGAGCCAACGTTTGAGAGAATTAAACACTAGCCGTTTGTGTTTAACCTCAAACTTACACAAGCACATTCCTTAGACTTCTGAGTCTAGGCATTGACCTAGGATTACTCATTTCATTATTAAGTTAGTAGTATTGTTTTTGAATTAATTTTAACAGGAAAATACCGCCACGTGTACGAGGAAGAGGCAAAGGACCAATGAGGGTAGGACCTTCAGGGTATATCCCTCCACATCCACATTACCCAAACCCCTATGAGGATTCAGGGGATTCATGGCCATTATCGCAACAGTCACCTTCTTATACCCAAAACTCTTATCACTCGTACCATTCACATCATTCACACCACTCTCACCATTCCCATCATTCTTATCAGGATGAATTTAACCCCAACTAATACTTTAACACCCCCAACTGATTAGAATCAGTTGGATCAGCCAAACCCAATGGACGAGGACTCCGATTCGGAGATGCCGCCATCAGGTTCAAATGCGCACCCCATTGAGATATCGAGCGATTCAAACTCTTATGCTAGATCGCCATATCAAGGTCCTAATGAGTGGGACCAATTTCGGTACCAATTTACCTTTGCCAACACTCCTTCCCATCATTCTCAACCACCTTCTATACAAGAAGATGTTCACATGGAACCAGTAGAACATCATCTGCCGCCACCTGAGCCACCAAGGAGAAACGTGGAGCACGTATGTCAGTACGTGCAGGTCAACAGTCAGGTTCGCTACCACCATTTCCTAAACCCTACCCCACCATTCAAGAGGACCCACAAATGGGTGGACCCTCTAATGCCTCACATGTGGTGGAACCAACGCCATCACCCGTATTTCAACCACCACCATCGGGTTATAATAATCCTATCCAACATATCCAGATAATACTAGATCTAATCCTTTTAACCCATCTACACCAGTTGATTACCAACATTGTCGCATGACCCTTACATTCAAGCGGTCATGCATAACGCACTTTACCCGTCTCCTTTCCCACCTGCTTATCCACCAACTGGATATCCAAGTTATGGGTACCAGTATCCGATGATGCCACAGCCACAACCACAACCTCACCGCCACTCGAGGCCATCAATGAGACCTTAGAACGAATGAAAGAAATGCAACAACAAGCGGAGAAAACAGAGAAGAAGACGAACAAGTTCTTCAAGAAACTCTCCAAGTTGGTTAAGGGAAGGAAGGATGAGTGAAATCCTTTCTAAATATATTTAGTCCCTGCGAGTACATTGTTATTTCCTTAGTCCCTGCATGGACATTTTTATTTCTTTTAGTCCTAGTATGGACAGTTAGTTTTATTTATTTATTTATTTCTATTAATGTAACTTTTGTTGACTTTTAATGAAGTATTTTTGGAATTATATATGTATTCATCCGATTCAAAGCAAACGTCTCGATTTTACTCGAAATTTGTGCTCTGCGATATAATTTCAAAATGATCTTAATGATTTTGATTATCCAAGTGGCACAGACCACATATTTGGTCAACTTATAAATGATAGTTAAGGATGAAAGAGCCTTCTATCATGATAGTTAAGGGTAGTTATCTTTCTATCTAGAGGTGGTGGACTAAGTTCAAGCCTCCAAGTCGTTAAGGTCAAATGTGACCGATACTATTAATCAACCATTAAGGTACTCTTATGTTAACATTCAGGAATGTTCATACTCCTGGTATTATGGCCTGAGGAACCACACTAGTCGTCTAGGTAAATGTACTATATCCTAAAACCTATTTATAGCCTATGTGATCAATGTGATCCCGGCTAACATCATCAATATGATGATAATAATTGACATCCATTAGAGAGACATGCCAATGTGCCATATTTTATGTCCATTAGTGACAGGCCAATGTGCCATATTTTATGTCCAGTAGTGACATGCCAATGTGCCATATTTTATGTCCATTAGTGACAAGCTAATGTGCCATATTTTACGTCCATTAGTGACAGGTCAATGTGCCATATTTTATGTCCGTTAGCGACATGCCAATGTGCCTTATTTTAATGTCCTTCGTGACAAGCCTATTAGCTAATTATAATTGCCTAATGGTAATGACAGTTGTGATATTACGATCCACTGTCTAATAATATATGGACTACGTCCGAATTATAATTTGCCTTTAATGGTCCTTTTTGAGACCTAGGCCAAAAATAGATATAATAAGCCTAAGAGTTGTGATGTTATTCACACTAGCCTGATTAGGCGATGGATTATCATATCCAATATTTACAGCCAATATGGTTACTAAAACCACAACTAAAAGAAATTTAATTTGGTGTTTAGAACCAAAGCTTTAAAGAATGGCCAGCTCGGATGAGGAGCAAAGTAGCCACCGGGATGTTAACTCTAATAACGCAGAGAACATAGTCATTAATAATGAAGATTTCCAAGTGCGCATAGACGTAGCTGTGGGAAAGGCCATGGAAAAGGCCATAGAAAAACTTAGGGAGTCGAGTGCTACTCGCTCCAGACCATTATCAATCGCACCATCCTCAGCTCATAAAGAGAGCTCAGTTCACTCTTCAAATGCGAAGAGTGAACCAAAGAAAGTAGAATTTGCTGATAGGTCTCGTTCTTCTAAAGACGGATGTACCTACAAATACTTCGTCTCCTGTAAGCCCCGAGACTTTAATGGGGAGAAAGGAGCTGTAGAAGCCTTGAAGTGGCTTGATGAGATGGAAACGATTGTAGATATCACCAGTTGTGCTGAAAAGATGTGGTCAAGTATGTATCACAATCCTTCAAAGGTGATGCCTTAATTTGGTGGAAGGCTATGATCCAATCCACAGGTAAAGTATACCTGTACAATTTGGGATGGTCCAAGTTTGTGGACCTTGTTAAGGGAACTTACTGCCCACCCCATGAGGTGGAAAAGGTAGAGTCAGATTTCCCGACTCTCACAATGAAGAACCTAGATCGTCGGAAGTATGTTTCTAATTTCAATTCTCTATCTAGGTTAGTTTCCTATCTGATTACCCCTGAAACCAAACGCATTGCGCGTTTTATTAATGGGTTATCGCCCGAGATAAAGGGGATGGTAAAGGCTGCTCTGCCTACTACCTATAGGTCTGCTGTTGACCTATCTCTCTCCTTCACCTTGGATTTGGTGAGGCAAAAGTCAGTCAAGACCGAGACTGACGGGAAAAGAAAACGGGAGGATGATAACTCCCAAAGGTTCAAGAAGAAGGGAAATTTTGGGTTCAAGAAGAACCAATATAGGTCTGATGATAGAACTCTATGCAAGACCTGTAACTGCAGGCATTGGGGGCAATGCAATACCAACCCTCAGATTAAACCTTGTGGTATTTGCAAAAGAAAGGGGCATAAGACCCACGAATGCAAAAATCTTAAAGATGCTGTCTGTTATGGCTGTAATGAGAAAGGGCTATTAAGCCCAATTGCCTTAAGAACCTCACAAATAATGATGCAAAACCTGGAGAGGCTAATAAAGGGAATGCTCGTGCTTTCCAGACATATGCTAGGGAGGCCGTTAATGACAACAACGTCATAACAGGTACTTTCCTCATCAAGGATATATATGCTAGAGTTCTTTTTGATTCGGGTGCAGATAAGTCTTTTGTAGACCATAAGTATAGTAAACTATTAAACTTACCCATAAGAACTCTAGACAAAACTTATAAGATGGAAGTTGCTGATGGAACTTTAGAAATAGCATCTTCCAATCTTGATGGATGTTCTATATTCATTAAGAATCATTCCGTTCCTATCTCTCTTTTGCCAATGAAATTGGCGGGGTTCGATGTAGTTTTAGGCATGGATTGGTTATTCCATAACCAAGCCCGCATTGCCTATGATAAGAAACTCATCGAAATTAAAACTCCATCTGGTGAAATGACCACCATCAATGGAGATTCACACTATGGATTGCCAGAAAAGGTGTCGTTATTTAAGGCATCCAAGTGTTTAAGGAAAGGTTGTGTCATTTATATGGCACAAGTCACTATCACCGAACCTAAGCCGAATATTCAAGACCTTCCAGTTACTTTGGAATATTCCGATGTTTTTCCTGAAGAACTACCAGGTCTACCTGCAGATAGGCAAGTAGAGTTTAGGATTGACATCCTACCTGGATCAGCACCCGTAGTTAGAGCTCCATACCGATTAGCACCAACAGAAATGAAGGAGTTAAGGACGCAGTTAGATGAACTCTTAGAGAAAGGCTTTATTCAGCCAAGTTCCTCACCTTGAGGAGCTCTGATTCTTTTTGTTAAGAAAAAGGACGGTTCAATGCGGATGTGCATTGACTACCGCGAACTGAACAAGATAACAATCAAGAACCGTTACCCATTACCCAGGATCGGCGATTTATTCGACCAACTTCAAGGGGCTAGTTATTTCTCCAAGATTGATCTAAGATCTGAATATCATCAGCTAAAGGTTAGGAGTGAGGATGTTCCTAAGACTGCCTTCAGGACCCGTTATGGTCACTATGAATTTTTGGTAATGCCTTTCAGGCTCACAAATGCACTTGCAGCATTCATGGATCTCATGAATAGAGTCTGCAAACCACATTTGGATAAGTTTGTCATTGTCTTCATAGACGACATACTTATCTATTCTCGTAATCAAGTTGATCACGAGAAACACCTTTGGTGCATTCTAGAATTACTAAGGCAAGAGAGGCTTTATGCTAAATTTTCTTTGTGTGAATTTTGGCTTAGAGAAGTCCAATTTCTTGGACATGTCGTAAGTGAGCGTGGTATCCAAGTGGATCCCGCCAAAATTGAGGCCACAATGAATTGGGAAGTACCCAAAACCCGTCAGAAATACGTAGTTTCCTAGGATTGGCTGGATACTACAGGAGGTTCATTGAGAACATTTCAAGAATAGCCACTCCTTTGACTACCTTAACCCGTAAGAATGTCAATTTATTTGGGGTCCAAAACAACAAGAATCTTTTGAGATTCTGAAAGATTCTGAAACACAAGTTGAGCAATGCTCTTGTGTTATCCCTACCTGAGGGTGTTGAAGACTTTATTGTTTACTGTGATCCATCGCACACTTGCGTGGACTGTGTGCTAATGCAAAAAGGCAAGGTAATTGCTTATGCATCACGACAGTTAAAGGTGCACGAAAGGAATTACACCACCCATGATTTGGAATTGGGTGTCGTTGTATTTGCACTAAAGCTATGGAGACATTACTTGTATGGCACAAAGTATATTATGTATATTGACCATAAGAGCCTCCAACATCTGTTCAATCAGAAAGAATTGAACATGCGACAGCATCGTTGGATGGAAACACTTAATGATTATGATTGCGAAATTCGCTACCATCCGGGCAAGACAAATGTTGCTGATGCCTTAAGTCGCAAAGAAGGGGTAAGCCTATAAGGATTAACGCCAAGAGAATTGAGCTCAGAAATAGCTTAAATAAGAAGCTATTATAAGCACAAAAGCAAGCTCTATTAGAGGATAACACTCCTAATGAAGGATTAGGCGGGAATGTTGATCAATTAACGCCTGGAAAGGATGGAATCCTTAGATTTAATGATAGATCTGGGTTCCAAATTTTGGAGGACTTAGAGATCTAATCCTCCACGAAGCGCATAAATCAAGATACTCAGTTCACCCGAGTGGTGACAAGTTGTATCAAGATTTGAAAAAGAATTATTGGTGGATAGGTTTGAAGAAATCGATGTTCGCAAGTTAAGGCCGAACATCAGAAACCATCAGGACTTCTACAACAACTAGAGATTCCCACATGGAAATGGGAAATGGTAACAATGGACTTGATTACCAAGTTACCAAAGACCAAACATGGTAGTGACACGATTTGGGTCATTGTGGATAGGCTGACTAAGTCAGCACATTTCTTGCCAATAAAGGAAACGTATAATTCAGACAAACTGGCCAAGTTGTATGTGGACAAGATTGTGTCCCTACATGGTGCGCCAGTATCTATTGTATCTGATAGAGATACTAGATATGCCTCTCATTTTTGGAAAAGTTTCCAACAATCCTTAGGCACAAGATTAAATTTTACTACGACTTACTATCCTCAGACTGATGGTCAAAGTGAGTGTACTATTCAGACGTTGGAAGACATGCTTAGGGCATGCGTGATTGATCTAGGTGGAAGTTGGGATGACCACTTACCCCTAATAGAATTCTCCTATAATAATAGTTATCATACGAGCATCAAGGCTGCTCCTTATGAGACCTTGTATGGGAGAAAGTGCCGAACGCCCGTGTGCTGGGCAGAAGTTAGGGAAGCCCAACTATCACGACCTGAGATCCTCCTGGAGACCATAGATAAGATTTGCAAATCCGTGATTGTCTCAAAGATGCCCGTGATAGGCAGAAAAGCTATGCAGACAAAAGACGAAAACCTCTTAAGTTCCAAATAGGGGACAAAGTATTACTGAAGGTATCACCCTGGAAAGGTGTGATGCGCTTCGGAAAGAAGGAAAAGTTAAGCCCGAGATATATTGGACCATTCGAGGTGATCGAGTGTGTTGGTTCTGTGGCTTATAAGCTTAGGCTACGTGAGGAGGTAAGTGGAATTCATGATGTGTTCCACATCAGTAACCTTAAGAAATGTCTAGCCGATGAGTCGCTAGCAATGTCACACAAAGATGTGCAAATAGATGAAAACCTGAGGTTTGTTGAGAAACCAATTTCGATCGAGGATCGACAGGTCAAGAAGCTCCGAAGGAAATTGATACCTATAGTAAAGGTTAAATGGGATGCCCTTAGAGGTCCCGAGTTTACATGGGAGGTTAAGTCCAATATGCGACAAAAGTACCCCCATCTTTTTGAATAAAATCTTGAGGTCGAGATTTCTTTTAAGGGGGTGCGGATGTAACACTTTGTAAAATCGTGTCCAATAATATAGCGACACGTGTTATATTTTAATTTTAAGTCTATTAAAGAATAACAGGGACTAAACGCGTCAACATGCTCAAACTAAGTCTCTGAGTGATCTTCTCATGTCAACATGCATAAACCAAGCCTCTGAGTGACCATTAGTGTCAACATGCTTAAAACATAGCCTCTGAGTGACCATTAGTGTCAACATGCTAAGAATTGGCCTCTGAGTGACCGTTGTGTCAACATGCCTAGCCTATGAGTGAAATCGGAGTCAACATGCTTATAATGAGCCTCTAAGTGATCCTTTACGAAGTGCTAATTCTCATATGTCCCATTTGTTGGACGAGAGGGTTCAATTTTGTAAATATGTGAAAGTTGGATAATGGAGGGGTTAAAAGTGTCAACATGATAATTTATACCTCTGAGTGACCTTTTAACGAACCGAGAGCTCGACAATGTCCGGGCATACTCCCGGATATGCCAAATATTGGTTACGGAGGGCTAAGTACGGTAAAAAGGTGTTTTAGATGGTTTTAGAGGGTTTTATAAGTAAAGGGGCTGAGAGTGTCAAACTTTGAAACTAGCTATGGGGCGCTCGCGGGGCTCGAGAGGCCTGTGTCTGCAGAATTTTTGCTTGGCCTCCAAACAAATTGCCAAAAACCATTTGATTCGAAACCATGGCTTCCCAAACTGCTATGCCATGTTTTAGGACACTTGTAAGCTTCCTCTTACACCCCTTAACACCTGACATCACATCTTTCAAGCTCTCCAACTATAAATAGGTGCCAAGTTTCACCATTTGAACCTGCACCTTTCTCATTCACAACTATATCTCCCTCCTCTGGATGTTCCTAACTGAAAGGAGCATCCAACTTAGTTCTATTGCATTCTAGGAACCTCTTGTAAGTGTTTCTTCCTTCTGCATTTTCGTTTATAGGCTTTTATAGCAAAAAGTCAAGCGTTTTAAGGAAAACACATTGACTTTCAGTTAAGACCATTATGGTCTAGCCATTGTTCGTAATGAACATGGCTAAGTGATCGTAATAAGGTATGTGTTAGTCCCTATAAAGGGTACCTCCGGAAGATCATGTTTGCTAGACCAATTGACGGGTTAAAGTAATGATATTAAAAAGTCCAACAGGCCATTTTTTGGAAAAATTATAAATTGATCTTATATATGTTATGAAACCTGTTTTGACATGTAAACAAGTTGGTAATAATTATTATAACATGTAAGAACATGTTCGGCTCGTCAATTTCAGTTCTAGGGTCGGTTCGCAACCGAAAGTCGCAAAATTTGACTTCTGCTTTGACTTTCGATTCTGACCCGATTTAGATTAGTTAGCTACTGATCTAAAGTTTCATTATGATCATAATATAATGTAGCATAACCCTCTGAGGTTATATTACATGATCATAATCAGAATCTGAGTTTATGCACACTTCTGTAATTATGTCATTTTGACTAAAATATCCTTTTAACATAAAAAAAGGTTTTAATGATAATGAACTTGAAGATGAGTTTTCTACTGATGTAATATTGTAAGTAGGATTATTTGGGATGTCAAATCATAATATAAACTGAGTTTATGAGCAAGTCCTTGTAATATGTCGATAAATGACGATAAGGCCCTTGTGGCTTATAAAATGGTTTTAATAATATCTTTGTAAAGTAAATCTTTTATCTACTGATATGTTATATTAAATAACATATCTAAAACTTGTTAATCTGATCATAACATCAGTTTTCATGAAACATCGCATAAATCGTCATTTTACGACATAAGCGCCGTTTCGGTGCATAATATGGTTTTAAACCATATTTACTAACCAAGACTTGTTACCTACTGATTCTAAAACTTATTTTAAATATTTTTACAATAGGTACATGATACAAACTCAGAATCTCAAGTAACTTATAAACTATGTGTAAAATGACCAAAATGCCCCTTCGGTGCATAGTTTGGTCATAAAAGATAAATTACACATACAATTAATATCCTACAGATATTATATCATAAATAAGTTATTTTTCCAGAATACTTATAGTTATAACATTAAATTATATTCAAGTTACTTTTATACGGTATGAAATTACCGAAACGCCCTCATAAGGCATAACTTCACTTTAAAACCATAACGGGCATATAAGTTGATATCCTACTGATATTACAACTTACTTAAAATGTAATGGCATATAGAAGTTGTCCATGACTTCTCCGGTTACCCGATATCACTAATATGCGTACGGTTAAGCATATGTAACTAGTTTACGAAAATTAACCGAAACGGGTCTAACCTTGTCATTTAAGTTTCAAAATCCAGAATGTTTATAGTTTACCTATATTATGCAAGTCAAAGTACTTGTCGGGATTAAACTACATTCTATCCAATCATCGTTTAATCTAGCGTTATACGTTTTGAACTTGTACGCTACTCGGTCTAAGGCTTAAATAAGACCGTTAGTATTTAATTGGTTAGCTTATGCAAAATCCAGTCTAGAGACTTGCCGGTAAATGCTATCTGCACTTAGTACTTTTGTGTATGACTGAGTTAATAAATCTTGCGTTAAATGAAGAATAGCTCAGGTAAATACTCTCGACTTATTTTCCCTATACGGGCTTGGGATACAGTAAATTACTACTGCTTGGTCGGAAATGGGATCAAGCGAATGCCGGATTGTGGCCAGTAAATCCCATATTCCGTTTTAATCAGTTTTGTTTGATAACTTAAACATCGGGGGTTAACTACCGTGTCCTGGATATCCTCGGCTCATTAAATTAGATAATAGCCACGACCTTAGCGCGGGGTGTAGGCATACACCTGACAGACGCTCAAATTCAACTACCCACACTTGTTGGGGATAACTCCTTCGTGAGTTCATAAGTGGTGTGTACGTTAATCATGTCTTGGTTTTTGTACTGGGCCCTGTATGTATGGACAAACAAGTGAATCTGTTAACAAGGTTGCAAGGTCAACTTTCCCAAGTTATAAAAGATTTTGTGCTAATACGCACCTAAAACATTTTATTTTAAATGTTTTCAGTTGGATGTATGTACCAGTGAAAGCTGACGTATTTTCAAAAGACTAAGTTTGCAGGTACAATACGAATATAGGCTAGAAGTGCTTGGTAGTGATAAGAGGATCTTGCAAATCCTAGATCTGCCCAAAGTATGTTTTACATTTTTTCTTTGTACAATTTATGATCCGCCTGTGGATCTTCTATTACGAGTCTGCATATTATTTTGTATTTTGAATATTTGGTTTGTAATAGTAATTTAAATCCAAGACTTTCGCTGTGCTGTGTTCAATTGACTATGATGATATCAACTTTACGTCACGATATTCCCACCCCGGCCCACCGGTGTTTGGTTGGAAATCCGGGGTGTGACACTATCACTCCTAATTCCAGATCATGTGTTGTGTAGTTCTCTTCATGCTTTTTCAATTGTCTTGAGGCGTAAGCAATCACTTTTTGACGTTGCATCAACACACATCCAAATCCTAATTTTGATGCATCACAGTATACCATGAAATCTCCAATTCCTTCTGGTAAAGTAAGTATTGGTGCTTTAGTTAGTCTTTGTTTCAGAATCTTGAAAGTTTCCTCCTGTTTTGGTCCCCATTCAAACTTAACTGATTTACATGTTAACTTGGTTAATGGAATGGCTATCCTAGAAAAATCTTGAATAAAGCGTCTATAATATCCTGCCAATGCAAGAAAACTTCTTACTTCGGCTGGTGAAATAGGGACTTTCCATTTGGTAATTGCCTCGAACTTTGTAGGATCTACGTGAATTCCTTCGTGAGTAATCAAATGTCCAAGAAATTGTTCCTCTTGTAACCAGACCTCCCATTTTAAGAATTTAGCATAAAGCTTTTCTTTTCTCAACAATGTCAGAAGTACTTGTAGATGTTCAACATGCTCTTCCTTGCTCTTGCAATAAATAAGTATATCGTCTATGAAGACAATTACAAACTTATCTAGGTATGGTTTACATATCCTGTTCATCATGTCCATAAATGCAGCTGGAGCATTTGTTAAACCAAATGGCATAACTGTAAACTCATAATGTCCATACCTTGTTCTAAAAGCAGTTTTTAGAATGTCCTCTTCCTGTACTTTCAGTTGGTGATACCCTGAGGGTAAATCTATCTTTGAAACGTAGAGCTCCTTGAAGTTGATCGAATAAATCATCGATTCTTGGTAGCGGGTACCGATTTTTAATTGTGACTTTATTCAATTCTCTGTAGTCAATACACATGCGCATCGATCCATCTTTCTTCTTGACGAATAGCACTGGCGCTCCCCAAGGTGATGAGCTACGTTGTGTGAAACATTTTTCCAATAGTTTGTCTAGTTGCTTCTTCAATTCTAGCATTTCTGTTGGCGCTAGACGATAGGGTGCTTTGGCAATCGGTGCAGTTCCTGGTATTAGGTGAATTCTAAATTCAACCTCGTGATCAGGAGGTAGTCCAGGTAGCTCTTCTGGGAAAACATCTGAAAAATCTGACACTACAGAAATATCTTTTAATTCTTTTCCTTTAGTGCTAATGATCGCAGAGATCATATACACTATTCCTTCTTTTCGTGCGTAGCTTGTAGCTTTCATCACAGAGATGAATTTTGTTGATGTTGCCGGCTTGTCTCCCTAGATTGTGATACTTTCCCCTTTTGGCGTACGAACCTCAACAGAATTTTGATCCCACAAGATTTGCGCATGATTGGCTACCAACCAATCCATTCCTAGTACAACATCGAATCCAGCTAGATTCATTGGTAACAAGTTGGCTATGAACTTATGTCCTAATAATTCTAGCTTTCCTTTCCGAAGGACTTCGCGTATACTGATAGAATTTCCATTTGTCGTTTCCACCGTATAGTCTTGGCGAAGTTTAGTTAAAGTGTTTGATTAAGAAATTGAAAGAAAGTAGTACTTATAAAACTTTGGTTTGCCCTAGAGTCAAATAATACTTTAGCATAGATATCATGAACTAGAAACGTACCGGTACATCGGGAATTAGTTCGGCTTCTTTGGCTGTCAGTATGAAGGCTCTAGCATTCTTCTTGGGCCCTTCAGTTGTCTTTGCCTTGTTGCTAGATGCTGTAGCTAGTTTCGGGCAGTTTGGTCAGATATGGCCTGCCTCTCGGCAGTTGAAGCATATTTTAGCGTTAATTTTCCTTCTCCACTCTCCACTCTCCTTCCTTATGTCCCGGTATCTTGCAGAAATTGCAATACACCATACATTTTCCTGAATGTTTCATGTTACAGAACTTACAGAAAGGTGAAGAAGATGGGCCTGCTCCTTTCTTTCGGTAAGAATTACCAGAACGTAGTTCCTGGGTAATCCTTTGGGCCAAATCCTTTTTTCTGATTTTCTTCCCGTGTGCGTATCAGTCCATCTGTTAAAGTGTTAGCCAGTTCAACTGTATCTTCAATAGTTTGTGGTCTAGCTGCCTTGACTATGTATCTGATTTCACTAACTAAACCCCAGATATAACGGGAGATTAATACCGGTTCTGGCGAAGCCAGGGCTGGTACTATCCTTGCATATTCAAAGAATTTGGTAGTAAATTCACGGCAATTTACACCAATCATCTTATGGTTTAGGAACTTATTGGCTATTTGTTCCTTTTCGTGAGGAGGACATAATTTTCTTTTGGTCATTCCTTAAATTCATTCCATTCCATGGCATAAACCATGTCACAACCTTTTGAATGAAGAATGGTACACCATTCTAATGCTTCATCTTTGAAAAGATTAGAAGCATACATTATTTTATCTTCTTCATCACTCTTACTAATTTTTAAAACTGCTTCAGTCTTTTCCAGCCAGCGCAAAGCTGTAATAGCTCCTTTATTACCAGAAAATTCGATTGGTTTACAAGACAAGAATTCTTTATAAGAAGAACCATAAGCGATGGTCTTCTTTCGTTTAGGAAGTGGAGCTTTGACAAGAATGCCATTATCTCCATTGACGCTGAGACGAGGTTCAGTGTGGGTATGTTTACTGCTTATAGTATTATTGTTGTTTTCAGGTTTAGGTTTCTTAATAGCTTCAATAATAAATGGCATGCCATCAATTATTCCTTGAGCCACTATATGTTCTATAGCACTTTTATCCATGTGGTTTCCGTTATCATTATTATTCCGGACTTCCTGATTTACTTCATTCGACATTTGAGTTTCAAACATTATCAGACATATGTTGAAAAGTGTTGGACACACTTTTGTCACACAAACTGTGAACTCAGAAGTTGTTAAAATAATATAAAAATTATATTATATATATTAAAATTTATTTTCACAAATATAACACACAAGTCATTTTATATAAAATTCCTAATATCAATATTTAAGTTTAGGTATTTAAAAGAACACCTAAATAGCTTAAACCAGTGGCTCTGATACCACCTTCTGTCACAACCCCCGACCACACCCTGGGTGGGAGCCATGAACTAGTTACTGGTGGTATCGGTGTTTATTAAATTGGCAGCAGAACTTATAATCAGGATCGTAGTTAGGAAATATTTCAGAGTTTGTAAAAACACCAAAGTTTTATATTAAAAAAATGGGATAAAACCCATATTTCATTCAAATATTTTTATAGGACCTTAGTTGACCAAACATAAATTTCTTCTTTTATTCAGGTAGTCATAGAAACTTTATTTAAGCCTTAACTGCTCCATAAGGTGTCTATTACTTTCATCATAAGTTACCTAAAACGCGTTTAAAAACATTTTGTCAGCAAAAAATAATGGCGAGTTCATTCATTATTATATAAAAAACATTGTTATTTTTACAGTATCAAGGGTGGTTACATTATTTTTATCTATCAAATAATTAATCAGTATTTATCACTCGGTGGCAGTCCTGATGTGACGGTGGTCATATCACTCATTAGCTAACTTTCGTCCAATAGTGAAGATTATCAAGTAGTGTATACAAAACCACACATACACAGAATACAAAAACTTAATCACTGTAAATACAAATAGAAAACATTTAAGGTTTTGAAAGCATTTAATAAAAAGAAAGAATGACTCACATAATAGTTTTAGAGCTTTAGCTTAAAGCTTCCTGGTGCTAACCCTAGGTTCCTAATAAAAATAAAATGCAACCCGTGTTAGTGTAACACCCCAACTTAAACTTTAATGATACATCACGAGACAAAACCCCAACGTAGTTTACAAAGTATAGTCTTATACAGACAATACTTTGACATCCGTTGATGGGTTTCAGATCAATCGGACAAGGTATCGTACCAGTGATCAGGGTTAAAAACACTTACAATGGAGCAGAGTTTAGAGTATTGAGTATAGAACATAAGAGTAGAGAGAGAGCAAAAGAAAAGATGTGAGCCATTTGGGATGCCTACCACTGCTTCTATTTATATTTGATGTATCAAGTATGTCGTCATCTTTCTTATCTCCTAGAAGCTACCCATGTAAGTATACGAATCTCTTATATGTGTTAGATTAGTTACGAATTTCTTATATGTGTACAAATTCTCTTAAAAGTTACCACAAAAGAATGACTCATCAAGAAACAAAATTTTTTTCTCACTGAAGAACAAAATTTTCTTTCGTTAGGAGACATACACCCACTAAGAACACAAAATTTCTTTTGTGTTAAAAATTATATATATATATATATATATATATATATAATTAATTCAGCTGCTTCAATTATTTATCATTTATAACTTTTAAAATATAACGTTTTATAAAACAATGAATATGTCATTAGAACGAGCATATATTCATCTACATTTTGACCTAAGCTTCATTAAAAACGAAGTAAGGTTAATTATAATAATATATTTTATTATTAATTATTAAACGGTTCATATAAAAGTAAATATTCGTCTAAATACCTCATATTTCTAACTGTCAACTTACTCGTAATCTACCCGTTTAATAATAATATAAGCTTTATATACTTTATTTATTATTATTATTATTATTATTATTATGGAATGTTACATGTCGCGTTCCTGATAGTCTAACAAGACTAGCAATGTTAAAAAACCTTTGTTCCTTCGTTGTAACACAAAGAGTTATTGAGATGCCACTAGTAGATCAACTATCGACCGAGTTTTTCTTAATCATTTAACGTTTAGTGTTTATTTCGATTTTATAGGCAAAGTCAATTCTATTGCAATATTAGTTCAAGTTTGTAATTGATTTTGTCTAAACCTTGCCTTGTTGAGTTTATTTTGTATTCACGGTATAAATACACAAAAAAATTAGGAGTAAAGGTGGTGTTATGACAAACAATGCATTTCAAAAGTGTTGCAATGAAGAAGATTAAAAGATGAAGGACTAATACCTGTATGGTTAGTTTTATATATGAATGTACAATTTTGATGAATTAAGTTGTTCGTCATCTTGATTCAGACAACAAAGAAAGAACGCCAGTATAGGTTTGTGTACTGCCATTATATAAGACGGTGGCATATTACCTATTATGAGTATATTTTACTACTAGACAAACCATACTGGGAGGGCTCAACACGGTTTTCCTAGCCTCAATACCTCATTACATCCATGGATCCGAAATACCTCAATTTCCATGCATGTATGATACATCACATTTAGTTATTTATTTATTTAGGTTTGAGTGTTTATAGACCTTACATGGTCTCAACGCCTCCACCTCACAGATATTTATTATACAAACATATATTAAAGTTTTAGGAAAATAGTAACAATAACCATATGATTCAAGTGTATACTTTGGGAAAACATACATGATACTCACTTGTTTAACAGTTTTTTAACAGCTGCTAGTACGATCGGGTACTATCTCAGGGTCCAGACGTAATTATGTAATCCTATGTTAGATAATGGTACACCTTACTAGTCATTCTCATGGTTGGGTATTGGTTAACGTTGCCTTGTTTAAGCATGATTGACCATTCCATGCTTAACTAAGACCAAACTACCCAATACATGCCCCTAACAATAACCCTAATACCTAAAAATAATACTAACACTACTACTCAGAATAATACTAATATTAACTACTAATAATAATATTGATATTAACTAGTAATAATAAATAATAAATAACTAAATCTAAACTTAAATGAGAACATATCTTAAGATTATCTACGATAAGTTGATGTAGATTCTCCTTACTCGAACTAATACTCTCTTCAAAACGACTATTAGCAACATCCAAAAAATATTACATACTCGAGATTCTTTGTACTAGAAAGTTCCTATTAAAGATATTGATACTCTAAATTCCTTATATGTAATTCTATTTTTAGAAGTGATGCTCCTCAAATCCTATAAAACCTGAATGCGGGATGAGAATGTGGAGGTGGCTAGCTCGCTAGCTTGTCTTAAGTAAACTCTTTGAGTTTTATATTATTATTATTATTATTATTATTATTATTATTATTATTATTATTATTATTATTATTATTATTATTATTATTAATTTAGTTATTTCAGTAGTTTTTGTTGTATAACTTTTAATGTATAACGTCTTATAAAATTACATATATGTTATTGAGATTAGCTTATTTTTCTCTACGTTTTAATCTAAGTTTTATTAGAAACGGAGTAGGGTAGAAAATAATATACTTTATTATTATTATTATTATTATTATTATTATACGGTCTCTTATAATACTAAATACTCATTTGCATATCTTATATTTCAAAGGAATATCTTACTTGTTACTAAATTGTTCGACAATATATGAAATATGAGTTTTATGTTTTTATTTTTGTCTATAAATGAGGTGTTACAGTAATACACGGGATTGTAACCTATTAAAATAAAAATAAAAATTATGAGATTAAAGGAGAAAGTGTGACGTAACATTAATTACTAGAAGTTACATTTAAATTTATACAAGAAACATATGTTTGTAAATTGTATTTCAGTTATGTATAAGGAAATTATTATATATAAAATAATTAAGTAGGTAGGAAAAGTTTTCACGAGCCATGAAGGAAGAAGACTGGGAATGAAGGAAGAAGATCAGGGAGCCAATATGGATTCAATTTTCGAGTGGTGTTTTAAATGGGTAACTTTAAAATGTAACATTATGGTTTGGAGGACTAATCTTGATACACTAGCTACTATACTTAAATTGAGGAGAAGAAATGTCAACATCCCGTATGTTATGTGCTTATATTGTGAAGAACATGAGGAAACAATGAAACATTTATTCATGGCTTTCATAGTCGCGAATAGGGTTTGAGCACGTGGTGTCATATTTCTCCTTTTTATGTTTTTGCGGTCAAAGACCTTATGAAAGCTCATGGATACTTAGTTACTTACAGTTAGGAAAGAAAGAAGGCCGTATTATAATCACAATTTGCTGTATCTGGGAAGGAATGAATGAGCTCATCTTTCATTTCAACAAAAGTAGCCAGCAAGATATTTTGGGGGAAGTCAAGTCTATAGGTTTTATTTGGTTAATAAATAGATCTTCTTTAAAATCCATCCTTTAGGAGGATTGGTGTAAAGTTCCATTGTATATGTTGTAATTTGGCCTTTGCCCGTTTGGGTCGAGGGCGTGTATATATTTTGCCTGTTACTCGATTGGGTCGGGGGGCTTGTTTTTTGATGAACTTTAATTTTCAAAATGATAATAATAATAATAATGAAATTGTTTATCAGGAGTATGAGTAGAATGTGATTATAAATTTCAATATTATTAGTGATATAATATAATTTAGAGTTTTAAGTGTAACTAGCAATTAGACCTGCACGCGTTGTGGTGCAGGCAATGTTGTAGAAGGCGCTAGACGTTAGTCGGGCGGTGATGTATCGCTTAGGGATTAATCTGAATGAGATTTTTATATGTCATTTTTCAAATTTATATACACACACACAATAATATAAAAATAATACTTCAAAATTCACATAAATACTTAAAGTTTCAAATAGTATGATTTAAACATAAGCAAATAATTTAAACATAACAAATTAAGTAATAGAAATTCAAAAAATTAACATATCTTTAATAAAAAAGCATAATAAACTAATTGTGTAACATTAATGGCAGACAATAAGTTTCATTCAAAGAAATAAATAAACACATTTTGTTTATCAGTATATGTATTAAATGCTATTGAATAACAAATTAACAATAACTCAAATAAATGAATCGAGCTCTTTCATAAACAACAATAAATATATTCTTCATACATGATTCTCTGCTGGAGAAGAAAAGTAAGGTCGCCAGAGAAGAAGAGTAAGGTCGTCGGAGAAGAAGACTAAGGTCGCCGTCACCGGCGATGGATGGACATGTGCGGCGGAGTCGGAATATGTGAGTATCGACAACGAGTCTCGTAAGTTTCTTAGAATCTTGGACGACTGAGTGAATTAGGGTTACAAATTATGTAGTATAACCCTTTAAAACCATGGATCGGCTCGAAAATTTGGGTTATGTGAGTATAAATTTATGGGTCTGATTTCCTTGGATTTCTTCCGATTTTCTCCGACTAGGTCCGATTTTGACCGTCTTTGACTGGGACCATTTTTTTAACCGATTTGCAACCGATTACCGCCTAGGTGTTGATTAATCGGCGCCTAATCTGACTTCTGCAACACTGGGTGCAGGTATATTGCAAATATCAAATGGATTAGTCTAAACGTTATGTGATGTGTTACCTATATGAAATTTTAAAGTTGAGGAGGTGTAAAAGTGAAGTAACAGTGTGATTTGCTAAAAGTAGTTTAATGAAAATAAACTAAATTAATCTCTTCTAGACTCAAGGTAATACTCTAGACTCTCTAAAACACGAGTAAACTATTAACATGCAAGTGAACCGATCGACTTTAGTAAAGCTAAGTAAGTTCGGATATCGAACCCACAACACTCTATTTAGCTACGTTTAACTACTCTATCTTGACCTAGACCGACACGGACGTGACACTAATTGAATTTATGTTCGGGGGGGGGGGGGGTTCTAAAAAACCTAAATTTGCAATTAAATTAAATACTAATTAACTAGAACACGAATTAAAATAAAAGTTGAACTCGATAATGATAAAGACTACCTATGTTGGAGTCCCACTTATTATTGAATGGCTTTCTATCGGTACTAATGTAATATGGAATCGGGATCTTTAAGTTCTAAATCCTAAAAGAAATCGAATCGAACCCCCAACACTTCTCGGGAAGAAACCTATGGAACTCTAAAGGATTGTTACGAATACCAGTTAACTAGACCCCCCTACGGGTTGTCTAACTTTCTAGAAAAGTGCCCTAATGCGACAAACTACCTCAAGGCGGAAGGTCTAAGGCAACTAAGGACTTGATTTGGTTTAATAGACACATTAGTGGCAAGGCAACTAAAACAGGCTTTTTGCAAAACCTAATCCTAGCAATTTACCAATCTAGATCTACTAATAATCTAGCACTTTACGGTACTAAAGTTAGTAGAATATCAAAACCGAATTAAAGCTTGAATATTGTTTCTATGGTTTATTGGCCAATTCACAAAACGATTACCCCAACCCGCAAGGACCCGATAATCAACACAAATCTATTATATGAAAGACATTCAACAAGATTCGTAAAAAACAAATAAACAAATGATAATCAAGTTAAGATACATACACACCAAATTAAGAAACCAAATTCTAAGGCCATGAAATTGAGTAGGTTTATGATGTGGGTGAATTAAATATAATTTTATTTCTATAATTCCTTTCTTAGAAATTTAGTTTAAAAATGGTTTTTACTTTAAAACTAACTACACACACAAAGGGCAATTGTACCCGTCAGGTGGCAGTATAGTCAGTTGGTAAGAACCGGACATCAATCCGTGAACTCGGTGTCTCAGTACTAAACCCTTATTACTTTTAAGCCTTTTTCGATAAATGAGTTGATTTCTTGTTTTAAAACTATCATGCAAAAATAACAATTAACTAACTAATTCAAGAAAGAACGATAACTAAGAAATGTTGCTTAAACTAAGTATCCACTAATAAACATATGCCAACATTTGAGGAAAATTAGTGATGATGCAAGTACTAAGGTCAACTAAGCTTCCATTCAAGGTTTCCTAGTTTTATAAATCTTGGAAAACTTATAATGAATAACATTTTAATCACCTAAGATTCATTCTTTTAAGTTCACTTTGCTAAGTTGATGTTAATTTTTACTAATGGTTTATTTGTTTGTCAAAACTTCTAACTCTACAAGTTAAGGAAAACTAATATGAACAACACACTAATCACCCCAATTTGGTTTCAAGTAAATGGCACCTTCAACATGTTTTTGATATGAACCACAAGCATGGTTATGCTAGATAACAATCTTGGCCTAAATCATTAACCAACATAAACACAAACTATAGAATCCATATAAACATTCATATGATTTTTCCAAATCTGAATGCAAGAATTCATACACATATTCAAATCACTATTCTAATAATGTTAGCAATTACCATTCCTAGTTTCATGCAATCATATCAACAAGTTAACAAGATTCAACAATCATAATCTTTACATGGTCTTTCCAACACAACATGTAAATACTTATGACCAAACATTCAAGAACAAAGACTTTAAACATGCATATGAACTCCAAGAACAAGATCAAGTATCATTATGAAAATTACCAAATAACAATCACCACATCTATTTCCATGTTATCAAATATTCATTAGCTTCAACATTGTTTAAGCAACACAAAAGTTTAGCCTTCAAGGCTCATGACAACTAAATAAAATGCAAGATAATGTAAATTGTTCATGAATAACAAGTGGATAATTAAAGTTTAAGACAAGATAATTGGTAAATTGACAAGATAATTGGTAAATTGAGTTGATGATCAAGTGATACAACCTTTCTCAAGGATCCTTCTTCACTCTTCAAGCTTCCAAGACCAGAATCTTGAGAGAAAAGTTCACCAAAATGCTCCAACTCCCTTCCAAATGAGCTGAAACCATGTATATATGCTGCTGGAGAGTTGGCACGACCGTGCCACCTTTTGGCACGGCTGTGCTTGGTAAATGTCAGACACCTTTCTGAGTTGTTGACCAATTTTGCTACCAAATCCGGAAAGATCCCGCTAAAATTTCCCCTAGGTGGCACGATCATGCCAAAGGGTGGCACGATCGTGCTTATCGGCAATGTACTCGGCAAAGACTGATTCGATCTCGAAAATGAGCTGATCAGAAGCTGGGATGACATGAGCACGGTTGTGCTCGGGGTTGGCATCTAACACCCTGTAAAAACTTGTCCAATAATATAGCGACACGTGTTATATTTTTATTTTAAGTCTATTAAAGACTAACAGGGACTAAAAGCGTCAACATGCTCAAACTAAGTCTCTGAGTGATCTTCTGATGTTAACATGCATAAACCAAGCCTCTGAGTGACCATTAGTATCAACATGCTTAAAACATAGCCTCTGAGTGACCATTAGTGTCAACATGCTAAGAATTGGCCTCTGAGTGACCGTTGTGTCAACATGCCCAGCCTCTGAGTGACATCGGAGTCAACATGCTTATAATGAGCCTCTGAGTGATCCTTTATGAAGTCCTAACTCTCATATGTCCCATTTATTGGACGAGAGGGTTCAATTTTGTAAATATGTGAAAGTTGGATAATGGAGGGGTTAAAAGTATCAACATGTTAATTTATACCTCTAAGTGACCTTTTAACGAACCAAGAGCTCGACAATGTCTGGGCATACTCCCAAATATGCCAAATATTGGTTACGGAGGGATAAATATGCTAAAAGGTGTTTTAGAAGGTTTTATAAGTTACGGGGCTAAACGTGTCAAACTTTGAAACTGGCCATGGGGCGCTCGCGGGGCACGAGAGGCATGTATCTGCAGAAAATTAACTTGGCCACCACACAAAGGTGCAAAAATCATGTATTCGAAACCAGGGATTCCCAAACAGTTATGCCACGTTTTAGGACACTTGTAAGCTTCCTCTTACACCCCTTAACACCTGGCATCACCTCCTTCAAGCTCTCCAACTATAAATAGGTGCCAAGGTTCACCATTTAAACTTGCACCTTTCTCATTCACAACTCTATCTCTCTCCTCTGGAAGTTCCTAACTAAAAGGAGCATCCAACTTAGTTCTATTGTATTCTAGGAACCTCTTGTAAGTGTTCCTTCCTCTTGCATTTTCGTTTATAGGCTTTTATAGCCAAAAGTGAAGCGTTTTACAGAAAACGCCTTGACTTTCGGTTAAGACCATTATGGTCCAGCCATTGTTCATAATGAACATGGCTAAGAGATTATAATAAGGTAGGTGTTAGTCCCTATAAAGTGCACCTCTTGAAGATCACGATTGCTAGACCAATTGACGGGTCAAAGTGTGATATTAAAAAGTCAAACATGCCATTTTTTGGAAAGCATAAATTGATCTTATATATGTTATAAATCCTGTTTTGACACTTAAATGAGTTGGTAATAATTATTAGAACATGTAAGAACATGTTCGGCTCATCAATTTCAGTTCTAGGGTCGGTCGCAACCGAAAGTCGCAAAGTTTGACTTCTGCTTTGACTTTCGATTCTGACCTGATTTAGATTAGTTAGCTACTGACCTAAAGTTGCATTATGATCGTAATATAATGTAGCATAACCCTTTGAGGTTATATTACATGATCATAATCAGAATCCGAGTTTATGCACAAGTTCCGTAATTATGCAATTTTGACTAAAATGCCCTTTTTGCATAAATAGAGATTTAAATGATAATAAACTTGAAAATGAGTTTCCTACTGATGTAATATTATAAGTAGGATTATTTGGGATGGAAAAACAGATGATAAACCGAGTTTATAAACAAGTCCTTGTATTATGTCGATAAATGACGATAAGGCCCTTGTGGCTTATAAAATGGTTTTAATCACATCTTTTCAAAGTAAATATTTTACCTACTGATATGTTATATTAAATAACATATCTAATACTTGTTAATCCAATCATAACATCAGTTTTCATTAAATATCGCATAAATCGTCATTTTACGACATAAACGCCCTTTCGGCGCATAATATGGTTTTAAACCATATTTATCAACCAAGACTTATTACCTACTGATTTTAAAACTTATTTTAAATACTTTTATAGTAGGTACATGATATGAACTCAGAATCCCAAATAATTTGTAAACTATGTGTAAAATGACCAAAATGCCCCTCTGGTGCATAGTTTGGTCATAAAAGATAAATTACACATATAATTAATATCCTACTGATATTATATCATAAAATAAGTTATTTTTCCAGAATACTTATGGTTATAACATTAAATTATATTCAATTTCCTTTTATACGGTATGAAATTACCAAAACGCCCTTATGAGGCATAGTTTCACTTTAAAACCATAACGGGCATAAAAGTTGATATCCTACTGATATTATAACTTATTTAAAATATAATGGCATATAGAACTTGTCCATGACTTATCCGATTACCGGATATCGCTAATATGTAACTAGTTTACGAAAATTAACCGAAACGGGTCTAACCTTGTCATTTAAGTTTCAAAATCCAGAATGTTTATAGTTTACCCATATTATGCAAGTCAAAGTACTTGTCAGGATTAAACTACATTCTATCCAATCATCGTTTAATCTAGCGTTATACGTTTTGATCAAGCACGTTAGTCGGTCTAAGACTTAAATAAGACCGTTAGTATTTAATTGGTTAGCTTATGCCATAATCCAGACAAGAGACTTGCTAGTAAATGCTATCTGCACTTAGTACTTTTGTGTACGGATGAGTTAATAAATGTTGCATTAAACGAAGAATAACTCAGGTAAGTACTCTCGACTTATTTTCCTTATAGGGCTTGGGATACGGTAAATTATTAGGGATCAATCGAATGCCGGATTGTGGCTAGTAAATCCTCATATTCTGTTTTAATCAGTTTTGTTTGATAACCTAAACATCGAGGGTTAACTACCGTGTCCTGGATATCCTCGGCTCATTACATTAGATAATGGCCACGACCTTAGTTCGGGGTGTAGGCATACACCTGACAGACTCTCAAATGCAACTACCCACACTTGTTGCGGATAACTCCTTCGTGAGTTCATAAGTGGTGTGTACGTTAATCATGTCTCGGTTTTTGTATTGGGCCCTATGTGGATGGACAACCAAGGTTGGAAGGTCAACTTTCCCAAGTTATAAAAGATTTTGTGCTAATAAGCACCCAAAATATTTTATTTAAATGTTTTCAAAATGAGTCAGTTGGGTGTATTTAGCAGCGAAAGCTGATGTATTTTCAAAAGACTAAGCTTGCAGGTTCAATACGAAAATAGGCTGGAAGTGCTCGGTAGTGATAAAAGGATCTTGCAAATCCTAGATATGCCCAAAGCCTGTTTTACATTATTTCCATGTACTATTTATGATCCGCCTATGGATATTCTATTACGAGCCTGTATATTATTTTGTATTTCGAACATTTGGTATGTAATAGTAATTTAAATACAAGACTTCTGCTATGCTGTGTTTAATTGACTATGATGATATCAACTTTACGTCACGATACTCCCCACCTGGGCCCACCGGTGTATGGATTTGGTTGGAAATCCGGGGTGTGACAGGTTGGTATCAGACCCAACGTTTGAGAGAATTATACACTAGCCTTTTATGTTTAATCTCAAACTTACACAAGCACATTCCTTAGACTTTCGAGTCTAGGCATTGACCTAGGATTACTCATTTCATTATTAAGTTATTAGTATTATTTTTGAGTCGATTTTTAACAATAAAATGCCGCCACGTGTATGAGGAATAGGAAAAGGACCAATGAGAGGAGGACCTTCAGGACATATCCCTCTACATCCACATCACACGAACCCCTATGAAGATTCGGGGGATCATGGCCACTGTCACAACATTCACCTTCCCATACCCAAAATTCTTGTCAATCGTACCATTCACATCATTCACACCACTCTCACTATTCCCATCATTCTTATCAAGATGAATTTAACCCTAACCAATACTTTAACACACCCCCGACTGATCAGAATCAGTTGGAACAGCCAAACCCAATGGACGAGGACTCCGATCCGGAGATGCCGCCGTCAGGTTCAAATGCGCACCCCATTGAGATATCGAGCGATTCAAACTCTTATGCCAGATCGCCATATGAAGGTCCTAATGAGTGGGACCAATATTGGAACCAATTTACCTTTGCCAACACTCCTTCCCATCACTCTCAACCACCTCCTATACAAGAAGATGTTCACATGGAACCAGTGGAACATCATCAGCCGCCACCTGAGCCACCAAGGAGGAAAGGAGGAGCACATATGTCAGTACGTGCAGGTCAACAGTCGGGTTCGCTACCACCATGGCCTAAACCCTACCCCACCATTCAAGAGGACCCACAAATGGGTGGACCCTCTAATGCGTCACCTGTGGTGGAACCAACACTACCACCAATGGTTTAACTACCACCAACGGGTTATAATAACCCTATCCCAACGTCTTCGGATACATCTGGATATGATCCTTTAACCCATCGACACCTGTTGATTACCAAGCATGGTCGCATGACCCTTACATGCAAGTGGTCATGCACAACACACTTTACCCGTCTCCCTTCCCACCTGCTTATTCATCTACTGGACATCCAAGTTATGGGTATCAATATCCTAGTGTACCACAACCACAACCTCTGCCGCCACTTGAAGCCATCAATGAGGCCTTAGAACGAATGAAAGAAATGCAACAACAAGTGGAGAAAACGGAGAAGAAGACGAACAAGTTCTTCAAGAAACTCTCCAAACTGGTTAAGGAGCGTGAAGACTCAATGCGCGAAAAGTACCCGCACCTTTTTCCGGTTACCACTACTAATTAAATTTCGGGACGAAATTTCTAAAAGTAGGGGATACTGTAACATTTATGAAAAAGGGGTTCAAAACCCGCTTCTTTTATTAATCAAATGTTCAGTTAAAAGTTCGTTGCGTGTTTTATTAGAGCCGGTTGATTTAAACATTTCATAATTAATAAATATTGTAATTAAAAAATAATAATAATACCAATATTTAAGATTTTAAAATATAAAAATAAGAAACAGGGATGACCGGGTTTCGAACCCGGGTCCCCATCGAATCCACATGCAACACACACCACCGCACTACACACACATTTGTGAATAAAACTGAAATTAATTAAGTTTTATATTAAAACGAATGCAAACCCTGTAAATTCAAACTATCAGAACCTGTAACCGCCAAGAACTAATTGATTCAATCAAAACACGATATAGGATTTCTTTTTCTTAGCGAGCATAACTGATTCTAATCATCAATTTCAAACGGAAATTCGGAATCAATGAGGTGAAACCGACTGAAATCAATGACTTCGAAAATCAAGAATGAAACCGAAATCCTGTGATGACTGGTTACTCTATAAATACCAATCATTTCACCACAAACGAATTCGCTCATTCTCTCAAACCCTATCTCAATGAACACTTAAAACCCTCTGTTAGAACCTGATGTTTTGAATAACGTCGCCAGAGTTTTGTTCGTTATCGGAGTTCAACTGAAAAGTTCAACACTTCGCCAAATCGGTACAAACATCTAAATCTTTTTGTCCAGTGTTTAGTTGTTTTAAAACGGAGAGTCAAAATTTATATGGGTTAACAGTCGGGTTAAATCTCTGGGTAATATTCATGAGGAAGATGAAGTTTATATAGTGTATTAATATAATTAAAATCGGAAGTCTAATCGGGTTAGACACACAGTCCAGTGGTGGACTGTGTGTAATGTTATCACACATACGCGGGTTCGATGCCGACACGGTGCAACGGTTCTATATAATAAAATCCCTTTTAATTAAATTAATTTATGAAATAACATAATTAGTATATATATGTAATTAAAATCAGGTTTATTTTGGGTTAGACACGTAGCTCAGTTGGTAGAGCTGCGTGCACGTATACGGGAGGTCACGAGTTCGAACCTCGCACGCTACCAATAATTAAAACGGTTGAACCGGCTGTTGACCAGTCAACCCTTAGAAAAAGGGTAATTTTTTCAAATTAAATCCTTTTTATTTTCTTTGAAAATTAGTTAAAAAAATCCCTCAAAATAAGGTTTTAAGCTTTTAAAAAAAAATTTGTATCAATTACCCCAATAACCTAAAAATCTAATAAAAAGCATAAATTAAAAATATTAATTTATCTATTTATCGCGTTATTATTTTAGGTTAGTTTTTCCTTCGTCTGTTGAATCCCAAATTCGTGCGCATTCATTATCAAATAAGGAACGCAACCACTGTGAGTGAATCTCTACAAATTTCCCGTTTTAAATTACGTCTTGGGGTGTATCATGTGTCGTACAATTCCTTTATTATATTTAAACACTTGTGCCTATATCATCTTGTGATCAAATGTGAAATGGTTATTGTGTGATTATTATTATGTGGATTAAATTTATCATTTTAGTGCACTCATTTCATTAGGCCCATCAGTTCCTCGTGGGATACGGGTTGAGCATCAGGTGCCTCATTAGATCGGCTCCGTTTGATTGAGCCTTAATCTCAAATACATCATCATTCATGTCATATATTCATTCAATGTGAGTTGTGATTGTTTACATTTATATATTTGCTCACATGTGATTTATGCACGAATTTTCCTTAATAAATAAAACATGCAATTATGAAAGAAAAATGTTTTATCAAGGTTCACTCGACAACTTTTGTTGACCCAAATCTCCCCTGTTTTACACATGATACAGGTGATCCAGTTGAGGAAAGAAACACTTAGGATGGCCTAGAAGAATAAACAAGTTATTGCGTTGGAATAAACATTTAAATTGTTTTTCTTGGTATTTGTATGAATTTTGTTTATTGGATATTTAAGTTTGTAACTTGAATTTAATAAATAAGAAACTTCTTAGTAAATATCATGAGCTTTGGTGATAACCCAATCATGCCCCGACTTTTATTCCGCTGCGGGTCGGGGTGTGACAGATTGGTATCAGAGCTTGTGACTATAGGGATATAGGATAGGTTATTAGACCCTTAAAGCCTATACTATAGTTAATTAAATTTTAATTGTTTATGTGTTACATGCAAAACTCATGATGTTTATCTGTTTCATGTTTATTTTCACACCCAATAGTATGCAAGCACTCTCACAAGTACATGTTAATATGCAACGCTCATCATAGTTCATATCCTTATAACATATCATACCTATGGAAGCACACACCTCACGATTTCCATGATTTTTGCAATGTTTTCGCATTTTTCAAATCACATCGAAGTGAGTTTTCACGACGGGCATGTAGTAACTGGAAGGGTACGAGTACCGGTAGTCGGAACGTCCTGTCTAGGCTTGGCATTCGTATAAATCCAAAATAAAGGACCAGTTTGCCTACCTGGGGACTAACGATGAGAGTAGAAGGACCTATTAGGCCAAAGCATGCTATACCAAACGTCGTGTGAGCTAACCCCACTTTGAGTTATCATTGTGTCTACACTTGGACACCCTCCGACCATACATCTCTCAATCATGTTTTTACGATTTTCATTCGGGTGGTGCGATTGTTAATCCGCCGACACCAATGTGAATCCTACCAAGCCCATAGTCATGGGGGCCCACATGACTACACAGGCAATGGTGTGGGGGACATTTGGAGGCCCAAACATGAGCAAACCCAAGACATCCTATGGATGTAGTTAAATTATTTTCAGTTATGTTGTTTTCAATTTTTTTTACGACACATGACACCTAGGAAATTCTTGAACTCACAATCTTCCCACATATGTTCCTGTAGATGTCGGCTAGGCAATTACGTGGAGGTAGAAGGTCAGGAAATTCAAGCAAACGCTTGGCCACACAAATTGCTAAACAAATGGCCGCAGTACTTCCTGACATCGTGCTACAAGTTCAACAAGCCCTCACCGCTAATCCCATCAACTCTTCCAACCAAGAAGACTAAAGCGTCGCCAACCCTCCTCCCAAAACCCCCAAACGCACCTACAAACACTTCAAATCCTGCGATCCCCCAAAATATGAAGGGACTGAAGGTGTCACCGCTCTCCTTCACTGGTTTGAGGAGATGGAAAACACTTTCCTCAATTGCAACTGTCCCAAGGACCGTAAGGTACGTTACGCGACTGGAAGGTTGTTTGGGGTAGCCCTTACCTGGTGGAACACGGAAAAGGGTAAGCGAGGTGTTGAAGATGCCATGGCCTTAACATGGGAAGAGTTAAGGGAAATCATGACAAGTCGTTTCTGTCCAAGAAGCGAAATCAAAAAGCTAGAAGACGAGTTTCACGCGTTGAAACAAAAGGAAGGAGACCACACTTCATACAATAAGAGATTTCTCGAATTGAACCAGATGATCCCCAATTTGTTCACCCCCTTATACCGTTTAGTCAAACACTACATTCGAGGCCTCCCCTCGAAAATCCAAGATTCAGTTTTAAGCACTTCGCCTGCAACACTTGAAGCCGCAATGGAGTTAGCTACGAAACTCACTGAAAATCGCATTCGAAATGGCAAATTCAAAGAGGAGAAGAAGAAAACACCCATTGAGCCCCCAATTCCAAACCACCCAGGTTCATCCTCGAAGTTTGTTGGTAAGAGGAAGCGAAATGGCAAGAACTTTGCCGTCACCCAAACCAACCCTCCCATCACTGCTGCCCCGATCACCCAAGTTGCCCCACCAGCCGCACCATTCAAAAGGCCATACACTGGCCCACACCCAAAGTGTAACCGCTGTCAATACCACCACCCTCCCGAAAACCCCTGCCAACATTGCACAAGTTGTGGCCGTGCGGGTCACACCATCCAAACCTGCCGTACACTTCAGCGAATGAACCGCAGTCAACCTCCAACCCAAACCCAAAATCAAATGGTGGGCCAAGCCCAACCCCTTACTTCTTCCACCTGCACAACACGCATCCCAACCTTACTACCAACCCAACTACCCATGATGCAACCCATGCGAGCCTGTTTCAATTGTGGGGACCCAAACCACTTCAGGAACACTTGCCCACGCCTAGTGAACATCATCCATGCCCAAGCTCAAGCGAACCCGGTAAACCAAGCTAACCAAGCTCCTCCACCTGCTAGAGGGAGAGCTTTCAATATCAACGCCAACCAGGCCAGGGCTGACAACAATGTGGTCAACGGTACGTTTCCCATAAATGGTAGTTATGCATCCATATTATTCGATACCGGTGCGGATAAGAGCTTTGTGTCTTTAGAATTCGAATCTATCCTCGATCAACCGTGTGATAATCTCGTTAAATCTCTGACGGTGGAAGTTGCTGACGGAAAACCCACTTCATTAAATTCTATTATACGCGATTGTACTCTCACCCTAAATGATCACGATTTCCCAATTGATCTCATTCATATGAAATTGGGAAGTTTCGATGTTATCATCGGCATGGACTGGCTCAGCCAGCATCACGCTGAAGTGGTGTGCCACGAAAAATCATTCGTATTCCTCTCGTTGACGGTCAGACACTACGTATCTTTGGGGAAACTCCTTCGAAAGGGCTCAAATTGATGTCCTGCCTTCAAGCCCGAAGTTATCTTCGCAAGAATTATGTCGCATTTTTAGCTCACGTTGTCAAGAAGAAAGGCAAGGAGAGAAAGCTTGAAGATATTCCAATTGTGAAAGAATTCCCGCAAGTTTTTCCCGATGACGTTTCAGGACTTCCTCCTGTGAGAGAAGTCGAATTTCGAATCGATCTTGTGCCTGGCGCTACACCGGTCGCAAAATATCCTTATAGGTTAGCCCCATCCGAGATGCAAGAGTTGGCCAGTCAACTGCAAGAGTTGACCGACAAAGGATATATACGTCCTAGTTCATCGCCTTGGGGTGCGCCTGTTCTTTTTGTGAAGAAGAAAGATTGAACGTTTCGCATGTGTATTTATTATAGAGAACTCAACAAGTTGACGGTTAAGAATCGCTATCCATTGCCTCGTATTGATGACCTTCTAGACCAACTTCAAGGCGCCACCTGTCTTTCCAAAATCGACCTTCGCTCTAGTTATCATCAGCTTAGAGTGCGCCAAGAAGATATTCCAAAAACTGCCTTCCGAACTTGTTATGGTCACTACGAGTTCATGGTTATGCCTTTCGGTTTAACCAACGCCCCCGCTGTCTTCATGGATTTAATGAATAGGGTATGCAAACCCTATCTCGACCGTTTCTTCATAGTCTTCATCGACGACATTCTTATCTACTCCAAGTCAAAATCCGATCATGAGCGACACCTTCGACTCATTCTTACACTCTTAAGGACTGAAAAGCTTTACACGAAGTTCTCAAAATGCGAATTTTGGTTAGGAGAGGTACAATTTCTTGGTCATGTCGTCAATGACAAAGGGATTCTCGTCGACCCTTCGAAAATCAAGGCAGTACAGGAATGGCAAGCGCCACATACCCCTACCGAAGTTAGGTCATTTCTTGTCTTAGCCGGTTATTACCGACGCTTCATTGCCAACTTTTCCCGTATCGCCGTTCCGCTCACGGCCTTGACTCACAAAGGAAAACCTTTCATTTGGGGACCTAAGCAAGAGGAGGCCTTCCAAACTTTGAAGCAAAAGCTTTGTGACGCACCTATCCTTACACTCCCTGAGGGTTGCGATGACTTTGTGGTTTATTGCGACGCATTAGGGCAAGGACTAGGCTGGTGTGTTGATGCAAAAAGGAAAAGTGATAGCCTATGCCTCTAGGCAACTCAAAGTTCATGAGAAGAATTACACCACCCACGACCTAGAACTTGGAGCCGATGTGTTCGCTCTCAAGATATGGAGACATTACCTCTACGGTAACAAGTGTGAAATATACACTGACCACAAGAGTCTTCAACATATCTTCAACCAGAAAGAGTTGAATATAAGGCAACGAAGATGGGTTGAACTTCTCAACGACTACGACTGTGAAATTCGGTACCATCCTGGCAAGGCAAACGTGGTGGCCGATGCACTCAGTCGAAAAGGATATGCGAACTCTATTCGTCTTCTATGTTCGCAAATCATAACCGAAATCAAAGATCGAATCCGGGCAGTTCAACATGTTTCTGTAATAGAAAATGACGTACGCGATGAGCTGTCATGTGGAGCTGAACTCAAAATTGAAACCAAATCCGACGATATTCTATACTATTTAAACTGCATATGGATTCCTGATCGTGATAACCTTCGTGATTTCCTCATGAATGAGGCACACAAAACACGATACTCTGTACACCTAGGAGCCGATAAGATGTATCAAGACCTATGATACACCTACTGGTGGCCTGGCATGAAAAAGGACATCGCTGTTTTTGTTTCCAAATGCCTTTCCTGTTCCAAAGTGAAAGCTGAACATCAAAGACCTTCAGGACTTCTAGTACAACCCGAAATACCTGTATGGAAGTGCGAAAACATAACCATGGATTTCATTACCGGGTTACCTCGCACCTCCAGTGGGTATGACACCATATGGGTAATAATCGATCGTCTTAAAAAATCATCTCACTTCATTCCGATTCGCGAGGACTTCAAGAACGAGAAGCTAGCTCGTATCTACATCAGCGAGATCGTAAGCCGTCATGGTGTACCGTTAAGCATCATTTCAGACCGTAATGGTCGTTTCACTTCACGAACATGGCGAACCGTACAAACCGCTTTGGGTACACGGTTAGATCTCAGTACCGCCTTTCACCCTCAAACTAATGGTCAATCTGAACGCACCATCCAAACTCTTAAAGACATGCTTCGAGCGTGTGTCATAGACTTCAAAGGGAACTGGCACGCTCATCTACCGTTAGTCGAATTTTCGTACAACAATAGCTATCATTCAAGTATCGGCATGGCTCCTTTCGAGGCTTTATACGGTCGTAAATGCCGATCTCCAGTATGTTGGCACGAAATTGGTGAAGCGCAAGTCACCGGACCTGAATTAATTCAAGAAACAACTAACAAAATCCTTCAAATTCGAAACAATCTTCTAGCGGCTCAAAGTCGTCAAAAGAGTTATGCTGACAAACGGCGAAAGCCTTTGGAGTTTTCTGTTGGTGATCGAGTACTTTTGAAAGTATCACCGTGGAAGGGAGTGGTTCGTTTTGGCCAAAAGGGCAAGCTAGCACCACGCTACGTAGGACCTTTCAAGATACTTGAAAGAGTAGGTCCTGTAGCATACAAGCTTGACCTACCAGAAGAACTTAACAGAATTCATCCCACATTCCACGTATCAAACTTGAAAAAGTGCCTCGCCGATGAAAACCTCCATATCCCTCTAGAAGACATTCAAGTCGATGAATCAATGCACTTCGTTGAAAGACTCGTGGAAATCATGGATTTCAGTGAGGAGCTTTTAAGGCGAAGTCGTATTCCAATTGTCAGGGTACATTGGGAGTCAAAACGAGGGCCCGAGTTTACTTGGGAACGTGAAGACTCAATGCGCGAAAAGTACCCGCACCTTTTTCCGGTTACCACTACTACTTAAATTCCGGGAGGAAATTTCTAAAAGTAGGGGATACTGTAACATTTATGAAAAACGGGTTCAAAACCCGCTTTGTTTATTAATCAAATGTTCAGTTAAAAGTTCGTTGCGTGTTTTATTAGAGCCGGTTGATTTAAATATTTCATAATTAATAAATATTGTAATTAAAAAATAATAATAATACCAATATTTAAGATTTTAAAATATAAAAATAATAAACAGGGATGACCGGGTTTCGAACCCGGGTCCCCATCGAATCCACACGCAACACACACCACTGCACTACACACACATTTGTGAATAAAACTGAAATTAATTAAGTTTTATATTAAAACGAACGCAAACCCTGTAAATTCAAACTATTAGAACCTGTAACGCCAAGAACTAACTGATTCAATCAAAACACGATATAGGATTTCTTTTTCTTAGCGAGCATAACTGATTCTAATCATCAATTTCAAACGGAAATCGGAATCAATGAGGTGAAACCGACTGAAATCAATGACTTCGAAAATCAAGAATGAAACCGAAATCCTGTGATTGACTGGTTACTCCATAAATACCAATCATTTCACCACAAACGAATTCGCTCATTCTCTCAAACTCTCTCTCAATCAACACTTAAAACCCTATGTTAGAACCTGATGTTTTGAATAACGTCGCCAGAGTTTTGTTCGTTATCGGAGTTCAACTGAAAAGTTCAACACTTCGCCAAATCGGTACAAACATCTAAATCTTTTTGTCCAGTGTTTAGTTGTTTTAAAACGGAGAATCAAAATTTGTATGGGTTAACAGTCGGGTTAAATCTCTGGGTAATATTCATGAGGAAGATGAAGTTTATATAGTGTATTAATATAATTAAAATCGGAAGTCTAATCGGGTTAGACACACAGTCCAGTGGTGGACTGTGTGTAATGTTATCACACATACGCGGGTTCGATGCCGACACGGTGCAGCGGTTCTATATAATAAAATCCTTTTTAATTAAATTAATTTATGAAATAACATAATTAGTATATATATTTAATTAAAATCAGGTTTATTTCGGGTTAGACACGTAGCTCAGTTGGTAGAGCTGCGTGCACGTATACGGGAGGTCACGAGTTCGAACCTCGCACGCTACCAATAATTAAAACGGTTGAACCGGCCGTTGACCAGTCAACCCTTAGAAAAAGGGTAATTTTTTTCAAATTAAAATCCTTTTTATTTTCTTTGAAAATTAGTTAAAAAATGCCTCAAAATAAGGTTTTAAGCTTTAAAAAAAAATATTTTGTATCAATTACCCCAATAACCTAAAAATCTAATAAAAAGCATAAATTAAAAATATTAATTTATCTATTTATCGCGTTATTATTTTAGGTTAGTTTTTCCTTCGTCTGTTGAATCCCAAATTCGTGCGCATTCATTATCAAACAAGGAACGCAACCACTGTGAGTGAATCTCTACAAATTTCCCGTTTTAAATCACGTTTTGGGATGTATCATGTGTCGTACAATTCCTTTATTTTATTTAAACACTTGTGCCTATATCATCTTGTGATCAAATGTGAAATGGCTGTTGTGTGATTATTATTATGTGGATTAAATTTATCATTTCAGTGCACTCATTTCATTAGGCCCATCAGTTCCTAGTGGGATATGGGTTGAGCATCAGGTGCCTCATTAGATCGGCTCCGTTTGATTGAGCCTTGATCTCAAATACATCATCATTCATGTCATATATTCATTCAATGTGATTTGTGATTGTTTACATTTATATATTTGCTCACATGTGATTTATGCACGAATTTTCCTTCATAAATAAAACATGCAATTATGAAAGAAAAATGTTTTATTAAGGTTCACTCGCCAACTTTTGTTGACCCAAAATCTCCCCTGTTTTACACATGATACAGGTGATCCAGTTGAGGAAAGAAACACTTAGGATGGCCTAGAAGAATAAACAAGTTATTGCGTTGGAATAAACATTTAAATTGTTTTTCTTTGTATTTGTATGAATTTTGTTTATTTGATATTTAAGTTTGTAACTTGAATTTAATAAATAAGAAACTTCTTAGTAAATATCATGAGCTTTGGTGATAACCCAATCATGCCCCGACTTTTATTCCGCTGCGGGTCGGGGTGTGACAATATGTTAGTCCCTGCGAGGACATTGTTAGTCTCTGTATGGACATTTTTATTTCTTTAGTCCTTGCATGGACAATTTATTTCGCTGTTTCTAGTATTGTAACTTCTATTGAAATTTAGTGAAGTATTTTGGAATTATATATATGTATTCATCCTTTTCAAAGCAAGCGTCTCGATTTTATTCGAAAATTTTGCTCTGCTAAATAATTTCAAAAAAAGAGATCTTAAAGGTTTTGATTAGCCAAGTGGCACAGGCCACATATTTGGCTAGCTTATAAATGATAGTTAAGGATGAAAGGGCCTTTTATCATGATAGTTAAGGAAAGTTATCTTTCTATCCAGAGGTGGTGGCTAAGTTCAAGCCTCCAAGTCGTTAAGGTCGAATGTGACTGGGACTATTAATCAACCATTAAGGTACTCTTTATGTTAACATGCAGGAATGTTCATACTCCTGGTAGTGTGGCTTGAGGAACCACACTAGCCGTCTAGGTGAATGGACTATGTCCTAAAACCTATTCGTAGCCTATGTGATCAATGTGATCCCGGCTAATATCATCAATATGATGATAATAATTGACATCCATTAGAGATACAAGTAAATGTGCCATATTTTATGTCCATTAGTGATAGGCCAATGTGCCATATTTTATGTCCATTAGTGACAGGCCAATGTGCCATATTTTATGTCCATTAGTGACAGGCCAATGTGCCATATTTTATGTCCATTAGTGACAGGCCAATGTGCCATATTTTACGTCCATTTGTGACAGGCCAATGCGCCATATTTTAAAATGGTTAATGACAGGCCAATGTGCCTTATTTTAATGTCCTTCGTGACAAGCCTATGAGCTAATTATAATTGCCTAATGGCAATGACAGCTGTGATATTACAGTCCATTGTCTAATAATATATGGACTACGTCCAAATTTTAATTTGCCTTTGATGGTCCTTTTGGGACCTAGGCCAAAAATAGATATAATAAGCCTAAGAGTTGTGATGTTATTCACACTAGCTTGATTAGGCAATGGATTGTCATATCCAATGTTTACAGCAAATATGGTTATTAATACCATAGCTAAAAGAAATTTAATTTGGAGTTCAGAACCAAAGCTTTAAAGAATGGCTAACTCGGGTGAGGCGCAAAGTTGCCACCGGGATGTTAACTCTAATGACGCAGAAAATATTGCCATTAATAATGAAGATTTCCAAGCTCGCATAGACGCAGCTGTGGGAAAGGCTATGGAAAAGGCCATAGAAAAACTTAGGGAGTCGAGTGCTACTCGCTCCAAATCATTATCAATCGCACCATCCTCAGCTCATAAAGAGAGCCCAGTTCACTCTTCAAATGCGAAGAGTGAACCAAAGAAGATTGAATTTGCTGATAGGTCCCGTTCTTCTAACGACGGATGTACCTATAAATATTTCGTCTCCTGCAAGCCCCGGGATTTAATGGGGAAAAAGGAGCTGTTGAAGCCTTGAAATGGCTGGACGAGATGGAATCGATTGTAGATATCAGCGGCTGTGCTGCAAAGGATGTGGTAAAGTATGTATCACAATCCTTCAAAGGCGATGCCTTACTTTGGTGGAAGTCTATGATCCAATCCACAGGTAAAGTATACCTGTATAATCTGGGAAGGTTCAAGTTAATTGTCACACCCCGGATTTCCATCCCAAATCCATACACTGATGGGCCCGGATGGGGAGTATCGTGATGTCAGTTGATAACATCATAGTCATTTAAACACGGCACAACGGAAGTCTTGGAGTAAAATTACTATTACAAACCGATTGTTCAAAATACAAAATAATATACAAGCTTGTAATAGAAGATCCACAGGCGGATCATAAATTGTACATGGAAAGAATACAAAACAGACTTTAGGTAGATTTAGGATTTGCAAGATCCTCTATCACTACCGAGCACTTCCGACCTATTTTCGTATTGTACCTGCAGATTAGTCTTTTGAAAATACGTCAGCTTTCGCTGATAAATACACCCAACTGACTCATTTTTGAAAATATTTCAAAATGTTTTAAGTGCGTATCAGCACAATATCTTTTTATAACTTGGGTTAATTGACCGTCCAACCTTGTTAACAGATTTACATGTTTGTCCATACATACGGGGCCCGGTACGGATACCGAGACACAATTAACGTACACACCACTTGGGACTCACGAAGGAGTCAATTCCTCCCAACCTTGTGGAAATGCAAAATTGAGCGCCTATCGGGTGTATGCCTACACCCGCGCTAAGGTCGTGGCCATCTCTATTATAATGAGCCGAGGATATCCAGGACACGGTAGTTAACCCCCAATGTTTAAATTATCAAACAAAACTGATTAAAATATAAGATGCGGATTTACTATCCACAAACCGGCGTTCGATTGATCCCATTTCCAACCAAGTGGTAATAATTTACCGTAACCCAAGCCCGTATAGGGGAAATAAGTCGAGAATATTTACCTGAGCTAGTCTTCCTTTAAATTTTTAATAACTCAGCCGTACAAAATTGTACTAAGTGCAGATAGCATTTACCGGCAAGTCTCTAGTTTGGATTATGGCATAAACTAACCAATTAAATACTAACGGTCTTATTTAAGTCATTGACTTAGACCGACTAGCGTACTTGATCAAAACGTATGACGCTAGATTGAGCGATGATTGGATAGTATGTAGTTTAATCCCAATAAGTACCTTGACTTGTATAATATGGGTAAACTATAAAAATTCTGGATTTTGAGACTTAAATGACAAGGTTAAACCCGTTTCGGTAAATTTTCGTAAAATAGTTACAAATACGTAACTATGCGAATTTTAGCGATATCGGGTAACCGGATAAGTCATGGACAAGTTCTATATGCCATTATACTTTAAATAGTTAAAATATCAGCAGGATATTAACTTATATGCCCGTTAAGGTTTTAAAACGAAACTATGCCTCATAAGGGCGTTTTGGTAATTTCATACCGTATAAAAGAAACTTGAACATATTTTAAGTTTAAAACCATAAGTATTCTGGAAAAATATTTTATTTATGATATAATACTAGTAGGATATCAATTATATGTGTAAATTATCTTTTATGACCAAACTATGCACCAAATGGGCATTTTGGTCATTTTACACAAAGTTTATAAATTATTTGGGATTCTGAGTTTGTAACATGTACCTACTGTAAATATGTTTAAAATAAGTTTTAAAATCAGTAGGTAACTAGTCTTGGTCCATTAATATGGTTTAAAACCATACTATGCGCCGAAACGGCGCTTATGTCGTAAAATGGCGTCTTTATGCGATTTTCACGAAAACTGATGTTAAGTTCAGATTAAAATGTCTTAGATATGTTATTTAATATAACATATCAGTAGGTAAAAGATTTACCTTGAAAATATTTTCTTAAAACTAGTTTATGAGCCACAAGGGCTAAAATCGCCATTTATCGACATAGTTTAAGGACTTGCTTGAAAACTTAGTTTATAACTTGGTTTAACATCCCAAATAATCCTACTTATAATATTACATCAGTAGGAAACTCATTTTCAAGTTCCTTGTTATTTAAAACCTTGTTTTATGCAAAAAGGACATTTTGGTCAAGAATGACATAATTATGGAACTTGCGCATAAACTTAGATTCTGATTATGATCATGTAATATAACCTCAGAGGGTTATGCTACATTATATTATGTCATAATGCAACTTTAGATCAGTAGGTAACTAATCTAAATCGGGTCAGAATCGAAAGTCAAAACAGAAGTCAAACTTCGCGACTTTAGGTTGCGAACCGACCCTAGAACTGAAATTGACGAGTCGAACACGTTCTTACATGTTCTAATAATTATTAGCAACTTTTTTAAGTGTTAAAACAGGTTTCATAACATAAATAAGATCATATTATGATTTTTCCGAAAAATGGCCTGTTTGACTTTTTAATATCATAATTTTGACCCGTCAACTGGTCTATCAAACGTGATCTTCAGGAGGTGCCCTTTATAGGGATTAACACCTACCTTATTACGATCACTTAGCCATGTTCATTTCGAACAATGGCTAGACCATAATGGTCTTAACCGAAAGTCAAACCGTTTTCCAAAAAACGTTTGACTTTTGGCTATAAAAGCCTATAAAAGAAAATGCAAGAGCAAGGAACACTTACAAGAGGTTCCTACAATACAAGAGAACTAAGTTGGATGCTCCTTTCAGCTAGGAACTTCCAGTGGAGGGAGAAGAGTGATTTAATGAGAAAGGTGCAAGTTGGAATGGTGAACTTAAGTACCTATTTATAGTTGGAGAGCTCAAAGGAGGTGAAGCCAGGTGTTTAGGGGTGTAAGAGGAAGCTTACAAGTGTCCCAAAACGTGGCATAGCTATTTATAAGTCCATAGTTTTGATTTAATGGTTTTTGGAGCTTTGTTTGGAGGCTAAGACAAACTTTTCGCAACAGAGCCTCTCTCGCGCCCCGCGAGAGACCAGGCCAGGTCTCTCGCGGCCAGCGACCGCCCCTTGGCCAGTTTCAAAGTTTGACACTTTAGTCCATTTACTTTAAAAGCTTCTAAAAGCCTTCTAAAACACCCTTTTGGCCCTTTTAGTCCTCCGTAGCCAATTCTTGGCATACCCGGGATAGTGCCCGAACATTGTCGAGCTCTCGGTTCATTAAAAGGTCATTCAGAGGTAAGAATTAACATGTTAACACTTTTAATCCCTCCAATATCCAACTTTCACATAATTACAAAATTGAACCCTCTCGTCCAACAAATGGCACGTATGAGAGTTAGGACTTCGCAAAGGATGACTCAGAGGCTTATTATAAGCATGTTGATTACCATGTCACTCAGAGACTGGGCATGTTGAGATATCAGTCACTCCAGAGGCCAAATTTCAAGCATGTTGACATATCAGTCACTCAGAGGCTAATGATTTAAGCATGTTGACATATCAGTCACTTAGAGGCTGTTATTTATGCATGTTGACATCGGACCGTCACACAGAGGCTCAGTTTGAGCATGTTGACGCCTTTAGTCCTTATTGGTCTTTAACATACTATATTTAAAATACAACATGTGTCATTATACTATTGGACACGATTTTACAGGGTGTTACATCCTCACCCCCTTAAAAGAAATCTCGACTTCGAGATTTTATTCAACAAGATGAGGGTACTTTTGTTGCATAGTGGACTCAAACTCCCATGTATACTCGGGGACCTCTAAAAGTGTCCCACTTAACCTTCACTATAGGTATCATTTTTCTTCGGAGCGTCTTAACCTGTCGATCCTCGATCGAAATTGGTTTCTCAACGAACCTTAGGTTTTTGTCAATTTGCACATTCTTGTGCGACATTGCTAGCGACTCACTGGCTAGACATTTTCTTAAGGTTTGATATGTGGAATACATCATGAATTCCACTAAGCTCCTCTAGCAATCTGAGCTTATAAGCTACAGTGCCGACACATTCGACTATCTCGAATGGTCAAATATATCTTGGGCTTAACTTGCCCTTCTTTCCAAAACGCATCACACCCTTCCAAGGTGATACTCTCAGCATGACCTTGTCCCCTACTTGGAACTTAAGAGGTTTACGCCTCTTGTCAACTTAGCTCTTCTGCCTATCCTTGGCAGCTTTGAGACGATCACGGATTTACACAATCTTTTCCGTGGTCTCCAGGACAATCTCTGGTCCTGATAGTTGGGCTTCCCCAACTTCTGCCCAGCACATGGGCGTTCGGCACTTTCTCCCATACAAGGCCTCAAAAGGAGCAGCCTTGATGCTAGTATGATAGCTATTATTGTAGGAGAATTCTATTAGGGGTAAGTGGTCATCCCAACTTCCACCTAAATCAATCACACATGCCCGAAGCATGTCTTCCAAAATTTGAATAGTACCCTCACTTTGACCATTAGTCTACGGATGGTAAGTTGTACTGAAATTTAATCGTGTGCCTAATGATTGTTGGAAACTTTTCCAAAAGTGAGATGTGTATCTAGTATCTTTATCAGATACAATAGATACTGGCACACCGTGCAGGGACACAATCTTGTCCACATACAATTTAGCCAATTTATCTGAATTATACGTTTCTTTGATTGGCAAGAAATGAGCTGACTTAGTCAGTCTGTCTACAATGACCCAAATAGTGTCATTTCCATTTTTGGTCTTAGGTAACTTGGTAATCAAATCCATAGTTACCATTTCCCATTTCCAAGTGGGAATCTCAAGCTATTGTAGAAGTCCTGATGACTTCTGATGTTCGGCCTTAACTTGTGAACACGTCAGACACTTAGCCACATAAGTGGCTATGGATTTCTTCAAACCCATCCACCAATAATTCTTCTTTAGATCTTGATACATCTTGTCACCACCTGGGTGAACTAAGTATCTTGAACTATGCGCTTCTTGGAGGATTAGATCTCTAAGTCCTCCAAGTATTGGAACCCAAATTCTATCATTAAATCTTAGGATCCATCCTTTCCAGGCGCTAACTGATCAACAGTTCCGCCTAATCCCTCATTAGGGATATTAGCCTCTAATAGAGCTTGCTTCTGCGCAACTAGTAGCTTCTCACTTAAGCTATTTCTGAGCTCAATGCTCTTGGCGTTAATCCTAATAGGTTTAACTCTTTCTTTGCGACTTAAGGCGTCGTCAACTACATTTGCCTTGCCGGGATGGTAGCGAATCTCGCAATCATAGTCATTAAGTCTTTCCATCCATCGGCATTGTCGCATGTTCAATTCTTTTTGATTGAACAGGTGTTGAAGACTTTTATGGTCAGTGTATATAACACACTTTGTACCATATAAGTAATGCCTCCACAGTTTTAGGGCAAATACAACGGCACCCAACTCCAAATCGTGGGTGGTGTAATTCCTTTCATGCACCTTTAGTTGTCATGATGCATAGGCAATTACCTTGCCGTTTTGCATTAGCACACAACCCATGCCGGTGTGCGAAGCATCACAATATACAACAAAGTTCTCAATACCCTCGGGTAGAGATAACACAGGAGCGTTGCTCAACTTGTGTTTTAGAATCTCAAAAGATTCTTGTTGCTTTGGACCCCAATTATACTTAACATTCTTACGGGTCAAGGTAGTTAAAGGAGTGGCTATCCTTGAAAAGTTCTCAATGAACTCTTATAGTAACCAGCCCATCCTAGAAAACTACGAATCTCCGGTGGGGTCTTGGGTACTTCCCAATTCATGATGGCTTCAATTTTGGCGGGATCCACTTGGATACCCCACTTGCTTACCATGTGTCCAAGAAGTTGGACTTTTCTAAGCCAAAATTCGCATTTAGAGAACTTTGCATAAAGTTTCTCCTGCCTTAATAATTCTAGGATGCACCGAAGATGTTTCTTGTGATCAACTTGATTACGAGAATAGATAAGTGTGTCGTCTATGAAGACAATGACAAACTTATCCAAATACGGTTTGCAGACTCTATTCATGAGATCCAGGAATGCTGCTGGTGCATTTGTGAGCCCAAAAGGCATAACCAAAAATTCAAAATGACCATAGCGGGTCCCGAAGGCTGTCTTAGGAACATCTTCACTTCTAACCTTCAGTTGATGATATCCTGATCTCAAATCTATCTTAGAAAAGTAACTAGCCCCTTGAAGTTGGTCGAATAAATCATCGATCCTGGGCAGAGGATATCTATTCTTAATTGTTAACTTGTTTAGTTCTCGGTAGTCAATGCAAATCTGCATTGAACCGTCTTTCTTTTTAACGAAAAGGATAGGAGCTCCCCAAGGTGAGGAACTAGGCTGTATAAAGCCTTTTTCCAAGAGTTCGTCTAGCTGCGTCCTCAATTCCTTCATCTCCGTTGGTGCTAGCCTATATGGAGCTCTAGCTAATGGTGCAGATCCTGGTAGGATATCTATTCTAAACTCCACTTGCCTGTCTGGAGGTAGACCTGGTAGTTCTTCTGGAAATACATCGGGATATTCTGAGATGACTGGTAGGTCATCCGTGTTTGGTTTAGGCTCATTTATGGTAACTTGTGCCATGTAGATGACTCATCCTTTCCTCAAACACTTGGATGCCTTAGATAATGACACCTTGTCTGGAAGTCCATAGTGTGAGTCTCTTGGGATGGTGATCATTTCACCAGATGGGGTCTTAATCTCGACAAGTTTCTTATCACAGGCAATGCGGGCTTGGTTATGAGATAACCAATCCATGCCTAAGACAACATCAAACCCCACCAATTTCATTGACAGAAGAGAGATAGGGATGGAATGATTTTTAATGGATATAGAGCATCCATCATGGAAGTTGCTATTTAATCGTTCCATCAGCAAGTTCTATCTCATAGGTTTTATCTAGAGTTCTTATGGGTAAATTTAATAGTTTACTAAACTTATGGTCAACAAATGATTTATCCGCACCTGAATCGAAAAGAACTCTAGCGTTAAATATTGTTAATGAGGAATGTACATGTTATGACGTTGTTTTCATTAACGGCCTCCCTGGCATTCATTTGAAAGGCATGGGCATTCCCCTTCTTGGCCTCTCCAAACTTTGCATTGTTACTTTTGGGTTTTTTTGGGCAATTGTACGTTATATGCCATTTTTCATTGCAGTTATAGCAAACTGCATCCTTAAGATCTTTGCAATCTAAGGTTTTATGCCCTTTTCTTTTGCAGATACCACAGGGTTTGGTTTGTGGGTTTATGCCACACTGTCCCCAATGCCTATATTTACAGTTCTTGCATAGAGGTTTGTCATTAGACGTGTGCTGATTCTTCTTGAACCCAAAATTTCCTTTCTTCTTAAATCTTTGGGAGTTGTTATCCTCTCGTTTCCTCTTTCCGTCAGTTTCAGTCCTAACTGACCTTTGTCTTACCAAATCAAGGTTGAGGGAAAGAGATAGGTCTACAACGGACCTATAGGTACTAGGCTGAGCAGCCTTTACCATGCCCTTAATCTCGGGCGCCAACCCATTTATAAAACGCGCAATGCGTTTGGATTCAGGGGTGATCAAATAGGAAACTAACCTAGATAGGGAATTGAAATCGGAGATGTACTTCCGACAGTCTAGGTTTTTTCATTGAAAGAGACAAAAAGGCTGTCTCTAATTTCTCCACCTCAAGGGTTGCGCAGTAAGTTTCCTTAACAAGGTCCACAAACTTGGACCATCCTAAATTGTACAGGTGTACCTTACCTGTTGATTGAATCATGGCTTTCCACCATATTAGGGCATCGCCTTTGAAGGATTGTGATACGTACTTGACCACATCCTTATCAGCACAATTGCTGATATCTACTATCATCTCCATCTCGTCTAGCCATTTTAGGGCTTCTACAGCTCCTTTCTCCCCGTTAAAGTCTCGGGGCTTACAGGAGACAAAATACTTATAGGTGCATCCGTCCTTAGCAGAACGAGACCTTTCTGCAAAATTTAATTTCTTTGGTTCACTCCTCTCATTTGAAGAGTGAACGGAGCTCTCTTTATGAGCTGAAGATGGTGGAATAGATAAGGGCCTAGAGCGAGTAGCACTCGGCTCTCTAAGCCTTTCGATGGCCTTTCCATGGCCTTTTCAACTGCCGCATCAATGCGAGCTTGAAAATTATCATCATCTATATTTTTGTTTTCAGCTTTGTTAGATTCAACATTCCTGTGGCTACTTTGTGCTTTATTTGAGTTAGCCATCTTTAAGTCTTGAGTTCTATATACCAATAAAACTTTGTTTAGCCATGGTATATCACCATATCGGCTTTTCAACATTGGATATAACAATCCATTGCCTATACTAGTGTGAATCACAACTCTTAGGCTTAACATATCTATATTTGGCCTAGGTCTTAATAGGACCATCATAGGCAAATTACAATTTGGACGTAGTCCATATATTATTGGACAATGGATCACAATGTCACAACTGTCATTATCACCATTGACAATTTTATAGCTCATAGGCTTGTCCCTAAAGGACATATTAATTGGGCACATTGGCCGGTCACATTGGACATAATATATATATATATATATATATATATATATATATATATGGCACATCAGCCTGTCACATTGGATATAAATTGGGCACATTGGCCTACATCGTATTAGATGTATATGGCATATCAGCCTGTCCCGCTGGACATAAATTGGGCACATTGGCCTACATCGTATCAGATGTATATGGCATATCAGCCTGTCCCACTGGACATAAATTGAGCACATTGGCTTACGTCGTATCAGATGTATATGACATATCAGCCTGTCCCGCTAGACATAAATTGGGCACATTGGCCTACATCGTATCAGATGTATATCGCATATCAGCCTGTCCCGCTGGACATAAATTGGGCACATTGGCCTACATCGTATCAGATGTATATGGCATATCAGCCTGTCCCGCTGGACATAAATTGGGCACATTGGCCTACATCGTATCGGATGTATATGGCATATCAGCCTGTCCAGTTGGACGGTTAGTGTGGTTCCTCAAGCCACACTACCAAGAGTATGAACATTTCTTAATGTTACATAAGAGTACCTTAATGATTGATTAATGGTCCTGGTCACCTTCGACCTTAACGACCTTGGAGGTTTGGACCTAGTCCCTTACCTCTGGATAGAAGGATAACTTCCCTTAACTATCCTGATAGAAGACCCCTTCGTACTTAACTATCATTTCTTGGCCAATATGTGGTCTACGCCACTTGGCATAATCAATCCATTAAGATCTTTTGGAATTATATAGCAGAGCATAAATTTCGAGTAAAATCGAGACGCTCGTTTTCAAGAGGATGATTTACATATATACAATTCCAAAAGTACTTCCTTAAATCCCAAATTAGAAATTACAATACTAGAAAAATGAAATAAACTTGTCCATGCAAGGACTTAAAGGAATAAAAATGTCCACCTAGGGACTAAAAGAATTAACAATGTCCTCGCAGGGACTACATATAATTTGAAGAGACTTCACTCGTCCTTCTTTCCCTTGACTAATTTGGAGAGTTTCTTGAAGAATTTGTTCATTTTCTTCTCCGTTTTCTCCACTTGCTGCTCATTTCTTTCATTCTTTCTAAGGCCTCATTAATGGCCTCAAGTGGTGGCGGAGGTTGTGGTTGTGGTTGTGGCTGTGGCATAACCGGATACTGGTACCAATAAGTTGGATATCCAGTTGGTGGATAAGTAGGTGGGAAAGGAGATGGGTAAAGTGCATTGTGCATAACCGCCTGCATGTAGGGGTCTAGCGACCATGCTTGATAGTCTACCGGTGTAGACAGGTTAAAAGGATCATATCCAAACGTATCTGGATATGTAGGGATTGGGTTAGTATAACCCGATGGTGGTTGAACAACAGGTGTTGGTGTTGGTTCCACTATAGGTGAAATATTAGAGGGTCCACCCATTTGTGGGTCCTCTTGAATTGTGGGGTAGGAGTTTGGCAAAGGTGGCAGCGATCCCGACCTTTGTCCGGCACATACTGACATACGTGCTCCATGCTTCCTTCTTGGTGGTTCAGGTGGTGGTGGCGGTTGGTCCACTGGTTCCATGTGGACATCTTCTTGAATCGGGGTGGTTGAAAGTGGTGAGAAGGAGTGTGGGAGAAGGTGTATTGGTTCCAGTATTGGTCCCACTCATTAGGACCTTGGTAGGGCGATCCGGCATATGAGTTTTAATCGCTTGAAATTTCAATGGGATGCATATTTGATCCCGACGGCGGCATCTCCGGGTCGGAGTCCTCGTCCATGGGGTTTGGCTGGTCCAACTGATTTTGATCGGCTGGAGGCGTGTTAAAGTAATGGTTATGGTTAAATTCTTCATGGAAGAATGTGAATGGGAATGATGGGTATGGTGTGAATGATATGAGTGGTGAGAGTGGTAAGAATTTTGGGAATGTGAGGGCGAGTGTCTATTAGAGACAGAAAGTCTCGCTGGTTGCCAAGGAGATGAATCTCCTGATTCTTGGTAAGCATTTGAGTTATGGGGTTGAGGGGGAATACGCCCCGATGGTCCTCCTCTCAATGGACCTTTTCCTTTCCCACTTTGTCCTCGTACACGTGGTGGCATTTTCCTGTTCAAATTTCAATTCAAAAACAATACTAATAAGTTAATAATGAAACGAGTAATCCTAGGTCAATGTCTAGACTCGGAAGTCTAAGGAATGTGCACGTGTAAGTTTGAGATTAAACACAAGAAGGATAGTGTTTAATTCTCTCAAACGTTGGCTCTGATACCAACCTGTCACACCCCGGATTTCCATCCCAAATCCATAGACCGGTGGGCCCGGGTGGGGAGTATCGTGACATCAGTTGATAACATCATAGTCAATTAAACACGACACAGTGGAAGTCTTGGAGTAAAATTACTATTCAAAACCGAATGTTCAAAATACAAAATAATATACAAGCTTGTAATAGAAGATCCACAGGCGGATTATAAATTGTACATGGAAAGAATACAAAACAAACTTTGGGCAGATTTAGGATTTGCAAGATCCTCTATCACTACCGAGCACTTCCGGCCTATTTTCGTACATCAGTCTTTTGAAAATACGTCAGCTTTCGCTGGTAAATACACCAAACTGACTCATTTTTGAAAACATTTCAAAATGTTTTAAGTGCGTATCAGCACAAAGTCTTTTTATAACTTGGGTTAATTGACCGTCCAACCTTGTTAACAGATTTACATGTTTGTCCATACATACGGGGCCCGGTATGGAGACCGAGACACAATTAACGTACACACCACTTTGGACTCACGAAGGAGTCAATTCCTCCCAACCTTGTGGAAATGCATAAGGGCTAAAATCGCCATTTATCGACATAGTTTAAGGACTTGCTTGAAAACTTAGTTTATAACTTGGTTTAACATCCCAAATAATCCTACTTATAATATTACATCAGTAGGAAACTCATTTTCAAGTTCCTTATTATTTAAAACCTTGTTTTATGCAAAAAGGACATTTTGGTCAAGAATGACATAATTATGGAACTTGCGCATAAACTTAGATTCTGATTATGATCATGTAATATAACCTCAGAGGGTTATGCTACATTATATTATGTCATAATGCAACTTTAGATCAGTAGGTAACTAATCTAAATCGGGTCAGAATCGAAAGTCAAAACAGAAGTCAAACTTCGCGACTTTAGGTTGCGAACCGACCCTAGAACTGAAATTGACGAGTCGAACATGTTCTTACATGTTCTAATAATTATTAGCAACTTTTTTAAGTGTTAAAACAGGTTTCATAACATATATAAGATCATATTATGATTTTTCCGAAAAATGCGCTGTTTGACTTTTTAATATCATAACTTTGACCCGTCAACTGGTCTAGCAAACATGATCTTCAGGAGGTGCCCTTTATAGGGATTAACTTATTACGATCACTTAGCCATGTTCATTTCGAACAATGGCTAGACCATAATGGTCTTAACCGAAAGTCAAAACGTTTTCCAAAAAACGTTTGACTTTTGGCTATAAAAGCCTATAAAAGAAAATGCAAGAGCAAGGAACACTTACAAGAGGTTCCTACAATGCAAGAGAACTAAGTTGGATGCTCCTTTCAGCTAGGAACTTCCAGTGGAGGGAGAAGAGTGATTTAATGAGAAAGGTGTAAGTTGGAATGGTGAACTTAAGCACCTATTTATAGTTGGAGAGCTCAAAGGAGGTGAAGCCAGGTGTTTAGGGGTGTAAGAGGAAGCTTACAAGTGTCCCAAAACGTGGCATAGCTATTTATAAGTCCATAGTTTTGATTTAATGGTTTTTGGAGCTTTGTTTGGAGGCTAAGACAAACTTTTTGCAACATAGCCTCTCTCGCGCCCCGCGAGAGACCCAGGCCAAGTCTCTCGCGGCCAGCGACCGCCCCTTGGCCAGTTTCAAAGTTTGACACTTTAGTCCATTTACTTTAAAAAGCTTCTAAAAGCCTTCTAAAACACCCTTTTGGCACTTTTAGTCCTCCGTAGCCAATTCTTGGCATACCCGGGATTGTGCCCGAACATTGTCGAGCTCTCGGTTCGTTTAAAAGGTCATTCAGAGGTAAGAATTAACATGTTGACACTTTTAATCCCTCCAATATCCAACTTTCACATAATTACAAAATTGAACCCTCTCGTCCAACAAATGGCACGTATGAGAGTTAGGACTTCGCAAAGGATCACTCAGAGGCTTATTATAAGCATGTTAATTACCATGTCACTCAGAGGCTGGGCATGTTGACATATCAATCACTCAGAGGCCAAACTTCAAGCATGTTGACATATCAGTCACTCAGAGGCTAATGATTTAAGCATGTTGACATATCAGTCACTTAGAGGCTGTTATTTATGCATGTTGACATCGGACTGTCACTCAGAGGCTCAGTTTGAGCATGTTGACGCCTTTAGTCCTTATTGGTCTTAACAGACTATATTTGAAATACAACACGTGTCATTATACTATTGGACACGATTTTACAGGGTGTTACATTAATGGACCTTGTTAAGGAAACCTACTGCCCACCCATGAGGTGGAAAAGATAGAGTCAGATTTCCTGACTCTCACAATGAAGAACCTAGATTGTCGGAAGTATGTTTCCGATTTAAATTCCCTATCTAGGTTAGTTTCCTATTTGATTACCCCGGAAACCAAACGCATCGCGCATTTTATTAATGGGTTGGCGCCCGAGATAAAGGACATAGTAAAGGCTGCTCAACCTACTACCTATAGGTGTGCTGCTGACCTATCTCTCTCCCCCACCTTAGATTTGGTGAGGCAAAGGTTAGTCAAGATTGAAACTGTCGGAAAAAGAAAACGGGAGCATGATAACTCCCACAGGTTTAAGAAGAAAGGAAATTTTGGGTTCAAGAAGAACCAACATAGGTCTGATGATAGACCTCTATGCAAGACCTGTAGCCGCAGGCATTGGGGGCAATGTAATACCAACCGTCATATTAAACCCTGTGGTATTTGCAAAAGAAAAGGCATAAGACCCACGAATGCAAAAATCTTAAAGATGCCGTCTGTTATGGCTGTAATGAGAAAGGGCATATTAAGCCCAATTGCCCTAAGAACCCCACAAATAATGATGCAAAGCCTGGAAAGGCTAAGAAAGGGAATGCTCGTGCTTTCCAGATAAATGCTAGGGAGGCCGTTAATGACAACAACGTCATAACAGGTACTTTCCTCATCAACGATATATATGCTAGAGTTCTTTTTGATTCGGGTGCAAATAAGTCTTTTGTAGACCATAAGTTTGTAAACTATTAAAATTACCCATAAGAACTCTAGACAAAACTTATGAGATAGAACTTGCTGATGGAACTTTAGAAATAACATCTTCCATTCTTGATGGATGCTCTATATTCATTAAGAATCATTCCGTTCCTATCTATCTTTTGCCAATGAAATTGTCGAGGTTCGATGTAGTTTTAGGCATGGATTGGTTATCCCATAACCAAGCCTGTATTACGTGTGAAAAGAAACTCATCGAAATTAAAACCCCATTTGGTGAAATGATCACCATCATTGGAGATTCACACTATGGATTGCCAGACAAAGTGTCGTTATTTAAGGCATCCAAGTGTTTAAGGAAAGGTTGTGTCATTTACATGGCACAAGTCACTATCAACAAACCTAAGCCGAATATTCAAGACCTTCCAGTTATTTCGGAGTATTCCGATGTCTTTCCGGAAGAACTACCAGGTCTACCTCCAGATAGACAAGTAGAGTTTAGGATTGACATCCTACTTGGATCAGCACCTGTAGCTAGAGCTCTATACCGATTAGCACCAACAAAAATGAAGGAGTTGAGGACTCCGTTAGATGAACTCTTAGAGAAAGGCTTCATTCAGCCAAGTTCCTCGCCCTGGGGAGCTCCAATTCTTTTTGTTAAGAAAAAGGATGGTTCAATGCAGATGTGCATTGACTATCGTGAACTGAACAAGATAACAATCAAGAACCGTTACCCATTACCCAGGATCGACGATTTATTTGACCAACTTCAAGGGGCTAGTTATTTCTCCAAGATTGATCTAAGATCTGGATATCATCAGCTGAAGGTTAGGAGTGAGGATGTTCCTAAGACTGCCTTTAGGACCCGATATGGTCATTTTGAATTTCTAGTGATGCCTTTTGGGCTCACAAATGCACCTGCAGCATTCATGGATCTCATGAATAGAGTCTGCAAACCACATTTGGGTAAGTTTGTAATTGTCTTCATAGACGACATACTTATCACCTCTCGTAATCAAGTTGATCACGAGAAACATCTTCGGTGCATCTTAGAACTGCTAAGGCAAGAGAAGCTTTATGCTAAGTTCTCTAAGTGTGAGTTTTGGCTTAGAGAATTCCAATTCCTTGGACACATTGTAAAGTGAGCGTGGTATCCAAGTGGATCCCGCCAAAATTAAGGCCATAATGAATTGGGAAGTACCCAAAACCCCATCAGAAATACGTAGCTTCTTAGGATTGGCTAGTTACTATAGAAGGTTCATTGAGAACATTTCAAGGATAGCTACTCCTTTAACTACCTTGACCCGTAAAAATGTTAAGTTTAATTGGGGTCGAAAACAACAAGAATATTTTGAGATTCTGAAACACAAGTTGAGCAATGCTCTTGTGTTATCCCTACCTGAGGGTGTTGAAGACTTTATTATTTACTGTGATGCATCGCACACTGGCATGGGCTGTGTGCTAATGTAAAAAGGCAAGGTAATTGCTTATGCATCACAACAGTTAATGGCACACGAAAGGAATTACACCACCCATGATTTGGAATTGGGTGCCGTTGTATTTGCCCGAAATCTATGGAGACATTACTTGTATGCACAAAGTGTATCATATACACTGACCATAAGAGCCTCCAACATCTGTTCAATAAGAAAGAATTGAACATGCGACAACGTCATTGGATGGAAAAACTTAATGATTATGATTGCGAAATTCGCTACCATCCGGGCAAGGCCTTAAGTCGTAAAGAACGGGTTAAGCCTATAAGGATTAACGCCAAGAGCATTGAGCTCAGAAATAGCTTAAATGAGAAGCTATTAGATGCGCAAAAGCAAGCTCTATTAGAGGCTAATGCTCCTAATGAAGGATTAGGCGGAACTGTTGATCAGTTAGCGCCTGGAAAGATGGAATCCTTAGGTTTAATGATAGAATTTGGGTTCCAACTTTTGGAGGACTGAGATCTAATCCTCCACGAAGCACATAATTCAAGATACTCAGTTTACCTGGGTGGTGACAAGATGTATCAAGATTTGAAAAAGAATTAGTGGTGGATAGGTCTGAAGAAATCCATAGCCACTTTTGTAGCTAAGTGTCTGACGTGTTTGCAAGTTAAGGCCGAACATCAGAAGCCGTCTAGACTTCTACAACAATTGGAAATTTCCCCATGGAAATGGGAAACGGTAACTATGGACTTGATTACCAAGTTACCTAAGACCAAAAGTGGAAATGACACTATTTGGGTCATTGTGGATAGGCTGACTGAGTCAGCACATTTCTTGCCAATAAAGGAAACGTATAATTCAGACAAATTGGCTAAGTTGTATGTGGACAATGTTGTGTCCCTACATGGTGTGACATTATCTATTGTATCTGATAGATATACTAGATATACCTCTCATTTTTGGAAAAGTTTCCAACAATCCTTAGGCACAAGAATAAATTTTAGTACGGCTTACCATCCTCAGACTGATGTTCAAAGTGAGCATACTATCCAGACATTGGAAGACATGCTTAGGGCATGTGTGATTGATTTAGGTGGAAGTTGGGATGACCACTTACCCTTAATAGAATTCTCCTATAATAATAGTCATCATACGAGCATCAAGGCTGCTCCTTATGAGGCCTTGTATGGGAGAAAGTGCCGAACGCCCGTGTGCTGGGCAAAAGTTGGGAATCCCAACCATCAGGAACTGAGATCGTCCTGGAGACCACGGATAAGATTGTCCAAATCCGTGATCGTTTCAAAGCTGCTCGTGATAGGCAGAAGAGTTATGCAGACAAGAGGCGAAAACCTCTTAAGTTCCAAATAGGGGACATAGTATTATTGAAAGTATCACCCTGGAAAGGTGGGATGCGCTTCGGAAAGAAGGGAAAGTTAAGCCCGAGATATATTGGGCCATTCGAGGTGATCAAATGTGTCGGTTCTGTGGCTTATAAGCTTAGGCTACCCGAGGAGCTAAGTGGAATTAATGATGTGTTCCACATCGGTAACCTCAAGAAATGTCTAGCCAATGAGTCGCTAGAAATGTCGAACAAAGATGTGCAAATAGATGAAAACCTAAAGTTCGTTGAGAAACCAATTTCGATCGAGGATCGACATGTTAAGAAGCTCCGAAGGAAACTGATACCTATAGTAAAGGTTATATGGGATACCCTTCGAGGTCCCGAGTTTACATGGCAGGTTGAGTCCACTATGCGACATAAGTACCCCATCTTTTTGAATAAAATCTTGAGGTCGAGATTTCCTTTAAAGGGGTGAGGATGAACACTCTATAAAATCGTGTCCAATAATGTTGCGACACGTGTTATATCTTTATTTTAAGTCTATTAAAGACTAATAGGGACTAAAAGCGTCAACATGCTCAAACTAAGTCTCTGAATGATCTTCTGATGTCAACATGCATAAACCAAGCCTCTGAGTGACCATTATTGTCAAACTTTGAAACTGGCCATGGAGCGCTCGTGGGGCGCGAGAGGCTAAGGCCTGGCCTCTCGCGGGGCGTGAGAGGCCTATGTCAGCAGAAAATTAACTTGGCCACCACACAAAGGTGCCAAAAACCATGTATTCGAAACCAGGGATTCCCAAACAGCTATGCCACGTTTTAGGACACTTGTAAGCTTCCACTTACACCCCTTAACACCTGGAATCACCTCCTTCAAGTTCTCCAACTACAAATAGGTGCCAAGGTTCACCATTTGAACTTGCACCTTTCTCATTCACAACTCTATCTCCCTCCTCTGGAAGTTCCAAACTAAAAGGAGAATCCAACTTAGTTCCATTGCATTCTAGGAACCTCTTGTAAATGTTCCTTCCTCTTGCATTTTCGTTTATAAGCTTTTATAGCCAAAAGTCAAGCGTTTTACAGATAACGCCTTGACTTTCAGTTAAGACTATTATGGTCCAGCCATTGTTCATAATGAACATGGCTAAGTGATCATAATAAGGTAGGTGTTAGTCCCTATAAATGGCACCTCCTGAAGATCACGATTGCTAGTATTAAAAAGTCAAACATGCCATTTTTCAGAAAAATCAAAATTGATCTTATATATGTTATGAAACCTGTTTTGATATTTAAACAAGTTGGTAACAATTATTGGAACATGTAAGAACATGTTCGGCTCATCAATTTCAGTTCTAGGGTCGGTTCGTAACCGAAAGTCGCAAGTTTGACTTCTACTTTGACTTTCGATTCTGACCTGATTTAGATTAGTTTGCTACTGATCTAAAGTTGCGTTATGACCGTAATATAATGTAGCATAACCATCTGAGGTTATATTACATGATCATAATCAGAATCCGAGTTTGTGCACAAGTTCCGTGATTATGCCATTTTGACTAAAATGCCCTTTTTGCATAAATAGAGATTTAAATGATAATGAACTTGAAAATGAGTGTCCTACTGATGTAATATTATAAGTAGGATTATTTGGGACGGCAAAACAGATGATAAACTGAGTTTATAAACAAGTCCTTGTATTATGTCGATAAATGACGATAAGGCCCTTGTGGCTTATAAAATGGTTTTAATCACATATTTTCAAAGTAAATATTTTACCTACTGATATGTTATATCAAGTAACATATCTAAGACTTGCTAATCTAATCATAACATCAGTTTTCATTGAAGATCGCATAAATCATCATTTTACGACATAAACGCCATTTCGGCGCATAATATGGTTTTAAACCATATTTATCAACCAAGACTTGTTACCTACTGATTTTAAAATTTATTTTAAACACTTTTACAATATGTACATGATATGAACTCAGAATCCCAAATAATTTGTAAAGTATGTGTAAAATGACCAAAATGCCCCTTCGGTGCATAGTTTGGTCATAAAAGATAAATTACACATATAATTAATATCCTACAGATATTATATCATAAATAAGTTATTTTTCCAGAAAACTTATGGTTATAACATTAAATTATATTCAAGTTCCTTTTATATAGTATGAAATTACCAGAACGCCCTTATGAGGCATAGTTTCACTTTAAAACCATAACAGGCATAAAAGTTGATATCCTACTGATATTATAAGTTATTTAAAATATAATGGCATATAGAAATTGTCCATGACTTATCCGGTTACCCGATATCGCTAATATGCGTACGATTAAGCATATGTAACTAGTTTACGAAACTTAACCAAAACGGGGTTAACCTTGTCATTTAAGTTTCAAAATCCAGAATGTTTATAGTTTACCCATATTATGCAAGTCAAAGTACTTGTCAGGATTAAACTACATTCTATCCAATCATCGTTTAATCTAGCGTTATACGTTTTGATCTTCCACGCTACTCTGTCTAAGACTTAAATAAGACCGTTAGTATTTAATTGGTTAGCTTATGCAATAATCCAGACTAGAGACTTGCCGGTAAATGCTATCTGCACTTAGTACTTTTGTGTACGGCTGAGTTAATAAATCTTGCATTAAATAAAGAATAGCTCAGGTAAATACTCTCGACTTATTTTCCCTATACGGGCTTGGGATACGGTAAATTATTACCGCTTGGTCGGAAATGGGTTCAATCGAATGCCGGATTGTGTCTAGTAAATCCACATATTCTGTTTTAATCAGTTTTGTTTGATAACCTAAACATCAGGGGTTAACTACCGTGTCCTGGATATCCTCGGCTCATTACATTAGATAATGGCCACGACCTTAGCGTGGGGTGTAGGCATACACCTGACAGACGCTCAAATGCAACTACCCACACTTGTTGCGGATAACTCCTTTGTGAGTTCATAAGTGGTGTGTACGTTAATCATGTCTTGGTTTTTGTACTGGGCCCTATATGGATGGACAAACATGTAAATCTGTTAATAAGGTTGCAAAGTCAACTTTCCCAAGTTATAAAAGATTTTGTGCTAATACGCACCTAAAACATTTTATTTAAACGTTTTCAAAATGAGTCATTTGGGTGTATTTACCAGCGAAAGCTTACGTATTTTCAAAAGACTAAGCTTGCAGGTACAATACGAAAATCGGCTGGAAAAGCTTGGTAGTGATAAAAGGATCTTACAAATCCTAGATCTGCCCAAAGTCTGTTTTATATTCTTTCTTTGTACAATTTATGATCCGCCTGTGGATCTTCTATTACGAGCATGTATATTATTTTGTATTTCGAACATTTGGTATGTAATAGTAATTTAAATCCAAGACTTCCGCTGTGCTGTGTTTAATTGACTATGATGATATCAACTTTACGTCACGATATTCCCCACCCGGGCCCACCGGTGTATGGATTTGGTTGGAATCCGAGGTGTGACATGGCACGACCGTGCCAGTTGTTGGACTGGTTTGGTTTGCGCAGGTTGATGCTAGTGCTGGTGACAGTGCCTGTGTCCGGAGGCTTGGCACTGTCGTGCCATATCTGGTAGTTTGGCTGAAATGCTCCATTTTTGCTCCAAAAGCCTTCATTTCATCATCGGGGCGAAGCCTAGATCTGTATTTTCACAAACAACTCAAATGAGTATCAAGATCAATGAAAATTCAACGAGTTCTCGCATACATGGGGAATATTTGATGTTTAAAAGACGTAAATTCTTATACATCAAACATCCCCACACTTGAACTTTGGTTGTCCTCAAGCAAACTAAAATATAAAACTCTCTTTACGACAATCATCTCAACTAGCATTATATAAGCACAAAATAAATAACTCGGGCTAAAGCAAAAACGGACTACTCGACATGAAAGGAAGACCAAAAAGTATGTAAAATATGGTTATGAGCAATGATCCGTCTTTGACATCCCTACAAGTTTACCTTACATCTTCACAGTGTTCACACACACTCAGCTAAAAATATAGGAGAACATACAATTCATGGAGTATGTTTATAACACTCGATGCCAAGACGATGACTATGCGATATCATAAGCTTGTGGAAAGATCAAATCTAAACACTCGACTAACACATAACACAAATCAAGAGGTCTTCCGTGGGTTGTAACTTGGTTAGGGTTAAGGGTGTGGAAATGGATTTATAAAAGTGGCTAAAATGGTTAAAGGCCGACGCCTCGACTAACTTGAAGCAAAGGAAAATACAACTATACAACTTAATAATAACTAACCTAGAGTTAGCCGACCGACTTAGATTTTCATCTCTCCAAAATTGCTCTAACAAAGCCAGTTGACAAGGCTTTTTCAAACTTTGATGTCTTGTTTTATTTTTTTAAACTCCACGCTTTAGAGAGAACTAAGTACGTCTACTTAGATAAAAACTCTCAGCTATGAGGTTGTAACTAGTAAATCGATAAACTATACAAGAAGGCTACAAGTTAGTCATGACCGAACCGGGCTTTAAACCAAAAAAATTGGGTTAAAAAATAAAAGGCTAATTTGGCTAAGTGGCGATATTTAGTGGTCTAGAAGAAACGAAAGGGAAAGGCTCAAATTGGTTTTACCAGGGGTGTGATTTGGGTGTAGGACTAAATGGCTAAAAATAAAAGGTTTCCGAACGCCCCAATCATTTTTATGCTATGTGTTTTCTTTGTGTTCTCGAATGTATACCTAACACAAGTTCTAAATCGCAAAAGTCATCCTGCTCACTCAATCTTTGCCAGCAAAAACATGAGCAAAAATAATTGTAAAGCTACAAAGCTCAAAAAATAATTCACGGAAACGGGCGTATTGGGTAAATATGCAAGGCAAGTAGGTAGGTTGCTTGATTTCTCATGCTCAATTTTATACGAAAAAAATTGTTACTTGATGGCGACCTTTATTCGAGCAACTCCCTTTTTGCGTTCACCCTTGTATATTTATCAAAAACTTTAGTGCTTATATAAAATTTATGTTGATTTGATTATTCAAGAGAGTTTGTATTATTATTATTATTATTTTATTTACTCATTATCATTTTTTTTATATAAAACAGACAACCAAAAACAAGCTTTCAGCCACCCCCCACACTGGAATTGTACATCGCCCTCGATGTACAACAAAAAACAAGCATAATGAAATGCAAACATAGTAAAAGTGGAGGAAGCGGGAACACGAAAACTCCCCTGAAATGCAAAGGTTGGAATGGATCAAAAGAAGGTAATAAGGAGCATTCCCAATGAACTGCCGGGACTCGAACCCGGGTCAGCCAGATCAGAAATCCAACGACTTAACACACACTCGCATCACCACTCCGCCACTTGTTATTTTCTGTTATCTCTAGGAAACAAATAACATTTATACACAAACTCGGTTAAACCGGTTGCGCCAACTGAGAAACTGAAATCGCAATTCAATCGTCTAATCGTTTGATTAATCGCTCATTCACGTTTTATAACCGATGAACCAATGATTTTAATCAATTCAGAAGTGATTGAACATCAATTTTCTTTATTATCGGTTTTTATAACTGAAATTAATCAAGTCCCAATTACTTCAACTCAAGACCACTCTCGCGACTCAGAAACATCATACCAACATTTCATTTCACTTTCGTCACACTTTCAGTTAGTCAGAACGCTTAAATCAACTCGCCGGAATTTTCTGCAAAATTCGCCGGAAAACCGTATTTCATCCTCAAACGGTAAATCTTTCAATATCATTGTAGTTCAACAATTGTTAGGCTATTTCTAACTTAAACCTCTCAATTGAAATCGAATCCAGGCACTGTATTCAGTTAATTTCAGTTTGCCGGAAAGATTCTGAAAACCTCTATATTCATCTGAGAATCGGTAAGGGCATTCAAACCCTCTGTTAACATTTGCTGATCACTTCAATTTCACGATTAGCTAATAAAAACGGTTAATTGTCTTGTTCAGTTGAAGAGCATAAAAACAGGGACCGACACATCGCCGGAATTCTGAAATAAACCGTTCATCGGTATGTTCACCCCTAACTACCGTCTCTGCCATTTCGTTTTAGCCTTAAGAATGTTTGTTAATCGTAAAAACAAGAAACGGATTAGTGATTCAGTCGACTGAAATTTGAATGAAGAAGATGAAGTTAGTTAAGTTATAAGTTTATTTAAAACCAGTAAAATGAACGGGTTAGACACGCAGTCCAGCGGTGGACTGTGTGCAAATTTTACACGCACGTCACAAGTTCTATCCCTGATACACGCACTCCTTATGTAATAAAATGCCTTTTTGTTTAAAACTAAACCGGGTTAATCCCGTTAGTTGTTAAGTATAATGAAAACCGAGATGTTAACCAGGTTAGACACACAGTCCAGCGGTGGACTGTGTGCAACACTGAATCGCACGTCACGAGTTCGAAACCTGATACTGGCACCGGTTCGTTGAATTAAAATGTTTTTGAAATTAAATGTATTTTGGTTAAACCGAATTAGTATATAAATATAATTAAAAACAAGATTATTTCGGGTTAGACACGTAGCTCAGTTGGTAGAGCTGCGTGCACGCGTACGGGAGGTCTCGGGTTCGAGCCTCACCCGGCGCAAACAATTCTAGTGACCGAACCGGTCAACAAGTCAACAAGTCAACGGTCAACGCAAAATAAACAATTTTTTTTATATTTTTATTTATTTAATTTAATTTAAAAATCAATTAAAAATACTTAAAAATAACATTTTTAAAGATAGAAAATAGCCTTAAACTCACAAAAATATATCTAAAAATTTCATTAAAATCCTTAATAAAATCCACTCATTTAATATATTTTTCCGTTATTATTTAGGTTAGTATTTCTCGTTGTTCTACTCATCCAATTCGTGCGCATCTCACCATCTCCAATCCAACGCACCCAATGTTAGTGAATCTTTACAAATTCCCCGTTTTAATCACGTTTTGGGGTGTATCATGTGTCTTGTTATATATTATAATTAAACCATTGTGCATACATCATATCATGAACTTGTGTATTCAGTTTGTTTCAACTGTTGTGTAGTTATTGTTGGATGCAATTTATTATTTTCAGTACATGCAATTTCATAGGCCGCCGCTCCCCATTACATTATGAGCGTTGAGCATGTTCCCCATTTCATTATGAGGTTGAACCTGGCGTGCCCACATACGATCGGCTCCGTTTGATTGAGCCTTGATCGCACAGACATTTTTCATTTTCAGTACATGCAATACGATCGGCTCCGTTTGATTGAGCCTTGATCGCACAGTTTCATTTATGTTATTTAACGTATGATGTTGGTATGTTCATGTATGCTATCATATGATTATTGTATGTTGTAGTTGTGATTGCTATTTGCCACTGCTTGATTATTTACATTTGCTCATTTATGATTATGCACAATTTTTCATTGATAAACTAACAAGTAAATCTTTAATAAATGTTTATCTAATAAGGTTCACTCGCCAACTTATGTTGACCCAAAACCCCCCATTTTTACACATGATACAGGTGAACCAGCAGCAGCCAGAAACACATAGGATTGGACTAGAAGAATAAAACGATTTAGAGTTGGGATTGTTTTGTTTGTTTATTTTCTTTGTATTGTATGAACATGCTTGGATATTTGAAAATGTAACTTTGACTTTAATAAATATGAAACATATTAGTAAATGTCATGAGCTTTGGTGATAACCCAATTATGCCCCAACTCTTATTCCGCTGCGGGTCGGGGTGTGACAGATTGGTATCAGAGCCATGACTATAGGGATATAGGATAGGTTATTAGACCCTTAGAGCCTATACTATAGTTGATTAGAAACTTATAAGATTTTTGTGTGTTACATGCCAAATTTCATGATGTTTATATGTTTTATGTTAAATGTTACATTCAATGTTATGCAAGCATGTTCATAAGTATATATTATCATATAATGCCTATTATGAATCATATACTCATAACATATCACATCCATGAAAACACACACCACATCATGATTGCTTTTACAATGATTTTTGTGTTTTCAAATCTCATCAAAGTGAGTTCACATGACGGGCATGTAGTAACTGGAAGGGTACCAGTACCGGTAGTTGGAACGTCCTGTCTAGGCTGGCATTCGTATACATCCAAAATAAAGGACCAGTTTTCCTACATGGGGACTAACGATGAGAGTATGAAGTACCTATTAGGCCAAAGCATGCTATACCAAACGTCGTGTGAGCTAACCCCACTTCGAGTTGTCATTGTGTCTACACCTGGACACTTTCCGACCAAACATCTCATGAACATATTTTGTGGTTTGCATTCGGGTGATGCGAGTGTTAAATTGCCAATACTAATGTGAATCCTACCAAGCCAATAGCCATGGGGGCCCACATGACTATATAGGTGAAGGTATGGGAGACATTTGAGGCCCAACATGAGCAAACCCAAGACATCCTATGGATGTAGTTGCATTATTGATATTTATGTTATTTTCATTTTATTAAAGAAACATGACACCTAAAAAGACACCATAAACTCACAATCTTCTCATGTATGTTCCTGTAGATGTCGTCCAGACAACAACGAAGGGGTAAAAGATCAGGAAGGTCACAGGAACGCTTGGCCACCCAAATCGCGAAACAAATGGCCACGATACTGCCTGACATTGTGGTCCAAGTGCAACAAGCCCTCGCTACAAATCCTACTAACCCTCCCCAACAACATGACCAGAACATCGACAACCCTCCTACCAGCAAGTATTCATACAAACATTTCAAGTCTTGTGATCCTCCTAAATTTGAAGGGACCGAGGGTGTCACTGCTCTCCTACATTGGTTCGAGGAGATGGAAACACCTTTCTAAACTGCGATTGTCCTGAGGATCGCAAGGTTCGATACGCTACCGGGAGACTATTTGGGGTAGCTCTCACTTGGTGGAATACTGAGAAAGGGAAGAGGGGAACTGAAGATGCAATGGCCTTAACTTGGGAGGAGTTAAGGGAAATCATGACTAGGCTTCTGTCCTAGGAGCGAAATTAAAAAGCTGGAGGACGAATTTCATTCTCTAAAGCAAAAGGAGGGTGATCACACCACCTATAACAAGAGGTTCTTAGAGTTGAACCAGATGGTTCCAAATTTGTTCACCCCAACCTATCGTCTGATCTAGCATTATATTCGAGGACTTCCCTCGAAAATCCAAGATTCAGTTCTCAGCGTTTCACCAGTAACACTTGAAGCTGCTATGGAGCTAGCAACTGAACTGACCGAGAACCGAATTCGCAACGGGAAGTTCAAAGAAGAGAAAAAGAAAGCCCCTTTTGAGGGTCAAACTTCAAACCATCCTATCTCTTCCTCTAAGTTTGCTAACAAGAGGAAGCGCAACACCATAAATTTTGCAGTTACTCAAACCAACCCCCCTATTCCTGCTGCACCCATTACTCAAGTCACTCCTTCACCCGTACCATACAGAAGACCTTACACTGGCCCGCTGCCAAAATGCAACCGTTGTCAATATCACCATTCTCCTGATCATCCTTGTCAATATTGCACCGGCTGCGGTCGCGCAGGTCATACTGTTCAAACCTGCCGCATGCCTCAACGAACGAACCGCCACCAACCTTTAACCCAAACCCACCAACAATTAATGGGTCAAGCCCAACAACCCCTACCATTACCACCCACCCAACATTTAGCCCAAACATACTACCAACCCAATTATCCTATGGGCCAACCTATGCGGGCTTGCTACAATTGCGGAGACCCAAGCCACTTCAGAAACACTTGTCCAAGGTTGGTAAACATTATTCATGCTCAGGCCCAAGCCAACCCGGTGAATCAAGCGAACCAAGCTCCTCCACCTGCAAGAGGAAGAGCTTTCAATATTAACGCGAATCAGGCTAGAGCTGACGGCAATGTGGTTAACGGTACGTTCCTTATAAATGGTATATATGCCTCTATGTTATTTGATACTGGTGCGGATAGAAGTTTTGTGTCTTTAGAATTTGAACCTATCATAAACAAAAATCGGGATAAGCTCACGGAATCCATAACGGTAGAAGTTGCGGACGGGAAACCAGTTTCACTAAACTCTATTATACGCAACTGTACACTCACCTTAAACGACCACGATTTCTCAGTCGACCTTATTCCTATGAAGCTGGGAAGTTTTGATATCATAACCGGTATGGATTGGCTCAGTCAACATCAGGCAGAAGTTGTATGTCGCGAAAAATTTATTCGTATTCCTCTTTCAAACAGTCAGACTCTTCGAATCATTGGAGAAACCTCGTCGAAAAGGCTCAGCTTAATGTCTTGTCTTCAAGCTCAAAAATATCTTCGCAAGAATTATGTCGCGTTTTTAGCTCATATCATCAAAAAGGGAACCATGGAGAAGAAACTTGAAGACATTCCTGTAGTAAAAGACTTCCCGCAAGTTTTTCCTGACGACATTTCAGGACTTCCTCCAGTTAGAGACGTCGAATTCCGTATTGATCTTATACCTGGTGCTACACCAGTTGCAAAGTCTCCTTATAGGTTAGCCCCCTCTGAAATGCAAGAGCTAGCCAGTCAATTACAAGAGTTGACTGACAAGAGATTCATACGTCCCAGCTCGTCGCCTTGGGGTGCACCTGTCCTTTTTGAAAAGAAGAAAGATGGATCGTTTCGTATGTGCATCGACTACAGAGAGCTCAACAAATTAACAATCAAGAATCGTTACCCTTTACCTCGCATTGATGATCTTCTTGACCAACTTCAAGGTGCCAATTGCTTTTCAAAAATCGACCTTCGATCTGGCTATCATCAACTTAGAGTGCATGAAGAAGACGTCCCTAAGACTGCTTTTCGAACTCATTATGGCCATTATGAATTCATGGTCATGCCATTTGGTTTAACCAACGCACCAGCTGTCTTCATGGATCTAATGAACAGAGTCTGCAAACCTTATGTTGATCGATTTGTCATAGTTTTCATCGACGATATTCTTATTTATTCAAAATCTAAATCTGATCATGAGCGTCATCTTCGACTCATCCTTGCACTTCTAGAAAAGGAAAAGCTTTATGCCAAATTCTCCAAATGTGAATTCTGGTTAAAAGAGGTGCAATTCCTCGGGCATGTAGTCAATGACAAGGGAATACATGTCGACCCTTCAAAGATCAAAGCGGTTCAAGAATGGCAAGCTCCACGTACACCAACTGAAGTAAGATCTTTTCTTGGTTTGGCTGGTTATTATCGTCGGTTCATTTCAAACTTCTCTCGCATTGCTGTACCACTCACGGCTTTAACTCATAAGGAAAAACCTTTCATATGGGGACCCAAGCAAGAAGAAGCCTTTCAAACTCTTAAACAAAAACTTTGTGATGCACCAATCCTCACTCTTCCTGAAGGTTGTGATGATTTTATGGTCTATTGCGACGCGTCAGGGCAAGGATTAGGCTGCGTTCTAATGCAAAGAGGAAAAGTTATAGCTTATGCTTCAAGACAAGTCAAGACGCATGAAAAGAACTACACCACTCATGACCTAGAACTTGGAGCCGTTGTGTTCGCTCTTAAGATTGGAGACATTATCTCTATGGTACTAAGTGTGAAATATACACTGACCACAAGAGTCTTCAACATATCTTCAATCAAAAGGAGTTAAACATGAGGCAACGAAGATGGGTCGAACTTCTAAATGACTACGACTGTGAAATTAGATACCACCCTGGTAAAGCAAATGTGGTGGCTGATGCACTTAGTCGAAAGGGTTATGCGAACTCCATTCGTCTTCTATGTTCGCAAATTATAACCGACATTAAAGATCAAATTCGAGAAGCCCAACACGTTTCAATAACAGAAGAAGATGTACGAAAGGAGATGTCCTGTGGAGCTGAGCTAAAAATTGAAACTAAATCTGACGGTATTCTGTACTACCTAGATCGTACCTGGATTCCTAACCACAACAATCGTCGTGAAATTCTTATGAATGAAGCTCACAAAACGCGATGTTCTATACACCCAGGAGCCGATAAGATGTATCAAGACCTACGATATACCTATTGGTGGCCTGGAATGAAGAAGGATATTGCCGTTTTTGTTTCCAAGTGCCTTACATGTTCCAAGGTGAAGGCTGAACACCAAAGACCCTCAGGACTTCTGGTCCAACCGGAAATACTTGTATGGAAGTGGGAAAATATAACCATGGATTTCATTACCGGGTTACCTCGCACTTCTGGTGGGTATGACACTATATGGGTAATTATAGACCGACTTACAAAATCAGCTCACTTTATTCCTATCCGCGAAGATTTCAAGAACGAAAAGCTTGCTCGTATTTATATCAGCGAAATCGTAAGCCAACATGGGGTACCGTTAAGCATTATTTCTGATCGTGATGCTCGTTTCACTTCACGAACATGGCAAGCAATACAATCCGCTATGGGTACGCGATTAGATCTCAGTACCGCCTATCATCCTCAAACTGATGGACAATCTGAGCGCACCATTCAAACTCTTGAAGATATGCTTCGAGCATGTGTCATAGACTTGAAGGGAAATTGGGACGCCCACCTACCATTAGTTGAATTTTCGTACAACAACAGCTATCATTCAAGCATCGGCATGGCACCTTTTGAAGCCTTATATGGTCGTAAGTGCCGATCTCCTGTATGTTGGCACGAAATTGGGGAAGCTCAAATCACTGGTCCATAATTGATCCAAGAAACCACAGACAAGATCCATCAAATCCGAAACAATCTTCTAGCGGCTCAAAGTCGTCAAAAGAGTTATGCAGATAAACGACGGAAGCCCTTAGAGTTTAACATTGGTGATCATGTACTTTTAAAAGTATCACCGTGGAAGGGAGTAGTTCGTTTTGGTCAAAAGGGCAAGCTAGCACCACGTTACGTAGGACCTTTCAAGATACTCGAAAGAGTAGGTCCTGTAGCATACAAGCTTTATCTACCAGAAGAACTCAACAGGATTCATCCCACATTCCACGTGTCGAACTTGAAGAAGTGCCTCGCTGATGAAAACCTCCACATTCCTCTGGAAGATATTCAGATTGATGAATCTATGCATTTTATTGAAAGACCAGTAGAGATCATGGACTTCAGAGAGAAACGTCTACGACGAAGTCGTATCCCAATTGTTAGGGTACGCTGGGAGTCGAAAGGGGGACCTGAGTTTACTTGGGAACATGAAGACTCAATGCGTGAAACATACCCGCATCTTTTTCCTACTACTTCAACTACTTAAATTTCGGGACGAAATTCCTAAAAGTAGGGGATACTGTAACATTTGTCAAAAACGGGTTTTCAAAACCCGCTCCGTTTTGTAATCGAATATCACGTTATAAATGTCACGTTGAATATTTATGATTATTTTGATTTAAAATGATGCATAATTAATAAATAAACTAAACTATAAAAATTATATTTGATAAAAAGTTAAAACAAAATAAATAAAAAGTATATGTTGCTGCCGGGACTCGAACCTAAGTCAGCCAGATCAGAAATCCAACGACTTAACACACACTCGCATCACCACTCCGCCACTTGTTATTTTCTGTTATCTCTAGGAAACAAATAACATTTATACACAAACTCGGTTAAACCGGTTACGCCAACTGAGAAACTGAAATCGGCAATTCAATCGTCTAATCGTTTGATTAATCGCTCATTCACGTTTTATAACCGATGAACCGATGATTTTAATCAATTCAGAAGTGATTGAACATCAATTTTCTTTATTATCGGTTTTTTATAACCGAAATTAATCAAGTCCCAATTACTTCAACTCAAGACCACTCTCGCGACTCAGAAACATCATACCAACATTTCATTTCACTTTCGTCACACTTTCAGTTCGTCAGAACGCTTAAATCAACTCGCCGGAATTTTCTGCAAAATTCGCCGGAAAACCGTATTTCATCCTCAAACGGTAAATCTTTCAATATCATTGTAGTTCAACAATTGTTAGGCTATTTCTAACTTAAACCTCTCAATTGAAATCGAATCCAGGCACTGTATTCAGTTAATTTCAGTTCGCCGGAAAGATTCTGAAAACCTCTATATTCATCTGAGAATCGGTAAGGGCATTCAAACCCTCTGTTAACATTTGCTGATCACTTCAATTTCACGATTAGCTAATAAAACGGTTAATTGTCTTGTTCAGTTGAAGAGCATAAAAACAGGGACCGACACATCGCCGGAATTCTGAAATAAACAGTTCATCGGTATGTTCACCCCTAACTACCGTCTCTGCTATTTCATTTTAGCCTTAAGAATGTTTGTTAATCGTAAAAACAAGAAACTGATTAGTGATTCAGTCGACTGAAATTTGAATGAAGAAGACGAAGTTAGTTAAGTTATAAGTTTATTTAAAACCAGTAAAATGAACGGGTTAGACACACAGTCCAGCGGTGGACTGTGTGCAAATTTTACACGCACGTCACAAGTTCGATCCCTGATACACGCACTCCTTATGTAATAAAATGCCTTTTTGTTTAAAATTAAACCGGGTTAATCCCGTTAGTTATTAAGTATAATGAAAACCGAGATGTTAACCAGGTTAGACACACAGTCTAGCGGTGGACTGTGTGCAACACTGAATCGCACGTCACGAGTTCGAAACCTGATACTGGCACCGGTTTGTTGAATTAAAATGTTTTTGAAATTAAATGAATTTTGGTTAAACCGAATTAGTATATAAATATAATTAAAAACAAGATTCTTTCGGGTTAGACACGTAGCTCAGTTGGTAGAGCTGCGTGCACGCATACGGGAGGTCTCGGGTTCGAGCCTCACCCGGCGCAAACAATTCCACTGACCGAACCGGTCAACAAGTCAACGGTCAACGGTCAACGCAAAATAAACAATTTTTTTTTATTTTTTATTTATTTAATTTAATTTAAAAATCAATTAAAAATACTTAAAAGTAACATTTTTAAAGATAGAAAATAGCCTTAAACTCACAAAAATATATCTAAAAATTTCATTAAAATCCTTAATAAAATCCACTCATTTAATATATTTTTTCGTTATTATTTAGGTTAGTATTTCTCGTTGTTCTACTCATCCAATTCGTGCGCATCTCACCATCTCCAATCCAACGCACCCAATGTAAGTGAATCTTTACAAATTCCCCGTTTTAATCACGTTTTGGGGTGTATCATGTGTCTTGTTATATATATTATAATTAAACCATTGTGCATAAATCATATCATGAACTTGTGTATTCAGTTTGTTTCAACTGTTGTGTAGTTATTGTTGGATGCAATTTATTATTTTCAGTACATGCAATTTCATAGGCCGCCGCTCCCCATTACATTATGAGCGTTGAGCATGTTCCCCATTTCATTATGAGGTTGAACCTGGCGTGCCCACATACGATCGGCTCCGTTTGATTGAGCCTTGATCGCACAGACATTTTTCATTTTCAGTACATGCAATACGATCGGCTCCGTTTGATTGAGCCTTGATCGCACAGTTTCATTTATGTTATTTATTGTATGATGTTGGTATGTTCATGTATGCTATCATATGATTATTGTATGTTGTAGTTGTGATTGCTATTTGCCACTGCTTGATTATTTACATTTGCTCATTTATGATTATGCACAATTTTTCATTGATAAACTAACAAGTAAATCTTTAATAAATGTTTATCTAATAAGGTTCACTCGCCAACTTATGTTGACCCAAAAACCCCCCTTTTTTACACATGATACAGGTGAACCAGCAGCAGCCAGAAACACATAGGATTGGACTAGAAGAATAAAATGATTTAGAGTTGGGATTGTTATGTTTGTTTATTTTCTTTGTATTGTATGAACATGTTTGGATATTTGGAAATGTAACTTTGACTTTAATAAATATGAAACATATTAGTAAATGTCATGAGCTTTGGTGATAACCCAATTATGCCCCGACTCTTATTCCGCTGCGGGTCGGGGTGTGACACTAGCAAACATAATCAAGCTCACAAGAAATAATCCAATCCAGATTTCCCTTGACTTTGTTTATTGATGCAAACTACTAAATTAAAACATAATAAATTAAAGCTACAAGACGGAGGAGTGTACGGACAGTTCAAAATGGCACACACTACTCAAACACAAAATGAAAACAAAATACAAGATATGCGGCGAGATCAGGACCTGCAGCCAGATCCCGAAGGACCGGCATCATCCCGGCGGTCAAACCGGGATCTCCGCGCAACGTGTGGCGACGGCTGTGTGTAAGGAGAACCGAGCGAGTGAGCTATGTGCTGCTGCGAACCAAAGAGCCAATCAAAGCTGCGCTTGCTCTGCTCATACATGTCCTCCAAAATATTTCCCTACCTATGTTTCTACATGCGGATCAAATCCACATCATGTCTCACATTCTTCTGATCTAAAGCCAAACTGTCTATGCGCCTCCACAGATCAACTGGCGACGACTCAAACGTGCCATATGCACCTTGCTCATAACCACCACCGTATCCGCCATACATATGCTCCTGGTTTGGGCTTCGAAAGCCCTAACCTAAATCGCCGAGCTGCATGTGAGGGCCTGCTCCCCTAGTGGCCTCACCCTGCCCGTGAACTGGGGCATCCTGCATGTGGAGGTCGTCGCCACCACCACCAACATTACCTCCCTTATGATCACTATCCTCATCAGGAAGCGGATGCCAAACCCTGCCCAAGCGATCAACCAGTTTCAGAATACCGTTTACCTTTCAAATCATATCCATAGTAGTCAGCTGTGCCACGTCGAGTAATCCAAGTCACAAGCGACGGTCAAATTGTCTAACCGTACCCTGTAGTATTTGGCGAGTTTGGTGGCAAATGCACCCCCTAATTTTCGAAGTAGGTGTCGAACCAATCCACCTCTGTATTGACTCGGCCACGCTGACAGCTACGTTGCAGTTGGATTCAGAGATGATGCAATAAAGGTGAAAGAGGTCGCGGGTGGAAATGTTTCTGGTGTTGTCACACCGACCTCCGATGACGTGGAAGATGGCATGCTCGATAATACGGTGCAGCGGGTCAAGAATCCACGTAGCCTTAGCTCGCCTTGGGTCCCATTCTCGACCCGGTACAGTGATCTCGGCCCAGAAAGCGGCTTTATCTGTGTCGGCTTCCCACTCTTGAAGACTACCGTGAAAGAGCTTAGAATCAATCTCATCATCAACATACAACTCGAGTATCTGACCGAACCTACTGATGGATTGGTGGTGCCATTTCCGTCCAAGATGGTAACTAACCCCAACCCGCTTTTCGTAGACAATGGGGCATGGAAAGATAAATTGGAAAGAAGCAAAGAACTCGACGACTAGCTCTGTGTATTGTGGCTCAACAATCGCGAAGAGGCAGGTCCAAGGTGGAGTCATTAGATCCTCAAACCGCTCGGACTGACCAAGTAGGTCGAGATCGACAGTCTATAGCGTCCACATTGGTTCAATCAAGTGCCTCCTAGCCCACTACCGTTCCACCTTAGCGATGCAATGCCCTTCCTTGGCATTGTTGCTGAACCTAAGAAATGGGTGATCCATCTGCAAGAGTGAGCAACAAGATTAGTAGTTAAAACGCGAAAAACCGAAAAAACTGGTTTCTGGACAGATCCGCACGATCGTGCCAACATAAGGCATGATCGTGCGTCCTTTGTTTTCAGCAGATTTTATGAAGTTTTCTGAATTTTGAAGTTCTCCGGGTTTATTCTTCAACATGCACGATCGTGCCACACATAAGCACTCTCGTGCCAGACCAATTCTGGGTGAAAATTTTTGAAATCTAGAAATCTTATGAAGCGTACGATCGTGCCATCAGATGGCACTCTCATGCGCCTTGAATTCCTGGGCAAGTTTCTACAAAATCATCAACAATTTATGAAGAGGACGATTGTGCTTAAAGATGGCACGATCGTGCTTGATGAATTTCTGGAAATTTTTCACAATTCAGCCACAATTTTATGAAGAGCACGGTCGTGCCAGGGTCTAGCACTCTTGTACGTGACGGATCCAAAAACCGTGACAACCTCCAAAACTCACCGAAAACCCCGATTTTTAACACTTTCACTTAGGGTTTTTGTAAATCAGTCAAGTGCGGTTCACGACAACACAAAAAACAGGCTTGAATAGGGTGATTTAGACCAAACCCTAAAAACTTAGAAGAAACTAACTTGAAGAACAAACCCCAAGATTACCCAAAAACTAACAAGAAAAGAGAAAGATTCGTACCTGGAATGCTGTTTGGGAGGAAAGAATGACAGATCTCTTGAAGGAAGGAAGGAGGTGTAGAGGATTCGTGAGTGGCTGGAGAATTCAAGTGAAGAAGATGAAGATTAAGAGAAGGGTGGGCTTGCTTTTATGAATTCTGAAAAGGCGGCTGACACTAGCAGGTCTGGTAGTGCCAGAAAACCGTGTTGGTCGTGCTTAATTTTCGGATTTTTTTCAAAGGTTAGTTATTTTTTATTTATTCACAATAATAAAACCAAAGTAAAAACCACTTGAACTCGGGCCACTCACGAAACCCCTCCTATCAAGAAAAAGAGCCGAACTAACATACCTGAAGATCGGCAACGCATTCAAACATCCCCCGCGACCAGGACGAACTGAAACCTGAAAAATACTAAGTAAAAAAGGAAAAACAAATATCAACCACAAAACATGCTAAGTTTATTTATGAGTCTTCAGCTAGACTCACCACCCCGAATTCATTTGTTCTTGGGGTGGAGGGTAACAACCTCCTCACTCTTATCCACGGGACCACCAACATACACCTTCAGCCTGTGCCCATTGACTTTAAACAATCGGCCAACCTCATGGCCTATCTCCACAGTTCCATAGGGGAACACTGATCGCACAGTGTAACGACCGGACCATCGAGATTTAAGCTTGCCAGGAAACAACTTAAGACGTGAGTTGTATAACAACACACGATCACCCACTCGGAATTCTTTCTTGTCCTTCAAGCGGGAATCATGGAACGTCTTAGTCTGCTCCTTGTATAGCTTGGAGCTTTCATACGCATAATTCTGAGCTCCTCGATCTCGTGGATCTACACAAACCTGTTTTCACCCGCACCTGCCATATCAAGGTTAACTGTTTTCAAAGCCCAATACGCCTTATGCTCGAGCTCCACAGGGAGATGACAAGACTTCCCATAGACCAGCGTAAATGGTGTGGTGCCCATAGGGGTCTTGTAGGCCGTCTGAAAGGCCCACAATGCATCATCCAGTCTCTCAGACCAGTCCTTGCGGCTTGCACTAACCGTTTTCTTCAAGATACGCTTGATGCCTCGATTCATGACCTGGACTTGTCCACTTGTTTGTGGATGGTATGGTGTAGAAAAGCGAAGTTTCACGCCATACCGGGACAGAGCCTTCTCCAGCTGAGTATTGAAAAAATGTGTCCCTCGGTCACTAATCAACGCTTTAGGAGCACCAAAGCAAGCAAACAGTTTCTTCAGACCCCTAACCACCACCCTAGCATCATTGGTGGGTAAAGCTTGCGCCTATGCCCACCTTGATACATAATCGACCGCGACTAAGATGTAGCGGTTTCCGAAAGATGTCGGAAAGGGTCCCATAAAGTCTAAGCCCCACACATCAAAAACCTCACAGACTTGAATGCCATTCTACGGAATCTCATTGCGTGCAGAAATATTGCTAGCCCTTTGGCAGGCATCACAGGATCTCACAAAATCATGGGCATCTCTGAAGATAAAAGGCCAGAAGAATCCAACACTGAACACCTTCTTTGCTGTGTTGTTCGCCCCATAATGACCTCCTGTAGGTCCCTCATGATAGTGGCAAAGAATATCCCTCGCCTCGTCACCATGCCTCGTCACATGATCGCGCCTACCCTAAATAAATACAGGTCATCAAAGATAGTACTTAACATCAGCAAAAAAATTCTGATTCTGCTGGTAGGTTATCCCTTTGATCAGGATGCCTGGCTAGGTAATTTGCGATGTCGGCGAACCATGGGGAATCTTCGTTTGTCTCGATCCGCATAAGAAACTCGTGGGGGAATTGTCATTGATGTTGGGCCCACGAACTTCTTTTCCCTCGTAATGCTCAAGTCGGGACAAATGATCAGCTACCAAGTTTTCGGCCCCCTTCTTGTCACAAATCTCAATGTCAAATTCCTGCAATAAAAGAATCCATCGTATCAATCTAGGTTTAGCATCTTGCTTGCCAAAAAGATACCGAAGTGCAGCATGATCCGTGTACACAATAGTCTTGGAGAGGATGAGATAAGATCAAAACTTTTCGAAGGCAAAGACCACGGCTAGGAGCTCTTTTTCTGTCGTGGTATAATGCTCCTGAGCGTCGTTCAAGGTCTTACTCGCACAGTAGATCGGGCTAAAATTATTATCTCTCCTCTAACCCAAAATGGCCCCAACTACGAAATCACTCGCATCACACATCAACTCAAATGGTAATTCCCAGTCGAGAGCTACCATGATTGGGGCATTCACTAATTTCTCCTTCAACAACTCGAATGCTTTCAGGCATTCATCGGAGTAAACAAACTGGGCATCCTTCTCGGGGAGCTGGGTCATTGGACGAGCGATTTTGGAAAAATCCTTTAAGAATCGCCGGTAAAAACCTGCATGACCAAGAAAGCCCTTAATAGATTTCACGGATGTGGGAGGTGGGAGCTTAGAAATAGTCTCAACTTTGGCTCGATCAACCTCGAGTCCCGCCTGTGAAATCTTGTGCCCAAGCACAATGCCCTCATTCACCATAAAGTGGCATTTCTCCCAATTCAAAACAAGGTTGGCTTCTTCAAACCTAGCCAACAACCTCTTCAGATTCCCGGGACAATGATCGAAGGAACTCCCGAACACAGAAAAATCATCCATGAAGACCTCCATGGAGTCCCCGATCATGTCATGAAAAATAGCCACCATGCATCTTTGAAATGTGGCTGGGGCATTACACAATCCAAAGGGCCTTCGCCGGTAGGCAAATGTGCCATAGGGACATGTGAATGCCGTCTTCTCCTGATCCTCAGGAAAGATGGGAATCTGAACGTAGCCAGAGAAACCATCAAGGAAACAGTAAAACATCCTTCTCGACAGCCTCTCCAACATCTGATCAATGAAAGGGAGCGGAAAATGATCTTTCCTCATGGCATCATTGAGTTTGCGATAGTCAATGCAAACTCTCCACCCGGTGACAGTACGAGTGGGAATCAACTCATTTTTTTCATTAGTTACCACTGTCATCCCTCTTTTCTTCGGGACTACCTGCATGGGACTAACCCAAGGCGAATCAGAGATCGGATATATCAGACCTGCATCAAGTAATTTGATGACCTCTTTCTTCACAACATCCTGCATGTTCAGATTTAAACGCCTCTGATACTGCACCAAAGTTTTAAAGTCCTCCTCCATCAAGATCTTATGGGTACCAAAGGATGGATTGATCCCTTTTATATCCATGATCTTCCAAGTGATCGCCTTTTTACACTGCTTCAACACTTCAAGCAATCGACCCTTCTCTTCTTCCGATAATCCAGAAGAAATTATGATGGGCAGATGAGTTGCGCCCTCTAAGAAAGCATACTCCAAGTGATCTGGAAGTTCCTTAAGCTCAACTGAAGGCAGATCCTCAACTGAAGGGTGTGCTTTAGGCTCAGCAACGCGATCCACAGCCTCAAAAACCATAGGACGTTGGGGAGCCACATGACCTATCAGACAAGTCATCTCTTCGACTGACTGGTTCATAGCAGGTGAACCAAAAGTCTCCCCTCCTAGTAATTGTGTGTCCACAGCATCCTCCTCAAACGTTCTACAAAGATGGTCACTCACGTACGTGTCAATAGTCTCGATAAAGTAGAGTGTATCATCATGATTCTGTGGATGCTGCATGGATTTCCCAATGTCAAAGGTCACCTCCTCATCGTCTACCCTAAGAGTAAGTCTGCCGGTGCAGACATCGATCAATGCTCGAGCAGTGGAAAGGAATGGTCGACCTAAGATGAGAGGAAGAGTTTTGTCCTCATCCATGTCCAAAATAACAAAATCGACGGGAAATACAAACTTATCGATTTTTACTAGCATATTCTCAACTATACCTCGAGGATACTTCACTGAATGGTCGACTAGCTGAATGCTCATACGAGTAGGCTTGGGCTCTCCCAAATCCAGTTTAGCAAAAACCGCATATGGCATGAGGTTTATGCTGGCTCCAAGATCAGCTAATGCATTGCTGACCGACAAACTACCAATCAAGCATGGGATAGTGAAACTCCCAGGATCATTCATTCTCTTTGGTAGTTTGTTCTGAAGAACTGCTGAACACTCCTCATTCAAGGTCACATGCGAAAGCTCCTCAAGTTTCTTTTTGTTATATAAGATATCTTTTAGAAACTTGGCATACTTAGGCATTTGAGCAAGTGCCTCGATAAATGGTAAATTTATATAAAGTTGCTTAATAAGCTCAAGGAATTTACCATACTGTTCTTCCATTCTCTGCTTGTTCAATCTCCCCGGATATGGATGGGAGGGACATACTCTCTCACTGGCTCCTTGGGATGTGCTGTACTTGCTGGGTCTCGCCTCAGTTGCACCTCTCCCGGAGACTCAGTCTCAATCTCCTCAACAATCTCGTCAACAATCGGTTTTATTGGAACAACCGAAGTGATGGGCTCAGCGATCCTGCCGCTTCTCAATGTGATGGCCTTTGGATTTGGCTCTGTATTACTTGGAAGGCCCCCTATTGTCTCTCGGACAACATCTTGGCAATCTGACCAACTTGGTTTTCAATGGTCTGCATGGAAGCCTTTTGGCTTCTCAACTCATTCTCATGCCTCGTGAAACGACCGTCATACTCCTTGAAATGCTTTTCATTTTCGACCTTTTGAGAATTTTGACCAGCTAAGAGTTGACTAAACATATCCTGCACACTAGGTTCATTAGTGGAAGGTATCTGCTGAGGCCGAGGTGCACTGTACCCTCCAGGAGCTATGGGACGTGGAGCAAATCTGGGTGGATGCTGATTCGACGCTTCAGACTTCCACATATTTGGATGATTCTTCCACCCCGGATTGTAAGTATTACTGTAGGGATTATGCTGAGGATGGTATTGGTTTCCCATAAAATCTACATGCTCGTGTGATACCTCTCCTGTCTGCAAATCACCTACATGATATGCTCCCCCACTCGAGGAACTACTCGAGTGGATCTCCATCACTCGATCAAACTTTGAAGATAAGGCATCCATACATGCTGTAATGGCGGTGAAATCGTTCATGTGATGAACTCCCTATCGAGAACTCTTCCCCCTCGATGGATACTGTGTCCGATTCTTCATGGGACATTTCTCTAAAATCTCAAATGCCTCGTTGGCATTTTTCGTACCAATGTCTCCGCCTGAATATGTATCGACCATCATCTGTCCTTGACCATCCAAACCATGGTAGAAGATATGACATTGCTGCCACTTGGTCAACCCGTGGTGTGGGACCTTTCTCATGAGCTCTTTAAACCGCTCCCAGGCCTCATAAAGGGGCTCATCATCGTCCTGATGAAAGTTAAGAATCTTGGTTCTCAACCGAACAGTTTTCTCTGGAGGGAAATATTTCTGAAGGAACTTCTCAGATAATTTATTCCATGTAGTGATAGACCCAGCTGGAAGTGATAGAAGCCACTGCTTAGCTCCATCACGTAAAGAAAACGGAAAGAGCCGAAGGCGTATTGCATCCAATGATGCATCACGAATCGTGAATGTGGCACAAACCTCTAGAAAACCCGCAATATGGACACTCGGATCCTCGTGATCCTTGCCATAAAACTCTACCACATTCTGCAACATCGATATGGTACCGGATTTGATTTCGAAATTATTATTATTGATTGTGGGTGCATTGATGCTCGCAGGTAAGCCCTCAAGTGAAGGTTTTCCTAGGTCGTTGAAGACCCTCGTCTCCTCTTCATTTGCCATTTCTACGTGAACCTCGTGGAATGTGTCATCTCCCAATGCGTCTACCTCGATTGTAGCGGCCACCACGCGGGACCGCTCCCGCAGTCTCAGATGAAGATTGCGCCCCGGCTTCGATGAAGGCTCAACGGTTTCAGCAATGGTGGTTGAGGACATGCACGACCTGTAAGGAAAAAGAAGGAACACAATGCACTATATATACATAAAAATAAAAACAACTAGCAATTAGTTATCATTTTAATTTTTTCTTTTTCTTTTCTTTTTCAAATAATCAAACAAAGGCAAATAAAACAACTAGACAAAAACTTTATATATTTTTCACAATGGCTTAATTAGTAACTTAACCGTTCTCAAGAAGACCGCGTCCCGGCAACGACGCCAAAAACTTTATGTGGGTGAATTAAATATAATTTTAATTCTATAATTCCTTTCTCACAAATTTAGTTTTAAAAATGGTTTTTACTTTAAAACTAACTACACACACAAAGGGCAAGTGTACTCGTCAGGTGGCAGTATCGTTAGTTGGTAAGAACCAGATATCAATCCATGGACTCGGTGTCTCAGTACTAAACCCTTATTACTTTTAAGCCTTTTCGATAGATGAGTTGATTTTTTTTAAAACTATCATGCAAAAATAACAATTAACTAACTAATTCAAGAAAAGAACGATAATTAAGAAAGGTTGCTTAAACTAAGTATCCAATAATAAACATATAACAATATTTGAGGAAAATTAGTGATGATGCAAGTACTAAGGTCAACTAAGCTTCCATTCAAGGTTTCCTAGTTTTATAAATCTTGGGAAAATTATAATGAATAACATTTTAATCACCTACGATTCATTCTTTTAAGTTCACTTGCTAAGTTGATGTTAATTTTTAACAATGAGTTATTTGTTTGTCAAAACTTCTAACTCTACAAGTTAAGGAAAACTAATATGAACAACACACTAATCACCCTAACTTGGTTTCAAGTAAATGGCACCTTCAACATGTTCTTGATATGAATCACAAGCATGGTCATGCTAGATAACAATCTTGGCCTAAATCATTAACCCAACATATTCACAAACTATATAATCCATATAAACATTCATATCATTTTTCCAAATCTAAATGCAAGAATTCATACACATATTCAAATCACTATTCTAATCATGTTAGCAATTATCATTCCTAGTTTCATGCTATGAATCATATCAACAAGTTAACAAGATTCAACAATCATAATCTCTACACAGGTTTCCAGCACAACATGTAAATACTTATGACCAAACATTCAAGAACAAAGACTTTAAACATGCATATGAACTCCAAGAACAAGATCAAGTATCATTATGAAAATTAACAAACAACAATCACCACATCTATTTCCATGTTATCAAATATTCATTAAGCAACACAAAATTTTAGCCTTCAAGGCTCATGACAACTAAATCAAATGCAAGATAATGTAAATTGTTCATGAATAACAAGTGGATAACTAAAGTTTAAGACAAGATAATTGGTAAAGTGAGTTGATGATCAAGTGATACAACCTTCCTCAAGGCTCCTTCTTCACTCTTCAAGCTTCCAAGACCAGAATCTTGAGAGAAAAGTTCACCAAAATGCTCCAACTCCCCTCCAAATGAGCTGAAACCACGTATATATGCTGCTGGAGAGTTGACACGACCGTGCCACCTTTTGGCACGGTCATGCTTGGTAAATGTCAGACACCTTTCTGAGTTGTTGACCACGTTTGCTACCAATTCCAGAAAGATCCCGCTAAAATTCCCCAAGGTGGCACGATCATGCCAAAGGGTGGCCGGTCGTGCTTATAGGCAATATACTCGGCAATGACTGATTCAATCTCGGAAATGAGCTGATCAGAAGCTGGGATGACATGAGCACGGTCGTGCTCGGGGTTGGCACAACCGTGCCATTTGTTGGACTGGTCTGGTTTGTGCAGGTTGATGCTGGTGCTGGTGACAGTGCCGGTGTCCGGAGGCTTGGCACGGTCGTGCCATATCTGGCAGTTTGGCTGAAATGCTCCATTTTTGCTCCAAATTGATCCAAAAGCCTTTGTTTCATCATCGGGCCGAAGCCGGACCTGTATTTTCACAAACAACTTAAATGAGTATCAAGATCAATGAAAATACAACGAGTTCTCGCGTACATAGGAATATTTGATGTTTAAAAGATGTATAAATTCTTATACATCAGGTTACGCTTGTCTTTATCAAACACACTTATAAGTTATTGGATCTAGCCTTTCTAGTGGATTTGGGTTAGGCCATGTGGGCCGACTTATATGTTGGGTATATTGGACTAGCTAGTGATCATGTGTAGGCTTGTTTAGAATAGTGTGTGGTTTGGGCTTAGGCCCGGGTTGTAATAGGGTTCCCCTATGTGATAAATAGGGGTTCCTAGGTCATTTGTGGGGTGGCTTGTTGATCATCATTTCGTTACCTAGTTCACTGTACCATCGAGTTTATCTCGTGTGCAATTAATATCAGTTCTTGTTCTTTACACTTTCAATTATTTTCCGCATCTTTGATTGTGTTTGTTGTCACACCCCGACCCGCAGCGGAAAAGGTGATCGGGGCATGATTGGGTTATCATCAAAGCTTATGACATTTATTATACGTTTCATATTCATTAATACAATTTAATGGAAATTTACAATAAATGTTACAACATGTTCTAACTATCAATCTAAGCTTCTTTGTTCTCTTCTAAGGCATTTCCTATGTTTTCCTTGCTTCAACCTGTTCACCTGTATCATGTGTAAAAAGGTTTTTTTGGATCAACATAAAGTTGGCGAGTGAATCCTATGGAAAACATTTGAACAAGTTTATCCAATTGATTATAAATAATGTGCATAACCACATATGAGTGAATGTAGATGTAAATTTATTCACACAACACATAATATTAAATATTGCACACACATACATCAAATGATTGTTTTGAGGCACGCGTTGTTCGACTCGTCTCCCACGAGGAACTGATGGGCCTAATGAATGAGTTTTGAGGCACGCGTTGTTCTACGAAATGATGGGCCTAATGAATGAGTTTTGAGGCACGCGTTGTTCTACGAACTGATGGGCCTAATGAATGAGTTTTAAGGCACGCGTTGTTCAACTCGTCTCCCACGAGGAACTGATGGGCCTAAATAATTTGCATACAACTTTGACAATATGTAATACATCACAACCAACAATAGTTACATTCTAGTTTAGATCATATAATGGTATAGCACGATTTTGCATAAGAGAATTAGTTTAAGCGACACATGATACACCCCAAAACATGAATAAAAAGGGGAATTTGTAAGAATTCACTCACAGTGGGTGCGTTCGGTTGATGATGTTGAATGCACGCGAAGTGGTTTTAACCACGAGTGAGATTAACCTAGATAAATCGCATTATGGTTTGGTAAGTAAACGGATTTTATTAATCTAATTTAGTAGGATTGTTGGGTGTATTTTTGTGAGTTTAAGGCTATTTTCTAACCTTAAAAATGTCATTTTTAAGTATTTTTAATTGATTTTTAATTAAAATAAATAAATAAAATTATTAAAAAAATTGACTTTTTTTGACCATTGACCGTTGACTTTGACCGTTGACTTTGACTGACTGTTGACCGGTTCGAATGCATATTGTTGTGCGCTGAGTGAGGCTCGAACCCGAGACTCCCGTACGCGTGCACGCAGCTCTACCAACTGAGCTACGTGTCTAACCCGTCATATATCCGATTTTAATTATATATATATATTAATTAGATTTAAACAGAAATCCTTTATTTTAAAAACGATTTTTAATCCAGAGAACCGGTGCGCTCCACAGGTCTCGAACCCGGGACCTGTGGGTTGTGTAACACACAGTCCACCGCTGGACTGTGTGTTTAACATGTTATATAATCCAATTTTTATTATACTTAAATACAAACTATTTGTTTTCATTTCTGACTTATTTAAAAAGGTAAAATAATTGTCCGGGTCGATGCAGAAGACCGGACTCGAACTCGTGTGCTTTGATTAAACATACACACAGTCCACCGCTGGACTGTGTGTCTAACTTGGTTATTATTCCGGTTATTAATATACTTAACATATACATAAAATCAATCCGGTTCAGTTAACAAAAAAAAAGAATTTTTATTAAGGCAGTGTGTGTGGAAACAATATTCGAACTCGAGACCTTTGCGTTTAATGTGCACACAGTCCACCGTTGGACTGTGTGTCTAACCCGGTAAATAACTTGATTTTAATTATACTTATATGTTTACCGAACTTCATCTTCTTCGTTGTGTTATAACCAGAAGTGACGACGGACTGGTTCGAAGTGTTGATTCAGGTTTCTTTAGCGTTTTATGATTAATTACAGGTGAGATAAAAGTAAAAAGAAAGGAAATTAGGCGTGAAAAGTACCGACTGGCTTTCCTCTGTTTTCCGGCAGAACTCCGGCGACAGCAATCTCTTCCGGCGACGAGTGTCTTGCAGCAGAGAATCTTCAGAAAGCTTACAAAGGGTGTGGGTGACTTCGGTATAAGTTTAGGGGGTTCAGTAAAGCTCAGAGATTAAGGACTCGGTTTTCCGACGACAAACAGAATATTTCCGGCGAGTGAGTTTTCGCCGAGAAAGGGTGCGGTTTTGAGCGAATATGTTTGCAGTGTTTGAGGTGGTTTTTATAGGGTAGTATCGAGATGTATGGGGTCTGAATTCGGTCTCAATTCGAAGTCAGCCGTTCTCCGGCGGTTACGACTGATGTCGCGGGTTCAGACGTCGGTTATAACCGTCGTGGGAGTTAATTCTTCGGTTAACTTGAGCGGAAACGTAAATTATCGGCGAAGTCGTCGGGATTTCCGACGACTGCTATTTGGGCGCAAATTGACTGAATTTTGACTTCCGCACTTTATTATTTGAATTAATTGATTCCTTATATTATCAGAAAATCAAAGTGGCGGAGCGGTTGTTGGCTTGCAAGTTAAGACTTTGAGGAATATCCGGCTGACCCGGGTTCGACTCCCGGCAGCCGGTTTTCCTTTTTAATTATTTCATTTTTATAATTTTACAATTATAATTTTTTTCTTTTAATTTGTTTGATTAATTATGAATCGCTTAAAACTAAAATAGGCCGTAAATGAACAACAAAAATTTAAAACTGATTGTTCGGCTATTAAACGAAGCGGGTTTCGAAAACCCGTTTTTGACGAATGTTACAGTATCTCCTGCTTTTTAGAATTTCGTCCCGAAATTTAAATAGTGATATATTTGACTAAAAGAATGATGGTGTTTAGTTTGACAGTTACCTGCTTAGAAGAAATAAGGGTTTAAGTTTTTGTTCGAGGCGGTAACGTTCCTTGTAAGGGTTAAGTACCCTATTACAGGAATCGCTTTTTGTTGCCTACTGTAAAAGTATTGATAAGCAGAATTGATTTGCTAACTTTGATTTCATGCATAAAAGTTTGAATATGCTTAGAAGGTTAGGGTTATATCCTAAGGCAAAAATTCTAATACTACAATCTACACAAATAAACACAACAACTAATAATTGAATCCACATTCTGATAGCATATATGTTTGAATGGTGACAGTTCCTCTCTCGTTTGTTATGATGGAGAGGTTAGTTTATGTAGAAATGGAACACAATCCAATTTCTTTAAATAGCGAGATGATATAAATGTAACACAAATTTCAACCAAGACAATACTAAATCCTACATGGAACTTCTCATAACCGCCTGATAACGCCTATGATCCTTTGGCAAGAATACTTATATATAGGAAGTACCAGCGGCGTATCCACCATACTCTCGTCAAATTTTCATTGGTTTTATCAGTGAATTATGATTAGTCCTATGTGACTCTACAACAACTCATGAATACTGAAAATGATAATGTCTGTGCGATCAAGGCTCAATCAAACGGAGCCGATCGTATTGCATGTACTGTGAATGAAAATGTCTGTGCGATCAAGGCTCAATCAAACGGAGCCGATCGTATTGTATGTACTGAGAATGAAAAATGTCTGTGCGATCAAGGCTCAATCAAACGGAGCCGATCGTATTGCATATACTGAAAATGATAAACTTAATCTAAACAACAATCACACAAACAGCCTATACATGGAACCTTTTCATAACCGCCTGATAATGCCTCCGATCATTTGACAAGAATACTTATATATAGGAAGTACTAGCGGCGTATCCACCATACTCTTGTCAAATTTTCACTGGTTTTATCAGTAAGTTATGATTAGTTCTATGTGACTCTAGAACATAAACAAACACAACAACCAGTGCTTGAGTCTTAATTCTGATAGTATATATGTTTGAATGATGACAATACCTCTCTCGTTTATTATGATGGAGAGGTTAGTCTATGTAGAAGTGAGACACAACTCAACTTCTTTAAATGATGAAACTGAGATACGTCGTGAGGTATGATGATATGAATATTAAATCAATGAGTATAAAACAAACTGAACTAGTAATTTGCATTAAAATTCTTGGATAAATTTCCAATTGAGATACGTGAAAACTGAGATAACATAAAGAAAAACATAAAAACTAAGTGGTTGGTGTTGAATCTTGATCCTTGGTGAGAGAAGGCTAGTTAAGTGGTTTGTTTGGACCGTTAATATCTTCAACAGGATTGGCGTTGATGTTATAAACTCTTCCTCTTGCTGGCGGTGGAGCTGGGTTTGTTTGATTTGCTTGAGCTTGGGCGTTTATGATGTTAACCAAACGAGGGCACGTGTTTCTAAAATGGGTAGGGTCGCCACAATTGAAACAAGCTCGAACATATGGGAACATGGGGTATTGAGGTTGTTGATATGTTTGGACCATGTTTTGAGTAGGGGGTGGGGTTTGGTTTTGTGAGGTGCGGCAAACCTTGCTCAAATGACCGTAGCGTCCACAATTCGCACATAGTCGACAGGGTAAAGTATATGGATGGTGATAGAAACAGGTGTTGCATTGAGGGTGAGGTCCAATGTAAGGCTTCTTATTTGGGTAAGTTGAGTTGGGTGCTACTTGAGTGATTGGGATAGTTTAGGGAGGTACAACTTGTGAAGTTGGTTGGTTGCATTGGGTGACGGCGAAAATTTGCCCATCTCGTTTCCTCTTAGAAATAGGTGGTGTAGAGGATTCGGTTCGGGTGGAGTTTGTGGTTTCGGTTGATGCTTTATCCTTCTTCTTCTCCTCCTTGAAATCTTTGTTCCGGATTCGGTTCTCGGTGAGCGCTGTTGCTAGCTCCATTGCTGCTTCCAAAGTTGCAGGCGAGGTACTCATTACAGAGTCTTGAATCTTTGATGGAAGACCACAAATGTAGTGCTCGATCAAACGGTAGAGGGGAGTGAACAAGTTGGGAACCATTTGATTTAACTCAAGGAATCTCTTGTTGTATGTGGTGTGGTCGCCTTCCTTTTGTTTCAAAGAATGGAACTCATCCTCCAATTTCTTGATTTCCCTTCTTGGGCAAAACCGTCTTGTCATGATTCCCTTCAACTCTTCCCAAGTCAAAGTCATAGTATCTTCAACACCTCGTTTGGTCTTCTCTGTATTCCACCATGTGAGTGATGTTCCAAGTAAACGACCGGTAGCATAACGCACTTTGCGATCATCGGGGCAATCGCAATTTAGAAAAGTGTTCTCCATTTCTTCGAACCAATGGAGGAGAGCTGTGACACCCTCAGTACCTTCATATTTTGGAGGATCGCAGGATTTGAAATGTTTGTAGGTGCATTTAGTGACTTTTGGGGAAAGATTGACAATGTTTTGATCTTCTTGTTGGGTTGGGTTAACGGAATTAGCGGTAAGGGCTTGTTGAACTTGAACTACGATGTTGGGTATTACGGTCGCCATTTGCTGAGCGATTTGGGCAGCCATGCGTTCACGGGCTTTTCCTGCTCTCATCTTCCTACAGGCGAGGTTAGAAGACATCTACAAGGAATACATGTCAAGAGTATGAGTTGGATGCTTTTGGGTTCGTGGTCGTGTTTGGGAATGAACATTCATAAAATGAATATAGAAAAATAAATCTACTACATCCATAGGATGTTTTGGGCTTTGCTCGTAATTGGGCCTTGTATGCCGCCATACTTCACCTTCGTAATCACGTGGGCCCCCATGATTACCGGGTTGTTCATATGGTTCGCATGTGTTAGCCTGGTTACGTACACTAAAACCCAGAGAAAATCGAGAAATATGTAACGTATGATATTCGGAATGTGCCCAGGCATGGACACGGTGACATCTCAAAGTGGGGTTAGTTCGAACGACGTTTGGTGTGGCATGCTTTGGCCTAATAGGTCCGTCGTACTCTCATCGTTAGTCCCAGGTAGGCAAACTGGTCCGTTATTTTGGATTTATACGAATGCCAACCTAGACAGGACGTTCCGACTACCGGTACTTGTACCCTTCCGGTTACTACGTGCCCGTCGCAGAACTTACTTTGATGAGATTTGAAAATTGCAACAAAATCCTTGAATAATGAGAGTATGAAAATGAATTGAATATATGAACATTGATATATGTATAATGAATATGTATATAAGCATGTATGTTTGACGGTAATATAAACAAATATGAAACAGATAAATATCACAAGTTTGTATGTAACCACCTAATCAATTAAAATTTAGGCAGACTATAGTATAGGCTCTAAGGGTCTAATAACCTATCCTATATCCCTATAGTCATGGCTCTGATACCAATCTATCACACCCCGACCCGCAGCGGAAAAGGTGATCGGGGCATGATTGGGTTATCATCAAAGCTCATGACATTTATTATACGTTTCATATTCATTAATACAATTTAATGGAAATTTACAATAAATGTTACAACATGTTCTAACTATCAATCTAAGCTTCTTTGTTCTCTTCTAAGGCATTTCCTATGTTTTCCTTGCTTCAACATGTTCACCTGTATCATGTGTAAAAAGGTTTTTTTGGATCAACATAAAGTTGGCGAGTGAATCCTATGGAAAACATTTGAACAAGTTTATCCAATTGATTATAAATAATGTGCATAACCACATATGAGTGAATGTAGATGTAAATTTATTCACACAAACACATAATATTAAATATTGCACACACATACATCAATTGATTGTTTTGAGGCATGCGTTGTTCGACTCGTCTCCCACGAGGAACTGATGGGCCTAATGAATGAGTTTTGAGGCACGCGTTGTTCTACGAACTGATGGGCCTAATGAATGAGTTTTGAGGCACGCGTTGTTCTACGAATTGATGGGCCTAATGAATGAGTTTTGAGGCACGCGTTGTTCTACGAACTGATGGGCCTAATGAATGAGTTTTAAGGCACGCGTTGTTCAACTCGTCTCCCACGAGGAACTGATGGGCCTAAATAATTTGCATACAACTTTGACAATATGTAATACATCACAACCAACAATAGTTACATTCTAGTTTAGATCATATAATGGTATAGCACGATTTTGCATAAGAGAAATAGTTTAAGCGACACATGATACACCCCAAAACATGAATAAAAAGGGGAATTTGTAAGAATTCACTCACAGTGGGTGCGTTCGGTTGATGATGTTGAATGCACGCGAAGTGGTTTTAACCACGAGTGAGATTAACCTAGATAAATCGCATTATGGTTTGGTAAGTAAACGGATTTTATTAATCTATTTTAGTAGGATTGTTGGGTGTATTTTTGTGAGTTTAAGGCTATTTTCTAACCTTAAAAATGTCATTTTTAAGTATTTTTAATTGATTTTTAATTAAATAAATAAATAAAAATTATAAAAAAAATTGACTTTTTTTTACCATTGACCGTTGACTTTGACTGACTGTTGACCGGTTCGAATGCATATTGTTGTGCGCTGAGTGAGGCTCGAACCCGAGACCTCCCGTACGCGTGCACGCAGCTCTACCAACTGAGCTACGTGTCTAACCCGTCATATATCTGATTTTAATTATATATATATATTAATTAGATTTAAACAGAAATCCTTTATTTTAAAAACGATTTTTAATCCAGAGAACCGGTGCGCTCCACAGGTCTCGAACCCGGGACCTGTGGGTTGTGTAACACACAGTCCACCGCTGGACTGTGTGTTTAACATGTTATATAATCCAATTTTTATTATACTTAAATACAAACTATTTGTTTTCATTTCTGACTTATTTAAAAAGGTAAAATAATTGTCCGGGTCGATGCAGAAAACCGGACTCGAACTCGTGTGCTTTGATTAAACATACACACAGTCCACCGCTGGACTGTGTGTCTAACTTGGTTATTATTCCGGTTATTAATATACTTAACATATACATAAAATCAATCCGGTTCAGTTAACAAAAAAAAGAATTTTTATTAAGGCAGCGTGTGTGGAAACAATATTCGAACTCGAGACCTTTGCATTTAATGTGCACACAGTCCACTGCTGGACTGTGTGTCTAACCCGGTAAATAACTTGATTTTAATTATACTTATATGTTTACCAAACTTCATCTTCTTCGTTGTGTTATAACCAGAAGTGACGACTGACTGGTTCGAAGTGTTGATTCAGGTTTATTTAGCGTTTTATGATTAATTACAGGTGAGATAAAAGTAAAAAGAAAGGAAATTAGGCGTGAAAATTACCGACTGGCTTTCCTCTGTTTTCCGGCAGAACTCCGGCGACAGCAATCTCTTCCGGCGACGAGTGTCTTGCAGCAGAGAATCTTCAGAAAGCTTACAAAGGGTGTGGGTGACTTCGGTATAAGTTTAGGGGGTTCAGTAAAGCTCAGAGATTAAGGACTCGGTTTTCCGGTGACGAACATAATATTTCCGGCGAGTGAGTTTTCGCTGAGAAAGGGTGCGGTTTTGAGCGAATATGTTTGCAGTGTTTGAGGTGGTTTTTATAGGGTAGTATCGAGATGTATGGGGTCTGAATTCGGTCTCAATTCGAAGTCAGCCGTTCTCCGGCGGTTACGACTGATGTCGCGGGTTCAGACGTCGGTTATAACCGTCGTGGGAGTTAATTCTTCGGTTAACTTGAGCGGAAACGTAAATCATCGGCGAAGTCATCGGGATTTCCGACGACTGCTATTTGGGCGCAAATTGACTGAATTTTGACTTCCGCACTTTATTATTTGAATTAATTGATTCCTTATATTATCAGAAAATCAAAGTGGCGGAGCGGTTGATGGCTTGCAAGTTAAGACTTTGAGGAATATCCGGCTGACCCGGGTTCGACTCCCGGCAGCCGGTTTTCCTTTTTAATTATTTCATTTTTATAATTTTACAATTATAATTTATTTCTTTTAATTTGTTTGATTAATTATGAATCGCTTAAAACTAAAATAGGCCGTAAATGAACAACAAAAATTTAAAACTGATTGTTCGGCTATTAAACGAAGCGGGTTTCGAAAACCCGTTTTTTACGAATGTTACATTTGTGGTATCCTACGAAGATCTCTGGCTTACAATTGGTATCAGAGCCTAATAAGTCTTTCGAAAGGCTCAGTTTCTTTATATATTACTCGAAGAACAAGAAGAAATGTGTGATCAGATTCGAAGAACAATCAAGAACACGAAGAACAGTGTTGAAGACCAAGAAAAGTTCGAAAAAAAAATCTTCATTTGATCTGTTTTTTTAGAAGTCTTGATTGTGTTTCCTAGTTTTTTGGAGTTATTGGTGGAAAGGATCTCAGAAATTGAATTTTGAATTTATTCCTTGATTTTCGGGATTTGATATTTGAATTTCTCTGCAAGGCAAACTGTGTATGAGTTTAAAACGTGAGGTGTGCTACCTGGAGTGTGCTACCTAGAGTGTGCTACCTGGAGTGTGCTACCTGAGAGTGCTACCTAGAGTGTGCTACCTGAGTGTGCGACCAGAGTGTGCTACCTAGAGTGTACGGTTCAAATTATCAAGTGTGCGGCCCAGTTGGTTAGTGTGCGGCTCAAACTATCTAGTGTGCGGCCCAAACATCTAGTGTTCGGCCCAAATATCTAGTGTGCGGCCCAAATATACCCGTGTGCGGCCCAAATACCTGTGTGCGGTCCAATTGACAGGTGTGTGGTCCAAACAAGAGGTCCAAAAGGTAATGTCCAGCCCAATTCAAGGTGTACTGTTTCAGCTTGTGCGATCACAAAAAGTGTGCAGCCCCATATAACAAAGGTGGAACTTTAACCAACTAATGTGTGCGGATTTAAACGTAAGTGCATAATTTTATCTGAAAACAGTCTTAGTAAACCGTCTGTACAGTTACACTCCTGTGATTTTTATGGCAAAAAAAATTCCGAAAAAGGTTTTGGACATTATATATCATTAAACTCGAAATTTCGAGACGAGTCTAATGGTACGATTTGGTAAAGACAGTTTTCAGACAACTTTTGAACGTTTTTAATGGTCTGATTACGGTAAAACAGACATTTCCGGGGGATCACGATTTAGCAATTTAAAAATGTCTTCTCAAAGTGTTGTGCTTAAATAGAAACTTGAAGGTTTCAGCTACATTCCTGTAGAATCTGTAGATGCATTAATTGGCCTGTTTGCTGAACTGCTATCTGAAATGAAGAATGAAGAAATGGTGGTGTCTACTTATAGGGGCAACAAGAATCTTCTGGATGTTCTAAAAAGTATTCTAGATCGGCCAAAGAGTAGTTGGTTTACAAATGCTAATCAGATCATGTCGACAACCAACTGTTTCAAAATGAAGCCTAATGAGCTGATCTCACTCACCAAATCATATGATAAGGCTGACAAGCAGAAGGCTCAAGGCAACACATCTGCTTCCGTTTGTTTACCCACTCCTGTTGCTCTATTGCTGGCTGTAGTTTGCTCATCCACTTCTTCTGATTCATCACCGGATTCAGAATTAGGTTGTTGTGTAGGCACTCAGATTCATGACTTCACTCCTACTTCCACTAAGTTATATGTTGATGATATTTGCTATACTGCTGCATGCAGAGAAAAGGTAAGTGGTTACAAAGCCAGGCCAATTCCTTAATTATGCAACTGCAATTATCCAAATCTGATTTATATCAGATCAAAAAGAAAATTAATGGATACAAGGATATGGTGGAGACACAAAAACATGATATCCGACAGTCACATAAATATTTGAGTCAAGAGAAGTGTAGGCATCTCCACTTTAAAGAGCTTTCTGAAAAATTAACTGCTGAACTTGATCTATTAAAATCAACTTTTGAAAATGCAAACTTTATTTTTGAAAATTTGATGTTTATAGTGAAAAAGTAGAAAAAATGATAAATAAGCAGTTACAGTTTAGTTGAAAGAAACTAGGAATAAAGGTCTCGGATATGTGAGTATTCCTCCACCATACAATCATTCCTACACTACTATTCCTATGACTGAAGAGGAGATTGCAAATATTCCTGACATGGTTTATGGTGGGGTTAAGGGTCTGAAAGTTGAGCCAGTCAAGACCACAACAATTAAAATCTCAAAGCCTAAAAAGAATGAGACAAGGAAAACCGAACTAGCATCTCCACCTGTTTTTGTTAAATCAGAAAATGTCTCTAAGCAAACAGAGACATTGAGTTTTGAGAAAAATGTAGAGGTTGATAAACACTTTCAGGTTTTAAATTCTAATGAACAAATGGTTTTTAAAACCAACCTGAAAGTCAGTTTGCAAATGAAGAATCAACGAATGAATTGACTGAGCCAACTGCACCATCTAACTCTAAATGTGAATTACCCAAGGCAACAGATTCTGAGAAATTGGAATTAGTTGAATATAGTAAATCCAGCTGTAACTCCTCTAGAGCAGCTAAATCAACAACAGAGGATTCAACAGAGCCACTACAAAAGGAATGTAATTCAAGTGGTTCAGTTGAATCAAGCAGTGAAGCATTGACTAAGCTCACAACATCTGAAGTTGAAACAACAAGTGTGTTGAGGTCAATAGTTCCTGAGTTTAAATGTGTGAACGATACTGATGCTTCTACTTTCTGTGCAGATGAGGTAAAGGTAGAGGATTGGGTTAGGGGGATGATATTGTTTGCCAAGAAACTGTCGATATTTGTTTGAAAACATTCAATTTATCCGTTAATGCTCGTCCATATGTGAAAAATAAACATGTGTATCCAAAACCAACAGTTTCAAATGAAATTACAAAATCTAACACTGTTGTTAAAGATAAAAACAGTAAATGTACTAACTGTTGCAGACAGGGACATATGAAGCTGGGCAGAAAGTTTGAATCTTCAATCCTTTGTCTTCCAGCTCCTACCAAATGATTCCTTTGCCTCCAACGCTTCAAAACCGTGCTAAACTTGCTGTTGAATTCGCCTTGATTCACCCAAATTGTAAATAGGGTTCACTTGCATGATAATGATGATTATATATAACTTTCAGCAAGAGTTCAGCATCACAACAACATTGCCACGAACAATACCCCCGTCGCGTTACCCGACGGGTATCCCTCATAAGCTCCGGGTAGCGAGGCGTGTAATTTTTCTAAAAATCTTATCATATTGCTTCGCGTTACGCGAAGCTTAACCTTTTCACCTTTGCGTAGCACGACGGGGTCCTTTTTCTAGAATTCTTTGATTTTCGTTCCCGTTCAGCTACGACTTGACCTGATTCTTACTGCTAGCTCTTTTCCAGCCAATTTTAAATGTTTTCTTCACTTTTCAGCAATCGGGACCTGTACACAAACAAACTATCAAGAGAAACTGAATCTACCTAAGGATTGAAACAAACAAATACATGCACAAACTATACACGATAAATCAATGTATTTTGCAATACATCACAATGCAAGGGGTAAAACCGTAACATTTAAATTAGGGGTTGGTAGAATTCAAACTTGAGGGCTAAAAATGCAAAGTTTAAAAGTTGAGTGGTCGGCGATATAGAACATATGGGCCAAAAAAGTAATTTACCAAAGTATGGGTAAAAAAATTAAATTACAAAAGTAAGAGAGACTTTTTATGTAAAAGTAGAGCATATGGGCCAAAAAATGTAATTTACCAAGGTGAAAATCGTAAGTTACAAAAGTAAGAGGGACTATTGATGTAAAAGTCCCGACTTTTAATTTAAGATAGTATAAATAGTGGTTGGATCACAGACAAGTGCAAATCTATGTACGAAGTATACGCAATTAGGTGAGGAGGACAAGTGTAATTGGCTTAAAGGGTTATTTTGTCCTTTCTCATTAGAACAACTTCTCCATTAATTTTCAAATGACTATAATTTTTCATACTTTAATATTAAAAAAAACTACAGTGTATTAACGAGCATTCATTCTCCTTAATTCTAGCAGTCTATCGCTATAGTTTTCTTAAAAAATACAGGAATTTGTATACCCATTAGTCCATTATGTGATTTTTGAATACCCAGCACACGACTACGTGATTTTGAATAATCTTTACGTGATTACACAATCAACATAAACCATTACGTGATTACACACTTAATATGAATCCATTACGTGATTACACATTCAATATGATGTGTTATAATTAATGTTATTACAATTATGCTTATTACGTGATTACATATTTCAAGAATAAAAATACTATAATGAAATCCATTACATGATTACACATTCAATATAAATATATTACGTGATTACACATGCAAAATGATTTGTTATAATTAATGCTATCACAATTATGCTTTATACGTGATTACATATTTCAAAAATACATAGTCAACTATTGTTACATAATTAGGTAATCACTCAGTGGGGTTTCACATAAAATACTATAATGGAATCACGTAATCACGTGATGAGTATTCAAAATCACGTAGTCACGTCGTCATGTGCTGGGTATTCAAAATCATGTAACTACGTAATAGGTATTCAAAATTCTGTTATTTTTTTGTAAGAAAACTATAATAATAGGCTGCTCGAATTAAAGAGAATGAAATACTTGTTAATAAGGTGTATTTTTTATAAAAAAATATTAGCGTACGAAAAAGGTATAGCCGCCTATGGCATTATAGCCTAGTGGCATCTTGAGGGTAGGATAAGGTTTATGGACCATTAGGTCCTAGGTTCGATTCCCAAAATGAGGTTTTTTCCAATTTATCGGGTTTCCTCATTAATTGGTGTATATACATTATTGCCTAGTGGAGATGGATATGAACGGGTTGTTCCGCTGGTGGCATGATGATACTCTGGTGGTCCATCAGTGATCCAAATTTGTCAAATGAAAAAGTTATAGCCATTTGAAAATCAATGGGGAAGTGGGTTTATAAGTCAACAATATTGGATTTTCCTGTTTTGCCCTTTTCTCCACTTGTTTCCCTTGTTTTTAGTTATATGAATTCTAAATTTGGGACCACTTCATCTTAACCATTGATCTTGCAAATCAAGGGGTAAACTCCTCTCCTACACTTCTTTCCTCTTAGTGCTGTAAATGAACTGAACGAACACAAACAAGACCTTGTTCGTGTTCGTTCACTAAGGAAATAATGTGTCCGTGAACGGTTAATGAACACTTACCGAATGAGACGTCATGTTCGTGTTTGTTCATTAAGGAAATGAATGTGTTCCTGAACGGTTCACGAACACAAACAAACATTAACTAAATTGGCAGAGGCTAGAGGGCGATGGCGGGGGGAGAAGTGCTTGAACTTTATTTTTGGGAAAGCCCTAATCGTTTAACAGAGGTCGATATCATTGATAAGAATAATGAAAAGAAAGGGGGAACAATGTATAAACATGGTGGAAATAAGGTTTCATATTCTATTTGTTAGGATAATAACATAAATAAGTATTTAAGAACATAAAAAGTTTAGATAAAATACATAAATGTACAAAATTTTTTAATGTACAACATAAATAAACAAACATGAATAAACATTTATGAACACGTTACCGAACGTTCATGAACACATTAGAACGAACGAGACCTCTGTTTGTGTTCGTTCGTTTAACTAATCAAACAAAATTTCTTGTTGATGTTCGTTTGTTGAACGAACGTAAACTAACTTACAGCCAAACGGTTCATAAACTGTTCCCTGAACATTCAGTTCGTTTACGACTCTATTTCCTCAACGGTAAACTTTCTTAGTATAAATAATATATTTTCCAAAAAAAATGTAGATAGATTAATATCACTTCATTAATTTTTGTATAGTCAACCCTCATCTATATTTAAAATACAAGGTTAGGTAAAACTTGTGATTTCTATTGTGCAAGGTGTTCAAGAGCCTAAGTAAATTATGCATTATAGGGATAAACTTTTTTTATGACTAAGGATCAATATTCTATCGATATTGTACAGTACAATATTGGTTTTGTTCTCGATATTTATTTTTGTGGTTTTTAATTTTGATACTAGTTGACCTTAGTGTTTTTTGCATTACTAGTATTGAACTGGAACCATAACGTCATAATTAGTATCGTATTTGGTTTGTGTTTTTTTACTAACTTTATTTTGATAATTTCAATACCGGTATTGATCTCATTCCCGGACATCATGTACTGGGTTAGATTCAAGTGTCCAACTTTTGTTATCACATATATTTCTAGTTTATATTCTAGTAATGGATTCTTACGATAATAATAGAAAAAGGAGAAATTTATCAAAATCATTATCTTGATTGCTGAGTTTAATAAATCATTATTGTTTGACTGTTTATTTACAAAAAAAGTATAAATAAATAAACAAAATCATTTAACTTTTCTTGTTTTTATTTTCTAAAATCAGCAAAACAGAAGCTTTTACGTGACACATGATGATGCCCGGCCCGACACATCATGGTTCTGCAACGCCAATTTCATAAATGGATTGGTGCCGAGAATAGATCCTGATCAATACACACATGTCAATCACTGGTTCATAAAAATTTTAAGAAAAACAAATATTAATTTGGATCAAGATCCATTTTTCTGATTTACCAAAACAAAAATAAGCCTAAATTAAAAAAGAAAAATAATCATTCTGTCTACCCGTCAAATTTGACTATGTAGAGGTAACCCTCTTCATCCCTATAAATTGGTACCCCGCTAGATGTGTACACATTGGAAAAAAAATGGCATCAAACATCAATGGCACTATGTGGGAGCAAGCCATGGGCAACAAACACGAGCTCGCTTTTGCCGGTCTTGTTGTTATGGTCATGGCTCTAGCCATTTCATGGTACAACAAGACTGTTTCGAGCTCATTGCCACCAGGCCCCAGAGGCTTACCAGTAGTGGGCTACTTCCCATTCCTTGGCCCTAACTTGCACCACGAGTTCGCCAAAATGGCTAACCGTTACGGGCCCATTTTCAAGCTCTATCTCGGAAGCAAGCTCCATATTGTGGTGAATTCGGCAGAGCTAGCCAAGGTTGTAACCGGTGAGCAAGACGAGAGTTTTGCTAACCGTGACCCGCATACGGCTGGGCTAGCCACGAGTTACAATGCTAATGATGTTGCATGGGCACCCAACAATGCTAACCGGCGTAACTTACGTAAAGTTTTGGTGCACGAAGTCCTTAGCAACGTGAATCTAGAAGCTTCTCATTCCTACCGTCGGGATGAAGTCCGAAAGACCGTAAAAAATGTTTACGATAGGATCGGTATGCCGGTCGATATCAACGAGATATCTTTCTCGACAGTTTTGGAGACGCTAACTAGCATAGTTTGGGGAAAGGGCCTAGTTGAGGGGTCAAAGTATAGTAATCTTAGCGACGATATGCGAAAAGTGGTATCGAGTATCGTTGAAATCGCCGAGGGGCTAAACGTCTCGGATTTCTTCCCCGCGCTTGCGCGTTATGATCTTCAAGGTGTCAAGAGAAAAATGGATGATCAGATGAAGCAATTCGACCGTATTTTCGAGAAAACAATAGGAGAGAGAACACTACAAAATAAAGGAGTATCAGTGACGGACAAGACTGAAGAACAATTTAAGAAAGAAGGGAAGAAAGATTTCTTGCAGATCTTGTTAGAGCTTAAAGATCAAAACACAGGACCCTCAATCACCATGACTCAATTGAAAGCACTAGTTGTGGTCAGTTATATTTGAACCTTTTATTTCTATATCAAGGGAAGTTTCTTTGAATACATGAGTGCTATACTCCTATTAAAAAATATAAGATTAACCGAATTAATATAGAAAACTCGTGGTTCTGGGTTGGTTTTTTTTTTGTTTTTAAATTGAAATCGGACAAACCTTTTTTTGAAGGCTTGTTAGGCCATGGCTATGAGGTATGCTTTCACGCCCCTTAACTACACGTAGACATCACGTCACCACTTTACACTCTTTCACTTCACCTCACACCAAGAAAATGGTTTAACTCCCCATATAACATGTTGTGTGTGTATAAATTTCCCAATACTTGACCCCCCCCCCCCTCTTTCTCCTGGTTAACTCCTTAACACGTGAAACTTTTAATACTCCTTAACACTCCCTAGGAGCGGTATAACGGGCGTTAATGAATGCCAACTAGGATTAATGCCTATCGGCGTTAGAGTGAACTAGAAAGCCTTATATCATTATTATTTTGTACCAGTTTTTTTTTTCAAACATTCTATTTCGACTCATTTTTTTTGTAACAGGATATCTTTCTTGGAGGAACAGATGCAACTTCAGCCATGGTGGAATGGGCCATGACTGAGATTTTGAGAAACAAAGAGGTGATGAAGAAGGTACAAAATGAGCTAGAAGATATAGTAGGTCTAGACAATATAGTAGAAGAATCCCATCTTCCAAAACTAAAATATCTTGATGCAGTGTTTAAGGAAACGTTTCGGTTGCATCCACCGTTACCGTTCCTTCTTCCTCGAGCTCCGAATAAGACCTGCACCGTCGGCGGATACACTGTTCCAAAGGGATCAACCATCTTTTTGAATGTATGGGCCATACAAAGGGACCCTAAGTATTGGGACAACCCGTCTGAGTTCATCCCTGACAGGTTTTTGGACAATGAGGGGTTAGAGAAGTGGGATTATAATGGGACAAATCCCAAGTTTTTCCCGTTCGGGTCGGGTCGAAGAAAGTGCCCAGGTATCCCGTTGGGAGAGAAGATGATGATGCATATTTTGGCTTCATTAATGCATTCGTTTGAGTGGAGTTTTCCAGAGGGCGAAGAGCATGACCTTTCTGATAAATTTGGTATCGCGATGAAGAAAAAAAAGCCACTTGTAGTTATCCCGTCTTCACGGTTGAGAGACGCGAATCTTTACAAGTGACATTGTCTATGCTTAAGGGGATGATGATGGAATAATGTACTAGCCTTTAAATGTGAAATTGTTGTGTTTAGGATGTGGGTCTAATGTGTTTGCTTACTCTTTTGTTATTTTCGGGTCCTTTGTTGAGGTTTTAGATTTGTTTTGTCACATGCTATTTTTCCTTGTATCTGTAAAGAAAAGAACAAAAAAAAAAAAACCAAGGATAATTACACAATAGTATAATTATATTAAAAATAACTAAATATCTTTTTTTTTTCAATTAAATAATGACTTTTTACACTTTTATCATTATATTTTTTTTCTCTTTTACTCACAACCATTTTCAAAATATATTAAAAAAATTATACAGGATGAATAGTGTCACCAAAATATATAGATGAACAATAACATTTTCTCTCTTCTTCACTTACAACCACTTTCAACCACTTTTAATAATATAAAAACTTCTCTCGCTGAATTCAGGATACATGATGTGAATGCTCTAACATGTTTAGGCACAAAGGTGTTGTAACTTATGTTTTGAGGGGTTTTCAGATTTTTTTGAATTTTTTACTTTTAACCCAAAACTATTTTTATTCTTTATTTAACTCAAAACTATTTGATCTTTTTTACTTTTAACTGCAAAACATTTTATCTTTATTTTTAACCCAAAACTATTTGATTTTTTTACATTTAACCTAAAAACTTTTCATCTTTTGCAATTTAACCTCACAACTTTTTTACTTTTAGCTTTGGTTCTCTATATTTTTTATTTTTCGCAAAATTTTCGTTTTACCTTCTATTCTAAAGTTTGCGAGTTAACACGACGCAACATGCGTTTGTGGTTAAACGTTTTTACGTCGTCTATTTTTCCCCGTTTGAAAGGTACATCGTAACGCGCGTTCCCTATATCGACTTAGTTATTCTTTTATATGTTTTACGTTTCGGTTTAGTTTCTTTACATTAACACGCCGCAACTTAAGTGTTGGTGGTCGTTGACAGTATGGCATTGGTGTTCGCCCTCGCCGCAACGCTGGGGGTGCTTAATACAAGATAAATTTATATTTTTTAACGGTAAATTTGGATCACTGACGAATCATTGTGGTGTCATTGTACCACAAGCGGAACCACCCGATCATATCCATCTCCATCCCTTGTGAAAATCGAATCCAAAACCTAATAATCTTTAAGCCTTATTTCATCACTAAGATGCCACTAAGATACAATTTATTAAATGTTTCATGTATCATACACGGAACTAAAAGGGGCTCTAGTTAATTTATCATTTATTAGAGTAGTTGATGCAAAAGAAAAGTAAATAATGGTGGTTATGAATTCTGATGAATTAAAGAATAAAGTAGATGTGTTTTTAACGACAAAGTAGACTATTTTTAAAATCTACATACATTATTCTATAAATCTATCCGATAAGACTGTAATTCTGTAAATAGAGTTGTTTACGAGCCGAATCAAATAGAGTGGACCTTTGCTCATGCTTGGCCTAATTACAAATCTAGTCGAGTCAATCGGATTACAACCGACCGAAAATGAGCGCTTTCTGAGTATTAAATTTTCAAACGAGCAATGAGCGATTTAGACATCCCTATTGTCAGTTTTATACACAGAGAGAGACGATTCTTCTCTATGCTATTCAAATTCTTTTCCATCTTAAGTCTTATTTTCAACTTCAATTTTTATTTTCCTTTTTATAAATATCATCCAGGGGACCAGGTATGTGATCTTTTATTAGTTTATTAAGTATAATTATAATGTTATAATACATGCTCTCCTTTTAGCAAGTTATATCATTAAAAAAGTTATTAAACAATAGTAACCGGAGTACATCATATATTCAGGGTATGGTCAACAAGATGCTTTTGTGGTTTTATGAAACACTAATTAAGATACTAATATAGTTTATAATGTTTAAGGCCTGTTACTTCAATTTAAGGTGTTGAATGTGTGCACGATTGTGTAGGCTTTGTATGGTATATTCAACATGCTTAAGAGTTATTATGTATGTATTTGTTTTTATGGTACGTATGTATTGATATGTATGTATATATGTCCTAAAGCAAGTTAACAGCCAACAATGTTAATTATGTTGTAAAACAACGGCCTATTAGCAACTCATATAAGATGTGCGTAGATGTAAGAACATAGACTAGAGAGAAAGAGAGAATGAAAAATAAGAGAACTCTTTTCATTGATCTCAATATTGTACAAAATGCCACTATTTATAATGGTAATTACATTAATAGGAAAGACATAAGAAGTTGGAACGTTATGCATGTGGAAAGTCACTCTATGATGCATTTATAATGGTCCCCCTTGACTATCCACATGCTAAAATAATATGTTGTTTTTCTTTTTTCATAATGGTAATTACATTAACAGGAAAGAAATAAAAAGTTGAAAGTTATGTATGTGAAGAGCCACAATATAATGATGCACATATAAGACTCTCTCTTATTTTAATATGTGTTATTTAAGTAATAGTGTGGATCTTCTGTGTAAGTTGGTCAAAATCTTTTGTAGTCAATAATTTCCCATTTGATCTCTTTATATGTAATTCTTTAACTTTGAACATTGATGTACGATCTCCATTCCAAACTTTAGTCTGTGCTTTTATATGTGCAATTCTTTAAGTTGAACAATATTGTAAAACTAATGTTGCCTCCTCTCATAAACAAATGTCACCTTGTCAACGAATGTGATATGTTATATTCCCTGCATTTACAAGACTAATAAAACTTGTTTTCATAAGTTAGTAAAATGTAATCTCATAATCTCACATACCTTTGATGTATCAAAATAATTGTTTTAACCCATTCCAATGTCTCCTTGCTTGACACATGCTATATCATGTCAATAAATTCAAATATATATATATATATATATATATATATATATATATATATCATTATACATAACTAGCAAGAAATATTAATGACCAAGTGTACTTAACTATGGTATTTATGGACCAAGTTATTGATAAGAGATAATAATAGTCATTCTCTATATCAAGTAACTGGACAACCTTTTATGTACTAGGAGAATGAGGTTTGTCCATATTAAAATGTCCCAACATCTTCTGGATATACTTTGATCGATAAAATATAATTAAAAATATACTTGAACTACAGGTTGGGCAATAATTACATAGTGTCAAGTTCTTTAGCACTTCCCCTTTTTAAAAGCTCGGCAGTTTCGCTTGATGATGTGTACATTATCACTATAAAACTATGATTATAGTAAGCTTTTTAAAAATGAATTTATGATAAAATATGGTTTATTTTATCAAGCTTGTATTCCTCTTTATCAAAATATATCTTTAGTTGTACAACACTCTGCCCGAATATTCTAGCCCGTACCTAACCCGCAATGGCTTGCACTAGCAAGTGGGTATCGTCAAAGAGGAATGCTTCAGGCATTATCAATCTATCGAGACTTCTTTCCGTCTTTAACAATTATGTATGTGCATAGACTCTTCAAGAGTTTTGCTACATTATCTTGCTCATTTTAAGACATCGATTTCAATATCGTATACAAAGATGTCTTTAATACACTTGCTTTATTTCCAATATTCGTATTGTACCATTCTCGTACACTGATTATTAAGGTATCATAATCACCATATGTTTACTGCTGCTTATGAATTACATCCTTAAGATGTTTGCTTTCATTTCGTATTGTACCATCTTGTGCATACTTTACTAGGATATCACAATTACAATATGCTTATTATTGCGTAGGAATTACATCCTTAAAATGTTTGCATATAAGAACTAAACTACCTCAGTTGTATTCAATTCATCGATGTATATAACAAATATAATGTGTTTGATCCGAATTTATACACATTAGTTATATCGTTCTCGAGAACTTGCATGATTTGAATATTTAGATCCTTTGGGAATTGCCTGTAAATTTCATTGTCATATATTTAAGATATCATAATATTTATTAGACGTAGATCAATTCTATCTTATATTACCATACTTAAAAAAATGTTGCGTCCACCACTAGAGAATGCTTATCCTCATAATTAGTTGACGAATCTTTATGAATATAAATGTGCCACCAATTGTCTCTAATATTTGTATAATTTCACTTTTCTCAATATGTTTTCGCACAAATGACTCATTTGTGACTAACATATTTTATAGCTTTTAGTTGTATGTACCATTTATCAAAATACTTCTAAATTCATGAAAGATTTCAATTTTACCTCATTTATGTCATTTCATTTTGGCCAGTCACTTCACATTTCAATTATCGGCATATCATAGTTCTTGATCCTCAAATTTTTTTCATTATTTCAAGCATTATTATATACAACATTATCATCGACTTTGTTTTTTGTTTCAATGCCATATATTTCAAGACATGATATACAAGTTAACGGGATCTCTTTATTTTTAGGTACCTGAGGTTCTTCTGTAACCATCATGTCTAATGTCTCTTCAAGGAACACTTTTACTCTTCCTCGACTTGACCGTTTTCATTACTTGTTTTATTTTCGAGGATTTTTGTTCTTGGAACCTACTGCTCTACGCTTCAGGCATGCCATAGACTCATCACCAATGTATGGTGGTCCTTCTAGGACACGCACATTAACTAGAGCACAAGCAGTTGATACATGTGACTTAGCTAGTCACTCTATTTAGCTCAATGAATACGTCTGGTAATCAATTCGTTAATACTTGTAAATGAATTATCATTTAAAATTTTATTTCACATTTTTTAATTGGGGATCAAGATAAAATAGTGATAATTCATTCCAACTTTTCCAACTGCTTTTTATCTCCTTCTCATTTTGGGAATATTAATTCAAGAAAATGAAAATCAATAAATTAGTTGTCATAAATGAATCCCATCTTCAATATCAACATATCTTTGTGATCCAATCTTTAAGCAATGTGGTGGAGTAATTGCAACATATACCAAATAACAAAAAACAACTATAGATAGGAAGTATTTGGTTCCTAACCGAAAGCCAATTATATGGGGAGTAAGTATTATAACTTATCGGCCTGATGTTAAGTAATGTTACTACATGTAAAATCAAATGTACCTACGTATAAACATAAACTTTTGCTTAATTAATTATTGCATAAGTAAACAAGAAAGGATCAGTTATTCTTACAAAAAAGAAGAGGACTCTCTACAGTTCTAACCTAAGGATCCTATATCCTACCCTTTAAATTCCACTTTTTTTGGAATACTATCCCCTTAAGGAATAATGTTCCTCCTTACAAAGAAGAACTGGTTTTTCCAGTTGGTGTCGTTTTTGGTGGTTTTGAGGAGTGGGAGTGGCTGCTGAGGTTTAACTTTGAAAAGAAACTGGTGGGATCCATGAGATACGAGGTTATGCAGGCGTGGGAGTTCAAAAAGGATGAAACTCAAACCCTCATCGCTTGTGAGGTATATGAATTTGTTTATAGATAAATGAAATTTTATAAAGGCATGTTATGCCCAAAAATACTTATTTTTCTTAAAAAATGTTCTAAATAAATCATGTCAAATAGGATTGTAAGTATTATAGAAATATGAATAAAAAGAACTTGGAATCCCGACACTCTACAAACAAGACCCTAAAACTTCTTCTCTACCAATTCCATTTGGGTGTGTAAGCAAGAAATAAAGAGACACAAAAACGACAAATCAGAAGTATACCAACCCTCCAAGCTTCACCCCAAGACCAAAAATGATAAATCAGAAGTCTAGCACGTGGTCCGGCGTGCTCGGCATGGGCCATGCCCTTTCAAGATTCTAGAACATAAGAAGACAAATAGATGCAGACAAGAGACACGGGGTCGTGTCCGCTAGACACGGGCCGTGGTCAAGTTCCAGATTTGTATATCTTGGATAGCACAACAAGTACAATGGCCACGGGGCCGTGCCGTTGATACACGGGGCCGTGTAGCAGCTGATCTGACATGCTCATTAAATAAAGACATAGAAGAAGGAAGATACGGGGTCGTGCCCGTAGGGCACGGGGCCGTATGAGGCCACCGTTTATAGCTATAAATAGTGTTGCTTGGTTTCCTTCCAACTCATCCCTTGGCAAACCACTTCTCTCACATCTGTCATCACTCCACTACCATAACACCACCATCATCCACTACATTTATCCATCCTAGACTGTGTGTAGTAGTCTCGGGATCCAAGATTGATCGTAAGAGTTTTCGTCAAACAAAGGTCATGCTTGGCTAACCTCTTACATTACTTGGTGAAGATAAGTTATTTATGTATTACTTTTGATTTCCTAGCTTTGGTTAACTTTTTAATTAGGTATGTATTCATGACTTTAATAACTAGTTTTTATATTGAAAGTGAACTTTATTCTATCCTCTCTTCATGTTTTGTTGATTCACTCATTCGTGTCTTTATAGTCTATATAAAGCGCGTTAACTATCTGGAAGGGGGTTAGAAGGGTGGTATAGGTAAAGTTCTTGCCTCGTTCAGGATAAAGATCCTGCGAGGACTTGGTTCAAGCTTATTAGTGTTTTGGTCAAAAATCGGTTTAAGGAATGTAACCAAACTTTGATTGTGAGGTAGAGTGCTTAATGTGTATGAACAACAATGTGATCGATTGTATAACAAAAATGACAATGAACACTGATATTTGTATGAGGAAAAAGCCCTTGATCTTTAGAAGATCTCCAACATAAAAAACCTCGGGTGATGGAAACTACCGATCACCAACTATATTGCACTAAAATCGTTACAACTTTGGATGATGTTGAAGCTCAATACAAGTATTCACTAGTGTGTTACAGAGAGTATTCGAGAGTAGCTGTGTGCGAGTTGTGTTGTTATCTCCTTAAAATGAACTCATCATCCCCTTATAAAAAATAGAAACTAACACATAACAAATAATGTGAAAATTAAGCAAGTATCACACGTTCTCCATAACGGCTAAGAGCATATTCCCCAAGATTCCAGCTTGACCAAGTCTAATTTGTTATGTACATGCGAATACAAGTTTTACACAAAGGATACAATTGTTAGTTAATATAAACAATAATAAGGATCCTTGATCCCTAGACTTGCTGCACTATATGTAAAGGAATCGGTGATCCAGGCCAATCTAAGGATATGTGATCTATAGTATTAAAAATTAACCCCTAACAATTACCCCCAAATATGGCTGATATTAGATTAACTTTATCTGCCATATTTCCGTTATTATCGAACTAGCCATTACAAATCAAACTAGCTGTTACAGCTGCTTACGTCACTGATGGGATAGCCCTGCAACCATCATTGCGATAAATAGGGGAGTAGATAGAGTCGGAAATCCCATTTAGATCATAGATCTCCAATTTAAAACTCATATCATAGTTTCAACAGGTATTCTCCTCTTCTCCTTTTCCTTTTCTTCTGTATTCATCTTTTTTCTTTAGCAAATCAAGGCCACTCGATCCTCTCCAAATAAGGATCAGGAACGTGACAATCCACCCAAAAGCCAAAACCTACTAAAGAATCCTTCCTTAGAGCTATGTAGATTCACTGATCCCTGAAGTCAATCAGCTACGCAACTTTTTCCCTAAGGGAACCATCTTTAGCCCTTTTGACTCTTCGTTCAAGAGTGATTATGAATCCTCTGTTTGGGTTTGTTTCCCTACTGCGCCATTTCAAATTGGCTATACTTATCCCTTTCCAGCATTTACCCAAAGTTTCTTTACCCGAACTGGTCTGTGCTACAACCAGGCGATGTTGATGTTGTGGAGGGTGTTATACACTCTTAAACAGATCATAAGTGATAAGGGTTTGAGTTTCACCCTTTATGAACACCTACCAATTTATATTTAAAGCCAAACCTCAGCAGCCGCTCCCACTCCTCAAAACCACTAAAAACGATACCTCTTGGAAGAACCAGTTCTTCTTTGTGAGGAGAAATACTATTCTTTTAGGGGATAGTCTTCCAAAAAAGTGGAACTTGAAGGGTAAGATATAGGATCCTTAGATTAGGAAAGTAAAGAGTTCTTTTATTTTTCGTTGAGGATAACTGATCCTGTTTCGTTTACTTGTGTAGTGACCAACTTTGCTTCTCTCACTGATACTCTTGGAACTGCAAAAAGAGTAGCTGCATTCTGGGAATTGGATACAATGGTTAGAGCATGTAAGCCAACAACAAAGGATTTAGAAGATACCGCATCCACCACCTTCACAATGTCAAGTAAGTATTCATGTATAATGAAATGTTTATAAGATAAAATAAAATTAAAGGATTACAAATACTTATCTTTATGTTGGCTGAATAGGTGCTGCTAGGTCCTCATCCAAATCTACCTCAAAGTTTGGTCTTGGAGATATCAACGACATAATCTCCCCCTCGTTCAATCAAGAGAGAGTTAGCCAAAGGCCAAAGACAACCAAGTCCAAAGTTATGACCACCCGTGCCAAGGCTGGATCCAAGAGGAAGAAGCCAAGTGAGTTTGATGAAGACAATCTCCAAATAGAGCGCCAATTCCACGACTTTGTCACTGAGGTAAGGATCCTTGATGCTTATGACTAATCTTGTCTTTTGCTCAGGATAAATGATCCTAACTTTCATGTCTTGCAATTTGCAGAAGTTTGTCCATATCCAGGCTAACCAAGATAAGCGCCTAGCCGATGCTGAAGAGACCCTAGCTGATCTTCGTTCCATCGCCGCTGCCAAGGAAAAGAGGATCTCCCAGCTCGAGAAGGAGAAATCCAGCCTGTAAGAGCAGCTGCTAAATGCCGAAGTCAGGATACATGAGGCGGCTATGAACGCAACTGAAGATGCCAAAGTTAGCGCTGCTTGGGCCATCTTGCAGGCAAGGATAAAAATAGTCCAAGAGGCTATGGATCCTGCTTTTGATAGGTCTGCCTGGGTTCTTGCTGGTTGGAAGCAGAGACTCCAGGAGCTTGGTGGTGAAGCGGAGCCTGAGCCGGTGCAGATGTTGGGAACTGCGCCTAGCAGGTGGTCGAGGCCGCTGAAGCTGATGGTGGTGAAGCAGGTGGTGGTGTAGCTGAAGGTGATACTGTTGTGGTGGGCAATGAAGGATAACATAGACGAGGCCTGAGCCCACTTTTTTGTAGGTTTATGTGGATTTTGTTGATGATTTTTTAATTTTGAAGTATCTGTGGTTTATAATTCTGAACAATAGTTTCTAGGGTAAGGATCCATGATCATTAAGACAACAGGGGGTGGCAAAGGTGGATGGGTCCTTATGTTTGTGGAGGATGAAGCCTTTGACGCCCCTCACTTTTATTTTCCTGCATCTTATGAATAATTAGTATAGACACCCTTTATCAACCCAAGTGGACGGGCCATATTTTGCTGGTAGAAACTTGGGTTGATGATTTTGACAACCTTTTAATAGGGTTTTAACAACCTTTTAACTACATCTTGTGTTGTATATTTATTTCTGAATATTGCTCTGATAAGTTTATGTTTATTATTAGCTTTGTTTTAGAAAACTCAGAGAATTTTGGATTTGTCAAAAATACACCAATTCTCTATCGTAACTCTGGAAAATATGAGAAGTTTATGATCAAGTATCATATATCCTTAATTGAAAAGTCTAGGGTGTAATCAATGTGATAAATAAAGATAAGGATAAAACATACTGGAGAATCCAAGTTAGGATTCTATATCCTTAAGACTTACAATTGCATAAATGGACCAAAGAAATCAGTTAAGGTTTAAGAATTTAGGATCTTTATTTGCAAACCTTTAAAGCTTCAAGAACCTGTAAAAACAACTTAGGACTAAGCCAAATATTCTGGGATAAACCCATCATAACTTGGGGCAAGCCCAAATAAACTTGGGACTAGCCCAAATAAACTGGGGACAAGCCCAAAATCCTTAGGGTCTGGCTCGAACTGGGGACAAGCCCAACATGAGTGACATGAAAATGCCAAAACCTTAGCTAACGTGAAAATGTTAGAAACCTTTGGATAATAGATGTATGGTATGTCTACCATTATACTTGAGATCCTAAATATGACCAACAACAATGAAATTTTCAACCACTAAAGCGTGTACTGGTCCCATTGCCTCGAACCATACTTGGATAAACGTGGGAGAGAGGTGGCCAACTCCTTAATCCTCTGTGAATAAATGTTAAAAATTCTGCAAAAGCTTAAAACTTGATAAAAATGGATGTTAAATGCTTACCATCCTCTCCTTATAATGAATAATAAGTATAAAATGAAAGATAGTGAAAGTAAGATGTTACCGAAGTAAGGATCATACATCCTTTGAGGATACTTGATCCTGGTTCAAAATACTGAAGTCTCTAAGGACCCTTGATCCTTCTTACATGAAGTACCTTTTCAGATGAACAACATTCCAAGATCTTGTAGAAGATCATCATCCATAGTCAATAAGTGATATGCCCCCTTTCCAGCTTCTTCTTCTATCAAGTAGGGACCTTCCCATTTTGGTGATAATTTGCCATTAGCTGGATTCGTAGTGTTGTGAAATGCTTTTCTTAGTACCAAATCACCAACTTGAAATCTTTTGATCCTGACATTCTTATTGTATGCTCCAACCATTCTTTGTCGATAGCTAGCCATCCTTATTCTTTCCAAATCTCTGAGCTCATCCACAGTATCCAGGTCTTGGGTCAGGTTTTCAGCATCTGTTTCAGGATCACGGATGCTTGTTCTGGCTGTAGGAACCACCATTTCTGTAGGGATCACTGCCTCAGTTCCAAAGACTAGGGAGAATGGAGTCTAGCCTGTGGTGTTCTTTGGAGTTGTTCTATATGCCCACTTCCCTTTCTTGGATCCAAGCTTCTTCTTCAAGTTGTTGATGATGATCTTATTGCTTGATTCCGCTTGACCATTAGCTTGTGGGTGGACTGGTGTTGATGTTATCATCCTAATCCCCCAGCTGTCACAAAAGTTAGTAGTTATACTCCCGATAAATTAGGATCCATTATCACAAATACTTTTAGAAGGAATTCCAAATCTAGTAATAATGTTTCTCTTAATTAGGGATATAACTTCGTTTTCCCTGACTTGAACAAAAGCTACTCCTTCTATCCATTTTGAGAAGTAGGTTGTCATGGCTAGCATAAATACTTTCCGTCCTAGTGCCTTTGGAAGTTTGCCAACTATATCCATTCCTCATTTCATGAATGGCCAAGAGGAAATTATTGGATTTAAATCTATTGGTTGATGTAGGATGTTGATGTTTCTTTGACAAGCATCACATCTTCTTGCGTATTCCACAACATCCTTCTTTATTTAGGACAATAGTAAACTGTTCTGAGGTTCCTTGAGAATAATGCTCTGCCCCCAGTATGATTTCCACAGTCTCCTTCATGAAAATCCTTCAAGACTTTTTGAACTTCTGGATTCTTAATACACCGCAAATAGGGACATGCAAGAGATCTCTTATATAACATGTTATTTAATATAGTGAATTGAGATACCTTAATCCTGAAGGCTCTTGGATTCTCACCTGTGGGAACTTCCCCACTCTGAATATACTTCAAAATTGGAAGGATCCACGATCCTAAACTTGACTGCACATTATCACTAAGTACAATTGCAGTATCCTCCACTATCTCCATCGTTTCATTTTCCTCAACTGCTGGAGACCGAATATGGATGATAGGTATCCTCATATCCTCTTGTATTTTCAAGGATGATCCTAGGTTTACTAAGGCATCTGCCTCTGCATTTTCTTCTCTAGGCACCTGTGTTAAGCTGAAAAAAGCAAAAGAATCTGCCAGTTTCTTGACTATCTCTAAATATTTGATTAGTTTTTTTCTCCTTTGACAATATATGAGCCATTAAAATGGTTGGTAATTAGTAATGAATCTACATACACTTGAAGATACCTGATCCTCATTGGCTTAGCTAATTGCAAACCTGCTATTAAGGCGTCATATTTTGCTTCATTATTAGTGGTTTGAAATTCACATGCAATGGATTGGGATATTATGTCCCCCTGTGACAATTTTAGTAGTATGCCTAGTCCAGTTCCTTTGACATTTGAGGCTCCATCTGTGAAGAGTGTCCAAAGATCCTTGGTCTCCTCAAGTTGTTGAACCTCTAATTCAGCTTCCCTTTGTAGATCACTACTGAAATCGGCCACAAAGTCATCAAAAGCTTGAGACTTGATGACACTCTTGGGTTCATACTTAATGTCATATGCACTAAGCTTGACTGCCCATTTTGCCATTCTACCAGACATTTCAGGTTTCTTGAGAACATTCTTAATAGGAAAGTTAGTTTTCACAATAATAGTATGAGTTTCAAAATAATGCCTAAGTTTAGTGGAAGCCATAATTAAAGCAAGAATTAATTTCTCTAATAGAGAATACATGGCTTCAGCATCAAGAAGGCTTTTACTTAACTAACACTGCACTCACTGCTTTACCTGAAACAACTAAGTACAAGGATAATGGCTCACCATCTTCTGGTTTCATCAAGGCTGGTGCTGAGGATAGATAATCCTTGAGAGCTTTCAGTGCTGCTTCATGTTTCTCAATCCACTCAAATTTCTTATTCCTCCTCAGTATGTCATAGAAATCCTTACACTTCTCTGAAGATTTCGAAATGAATTTGTTTTGGGCCGCGATCCTTCCAGTCAACCTTTGGATATCCTTTGCATTGGTAGGGGATTTTATATTCACAATCGCCTTAATCTGCTCTGGGCTTGCTTCAATCCCTCTCTTGGTCACCATGTATCCTAGGAACTTTCCAACTTTAACACCGAAATGACATTTTGAAGGATTTAGCTTCATGTTGTACTGGTCAAGGATGTTAAATGCCACTTCGAGATCCTTAAGATTATCTTCTGCTTTCTTAGACTTGACCACCATGTCATCAATGTAGATCTCTATAGTGTGTCCAAGTTGTTCTTTGAACATCATATTCACCAACCTTTAGTAAGTGGCACCTGCATTTCTCAATCCAAATGGCATAGCGATATAACAATATATGCCACTTGGAGTCATGAATGTTGTATCTTCTTGATCAGATGGTTCAATCTGAATTTGTTGAAATCTAGATGAAGCATCCATAAAAGCAAGCAATTCAAGGCCCGCTGTTGCATCCACCATGGAGTCAATGTGTGGAAGTGGGAATGATCCTTGGGACATGCTTTATTTAGATCAGTAAAGTCAACACATACCCTCCACTTTCCGTTTTTCTTTTGGACAACCACAACATTGTCTAACCATTTTGGATACTTAACTTCCCTAATCATACCTGCCTTTAAGAGTTTGTTCACTTCTTCTTGGATAATGACATTCCTTTTATGTGAAAACTTTCTTGTCTTATGATGGATAGGCCTGAAAGATTTATCAGTACCCAATTTATGAGTAATAATCTCTTTAGGGATACCTGAGATATCTTCATGCTTTCAAGAGAATGTAGACTTTCTTCTCTTTAAGAAGGATACTAGATCCTGCTCTACACTGTCGAGGATCCCGGATCCTATAAGAACTTTGTATTCATGATCCTCAGGGTCCAGTACTATATCCTTGATGTCTTGCTCCCTTGCCTCCATGACATCCCTTGGAGGATACTTTAATTGCTATGCTGCTCTTGGTTTCAAAGCTGGCTTCATAGAAGAGGTGTAACAGTTGTTTACCTCTTGTTGATCACTTTCTATTTTCACCACTCCCCATGGGGTTGGTAACTTCACACATTGATGATATGTCGAAGGAACAACTTTCATATCATGTATCTAGGGCCTGCCAAGTATCACATTGCAACAAGACAAATAGTCAATTACATAGAATTTTTGTACAGAGTTTACCCCTCAATGTAGATTGGGAGTTTGATGTCCCACAACATGTTCTTTGTCTCGCCGTTGAATCCTACAAGGACTGATGACCTCTGAACTATTTCTGATTCTGGGATGTTCATCCTTTTGAGGACATTGAGTTGAATAATATTCACGGAGCTCCCTCCATCGATAAGGATCCTGGGAACAAAGCGGTTAGATATAAATAAAGTAATGACTAAGCCATCTTGACGAGTATATGTATATCAACACGGTCATCCACATCAAAGGATATGATTTTCTGTTGAGTCGGGTGGAGGTCCTGATGGGCTTGTCTTTGTTTTCCAGCTTAGTCTCCTTAGCATGCTTCTTCACTGCAGAGGATGAGGTTCCATATATATCGGAGCCTTCGGAAATGAAGTTAATGATTTGAGCGTCTGCAGGTGGTGCAAGAGCTCTTTCGGGCACTTTTTCAGGATCCTATGTAAAAGACCCATTCTCTTAAAACATAACTTTTATAAAAGTTATGCGTTAATATAAGCATAACGCAAAAACATAAAGATTCGAAATTCTAGATTAATTTGAACTTCACAATTATTTCTAAACATTTTAATATATACACTTAGTTTGATTTGATAAGCGATTTAATCGAAATGCGGAAGCTTTGTCTTTGATCGTGTTCGGTTGTTGAGCTTAATTGTCATCCAAGGGTGCTAGTAAATACCTTAAACTGGAAATTTACAAATTAGTTAGCAATGTACCGGATAAGAGTTAACACTACATAACTAATTTAACAAAATTCATCAAGAAAAAGTTTGAATCATTTAGGTGGTGTCGGCGACGGCACTTTGCCGCGTCGACGACGCCTCTTCTAATGTCACGTCAGAGCTTCACTGCAGTAGGCAAGAACTTAAGGCATCAGACAACAAAGCTGCGTCGACGACGACCAAACATGGCGTCGGCGACGCTTTCTACTGCAGCAATTTTACTGCTGTGTTATTTAACTTGTCCGTTCGACTCGTTTCAAGTCCCGAACATTTAAAACACGACTCGGGACTTACATAGACACGCCATAAAACACTTTTTCCTGTTTTCGTTTAACAGTTTCCAACTGTAAGCTACAGCAAGCCACCGTAGCTTAAGGTGGGCTGCCGCAAGTATTTCCGTTTTGTCGTTTTTGTTACGAAAACTTCCGTAACTTGTTACATTTTCATCTGTTTCCTATGAAACTTGTTTCTAAATGTCCGTAAAATGTTTTCTTATGTATTTAATGTCACACCCTGACCCGCAGCGGAAATGGTAGTCGGGGCATGATTGGGTTTTCATCAAAGCTCATGACATTTACTATAAAGTTTCATATTTATTATTTTCTTTTTAAAGAAGAAATTACAATACAAGCACAACATGTTCAAATACATTTTTCATGAAGTGGGTTGAGAAGAGGATTCGGTCTGGGTTGAGTTTGAGGTTTCGGTTGATGCTTTATCCTTCTTCTTCTCCTCCTTGAAGTCTTCATTCCGTATGTGGTTTTCGGTGAGCTCTGTAGCTAACTCCATTGCTGCTTCCAAAGTTGCAGGTGTGGTACTTACTACAGGGTCTTGAATTTTTGAAGGAAGACCTCGAATGTAGTGCTCGATCAAATGGTAGAGGGGAGTGAACAAGTTAGGGACCATCTGATTCAACTCAAGGAATCTCTTGTTGTATGTGGTGTGGTCGCCCTCCTTTTGTTTCAAAGAGTAGAACTCATCTTCTAATTTCTTGATTTCGCTTCTTGGACAGAAACGTCTTGCATGATCTCCCTCAACTCTTCCCAAGTCAAAGTCATAGCATCCTCAGCACCTCGCTTGCCCTTCTCTGTATTCCACCATGTAAGTGCTACTCCGAACAAACGACCGGTAGCATATCGCACCTTGCGATCATCGGGGCAGTCGCAATTGAGAAAAGTGTTTTCCATCTCCTTAAACCAATGGAGGAGAGCGGTGACACCTTCAGTCCCTTCATATTTTGGAGGATCGCAGGATTTGAAATGCTTGAAGGTGCATTTAGTGGTGTTGAGAGGAGGGTTGGCGACATTTTGTCCTTCTAGATTGGTTGGGGTGATAGGATTGGCGACAAGGGCTTGTTGGACTTGAACTACAATGTTGGGTATTACAGCGGCCATTTGTTGAGCGATTTGGGCAGCCATGCGCTCGCGGGATTTTCCTGATCTCATACCTCTACGAGAGAGACTAGAAGTCATCTACAAGGAATACGTATCGAGAGTATGAGTTTGACGTTTTAGGTGTCATGTGTCGTATTTAGAAATGAACAATCACAAAACAAATGAAGAAAGTTAATTTGCTACATCCATAGGATGTCTTGGGCTTTGCTCATGTTTGGGCCTCCATATGTCCCCTTACTTGTCCTTGGTAGTCATGTAGGCCCCCACGACTACTGGGCTCTGGTAGGGTTTATATTGGTGTTGGCCTGTTACATTCATGCTACCCGAATGAAAATCGTAAATACATGATTGCAAAGTATAGGGTCGGAGGGTGTCCTGGTATAGACACAGTGACAACTCAAAGTGGGGTTAGTTCATGCGACGTTTGGGTGTGGCATGCTTTGGCCTAATAGGTCCTTTGTACTCTCATCGTTGGTCCCCAGGTAGGCAAACTAGTTTATATTGGATTTATACGATTGCCAACCTAGACAAGACGTTTCGACTACCGGTACTCGTACCCTTCCAGTTACTACATGCCCGTCGTAGAACTTACTTTGAGGAGATTGAAAACGAAAATACCACAAAATCTTGAATAAAGAAAATATGAGGATGATTTGAATATGCGAACATTGAAATATGCGTGATGTATGTATATGTAAGCATGTTATGTTTGACAACAAGTATAACTTATTAAGCATCACACAAAATGATAGTGGAAGTGTTTGCATGCATTTGTGTGTGTAATAAATACGAAACAAATAAACATCATGAGTTTTCATGTAACCACATAAACAATAAAAATCTAATCAACTATAGTATAGGCTCTAAGGGTCTAATAACCTATCCTATATCCCTATAGTCAAAAGCTCTGATACCAATCTGTCACACCCTGACCCGCAGCGGAAATGGTAGTTGGGGCATGATTGGGTTTTCATCAAAACTCATGACATTTACTATAAAGTTTCATATTTATTATTTTCTTTTTAAAGAAGAAATTACAATACAAGCACAACATGTTCAAATACATTTTTCATGACTTCTTTATTTTTCTTCTAAGGCAATTTCCTATGTGTTTCTTGCTTCAACCTGTCCACCTGTATCATGTGTAAAAATAGGGTTTTGGGTCAACAAAAGTTGGCGAGTGAATCTTATTTAAATGTTTGAAAGAATTAGTTATATTGGTTATTTGAATAAAAATGTGCATAACCAAATATGAGTATACGCATATGTAAATTTATCCACAAAACACATAATATCAATTAATGCACACACATACATATCAAATTATGAACAATGAGATCAAGGCTCAATTAAACGGAGCCGATCTAATGAGGCACCTGATGCTCAACCCGTCTCCAGTGAGGAACTGATGGGCCTAATGAATGATTTGCACGCAACTTGACAAAATGTAAACACGCAATACAACAAACAAACATTTACATCACACGTACGATCATATAATGGTAATAGCACAAGTGTTTGAATAAAAGATATAAATAAATGACACATGATACACCCCAAAACATGAATAAAAAGGGGAATTTGTAAGAATTCACTCACAGTGGGTGCATTTTTCTTGATTGATGAAGAGTGCGCACGAATTGAGGATTTACCGAGGAAGAAGACTAACCTAGATAATAACGCAATAATTCGATAAATATATAAAAATTAATATTTTGATTTAATACTTTTTGTTAGATTTTTAGGTTATTTTTTGGTGGTTTTTATTGAGATTTTAAAACCTTCAAAAATGCGTTTTTAATTGTTTTTTAACTAAAATATAAATACAAAAAGTAATATAAATAAATAAATATTAATAAAAAAACCTTGTCAGACCTGACAAGGTCTGACCGGTTCAACTGTGGTATTGGCTGCGTGCAGTGAGGCTCGAACTCATGACCTATGGGTTGCGTGCACGCAACTCTTCCAACTGAGCTACGTGTCTAACCCGAAATAAACTCCATTTTAATTACATATATATACTAATTAGAATATATCAGAAATTATTTAATTTAAGAAGATTTTTAAATTAATGAACCGGTGCGCATACCTATACTCGAACCCGTGACCTTTGTATTGATTTGCACCCAGCCCAACCAACTGGGCTGGGTGTCTAACCCGTTGTATTCTGAATTTTAATTATATTTATATACTTATTCGGTTAAGTCATGCTTTTATATAAAAAAGATTTGATATATGTAAACGGATCGTTGTGCATTATAAGACTCAAACCCGGGTATCTATGCTCGTGTTGCACACAGTCCACCACTGGACTGTGTGTCTAACCCGGTGATTCTGAGGATTCTAATTATATTAATAAACATTTTAAAACTTCATCTTCCTTACAAAAAGAAACTCAGAACCCAATCCCAACTGTTTTGATCGATTCTATTATTATATTTTAAACAACTCACTTACGGATAGTTCTGAAAGATTAAGTACATATCATACCCGAACAAAGAGTTTTCTTCAAACGTCCGACGAAGTTTCCGACGACCTTGGGTTCTGCCTCCGGCGAAGATTTGATTTGAACAGAGAGTTAAACATGGAGGTTTTGGGTAATGATTTGAGTGTATGAACGAGTTTAGAATGGTTGGAAGTCAGTATTTATAGGCAACGATCACTTATTTCCGGTTTCAACTTTAATTGTTAATCATTGTTTTCAAACAGTTTCATATAAAATTGATTGTTTCATTGCGGTTATAACTGATGTTCAAACATCAGTTTTACTCGCTTCCTTAACAGAATCGTTGATTGAGCTGGTTTTGCTCACTTGGCGGTTTCGGCAGTTACAAAAACTCCGATTTGCAGGTTTTAACATTAAATGCAATATAAAGGTTATACGTTATGGATTTTAAACCATCCAGTGCGTGTAGCTCAGCGGTGTATATGGTGTGTGTGGTTGAAGGGTACCCGGGTTCGAAACCCGGCTGCCCCATTTTTTTAATATTATTTATTCCCTTTTATAACAATTCACTTATTATTCTTAAAAAAAATAAATAAATATTGGTTATAAAATAAATTATTTAATACTTATGATTACATAACGAAACGCTAAAATAATTACTTGAATTTCAAAAGGAGCGGGTTCTTGATACTCGTTTTACACGAATGTTACATTTAACCCAAATCCTACTCTCGGATTCTTAATTCTTATGAATTATGCATCCATTCCCGGTTTATGCATATATTCATTTTGAACCGTTAAGAGATTTAAACACTTAAGCTTAAATCTCGCTTCCTCTTTTCTTACTTCTCATTTCCACTCTAAGATTTCTATTTATTCTCCACCACAACTATATATTTGTGGTGGATTTGTTATAGAAATGATATATTTCCAATTTCTATCCTTCGTTGAAATAATATACAAAAAAGACCCGTTATGAGCCATGAAACCAAAACGACTTATACTATTTTCTTTTACACTACCGAGAGGATGTACTTATTTATAAAACTAATTTTTAAACTACCCTCAAGAGTCGTTTGGTCGATTTATCATTCGAGCGCTTTTTGGTCAACCTTAGTCCTTTTTACGACGAAGGACTTTTAGAAGCATATTTTGACCAAGTGGGCACTTTTGACCTACGTTCTATTAAAATTTCATTATGTTACTAAGAACATAATGTCTAGAATTTAAATTATTAGATATACATCTCTTTAGGTAATCCAATTTTCATCCAAGACTCATTTAACTCTCATCGGACTTTAATCCTCATTGAGAATTTGACCCATTACACGTACCTGGCTTGGGACATAGCATTGACCCGTTTTAATACCTTGCTCTATTAGTTGCTATTTAATAGCAATGCAAGTCATACTCTATTCTCCCTATGAGCACAAAACTCAACAAGCGGCATTAGTCATCATTTTCAAATGACCCGTTTGGCCTCAATGACCATTTATCATTATGAGTGGCACTTATTTGCCATCTCACCCATTTAGCCCATTTCGTTTTACACTGTGTGATTATATTACTTAAAACTTTTTTCTTAATTTGCTTGACCCATTATGACTTATGCCATATGGTGTCTTTTTCAAAACTCTTTATTTATCCGTCAACTCGTGACTGGATTACCTTTTACCCCTTATTACCTATTATGGTTTACACCATAAGGTAATGTTTCAAAATTCCTTATTTATTCGTCATCACATGACTAATTTACCGTTTTACCCTTTTTACCATCAATCATTGTTTCTTACCATTTCACTTGTTCCGGCCCAAATACTTCGCATCCGAATATCATATTTCAAATGCTAATCTACCTTATTCTTACTATAAGTATGTGTTCTACGTAAAAGATGTAAGCTTTACTTACCTTGAAATCCGATTATGTTTTCCACGCATATTCGATCCGTTTAACCCACTTCTTTCCAAGCTTCCACCTAGCTTGTCAAGCGTTAAACTACCTTTTATCATTTCGCAAGATGGTTAGATTAGTCATTATTTATCAAGACTATCCCACTTTAGGGACTTTATATCAAAATTACCATTTGATCCTATTATAGGTCAGTTTGACTTTTAAGAGTCAACTGCCTATTAACATTTGCAAATGCACAATTAACAACTCATTTAAGCAATTCATCAAATACCCGGTAGTCATTATTCTTAGGCTACCATTTTAACTACTTTTCTCAACCAAGTTCATAAAATCGTTAACATCGGATTAACATAATCTCATTCATTGGATGCTAACCTATAAATCTTATACAAGAACTTGGGATTGTTTCATCATTATAAAACAACCCATTGCATCAAGCTTATCCAAATACTTAAACATTCATAAACATATGATGATTTCAAACCTCATTTAACATGAATATAACATCTATTTCATTATGTTATACAAAACTTATTCTATGGTGAGTATGAACATATACTCGAACTCATAGATTATTCAAGTATCTTGCTATTACAATCATGTATGATGATTCTAAGCACATGTATATCATTAACTTCATCATATTATCAAAACCCACTTCATTATCGACTTGTTAATCACTTACAAGTAATTCTTATCTTAATTATCTCATAATTTCATGATGTCTAACAAAATTAAGCATATATAACACTCAATTTCACCTTTGGATCATAATCCAACAATCTAATTGCAAGTATTCTACTTGTCTCAAGTTATGACTTTCACCATCTAAGTTTGAGACATACCATATGATCCCCTGATTTAGGTGATCATTTATATGCGTTCATGCATCAATTCCGATTCATCATCCAATTTGATGATTTAAGATGAACAAGTGTTTACTCCTTGTCTTGCTCCTGGTCTTACACACACACACCTTTGTGTGTGTGGTGTTTTGTTTTTTTATATATTCAAGTTTCAACTTTTCCCCTTTTGGTCCCTCATGTTTGAGGTTTTATTTATTAAGAGCTACAACTCATTGTTGTATTACTATTTCCATGTTACTAACTAGGTTAATTTGTTCCTAGTTATTTTGTTTATGTGTTAACTTTTATCGCTAACAGTTCTTTACCCGCTCTTTAATGTTAACGTGGTTTGATTACCAAACCCATTTTTGTGGTGTTACAAGTCTACCCCCTTAAAGAGGTTTCGTCCCCGAAACCTTTCTTACATAGTTCCTTGGGTTCAACCCAATGGACTTGGTTTCGTTTTCACCTGAGTGTTGCTCATATTTTAATTATTCAGAAATCTTACCAGGAAGATGCGACAATGTCCTTCAGATTCCCAATTGATGTCCGACCCCTTTCTTGCTCTTTTCCTTGATTGACATTTCGTTTTCAAAGCCTTTAATCCTTCGGCCAAAGATTATCATATGCTTTACCGCGTGAGCCTTTCATGTGTGAGGCCTCATGGACCGTGACTTTCACCTTATATTTCTTATTTTTTTCATTTACTTGATCGGGTTGTCATTTGGCAACTCGGCCATACGAGTCCGTTAACATGCCTATTCCATGCTTATCCTATATCGACCACCGAAATCAAAGAAATTATAAGCATTATTTTGACCTTGACTGGTCTTGCCGGTTAGGATTAATCACCAGTCACATTATGCCCCGTCATTCGGGTGCACCCACATTGCCTTTCCCGGCTTTACATGCGTTTAAGATCTCACGTCCCGTAGCCCGCGCTACAGTGGAATTTTATATATATATATATATATATATAGACACACACACACACACTATGTTATTCTTATTGACCGTGATTGAATCATGTCATATTCTAGTTTATATCAATCTTTCGTTTTTGAAAATTTTTGTTTTCGAATTTATCGTCTTGCACCTATTGATGTCAAGACCTGTTTCTTTTAATATTAATCGTTTTTCCAATTCATCTCATACTATTTATGTTTGTTAAACGTTGTTTTTAACTAAAACCGAATTTTTAGTTTAACGTTTTCCTTTTAACTTATGTCATTTACTCGCATCGAGGAATTGACAATCTAACATTTCTTCTTTTACTGTTTTTATTTTACGCGGGGAATTGTAAATATTTTCCTTACTTTATTTAAGTGACCCATAGGCCCCTTTTTACTTAGCCTCGTAAGCCATTTCTTTAGGTTTTCACCCTCCCTCTTTTTTTAAGGTGAGGCCTTTAATGTTCATTCCTCTTGATTCGTAACCCGAAGTTCTGTAGACCTTTACACTATTTATAACTTGAAGGTCGTGGTGATCTCATAGATCATCCCTTCGTGTCATTCTTTAAATATATTTAGTGTCAATGCACCTCTTTTATTTTTGAAAGGAAAATTATTTACATTGTCTTTTCTTTATCCGCCAATCATGGCTCTTTTTACCATGCAGGATAATTTATTTTGTTTCAATTATGGCCCTCAGACCATGTTTGATCCGAGTTGGTAACATTTTCGTTTTCTATGACTCCACGAGTCATTTATGTGTCACATTCACTTGTCGGATCTATTAGTTGTTTCATCTCCGTTGGGTGATGATCACTTGCGTCTAAGCCTAGCGCAAGGTCATATAGCATTGACCACTCATCACCACCGAGTCACAACTACCATCTTTAGTGGCAACCACAACATTTTGTGTATGTTGCTAAAACACTTATTCTCATATGCAGATCAGACACCGTCTGATGATATTTGCGCGTCTGCGCGATCATAGTCCATGACTAGGTCGTTTTCCGTTCAGACAACTCTATGCTACTATGACTTCTTACGTGATTTATGTGTCGGTTTATTTCATGCCTCCCATTACTCGGCTTACGCTTACATTTCATTACAACTCGTTACCTGGGTTCTTTATCCTAATGTTTTTAACGCTCCCATTACCTAGTCTACGTTTTCGTTTATATTCTTTAACGACTCATTTCACGGGTTCATTAATATTTCGCGTTCCCATTACTCGGTTTGCGTCTAAGAGTATATTTAGTCACGTACCCGGGCTCATTATTCTTTTGTTTTAACGCTCCTTTTACCCGGTTTGCATTTACAAGTATATTTAATCACAACCCATTACCCGGGCTCATTATTCTTTTGTTTTAACGCTCCCGTTACCCGGTTTGCATTTACACGTATATTTACATTCAATCACTATACTCTATTTAACTCGTTTGACTTGTTCGTGTGAAGTCCATCACTTATGAACAGTCAAACATTATTCTTTACTTGACCCGTTTAACTTGTTCGTATGAAATTCATCACTTATGAACAGTCAAACTTTATTCTTTATTTAACCCGTTTGACTTGTTCGCGTGAAATCCATCACTTATGAACAATCAAACCTTATTCTTTATTTAACCTGTTTGACTTGTTCGCGTGAAGTTCATCGCCCATGAACAGCCAAACCTTATTCTTTATTTAACCAGTTTGACTTGTTCGCGTGAAATCCATCGCCTATGAATAGTCAAACTTTATTCTTTATTTGAACCTTTGACTTGTTCGTGTGAAATCCATCATTTATGAATAGTCAAACTTTATTCTTTATTTGACCCTTTGACTTGTTTGTGTGAAATCCATCACTTATGAACAGTCAAACTTTATTCTTTATTGTGAGTCCCAAATCAGATTCAGATCACAGTGGTTGATTGTTATCACCCAAACAACTAAAGATTAGTTGTTTGAATGTGTAAAAGTTAAGAAAAAAACCAAAAGATGAAGATTCTTGTATGGATCAAACAACAAGTGTTGTATATGGAATCCCAAAAGATATAATCACTAAAAGCACCTGGATGTTCGGATTTAGCACAAGAACAATAATCACAACACAAGAGAAATCACCAAAACTTGTCAAAGAACCTTAGACTAGGGTTTCATTGATCAGCATATTATATACACCCTGACTAACCAGCGTATTTATTAAATATGCTGGGACTTTAAATACGCCGCTATATGTACGGTTACCAAAAATTACACTTTTAGCCCTTCTAGTTTTACTAACTATTACAATCAAGCTACAAACTATTAAACTCAAATATCAACGGTCTCAAAACGTCCTAACAATATCCCCCCTAGATCATTGCATACTTGAGAGTCTTCATTCTTCGTTCTGAGCTTCAGGGCTTGCGGCAGCATCTTGATCATTTCTTGGTGGTGCAGATTGGTTAAGGGTAGCTTCAATGCTTGTTGGTTGGACCTCCATAGTGACTTCATATGTGGATGAAGTCAGAAGTAGTGGAACAACTTGAACATCTGGATCAGAGGATGGATCATTATGTTGTGGAGAGGATGATTGCAGCTCAGCAGCTTTCTTCTTTGCAGATTCATCTTTTTCTTTTTTGTGTGTCGATTCTGAGCATAATCTCCATCATTTCTATCTTTCGTGCCCTTGCTCGCTCGACAGTTCTCTGAAACAGCATCCCTTCCTCCAGTTATTCATTTCCTTCACCAACATGTATCTAGTTTCCATAAAGAATGTTCAGATCAGAAAGACAGAACATGAATACATCCATCGGATCCAGAATGCGGATATCTTCGTTTGAGTTGGATCTGATAACTGTTTCACCAGTTTTACCGTCATAGAACCATTTCTTAAAGTTGGTGAGAGCCACAGGTTATTCTGGAGGAGGTTTCACCCTTGTCACCACTTTTGTTGGATTGATTACCCACGTCACTCTGCCTTTTCGTGTAATTAGGTCTTTGGTGGTTTTTGATACTCGTCTTCTCGGGCGCTTGGGTTTAAACACTGTGAATCCACGCACGCATTCTCGTAGGATGAGTCTTCTGAAATCTGCTCCAATGCTGCTATTCGTAGGATTTATCATTTCAAGTTTTCCCAATTCACGAACGTCCAAAGGTGGTTGACTTTGCATGTCAGGGCCCGTTCGGAAGTGTTGGATTACACCGCCCCTTTGCATTACTATGAAAATCCCTTTGAGTTTATAGTACTTCCACCCAATGATTTTGTCAGTAACTTTAGTTTTCTCAATGGTGACTACTTGGTAGAAGTCGGGCAGCTTTTCTTTCTCCTATTTTTTGAACTACTTAGGGTGTTTTGAGGAGCCACTTCCTCACCTCCATCAGTTTCATACCCTTGTAGCCGTCCAAAATATCTTCCTTACTCAACCTCTTTGGATCTCTGGAATTATCTCCGAGACTTAGCACTTTTCGAACTCTTTCTTCTATCATATTCACATGCTTGTTTTGAAACCGTTGCTGTGACTGTTTTCATTCCGGTTATCGTGTTAACTTTTGCGGTTATCCAGAACTCTTCTATGTGTATTCGATAGATTATCGGATTCGCTTGAACAACGTTGCTTATCTTGCTTCTTGATAACCAATCCATCACGTCCTCAAAATCTTCTTAAGCCGAAACTGGTGTTAGGTTGATTGTGCATCTTTGTTCCATCCCATCCTATTTGTTTCGCCATTTCTGAAACACGGAAACCGCTAAGTGAGATCTAGGTTCCGAAATGTAACTATTAAGTTAGATTTATATTTACAAAAATACCGAAATTAAATTAAAATAAAAAAAATTATACTATTTAAAAGCGTACATAAGTCATTAAATATTACGCCGGCAACTTTTAGATCGCTGATACATATACACATCCTATTCAATTGTGCCGGTTATATTGGGTTATTTATGCTGACTATGGGTCGCGTAATTAAATACGCCGCCTCTTTCAAAAACTTGAAGTAATCTTCAATTCTAAGAAATCCAAACCAAATGCGCTCGAAAATTTTAAACTTTCTCGAAAAACGTGCCCCTCCTTTTTTGAACTAAAATTTGCGCAAAACATTAAAAAAATGTTTAAGAAAATCAGAATTTTTCAATTTGGACACCGAAATTTATTTTTCTAACTGAGGGACCTCCTTTTTCACAACATTCTTGTGTTTGAAACCCCATGACATTCCTGCAAAAGATCATACTGGTAACACTTGTCAGTTTTTATTTCAAAAAAATTGAATAATCAAGGCACAAGAAAAACTGTCAGTATGTTTGTCCTCTTAAATCCATGCATCCTTTTTTCAACATGCTTTCAGTGAGCTTTTTATCATGTTGTGGTAATATTGACAAAAATTTTGATGGCCCCCACCTAAGCTAGACTGTTAGAATATTATGCCAGTGAGTCCCACATCAGGACATACCCCGCGATCAAGGTATGCACAAAAATTCCTCATAGCGAGTGAATATATTGACTTCATTCATTTTTGAAATTTCAACAATAGACAATTGGTGATAAGGTCAGTACTTTCGTACAGCAAAGAGACCAAAGTCTAACGAGGGCTATGACAGATACCTTAGATGGTATGATTTAAGCACATGAATGATTCTCGCAAGAGATCTTCATTTGTGTGGGGGGATTTGGCCGCATTGGCTCTTTTTGAAAAGATATCATAATTGTGTCTAGGTCAACATATATCTTGATGCAGCAGAACAGCAACTATGATATCCCCGAATGATTAGTCAATATAAAGACCCGAAATCTCGGACTTTAGCAAACTATCAACGCAAGATTTAAGACCATTAAGCCATATGCCGCAAAGTGTTACCCGCAAGTTGCACAACATTGTGGGTAACCAGAATTCTTGGGTAAGTATTAACTTTTGTCGCCTGCTCGCAGTTTACTTGATGGTATTGCTGAATCTACTGACACATTGTTGCTTGGCACCTCGATTGATTTTCCTTGTTTAAAATCTTGATTTTCCATTCTTTTTCTGTTTTAAGAACAAAGTGTCAGTAGTTTTCTATCATTTCTTAAGCAGGTGTCAATTGAAAGATCAAATCACAAAAATATGCTTATTTTCTGGAAATCTTCCCCCCTAAAATTATTTTCAAAAGTCCAGTGCTTGAATATGAAATTTTAATGTTGTAGAAAATCTTTTTGTTGGGCACAGTATTAAGAGACGTACTTATTATGAAAAGGTTTTTTTTCTTTTTTTTCTTTTTTTTTTGCAGTTGATTCTATTATACAACAACAAACAAGAAATATATACAGGTTAGTTAGTTTTTGGAACCCAAACTTGCTTAATTTTCAATTTATCATGATCTTCTTTGATAATTTCATCTTTCCTTCTCTAAAAACAATTAGTTTTAACGAAGTTTTTTACTGATTTCTTAAAACTATCGAATTGCTCTGTGATGTTTCTAGCAAAATATTGATCTGGTTTAGAACATTTCTTGTTTTTGCAATGTTTCGTTGTGTGTCCTAAATGACCACAACGAAAACATATAATGCAACGTGTCTTTTTCCTTTTAGAGGTTGATGCGTTCGAAGATGATGTATGTGATGAGAGTTTGGAGCATCTTGAGGAGTTTGATGATGTAATGTGGCTTGAATCTTTTGCTTTCTTCAGTTTCTCTTCAGGATGATGTTTATCTTCAATGTCGACTTCACTATGCTCACTGTCTGATGAGGAGAATGATTCTTGACTTTCCTCTGACCTTTCTTCGTCGCTTTCTGAAGTTATTGTGCTTGAGTCTTCAGTGAAATCTTTATCAGTCTCTGATGTACCTGCAACTGATGGAACAAATTCTGGAATTTCCTGTGTAAGGAACTTTCCAAAACTGGTTTTCATTAACTCTGGCACAAATACATGAGATTCAAGCATAACATTTTCATCATTGAGAGCAAAATTTAGGTCATGACCCTCAACCTTGGTAAACCCTTGGTTGTGAGCCTTAAGTGCAGGAACATTTCCATTACAGTCATCCGTCCTAGATAAACTATTACAGTTATCTCGAATATAAATTTTGTTCGTCTTATCACAATTCCAGGCGAACCAGTTAACAGTTGAATAACTGTCGCCGGAATAGCCTATTCCTATTTTCATCCCTCCACAATCATCTTCCTCATCGCACACATCTTCCTTACTCTCGCACAGATCTGCATTACTTTCGGAAAGGTTAGTGTTGTTTTCGGATTTATAAAAAATACTTTGATCCAAAAGATCATTTTTATTAATTAAGTTGTTCTTAGGATGAGGAGATGGCATAGGAACATAATTTTGCTGTGCGGAGGAGGAAATAATTTTCTTTCGTTTCCGAGTTTATCTTTATATCCAATTCTGTCCTTTATGAATGTCGGTCTTTGGCAGTTTACAGTGTCAACCAGTGCTTTTTGGCTAATTTTCCATTTATCAATAATGATTTGTAACTTATTGTTTTCGTTTTGAGATTTTTCTAGCTTTTCGGTTAAATCATTTATGATAAATCTTTTCTGAAAACAAATTCCTTTAGAGTCTGCATTTAAGCTATGGTTGAATTCAACTTTGGTTGATATGCAACCTCATTTTCTTTTAGCTCTTGATTTATTTTCAAAACTTTTTCTTTTTCTTTAATTATATCACGGTTGAGTGACTTGTAGTATGCCACGACGTTCAAACATGGTTTTGAGCACAGCTTTGCTTTAAATTCATATGGAATGCTGTTTACCAAATCCTTATCTTCGGCTTCTGATTTCATGGCGGTAGAGGATGTTCCAACCGCTGCATTCTTGCTGGTACTGATGACTTCTTGAATAGCAGGCTTCGACTCATTCAATTCAGCTTTCTATTTTCTCTTCTCTGAGGCAGGAGAGATGATGCTTTTCAAACCAGTGTCATCTTTTGGAATCTTGGAGGTTTTTTTTTCAACGTCATTTGAGGCAGACGTGGCAGAAACAGTGGTAATGTTTTCCATGAGGGCCTTGTTTACTTCACCTTTTGCCTCAGCTATCTCCTCCGACCAATCATAATCTTCCACCAATAAAGCCTTATGATTATTTTCAGCAGCATTATTATTTCCTTCAATGGCAATCGGTCTCCTTGTCTGGTTGATTTCGGTATTCTCATTTTTCAGCAATGGACACTCTCTTTTGAAGTGGCCCAAGTCTTTGCAGTTATAACATCTAAGCTTGGATTTGTCAAATCCAGCTTTTCCAAGAGCCAACCTCTTTCCTGTTTTATCTTGAAATTTCTTCAACGGTAGAGTGATCATTGCCATCTGCCACTTCAGATCCATCTCCTCCATGTCGTCTGGATCTACTTGATACATGTCTTCAGCTGTTAGGAATTCTCTCTTCAACTCTCCTAACATAAGCGCCTCATAGCTACTTAAGAAAGTATTAAAAAGAGCTACATGTTCTGTGGAAATTTTAAGTGCTTGAGTGTCGCTGGCCACGGTGGTCTTCTCAGAAGATGACGAGGCCTTTATAGAGTTTTCGGAAGAATTTGAATAGGATTTGACAGCACTTTGGGGATTTGATCCACATGAGGTGACATGAGCAAGACATGCCATATTCTTGGGAACCGAGGTTGCAGCAGCTTGCTGAGACATCTTCTGAGAATATCCAGTTTGATTCATCTCTCTTTTCATGATATCCATTTCAAAGGCTTTTAAAATGTTAATCAATTCTGAGAGAGTAACTGGAGCTGTGATGGTCAGGAAAGTTCTTTTAATCATCATGCATTGAAGACTCCATTCTTTTGGTAGAGCATCTAGCAGCTTCTTGATCGATGCATAATTTGCGACTGGTTTCCCACCTTCTTCATCTTGGTCAACACCCCCAGAAATCTGCTTATGTCGTCGGACAAGCTTTCGCCACGAATACTTCCAAACATATCATATTCTTTCTGCACCATGTCTCGCTTGTTCTCCCTGAGTTCTTCATTGCCTTCATAATGATCGATTAGAGCCAACCACAGTTCATGTACCGAGGTATATTCTTCAAACAGATTGTTATCATCCTTTGACACAGCCATAGTGAGAGCAGCGTGAGCCCTTCTGTCACGTTGAATGAGTGTCCTATCTTCATCTGTGAATGTTGAAGGATCTTCATTGATAGTACGAATGTCGTCACGTATTATCATGGGAACATGCGGGCCCACAGTGACTGACATCCATTAAGTACAATCGGTATACTCGAAAAAGGACTTGATCCTGTTTTTCCAGCTGCTGAAATCTTCCGAGCCTTTCAACTTTGGTGGCCTTGTAGCGGTTCCAGTTTCTAGTTCGGCTTGAGCAATCGGATTGAGTTGATTGAGAGACATGATGGATGAACGAAGATCAATTACGCTGAGATTTTCTAGATCAGAGAACAATTACGCTCGCTAGAGGATAATTACGTTGGACCAAAGATTTAAATACGCTGCACTTGAAACAATTACGCTGATGGGATTGGCGATTTTGTCCTGCAAAAAGCTGAATCCTCTGGATATTCAAAAACAAGCAAAGGTTTAGTTAATTTCGCTGAACACCATGATAAAATCGCTGAGGATTAGTATCACTGATTTCGAAGTCGCCTTCGAGTAAATTCGCCGGAAAATTACGCTGCCAATATGATAACTACGCTGATTTAAGACCAACGTAGTTGTTAACTACGCTGAATTCAAATTAAATGCGCTGGATTCAAAATAAATACGTCAACTTCAAATATATCTACGCTAGCTTCATCATTAAATACGCCCAGAAGGGTTTTAGTACCAACAAAAACCCTCTAAACACCCAAAAACGACTCAAAATTCATGTTTCTTTGTAGCTAAATGACCAAAATGTTTACCAAACTACTGATTAACAACTCCCCAAAGATTAAACACACCAGATCAAGCCATTTTAAGTCTAAAAATTTGAAAACCTTGAAACTTTGAAACTTTTTGAAAAACCTTCAAAACTTTAAGAATTTTAACAAAAAGTCAAACAATTAAGAGCACAATGGCTCTGATACCAAATTGTGAGTCCCAAATCAGATTCGGATCACAGTGGTTGATTGTTATCACCCAAACAACTAAAGATTAGTTGCTTGAATGTGTAAAAGTTAAGAAAAAAAACCAAAAGATGAAGATTCTTGTATGGATCAAACAACAAGTGTTGTATATGGAATCCCAAAAGATATAATCACTAAAAGCACCTGGATGTTCGGATTTAGCACAAGAACAATAATCACAACACAAGAGAAATCACCAAAACTTGTCAAAGAACCTTAGACTAGGGTTTCATTGATCAGCATATATATACATCCTGACTAACCAGCGTATTTATTAAATACACTGGGACTTTAAATACGCTGCTATATACCAAAAATTACACTTTTAGTCCTTCTAGTTTTACTAACTATTACAATCAAGCTACAAACTATTAAACTCAAGTATCAACGGTCTCAAGACGTCCTAACATTTATTTAGCATGTTTAAATTGTTCGCGTGAAATCCATCACTTATGAACAGTCAAACTTTATTCTTTATTTAACCTGAAGGATTCCTTTTTAACTCATCCCTTTAGCCTCGTCTTTACTATATCAGATGTATATGTGCTCATTACAAAAAGTTCATGGTATCATGCGTTTACCATTCCTAGTTTCATCCTATGAATCATATCAACTAGTTAACAAGATTCAACAATCATAATCTCTAATGGGCTTTCCAAGACAACATGTAAATACTTATGACCAAACATTCAAGAACAAGGACTTTAAACATGAACATGAACTCCAAGAACAAGACTAAATATCACCATATAGATTAACAAACAACAATCACGACATCTATCTCCATGTCATCACATGCTCATTAGCTTCAACAATGTTTAAGCAACACAATTGTTTAGCCCATAAGGTTCATAACTACTAAATCAAATACAAAATAACTTAAATTGTTCATAAATAACAAGTGGCTAACCAATGTTTAAGGCAAGATTTACTGGAAAAATTAGTTGATCTTCAAGTGATTTAACCTTCCTCAAAGCTCCTTCTTGGCTCTACAAGCTTCCAAGACCAGTACTTGAGAGAAAAGTTCACCAAAATGCTCCAACTCCCTTTCAAATAAGCTCAAACTACGTATTTATGCTACCGGCGAGTTGGCACGACCGTGCCACCTTTTGGAACGGTTATGCTTGGCAAGTGTCAGACACCCTTTTTGATCTGTTGACCATGTTTGCTACCAAATCCGGAAAGATCCCGCTTAAATTTTCCCGAGGTGGCACAATCATGCCAATTGGTGGCATGGTCGTGCTTATCAATGACGTACTCGGCAATGACTATTTCGATCTCGGGAATGAGCTGATCAAAAGCTGAGGTGACACGAGCAGGGTCGTGCGTGGGGTTGGCATGACCATGCCAGTTCTTGGACTGGTCTGGTTTGCGCTGGTTGTTGATAGTGCTGATGATAGTGCCGGTCTTTGGAGGCTTGGGACCGTCATGCTTGGGGCTGGCACGGTCGTGCTATATCTGGCAGTTTTGCTGGAAAGTTCCATTTTTGCTCCAAAAGCCTTCGTTACTTGTCCAGATGTATATCAGATGTATATGTGCTCATTACTTGTCCAGAGTAAGCGATCAACACATGGTATGCATGACCTTATTATAACTATCACATTACTTCCCATGTAAGTAAATCCTCGGTTCGTATCCATATTTCTGATTTTATTTGGTAAAACCTTGTTTAATTGTTATTTAACAATTATTAGTTTTTACCTTTCTCATCTCAAAACATATAGAATGTTTTCCTTTTTATAAGACTTCTATGTAACCACATTGATCCATGTGATCGTTACTTTTCCTCAATAAGATTTTATTGAAACTTTCTACTTGGATGGTCGATCCCATTCAAGTCTCTCAATCTGAATTCTTTATTGTTTTGTTATTCACAATTGTGAATAACGCATAATTCCCACCTAATTTCCTTGGAAACATTGTTCTGGATGGGTATCTGATGTGCGTGAATTGAATATATTTTTATAGTTATAATTTTCTTTCACACAAATTGGGTTTTAAAAATGGTTTTCATTTAAAAACTAATTACACACAATAGGGCAAGTGTACCCATCAGGTGGTAGCATAGTCAATCGGTAAGAACCGGATATCAATCCGTGGACGCGTTGTCTTAATACTAAACCCTTGTTACTTTTAAGTCTTTTCAATAAACAAGTTGATTTTTTTGGTTTTAAACTATCATGAACAAATAACAAAAACTAACTAAATTAAGGAAGAACGACAATCAAAAGAGGTTGTTTAAACTAAGTAGCCACTAATAAACATATGACAACAAATAAGGAAGACTAATGGTGATGCAAGTCCTAAATTCAACTAAGTTCCCAATCAAGGTTTCCTAGTTTTATAAATCTTGGGAAAATTATAATGAGACAACATTCTAATCACCTAAGATTTATTCTTTTAAGTTTACTTGCTAAGTTGATGTTAATCTTTAATAATGAGTTATTTGTTTGTCAAAACTCCTAACTCTACAAGTCAAGGAAAACTAATATAAATAACACACTAATCACCCTAACTTGGTTTCAAGTAAGTGACATCTTCATCATCTTCTTGATATGAATCACAAGCATGGTCATGCTAGATAACAATCTTGGCTTAAATCATCAAACCAAAATAAGCACGAAATATAGAATTCATATAAACATTCATATGAACTTTCCAAATCTAAATGCAAGAATTCATACACATGTTCAAATCACCAATCATGTTAGCAATTACCATTCCTAGTTTCATGCTATGAACCATATCAACTAGTTAACAAGATTCAACAATCATAATCTCTATATGGGCTTTCCAAGACAACATGTAAATACTTATGACCAAACATTCAAGAACAAGGACTTTAAACATGAACATGAACTCCAAGAACAAGACTAAATATCACCATGTAGATTAACAAACAACAATCACGACATCTATCTCCATGTCATCACATGCTCATTAGCTTCAACAATGTTTAAGCAACACAATTGTTTAGCCCATAAGGTTCATAACTACTAAATCAAATACAAAATAACTTAAATTGTTCATAAATAACAAGTGGCTAACCAATGTTTAAGGCAAGATTTACTGGAAAAATTAGTTGATCTTCAAGTGATTTAACCTTCCTCAAAGCTCCTTCTTGGCTCTACAAGCTTCCAAGACCAGAATCTTGAGAGAAAAGTTCACCAAAATGCTCCAACTCCCTTTCAAATGAGCTCAAACTATGTATTTATGCTACCAGCGAGTTGGCACGACCGTGCCACCTTTTGGAACGGTTATGCTTGGCAAGTGTCAGACACCCTTTTTGATCTGTTGACCATGTTTGCTACCAAATCCGGAAAGATCCCGCTTAAATTTTCCCGAGGTGGCACAATCATGCCAATTGGTGGCATGGTCGTGCTTATCAATGACGTACTCGGCAATGACTATTTCGATCTCGGGAATGAGCTGATCAAAAGCTGAGGTGACACGAGCAGGGTCGTGCGTGGGGTTGGCATGACCGTGCCAGTTCTTGGACTGGTCTGGTTTGCGCTGGTTGTTGATAGTGCTGATGATAGTGCCGGTCTTCGGAGGCTTGGGACGGTCATGCTTGGGGCTGGCACGGTCGTGCTATATCTGGCAGTTTTGCTGGAAAGTTCCATTTTTGCTCCAAAAGCCTTCGTTTCTTCACCGGGCCGAAGCCCCGACCTGTATTTTCACAAACAACTCATATGAGTATCAAGATCAATGAAAATACAATGAGTTCTCGTCAAAACGGGAATATTTGACGTTTAAAAGATGTATAAATTCTTATACATCAAACATCCCCATGCTTGAACTTTGGTTGTCCTTAAGCAAACTAAAATAAACAAAAACTCTCTTAACGACAATCATCTCAACTTGCATTGTATAAGCAAAAATAAATAACTCGGCAAAAGCAAAAATCAATTAATCGACATGGAAGGACACCAAAAAGTATGTAAAATAAGGTTATGAGCAATGATCCATCTTTGACATCCCTACAAGTTCACTTAACATCCTCACAATGTTCATATACACGTGGCTAAATATATAGATGAACATACGATTCATGAAGTATGTTTAGAACACTCGATGCCAAGACGATAACTATGCAATATCATAATCTTGTGTAAGGATCAAATCTAAACACTCCACTAACACATAACACAAATCAAGAGGTCTTGCGTGGGTTGTAACTTGGCTAGGGTTAAGGGTGTGGAAATGGATTTATAAAAGTGGCTACAACGGTTATAGTCCGAAGGCTCGCCTAACTTGAAGAATAGAAAAAAAAACTATACAACTTAATGATATCTAACCGAGAGCTAGCCGACCGGTTTAGCTTTTCGTCTCCCAAAATAGCTCTAACGAAGCCAATTGACAAGGCTTTTTCAAACTTTGACTTTTCTCTTTTTTTATATCTCCACGCTTCAAGGGAACTAAGTACGTCTACTTAGATAAAAACTCTTAGCAAAGAAGTTGCAACTAGTAAATTGATAAACTATACAAGAAGGCTACAAGTTAGTCATGACCGAACTGGGCTTAAAACCAAAAAAATGGGTTCAAAAATAAAAGGTTAATTTGGCTATGTGGTGATATTTAGTGGTTTAGAAGAAACGAAAGCGAAAAGCTCAAACTTAACTAAGGTTATGATTTGGGTGTAGGACTAAATATAAATGGTTAAAAATAAAAGGTTTCCTAATGCCACAATCATTTTTATGCTATGTGTGTTTGCTTTGTGGACTCGAGATGTATACCTAACATAAGTTCTAAATCGCAAAAGTCATCCGGCTCACTCAATCTTTGCCCGCAAAAACAGGAGTAAAAATAATTCTAAAGCTACAAGGCTCAAAAATAACTCACGGAAACATGCGTACAGGGTAAATATGCAAGGCAAACAATTGCTTGATTTCTCATGCTCAATTTTATACGAAAAAATGTTACTATATGGTGACCTTTAGACGAGCAAACTCCCTTTTTGCGTTCACCCTTGTGTATTTATAAAAAAAATTTAGTGCTTATATAAAGCTTATGTTGATTTGATTATTCAAAGAGTTTGTATTATTATTATTATTATTATTATTATTATTATTATTATTGTTATTATTATTTTAAACAAAACGGACAACCAAGACAACCAAGAACAAGCTTTAGGCCACCTCCCCACACTTGAATTGTACATCGCCGTCGATGTCAACAAAAAACAATGCTAACATAGTAAAAGTGGAGGATGCGGGAACATGAAAACTCTCCTGAAATGCGAAGGTTAGAATGGAGCAAAAGAAGGTAAGAAGGAGCATCCCCAACGAACTACCATGCCATCCAATCAACCATCACTTCATCAAACCAATACTGCACACTATCAAACATAATCAAGTTCACAAGAATTAACCCAACCCAGATTTCCCTTGCCTTTATTTATTAATGTAAACCACTAAATTCAAACATAAGAAATTAAAGTTACAAGACGGAGGAGTGTACGGACAGTGCTGCAAGACTCCAACGTATCAATCTTGGTTTAACATCTTGCTTGCCAAAAAGATACCGAAGTGCTGCAAGATCCGTGTACACAATAGTCTTGGAAAGGATGAGATAAGATCGAAACTTGTCGAAGGTAAAGACCACAGCTAGGAGCTCCTTCTCTGTTGTGGTGTAATGCTCCTGAGCGTCGTTCAAGGTCTTGCTCGCATAGTAAATCGGGTGAAAATGCTTATCCCTTCTTTGACCCAAAATGGCCACGACGGCGAAATCACTCGCATCGCACATCAACTCAATGGAAATTCCCATTCGGGAGCTACCATGATTGGGGCACTCACTAATTTCTCCTTCAACAGCTCGAATGCTTGAATGCATTCATCGAAGAAATTAAACTGGGCGTCCTTCTCGAGGAGCTGGGTCATGGGACGGGCGATTATGGAAAAATCCTTTATGAATCGCCGGTAAAAACTTGCATGACCGAGAAAACTCCTAATAGATTTCACAGATGTGGGTGGCGGGAACTTAGAAATAGTCTCAACTTTGGCTCAATCAACCTCGAGTCCCGCTTGTGAAATCTTGTGCCCAAGCACAATGCCCTCCTTCTCCATAAAGTGGCATTTCTCCCAGTTTAACACAAGGTTGGCTTCTTCACACCTAGCCAACATCCTCTTCAGATTCCCGAGACAATGATCGAAGGAACTCCCAAACACAGAAAAATCATCTATGAAGACCTCCATGGAGTCCTCGATCATGTCATGAAAAATAGCCACCATACGTCTTTGAAATGTGGCAGGGGCATTACACAATCCAAACGGCATTCGCCGGTAGGCAAATGTGCCATAGGGACATGTGAATGTTGTCTTCTCCTAATCCTCATGAGAGATAGGAATCTGAAAGTAGCCTGAGAAACCATCAAGGAAACAGTAGAACATCCTCCCCGATAGCCTTTCCAACATCAGATCAATGAAAGGGAGTGGAAAGTGATCTCTCCTTGTGGCATCATTGAGTTTGCGATAATCAATGCAAACTCTCCATCCAGTGACAGTATGAGTGGGAATCAACTCATTTTTTTCATTAGTCACCACTGTCATCCCTCCTTTCTTCAGGACTACATGCACGGGGCTAACCCACGACGAATCAGAGATCGGATATATCAGACCTGCATCAAGTAATTTGATGACCTCTTTCTTCACAACGTCCTGCATGTTCGGATTTAAACGACTCTTATGCTGCACTACAGGTTTAAAGTCCTCCTCCATCAAGATCTTATGGGTACAAAAGGATGGATTGATCCCTTTTATATCCATGATCTTCCAAGCGATCGACTTTTTATGCTGCTTCAAGACTTCAAGCAATCGACCCTTCTCCTCTTCTGACAATCAAGCAAAAATGATGACGGGCAAATGAGTTGCACCCTCCAAGAAAGCATACTCCAAGTGATCTGGAAGCTCTTTAAGCTCAACTGAAGGCGATCCACAACCGAAGGGTGTGCTTTAGGCTCAGCAACGCGATCCACAAGCTCAAAAACCTCGGGACGTGGGGGAGGCACGTGACCTATCAGATAGGTCATCTTCTCGACTAACTGGTCCACAACAGGTGAACCAAAAGTCTCCCCTCCGAGAAGTTGTGTGTCCACAACATCCTCCTCAAATGTACTACAAAGATGGTCACTCACATATGTATCAATGGTCACGATGAAGATGAAGTAGAGTGTATCATTCTGACTCTGTGGATGCTGCATGGATTTCCCAATATCAAAGGTCACCTCCTCATCATCTACCCTAAGAGTAAGTCTGCCGGTGCAGACATCAATCAAGGCTCGAGTACTGGCTAGGAATGGCCAACCTAAGATAAGAGGAACAGTTTTGTCCTCATCCATGTCCAAAATCACAAAATCGACGGGAAAGACAAACTTGTCGATTTTCACTAGCATATTCTCAACTATGCCTCGAGGATGCTTCACTGAGCGGTCAGCTAGCTGAATGCTCATATGAGTAGGCTTGGGCTCTTCTAAGTCCAGCTTAGTAAAAACAACATATGGCATAAGGTTTATGTTGGCTCCAAGATTAGCTAGTGCATTGCTGACCCACAAACTACCAATCAAGCATGGGATAGTGAAACTCCCGGGATCATTCATTTTCTTTAGTAGTTTGTTCTGAAGAACTGCTGAACACTCCTCATTCAAGATCACATGCGAAAGCTCCTCAAGTTTCTTTTTGTTAGATAAGATATCTTTTAGAAACTTGGCATACTTAGGCATTTGAGCAAGTGCCTTGACAAATGGTAAATTTATATGAAGTTGCTTAAAAAGCTCAAAGAATTTACCATGGTGTTCTTCCATTCTCTACTTCTTCAACCTCCCCAGATATGGAACGGGAGGGACATACTCTCTCACTGGCTCCTTGGGACGTGTTGTACTTGCTGGGTCTCACCTCAGTTGCACCTCACTTGGAGACTCAGTCTTGATCTCCTCAACAATCTCGTCAACAATCAGCCTTACTGGAACAGCCGAAGTGACGGGCTCAGCGATCTTGCCGCTTCTCAATGTGATGGCCTTCGCAGTGGCCTTTGGATTTGGCTCCGTATTGCTTGGAACACCACCTGTTGTCTCTCGGACAACATCTTGGCAATCTGACTAACTTGGTTTTCAATGGTCTGCATGGAAGCCTTTTGGCTTCTCAACTCACTCTCGTGCCTTGTGAAACAACCGTCATACACCTTAAAATGCTTTTCATTTTCGACCTTTTGAGAGTTTTGACCAGCTAAGAGTTGACTGAACATATCCTACACACTAGGTTCATTATTGGAAGACATCTGCTGAGGCCGAGGTGCACCATATGCTCCTGAAGCTATGCGACGTAGAGCAAATCCGGGTGGGTGCTGATTAGACGCTTCAAATTTCCAACAGAAATTCGGGTGATTCTTCCACCCCGATTGTACGTATTGTTGTAGGGATTATGCTGAGGACGGTACTGATTCCCATAAAATCAACATGCTCGTTCAATACCTCTCCTATCGGAAAATTGCCTACATGATATGCTCCCCCACTCGAGGAACCACTCGAGTGGATCTCCATCACTCGATCAAATTTGAAGATAAGGCATCCATACGTGCTGTAATCGCAGTGAAGTCGTTCATGTGATGAACTCCCTGTTGAGGAATCTTCCCCCTCGATGGCTGTTGTGTCTGATTCTTCAAGGCGCATTTCTCTAAAATTTCAAATGCCTTGTTGGCATTTTTCGTACCAATGTCTCCGCCTGAATATGTATCGACCATCATCTGCCCTTGACCATCCAAACCATGGTAGAAGATCTGAAATTGTTGCCACTTGGGCAACCCATGGTGTGGGACCTTTCTCATGAGCTCCTTAAACCGCTCCCACGTCTCATAAAGGGCCTCATCATCGTCCTGATGGAAGTTAAGAATTTTAGTTCTCAACCGAACAGTTTTCTCTGGAGGGAAATATATCTGAAGGAATTTCTCAGCTAATTGATTCCATGTAGTGATAGACCCAGCTGAAAGTGAAAGAAGCCATTCCTTAGCTCCATCACGTAAAGAAAACGGAAAGAGCCAAAGGCGTATTGCATTCGTGATGCATAACGAATCGTGAATATGGAACAAACCTCCAGAAAACCCGCAATATGGACACTAGGATCCTCGTGATCCTTGCCATAAAACTGTACCGCATTCTGCAACATCGATATGGTACCAGATTTGATCTCGATATTATTATTATTATTATTATTAATTGTGGGTGCATTGATGCTCGCAGGTAAGCCCTCAAGTGAAGGTTTTCCTATTTCATTTAAGACCCTCGTCTCCTCTTCGTCTGCCATTTCAACACGAACCTCGTGGAATGTGTCGTCTCCCAAAGCGTCTACCTCAATTGTAGCGACCACCACACGGGACCGCTCCCGCAGTCTCCGATGAAGATTGTGCTCCGGCTCCAATGAAGGCTTAACGGTTTTAGAGACAGGGGTTGAGGACATGCACGACCTTTAAGGAAAAAGAAGGAACACAATGCACTATATATACATAGAAATTAAGAAAAATCAACTAGCAATTACTTATCATATTTTCTTTTTCTTTTCTTTTTCAAATAATCATGCAAAGGCAAATAAAACAACTAGACAAAAACTTTATACATTTTTTACAGTGGCTTAATAAGTAACTCAAACCAATCTCAAGAATACCGCGTCCCCGGCAATGGTGCCAAAAACTTGATGTGCGTGAATTGAATATATTTTTATAGTTATAATTTTCTTTCACACAAATTGGGTTTTAAAAATGGTTTTCACTTAAAAACTAACTACACACACAATAGGGCAAGTGTACCCATCAGGTAGTAGTATAGTCAATCGGTAAGAACCGGATATCAATCCGTGGACGCGTTGTCTTAATACTAAACCCTTGTTACTTTTAAGCCTTTTCAATAAACGAGTTAATTTCTTTGATTTTAAACTATCATGAACAAATAACAAAAACTAACGAAATTAAGGAAGAACGATAATCATAAGAGGTTGTTTTAACTAAGTATCCACTAATAAACATATGACAACAATTAAGGAAGACTAATGGTGATGCAAGTCCTAAATTCAACTAAGTTCCCAATCAAGGTTTCCTAGTTTTATAAATCTTGGGAAAATTATAATGAGACAACATTCTAATCACCTAAGATTTATTCTTTTAAGTTTACTTGCTAAGTTGATGTTAATCTTTAATAATGAGTTATTTGTTTTTCAAAACTCCTAACTCTAAAAGTCAAGGAAAACTAATATGAACAACACACTAATCACCCTAACTTGGTTTCAAGTAAGTGACATCTTCATCATGTTCTTGATATGAATCACAAGCATGGTCATGCTAGATAACAATCTTGGCCTAAATCGTCAAACCAACATAAGCACGAACTATAGAATTCATATAAACATTCATATGATCTTTCTAAATCTAAAGGCAAGAATTCATGCACATGTTCAAATCACTATTCTAATCATGTTAGCAATTACCATTCCTAGTTTCATCCTATGAATCATATCAACTAGTTAACAAGATTCAACAATTATAATCTCTACATGGGCTTTCTAACACAACATGTAAATACATATGACCAAACATTCAAGAACAAGGACTTTAAACATGAACATGAACTCAAAGAACAAGACTAAATATCACCATGAAGATTAATAAACAACAATCACCACATCTATCTCCATGTCATCACATGCTCATTAGCTTCAACAATGTTTAAGCAACACAATTGTTTAGCCCATATGGCTCATAACTACTAAATCAAATGCAAAATAACTTAAATTGTTCAAAAATAACAAGTGGCTAACCAATGTTTAAGGCAAGATCTAATGGAAAAATGAGTTGATCTTCAAGTGATTTAACCTTCCTCAAAGCTCCTTCTTAGCTCTACAAGTTTCCAAGACTAGAATCTTGAGAGAAAAGTTCACCATGCTCCAACTCCCTTTCAAATGAGCTTAAACTACGTATTTATGCTACTGGCGAGTTGGCATGACCGTGCCACCTTTTGGAACGGTCGTGCTTGGCAAGTGTCAAGTGTCAGACACCCTTTTTGATCTGTAGACCATGTTTGTTACCAAATCCGGAAAGATCCCGCTTAAATTTTCCCGAGGTGGCACGATCATGCCAAATGGTGGCATGGTTGTGCTTATCGATGACGTACTCGGCAATGACTATTTCGATCTCGGGAATGAGCTGATCAGAAGCTGAGGTGACACGAGCACGGTCGTGCGTGGGGTTGGCATGACCATGCCAGTTCTTGGACTGGTGTGGATTGTGCTGGTTGTTGATAGTACTGATGATAGTGCCGGTCTCTGGAGGCTTGGCACGGTCATGCCATATCTGGCAGTTTTGCTGGAAAGTTCCATTTTTGCTCCAAAAGCCTTTGTTTCTTCACCGGGCCGAAGCCCGGACCTGTATTTTCACAAACAACTCAAATGAGTATCAAGATCAACGAAAATACAATGAGTTCTTGTAAAAACAGGGAATATTTGATGTTTAAAAGATGTATAAATTCTTATACATCAGTATCCCATCTGAATTTCCCAATCCTTAAATTTTGTATGCAACCGTTATTCGTTGCACATCTATCGCATACTACTAATTATGCAATAATTTAAAATGTGCACCAGGGTGATATTTGCCCTCATGGGCTTTCATTGTCTTTCACCTTTATTCCGTATCCTTATTTGATTTAGGTCCTTAGTGAGCATGCCCTACTTGTCATAATTCGAACCATTTCTTCATCACATCGGTAGATCCTTACACTCCCATCATCTTCAGATGCGAGGGTCCTTCAACTTGAAATTTGATTATAAAAGATTAGTAGCATTGACATTAATAAGCACTCGTACTATAATACAAGGCTTTCTACGATACATGTTAACACACGTAATTTATTAATTATACCGATCTTTTACCAATTTAATTTGGTTAACGTGCCTTTACATGATAACCTTATGTGTTGTCTACAACACTTTAACATGCTAGACCCTTAATAATCATAGTAACTTACCGAATCATGCGATCAAGTCTCGAACCGAACATATTTGATCATTAACCTTGAGCTCTGATTACAAACTTGTAAGACCCATTCATTTAAAACATAACTTTTATAAAAGTTATGCGTTAATATAAGCATAACAAAAAACCGTAAAGATTCAAAATTCCAGATAATATTTTAAAATATACACTTAGTAAGATTTGATAAGCGATTTAATCGAAATGCGGAAGCTTCGTTTTTGATCGTGTTCGATTCTTCGTTGAGCTTATCGTCATCCAATGGTGCTAGCAAATACCTTAAACTGGAAATTTACAAATTAATTTGCTTGACCCATTATGACTTACGCCATATGGTATCTTTTTCAAAACTCTTTATAAATCCGTCAACTCGTGACCTGATTACCTTTTACCCCTTATTACCCATTATGGTTTACACCATAAGGTAATGTTTCAAAATTCCTTATGTATTCGTCATCCACATGACTAATTTACCGTTTTACCCTTTTATCATCAATCATGGTTTCTAACCATTTTCACTTGTTCCGACCCACATCACTTCGCATCGGAACATCATATTTCAAATGCTAATCTACCGTATTCTTATCAATACCAGAAGTATGTGTTCTACATGAAAGATGTAAGCTTTACTTACCTTGAAATCCAATTATGTTTTCCACGCGTATTCGATCCGTTTGACCCGCTTCTTTCCAAGCTTCCACCTAGCTTGTCAAGCATCAAACTACCTTTTATCATTTCGCAAGATGGTTAGATTAGTCATTATTTATCAAGACTATCCCACCTTTCAGAATTTATATCAAAATTACCATTTGATCCTATTATAGGTCAGTTTGACTTTTAAAAGTCAACTGCCTATTAACATTTGCAAATGCACAATTAACAACTCATTTACGCAATTCGTCAAATACCTGGTAGTCATTATTCTTAGGCTACCATTTTAAATACTTTTCTCAACCAAGTTCATAAAATCGTTAACATCGGATTGACATAATCTCATTCATTTTATGCTAACCTACAAATCTTATACAAGAACTTGGGATTGTTTCATCATTATAAAACAACCCATTGCATCAAGCTTATCCAAATACTTAAACATTCATAAACATATGATGATTTCAAACCTCATTTAACATGAATATAACATCTATTTCATTATGTCATACAAAACCTTTTCTATGGCGAGTATGAACATATACTCGAACTCATAGATTATTCAAGTATCTATCTGTTACAATCATGTATGATGATTCTAAGCACATATATATCATCAACTTCATCATATTATCAAAACCCATTTCATTATCTACTTGTTAATCACTTACAAGTAAATCTTATCTCAATTATCTCATAATTTCATGATGTCTAACAAAATTAAGCATACATAACACTCAATTTCACCTTTGGATCATAATCCAACAATCTAATTGCAAGTATTCTACTTGTCTCAAGTTATGACTTTCACCAATCTAAGTTTTAAGACACACCTTATGATCCTCTCATTTAGGTGATTGTTTATATGCGTTCATGCATCAATTCCGAGTTCGATTCATCCTCCATTTTGATTATTTAAGATGAACAAGGTTTACTCCTTGTCTTGCTCCTGCTCATTATACACACACACACATACCTTTTGTGTGTGTGGTGTTTTGTTTTTTTATATATTCAAGTTTCAAGTTTTCCCCTTTTGGTCCCTCATGTTTTAAGTTTTATTTATTAAGAGCTACAACTCACTGTTTTATTACTATTCCATGTTACTAACTAGGTAATTTGTTCCTAGTTATTTTGTTTATGGGTTAACTTTTATCGCTAATGGTTATTTACCCGCTCTTTAATATTAACGTGGTTTGATTCCTAAACCCGTTTTTGGGGTGTTACATCCTGGATTCTTGATTTCTTCCTTCCGAGTAGCTCTTTCAAGTAACCTTTGCCGAGGAGGTAATCTATCTCCTTTCTGAGTGTAATGCATTCATTGGTAAGGTGTCCGAAGTCTTCGTGGTATGCACACCACTTTGATTTATTCTTCTTTTGTCATCTAGCTTTCTCACCTAGATTCTGCAAAGCAAAGATTAATTCACTATTGTCAGTAGAAAAACAATATTCAGATATATGGGGATACCCTTCCTCATCTTCCTCTTGTTCAACTGAATGAACATTTTGATTGTCATGCTTGGAGTATTGCTTGGACCGATTGTTCTTATAGAAGGATCCTTGCTTCTACTGTTTTGATGATCCATATAACCTGTCTTGGATCCTTTTGTCATCCTCTAGTCGGATGAACCTTAGGGCCTTGTTCCTTACTTCATCTAAGTTCCTGCAAGGTGTTATAACAAGATCATTATAGAAAGGATAATCTTTTTGTAATCCCATTTTAAACGCTTCTACAGCGGTGGCAATGTCTAAGTTTGGGATTTCCAAAGATTCTCTACCAAATTTAGTAATATAATCTCTAAGTGATTCATCACGAGCTTGGGTGATCCTATATAATCACTAGTTAATCTTTCAAACGTTCTACTACAAGAAAACTGATTATTGAATAACTTAACTAAGTGAGAAAATGAAGATATAGAATAGGGAGGAAGACTTCGCACCCATTTTAGTGTTGATCCAGTAAGTGTGATCCAAAGACCTTGCACAAACAAGCTTCTTTCAACCTTTCAGGGATAGGGTTGATCTCCATCCTTTCTCAGTACTAAGCCACATGCTCTTCTGGATTAGTGGTACCGTCGTATAACTTCATATTGGGGGTTTGGAAACGCTTTAATATCTCAGCATTGCATAAGGAGGGGGTGCAAAGGGAGATATTTTGTGACTCCAATCTAAAATCTCAGGAATGGGTTTGACCATGCCTGGGACACTAGATATCATGTCCTTGAGTTTCTGCAACTCCATGGCCATGGCTTGGTTGATCCCTGCATCCTGCATGTAAGTATAGTTAGTATGAAAAGATGTATTAAAGTTATTACCTCCCGATTGGTTTGAAGTTGGTATCCCAGAAGTGTGTCTAGGATAAGTTATGTTTGTTATAACAGTAGGGCCTGGTGAAGCAATGGTTTGCATAGAAGTGAAATCCCCTTCGTGAATTTCAGAGTTTCTCTATGATTGTCTCCTTGAGGATCCTTGATCCTGAAAGATGTTGGATCCCAGATACGTAGGTGCTAATGGTCTTGATGGATAATCCATGGATCCTACAATCTGAGCTGAGGATCCTTGATGTTGAATGTAGGATCCTTAGGGTTGGTACATTCCATGTGATCCTCCGGGTTCGTAGAAGAATCTTGGAGGCTTAGTGGTCTCCACTGATCCTCGCCGAAGGATAAAGGATCCTTGAGGTTGGAAGTAGGATCCTTAAGACTACATCATTGCTAGTGATCCTTGTTGAAGGTTGGAGGATCCTTGAGGTTAAGTGTGGATCCTTTAGAATGTTGGATTGTTGATGACGGAGTAGCAAAATCCAATGCTCTAGGCATCAGTGGAGGCTGATCTTCCGCCGGTCTCTTTTGCTTCTTGATTTTATCAATTTCACGAAGGATCCTCTGGTTGATTTAGTCTTGCTACTCCATGTAGTCTTTCATCTGCAACATCAAAACAGAAATATCATTATTAGTAGTTGTAGAAGAAGAAACAGCAGGAGCTTTTAATCCTGTGAAGATGGATGATGTCTTCTTCTGACCGTTTTTAGCATTCTTCTGGAATGTAGGGGGAATAGGAGGCAACGATACACTGGCTTGGGATGAGGTAACCGGTGGCATGACACTTGAAGTAACTTTCCCCTGAGAGGCCATGAAGTTGATGGAAATGAATGAAAATTCTTAGAATTTAAGCACCACTTGCCCTACTGTGGGCGCCAAACTGTTTTGGTCGAAAATCGGTTTAAGGATAATGTAACCAAACTTTGATTGTGAGGTAGAGTGCTTAATGTGTATGAACAACAATGTAATCGATTGTACAGCAAAAATGACAATGAACACTGAGATTTATACGAGGAAAAGGCCCTTGATCTTTAAAAGATCACCGGCATAAAAAAAACTCGGGTGATGGAAACTATATCAACTATATTGCACTAAAAGGGTTACAACTTTGGATGATGATGAAGCTCAATACAAGTATTCACTAGTGTGTTATAGAGGGTATTCGAGAGTAGCTGTGTGCAAGTTGTGTTGTTATCTCCTTAAAATGAACTCATCATCCCCTTAGAAAAAATAGAAACTAACACATAACAAACAATGTGAAAATTAAGCAAGTATCCCACATTCTCCATAATGGCTACGTACTTCCAAACTCGTGTAAATAGAAAGCATATTCCCCGAGATTCGAGCTTGACCAAGTCTAATTCGTTATATACGTGCGAATACAAGTTTTACACAGAGGACACAATTGTTAGTTAATATAAACAATAATAAGGATCCATGATCCAAAACTTCCTACACCATCTGTAAAGGATCAGTGACCCAGGCCAATCTAAGGATATTTGATCCACAGTATTAAAAATTAACCCCTAACAATTAGGATTTCCTTTGAGGCAGATAACATCAAATCGGGGGAAGTAAGAATGGCTTGAATCCCTTATGAATAAACTACTATTAAAACTTTACACCGGTCTTGCGGGACAGTATCCCAGCTGACTCAAACCAATATGGCCAAGGGTAGCGTTGCCTCCAAAAGAGGAACATGCCACAATTTGCATTAATAACTCACTTATTATCTTTTAATATTCCGGCCTTGCGGGACTGTAAAAGAGGGACATGCCACTATAACAAAAATAATCTCTTAAAAAACTCAAAGTGCGGAAATCATCAAAGGATACATAAATAATAAGTCGGATCCAAGTGATTGTATCTTGTCAATTTGTTCCTTTTATTACTTTAGTTATTTCTTTACTTTATTATTTATTTTACTTATCAAAAAATCTTTCTTAAAAATTTGATTAAATTAGACGTCGACAATATTCCGGTATTAAAAGCTCTTGTGTCCTTGGACAATCTCGGTATCTTACCATCACTATACTACGCCAACGATGGGTGCACTTGCCCTAGCGTGTTGTAGAGAGTGATAGTTACATATCGTGTTTTTATAAATTTAAAGCTTGAATAAATAAGTGAAAAGTTCTTCAAATATATCTAGAATTCATACTCACTCCATCACGTCACTCAGCATTGGCCCAAACCAAAGCAACAACATTTAGTAAACCCTGTCCCAAATCAAAGCAACAACATTTAGTAAACCTTGATATAGAAACATTGTTGTTCACAAACTATCATTATGATACTAAATGATAACATATACATGACAAATTAGAATTATCATCTTACAATATATAAGATACATCGCTCAACATACCTTATGTTGGTCAGAAACAAGTGTCCACCCCTTCCCTTCTTCATTGACTTCTAAACACTTCTTCAACTCAGTCATGAACCATGACCAACTATCATTGTTCTCACCCTCTACCACGGCCCATGCTACTGGATACATTTGATTATTTGCATCCCTACCCATTGTAGCCAGTAACATACCTCCTAGGAATGTTTTTAGAAAACATCCATCAAGACATAAAAGTCTCCTACACCCTGCTAAAAAAAACCTTTCTTCAAAGCATCAAAATAAATAAAGAGCCTAAAGAAGACTTGTGCACTACTTTGCATATCATAGTATTCTGGTGGGACAGTTACTAGTTCAAAAGTTGACTCAGGATTTGCTTCCCTAAGGACTTTATGATCCCAGTCTACTATAATGTGCCTTCATTGATCCATGCAGTTTCCTATAACCTTTGCATTTTGCCTTATAGGCCAACCCTTAGTACTGATAACCTTATACTTCTCTTTCACTGAATCTTGGATGTCTTTTGCACTCCAGTTTGGATTTGCTTTGAATAATATAAAGAACTGGTCAGATATGAAGTCAGCAGTAAGTTGCATATTCTTTGACATGTTTCTCTGACAAGTGTGTTCCTTCTTTACAGATTTAACCATATCATCCCTTTCTAGGATGATAGGAACAATACACTTTAAATGGACACCTTGTTACACAACTAACACCTAATTTGCCATGTCTGTTCTTGTTACTAACTGATATCCATATATCCCTACCATTAGTAACTGCATGCTTCCTAACTGCTATTTTGAAAGCTTCCTTTGAAGGGAACCTAGTATCAACCACCCAATTCCACTTACTCCAATCTGTATATTCAGTAACCACTGGGACAGTTGCCTTGTCATTTTCCCCTCTTATGTCATCTTCCTCACTCTCTCCTGGTGAAGGAACATCCCCATCAGAATCTTCATAACTACTTGCACCACCATGTTCTTCCTCTTCTGTAGTATTATGTTAACCAACTGGTTTCACCTCAAGCTCCTTTAATAACTTTAAAAGCAAGTCTTTCTTTCACAATTGACTGTTATGCTTTATAGCTTTTCTTGATGCTACCCACTCTTCATCATCCTTGTCTAACTTAGAAGCATTTAAATCATCTGTTCTCCACTCTTCATCAAATCCATCCTCAGCTTCATTCCCAGCATCAGATCCATCCTCACCATCAGATCTAGCCTCATATCCTATTTCAGATGTTGTTTGGGGTTCAGAAATGTTAACTGTGTCTTTTAGAGGTTAAGAAATGTTAACTGTTTCTTTTAGAGGTTTAGAAATAGTAACAATTGGTGTAACAGTTGGTGGTTCAGATATTGTAACTGTTTTGGTAGGTGTGGGAAGTCTTGCAGCAGATGATCTCCTAAAACCAGAAGGTTTCTTTGGTTTTGTGAGGAGTGTACTTGAAGATGGTGTACCAAAACATGGAGGGTTATTAAAACTAGCAACTGTTATCTGGTCTTGTGTGGGTGTAGGGTTTTGCTGGGCTTCTGTGTTACTAGGCTGGGCTTCTGTGCTACCGGTCTGGGCTTTCTTTGTTCTCAGAAGAGTTTTTGGAACACTAATGTGTGTCTTTTGGCAGCCAAGATGTAGAATATGCCTGACATCATCCCCCAATTTCACCATCATATCATTAACATCTTTGTCATTGTTCAACTTAACAAGGCCATCTTCAAACTTCATTCTAGGAACTAAGTAGTACATTTCAAAATCCTTACTTTTGTATGAACCATGCTCCATTATAAATTCCAAAAGCTCAAAATAGGACATTTTATCTACTTCAACTTGGAACATATCAGATTCACCCCATCATAGTGCAATGTTGGTTTGTTGTTAAGCTTGCCACCATGCCAAGCTTTCACAATCACCGATTCAGCTATCCCACTACAATTTAATTTTATGAAATCTTTAATTTGTAACTACAATTAGAGGGTTTAAAAGGTTTAAAGTCGATAATCATATAATCACATACATGTTGTCGGTCTTGAACGGTGGTTGATGATCGCCTAGATTTGCTGATGTTGATGATCGTTCTTAGGCACTTCGTCGTTCTAAGGTGAAACGGATCAGAGAAAATTAAGGGTTTGATAAAGAGGATTTGTTGGGATTATTGAGCTTGTATGTGTTATAAGTCATAATATTGTTAACCTGTAAGAATCCAATTATAAGGTCCTAAATCATAAGAAACTAGTAATTTACTTGCTTCTTGAAAATGTATTGTCTATGTGTGCCTATAGCATAGTTGTTTGAGTTCTCATGATTATTCAGGTTTGGCTCTAATCAATCTAGTACTTCACACAGTGTTATAATAACATAACTTTAAAAATTCATGGCCTAATTGGTTATCCTTCTAATCACTGATCTTTCTAAACCTCCTAAACTGAACCCAAATAGTCAAACCCAAATTTATAGATTTGACTACGCTTTAAAACACTTCAACCCGAAATACGATCCATACCCAAATTATACTTGTTTCATTTCAAAACACTTAATCACCTCACACAAATACCATTTAAAACGACACTTTCAAAGTTTCATTTTGTAATACGAATTATAATTCCACTCTAAATGTCAACATCAACTAGAATGAAACCTTATGAGATTTTTCAATTTCTTTACATTTATTTTCTAGAGATTTTTATTTTTTTTTATCATTAAACCCTACTACGAAAAGTCATATCTTATCGTATGACCCTTTTTTCAATTTTATAAAACACACACACAACAAAGTCACGTTTTTATAATATGCTTATTTTAAAAAAAGTTATTTTACCTAACACCCTTTATCCAAAAACGCTTCCAACCACTTAATGAACCAAAACCCTAAAATCACTTTCAAAACTCAGCCGCAACTTCAACCAATTTAACACTTTCTAATCCCCTCGCCACGTGTCTAATCCCCTCGTCACGTGTCGAGCAATGCCCCCAACCCAAGATCCTCCACACCCCATAGTCTTAGGGTGAGAGGGATGGGCGTGAGGAAAGTAGCAACCGTGGTAGAACCAGACATTCATAACCGGGGAGTCGTAATGTAATTTTTATATACACAAAAGTACATTTATTTTTTCGATGGTTGTACTAAGATCACTACAACGATTCTATGTTGCTAAATGTAAGCTGGAGATTTTTACTAATTTATTTTTTAAGTTTCTATTTGTTTCTTTTTCTATGAAAGTTTATAATAATAAACAAAAAGATCTCTACATTAGATTCAACAACATAATAAATAGAAGGATAATGAAGTTATTAACAAAAATCTAAACAATAACAAAACAAAATATTTATATATTTTTAATATTAAATCAAAGAACTTAATATAGAAATAAATATTAGTTAGAAACTTTTTTCTCATTTGTTATATGATTCTTAATTTTACATCGGATGTTATAAGTTGATGTCTAAACACAGCTGATAAAAGAAAACGCTATTGTTGTTCTTTTATCAGGCTTAGGCTTTTAACTGGGCCCCACATAAAAAATAGGGCTTACCTTTTGTTTGTCTTGTTCTTCTTCATCGTTCCAACTTAACAACAACATCCTCCTTAACTACCGCCACACACGATCACACCACCGAAGAAACGTATTACAATCATGATACTTTCTTCTCTTTTATTTTGCTTTCAACTAGGGCAATAATCGAAGGGTCAAAGTATCAAGTAAGTTCGCCGTTAGAACTTGGCTCAGTATGAGATTTGATACGCATCAGTGGGTGGCCGGAGGGTCAACGGACCCTCCTGACCCCTTGTAGTCCCACCTCTGCCGTAGCAGTGATTGAGTTTACCATGGGGGACATCGTCGCTTACCCTCACCTTCCATGGTGAATGAACTAATTCGGTGATTAGTCACTCTGCAGATTTTGACTGTTGGAACATGATTAACGGCTGTAATGCCGCTGAATTAAAAAAAATCAGTTTTCTTTATTTAAACCAACCATTTCTCTCACAATTTAAACCTAAATCTCACAAAACCATTTTTCTCATAATCCAAAACTAATGTCTACCACTATTATTTAAAATATTGATGAAATACCGTTATTTATTCCACTCGACATCAGTGACGATGATTTATCTTCAACCGATAGTAGCTTAATTTTTATTTAAATCTCATCGAGCAAGCCAAACTAGAAGACACAAGCACATCTAGTAAAAAAAGAATGTACGTCGTGGTCGAGAGAAAGGCCACGAAACCCTTATGGCAGATTATTTTGTCGAGAAGCCGAAATACAATGAATTTTTTCATCATAGGTTTTGTATGTCAAAAATGTTGTTTTTAAAAATTGCTAGCGACGTGAAAGTGAATAACCCGTGGATTCAAGAGGGCGTGGATGCGAGAATTAAGAAGAGTTTTACACCGTTGCAAAAACTTACATGAGGATTAAACAACTTGCAACCGGTAACCCTCCAAACGAGAACGATGAGTATTTAGATATGGCCGAAAGGACTTCCTGTGAGTGTCTAGAACATTTCTGCGAAATGGTATGTAATATACATGCTCCCGAGTTCTTACATTGACCAACAAGCCACGACGTGGCGCTTTTGTACCAAGCTCACGAGAAGAAACGTCACCTTCCTAGGATGATAGGTAGCCTTGATTGCACGCATCTCGTTTGGAGAATGTGTCCCACGGAATTGTGGGGCCTATATATGAGAGAAGATCACATGTACCTGACAGTTATGCTCGAAGCGGTGGCCTCTCAAGATTTGTGGATTTGACATGCTTTTTGTGGTCCACCAGGTTCACAAAACGACATCATTGTGCTCCATCAATCTTTATTATTTCTTACTGAACGAAATGGAATTACGCCAAAATGTCCATTTTACGTGAACAACCACTTATACAAACGTGGATACCATCTTACCGATGGAATCTACCATTTTTGGTCCGTGATTGTGAAATCATTTCCATATCCTCACCTTCTGCGCAAAAATAAGTTCAAGAGGCAACACGAGGCGGCACTAAAAGACGTGGAGCGGGTTTTTGGTGTTTTAAAGTCAAAATTGTGTATAATGAATCGACTAAGGCATTCTAGGACTGTGAAAAAATTTGGTATCTCATATATACGTGCATTATTTTACATAACATGATTCTAAAAGATGACGAAAACGCGATAGCACTAGTGCACATTCGGGATCCTCTAATAGAGTTCGTTTTCAATGACACTGTGTTAAACAGGCTCATTGATGAAGATTCATATCGGAGACTAAAACATGATCTCGTTGAGCATCTCGAAGGACTGGATCTACCCCACCTATTGGTGGATCCGATGAATAGTAGTAATTTTATTTAGTTTAATTTAATGTAATTTTATTTTTGTTGATTTAATGCAATGTTTTTTATGTAATTGTTTAAAATATGTTTTAATTATTATTGCATAATTTGTAGAAATAAAAAATAGAAATGGACTCCCACGAGGGATCACCCCTTATGATTGAGTGTAAGAGAGGAGTTGAAGAAGATAGTTGATATGACATGAGATAATTGACTAGGTGAAAAATTTACCACTCCTCACAAGGTGACCACCCTCTCACCTTTACATATAAACGTTTAAAAATGCCACACATATCATCTTCTACATAATTGATTTTCTGAAACCCCAAATCTAAATATCTCACCAACAAATAGAAGCCGACACCTTTAACATAGATCAAAACTCGCCGATCTTGTTTTCTTCTTTCTACTTGATAAGCAACAACAACTCAGATTTGATTCAGATCTGGAGCAGCTGCAATTCAAATATGGAACTCTACAAAGACAACAACTTCTTCCTTCTAATTTGTCCAGACAAGAGCCGCTACAACTCAACAATCTATTTCTATCTTTTTCAAACTAAACATACGCTTGAAACCAAGATACTAACATTTATGTTCCCATGATGCTTCTTATTAACATCTTTTTTTGTCCATATTTTTTGTATTATTATTATTTTTTAATTTGACATGTTAATCGATTCAATGTATACTGATGTTATGAACAACAAACTGAAATTTTAGTCTGATTTTGTCCGTTTAAACATTCTGAAATCGAAGAAAAATATGTCCAAAACAAGCTTAACACAACAAACTTCTTCTTTTATTTCTTTTCTGAAAACCAGTTCATACCTCAGATTAAAATCTAAAAACTGTACAACTTGTGATTCGTTCGATAGAATGTATGATGAGTTCAAAGATGCACTTATACTTATCAAAGCTGAAGTCTACTGATTTCAATAAATATTCTATCGTTTTCTTTGTTTGAAATGTTGATTCAGATCTGAAAACTGTTTTAGAAAATTTCTGAGTTTATGAAGATTATACTCTGATATGGTCCATTTTAGTCCATCAGGACAATCCTTAAACGTTATAATTGTCCGAAATGCACAAACGATACACCGAAAATCACCGAATCAAAACGAAACTCGCTAGAAACTCATCCAATTTCAATCACGATCACACGTAGAACTTCCTATGCTCTGATACCACTTGTAGGTTCAGGATCGGTTCACTAAAGAACACAAAATATGCGTTTAATTCAATTTAACGTGCGGAATTCGTTAAACCGAAAAGTAATCCATATGGAAATATAAATGATTGAAGTTTTATTATGATTCAAACGCAAATCGGACAAAGTTTCGACGTAATCTAACTCCTTTCTAAAAGCTACACTCGATGTGGATCTCAGAAGTTATGAAGAAATGTCCTTGAAGCGTATGACTACATGATATGTATAGAGATCGAAAGCATGCGTAGGTTTTCAAACGTAGGAGCATATAGACGCATGACTCCTGTTATTTTCATGCGTAGGAAGCTTCCATTTCTATAACATGTTGTTACCAACTTTTCTGCTTTCCACGTCTCTTATCCACAGGTATGTATTGTTATTGTTATCATCATGACATAACATCATGATGTGTGATGTCTTCATATGCTAACACCATACTCTCATGCAGTCCATTTTACCTAACACCTACCTAATCACTCCGAAATTGCTTAATAAATCCTAATGAAATGTTAGAACGTTTTGAGACCGTTGATACTTGAGTATTAATAGTTTGAGCTGGTTTTGTAATCATTTGTTAAACTAGAAGAGCTAAAAGTGAAATATGTGAAACTTATAGGATGGCGGCGTAATTATATTCCCAGCGTATTTAATAAATACGCTGGGTAGTCAGATGTGTATATATATGTTCTTCAATGAAAACCCTTGTCCAAGCTTCTTGTACTGATTTTTGGTGATTACTCTTGTGTTGTGATTCTTGTTATTGTGCTTAATCCGAATATCCAGGGGCTTTTATTGATTACATCTTTTGGGATTTCATATACAACACTTGTTGTTTGATCCATTCAAGAATCTTCATCTTCATTGTTTGGTTTTTCTTAACTTTTACACATTCAAACAACTAATCTATAGTTGTTTGGGTGATAACAATCAACCACTGTGATCCGAATCTATTTTGGGGACTCACAATTTGGTTTCAGAGCCTTTGTGCTCTTGATTGTTTGAGTTTTTGTTAAGATTCTTCAAGTTTTGAAGGTTTTTCTAAAGTTTTCAAAGTTTCAAGGTTTTTCAAAATTTTAAACTTAAAATGGCTTGATCTGGTATATTTAATCATTGGGTTATTGTTAATCAGTGTTTTGGTAAGCATTTGGGTCATTTTGGTGCAAAGAAACATGGATTTTGAGTCGTTTTTTGGTGATTAGAGGGTTTTTGTTCGTACTTAAACCCTTCTGGGCGTATTTAATGTTGAAGTCAACGTAGATAACTTTGAATATTGAGGATTTAATTTGAATATCGCGTATTTAACAAATACGTTGGGTTAACACCAGCGGATTTGTTGATTATCAGCGAAATAGTGCCAACGTAGTTAATCGAAGGCGACTTCGAAGTCAGTGATAGAAATCCTCAGCGATTTTATCACGGTGATCAGCGAAATTAACCGAACTTATGCTTGTTTTTCATGTTCCAGCGGATTTAGCTATTTTCACAGGATAAAGTCGCCAGAGATCATCAACGTAATTGATTCAAGGGCAGCGTAGTTGATTAAAGTGCAGCGTATTTGATTCAAGTGCAGCGTAGTTGATTCATCTGCAGCGTATTTGTCTTCTGATTTCATTCATCCCAGTGTATATAATCTCTGATCAACCAAAATGTCTCTCAATCAACTCAACCCAATTGCCCAAGCCGAGTTGGAAACAGGAACAGCCACAAGACCTCCAAAGTTGAAAGGATCTGAGGATTTCAGTAGTTGGAAGAACAGAATCAAAGCCTTCTTTTAGTATACCGACAATACTCAATGGATGTCCGTCACGGTGTGTCCACACGTTCCAATGATAATTCGCGATGACATTCGTACGATCAACGAAGATCCATCAACGTTCACCGAAGAAGACTGAACTCTCATTCAACGTGACCGTAGGGCTCATGCTGCTCTTACTATCGCCCTGTCCAAGGACGATAACAACTTGTTCGAAGAGTACACCTCCACTCATGAATTGTGGTTGGCTCTTATTGACCACTATGAAGGAAACGAGGAGCTCATGGACAACAAAAGAGACATGGTTCAGAAAGAGTACGACATGTTTGGAAGTGTTCGTGGTGAAAGCTTATCCGATCACATCAGTCGATTTCTGAGAGTGCTGACTAAAATGAAGAAAGTGGGAAATCATGTTTCAAACTATGCATCAATCAAGAAGCTGCTAGACTCACTCCCTAAAGAATGGAGCCTTCAGTGTATGATTATTAAAAGGACTTTCTTAACCAGCACAACTCCTGTCACACTCTCGGAACTGATCAACACTCTGAAAGCCTTTGAAATGGATATTGTCAAGAGAGAAATGAACCAAACAGGGTATTCACAGAAACATACTCAATCAGTTGCTACAACCTCTGCTCCCAAGAATATGGCGTTTCTTGCTCCCATCACCTTATGTGGATTGAATCCTCAAAGTGCTGTTGAATCTTATCCCAACGCTTCCGCAAGCTCTGTAAAGGCCTTGTCATCCACCGAGAAGACTACCGTGGCCAGCGATGCTCAAGCACTTAAAATATCCACAGAACATGTTGCTTTGTTTAACACCTTTTTAAGCAGCTATGAGGCTCTCATGTCAGGATAGTTGAAAAGAGATTTTCTCACAGCTGAGGACATTATCAAGTGGATCCTGATGACATGGATTTGAAGTGGCAGATGGCGATGATTACTCTTCGTTTGAAGAAATTTCAAGACAAAACAGGAAAAAGGCTAGCTCTGGGAAAAGCTGGATTTGACAAGTCAAAGCTGAGATGTCACAGTTGCAAAAATCTAGGTCATTTTAAGAGGGAATACCCTTTGCTGAAGAATGAGAATGCTGAACTCAATTAGACAAGAAGGTCGGTGGCTATTGAAGGGAGTGACAGTGTTGCTGAAAATAACCCAAAAGCCTTAGTTGTGGAAGATTACGACTGGTAAGAGGAAATAGCTGAGGCTAAAGATGAAGTTAACAAAGCCCTCATGGCATACATCTCCATTGTTTCTGTCACGTCTGCATCAAACTATGTGGAAAAGCAAACCGCCAGGATTCCCAAAGATGACAAGGGTCTGAAAAGCATCATCAATCCTGCTGAACCAACTTCAGAGAAGGGAAAACAGAAAGCTGAGATAAATGATTTAAAACCTACAGCTCAAGAAGCAATCAAATGCAGCAAGAATGAAGTAGTTGGAACTTCCACAACCGCCATAAGTCAACTGAGGATAAGGATTTGGTAAATAGCATACCATATGAATTTAAAGCAAAGTTGTGCTCCAAACCATGTTTGAGCATCGTGGCACACTACAAATTACTCAACCGTGATATAATTAAAGAAAAAGAAAAGATTTTGAAAATTAATCAAGAATTAAAAGAAAATGAAGCTGCATATCAAAGAAAGTTGAATTCAACCACAGCTAAAATGTAGACTTTAAAAGAATTTGTTTCCAGAAAAGATTTTATCATAAATGATTTGACCGAAAAATTAGAAAAATCACAAAACAAAAATAACAAATTGCAAATCATTATTGATAAATGGAAAATTAGTCAAAAAGCACTGGCTGATATTGTAAACTGCCAACGACCGACATTCATAAAGAATGGAATTGGATATAAGGATAAATTCGCAAACGAAATAAAAATATTTCCTCCTCCGCACAGCAAAAACTATGTCCCTATGCCATCTCCTCATCCTAAAAATGACTTAATTGATAAAAATGATCTTTTGGATCAAAATGATTTTTACAAACCACAAAACAATACTAACATGTCTGAAAGCAATGCAGATCTGTGTGAGGGTCAAGAAGATGTGTGCGATGAGGAAGATGATTGTGGAGGTTCAAAAATAGGAATCGGTTACTCAGGCGACAGTTATTCAACAGTTAACTGGTTCGCCTGGAATTGTAATAAGACAAACAGAATTTCTATTCAGGATAACTGTAATAGTTTATCTAGGATGGATGACTGTAACGGCTTTATGCCAAAATTGAACATTCTGGATGACTGTAATGGCCTTGCGCCTACACTTAAGACTCACAACCTAGTGCATGTTGAGGTTGAGAGTCATGACTTAAACTCTGTTCTTAATGATGAAAATGTTATGCTTGAATCTCCTGTATTTGTCCCAAAATTGAAGAAAAACAGATTTGGAAAGTTCCTTAAAGAGGAAATTCTCGAGTTTTTTTCCATCAGTTACAGGTACTTCAGAGACTGATAAATACTTTACTGAAGAAAGCAATAGAGATGATTCAAGCACAACAACTTCAGAGAGTGATGGAGAAATGTCAAGTGAGAGTCAAGAATCACCCTCGTCATTAGATAGGGAGCACAGTGAAGACGACATTGAAGATGAAAATCATCCTGACAAGAAATTAAAGAAAATCAAAGATTCAAGCCATGTTACGTCATCGAATTCCTCAAGCAGCTCCAGATTCTCATCACATACATCATCTTCGCACTAAGCACCCATGAAGAAAAGATCAAACTACAAACAATGCTTTCGCTGTGGTCATTTAGGACATACTGCGAAACATTGCAAAACCAAGAAATTTTCTAAACCTAATCGAGATCTGGTTAAAAGTTTCACTAATCAATTTGACAATCTGAAGAAATCAGTGAAATGCATAGTTAATTCAACTTGTTTTTGGAAAAGAAAAGAAAATACTCTTGCTCAAAATCCTGATAGAACTAACGTAAAGCAAGTCTGGGTTCCAAAAACTAACTAACTTGTACATTTTTTTGTTGTTGTTGTTGTTGTATAACAGAATAAACTTCAAAAATGGCTTCGGATGCTCATGGAATATATCTGGCATGTTGATAGTGGATGCTCTAGGCATATGACCGGGTTAAATGATTTGCTTAAAAACTTTCGAGTTATTTATGGTGATTTCGTGTCCTTTTCCGGAGACGAAAAGGGAGGGAAGATCGTCGGAATGGGTGATGTCGTGTCGGAAGCACTTACTCTAGAGAATGTAAACTACGTTCCAGAGTTGTGTTACAATCTCATGAGTGTATCACAAGTTTATGACAAAGGAATTTCGGTGTTGTTAAATGACATGGAGTGCTTATTCCTCAAACCCGAATACTTCGTCCTTGCAGAAATGATCATGCTCAGGGCTCTCCGACAAAACAACACCTACGTGCTGATGTATAAGAATTTATACATCTTTTAAACGTCAAATATTCCCCATTAATGCGGAAATTCGTTGTGTTTTCATTGATCTAGATACTCATTTGAGTTATTTGTGAAAATGCAGGTCCGGGCTTGGGCCCGCTGAAGAAACAAAGGCTTTTGGAGCAAATTGGAGAAAAAATGGAACATTTCTACCAAACTGCCAGATATGGCACGACCGTGCCAACCCTTGGCACGACCGTGCCAAGCATCCAGAAGCCGACACTATCACCAACACTATCATCAGACTGCACAATCCGAGCCAATCCAACACTTGGCACGATCGTGCCAACCCCAAGCACGATCGTGCGTGTGCAATCACAAGCCCTGATCAGCTAGTTTTCGAGATCAACTTAGTCATTTCCGAGTACGATATCGATAAGCACAACCGTGCCAAAAGGTGGCACGGTCGTGCCACCTTGGGGAAATTTTAGCGGGATCTTTCCAGATTTGGCATCAAACTTGGTCAACAACTCAGAAAGACACCGGCCACTTACCAAGCACGACCGTGCCAAAAGGTGGCACGGTCGTGCCAAATGCCCAGTAGCTTAAATACGTGAATTCAGCTCATTTGAAGGGGAGTTGGAGCATTTGGGTGGATTTCTCTCTCAAGAAGCTGATCTTGGAAGCTTGGAGATTGAAGAAGGAGCCTTTAGGAGGTTGTATCACTTGATAATCCAACTCATTTTGCTAATTACCTTGTCTTAAACACTAGTATTTCACTTGTTATTCATGCACAATCCATATTACTTTATATTTGTCTTCGTTATCATGAGCCTTCTAGGCTAAACAATTGTGTTGTTTGAATTTCGTTGAAGCTAATGAACACTTGACAATATGGAAATAGATGTGGTGATTATTGTATGTTAATCTTCATGATGGTATTTAATCAAGTTTCTTGGAATGCATGTTCATGTTTAAAGTCATTATTCTTGAATGTTTGATCATAAAAATTTACATGTAGTGTTGGAAAGCCCATGTAGAGATTATGATTATTGAATCTTGCTAGTTGTTGATTTGATTCATAGCATGAAACTAGGAATAGTACTTGCTAACATGTTAGGATGATGATTTGAATATGAGTGTAAATTCTTGCATTTGGATTTGTAAAGATCTTATGAATGTTTATATGAATTCTATGGTTTGTGTTCATGTTGGATGATGATTTAGGCCAAACTTGTTGTTTAGCATGACCATGCTTGTGATTCATGTCGAGAGCTTGTTGAAGATATCATTTACTTGAAACCAAGTTAGGGTGATTAATGTGTTGTTCATGTTAGTTCTCCTTAATTTGTAGAGTTAGGAGTTTTGACAAACAATTAACTCTTTATTAAAGATTAACATAAATTTAGCAAGAGAACTTAAAGAATGAATCTTAGGTGATTAAAATGTTGTTCATTATAAATTTCCCAAGATTTATAAAACTAGGAGACCTTGAATGGAAACTTAGTTGATTCTAAGACTTGCATCACCATTAGTTTTCCTCAAAAGTTTTCATATGTTTATTAGTGGATACTTAATTCAAGCAACCTTTCTTAAGTATTGTTCTTGTTAATCCGTTTAGTTAATTTTTATCCTTACATGGTAGTTTAAAAACAATCAACGAATCAATTCACTGATCGATACAGGTTTAAAAGTAACGAAGATTTAGCATTGAGACACCGAGTCCACAGATTGATATCCGGTTCTTACCAGCGAACTATACTACCACCTGACGGGTACACTTGCCCTATGTGTGTGTAGTTCGTTTTAAGTAAAAACTATTTTAAAACCTAATATGTGTGAACGAAAATTATAACAAAAAAATATATTTAATTCACGCACATCACGTGCTAAATATGAAAAATGCCAAATCAAAAGAGCAAATGACATGTCTTATTTCAAGAGCATCTGAATCGGAATCACTGCTTTTGGCACAGGCGTTTGGGGCATGTGAATTTCAAAAATATAAATAAGCTTTCAAAATTAAATCTAGTAAGAGGTTTACCTATGAAAGACTTTCCTTTTTCAGGAAAATGCATCGCATGTGTCCAAACAAAGCAACATAAAAAGTCTCAAAAATCCAAAGCAGTGAATACGATATAAGCCCCCACTGCAATTACTTCACATGGATCTTTTCGGCCCTATAACTGTTAGAAGTTTAGCTAAAAGATCTTATTGTTTGGTAATTACAGATGATTTCTCAAGGTTTTCATGGGTGTATTTCTTCGAAGCGAAGAGTGAGACAGCTTCCATTCTGAAAGCTTCATCCCTATGATTGAAAACGTAATCAAACTGAAGGTGAAATCCGTAAGAAGCGACAACGGGACAGAATTCAAGAATCATACGTTTGTCTCCTTCTGTGAAGAAAAATGAATTCTTCTTCAATACAGTGCTCCCAAAACTCCTCAGCAAAATAGGGTAGCAAAACGCAAGAACAGAACTCTCATCGAAGCTGCTAGAACTATGCTTGTAGACTCCAAGCTTCCCATAATCTTCTGGGCTGAAGCGGTCAACACAGCATGCTACGTTTTGAATCGTGTTCTCATTGTCAAACCTCACGGAAAGACAGATTATGAACTACTTTTCAAAAGGAAGCCTCTGATAGATTTCTTCAGACCGTTCAGATGTTCATGAACACTTCTCAACACTGAAGATAATCACATCAAGTTTGAAACGGTCGGTGACGTATGCTACTTCATGAGCTACTCATCTTCTCAAAAGGCATATCGAGTCTACATCAAACGAACAAAGATGGTGATTGAATCTTATTACGTTGACTTTCAAGAAGGAAACTCCACTAACACTGGAAGCGCTCCAAACTGGTTTATGACGTAGACATTGTACTCAACACTTTCGACATCGCTGAACCTATCACTGAATCCAAACCTACAGAATCAACCCCATTAGAGACATTGTTTCACTCCTTTTACAACTCGTTTCACCCCAGTCTCTGCCTCTCCTACCCTTCCTATTATCAACACATCGGCTGAGAATGCATCTACACAAGATGATTCTTCTTCACAGCAGATCGTGGATGAACCACCTAAAAAAGACGAAACTCCAATTATCTACGTCGATGAACATTTCTCTAATCTGCCTCAATAAGTGGAAACTCACACCAACGCAGGGTACAAGACCAAACGAAACCATCCAATTGAAAATGTCATCAGTTCTGTGGAAGATGGAGTTCGAACTCGCGGTCAAACATATACCATCAACACAGGACTGTATGCAGCTTTTCTCTCGCAGTCTGTCCCAAGAGACATCGAAGAAGCCATTCAAGACTCTAGCTGGGTACAAGCAATGCAAGAAGAATTAGCTCAATTTTGGAAGCTTAAAGTCTGGGAACTCGTTTTGCCAGATGGAAAGTATCCAATTGGTACCAAATGGGTGTTTCGTAACAAGATGGACGATCGTGGTGTAGTTATCAAGGATAAGGCAAGATTGGTAGTTCAAGATTTTCGCCAGGAGGGGGGATTAACTATGAGGAAGTTTTTGCACCGGTTGCACGCTTAGAAGCTATCAGAATCTTCTTGGCCTATGCTTCATTCAAAAACTTTAAGGTGTTTCAAATGGATGTAAAGAGTGCATTTCTGTATGGAAAAGTGAAAGAAGAAGTCTATGTCTGTCAACCTCCAGGTTTTGAAGATCCTCACTTCCTTGCAAGATACTATAAGCTTGACAAAGCACTGTATGGTCTTCATCAAGCTCCTCGAGCATGGTACGAGACTTTGTCAACATATCTTCTAGAATATGGGTACTCAAGAGGCAAAATAGATATGACTCTTTTAACAAAAAGGATCGGAGATGATGTGATGCTGGTGCAAATCTACGTAGACGATATCATCTTTGGGTCAACTGATGAAGCTCTTTGCAGGGAGTTCGAAAAAGTTATGAAGGCAAAATTCGAGATGAGCATAATGGGAGAACTTACGTTTTTCTTGGGATTAGAAGTGAAGCAGAGAGAAGATGGCATCCTCATTCATCAGGCTAAGTACATCAGAGATATTCTCTCCAAGTACAACATGAATGATTGCAAATCTGCCAGCACTCCCTTTGCTGCTCAGACGGAACTTACTTTAGATATTCAAGGAAAACCCGTGAACAAATCTTTTTATTGATCAATGATAGGCTCGTTGATGTATCTGACCGCTAGTAGGCCTGACATTATGTGGGCTGTTTGTCTCTGTGCGCGATTTCAGACGGATCCGAAAGAATCTCATAAAGCTGCTATCAAAAGAATTTTTCGCTATCTGAAAGGAACACCTAAGCTTGGTTTGTGGTATCCTAAAGATAGTAATTTTGATTTAATTTCTTATTCTGACAGTGATCATGCAGGTTGCAAAGTTGACAGAAAGTCTATCTCAAAAGGCTGTCAATTTTTAGGAAATCGTCTCATTTCGTGGCAAAGCAAAAAGCAGACAACAGTCTCCACATTAACCGCTCAAGCTGAATACACGGTAGGTTACAGTTGCTGTTCTCAAGTTCTGTGGATACATAATCAGTTGTTGGATTACGGAATCAATGTTATGAAGATTCCTATACTCATCGACAACGAGGCGTGTCTTGGAATTGTGAAGAACCCTATCCACCACTCCAGAACAAAACACATCGAAATTCGCATTCATGCGATCAGATATGCGTATGAGAAAGGATACATTCACGTGGTGCCGGTGGATACACTGCAACAAAAAGCTGATATATTCACGAAAGCCTTTGATAAAACTCGCTTCAACCAGTTGGTAACATGGTTGGAAATGGTTAATTTCCTTGAATGGAAATGATTTTGGTAAAAAAAATTATATTTAATCTCATAAAATGTGCCCAACAAAAAGATTTTCTGCAAACTTAAAATTTCTTTTCAAGCTCTGGATTCTTGAAAATAAAATTTAAAGGGGGAAGTCTTCCAGAAAATATTGTTGAAACAAGAATCCTTTGTTTGACACCTGCATGAGAAATGATAGAAAAACTACTGACACTTTGTTTGATCTTAAAACAAAATCAGATTGAGGCACCAAGCAACGACGTGTCAGTAGATTCAGCAATACCTTGAAGTAAACTGCGAATAGAAGTCAAAAGCTAATGATCACACAAGAATTCTGGATACCCACAATGTTGTGCAAATTGCGGCTAATACGTTCGGCGTATGGCTTAATGGTCTTAAATCTTGCGTTGATAGATTGCCAAAGTCCGAGATTTTGGGTCTATTGAGTAATCATTCGGGGATATCATAGTTGCTCTTCTGCTGCATCAAGATACATGCTGACCTAGACACAATTATGATAACTTTACAAAAGAGCCAATGTGGCCAAAACCCTACACAGATGAAGCTATCATTAAGAATCATTCAAGTGCTTAAATCGTACCGTATATGGTATCTTTCATAGCCTTCGTTAGACTTTGGTCTCTTTGCTGTACTGAAGTACTGACCTGATCACAATTGTCTAACGTTGAAATTTCAAGAACGAATGAGGTCAACATACTCACCTACTATGAGGAATCTTTGCGCATACCTTGATCGCGGGGGTATGTCCTGATGTGGGACTCACGGGCACAACATTCTGACAGTCCAGCATGAGGGTGGAACATCGAATTTCTTGTCAATATTACCACAACATCATAAAACGTTCTCTGATCGCATGTTGAAAGATAGGTGCATGGATTTAAAAGGACAAACATACTGACAGTTTTTCTTGTGCCTTGATTATTCAAGATATTTAATATTCTATCTCAATCTAACTAAGTGTTACCAGTGTGATCTTCTGTAGGAAAGTCACAGGATCCGAATCAGTAAGCATAAATTTTATGTGAAAAAGGAAGCTTCTTTGTTCTAAAAATAATTTTCAGAATTCAATTGCAAATCTTCACGTTTCTTAAACTTATTCTTAAATTTTTGCACTATTTTTAACCAAAAAGGGCACATTTTTCAAGAAAATTTGAGATTTTCGAGCGTATTTGTTTTCAAGATTCTTAGACTTGAGGAAACCTTAAAAATCTCCTGGGCGGCGTAATTATTATTCTAGCGTAATTATTAATTACGCTGGAATATAGATTTGTATTTATACTTCATTTTTCATTTTGTGTAAATATTTTCAAATTCAAAACCCTCCTCATTGTCTTCATTACAACCGAAAACCCACATTCTTTTTGCATTCAAGCTGCATATAGTGATCTGATCGAATCATTGTAAGATCAATATTGGTATGGTTCCTGTTTTCAAATGTTGATTGTTCATTGTTGAGTTTGTAGATCGTCAATACAAGATCGGTTTTGGATTATGTAGTTAAATTGATCTGGTTTAATGGGGTTTGTGGGTTTATCAAGAAAAATTTGAATCCAGCGTATTTAGTTTGAATATGGCGTAATTAATTTTGAAGATAGCGTATTTGTTCAGGATAACGGTTGGCGGATTTAAGTCTTGAACGTGAGTTCAAGCAACCGGCGTATTAGACAAATACGCCAGCCATACTTAAATTCGCTATTCTATGTTCAGCGTATATATATTACATCAGGCGTAAATACTATATCGCTGAGTTTATGTAAATTCTTTTTACGGAGCGTATTTGTCCGATCTTGTCAGCGTATTTGTGTATATAATTGTATGAGTCCGGCGTAAATGGCATGAGTGGCTGGCGTATTTAGTGGCAGATTTATACTTTTGTTTAAATTTTGTATATATATTTTGTTTTTATTCCTTTATTTTTTTTTATTTTTTTTATTTCAAAATTTACTTTAACTTTACTTACTATATATATATATATATATATATATGTAGGTATATATATGTGTATTTATGTATTCTTTTAACTATTATGCTCTGCAACTGAAATCTAACTTGACTAGTTTTCACGTTTCAGGAATGGCTCAACCATTAGTATGGGATGGCAGAAGAAAGCACAATCAACCCATCACTCTAGTTCCTCCGGAGCCCGATTTCGAAGATGTGATGGATTGGCTATCGCGGAGCAAAATAAGTTATGCAGTCCAGACAAATCCAAAGATTTATTCAATCCACATAGAAGAGTTCTGGAAAGCTGCAAGGGTAAGAACACTGAACCAGGTCAAGCACATCACAGCGACGGTGCGAAACAAAGAGATAAAAGTGACTGAAGAACAGATTCGAAAGGTCTCAACCTCGGAGACAACGCCAGTGACCCGTTAAAGCTAAGCAAAGAGGCAGTACTAGAAGGTTTTCGCGGGATGAACTATGTTGGAGATTTTCGCAACAAGAATGAGATCAAAAAGTCGGGGCTTACAAAAGATTGGAGGTTCATTCTTCACACGTTCTACATGAGCATTTGTCATAGAAAAGGCGGTTACGACGGGTTAAATTTAGAGTGGTCCGCGGCAATGCTAAACTTGTGCACCAATCAGCACTTCAACATTTCTGGGTTAATCTTCTATTGCATGATCGACAATGTAAACATAGGTGCATGGGCCATGTATCCACTATTTGTGCAATTGCTTATTGATGATCAGCATCAGAATCTACCACACGATGGAAATCTGTATCAATTTCAACTCCCTAAAGGAAGACAAATCACAGAGTTGAAAACAAAAGAGTGGTTGATGCTACATAACTGGATGTATCGAGACGAGAGACTTCCTGTGGTTCTGGCGGCGTACAACAAGTACCAGGAAAAGGCAAGGAAAAGTAGAGAAGGTCGAAGCGATCCCGTTGATGTTGCAAAAGAGGCTGAATTAGAAGAAGAAATACCACTGGTTCGTAAGCGTAAAGACAAAGGAAAGAAAGTGGTTGAAGAATAACCCTCAAAGAAAAGATGCAAGAAAGATTCACCCAATCCAGAACGAATCATGGGCGATAGTATTCGTTATGGATCAACGAGAGAAGAAATTGAAAGAATGCAGGCCATCCACGTGGTTGCGGAGGCAGAAAAGCGAGAAAGGATAATGAAGAGAAGAGAGATGACAGAATCTGAAACTCCTGTGGTAGTTACGTCAGAAAAGGAACAGTTGGATCGATTCGTGGAAGGGCTTTTATCTGATCCCCTAGAACCCTCTCCAAGTGAGACCGTTGCACCAAAGAAAAGAAAAACAGGTGAGGAATTCTCCGCAAATGTTCCACCCAAACCACCTGTATCTGCTCAACCTCCACCTCAAAAAGTTCCCTCAAGACCTAGACCATTTCAAGAGCTGTATAATCGTTTATCCAAAGAAATTGGTCTATTTCCTGCTAAGGAGTTCTGTTTGCTGAAGAATCTAGTGAATGATACTGATGTGCTAAAGAGAAAACTGAAATAACAAAGAAAGAAAAACAAAGAATTGCACTCCTGCGTCCATAAGCGATCCGAATTCATTAGATTTCAACAGGAGGGTCTAGAAAACTTCATGAACTGGTGCAGGAGCTGTACAGCAAATCGAAAGCCAAAGTACACAAGCGAAGACATTTTCAACTTTGACATGTTTAGAGAAAGAGAACAGAAAAAGAAGGATGCCAAAGCCGAAAAGAAAAAGAAACGTCTTGAATCAGCATACGGCAGTCTTGATGAAGACAGTGATGAAGAGGAAGTAGACAAAACCGAGATGCCCGCAAAGTTTCTCGAATGGGGATTGGAAGATGATGTCTTATATGAGACGGATGGCGGAGAAGAGTTCGAACCGCAGCATCCAGAATGGTTTAAGAAAGAAAGAGCAAAGATGCCAGATTTTTATCAGGTGATCACAGTTGAGAAGACTGAGGTCACAGATAAAATCATCAGCTGGAAATACTGCAATCTTACTGGATGGTTCGTGGTAAAGCGAAGGAGTGGAGTAATTCAATACTTCCGAAATGCCAACGACATGCAAAGCTTACCAACATGGGATATCCGAGAGCTCAGCAGGCATGATCTGATAAATCCTACAAATAGCAACATTGGCGGAGATCTGGAAAGATTAATTCATAGAGAATGCATGCGTGGATTTTCAGTCTTCAAGCCTCAACGCCCAAGAAGACGTGTGTCAAAGACTACCAAAGACCCGTTCACTGGAAAGGGAAAGATAACATGGGTCATCAATCCAGCGAAAGTGGTAACAAGGGTGAAACTTCCTCCTGAATAGCCTGTGACTCTCACTAATTTCAAGAAATGGTTTTATGATGGCAAGGCGGGTGAAGCAGTCATCAGGTCAAACTCAAATGAAGACATCCGTATCCTGGATCCTATGGACGTATTTATGTTTTGTCTTTCCGATCTGAATATTCTGTACGGACACAAGATAAACGTAGGAAGGGATGCTATTTCAAAGGGCAGTTGAGCGCGTGCGAGCTCGAAAGATTGAAGTGATGGAAATTTTGCTCAGCATGGACGCTGAGAAAGAAAAAGAGGAATCCAGAAAAAAGAAAACAGCTGAGACTGAACCATCCTCTCCGCCAAGCAAAGATCCATCGTCTGATTCCGATCTTCAAATCATTCCACCACCTCCGACTTCATCCACATATGGAGTCACTATGGAGGCCCACAAACCACAAGTGAAGCTGTTATTAACCAATCCACTGAAGCAACAACAGAACAACCACCAAATCAAGCTGCACAAGGAAAGGATCAAAAATCAGCCGCAGGCCCTGAAGCTCCGGAACAAGACTGAAGAAGCTCAAGTACGCAACGGTCTAGGGGGATATTTTTAGGACGTTTTGAGACCGTTGATACTTGAGTATTAATAGTTTGAGCTGGTTTTGTAATCGTTTGTTAAACTAGAAAGGCTGTGAAATATGTGAAACTTATAGGATGGCGGCACAATTATATTCCCAGCGTATTTAATAAATACGCTGGGTAGTCAGATGTGTATATATATGTTCTTCAACGAAAACCCTTGTCCAAGCTTCTTGGATTGATTTTTGGTGATTACTCTTGTGTTGTGATTCTTGTTATTGTGCTTAATCTGAATATCCAGGTGCGTTTATTGATTACATCTTTTGGGATTTCATATACAGCTCTTGTTGCTTGATCCATTCAAGAATCTTCATCTTCATTGTTTGGTTTTTCTTAACTTTTACACATTCAAACAACTAATCTGTAGTTGTTTGGGTGATAACAATCAACCACTGTGATCCGAATCTTTTTTAAGACTCACACAAAATCTCTATCCGGATAACATATTACAGACACAAGACTCGTTACTTATATACATATAAATTTCTAACTCTGGTCACACAAAAGTGCCCTAACAATTATAATATCAAGGATACAATCTCACATGGGTACTAATGTTTTTTCAAAATGTCCAAATGTTGCATTTTTTTCAAAAGTGGGCCAATCATTTGAAAATAAATGGAAAACGTCCTAATCCATATTTTGAATGTATTGATTGCAACAAAATTAGTCACACTATTGATAGATGCTATGAATTTATTGGAAATTCTAGCTTTTTTTTCTAACAATTTTACCTCAAATAAACAAATATGTCTAATGCATCTTCTTCAAGTTGTCTTTTTTTTAAACAATAGATCAACTTACAAAGTTAATGAATTTGATAAGGGAAGAGCCAACATCAAAATTCTAATATAAGAGGTAATATGTTTGTTCATGTTCTTTCTTTGGTTGTGCTAGTGTATATGATTTAGATACTTATTCTAATTGAGTTGTTCAGGGTCGTTTTCGAAAGTCATAAAAAAAATTTAGCCTTGTGTGTGATATAAAAAAATTGGGCCCTATTTATTAATCCATTATGTTTGTTTATTAGTTTGGTCCAAGTCGTTAATCCATTACACACTAAAACTGTTGAGCTTTTGAATTTGATTGCCAAAAACAGTTGGACTTCTAAATAGTTGGGCTTTAATGTTTTAGATTCATAAATCTAGTAACAAAAGTTAATTTTAATAATTAATAACAGTCCAATTTGTTAAAATCATACAACAACAGTGATGCTGCATTGCAATTCATGATTATTACATGTAAATTTGTTCATAAACATAGGCATGAGTGGGCTTCAGGGCCCAACCTTATTTAACCAAAAAATCTTAAAAAACGTATGGATAACAAGTCTCGAACAGGAGGCTTGTTTATTTAACAGGAAGCATGGAACCAATTGGACTACAGCAAGTTTCTCGTTCTCGTTAAGACTATATATATTTTATATGCAAACAAACGAAAAAAATTATTGGCCTTATGGGTTTTGGGCCCTGTTTGGTGGCACGCACTGCAGATCCTATGGGCCGGGCCTGTAGTTGTTGATTTAGGGGCAAACCGACGTACTTATATCTTAAAATCTAAATTGATGTATCTAAATTCAATCTAAAAGTGGGTCATCCAAATGTAATTAAAGTTGAAGTTACTAAAATAAGAAATTTTAAATTAAATGATAGTGTTATTATGAGAGAGATGTGTTTGTTGTTCGTTAATAATAAAGTTTAGAGAGGGTAGATGAATTAACGAAAGAGAAAATTAGTTTTAATGTTTAATAATAATAATAACGACTTTTTAAAATTCGCGCGTTGTCGCGAAATCGTAAAACCAAACAAAAAATAGACCGAAAAATGTTGAACCATGCATGCACATTCCAGAGTGTTAACTCGTCAAATTTATACCGAAACGTAAAATATTATCGTGGAAAGGAATAACCAAGTCGAAAAGATAACAAAATCAAAGTAAAGAATAATTAGAACAGTTCACAACAGGTTCAAAACGTAGATATAGCTAAGAAAATCGCGATAATATATAATAAGTAATTATGTACGATCAATATAAGCATTCATTTTATAAAAACAAATTAAAAATGTTCTAAAATTTATGTCTTAACGAATTGGACTTTGTTGTATTTTAATAGAAGTAGAAAATAGAAAGTAAACTTGAAATAGTAAAAAAATTACAACTTAACGTAAAAAAATAAATATGAATGACGAATTAATGTTAACTAGTGTGATTTTCCCGTACTATGCGCGGAAATTTAGTCGATATAAATTTGGTTCGTTACGATCCCAACACCCGTAGAGCGACCAAAAAAGTTTAAGTCGTATTTTACATTGATCGAAAACCATAAGAACGAACACTGATACTTGTATTAGCACCAATATTTAGTCTGAATCAGTTTGGTTCGTTAGAGTATGCATGTTGTGAACAAAATTTATACCGGGATACGAAGAAAATGGTTAAACTCACCTGCATATTTATTTTTTTTTAAAAGAAATTGGTTTACAACCACAAATTAGAAAAAGAAAATTGGTTAATGAATGTAAGTTATCGAAAAGAAATTAATTAACCAACACAAGTTATAAAAAGGAAATCAAATTAAATGAGTAAAAAGTTATATTAGAATGTACATTAAACTATAAAATTTATATTAAATTATTAGTTTTATATTATGTTAGAATGACTAAACTAATATAAATATTATAGCAAAGGAAATAGCTTTAAGAAAATTCAAAGAAAGTCTTAACCATATCAAAGGAAAAAGAAAAACTTATAAACTAAGAGGGTTAAAAGAGGCAACAAAATAATTTAAAGGATCATAGCACACTCATAAACTTTACTATTCTTGTGTTATTCTTGTGTTATGAATTTATAACATATATAAATAGGCAGTAGTGTCTAGTGTTTAGAAAGAGGGGATGGATGGAAATTAATAAATGAAAAACATGAAAGATGAAATAATTAATGAAAAGCAAACAAAATTGGATAGTGGTTTGTGAGAGAACTCAAACTTTGATAACTAATAGAGGGAAAATAATAATAAAAAAAAAAAGTTGATTTTGATTAAACTTATCTTGGTTCTCACTATATTTATAGTTTTCAAGAAAACCTCTCTATTTGTGTGTGTTTCAAAAAAATATAATCCCGTCTCAATTCATTTGTCTTCCCTAAGTCCCTGACCATAAGAACACGTTAAATTTGCCATTTCGTTCTCATGTTCCAGTGTACCAACTTGCCATTAACAATGAGGATAGTATCGATAAACATAATCATATACTATAATTGCAAATTTGAATATGTTACGAAACCATCACCCTATCGTTTTTCGGCGACAAGTGGTTCCACAAGTTATGTTTCTTGATGCTCTGCTCTATTCCACAAGCTTGGGGTGAAGTTGGCAAAGATATGTTCGAAAAAAAATGCTAGGGGAGGAAGCAGCCGAAAAATCATGAGGATGGCGGTTGTTTCATCTTATCTTATTTGGTGGGATGTTGTTGTGCATTGTTATGATAGGTGAACGATGATGTCTCGTGTATATATTGTTAATTAAGTAATACTTTAATTTTTTACATTAAAAAAATCTATAAATATATATGCTTAAATTAGGATATTGGACTTAAATAGGGTTGTATTATTGGCACACCTAAATCCTTAAATCGACACCTTCAATACGGGTCGTATAAGCCTATACGGGTCATATTACCTTTTAAATTTTCAATAAAGACTAATGTGTCAGATCTTGTCTATTTGACTGGACCTATACGGGTTGCATAGATCTATACGGGTCATATTGGTTGAGTTTTTTTTTTACAAATTTTTTTATGGTTTAAACAAAGTTTTCTAAAAAAAATATTTTTTTAGATAAAACTTCCTTAAATATTTTTTAAGAATACCATGTAAAATGTAGTATAGTATAGTGAGGTATCGGTCCTGTATAAGCATATGTATGTGTAGTAAAGGTCCCGTATATGTATCGTATAGGTTAATTTGTAATTTTAAAGGTATTTTGTTTGTATAATGTATTTAGAGTGTTTTCCGTTTGTTTAATTTATACAACACGTAAAGTAAGCGGCAACATACGCCAAAATAAGACATTGTATAGACATAATACGCCATAATACATAACAATACGACAAGTAGAGACATACTACGCCATAATACGTATTAACACAACACGTATATACAATCCACACCCTAATACGACACTTACCAACAATAAATGTGACAATACCGAGCGTCATCGACATGACCCATACGGACAATATATGCGATTATACAAAACATATTGACAATATACGTCATAATACGACATTTAACGACAAAATCCGTTAATTAATTATATTATATGACGCGTATACAGACAACACGACACGTTATAGTACAAGTGGATTCCAAACAAAATTACACGTAATCATAGAATACGATACCACATTGAACCGAACGTCACCGGAATGACATGTATAGAAGGTATTCTTCATAAAATGACACGTAATGAAAAAATACGTCAAAATACGAAACGTATACGCAACGAAAAAAGCAAAACCTAAAATTATGAAATTTTGACTTTACCCCTATACGTATCGCATAGGTCAAAACTGGGTCGTATAGTAGGCTAATACGACTCATATAGACATATACGATCCGTATAAACCCCCTGAATTCTAAAAGAAAACAAGGGGTTAATTGATAAATCAGGGGGTCTATACGGTATTGAAAAAGCAAATTGTGCGGATAGATTGGCTGGTGTGCCAATAGAATTCCCATTTAAATAACCCCAACTTTCATCAATTGGCCGATAACACTCCCAACTTTTGATTTGTACACCAGCAATCCCAACTTTCAACTTATTAGCCAATAACACTCCCTAACTAACAAAACCGTAACACAGTTAGCTGATGTCAGCTGCCACATCACCAAAAATGCCATACCAGCTACCACATCAGATGTCACGTCATCCAAAAATGCCACCTTAGCTGCCACATCATATGCCACGTCAGCAAAAAATGGCCACATTAGATGCCACGTCAGCAAAAACTAACTGAGTCAGGGTTCATTTAGTTAGGGAATGTTATCGGCTAATAAGTCGAAAGTTGAGAGTATTATCACCTATTAGTGAAAGTTGAGGTTATTTCAATCCAATATCCCTTAAATGAAAAAGAATATAATGCTTGTTTTTTAATGTAAATTTTTCATGTAAGTATCTTGCAAAATCCCCTCTTCAGCACTTGAATAAAGAGTAGACACTTTGTTATCATATACCATGTCTATTGTAATTCCACATATAATACATGAAACATTTAATAATTTAATAATGATGCTTGTTCTCCTTTTGTTTGAATACCAAGACGAACTTATACGAAATGACTGGCAAAAAGACATGAAAAGAAGTGTAGAATTGTGATAAATTCCTTGCCTCTTTTATTCACAATATGATCAATATATAATGGTACAAGAAATCTTCTAATTTTGGAGATAATTGATTCAATAAACACTAATTACAATACTATAAATATGGGCATAATTAGAGGCGCCTATTACACCCCCGCAGCCGAAGTGGGAGGCGAACGTATGCTTATACTGGATCGAAAATCATCAAAGAGAACCCGAGGAAGTCCCTTTGTGAAGATGTCGGAAACTGAAAGCGGGAAGGCATGTGAAGTATACGAACCAAGCCTTTTTGGATGTGCTCCCTGACGAAGTGAATGTCGAGCTCGATATGCTTGGTTCGTTGATGCTTGACTGGGTTACCCGATAAGTAAATGGCACTGACATTGTCACAGTAGACTAGGGAAGCTTTGGTCATCGGACGATGTAGCTTAAGAAGAAGATTTCGCAGCCACATATTTCTGCAACCACATTGGCAACTCCACGGTATTCGGCCTCAGCACTAGAACGGGAAATGGTGGATTGTCTCTTTGAGGACCAGGAAATAAGGTTGTCGTCGAGATAGACACAGTACCCAGATGTATAGCAACGAGTATCAGGGCAGCCTGCCCAATCAGCATCTGTGTAGGCACGAATGGAGAGTGCCGAAGAAGAGTGTAGATGGAGACCATATTCAGCAGTGCCTTGTAAGTACCTGATGATACGCTTAAGAGCGTTCCAGTGAGCCATGCAAGGGGAGTGCATGTGCATACATGTTTGCTGAACTGCGTATGCTATGTCTGGTCGTGTGAAGGTTAGGTACTGTAATGCACCTGCAAGGCTTCTATAGGTGGTAGGGTCATCATATAAAGAATCTTGTTCACTGGCCAATTTACTCTAAGTGTCGACCGGTGTTGTTGTAGGTTTGCATGAGTCCATACCTACACGATGAATGATGTCTTTGGCATATGCATGTTATGACAGGAAAAGCGTGTCACCCGTTCTAGTGACCGAGATGCCCAAAAAATAGGATAAGGGTCCTAAATCCTTCATAGCAAATTCACCTGCAAGAATAGTCATGAGACTTTGACGAAGTTGGTCAGAGGAGGTGGTGAGTATGATGTCGTCCACATAGATTAGAAGATAGGCGACATCATGACCGTGGTGATAAATAAATAGGTAATTATCCGTTTTGCACTGAGTAAAGCCATACTGAAGGACAAAATCAGTGAACCGTTGATACCAGGCCCTGGGTGCCTGTTTGAGGCCATAAAGAGACTTCTTTAGGCGGCAAATATGATCAGGGTAGTCCCGATGGTGAGATCCCATTGGTTAGTGCATGTAAACAGTTTCCTACAAGTGGCCGTGTAAAAATGCGTTTGTAACATCTAATTGGTGTATCGACCATGATTTAGAAAGAGCCAGAGTGAGGACCGTTCATATAGTAGTTGGTTTTACAACTGGACTGAAAGTGTCACCACGGTCAATCCCAACCTGTTGAATACGACCATCACATACCAACCTTGCTTTGTAACGTTCTAAAGAGCCATCGGAACGAAATTTGTGCTTAAAGAGCCACATACTACGTATAATATTCATGTCCGAGCGACGTGGTACTAGTTCCCAAGTCTCATTTTTAATAAGTGCACTAAATTCGTTTTGCATGGCATCGTACCATTCAGGTGTGGACAAGGCAAGGTGGGGAGTTTTCGGGATTGGAACAATGGAAGTAGTGTTAAGGTTGAATAGTTGTTTGGGTTTGGTGATACCGTCCATTGCTCTAGTGCGCATGATACAGGTCGGTTGTTATGGAACCGAGTGAGGAGGGGTGGGTTGAGGTGACGGTTGAGGTGGAGGTTGGGTGTTCGGTGCTGGGTCCGAATAGTGGGTCAAGGTTGAAGAATGAGATGGAGAAATGGTTTGGGCTAAGGGGGTGGTTGGGCCAGGGGAAGCTGTATGTGGGCCTATTGGTTATGGAGGAGATGTTGAAGGTTGGGGTGAAGCGATTGTTCCGGCTGGAGTTATGCCGAGGGAAGTAGGGTGTGTGGCGTTGAGTGGGACAATGGGTTGGTTTGAGGTGACAGTATCCCACATCAATGGGTTAAATGGAGGGGAAAGAAAGGTGTAGTCAAGGGTGGTGTTGGAGTTTCGTATGGAGAAGGGATAAACGGATTCCTCAAACTGCACATGGCGAGATATAATGATTTGATTAGTAGAGATATCAAAACATTTATATCCGTGATGGTTTGAAGGATAACCAAGAAAGACACAAGGTTTGGAGCGGTTGGTGAGTTTATTTATGGTGGTGGAGGGAGTGATGGGATAGCATAGACAACCAAACACACAAAGATGTGTGTAGGTTGGGAGGACATTGTAACATCCGTCGAAAAACGGGTTTTCAAAACCCGCTTCGTTTATTAATCGAATAGTCAGTTACATTTTTTCGTTGCTTATTTAATGCTCCTTTTAATTTTAAACAATACATAATTAATAAATATATTAGAATTTGTAAACTATAATTAATAAACAATGAAAACGGTCGAAGGAAAAAATAAAAGTCGCTGCCGGGTTTCGAACCCGGGTCAGCCGGCTCACTTAACACACAAGCACTTAACCACTCCGCCACTTGGTTCTTTTGTGTAACCAATGAAACAAATAAAACTTAACTTCTACCCGTGAACTCATCTGTTGCGCCAAAACTGAAACCGATAATCGGCTTTCAACCATCCAGAGACGTTTGAGTGATCGTGAGTTACTGAAAATATCCGATAAAACCATTACAACCCACGTTCTTAATCAATTCAGTCTTCATTGAACTCGATTCATATGATTTTCGAGTTTGATAACCGAAATCATTTACTTCCAATTTACACTGGTAATATCATTGTCTCATAACTCAGAAACACTCACAGAACCTTCAATTTCATTTGCGCTCTAATTTCTGTTCGTCGGAAACGATATCTAATATCGCCGGACTTTTGCCGGAAAACCGAGACATACATCAAATCGGTAATTTTCTCGATTCTTTCATTTTCAATCCATTGTTAGACTTTTACTAACTCAAATCCTTCAATCAGAATCCGTCCCAGACGACGTTGTCGGATAATCTGCACCCGCTGGAAAATCTCTGAAAATTCCGAAATCACGCTGTGAATCGGTACAAACATCTAAACTCTCTGATAATTCTTGTTTAGTCACTTAATTTCACAATTAGTTAATCAAAACTGTTAATTGGTCCGCTCAGACGGAATTCATAAAACAGAGCCGACGACCTTGCCGGAGTTCTGAGAAAAACATCTGTTTCGGTACATTCATTTCCAAAACCCTCTCTATCCATTACATTTCAATCATTTATAAGTTTCGTTAATCGAATTAAACAAGAACAGTCGAATATCGTTGTTCTGTGTCTGTGAATGAAGAAGACAAAGTCGACGGTGTGTATAAGTATTATATAAATTGAATATTAAACCGGGTTAGACACAAGTCCAGCGGTGGACTGTGTGCAAACACATAACGCACGTCACGAGTTCGAATCTTACAAACGCACCGGCTTTCCGAATTAAAACCAAATTTTTGTTACTGAATCAGAGTAGAACCCAGGATGTTTTTAAGATTAATAAAAACTGTAAGTTTAACAGATAAGTCACACAGCCCAACTGGTTGGGCTGTGCGCTTACAAACCGAAGGACCCGAGTTCGATCCGGCTCCCTGCAAACCGGTTCAACCATTTAAATTCTTTAAATATAAACCGAATAAATTAAACATTTAATTAGTATATATATATAATTAAAATATAGAATATTTCGGGTTAGACACGTAGCTTAGTTGGTAGAGCTGCGTGCACGCGTATGGGAGGTCACAAGTTCGAACCTCACTCAGTGCACTTACACCACAGTCCGACCGGTCAACGGTCCGGTCAACGGTCAACCCAAAAAGTCAACATTTTTTTTATTTTTATTTATTTATTTAATTTAAAAATCAATTAAAAATACTTAAAAATAACATTTTTAAAGTTAGAAAATGACCTTAAACTCACAAAAATAAATCTAAAAATCCTATTAAAATTGTTAATAAAATCCACTTATTTACCGTACCTTTTCGTTATTATTTAGGTTAGTTATTCCTCGTCGATCAACTCTCTAAACTCGTGCGCATTCAACATCATCAAACGAACGCACCCAATGTGAGTGAATCTCTACAAATTCCCCGTTTTAATCACATTTTGGGGTGTATCATGTGTCATTTATTATTTATTACATTTAAACACTTGTGCATCCATCATATCCATGATCAAATGTGTATCCAATATGTATCAATTGTTTGTGTGGTTAATGTTTAGATTAAATTTTATCATTTTCAGTACATACATCATCATAGGCTCGTCTGTTCCCCATTACCTATGAGCGGAACCCTTCCCCATTACCTATGAGCGGAACGTGGCGTTGCCAACATACGATCGGCTCCGTTTGATTGAGCCTTGATCGCACATACATCATCATAGGCCGTCCGTTCCCTATTACCTATGAGCGGAACATGACGTTGCCAACATATACATTATCATTCATGTCATATACTCATGCAAGGTGGTTTGTTATTGTATGTTTATTTACGTTTGCTCACATATGATTATTGCACAATTTTTCCATATTAAATACAACAAGAAATCAATAATAAATGTTTTCTAACAAGGTTCACTCGCCAACTTTTGTTAACCCAAAAACCCCCATTTTTACACATGATACGGGTGATCCAGTTGCAGCAAGAAACATATAGGACGGCCTAGAAGAATAAATCAGTTTAGGCTTTGGATTGTTTATTTAGTTACTTTTTCCTTGTAATTGTATGGACTTGTTTGAAATATTGAAGTTGTAATTTGAATTTAATAAATATGAAACATTTTAGTAAACATCATGAGCTTTGGTGATAACCCAATTATGCCCCGACTCTTATTCCGCTGCGGGTCGGGGTGTGACAGATTGGTATCAGAGCCATGACTATAGGGATATAGGATAGGTTATTAGACCCTTAGAGCCTATACTATAGTTGATTAGAATTATTTAAATTGTTTATGTGTTATATACAAAATTCATGATGTTTATATGCTTTATGTTTATTGTTACATTCAATGTTATGCTAGCATGTTCATAAGTACATATTACTATACAATGCTCATCATGAATCATATCCTCATAACATATCATATCCATGAGAGCACATACCACACAATTTCCATGATTTTTGCAACGATTTTTGTATTTTTTTCAAATCACATCAAAGTGTGTTCTCATGACGGGCATGTAGTAACTGGAAGGGTACAAGTACCGGTAGTCGGAACGTCCTGTCTAGGCTTGTCATTCGTATAAATCAAAAATAAAGGACCAGTTTGCCTACCTGGGGACTAACGATGAGAGTACGAAGGACCTATTAGGCCAAAGCATGCTATACCAAACGTTGTGTGAGCTAACCCCACTTTGAGTTGTCATTGTGTCTACACCTGGACACCCTCCTACCATACATCTCGCAAACATATTTCATGGTTTTCATTCGGGTGATGCGAGTGTTAAACCGCCAACACCAATGTGAATCCTACTAAGCCAATAGTCATGGGGGCCCACATGACTATACAGGCGATGGTATGGGGGACATTGGAGGCCCAAACATGAGCAAACCCAAGACATCCTATGGATGTAGTTGCATTATTGATGTTTATGTTATTTTTTTTTAAAACGACACATGACACCTAAAAAGACTCCTTAGACTCACCATCTTCTTATGTATGTTCCTATAGATGTCGGCTAGGCAGCAACGTGGAGGTAGAAGGTCAGGAAGGTCAAACGAACGCTTGGCCACCCAAATCGCAAAACAAATGGCCGCGGTGCTTCCTGACATCGTAATTCAAGTCCAACAAGCTCTCGCCGCAAATCCCATCAACCCTCCCAATCAAGAAGACCAGAACGTCGACAACCCTCCTCCAAAAAGTGCTCTTACAAACACTTCAAGTCTTGCGATCCCCTGAAATTTGAAGGTACCGAAGTTGTCACTGCTCTCCTCCACTGGTTTGAGGAAATGGAAAACACCTTCCTCAATTGCGATAGTCCCGAGGATCGCAAGGTACGTTACGCAACCGGGAGACTATTTGGAGTAGCTCTTACCTTGTGTGATACAGAATAAGGTAAGAGAGGAATCGAAGATGCAATGGCCTTAACATGGGAGGAGTTAAGGGAAATCATGACGAGACGCTTCTGTCCAAGAAGCGAGATCAAAAAGTTAGAGGATGAATTCCACTCGTTAAAGCAAAAGGAGGGAGATCATACTTCCTACAACAAAAGGTTTTTAGAGTTGAACCAAATGATCCCCAACTTGTTCACCCCAGTATACCGCTTAGTCGAACACTATATTCGAGGCCTCCCCTCGAAAATTCAAGACTCAGTTCTAAGCACTTCGCCTGCAACACTTGAAGCCGCTATGGAACTAGCTACCGAGCTTACCGAGAATCGCATCCGTAATGGCAAATTTAAGGATGAGAAAAAGAAAGCCCCCATTGAGGGCCAAACTTCAAACCATTCCACCTCCTCCTCAAAGTTTGCTAGTAAGAGGAAACGAAACACCAGAAACTTTGCTGTCACTCAAACAAATTTCCCTATCCCTGCTGCACCCATCACTCAAGTTGCCCCCTCATCTGCACCATATAAAAGGCCATACTCCGGCCCATACCCAAAATGCAACTGTTGCCAATACCATCACTTTCCTGATCATCCCTGCCAACATTGCACCGGCTGTGGCCGTGCAGGTCACACCATCTAAACCTGTCGCGCACTTTAGCGAACGAACCGCAATCAGCCCTCAACCCAAACCCACCATCAGATAGTGGGTCAAGCCCAACAACCTTTACTCCTACCACCTGCTCAACATGTAGCCCAATCCTACTACCAACCCAACTACCCCATGATGCAACCTATGCGGGCTTGTTACAACTGTGGAGACCCGAACCACTTCAAGAACACCTGTCCACGCTTGGTGAACATCATCCATGCCCAAGCACAAGCAAATCCAGTAAACCAGGCTAACCAAGCTCCTCCACCTGCTAGGGGAAGAGCTTTCAACATCAACGCCAATCAAGCTAGGGCTGACAACAATGTGGTTAACGGTACGTTTCTCATCAATGGTAGTTATGCATCCATGTTATTTGATACTGGCGCGGATAAGAGTTTTGTGTCCTTAGAATTTGAACCCATCCTCAACCAAACTCGTGATAAACTCATGGAATCCATAACGGTAGAAGTTGCTGACGGAAAACCGGTCTTATTAAACTCTATTATACGCAATTGCACTCTCACCCTAAACGATCATGATTTTCCAGTTGACCTCATTCCTATGAAGTGGGGAAGTTTCGACATTATAATTGGTATGGACTAGCTCAGCCAACATCATGCTGAAGTTGTATGCCACGAAAAGTTCATTCGCATTCCTCTTACAAACGGTCAGACTCTACGAATCTTTGGAGAGACCCCTTCGAAAGGACTCAAATTAATGTCCTGCGTTCAAGCCCGAAAATATCTTCGCAAGAATTATGTCACATTCCTAACTCATGTCGTCAAAAAGGGAACCAAGGAGAAGAAACTCGAAGACATCCTAGTAGTAAACGAATTTCCGCAGGTTTTTCCTGACGACATTTCAGGACTTCCTCCCGTGAGAGAAGTCGAATTCCGCATTGATCTTATACCTGGAGCTACACCAGTTGCAAAATCTTCTTATAGGTTAGCCCCATCCGAAATGCAAGAGCTGGCCAGTCAACTGCAAGAGCTGACCGACAAAGGATTCATACGTCCTAGCTCATCGCCTTGGGGTGCACCTGTCCTTTCCGTGAAGAAGAAAGATGGAACGTTTCGCATGTGTATCGACTACAGAGAACTCAACAAGTTAACGGTCAAGAACCGCTACCCATTACCTCGCATCGATGATCTTCTAGACCAACTTCAAGGCGCCACCTGTTTTTCAAAAATCGACCTTCGTTCTGGATATCATCAACTCAGAGTACATGAAGAAGACGTTCCAAAGACCGCCTTCCGAACTCATTATGGTCATTACGAACTCATGGTCATGCCATTTGGTTTAACCAACGCCCCAGCCGTCTTCATGGATCTAATGAACAGAGTCTACAAACCCTATCTCGACCGTTTTGTCATAGTCTTCATCGATGACATCCTCATCTACTAAAAGTCTAAGTCTGATCATGAACGACACCTTCGACTCATCCTTACCCTCTTAAGGACAGAAAGCTGTACGCTAAGTTCTCGAAATGTGAATTCTGGTTAAGGGAAGTACAATTCCTTGGACACGTCGTTAATGACAAGGGTATTCATGTTGATCCCTCAAAAATCAAGGCAGTACAGGAATGGCAAGCGCCACGTACACCTACCGAAGTAAGATCATTTCTTGGTTTGGCTGGTTATTATCGCCGTTTCATTGCAAATTTCTCCCGTATTGCTGTACCACTCACGGCTTTGACTCATAAAGGAAAGCCCTTCATATGGGGACCCAAACAAGAAGAAGCCTTCCAAACCCTTAAGCAAAAGCTTTGTGACGCACCTATCCTCACACTTCCTAAAGGTTGCGATGACTTTGTAGTATATTGCGACGCATCAGGGCAAGGGCTAGGCTGTGTATTAATGCAAAGAGGAAAAGTGATAGCCTATGCTTCTAGGCAACTCAAAGTTCACGAGAAGAACTACACCACCCACGACCTAGAACTTGGAGCCATTGTGTTCGCTCTTAAGATATGGAGACATTACCTCTACGGTACCAAGTGTGAAATATACACTGACCACAAGAGCCTCCAACATATCTTTAACCAAAAGGAGTTGAATATGAGGCAACGAAGATGGGTCGAACTTCTTAATGACTACGACTGTGAAATTCGGTATCATCCTGGCAAGGCAAACGTGGTGGCCGATGCGCTCAGTCGAAAGGGTTATGCGAACTCCATTCGTCTTCTATGTTCGCAAATCATGACCGACATTAAAGATCAAATCCGAGAAGCCCAACATGTTTCTGTAACAGAAAACGACGTACGCAATGAGCTGTCTTGTGGAGCATAACTTAAAATCGAAACCAAATCCGACGGTATTCTGTACTATCTAGATCGCATATGGATTCCCGATCACAATAACCTTCGTGATTTCCTTATGAATGAGGCGCACAAAACACGATACTCTGTACACCCAGGGGCCGACAAGATGTATCAAGACCTTCGATACACCTACTGGTGGCCTGGCAAGAAGAAGGATATCGCTGTTTTTGTTTCCAAGTGCCTTACATGTTCCAAAGTAAAAGCTGAACATCAAAGACCCTCAGGACTTCTAGTCTAACCTGAAATACCTGTATGGAAGTGGGAAAACATAACCATGGACTTCTTTACCAGGTTACCTCGCACCTCCAGTGGGTATGACACTATATGGGTAATCATTGATCGTCTTACAAAATCAGCTCACTTCATTCCGATTCGCGAGGACTTCAAGAATGAGAAGTTAGCTCGTATCTACATCAGCGAGATCGTAAGCCGTCATGGTGTACCTTTAAGCATTATTTCAGACCGTAATGGTCGTTTCACTTCACGAACATGGCAAGCCGTACAAGCCGCTTTGGGTACACGATTAGACCTCAGTACCGCTTATCATCCTCAAACTGATGGACAATCTGAACGCACCATCCAAACACTTGAAGACATGCTTCGAGCATGTGTCATAGACTTCAAGGGAAATTGGGACGCTCATCTACCATTAGTTGAATTTTCGTACAACAACAACTATCATTCAAGTATCGGCATGGCACCTTTCGAAGCGTTATATGGCCGTAGGTGCCGATCTCCAGTATGTTGACACGAAATTGGAGAAGCTCAAATCACCGGTCCAGAATTGATTCAAGAAACAACAGACAAGATCCATCAAATTCGAAACAATCTTCTAGCGGCACAAAGTCATCAAAAGAGCTATGCAGACAAACGACGAAAGCCCTTGGCGTTTAACATTGGTGATCAAGTACTTTTAAAAGTATCACCGTGGAAGGGAGTAGTTCGTTTTGGCCAGAAGGGCAAGCTAGCATCACGCTACGTAGGACCTTTCAAGATACTCGAAAGAGTAGGACCTGTAGCATACAAGCTTGACCTACAAGAAGAACTCAACAGAATTCACCCCACATTCCACGTATCAAACTTGAAGAAGTGCCTCGCCGATGAAAACCTCCATATTCCCCTAGAAGATATTCAGATCGATGAATCTATGCACTTCATTGAAAGACCAGTAGAGATCATGGACTTCGAAGAAAAACGTTTAAGACGGAGTCGTATTCCAATTGTTAGGGTACGCTGGGAGTCGAAACGAGGACCTGAGTTTACTTGGGAACGTGAAGACTCAATGCGCGAAAAATACCAGCATCTTTTTCCTGTTACCACTACTACTTAAATTTCAGGACGAAATTTCTAAAAGTAGTGGATACTGTAACATCCGTCGAAAAACGGGTTTTCAAAACCCGCTTCGTTTATTAATCGAATAGTCAGTTACATTTTTTCGTTGCTTATTTAATGCTCCTTTTAATTTTAAACAATACATAATTAATAAATATATTAGAATTTGTAAACTATAATTAATAAACAATGAAAACGGTCGAAGGAAAAAATAAAAGTCGCTGCCGGGTTTCGAACCCGGGTCAGCCGGCTCACTTAACACACAAGCACTTAACCACTCCGCCACTTGGTTCTTTTGTGTAACCAATGAAACAAATAAAACTTAACTTCTACCCGTGAACTCATCTGTTGCGCCAAAACTGAAACCGATAATCGGCTTTCAACCATCCAGAGACGTTTGAATGATCGTGAGTTACTGAAAATAACCGATAAAACCATTACAACCCACGTTCTTAATCAATTCAGTCTTCATTGAACTCGATTCATATGACTTCGAGTTTGATAACCAAAATCATTTACTTCCAATTTACACTGGTAATATCATTGTCTCATAACTCAGAAACACTCACAGAACCTTCAATTTCATTTGCGCTCTAATTTCTGTTCGTCGGAAACGATATCTGCTATCGCCGGACTTTCGCCGGAAAACCGAGACATACATCAAATCGGTAATTTTCTCGATTCTTTCATTTTCAATCCATTGTTAGACTTTTACTAACTCAAATCCTTCAATCAGAATCGGTCCCAGACGACGTTGTCGGATAATCTGCACCGCCGGAAAATCTCTGAAAATTCCGAAATCACGTTGTGAATCGGTACAAACATCTAAACTCTCTGATAATTCTTGTTTAGTCACGTATTAAATCAATGGGAAGCGTATTGGGCAATACGATTCCTATTGATCTGAAAAAGTGACCCCAATAGGAAGCGTATAGGATTATACAATTCCCATAGGGTTTCGGTAGGTGAACAAATTAATTTAATACGAAGCGTATTGTGCAATACGATTCCCATCTGACCAGAAATCTGTTATATATCCAAGTTTTCGGGGACGAGTTTATTCTGACGAAAATTCACAAACTAAAAAAATCCTATCAAACCGTTCGTATCACGATGTAATTTTGGGACATCAATTATGTTTTTGGCGATTATTCAAACCAGTCATATCCGAACGAATCATACGTCTCCGAAAGTATAGTCAAACCCGTTGTTGAACAAGAGCAGGAAGAGGTTGCATTCGTGGTTCGTTGAAATGATGGGTTTCAGCTGCCCGGTTTGCACCAAGAGTACATAGATGATCATGAAAGCTAGCCGCAGTACCAATACCCATGTTACCATCCGCATGCGGAAGTAAAACTTGCATCGTTGCTTTAACACCAAGGCAGAGGAGGTCTGATTCTCGGAGATTCGCGACCCGTTAGTTCGTTACTTGCATCGTTGCTTTAACACGAGCATCGTGGCCCATGGCAAGAGAGGTGAGCACATAACGAAGGTCGATCTTTTCTATCTCTATTATTTATTTACTGGTCGTCCGTGCGCCCTCCATCTCTGCCTGGTGGATTATTTTGTCACATGTTGGAAAAAGCAGCGTCGTGGTAGTATATATGGAGGATCGTTTATCGGCCTGATAGCCTAGAGTGTTGGTCGGTACTTTGGTTGGGTCGAGGATAGGTATCCACCGTCGGCTCCCTGCAAATATTTGGACATGAGGTCGATGATAGGGATGAAAGTGGCGGAAAACATTCCTAATGTTGGTTATAGGTTTGTCGGGGGAAACCGTCATGATTGGGCATGGCAGCCGTTGGTACATCACCCACGTTTGGAGGCCGAGGAGGTTCAGATGCCTCAGATGGCTGAGCAGGAGGGCGGGCAGGATGATGTTGAGGTCCCGCCTTAGCATGAATAGGGGGATCATCAGCATCCACAAAGAGCTTATCGCGCGGTTAGGTTGCCTCGGTCAACGAACCGTCTCCTCGATAGGATTTTGCGTAACCAGGATGAGCAGTGCGACTTCTAATACTGCATGGTCAGGAGATAACATCCCACGGTCGTCAGATGGACCAGATGCATGATGACATGGGATGGCTGATGACTGGTATGGGTGAAATGTATAAGTATATGGGTATATTGGTTCCACCCCGTCCACCATCACGAGTTTATCCGGACCAGGGCCCGTTCTTTACGCAACAGCCCGACCCATCCATGCCATCCTTTACCCAACCCATCTCGTCCATGCAGGTATGTTATCTTATTTTTATTTCATTTATCTACGAGCAATTTAGTGTTATATAATGGGTATTTTGTTTAAATTCTTATAGGCTTACAATCCATCCTATACTTAGCCCGATCTTTCCATGCCACATTTTCCTCAGTCCGGCCTGACCATGTCGCTCTTTCCTCTATCCGACCTTTCCACGCAGGTATGTTATTTTGTTTTTATTTCATTTTCTACGAACAATTTTAAGATTATGTAATGAGTATTTTGTTTAAATTTTTTATAGGCTCCATGCACGTCCTATACGAGACACATCATGTCACCCTCTACTAGGCGTGGCCCGAACTTTACGGAGGAGGAGGTCACTCAGTCTGACGAGGATTGATGACGATAGTGGTTTATGTTATTATTATATGATGCAGTACTGTATGAACAATTGAATTTAATTATAAGTATTTGTAATATATGTTTAATTTGGATATGTTTAGTTTGTTTGAATTGCTTAATCTCACTACGTCTTTTATAGAATTTATAACAAAAAAACTAACATCATTTTATAACAAAAATAACCAACTTAATTAATTTTAAAAAATAAAAGTTCAAAAAAATATTAATAACAATATGTTGCTCTTGCAAAAAATTCCTCCAAGGAACGTATGGCCCTATATGATTCCCATGGTCTTTTGAAAAAAAATTCTCTAGGGATCGTATGACCCTATATAATTCCCCTGGTCCCCTAATCATTAGCTGACATCTTCTGAATAGTTCGTACTTCAAGTACACATATAGGAAGTGTATTGCTCAATACGTTTGGAGTCAGAGGAATTGTGTTGCCCTATACGCTTCCTATAGGGTTCAAGAGATATACAAATAAAATGAGGAGATGTATGGATAACCAACCAATTTTCAAAAGCGAATTGAACGGCCAAAATTGGAAAAGGTTGGATTCACGAGATATATATGTCTGTTTATTTTTTATTTTTGCTATGTAAGATTTATAATAAAAAAATGTAAAAAGACATGAGTTTTTAAGACTTCTCTTTTGCATTTTGGTTTGAATTAAATGATAACTAAGTTGTATACAAAATATAGTAACTATTAATCTTGTAATATCAAATAAAAATCATTTTGTGTACAACTCATGCTTCAATAAAACTAATATTTTGAGATTTAATTAAAAATATTAAGAAAATACTGTGTAATTAGACATTTTAAGAATACTAAGCATTAATTTTTAACAATAAACAAAATTACATGTCAAAAAACAAAATATTAAAATGTGCAGCGAATTAACTTTTTCCAAAACAAATAAAGCTCTCAAAGAGGTTTGAGAAAACACCCAATTAGAAAAATCCGTTTGTATAGAAATTAAGAACTATAAGTAGAGTTAATTCACATCGAAATAGTCTTATCGTACAAAACCTACAAAAGACATAAAAAATACGGTAGTATTTTCGTAATTATTTATTCATAAGGTATATATCAAAATTACTCTACAAATGATCTTATAGGGTAATTTTTGATCTTGTAGGGTAATTTTGTAAAATCATGGGTAATTTTTGATCTTGTAAGGTAATTTTGTAAAATGATCTGGTAAAGTAATTATCAAAATTACTTAACAAGTGAATTACTCTACAAATTTATCAAACAACATACAATTCAAAATTATCGTACAAGATCAAAATTACCCTACAAGATCATTTGTAGAGAATTATGATACTCTAAAAGATCAAAATTACCCTACAATATCATTTTACACAATTACCATACAAGATCATTTGTAGGGTAATTTTGATAATTACTCTATGAGTAAATAATTACGAAAATGACATCGCGTTTTTTTTACCTTTTCACTTTATTCATACATTTTATATAATAAGAGTATTTGTATTTGGTCTTTTGTCTATATAACTAACCACAACTAGTACTTTCAAGAAAAATCCCTTTGTATAGAAATTAAGAATTATATATAACTAACCACAACTAGGGCTTTCAATTGAGTCATGGTGATTGAGGGTCCTGTGTTTTGATCTTTAAGCTCTTACAAGATCTGCAAGAAATCTTTCTTTCCTTCTTTCTTAAATTGTTCCTTAGTCTTGTCCGTCAGTGACACTCCTTTATTTTGTAGTGTTCTCTCTTATTGTTTTCTCGAAATACGGTCAAATTGCTTCATTTGGTAATCCATTTTCGCTTGACACCTTGAAGATCAAACCGTGCGAGCGTGGGGAAGAAATCCGAGACATTTAGTCCCTCGGCAATCTCAACGACATCCGATACCACTTTTCGTATCTCGTCGCTAAGATTAACATACTTCGACCCTTCAACCAACCCTTTGCCCCAAACTATGTTTGTTAACACATTCAAAACCGTCGAGAAAGATATATCATTGATATCAACTGTCGTACTAATCTTAGCATAGACTGTTTTACGGTCTTTCGGACTTCATCTTGATGGTACGGATGAGAAGCTTCAAGATTCGCATTGCTAAGGACTTCATGCACCAAAACTTTACATAAATTACGCCGGCTAGCGTTGTTAGGTGCCCATGCAACATCATTAGCATTGTAACTCGTGGCTAGACCAGCCGTATGCGGGTCCTTATTAGCGAAACTCTCGTCTTGCTCACCCGTTACAACCTTGGCTAGCTCCGCCGAGTTCACCACGACATGAAGCTTACTTCCGAGATAGAGCTTGAAAATGGGGCCGTAACAATTAGCTAATTTGGTGAACTCGTGGTGCAAGTTAGGGCCAAGGAATGGGAAGTAGCCCACTATTGGTAGACCTTTGGGGCCTGGTGGCAATTGAAGGATTAATCTTAATATAGAAAGAAGTAATTAAATAGTTAGAGATAATTATTAGTTTAAAGTATTATGTTTATCTAGTTATTTTATTAATCAGTTAATAAGTATTAAAGTTGGTATTGGTTTAGGATAGCTTGTTTAGCAAGTTATTAGTTTAGTATAAATAGATAGGTAAGGTTGTGTAATTACTTGGATGTTTTGCTTTGTTCTTTAATAATATATAACAAATCGTTGTGTTGCTGCGTTTTTGATCCGATTGATTCCAACAATTGGTATCAGAGCGTGTAACGGTCCAAAGGAGAGAGGAAGAAGAATCGAAGCAATTCAACCCGGTGAAGTCGAAAACCTGTATGGATCGGCAAGGAGAAAAAAAAAAGACTCGAAACCTAAGTGGATCGAGCAGGAAAGTCGAAACCTAAGTGGATCGACAAGGAGAGGAACGAAGACTCGAAATCTGAGTAAATCGAGCAGAGATGAAGACTTGAAATTTAGTGAATGGAGCAGAGACGAAGACTCGAAATCTGAGTGAATCAACAAAGAGTTTAAAGATGGTAGGAGAACAACCAGTTTATACAGGAATTTTTCAGGTACGAGATAACAACAATACCTCGTTTCAAGTTCCACGATTGACGTTAAAGAATTACAACACTTGGACTATTTTGATGGAGTCGGTATTGGATGCTCAAGGACTTTGGGAGGTGATTGATCCAGTGACAGGTGATTCTGCGGACGAGAAGAAAAACAAAGTTGCTAGGGCGGTTCTCCTTCAAGCACTACCAGAGGATATACTTCTTCAAGTTGCTAAAAACCGAAGTGCAAAAGATATTTGCGAGGCTTTACAGGTAAGATTTCTTGGTGCTAACAGGGTTCAAAAGGCTCGACTAGCTACTTTAAGGAGAGAACTCCAGCAACTTCGCATGAAGGAGACAGACACGATTGAAAAGAAGTAGCTTCAATCGTTGCTTCTATTGAGCAGTATTCGGATATCGAGAGTATGCCATTTGAAGAAGCAATAGGTAGGTTGAAGGCCTATGAGGAACGAATCAAAGAGCAAGACGAGACGGGTGATAATGATCAAAATAAGGTATTATTATCTAAAACTGTTGGTCAAAGTTCTAATACCGGTGGACAAGACCCTAAAACCGATGGTCAAGAGAAGAATGAAGAGTCTAGTTGTAAGTGTTATGGACGAAGGTGGTCCAGCCAAAGTAATCGTGGAAGAGGTCGTGGTCGAGAAGGACGACACCAAAGGGATAACAAGCTTATTGTGTGTTATAATTGTCAAGAAAAAGGTTATTATGCAAGTGAATGTCCTAAAAAGGAGTCAAAGGAAGAAGTAGCAAACTTGGCCGAAGAACATGACCCGTCACTATTTTGAAGAATAAAGTGTCCACATCAAGATTAAGGTGGTGAATGAAGGATTAATTTTGATATAGAAAGGAGTAATTAATTAGTTAGAGATAGTTATTAGTTTAAAGTATTATGTTTATCTAGTTATTTTATTAATTGGTTAATAAGTATTAGAGTTGGTATTGGTTTAGGACAGGTTGTTTAGCAAGTTATTAGTTTAGTATAACTAGATGGGTTAGGTTGTGTAATTACTTGAATGTTTTGTTTTATTCTTTAATAATATATAAAAGAGTCGTGAGAAGTTCTCACAAAATGGTTGTGTTGCTGCGTTTTTTATCTGGTTGATTCTAACAGCAATGAGCTTGAAACAGTCTTGTTGTACCATGAAATGGCTAGAGTCATGGCCATAACAACAAGACCGGCAAAAGCAAGCTCTTGTTTCTTGCCCATGGCTTGCTCCCACCATATGCCATTGATGTTTAATGCCATGTTTTTTTTCAATATGTTCAGTTCTAGTGGCCTTCCATTTTATAGAACGAAGAGGGTCATCCCTACCTACCTAATCAACGTACGGATAGACAATCAACTTCTTTTTTTTAATCTAGGCTTTTTTTTTTGTTTTTGGTAAATCATCAAAACTACCATTACGGTTTGGCATAACAAGTTTAATCATGGTTTTTAAGAGAAGAAGGCGCATGAAAATGGTTTGTAACGCCATATGGAAGTTTGTTGCGTTAAAACTGAAATGATAGAATATGGTGTGACACGCAAAAGCTTCTGATTTGTGGAAACAATTTTTAATTAAAAACAAGAAATTTAATATAATATATTTTTTACATAAAGAAGAAAGTGTAAAACTCATAAGTTCTTTTTTGTTTTTAAAAGAAATAAATGCGATGGCCAAGAGCTGTCCACTAAACACTTGAACATAACCTCGTACACGTTGCACAAGGGTTCTTGAAAGCCACAAGTTTCAACAAACTTCTCATAAATGATGACGATGACCAACCTTAAAAAAAGTTGATCGATAGTATTACACTTAAAACTTCAAATAAATAATATATTATCACACACTAAACAGTGATTCTAAAAAGGTGTAGTTAGGATAGGTGAAAAAATATTTACTAAAATGGGTGAAATCTAATTTCTTTTTATACTATTAATTATTAAGAGAAAAATGAATTTTAGGGGTTTCTCTACCTTCATTCTAACCAACCAACAACTTCGTTCAGTCGGCCCTCGTTCCAACCAAGTGAAGATCCATTATCCAGCCTATAATGTTGACTTACGATTTTGCCATCCAATCGGCCCTCACTCCGCCCAAGTGACGTTTTTTTCTAATATTCGGGTTCTGATTCTAATTTTTTTCTCCGCTTGTCATTCAGGTTTGTGTATATTTCAATGCTAATCTGATCACGCAGGTTTGTGTGTTGTTCGATACCATCTAATCATAAGATCGATGGTAAGAACCCTTTTTGTCTTTCAATATGTGGTCCACCACTGGGGTTCAGCAGGGAGACCCCTTGGGGCCTCTTCTCTTTGCCTTAGTTTTGCATCCCCTCATTCATCAGATGCGAGATAGATGCAAGCTACTTTTCCATGCTTGGTACTTGGATGATGGTACAATTATAGGTGATGCTAAAGAGGTGGCTAAAGCTTTAGAAATCATCAGGTCTTTGGGGCCATGTTTGGGGCTTCAACTTAACGTTAAGAAAACAGAAGTTTTTTGGCCATCGTGCAATGGAGTTAAGAAGCAAAAGGGTTTGTTTCCTAGTGGGATTGGGAGGCCGGTGTCGGGTGTCAAACTCCTCGGGGGCGCTGTTAGTCGCGATGCGGGTTTCATCAGTAGGTTGGCCATGAAAAGGGCATCTTGTGCAGTGGATCTGATGAGCTATCTTCCACATCTGCGGGACCCTCAATGCGAGCTTCTCTTGCTGCGCTCTTGCATGGGTGTTGCTAAGTTGTTGTTTGGCCTCAGAACGTGCCAACCCACATTTGTTGGGGAGGTTGTTTCGGTTTATGACAAAGGCCTTCGGAGAGCTATCGAGGATATCGTGGTTTGCGGGGGTCCGTTTTTTTGGGATCTTCAATGGAGGCTTGCATCCCTCCCGACCCGTTTTGGGGGTTTGGGTTTATGTTCGGCTGAGGATGTATCCACGTATGCTTTTGTGGCCTCGAGGACACAATCTTGGAGTTTACAGGACCACATTCTTCGAGACTGTGGTATTGTTGGGTTAGATTCTGATTATGTGTGCGCGTTGGATTGCATGCACATGTCCCTTCCGGATTTTGATCTTGGTGGTTCTCTAATAAGGGCACTGCCCCCCCTAAAGCCCAAAATGCTTTTGCGAGTGCCCTATTTAGTAGAACTGTCCAGTGTTTGGGAGAGAAGTTTAGTCTATCCCCTCGTCAGAAAGCTGTGTTTGATTGTCTCCGGGCACCTCATTCTCAGGATTTTCTGACAGTTATCCCCATTGAAGGACTAGGCCAACACATGTCAGCAGTGGAATACCGGGCAATTCTTAAGTACCGGCTAATGATCCCTCTGTTTCCGGTTGATGAGCCCTGCCCAGTTTGTCACAAGGCTTGTTTAGATACTTTCGGCGAACATGCGGTCCATTGTAAGGAGTTACCTGGTTTTAAATACCGACATGATTTGGTAAGGGATATTCTCTATGATGTTCTAAAGCGGGCATGGATTTCGGTGAAAAAGGAGGCTCCGGTGAACTTTCAGACGGATCCGCTCGATGGGAGGTCTACTCTTCGGCCAGCTGATATTCTTGTGTTTGGGTGGGCTAGGGGAAAACACGCTTGTGTGGACCTTACAGGAGTGTCCCCTCTTGTTGGACTCAGGGATAATGGGTTTGTTGCTGGCCAGGCTGCGTTAAAGGCGGAATCAGGCAAGGTCGCTAAACACGAGAAGGCTTGTTTAGAGAATCAACACGTGTTTATCCCATTTGCTTTTGATACATTTGGGTCCCTAGCCCAGAGGCTGTGGAATTTCTAAAAAGGGTCCAACAGGTTGTGAATAGTAATCTTTCAACCTTTAAGGGCCGTTTCGTCTTTAGTAGGATTGGTTTTGCAATTCAAAAGGGGGTTGCGGCGCAGCTTGTTGCCCGTTTACCTGCCACTTGTTTGTAATTTGTTACTTTGGTATATAATTTAGAACCCGATATGTGTGAATGTTTTACAGAAGGTTAGAAACTAGAATAAATACTGAAGGCTAAAACATATACATGGTAATCTTGCAAAGTATATGGGCTAATTGTAAGGAATGGATCATGCCCAACTTGTCGAGTAGGAATTTTGGTTGTTGTGTTCTTAACCCTTTAGTGAGAAGATTAGCAATCCGCATTTAGGTGTCAATGGGCCTTGGTTAAACACTTGTGCATCCATCATATCCATGATCAAGTGTGTATCTAATATGTATCAATTGTTTGTGTGGTTAATGTTTAGATTAAATTTTATCATTTTCAGTACATACATCATCATAGGCTCGTCTGTTCCCCATTACCTATGAGCGGAACCGTTCCCCATTACCTATGAGCGGAACGTCGCGTTGCCAACATACGATCGGCTCCGTTTGATTGAGCCTTGATCGCACATACATCATCATAGGCCGTCCGTTCCCCATTACCTATGAGCGGAACGTGACGTTGCCAACATATACATTATCATTAATGTCATATACTCATGCAAGGTGGTTTGTTATTGTATGTTTATTTACGTTTGCTCACATATGATTATTGCACAATTTTTCCATATTAAATAGACTTTTGTTGACCCAAAACCCCCATTTTTATACATGATACAGGTGATCCAGTTGCAGCAAGAAACATATAGGACGGCCTAGAAGAATAAATCAGTTTAGGCTTTGGATTGTTTATTTAGTTACTTTTTCCTTGTAATTGTATGGACTTGTTTGAAATATTGAAGTTGTAATTTGAATTTAATAAATATGAAACATTTTAGTAAACATCATGAGCTTTGGTGATAACCCAATTATGCCCCGACTCTTATTCCGCTGTGGGTCGGGGTGTGACAGACATTGTATAGAAGGGTAGTAGGGTTAAGAATTTGTGAGTTTTCTTAGGAAGAATGTTTAGGAGGTAGGTGGTGGTTTCGAGGGCATGAAGCCAAAATGAGGGAGGTAAAGAGGCTTGAGATAAAAGGGTGCGAATCATGTTATTGATGGTTCATATTTTTCTCTCGGCATTGCCATTTTGGGAGGAGGTGTGGGGACAGGAGAAACGAAAATGCATGCCATTGATGTGACAAAATTGTTTAAAATTATTGTTGGTATATTTGGTGCCATTGTCACATTGGATATGTTTAATTATTCGTTTAAACTGTGTATGGATGTGGTTATGAAAGGTGGTAAAGGTGTTGTAAACTTGAGACTTATTGGTTAGGGGATAAGTCCATAAAAAATTCGTTAAATCATCAAGCGACAATATATAATAACGGTGACCACCGGTGCTTAAAACCGGGGAGGTCCACAAATCACGGTAAATGATATCAAAAAGTAAATGTGTTTTATTCATAGAATCATAAAACGGAAGTTTAGCACCTTTGCCAAAAACACATGATTGACAAAGTGGATTGTTCGTATTACTAAAATCAATAAAAGAAGTAGACTTTAACGAATGCAATAAAGAGTTGCCCGAGTGCCCAAGGCGTTGATGCCAACGGTCTTGAGTAACAGCAGCTAAAGCAGTAGGTTTGGAGAGAGGCATGATGAAGTTGGTGGTCAGAGGGTAGAGGTCTCCCGAGCTATTGCATCGTAGGATAGGTTCCTTGGTCTTGAGATCCTTCACAAGAAAACCCAACGGGTCAAATTCAATTGAAAGTAATTGTCTGTCGTTAGGCGACGGACAGAGATGAGGTTTTTGATAAGGTTAGGAGCATAAAGGAGATTGTTTAGTTTTAAGGGCGGGAAAGGTGGTGGTAGTATTTTATTGCTTTGTCCAACTACGGGAATGGTTGTGCCATTGCCAACAATTATTTGCTTATTAGTGCAAGAATTAAAAATAGACGGGAAATTCATACCTGGTTGCTCCATGTGGCCAAGGCGCCGGTGTCCATGTAACCAACTGGATCAGAGGGTTGACTCATAGAGAGAGTATAGAGCACCGGTGCAATGTCAGTCGGCGTCGGGCTGTAAGTAGCCATGTGGGCCTGTGCAGGCTGTGGGCCCAGAATGCCATGTGAACCATTCGGTCGAGGGGTTGATGGGTAAGCGCAGGGTGGTGTTTTGTTGGAATGAGGGTTGTATGTATTGTTGAGAAGAGAGGCCCATTGGGTAGTGGCCCAATTGTTGGGAAATATTATGTCGGGGTGTTGGGATTGAGCCGAATAACTGGGCTGCTGTAACATTCGTGTAAAACGGGTTTCAAAAACCCGCTCCGTTTGGAATTCAAGTATTTATTTAATGTTTCGTTATGCATTTAGTAGTATTAATTAATTTATTTTATAATCAATATTTATAAATAAAATACATACTTATATTTCAATAAAGGAAAATAATTAAATCTTTATAAAATGAACAAAAATAAAAGAGGAGTAACCGGGAGTCGAACCCGGGTCATTCACCAAGAACACACACCAAAACACCACTAGACCACACACATTTGTTGTGAAATTTTGGAACCAAATAAAGTATAAAGAGAGTCCACGGTCATCCGCAAGATTCAAAAACATCAAGTCTGTAATGGCCAACAGATTCAATGGGTAATCACTATGATCCGTTTTTCGATTTATCGGTTATAACCGAAATCTCAATCAATTGAACTGAAACAGATTGGAATCATTGGTCTTAAAATCATGGTTTGAACCCGAAAATCACAACCGGTCCTGACACTCTATAAATACAAATCAAATTCCTCACAAACAGAACTCGTACACTCTTTCAATCATCACTCAAATCTTCAAAAGTTCTGATCGCCGGAAAACCTTGAATAAACCGCCGGAAAACATCACCAGAAAACCGGGATTTCGCTCCTTTTCGGTATACTTTTCTTAATTCTCTTTCAGTTATTTTTTAGTACCGTTTGAGCAATCTTAAATAAAATTAAGCACACCCAGATAACATTGTTATCAGTCGGATCATGTTCTGGGTTGTTTCATGGAAAAAGATGAAGTTTTGAGTTGTATATATATTTAATTAAAAACGGGTTATAACCGGGTTAGGCACACAGTCCAGCGGTGGACTGTGTGCAAACATGATGTTCACGTTTCGAGTTCGAGTCTTAGTCAGATCCTTGTTGTTGAAATAAAACCGTTTTCTTTTTAATCAGATACGCTTACCCTCAGAAAGTTGTTAAGTATAATAAAATTTCTAAATTAATCGGGTTAGACACCCAGCCCAGTTGGTTGGGCTGGGTGCAAAACAACACTGTGATCGCGGGTTTGAGTCGTATCCTTCACACCGGTTCGTTCATTTAAATCCTTTTTAAATTAAATAGTTTCTGATATAATCTAACAAGTATATAAGAGTAATTAAAATCAGATTCCTTACGGGTTAGACACGTAGCTCAGTTGGAAGAGCTGCATGCACGTAAACGGGAGGTCACAAGTACGAGTCTCACAATACGCTGCCAATAACACCATTGAACCGGTCAGACCTCTTGTCAGGTCTGACAAGGGTTTATAATATTTTATTTTATTATATTTTTGTATTTATATTCTAGTTAAAAATCAATTAAAACTACTTAAAGATACAATTTCGAAGGTTTTAAAATCTCAATAAATACCACAAAAATAACCTAGGAATCTAACAAAAAGGGATTAAATCAAAATATTATTTTTTATATATTTATCAAATTATTGCGCTATTATTTAGGTTTGTCTCCTTCGTCGGTTAAATCCTCAATTCGTGCGTACTTTTCATCAATCAAGGAAACACACCCACTGTGAGTGAATCCTTACAAATTTCCCTTTTTAATCATGTTTTGGGGTGTATCATGTGTCGTTACATATTTTATTTACTTAAACACTTGTGTTAACATCATTTTGTGATCTAATGTGTATATTTGTTTGTGTGGTTATGTGTGGATACATTTTATCATTTCAGTGTAATGATTCATTAAAGGCCCATCAGTTCCTCGTGGGATACGAGTTGAGCATCAGGTGTCTCATTAAATCGGCTCCGTTTGATTGAGCCTTGATCTCAACTCATCATGCATCTTATTCATATGTTCATCATTGATATTATGTGGTTTGTGATCTATTTTTATATTCATAAGTTCATATGTGGTCCATGCACATTTTTTTTATTTATAACAACCAATATATTAAACTGTTTAGTCGTTAAATTTAGATTCACTCGCCAACTTTTGTTGACCCAAATTTTTGTTTTTACACATGATACAGGTGGACAGGATGAGGAGAGGAACAGATAGGAATGGCCTTAGAAGAATTAAAAATACAGCTTGTTTAGACCAATGTTTTTCTTGTGCTTATATATTTCCTTGTGTTTGGGTATTTGATTTTAAATTTCAACTTAATAAATATGAAACCTATTATTAGTAAATGTCATGAGCTTTGATGATAACCCAATTATGCCCCGACTTTTATTTCCACTGCGGGTCGGGGTGTGACAGATTGGTATCAGAGCCTTTGACTATAGGGATATTGGATAGATTATTAGACCCTTAGAGCCTATACTATAGTTGATTAGATTTTAATTGTTTACGTGTTACATGCAAAACTCATGATGTTTATTTGTTTCATGTTTATCTCACACACAAATGCACGCAAGCACTTTCACTACTACATGTTAATATGTGATGATCATTATAGTCTATATATTGTTAACATATCATGCCTACGCAAGCACACACATCACGATATCACAATTTTCATGATTCTTCTCAAAGATTTTACAATGTTTTCATGTTTTTCAATCACATCAAAGTGAGTTCTACGACGGGCATGTAGTAACTGGAAGGGTACGAGTACCGGTAGTCGGAACTTCCTGTCTAGGCTTGGCATTCGTATAAATCCAAAATAATGGACCAGTTTGCCTACCTGGGGACTAACGATGAGAGTACGAAGGACCTATTAGGCCAAAGCATTCCACACCAAACGTCGTGTGAACTAACCCCACTTTGAGTTGTCATTGTGTCTACACTTGGATACTCTCCGACCTTACATCTCGCAATCATGTTTTACAATTTTCATTCGGGTGATGCGAGTGTTATCAGGCCGACACCCATGTGAACTCTACTAAGCCTAGTAGTCATGGGGGCCCATATGACTACCTAGGCTGAGGTATGGGAGACATTTGGAGGCCCAAACATGAGCAAGCCCAAGACATCCTATGGATGTAGTTAAGTTATTGTTTTTATTTATTTATGAATGTTGTTTTGCATATTTTTACGACACATGACACCTAGAAACTATCAACTCATAATCTCCCTACGTATATTCCTATAGATGTCTGCTAGACACTCTTGAGGTGGTAGAAGGTCAGGAAGATCTAGCAACGCATGGCCACTTAAATCGCTCAACAGATGGATGCTGTACTTCCTGACATCATTCTACAAGTTCAACAAGCTCTTGCCGCAAATCCCATCAACCCCACCAATCAAGAAGGCCAAAATGTCACCAACCTTCCTCCCAACACCATTAAATGTACCTACAAGCATTTCAAATCTGTGATCCCCCAAATACGAAGGGACTGAAGGTGTCACCGCTCTCCTCCATTGGTTTGAGGAGATGGAAAACACTTTTCTCAATTGCGATTGTCCCGAAGATCGCAAGGTGCGATATGCTATCGGTCATTTGTTTGGAGTAGCACTTACATGGTGGAACACAGAGAAGGGCAAGCGAGGTGCTGAAGATGCTATGGCCTTGACTTGGGAAGAGTTAATCGAAATCATGACCAGACGCTTCTGTCAAGCGAAATCAAGAAGTTAGAGGATGAATTTTACGCTTTGAAACAAAAGGAGGGAGACCACACCACATACAATAAGAGATTTATTGAGTTGAATAAGATGGTCCCCAACCTGTTCACTCCGCTTTATCGTCTGATTGAACATTACATTCGAGGTCTTCCCTCGAAAATTCAACATTCTGTGTTAAGTACTCCACCCTCAACACTCAAAGCTGCCATGGAGCTGGCTACAGAACTTAGGGAAAACCGCATCAGAATGGCAATTTTAAAGATGAGAAGAAGAAAGACAAGACACCTGTTGAAACCCCAACCCCAACTCAAGCAGGTTCGTCTTCCAAGTTTGCTGGTAAAAGGAAGCGCAATGGGAAGAATTTCACCGTTACACAAATTAATCCTCCTATCGTTGTTGCTACAATCACACAAGTCACCCCTCATGCTGCCCCATTTAAGAAACCATACACTCGTCCTCACCCAAAATGCAACCGATGCCTATATCACCACCCCCCTGAGAACCCATGCCAATCTGCACAAGTTGTGGCCGTGCAGGTCACACAATTCAAACTTGCCGCATCCTTCAAAAGCCAAACCACAATCAGCCGCAAGCTCAAACCAACAATCAAGTGGTAGGCCAACAACCTTTACTCTTACCACCTGCTCAACCCATGGCTCAACCCTACTACCAACCCAATTACCCAATGATGCAACCCGTCAGAGCATGTTTCAACTGTGGCGACCCAACCCATTTTTGAAACACTTGCCCATGCTTGGTGAACATCATAAATGCCCAAGCTTAAGCCAACCTAGTAAATCAAACCAACCAAGCTAATCCACCTGCTAGAGGTGGAGCTTTCAACATCAACGCCAACCAAGCTAGGGCTGATAATAATGTGGTCAAAGTTACGTTTCCTATTAACGGTAGTTATGCATCCATACTATTTGATACTGGTGCGGATAAGAGTTTCGTGTCCTTAGAGTTCGAATCTATTCTCGATTTACCTCGCGTTAGTCTTGCTGAATCATTCATGGTGGAAGTTGCTGATGGTGAACCCATTACGTTAGATTCGATTATTCGGGATTGTACTCTTACCCTTAATAATCACGATTTCTCAATTGATCTTATCCCTATGAAATTGGGGAGTTTCGACATTATCATCGGTATGGACTGGCTTAGTTAACATCACGCTGAAGTTGTTTGTTACGAGAAATTTATTCGAATTCCTCTTGCTGACAGTCAAACTTTGCGTATCTTTGTAAAACTCCTTCTAAAGGGCTCAAATTGATGTCATGCCTACAAGCTCGAAGATACCTTCGCAAAGACTATATCGCGTTTCTAGCTCATATCGTAAAGAAAGAAGGCAAGGAAAGAAAGCTCGAAGATATTCCAATCATTAAAGAATTTCCTCAAGTTTTTCCCGACGACGTTTCAGGACTTCCTCCTGCGCGAGAAGTCGAATTCCGAATCGATCTTGTACATGGTGCTACACCAGTCGCAAAATCTCCATATCGGTTAGCCCCATCTGAAATGTAAGAGTTAGCTAGTCAGCTGCAAGAGTTGCCTGACAAAGTATTTATACGTCCTAGCTCGTCGCCTTGGGGTGCACTGGTTCTTTTCGTAAAGAAGAAAGATGGAACTTTCCGTATGTGTATCGATTATAGAGAGCTCAAGAAGTTGACCATTAAGAACCGCTATCCATTACCTCGTATTGATGATCTTCTAGATCAACTTCAAGGTGCCACCTGTTTTTCAAAAATCGACCTTCGTTCTGGTTATCATCAACTTAGAGTGCGTGAAGAAGATATTCCAAAGACGGCTTTTCGAACTCGTTATGGTCACTATGAATTCATGGTTATGCCTTTGGGTTGACCAATGCTCCTGCTGTTTTCATGGATTTGATGAATAGGGTGTGCAAACCCTACCTCGATCGTTTTGTCATAGTTTTCATTAATGATATTCTTATCTACTCCAAGACCAAATCCGATCATGAGCGACAGCTTCGACTTATTCTAACACTTTTGAGGACCGAAAAGCTTTATGCTAAGTTCTCGAAAGGTGAGGTTTGGTTAAAAGAGGTGCAATTTCTTGGTCGACAAAGGGATTCATGTCAATATTTCAAAGATCAAAGCAGTGCAAGAATGGCAAGCGCCACGCCACCTACCGAAGTTAGGTCGTTTCTTGGTCTAGCTGGTTATTATCGATGTTTCATCGCAAATTTCTCCCGTATTGTCGTCCCACTCACAACTTTGACTTACAAAGGCAAACCCTTTATTTGGGGGCCCAAGTAAGAAGAGGCTTTCCAATCATTGAAGAAAAGCTTTGTGATGCACCTATCCTTACACTTCCTGATGGCTGTGATGACTTTGTAGTTTATTGTGACGCGTCAGGGCAAGGTTTAGGTTGCGTTCTAATGCAAAGAGGAAAGGTGATAGCCTATGCCTCAAGGCAACTCAAAGTGCATGAAAAGAATTATACCACTCACGACCTAGAACTTGGAGTAGTCATGTTCACTCTTAAGATATGGAGACATTATCTCTATAGTACCAAGTGTGAAATCTACACTGACCAAAAGAGCCTTCAACATAGCTTCAATCAAAAAGAGTTGAACATGAGGCAACGACGATGGGTCAAACTTTTAAATGACTATGATTGTGAAATTCGATATCATCCTGGCAAGGCTAATGTTGTGGCTAACGCCTCAGTCGAAAAGAGTATACAAACTCCATCCATCTTTTGTGTTCTCAAATCGTGTCCGATCTTCAAAACCGAATTAGAACGGCTCAACATATTTCCGTCACGGAAAATGATGTGCGAGATGAATTGTCTTGTGGAGCTGAAACCAAACTAGAATCCAAGTCGGATGGTATTCTCTATTATTTGAATCGTATTTGGATACCTGATCGTGACGATCTTCGTGCTTTTCTCATGAACGAGGCTCACAAAACACGATACTCTATACATCCAGGGGCCGATAAGATTTATCAAGACCTACGATACTCATACTGGTGGCCTGGCATGAAGAAAGATATCGCCATTTTTGTTTCCAAGTGTCTCACGTGTTCTAAAGTTAAAGTTGAGCATCAGCGACCTTCGGGGTTTCTTGTCCAACCCGAAATACCTGTTTGGAAGTGGGAAAATATAACTATGGATTTCATCACCGGGTTACCTCGCAACTCCAGTGGGTCTAACACCATTTGGGTTATCATTGATCGTCTCACCAAATTAGCTCATTTCATTCGAATCCGCGAAGACTTCAAGAACGAGAAGTTAGCTCGCATATATATCAATGAAATTGTAAGTCGTCATGGTGTGCCCTTAAGTATCATTTCAGATCGAGACGGTCGTTTTACTTCACGAACGTGGCAAGCCGTACAATCCGCTTTGGGTACACGATTAGATCTCAGCACTGCCTTTCACCCTCAAACTGATGGTCAATCTGAGCACACCATACAAACCCTCGAATACATGTTACGAGCATGCGTCATAGACTTCAAGGGTAATTGGGATACTCATTTACCGTTAGTTGAACTTTTGTACAACAATAGTTATCATTCAAGCATCGGTATGGCTCCTTTTGAAGCTTTATATGGTCGTAAGTGCCGATCTCCTGTATGTTGGCACGAAATTGGTGAAGCACAAATCACTGGACCTGAGTTGATTCAAGAAACGACTGACAAAATCCTTCAGATCTGCAATAATCTTCTGGTAGCTCGAAGTCATCAAAAGAGTTACGCTGATAAACGACAAAAGCCATTGGAGTTTTGTGTCGGTGATCAAGTACTTTTGAAAGTATCACCGTGGAAGGGAGTGGTTCGTTTTGGTCAAAAAGGCAAGTTAGCACCACGCTATGTGGGACCATTCAAGATACTCGAAAGGGTTGGTTCTGTAGCATAAAAGCTTGATCTACCAGAAGAACTCAACAGAATTCATCCCACATTTCATGTATCAAACTTGAAAAAATGTCTCGCCGACAAAAACCTCCATATTCCTCTAGAAGATATTCAAATCGATGAATCAATGCTTTTTGTTGAAAGACCTGTAGAAATCATGGAATTCGGTGAAAAGCGTTTGAGACGAAGTCGTATTCCAATAGTCAGGGTGCGTTTGGAGTTAAAACGAGGACCTGAGTTTACTTGGAAACGTGAAGACTCAATGCGCGAGAAATACCCGCATCTTTTTCCAGTTGCAGCTACTACTTAAATTTCGGGACGGAATTTCTAAAAGTAGGGGATACTGTAACATTCGTGTAAAACGGGTTTCAAAAACCCGCTCCGTTTGGAATTCAAGTATTTATTTAATGTTTCGTTATGCATTTAGTAGTATTAATTAATTTATTTTATAATCAATATTTATAAATAAAATACATACTTATATTTCAATAAAGGAAAATGATTAAATCTTTATAAAATGAACAAAAATAAAAGAGGAGTAACCGGGAGTCGAACCCGGGTCATTCACCAAGAACACACACCAAAACACCACTAGACCACACACATTTGTTGTGAAATTTTGGAACCAAATAAAGTATAAAGAGAGTCCACGGTCATCCGCAAGATTCAAAAACATCAAGTCTGTAACGGCCAACAGATTCAATGGGTAATCACTATGATCCGTTTTTCGATTTATCAGTTATAACCGAAATCTCAATCAATTGAACTGAAACAGATTGGAATCATTGGTCTTAAAATCTGGTTTGAACCCGAAAATCACAACCGGTCCTGACACTCTATAAATACAAATCAAATTCCTCACAAACAGAACTCGTACACTCTTTCAATCATCACTCAAATCTTCGAAAGTTCTGATCGCCGGAAAACCTTGAATAAACCGCCGGAAAACATCACCAGAAAACCGGGATTTCGCTCCTTTTCGGTATACTTTTCTTAATTCTCTTTCAGTTATTTTTTAGTACCGTTTGAGCAATCTTAAATAAAATTAAGCACACCCAGATAACATTGTTATCAGTCGGATCATGTTCTGGGTTGTTTCATGGAAAAAGATGAAGTTTTGAGTTGTATATATATTTAATTAAAAACGGGTTATAACCGGGTTAGGCACACAGTCCAGCGGTGGACTGTGTGCAAACATGATGTTCACGTTTCGAGTTCGAGTCTTAGTCAGATCCTTGTTGTTGAAATAAAAACCGTTTTCTTTTTAATCAGATACGCTTACCCTCAGAAAGTTGTTAAGTATAATAAAATTTCTAAATTAATCGGGTTAGACACCCAGCCCAGTTGGTTGGGCTGGGTGCAAAACAACACTGTGATCGCGGGTTTGAGTCGTATCCTTCACACCGGTTCGTTCATTTAAATCCTTTTTAAATTAAATAGTTTCTGATATAATCTAACAAGTATATAAGAGTAATTAAAATCAGATTCCTTACGGGTTAGACACGTAGCTCAGTTGGAAGAGCTGCATGCACGTAAACGGGAGGTCACAAGTTCGAGTCTCACAATACGCTGCCAATAACACCATTGAACCGGTCAGACCTCTTGTCAGGTCTGACAAGGGTTTATAATATTTTATTTTATTTTATTTTTGTATTTACATTCTAGTTAAAAATCAATTAAAACTACTTAAAGATACAATTTCGAAGGTTTTAAAATCTCAATAAATACCACAAAAATAACCTAGGAATCTAACAAAAAGGGATTAAATCAAAATATTAATTTTTATATATTTATCGAATTATTGCGCTATTATTTAGGTTAGTCTCCTTCGTCGGTTAAATCCTCAATTCGTGCGCACTTTTCATCAATCAAGGAAACGCACCCACTGTGGGTGAATCCTTACAAATTTCCCTTTTCAATCATGTTTTGTGGTGTATCATGTGTCGTTACATATTTTATTTACTTAAACACTTGTGCTAACACCATTTTGTGATCTAATGTGTATATTTGTTTGTGTGGTTATGTGTGGATAGATTTTATCATTTTAGTGTAATCATTCATTAAAGGCCTATCAGTTCCTCGTGGGATACGAGTTGAGCATCAGGTGCCTCATTAGATCAGCTCCGTTTGATTGGGCCTTGATCTCAATTCATCATGCATCTTATTCATATGCTCATCATTGATATTATGAGGTTTGTGATCTACTTTTATATTCATAAGTTCATATGTGGTCCATGCATATTTTTTTATTTATAACAACCAATATACTAAACTATTTAGTTGTTAAAATTTAGATTCACTAGCCAACTTTTGTTGACCCAAATTTTGTTTTTACACATGATACAGGTGAACAGGATGAGGAGAGGAACACATAGGAATGGCCTTAGAAGAACTAAAAATACAGCTTGTTTAGAAAAGTGTTTTTCTTGTGCTTATATGTTTCCTTGTGTTTGGATGTTTGATTTTAAATTTCAACTTAATAAATACAAAACCTATTATTAGTAAATGTCATGAGCTTTGATGATAACCCAATTATGCCCCGACTTTTATTTCCGCTGCGGGTCGGAGTGTGACAGCTGCCCCCTGGAACGGTTCGGCCGAGAAGATGATGAACGGCCTCTGCCGCGTCCACAGGAACGGCCTCAGCCCCGGGTAGTGTCGAATGTGGTTTGAGAGGAGGTGGTGTTGGGATTAGCTGAAGGGGAGCGGGTTTGGCTTTGGACGTGCAGAGCGGTTGCGGATTGGTGAGCAGAGTGGAGGGCTTGTTTAGCTTTTGTATTTTCATTTATGCACAACTGGGAACGGACCTCAATGAATGGTGGTAAAGGTTTGGTGTTTTGGAGTATGGTGCCTACGGTTTCGTATTGTTCGATGAGACTGGATATGGTTTGCAAAACAAGATCTTGTTCGTCAACCGGGGCATCAACATTATTTAATTGATCGGCCAAAACCTTAATCTCTTGACAATATTCATGCATGGATGAAAAATTTTCGAGACGAGTGTTTGCGAATTTCTGTTTGAGAAAGAAGGCTCGGGTGGCTTTATTGTCTTGGAAGAGATTCTCGATAACTTTCCAAGCATCATATGCGGTGGTGCTCTTTTTTATAACAGTTTTTAGAAGACCGGTAGTGATTGTGCCATAGATCCATTGGAGAACTATGGCATCAAGGCGTTCCCACGAGTCGGCATGGGGAGGCCGATTGCTTTTCCTTATCGGTAGATGAGGAAACAATAGGTGAGGAACGAGGCTCAAGGTGGTCAGCCACTAGAAACGCCGTACAATGGATTCGAAATAGTTCCAACCATGTGTTATAATCGGCGGCTTCATTGTGTAAGGTGATTGGGATGAAGGTTCGGATGTTGGAAACGGTAATAGCAGGGTGCAACTTGTGATCAGCCATTGAAAGAAAAAATAATTGGGGGCTGCGCCAAGGTTTGGAGGTGGCACGAGGGATAGGTAGGATCTTATGGTGATACCATGTAGAATTGTGATAAATTCCTTGCCTCTTTCATTCACAATATGATCAATATATAATGGTACAAGAGATCTTCTAATTTTGGAGATAATTAATTCAATAAACACTAATTACAATACTATAAATACGGGCATAATTAGAGGCGCCTATTAACAAGTACAAGGTAAGAAAACATGCAACAAGACACATTCAAAACCTCAACAAACTAAAGGAGCAACCAAACACATGTGATCAACATCCTCAAAACGCATAGACAATATCACATTTATATGTTTAGACATTACCTGATCATCATCCCGTTAAGCATAGACAGGTCACTTGTAAAGATTCACGTCTCTCAACTGTGGAGACGGGATAACTACAAGTGGCTTTTTTTTCTTCATCGCGATACCGAATTTCTCAGAAAGGTCATGCTCTTCGCCCTCTGGCAAGCTCCACTCGAATGAATGCATTAATAAAGCCACAATATGCATCATCATTTTCTCTCCTAATGGGATACCCGAACACCTTCTTCGAGCCGATCCAAACGGGAAAACTTGGGATTTGTCCCACTATAATCCCACTTTTCTAATCCCTTGTAACACCTCGTAAAATCATGTCCAATAAATATAGTGACACGTGTCATTATTTTTTATAAGTCTAATAAGGACTAAAGGAGTCAACATGCTCAAACTAAGCCTCTGAGTGACCCTCTGGTGTCAACATGCATAAACCAAGCCTCTGTGTGACCATTAGTGTCACCATGCTTAAACTGAGCCTCTGAGTGACCATTAGTGTCAACATGCTTACACTGAGCCTCTGAGTGACCCTTTACGAAGTCCTAACTCTCATATGAGCCATTGGTGGGACGGGAGTAATTAATTATGTAAATATGTAAAAGTTTGACAATGGAGGGGTTAAAAGTGTCAACATGTTAATTTATACCTCTGAGTAACCTTTTAACAAACCGAGAGCTTGACAATGTCCGGGCATACTCCCGGGTACGCCAAATGTTGGCTACGGAGAGTTAATTATGCTTTATGAAGGTGTTTTAGAGGTTTAATAAGTTGAGGGGCTAAATGTGACAAAGTTGGAAAGTTCCCATGAGGCGCTCGCGAGCCGCAAGAGACATGGGCCTGGTCTCTCGCGGGCCGCCAGAGTCCTGTATCTGCAGAATTTTTGCTTGAACTCCACACATGTTGCCAAAAACCATTTGATTCGAAACCATGGACTTCCAAACTGCTATGCCACGTTTTAGGACACTTGTAGGCACCTTCTAACACTTGCTAACACCTGGCATCACCTCTTTTAAGCTCCCCAACTATAAATAGGTGCAATGGTTCATCACTTGAACTTGCACCTTTCTCATAAATCATTCTATCTCCCTCCTCTGGAAGTTCCTAACTGAAAAGAGCATCCAACTTAGTTCTAGTTCATCCTAGGAATCACTTGTGAGTGTTCCTTTCTCTTGCATTTTCGTTTATAGGCTTTTTATAGCCAAAAGTCAAGCGTTTACAGAAAACGCCTTGACTTTCGGTTAAGAGCATTATGGTCCAGCCATTGTTCGTAACGAACATAGCTAAGTGATCGTAATAACGTAGGTGTTAATCTCTATTAAGGACACCTCCTAAAGATCACGTTTGCTAGACCAATTGACGGGTCAAAGTTTTATTATTAAAAAGTCAAACAGGCCAGTTTTCAAAAATATTATAATCTGAGTTTATATATGTTATGAAACATGTTTTGTCACTTAAAAAAGTTGGTAATAATTATTAGAACGTGTGAGAACATGTTCGACTCGTCAATTTCAGTTCTAGGGTCGGTTCGCAACCGAAAGTCGCAAAGTTTGACTTCTTCTTTGACTTTCGATTCTGGCCCGATTTAGATTAGTTAGCTATTGATCTAAGTTTTTATTATGATAGTAATAAAATGTAGCATAACCCTCTGAGGTTATATTACATGATCATAATCAGAATCTGAGTTTATGCACTATGCCAATTTGGACAAAAATGCCCTTTCTACATAAAATAAGGTTTTAATTGATAACGAACTAGAAAAGGAATTTCCTACTGATATAATATCATAAGTAAGATTGTTTGGGATGTCAAGTCCATTTATATACTGAGTTTACATACAAGTCCTTGCATTATGTCGACAATTGACGATAAAGCACTTATGGTGCATAAACAATTTTAATCATACTCTTTATACCAAACCTTTTTATCTACTGATATGTTATATTAAATAACATATCTAAAACATAAAAACTTGGTCTTAGCATCAGTAGTCATAAACTTCGCTCAAATCGTCATATGTTCGACATAAACGCCGTTTCGGCGCATAGTATGGTTTAAAACCATATTTATCAACCAAGACTTGCTACCTATTGATTTTAAAACTTATTTAAAATCTTTTTACAGTAGGTACATAATATAAACTCAGAATCCCAAATAAATTATAAAACTATGTGTAAAATGACCAAAATACCCCTACGGTGCATAGTTTGGTCATAAATGATAAATTACACATATGATCATTATCTTACTGATATTATACCATAAATTAATTATTTTTCCAGAATACTTATGATCATAACATCAAAATATATATTCAAGTTCCTTTTATACGGTATGTAATTACCAAAACGCCCTTATGAGGGATAATTTCATTTTAAAACCTTAACGGGCATGTAAGTTGATATCCTACTGATATTACAACTTATTTGAAGTATAATGGCATATAGAACTTGTCCATGACTTATCCGGTTACCCGATATCACTTATATGCGCACGGTTAAGTATATGTAACTAGTTTACGAAAATTAACCGAAACGAATTTAACCTTATCATTTTAAGTCTCAAAATCCAGGATGCTTATGGTTTACCCATATTATACAAGTCATAGTACTTGTTGGGTTTAAACTACATTCTATCCGGTCATCGTTTAATCTAGCGTGTTATACCGTTTTGATCCTGTACGCTAGTCGGTCTAAGTCTATGACTTAAATTAAGACTGTTAGCATTTTAATTGGTTAGTTTATGCCATAATCCAGACTAGAGCCTTCAAGTAAATGCTATCTGGACTTAGTTCATTTTGAATATGGCTGAGATATTAAATCTTGCATTTTAATTCAAGACTCGCTCAGGTAAATACTCTTGACTTATTTTCCCTATACAGGCTTAGGTTACGGTAAATTATTACTGCTTGTCGGAAATGGGATCAATCGAATGCCGGACTGTGGCTAGTAAATCCGCATATTCCGTTTTAATCAGTTTTGTTTATTAACTTAAACATTGGGGGTTAACGACCGTGTCCTGGATATCCTCGGCTCATTACATTAGTTAATGGCCACGACCAAAGCACGGGGTGTAGGCATACACCTGACAGATGCTCATGCTAAATTATTTTTACCCACTAGTTGGGGATAACTCCTTCGTGAGTTCATAAGTTGTGTGTACGTTAATCATGTCTCGATCTCTGTACTGGGTCCCATATGTATGGACAAACAAGTAAATCTGTTAACAAGGTTACAAGGTGACTTTCCCAAGTTATAAAAGATTTTTCGAGCCCTGTGCACTTAAACCCATTTTTGAAATGTTTTTAAAACGAGTCAGTTGGGTGTATTTACCAGCGAAAGCTGATGTATTTTCAAAAGACTAAGCTGCATGTACAATACAAAATAGGCTGGAAGCTGCTCGTAGTGATACAAGAGGATCTTGCAAATCCTTAGATCTGCCCAAAGTCTGTTACACATTTTGTACATTTTTACGATCCGTCTGTGGATCTTCCATCACAAGCCGTTTGTATATTATTTTGCGTACTTTGAACATTTGATTTGTAATAGTAATTTAAACTCCAAGACTTCCGTTGTGCTGTGTTTAATTAACTATGATGATATCAACTTACGTCACGATATTCCCCACCTGAGCCCATTGGTGTTCGATTGGAAATACGGGGTGTGACATCCCTCATTGTTCAAAAACCTCTCAGGGAGGAACTCAAATGGGTTATCCCAATACTTGGCCCCTTTGTATGGCCCATACATTCAAAAAGATGGTTGATCCCTTTGGAAAAGTGTATGGACAAACCTCATTCTCCTAGTACATAAAAGGTTGTCCAATTACTTGATATAGAGAATGACTATTATTATCTCTTATCAAATAACTTGGTCCATAAATACCATAGTTAAGTGCACTTGTGCATTAATATTTCTTGCTAGTTATGTATAATGATATATATATATATATATATATATATATATATATATATATTTGAATTTATTGGCATGATATAGCATGTGTCAAGCAAGGAGACATTGGAATGGGTTAAAACAATTATCTTGATACATCAAAGGTATGTGAGATTATGAGATTACATTTCACTAACTTATGAAAACAAGTTTTATTAGTCTTGTAAATGCAGGGAATATAACATATCACATTCGTTGACAAGGTGACATTTGTTTATGAGAGGAGGCAACATTAGTTTTACAACATTGTTCAACTTAAAGAATTGCACATATAAGAGCACAGACTAAAGTTTGGAATGGAGATCATACATCAATGTTCAAAGTTAAAGAATTACATATAAAGAGATCAAATGGGAAATTATAAGTTAAAGAATTACATATAAAGAGATCAAATGGGAAATGATTGACTACAAAAGATTTTGACCAACTTACACAGAAGATCCACACTATTACTTAAATAACACATATTAAAATAAGAGAGAGTCTTATATGTGCATCTTTATATTGTGGCTCTCCACATACATAACTTTCAACTTTTTATTTCTTTTCTGTTAATGTAATTATCATTATGAAAAAAAGAAAAAAAAAACATATTATTTTAGCATGTGGATAGTCAAGGGGGACCATTATAAATGCATCATATAGTGACTTTCCACATGCATAACGTTCCAACTTCTTACGTCTTTCCTATTAATGTAATTACCATTATAAATAGTGGCATTTTGTATAATATTGAGATCAATGAAAAGAATTCTCTTATTTTTCATTCTCTCTTTCTCTCTAGTCTATGTTCTTACATCTACGCACATCTTATATGAGTTGCTAATAGGCCGTTGTTTTACAACATAATTAACATTGTTGGCTGTTAACTTGCTTTAGGACATATATACATACATATCAATACATACGTACCATCAAAACAAATACATACATAATAACTCTTAAGCATGTTGAATATACCATACAAAGCCTACACAATCGTGCACACATTCAACACCTTAAATTGGAGTAACAGGCCTAAAACATTATAAACTATATTAGTATCTTAATTAGTGTTTCATAAAACCACAAAAGCATCTTGTTGACCATACCCTGAATATATGATGTACTCCGGTTACTATTGTTTTTTAACTTTTTTTAGTGATATAACTTGCTAAAAGGAGAGCATGTATTATAACATTATCATTATACTTAATAAACTTTAATAAAAGATCACATACCTGGTCCCCTGGATGATATTTATAAAAAGGAAAATAAAAATTGAAGTTGAAAATAAGACTTAAGATGGAAAAGAATTTGAATAGCATAGAGAAGAATCGTCTCTCTCTGTGTATAAAACTTGACAATAGGGATGTCTAAATCGCTCATTGCTCGTTTGAAAATTTAATACTCAGAAAACGCTCATTTTCGGTCGGTTGTAATCCGATTGACTCGACTCGATTTGTAAATAGGCCAAGCATAAGCAAAGGTCCACTCTATTTGATTCGGCTCGTAAAAAACTCTATTTACAGAATTACAGTCTTATCGGATAGATTTATAGAATAATGTATGTAGATTTTAAAAATAGTCTACTTTATCGTTAAAAACACATCTCCTTTATTCTTTAATTCATCAGAATTCATAACCACCATGATTTACTTTTCTTTTGCATCAACTACTCTAATAAATGATAAATTAACTAGAGCCCCTTTTAGTTCCGTGTATGATACATGAAACATTTAATAAATTGTATGTTAGTGGCATCTTAGTGATGAAATAAGGCTTAAAGATTATTAGGTTTTGGATTCGATTTTCACAAGGGATGGAGATGGATATGATCGGGTGGTTCTGCTTGTGGTACAATGACACTCCAATGATTCGTCAGTGATCCAAATATACCGTTAAAAAATATAAATTTATCTTATATTAAGCACCCCCAGCGTTGCGGCGAAGGCGAACACCAATGCCATACTGTCAATGACCACCAACACTTAAGTTGCGGCGTGTTAATGTAAAGAAACTAAACCGAAACGTAAACATATAAAAGAATAACTAAGTCGATATAGGGAACGCGCGTTACGATGTACCTTTCAAACGGGGAAAAATAGACGACGTAAAAACGTTTAACCACAAGGCACGTTGCGTCGTGTTAACTCGCAAACTTTAGAATAGAAGGTAAAACGAAAATTTTGCGAAAAATGAAAAGTGTAGAGGACCAAAGCTAAAAGTAAAAAAGTTGTGAGGTTAAATTGCAAAAGATGAAAAGTTTTTGGGTTAAATGTAAAAAAATCAAATAGTTTTGTGTTAAAAATAAAGATGAAAAGTTTTGGGGTTAAAAGTAAAAAAGATCAAATAGTTTTGAGTTAGAAGTAAAGAATAAAAATAGTTTTGGGTTAAAAGTAAAAAATTCAAAAAAATCTGAAAATCCCTTAAAACATAAGTTACAACACTTTTGTGCCTAAACATGTTAGAGCATTCACATCATGTATCCTGAATTCAGCAAGAGAAGTTTTTATATTATTAAAAGTGGTTGGAAGTGGTTGTAAGTGAAGAAGAGAGTTATTGTTCATCTATATATTTTGGTGACACTATTCATCCTATATAATTTTTTAATATATTTTAAAAATGGTTGTGAGTAAAAGAGAAAAAAAATATAATGATAAAAGTGTAAAAAGTCATTATTTAATTGAAAAAAAAAGATATTTAGTTATTTTTAATATAATTATACTATTGTGTAATTATCCTTGGTTTTTTTTTTTTTTTTTTTTTTTTGTTCTTTTCTTTACAGATACAAGGAAAAATAGCATGTGACAACACAAATCTAAAACCTCAACAAAGGACCCGCAAATAACAAAAGAGTAAGCAAACACATTAGACCCACATCCTAAACACAACAATTTCACATTTAAAGGCTAGTACATTATTCCATCATCATCCCGTTAAGCATAGACAATGTCACTTGTAAAGATTCGCGTCTCTCAACCGTGAAGACGGGATAACTACAAGTGGCTTTTTTTTCTTCATCGGGATACCAAATTTATCAGAAAGGTCATGCTCTTCGCCCTCTGGAAAACTCCACTCAAACGAATGCATTAATGAAGCCAAACTATGCATCATCATCTTCTCTCCCAACGGGATACCTGGGCACTTTCTTCGACCCGACCCGAACGGGAAAAAGTTGGGATTTGTCCCATTATAATCCCACTTCTCTAACCCCTCATTGTCCAAAAACCTGTCAGGGATGAACTCAGACGGGTTGTCCCAATACTTAGGGTCCCTTTGTATGGCCCATACATTCAAAAAGATGGTTGATCCCTTTGGAACAGTGTATCCGCCGACGGTGCAGGTCTTATTCGGAGCTCGAGGAAGAAGGAACGGTAACGGTGGATGCAACCGAAACGTTTCCTTAAACACTGCATCAAGATATTTTAGTTTTGGAAGATGGGATTCTTCTACTATATTGTCTAGACCTACTATATCTTCTAGCTCATTTTGTACCTTCTTCATCACCTCTTTGTTTCTCAAAATCTCAGTCATGGCCCATTCCACCATGGCTGAAGTTGCATCTGTTCCTCCAAGAAAGATATCCTGTTACAAGAAAATAGTTTAGTGAGGCTAAACGTACACCTTAATGCTTAAGACACCCGTATGAAAATAGTATAAGACTACGGGTGGTACATTTAGTAGAATCAATAGTAAACTGATACGCTTATGACAACTCAAGAAGTTTGATCATCTTAAAATTCCCTCATTTGTATATAGTTTTTTTGGGTTATGCTAAATGTATCATTATTTTATTGTTTGTTTCATTACTTTATTGTTTTTACCAAGTGTACCCCTCTTTTACTAAACTGGTCACATCTAGGGGTGTAAATAAGCCTAAAGGCTCGAGACCTACTTGGATTGGCTCGGTTAAAAGCCCGAATGAGCCGAGCTTTAACGAGCTCGGGCCTGAAATACAACTCGTTTAGTTATCGAGCCCGAGTCTAAAATACAAAGTTCCTTTAAGCAGCACGAGCCTAAACGAGGCCAAACAAAATTTTAGTTTATATATATATATAATATATATATATATATATATATATATATTATAATGATAATGATGGTTATAACCAAATCTTAAAAAGCCCAGGTCGGTTTCAACTTAGGCCCATATGATTTAAACTAATAACATTGACAGGCCAATCTCGAGCTCAAATACGTAGACTCGAACCGCCTCAAGCTCGGTTCAGCTCGTTTACACCTCACATCCATCTTTCTACTGTACGTTACGTTTTAACACAGGGCCAATCCGACGTTTTTTTGAGGCCCTAAGCGAAGTACAAACTTGAGGCCCTTAGACTTGAACCTAAAAACATATCAAACGACAATAGTAAATCATAGTGTCAAGTCGTAAAATCGTGATAATCAAACACAAAATTGTATTTTATGGTTATTGATCAATCGCAAATCGCACCATCGGCAACAACCGATTACCCATAGTTTTCCCCCATCGGCAGAGAATGCATAATTATGTTCAAGAAAAAAAGGCACCTTGTAACTTATTGATTCAAGAAAAAAAAAGAAATTTGTTCAATAATCCTTTAAGTTTTAGGTATAGACTATTAATTTGTTTGAGTATTATGTATTTATTCATTTAGATCAATTACACATATACATATAACATATGTAAAAAAACTTTTTAAAAAAATTAAAGACCCCTATTTTTGATGGTCTAGTCGTTGCCTAGAATTCTAAACGTTATTGGTCAGGCCCTGTTTTAACATATAGGAGAAAGGGGGTTTAGTAAAAATGGGTGTCCTTTTAAGACCCTTAGCACTTGTTGAGTTGATGGCTTTTCTTATATTATTAATGATCAAATAGCGAATTGAATGGCCAAAATTGGAAAAGGTTGGATTCACGAGATAGATGTCTGATTATTTTTCTATTTTTTTCTTTTTTTTTATCAAAGATTTATTTTCAAAGGCTGCTGCTATCTAGACATTCCTAAAAAAATTTGTACATCTCTCAATAGGAACCGTATAACTTAATATATTTTCTATAGGGTTTGAAGCATTAAATGCGACACCAATAGGAAGCGTATTGGGCAATGCGATTCTATTGATACAATGAACCTAGAGATTCTCCGGTTCAAAACTGAAAAGGTCTAAAAAGTGACTCAATAGGAAGCGCATTGCCCAATACGATTCTCATAAGTTTAATAGGAAGCGTATAGGGCAATAGGATTCCTATAGGGCTGGGGTTGGTGAACGAATTAAATCAATAAGAAGTGTATTGGGCGATACGATTCCTATTGGTATGCTCAAAGTGGCCCCAATAGGAAGCGTATAGGGCAATACGATTCCCCTAGGGTTAATAGGAAGCATATAGGGCAATACGTTTCCTATTGGTACGATGAACCAGGTATTCTCTGACACGCAGGCAATTTAGAATTGAAAAGGTCTGAAAAGTGACCCTAATAGGAAGCGTATAGGGCAATACGATTCCCATAGGGTTTCAGTAGGTGAACGAATTAAATCAATGGGAAGCGTATTGGGCAATACGATTCCTATTGATCTGAAAAAGTGACCCCAATAGGAAGCGTATAGGATTATACGATTCCCATAGGGTTTCGGTAGGTGAACAAATTAATTTAATACGAAACGTATTGTGCAATACGATTCCCATCTGACCAGAAATCTGTTATATATCCAAGTTTTCGGGGACGAGTTTATTCTGACGAAAATTCACAAACTAAAAAAATCCTATCAAACCGTTCGTATCACGATGTAATTTTGGGACATCAATTATGTTTTTGGCGATTATTCAAACCAGTCATATCCGAACGAATCATACGTCTCCGAAAGTATAGTCAAACCCGTTGTTGAACAAGAGCAGGAAGAGGTTGCATTCGTGGTTCGTTGAAATGATGGGTTTCAGCTGCCCGGTTTGCACCAAGAGTACATAGATGATCATGAAAGCTAGCCGCAGTACCAATACCCATGTTACCATCCGCATGCGGAAGTAAAACTTGCATCGTTGCTTTAACACCAAGGCAGAGGAGGTCCGATTCTCGGAGATTCGCGACCCTTTAGTTCGTTACTTGCATCGTTGCTTTAACACGAGCATCGTGGCCCGTGGCAAGAGAGGTGAGCACATAACGAAGGTCGATCTTTTCTATCTCTATTATTTATTTACTGGTCGTCCGTGCGCCCTCCATCTCTGCCTGGTGGATTATTTTGTCACATGTTGGAAAAAGCAGCGTCGTGGTAGTATATATGGAGGATCGTTTATCGGCCTGATAGCCTAGAGTGTTGGTCGGTACTTTGGTTGGGTCGAGGATAGGTATCCACCGTCGGCTCCCTGCAAATATTTGGACATGAGGTCGATGACAGGGATGAAAGTGGCGGAAAACATTCCTAATGTTGGTTATAGGTTTGTCGGGGCAAACCGTCATGATTGGGCATGGCAGCCGTTGGTACATCACCCACGTTTGGAGGCCGAGGAGGTTCAGATGCCTCAGGTGGCTGAGCAGGAGGGCGGGCAGGATGATGTTGAGGTCCCGCCTTAGCATGAATAGGGGGATCATCAGCATCCACAAAGAGCTTATCGCGCGGTTAGGTTGCCTCGGTCAACGAACCATCTCCTCGATAGGATTTTGCGTAACCAGGATGAGCAGTGCGACTTCTAATATTGCATGGTCAGGAGATAACATCCCACGGTCGTCAGATGGACCAGATGCATGATGACATGGGATGGCTGATGACTGGTATGGGTGAAATGTATAAGTATATGGGTATATTGGTTCCACCCCGTCCACCATCACGAGTTTATCCGGACCAGGGCCCGTTCTTTACGCAACAGCCCGACCCATCCATGCCATCCTTTACCCAACCCATCTCGTCCATGCAGGTATGTTATCTTATTTTTATTTCATTTATCTACGAGCAATTTAGTGTTATATAATGGGTATTTTGTTTAAATTCTTATAGGCTTACAATCCGTCCTATACTTAGCCCGATCTTTCCATGCCACATTTTCCTCAGTCCGGCCTGACCATGTCGCTCTTTCCTCTATCCGACCTTTCCACGCAGGTATGTTATTTTATTTTTATTTCATTTTCTACGAACAATTTTAAGATTATGTAATGAGTATTTTGTTTAAATTTTTTATAGGCTCCATGCACGTCCTATACGAGACACATCATGTCACCCTCTACTAGGCGTGGCCCGAACTTTACGGAGGAGGAGGTCACTCAGTCTGACGAGGATTGATGACGATAGTGGTTTATGTTATTATTATATGATGCAGTACTGTATGAACAATTGAATTTAATTTTAAGTATTTGTAATATTTGTTTAATTTGGATATGTTTAGTTTGTTTGAATTGCTTAATCTCACTACGTCTTTTATAGAATTTATAACAAAAAAACTAACATCATTTTATAACAAAAAAAACCAACTTAATTAATTTTAAAAAATAAAATTTCAAAAAAATATTAATAACAATATGTTGCTCTTGCAAAAAATTCCTCCAATGAACGTATGGCCCTGTATGATTCCCATGGTCTTTTGAAAAAAAATTCTCTAGGGATCGTATAACCCTATATAATTCCCCTGGTCCCCTAATCATTAGCTGACATCTTCTGAATAGTTCGTACTTCAAGTACACATATAGGAAGTGTATTGCTCAATACGTTTGGAGTCAGAGGAATTGTATTGCCCTATACGCTTCCTATAGGGTTCAAGAGATATACAAATAAGATGAGGGGATGTGTGGATAACCAACCAATTTTCAAAAGTGAATTGAACGGCCAAAATTGGAAAAGGTTGGATTCACGAGATATATATGTCTGTTTATTTTTGTTTTTTGCTATGTAAGATTTATAATAAAAAAATGTAAAAAGACATGAGTTTTTAAGACTTCTCTTTTGCATTTTGGTTTGAATTAAATGATAACTAAGTTGTATACAAAATATAGTAACTATTAATCTTGTAATATCAAATAAAAATCATTTTGTGTACAACTCATGCTTCAATAAAACTAATATTTTGAGATTTAATTAAAAATATTAAGAAAATACTGTGTAATTAGACATTTTAAGAATACTAAGCATTAATTTTTAACAATAAACAAAATTACATGTCAAAAAACAAAATATTAAAATGTGCAGCGAATTAACTTTTTCCAAAACAAATAAAGCTCTCAAAGAGGTTTGAGAAAACACCCAATTAGAAAAATCCGTTTGTATAGAAATTAAGAACTATAAGTAGAGTTAATTCACATCGAAATAGTCTTATCGTACAAAACCTACAAAAGACATAAAAAATACGGTAGTATTTTCGTAATTATTTATTCGTAAGGTATATATCAAAATTACTCTACAAATGATCTTATAGGGTAATTTTTGATCTTGTAGGGTAATTTTGTAAAATGATGGGTAATTTTTGATCTTGTAAGATAATTTTGTAAAATGATCTGGTAAAGTAATTATCAAAATTACTTTACAAGTGAATTACTCTACAAATTTATCAAACAACATACAATTCAAAATTATCGTACAAGATCAAAATTACCCTACAAGATCATTTGTAGAGAATTATGATACTCTAAAAGATCAAAATTACCTTACAATATCATTTTACACAATTACTATACAAGATCATTTGTAGGGTAATTTTGATAATTACTCTATGAGTAAATAATTACGAAAATGACATCGCGCTTTTTTTACCTTTTCACTTTATTCATACATTTTATATAATAAGAGTATTTGTATTTGGTCTTTTGTCTATATAACTAACCACAACTAGTACTTTCAAGAAAAATCCCTTTGTATAGAAATTAAGAATTATATATAACTAACCACAACTAGGGCTTTCAATTGAGTCATGGTGATTGAGGGTCCTGTGTTTTGATCTTTAAGCTCTTACAAGATCTGCAAGAAATCTTTCTTTCCTTCTTTCTTAAATTGTTCCTTAGTCTTGTCCGTCAGTGACACTCCTTTATTTTGTAGTGTTCTCTCTTATTGTTTTCTCGAAATACGGTCAAATTGCTTCATTTGGTAATCCATTTTCGCTTGACACCTTGAAGATCAAACCGTGCGAGCGTGGGGAAGAAATCCGAGACATTTAGTCCCTCGGCAATCTCAACGACATCCAATACCACTTTTCGTATCTCGTCGCTAAGATTAACATACTTCGACCCTTCAACCAACCCTTTGCCCCAAACTATGTTTGTTAACACATTCAAAACCGTCGAGAAAGATATATCATTGATATCAACCGTCGTACTAATCTTAGCATAGACTGTTTTTACGGTCTTTCGGACTTCATCTTGATGGTACGGATGAGAAGCTTCAAGATTCGCATTGCTAAGGACTTCATGCACCAAAACTTTACATAAATTACGCCGGCTAGCGTTGTTAGGTGCCCATGCAACATCATTAGCATTGTAACTCGTGGCTAAACCAGCCGTATGCGGGTCCTTATTAGCGAAACTCTCGTCTTGCTCACCCGTTACAACCTTGGCTAGCTCCGCCGAGTTCACCACGACATGAAGCTTACTTCCGAGATAGAGCTTGAAAATGGGGCCGTAACAATTAGCTAATTTGGTGAACTCGTGGTGCAAGTTAGGGCCAAGGAATGGGAAGTAGCCCACTATTGGTAGACCTTTGGGGCCTGGTGGCAATTGAAGGATTAATCTTAATATAGAAAGAAGTAATTAAATAGTTAGAGATAATTATTAGTTTAAAGTATTATGTTTATCTAGTTATTTTATTAATCAGTTAATAAGTATTAAAGTTGGTATTGGTTTAGGATAGCTTGTTTAGCAAGTTATTAGTTTAGTATAAATAGATAGGTAAGGTTGTGTAATTACTTGGATGTTTTGCTTTGTTCTTTAATAATATATAACAAAATCGTTGTGTTGCTGCGTTTTTGATCCGATTGATTCCAACAATTGGTATCAGAGCGTGTAATGGTCCAAAGGAGAGAGGAAGAAGAATCGAAGCAATTCAACCCGGTGAAGTTGAAAACCTGTATGGATCGGCAAGGAGAAAAAAAAAGACTCGAAACCTAAGTGGATCGAGCAGGAAAGTCGAAACCTAAGTGGATCGACAAGGAGAGGAACGAAGACTCGAAATCTGAGTAAATCGAGCAGAGACGAAGACTTGAAATTTAGTGAATGGAGCAGAGACGAAGACTCGAAATCTGAGTGAATCAACAAAGAGTTTAAAGATGGTAGGAGAACAACCAGTTTATACAGGAATTTTTCAGGTACGAGATAACAACATTACCTCGTTTCAAGTTCCACGATTGACGTTAAAGAATTACAACACTTGGACTATTTTGATGGAGTCGGTATTGGATGCTCAAGGACTTTGGGAGGTGATTGATCCAGTGACAGGTGATGCTGTGGACGAGAAGAAAACAAAGTTGCTAGGGCGGTTCTCCTTCAAGCACTACCAGAGGATATACTTCTTCAAGTTGCTAAAAACCGAAGTGCAAAAGATATTTGGGAGGCTTTACGGGTAAGATTTCTTGGTGCTAACAGGGTTCAAAAGGCTCGACTAGCTACTTTAAGGAGAGAACTCCAGCAACTTCGCATGAAGGAGACAGACACGATTGAAAAGAAGTAGCTTCAATCGTTGCTTCTATTGAGCAGTATTCGGATATCGAGAGTATGCCATTTGAAGACGCAATAGGTAGGTTGAAGGCCTATGAGGAACGAATCAAAGAGCAAGACGAGACGGGTGATAATGATCAAAATAAGGTATTATTATCTAAAACTGTTGGTCAAAGTTCTAATACCGGTGGACAAGGACCCTAAAACCGATGGTCAAGAGAAGAATGAAGAGTCTAGTTGTAAGCGTTATGGACGAAGGTGGTCCAGCCAAAGTAATCGTGGAAGAGGTCCTGGTCGAGAAGGACGACACCAAAGAGATAACAAGCTTATTGTGTGTTATAATTGTCAAGAAAAAGGTTATTATGCAAGTGAATGTCCTAAAAAGGAGTCAAAGGAAGAAGTAGCAAACTTGGCCGAAGAACATGACCCGTCACTATTTTGAAGAATAAAGTGTCCACATCAAGATTAAGGTGGTGAATGAAGGATTAATTTTGATATAGAAAGGAGTAATTAAATAGTTAGAGATAATTATTAGTTTAAAGTATTATGTTTATCTAGTTATTTTATTAATTGGTTAATAAGTATTAGAGTTGGTATTGGTTTAGGACAGCTTGTTTAGCAAGTTATTAGTTTAGTATAACTAGATGGGTTAGGTTGTGTAATTACTTGAATGTTTTGTTTTATTCTTTAATAATATATAAAAGAGTCGTGAGAAGTTCTCACAAAATGGTTGTGTTGCTGTGTTTTTTATCTGGTTGATTCTAACAGCAATGAGCTTGAAACAGTCTTGTTGTACCATGAAATGGCTATAGTCATGGCATAACAACAAGACCGACAAAAGCAAGCTCTTGTTTCTTGCCCATGGCTTGCTCCCACCATATGCCATTGATGTTTAATGCCATGTTTTTTTTCAATATGTTCAGTTCTAGTGGCCTTCCATTTTATAGAACGAAGAGGGTCATCCCTACCTACCTAATCAACGTACGGATAGACAATCAACTTCTTTTTTTTAATCTAGGCTTTTTTTTTTGTTTTTGGTAAATCATCAAAACTACCATTACGGTTTGGCATAACAAGTTTAATCATGGTTTTTAAGAGAAGAAGGCGCACGAAAATGGTTTGTAACGCCATATGGAAGTTTGTTGCGTTAAAACTGAAATGATAGAATATGGTGTGACACGCAAAAGCTTCTGATTTGTGGAAACAATTTTTAATTAAAAACAAGAAATTTAATATAATATATTTTTTACATAAAGAAGAAAGTGTAAAACTCATAAGTTCTTTTTTGTTTTTAAAAGAAATAAATGCGATGGCCAAGAGCGGTCCACTAAACACTTGAACATAACCTCGTACACGTTGCACAAGGGTTCTTGAAAGCCACAAGTTTCAACAAACTTCTCATAAATGATGACGATGACCAACCTTAAAAAAAGTTGATCGATAGTATTACACTTAAAACTTCAAATAAATAATATATTATCACACACTAAACAGTGATTCTAAAAAGGTGTAGTTAGGATACTATTAACTAGTGTAGGTGAAAAAATATTTACTAAAATGGGTGAAATCTAATTTCTTTTTATACTATTAATTATTAAGAGAAAAATGAATTTTATGGGTTTCTCTACCTTCATTCTAACCAACCAACAACTTCGTTCAGTCGGCCCTAGTTCCAACCAAGTGAAGATCCATTATCCAGCCTATAATGTTGACTTTCTGCCATCCAATCGGCCCTCACTCCGCCCAAGTGACGTTTTTTTTCTAATATTCGAGTTCTGATTCTAATTTTTTTCTCCGCTTGTCATTCAGGTTTGTGTATATTTCAAAGCTAATCTGATCACGCAGGTTTGTGTGTTGTTCGATACCATCTAATCATAAGATCGATGGTAAGAACCCTTTTTGTCTTTCAATATGTGGTCCACCACTGGGGTTCAGTAGGGAGACCCCTTGGGGCCTCTTCTCTTTGCCTTAGTTTTGCATCCCCTCATTCATCATATGCGAGATAGATGCAAGCTACTTTTCCATGCTTGGTACTTGGATGATGGTACAATTATAGGTGATGCTAAAGAGGTGGCTAAAGCTTTAGAAATCATCAGGTCTTTGAGGCCATGTTTGGGGCTTCAACTTAACGTTAAGAAAACAGAAGTTTTTTGGCCATCGTGCAATGGAGTTAAGAAGCAAAAGGGTTTGTTTCCTAGTGGGATTGGGAGGCCGGTGTCGGGTGTCAAACTCCTCGGGGGCGCTGTTAGTCGCGATGCGGGTTTCATCAGTAGGTTGGCCATGAAAAGGGCATCTTGTGCAGTGGATCTGATGAGCTATCTTCCACATCTGCGGGACCCTCAATGCGAGCTTCTCTTGCTGCGCTCTTGCATGGGTGTTGCTAAGTTGTTGTTTGGCCTCAGAACGTGCCAACCCACATTTGTTGGGGAGGCTGTTTCAGTTTTTGACAAAGGCCTTCGGAGAGCTATCGAGGATATCGTGGTTTGCGGGGGTCCGTTTTTTTTGGGATCTTCAATGGAGGCTTGCATCCCTCCCGACCCGTTTTGGGGGTTTGGGTTTATGTTCGGCTGAGGATGTATCCACGTATGCTTTTGTGGCCTCGAGGGCACAATCTTGGAGTTTACAGGACCACATTCTTCGAGACTGTGGTATTGTTGGGTTAGATTCTGATTATGTGTGCGCGTTGGATTGCATGCACATGTCCCTTCCGGATTTTGATCTTGGTGGTTCTCTAATAAGGGAACCGCCCCCCCTAAAGCCCAAAATGCTTTGGCGAGTGCCCTATTTAGTAGAACTGTCCAGTGTTTGGGAGAGAAGTTTAGTCTATCCCCTCGTCAGAAAGTTGTGTTTGATTGTCTCCGGGCACCTCATTCTCAGGATTTTCTGACAGTTATCCCCATTGAAGGACTAGGCCAACACATGTCAGCAGTGGAATACCGGGCAATTCTTAAGTACCGGCTAATGATCCCTCTGTTTCCGGTTGATGAGCCCTGCCCAGTTTGTCACAAGGCTTGTTTAGATACTTTCGGCGAACATGCGGTCCATTGTAAGGAGTTACCTGGTTTTAAATACCGACATGATTTGGTAAGGGATATTCTCTATGATGTTCTAAAGCGGGCATGGATTTCGGCGAAAAAGGAGGCTCCGGTGAACTTTCAGACGGATCCGCTCGACGGGAGGTCTACTCTTCGGCCAGCTGATATTCTTGTGTTTGGGTGGGCTAGGGGAAAACACGCTTGTGTGGACCTTACAGGAGTGTCCCCTCTTGTTGGACTCAGGGATAATGGGTTTGTTGCTGGCCAGGCTGCGTTAAAGGCGGAATCAGGCAAGGTCGCTAAACACGAGAAGGCTTGTTTAGAGAATCAACACGTGTTTATCCCATTCGCTTTTGATACATTGGGGTCCCTAGCCCCAGAGGCTGTGGAATTTCTAAACAGGGTCCAACAGGTTGTGAATAGTAATCTTTTGTCACACCCCGATCCGCAGCGGAAAAGGTGACCGGGGCATGATTGGGTTATCATCAAAGCTCATGACATTTATTATACGTTTCATATTCATTAATACAATTTAATGGAAATTTACAATCATAATTACATCAATGACCTAAACATCAATCTAAGCTTCTTTGTTTTCTTCTAAGGCATTTCCTATGTTTTCCTTGCTTCATCCTGTTCACCTGTATCATGTGTAAAAGGGTTTTTGGATCAACAAAAAGTTGGCGAGTGAATCCTATGGAAAACATTTGAACAAGTTTATTTAATTGATTATGAAATAAAGTGCACAACCACACATGAGTAAAAATAGATGTAAACTTATTCATAAATCAATTTAATATTAAACAATACACACATGAACAATAATGGATCGTTTAGAGGCACGCGTTGCTCAACTCGTCTCTCACGAGGAACTGATGGGCCTAATGAATGAATTGCATAAACATGATAATATGAAAGACATAACTACAAACCATATAAACTCAATAATACACACATGAACAATAATGGATTGGTTTTGAGGCACGCGTTGCTCAACTCGTCTACCACGAGGAACTGATGGGCTTAATGAATGGATGTCATATAAGTTGACAAAATGAAATACATAATTACAACAATATAAACAATCTAAGTTTAGATCACGATATGGTATGGCACAAGTTTAAATAAACGAGTTAATTATTTTGTGACACATGACACACCCCAAAACGTGTAATTAAAAAAAGGGGAGTTGTAAGATTCACTCACAGTGGGTGCGTTCGGTTGATGATGTTGAATGCACACGAAGTGGTTTTAACCACGAGTGAAATTAACCTAGATAAATAGCATTATGGTTCGGTAAGTAAACGGATTTTATTAATCCATTTTAGTAGGATTGTTGGGTGTATTTTTGTGAGTTTAAGGCTATTTTCTAACCTTAAAAATGTTATTTTTAAGTATTTTTAATTGATTTTTAATTAAAATAAATAAATAAAAATAATAAAAAAGTTGACTTTTTTTGACCGTTGACCGTTGACCGTTGACCTTGACTGTTTGACCGGTTCGTATGCGTGTAAGTGTGCGCTGAGTGAGGCTCGAACCCGAGACCTCCCGTACGCGTGCACGCAGCTCTACCAACTGAGCTACGTGTCTAACCCGAAATATTTCTGTTTTTAATTATATTTATATATTAATTAGATTAATCCGAAAATCAATTTATTTCTAAAAAGATTTTACTGAATCGGACCGGTGCGCTCCACAGGTCTCGAACCCGGGACCTGTGGTTTATGTTAACACACAGTCCACCGCTGGACTGTGTGTCCAACTTGTTAAATAAACTGATTTTTATTATACTTAAATACAAACTAAGTATTTTCATTTCTGACTTAAATAAAAAGTTTGATAATTGTTCGGACCGGTGCGGTAGTCCGGACTCGAACTCGTGTCCTGTGATTAAACATACACACAGTCCACCACTGGACTGTGTGTCTAACTTGGTTATTATTCCGGTTATTAATAAACTTAACATGTAACAGTGGTGACTCCGGTTCGGTTAACAAAAAAAGGCATTTTTATTAAGGCAGCATGCGTGGGACAAGATTCGAACTTGAGACGTTAGTGTGTTTAATGTGCACACAGTCCACCGCTGGACTGTGTGTCTAACCCGAGTTATATCTTGATTTTAATTAAACTTATATGTTACCGCAACTTCGTCTTCTTCGTTAGATTTTAACCAGAATCGGAAATCCGACTGGGTCGATGTTTTAACCGTGTTCGTTAGCGTTTTTCAGTTAATTACAGATGAGATATGTAAAAAGAAGGGAAGATTTAAGCGTGAGGTATACCGACTGGATTCCTCTGTTTCTCCGGCAGAACTCCGGCGACAGCAATAGATTCCGGCGTCGTGTGTCTTGCAGCAGCGAGTCTTCAGAAAGCTTGAAAAGGATGTGGGTGACTTCGGTATAAGCTCAGGGGGTTCAGTAAGGTTCAGAAGTGAAGGGTTCGGTTTTCCGGCGAGTTACAGCAGTTCTCCGGCGAATGGATTTACGTCGGGTAAAGGTGGGGTTTTGAGCGAAAAAGCTTGTAGAGGTTCGAGGAGGTATTTATAAGGCAGGTTATCGATGAATTTGGTCCAATTTCCGACTTGATTCAAAGTCATTACGTTTTTTGGCGGTTTTAGTTTGTGTCGCGGACTCAGGTGTCGGTTATAACCGATGTAGCGATTAAGTTTTACGTTATAACTGAAGATATCGTAAATTCTTGGCGAGATCGCCGGGATTTCCGACGACTGCATTTGGGCGCGCCGATTTCGAATTCGGAAAACATGTTATGAATTTATTGTCTTCAATATTTAACAAGAGATACAAGTGGCGTAGTGGTTGAGTGTGTGTGCGATAAGTCAGCTGAACCGGTTACTGACCCGGGTTCGAAACCTGGCAGAACCATTTTAATTTTATTTCATTATTGTTAACAATTTTTCAAAAACAAATTATATATTCCAATATAATAATTAATTATGTATCGTTTAAAATTAATTCGGGCATTAAATTCGCAACGAAATTTTAACTGATTGTTCGGTTAATAAACGGAGTGGGTTTGGTAAAATCCGTTTTTGACGGATGTTACATCTTTCAACCTTTAAGGGCCGTTTCGTCTTTAGTAGGATTGGTTTTGAAATTCAAAAGGGGGTTGCGGCGCAGCTTGTTGCCCGTTTACCTGCCACTTGTTTGTAATTTGTTACTTTGGTATATAATTTAGAACCCGATATGTGTGAATGTTTTACAGAAGGTTAGAAACTAGAATAAATACTGAAGGCTAAAACATATACATGGTAATCTTGCAAAGTATATGGGCTAATTGTAAGGAATGGATCATGCCCTACTTGTCGAGTAGGAATTTTGGTTGTTGTGTTCTTAACCCTTTAGTGAGAAGATTAGCAATCCGCATTTAGGTGTCAATGGGCCTTGGTTGAATTTGTTTGGAGTCGATTCATTCTCAGACAAAGTAACAAGCCATTTCCATATGTTTGGTTCTTTCATGAAGGACCAGATTGTTGGCAATGTGTCTCGCTGTTTGATTGTCACAAAACAGAGGAGTTGGTTTGTTGGAAGTAATGTCTAATTCTCTTAAGAACCATCTAAGCCAAAAGATCCCACTAAGTGTGGATGCCGTAGATTCATATTCTGCTGCTTCAGCGGAAGAACATGAAACTACGGAATATTTCTCGATTTTCTAAGAAATCGGTGCACCACCAAGTAAGACTAAGTATCCCTTTCGTGAAGGGGGTAGCCAATCAAGACAAGGTCACTATAAGCAGTGAGAGTGCAACCTCCTTCTCGATGAGGAAGTACATGTTGTCCCCGTGTACCTATTAGATATCGTAAAACCATATGAACTGCATCTAGATGGAGTTGTCTTGGATCGCAACAAACTGACTCAAGACATTGACAGAGAAAGCAATGTCAGGTCTAGTGGCTTGTACGTAGAGAAGTCTTCCCACTATGCGTTTTATAATAACCAGCATCAACCTTAGGAGCTTCATTGTTATTGTTCACTTTAGGTTTAGCTCCATCGGAGAGGGACTCGTCTGAATCCTTGTAAACCACAATCCTCTAGAATGTCCAAAGTATTCTTTTTTTGCTTCAAGACAATTCTTTCAGATGTGCGAACAACCTCTATGCCAAGGAAATACATTAAGTTTCCCAAATCTTTAATGTTGAACTACTTGTGTAAATTTTCTTTTGTATCATTGATTTTTGTAAGATCATTTCCTACAATAATTTATGTCATCCACGTAAATAAAGGCAACCACAAAAATGTCTTTTTGTTTAAAAACAAAAAGGGAGTGACTTACTTTGAATTGTTTGCACCCAAGATTGAGGAGGAAAGCGGTGAAATTTTGATACCAATTGCAAGATGCTTGGTTCAAACCTTGGAGAGGTTTTCTCAACCCACAAATTTCTGTTTCACCGTGTTTCGAGAAGCCTTGTGGGATCTTCATGTAGACTTCCTCGTTTAAATCTCCATCTAGGAAGGCGTTATTGACATCGAGTTGATGTATCCTTTTGACAACTACAAAAAGAAGTGTTCTTTGCTTTGACTATCTTGGCTACTGTTGCAAAAGTATCATGATAGTCTATGCCTTCCATTTGGGTAACATCTTTTGCAAAGAGGCATGCCTTGTATCGTTCCACCTCTCCATTTGGCTAATATTTAACCTTCTAAACCCATTTCAACCCAATGGTACATTTGCCTTCTTGTAAGTTTTCAATACTACAAATGCCATTTTTTCAAAAGCTCGTATTTCTTTCATAATGGCTTATTTACATCTTTCATGTTGCATGACATGTTCAAAACTTTTTGGCTCATCATTTGAACCGACGGTGTCACACCCCAACCGATGACGGAAACATCGGAGTGAGACGACTAGATTGCTCATTGCATCATAACACTATTTGCGACAATATCTAAATCAACCAAATTTCATTTCATTCAAAACATCAATTGTCATATTACAACAAAATCCATATAAGAGTAACATCAACGAAATAAGTTCAACAATAATATAATATTTAACTTAGCATTCTATGCGTGTTTCTATGCCATTCCTACTAAATTCCATCATACAACTTCATCAACCTGCAACATGTTAAAAAGTATAGTTCAATAACAAAGTATTGGCGAGTACACAAGTTTAATATAATAGCATAAGTATAAAATCCGATTTAAACAAATCCACATGATTAGCTAGCATACAAGATAAAATGTGAACAAGGCATGTGAATCTACAAGTCAATCCTCTAGTGTACCGCAAAATAGATTTCAACTTAACAATGACCACAAGAATACGGGTGGTGCGTTACTCCTATAGCGCTATACATGTTAAGGGAGGCTCGATCAAAGTTAATGACATTTAGATCACATAAGAATGTACCAAGTAACAATTCAAGTAGCATAAGACTAATGCATGTTGATGGATTGTTTGAGTATAGAATAAAGTGTGATTTAGTGTAGTTTTAGTAAATTAATCATGTTGCACCCAAATAGTGGAAAGCATAAAAAGGGTCGAGTATACTCACGGTTTTGCAAGGTATTATCCGTGAGAGAGTTAGATTAATTTAGGGGTTGGAACACCAAGTTTATCCTACACAAGGCAAACGTAGGTGTATGAGTATTAGATTGACAGGGAGTTTAATGAGTTTAAGAATTTAAAATGTACGAGAAAGTATATATACGAAAGTATTTATCTAGACATTTAACACTCATTTTGACACTAATAAGCCCCGAAGGTTGTTTGTGTTTTTATGGGTCATGCCCAACAGAATCGTAACGATTGTTATGTCTAAGATAAAATAACCTACTTTTTAAGACAACTAACCATTTGGTCCGGTCTAAGTTTCGGTTATATTAAGTATTTACATATAGTTATATTACTACTAATAAATCATATAGTTCATGTATTTCATGGAAGTCATGTAAGTCATGCATGGAGGTAGGAGGATTACCATCCTAAACCTCTTTCATAGATTCACCATTACACAAGATTGACACGAGGACAATCCGGATGGTCAAGAATTATAGAAATCATCAAGTGAGGGGTGGATTGAATAGTTGAATGGCCAAGGCCTTCATGTAATCACACCTATACCATCACAAGCTTGAAAGCTCGGATAGCTCAACACTTGTGGGTTTGAAACCCTAATAAAAACCACAAGTTTGGAGACAAGATACGCCTCTTGATTGTATGTGAACAAGTCTAGCTTAACCCACTAACCATAAGTTTGGTTAGTGGCATACATAGCATAGAATTGTTATGATTAAAACATTTTGAAAAAGTTTTAAAAGTTATCATCCAAAACAGAAAGTTTGGCCCAAAATGATGTGATTCCATCTTGTTTTTCCATGGAAAACCTATGGTAACATCCATAGGGCTTTAGAAAACATTGTTGAGGAAGAATCAAGGCAAAAACATTGAAAATTTTGAAGATTGAAAGATAAAAATTTGGGCAAAAAGTTTTGTGCACTTTTGGACCTCAAAATGGTGTGGTTTCACCTTAGTTTGCCCAAGCAAACTTGTGAGAACCTTCCTAGAGGTTATCCAAGAGTGTTAGAAAGAAAAGCAAGGTAAAAAGAAGGAGAAAGTGAGTTGAAACTCACTTACAAGCTGCGGCGTTTCAGCAACAAAATTCAGAAGTTTGGGACTTGTTTGGAGAGTATGGAGGCTAGAAAAAGTGAGAAATGGGTGGAGGAACCTTGGGTTATATAGGGGAAGGATTAGGGTTAGGGTTTGGGTTGCATTTAATGTAATTAGGGGGAAATTTGAATTAAAAAAAGTGTGGGAGAAGACCCCATGTTGCGGCCGCAACATGGGCTGCATATTTCTTTTTTTTTTTGGTCATTTAACTTATATATAATTGATGCACTTTAGGTTTTAGGTGTCACACATGATATAATAAGCAAGTATAAGTCTTGGAATGGTCTTATAGTTTGCATATGATAGGTTTTAAAACCCTAAAATACAACTAAGAATACATATTTTCTTGAACATTTAGTGACATGATTTTATGATAATTTGAAGCTTGAATTTCTTGAATAACATCACTAATTGTCTTGTTTGAGTTTAGTATAAGATTGATAAACATTCGTCACACATTTACACGTTGTTTCGATTTGATTCATGAAGGAATAAAGTATAGCGTGATCATAAGTTTAAATGCAAATAAAGTTTGTGATTTAGCATAATTGATTAATCTTGTTTACAATCAAAGCCTTAGAATACAATGAATTGAAGGATAGAAATACGATTACAAAGTTTGGGCTTTCCAAAAATAGAAACACGAAGCAGACTGCTAAAAACGGAAAGGTACAAATGCGAAGGGTTACAGTCTCCTCTCCTTTAGGGAATTTCGTCCCAAAATTTAGGAAGATGCAACGAACAAATGCGGATGCTTAGACTTCATGTCGCTTTCAAGTTCCCAAGTATACTCAGCGCCATGTTTTCCTTTCCATCAAACCTTTATGATAGGAATTCGACTGCGCCTTAGCTATTTAGTACCTCAGTCCATGATTTCGACTGGTTTTTCCACGAAATGCAAAGTCTTATTGATCTGAAGATCTTCCAGCGGAACTTGGCGTCCTTCTTCCGCGAGACATCTTTTTAAGTTTGAGACGTGGAAGGTGGGATGAACGTTGTTGAGCTCTTGTGGTAGTTCCAATCGGTAGGCTACCTTGCCAATCCTTTCGAGAATCTTGAAAGGACCTACGTAGCGAGGAGTGAGCTTTCCTTTTTTCTCGAAGCGAACCACAACCTTCCAAGGGGATACCTTGAGAAGTACAAAGTCACCAACGTGGAATTCCAAGGGCTTGCGTCTTTTATCTGTGTAACTCTTTTGTCGGCTTCTAGCTTTCAGCAAGTTGTCCCGAATCTGCAAAATCTTGTCCGTCGTCTGTTGTATAAGCTCGGGACCGGTGATTTGGGCTTCCCTAATCTCGTGCCAAAAATAGGCGATCGGCACTTGCGTCCATACAGTGCCTCAAATGGTGCCATTTGAATACTCGCGTGGTAACTGTTATTGTACGAGAATTCGACCAAAGGCAAGTGCATGTCCCAGTTGCCACCAAAATCAATTACGCAAGAACGAAGCATGTCCTCTAGAGTTTGGATAATACGCTCGGTTTTACCATCGGACTGAGGATGGAAAGCAATACTAAGATTGAGCTAAGTGCCAAGGGCTTTTTGAAACGTTTGCCAAAGGCGAGAAGTGAAGTGACCATCACGGTCGGAGATAATGTCAACGGGAATGCCGTGACGACAGATGATTTCATCCGTGTAGATATGAGCTAATTTCTCAACTCGGTAGTCTTCACGTATGGGGAGGAATGAGCAGACTTGGTCAAACGATCAATGATTACCCAAATACTATCGTGACCAGACGATGTACGGGGGAGCTTGGTTATAAAATCCATAGCAATACTCTCTCATTTCCAAACAGGAATTTCTGGTTGTTCGAGTAAGCCAGAGGGTCTTTGATGCTCGGCCTTTACCTTGGAGCAAGTAAGGCACTTCGAAACATAGCAGGCGATATCTTTCTTCATTCCAGGCCACCATTATGACGCACGAAGGACATGATACATTTTGTCGACGCCAGGATGAATAGAATACCGAGATTTATGAGCTTCACTCATCAAGAGATCATGAAGATTATCACGATTAGGAATCCAAATACGGTCGAGATAGCACATGATGCCATCGGATTTGGTCACGAGTTGGGTTTCAGCACCACACTTCAACTCATTATCGAGGTTACCCTCATTAACGGTCGAGTATTATGCCTCACAAATCATCTCTTGAAGCCTTCCCAAAGTTTGGTAGCAACGTACACTCTTAACATGAGTTTTCCGACTAAGTTCGTCAGCCACGACATTCGCTTTACCAGGGTGATAGCGGATATCGCAGTCATAGTCATTCAACAACTCTACCCAACGATGCTGACGCATGTTGAGTTCTTTTTTATTAAAGATGTGCTAAAGGCTCTTATGGTCGGTGAAGACCGTACACTTTGTACCATAAAGGTAGTGTCGCCATATCTTTAATGCAAAATCAACTGCTCCAAGTTCAAGGTCGTGGGTAGTATAATTTTTCTCATGAATTTTGAGCTGACGTGATGTGTAAGCGATAACCTTATCTCGTTGCATCAGAACGTAACCAAGACCTAGTCTTGAGGCATCGCAATACACGACAAAATCGTCATTACCCTTGGGAAGGGTTAGGATAGGAGCATTGCAAAGCATGTCCTTGAATGTTTGAAAAGACTCCTCTTGTTCGGAACCCCAAACAAAAGGTTTATCCTTCTGAGTCAAGGAAGTGAGAGGCATGACAATTTTTGAAAAGTTCGAAATGAAACGACGGTAATAACCGGCTAAGCCGAGAAACGAACGAATTTCGGACGGAGTCTTAGGAGCAATCCAATTTTTCACCGCCTTGATTTTCGCAAGGTCAACGTGAATACCAAGTTCGTTGACAACATGACCAAGAAATTGAACCTCTTTTAACCAAAATTCACACTTGGAGAACTTGGCGTAGAGACGTTAGGTTCACAACAACTGAAGGATAAGACGCAAGTGTCGCTCATGCTCTTCTCGCGTCTTAGGATAGATCAGGATATCGTCAATAAAAACGATCGTGAATCGGTCAAGATAAGGCTTACACACACGATTCATCAAATCCATAAACATGGCGGGTGCGTTGGTCAGACCGAATGGCATGACTACGAACTCGTAGTGTCCATAACGTGTGTGGAACACAGTCTTGGGTATATCTTCTTCTAGGACTCGAAGTTGATGATAACCAGAGCGAAGGTCGATTTTAGAGAAACAAGTCACGCCTTGAACCTGATCGAAAAGGTCGTCGATGCGAGGAAGAGGGTAACGGTTCTTGACTGTAAGCTTGTTGAGCTCACGATAGTCAATGCACATGCGAAAGGATCCGTCTTTCTTTTTGACGAACAGAACGAGAGCGCCCCAAGGAGATGTGCTAGGGCGTATGAAGCCCTTCTCAAGAAGCTCTTGAAGTTGACTGGACAGCTCTTGCATCTCTGGGGGTGCTAGACGATAGGGGGATTTTGCGACCGGGGTTGCACCAGGGATGAGGTCAATGCGAAAATCAACAGAACGAGCAGGAGGAGGACTAGGAAGATCCTTGGGAAAGACATCAGGGAATTCGCGCACAACGGGAACTTCACTCACGCTTGGACCCGTCTCCTTCTTTTCCACTATGTGGGCAAGAAAGGCGAAGTATTCCTTACGTAAGTACTTGTTCGCTTGAATACACAACATAAGCTTGAGACCTTTGGAAGGTTTCTCGCCATAGACGTGCAAGGAATCATCATTGGGAAGGGGAAGGCGATTGCACTTCTCCAAACAAATAACTTCAGCACGAACTCGCCTTAGCCAATCCATGCCTACTATGATATCGAAACTACCCATTGGCATGGGTATGAGGTCAATAGAAAATGTATGATCATTAAGGTTCAAAGAACAATTAGAAAGGACAGAATCGACGGTGACAGATTTTCCGTCGGCGACCTCAACTTCAAAGGGTTTAGGCAACATAGAACGACTAAACATAAGCAAAGGTTCGAATTCAACAGATACAAAACTTTTATCCGCACCAGTATCAAATAAACATGTAGCCTAAACGTTGTTAACAAGGAACGTACCCGATATGACGTCGTTTGAGTTCTGAGCTTGAGCAGCCGTGATGACAAAGGCTTAACCGCGAGCTTGCTGCTGTTGCTGATTGTTGTTGTTACGCTGCGGGCAGTTGTTGGCGAAGTGATTAGGGTCTCCGCATCTGAAGCAGACACGAGCGGCAGGAGCTAGGGGTCGGTTTTGATTGCCGGCAGGGTTTTGAGGAGGTGCGGTGGTCACGGCTCGGGCTTGGTTGATGGGGGCTTGAGGGGCGTTCTGGCATTATTGGGCAAAGTGCCCATACCTATTGCAGATCGTGCATAGGCGGCATGGGGCGGTAACCGGGTGATGGAAGGGATAGGTATTGCACTTGGGATGGGGTCCGGTCGCTTTCTTGATGGGTTCGGGTGCGGACAAAACTGGCTGGTGGGGGTTTGGCGGAGTGACTACCGCGCAAATTGGGCTTGAAGCCTTCCGCTTCTTGCCCTTGATGTTGCTTCTTGGGGGTTTGGGCGAGGCATGTTCGGTAGCGGATTCGGTGGTTGCTTGGTGAGCTTTCCTTGGTGGAGCCTTGGCGGCTTCACGAAGGACTTGGCGGTTGTTCAAGCGGGTAGCCAGCCGAAAGGTTTCTTTGAGGGTGCTGGGGGAGGTGGTATCGACTAGATCGCCGAGGTTAGGAGGAAGGCAACGTATGTATTTAGCGATTGCTTTCTCAGTAGTGTCGACCTGACTTGGGCAGATCGAGCTCAGTTGTTTGAAACGGGCCGTGAGGCCAGCGTTGTCGTTACCTACTTGTTTGAGGTTCCAAAACTCAACCTCGAGTCGTTGGCGCTCATGCGGGGGGCAAAATTCACCTTCCATTAGCTTTTTGAGCTCGGCCCAAGGGAGGGCGTGAGCGACCTCGTTGCCACGCGCGCTACGCTTGAAAGTCCACCAATCAAGGGCTCTCGACCGGAATACTCCCGTGGCGTTCAAAGTGCACAAGTGGTCGGGGCAACCACTTTGGAGGAAGGTGAGTTCAATGGCGTCGAACCATTGCAGCGGTTTCGTGGCTTCCCCCTCACCGGTGAAGGGTAAGGGATTGTAGGAGCAGAATTGCTTGTGGGTGAAAGCGGTCTTGGGTGGTTCGGCTTTGGAGTCGACGGAGGTATGAAGTGATTCTGCGTTAGGTGGGGGCTGGACCTTGTGACTAACTCAGGGTAACATTAGCCATGTGTTCAGCCATTTGCTCGGCCATAAATTTCATGCATCCCTTTTTCGACATGGAGTCGGATTGGGACCTTGACTTGGACTTTGACCTTCTTCGTCCCATAACGCTTTGCGAGAAAGACATCTAAAAGGGTTTGACAACAAAAGGTAGATTTAGGCTTTGATCGTAAAGTATTGTTATAAAGAAAAGTATCCGTTTTGAGCACATAAGTATCATGTAACACGTATAACTTCACATAGATAGCATAAGCATGTTGGTATTCAAAAGCATAAACATGTATGATTTGCGTAAAGGAATATAAATTTAGTTGGTTCGCGAGAATTATTATTATTGTTTTTGGTTACGAATGGCGTGTGAATCGTGCATCAGGTTCGAAATGAACGAGATAACATGTATTAAAAACACATAGAAATTGAGATAGCATAAAAGATAGGCTCAATAAAATATTGGAGTGTTTCGGGTTGAGAAACGTTCGACTATTCCAAAGTGAATCGAGATCCTTTCAAATTAGAGAAATGTGCTTTGGCCTATAGGTAAAGTGCTCTCGTCGAGAAGCGATTGACGACACTCTGCCCTTCCAGTTACTACACGTCTCTAACCGATCGAAAATCGAAACTTTGGCGAGATTGAAAATCGAGGAATGGGACTAGTTGACGAGGTGCGGGTTTCACCCCTAACTTGACAACATGGTACCCTAAGTGTGGTTGGTACTTACCAAACGAGGAGCGTATTCCGACTCATTGGTAAGGGTCCACTAGAGTGTGAAATGGAAATTCCCATCAAGGTGTGGATTTCACTCCAAAATTCAAATTTCGCGGATTGAGAGTGATCACCAAAGTGCGGGTTTCACCCCTATTTTGGTGAGATCGTCTCGATTATAGTTTGAGTGTCTTCAAGTGTGTAAATTGTGTAAGTGTTTTAGGAAAAACACATGCATATATTTAAGACAAAAGAAATAGGAAGAAACAATTAGGAAGAATTAACATTTAAATCATGAAGTAAGAATGGTCAAGTTGGTCACTTAAACTATAGACTAGGTCGAACCATGACAATTCTACCTAATTCCCTATAGTTATAGATCTGAGACCAATCTGTCACACCCCAACTGATGGCGGAAACATCGGAGTGAGACGACTAGATTGCTCATTGCATCATAACACTATTTGCAACAATATCTAAATCATCCCAATTTCATTTCATTCAAAACATCAATTGTCATATTACAACAAAATCCATATAAGAGTAACATCAACGAAACAACAATAACAGAATATTTAACTTAGTATTCTACGCGTGTTTCTATGCCATTCCTATGAAGTTCCATCATACAACTTCATCAAACTGCAACATGTTAAAAAGTATAGTTCAATAACAAAGTATTGGCGAGTACACAAGTTTAATATGATAGCATAAGCATAAAATCCGATTTAAACAAATCCACATGATTAGCTAGCATACAAGATAAATGTGAACAAGGCATGTGAATCTACAAGTCAATCCTCTAGTGTACCGCAAAATAGATTTCAACTTAACAATGAACACAAGAATACGGGCGGTGCGTTACTCCTATAGAGCTATACATGTTAAGGGAGGCTCGATCAAAGTTAATGACATTTAGATCACATAAGAATATACCAAGTAACAATTCAAGTAGCATAAGACTAAAGCATGTTGATGGATTGTTTGAGTATAGAATAAAGTATGATTTAGTGTAGTTTTAGTAAATTATTCATGTTGCACCCAAATAGTGGAAAGCATAAAAAGGGTCGAGTGTACTCACGGTTTTGCAAGGTATTATCCGTGAGAGAGTTAGATTGATTTAGGGGTTGGAACACCAAGTTTATCCTACACAAGGCAAACGTAGGTGTATGAGTATTAGATTGACGGGGAGTTTAATGATTTTAGGAATTTAAAATTTACGAGAAAGTATATATACGAAAGTATTTATCTAGACATTTAACACTCGTTTTTGACACTAATAAGCCCCGAAGGGTGTTTGTGTTTTTATGGGTCATGCCCAATAGAATCGTAACGATTGTTATGTCTAAGATAAAATAACCTACTTTTAAGACAACTAACCATTTGGTCACCGTCTAAGTTTCGGTTATATTAAGTATTTACATATAGTTATATTACTACTAATAAATCATATAGTTCATGTATATATAAGATGGAAGTCATGTAGGTCATGTAAGTGATGCTTGGAGGTAGGAGAATTAACCATCCTAAACCTCTTTTGTAGATTCACCATTTCACAAGATTGACACGAGGACAATCCGGATGGTCAAGAATTATAGAAATCATCAAGTGAGGGGTGGATTTAATAGTTGAATGGCCAAGGCCTTCATGTAATCACACCTACACCATCACAAGCTTGAAAGCTCGGATGGCTCAACACTTGTGGATTGAAACCCTAATAAGACCCACAAGTTTAGAGACAAGATATGCCTCTTGATTGTATGTGAACAAGTCTAGCTTAACACACTAACCATAAGTTTGGTTAGTGGCATACATAGCATAGAATTGTTATGATTAAAACATATTTGAAAAAGTTTTAAAAGTTATCATCCAAAACCGAAAGTTTGGCCCAAAAATGATGTGATTCCATCTTGGTTTTCCATGGAAAACCTATTGTAATATCCATAGGGCTTTAGCAAACGTTGTTGAGGAAGAAACAAGGCAAAAACATTGAAAAATTTGAAGCTTGAAAGATAAAAATTTTGGCAGAAAGTTTTGTGCACTTTTGGACCTCAAAATGGTGTGATTTCACCTTAGTTTGCCCAAGCAAACTTGTGAGAACCTTACTAGAGGTTATCCAAGAGTGTTAGAAAGAAAAACAAGGTAAAAAGAAGGAGAAAAGTGAGTTGAAACTCACTTACAAGCTGCTGCGTTTCAGCAACAAAATTCAGAAGTTTGGGACTTGTTTGGAGAGTATGGAGGCTAGAAAAATGAGAAATGGGTGGAGGAACCTTGGGTTATATAGGGGAAGGATTAGGGTTAGGGTTTGGGTTGCATTTAATGTAATTAGGGGGAAATTTGAATTAAAAAAAAGTGTGGGAGAAGACCCCATGTTGCGGCCGCAACATGAGCTGCATATTTCTTTTTTTTTGATCATTTAACTTATATATAATTGATGGACTTTAGGTTTTAGGTGTCACACATGATATATTAAGCAAGTATAAGTCTTGGAATGGTCTTATGGTTTGCATATGATAGGTTTTAAAACCCTAAAAATACAACTAAGAGTACATATTTTCTTGAACATTTAGTGACATGATTTTATGATAATTTGAAGCTTGAATTTCTTGAATAACATCACTAATTGTCTTGTTTGAGTTTAGTATAAGATTGATAAACATTCGTCACACATTTACACATTGTTTTGATTTGATTCATGAAGGAATAAATTATAGCGCGATCATAAGTTTAAATGCGAATAAAGTTTGCGAATTTAGCATAATTGATTAATCTTGTTTACAATCAAAGCCTTAGAATACAATGAATTGAAGGATAGAAATACGATTACAAAGTTTGGGCTTTCCAAAAATAGAAAACAAAGCAGACTGCTAAAAACGGAAAGGTACAAATGCGAAGCGTTACTGACGAATGCTATGAAGCTTGGTGATTTTTTTAAAAATTTGTTATATGAAACAAATTAGACATTTGATGTACTATTGAGGACCCTTTCCTTGATACGGGATAGGCATGGTTAACTGATGGGGGTAAAATGATTTTGTAATCACCGAGCAAAAGCGGTTGTGACTTGGTTCTCTTCTATCTTATCGGTTTAGCAGCAGTCTCGTGGGCTATATTTTGGTCCATGGATTCATGTTCAAGGTTAGTGATTTTAGCCTCATCACTTTGGGTCGTAGTTATGTCCATGCTAGCTTTCCCATGATCGTTTTCTTCTTGTTGTGGTGTTCGACTCACATTCAAGTTGTCATAATGGTCTCCTATTTGCTCATCAAGACCATTTTCATTTATTGTTTCATTTTTGGACTTGTTTGGGCCTTCATCGTAGTAAAAACATTTGGTAATTTGAAAATGTTTGTTTCATCCTTCTCGTGTTCAAGTTCATGGAATGGAAGTTTTTTGTCAGGAAATTCAATGTCTCTCGAGACTACAATATTCCTTGTATGATACATATGTGTGTGTGTATATATATACATATATATATTTATTAGTTAGTAGTCCAATGTGAGGTTAGTCAAGTATGGTCATGCATGGGTTGAATGAATCCATTAACCCTTGTGTTCACAAATACACAAATCATCACAAGGATATTCAGATGGTCATGAAGCATAAGAATGTAAATTACAAGCATCTAATTTGCTGAGTAGAATGAGAGCAACTAAGGTGTACACGTACCCAACATGGCAGATGTTGAAGACAATGTGTGGTTGATTCACTTGATTCCTTGGAAACTACTTAGATAACTTAAACCATCTAAATCACCAAGAAACCAAGTGGATTTAACTAAACGAGTGCTTCCAATATGGGAATGGTTGGAGACTTAGTGTAGTTTGTCCACTTTGATTACTTGAAAGCTACTTGGTGACTGATGACGTGGGTACTCGGTGATCCCAGTTAGCAAAGTCAAAGTCAACAATGATTGCAAGAAAGTAACAAAGAATGCTAAACGTAAACTTAAAATAAGAAGTTGGAAGTCAGAAGCTGGAGGCTCCCGACGAGAAGATGATGCACCAACGACGGGTGACAGGAAGCTAAGGTTACTCTACAACCTTAGAACTTGAACCCAACAAGTCAACTGATTAGACTTCTCTCTACAACACATACAGGTGTCCTCGAGACACACAAACCTGAAACTTACCTAAAGAGGCAAAACTAACCCTGCAAGCAACGCCAATGAAGGATAAGCTTACCAAGACTAGAAGGTACCAGCTGGCATAAGGCTCCCTTGGGCAGAGCGATCTGCCTATAAAAGGAGAGTCTTATTCCAGCCCTAGGTAAGTCCAACTCTCTCACTCTCGTCCTAAACTCTTATCTTTTCATTTTGCTTAGACTCTTAAGATCATCCTACTGATTCTCACACGGGAGGCCAAAAGAGGGGGGCCACCTCTCGCGTTAAGACTAACGGTGTTCTTTGATTGCAGATTCCGACCAAGGAGATATCTTTTGGAGTTAATCATGGACCTTCCCCCTTGCCATACTCTAGTTGCTTTAACAAGTGGCACCCATCGTGGGGCCACAATACTTAGAACAGTTTTTCTGGTAGTTCAGTCTTGTTCCTAAGTTACCTTCTTTTATGGCCGGAAAGGTCATCATCCAAAGGAAGTCTCAAGCAGTTCCCTGCCTCGGTCTAGCCCTCCGGCTTCTCCCGGGGTGGCAGCTGCTCCACCAACACGGGTGGACTTCATGTCACACCGGTAACACATGATGCACAACAGTTCTAGACACCTCCCTCTACATGAGTTAATCCATCTTCACCGAGTGAAGTTCTCTTCCCAGTTGAAACCATGGAAATAACTGCGGAGGGAGTGTGAAATAACTTTATACGGTTGAGGGAGCTCTTGAATGGGTACGCTCGAGAAGAACGAACAAAGGGATTAGAGTACGTTTGTCTTATGATGAACCATAGGTTACACTCTCCCCTATGCCTGCTTCATTGTGCACTACTACGTCTCCAAGTGTGAGCCGGGCAGGACCTAGTCCTGACCCGAATCCATATCTTATGCCTGATAGATCATTCTGGACCTAGAGCTATCATACTAGCTCCCCTCTTTTCCTTCCAGGAAGCCCAGAGTATACTATTGAGCAGCTCCTCCAACAGGCTCAAGTTGCCACTCCACCTCCATAGACAACTTTTGAAGAAGCACTCTGATTGTTGCCTTTAGCCAGCAGAGCTGTAGCTGCAAGCTTATCACCATCCTCAAGATTTCAGCAAGGCTTCCCTATGCCTGGTGCTCAGTATCCCCAAGTAGCTACCTTCCTGGCTCAGCTAAGCCAGCAGCTCGCAGGAAACCAAATATGGCAAGCTACCCAGGTTGGACCACATGCTTATGCCCAACCAAATACCCAAGCAGGCCCCAGTACGAGTGGGACAAGGATAAATCCTGATATACCTTCCATGCCTTACAAACCAAGCTCGTTGTCATGCTTCTCCGAAGAGATAGCCAACTATGTCGTCCAAACAAAGATAAAGATGCCTTCAAATGTTAAGACATGCGATGGTTTTGAAGATCCTTAGGACCATCTCCAGGTCTTGACAGGAGCTGCTACAGTCGAGCATCGGAATAACACCGAATGTTGCCACATGTTCATCTGCAAACCCTCATTGGGCCAGCTAGATTATGGTTCTGTGGGCTCCCCACCAGAAGCATAACATCCTTCAACAATATACGCAAAAGCTTCCTAGCTAACTTCACCCATCAGAAGAGATGCACCAGGGATGCCACTTTCATGCATCAGATCCAGCTGAAAGACCATGAAAACCTTCGGGCCTTCATAGAAAGGTTTAAAAGGGAATGATTGATGTACAGTGGGGAAACTGAAAAGATGACGGTGTCAGCCTTTATGAATGCCATAAAGCCAAAGAAGCTTTTAAGGAGGCTCCATGAACATAACCCCAAAACGATGGAAGAAGCTTTCGAAAGGGCAGAGTCATTCTTAAAGGGCGAGGAAGCCCAGGAAAAACAAGCATCCAAAAAGAGAGAACAAGGGAGCTGAAAGGAGCCACCTCCCTCGTCTAAAAGATCAATATTTCAAACCTTCGTAGATAGGCGACCTTCAGGTCCTACGAAGGAAGAAGATTCAAAGATAGAAAAAGATCTCCTCATCCAAGTAGGAATCAAGACAGAGATGAACACATCTTCACCCTCCTCACCAAGACACCCTAATAAATCTTGTCAACAAAGGAGGTCAAGTACAAGTTTCGACTTCCCAGACCCCTACCAAAATCTTCCAGCAAAAGAGAGACAAGCAAATTTTGTGCCTTTCATAACGACATAGGGCATCACACCAATGATTGCTTCCAGCTAAAGAAGAGGATAGAAGAAGCTGTCAAGTCAGGGGAACTGGCTTACTTGGTGAAGGAAATAAAAGATAAAAAGGAGGGGAAGAAAGAGGTCAGTATGAACATGGTATTGTCAGAAAGCAAGCAAGAAGGAAAAAAGGAAAAGAACCACACCATGGAACCAACAGTTCATTTGCTTCCCTCCTAAGGATCTGGGCGACAAGCTGGAGCTTCCCATCATCGTGGAAGCTGAGATAGAAGGTTCCCTCCTCAATAGGGTATACATAGATCCAGGAGCTACCTCTAATGTCATGTATCAAAGATGTTTCGACCAACTCAAAAATGAAACAAAGGCTCGTCTACAAGCAACTAAGACATCCCTCAGAAGCTTCACCGGGGAAAAGGTACAACCCTTAGGGAAGCTAACATTCAACTTATGTTTCAGGGATGGTGACTTGTCAAGAACAGTGGAGCTTACTTTCATTGTCATAAGCTCCCCTTCAAACTATAACCTATTGATAGTAAGGCCGAGACTTGCAGCATTTGACGCTGTAGTGTCCACGACACACGAAATGATGAAGTTTCCAATGGATAAGGGTATTGCCTCGTTGGTGCTAAAGCAAGATGCCATTTTGATTGAATCCATGGAAATGGAAGAAGGGGAAAGCATTAAGACAACGAAAGCCCAGTTGAAGAGGTAAGCATCAATGACTCCTACCCAGAGCAAAAGATAGGAATTAACAACCACCTCCCTAACGCAATCAAGAGCAGGCTGAAAGACCTCTTCCGAGGAAACACAGATGTGTTCGCCTAGTGCACGGGAGATATGGTAGGGGTACCAAGTGAGAAACCCGAGCAGGCACTGAATATAGCTCCCACATACAAGCCCATCACACAAAAGAAGAGAAGCTTAGCTGCCTGCCAGGAGGTAGAAAAGTTAGTGGGGGTTGACATCCTAAGGGAGGTAAAGTATCACTCTTGGCTAGCAAACCCTGTCATGGTGAAGAAACCCGACGGTTCTTGGAGAATGTGCGTGGACTTTAATGATCTCAATAAGGCATGACCTAAAGATCGTACCCGTTGCTAGAAGTTGATTGGAAGGTAGACTCACTCATGGGTTTCGAATACAAGTGCTTCCTCGATACCTACAAAGGGTATAATCAAATTAAAATGATGAAAGAAGATGTGGAAAAAAAAGCATTTCACACCGACAAAGGGATCTTCTATTAATAAAATATCCCTTTTGGGTTAAAGAATGTAGGAGCAACTTACCAACGTCTCGTGGATAAGGCCTTCTCCAAACAAAGTGGGAGGAACATAGAAGCGTATGTTGATGATCTTGTAATAAAAAGTCACACTGAAGAAGACATGCTCCAAGACATCAAAGAAACATTTTACAACCTCAAAGCAATCAACATGAAACTAAACCTAACAAGTGTTCCTTTGGGTTCAAAGAAGGCAAGTTCCTTGATCACATAGTGGGGAAACAAAGTATAAAGGCAAATCCAGACAAAGTTTGAGCTATTAAAAAAGGAAGTCTCCATAAACCAAAAAGGAGGTCGAAATCCTCAATGGAAAAACAACAGCTCTTAAACGCTTCCTCCCCAAGTAAGCGGAAAGATAATTGCCATTCTTCAAAACATTGAAGGACTGTGCTGACAAGAAAGACTTTATGTGGACAGAGGAGGCAGAAGTAGCTTTCATAGCACTAAAGGAGCTCATAGCTTCTCTGCCAACCATGGTAGCATCCATGAAAGAAGAAACAATCACGGTCTACCAGTTAACAGGTTCAAAGACTATAAATATCTCATTCACTTTATAAACCACGAGCCCTATGCTCATGGTCATATATACTAACATCTCTTTAAATACATTTCCCCATAGGACAAAAAGTAATAAGCTTTGTACTTATGGTGGAAAGAGGAAGGGAGCAAATACCGGTATATTTCATGAGGAAAGCTTTACTAGCACTAGAACACATAACAAAAAGGCTAAGAAGATACTTCCAAGCCCATCCAATTCTGCTCATCATCGGTCAGCCACTAAGAACCATCCCAAAAAAGCATGAGGATTCAGGTAGGTTAACTAAGTGGGCTATAGGACTGGGGGAGCACAAGATTGAGTACATACCAAGGAAGGCCTAAAGGGGCAAGTGTTAGCAGATTTTTTGGCAGAAATGCCAATAGTCAAGGAGGTGAATGAGATAGAAGAAGAAGGGTGCCAAACGATAATCCCAGGAAAGTGGACGTTATTCTCGGATGGAGCTTCTAGTATAGAAGGTTTCGGGGCAGGTCTAATCATTACAGTCCCTATGGAACCGAATATACTTATGCACTTCGTCTTGACTTTCCCTGCACAAATAACGAAGCTGAATATGAAGCATTATTGGCTGGATTTCGGCTAGCCAAAACCATGAAGGTAAAGGAGCTTCATGCATTCACCTATTCAAGATTGGTAGCAAGCCAAGTGGGGGGGGGGAATATATAGCAAGAGAACCATCAATGATAAAGTATAATGTAACACCCTGTAAAATCGTGTCCAATAATATAGTGACACGTGTTGTATTTTAAATATAGTATGTTAAAGACCAATAAGGACTAAAGGCGTCAACATGCTCAATCTGAGCCTCTGAGTAACGGACCGATGTCAACATGCATAAATAACAGCCTCTGAGTGACTGATATGTCAACATGGTTAAATCATTAGCCTCTGAGTGACTGATATGTCAACATGCTTGAAATTTAGCCTCTGAGTAACTGATATGTCAACATGCCCAGCCTCTGAGTGACATCGGAATCAACATGCTTATTATAAGCCTTTGAGTGATCTTTATGAAGTCCTAACTCTCATACGTGCCATTTGTTGGACGAGAGGGTTCAATTTGTAAATATATGAAAGTTGGATGATGGAGGGATTAAAAGTGTCAACATGTTAATTTATACCTCTGAGTGACCTTTTAACGAACCGAGAGCTCGACAATGTCCGGGCATAATCCCGGGGCTAAAAGTGCCAAAAAGGTGTTTAAAAAGGTTTTTAGAAGCTTTTTAAAGTTAAGGGGCTAAAGTGTCAAAGTTTGAAAGTGGCCATGGGGCAGTCGCAGGCCGCGAGAGACCAGGCCTAGGTCTCTCGCGGGGCGCGAGAACAGGTCTGCTATAGAAAGTTTGGCTTGGCCTCCAAACAAACCTCCAAAACCATTAATTCGAAAACCATGGACTTGTAATCAGCTATGCCATGTTTTGGGACACTTGTAAGCTTCCTATTACACCCTTAAACACCTGGCTTCACCTCCTTTGAGCTCTCCAACTATAAATAGGTGTTCAAGTGCTTCATTCCAACTTGCACCTTTCTCATTAATTCACTCTTCTCCCTCCTCTAGAAGTCCTAGCTAAAAGGAGCATCCAACTTAGTTCTCTTGCATTGTAAGAACCTCTTGTAAGTGTTCCTTGCTCTTGCATTTTCGTTTATAGGCTTTTATAGACAAAAGTCAAGCGTTTTTCGAAAAACGCTTTGACTTTTGGTTAAGACCACTATGGGCCAGCCATTGTTCATAACAAACATGGCTAAGTGATCGTAATAATGTAGGTGTTAATCCCGATAAAGGGCACCTCCTGAAGATCACGTTTGCTAGACCAATTGACGGGTCAAAGTTATGATATTAAAAAGTCAAACAGGCCATTTTTCGAAAAAATCATAAATTGATCTTATATATGTTATGAAACCTGTTTTGACACTTAAACAAGTTGGTAATGATTATTAGAACATGTAAGAACATGTTCGGCTCGTCAATTTCAGTTCTAGGGTCGGTTCGCAACCGAAAGTCGCAAAGTTTGACTTCTGCTTTGACTTTTGATTCTGACCCGATTTAGGTTAGTTACCTACTGATCTATAGTTGCATTATGATCATAATATAATGTAGCATAACCCTTTGAGGTTATATTACATGATCATAATCAGGATCTAATTTTATGCGCAAGTTACATAATTATGTCATTCTTGCCCAAAATGCTCTTTTTGCATAAAACAAGGTTTTAAATAATAATGAACTTGAAAATGATTTCCTACTAATGAAATATTATAAGTAGGATTATTTGGGATGTTAAACCAAGTTATAAACTGAGTTTTCAAGCAAGTCCTTAAACTATGTCGATAAATGGCGATTTTAGCCCTTGTGGCTCATAAACTAGTTTTAATCAAATATTTTCAAGGTAAATCTTTTACCTACTGATATGTTATATTAAATAACATATCTATGACATTTTAATCTGAACTTAACATCAATTTTCGTGAAAATCGCATAAGGACACCATTTTACGACATAAGCGCCATTTAGGCGCATAGTATGGTTTTTAACCATATTATTGACTGAGACTTGATACCTACTGATTTTAAAACTTATTTTAAACATATTTACAGCAGGTACATGTTATAAACTCAAAATCACAAATAATTTATAAACCATGTGTAAAATGACCAAAATGCCCCTTCGGTGCATAGTTTGGTCATAAAAGATAATTTACACATATAATTGATATCCTACTAATATTATATCATAAATAAAGTATTTTTACAGAATACCTAAAACTATAACATTAAATTATATTCAAGTTCCTTTTATACGGTATAAATTACCAAAATGCCCTTATGAGGCATAATTTTTTTTAAAACCTTAATGGGCATACAAGTTGATATCCTACTGATATCTTAACTTATTTAAAGTATAATGGCATATATAACTTCTCCATGACATATCCGGTTACCCGATATCGCTAATATGCACACGGTTACGTATATGTAACTATTTTACGAAATTAACCGAAACGGGTTTAACCTTGTCATTTAAGTCTCAAAATCCAGAATGTTAATAGTTTACCCATATTAAACAAGTCAAGGTACTTGTTGGGATTAAATTACATTCTATCCAATCATCGTTTAATCTAGCATCATACGTTTTGATCAAGTACGCTAGTCGGTCTAAGTCTATGACTTAAATAAGACCGTTAGTATTTAATTGGTTAGTTTACGTCATAATCTAGACTAGAGCCTTGCCGGTAAATGCTATCTACACTTAGTCCTTTTTGTGTACGGCTGAGTTATTAAAAATTAAAGAAGACTAGCTCAGGTAAATACTCTCTACTTATTACCTCTTTACGGGCTTGGGTTACGGTAAATTATTACCGCTTGGTCGGAAATGGGATTCAATCAAACGCCGGTTCAAGGATAATAAATCCGCATATTCTGTTTTAATCAGTTTTGTTTGATAATTTAAACATCAGGGGTTAACTACCGTGTCCTGGATATCCTCGGCTCATTACAATAGAAATGGCCACGACCTAAGCGCGGGTGTAGGCATACACCCGATAGACGCTCAATTATGCATTCCCACAAGGTTGGGAGGAATTGACTCCTTCGTGAGTCCAAAGTGGTGTGTACGTTAATTGTGTCTAGGTCTCCGTACCGGGCCCCGTATGTATGGACAAACATGTAAATCTGTTAACAAGGTTGGACGGTCGATTAACCCAAGTTATAAAAAGACTTTGTGCTGATACGCACTTAAAACATTTTTGAAATGTTATCAAAATGAGTCAATTGGGTGTATTTACCAGCGAAAGCTGACGTATTTTCAAAACACTAAACTACAGGTACAATACGAAAATAGGCCGGAGGTGCTCGGTAGTGATAGAGGATCTTGCAAATCCTAAATCTGCCCAAAGTCTGTTTTATATTCTTTCCATGTACAATTAATGATCCGCCTGTGGATCTTCTATTACGAGCCTGCATATTATTTTGTATTTTTGAACATTCGGATTGTAATAGTAATTTTACTCCAAGACTTCCGATGTGTCGTGTTTAATTGACTATGATGATTATCAACTGACGTCACGATACTCCCCACCCGGGCCCACCGGCGTATGGATTTCGGGTTGGAAATCCGGGTGTGATAGGTTGGTATCAGAGCGAACGTTTGAGAGAATTAAACACTATCCTTCTTGTGTTTTATCTCAAACTTACATGAGCACATTCCTTAGACTTCCGAGTCTAGGCATTGACCTAGGATTTACTCATTTCATTATTAAGTTATTAGTATTGTTTTTGAATTGAGTTTTAACAGGAAAATGCCGCCACATGTGAGAGGACAGAGTGGAAGAGGAAAAGGTCCAATGAGAGGAGGACCATCGGGACGCATCCCTCCTCAACCTCATAACTCAGATGCTTACCAAGAATCAGGAGATTCATCTCCTTGGCAACCAGCGAGACGTTCTGTCTCTAATAGACACTCGCCCTCACATTCCCAAAATTCTTACCACTCTCACCACTCCTATCATTCACACCATACCCATCATTCCCATTCACATTCTTACCATGAAGAATTTAACCCTAACCATTATTTTAACACGCCTCCAGTAGATCAAAATCAGTTGGACCAGCCACATCCTATGGACGAGGACTCCGACCCGGAGATGCCGCCGTCGGGATCAAATATGCATCCCATTGAAATTTCAAGTGATTCAAACTCATATCCTGGATCGCCCTATCAAGGTCCTAATGAGTGGGACCAATATTGGAATCAATTCACTTTCGCCCACACTCCTTCTCACCACTCTCAACCACCCCCTGTTCAAGAAGATGTCCACATGGAACCGGTGGACCAACCTCAACCACCACCTGAACCACCAAGGAGGAAGCATTGAGCACGTATGTCGGTACGTGCAGGACAAAGGTCGGGATCGCTGCCACCTTTGCCCAATTCTTACCCCACAATTCAAGAGGACCCACAAATGGGTGGACCCTCTAATGTTTCACCTATAGTGGAACCAACACCAACACCTGCTGTTCAACCACCACCATCGGGTTATACTAACCCAATCCCTACATATCCAGACACGTCTGGATATGATCCTTTTAACCCATCTACACCGGTAGACTATCAAGCATGGTCGCAAGACCCTTATATGCAGGCGGCTATGCACAATGCACTTTACCCGTCTCCTTTCCCACCTACTTATCCACCAACTGGATATCCAACTTATGGATACCAGTATCCGGTTATGCCACAACCACAACCACAACCACAACCTCTGCCACCACTAGAGGCCATTAATGAGGCCTTAGAAAGAATGAAAGAGATGCAGCAACAAGTGGAGAAAACGGAGAAGAAGACAAACAAGTTCTTCAAGAAACTCTCCAAATTGGTGAAGGGAAAGAAGGACGAGTGAAGTCTCTTCTAATTATGTGTAGTCCCTGCGAGGACGTTGTTATTTTTAGTCCCTGCGTGGAAATTTCTATTCCTTTAAGTCCTTGCATTGACAAGTGTATTTCATTTTTCTAGTATTGTAATTTCTAATTTGGAAATTAATGAAGTACTTTTGGAATTATATATATATATATATATATATATATATATATATATATATATATATATATATATATATATATCATCCTCTTGAAAACGAGCGTCTCGATTTTACTCGAAATTTATGCTCTGCTATATAATTCCAAAAGATCTTAATGGATTGATTATGCCAAGTGGCGTAGACCACATATTAGCCAAGAAATGATAGTTAAGTACAAAGGGGTCTTCTATTAGGATAGTTAAGGGAAGTTCCTTCTATCCAGAGGTAAGGGACTAGGTCCAACCTCCAAGGTCGTTATGGTCGAAGGTGACCGGGACCATTAATCAATCATTAAGGTACTCTTATGTAACATTAAGAAATGTTCATACTCTTGGTAATGTGGCTTGAGGAACCACACTAACCGTCCAATGGGACAGGCTGATATACCAAATACATCTGAAATGATAATGTGCCCAATTTATGTCCAGCGGGACAGGCTGATATGCCATACACATCTGATATGATGTAGGCCAATGTGCCCAATTTATGTCCACTGGGACAGGCTGATATGCCAAACACATCTGATATGATGTAGGCCAATGTGCCCTATTTATGTCCAGCGGGACAGGCTGATATGCCATATACATTTGATATGATGTAGGCCAATGTGCCCAATTTATGTCCAATGGGACAGGCTGATATGACAAACACATCTGATATGATGTAGGCCAATGTGCCCAATTTATGTCCAGCGGGACAGGCTGATATGCCATATACATCTGATATGATGTAGGCCAATGTGCCCAATTTATGTCCAATGGGACAGGTTGATATGCCAAATACATCTGATATGATGTAGGCCAATGTGCCCAATTACTATGTCCATTAAGGACAAGCCTATGAGCTATAAAATTGTCAATGGTGACATTGACAGTTGTGACATTGCGATCCATTGTCCAATAATATATGGACTACGTCCAAATTGTAATTTTCCTATGATGGTCCTATTAAGACCTAGGCCAAATATAGATATGTTAAGCCTAAGAGTTGTGATTCACACTAGTATAGGCAATGGATTGTTATATCCAATGTTGAAAGCCGATATGGTTGATATACCATGGCTAAACAAAGTTTTATTGGTATATAGAACCCAAGACTTAAAGATGGCTAACTCAAATGAAGCACAAAGTAGCCACAGGAATGTTGAATCTAACAAAGCTGAAAACAAAATTATAGATGATGATAATTTTCAAGCTCGCATTGATGCGGCAGTTGAAAAGGCCATGGGAAAGGCCATCGAAAGGCTTAGAGAGCCGAGTGCTACTCACTCTAGACCCTTATCTATTCCACCATCTTCAACTCATAGGGAGAGCTCCGTTCACTCTTCAAATGCGAAGAGTGAACCAAAGAAAATAGATCTTACTGAAAAGTCTCGTTCTATTAAGGACGAATGTACCTATAAGTATTTTGTCTCCTGTAAGCCCCGAGACTTTAACGGGGAGAAAGGAGCTGTAGAAGCCCTAAAGTGGCTAGACGAGATGGAGACGATAGTAGACATCAGCAACTGTGCTGATAAGGATGTGGTCAAGTACGTATTACAATCCTTCAAGGTCAATGCCCTAATATGGTGGAAAGCCATGATTCAATCAACAGGTAAGGTACACCTGTGCAATTTAGGATGGTCCAAGTTTGTGGACCTTGTTAAGGAAACTTATTGCCCAACCCATGAGGTGGAGAAATTAGAGACAGACTTTTTGTCTCTTTCAATGAAAAACCTAGACTGTCGGAAGTACGTCTCCGATTTCAATTCCCTATCTAGGTTAGTTTCCTATTTGATCACCCCCGAATCCAAACGCATTACGCCTTTTATAAATGGGTTGGCGCCCGAGATTAAGGGCATGGTAAAGGCTGCTCAGCCTAGTGCCTATAGGTCCGCTGTAGACCTATCTCTTTCCATCACCCTTGATTTGGTAAGACAAAGGTTAGTTAGGACTGAAATTGACGGAAAGAGGAAACGGGAGGATAATAACTCCCAAAGATTTAAAAAGGGAAATTTTGGGTTCAAGAAGAACCAGCACACATCTAATGACAAACCTCTATGCAAGAACTGTAAATATAGGCATTGGGGACAGTGTGTCATAAATCCACAAACCAAACCCTGTGGTATCTGCAAAAGAAAATGGTATAAGACCTTAGATTGCAAGGATCTTAAGGATGCAGTTTGCTACATCTGCAATGAAAAGGGGCATATAACGTACAATTGCCCCCAAGAAACCCAAAAGTAACGATGCAAAGCCTGGAGAGGCCAAGAAAGGGAATGCTCGTGCTTTTCAAATGAATGCCAGGGAGGCCGTTAATGACAACAACGTCATACAGGTACATTCCTCATGATATAAATCATTTGTTGACCATAAGTTTAGTAAACTATTAAACCTGCCCATAATAACTCTAGACAAAATTTATGAGATAGAACTCGCCGATGGAACCTTAGAAACTGCTTCTTCCTTTCTTGATGGATGCTCTATATCCATTAATAATCATTCCATCCCTATCTCTCTTCTGCCAATGCAATTTGCGGGGTTCGATGTTGTCTTAGGCATAGATTGGTTATCTCATAACCAAGCCCGCATTGCCTGCGATAAGAAGCTTATCGAAATTAAGACCCCATCTGGTGAAATGATCACCATTCCCGGAGACTCACACTATGGACTGCCGGACAAGGTGTCGTTTTTAAGGCATCCAAGTGTTTGAGAAAAGGCTGTGTCATCTACTTGGCACAAGTAACCATAAATGAGCCTAAGCCAAAATGGAGGACCTACCAGTCATCTCAGAATATCCCGATGTATTCCCTGAGGAATTACCAGGCCTACCTCCAGACAGGCAAGTGTAGTTTAGAATAGATATCCTACCAGGATCAGCACCAGTGGCTAGAGCTCCATATAGGCTAGCACCAACTAAGATGAAGGAATTGAGGACGCAGCTAGACGAACTCTTGGAGAAAGGTTTTATTCAGCCTAGTTCCTCGCCTTGGGGAGCTCCTATCCTCTTTTTAAAGAAGAAAGACGGTTCAATGCGGATGTGCATTGACTACCAGAGCTGAACAAGCTAACAATCAAGAATAGATATCCTTTGCCCAAGATCGACGATTTATTTGACCAACTTCAAGAGGCTAGTTATTTCTCCAAGATCGATTTGAGATCAGGATATCATCAACTGAAGGTTAGAAGTGTGGATGTTCCCAAAACCGCCTTAAGGACCTGCTATGGTGATTTTGAATTTTTGGTGATGCCTTTTGGGCTCACAAATGCACCAGCAGCATTCATGGATCTCATGAATAGAGTCTGCAAACCGTATTCGGATAAGTTTGTCATTATCTTCATAGACGACATAGTTATCTATTCTCGTAATCAAGCTGATCACGAGAAAAATCTTTGGTGCATCCTAGAATTATTAAGGCAGAAGAAACTGTATGCAAAGTTCTCTAAATGCGAATTTTGGCTTAAAGAAGTCCAATTTCTTGGACACATGGTAAGTGAGCGTGGCATCCAAGTGGATCCCGCCAAAATTGAGGCCATAATGAATTGGGAAGTTCCCAAGACTCCATCTGAAATTCGTAGTTTCTTAGGACTGGCTGGTTATTATAGAAGGTTCATTGAGAACTTCTCAAGAATAGCCACTCCTCTAACTACCTTGACCCGTAAAAATGTTAAGTATAATTGGGGTCCAAAGCAACAAGAATCTTTTGAGATTCTAAAACAAAGCAACGCTCCTATGTTATCTCTACCTGAGGGTATTGAGAACTTTGTTGTCTATTGTGATGCTTCGTACACCGGCATGGGCTGTGTGCTAATGCAAAACGGCAAGGTAATTGCTTATGCATAACGACAACTAAAGGTGCATGAAAGGAATTACACCACCCACGATTTGGAGTTGGGTGCTGTTGTATTTGCACTAAAACCATGGAGACATTACTTGTATGGCACAAAATGTGTTATATACACTGACCATAAAAGTCTCCAGCATTTGTTTAATCAAAAGGAATTGAACATGCGACAACGCCGATGGATGGAAACCCTTAATGATCATGATTGCGAATTCGCTACCATCCAGGCAAGGCAAATGTAGTTGCCGACGCCTTAAGTCGCAAAGAAAGAGTTAAACCTATTAGAATTAACGCCAAGAGCATTGAGCTCAAAAATAGCTTGAATGAAAAGCTACTAGATGCGCAAAAGCAAGCCCTATTAGAAGCTAACATCCCTAATGAGGGATTAGGCGGAACTGTTGATCAGTTAGCACCAGGAAAGGATGGAATCCTTAGATTTAATGATAGAATTTGGGTTCCAATCTTTGGAGGACTTAGATATCTAATCCTCCAAGAAGCGCATAGTTCAAGATACTCAGTTCACCCAGGTGGTGACAAGATGTATCAAGACTTGAAGAAGAATTATTGGTGGATGGGTTTGAAGAAATCCATAGCCACCTATGTAGCTAAATGTCTGACGTGTTCGCAAGTTAAGGCCGAACATCAAAAACCGTCAGGACTTCTACAACATCTTGAAATTCCCATGTGGAAATGGTAAATGGTAACTATGGACTTGATTACCAAGTTACCTAAGACCAAATGTGGTAATGATACGATTTGGGTCATCGTTGATAGGCTGACTAAGTCAGCGCATTTCTTACCAATTAAAGAGACTTATAGTTCTGACAAATTGGCTAAGTTGTATGTGGACACGATTGTGTCCCTACACGGTGTGCCGATATCTATTGCATCTGACAGAGATACTAGATACACATCTCATTTTTGGAAAAGTTTCCAACAATCTTTAGGCACACGGTTAAATTTCAGTACGGCTTACCATCCACAGACTGATGGTCAAAGTGAGCGTTCTATTCAAACTCTGGAGACATGCTCAGGGCATGTGTGATTGATTTAGGTGGAAGTTGGGATGACCACTTACCCCTAATAGAATTCTCCTACAATAACAATTATCATACAAGCATCAAGGCAGCTCCTTTTGAGGCCTTGTATGGGAGAAAATGTAGAACGCCCGTGTGTTGGGCAGAAGTTGAGGAAGCCCAACTATCAGGACCTGAGATTGTCATGGAGACCACGGAAAAGATTTTGCAAATCCGTGATCGTCTCAAAGCTGCCAGGGACAGGCAGAAGAGCTATGCTAACAAGAGGCGTAAACCTCTTAAGTTCCAAATAGGGGACAAAGTCATGTTAAAAGTATCACCCTGGAAAGGTGTGATGCGTTTTCGAAAGAAGGGCAAGTTGAGCCCAAGATATATTGGACCACTCGAGAGTGTCGAATGTGTCGGCACTGTAGCTTATAAGCTCAGGTTGCCAGAGGAGCTTAATGGAATTCATGATGTATTCCACATATCAAACCTTAAGAAATGTCTAGCCACTAAGTCACTAGCAATGTCGCACAAGGATGTGCAAATTGACAAAAACCAGAGGTTCGTTGAGAAACCGATTTCGATCGAGGATCGACAGGTTAAGAAGCTCTGAAGGAAAATAATACCTATAGTAAAGGTTAAGTGGGACGCTTTTAGAGGTCCCGAGTATGCATGGGAAGTTGAGTCCACTATGCGACAAAAGTACCCCCATCTTTTTGAATAAAATCTCGAGGTCGAGATTTCTTTTAAGGGGGTGAGGATGTAACACCCTGTAAAATCGTGTCCAATAATATAGTGACACGTGTTGTATTTTAAATATAGTCTGTTAAAGACCAATAAGGACTAAAGGCGTCAACATGCTCAATCTGAGCCTCTGAGTGACGGTCCGATGTCAACATACATAAATAACAACCTCTAAGTGAATGATATGTCAACATGCTTAAATCATTAGCCTCTGAGTGACTGATATGTCAACATGCTTGAAATTTGGCCTCTGAGTAACTGATATGTCAACATGCCCAGCCTATGAGTGACATCGGAATCAACATGCTTATTATAAGCCTTTGAGTGATCCTTTATGAAGTCCTAACTCTCATATGTGCCATTTGTTGGACGAGAGGGTTCAATTTGTAAATATATGAAAGTTGGATGATGGAGGGATTAAAAGTTTCAACATGTTAATTTATACCTCTGAGTGGCCTTTTAACGAACCGAGAGCTTGATAATGTCTGGACATAATCCTAGGTATGCCAAGTATTGGTTACGGAGGGCTAAAAGTGCCAAAAATATGTTTAAAAAGGTTTTTAGAAGCTTTTTAAAGTTAAGGGGCTAAAGTGTCAAAGTTTGAAAGTGGCCATGGGGCGGTCACAGGCCGCGAGAGACCAGGCCTGGGTTTCTCGTGGGGCGTGAGAACATGTATGTTGCGGAAAGTTTGGCTTGGCCTCCAAACAAAGCTCCAAAACCATTAATTCGAAAACCATGGACTTGTAATCAACTATGCCATGTTTTGGGACACTTGTAAGCTTCCTCTTACACCCCTAAACACCTGGCTTCACCTCCTTTGAGCTCTCCAACTATAAATAGGTGTTCAAGTGCTTCATTCCAACTTGTACCTTTCTCATTAATTCACTCTTCTCCCTCTTATGGAAGTTCCTAGCTAAAAGGAGCATCCAACTTAGTTCTCTTGCATTGTATAAACCTCTTGTAAGTGTTCCTTGCTCTTGCATTTTCGTTTATAGGCTTTTATAGCCAAAAGTCAAGCGTTTTTCGGAAAACGCTTTGAATTTTGGTTAAGACCACTATGGTCCAGCCATTGTTCGTAACAAACATGGCTAAGTGATCGTAAAAATGTAGGTGTTAATCCCTATAAAGGGCACCTTCTGAAGATCACGTTTGCTAGACCAATTGACGGGTCAAAGTTATGATATTAAAAAGTCAAACAGGCCATTTTCGGAAAAATAATAAATTGATCTTATATATGTTATGAAATCTGTTTTGACACTTAAACAAGTTGGTAATGATTTTTAGAACATGTAAGAACATGTTCGGCTCGTCAATTTCAGTTCTAGGGTCGGTTTGCAACCGAAAGTCGTGAAGTTTGACTTCTGCTTTGACTTTTGATTCTGACCCGATTTAGATTAGTTACCTACTGATCTAAAGTTGCATTATGATCATAATATAATGTAGCATAACCCTCTGAGATTATATTACATGATCATAATCAGAATCTAAGTTTATGCGCAAGTTCCATATTATGCTATTCTTGACCAAAATGCTCTTTTTGCATAAAACAAGATTCTAAACAATAATGAACTTGAAAATAAGTTCCTACTGATGAAATATTATAAGTAGGGTTATTTGGGATGTTAAACCAAGTTATAAACTGAGTTTTCAAGCAAGTCCTTAAACTATGTCGATAAATGGCGATTTTAGCCCTTGTGGCTCATAAACTAGTTTTAATCAAATATTTTCAAGGTAAATCTTTTACCTACTGATATGTTATATTACATATCCAAGACATTTTAATCTGAACTTAACATCAGTTTTCGTGAAAATCGCATAAGGACGCCATTTTACGACATAAGCGCCATTTAGGCGCATAGTATGGTTTTAAACCATATTATTGACTGAGAATTGATACCTACTGATTTTAAAACTTATTTTAAACATATTTACAGTTGGTACATGTTATAAACTCAGAATCCCAATTAATTTATAAACTATGTGTAAAATGACCAAAATGCCCCTTCGGAACATAGTTTGGTCACAAAAGATAATTTACACATATAATTGATATCCTACTGATATTATATCATCAATAAAGTATTTTTCCAGAATACTTAAAACTAAAACATTAAATTATATTCAAGTTCCTTTTATACAATATAAAATTACCAAAATGCCCTTGTGAGGCTTAATTTCATTTTAAAACCTTAACGGGCATACTAGTTGATATCCTACTGATATCTTAACTTATTTAAAGTATAATGGCATATAGAACTTGTCCATGACTTATCCGGTTACCCGATATCGCTAATATGCACACAGTTATGTATATGTAACTATTTTACGGAAATAACCGAATCGGGTTTAACCTTGTCATTTAAGTCTCAAAATCCAGAATGTTTATGTTTACCCATATTAAACAAGTCAAGGTACTTGTTGGGATTAAACTACATTCTATCCAATCGTTTAATCTAGCATCATATGTTTTGATCAAGTACGCTAGTCAGTCTAAGTCTATGACTTAAATAAGACCGTTAGTATTTAACTGGTTAGTTTACGTCATAATCCAGACTAGAGACTTGCCGTTAAATGCTATCTACACTTAGTCCTTTTTGTGTACGGCTGAGTTATTAAAAATTAAAGAAGACTAGCTCAGGTAAATACTCTCTACTTATTACCCCTTTACAGGCTTGGGTTACGGTAAATTTTTATCGCTTGGTCGGAAATGGGATTCAATCAAACGCCGGTTCAAGGATAATAAATCCGCATATTCTGTTTTAATCAGTTTTGTTTGATAATTTAAACATCAGGGGTTAACTACCGTGTCCTGGATATCCTCGGCTCATTACAATAGAAATAGCCACGACCTTAGCGCGGGTGTAGGCTTACACCCGATAGACGCTCAATTATGCATTCCCACATGGTTGGGAGGAATTGACTCCTTCGTGAGTCCAAAGTGGTGTATACGTTAATTGTCTCGGTCTCTGTACCGGGCCCCGTATGTATGAACAAACATGTAAATCTGTTAACAAGGTTGGACGGTCGATTAACGCAAGTTATAAAAAGAGTTGGTGCTGATACGCACTTAAAACATTTTTGAAATGTTATCAAAATGAGTCAGTTGGGTGTATTTACCAGTGAAAGCTGACGTATTTTCAAAAGACTAAACTACAGGTACAATACGAAAATAGGCCGGAGGTGCTCGGTAATGATAGAGGATCTTGCAAATTGTTGTTACAGTTTTGTGTCTGTCACTTGTTCTTAATTACAGTTGTAATTGTACGGTCTTTGGCCAAGTGTCTGTATAGGTTTGGTCGTGTCGAATAGATCGAGATATCCTTCTATCTTGATCTAGTATGACATCTTAGCTTGTCTGTGTTAATCAGTTGCATGTGTGCATACTGATAAGTCTTGTGTACGTCATGTCTACACACGTTTTCCAAGATTAAGGATTCTGTGTGAGTCAGAGAATTCGTACGAATCATGTGATTCGTATGAAATAACTTGAGTAACAAGTGTGTTACTTGTTTCATACGAAATAAGGATTTCGTACGAAACAGTTGACTCGTACCAAATCCCTGGAATGTGTCTCGTGTGAAATAGTATGTTCCTTATGTCTGGATTCGTGTTTCGTACGAACTCTAGACGGACACTATATAAGCAGACATGCACTTCTCAGTCAGGGTGGACTTGCGCGTGAGAGTTAGCTAGCTAGTTGGTCTAAGTGAGCCTCTCAGTATTCTCTCTGAAGACGAAGACACAAGAACACAACAAGTTTGTTTGAGTTATACGAGCATTGTGTGTATATGTTTGTACTTGTTCTCAATCATTAATCGAGATAGTGAATCTTTGGTTACCCCGTGTTCTTTGCTTTGCTTTGGTTGCATGCACACTTGGATTCCGCACTTGTATGTACTTCATTTGAACAAAGAACTGGTTTAACACCATCCGTAGGTGGACCTACAAGTGGTATTAGAGCTTTGGCTCTTTTCTTGTTCAAAACCGGGCTTAGTTGTGTCTGAGCTAGTTTAGAGATTTCTGAAGTTTTCTTGAATCTCCAGCAGTAAACATAAGTTTTGGATAGTTAACTAACTTAAAACTTGGTTAAAATCTGCTACATGCAGAAAATTTTATGGTAAAATTTTTCTGAAGAACACCCTTGAAGAAGAAATCTGCAAAAATTTGTATCTGATTAGTTTTGGTTGGGTTGACATTTTCTGACTTGGATCTGGACTTGGACTGTGTTTTAACTAAAAGTGGGTAAGACAACAGGTATTTTTGAAAAAGCAGGTCTACACAAGAAAGGAAATCTCTCACCAAACCATTTCTGAAAAGATTCCTCTGAAAAACGCTGAACAAAACATTTGGTGCGACTGAGTTATTTCGTGCAAATCATCTGACCCGCACGAAACACCTGGCTCGCACGAAACATCAGTGTTTCGCACGAAATAGGTGTCTCGCACGAAACAGAAATTGTTTGTTTTTCGTGTTTTTCAAAGCTTTGTTATTTTAAGAATTTGTCATATTTTCAGAACCTGTGAATTTTTAAAAGGTAATTATAATTTTGAAACTTTAAACCTTTAAATTTTCATAAAACAAGAAAATATAATAAGTTCTAACCCGTGGGATTGGAGTTGTTCAAGCTCAAATCAGGAGTCTTCGCCAAGCTTCGCAACATCATGGGTAAAATCTTTGATGCCACAACATACAGCAATGATCTCTGCAAATCAATGGGCGTGTATTGCGAATCAAAATCAAAGCATCCAAACTCTGTTAATGAGTGAAAGTGAAACAGGGAGTAATAACCGACCGCCGAAGTTAAATCACATGAACTATTATCCTTCATGGAAAAGTCGTTTTCATACGTATGTTCTCGGTCAAAACACATTGTGGACGTGTTTCACTACCCCCTATAATGAAGCACTTGAAGAAGCTGGATCAAATCCAACCACATTGGCCAATCTAGTCGAGAGTGACAAGAAAGCTTACGATCTAGAGAAAAAGGCGTTTGCTATCCTCACACAAGCTCTGCATACAGACATTTATCATCAGTTTGTGTATTGTACTACAACGAAAAATTTGTGGGACACTTTGGAAGCAAGAGGTGAAGGTAACGCTGCTACCAGGAAGATTCGGCATGATCTGCTCAAGAAAGAGTTTGAAGGTTTCATGTTCATGGAGAACGAGACCTTGAATGATATGACCACTCGGTTTTATCATCTTCTCAGCGAAATGTACTCATATAAAGTGTTAGCGGTACCCCAAGAAATTGTGATGCGATTTGCTGATGCTTTACCACCAAATTGGGGTCAATTTATTGATCTTTTAAAACATACACGTGTTTTGGACTCAATTAGTATTTATGAATTTGTGCAGAAACTGGAAAACAAAAATGAAGAAGAACTCCGGAAGGCACAACGAGTCTATGCTCCACAAAACCCTGAAATGTATTTTGGAGGTATAAATGCAGGTACAAGCTAAAGCCAGCAACCGAAGCTGCAAACCACGTTTGTGTCAAACGTGAACCCTTTTCTACCCAACCAGTTCAAACAAGTCAGTCTACAGGTTCGAGCAATCAAACCTATGGACAGACTTTTGATCCGAAAGCCTTCCTTCCACAGCCAAGGGATTTAGCGCATAAAACTCCACACCAAGCTCCTCAACAAGCTTTCTATGGAAACAACAGTCAATCGGCAAATCACAACACTATCAAACTTGACACGTCAAATCTCTCCAAAATCAACGTAGAAGTTGCACAAGAACATGCAGAACTTCTAAATACCATGGTCAGTGCGTACTGTAGTTTAGTTGCAGGTCAAATAGGGAACATCAATTTGACAAACCAAGACTATGAACAAATTGACCGAGATGAAATGGAGCTGATGGACATCAAGTGGGCATTTGCAAGTGCTATGAGAAGAACGAAGGATTATATGAGAAGAACGGGTAGAACCAGTTTGGAAAGCAAGAAGGATACAAAATACGGCTTTGACAAAACCGTCGTCACTTGCTTCCACTGCGGAGAAAGAGGTCACTTTAAGCGGGAATGCACAAGACCCAGCAAGGAAGGAAATCACAACCCCTTTTGAAATCAGTCTCAACCATCCAACACAGCACAGTACAACAACGAAAGAAGAATAGTAGCTATTGGCAACTCTAACAATACCAATCAATCAGGACCTTCAAACACGCACAGAGCTTTGGTAGTTCAATCTGATGAAGGATGCGATTGGTCAGTACAGTTGGGAACTGAGAACAACAGAAGAACTGCATGCTACGCGAAGATCGTGGATCAAATCAAGCATGATCGCAGCATCAACACTCCAAATAACAATGATACATCTGGGGATGCTGGTAGTTCTGATGAAGAATGTTCAAGTTCAGGTGGTTATGGATCTGATTCTAGTGAGAAGAAAGGAAGTGATGCTGAGGTTGAAGAGTTGCTCAGTGAAGCTGAGATGTTCAATCTGAAAAGGTAGGTATGACGAGGAATGCAGAAGCTGGGGTGAAAGAGACAGAGACACTCTCTACAGATGGTGCAGCTTTTCCTCATCACACTACCTTTATGGCAAATGTTGAAGGTTCTTCAAAACAGGTAAATCCTGAACCTCCTACTATTTGCAATGACTATGTTGAATTGAAAATAAAATATGAAACCGTCAACAGTCATAGTTAGAATTTAGTTGTTGAACTATCAAAATGCAAAGAGGCTAATTTGGCGCTAACTAGAAATGAAAAAGAATTCAAATCTGTAATAGAAACCCTTAAGAAAAGTGTTTCTGAATTGACAAAAACAGTTTTGAATAAACAGACAGGAATTAATAATTACATTAATCTCCTAGAAGAAACAAAGAAAGAGTTAGCCATCACCAAATGCGAATATGATTCGATCAAATGCAAATTGGAAAGTTATTCTAACTCCCAATATGTGCTTGATCATATTATTGAAGTTTAAAAACTAAAGGGAGATGCTCAATGCATAGGGAATAAGTCGTGTCCACCCCTAATGAAACACAACTATACCAAAATGCCTGATGAAGAGGAGATGCCTCGTTTTGAACCCTCTGGACCTTTGAACCCTGAGGAATTCGCAGCAGGGTTAGGGTTCAAATTAGACAAATCCTCTCAAGAACCATGCAAGCCAGAAAATTCAACGTCTGATGTTGTTCAAACTCCATCTGTTGAAGAAGAGGATGATACATCAGATGATGAATCAAGAAATAATGATCAGGATCTGCCTCTTGATGAAAGGAAAAGAATAGAATCTTCTGCTACTCCCAGTACTCAATCTGTTGAGAATCAAGAGACTGTTCCTAAGAAATCTGTGAAGACAAGTGTATCTACACAAGAAGTAGATAATGTGTTGTATACCTTGGTTGGAGATAAGAAAATCTATTCAAACAAAGATTTTCCAATTAAAAACGTAAATCCAATCTCTATAGATCAGGTTTTTGAAAAGTCAACAACCAAACTTGTAGAAAAGAAAAAGCCGACCAAATCACAACCATTATCCGCTTCAAAAGAAAAACAATGGAAGCGAGTTGAAAAGCCTATAGTTTCTCAACTGAAGGTTGAAGCAAAAGGCTCTCGTTGCCAGAAAAAGGCCAAAACTGTTAAATTTGTGAGTTCTAAAGGTACCGATAAAGTCAAAACTTTTCAAGGAAATCTAATGTTGATTTTGTAAAGAAAGTTAAGATTTTGAAAAGAAATAGTCAAAACAATTACACCCAACACACTAATGGATGTAATGAAAATGAACCCAGTACCTCAGGATCCACAAGTTCAACATCAAGCCGAGAAACACGATCTCCTAGTTTTGTTGAAAGGAGAACATGTTTCAAATGTGGAGAATTTGGCCACATTATAAAGGATTGTCAAAGTCCAGCCAAATCAAGATGTATAGAGAAAACCCCTCATGAACCAACTTGCAAACGTAAATCTGTTTCTCCGACACAAGATAAACGAGTTATTAAAGATCAAAAAGAGAAACAAAAACGTAAACAAGTAAAAGCAATTGAGAAAACTTTAAAATCGGATTCTTCAAATAAGGATCAAAGATCTTCAAAGTCAACAAAACCAGAAATTGTTAAAACTGATAGTAAATCTGGTAATAAACAAGGATCTTGGAAACAGAAGACCGGTAATGGTTCAAAAGGAGTTTCTCAGTTTGTTAATCATCAAGAAATTGAGATTACATTTCTTGATGATAAGGGACGACCCAAGACCACTAAGGCTGGGGTCCCCATCTCAAACTAATCTTGTTTGTGCAATGTGCATGGTGTTCCAGGAGGAACTGTAAACAGTCATTGGATTGTTGACAGTGGAGCATCAAGGCACATGACTGGCGACTTGGGGCTCCTATATGATGTGAAAAGCATAAGGGGTGGTTATGTTGCTTTTGCTGGTGACAAAGGTGGATACATCACTGGAGAAGGAATGGTCTCCAATGGTGTTGTGAGCTTCGATAAGATCAATTATGTGCGGCAAATTGATCACAATCTTCTTAGCGTTTCTCAAATCTGTGACAAGAAGTTCACGGTACATTTTGATGATGCCGAATGTTATGTGCTGAAGCCTGGATTCAAGATCCCCAAAGAATGGATTCTCCTGTCGGCTCCAAGAATTAATGATTTGCATATTCTTGATATGAGCCAAGCTATTACAACATCTGCACAAGTCACATGTTTTGTCTCTAAAGCCACCGAGAAGGAATCAATCTCCTGGCATAGACGTATGGGACACATACACCTAAGGAAGATGAACTATTTGGTGAAGAACAATCTAGTGAATGGTGTACCAGTGAAGAACTTTCATCTTCAAGACGTTCGTGTATCATGCCAGAAAGGGAAGCAAGCAAGAAAGTCCCATCCCGTGAAGAAGATCAACACTGTGAATATGCCACTGGAACGTCTTCATATGGACCTCTTTGGACCTATGAAACAGAAGACAACCTTTGGTGATTCTTATTGTCTGGTAGTTACTGATGACTATTCCAGATTCTCATGGGTAAACATGCTGGCACACAAGAGTGAAGTTCCTACTATCCTCAAGAATCTCCTGACTCTGTTGGAAAATCTGTATAATCTGAAGGTAAGGAGAATCAGAAGCGAGAATGGCACGGAATTCAAGAATCAAATTATGGATGAGTACTGTTCCTCAAAGGGTATTCTGCATGAGTACAGTTCTCGATACACTCCACAACAAAATGGCGTCGCTGAGAGGAAGAATAGAACTCTTATTGAAACTGCAAGAACCATGTTAATAGAATCAGAACATCCTGTTCAATTTTGGGGAGAAGCTGTTACTACTACGTGCTACACGATGAATAGAGTTCTGACGGTGAAGAGACATGGGAAGACATGCTTTGAGTTGTTACATAAAAGGAAACCGGATGTTTCTTTCTTAGAACCTTTTGGAGCTCCATGCACTATGATCGACCCACATGGAAAGTTTGGTCCCAAGGCTATCGAAGGTTTCTTTCTTGGATATGCTACTCCTAATTTCCGGGTGTGGAATTTGTCTTCGAAGAAGATTGAAGAATGGGGTGAAGTCAAGGTTCAGAGATATACAGAAGCGGTTAGAGCTCCGGGTGCTCCTTGGATGTTTGACTACGATGGGCTGTTTGACTCCTTTAATATGCCAACTTTTGATGATGCAACAGCTACTGCTCAGATGTTATTGGAAAGTGATACTGCAGTAGATTCATCACTAGTTCGACCAATTATTGTTAACCCTCAAGTGTCGACTTCGGTTAACAATCTTGTTCAAAATGAGGAAGTTGAAGAAGCTGCGGATTATAATGTTTCATCAGAAGAAGATGAGTTTCATGATGCAAATGAAGCTGCCTATGGTGCGGTTCCTAGATTTTCAAAGGATACGTCAAATATTCAACCTCAAGGAACGACTGAAGGTCAGGCATCTACAAGGTCATCAAATCCAGCTATCAATTTAACTGTTGATCTGAATATCAACAATTTGGGTATCAACTCTCGAGTTCCTGATGTGCCAGAAACTCGAATTCATAATATCCATCCTCAGCAGAATATTATTGGAGATGTCCAGAGTGGTGTGCAGACTCGTAATCAGCTTTGAAACAACCAGAATGCTGGATTGTATTCGGAAATCAGGGAATCTGGTGGTCTAAATGATTGGTCTTTTGCATACTATGTGTGCCAAGTAGAACCAAAATCTTGAAAGGAGGCAATGCAAGAAGACTCTTGGGTTGAAGCCATGCAGGAAGAACTTCAGCAGTTTCAGAAGTTAGGCGTCTGGAAATTGGTTGACAGGCATGACAGCTACAAGAAGATTGGTACACGATGGGTGTACAAGTGCAAGAAGGATGACCGAGGTGTTGTTGTGAGAAACAAAGCGCGATTGATTGTTCAAGATTTTAATCAGGTCGAACGGATCGATTACAATGAAGTTTATGCACCTGTTGCACGACTTAAGGCCATAAGAATCTTTTTGGCTTATGCGTCCTTCAAGAAGTTCACCGTTTATCAGATGGATGTGAAGAGTGCATTTCTTCATGGTGTGGTAGAAGAGGAAGTATACGTTGAGCAACCGCCAGGTTTTGAAGATCCTCTCCATCCTGACAAGGTTTGGCTTCTCAACAAGGCGTTATACGGTCTTCATCAAGCTCCGAGGGCTTGGTATGAAACGTTGTCTACCTATCTGTTGAAGAATGGTTTTCGACGAGCCTGATCGACTGTACTCTCTTCATCAAGGAACAGGACGAGGATTTGCTGCTAGTACAGGTTTATGTTGATGATATTATATTTGGGTCTACTAACACTCGAATGTGCAAAGAATTCGAACAGGTTATGCAGGAGAAGTTCGAGATGAGCGCAATGGGAAAAATGACTTTCTTTTTAGGTTTGCAGGTTCAGCAATCAAAGGAAGGGATTTTTATCCATCAAACCAAGTACGTCGGAGATATTCTCAAACGATTTCAGATGGACGACTCAAAGCCTTTGGGAACTCCATTAGCTCAAAATCATGGGATTACTCCAGACGGAATGGGTGAACATGTAGAACCATCTCTCTATCGTGCTATGATCGGATCTCTCATGTATCTTACTGCTTCAAGACCCGACATAATGTACCCAACATGTCTTCTGGCGCGCTATCAGTCTAGTCCGAAGGTTTCTCATTTGATGGCTGTGAAAAGGATCTTTCATTATTTGAAGGGACGCCCTGACACTGGTCTATGGTACCCTAAGGATGATAACTTTGATCTGACAGCATTCAGTGATTCTGATCATGGGGCTGCAAAATCGATGCAAAATCAACAACAGCAGGATGTCAGTTCTTGGGAAATCGCCTAGTCACGTGGCAAGGCAAAAAGCAGACTTGTGTAGCTACATCAACATGTGAGGCTGAGTATATTTTAGCTTCTAGTTACTGCTTTCAAGTTCTATGGATTCAACAGCAAATGCGCGACTACGGTTTTGAATTTCTTACTACTCCTATTTTTGTTGATAATGAAGCTGCTTTACAGATCACTCGGAATCCAGTACAGCACTCAAAAACAAAACACATTGAGATTAAGTATCATTTCATACGAGATTGTTATGAAAAGAGACTTATCGATGTTGTCAAAATCCACACTGATCACCAGCGTGCCGACCTTTTTACCAAAGCCTTTGATAAATCACGTTTTGATTATCTACTTTTGATCAATGGCATCAAGGTGAAACCCGAGTAATTCAACCATGGCTAACTATTTTTGTAAATACTTTTCTAAATATCTAAAACTTCAAAAAGATTTTCATTTTTATATTTTAGGAGGAGTAAATTTCAAGAAAATACAAAAATATGTCTTTTATTTACCTTCTTTGTTTAAGGGGGAGAAAATTTCAGAAAAATACAAAAACATTAAAAAATCAAAAATGAGTTTCTTGGATAAGTTGAAGATGATGAAATTCACCGGTAAATCTGTTAGAAATGGTTAAAAGCATAGAAAAAGATTGATAAGTAGCTTTACTTATGATATATCGGTAGGCTCACAATCAGACTAAAATGTGCAGGTTGATATAAACTTAACAGATAGAACGCCAGGTGGAACCATTCATTGGCATATGGTCTTGGTACCGAAATTTCGTTTGATAGAGTGCCGAGGATCTGAGATATATGGTCTTTATGCTGGCTTATGATCTGGGTATCATGGTTGAATCTTTTGCCGAAAATAACGGTAGCACGAGTCTAGAACTTCCATGATATCATACATACGTGTACATACTGCATTCGACCATCAAATAAGTGATAAAAATATCACATCCCCAATATGAGTGATAAAATATCACAGCTTTATGCGGGAGCTAAGTTCGTCTCTTTGTCGGTACGATGGTACTAACCTGTTCACGGACTTACTCCTGTGCCCTGCATGCATATGAAAATCAAGTTCCTCATCAATAAGTGATTTAATCACATAGGGCTTGTTTTCAATCAAAATAAGTGAGTATCTCACATCATTCATATGCGTCAAACAGATGATAAAGCAGTATACTCACCGATAAGATTTTCTCTCGTGCATATCTTGATACGGGAATGTGTCGTGATGTGGTTGAATACCGGCTAGTAAGTATAAATCCATACCTTAATCATATCTCCTAATCATGATTACATCTGATAAGGCTGAGCTTACGTGGATAACAATACCGATAATCATGGTTAAATACTTATCTGTTTAATTTTGAAAACCAAATATCGTTCTTGACAAAGATTAAAATGCTGGTATGATTCCTTTACCTTGAAACTCGAAAAAGATTGTAGTTTATCTGTGAATTTTGATTTTATGTCCAGTTTACTTAGTTGCTTATGTAATTACTTTTTGAAAGTTAGCCAAAGTTGATACTCGAAAGTTTCTACCAAGATACGCCAGAAAACTATTTGTTTGATTTCACAACTTCATAAAGTAATATCTTGCAACAAGTAATCCATCAAAGAAAACCAAAATCTAAAATTCGTTTGAGTGTGTGTATCTCATACGGATGAACCTAGTCATTTGATTTGACTTGGTCACTTGTTTTTCTCAAATCTGCTGCTGGAATTCATACGGGTGTGTGTATCTCATTCAGGGAATACAATCATATGAAGAATTTATGATTAGTTTTTCGTGTGTATTCCCTGAGAAAGTTGTGTTCTAATTATTATTTGTCTATTGAGTACAGATTGATACAAAAGAACATGAACAAAGACCAACAACAAAGAAATCTGACAAGTCAGAAGAGGAAACAAGAAAGATTTGAAGTTTCTTAGAAGTTCGAAGACCTGATCTCTAATCATTATATAGCAGATCTATCAATGAATAGCAGATCTTCATGGGGAGTTTGTTGATACTCCAAACCATTCTATGTGAAGACCAAAGTCTGAAGACCAAAGACCGAAGACCAAGAAACATCCAAGGGGGAGTTTGTTGATACAGTTTTGTGTATGTCGCTTGTTCTTAATTACAGTTGTAATTGTACGGTCTTTGCCCAAGTGTCTATATAGGTTTGGTCGTGTCGAATAGATCGAGATATCCTTCTATCTTGATCTAGTATGACATCTTAGCTTGTCTGTGTTAATCAGTTGCATGTGTGCATACTGATAAGTCTTATGTACGTCATGTCTACACACGTTTTCCAAGATTAAGGATTCTGTGCGAGTCAGAGAATTCGTACCAATCATGTGATTCATACGAAATAACTTGAGTAACAATTGTGTTACTTGTTTCGTACGAAACAGTTGACTCGTACCAAATCCATGGAATGTGTCTCGTGTGAAATAGTATGTTCCTTATATCTGGATTCGTGTTTCGTACGAACTCTAGACGGACACTATATAAGCAGACATGCACTTCTCAGTCAGGGTGGACTTGCGCGTGAGAGTTAGCTAGCTAGTTGGTCTAAGTAAGCCTCTCAGTATTCTCTCTGAAGACAAAGACACAAGAACACAGCAAGTTTGTTTGAGTCATACGAGCATTGCGTGTATATGTTTGTACTTGTTCTCAATCATTAATCAAGATAGTGAATCTTTGGTTACCCCGTGTTCTTTACTTTGCTTTGGTTGCATGCACACTTGGATTCCGCACTTGTTTGTATGTGATTTGAACAAGGAACAGGTTTAACACCATCCGCAAGTGGACCTACACAAATCCTAAATTTGCCCAAAGTCTGTTTTATATTCTTTCCATGTACAATTATGATCCGCATGTGGATCTTCTATTACGAGCCTGTATATTATTTTGTATTTTTGAACATTCGGTTTGTAATAGTAACTTTACTCCAAGACTTCTGATGTTCCGTGTTTAATTGACTATGATGATTATCAACTGACGTCACGATACTCCCCACCCGGGCCCACCGGCGTATGGATTTCGGGTTGGAAATTCGGGGTGTGACATATAAGTAGAAAGTAAAGGAACTCATGGGTAGCTTTGAATCTTGCTCACTAACTCAAGTATCAAGAACGAAAAACAAGCAAGCTGATGCCTTGAGTAAGCTATCTTCTTTAACATTTGCACACCTTACTAAGAAGGTACTTGTCGAGTTACTTAAGGTAAGATATATCAAAGAAGCTGAGATCCAAGATGTGGTAGTAGAAAATGAGGACACACGGATGACGCCCATCCAAAAGTTCCTAGAAGAAGGAAAGCCCCCCCCCCCCTCCAAGGAGGCAGATGCTGCCAAGATCAGGCCAAAGCCAAACATTATGTCCTAGAAGAAGGGAAACTCTACAAGAAAGGTTACCTCTCCCCATTACTACACTGTGTAGGTCCAAACCAAAGCAACTACTTGATCAAGGAAGTCCATGAGGGCATTTGCGGATCACACGCGGGAGTAAGAACAATTGTGGCAAAGCTAATGAATATGGGCTACTTTTGGCCCACGATGCACAAGGATACGATTGAGGTCATCCACAAATGCGAAGCATGCCAACTACATGCTCCTAGTAAAGCAAGCCCGAAGCATAACCTTGTCCCTATCATAGCTGCCTGGCCATTCTACAAATGGGGAATGGACATAGTGGGACTCTTCCCCACAGTAGTTGGGCAAGTCAAATTCCTATTGGTGGAAGTAGATTATTTCACAAAATGGCCAGAAGTCAAGCCATTGGCAAGAATCAATGGAAAAAATGTCATCAACTTTGTCTGGGAGCAGATAGTGTGTAGGTTTGGGTTACTGGGGGAGATAGTAACCGACAACGGGAAGCAATTCGCAGAAAAATTGTTTAGTACTTGGTGTCAAGAACTTTAGATCAAGCAAGTCTTTAGCTCTCTTTATTACCCACAAACAAATGGACAAGTAGAGCGAATGAATAGCAACATCATGGCGGGGTTGAAAACTCAACTAGGAAGATATGGCAAACAATGGGTAGAGGAATTCCCCAACGTATTATGGGCCATTCGCACACTAGAAAAGACAAGCACCAGAAAACCCCATATAGCCTTGTATACGGCTCAGAAGCTATGATCCCAGATGAGATCGGAGTTAAAAAACTAAGAAGTTCAAGAAAATATCACACCTCCAATGATTCAAAATACTCTTGAATCTTGACTTACTTGAAGAAGCCAGGGAAGCTGCTTTGATCCGAGAAGCAATATACAAACAAAAATGGAACCCTACTACAATGCAAAGGTCAAAAAAGAAGCCTTCAAACCTGGCGACTTGGTACTCAGAAACAACAAGGCAAGTAGGCAAGAAGATCTTGGGAAAATGGGCCCAAAATGGGAAGGCCCATATGTTATCGGTGAGGTACACAAGGAAGGTTCCTACAAACTTGAGACACCTGATGGCAAGAAGGTATCAAGACATTGGAACGCAAAGCACCTCAAAAAATTAATAGTCTAAATGAGTAATGTAATGTTGGAAACAAACTTGTACTTGGCTATATTCGTTTAATGGAAACAAAGATAACACTTTTGTCAAAAATTTATCATTATTCTATCCTACGGGTGAGCTCCTCCAAATAAAGCTCCATGGGATCCGACGCTATATCTACCCATGAAATAGGGATGAGCTCGTAGGCCATATCGCTCAGCAGGAAACAAGGCACTATACCTTCCTGTACAAAGGGTGAGTTCCTAAAACAATATAACTCCATGGACTTAAATACCAATAAAACAACTCCACGAAAGAGGGTAAGCACCTCACACCAATTCCGCCTCATAGGCTAGAAGCTTACAAAAACATGCCTATGTACAATATACCACAACAATAGAAATAAAATGTGGACTAGAAAAGAGATAGAACCACGAAATTGCATCGGTCTTTTTCTAAAGAATTAAAAGAATAGTTCATACCTATTAAGCCCTCCAAGGGGCACAACAAACGACAAACACCTTCAAAAGAAGGTTCAAATTGTTCATATTACAACTACAAAAGAAAGTATAAAAGACTATCAAGCCGAGCTAGAGCCACCAGGATTCTGGGGAAGGTCATCATATAAGCCATCTAGATCACCAAGGCCTTCAACATCATTAGAAACAAGAGGAGCCGGCTCACCCCTCGCAAAAGAAAAAGGGGAGCATCGATGGGAATAGACATAGAAGAAACTGGCTCAGGCTCCGGGGTTACCTTCAATTTATTTGTAGAAGGGCCAGCATTTTCACCCCCCTCAGCGCTGGTCTCAAACAAGGCCTGAAAGATTCCAGCTTCCGACTCCAAAGCATGTTCACAAAGCTCCTTGTTCAGACCTTCCGGCTCCAAAGACTCTAGCTCAACTTTAGGACAATCAACCATCTGGGACAAAGCCTCACATAAGGATAAGACAGCCTACATCTTCTCACAACATCCACAAAGTCAGAAAGAAAGTCCGGTTTGAAGGCAGGAAGCTTCTCTTTGGCTTCCCCGGGGAGGCAGCATCAACTCCTACAATAAGCATGTATGGCGGCCATGAGCCATTGCCTTAGAATATATACCCGCAAGATGGAGATTGAACTCTTGATTATGGAGTAGGTAAGTCACAAAACGGTGAATGCCAGACCCAATCAACCACTTCCTTTCTTCCTTCAACTATTTCACTTGTTGCCTTAGCTCTTCCGTAATTGCTTCATCAGCAATCCGCTCCTGCCTATATTTGGCATTTTCAATCCCAAACTCGGCCCTCTCCTTAGCAAGCTGGTTGTTGAAATCAGATAGCTGCCCAGCATAGACTTCAACTTTCCTCATTTTCTCTTCCATCTTGGCTTGGGAAGATAGAAATTGACCTTCAAGATCATTCACCTTAACTTGAAAGGCTGCCAAGTCTTCTTGGGAAGTCTTAAGCTCCACCTCTTTCTTCAGCAAGGAGGCAGCAAGCTCATCATTTTTGCTAACAGAGGCAACCTAACGCTCAATGCTATTAGGAAGGGAAGTGACTAGACGAGCAGCTTGGGTGATCATCCGATAGGCAGCATCTTCATCAGACAAATTTACAAAGCTTCCTTCTCAGTAGGAGTAGCTATGTTCTTCAACATATCATGACAAACGGTACTACTCTTGGTAGTATCAGAAGAGTGAAGCTTCCATTGGGGCACAAAAACAGATAAACCAGCCTTAACAGGCCCCTTCCCCTTGTCAACCTCCACCTTCTCCTTCACAACCATCTCCACCTTCCCTTCTACCTTCTCCTTTTCTATATCCTTAACAACCACCTTATCCTTTTCTCATTCCTTAACAATCACAGACGAAATAGATTCCTTCTCAATCTCACAAGAAGCCCCTCCCCAAGGGAAGCAGGCTTAGAAGAACCCCCCTTTAGCCTTCCTCTTCAAAACAGGCTTCGACGCCTTCACTTCACTAGAAACATGAACAGGCTTCTCCAGAACACTTCTCTTGGTCTCATTCAGCTTCTTCAAAAGAGCAGGTATCTTCAGGCGGGAAGCATCACCTGCCCCATCAAAAGCTTCCAAGACTTCTTTCTTAACAAACTTCACCCTAGTAACAGAAGCAATCACACTAGCATCATCTTCATCACCGCTATCGACCAAGATAGGGTCAGAAGATTAAAGAGCAACATTAGGAGAAGAAGTTCCCTGGGTAGACCTAAGAATCAGGGTAGGTAGCTTCTTGGTAGAGGAACCATCCATAATGGGCTGAAAAGGGACACTTTCCAAGTCCCCAATAGTTCTAACATGCTCAGTACGATGAACTATGGAAAGACCACCCTTAGGAAATTCCATTTGCTCAATCCCCACACCAGACGGATCGTTCAACAAAATGTAGTCCAAAGCACTCATCTTTAAAAAACAAATAAACACAACAGATAATGATAATTTGTAAAATACATAAAAACACGAGAAACACAAAAATAGATACCCTTCTAATTAACAAAAAAGATTTGTTCAAAACCATAATCAACCCAATCTTGACTAATACCAAACACAACAAGAAGCTCCTCCAGATAAGCCCTTAACTTTGTACGATAAGAACGAAGCCTAAGGAGTAACTCCCGTTCAAGTTCATGGACTTCCGGCTCCTTTTCGTTAACCCTTGAAAATTTGTGAGGAACAACAGTGAAAGGAAGCAGTCGATCAGAAATAAAAAAGAACTGGTTTTTTCCAAGCATAAGGATGACCAACAGTGTTGAAAGGAAGGGAGCCTCACACTGATTTTTTTCAATAGTATACCAATCACCATTTCGGGCAAGCAAAAATGATGGAACATCAGCAAAGATGGTTCATAACTCAGTGCCAAGCAAAGGATTTCAAAATGCATTATATGAGCGTCACCAACAGGGGCTAACTTACCCAAAGAAAGACGATAATACTTCAACACTTCGAGGAAAAAGTTTGTAAATGGGCATCGCAAGTTTGGTTGATCAAGAATACGGGTATAAAACACCAAAAAAAACCCTTCGCATTGATTAGCAGTCCTTTACCCCGAAACTTGAGTTTCAAGGGGGGATCAATACCATGATCTACATAGAACTTATCGATCTCCGATTCAGTGAGTTTTGAAAATTGAACGAGCATGTCATTTTTATTAGACCCCATCAAAAAAGTAAAGAAAGAAGAAGATGACTTACCGAGTTTATAAAGGTAAACCGGCGGAAATATCACCGAAGAAACCGTCGGATAAAAGGGGGAATGCAAAGTAAAAAAGGAGAAGTTGAAAGGGGGAAATGAGCGGTTAAAGGAAGTTATAGAGTTCAAAATTTTCGAATCCTAAATAAATCAGACAAGTGGAGGGCAGGATGTAACTGCTCACAACTAGCAGCTTAGGGTACTCAAAGGCTACCCTACAGCAGTGTCCCATCAGTCACTTCCTGGCCGCCTAAACACGCAAGTGGGCAAATGAGCTTTAATTGAAAAAGGCACATGATGAAAGCAAAGTAAATTAGAAAAAAAGGCCAAGGGTGGACAAATACCTTCAGACGGAAAGCCCATGGCCACAAAATTAAAAACCTAATGCTTTTAGTTCACTTGTTTGATAAAATGAAACTCTTTTCTCTTTCTAGAAACAACTTACATATTATCAAACACACTAAAGAAGCATAACCAAGGTAGCTAAGGACTTTTAAAGAAAAAACAAGATTAAGATATAAAAACCCCTAGAAATAAGCACCAATATTTACAATACCGATGCTCATAATTAGGGGGCTGATGACATGGGTACTCAGAGATCCCAGTCAGCAAAGTCAAAGCCAATAACGATCGCAAGAAAGTAATAGAGAATGCTAAACATAAACTTAAAAAAGAAGTCGGAAGTCGGTAGCTGGAGGCTCCCGACAAGAAGCTGATGCACCAACGATGGGTGATAGGAAGCTAAGGTTACTCTACAACCTTAGAAATTGAACCCAACAAGTCAAATTGATTAGACTTGTCTCTACAACACACAAAGGTGTCTTTGAGACACACAAACCTAAAACTTACCTAAAGAGGCAAGGCTAACCCTGCAAGCAACGTCAAGGAAGGATAAGCTTACCAAGACTAAAAGGTACCAGCTGGCATGAGGCTCCCTTGGGCAGAGCGATCTGCCTATAAAAGGAGAGTCTTATTCCAGCCCAAGGTAAGCCCAACTCTCTCACTCTCACCCTAAACTCTTATCCTTTCATTTTGCTTAGAATCTTAAGATCATCCTACTGATTCTCACGCTGGAGTCCAAACGCGGGAGGCCACCTCTCGCGTTAAGACTAATGGTGTTCTTTGATTGCAGATTTCGACCAAGGAGCTATCTTTTGGAGTTAATCCTGGACATTCCCCTCCTGCCATACTCTTGTTGCTTTAACAACGACATAGCTTGATAGAATAGGAGGTGTTTGAACCTCATACATTCTAGAAAACACCTTAACTCAGTCCCCTCAACATGTAGATTAGTTGGAACAAGGTTTAGTGTAAGTTCATCCAAGAAAGACAAGTAAAAGTTGAAGTAAGTTGAAAGTTTAACAAAACAGAATTTTAATCTCACTTTGGACCTCAAATGTGGTGATATACCACCTTTGTTTACCTTGGTAAACATTTGGTAACATCCCAAGAGGTGTTACAAGTGATAGGAACAAGCAAAGATGAAGAAAAATGAAGAGAAGTGAGGTGAAAGCTCACCTGAACACTTGAAACTTTTTACTCAAACTTGGAGAATTTCTTGGAGATTTAGGATGTTTGGGAGTGAAATAAAGTTGTGGAAAGTGAAAATATGTTAGAGGAGGCTTTGATTTATAGTAGGGGATTAGGGTTTGGGTTTAATGAAGGTTAGAAGGTGATTGGAGAAGAAAATAGGTGGAAAGAGGGTCCAATCCACGAGTTTAACAAGTTTCTGCCCGCAAGACATGGCTTGCGGACCGTAAGGGGGTGCCTTACGGTCCTAAGCCCCCTTAAATTTTTATTGTTTTGTTTTTGGCCCTTGATGCTTGATCACTTGTCCATTTATGTAATGCCTTATTGTTTTATGCACTTTTTTAGGGTAAGTATAAGTATGTGTATAACATTGATGCGTATGAACATAAAATAAACACCAGGTATGGTTCGATTTTGTATAAGTAACGCGTATTCGTGATTGATTAAGTATCATGTATGCATAAATAAACAAGTATGATTAAAATGTATTTCCATTATGATTAAAGTCTCGAGATTACAAGGATTAAAATGAAATACGAAGACAAGCTTTTATAAAAAGAAAGTACGAAAATACAAATCGTTACAAGCCTGCTGTCTTGAGTTGTTTGTTTAAAATCTCATATATGGTTTTTCGTATTTAATTGATTAATTAGGTTAATAGAAAATCATAAATCTAACATCAAAATTAGCTAGTTTTTTGATAGAAAATGATGCGAGTTAAATGGTAAGTACCTGGATGAAGAATTACAACTTAGCCCAACGATCCTTAAGATTTTTGAAAAAAGAATGAATAGTTTTGATATTTCCCATGATATACCCAACAAAAAACAATCAAGAGATTGGGTTAACTATAATTTCATCATACTTCTTCCTTAATTGATTATCTTCCCAAATCCCTAATTCCACCATGATAAACCCTCGTTTTGGAATCATTGAACAATAACCACAATAGATGCAATGCATAGGTTAATCTCATTGGTCTAAACACTAGTAATACCTAAAATTTTTGATTCAATATTAACCCTAGTTCACAACCTACCCTTCAAGAACTAAATGATAGTGAATGAGAAACTAAAATAAATGATTACCTTGTTTAAATTCATGATTAAAAGCCTCTATTTAACTCGATTTCTTCCTTGTTTCCATGAAGGATAAAATACTGAAGATTTGAAGTCTTCAAGAACCCTAAGAACACTGAACCTTTTTTTCTTCTGTTGAAGTCGAATAACACATATGAGGTGCCGCTATCCTCGCATATTGTTCTAGTTTTTTTTTTTTATTTTAAACATCTTTCAATTAAGATAAAAATGAACCCTCAAGCTTCACCTATATAGAAACTAGTTTCAACCTTTATTTAAACTTACTTCAAGTTTATAAACAATTGTAAAAAATTAATAATAGGCCTTTTCTTCACGTTTTTAACTCAATATGAAAATATGTATAAATTTTTTTGATAGTAAACTTGGTAGGGACGGGAATTTTAGGCAAAAGAATTGGCAAGGGCGGACTTATAAAATTTTAAAATTTTTTGATGGAAAATGGGAAAAGTTGCACTACTAACCAAAATATTGGCAGGGGTGGGTGCACCCCCTTGCCCCTTAAAAGTTGTGCCCCTGATGTGTTGTAAACAATCTAGACGCCCCAACATATTCCGTCGTTGGTTGGAGTGTTACACCCCACTAATAGTTGATAACAGACGACACAAGAAGTACACGCTGAAGGCGACATGTAGCGAATCATCGACGTCCAATTGCACTCCAACCTATGCGGGCCCTAACTGTCATGACAGAGGTGACCAAAGGATATTCCTGGACAACAATGTCTTGCCCAATCAGCCCGTCTCCTTCTCCAACCATTCGGCTATATATGCCAGATTCCACCCAAGGGTGGATCTACCTTGTTAGAAGGGGTAACCGCCGTTGCCCTTTGATGCTCTGGCGGTAGTGTAAATTTTGGAAAAATTTTGACCTTTTTTCTATTTCGTTACCCATTTTTTAAACGTTGCCCCTATAATGATTTTCTAATCCACTACTGACTCCACCAAAGGTTTAAGGGGTCGAGTCTCTCTACTCTCACTCTTAATGCACACTTGTTTTCCTTCTCTCTTGAAAGAGCATTACCTATTCTCACATCGGAAGATGGTTACGAGAAGAACCCTCACCTTTCTTTCTTGAATGAGTCTCACGATGTTTCTAGTTTTACAGATTCATCATCAATGGGTTTGAGCTCTCGAAGATTAGAGAAGAAAGCCCCTGGGTCAAGATATCATCGATCTATCCCCTACGGATAAGCCTGGTGTTTCTTCATATACAATAATGATCATATAAACTATGTTCCATTTCAACTAACGCTAAAAAGTATCAAACAACTTCAAAGTCGTTCAAGTGTTCTAATTTTCTAAATTAGATATCATATTATAATTATTATTGACATAAGAAATCATTATACTATATTACATCTAAAAAATAAAAACAAATATATAATAATACAAAACGGTGTTAATTAAAAATACGTAAATGGATAGGAGATTAGGCTCGATATGGAAAACTTACGGAAACAAGCAGTGGTGCAGATATAACACAATAGCAATACAAATATACTATAAATAAGTTACTAACCAAAAGTATTGTTTGTATTAATTTAGGTACTTCTATGTATCATCCTTCAAAAATATTTGGTCACTCAATTTTCTGTTTAAAACTTACATGTAAAATTAGTTTTGACCAAGCATTTAAAGCTGATTTATCTTCCACATATTTCACAATTTTTATATATAAAAAAAAAGTCTTGAACCTTTGGAGTTAGGTAGTACCTTCAACATCTTCGATATAACCTCTGCTAACGACACCTTGAACTTGACAGGTGGTAAAAATAAGGAAGTGCTCGGTTTAGTGAGTACAAGGACACTAGGTGTGTATATGACACTATGGTTGATCTCAATCTGTCATCCAATCTTCATGACCATCACAATCACAAGTGTTCTTGATTCGCTATAACAAATGATACTACCAAATGATTTTTACAAGTTATGGTACACATGATCCATGTATGTGTTAAATGAGACGTCTTGCGAGTCTACATTAGGGATGGCACTGGGAGGTGTACGATCAGGTTTGGTAAGTGTCATACATAGTTGTAAAACTTTATTCTTTACCTATTACCCACCAAGTTCACGTTTTTCCTTGTGAGTATTGAGTATACCGGTTTATGGTCATAAATGGTTGAAAAATAAAAAGTACCCTCTCAAAGCCAATCTCAAGGGCTTAAACTCACCCAAAAATCAACTTGAAATACCAAACACTAAACTAAATTTTTACCAATTTTATATTTCTAATAATTCACAAGTTTTGTTATCATCCTTACGCTTATATTCCAAGTGCTTTGGCCCATGAAAAAAAAAAAGCTAAAAACAAGAGTCTACAAACACTATATTCTAGTACAACATTTATTCATCATACCTAAATAAGTTACATGTCCATCTTAAACGACATCAATGACCAAACATGAATGTATCATATCATATCAGATCTTATTACGGTACCAATATACGCCATCCTTAACATCCTCATCTTTATCAACATAAATGCATTCCTTTTTCTCCCTATACATAGCCTTGAAGATCGACGTCCCATCGAATTGATAATAATCTCCCAAAATCGGCTTAATCGCCTTAGTCGCTTCCATTGCATGATAATGTGGCATGGTAGAGAACAAATGGTGTGTAACGTGCGTATCGGTTATATTATGGAACACCTTGTTTAAGATCCCATAGTCTCGATCTACGGTGGCTAGAGCCCCACGCAACCAGTCCCATTCAGTTGAGTCGTAGTGAGGTAATGCCGGGTGGGTGTGTTGCAAAAATGTGATAAGGACCAAGAAACCGTTGACTACAAGTAACGGTCCTCCATACATGGTTAAGACCCACACAAGCCCTTTTGTCGATGCTAGACGGAAGAGGATGTAGAAAACAGTTAAAATCCCGGCATCAGAGGTGAATATTTGGGCCCGTTCGCGGTTAGAGTAAATAGGACTGTTTGGGTCAAAATGGCATGCGAAGCGATCATAGTACCGGCCCGAAACATTGAACATGAGGTATAAAGGCCAGCCCATGGTTAGGGTGACTAGTAGGGTGAGGATTCGACCGGGTGGGTTGTTTAGGTATTTAGCGGTTGACCGGACACCAGACTTTAGCTTCGGCACGAAAACTTCATCGTGCTCGATCGAGCCCGTGTTGGAGTGGTGGCGACGGTGGCTATATTTCCATGAAAAGTAAGGCACAAGGAGGGCAGAATGTAGAACAAGGCCTACAGTGTCATCAAGCCATTGGTAATCGCTAAAGGCGTGATGGCCACATTCGTGGGCTATGACCCAAACACCGGTTAAAACACATCCTTGAAAGATCCAGTAAACAGGCCAGGCTACGTAAGCAAGCGGGTTAGGGAGGAGCGGGATGTAATTGTTGGCGAGGTAATAGAAAATGGAAGCAATTGTGAGGTCGTAAACCACATAAGAAAATGAACGGATAATGGATCGCTTAAAGCAATGGGGCGGGATAACCTTTTTGATATCTCCGACGGTGAATGGAGGTTTTTCGTGCAAGGCCCGCTCAAGTGGTTTCGGGCCGGCCTTTTCTTTGCCATTGGTGCTCGACATTCGTCCACCTGCACCCATTGTTTAGTGACCTACAAAAAGATGTAAGGATCCATTAACGTTAGTCGATAACTAGCTTACCGGAAACAACTAAGGGCAAATTTGTAACTTGAAACACACCAAGAGTAACCCGTTCGAAATCCCAAACTGCTACTGAAAACAACTTAGTTCTCCTTGAAACGAATAACTAAGAGCATTTTTCTTCGAAAATATACTCGAAAGGGCATGTATGCGGTTTTAAATACGCAATGAGCAGATAAACTATTTAAATAGGCGAATCCCAAACACCCCTTTAGAATTAGCATCATCAAAGGAGGAAACAAGAAATTTCATAGGAAAACAACAGGATTTAGGAATATACTATAAATGAGACGGCTGTTGGTAAGAACATATTTATAACTCGGTCCAGTTTAATAATATGATGTATTTACTAATTTCCAAAGTTAGGTAAGGCCCATGTGCATGAAGACTGCCCTATGTGAAAAAGATTGACAACTTTAAACTCAAAGTTGATAAGATCTGCTAAGTTTAGTAATTGGTGCTATTCTACTCCATCCTCAATAAAATGGCTAAGAAACAATTTAGTTGTCAAAATATGTATATGAAAATTTTCCTTTTGGTGAAGATTTCAATTTTTTTCTGTAAAAAGAGTGACGTGTTTTGTATTACAAGATTCATCTACTTTATATGATCATTTGGTATATTCATGTTGGTACATGTGAGCACATCCAGAGGTGTAAAAGTATGGTTATTTGAAAAACCAAATAACTGGCAAGACCGAACCAAAATAACTCAGCTGATTGAAAAACACCGTCTTTTATAACAGATTTTTATGGGTCAGTTATGATTATCTGCATATAAATTACTTGAATAGTAATAAGCCATTGGAACATAATCAAGCATCCTTGAAATTTAGAACCAAAAGGCTGGTTAACTGAGAGATACGAACCACAATCTAAGAACAACATTAACTGAAGCAGACCTCAATCAAATTCACAATGATCTAACAAAAATAGAGTGAAATTGTTTGTTGTGATTGCTTATAATGATCAACGCTGACACGCTTGAATCACAAAACTTGAACAAAAATTAACACAAACAATTGAGATCCGATGAATGATCTCTCTTGAACACCTGAGATCCGATGAATGAATCAACTTTTCAGCAAAACTCAGGCCTTAAATCTTACGAACAGAGTAAAAAATCGACACATCCAGATTCATAGTTTGAAAATACAGTAATACATATGCAGATAATGTGTAGATTTCAAACCTCGATCTATCAAATATCTGTTGTTCTTAATCTAACTCAGGCCTTAATATTGACAATATTAATCACAAATCACCAGATTCAGACTCGGAATTTCACAAATACATGAATACATACATATATAACGTGCAATTTCTCTTAAATCACCATTTGAAGCTAGTAAACTGTTGAAATTTTAGATCCAACGTATACTCAGCCCTTAAATCTAACAAACACAGTTACAAATCGACACATTCAGATTCAAAATTTGAAAAACACAGTAATTCATATGCAAATACTGTATAGATTACGCGAATAACGTATAGATTTCAAATATCTCAATTTGTCAATTAAAATTTGACCTTAAAATCAACAATATCAATCACAAATACATGAATGCGTGTACATATAGAATGTGTAATTTCACCTAAATCAACGTTCGAAGCTAAAAATCTCTTACAAATTTCGGATCTTACCTACGAATCACACCTTTTCAACAAAACTCAGGCCTTAAAGCTAATGAAAACAGTTACAAATTAACACATCCAGGTTCAAAATTTGAAAAAAACAACACTAATACATACGCGAGTAATGTACAGATTTCATACTTTGGATAACGGAGACCTGAAAATCAACAATATCAATAAAAAATACCACATTTATGCTCAACTTTCACAAACATGCGAATACGTACATATATAACGTGTAATTTCCCCTATATCATTGTTCGAAGCTATAAATCTCTTAAAGTTTTCAGATCATGAAACATATCATTCAAAGGAAGCCAGGCCTTAAATCTAACAAAAACAGTTACAAATCAACACATTCAGATGCAAAATATTAATAACATAGTAATACATACGCAATTTTTTTACCAGCAAGAGGCAATGATATATAATAACCCAGCGCGTAACTGGAATACATACATACACAAATAACGTACAGATTTCGTATATTCAATAACTCAGACCTTAAAATCAACGATATCAATCACAAATTAATGAATACGTACATACACAGCGTGCAATTTCACCTAAATCAACGTTCGAAGCTAATAATCTCTTAAAACTTTCAGATCCGACGAACGAATCATCTTTTCAACAAAACTCAGGCCTTAAATCTAACAAACACAGTAAAAAATCAACACATTCACATTCAAAATTTGAAAAAACAACAGTAATACATACGCAAATAACATAAGATTTAACACTTTGGATAACTCAGACCTCAAATTCAACAGTATCAATAAAAAATCACCAGATTCAAACTCAATATATCACAAATATATGAATACGTACACATACAACGTGAAATTTTCAAATCTGTATATCGAATGCTAAGATCAAACAAAGAGATAATCACCTGAAAGAAGATTCTAGAGTCACGGTGTATAGATCGCCGATCGGATCAGCGAAAATAATCGTTCGGCGTTACGAGTCGGCGGCGTATTATTCTGTTTTGTAAGCGGAGAGTGGTGGTATTTAACGTTTAAGTTTTTGAGTCTCAATGTGTGCAAATAATACACAGGACCCACACAATCATAAATTCTCATTTAATAAACCGTCATGTGTTTATAAACTAATGAAAACGAAATAACAAGACTTTTTAACTAGTTTTTCTTTTTGGAAAATTATAATTTATTAAAACAAATCTCTAATCCATGGGCAAAAAGCCAAATAATATACACACCTCCGACCTAAACAGGGCAAAATTACATGTACAAATGCGATTTACATCAATCCTCTCAGATAATGTGTTTATAAACGGACCTATTTTTCAGCCAAACAAAGCCTTTAGATTTAACTTCTCCTAAGGGAGAAAAAACAAGTCGTGCCGAGCTCGAGCTCTACTCATCATGTTTTTATGAAGCTCGAGCTCGACTCGGTTTGAGCCTACTTATTTTAGCTCGAGCTCTACTCGCGAGTAAAACCCAAAGCTCGAGCTCGGCTAGGCTCGAGCTATGTTGAGAACAACCTCAAACGAGCTAAAAGCTTGGTTTGAGCTCGCTTTAATATCGCCTGAAGGAGTCAAAGCTCTACTCGAGCTCGGCTCGCTTATCATCATTATTAATATATTATATATAAAGGAAATAAATTTTAGTTTAGCTCGAGCTCGGGCTCGATAAATAAACGAGCTCTAATTCAGGCTCGGGCTCGTTGATTGATTAATGAATCTATGATGACTTCATCTTGCTATTTGTGCTTGTATTTGTGTGATTCCATCTAGTTTCATTTCTGCTGCTATTTATTGTTCGACTGATTATGAAAACACAAAACAATCACTAGAAAAACCCTCATATCCTAACAATCAAAACAATGTCACTATATATATAAAATAAAAGAAACTAAATTGTGAGGAGCTCTAGTGGCATGTATATTTGTGTGTTTGATTACTTGTATATTAATATTCGCAACTTAGTTGTAAGTAAAATTTATAATAAGATGTAGATAAAATATAAGCATGGTACAAAACAAACTCCAAATTGTATAGATCATATTATAAAAGTTATAATTGAACAAAAAATATGTTTAAAAATAATTATATTATATTATATTAATAAAGTAAAAAAAATAAAAGCTAATGAATAGTAACTTTTATCTCACAAACAAAAGAAAGTTTGCTAACTGTTATATAAAATTTTTCAAAAATTACAAGTAAAATGGTGTTGGTGTATTCTGTAGATACTTTTACTTTTTATGGTGTCACAAAGAAAATTTTGATAGATACTATGCTGCACTGATAAATGTAAACATGTTTCAGCATTTATAAACACATACGTATGGTCAAATAAGACGTGAGATCAAGTTTTTTCTATAAGAAGTAATTAGCCTAACATGATCACAAATAAAAAGCATAACCATATTTTGTTTCACTAAAATAGATATAAATTAGATAAGAGGATGTTGGTGTCTTTCATCTTGATAAACTAAGCTTTCAAACAAATTTTAGTCATTACCCGAATACCCAAGTCGTATATGTAAAAATAGACTTCATAAAATGCAGGGTCGTCCTAACATTTTTTAAGACTAAAACGAAATAAAATTTGGAGGCTCTTTTTTTTTTCTTTAGTTATTATAAATGATATTTCTTTATCCGTGTTTAAAACCAAAAAAAAATTATAACGCATAATAAATTGCTTGTATAAGGAATCAAACAAATCTAAAATAATATGTTTATACTAACATAAATAATTAATATATAAATTTTCTTTTAAATTGAAGCTCTATCTTCATGTACGTTCTAGGTCTAGGCCTAAGTTTGAGTTAGTTATACTATGACTACCGCGCTGATAAAATCCACATATGAAAGTTAATATTTTGGTCGGTTGTCAAGTTTCACGTGGCTACAGCCTACTAGTAGCTCATGATAATCGTTTCTTTTTCTTGTAGATTTTTCTTCTTATCAAGCTTTTTTCTAAATCATCACCTATCTTTTCTTTAAGTTTAATTACTTCAATTATTAAAATATACTTAAGTAATTAACATAAGCAAGTAAACTAAACTTAATAAAAAAACAACATAAAAACATAGAAATGTGCATGAGGCGGATATTAAATAAATTCTTTAATAATGTTTATTATATATACAAGTTGGTAAACATAGAAAAAATTCATTCTCTTATATAAAATAAAAGTGGCAGTGATTGCATATCCTAAAGGGTTGTCAATTTGCACACCGTGATATCTAAAGGGGTTGTCTATTCGCAAATCGTGATAGGCCTGTACGATTCGTATAGGGCTAACGTAATATCACATCGATCACTTTCTATCACTGTTGAGTGACAGAAGGAGTACCTCGTACATAATATGAGTCGTATAGGTCTATATGGCCCGTATAGGGTTTGCACGTGACGACAATGTCAACCTTTGCCTGACCTTGAGAATTGTTATTGGCATATACTGGACGTATAAGTCTATACGATCCGTATTGAGAGTGTTGATTTAAGAAACCAATGTGTGTTAATAATACGACCCATCCTAAATTCTTTGGATAAATAAATATAAACCAACCATGCAAAAAGTTGAACATTAATACACTTGTTATGAGTGTCGAAAAAAATACATAGAAAAAAAGAAATTGCACAATAACCAACACAAACCAAGCCGTTAGCTTTGGACACTCCCCTTTCGGATAACATCAAGCGGGTGACTCCAACATTCCACCTCATTTCGGACGGATCCAGCGTGACTCAAACAATGTCATTTCAGTCACATTGAAGATAGTCTAATGATATTTAACACATATGCTCTCAAAAAGAAGGTTGTAATCTAAATAATATTTTTTACATTAACATGTTACAAATCAGAACAACACGCAAATATTAGTTGGAAAACGTTGAGAATTTAAGAAGATGGATCCTCATCATAAAGGTGAACATGTGTTGGTTTGATTCTGTCATTTACTAAAATCAGACACATGTGACTTGATATTTTGGTTTTTAGATTATTAACCGACAGGTTTTAGTTAAAACAATTTGATTCAGTTTAGTTATCGGAAAAGATGGTTCGATTCGTCCTATGATTACTTTAGATGTGAGTGGATTTAAGCTACTTTTAGTTATTTAATCTAATGAAAGTGTATTGTACAATTTTGCTTAACATACGTTGTGTACGCTGATGAAATTATAACACGCGTGATTATTTTTATAACATGCATGATTAGGTTTTTTTACCCCATGCGTATTATACAATTTTGCTTAACCAACCCCATTTAATCTATAGTTATATCTTACGTCAGATAAAACAATAATGCTCGGATTATTAGTTTACAAATGTAAATAACGACAACTAATTTGTTGTTACAGTTATATTAAAACTCTTTCTACGTGTACAAAAAGTTAATAGTATAGAAGATAGAATAAATAGTTAAAATTTGCTTCGATTAATTCGTTATATATATATATATATATATATATATAAGATTGGTTAACATACAATATTCCTTAACATAATGTGTACGAAATGTTATAAAACTCAAAAACCCTAATCACGCATGTTGAAAACCATAATCACGCATGTTCAAAACCAGAAATCACACATGGGGTAAAAAACCTAATCAGACATATTATAAAAAAAATAACACATGTTATAATTGCATCAGCGTACGCAACGTACGTTAAGCAAAATTGTACAATACACTTTCACTATATATATATATATATATATATATATATATATATATATATATAGGGTAGTGATCAAGAGTGAACAACACTCTAAGAGTGAACTGAGCGAACTGATCTGGGCCCTTGATTCTTATCATCTTGAAGATTAAAGTAGGGGCATGATTGTAAATATTAGAAATTGTGTTTTAAATTAAAACTAAATGATAAGGGTATATTGGTAAATGAACATTGCACCTAAATGTATTTGAATAAAGGAAACTGAACCGTTTCCATATCTTTTTCCCGCATATTCAGTATCTCACCTCCTCCCCTACAATCTTGAACAGATTTTGATTTGAAGAAATCAAAATCAACGATACACAATCCTACAATACGAATCAACAAAAACCACATTCGTCGCGCATGTATTTTCACAAAACATTGTGCTAAAGGAAACCCTATTTTTAAGTGAAGAGCGGCGACTGGAGTCTGCGTTGAATCAAGCGGCGAATCGAAGGTATTCTGAGTTGTGTATCAATATGTGTACATATGTGTATCTCCTGTGCATAGTAGATAACCGTTGTTTCCGTATGAATGTATTATTAGAAAACATGTGGGTAGTGTTGAATTAAGGGCTGTTAACGCAGATGTTCACACGTTACATAGATTCAAGCCTTTATCAACATAATCGATTGATGTATGTAAGTTGAAGCTAACTTTTATAGTATACAATATGTTTGTGGACTAAAAAATGTTGATAATGCTACAGTATTTAGCAACCATCCTATTTAAAATACTTATCTAATTCAGTAAACCATATTATTACACATGTGTACGGAGGAAGTTCAGATGTGTATTTTGGTTAACTGTATGTACCCGGAAAGGTACTCGTACACAACCTATTTTATGTACATATGTGTATTTTCCTCTGCATAGTTGATAACCGTTGTTTCCGTATGAATGTTTTGTCAAAAATATGTGGGTAGTGTTGAATTAAGGGCTGTTCACGCAGATGTGCACCCGTACATATTTTCAAGTCGTTCTCAACATAATCGATTGATGTATGTAAGTTTAAGTTAACTTTTATAGTATAAAAATATTTTTATGGATTAAAAAATGCTGATAATGATACAGTGTTTAACAACCTTCCTATTTAAAATACTTATTAAATTCGGTAAACCATATTATTACTGTAACCCAAATTCAATAAACCATATGCACTATCAAATTCAGATAGTGCATATGTGTATTACTTTCGAATTTCTGTGCATATGTGTATTTTTTATAAGTGTATGTAACTGAATAGTACTCGTACACAACCTATTTTATGTAAAATATGTGTATTTAATATTTTGTGGACTAAAAATTGCTGAGAATGGTACAGTGTTTATCAACCATCAAATTCAAGAACTTATCAATTAAATCTTAAAAAAATTTAAAAAAATAGTTGCAAATACACTGTAAAACAAAAATTTACCAGTTACATCAAATGAAATATTTTGGAACATCAAACAAAAATGTACCAGTATCATATAATTTGATTCAAATCATAGTGTCATCGTCTTCGCTCTCGTGCGCTTGTTCTTCACTTCCACTATCGGTGTGGTCATCATACACGTTTGAATCAACATCGTCCCCCTCGCCATCTTCGTCTGTAGACGAATCATCCTTTGTGATATTGCCTTATTTCAATGAGCAATTTCTTTTGTCATGCGTTCTGACCGTCTTGCCGCAATAATTACATTTTCTTCTATGTTTCTTACATTGTTTTATTGCTTTCTCTCGAGGACCAATTGGACGCTTATGCTTTCCACATCCTTTGTATCGTATTTTCTTTGGTGCGGTGCATGATACCTCCTCTGGTTCAGTATGATCAAGAATTTCCTGGTAAACAACAAATTTTTTTAACTTCCGGATCCGGTTGAACTTCACTAAAAAACTTATCTTTCAACAACTGTACTTGCTCATCTAATTCTTGTAATTTATCAATCATACCACGAACTCTTTCTCAACACAATTCAATATTCTCAAGTATCCTACACCAAATTCTTCCACTACGACTCTGATCAACAGACAACCTATTTTCAACGCTATATACACTGGACGGCAAAGCGTCTCTCCTCCATCTTGGGTGAATATAACGTGTCACACCCCGACCCGTAGGGAATAAGAGTCGGGGTATAATTGGGTTATCACCAAAGCTCATGATGTTTACTAATATGTTTCATATTTATTAAATTCAAATTACATCTCAAAGTTTCAAGTCAAATTCATACAATACAAGGAAAGGAAAAATTAACTAAAACAATCCAAAATCTAAACTGGTTTATTCTTCTAGGCCGCCCTATATGTTTCTTGCTTCAACTTGATCACCTGTATCATGTGTAAAAAAATGGGAAATTTTGGTCAACTAAAGTTGGCGAGTGAACCTTGTTAAAAACATTTGTTATTGATTCATTATTCTAATTAATATAGGAAAATTGTGCAATAATCATATATGAACAAATGTATGTAAACATAACGATCACAAACCACCTTGCTTAAGTATATAATAAGAATGACAATGTATATGTTGGCAACGTCCCATTCACGCTCATAGGTAATGGAGAACGGACGGCCTATGCTAATGTATGTGAGATCAAGGCTCAATCAAACGGAGCCGATCTTATGTTGGCAACGCCTGGTTCACGCTCATAGGTAATGGGGAACAGCTCACGCTCATAGGTAATGGGGAGCGGCGGCCTATGAAATGTATGTACTGAAAATGATAACTTTAATTTAAACATTAACCACACAAACAATAGATATATATTGGCAACACATTTGATCATGAACATGATGGATGCACAAGTGTTTAATTATAATAAACAAATAGCGACACATGATACACCCCAAAATGTGATTAAAACGGGGAATTGGTAGAGATTCACTCACATTGGGTGCGTTTGCTTGAAGATGTTGAATGCGCACGAGTTAGAAGATTGATCGACGAGGAATAACTAACCTAATTAATAACGAAAAGGTACGGTAAGTATGTGGATTTTATTAACTATTTTAATAGGATTTTTGGATATATTTTTGTGAGTTTAAGGCTATTTTCTAACTTTAAAAACGTTATTTTTAAGTATTTTTAATTGATTTTTAAATAAATAAATAAAAATAATAAAAAATGTTGACTTTTGACCGTTGACCATGACCGTTGACCGTTGACCGGTCCAGTCGCTTATATATGTGCGCTGGGTGAGACTCGAACCCGTGACCTCCCGTACGCGTGCACGAAGCTCTACCAATTGAGCTACGTGTCTAACCTGAAATAAATGTGTTTTTAATTATACTTATATACTATTTAGATTTATCCAGAAATTATTTATTTTAAAAAGGACTTTAAATGTATCGAACCGGTGCTGTCAACAGGTCTCGAACCCGGGACCTGTGGGTTAATGTGCACACAGTCCACCGCTGGACTGTGTGTCTAACCTGGTTAATAATCCGGTTTTTATTATACTTAACATGATTCTGTGAGTTATCCCGGTTCGGTTAAAAAGAGCATTTTTATTTAAGAGAGTGAGGTTGGGGCAGGAATCGAACTCGCGACGTGTATGTATTTGTTTGCACACAGTCCACCGCTGGACTGTGTGTCTAACCCGTTCATAAAACTGATTTTAATTAATCTTATAACATAAACGGACTTCGTCTTCTTCGCTCAAGAACACAGACAGTGATAATTCAACTGCTTCATGTCTAATTTGATTAACAAGCATTATAAGAAATTGAAAGGTAATGAACGGAGAGAGTTTGGGGAAAGGATGTACCGATCAGTGTCTTTCACAGAACTCCGGCAAGGATTCGTCGGCTCTGTTTTGTGAACTCCGGCTGTTAGGATCAATTAACAGTTTGGATGGATTAGATGTGAAATTGAACTACTGAGCAACGATTATCAGTAGGTTTAAATGATCATACCGGCTCTCAGCGTGATTCTGGAAAGTTCAGAAGTTTTCTGGCGAATGCAGAAATTCCGACAACGTCGTCTGGGATTGATTCTGGATGGTGGATTTGTGTTAGTAATGGTCTAACAATGGAATGAAACAGAGAGAGTCGAGGTATTTACCGTGTTGATGTGAGTCTCGGTTTTCCGGCGAAAGTCCGGTGATGACAGAAAAATTCCGGCTAGTGAAATTTCGTCCAGAATTGGTGTGATTGTGAGCGAAAAGATTATCAGAGGCTAGAGTGGTTATTTATAGGGAAGAACATCGATGAATTGAGTCTGATTACCGTCTTGATTCGTTGGTCAGAAATTCTCCGGCGGTTATGACTGATGTCGCGGACTGGACATCGGTTATAACCGATGTAAGAGTTATTATATACGTTAAGTCACAAGAAACCGGCAGTAAATGGCGAAATCGTCGGGATTTCCGACTACTGCGAATTGGGCGCGTCGGTTGACCGATTTGAAATCAAGGTTTGGATATTTGAATTAATTTATTTGATATATTCCTAAAGAACACAAGTGGCGGAGTTGTTTGGTGGGTGAGAGTTAAGACTTTGTGGTTCCCGGCTGACCCGGGTTCGACTCCCGGCAGCCGGTTTTTCTTTTTTAATTAATTTATTTTTACTTTTTAACAATTATAATTTATAACTTCTAATTTGTTTATTAATTATGTATCGTTTAAAATTATAAATAAGTCATAAATAAACGACAAAAAATTTAATACTGATTGTTCGATTAATAAATGAAGCGGGTTTTGAAAAACCCGTTTTTCGACGGATGTTACATAACGTCCCGGAATCTTATGAACGTTATGGTGCCCAAAAACGCAGAATATATGACGACATACATATCCATTTCTAGTAAAACCCATGCATTCACAAGAAGCGAATACAGCTTCTTTGTTGAAGGTGACCTGTAATATGATGATACAAGATGTATAAGTTACGAAGTTTGTTCATAATAATGACCACTTGTTTTCTACGATAAAGAAAAGACACTTTACTGAATGTAAAAAACATACCCTGAACTCGTTTATAACTTCTTTCATGTGGTCTTGGTGTCCGATCACAAAGCTGCTTATACCTTCAGATACACATCGTTCAGCAATATAACAATTTTCCTTGCCGTTGATAATTTCCTTTTGCACATCAAAAAAAATTCTCCGTGTGTATATGTCATTTGCATGTCGTTCAATCGACCAAGATGTTTTGAATTCGGGATTAGTGGTGTCGGTTTTATGTGTTAATTCCTCTGTTCATTCCGTATCCCATCAACAGATGTGTCGTAAAACAACATGAACTGAACCAAGGTGTTGTGAGGACTAGAATTAGATTTGAACAAGTGGTTTGCACTCTCACACCTGGAAGTGGTCTTCATTAAAGTACAAATTGGTATCTCGCGGAAATAAGCCGGTATCCAGTTCGCACGAATGGAATTACATCTCGGACAACCAGGAATGGTCCTGTAGCTCGTATTCAGCAATAAGATTCTTCCATCTACCCTCAAATGTTTGTGGTTCAATGTAAACATTCCAAACGAGCTTGTGGAACTTCTGTTTTATTTCCGCGTTCCTACTGCTGTTCCCCTTGATCTACATTTAAAAAGGAAAAAAGGAAAAAAATTAAATACAAGACATGCTGCTTTTAAAAAGATACACTTGTGTACTGATAAACATAAAATTTTTTATTGATTCTTATTACCTTAACTGGCAGTTTTTGAATAATGTGCCACATACACAACCTGTGAATTGACTTGTCAAATACCTTTTCTACAGCTTGCTTCATAGCGCAATCTTGATCAGTTAGCACCATAAGTGGTTGTTTACCATTGTGTGCGTCAAGAAAATTTTTAAGTAGCCATGTATAAGATTCGATCGTCTCATTATGAAGCAACCCTGCACCAAAACTTGTACACCTTCTGTGGTGATCGACCCCAGTAAACGGTACAAAAATCATGTCATACCTGTTTTACAAAAACATATTTAGAATTGTATGTTAGAAAGAAAAATAATTTGTTCAAAATTTCATGTACTACTCACATATTTGAATGATATGTCGCATCGAAGGCAATAACATCGCCAAATGAGTCGTAGTTTGATTTTGATATCGCATCACACCAAAAAATTAACTGAAGTTCTGTATCAACAATGTGGGTGTTAAACGTGTAGTTTTCCTTGTTTTTACTACGTTCCTTGAATTTGTCAATTATCATCTGGGCGTCCCTATCACCGATAAAGTCGGATTCGCAGCCACAATTTTTGTAATCGACAACGGTTCTGTGCACATTATGATGACCACCTTTTAGAACAACATGTACTTTGTGAGACTTTGGTAGGTCCTAGGTTTGCGTTTCGGCATTTTGCTATAAACTCTTGTGTAGAAAAGTCAAGCTTCCTCCTCTTCAAAGATAGATCAAGATTTTCAGGGGTAATAAACCCATGGTATGTTGCTATACAAAGTCATATATCTCGTACTCAGATGAATTTTTTACACGCACGAATTTAACACATGCCTTGCAATCTGTGACTTTGACGTTGGACCGTCTTTTTGGTGAACTTGAATTTGCTTGATCAGCCGTACCATCTTTATGTTTTGGTTTGTTAGCTCTTGAGCATAACACGTATTGCCTATTTGTAACAACTTTGTCACCTATTTTTCCTTCTGCGATGTACCAAGACGGGTCCCAAAACTGGCCAGTTGAGCATACTCTTCATACTTGGTTATAGCTTCTTCAATCGTACTAAATCTAGCTTTAATAAATGGTTTGAATCCTGGAGGGACGATTGGTGTCCAGTACCTAGTACCATTATGGGTTTCGTATACATTGCTGGCGACTGATTCTGCAAATGGTTAAGACACCCAAAAGTTAAAACAGTTTAAGATAAAAAATACTATTAATACTTTGAATAATGTTAATTGTAAATTAGGTAAGGATTCAGAAATTTTTAAACAAGTTCATCACGTATTTTTCACTCCTCGGTCCTGCATATTATTTATACACATGTGTACTGTGATAAAAATATAAGAGTGTGCATAAGTGTACTTAACTCTGACATGTCAACGAGTACATCAGATACAAAATACATATGAGTACTGTTCTGTAAACAGCTTGACGATAGGTGACTGTGATATACAAAAACACATAAGTGACATAACAGTACACATATGTACTGTTTTGTCATACACCAACCGCGCAGATTACCAACACAGTGCATATGTGTACCTGCTCTGAAAGCTCTAACTACAAAATTCAATAAAAAATCCCAAAATCACAAAATCAGCAAAATAAAATCATATGTTATAATCTGTACGGAAACAAAAAACTAACAGATCAAAGAACTGAACAATTAAACAATGAATATAACATGCCTACCAGACAAAATTGCCGAAAATTTCAAAAATACAAACGCACCTGGACGATTCAATGTAGTAACAAAAACATGATCGCCATTATCAACGTTGACTTGATCATCGTTCATCATATTCTTGTTCGAATTTGTTATGTGGTCGTCCATATTATAAATGAATTTGAACGAAAGGTGTAATAATAATGAATTTAATAAACTTTTAGAACAATTTGGAAGAGATCTGTCAAATCTCAAACGTTTTTTATTGAATTTTATGAAACTGAAGATCCAATAAAATAGTTGTTTTGATTTGATTATATATAAATTTCGAATACTATACTGTTAGAACAAAATATTGAAACGATCTGAATCACCTACAAAAATTCAAAAAAATTGTTACGTAACTGATGATGATCGATGGTTATAGATACAGAATATCCAATAAAATAGTTGTTTTGATTTGATTATAAATAAATTTCGAATACCTTACAGTTAGAACAAAATATTGATCCGATCTGGATCATGCAAAAAATTCGAAAAAACTGTTACATAGACAAATGATGATCGACTGTTATAGCTTTGGTAGGTATGATTTTGATTTAATCAAGAAGATAATTTCGGAAAGATTATAACTACCTAGAATAAATTTAGTTTGAAAGAAATTGAAAATAAAAATAATAATGTTTAATTACCATCCTGTCCTTGATAACTGATAATTAGATCAACGGCCTAGATCAGTTCACACAGTTCACTCTTAGAAATTTGTTCACAAATGATCCTAATCCTATATATATATGTGTGTGTGGTAGTGATCCTAAGAGAAGTTCACCTTATTTGAAAAACATTCTAGACCATACATTTTCCTTAGCTTTTTCGTAATATACACATATGTATGGTTTAAAATTGACTATATACATATATGTATATTGTTAAACCTTGAATTATACACATATGTATATAGTTAATTTTAAACTATACATATATGTATATTAAGAAAAGCTTAGAGAAAATGTGTGGTTTAGAATGCTTCTCAAGTTTCTTATTAGCCTAATATTTCTTACATGATCATAACCCTATATATATATATATATATATAGTGGAGAGTTCAAATGAGAAAAAATCACAAATTAAGAATAAAAGAATAAATGATACAAAGGTAATTTGAACAAATCATTTAATAACTCTATCATTTATTTTTAATATTTAGATTAATTAATGAACTCTAATCATTTAATAAATTTTCCTATTAAATAGTTGTGCACCTTACACAATAAAGACAATCACACATGATCCTACATATTCAATATTTCCTACACCATAAAATAATGTTTTGGTGTAGGGTACAAAATTTGTAAGAGCCCAACAATTTTAAATAATTTTGCGACTCATAATAAAATATGTGTAGGATACAACACTTTTAAATAATTTTGTCTCTTAATAAAATTGGTGTAAGACACAATACATTAATGTGATGAAGGAAAAAAATATGATGACATTAATGAGATTTGAGTAACTCTTATTATATTTATTAGTATTCTATATCAAATTGTCTATTATATCCTTATTAATTAAAGCATTAATTAAAAGTGGGCAAAAATCATATCTTAATCACACCCATTGATCGAAAAAATATAGGGTCTAGATTAATTTATTTTTCTTCTTATAAGAATATTCTTCTCAAATGAACATCCCCCTATATATATAAATATAGGGTAGGGTTCTAGAGTGAACACTAGGTTGAGAGTGAACTGCGTGAACTAATCTGAGCCATTGAATTATATCATTTAGAGATTTTTAAACAACGGCAAGATTGTAATTATAATGTTGTAACTTCCATTTAAATTAATTGATAGAAAGGCATTTGCGTCTTTTGTGAATTGCATTTATTAAACACTATAATCAAAATTTCTAAAATCTTGCTAGTTTCCGTATATACAAGATACACAGTTTTTAGTGTATACACATGTGTACAGTCTCGATAGTATCACTTTATACAAGATACACACATGTTAGTTTATACACATGTGTACAGTCTCGCTAACTATCAATTTATACAAGATACACAGCTGTTAATTTATACACATGTGTACAGACTTTTGATACATCTGTGTATTTTGTAGTCCACGACCTAGTTCCGTTAGGAGTTTCATATACGGTTTGAATCCGGGAGGGACAGTTGGTGTCCAGTACCTAGTTCTGTTAGGAGTTTAATATACGTTATTAGCAACCGATTCTACACGAGTTTACAACAATGGAGAAGTAATTAAAAATGTGAGAGAGAGAATTAACATATGAGAAAATTAAGGGATTTTAATTAGAGATGGAGAAAGAGAGAGAGATCTAATGTCAATCTTACTCTTTTAATTTAAAAAATGATCAATGACCAAGATTAGTTCACTCAGTTTACTATCAAGAAGTTATTCACAAATATATATATATATATATATATATATAAATCATAATCTAACCATCAGGATTTTGTTTTTAAGTTATGATTCGAACTTTTTTTTTAAGATTCGATTATTTTTTTTATGATTCGATTATTGAGTGGTACTACATCACCACACTAAAAATAGCATATATCCCTTTGAAAATACATGGATTTACGTGGACATCCCACTGAATCTTAATAGTGAAACCAATTTTAGTTGATTTCGAATATAGATAGTGGTCATAGACGGTGGTGAAATTCAAGATAGCCGTCTAATAAAAATAGAGGACATGGACGGTGAAATTCAACATCTCAAATTCTCAATAGTGAAACCAATTTCTAGTTGATATATGGAAGATTTTTAACATAAAAAAAATAAATTATCATGATTACAAATCATATTCGAAAAAAAAACATATAAATCATTTTAGGAAAAATAACATACATAATCACGGGTAAAAGTTTCATAAATTTAAAATAAACTAGATATCCTTTGAATGTACAGGGAAAATTTAAAGATTAACGTATTTTTATGGGTTTATCTATTTTTTTAATCGGATAATCGAAAGAGAAAGAAAAAACAAGTATGCTTTCATGTTATGAAAGATGTGCCAGAAGACCGAATGTGATCAACCCAAAATTTTCTTACTTCCCTGCTTTACCACTTGGATCCCACCAGAAGCAAATGCCCCTTAAAAGCCTATGGTTTAAGGACTTCAATACCTAGAAATACCAATGTTCATATGTACTAAAATTCATAATAGTCTCAAACAAACATATACTCCGTACCTCTTAACTTACATTGATGTTTACTTTGGTTTTAGATAAATCCAACTAAACTGAAATGAAATGACTTGATAATGCTAACATCATCAAATCATAGAACCTGACATAGAGTGATGAAACTAGTTTTAAAGTAAAGCACCTACCCTTTTAGTCGTTTTAACAACTTAAGAGGTGGAATTATGTAACTTTTGTGATATTCAATAACTTTTATGCTTAAAATAGCAAATATGAGGAGTTTTCTTGACAAAAATCTTGAATGTATCAAGGGAAATTATTTATACATCACCCAAAATGTTTAATACAACACTAAATATGGAAATAAAATTGCATCATATACTATTAATACTAGGTCTCGCTAAATATTTCCTTTAGGCAATGTTTGATACATTATAGAATCATTTTATTACTACTATTTTGCGTATAAGACATAACAAACGTAATTTTAAATAGAGAATTATGAAAATCATATAAATATATATATATAATATGTGAAGCAATTGCCTCAAAACATTAATGATTATTTAAAGACTATAAAAACACCGAGAACACTGTTATAATTTAAACAACAAAACTACTTTATTTATCCCCCAAACTATATTTATAGGAGTCTTAGAAATAAAAATTAAAGAAGTATAAAACCAACCAAAGAGATAATTACAAAACACAAGAGATAACTACTAAAACTTAGAAATTCAAATTCAACTTCTAGATGATACTTGTTCCATCTCCAATGGGTTGCCATCGGGTACGGTTTAAGTCCGATTAAACCTTATACTCTTGCATTATCTCCACTTGTCTTTGATCGTTCTCAAGTTTTACAACGAATCAAAGCCCCCTAGGTCAAAAGAAAAGAGTTGACCACATTTTATATCCGTAATGACCAGATCAAATATTTCAGCTGCATGATTCTTCCTAGCGGGTCCTGGGTCTTTTTTTCGGTCACAACTTGATTTATCCCCTCTTTTGAAAATAAAATACTGTCTTGATCATTTGTCCATTTACCAACTTATGGAAAACCCCATAGCCAAATTCATGTTGGTAGTTTGATTCTCCATGAATAAAAAGTTATTATCACATGCTTTATCCATATCTCTAGAAACACATCTTATCACTCATTGACATATATCTTTCTTTTTGAAGTTCCGCAAACACTCATTATGTATGCTTGTGTTTGGCTGTGATTAGTGATTAGTTGTTGATTTTGATGTGTTTGGAAAGAAGATATTCACCCTATATACGTTAAAGTCATTTTAGGTAGGTTTTTGGTGTAGAGCTTATCATTGGAAATAATATAAGTTAACTAATCGACTAAAACTAGCTAGACTATAGGCTTGATGATGCAAAAGATGATTTGGGATTGTCTGTGCATTGTTTAGTAGTTTTAGGCACTCGTTAGCATGGGGTTTGTCACACCCTCAAATTCCACATGCAGTGTTTAATAACGAGGCGCGTGACATCCAAGATCAAGCCAACTAATCATGTTGAACCATTCATATTTAATTGGAAAATGTTTAGTTATCATATTTAACATGAATAGTGATAAGGGTTTCGTTTGTTTGAAAACATTAGTTTAAGTTAACAACAGAAGTAAAGCCATAAAATCCAGACATAATCAAAACTACAGTTGTTAAGCATAATAATGAAAACAGTTTAACCCACAAGCCATGACACTCTCCAAACCGCAATTTCTCTCTGAGCTGTACTTAACATCCTGCAAAGCATGCTAAAGTGTATCAGCATAAAGTTAACGAGTTCACACTTTTACTTCGACAAAAAAGTAAGTTCCAAATAAAATGTTTTAAAGACATGTCACGGGTAGCTAACCCACTGTTAAGCAACTAAACATGTGATACCGAATACTTGACGTAGTAAGTTTTTGTGCCCTCCGCACCAATGTCTATCCGCATTGATGCAATAGTTAAGGTCAAAAGTTCACGCCCGACTCCTAGCACGGTGTGAGGTTTGTCAAACCTAATAGCGTTGTCAACTAATACCCCGTCTGCCTCTACGACCAACTAATCGGTATAGAGAGTAGGGACTTTCCATATAGATGTTCCATTTAGTCCATTATATACATGAAATTAAACTAGAATATTTAAGTTGCCTTATTCCAGTCTTGGAAAGTGTGGTCCCAAACCAGGGATAGTGTAATCCCAAACCAAGGATTGCTTGCTTTTAGTAAAGTTGTTAACTCACCTTAGATTTGCTTGGCTAGAATTTAGTGACTAGAGTTAAATGTGGTCAACCACGTCCTGATATGGTTACCGTTGTATTGTTAGTTACTATGCACCTAAGTCATATAAATTCTACACGTATACCATCACTTAACATGCAACACGTTGACACTTAGTTATCTGTTTGTGTGGGTATGTGCATGTGTTCATTGTAACATTTGTCGAAAACGGGTTTTACCAAACCCGCTCCATTTTGTAATCGAATATCAAGTTATAAATGTTCGTCGCCTATTTATGCTTATTTTAATTTTTAGTGATACATAATTAATAAACAAACTAAACCATAAAAGTTATAATTGATAAAAAAATATAAATAAAACAATTAAAAATAAAAAGGGGCTGCCGGGACTCGAACCCGGGTCAGCCGGGTTGTAACTTCAAAGACTTAACACTCACACGCATAACCACTCCGCCACTTGTTTGTTTTCTGTCAACTCTAGGAAACAAATGAGTCTTATATACAAACTTAGATAAACCGGTTGCGCCAACTGAAAAACTGAAATCGGCTATTCAACCGTCTAAACGTTTGAATAATCGCGATTTCAGGTTTATAACCGATGCACCGACAATTCTAATCAATTCAGACTTGAATTGACTTGAATTCAGATGATGATGGGTTTTATAACCGAAGCTATCCAATAATCCGAATTACTGTAATTAAAGATCTTCTTCACGACTCCGAAACATTCCACAAACCTCCAATTACATTTCCGCACACTTTACAGTCCACCGGAGAAGTTTATTTTGCTCGCCGGAAAATTCTGCAAGTTCGCCGGAAAACCGTATTCTTCATCAAAACGGTAAGTCTTTCAATACCGTCGTAGTCTAACAATTGTTAAGCTATTTCTAACTCAAACCTTTCAATTGAAATCGAATTCAGACACTGTTATCAGATAATTCCAATTCGCCGAAAAATTTCTGGAAATCTTTATCTTCGTCTGTGAAACGGTAAGGACCTTCAAACACACTGTTAACGTTTGTTTAGCACTTCAATTTCATGATTAGCTAATCAAAACGATTAATTGATTTACTCAGTTGAAGTTCTTAAAAACAGAGACCGACTCCTTGTCGGAACTCTGTAATAAATCGTTCACCAGTATGTTTACCTCTAATTATCATCTCTGCTATCTCATATTAGTCTGTGCAATGTTTAACAATCGAATTAACAAGATTTAATGGTGTAATCTGCTGTCGGTAAAATCCAATGAAGAAGATGAACTGTGATAACATTATAAGTATAATTAAAATTGGTATTTTAAACGGGTTAGACACACAGTCCAGCGGTGGACTGTGTGCAAATAATACGCACACGTCACGAGTTCGATCCCTGATACACGCACCCTCTGTGTAATAAAATGCCTTTTTGTTTAAAGCTGAACCGGGTTAACTCCGTTAGTTGTTAAGTATAATAAAATTTGTATATTAACCAAGTTAGACACACAGTCCAGCGGTGGACTGTGTGGAACGTTAAAGCACAGGTCCCGGGTTCGAGACCTGTTAGTGGCACCGGTTCGATGAATTAAAATGTTTTTGAAATTAAAAGAATTTTGGATAAATTGAATTAATATATAAGTATAATTAAAAACAGAATTATTTCGGGTTAGACACGTAGCTCAGTTGGTAGAGCTGCGTGCACGCGTACGGGAGGTCTCGGGTTCGAGCCTCACCCAGCGCATTCCAGTCACACAATAAACCGGTCAAATAGTCAAAGTCAAAAGTCAACGGTCAACCCAAAAAGTCAACATATTTTTATATTTTTAATTATTTAATTTAATTTAAAAATCAATTAAAAATACTTAAAAATAATGTTTTTAAAGATAGGAAATAGCCTTAAAATCGTAAAAATACATCTAAAAATTCTATTAAAATCCTTAATAAAATCCACTCATTTACTATATTTTCCGTTATTATTTAGGTTAGTTAATTCTCGTTGTCCCGCTCTTCCAACTCGTGCGCATCTCACCATCTCCAATCAAACGCACCCAATGTGAGTGAATCTTTACAAAATCCCCGTTTTAATCACGTTTTTGGGGTGTATCATATGTCTTGCTATATATTATACTTAAATCATTGTGCATACAACATATCATGAACAAATGTGTATTCAGTTTGTTTCAACTGTTTGTGTGGTTATCGTTAGATTCAATTTATTATTTCCAGTACATGCAATTTCATAGGCCGCCGCTCCCCATTACATTATGAGCGTTGAGCATGTTCCCCATTACATTATGAGCGTGAACCTGGCGTGCCAACATACGATCGGCTCCGTTTGATTGAGCCTTGATCGCACAGACATTTATCATTTTCAGTACATGCAATACGATCGGCTCCGTTTGATTGAGCCTTGATCACACAGTTTCATTCATGTTATTTATTGTATGATGTTGGTATGTTAATGTATGCTATCATATGTTACTGTATGTTATAGTTGTGATTGCAATTGCTACTGCGTGATTATTTATATTTGCTCATTTATGATTATGCACAAGTTTTCACTGATAAACTAACAAGAAAATCAATAATAAATGTTTATCTAACAAGGTTCACTCGCCAACTTATGTTGACCCAAAAACCCCCATTTTTACACATGATACAGGTGAACCAGCTGCAGCCAGAATCACATAGGATTGGACTAGAAGAATAAAATGATTTAGAGCTTGGAATTATTTTGTTTGGTTATTTTCTTTGTATTGTATGGACATGTTTGGATTATTTGGAATGTAATTTTGACTTTAATAAATATGAAACATATTAGTAAATATCATGAGCTTTGTTGATAACCCAATTATGCCCCGACTCTTATTCCGCTGCGGGTCAGGGTGTGACAGATTGGTATCAGAGCCATGACTATAGGGATATAGGATAGGTTATTAGACCCTAAGAGCCTATACTATAGTTGATTAGAAATTTTTAAGATTTTTGTGTGTTACATGCCAAATTTCATGATGTTTATATGTTTTATGTTAAATGTTACATTCAATGTTATGCAAGCATGTTCATAGGTATATATTATCATATAATACCTATCATGAATCATATTCTCATAACATATCATATCCATGAAAGCACACACCACATCATGATTGCTTTTACAATGATTTTTGTGTTTTCAAATCTCATCAAAGTGAGTTCTCATGACGGGCATGTAGTAACTGGAAGGGTACCAGTACCGGTAGTCGGAACGTCCTGTCTAGGATGGCATTCGTATAAATCCAAAATAAAGGACCAGTTTGCCTACCTGGGGACTAACGATGAGAGTACGAAGTACCTATTAGGCCAAAGCATGCTATACCAAACGTCGTGTGAGCTAACCCCACTTTGAGTTGTCATTGCGTCTACACCTGGACACATTCCGACCATACATCTCGTAAACATATTTTGTGGTTTGCATTCGGGTGATGCGAGTGTTAAATCGCCAATACTAATGTGAATCCTACCAAGCCCATAGTCATGGGGGCCCGCATGACTATACAGGTGAAGGTATGGGGGACATTTGAGGCCCAACATGAGCAAACCCAAGACATCCTATGGATGTAGTTGCATTATTGATATTTATGTTATTTTCATTTTTCTTAAAGACACATGACACCTAAAAAGACTCCATAAACTCATAATCTTCTTATGTATGTTCCTGTAGATGTCGTCCAGACAACAACGAGGGGGTAAAAGATCAGGAAGGTCTCACGAACGCTTGGCCACACAAATCGCGAAACAAATGGCCACGATACTGCCTGACATTGTGGTCCAAGTACAACAAGCTCTCGCCACAAATCCCACTAATCCTCCCCAACAACATGACCAGAATATCGACAACCCTCCTACCAGCAAGTGCTCATACAAACATTTCAAGTCTTGTGATCCTCCTAACTTTGAAGGGACCGAAGGTGTCACTGCTCTCCTCCATTGGTTTGAGGAAATGGAAAACACCTTCCTCAACTGCGACTGTCCTGAGGATCGCAAGGTTCGATACGCCACCGGAAGACTATTTGGGGTAGCTCTTACCTGGTGGAATACTGAAAAGGGGAAGAGGGGAATTGAGGATGCAATGGCCTTAACTTGGGAGGAATTAAGGGAAATCATGACTAGGCGTTTCTGTCCTAGGAGTGAAATTAAAAAGTTGGAAGACGAATTTCATTCTTTGAAGCAGAAGGAGGGAGATCACACCACCTATAACAAGAGGTTCTTAGAATTGAACCAAATGGTTCCTAATTTGTTTACCCCAACTTATCGGCTGATCGAGCATTATATTCGAGGACTTCCCTCGAAAATTCAAGATTCAGTTCTCAGCATTTCACCGGTAACACTTGAAGCTGCTATGGAGCTAGCGACTGAACTGACCGAGAATCGAATTCGCAACGGGAAGTTTAAAGAAGAGAAAAAGAAAGCCCCTGTTGAGGGTCAAACTTCAAACCATTCCATCTCCTCCTCTAAGTTTGCTAACAAGAGGAAGCGCAACACCAGAAATTTCGCTGTTACACAAACCAACTCCCCTATTCCTGCTGCACCCATTACCCAAGTTGTCCCTTCACCTGCACCATACAAAAGACCCTACTCTGGCCCGTTACCAAAATGCAATCGTTGCCAATATCACCATTCTCCTGATCATCCTTGCCAATATTGCACCGGCTGTGGTCGCGCGGGTCATACTGTTCAAACCTGCCGCACGCCTCAGCGAACGAACCGCCACCAACCTTCAACCCAAACCCACCAGCAAATAATGGGTCAAGCCCAACAACACCTACTATATCCACCCGCCCAACATTTAGCCCAAACATATTACCAACCCAATTATCCTATGGGTCAACCTATGCGGGCTTGCTACAATTGCGGAGACCCAAGCCATTTCAGAAACACTTGTCCAAGGTTGGTAAACATTATTCATGCTCAGGCCCAAGCCAACCCGGTGAATCAAGCAAACCAAGCTCCTCCACCTGCAAGAGGAAGAGCTTTCAATATCAACGCTAATCAGGCTAGAGCTGACGGCAATGTGGTTAACGGTACGTCCCTTATAAATGGTAGATATGCATCTATGTTATTTGATACTGGTGCGGATAGAAGTTTTGTGTCCTTAGAATTTGAACCTATCTTAAACCAAAATCGGGATAAGCTCATGGAATCCATAACGGTAGAAGTTGCTGACGGGAAACCAGTTTCATTAAACTCTATTATACGCAACTGTACACTCACCTTAAACGACCACGATTTCTCAGTCGACCTTATTCCTATGAAGCTGGGAAGTTTTGATATCATAATTGGTATGGACTGGCTCAGTCAACATCAGGCAGAAGTTGTATGTCGCGAAAAATTTATACGTATTCCTCTTTCAAACGGTCAGACTCTTCGAATCTTTGGAGAAACCTCGTCGAAGGGGCTCAGCTTAATGTCTTGTCTTCAAGCCCAAAAATATCTTCGCAAAAATTATGTCGCGTTTTTAGCTCATATCATCAAAAAGGGAACCATGGAGAAGAAACTTGAAGACATTCCAGTAGTAAAAGATTTCCCGCAAGTTTTTCCTGATGACATTTCAGGACTTCCTCCAGTTAGAGAAGTCGAATTCCGTATTGATCTTATACCTGGTGCTACACCAGTTGCAAAGTCTCCTTATAGGTTAGCCCCCTCTGAAATGCAAGAGCTAGCTAGTCAATTACAAGAGTTGACTGACAAGGGATTCATACGTCCTAGCTCATCGCCTTGGGGTGCACCTGTCCTTTTTGTAAAGAAGAAAGATGGATCGTTTCGTATGTGCATCGACTACAGAGAGTTCAACAAATTAACAATCAATAATCGCTATCCTTTACCTCGCATTGATGATCTTCTTGACCAACTTCAAGGTGCCAGCTACTTTTCCAAAATCGACCTTCGATCTGGTTATTATCAACTTAGGGTACATGAAGAAGACGTCCCAAAGACCGCATTCCGAACTCGTTATGGTCATTATGAATTCATGGTCATGCCATTTGGTTTAACCAACGCTCCAGCAGTCTTCATGGACCTAATGAACAGAGTCTGCAAACCTTATCTTGATCGATTTGTTATAGTCTTCATCGACGACATTCTTATTTATTCAAAGTCTAAGTCTGATCATGAGCGTCATCTTCGACTCATCCTTACACTTCTAGGGAAGGAAAAGCTTTACGGCAAATTCTCCAAATGCGAATTCTGGTTAAAAGAGGTGCAATTCCTCGGACATGTAGTCAATGACAAGGGAATACATGTCGACCCCTCAAAGATCAAAGCGGTACAAGAATGGCAAGCGCCACGTACACCAACTGAAGTAAGATCTTTTCTTGGTTTGGCTGGTTATTATCGTCGATTCATTTCAAACTTCTCTCGCATTGCTGTACCACTCACGTCTTTAACTCATAAGGGAAAACCTTTCATATGGGGACCCAAGCAAGAAGAATCCTTTCAAACCCTTAAAGAAAAACTCTGTGATGCACCAATCCTCAGTCTTCCTGAAGGTTGTGATGATTTCGTGGTCTATTGCGACGCGTCAGGGCAAGGATTAGGCTGCGTTCTAATGCAAAGAGGAAAAGTTATAGCTTATGCCTCGAGACAACTCAAGACTCATGAGAAGAACTACACCACCCATGACCTAGAACTTGGAGCCGTTGTGTTCGCTCTTAAGATATGGAGACATTATCTCTATGGTACTAAGTGTGAAATATACACTGACCACAAGAGTCTTCAACATATCTTCAATCAAAAGGAGTTAAACATGAGGCAACGAAGATGGGTCGAACTTCTAAATGACTACGACTGTGAAATTCGATACCACCCTGGCAAAGAAAATGTGGTGGCCGATGCACTTAGTTGAAAGGGTTATGCGAACTCCATTCGTCTTCTATGTTCGCAAATCATAACTGACATTAAAGATCAAATTCGAGAAGCCCAATATGTTTCAGTAACGGAAGATGATGTACGAAAGGAGATGTCCTGTGGAGCCGAATTTAAAATTGAAACTAAATCTGACGGTATTCTGTACTATCTAGATCGTATATGGATTCCTAACCACAACAATCTTCGTGAAATTCTTATGAATGAAGCTCACAAAACGCGATACTCTATACACCCAGGAGCCGATAAGATGTATCAAGACCTACGATATACCTATTGGTGGCCTGGAATGAAAAAGGATATTGCTGTTTTTGTTTCTAAGTGCCTTACATGTTCCAAGGTGAAAGCTGAACACCAAAGACCCTCAGGACTTCTGGTCCAACCTGAAATACCTGTATGGAAGTGGGAAAATATAACCATGGACTTCATTACCGGGTTACCTCGCACTTCTGGTGGGTATGACACTATATGGGTAATAATTGACCGACTTACAAAATCAGCTCACTTTATTCCTATCCGCGAAGATTTCAAGAACGAAAAGCTAGCTCGTATTTATATCAGCGAAATCGTAAGCCGACATGGGGTACCGTTAAGTATTATTTCTGATCGTGATGGTCGTTTCACTTCACGAACATGGCAAGCAGTACAAGCCGCTATGGGTACGCGATTAGATCTCAGTACCGCCTATCACCCTCAAACTGATGGTCAATCTGAACGCACCATACAAACTCTTGAAGATATGCTTCGAGCATGTGTCATAGACTTCAAGGGAAATTGGGACGCTCATCTCCCATTAGTTGAATTTTTGTACAACAACAGCTATCATTCAAGCATCGGCATGTCACCTTTTGAAGCCTTATATGGTCGTAAGTGCCGATCTCCAGTATGTTGGCACGAAATTGGGAAAGCTCAAATCACTGGTCCGGAATTGATTCAAGAAACCACAGACAAGATCCATCAAATTCGAAACAATCTTCTAGCGGCCCAAAGTCGTCAAAAGAGTTATGCAGACAAACGACGGAAGCCTTTAGAGTTTAACATTGGTGATCATGTACTTCTAAAAGTATCACCGTGGAAGGGAGTAGTTCGTTTTGGTCAAAAATGCAAGCTAGCACCACGTTACGTAGGACCTTTCAAGATACTCGAAAGAGTAGGTCCTGTAGCATACAAGCTTGATCTACCAGAAGAACTCAACAGGATTCATCCCACATTCCACGTATCAAACTTAAAGAAGTGCCTCGCTGATGAAAACCTTCACATTCCTCTAGAAGATATCCAGATTGATGAATCTATGCATTTTATTGAAAGACCAGTAGAGATCATGGATTTCGGAGAAAAACGTCTACGACGAAGTCGCATTCCAATTGTTAGGGTACGCTGGGAGTCGAAACGGGGACCTGAGTTTACTTGGGAACGTGAAGACTCAATGCGTGAAAAATACCCGCATCTTTTTCCTACTACTTCTACTACTTAAATTTCGGGACGAAATTCCTAAAAGTAGGGGATACTGTAACATTTGTCGAAAACGGGTTTTACCAAACCCGTTCCATTTTGTAATCGAATATCAAGTTATAAATGTTCGTCGCCCTATGCTTATTTTAATTTTTAGTGATACATAATTAATAAACAAACTAAACCATAAAAGTTATAATTGATAAAAAATATAAATAAAACAATTAAAAATAAAAAGGGGCTGCCGGGACTCGAACCCGGGTCAGCCGGGTTGTAACTTCAAAGACTTAACACTCACACGCATAACCACTCCGCCACTTGTTTGTTTTCTGTCAACTCTAGGAAACAAATGAGTCTTATATACAAACTTAGATAAACCGGTTGCGCCAACTGAAAAACTGAAATCGGCTATTCAACCGTCTAAACGTTTGAATAATCGCGATTTCAGGTTTATAACCGATGCACCGACAATTCTAATCAATTCAGACTTGAATTGACTTGAATTCGGATGATGATGGGTTTTATAACCGAAGCTATCCAATAATCCGAATTACTGTAATCAAAGATCATCTTCACGACTCCGAAACATTCCACAAACCTCCAATTACATTTCCGCACACTTTACAGTCCACCGGAGAAGTTTATTTTGCTCGCCGGAAAATTCTGCAAGTTCGCCGGAAAACCGTTTTTCTTCATCAAAACGGTAAGTCTTTCAATACCGTCGTAGTCTAACAATTGTTAAGCTATTTCTAACTCAAACCTTTCAATTGAAATCAAATTCAGACACTATTATCAGATAATTCCAGTTCGCCGGAAAATTTCTGGAAATCTTTATCTTCGTCTGTGAAACGGTAAGGACCTTCAAACACACTGTTAACGTTTGTTTAGCACTTCAATTTCATGATTAGCTAATCAAAACGATTAATTGATTTGCTCAGTTGAAGTTCTTAAAAACAGAGACCGACGCCTTGCCGGAACTCTGTAATAGTCTGTGCAATGTTTAACAATCGAATTAACAAGATTTAATGGTGTAATCTGCTGTCGGCAACATCCAACGAAGAAGATGAACTGTGATAACATTATAAGTATAATTAAAATTGGTATTTTAAACGGGTTAGACACACAGTCCAGCGGTGGACTGTGTGCAAATAATACGCACACGTCACGAGTTCGATCCCTGATACACGCACCCTCTATGTAATAAAATGCCTTTTTGTTTAAAGCTGAACCGGGTTAACTCCGTTAGTTGTTACGTATAATAAAATTTGTATATTAACCAAGTTAGACACACAGTCCAGCGGTGGACTGTGTGTAACGTTAAAGCACAGGTCCCGGGTTCGAGACCTGTTAGTGGCACCGGTTCGATGAATTAAAATGTTTTTGAAATTAAAAGAATTTTGGATAAATTGAATTAATATATAAGTATAATTAAAAACAGAATTATTTCGGGTTAGACACGTAGCTCAGTTGGTAGAGCTGCGTGCACGCGTACGGGAGGTCTCGGGTTTGAGCCTCACCCAGCGCATTTCAGTCACACAATAAACTGGTCAAATAGTCAAAGTCAAAAAGTCCACGGTCAACCCAAAAAGTCAACATATTTTTATATTTTTAATTATTTAATTTAATTTAAAAATCAATTAAAAATACTTAAAAATAATGTTTTTAAAGATAGGAAATAGCCTTAAACTCGTAAAAATACATCTAAAAATTCTATTAAAATCCTTAATAAAATCCACTATTTTCCGTTATTATTTAGGTTAGTTAATTCTCGTTGTCCCGCTCTTCCAACTCGTGCGCATCTCACCATCTCCAATCAAACGCACCCAATGTGAGTGAATCTTTACAAATTCCCCGTTTTAATCACGTTTTTGGGGTGTATCATGTGTCTTGCTATATATTATACTTAAATCATTGCGCATACAACATATCATGAACAAATGTGTATTCAGTTTGTTTCAACTGTTTGTGTGGTTATCGTTAGATTCAATTTATTATTTTCAGTACATGCAATTTCATAGGCCGCCGCTCCCCATTACATTATGAGCGTTGAGCATGTTCCCCATTACATTATGAGCGTGAACCTGGCGTGCCAACATACGATCGGCTCCGTTTGATTGAGCCTTGATCGCACAGACATTTATCATTTTTAGTACATGCAATACGATCGGCTCCGTTTGATTGAGCCTTGATCGCACAGTTTCATTCATGTTATTTATTGTATGATGTTGGTATGTTAATGTATGCTATCATATGTTACTGTATGTTATAGTTGTGATTGCAATTGCTACTGCGTGATTATTTATATTTGCTCATTTATGATTATGCATAATTTTTCACTGATAAACTAACAAGAAAATCAATAATAAATGTTTATCTAACAAGGTTCACTCGCCAACTTATGTTGAACCAAAAACCCCCATTTTTACACATGATACAGGTGAACCAGCTGCAGCCAGAATCACATAGGATTGGACTAGAAGAATAAAATGATTTAGAGCTTGGAATTATTTTGTTTGGTTATTTTCTTTGTATTGTATGGACATGTTTGGATTATTTGGAATGTAATTTTGACTTTAATAAATATGAAACATATTAGTAAATATCATGAGCTTTGTTGATAACCCAATTATGCCCCGACTCTTATTCCGCTGCGGGTCGGGGGGTGTGACATTCATCTCATAGCATGCAACACGTTAATGATATAGGTTTAGGTACCAACATACAATCAACATCTTGTAGTAGCATGCAACACACTTTAGAAACACATACGCTAACTTTCTGCAGTTTCAGCTCAACCTCCAAACTTGAGCTGTTTTCATGAATTTTATTAATATACTTAATGTGCTCGAAAATTATAAGTAATCTATGAGGCGTGCCATTAGGTCCACGAAGGTTTGTGAATTTTTCCCAAAGCTTAATTGTTTATAAAAAATCATTTAACCCCTAAAGGGCAATTTCTCCTGTCAACAGTTTACAGTTTATTTTATTTAAAAATCTATGTCGATCCAATTTATGAAATTTTAGTTGGAGGATTTGATGACCTCCTAGAACTATCTACTGTAAAAATTTTACATCTTAGCTCCAATCCTAGACCAAGTTATGACTCTCGTTACAGGCTGCAATTTTTGTAGAAAAATGCAGCCTGCACCTGCGTGTCCGTTTTAATCTTTTAAAATACCAACACTTGTCGAAAAATTATGATTTCAGTTGGGTTTGAAAGCTATTTCATTGAACTACATTTTAGACTCAAGAACCACACGATTTGGTTAAGATTTGATCATGTTACAGTCGATACAAGTCGGCTGTAAAAACTTGAACATAATATGTTTATGATCAACTTTCAATTAAAACACATTTACGATTCCTTCCTCATGTTTTTCAACAAACATAGCCTATATAACATCATATATATGAGTTTAGCATCAAGTTCCATCATCAATATCATATATAATCAAAACCCTAGCATACCTATGAAATCATATAGTTACTAGACTACCAAAAACCATTATATAAATATCAAGAACATGTTTCTAGCAAACCCTAATTTTTGTAAACCATATTTTCATGCATTCAAGAACTCATGCAATAAACATAAGGCAACCATGAACTTCAAGTTATGTGTGTGTGTTCGATGGATTACCTAGAGAGATGGAGATGGAGATCAAAAACCTGAAAAAGAGATCATATTTCTTGCTTGTTGATTGAGTCGCCTAGAGAGAGAGAGAACAATCGTGGGAGGATGGGGGCTGATTAGGGTTGGGAAAAATATAAAAAGTTTTTAAATTTTTAGTTTATTAAATGACATGACTAGTCCTTTAGGTTTCCTAATCTCAAACTTAGGTAGAAAGTTATTTCAATATAACTTTGTGTAGTTACACCAAACAAGTCCCTCGTGTTTACAAGTTTTCAAATCTTGTACAGAAAGTTATTCTAAATAACTTTGCATTATGACAATATAAATCTCTCGTGTGTCCAAATTTTACCATTTGTATAGAAAGTTAATCACATTAACTTTATATGTATGTACGAACTATATCGTATAATATAATTGTGTTTATGAGTATAAATCGTAAAGATTTAACAAAGAGAGTTAACGACGTTAACTTGAAAGTGCGAGTTGTCACATCATCCCCAAGTTGAAAGAACTTTCATCCCGAAAGTTTACTAATATAGGGTAATGGACCGACTCATGTATGGTCCAGTAATTCCCCGAATTACTTCCACGTGAATGTTTGTTTGTTTTGCCACGTCCAGTAATTCCCCGAATTACTGCTACGTGAATGTTTGTTTCTAGTAATTCCCTGAATTACTGCCATGTCCAGTAATTCCCTGAATTACTGCCATGTGAATGTTTTTTGTACTTGTTTAATGTTTAATGCACTTAATTAATTCCAATTAAGTGTAACGTATGAATGAATGATCAATACAAAAGAGTTTACGAGAGTAGTTTATAATCTAAAACTGTCGAGTGTCATAGGGTTCTTCTATTTATTTGCGTCTAGTGATTCCTAGGTTTTTAGTGCATCATCTCAGAACTAGCTTCACGATTAGAAGGTTGTTTAAGTGGCACTTTTACAAGTCTAATAGTTGTGGGATTCGGGATCCTTAACTAGAACTGTTTCCATTTAGCACTTCATAGGCATTTTGGTTGTTCTTAATATATCAGTTTTTAGGCTCTTAGGAGTGTGGGTCACATTCCAAGTTGTATAATCACTATAGGATTTAACCATCTTTAGCATGAGGTTGGTCAGTTCGAAAATCAGAACTTGGTCAATTATCATATTAGAAGTCATTGCATATCATTAAGGATTCATTACCTGTGTGGTTGTTCATTCCCATTGGTTAAACCTTTACTTGCTAGTCGTTTGAGTCTTTGTCTTAGTTCCATTAGTTTTCATTAGAATAAATAATTAATTAAAACCAAATAAACCAAATTCTTTTAATAAGCAGAGTCTAGATAAGTGTCGCTAGTGTCCCGTGAGTTCGATATCCGAACTTCATTAAGCTTTACTACTTTTGATAAGTATACTTGTTTGTTTAGTAGTCTAGCATTAGGGGAGTCTAGGTTAAAACTAGAGTGTCTAAGTTAGGTTAAGTTTATAGACCATATTTTGCACATCACACCATCACCCCAACCAAGAAATTCGATCCAACAAACTTACCACAAATCTCTTATTTTCATATGAACGCTCTTCAGATACATGAATCAACCATTAGCCAAATCATCTTAACCATTTTTCCTTCCTCTCTTTCTATTGTGTTGTTTTCCATTTTGCTACCTTTTATCCAAGGACAACATTCCTCATCCTTGTATTCATCATACACGAGAGGAGAATCAAGATAATGTCGCCATTGGTAGGATGCTACTTATCCCCAAATATCTCATCAGCGACAGATCCTTTCAGTTTTGTTTCTTTCCATGTTGATGATGCCTCAAGATCTTGGACCCGGTGCTTAAGTCGCTGGATCTCGTGTTGTAACTCGAGGCCTCAGACTCATCGCTAGAGTCTTTTGATCTAAAAATCATGTGGATCACGATTTTTGATCCTGCTGCCTTGTCCGGTAGATCTTCGTTCTTGATTACCTTGAATGATAGAATTTTGTGTGTCATGTTTCCTTGTCTCGTTTCTTCTTCTGGCGGAACCACAGTCATGGTTGAATCAATCTCCGCAAATAACCATTTGATAAACCTAGAGCACTGATACCAAATAATGTAGGAACGGAAGCAATCAACTGACTCAAAACACTAATGGTTATTCAAGGATCATAAACACTAATGCATATAATATAAACTCAACCAAAACTACTTTATTAATCACCCAAACAATACTTATAAGGGTCATTCATCACTTTAACAAGGTTAGAGAACTCGCTAGTCGGCCGGTTAGATGGGGACTTATGACTACTCAGGATTAATCGGATCGGGTTTTTTATATGTAATTTTCAGTTTATGTATACATATACACATTTTTATAGGTAAATATTTTAAGTAGATACGTTTTAACTCTTATTCAGCTTATTTTTTAAGTATACAAAATTAATTGTTAGAATTCACATGGTTTGGTTGGAAATTGTCCAGAATTTAGAGGTTTTGGCCGGAATATACAAGTTTTCTGCCGGAATCCGGCCGGAATCGTCGATTTTTGGCTAGCTGACTAGGTCCGACTAGATCCGACTAGCGATTAATAGACCAATTAACGAAAAATTATTCTGTTATTGGCTGACTAATGATTAATCACTGACTAGTTGCCACCTAATCGCGATTTTATAACACTGATTAAATGTAATATAGAAGATAATCATATTAATCACTAGACTCCCTTTCCCTATCTTAATATATTTTTTCAGCGTCACTTACAAGTGCACTATACAATTATAATGATTTCTATCAAAAAATGATTTGGTATTATATGTATGTCTTTTTACACAATTACACATTATACAATTATAATGATTTCTAACTAAAAATTGAATTAGTATTATACATGTCTTTTAACACAATTAGATTAAAAGTAATGAAATACTAAAGTAAATTTTAGAATCAATCCTAGTATCGGTTTGATTCGATTTAGAGTAAAGTACAATTTCAGTTCCTGGGGTTTACACTCAATCGCACATACAATCCTCGTTTAAAATAAAAACAATTACAGTCCATGTGCTTGTCGATTGAAATTAATCAAGTCCTTCTCCCTAACTAGTTGTTTATAATTTTGTGAAAAGTCAAAATACCCCCACAACTTTAATTACCATTTTAGTCCTGTAGGTATCTTTCATATATTCTCTCCATATTCAAAACTCTTTCCTAATCTAGTAACTAACCACCTTTTTCCATTAATTAATCACCAATATGATGGTACTAACAACAACAAGAGATTAACATGTAACTAGAATTGAAATGCAGTTTATAACTTGAACTGGTTTGACTTTTTGGAGTTGGGCTGGGTTTTTTAACCCTTGAACTATGTTTGAACTTTAGAAGTTGAAATTGTTTGACTTTTAGAACTTGAATTGGGTTTCACCTTCACAACTTCATTTGACTTTTACTTTCAAAACTTGAAATGGCTTCACTATCACATGTTTAACGTGTTTATCTAGTAAAACAGTTCATCTTATCTCTACCAAAGTGTATGCTCCATGTTCAACTAATTGCTAAATCCTACTATGCATAACAAAATCTATCATCCCTATTCCAGAGATTGCTAGATCCAATTGTGCAAAACAAAGTCTATCATCCTATTGTGCATACAATAAGAAAATAACCAACCAACATTTCATGGTGAAAGCCTTATGTGCATTCAATACATAATGTGCAACAGTCATAGTCAATTGAATCTAAGCATATTAAAATGCTATTGACACATCAAAGTGCTTTGATCCTAATGTGCAACAGTCAAAGTCATTTGATCCTAATGCACAATAGTGAAAGCACAATTGATCCTAAGCCGAATTTAGAATGCTATTTGACACCCAAACACATTTAATCAAATACTACAATTGATTCAGAAGGCTATTTGACACCCAAACACAATTAATCAAATGTTACAATTGATCCTAAACACATCAAAGTTATTATCATCCACTTCTATAAGTTAAACCCTGTTCAATAACTTCAAACACGATATAATAAGCATCATTAACACTTTAATTTCACCATTAAAGACCACCATTATCATCAACTTTATAAGTCAAACCATGTTTAATAACTTCAAACACAATTTAATAAGCATCAATAACAGTTTAATAACCATCCTAATGACTATACATACATAACACTACATAACAAAACAAGGGTAAATCTTTATCATTAACTTCAAAAACTCAAAAAATGATCAAGATCAGTCTAAGAATACCCCTCTTAAAGTGTTATACTTAACCTAATAGTTAGATATAATATGTACAGTCAACGAAGCAACCATACTCAACGCTAAAACAGAGCTCGATCCTGAACCCCCTTCCGGTACTCAATAGGACCCGGTATTAGATCCCAATAAGGCGTCGGGTCACCTGCACCCAAATTTCAACACGATTGCCATGAAAACCAAACCACATTTCAGATTATATACATGTCACGCATATCGAAATCAACGATTTTAAGTAAAATTAACACAATGTCGTACCAATAACGTGGAAAGTTATATAAATTATTGCGTATTGCCTAATCTTTTGGACAATGGGACCTATTGTTGAAGGGATTGTTGGAGCTATGAGATGACCAAAGGTTTTCTTAAATGCGGGCAGGGTTTTGGGGAGAAAGGGATTGAAATGGTGCTTCTCATGGAAACTTGAGGATTAAAAAGGTGTGAAAGGGTCAGCTTTGGGTGAAATGACCAAACTGCCCTTCACATCGTTAAATAATGGAGCAGTCAACTAACAGAACTTTTCCATAGGGACTTGATTGATTCCAATCGACAACCACATATATTGGAATGACCGGCTTTTTTTTCTCAAATGGGAGTTGTATGTGTGATTGGGTGTAAACCCCAGAACTGAAATTGTACTTTACTCTTCAATTTATATCAATTTCAGCAACAATCTTATAAAGTAATTCCTAACTTAACTGTGGTTGTTCTACAATATGATAAAAAAGAAAGAAAGAAAGAAATTACTCCCACATGTCTACACAAACGTGTATGAGAATCTACTCGGTGTTAGATTTTTTTAGTATGTTCAACAGAAATTTTATCAGCTGTTAGAAAATTTTAAATTTATCAACATTTTGTACATACTCTAAAATTGTTTTAATATCCAAAAATGAAACTATTATTAATAAGATGAGCAGTGATATATAGGAACCAAATTCGTTTGGGATTATCATAGAATTCTCTCTCTACAAACTTTAATTACGAGTTAAACTCGCATTCTTTTGAATAAGAGTTAAATGCTTGGTTGGTCCCTGTGGTTTGCAAATCTTGCAGACTTGGTCCCAGTGGTTCACTAATTACACACTTGGTCCCAGTAGTTTCAAATTTTGCACTCGGGTGGTCCTTACCACTAACCTTTGTTAGATTTCTCAGTTAAGTATATGCAAAATTACTATATTACCCTTGAAATAATAAAAATAAAAAAATATAAAAAAGAGGGGCCCACTACTCATCTTCTTCCTCACTCCATCTCTCTCTTTTAAAAACTCAGCCACCACCTCTCCTTCACAAACCTGCAACCTCCACCTCCACCTTAAACCCACCACCACCTCCACCGTCAACTGACCACCACCACTGCAACAATCACCGGAAAGTTATTATATGGTTTCAAGGGAGTAGCTCTCAAACTGATAAGTGGAAAAGGATCGGTTCTGGTTTGGGTCAAAAACCAGTTCTGGTTCACAAACTGGTTTCAAACCGGTTTTTTGTTGACCTCTACATTGACCTATAACCGTCTTAAAATTGAGGCTCAGGTGAGAGTGAGGAGGTTTCTTAGAGTAACTTTCCTCTTGCCATTTCGACTGGCGGCGTTTTCTTAGGATGATTGATGATGATGAGTGATGATGATTATGTTGCTGCTGTTGTTCCATTTAGAAAAGGCTATGACGATGGAGATTATATTGCTCAAAATCGGAATTTACATATCGGATCTGTATCTTTGCTAGGCAGCTCTGTTGGTATGTATTTGTTTTCAGAGCGAATGAACTCTTACATATCGGACTGTGATTGCAGCCATGGCGGATTCCGATAACAAATCCGATGATAACATATATGAGCCTCAAAACTCTATTTCATATGTCCTCAAGATCTGAAGATTTTCATGTTGAACATAGAACCATATAAAAACTTTCCGGTGATTGTTGCAGTGGTGGTGGTCAGTTGACGGTTTAGGTGGTGGTGGGTTTAAGGTGGAGGTGGAGGTTGCAGGTTTGTGAAGGAGAGGTGGTGGCTGAGTTTTTGAAAGAGAGAGATGGAGTGAGGAAGAAGATGAGTAGTGGGCCCCTCTTTTTTATATTTTATATTTTTATTATTTCAAGGGTAATATAGTAATTTTGCATATACTTAACTGAGAAATCTAACAAAGGTTAGTGGTAAGGACCACCCGAGTGCAAAATTTGAAACTATTGGGATCAAGTGTGTAATTAGTGAACCACTGGGACCAAGTCTGCAAGATTTGCAAACCACATGGACCAACCAAGCATTTAACTCTTTGAATAACCTTGCTTTTTTATCAAAAGAAACCGACGAATTCCGGTTTGGTTCTCCCCTTGGTATACGAGCATCCATAAAAGACCGGTTTTAGGCCTACAGGCGAAAACGGATGATATGAATGAAAGGAGGAGGGAAATTATATTATATTATATTATATTATATGATATCATATCATATCATATCATATCATATCATATCATATCATATACTTCAAATCATATGGCGAGGAATAGTGTTACAAATTATATGGAGGGGGAATAGTGCAAGACAACTGTCTGGTACTTTCCTGTCGGTTCAGCTAAATTACGAATTGCTCCGTTTAAATTTATAATTTTACCATTAGTTTTGTATTTTCTCTGCCAATTAAATTACGATTTTGCCCTTAGTTGAAATTTACAGTTTTTCCATCACTTTTGTTTTTTTCCTGTCAAATTGCAATTTTGTCCCTAGTGTAAAATTACAGTCATGCAATCCTTTTTTTTTTTTTTACCAAACTATGGTATTTTTTGTTTTAGTTGGTTGACTTGATGTAATTTTTGAGATCGTGTTATGAGTAGTATGCAGAAGTAAACAAAACACAAACGTACATGTTATGAGAGAGAAATATTTTGCTTAGTGCCCCGCAATGCAGGCATAACAAAAGATAGTTCTTATACAAGAAAGCTGCCCTAAAACAGATTACGTGAGAGAGGGAAAAGAGAGAGGGCGTGCTTTAGAACACCGTAAGGCTAAGTGGTATGGGGCGCTAACTCATAACCACCTCAGCCAAAAACACACAATAGCGCTCCCATCCCCATACCGTTGGCACCATGGGTGGGGCCCTATTGACGTCTCAACACAATAGAGAGCATTCACGAGCCTGATTTGTGGGAAGTTGTGCCATTTAAATGTTGATGCAACAATTATATTTAAAAAGAAAATGTATTTAAAAAAATCAATGGGTTCAAGTCCCATAGACGTCAGGGATTAAAAGAAATTTGTCGGTAAAAAATCCATCCTATATATACACACACACACACTCTCTCTTTCTCTCTCATATTTTATTTCACCAAAAACTCCTCGATCTACTCAAATTGTTAACACTCTCAACCTTTTTTATACTCTCAACCTTTTTATTTAAATGGCACGTCGTTGGACCAAAGCCGAGGATGTCGCGTTAGTCATAAGTTGGGACGGCAGGTTCGATTTAGGATTCACCGATTATGCACCTCAGACTTGGAGCTTGATTAGTACCACATTTTACGAACTTTTAGGTGAGATTATCCAGGAACAGAACAAATTCTCAGAAGGTTTATGGCGCTACGTGTAAAGTCTACGCACTTTGAGAGGTGCTACGTCTCTGCGTTGAACCACTAGGAAGGTGTAACCGAGGATGAAGCACTTGCCGAGATACGTACCGTGTACGAAGCAAACTACGAAAGGTCGTTTGATCACATTACGGCTTGGAGGGTTTTGCGAGCCCGGAATGGAGGGGATTGGCGTGTCACGCCGTTAGATTAGTTTTGTTTTATTTAAATGTTTCAAGTTTTATTTTTATGTTATTATTTTTTCTAAGTTGTTTAAATGTTATGTTTTTTTTCTTAGTTAATTATTTGAATGTTATGTTTTTATTTCTTATTTATTTAGATGTCTAGGTTTTATTTATATATTTAAATGTAATAAATATAAAAAAATTAAATTGTTAGAAATATTAAAAAGAAATTAAATAGGTAATCATTGAATGGGTTTATTCTATACCGTGGATTTTATTCTAAAAAAGCAATGAAACCTTTTGTCCTACGTGGCGATGATGTATGACAGTGGAACCCTTAGAGGGCACTAACTATACCATCTAGCCTTAAATATACAAATGTTTTTTAGACCCACTATTATGGGTGTTGTAATCTATGTAATCGTCTTAGGGGCTGTTTGTTTACCTTTTAATGTGGCTTTTATTGGTTCAGACCTCTTACTAGTTCAACAATTAATGGTTCAGACTGTTTGTTTTATGAGCAGATGTCTGAATGGTTAAGCATTATACTAAGTCCAAATGGTTAAGACCTCTAATCTGAATTAGTCAAACATTTGTCTTTGAACGCTTAAGCATTATACTGTCTTTTAATGGTTTAAATCTCTTACTAGTTCAGCCCTTAATGGTTCAAACCTCTTACTAGTTTAGCACTTAAGCATTCAGAAGTTGTCAAACAGCCTCTTAGATAATATGCAACTAATATAACAAAAGCTACAAAATATACATTAATAAAAAATAGGTGGAGGGTTCAAATGAGAAGAAATTTTTTGTAATAATAAAAAAGAAGAAATTTCAACCAATAAGAATCCTTTATTTTACTTCATTTAATTTTTGTATTTAATATTAGTGTAAGGGTATATTGGTAAACTTAGATAGATCATTAATTGTTAGTCTTTCTTTTTAATAATTAACTATATTAAATTTGTAACTTATTTTCTAAAAATATATTTCTTCAAAGAAGAAAAAATAATAATTTAAAATGTAGGATAAATTTAAAAAAATAATAATTTAAAATGTAGGATAAATTACGAGGTGTGTATGATAAATTACGAGTTATGTAGGATGAATTACGAGTTATGTAGGATAAATTTCAAAATGTGTATGATTAATTTTGATGTGTGTAGGATGATAGTTTTTATGACTAATTAATTAGTTAAATATAATAATAAATGAGATTAGAGAAAAATAATTTAATATTTTGCAATTGTATCCTTTATTTTTTTTCTCAAATGAACTTGTCGCTAAACAATAATTATGTGTAACTTTTATAAGAGTATCCTCATTTGTGACATTTGTGACATTTGTGACATAGATTATAGATTATGCATTTACCAAAGACTTTATTGAAGCAAAATGCATTTAAATATAATGCATTTCTAAAAGAACGATGCCTTTAGAGAGAAAGTGGTACCCAACTAATTAATATTCTTTTTTTTTTCTTTTGCAACAACGTAAACAAAGATTAAAATACCGGTGTAATCATTATTTTTTTTCTTTTTCAAGAAGAACTGAACGGTAACAATGAGATACGGTAATATTAGTTAACTCATTATTATTAATAATTTTTATGCAACGTTTTGTCTTTTTAATTTAATTATTATATAATATCAATTTATAACATCCTTAGGCTTTAAGTGCTTGTAATTTTTTGCATTAATGATGTTTCATGTTTAGTATTTATAACATACTTAGGCTTTAAGCGGTTGTAACTTCTGCATTAATGGTGTGTTATGCTTAGTTTTGTTGTACCTTTATGTGTTGGGGTTGTACACTTTGTTAAAATATATTATATATTATAAATTTGTAACAACTGTTGACATTATTGTTTGTACTATGTGTATTTAAGTTTGTTTGATTGTTTTAAGAAACCATACTAAATATTAAATAAGCAACGCTTTGTGTGTTTTATGGAGTTGTACCCTTAGCGTTGAGAGTTTTTTTTTTTAAAATGATTTTTCACTTTAATGCTCCATGCTTTTTATCTTTTTGCAAGTTTTTCGATTTACTTTTGGTTCTATATTTTGCAAGTTAACACGCCGCAACGTACGTGTGGGGTTCAATGTTTTATCGTCAATTTTTTCCCGTTTGACAGGTTCGTCGCAACACGTCTATTTTTCCCTGTTTGGCAAGTTCGTCGCAACGCGCGGGCCCTAGACCAATTTAGTTATTTTTTTCTATGTTTTACATTTCGGTCCAATTTATTCGCATTAACACTGTAATATCTGCCAAGAAGGGTAACCGTTTTGAAAAAAAAAATTGACTCCGAACCGTTTGTAAACTAGTTCGAGCCGTTATTAATAAAATATATTATTTTTTACTCTACTCCGATTTTTATGAAACTTATGTCATATCGTAGAGAAAAATGCGTCCTTTCAAAGGTTATGTTCGAATTTTTATAAAACGTTATACTTTTCAAGTTATATGAGAAAAACAAATTAAGCAGCTAAATTAATTCTTTATATATATAAAAATATTATATAATAAAAAAATTAACATAGTTTTTTCTCGCCGGCATAATCTTAAATAAAAAAATATTTTTTCAATCTCTTTTAAAAGACAAGATTTTATATTCTCAATTAAAGATTAATGTCATGTTTTTAAAAAGCAAACCACAACCTTATTTTTTGTCATTCTAACATCTCTATCTTCTCTCTAAAAAAACCTAGTCACCAGTATTGAAGCCATGCAAGTTTTTCCAATCCACCAAGAAGGAGGAGCAAGAATCCAACATCGCCCTCATCTCCATCTCTTACCCTCTCTTCTTCATAGGACGTAGTTTTAATGTCATTAATTTCTTTATCTTTCTTTATTCCTTATTATTTCATCTCCATACTTTAGTTTCCTTGAAATTTACATTTTAATAATACATGGGGTTTAAGATAGTTTAAGTTTTAATAGTAGTTATAATTGTATTTTGATTTAAAATATAAATTGTGTTGGCAAAATATTATAATTCTAAACTAGTGTCATAAAAATCTTAAAATTTTATAATTTTTGCTACTATTAAAGTTAGTTTCATAATCATGTTTTAAAGTTTGCTTCATTTTGATCAAATGATGGTAGCGTTTGATGTCACATGAGTTTTGACTCCCAAATGTTTATATCATTTTATTTCTTTCTAGTACTTCATATAAAAAATCAGATTTTTATAAAAATATATGTATATTTAACATGCATACAAATATGGACAACTCAAATGGTTATATTATAATATCTTATCACCTATTAAATATATATAGATAAAATATGCAATATATATATATATATATATATGTATGTATATATGTATGTATGTATAAATAATGATTATTAAAATGAACATACAAAAAGATACACTTTATTGTTATCAAGGCTATCTCATAAAAACCTATAAATATATATATAGTTTTTTTCTTTCTCTTAAATAATTATTGATATATATAGAAAGGTCACAAAAATAGTTTATAACATTTCAAATAAATATATATTATTAGTGGGACTAATTTTTCATATAAACATTAGATATATTTACATATGACATTTAATTACATAGTAATATTTATTTTAGGACGAAAACCCCAAGTGTTAGGTTGTAATATTTTTATATATTTTTTCTTGTGTTATTTTATTTAAGTATTTTGGTGTTATAATATTTAGGGTGATTGTGTGACGTGATGTCGTAGTCTCACGTAAATTTAATCCAAATACTACTAATAGTTAGCGTTAAGTGGGTATCGAACACATGGAGTTTGTGGAATATGCGCTATCTAAAGTTTATACTAAATTGACTAATTTATCTAAAATGCAAGAAAACGAATTCAAGATTTTTAGTGTTTTGCTTTTAAAATTAAACAAGTTACAATTCAAATATTGGTTGTTAAAATAGATTAGAAGCATGTAATCATCCTAAGTTTCCGCTTTCCATTAATATTTGTGTTTTAAATCCAACTAGCAAGAATCACATAGACATGACTTATGTATGACTATTTGTTCGTGATGAAAGGGAACCAAGTACTCGGACTACAAAGATGCGAGGTTGTTACCCGATGACCAATTAACCAATATCCAACCCTAAACCCTCCCGTGATATCTCGATTGTCAACGACACCAAGAACGTACAATAAAGGCTAAGATCAAAACATCAATCAATAGTTTACAAACAAATATTCAAACACCATAATAAACTACAAACATTGCAAGTCTATTATTCTAGAAATAAGGATAAAAACACAAATGTTTCAAGCAAACCTTCAACCTAGGATGATCACAATGAGTTTAGCCACTCATGGTCTTGCAAATCATTACACCATCAAATGTCATGTTCATATGAATCATAAACACCAAACAAATGTTAGAAATTGTTCTTGAACCAAATGGGACACTCAAAATCGCCTCTAGAACTCTGCAAAAACGTCTCCAATGATTGACATGCCAAAAGCCTCTTGAAAACCGGTTTAAAGAGGGCAGTTACACTTTTCTCGCAGGTCACCACCGTAAGCTACGGTGCCCACCGTAGCTTACGGTGGTCAGAATTTTCCTTACGGCCCAAAGAGTCTGGCTTACGGTGCATAGAAGACGTCAGACCTCACCGAAAGCTACGGTGCCCACTGTAACTTACGGTGGTCAGCAGTTTTTCCATTTTTCTTTTCTTATCAACTCTCCATGTCTCATCTTCTCTTGGCCAAGTGCAAGCTCTCATCAAAGCACGTTAAAATCGTTTGTTTATGCTCTTCGGTACCTACAAATCCATACACACCATAGTTATCAAATCCTAATAATTAACCCAAATAAGTGCGGAATATTGATCGTTTTAAAGCACTTGATAGTTGTCCAATGGACCACCCGTCACATCCCCACACTTAACCGTTGCTTGCCGCAAGCAACACATCAAAAACATTTCCAGGCTTAAAAGTGATCGAAGTGTATACCAAACACAAACATGTCGTCCAATTGTCAATTTACCATTATACCAAATGACACACCCCTTGTAACATCCGTCAAAAACCGGATTTACCAAACCCGCTCCGTTTAATAACCGAACAATCAGTTTAAAATTTCGTGGCGTATTTAATGCTAAAATTAATTTTAAACGATACATAATTAATTATTATATTGGAATATATAATTTGTTTTTGAAAAATTGTTAAAAATAATGAAATAAAAATATAATGTTACTGCCGGGTTTCGAACCCGGGTCAGTCAACCGGTTCAGCAAAGTCTTATCGCACACACACTCAACCACTGCGCCACTTGTATTTCTTGTTCAGTATTGAAGACAATTAAATCATAACATGATTATCGAATTAAAAATCGGCGCGCCCAAATTTCAGTCGTCGAAAATCCCGACTAACTCGCCAAGAATTTACGATTTCTTCAGTTATAACGTAAACCTTAATCACTACATCGGTTATAACCGACGCCTGAGTCCGCGACACAAGTTATAATCGCCGGAGAGTTTCTAACCGACGAATCAAGTCGGAAATTGGACCAAATTCATCGATAACCTGCCTTATAAATACCTCCTCGAACCTCTGCTAGCTTTTTCGCTCAAAACCGCACCTTTACCCGACGTAATTCCATTCGCCGGAAAACTTCTGCACATCGCCGGAAAACCGAACCCTTCACTTCTGAGCCTTACTGAACCCCCAAAGCTTATACCGAAGTCACCCACATCCATTTCAAGCTTGCTGAAGACTCTCTGCCGCAGGACACACGTCGCCGGAAGTTTCTGCTATCACCGGAGTTTCGCCGGAGAAACAGAGGAGTCCAGTCGGTATACCTTACGCTTAAATCTTTCATTCTTTTTATATATCTCCCCTGTAATTAACCTCAAAACACTAAAGAACATGATTAAAACATCGAACCAGTCGGACTTCCGATTCTGGTTAAATTCAACGAAGAAGACGAAGTTTCAGTTGTGTATATGTATAATTAAAATCAAGTTATAACTCGGGTTAGACACACAGTCCAGCGGTGGACTGTGTGCACATTAAACACGTAAACGTCTCGAGTTCGAATCTTGTTCCGGGCACCTTCGCCCTAATGAAAATGCTCTTTTTTTAGCCGAACCGGAGTCAAGACGCAAGATGTTAAGTTTAATAAAAACCGGAATAATAACCAAGATAGACACACAGTCCAGTGGTGGACTGTGTGCGCATTTAAAACACAGGTCACGAGTTCGAGTCCGGACTACCACACCGGTCCGGACAATTATCAAAAATTTTTAAGTCAGAAATGAAAATACTTAGTTTTTATTTAAGTATAATAAAAATCAGTTTATTTAACAAGTTGGACACACAGTCCAGCGGTGGACTGTGTGTTAACTCAACCCACAGGTCCCGGGTTCGAGACCTGTGGAGCGCACCGGTCCGACTCATTAAATCGTTTTTAAAAATAAATGATTTTCAGTTTAATCTAATTAGTATATAAATATAATTAAAAACAGAAATATTTCGGGTTAGACACGTAGCTCAGTTGGTAGAGCTGCGTGCACGCGTACGGGAGGTCTCGTGTTCGAGCCTCACTCAGCGCACACATACACGCATACGAACCGGTCAAAGTCAACAGTCAATGGTCAATGGTCAACGGTCAACGGTCAAAAAAGTCAACTTTTTTTTATTATTTTTATTTATTTATTTTAATTAAAAATCAATTAAAAATACTTAAAAATAACATTTTTAAGGTTAGAAAACAGCCTTAAACTCACAAAAATACACCCAACAATCCTACTAAAATGGATTAATAAAATCCGTTTACTTACCGAACCATAATGCTATTTATCTAGGTTAGTTTCACTCGTGGTTAAAACCAACTTCGCGTGCATTCAACATTATCAACCGAACGCACCCAAGGTGAGTGAATCTTACAACTCCCCTTTTTAATTACACGTTTTGGGGTGTGTCATGTGTCATAAAATTAACTCGTTTATTTAAACTTGTGCCATACCATATTGTGATCTAAACTTAGATTGTATACATTGCTTGTAGTTATGTATTTCATTTTGTCTATTTATATGTAATTCATTCATTAGGCCATCAGTTTCTCGTGTGAGACGAGTTGAGCAACACGTGCCTCAAAACAAATCCATTATTGTTCGTGTGTGTATTATTGAGTTTATATTGTTTGTAGTTATGTATTTCATATTGTCAAGTTTATGCAATTCATTCATTAGGCGCATCAGTTCCTCGTGAGAGACGAGTTGAGCAACGCGTGCCTCTAAACGATCCATTATTGTTCATGTATGTATTGTTTAATATTAAATTGATTGGTGAATAAGTTTACATCTATTTTTACTCATGTGTGGTTGTGCACTTTATTTTATAATCAATTAAATAAACTTGTTCAAATGTTTTCCATAGGATTCACTCGCCAACTTTTTGTTGATCCAAAAACCTTTTTTACACATGATACAGGTGAACAGGATGAAGCAAGGAAAACATAGAAAATGCCTTAGAAGAAAACAATGAAGCCTAGATTGATATTTAGGACATGTTGTAATATTGATTGTAATTTTCCATTAAAGTGTATTAATGAATATGAAACGTTAAAATAAATGTCATGAGCTTTGATGATAACCCAATCATGCCCCGATCACCTTTTCTGCTGCGGGTCGGGGTGTGACAGATTGGTATCAGAGCCATGACTATAGGGATATAGGATAGGTTATTAGACCCTTAGAGCCTATACTATAGTTTGCCTAAAGTTTTAATTGATTAGGTGGTTACATACAAATTTATGATATTTATTTGTTTCATATTTGTTTATACTTACAGTCAAACATACATACTTATATACACATTTATCATACATATATCAATGTTCATATATTTAATTCATCTTCATACTTTTGTTATTCAAAGATTTTGTTGCAATTTTCAAATCTCATCAAAGTAAGTTCTGCGACGGGCATGTAGTAACTGGAAGGGTACAAGTACCGGTAGTCGGAACGTCCTGTCTAGGTTGGCATTCGTATAAATCCAATATAACGGACCAGTTTGCCTACCTGGGGACTAACGATGAGAGTACGAAGGACCTATTAGGACAAAGCATGTCACACCAAACGTCGTTCGACCTAACCCACTTTGAGGTGTCACCGTGTCTACACCTGGACACATTCCGAATCTCATACGTTATATACATATTTCTCGATTTTCTCCGGGTTTTAGTGTACGTAACCAGGCTAACCCATGCGAACCATATGAAAAACCCGGTATTCATGGGGGCCCACATGATTACGAAGGTGAAGTATGGCGGCATGTAGGGCCTAATGACGAGCAAAGCCCAAGACATCCTATGGATGTAGTAGATTTATTTTTCTATAATTATTTTATGAATGTTCATTCCTAGTGCGACCCATGAACCCAAAAACATCCAACTCATACTCTTGACATGTATTCCTTGTAGATGTCTTCTAACCACGCCCGTAGGAAGATGAGAGCAGGAAAAGCCCGCGAGCGCATGGCTGCCCTAATCGCACAACAAATGGCTGCCGTAATACCCAACATTGTAATCCAAGTTCAACAAGCACTTACCGCTAATCCTGTCAATCAAGAAGATCAACACGTTATCAACCCTCCCCCAAATACCACTAAATGCACCTACAAGCATTTCAAATCATGCGACCCTCCAAAATACAAAGGGACTGAAGATGTCACCGCTCTCCTCCATTGGTTTGAAGAAATGGAGAACACTTTTCTGAATTGCGATTGCCCCGATGATCGCAAAGTGCGATATGCTACCGGTCGATTATATGGGATAGCACTTACTTGGTGGAATACAGAGAACGCCAAACGAGGCGTTGACGATGCTATGACTTTAACTTGGGATGAATTGAAGGAAATCATGACCAGACGATTTTGCCTAAGGAGCGAAATCAAGAAATTAGAAGATGAGTTTTATTCGTTGAAGAAAAAGGAAGGAGACCACATCACATACAACAAAAGATTCCAAGAGTTACATCAAATGCTTCCCAACTTGTTCACTCACCTCTACCGGTTGATCGAGCACTACATTCGAGGTCTTCCGTCAAAGATTCAAGACTCTGTAATAAGTACCACGCCTGCAACCTTGGAAGCGGCAATGGAGTTAGCTACAGAGCTCACCGAGAACCAAATCCGGAACAAAGACTTCAAGGAGGAGAAGAAGAAGGATAAAGCATCGACTGAAACCTCCGACTACACCCAAACCGAATCCCCTTCTCAACCCAATTCTAAGAGAAAAAGAGACGGGCAACTTTTCGCTGCTATCCAACGAAATCAACCAATTTCACACGCCATGCCCATCCAAGCTATCCCAATCACTCAACTGGCACCCAACTCAACTTACCCAAATAAGAAACCATATCTTGGACCTCACCCTCGATGCAACAACTGTTTTTATCACCATCCCCTTACCCTACCTTGTCGACTATGTGCAACTTGTGGACGCTATGGTCATTTGAGCAGGGTTTGCCGCACCTTTCAAAACCAAATCTCTCCCCCTACTCAAAACATGGTCCAAACCTATCAACAACCCCAATACCCCATGTTCCCATATGTTCGAGCTTGTTTCAATTGTGGCGACCCTACCCACTTTAGAAACACGTGCCCTCGATTGGTTAACATCATAAACGCTCAAGCCCAATCAAACCCAGTTAACCAAGTAAACCAAGAAAACCCAACCGCTAGGCCACCAGCAAGAGGAAGAGTCTTCAACATCAACGCCAATCCTGTCGAAGATAATGACGGCCCAAACGAAGATACCCAACTAGTCCTCTTCACCGAAAATCCAGATTCAACTCCAATCGTTTAGTTTTATGTTTTTCTTTATCACATAGAACCAATCATAACTTAAGGGTAAAGCCAATGGGAATTTGACAAGAATATGGTGGATACGCCGCTGGTACTTCCTATATATAAGTATTCTTGCCAAAGGATCGGAGGCATTATCTGGCGGTTATGAGAGGTTCCATGTGTAAACTGTTTGAGTAATTATTGTTTATTATTTTCAGTACATGCAATTTCATAGGCCGCCGCTCCCCATTACATTATGAGCGTTGAGCATGTTCCCCATTTCATTATGAGCGTGAACCCGGCGTGCCCACATACGATCGGCTCCGTTTGATTGAGCCTTGATCGCACAGACATTTTCATTATCAGTATCTTGTGGTTGTTGTGTTTGTTGTAGAGTCACATAGAACTAATCATAACTTGCGGATAAAGTCAATGAGAATTTGACGAGAATATGGTGGATACGCCGCTGGTACTTCCTATATATAAGTATTCTTGTCAAAGGATCGGAGGCATTATCAGGCGGTTATGAGAGGTTCCATGTATAGGCTGTTTGTGTGATTATTGTTTAGATTAAATTTATTATTTTCAGTACATGCAATATGATCGGCTCCGTTTGATTGAGCCTTGATCGCACAGACATTTTCATTTTCAGTACATGCAATACGATCGGCTCCGTTTGATTGAGCCTTGATCGCACAGACATTTTCATTATCAGTATCTTGTGGTTGTTGTGTTTGTTGTAGAGTCACATAGAACTAATCATAACTTGTGGATAAAGTCAATGAAAATTTGACAAGAATATGGTGGATACGCCGCTGGTACTTCCTATATATAAGTATTCTTGTCAAAGGATCGGAGGCATTATCAGGCGGTTATGAGAGGTTCCATGTATAAGCTGTTTGTGTGATTGTTGTTTAGATTAAATTTATTATTTTCAGTACATGCAATACGATCGGCTCCGTTTGATTGAGCCTTGATCGCACAGATATTTTTTCATTTTCAGTATTTTTGTGTTTGTTGTATTGGTTGTAGAGTCACATAGGACTAATCATAATTCACTGATAAAACCAATGAAAATTTGACGAGAATATGGTGGATACGCCACTGGTACTTCCTATATATAAGTATTCTTGTCAAAGGATCAGAGGCATTGTCAGACGGTTATGAGAAGTTCTATGTAGGATTTAGTAGTTTCTTGGTAACTAATCATAACTTGCGGATAAAACCAACGAAAATTTGACAAGAATATGGTGGATACGCCGCTGGTACTTCCTATATATAAGTATTCTTGCCAAAGGATCAGAGGCATTATCAGGCGGTTATGAGAAGTTCCATGTAGGATTTAGTATTGCCTTGGTTGAAATTTGTGTTACATTCATATCATCTCGCCATTTAAAGAAATTGGACTGTGTTCTATTTCTACATAAACTAACCTCTCCATCATAACAAACGAGAGAGGAACTGTCACCATTCAAACATATATGCTATCAGAATGTGGATTCAAATATTGGTTGTTGTGTTATTTATGTTCTAGAGTTACATCATAGAACCAATCATAACTTACTGATAAAACCAATGAAAATTTGACAAGAATATGGTGGATACGCCGCTGGTACTTCCTATATATAAGTATTCTTGTCAAAGGATCAGAGGTATTGTTAGATGGTTATGAGAAGTTCCATGTAGGTTGTAGTATTAGAAGTTTTGCTTTAGGATATAACCATATCCTTCCAAACATATCAAAACTCTTGCGCATGATATCATAGTTAGCGAATCAATTCTGCTTATCGATATTTTACCGTAGGCAACAAAAAGCGATTCCTGTAACAGGGTACTTAACCCTTATAAGGGACGTTACCGCCTCAAACGAAAACTTAAACTCTTACTTTTTTTTCTAAGCATGTAACTATCAAACTAAACATCATCATTTTTAGTCAAATATATCACTACTTAAATTTCGGGACGAAATTTCTAAAAAACAGGGGATACTGTAACATCCGTAAAAAAACCGGATTTACCAAACCCGCTCCGTTTAATAACCGAACAATCAGTTTAAAATTTCGTGGCGTATTTATTACCCAAATTAATTTTAAACGATACATAATTAATTATTATATTGGAATATATAATTTGGTTTTTGAAAAATTGTTAAAAATAATGAAATAAAAATATAATGTTGTTGCCGGGTTTTGAACCCGGGTCAGTCAACCGGTTCAGCAAAGTCTTATCGCACACACACTCAACCACTGCGCCACTTGTATTTCTTGTTCAGTATTGAAGACAATTAAATCATAACATGATTATCGAATTAAAAATCGGCGCGCCCAAATTTCAGTCGTCGGAAATCCCGACTAACTCGCCAAGAATTTACGATTTCTTCAGTTATAACGCAAACCTTAATCACTACATCGGTTATAACCGACGCCTGAGTCCGCGACACAAGTTATAACCGCCGGAGAGTTTCTAACCGACGAATCAAGTCGGAAATTGGACCAAATTCATCGATATCCTGCCTTATAAATACCTCCTCGAACCTCTGCTAGCTTTTTCGCTCAAAACCGCACCTTTACCCGACGTAATTCCATTCGCCGGAAAACTTCTGCACATCGCCGGAAAACCGAACCCTTCACTTCTGAGCCTTACTGAACCCCCAGAGCTTATACCGAAGTCACCCACATCCATTTCAAGCTTGCTGAAGACTCTCTGCCGCAGGACACACGTCGCCGGAAGTTTTTGGTGTCACCGGAGTTTCGCCGGAGAAACAGAGGAGTCCAGTCGGTATACCTTACGCTTAAATCTTTCATTCTTTTTATATATCTCACCTGTAATTAACCTCAAAACACTAAAGAACATGATTAAAACATCGAACCAGTCGGACTTCCGATTCTGGTTAAATTCAACGAAGAAGACGAAGTTTCAGTTGTGTATATGTATAATTAAAATCAAGTTATAACTCGGGTTAGACACACAGTCCAGCGGTGGACTGTGTGCACATTAAACACGTAAACGTCTCGAGTTCGAATCTTGTTCCCCGCACCTTCGCCCTAATAAAAATGCTAATTTTTTAGCCGAACCGGAGTCAAGACGCAAGATGTTAAGTTTAATAAAAACCGGAATAATAACCAAGAAAGACACACAGTCCAGTGGTGGACTGTGTGCGCATTTAAAACACAGGTCACGAGTTCGAGTCCGGACTACCACACCGGTCCGGACAATTATCAAATTTTTTTAAGTCAGAAATGAAAATACTTAATTTGTATTTAAGTATAATAAAAATCAGTTTATTTAACAAGTTGGACACATAGTCCAGCGGTGGACTGTGTGTTAACTCAACCCACAGGTCCCGGGTTCAAGACCTGTGGAGCGCACCGGTCCGACTCATTAAATCGTTTTTAAAAATAAATGATTTTCAGTTTAATCTAATTAGTATATAAATATATTAAAAACAGAAATATTTCGGGTTAGACACGTAGCTCAGTTGGTAGAGCTGCGTGCACGCGTACGGGAGGTCTCGGGTTTGAGCCTCACTCAGCGCACACATACACGCATACGAACTGGTCAAAGTCAACAGTCAATGGTCAATGGTCAACGGTCAACGGTCAAAAAAGTCAACTTTTTTTATTATTTTTATTTATTTATTTTAATTAAAAATCAATTAAAAATACTTAAAAATAACATTTTTAAGGTTAGAAAATAGCCTTAAACTCACAAAAATACACCCAAGAATCCTACTAAAATGGATTAATAAAATCCGTTTACTTACCGAACCATAATGCTATTTATCTAGGTTAGTTTCACTCGTGGTTAAAACCAACTTCGCGTGCATTCAAAATTATCAACCGAACGCACCCAAGGTGAGTGAATCTTACAACTCCCCTTTTTAATTACACGTTTTGGGGTGTGTCATGTGTCATAAAATTAACTCGTTTATTTAAACTTGTGCCATACCATATTGTGATCTAAACTTAGATTATATACATTGCTTGTAGTTATGTATTTCATTTTGTCTATTTATATGTAATTCAGTCATTAGGCCATCAGTTCCTCGTGTGAGACGAGTTGAGCAACACGTGCCTCAAAACAAATCCATTATTGTTCGTGTGTGTATTATTGAGTTTATATTGTTTGTAGTTATGTATTTCATATTGTCAAGTTTATGCAATTCATTCATTAGGCCCATCAGTTCCTCGTGAGAGACGAGTTGAACAACGCGTGCCTCTAAACGATCCATTATTGTTCATGTGTGTATTGTTTAATATTAAATTGATTGGTGAATAAGTTTAAATCTATTTTTACTCATGTGTGGTTGTGCACTTTATTTTATAATCAATTAAATAAACTTGTTCAAATTTTTTCCTTTGGATTCACTCGCTAACTTTTTGTTGATCCAAAAACCTTTTTTACACATGATACAGGTGAACAGGATGAAGCAAGGAAAACATAGAAAATGCCTTAGAAGAAAACAATGAAGCCTAGATTGATATTTAGGACATGTTGTAATATTGATTGTAATTTTCCATTAAAGTGTATTAATGAATATGAAACGTTAAAATAAATGTCATGAGCTTTGATGATAACCCAATCATGCCCCGATCACCTTTTCTGCTGCGGGTCGGGGTGTGACACCCCTCACAATAACTCTCCTCTCGGTTACAAAAAAGGACTAGAAAGATTGTGCTAGATCACTCAATGCGAGTGCATGATTGTGCGACAATAAGCCTGTGTAATAATCAAATTGCACCTACAAAATGCCCAACATGCTTACGAATCAAAAGGACTTTTGGGTTGTAACGAGGCTATGTGTAAGGGTGAGAATTTGTGGGATATATATGCATGTAGCTCAGTGAATCGACCCGGTTTTATTATTACAAATAAACAAAAACAACCGTTACTACTTACACAACTTTACTATCTTTTTCCCTTTTTTTTCACTACAAACATTGAACAAAGAACACATACACATCAACATCAACACTACATACTAAGCTCCTAAACCAGGTCGATCAATAGGTGGAATTTTGTAGGACATAGGCTTGGGTTACAAATGAATGGTATAAAGCTCAATTTTGGCTACTAATGACCAAACCCCCGTCCCTCTCACTACCAAGCTCATATATTTATCTTATGAGGTCCAACCCCCAAAACCCACACTCTCACACATCCAGACGAGGCTACCAAAATGCCCTTATCATCTTCACAAGCATGTTACACCTAGGTTTTGACAAGCATATATTACACAAGTTCTATTAACACAAATCACACACTGCCACTCAAACCAAAGAATTAATTTCTAGTAAGCATCCATGTGGCCTAAAAACTCACCAGGAAAGGATAAAAAGGGATATCGATGTGTCATGTGGATTAAGGTTAAATTTTCAAATTTGACAATTGTTTTGCCTGGTTTTAAAAATTTTCAAAATCTAAAAAATTTCCCCCATACCCACACTTGCGATACATTGACCCCAATGTATGGTTTCGAAGGAAACGATCACTAAAGCTATCTCAACCTCATTTTCAGCTCCACTCTCAAATCCTAAATTTCTTTTTGTTTTTTTATAAACACAAATAAACACCACCAATACTATCACAACCCATAACATGAATATCAACCACGATACACCACCTTTCTGCCCAACCATCAACAAAAACAAGCTAATGTTTATAATAATATACAAAGGAAGAACACCACCTGACTAATAGTAGCGCGGCTGAGGAGGTCCAAAGATGGATGTCATCATCTCTGAAAACTCTCCTAATGCAAACGCGCCGGTTTTGATATCAAGGTACCGATTGTTTATCTCCTGTTTAAAAGCATAAGCATGGGTGCGATTCCATGGCTGTTGTCGGACGAAATTGGCCTTAAAGCACGTTCCACGCTTGCACCCATCCACGTCTGTTGATCAAAAAATGTTCTTTCAGACCCACTCCAACTATCGAATACAGGAGGACATTGACTTTCAATCACCTCCTACATTGTTCCTTCATGAGCCCAATTTGGCTCATAAGGATACCTTGAAAAGTCGAAGAAACCCCCAGCATGACCACTACTCGAACCCCCAGCATGACCACTACTCGAATCCCCTGATCTACATTCATGGGGGCCATATATGGATTATCCATATAATCTTCATCACCACTTGAACCCTCTTCTTCACTTTCGGGCTCATCATCCTCCCCCGGTCTTAACGGTCGCGCATCGGCTTTCAACACTCTCCATCTTTGACCCTCACTTTTCAGCTTATGTTACCGTTCATATTTAGTATATTTCCACCCAGCTCCCAACTGCTTCACATCAAACGGCTTGAACTTTTTGTAAGACCCCTTGTCGTCCGCACCAATTACCCCATACATCTTCAACAGTGCTGTGATGAGTCTACAGTGCGGAATGATCTTCTGCTGATCACTATTTCTACTAATCTAAACATTATTCAGCACTAGAAATCGAAACGGAAACAATGGAGCTCCGGCCAACAAAGTGTATAACACCGGCACTTCCGGACGCCGCACCTCAGCTTTGTCACCCCGCCGTGGAATGACATTCTGTAAACATATCGCGAACATCAACTTCCCTTCAATTCTCAGATTCTTGCGGTAAAGCTTCCCATGGGGGTACCAGGTAAAAACAAATAGTCCAACATTGTGTTCCACCTTGGTGCTTTTCGGGCTCAAAGTACAAATCCTCCAACCTGGATCATGTATTGATTCACCGGTTTGCTATCAAACTTTGCCACCCTCCGCAATGAATCGAACGGCATCTCCACATCAATGCCATTTGACGGTTCCGATCAGCTTCATCTTTGACGCACCCTTGAACGAAGGACATCTTAAAGTGGCCATCCACTCTTGAGTTTCGGTGTCATACAAATTTGTCCCCTCATGATCATAACACTTTAATGTCGCTTCCCAACCTAAAGCTCGAAACTTCTCAGTAATCCTGAACGGACCGAAGTCTACTTCTCTAACCTCTTTTTCACATATAAAGGCTTCCTTCCATTGGGATAACTTGTTGATTTGATCATTAAATAACTCGGCTTGCCATTCAGACGGCTGATCGTGCAAGGGCCCGGATGTCCACTTTGGTTTAGGACCCATTTCCGGTACTTCTTCTTCATGTTCTTCTTCTATATCACTTTGCAAAACCAACCTCCTTTTTCTTTGAGTTGGATTACTTGAGGATCCAACCTTCTCTTTGCCTTTACGTCCCATGTTAATTCTGCAATACATAGAAACAAAAAACACAAATAATTCCTCTTCTCATTAACCCACAATATCCCCACACTTGCTTATCACTATGGTTATGGATAAAAGCTAAATCTCATGTTTATCATTTGCAAAAAAATTAACAAGATTTTAACTAAGTTAGTAAAATTCTGCCCAACAATCCCGTTTCTACCAAATGACTTAGCTTCCATAACCACAACCATTCAAAACCCATCAAATTTATCTCAACATAACAACTATACACAAGTGTGGAATCAAAGTTAACATAACACTTACAATTCTACAATGCATCATCAATAATGTAAGAAAGTGCATACCTTTGCTTTGTAGAGGATAACAATACTAAGAACTTCAAGATTAACCAAAACCCATCAAGAACCCTAAAATTTTCGGACCCAAATGTCTAAAATCGACCACCCAAACGTTGGATTCTTCAAAATGCAAGCACAATTTCAGAATCCTTGCGAAATTCTAGTCAAGATTGACCCAAAAATCACTCGATTTGGTGAAGATATGAAGAATTGGTGAAGGTGTGAAGTTGTGTTCTTGCAAGGGTTTAAGGAAGAAGAAGAAGAAGTATGTATGTGGCTAAGAGATGTGCAGAAATTGAGTGGTTTAGGTTAAATTTGTATTTTACTTGCTGTTACGGCGGACCCACACCCAATGGCCACCGTAAGCTACGTTGGTCACTGTAAGCTACGGTGGTCACCAGTTGTTTTGTGCACCGTAAGATAGAGGCTCAGTACCGTAAGCAATTTTGAAGCCCACCGTGAGCTACGGTGGAGACCGTAACCTACGGTGGTAGCTGGGCATTTATTTTTGAATTTTTTTAACTTATCATTTTTAAACATAAATATGAGACTACCCCTTCGAAAAACTCGTGTTGTCCTCAACACCATGTTTGAGAAATTCATAATCCACCGCAACCAAAATGTACGAGAACCAATTTGAACTAGGAAAAGGCCCCATAAAATCTATACCCCATACATCAAAAATCTCAACCACCAAAATGAGTTGCATTGGCATCTTGTCCCTTTTTGAAATACTTCCCATCTTTTGGCAATTTAGACAATTCCGGGCAAACTCACATGCATCCTTGAAAATTGTCGGCCAATAAAACCCACATGTAAGTACCCGGTATCCCGTCTTGTGACCTCTAAATGCCCCCCACAAGCGGATGAATGAGCATGACTTAAGATTTCTGACACTTTCGTTTCAGGCACATATCTCCGAATCACTTGATCGCGCCCAATTTTGAAAAGGTCCGGTTCATCCCATATATATTGCTTGACTAGGACCATAAACTGTTGTCTTCTTCTCTTCACCCAATGATTAGGAATAACACCCGTAGCCAAGTAATTCACATAGTGGGAATACCACGGTGCAATAGGCGTAGAAACAGCTAACAATTGTTTATCGGGAAACCGTTCATTAATTTCACTAGCATCGTCAACCCCCTCCAATGGAATTCGGGATAAATGATCCACCACTACATTTTCACTTCCTTTCTTATCCCGAATTTCCAAGTCGAACTCTTGTAATAAAAGCACCCAACGAATCAATCGGGGCTTTGCATCTTTCTTCTCCATCAAGTAACGAACCGCACCATGGTCCGAATACACAACCACCTTGCTTCCCCATATGTATGACCGAAACTTATCCAAGGCATACACCACTGCTAACAATTCCTTTTCAGTTTTGGTATTATTCAGTTGCGCCTCGGACAATGTTTTGCTTGCATAATAAATTGCCCCGGCTTCTTATCAACTCTTTGACCCAAGACCGCTCCAATAGTTGTGTCACTAGCATTACACATAATCTCAAACGGTTTTGACCAATCCGGCGGTTGCAAAATGGGAGCTTTCACCAACTGCTCCTTCAAAACAGTAAAAGCTTGCAAACATTCATTAGTAAAGTCAAAAGGTACACCTTTTAGTAACAAATTACATAAAAGTTTAGTAATAACACTAAAACCTTTAATAAATCTCCGGTAAAATCCCGCATGTCCCAAAAATGACCTTACCCCTTTAACATTTTTAGGTGGAGGCAAAGATAATATTACCCGATTTTTTTCCTTATTCACCTCCATCCCCCTTTCAGAAATAACATGACCTAACACAATACCCTCTTGGACCATGAAATGAGTTTTCTCCCAACTAAGCACCAAGTTTTTCTTGACACACCTTTTTAAAACCTTTTCCAACTCGTCAAGACAAGATTCAAAACTTGTGCCAAAAATGGAGAAATCATCCATGAATACCTCAAGTGACTCCCCAACCATGTCCGAAAAAATACTCATCATACATCGTTGGAAAGTCGTCGGGGCATTACACAAACCAAATGGCATTCGTCGAAAAGCAAAAGTGCCATACGGACACGTGAACGTGGTCTTGTGTTGGTCATCCGGGTGAATAGCAATTTGGTTGTAACCCGAGTACCCATCCAAAAAGCAATAATATTTTTGACCCAATAATTTTTCAATAATTTGGTCAATGCAAGGTAATGGAAAATGGTCCTTAGAAGTCATGGCATTCAATTTCCGGTAATCGATACAAACACGCCACCCGGTGACCGGTCGGGTGGCGATTTATTCACCATTTTCGTCTTTAATTACTTGAATACCAGCCTTTTTAGGCACCACTTGGGTAGGACTTACCCAAGCACTATCTGAAATAGGATAGATTATATCTGCGTCTAACCATTAAATTACCTCCTTTTTTACCACTTCTCGTAGGTTCAGGTTTAATCTTCTTTGAGCTTCTCTAGTCGGCTTTGTATCTTCTATTGTGATTATTTTATGCATGAAAATAGATGGGCTAATTCCTTTCAAATCAGCAATCGTCCACCCAATAGCCGCCCTGTTCGCTTTCAGCACCTTCAACAATTCATGCCCTTGGGCCGTCTCCAAGTTAGAGGCAATAATGACCGGTAAAGTGTCATTATCCCCTAAAAATGCATATTTCAAATGGCTCAGAAAATCTTTCAACTCTAACTTTGGTGGCTCCTCTAATGATGGCTTTGTGCCCGAACTGATTCCATCGGTAGGTTCTCGAACTGATGGGTCCACGGAGGTCAACCCTCCTTAACCGCCATAGCATCTTGCTCTTTTTCCCCTATCCTTAACGCACATGCATGTACCTGCTTAGAAAAATCACAAACACAAACATCTACACACTCTTCCTTATACTCATGTGGCTCACATCCATCAACCAGATCTGCCATAAAACACTCATCAACACCAATAGAATTAGAAATGTTAGTAAAAAAAATCCAATCTCATTTTTCTATTACCAAATTTCATGTCAACCGTACCAAGTCGACAATCAATCATAGCATGAGCGGTGCTAAAAAATGGCCGACCCAAAATAACATTTTGTTGTTGTTTTGGGTCCATAGATGAGTAATCTAGGACCAAAAAGTCTACCGGATAATAAAACTCGTCAACCTTCACTATGACATCTTGAACCATCCATCGAGGTAACTTATGAGATCAATCGGCTAGAACCACCGTTGTCTCAACCCGAGCTAATGGACCAAAGTCATATTGATCATATAAACCCCCCGGTAAAATACTTACTCCGGCTCCAAGATCTAATAACGTCTTTGACATTGGAAAATTTCCAACTTGAATGTTTATTAATGGCGGTCCCGGATCTTGGAGTTTGGGAGGAAGATCCCCTTCTAGTACCGTACTTACTTGTCCGGTCAAGTCAACCCGCTTAGGCAATTTTTTCTTTTGTTGCCTCTTTTGGGTGCATAATTCTTTTAAAATTTTTGCATAAGCGGGTACTTGTTTAATTGCATCGAGTAAGGGAAGATTTACCTTGACTTGTTTGAAAACATCCCACAATTCCTCTTTTAGAGGACCCCTTGTTGAAATAAAATTTTTCTTACCCGGGTCAACTAAAGTTGATGGAAACGGGACTTGACTTGGTCCCCCTTCCTCATTTTTATCGTTTAAACTTTCACCCAACCCCGGTTTTTGAATTACCTTTTCAACATTAGGGTCCTTAGACACAATTAGTTGTGAGACTTCATCCTCATCACTTTCATTTCCCGTAATATCTTCAACCACCCCATCAACCAAACCCGGTGGCAAGTTTGCCTTAAATTCTTTACCACTTCTTAAAACACTAACATGGTTAATAGGAATATTACGTGATGAACTATGAGAAGGATTTACCTTAGTGTGGCTAGGAAGTTGGCCTTTACCTTTTTTTAACTCCGCTACCTCGGTTGCGAGTTGACCCATTTGAGTGGTTAACGTTTGGATGCTCTGGTCACGAACCTCATCCTTTTGCATTCGGGCTTCATCGAGTTGATTTCTTCTTTGCATATCTTGTTGCATCATCTGGGGCATATCCATAACTTCATTCCCACTTGATGAAGTTTGACTCGTAGTACCACTTTGGTCACCCGATTGTTGAAAGTGCCCTTGGTATCCTTGACTATTTCCACCCCTAAATTTCCTTGATTGTATTGTTGGCGTGGAACAAAATTTCGTTGAGCTCCTTGGAAATTCGGATTGGCTTGATTCGCTGGGTTCCCATAGCGAAAATTGGGATGATTCCTTAACCCGGGGTGGTATGTGTTTGCGTTCATGTTAAAATTACGACCACCCCCTTGTATAGCATTCACCTCTTCTACTTGAGCTTCACCCACACCCACTAAACACACATCCCCCAATTCATTACAATTTGTACAAACGTCATATACTTGATTAGTTGCTACCACATAAACTTGAGGTCTTGTAATAACGTGCCTTGCCCTTCTTGAAGATTGCACTTTTCTCTTAGACGTGACCGCCATTTTCTCCAAAATGCCCAATCATCTTGCTCAAAATTTGTACCAAACGTACCATTAGTAATTGGCATTAAGTCACGAGCATCTTCCAAACTCAACCCCTCATGAAAAGCAAATAACTCCCAAAGTGCAATACCATGATGAGGACAATTTTTCAACATAATATTAAACCTCTCGAATGCTTCATGAAACATCTCACCCGGTTGTTGTTGAAAACTTCTCAAGCTCTGCCTAGCCTCATTAGTCTTTTGTGCCATGAAAAACTCTTCCAAGAACATTTGTTGCATGTCAGCCCATGTGTATATTGATGCGGATGGTAAAGTATGGAACCATCTTTTTGCCTTGTCTTCCAAAGAGAATTCGAAGGGTACCAACTTAACATCATCCAAAGAAAAACCTTACCCTCCAATAGTGTTGCAAATAGAATCATATATCTCCAAATGGAAGTACGGTTCCTCCGTCGCTTGCCCTTTGTACTTCGGCAAACTTTGAAGTGCGGTTGTTCTAACCTCAAATGTCCTTCCATCCGGGTAATGAGGCATCACCACTGGAGAAGGGTTATTAGTAATAACAGGCCTAAAATGCGCTTCAATCCCCCTCACCATCTCTCGGTGATGTCTTCGTGGAGCACCCAATGGTACTCTTGGTCGACCCGCTTGACCTTGCCTTAGCCCTTGAGATGCAAACTGTTGTTGATATTGAGGTTGTTGCATTTGTGGTTGCTGTATCGGCCTTTGAAATTGAGGTTATTGATGTTGAAGTTGAACTTGTTGTAGAGGCATTGGTCGTTGAAATTGTGGCCCTTGTGGACGAATTGTTTGTACCACCGTGGGTTGCCTAACGACTTCTTGAACTTGTTCCACTTGTTGTCTTTGTTGGTAAACCATTCCTCCTTGTGGTCCTAAATTACCTCCATCTCCTCCATAATAGTAACCCTCTTCTTTGTGTCCTCCAAATTCTTCCTCATACCAGTCATCAAACCCATCTCCTCCTACACCTGAAGATTACCCAAACTGAGAAGATGTATAATGAAAACCCGGTTGGTTTTGTGGTTGGGGTGTAGAAGTAGTATGAACAATGGTTGAACTTGGTGGAAATTGACATGGTAATGGTTGTTGGGTAGAAGATGATTGACCAGAAGTTGGGAAAAGGATGAAAAAGGTGGAACCATTGATGTGGGGCTAAAAATGGGAACATGTCCGGTTTAGATAGTTGCGGATGATGTGTGTTGGTTGGGTTAACTTCATGTGTTGAAGTAGGATGGGTGGTAGGAATTGGTGGAGGTGTGGATGGTGATGTTTGACTTGTAGTGGAAGGTAATGGATCCATTGTGTTAATCGGTGAAATTGGTGTTGTAGGTGTTGTTGGTGAACCACTGATTTTATTTTCTCGTAATAAAACCCTGTTTCTTCACAAAGTTCGTTCGATCTCCGAATCAAATGCCAATGGTGATAGCTTGTGAGAGCCTCTAGTATGCATGCACCTGTAACTACCTGCACACTAACACAACCAGCATACACCTGGAAAATAACAAACTATACTATCAAAGATAACACACGTTGCGCACTACTCCCCAGTAACAGAGCCAAAATTTGACGTGATGTCGTAGTCTCACATAAATTTAATCCAAATACTACTAATAGTTAGCGGTAAGTGGGTATCGAACACAGGGCCTTTGTGGAATATGCGCTATCTAAAGTTTATACTAAATTGACTAATTTATCTAAAATGCAAGAAAATGAATTCATGATTTTTGGTGTTTTGGTTTTAAAATTAAACAAGTTGCAATTCAAATATTGGTTGTTAAAATATATTAGAAGCATGTAATCATCCTAAGTTTCCGCTTTCCATTAACATTTGTGTTTTAAATCCAACTAGCAAGAATCACATAGACATGACTCATGTATGACTATTTGTTCGTGATGAAAGGGAACCAAGTACTCGGACTACAAAGATGCGAGGTTGTTACCCGATGACCAATTAACCAATATCCAACCCTAAACCCTCCCGTGATATCTCGATTGTCAACGACACCAAAAATGTACGATAAAGGCTAAGATCAAAACATGAATCAATAGCTTACAAACAAATATTCAAACACCATAATAAACTGCAAACATTACAAGTCTATTATTCTAGAAATAAGGATAAAAACACAAATGTTTCAAGCAAACCTTCAACCTAGGATGATCACAATGAGTTTAGCCACTCATGGTCTTGCAAATCATTACACCATCAAATGTCATGTTCATATGAATCATAAACACCAAACAAATGTTAGAAATTGTTCTTGAACCAAATGGGACACTCAAAATCGCCTCTAGAACTCTGCAAAAACGTCTCCAATGATTGACATGCCAAAAGCCTCTTGAAAACCGGTTTAAAGAGGGCAGTTACACTTTTCTCGCAGGTCACCACTGTAAGCTACGGTGTCCCTCGTAGCTTTCGGTGGTCAGAAATTTCCTTACGGCCCAAAGAGTCTGGCTTATGGTGCATAGAAGATGTCAGACCTCACCGTAAGCTATGGTTCCCACCGTAGCTTACGGTGGTCAGCAGTTTTTCCATTTTTCTTTTCTTATCGACTCTCCATGTCTCATCTTCTCTTGGCCAAGTGCAAGCTCCCATCAAAGCACATTAAAATCGCTTGTTTATGCTCTTTGGTACTTGCAAAGCCATACACACCATAGTTATCAAATCCTAATAATTAACCCAAATAAGTGCGGAATATTGATCGTTTTAAAGCCCTTGATGGTTGTCCAATGGACCACCCGTCATTGTGTCTTTTGGTGTTATCTCTCTTTTGTTACTCGTGCGGATTAGCGGGTTTTAATGGAACGCAAAATGGTGAGTAGATCTTACTTTTCCCCTTTTTTGTCACTTTAACTTTTTGGGGTGTTTCATGTGTCATGTTTCATATGATTCGTATACTTTTTCAATAACATGCCAAGTTAAGTGTCATATGTGCTCCTATTTGTTTTGTATGTTGCATTACTTGTTTCATTAATACGCTATACGTGTTAACGCTTTGTGTCATGGATTTCATAGTTTCCCTTTTCGCCTTTTGGGGGCTTGAATCGCAGCATTGTTTCATGCTATCGCTTTTCGCCTTTCGGGGCTTGAATCGCATCATTGTTTCATTTCTTAATTTCGTTATGTCATGTTATATTATTTACTTATGGATTGGTTGTTTTTTCGGATTAATTGATTTATGTCACCTATTACACTTAATATTGCATGTTAAATAATTTCTAATAAATAAAATCAACAAAACTTTATAAGTTAAATAAAAACAAATAAAGATCTATTCGCCAACTATTGTTGACCCAAATTTATTTTACACATGAAACAGGTACACAAGGTTGATAGCTACTTAAGAATACATATAGGATTGTGCTTTAGAATAATTAAATCAAAACTTATGTTATCTTTTTTATTTTGGATATTGTATAGTTTTATTTGAAACAATTATTTGGTTATGTGATACAAATTAATATTGATGATAATATATATTCAAACTTTAAATAAATGTCAAAAGCTATGAAACAATCATATCATACCCAGTGCCATATCTGCTGTGGGTCAGGGTATGACAACAACGCCGCAACGGGCGTATGCGGTTCAAAGATTTTACTTTGCTTTTCGTTTGGTGTTATTTTTTTCTTTTTAATTTATTTTGTTTTTACGAGCTTTTTTGGTGTTAGTGGTCACTGACAATGGTGTAGCTTTGGTGCTACTTGGCATGGTTTTACGCCCTCGCCACAAAGCGAGGATGGTTTAATACTAGTTGAAGTTTAATTTGTAACAAGCCCTTTTGTAACATAAACAATTTATGGTTGCTTAGTTTTGAAATTTACGGATATCAACATTGGAACTAGTGGGCTAAAGCAATCAAAGCAAATAAAATATAAAGTTAAAACAGTGGCCTAAATATAATATAAGTTTTAGTTATGTTTAAATAAATTTAATTATTTATATTTTAAATAATACTGAAATAGAAATTGGTAAATTATAAAAGAAATTTATGTTTGAAAAGAAAATGTAAAAAATGGTGATGATGTGGAAATACAAGAATTAATAAGAATGTTTGTAGTGTTGGAGAGAAAATGAGTATTTTTAATGAATTTATAGAAATATGATGTAGGAGCTGATTGAATGCATAAATACGTGTATTTAGCATCTTGTATTAGGGATGGTCTAAGACCATAAATGCAAGATAATTCTTTCAAAATATTTGACCACATCATCTCACTATTAACTCTCTTTTTTCTTTCTCTTTCTCCATACAAGAACTCACTACTCATAAATCCTATTTCACTCCACAAATACATGCACTTAGCAAAGAACATTTCTACCATCTCTTTACTCTCTCTTTCTTCCAACTCATCATTCATGTCACAAATGTACCTCAAATGCATTGCTTTGGATTGGTCTAAGGGTGGAAGGGGCACCCAAGGTTACTACTCTAGTCTCGTCCAATTCTATGTTGCCACATCAATTCTGCACCCATGTACCTTAAAACCAATAAAACACTAGAGACGCTCATCCTCAAGTACCCTATAACTATGGACCTCACTCTTTTATTCCACCCACCAATCACACACACAGTATCGGACCCAATAACTTTTTCATAAGGGGAGGGAATTTTAAGAGTCATTTCTCTATTGCTATAAAAGTTTTTTTTGTTCCAATTCAGGTCGGGTCGAGTCAAGTCCAATTGAGTCGGAAACTTTTACGAAGATTCTAATTCAAGTAAATAACCCAATAACATATCTTAATACTACATATTCACTCACAATTTAAGTATTTAACATTGTCTTCACATAACCTATTAAATAAAAAAAGGCATTAAAGTAAAAGATCTAGACGTTTTCTTAATATAAACTGAAAAAACTTACAAACTCTATATAGCTAATTAAGTAAAAACTCACAAATATATGAAAGATTAATTTTGTAATGTTGTTATTTTTCTTACCTTTAAAAGTTATATCGGTCTCATATGAATTTATGAAAGATTACTTCTATAATGTTAATTTTCTTGAATTTAAACGTTATATGAATCACATATGAATTTATGAAGTTGAATATGGTATGTGAAACCTTAATATGTGTTGTACATCGTCTGATTGTAAAGAAGATGAGCATCCATCAAATAAACAAAGAAAACTGTTTTACTCAAGTACTATTATTATTCACCTAAATACCTATACTAGATACAAGAATAAAATAAACGCTAGTTGTCGTCGTCGTCATCATCTTCTCTTCAGAGCATTCACATTCCCTAACTTCACTTCTATAATTACACTAGCAATTCACATTTTTTCCTCTAACTTTACTTCTGTAATTAGACTAAAAGTGATTATATATTTTTTTATTTTATCAATTAAATAATATTTTTCATATACCTTTATCATTATTTTTTTATCTCTCATCCACTTAGAACCACTTTCAAAAAATATTGTAACTTTGGTCGTTATAGGGTTCACTTTTTGAAAATTATAAAAACAAAGTTCGATAAAAACGAATATTAATACCAGTTTCAATAATATCAATAAAAAAACAAAAAAAATTGCCACTAAAATAATAAACCATAAAAGACAAAACAAAAAAACAAAGAAAAACCACATGTAAAAAAAACCATACAAGACAAGGAAAAAAAGCCACTATTCATAAGAGGTTTCACTATTTGTTATTATATATGGTTAACAAAGTCGAACAGTGTCTCCCAAAATATACAGATAAACAATATCATTTTCTATAATCTCCACTCACAACCACTTTTTATAATATGTAGAACTCACTCACATGAAAATGCAGAATGGGATGTGAATGCTCTCACAAAGACAACGATCCAGCCCCTGCAAATATTTTTCTTTCCAACGGACTCTTTTTCTTCTTCTTTTACTTCACATCTTCTTGATCATGAGGTCAAGGAGGCGACTGCAAAATTTTATGGGATGCGATCTGGATTTTAATACGCATATAACACTAATTTCTTTTTTAACGTGGGCGACCTCCCCTTTGGCTACACACTAGGTCCGCCCCTGCACGCACACCATTCAAAACTAGACCCCACCTCCTAACACACTGTTAGAAAATTAGAATGTGATGAATGAAAATTAATTTGTTGAAATTAATAATATTAAAATATTCATATGGTAAAACTCTTGAGTAGAGTTTTATTGATAACTTTTGATTAGTTTTTATTAGAGTGTTAAGTCTCTAATTAATTTAACTCTTAACTCTCGCTCAAGTCTTGAATAATTAGTTGGCTATGTGCCTTATTTGTTACTAGAAGAAAATACATAATGTATACATGAAGAATACTTGAAAAGGAGGGATACTTGAAGACTAATATAGAGAGGAGTACTTTCTACTCGTTTCCACCATCATCGCCCGCTTATCCGTTCCACAAGTTTTAATACTACAATTTTACCCGGTGTAACCTCGGGCGCGTGAGCTATCTCCGGCAGTACAGACTGCTCCGGCTGTTATACCTTGGGAGACAGACGCGTCATTTTTAGGAGAGGCCTGAAATTTGTTTTAAGGGAAGCGTATTGAATACGTGCCTCAGCCACAACCGTCAACACTTGTTTGTTCCTTTTGTAGGAAATTATTGTATAAGAAGATGTGGTTCAAGACCTCGTTGAAGCCCACACAAAGGATCATACAAGGAGACGCGATTCAAGAGTTTGTTGAAGACTACGCAACAGACCACACAAGAAGACGCGGTTAAGGCTCTTGTTGAAGACTATAACTTGAATCAGTTTAGTTACATATGTTGTATTATATATATTATTTCGTTTAGATTTGTTCATGGTACGTGTACTATAATTTCCCAAATATATAAAGAGATTTTTTATTAAAATTGTGACCAATATCATACAAACTTAAAACAGAAAAGTGAGATTGTTTCTACAATCTTAAAACCTTATTTATAAGGATTTTGGGTTCACGAAATGATTTATAATAAAAATATATTTTTAGAGATTATGATCTTATGAATATTGTTTTGGGAAATATATATGTAGTACAACTTGTGATTCGATCGTGGTTTACAATTATAGCTTCCATACCTGGTTATTTTTAGGGGATCATATCCCAGATAAAAAAAGAGCAAGAGTAACGTGTTTGAATTTATTGAGATTGAGATACAATCTTAAATCCTATACCGTGATACAAAACGAATAATTTTGGTTCAAAGATTTGGTTTTTGAAACGATTTTGTAATCATTAATTTTTCTAACCTTTTGTTTAGATCGGGTTTATTAGTGTAAATCTTACGTTTTTTGTAAACGTTAAAATTCTCTAACGTGCGTTAGACCGGCTTAGTGTTAGAAATAGTTTATTTTGTATAAACTAATAAGCCTTATAATGACTTTTGTAATCAGTTATTTCTAAACGAGCATGTTAGAATCATGTTTTATATATAAAGTAATATGTTTTATAACGATTTCTGTAATCATTTATTTTAACGAGCCTGTTAGAAGCTATTTATTGATAAGTATGATAATGATTTTTGTAATTATTTATTGATAAGATTTATACTGATTTTTGTAATTGTTTACTTCTAACAAAAGTGTTAGAAACGGTTGATAAACCGTTAAATTAGATAATGATTTTTGTAATCATTTGTCTTCTAACATGCGTGTTAGAAACGGTTTATGAAAATTGTTAGGTTGGAAGCATTTTCTTAATTGTTTATTTTCTAACGTGAATATGGGAAATGACTTATTTATTTGAGCCATATATGTGTTTATAGCAAGTCGAATTACCATTTTATGGAAATGTTAACATTTCTAACGTGCGCGTTACAATTTCTTTCATTTTAACATGATTGATAAAAATGATTAAAATACAAATAATTTGAAATGTTTTATGTAAACATTTTATATAAGTAATTGTTGTAGCACTAAATATAAACACTTATATTATGATTTGTATGGTTTAGAAAAAAGGTCATACATTGAAGTTAATGTTTGATTGGCTTCAAGAATTAAATCACCATAAAGTGATGGTGTTGTTATTTATATGAATTTAATGAAATTATCATTATTTACTAGACTATTCATATGGAAGATAAACTCTTAAGTAGAGTTTTATGTCAATTTATTAGAGTTTATTTCTCTAATAAAATCTCTAATTAAGTGAGACTATTCTCCACCCTATGTCTCTTGTATTAAAAGTAGGCTACATGCCTAACTTGACGAGATTGAAAAACTACAAGAGTAAGGATACAGGAATTCAATCACCAAAAAGTGATGGTGTTGTTGTGTGAGATTTATCACCAACTTTAATTTGTGATTTCTAAATCCAAATGGTCATGTTTTATATATGTAAAATGACTTAAATCTAACATGAGTGTTAGAAAAAGTGTATCACAAATACAAGGTTAGAGTTTTATATTGTATAAGCCATTATGCATAAAAATGTTTTATGTAAACATTTAATTGCCTATGTGTGCATTAAAAACAATGAGAAATGGTTTATTGTATAAACTTTATCCTAAGAAAATGTTTTATATAAACGTTCGATTCTACAATGTATCCGATACAAACATTTTTTTCTAACATGTGTGTTAGAAAACATTTAGTACATGCTTCATAAGTCTAAACAATATCAAACCATTTGATATTTTGGGTTTTGATGTCACACCCTGGTCGTAGCGGAAGCGCAAGTGTGTGACTATTAGGTAATCATTGCATCCAATATAGTAAACATTATAAATTAACAACGATGCATGCCATTCATAAGTTTCCTTTCGATATTACAACCATCAAAAGGTGAAATCACATTGTTATCAGTTTCAATTTACCATTACAAACATAGTTAAAAAGACATTGATCCAAAATAGAATAGTGTTTTCATCACAGTTTCATGTTGAGGCTTTGACCCCTATATGTCCAACGAGGTTGGGATATAAAGAGCAAATCCTCCAAAAGTAATACATCGTTGTCTTGAAAATTTCACACCCAGATCCCATCACCAGCTCAAGTCCTGCGTCCTGAAACACATGTAATTTTAAAAAGTCAACATAAAGTTGGCGAGTTCATGTAGTTTAATGTTTTCGTATCAAAATGTCATCCTTGAAAACCTGTGTTGAAATCCAAGTATGTTATTAGCATCAATGAGTTAATTAAGGATCTATCAGTGTGTCGCGAGCACCCTGACATACTTGTGCCATAAGTAAGTAACCAAACCGAGACTACTTTGACATCATTGGGATCACAAAAGCACTCCGAAGGGTATACCAACCAGGAGTGGAGCGGGTCTCAAACTCAATAGATCTACTTCTTTTGCACCTTGGTCACTAAGTGATTAATGGTTACTATTGTCATCATCCTACTTACGCATAGTGATCTGTTATCTGCTAACCCATAGCTAACATACTGTTTTGACATGACATGTGTTTCCCCTCGATAGTTTAAAACAAAACTTTGAAATAATTGCAAGGATGGACATGAACTCACAGTTATTGCGTTCCTTTGACATGACATGTGTTTCCCCTCGATAGTTATATATATTTCTTAAATATATATCTATATATATATATATATATATATATATATCATGTCATTGGGCCTAGCCCATGTCATCTATGCCTTTGGGCTTAGCCCATGTTTTCTTATCATTGGGCCTAGCCCATGTTTTCTTGTCATGGGGCCTAGCCCATGTTTTTTAAGTGTTCGTATTTTGTATAAGATTGGGTATTTTATTGTGTATACCCTAGGTTTCTAATACATACATATACAATACACATATGTATACACCTTATTTATTAGCCACAAGTATTTATACAACACTTGTATTATTTTTCATGTAGGAAGAATATATATATATATATATATATATATATATATATATATTTATTTATTTATTTGTAAAAGTGTTTATTTTTCTTATAAATATATACTTGTGACTTTATTTAAACACTTAGTCATTTAGGGATAACTCTTGTCATTAAAGTCCACTTAATGACGTTTTAAGTTACTAATCACGTTTAGCCTCACTAATCACCCCACTAATCATGCTTTAATCGCGATTAGATTTTTAGAAAATTCTGCCATAGTTTCCCCTAAACTATGGCGTTTTCCACGTTTTTAAAACGTATTTAAAACCTGTTTAAACTCATAATCATCATCAACAACTCATCTAATATTTCTTTAACATAATCTACATATCATCATCCATGAATTTTGTTGTTAAAAACCCTAATAAATCAAGAGGGTTTTTGGTGTTTATTGTACTTTTCAAAACAATATTTTTGCATGTTGTTTAACAAGTTCATGCATGTAATCCCTTTTGATTTCTACCCACTTTTAAGGTGATTACAACTTAAACACATATGTTCATTTCTTATAAAAATCATTCTTATGTGTAAAGATTATATTTAAGTTGTAGTATTTTACATGGATGATGTAAAGGATGATCTTGGTTAGATTTAAACCTTATCATGTTTAAATCCTTATTTTTATACTAAATCATACAAGATCATCTTACTTTTATCTCATAATATTAACATAAACAACTTCAATATACATTCTAAGAATCACATAAGCATGTAATCAACACAAAATAATCAATATTTATTGTTAATATTATGTTGTATTTTAGGGTTTTTGATGAATCTTTTCTTGATTTTCAAGATGATCAACTTGTACACTAATAATCTAAGCATAAAAATAAGTTAGATTATGGAGGAGATTAGCTCACAATGGGTGCACAAGATTTCTTGAGGATTTAGAAGAAAATAAGCTCCTTAGAAAATCCTAATGAGCTCCATCCTTGAATGCTTCTTTAAGGGGTTTGATCAAGCTTCAAAGTGTGATTAAAGTGGTGGTTTGTGGTGGCTTAATGGTGGTGCTATGGCGGGTATATGGAGCCGTGGGGTTGGGGAAAGGACAAGAGAAAATGTTGCAAGTTATGAAGAAGAAAATGATGAGATCTTGTTTATAATTTCACATATATCTCCATCAGTATTCATGTCCATCAACTAATCAAGATCCATACTTAGAATCTCAATTTTTCAAACAAAATCAAGGGGGTGGGACCCACCTTGTGACCGTCAATGGTAGGGGGTAAGTGTAAATTGTTTTCACCACATGTTAAAAAAAGATAAATATTTGGTGTTTATTTAATTATGGTGATTAGGTTTAACCTTCTAGCATCTTAAGCCTAAGACTTTTGTTTAGGGTGTAATTTAAGCATTTAATCCATATGATCTTCCAAAATAAGTTTCGGATGACGGATACGTCGCTAGATCGTTCATCGTCGAAGTATTCGCTAATAAACGGAACTATATATTTATTACCGGAAGCGTTTAATTTTAATTACCACAACTAATATGGTGTCAAATTAGTGTATTTCCTGTCCAAAAATATTCATAACTAGTTCGCTAGATGAATACACGATGAATTAGGGTTGCCGATATGTCTTCCGTTCGACCGTTCGATCGATATCGACACTTTTATGATCCGCCGTCGAACTTTTCCGAAAGTTGTGTTTCCGTGACCTCATGTTAGTTGAATGAATTCTGAGTCCCAAATTATGCTTAACTAGTTCACTAGACGCTCGGATGAGGCTATCGGCCACTAAAATATTCGTCCTTTCGACGATCGACCGCTTCTCGGTCAAGTTGCGCACTGTTTGCCGAATGACCGGAAACGAGGTGTTTTGTGCATTTTTTGCTATCCTCACATTATTTTAGGATGTGTAGCATTGTTTTATTCTTATCTTGACATCCGGAATCCTCCGAATCGGTCTTGCGGACAAATCGCCATTTGTCGCCTTTTCGGTCGAAACGAACAATTTTGCAATTTAGGCGTTTTACCGGAAAGTTATGTATTATTGTAATAGTTGTTCTCAAATATGTGTTTTCATTTGTATAAGGACTCAGGTCTGGCATTAACATGCCGTCATTTCTTGTTCGGATTCGTTTCAGCGGATTTTCCGACACGGTTAGTGTCACCGCATTAAGTGCATTCAGCACTTTCTACCAACACTCTTAGGGCATTGTTTTTAGGTCTGTTTCTCGTCGTAACGAAAACCAGTATATGTTATGATCAGATTTACTTGCCCTAATAACGTACGACTCAGTTTTGAATTTAAATTACGATAATCATGCATGAGATTATAATATGAAATTAGCGATTACATTGTACGGATGTTCCAATTATTTTCCAGTTGTCACATACTCCCCCTGTTAAAAGAATTTCGTCTCGAAATTCAGCTTGAGGCATCCACTGAAGGAGTCTTCTCGATCAGGTGAGGGTATTTTGACTTGATTTGATCTTCACGCTCCCACGTATACTCGGGACCGTGACGCGAATTCCAGCGAACCTTCACCAGTTTGATTTGGCTTCTTCTTGTCTTTTGGACCTTCCAGTCCAAGACTTCAACTGGTTCTTTGGTGAATTGTAATTTGTCATCAACATGAATTTCATCTGCTGGAATATCATTTGTTGGACTTTTCTTCAGATTGGACACATGGAATGTGTCATTACTGAGTTCCTCTGGCAGTTTTAACTTGTAAGCCACAGTACCAATCTTTGCCAGAATTTCGAAAGGTCCAATATATCTCGAGTTGAGCTTTTCGCGCTTCCCGAACCTAGCTACGCCTTTCCAAGGTGAGACTTTTAACAATACTTTGTCTCCCACCTCGAAGGATAATGGTTTGCGTCTTCGATCTGCATAGCTCTTTTGTCTATCTCGGGCTGTGGTCTCTTGTACCAGTTCGGGACCAATAAGTTGTCTGTCACCAACTTCCGCCCAACATAGCGGTGATCGGCACTTCCGTCCATACAGTGCTTCGAATGGCGCGGCCTTGATACTGGTGTAATAACTGTTATTGTAGGAAAACTCTACCAGCGGTAAATGAGTATCCCAGTTTCCGCCTAAGTCCATCACACAGGCCCGAAGCATATCTTCTAGTGTTTGGATGGTTCGCTCGCTTTGACCATCGGTCTGTGGATGAAAGACTGTGCTTAAATCCAAGCGAGAACCAAATGAATTTTTATAAGGATTGCCAGATACGCGACACAAAGCGACCATCTCTATCAGAGATTATCGAGATTGGCACACCATGACGTGCCACAATCTCCTTCAGGTACAGTTCCGCTAGTTTCTCCGTGCTGTCTTTCTCATGGATGGGCAGGAAGTGAGCTGATTTGGTCAGCCGGTCGATGATAACCCAGATCATGTCATGACCTCGAGAGGTCCGTGGTAGCTTTGTGATGAAATCCATTGATATCTGCTCCCACTTCCAAACCGGAATCTCTGGTTGTTGTAATAACCCAGATGGCTTTTGGTATTCGGCCTTGACCTTTGCACAAGTTAGGCATTTCCCAACATAGGTCGCAATATATCCCTTGAGATTAGGCCACCAGTAATATTCTCTCAGATCCTAGACATTTTGTCCGATCTTGGGTGTATCGAATATTTGGACTTGTGTGCTTCGTCCAGCACCAAGTCTCGCAACTCACCATAATAGGGAATCCAAATCCTTCCCATGAATATAAAGTTCCATCTTTGTTCGGTTCCAACTATTTTTGCATTCCCTTTAATGATTCAGCTGGAATGTTTTCTGGTTTCAATGCTTCTTGTTGTGCTTCGCGCACTCGAGTTGTGAAGTTTGTCTGGATCGTCATCTCTAAAGCTCGCACCCGTAATGTTTTGACTCGTTCCTTTCTACTCAAAGCATCTGCTACGACATTCGCTTTGCCCGGGTGATACTTAATCTCACAGTCATAATCGTTCAATAGTTCCACCCAACGTCGTTGGCGCATATTCAGTTCTTTTTGGTTGAATATATGTTGAAGGCTTTTATGGTCTGTGAATATGGTACACTTAGTGCCATATAGATAATAACGCCAGATCTTCAAGGCAAATACCACGACACCTAGCTCCAGGTCATGCGTGGTATAATTCTTTTCATGAACTTTCAATTGTCGAGACGCGTACGCAATGACTTTTTCTTGTTGCATTAACACGCAACCCAAACCTTGATGCGATGTATCACAGTACACCACAAACTCGTCGGTACCGTCCGGGAGGGATAGTATTGGTGCTTTGCATAGCTTTTCTTTCAATACTTGGAATGCCGATTCTTGCTTTTCTCCCCAATCAAACTTCCTATCCTTCTGGGTAAGCGAAGTTAGTGGTTGTGAAATCTTGGAGAAATTCTCAATAAATCTCCTGTAATATCCCGCTAATCCTAGGAATTGTCGTATTTCCGTGGGAGTTCTTGGCGTGGTCCAGTTCTTTATTGCCTCTATCTTCGAAGGGTCGACATGGATTCCGTTCTCGTTTACCACATGGCCAAGAAATTGTATCTCGTGAATCCAAAATTCGCATTTTGAGAACTTGGCATATAACTGCTCCTTCTTCAGCAATTCCAAAATGGTTCTTAGGTATTGTTCGTGTTCTTTCTCGGTGCGTGAGTATATCAGTATATCATCTATGAAGACGATCACGAATGTTTCAAGGTATGGCTTACACACTCGGTTCATCAAATCCATGAATACTGCATGGGCGTTCGTTAGGCCGAAGGGCATAACGAGGAACTCATAATGACCGTAACGAGTCCAAAATGTTGTCTTAGGAATACATTCCTCCTGGATTCTCAACTGATGATAACCGGATCTCAAATCGATCTTCGAGTAAAAACTCGACCCTTGCAACTGGTCGAATGGATTGTCGATTCTTGGTAATGGGTACTGGTTCTTGATAGTTAACTTGTTTAACTCCCGGTAATCGATGCACATGTGAAATGTTCCGTCCTTTTTCTTCACGAACAGCATCGGAGCTCCCCAAGGCGAGAAACTCGGACGTTTGAAACCTTTGTCGAGCAGCTCTTGCAACTGCGTAGATAATTCTTGCATTTCCGAGGGCGCCAGTCGATAAGGAGCTTTTGCCACAGGTGCAGCTCCTGGCACTAAGTCGATACGGAATTCGACCTGTCGCTGTGGGGGTAGTCCCGGCAAGTCTTCCGGAAAGACCTCAGGGCATTCCCTACTACCGGTATGTCTTCAATCGTGCGCTCCTCGGCCTTCTTATCCACCACGTGGGCAAGAAAAGCGATGCATCCATTCCTTAACATTTATGCGCCTTCATGCAGTTTATGATTCGCAGGGGGGATGTCACGCTTCTCACCGTGAATTATCAAGAGTTTGCCGTCAGGTAAGGGGGATGAGAATATTTTCTCATGACATATAACCTCGGCTCGATTATTGGATAGCCAATCCATCCCAATAACAACATCAAAACTACCCAGTTGATATGGTAATAGATCTATATCAAACTTCCGTTCACCCAATTCTAACATACATTTCTTTATTATTTCCTTCGACTCTACTAATATTCCATTAGCTAGCTCAATCGAGTAGGGAACATCTAGCTTACTTGACTTTAACCCAAGTATATCTCTAAACTCTTTAGAAATAAAACTGAAATCTGCCCCGGTATCAAAAAGAATAGATGCAAAGTGATCATTGATACCAGTGACCACGTTTGGATCCTGACGAGCATCCTTAGCTCCAATTACAAATGCTCTTCCCCGTGCTTGATTCGCTCTTGGGCAGTCTTTCTTGAAATGTCCTTTATCTCCGCAACCGTAGCAGACTTGATCTCCAGTATTGGTTCCTCGGCACGCTTCAGTGCGGTGACCAAATTTGCCACATTTTCCACACTTGGGGCCACGACATTCCCCGTGATGATGGAAAGGACACTTGGGACATTTTGGTGTGTCCCTAGTAAAACCCTTCTTAACTGCAGTGTTCGTGGTAGTGGTAACTCTGCTTTGGTTTCCTTTATTTCTCTCGCGGATTGCCTCTTGTTACTGTTATTGTTGCCACGAGAACCTTTCTTGAAGTGAGAAAATTTTCGTTTGTTGGCTCCTCAGTAGGTTCTTTCTTGTTTACACCATTCTTAGGCAACCTTCCCTGACGTACAGCCTCTTCGGTCAGACTGACAGCTAGCTCAATAGCTTCACCAATCTCTGTGGGTTTCGAAGAGGTAACCAAGCTCAGAATTTCGGGGGCAAGTCCCCAAATGTACCTCTCAATACGTTTGAATTCTGGTTCCACTAGATATGGAACCACTCGGGATAAATCATGGAATCGCTGTGTATACCCAGAAACGTCTGATCCGACAATTTTCAGATTCCAGAATTCTGTCTCCAACTTTTGAATTTCCGATCTGGAACAATACTTTTTCTTCATCATCTCCTTTAGTTCCTCCCAGGTCAGGGCATATGCAGCATCATCGCCCTTGGTTTGGACCTGAAGGTTCCACCATGATAGAGCTCCATCCACAAAGAGTCTGGTAACATAGGTGACTCTTAACTCAGCCGGCACTTATTCGGATGACTGAGTCTGTCTTCTCAGTCCAGCGTACGAAGGCTACAGCACCTCCGGTACCATCGAAGTTCAGAGGTTTACAGTCAAGAAACTGCTTATATGTGCAACCTGAAATAATTGGATACACCATTTAAGCATGAGTAAGTAGCACGAATAAGATGGATGAGAGTGTGTTGTGGTTATGAGAAACTGTGAATTACCATGGAGGGTTGCCTCCAGTGGATCCTCCAATACCTCCGTTATGCTCGGAGCGATTAGCCTCGTACTGCGCGATGGCTTGAGATATGCGCTCGTTCAGTTCTTCTTGTGTTGTGGGTAGGGGTTATTGTTTGAACTTTTCTGCGTGGCGGCATCGTCTTCTGACATAATATGTCGCTCGCAATTAGTTGAATACTACTTTCATGTTATTATTATCATTCATTTATTTATTATTGCTATTCTTTATTTACATATTGCTATTATTATTATTATTTTATCAATGCCCACGCAATAGCGCATTGGTCAAAAATAGAAATATATGTAAATGCCATACGCACACCCATCGTCATCATACACATAGTCGCCACATCATAAGATATAAATCATACAATCACCACGACACAATGCATTAATCACAATATCACCACATCATGACATAACCAACCATAACATAAAAAAATACAATGTAACATAAAGAAAACACACTTTATATAATGACAACTTGTAACAATTTGTTCACGAAGAGCCAAAAGGGACTTAGGTGTACACAACCCTAGTTGATACAAGTTTTTAAATTACCAAAAGTACAATTTTCTACTACATTGCTTCTTCACGTCAATAAGTTGTCTTCCAAAAGCTGGGATCTTCAAGGCCGAGTCTTCATGAGACAAACGACAAAAGTACAGCTGATCCCCAAAAGATATCTACAAACCTGCTACTGGGGTGGAGGAGGTGGTGGGAATGGTGATCGTGGGAACATGCTGCGATAGTAGGCCCTCTCCTCCTCGAGTCTAGAAATGCGCCTAATAGCATGGGTCTGGAACTGCTCTAGCTCCTGCACTCGTGCCTTGGACGGGCATGACGAGTGATGGAATGGGCAGTAAAAAGGTGGAGTCGGTGGTGGTGATAGGGGTAGTGGTTGTGGTGATGGAGGTGGATATGATGGTGGGGGTGGTATCGGTGATGACAGTGGTGGGGGTGTCACTCTGGTAGTGGAGTGGGTAGTACGCTGCGACTCTATACGAAAGATCAGAGAGAGCTGTAGGTCATGAGAAGTCACCCTTTCCTCCACAGGGATCGGAGGAAAGTGTGATGGATGATAAGGGTCTAAAGGGCTCATGCCTGGCGGAGCTGTCGGGGTAAACATACCTGCTGGAGTTGGTGTGGGTCGTGGGTCATACACGGGTGGCACTCTATCAGGAAATGAAAGTCCTGGCATATGAGAAGGTCCGGCTGCAGATGGGTTAAAAACAGGATGGTACGTGGACCTCTCAGACAAGTAGGGTGGTGGCTGCTCGGGGGCACGTGGAGTGCCACTCAGAGAGTAGTGACGAGCAGGTCCTGTATAATGAATGGGTCCAGGGGTCGGGACTCTAACAGGGAACGGACTGACGCGGGCCGGTGAGGCCACAAGAAGTGAATACATGGATGCAGGGGTGCCTGGGACGGCGGATGAAGCAACGTCCGCCTCGTGCTCACTAGGAGCAGCATCAGTAGATGACGAGATGTCCACGACTGGAATATCTGGGGGTGGGATGTCTAGTATAGCAATATCGTCGAAGACCTTGTCGTCTCCCAGGTCGTCCTCCATGTGCTCCACATGGAAGACTGGTATCTCGTCATCGTCATCATCCAAATTAATCACGGGTGGGACCACAACAAGGGGCACGGACAGATGTACTATAGCGTGTTTTCCCTCCGGGTGACCATACACTATCATGTCGTGCGGTGGCTGAGGGACGGCCAATACGTCATCTGCTGGGGGTGCATCAACCTCCATAGGATCGATCAATGCCAGTGGCTGAAAGTCCCCGTCGTCTCCATCTTCGGCTCCATCCTCTATAGGTTGGGCCTCGGCAGCAGGATCATATCCATCATCGGATGTATACTCCTCTGGGTCTTCCTTATAACTCGATGCTGAAGCCATAGTCCTGGCAAATAATTTGTACAATGCATATATATACATGTTAGTAATGTATGATATTTTTTAAATTAATCACCATTTCTCATGCAAAGCTTGTTCTCTTTTGTGTTCCATGGAATCTTACTGTTTTGTGTCTATCCATCATTGACTAATTATGTATTGATTCCGCTCATTACTTATAATTGAGCTCGTGTGATAGATCCTTGTGTTATAGTGAAACAATGAAAACCTTTTTGTTATCTTGTTTTAATTACAAAACATTTCTGTCATGTATTAAAACTTTGTTTTCATGTGAGAGCCTCTGGTGATTGTAGACCAAACTTTTATTAAAAAGTTTTCCCCGATTCACTACAATCGGAGCTCTGATACCAACCTGTCACACCCTGGTCGTAGCGGAAGCGCAAGTGTGTGACTATTAGGTAATCATTGCATCCAATATAGTATACATTATAAATTAACAACGATGCATGTCATTCATAAGTTTCGTCTCGATATTACAACCATCAAAAGGTGAAATCACATTGTTATCAGTTTCAATTTACCATTACAAACATAGTTAAAAAGACATTGATCCAAAATAGAATAGTGTTTTCATCACAGTTTCATGTTGAGGCTTTGACCCCTATATGTCCAACGAGGTTGGGATATAAAGAGCAAACCCTCCAAAAGTAATATATCGTTGTCTTGAAAATTTCACACCCAGATCCCATCACCAGCTCAAGTCCTGCGTCCTGAAACACATGCAATTTTAAAAAGTCAACATAAAGTTGGCGAGTTCATGTAGTTTAATATTTTCGTATCAAAATGTCATCCTTGAAAACCTGTGTTGAAATCCAAGTATGTTATTAGCATCAATGAGTTAATTAAGGATCTATCAGTGTGTCACGAGCACCCTGACATACTTGTGCCATAAGTAGTAACCAAACCGAGACTACTTTGACATCATTGGGATCACAAAAGCACTCCGAAGGGTATACCAACCAGGAGTGGAGCGGGTCTCAAACTCAATAGATCTACTTCTTTTGCACCTTGGTCACTAAAAGATTAATGGTTACTATTGTCATCATCCTACTTACACACAGTGATCTGTTATCTGCTAACCCATAGCTAACATACTGTTTTGACATGACATGTGTTTCCCTTGATAGTTTAAAACAAAACTTTGAAATATTGAAAGGAGGGACATGAACTCGCAGTTTTTGCGTTCCTTTCAAGTCGTACTATCTAACTCTGGGTGTCTGCAACGTAGGTAACCTACATGCGTATCGGTTTCATTAGACACCTAGGTCTCAATGGACCTTGTACACGTTGTTCATCTCCAAATCCTTGTTATTTACTTACTTGTTATGATCGAACAACTTAAAATGTGATCTTAGTTTTGGTAGTTTGTTTGTTCGATTAGTATTGTTATATATATATATATATATATATATATATATATATATATATATATATATATATATATATATTATTGTTTTCAAATCATGTGTGAACTGGGCCTAGCCCTTCACATGTCATTGGGCCTAGCCCATGTCATCTATGCCTTTGGGCCTAGCCCATTTTTCTTGTCATTGGGCCTAGCCCATGTCATCTATGCCTTTGGGCCTAGCCCATGTTTTCTTGTTATGGGCCTAGCCCATGTTTTCTTGTCATTGGGCCTAGCCCATGTTTTCTTGTCATGGGGCCTAGCCCATGTATTTTATGTCTTTGGGCTTTTATTAGTTTTTGGGCCTCATCCATAAACATTATGGACTTTGGGCCTAATATATGATTTTCACAATTTGGGGCCTAGCCCAAATGTAATAAACATAAGCCCATTTTTATTATAAGTATTTACTTATAACTTTTTAACTTTTTATATACTTAACTTTCTGGATTTTCGGTTTCGTTAACATATATTTAGACTCGTCGTTGGCATAGTTTATTACATGTTTGTTTTCGTCGAGAATCGTTCGTTGTCATCGACGTGAAAATGAAATCTTGAATGTCTGCCTATTGTTCGCATTGTCTTAATTGTCCGATTTATTGTTTTGACGCTTTATGAGGATGTATTTATTACAAAACCAATGCTTAGTATGTCGTTTAAGTGTTCGTATTTTTTATAAGATTGGGTATTTTATTGTGTATACCCTAGGTTTCTAATACATACATATACAATACACATATGTATACACCTTATTTATTAGCCACAAGTATTTATACAACACTTGTATTATTTTTCATGTAGGAAGAATATATATATATATTTATTTGTAAAAGTGTTTATTTTTCTTATAAATATATACTTGTGACCTTATTTAAACACTTAGTCATTTAGGGATAACTCTTGTCATTAAAGTTCACTTAATGACGGTTTAAGTTACTAATCACATTTAGCCCCACTAATCACCCCACTAATCATGCTTTAATCGCGATTAGATTTTTAGAAAATTGTGCCATAGTTTCCCCTAAACTATGGCATTTTCCACGTTTTTAAAACGTATTTAAAACCTGTTTAAACTCATAATCATCATCAACAACTCATCTAATATTTCTTTAACATAATCTACATATCATCATCCATGAATTTTGTTGTTAAAAACCCTAATAAATCAAGAGGTTTTTTGGTGTTTATTATACTTTTCAAAACAATATTTTTGCATGTTGTTTAACAAGTTCATGCATGTAATCCCTTTTGATTTCTACCCACTTTTAAGGTGATTATAACTTAAACACATATGTTCATTTCTTATAAAAATCATTCTTATGTGTAAAGATTATATTTAAGTTGTAGTATTTTACATGGATGATGTAAAGGATGATCTTGGTTAGATTTAAACCTTATCATGTTTAAATCCTTATTTTTATACTAAATCATACAAGATCATCTTACTTTTATCTCATAATATTAACATAAACAACTTCAGTATACATTCTAACAATCACATAAGCATGTAATCAACACAAAATAATCAAGATTTATTGTTAATATTATGGTGTATTTTAGGGTTTTTGATGAATCTTTTCTTGATTTTCAAGATGATTAACTTGTACACTAATAATCTAAGCATAAAAATAAGTTAGATTATGGAGGAGATTAGCTCACAATGGGTGCACAAGATTTCTTGAGGATTTAGAAGAAAATAAGCTCCTTAGAAAATCCTAATGAGCTCCATCCTTGAATGCTTCTTTAAGGGGTTTGATCAAGCTTCAAAGTGTGATTAAAGTGGTGGTTTGTGGTGGCTTAATGGTGGTGCTATGGCGGGTATATGGAGCCGTGGGGTTGGGAAAGGACAAGAGAAAATGTTGCAAGTTATGAAGAAGAAAATGATGAGATCTTGTTTATAATTTCACATATATCTCCATCAGTATTCATGTCCATCAACTAATCAAGATCCATACTTAGAATCTCAATTTTTCAAACAAAATCAAGGGGGTGGGACCCACCTTGTGACCGTCAATGGTAGGGGGTAAGTGTAAATTGTTTTCACCACATGTTAAAAAAAGATAAATATTTGGTGTTTATTTAATTATGGTGATTAGGTTTAACCTTCTAGCATCTTAAGCCTAAGACTTTTGTTTAGGGTGTAATTATAAGCATTTAATCCATATGATCTTCTAAAGTAAGTTTCGGATGACGGATACATCGCTAGATCGTTTATCGTCGAAGTATTCGCTAATAAACGGAACTATATATTTATTACCGGAAGCGTTTAATTTTGATAACCACAACTAATATGGTGTCAAATTAGTGTATTTCTAGTCCAAAAATATTCACAACTAGTTCGCTAGATGAATACATGATGAATTAGGGTTGCCGATATGTCTTCCGTTCGATCGATATCGACACTTTTATGATCCGCCGTCGAACTTTTCCGAAAGTTGTGTTTCCGTGACCTCATGTTAGTTGAATGAATTCCGAGTCCCAAATTATGCTTAACTAGTTCACTAAACGCTCGGATGAGGCTATCGGCCACTAAAATATTCGTCGTTTCGACGATCGGTCGCTTTTCGGTCAAGTTGCGCATTGTTTGCCGAATGACCGGAAACGAGGTGTTTTGTGCATTTTTTTGATATCCTCACATTATTTTAGGATGTGTAGCATTGTTTTATTCTTATCTTGACATCCGGAATCCTCCGAATCGGTCTTGCGGACAAATCGCCATTTGTCGCCTTTTCGGTCGAAACGGACAAATTTGCAATTTAGGCGTTTTACCGGAAAGTTATGTATTATTGTTATAGTTGTTCTCAAATATGTGTTTTCATTTGTATAAGGACTCAGGTATGGCATTAACATGCCGTCATTTCTTGTTCGGATTCGTTTCAGCAAGTTTTCCGACACGGTTAGTGTCACCGCATTAAGTGCATTCAGCACTTTCTACCAACACTCATTAGGGCATTGTTTTGGTCTGTTTCTTGTCGTAACGGAAACCAGTATATGTTATGATCAGATTTACTTGCTCTAGTAACATACGACTCAGTTTTGAATTTAAATTACGATAATCATGCATGAGATTATAATATGAAATTAGTGATTACATTGTACGGGTGTTCCAGTTATTTGCCAGTTGTCACATTTGATTTATGCTTTCATAAACCCTAATTGATATTATTAATATAGTATTACAAAACTAAGGATATGTTTTAAAATAATTTTTAAAAAAAAGTTTTGCATAACATTTATAATTCAAATGGTTTGCTACTCTTGATAGAAGTAGCATATGGTGAACGAAGTAATAATCTCGTGAATTATTTGCTGGAAAACAACTTGGTGTTGTTGTGAACAAATTTAATTGTTTAAGTATACTACTTAAATGTAGTCTTTGAAATAACTTGGTGTTTTTTTAAGTATGATTGTCCAAGTGTATAGTTTCAAGATGAAATGGAAAACTTGTACTTACGAGTGCATGGAGTTTTATTAAGAGAGTACCTTAAGACATGCTATGGGACGATATCTTTGCAAAGATTTTGGTTAGATTATTAAGTGTTGAAGATAAAAGCACTTTGATATTTGATATCTACAGATCGTCTATGCTACCGATTAAATTTCGAAAGTGTTTGGAACTTATGATTTAATTTCGAATGTATTTTATTGTTTTGTGTTCAATATCTTCGGATAACACATGCAATTTTTACAAAGAAATAAATCATTAATGTTTGTGCCGTATAAATTATTTTTGTGGAAAATAACTATAACGTTAATTATACATTATTTAAAAGAAAATTATTTTAAATGGATAGTACATGAAAATACTTGGACATAAACAACTTAAGAGTTGTTGCATTAACTAAAAGTCAAAGACGAGACATCAATTGTGTAACCACATCACGAGTGAGTAGTGAGTGTATTGAGATGAAATACAAAAACGAGATTCATGTCGAAATACTTCGTTAGAAGTCATTGGAAAATTCACAAGTTTTAATTCTAACATATGAAAGTAAAGGTACTATTTGTTATTGTATATCTTTAATAAATCTTGCAAGATTTATACGTAGATGCGTCTACCAATTGAATAAATTTTACCTTCGTTTGGGAGAGCATCCTAAATATACATATCTCCTAATGAATAACAATAGATGTGTGCAAATCACATATGGCAAAATTATGAATGTCATGTTGTTGAGTGTGGATCTAGTTGACTCTATCTTCCACATAATAGTGATTATAAACGAGGAACATTCATCTTATTGGCGATGAGTGTGTTCACCAAGTGACTTGGATTAAGACTTATGTTTAAGTACATATGAGTCAATGGTAAAGAATTGGAGATCAAAGGTAAACAAGTTATGTTCCTTAATTGAATGATAAAATTTAACTATTTGCTATATACAATAATTATTGAGACCTTCCTAAATATTGATGTTTTAGGATTATGAATAAGTCTCATTATTTTGTCTTAACAAGGGATGAATGTTGCAAAGTGATATTATGATATCCTTGGGGTTGTGAAGAATAAGAATGATGCATCTTCTGTTCATATGCTAAAGTATTGTAGTCTAAAGCATGCTAGACTGGTACTTGGTTAGTTATGAATCTTGACGGAGACTAATTAACTCTAAACATTCAAATGTGTATGAACACAAAAAGAATTTGTGTATAGACAAAGTTGATGGAGAATTTTCATTCATTATAAGGAAAAGACATGCAACTTTTGAAGAGTTTGTTTGAAAAGCTAATGAGGAGAACTCATTGTCTAGGCTTATTCTAGATGTTAAATTAGAATTATTTTAAACAACCCTATAAGGGTATTGAAGAAGAACCGGTTAAACCTAGGGATATCCGGGATATATAAGTTACAACCAGGATATTTCTGCATACAAGGGTTAGCTCTTCGCTCATCTCCCAGGATGATCTCACTCAGGCTGATCTTCAAAATGAACAGCGCCGTTAGCCTCGTTACGGGATATGGGTGGTTTCCTCTGTGACCACACTCCGGCTTGAGAATAAGCATGAGGCATTGCAAGTATGCAAGGGACTGTAGATGATAACTCTCTATTTTACCTGGTGGCCTGATACTTATTTTATAGCCGAAGGTTAGTGGGCTCAGAAGATGGGCTGATGGGCCTTGGGGCCGGCCCAAGAGACCAAAGACATCCCTTTTGTCCTTCTGGGTCAGACATTAAATATCCCCTACATGGGAATTAATGTTTTCTATCGGGAGGTATGGTCTGTCGGGCGCTGAATGGTGCCACGTGTACAGACAGTGAGGACGGACATCTCTAGCGTCAGACCTGCTACCAGCCGAAAGTGGAGAAGGTGGAACAGTCACTGGCATAGATATGGTTGGTGTACAGTCTAGTGTCTATCTCACTGTTCATTTCACACTGTCAGACGCAACCTGCCGAGTAACTATTCGTCACATCTCTGCCACTCTGTACCCTTAAGAATGATCAACACCTCTTAGTGCTCATTCCTTCTGCGAGGCTATCAGTAACTTCCCGCCAGCGCAGAGTAGTAGGGATAAATTCTTTTGTTTACAAGACTATGAGGTGCTCTCATGTTTGTCTTGTCCTTGCAAGGGTTTAGGATTTATGACTAGAGGGTTGTATGCTCCGCGCAGGGTCAGACATTAAATATCCCCTGTAGGGGAATTAATGTTTTCTATCAGGAGGTATGGTCTGTCGGGTGCTGAATGGTGCCATGTGTACAGACAGTGAGGACGAACATCTCTAGCGTCAGACCTGCTACCAGCCGAAAGTGGAGAAGGTGGAACAGTCATTGGCGTAGATATGGTTGGTTTACAGTCTGGTGTCTGTCTCACTGTTCATTGACACTGTCAGATGCAACCTGCCGAGTAACTTTTCGTCACATCTCTGCCACTCTGTACCCTTGAGTATGGTCAACACCTCTTAGTGCTCATTCCTTCTGCGAGGCTGTCAGTATTTTCCCGCCAGCACAGAGTAGTAGGGATAAATCCTTTTGTCTACAAGACTATGAGGTGCTCTCATGTTTGTCTTGTCCTTGCAAGGTTTTAGGATTTATGACTAGAGGGTTGTATGTTCCGCGCAGGGTCTAGTAGCCTGCGTGTGTAAGTCTAACTTGCCGTTGCGCCAAGTACACAAGGCTCATTGTGTGACTTATTGTTGTTGGACTAGTTTACCGTTGCGCTGAGTGCGCAAGGTTCATTGTGTGACCTATTGGTGTTGGTCTAATTTACCGTTGCGTTGAGTACGCTAGGTTCTTTGTGTGACCCATTGGTTCCAAGGAAGGCACACCATTGCATGTTGCATGCAAGGTTATCCTTGTTATTTCGCTGTTGAGGGAATGGGCCATTGCGTAAGCGCAACGTTTTTTGGACAATACCCTTCCAAGTCCCCCAGTCCAGTGCTGCTCCTATGCGCATGTTGGTAAGTAGGAGGAGTGCTGGACTAAAAGAGTTGTTGTATGCGCCGTTATTGTAGTGACAAAAATTTGACAAGGGTTGGAGGAAAACGTTTGTGTGAAGTAAACATTTTGTAATCAAAATCTTGAAATTCGAAACTCTGCCAATCTGACGTTGTAGGGTGGCTGGTGAGAAAAAAAGGGGATTTGAAAGGACATCTGACAGTTGTTGCGTGCACTCATCCGTTTCGCCTGCCATTCATTAATAAATTGGCAGAGAGAGTGGCGGCCACGCGCGCATATAAGTCGTCATTGGCAACTTGCCTGCCACACGTCTTCTCTTGGTTGGTTGTTGCTGGCACGCGTGTGTCACGTTCTCCAACTGCACTAAATGCAAGCACTATAAATAGGTGCAACCGTTTAGGGTTTTCTTCATCCTTCAACATTCTCACTTCAAATTCTCTGAGATTTCTTAAGTCCTTGAGTTATTTTTGTCTTCAAGAAAAAAAAAATTCCACTCTTTCTTTCTTTCTGGTTATGGCGTCTAGAGGTCCGGAGTCTACCTCTACCGTTGAGGCTTCGACCTCGCTGTCGGCATGCAAGATGACCCGGCCTGTTTTTGACCGCCTGGTTTCTGGTTTGAAGTTCCTTTTGAGCTGTGGTGCCCGGTTTCCAGAGGAAGGTGAGACAGCCGCCAATGCCCCGGCCGGCTATATCACCCTTTTCTAAGAGTTTTTCGCTGAGGGCAACTTCCGGTTGCCTGCCATAATTTTTTTCTTGAAATTTTGTTGTTTTACGACTTCCACCTATCCCAGTTGAGTCCGATACGAATGGTGAGGATTAAGCATGTTGAGTTTTTTATGACGGTCGACGGGGTCTGTTCCAACCGTCGACCACTTCCGTATTTTTTACCAACTCCAATGTTCGTTGGGGTTTTATTCTTTTCAGCACCGTGCGCAAGCACGGAAAATTTTGCTCTCTCCCCCAAGTCCTTCCATGATTGGAAGGCGAAATACTTTTTTGTGAAGTTTGGCGTCATCCCCTTGTCGATGCAGTTCCGGGGGCCGGATGGGATTCCGGCGGAGACCCTCCCTATACCAGTGTCAGACCCCTGGTATACGGATTTGAAGGAGATTAGTCGATCCATTTGCTGGAAAGGATACCGGTGGCGGCCGGTATAAGTTTGGTTTGGAAACCAACCAGCTGGCATCGACCGGTGTACATGGAGGGGGATCGAAGTAAGTGTCGTCATCTTGTTGATGTGATTTTTCTTTTTTACTTGTTTGTAAGCTGACATGCCTCTTTTTTCTTTTTCTGCAGGGGCTCCGTTGTTTTTAGTCGCCTTCGACAGAAAGGAAGGGCAGATTGAGAGGCTCGCCCTTGGCCCGGATGAGCACACCTGGTATACGCGAGTGTTGGGCAATTTTGCGCTTCCCAGGCCTGCAGATTTGGATGTCTCCGCACCTCCTGCTAGTAAGTTCTCGTTATTGAATGTTGGTAATTCTGCATGTTTCTTACTTGTGGTTGCGCCATGTAACAAGCGCTTTGAAAGACCTGGGTATTGGCCCAGAGCATAAGAAGAAAAAACGCACGGGGTCGAGCGCAGCGGTTGAGAAGGAGGTGACTCAACCTAAGGCAGACCCTCCCAAAGGTAAGCGCATTGTCTCTGACTCGGAAAGCTTATGTAGTAGTCTCTGACTCATGGGAGGGTCTTGATCCTGTAGGTGTGAAGAAGCCCGTGCTAATGCTGGTGGTTATCCCGACCGCTAAACCTGCTAGTTCGGTGGGGGATACCCCCACCGCTATGCCTGCTAGTCTAGTGGACATTGAGTCCAGTCCGGAGGTGCCTCTTAAGCGGAAGAGGTGTCCAAAGGAGGACCTCTCTGCGCAGCGCCCTAAGAAGGTTGCGCGGAGAGTGATAGGGAAGAAGGGGAGTCTGGGAGCGGTTACCGCGAAGATCTCCCTAGGTAACTTGGTAACTATTGTTTATTCTTCCATCTTTCATTCTATGTATAATTGACTCTTTGTTATCGTGCAGTGGGCGACGAGCCTGTTTTTGTGGAATCCAGCACATGCGCCATGCCCATTGATTTTCCCATGTCCCCGACTGTTGGTCAAGGCGAAGACTCTGCTGCTGGGGCAGAAGAACGGGTAACGGTGAGGGAGGGGCCTCACGTGGTGGTGGAATGTTCTGGTTAGGGTACTAACGCGGGTTCTGTAGTGGTGGAAGAACTCGCGCAGATGGAAGAGGAACCACGGGTGGTGGTGGAATCACCCGTGGTTGTTGTTGAGGAATCGCGGGTGGAGGTTGAAGAACCTGCAGTGGTTGTGGAGGAACTGGGGTTGGTGCTGGAAGAACCCGCGGTGGTGGTGGAAGAACGCGCGCTGACTGATGTTGCGATTTTAGTGGAAGGGGCGGAGCCAGTGGGAACGACTTCCATCGAGAGTGCGCAGGCTGACGCCCCGCAGGGGGCACATGTGGAGGAGCCGGCACCCGATGGTGAAGCGGAGGGATCAGGTATGGGTCCTTCCGCTGAAGAGTCTCCAATCCGCCTGGATGAAACTTCGGGGGATTATTATTACAGGTTATACTCCTCCGCTCAAAGCGAAGAAATCCACACCCCTGTGTGGAAGTTAGAGAAAGGAGAAGACTTCTCTCACTGGCCGGCGTGCCGTGAGTTTTTCAAGGGAGCTTTCCCTCCAGCGGAGGTACATGTTCTTGCTGAACAAGAACAAGAAACCACGTACCACACGTACCTCCAGGCAGCTGCAAGGTCCGCCTCTGTGACTTACAAGATTGTTCGTGAATGGCGGGGCTTGCTGAAACAAAAGAAAGATCTTGAGGCTGCCCAAGCGGTCCTAGGTAAGGAGCGAGCCAAAATAGCTGTGAGTGAAGCTGCGGTGCAGGCAAAGGAGACTTTCTACGCCGACCACCAGCGAGCTGAAGAATGAGCCGTGCTAGGGTAGAAGAGACGGGCCGAAGCCTCTGATGCCAAACTTGCGGAGGAGTGTAGGTTGTGGAAAGAGGCTTGTGAAAGGGATAACAAGGAGAACAAATCCTTGAGGGATGAACCGGCCTGGTTGCGCGCTGAGGCAGCGCGTTAGAGGAAAGAAAAGGAGGCAACAGCTGCTGCGGCTGCAGAGGCCAGTGTGCAACGCGCACACAGTGAGCAGAGAGAGGTAACCACTTGACTTTGTGCTCATTTAACTTTGATATCAGTAATTTATGATGCTAACCTTGTTGTAAACAAACAGGTTGAAGCTTGTGCTGCTCTAGAGAGCGCCAAGAAAGACCTTCAAGCAGCCTTGGTGGAAAAGGTTGAGCTTCAGCGCAAGCTGCGAGTGGCGGAAGCCAAGGTGGATGCGGGCGAGAAAAAATGGGGATTCTGAAGACGCCCACGCCATCTCTGAGTCGTTGGTGGAGTCGCTGACAAACAATATGTTGTGGATGCAACAGCATGGAGTTGTCAATGTAAGTACTCCGCTTGTTTCTTGATCATTCTATGATGGTTCTGAATTTGTCTTTGAATTTGCAGATCCCAAACTCCATTTTGAACTCTACGGAGTTAGATAGCTCAGTGGCCAAGCTAGTGGTTGTTGCACGCCATGATGGGCACGCGCAGGGCTACGCTGAGTGTGCGCATCACGTCACTCATGCATTGGACGTTCCATGGGATTCTAGCCGTGCTGCCACTTATGGGGTCAATACCGGAGCTGCTTTCGAAAGGGCACAGCAAGGGTATAACCATCTTGATATCCCAGCGTTGGAATTGGTGAGCGAGGCGCTCATCCACGACGACTTCGTGGATCGCTTGAAGGATATATTTCCGGAAGAAGCCGAGGCCGCTGTTGATGAAGACTAGTGTAGGATCCTTAATGTAATATCTTTGTAGGATCTTTGGTTGTGCCGCGCATTGCGCGGTTTTGTAAATATTCTTATCCTTAATGAAATGTTTCTTCCTTGTTACAATATTTTCGTGAAAAAGACCAAATTTGCGTAGGTATAGCAAATGAAACTGGTAATGAACTCGTGTATGAACATCAACTCCCATGCCCGTTTCATAAGTAGTGACTTAGGATCAAGAGTCATTGTATACCAAGGTGTTTTCGCGTAGACCCAAAGTGGTTTCGCGTATTTGTAACGAAACACTAAGATAAAATAAATCATGTAACTCTTGTCTTTATTACACAATGAGGCGTAAGAGCCATATACAGAGTGGACAAAAGATAATGAACTTGCAGATTTACATGTAGCACCGCCTTAGCTGCTGCGCATTCCACGTCCTAGGTATGTCTGTGCCATCTAAATGCTTAAGGGTGTAAGCGCCTTTTCCTAGAAATTCATTAATAATGTATGGACCTTCCCATTTGGGTGCAAGCTTTCTAGGACGTTCAGCGTTAGACGCTTCATTGTTGCATAGAACAAAGTCACCAGGTAAGAAGGTACATATGCGGACTCGCGTCTTGTAGTATTATTCGAGCTTAGACTTGTATTTTGCTTCGTTGATTGCGGCGTTTTCACGCCTTTCTTCTAGTAAGCCCAAGTCAAGTCTGCGCTTTTCTTCATTGTTTTGGTTTTGCGCAGCTAGCATGCGTGGTGATGGGAGGCCTATCTCTGCGGGAATTACTGCCTCCGTCCCATACACAAGGCTTAAAGGAGTTTCGCCTGTGCTGGTTTTGGCATGGTTCAGTGAGCCTAAAGAATGCTTGGCAACTCATCTACCCAGCCTCTTCGCGCAGTACCCAATCTCATCTTGATCCCTTCGACGATACTTTTGTTAATGCTTTCCACTTGGCCGTTCCCTTGGGGATGCACGCCTGAAGTGAAAATGTGCTCGATATGCATTTCCTTCATCCATTGTTGTAGCTCTTCAGCTGCAAAGTTGGGGCGATTGTCACTGACTATGCATAGGGGTAATCCAAAATGACATATAATGTGCTCCCAAATGAATTTTCGAACTACAGTTGTTGTGGTGGATGCAAGGGGTTTGGCCTCGACCCATTTGGTAAAGTAATCGACTGCAACTATTATGAACTTCACTACGCCTGGGGCATCTGGGAAAGGTCCCACCATATCAATTGCCCATTGTTGGAAGGGCCTAGCTGTTGTGACGGGGATCAAAGGATTCTTGGAGCGCAATGTCTTCGGAGCATAGCGCTGGCACGAAGCGCAATTCCGCAGTGTTTCAACTGCATCTAGGTGCATGCTAGGCCAATAGTAACCGACGTTCATGATCTTTGCTACAACCATGCATGGACCAGCATGAATTCCGCATAACCCTTCGTGTATTTCGCAGATCAAGTACTGCGCATCTTGCGGATTAACGCAGTGGAGGAGCGGTCCAAGATACGACTTCCGGTTTAGGATACCGTCTGCCATTTCATAATTTAGTGCCTTGTTTTGGACCTTCCTTGCTTCTGCTTTGCTCTCGGGGAGAATCCCGTGTTGCAAGAACATGATTATGGGGGACATCCAGGATGGATTCCCCACTTCGATGATGTTGAGTTGGCGCAAAGGAACAGAAGGGTTTTTGAGTACCTCAATACGCACCTCACGCGTGAGGTGTTTGAAGCTTGTAGCGGCTAATTTGATGAGCGCGTCGGCTTGCTTATTCTTGCTTCGGTTGACATGGGTGATCTTGAAGTGTTGGAATTTGGTTATTAAGGCTTGCACCTGTTCTAGATACAATGCCATCATCTCGCCCTTTGTGTCGTATAGGCCGTTGACATGAACTACGACTAAAAGAGAGTCGACGTTTACCTCCAAATTATGTGCGCCCATTTTGATTGCCAACCGAGACCTGCGAGGAACGCTTCGTACTCAGCTTCATTATTGGTACTTTTAAAATCCAACCTGATGGCTTAAGTGAACAATACCCCTGCACCATCATCGTTAGATGCACCATCTGTGTGAAGTATCCATGCGCGGTCATTTGTAACCGGCGTTGGGTTCTGTACAGCTTTACACTCTTGCGCTTTATTTTGCGGTACCTCTGCAATAAAATTGGCTAATATCTGGCCCTTTATTGCTTGGCGTCGTTTATACACAATGTTGTGTCCACCAAGCTCAATCGCCCATTTTGCTAGGCGGCCAGAGATGTCTGGGTTCGACAAAATTTGGCCCAAGTGATAGTTCGAGAGAACTGTTATCACATGGCCAGAAAAATACCAACGCAACCGTTGGGAAGCATGGACGAAAGCTAGAGCAAGCTTTTCCATCATGGGATATCGTGTCTCTGGGTTAGTAGATCAGAGTTTGAACTCCTACGCGCTCTACCAGCAGGACTGCTCCCAGAGCGATATCTGATGCGGAAAAGTAAAGTATCAATGGCTCTCTCTTATGCGGTGCTGTGAGTGTTGGTAGCTGGATTAAGCACTCCTTCATTGAGTGAAGGCCTTCTCCAAATCCGGAGTCCACTGAAACTTGTTTTATTTCACACAGTTCCGCAAGGTGCTGATGAATGGAAAGGATTTCATCGGGTGGTTGGTCAGGAACCTATTCAGCGCAGCCAGCCGCCCCGCCAACTGTTGCATTTCTTTGATAGTTGAGGGTGATGGCATACGCTGAATAGCTTCCAATTTATCGGGATTCACTTTGAAGCCATCGCACGTGACAATGAATCCCAAGAATTTGCCTTCTTCCATTCCAAAAGAACACTTGCTGGGGTTCAACTTCAAGTTTGCCTTGCGCAAGGATGTAAACGTCTTTTGAACGTTTGCCAGCATCTTCTCTTCATCCAAGCTCATGATGACGAGGTCATCAATGTACACTTCCACAATTTCGCCAATATTATCCCCGAAGACATGGTCCATTAAACGTTGGTAGGGGCTCCAGCGTTGCGCAGTCCGAAAGGCATTTTTTGTATAACAAAAAATCCCTTTGTTAGTTCGGAAGGTAGTTTTGTCTTCATCCTCTTTCTTCATTTGGATTTGGTGGTAGCCTTTGTAGCAATCGAGGAAGCATCTCCACCTAAATGAAGCGAGGGAGTCCACCTTTTTGTCGATTTCAGGTAAGGCGTAGCAGTCCTTGGGACATGCCATGTTGAGATCCTTGAAATGGACACACATGCGCTAACTGCTGTTGGACTTTTGGACCATGATTGGGTTGGCGACCCATGTCTGATATCATACCTCTAGGATGATTCCTGCTTGGAGAAGCTCTGACACTTGCTCATTCAGGGCGTGGGCCTTTTCAGGACCGAAGCTGCACTTTTCCTGAACAATGGGTTGTACTAAAGGGAACGTGTGCAGCGCGTGCTCAGCTATGTCCCTTGGCACCCCAGTCATATCCACTGGTGACCATACAAAAATATCCAAATTGCAGAACAACAGTTGCTTCAACCGCACTCTGACTGCGGGGGTTATTGCGGATCCTAACAGGTTGTGTTTGTTCCAGGTACTTGTTGTTCAGTACCCATTTTTTGGATTCACCATTGGATAATGGCTGGGGTTGTTTCATCGGTGATTCCTCTTCAACGGACATGATTTCCTTCCTGGCGTACATGATGGCCACCCCGGTTTCTGTTGGGAAACCGCAGGCAGCATGAGGGGTAGAAGTAATCATGCTAAACTCCCGTTGAGCGTGTCGGCCTAGTAATACGTCATGGCGCGATGTGGCGGGCATGACCATGAAGTTTACCGAGACCATGCGGGAGTGTCTTCCGTCGGAAAGAATTACCGGAAAAGAAATTTGACCTAGAGGAAAAACGGCCTCATTGTAGAAACTAGTGAGTGGGAAAGCCACTGGCTCTAAGCGTGCCTTGTCCTCTGGGTCTAGCGGCTAGAAGCACTGTTCGTAGATTATGTCCATAGAGCTCCCGGGGTCTATGAACATATAGTCGGTGCGATAATGGCCGAAAATGTCAGTTATCACGACCGATCGATCATCTTGTGGGTCCCCGGGAACTACGGGAAAATGACTTGCTGTTCACGCCAGTGAGGCGCGCAACTCTTCTGGTGGCTGCACTTGCGTGATGGGCCACCTTGGATCATATTAACAGACTTCAGCTTTTTATTACTCGGGCCGTCGCCGCCTCGAGTGATTTGGCGCACCTCCTTGCGCATATTTTCCAATAAGTGGGTGAGCATCCCACTTTTGAGTGCTTTTTCAATCTCCATGCGCAAGGAGATGCAATTATCAGTTGTGTGCCCCGTATCTTTATGATAATCGCAGAAAAGGTTGGGTTCTTGACCTTTCTTATTACGCATCGACGCCGGTTGCTTGGACTGATGGTCTTCCGTACTGAGGACCTCTGTCGGCGTCTTCGTCAGTGGGGTCCACTGGCGGTTGTGATTATATTGCTTTATTGCTCGCTGAGTAGCGAGGTTATTGATGGTCACGCGTGCGTCGACCGGTGTGTGGGGTGGGTTCTGGCTTTGATCTCTCCACCCTTTATTCTTCTTCCCAAAACCTCTACTCATGTCTTGGGGGTGGTGATGAAGTAGGGGAGGTCTACTATTATTGACATTGCGCTCTGTCTGCGCGTAAACCTTTGCCGCTGCCATGAATTTCTCCCAGCTCTTTGGGAGGCCGGTAGTTCCTGACAAGACTTTAATTATCTCGTCACAGCGTATGACGTATTTGAACTGTGCACGGATAAGATCTTCATGCACGTCCCCTATCTCCAACACCTCTTTATTATAGCGGGTGATGAAGTCTTCAAGACTTTCATCATCATGCAGCCAGATGTTTATTACGTCAGAAGAGTCTCTGACGTAACACCGCTGTTAGCTGAAGTGCGTCAGGAACTTGTCTTTTAAATCGTTCCAAGACGCGAGCTTGCCCGTGGGCCAATTGTCGAACCATAGGCGTGCGGCGCCTGTGAGGGTTTGGACAAACCGGTGACACCACATAGGCAGCGTCCAGCCTCCAATCAGTCTGGCGCCTGTAAAGAGACGCAGGTGGTCATCCTGGTCCGTCAACCCGTTGTACTTCCCGACGTTGGAGGGAAGTTTTGCGCGCTCCAATGGTGCGAGCACTATCTCCTTGATAAATTTGGAGTGTTCGGCCGCTTCAGCCGACCAGTATATCAAGTTATAATTATGTTCCGCTTTCGGGTTGTAGCCACCCCATGGAGCGAATCTGTATGCAGCATGACTCTTCGGCAGCCGGTGAAAAACACTGGCGCTATCACCTTGCCGTAGGTTTTGTCTTCCTCACGCTGGGTGTACTGCTCCCTTTAGGGGCGCGGGCCCAACCGCGAGTGGACATATGCTCGCCTAAGAGAGTGAGATTCAGGTCTAGGCGGCGGTTGAGTGTACTCCGTCTCATGGGTACAGAGCTCAGATGGTACGCTCGCCGCAACTGGCGAGTCGTAGCTCAATATTCTTGGTGCGGTTGAAACGTGCACCTGAGCAGCGGCCTGCGCTGGGGCAGCATGAGTGCTTGCTTGTGCACAGAGTTGCGCGTAGACGACGTTTAGGGCCGTCTAAGACTTAATGTAGCAAGACGCCGGGGTCTCACCCTGAGGTAAGATCGACGTGAGTGGTACAGAAGGAGTCTCCAATTAAGGTCTGGGGGTAATCGGAAAGTTTACTCGCCTGGAGTCATGACTAACTCCGACGTTTACAGAAGAATATTCTTCCACTAGTCCGTCGATTCGAGAGGCATGAACCGGGTTCTTGCCTTCTACTCGAGGACCTCGTGGAGTGTTGGATGGGAAGTCAGCCATTAGGACGTGAGGTTTAGGAAAAGACGAAAGCGAAAAAGCTGATGAGAAAGAGAAAGGAAATAGCGGATGGCGCCAATGAAGAAGCACCGGTTAAACATAGGGAATACGGGGATATATAAGTTACAACCAGGGCATTTCTGCATACAAGGGTTAGCTCTTCGCTCGTCTCCCGGGATGATATCACTCAGGCTAATCTGCAAAATGAACAGCGTCGTTAACCTCGTCACGGGGAAAAGGGTGGTTTCCTCCGTGACCACACTCCGGCGTGAGAATAAGTATGAGGGCATTGCAAGTAATAAGCGAGAATGCTTATAAATGTGATTGCAAGGGATTGTAGATGATAACTCTCTCTTTTACCTAGTGGCCTGATTCTTATTTTATAGCCGAAGGTTAGTGGGCTTAGGAGATGGGCTGATGGGCCTTGGGGCCTGCCTAAGCGACCAGAGACATCCTTTTTGTCCCTCTAGGTCAGACATTAGATATCCCCTGCATGGGAATTAATGTTTTATGTCAGGAGGTATGGTCTGTCGGGTGCCGAATGGTGCCACGTGTACAGACAGTAAGGATGGACATCTCTGGCGTCAGACCTGCTACCAGCCGAAAGTGGAGAAGGCGGAACAGTCACTGGCGTAGATATGGTTGGTGTACAGTCTTGTGTCTGTCTCACTGTTCATTTGACACTGTCAGACGCAACCTGCCGAGTAACTATTCGTCACAGCTCTGCCACTCTGTACCCTTGAGTATGTCAACACCTCTTAGTGCTCATTCCTTCTACGAGGCTGTCAGTATTTTCCCGCTAGCGCTGAGTAGCAGGGATAAATCCTTTTATCTACAAGACTATGAGGTGCTCTCTTGTTTGTCTTGTCCTCGCAAGGTTTTAGGATTATGACTAGAGGGTTGTATGCTCTGCGTAGGGTCTAGTTGCCTGCGCGTGTGAGTCTAACTTGCTGTTGTGCCAAGTACACAAGGCTCGTTGTGTGACTTATTGTTGTTGGTCTAATTTACCGTTGCGCTGAGTGTGCAAGGTTCATTGTGTGACCTGTTGGTGTTGGTCGAATTTACCGTTGCGCTGAGTGCACAAGTTTCATTGTGTAACCTGTTGGTGTTGGTCTAATTTACTGTTGCACTGAGTGTGCAAGGTTCATTGTGTCACCTACTGGTTCCAAGGAAGGCACACCATTGCATGTTGCATGCAAGGTTATCCTTGTTATTTCGCTGTTGAGGGTATGGGCCATTGCGTAGGCGCAAGGTTTTTGGGACCATACCCCTCCAGGTATGTGGAAATGGTATTCATTACCCGATCTGAATGTTATCCAACACTTAAATGTGGGGGTGTCTTGCATTTGTACCATAAAATTTTTGTAATCAAATCTAACATTGCAAACAAACGACTAAGTGGAGGACACAAAGGTCGTTGTGCATAATGGAGATGTGTTTGCCTTAAATGATACACGTATCTTACAAAGACATATATTATAACTAAATTCAGATGCCCACTGGGTTATAGTCTTAGAAATTGACTATAGGCAAAATTAACTTACGAGTTAAGAACACATCATGACAACTAGCCTCAAATATGCAAAGTTATTTGTAATGACCAGAAAAAGTCAAAGATAATGTTATGGATCCAACAATCTAAGGGTTTATTAGAGATCAAGTTGTGGAATGAGACTAAAGCCCATGGTAAAGGGTGTGTGAAGGAAACCTAACTTAGTTGATTGGAGATCCCAAGATCTAAGTTTAATAGGACAACTAATTCATCTGCCTAAGGGTGGTCACTGTGAGTCATAGCTGATATGCATAAGCTAGTTTATATGGTTATATTGTCACACCCCGGATTTCCAACCCAAATCCATACATCGATGGGCCTGGGTCGGGAGTATCGTGACATCAGTTGATAACATCATCGTCAATTAAACATGGCACGGCGGAAGTCTTGGAGCAAAATTATTATTACAAACCAAATGTTCGAAATACAAAATAATATACAGGCTCGTAATAGAAGATCCACAGGCGGATCATAAAATATACAAAGAAAGAATATAAAACAGACTTTATGGCAGATCTAAGGATTCGCAAGATCCTCTTAATCACTACCGAGCAGCTTCCAGCCTATTTCGTATTGTACCTGCAATTTAGTCTTTGGACGATACGTCAGCTTTCGCTGGTAAATACACCCAACTGACTCATTTTGAAAACATTTAAAAATGATTTTAAGTGCACAAGGCACAAAATCTTTTATAACTTGGGAAAGTTACTTTGTAACCTAATTACCAAATTCACAGGTTTGTCCATACATACAGGGCCCAGTACAGAGACCGAGACATAATTAAATACACACCACTTAGAACTCACAGAGGAGTTATCCCCAACATCTTGGGTAATTTGCAATTGAGCGTCTGTCAGGTGTATGCCTACACCCCGCGCTAAGGTCGTGGCCATTAACTAATGTAATGAGCCGAGGATATCGAAGACACGGTAATTTAACCCCCGATGTTTAAGTTATCAAACAAAACTGATAACAGAATATGCGGATTTACTAGCCACAATCTGGCATTCGATTGATCCCATTTCTGACCAAGCCGTAATAATTCACCATATCCCAAGCCCGTATAGGGAAAATAAGTCGAGAGTATTTCCCTGAGCTAGTCTTCTTTTAATTTCAATAACTCAGCCGTATACAAAAATATTAAGTGCAGATAGCATTTACCGGCAAGGCTCTAGTCTGGATTATGGCATAAGCTAACCAATTAATACTAACAGACTTTATTTAAGTCATAGACTTAGACCGAGTAGTGTACATGATCAAAACGTATAACGCTTGATTAAACGATGATTGGATAGAATGTATTTTAAACCCGACAAAAATTTTGACTTGCATAATATGGGTAAACAATTAACATTCTGGATTTTGAGATTAAAATGATAAGGTTAAACTCGTTTTGGTTAAATTCCGTAATCTAGTTACGTATAAACAACCGTACGCTTATAAGCGATAATGGGTAACCGGATAAGTCATGGACAAGTTCTATATGCCATTATATTTTAAGTAAGTTAAGATGCCCGTTAAGGTTTTAAAACGAAACTATGCCTCATAAGGGCATTTCGATAATTTCATACCGTATAAAAGAAACTTGAGTATATTTTAATGTTATAATTATAAGTATTCTGGAAAAATAATTTATTTATGATATAATAATAGTAGGATACCAATTATATGTGTAATTTATCTTTATGACCAATCTATTCACCGAAGGGGCATTTTGGTTATTTTACACAAAGTTTCTAAATTATTTTGGATTCTGAGTTTATAACATGCACCTACTGTAAATATGTTTAAAATAAGTTTTAAAATCAGTAGGTAACAAGTCTTGGTTAATTAATATGGTTTAAAACCATACTATGCGCTGAAACGGCGCTTATGTCGTAAAATGACGTTTTATGCGATGTTTAATGAAAACTCACAATAGGGTTAGATTAAAATGTCTTAGATATGTTATTTAATATAACATATCAGTAGGTAAAAGATTTACCTTGAAAAGATTTGATTAAAACTATTTTATGAGCCACAAGGGCTAAAATCGTCATTTATCGACATAGTTTAAGGACTTGCTTGAAAACTCAGTTTACAACTTGGTTTAACATCCCAAATAATCCTACTTATAATATTATATCAGTAGGAACCTTATTTTCAAGTTCATTATCATTAAAACCTTGATTTATGCAAAAAGGACATTTTAGTCAAAAATGGCATAATTATGGAACTTCCGTATAAACTTGGATTCTGATTATGATCATGTAATATAACCTCAGAGGTTTATGCTACATTATATTACGATCATATTTCAACTTTAGATCAGTAGGTAACTAATCTAAATCGGGTCAGAATCGAAAGTCGAAGAAGAAGCCAAACTTCGCGACTTTCGGTCGCGAACCGACCCTAGAACGGAAATTGACGAGCTGAACATGTTCTTACATGTTCTAATAATTATTAGCAACTTGTTTTAGTGTCAAAACAGGTTCCATAACATATCTATGATCAATTTATGATTTTTCCGAAAATGGCATGTTTGACTTTTTAATATCATAACTTTGACCCGTCAATTGGTCTAGCAAACGTGATCTTCAGGAGGTGCCCTTTATAGGGATTAACACCTACCTTATTACGATCACTTAGCCATGTTCATTTCGAACAATGGCTGGACCATAATTGTCTCAACCGAAAGTCAAAGCATTTTTCGTAAAATGCTTTACTTTTGGCTATAAAAGCCTACAAAAGAAAATGCAAGAGCAAGGAACACTTACAAGAGGTTCCTAGAATGCAAGAGAACTAAGTTGGATGCTCCTTTCAGCTAGTAACTTCCAGAGGAGGGAGAAGAGTGTATGAATGAGAAAGGTGCAAGTTGGAATGGTGCACTTAAGCACCTATTTATAGTTGGAGAACTCAAAGGAGGTGATGCCAGGTGTTTAGGCATGTAAGAGGAAGCTTACAAGTGTCCCAAAACGTGGCATAGCAGTTTGGGAATCCATAGTTTCGATTAAATGGTTTTTTGGAGTTTTGTTTGGCAGCCAAGCAAAACTTTCTGCAATAGAGCCTTTCTTGCGCCCCGCGAGAGACCCAGGCTTGGTCTCTCACGACCCGCGACCGCCCTTTGGCCAGTTTCAAATTTTGACACTTTTAGCCCCTTAACTTAATAAAGCTTCTAAAAACCTTTTAAAACACCTTTTTGGCATATTTAGCCCTCTACAGCCAATATTTTGTCACTCAGAGGTATAAATTAACATGTTGGCACTTTTAATCCCTCCAATATCCAACTTTCACATATATACAAAATTGAACCCTCTCGTCCAACAAAAGGCACGTATGAGAGTTAGGAGCTTGCAAGGGATCAGTCAAAGGCTTATTATAAGCATGTTGACTCCGATGTCATTCAGAGGCTGGGCATGTTGACTTATCAGTCACTCAGAGGCCAAGTTTTAAGTATGTTGACATATCAGTCACTCAGAGGCTAATGATTTAAGCATGTTGACATATCAGTCACTCAGAGGCTGTTATTTATGCATGTTGACATCGGACCATCATTCAAAGGCTCAGTTTGAGCATGTTAACGCCTTTAGTCCTTATTGGTCTTTAATAGACTTTATTTAAAATACAACACGTGTCACTATACTATAGGACACGATTTTACAGGGTGTTACATCCTCACCCCCTTAAAAGAAATCTCGACCTCGAGATTTTATTTAAAAAGATGGGGGTATTTTTGTCGCATAGTGGACTCAACCTTCCATGTATACTCGGGACCTCTAAAAGCGTCCCACTTAACCTTTACTATATGTATTATTTTCCTTCAGAGCTTCTTAACCAGTCAATCCTCGATCGAAATCGGTTTCTCAACAAACCTCAGGTTTTTATCAATTTGCACATCCTTGTGTGACATTGCTAGCGACTCATCGCCTAGACATTTCTTAAGATTACTGATGTGGAACACATCATGAATTCCATTAAGCTCCTCTGGCAATCTGAGCTTATAAGCTACAGTGCCGACACATTCGACTATTTCGAATGGTCCAATATATCTTGGGCTCAACTTGCCCTTCTTTCCGAAGCGCATCACACCTTTCCAGGGTGATACTTTTAACATGACTTTGTCCCCTACTTGGAACTTAAGAGGTTTACGCCTCCTGTCAGCATAACTCTTCTGCCTATCCCTGGCAGCTTTGATACGATCACGGATTTGCACAATCTTTTCCGTGGTCTCCAGGATAATCTATGGTCCTGATAGTTGGGCTTCCCCAAGTTCTGCCCAACACATGGGCGTTCTACATTTTCTCCCATACAAGGCCTCAAAAGGAGCAGCCTTGATGCTAGTATAATAGTTGTTATTATAGGAGAATTCTATTAGGGGTAAGTGGTCATCGCAACTTCCACCTAAATCAATCACACATGCCCTAAGCATGTCTTCCAGTGTCTAGATAGTATGCTCACTTTGACCATCAGTCTGCGGATGGTAAGCTGTACTAAAATTTAATCTTGTGCCTATTGATTGTTGGAAACTTTTCCAAAAGTGAGATGTGTATCTAGTATCTCTATTAGATAGAATAGATACCAGTACACCGTGTAGGGACACAATCTTGTCCACATACAACTTAGCCAATTTGTCAGAGTTTACGTTTCTTTGATTGGCAAAATTGTGCTGACTTAGTCTATCTATCCATAATGACCCAAATAGTGTCATTTCCACTTTTGGTCTTAGGTAACTTGGTAATCAAGTCAATAGTTACCATTTTCCATTTCCATGTGGGAATTTCCAATTGCTGTAGAAGCCCTGACGGCTTCTGGTGTTCGGCTTTAACTTGCGAACACGTCAGACACTTAGCTACATAAGTGGCTATGGATTTCTTCAAACCCATCCACCAATAATTCTTTTTCAGATCCTGATACATCTTGTCACCTCCCGGGTGAACTGAGTATCTCGAACTATGCGCTTCTTGGAGGATTAGATCTCTAAGTCTTCCAAAGATCGGAACCTAGATTCTATCATTAAATCTGAGGATTCCATCCTTTCCAGGCGTTAACTGATCCATAATCCCGCCTAATCCCTCGTTAGGGATATTAGTCTCTAATAGAGCTTGCTTCTGCGCATCTAGTAGCTTCTCACTTAAGTTATTTCTGAGCTCAATGCTCTTAGCGTTAATCCTTATAGGTTTAACTCGTTCTTTGCGACTTAAGGCATCAGCAACTACATTTGACTTACCTGGATGGTAGCGAATCTCGTAATCATAATCATTAAGTGTTTCCATCCATCGGCGTTGTCGCATGTTCAATTCTTTCTGATTGAACAAATGCTGGAGACTTTTATGGTCTGTGTATATAATACACTTTGTGCCATATAAGTAATGTCTCCATAGTTTTAGTGCAAATTCAACGGCACCTAATTCCAAATCGTGGGTGGTGTAATTCCTTTCGTGCACCTTTAACTCTCGTGATGCATAGGCAATCACCTTGCCTTTTTGCATTAGCACACAAACCATGCCGGTGTGCGAAGCATCACAGTAAATAATAAAATTTTCAACACCCTCTGGTAGGGATAACACAGGAGCATTACTCAACTTGTGTTTAAGAACCTCAAAAGATTCTTGTTGCTTTGGACCCCCATTATACTTAACATTCTTACGGGTCAAGGTAGTTAAAGGAGTGGCTATTCTTGAAAAGTTCTCAATGAACCTCCTGTAGTATCCAGCCAATCCTAGGAAACTACGAATCTCTGTTGGGGTCTTGGGTACTTCCCAATTCATTATAGCCTCAATTTTGGCGGGATCCACTTGGATACCACGCTCACTTACCATGTGTCCAAGAAATTGGACCCTATCTAAGCCAAAACTCACACTTAGAGAATTTAGCATAAAGCATCTCTTGCCTTAGAAGTTCTAAGATGCACCGAAGATGTTTCTCTTGATCAACTTGGTTACGAGAATAGATAAGTATGTCGTCTATGAAGACAGTGACAAACTTATCCAGATATGGTTTGCAGACTATATTCATGAGATCTATAAATGTTGTAGGTGCATTTGTGAGCCCAAAAGGCATCACTAAGAATCCAAAGTGATCGTAACGGGTCCTGAAGGCAGTCTTAGGAACATCTTCGCTTCTAACCTTCAGCTGATGATATCCTGGTCTCAAATCGATTTTGGAGAAGTAACTGGCCCCTTGAAGTTGATCAAATAAATCATCGATCCTGGGTAGAGGATATCTATTCTTGATTGTTAACTTGTTTAGCTCTCGGTAATCGATGCACATTCGCATCAAACCGTCTTTCTTCTTAACGAAGAGGATAGGGGCTCCCCAAGGCGAGGAACTAGGCTGTATAAAGACTTTTCTTAAGAGTTCATCTAATTGAGTCCTCAACTCTTTCATCTCCATTTGTGCTAGCCTATATGGAGCTCTAGCCACGGGTGCTGATCCTGGTATAATATCAATCCTGAACTCCACTTGTCTGTCTGGAGGTAGCCCTGGTAATTCTTTTGGGAATACATCGGAATACTCCAAGATAACTGGTAAATCTTCAATATTTGGCTTAGGCTCGTTTATAGTGACTTGTGCCATGTAGATGACACACCCTTTTCTCAAACACTTGGATGCCTTAAATAACGACACCTTGTCTGGCAGTCCATAGTGTGAGTCTCCGGGGATGGTGATCATTTCACCAGATGGGGTCTTAATCTCGATGAGTTTCTTATCACAGGCAATGCGGGCTTGGTTATGAGATAATCAATCCATGCCTAAGACAACATCGAACCCCGCCAATTTCATTGGCAGAAGAGAGATAGGGATGGAATGATTTTTAATGGATATAGAGCATCTATCAAGAATGGAAGATGCTGTTTCTAAACTTCCATCGGCAAGTTCTATCTCATAAGTTTTATCTAGAGTTCTTAAGGGCAGGTTTAATAGTTTACTAAACTTATGATCAACAAAAGATCTATCTGCACCCGAATCAAAAAGAACTCTAGCATAAATATTGTTAATAAGGAATGTACCTATTATGACATTGTCGCCATTAACAGCCTCTCTTGCAGTTATTTGAAAGGCACGAGCATTCCCCTTCTTGGCCTCTCCAGGCTTTGCATTATTATTCTTAAGAACCTTAGGGCAGTTAGTCTTAATATGCCTTTTTTTCATTGCAGACGTAGCAGACGGCATCCTTAAGATCCTTACATTCTAGGGTCTTATGCCCCTTTCTTTTACAGATGCCACAGGGTTTGGCCTATGAACCAAGATTACACAGTCCCAGTGTCTGCGGTTGCAAGTTTTGCATGTTGGCATCACAACCGTTTTGCCTTGATTCCTTTTGAACCCAAATCTCCCTTTATTTTTCTTATTAAACTTATGGGAGTTGTCATCTTCCCTCTTTCTTTTCCAGTCGGTTTCAGACTTAACTGACTTTTGCCTCACCAAATCCAAGGTGAGGGAGAGAGATAGGTCAACAGCAGACCTATACGTAGTAGGTTGAGCTACCTTTACCATGCCCTTTATCTCGGGCGCTAACCCATTAATAAAACGCACAATGAGTTTGGGCTCCGGGGTAATCAAATAGGAAACTAACCTAGATAGGGAATTGAAATTGGAAACATATTTCCGACAATCTAGGTTTTGCATGGAAAGAGACAAAAAGTTTGTCTCTAATTTCTCCACCTCATGGGGTGGGCAGTATGTTTCCTTAACAAGGTCCACAAATTTGGAACACCCCAAATTATACAGGTCTACTTTACCTGTAGACTGAATCATAGCTTTCCACCAGATTAGGGCTCGCCCTTGAAGGACTGTGATACATACTTGACCACATCCTTATCAGCACAGTTGCTGATATCTACGATTGTCTCCATTTCGTCAAGCCATTTTAAGGCTTCTACAGCTCCTTTCTCCCCGTTAAAGTCTCGGGGCTTGCATGAGACGAAATACTTATAGGTACATTCGTCTTTGACAGAACGGGACCTTTCAGCAAAATATATTTTCTTTGGTTCACTCTTCGCATTTGAAGAGTGAACGAAGCTCTCTTTATGAGCTGAAGATGGTGGAATAGATAAGGGTCTGGATCGAGTAGCACTCGATTCCCTAAGCTTTTTGATGGCCTTTCCCATGGCCTTTTCAACAGCCGCATCAATGCGAGCTTGGAAGTCATCATTATTAATGGCTCTGTTTTCAGCATTATTAGATTCCACATTCCGGTGGCTACTTTGTGCCTCATTCGAGTTAGCCATCTTTAAACCTTGGGTTCTATATACCAACAAAACTTCATTTAGCCATGGTATTTCAACCATATTGGCTTTAAAACATTGGATATAACAATCCATTGCCTATTCTAGTGTGAATGACATCACAACTCTTAGGCTTAACATAACTATATTTGGCCTAGGTCTTAATAGGACCATCAAAGGCAAATTACGATTTGGACATAGTCCATATGTTATTAGACAGTGGATCGCATTGTCACAACTGTCATTGTCATAATTTGACAAATTTTATTTAGCTTTTAAGCTTGTCACGAAGGACATAAAATATGGCACATAGGCCTGTCACTAATGAACATAAAATATGGCACATAGGCCTGTCACTAATGGTCTTAAGATATGGCACATAGGCCTGTCACTAATGGACATAACATATGGCACATAGGCACTACATCACTAATGGATGTTTTAATCATAGCCCCAAGGGTAGCACATCACTAAAGGATGTTTTAATCATAGCCCCAAGGGCAACACATCACTAACAGATGTTTTAATCGTAGCCCCAAGGGCAACACATCACTAATGAATGTTAAATCATAGCCCCAAGGGCAATACATCACTAATGGATGTTTAATCATAGCCCCAAGGGCAATACATCACTAATGGATGTTTAATCATAGCCCCAAGGGTAATACATCACTAATGGATGTTAAATCATAGCCCTAAGGGCAATACATCACTAATGGATGTTTAATCATAGCCCCAAGGGCAATACATCACTAATGGATGTTAAATCATAGCCCCAAGGGCAATACATCACTAATGGATGTTTTAATCATCGTACTGATGATATTAGCTGGGATCAATTTTGATCACATAGGTTATATAAGGTCAGGACATAGTCCTTTACCTTGAAGGCTAGTGTGATCATCGCATTGATGATATTAGTTGGGATCAATTTTGATCACATAGGGTATATAAGGTCAGGACATAGTCCTTTAGCTTGAAGGCTAGTGTGATTCCTCAAGTCACACTACCAAGAGTATTAACATTCTAGAATGTTAATATAAGAATACCTTAATGGTTGATTAATAGTCCTGGTCGCACTGACCTTAATGACTTGGAGGCTTGAACTTAAGTCCACCACCTCTGGATAGAAGGATAACTTCCCTTAACTATCCTGATAGAGAACCCCTTTGTAATTAACTATCATTTATAATTTGGCCAAATGTGTGGTCTATGCCACTTGGCTAATCAAAACCATTAAGATCTTTTTGGAATTATATTGCAGAGCATAAATTTCGAGTAAAATCGAGACGCTCGTTTGAAGAGGATGAATACATATGTATACAATTCCAAATTACTTCATTAAATCTCAAATTAGAAATTACAATACTAGAAAATGAAATAAACTATCCATGCAAGGACTTCAGAGAAATAAAAATGTCCATGCAGGGACTAAAGAAATAACAATGTCCTCGCAGGGACTACATGTAATTAGAAGAGACTTCACTCGTCCTTCTTTCCTTTGACCAACTTGGAGAGTTTCTTGAAGAACTTGTTTGTCTTCTTCTCTGTTTTCTCCGCCTACTGCTGCATTTCTTTCATTCGTTCCAAGGCCTCATTAATGGCCTCAAGTGGTGGCGGAGGTTGTGGTTGTGGTTATGGCATAACCGGACACTGGTACCCATAAGTTGGATGCCCATTCGGTGGATAAGTAGGTGGGAAAGGAGACGAGTAAAGTGCGTTGTGCATAACCACCCGCATGTAGGGGTCTTGCGACCATGCTTGATAGTCTACCGGTGTAGACGGGTTAAAAGGATCATATCCAGACGTATCTAGATATGTGGGGATTGGGTTACTATAACCCGTTGGTGGTGGTTGAACCGTAGGTGTTGGTGTTGGTTCCATCACAGGTGAAGTGTTAGAGGGTCCACCCATTTGTGGGTCCTCTTGAATTGTGGGGTAGGAATTGGGCAAAGGTGGCAGCGATCCTGACTTTTGTCCTGCACGTACCGACATACGTGCTCCACGCTTCCTCCTTGGTGGTTCAGGTGGTGGTTGAGGTTGATCCATCGGTTCTATGTGCACATCTTCTTGCACGAAAGGTGGTTGGGAGTGACGCGAAGGAGTATTGGCGAAAGTAAATTGATTCCAATATTGGTCCCACTCATTAGGACCTTGGTAAGGCGATCCGGCATAAGAGTTCGAATCGCTCGAGATTTCTATAGGATGCGCATTCGATCCTGACGGCGGCATCTCCGGATCGGAGTCCTGGTCCATAGGGTTTGGCTGGTCCAATTTATTTTGATCGGCTGGAGGCGTGTTAAAGTAATGGTTAGGGTTAAATTCTTCATGGTTAGAATGATAGGAATGGTGAGAATGGTGTGAATGATAGGAGTGGTGAGAGTGATAAGAATTTTGGGAATGTGGGGGCGAGTGTCTATGAGAATGTCTCGTTGGTTGCCAAGGAGACGAATCTCCTGATTCTTGGTAGGAATCTGTGTTGTGAGGTTGAGGAGGGATGCGCCCCGATGGTCCTCCCCTCATTGGACCTTTTCCTCTTCCACTTTGTCCTCGTACATGTGGCGGCATTTTCCTTTTAAAAATCAATTCAAAAACAATACTAATAACTTAATAATGAAATGAGTAATCCTAGGTCAATGCCTAGACTCGGAAGTCTAAGGAATGTGCTCATGTAAGTTTGAGATTAAACACAAGAACGATAGTGTTTAATTCTCTCAAACCTTGGCTCTGATACCAACCTTTCACACCCCGGATTTCCAACCCAAATCCATACACCGATGGGCCCGGGTGGGGAGTATCGTGACATCAGTTGATAACATCATCATCAATTAAACATGGCACAACGGAAGTCTTGGAGTAAAATTATTATTACAAACCAAATGTTCGAAATCCAAAATAATATATAGGCTCGTAATAGAAGATACACAGGCGGATTATAAAATGTACAAAGAAAGAATATAAAACAGACTTTAGGGCAGATCTAAGGATTTGCAAGATCCTCTTAATCACTACCAAGCAGCTTCCTGCATTTTTCGTATTGTACCTGCAATTAGTCTTTGGACGATACGTCAGCTTTCGCTGGTAAATACACCCAACTGACTCATTTTGAAAACATTTAAAAATGATTTTAAGTGCACAGGTCACAAAATCTTTTATAACTTGGGAAAGTTACTTTGTAACCTTGTTAAAAGATTCACATGTTTGTCCATACATACAGGGCCCAGTACAGAGACCGAGACATGATTAAATACACACCACTTAGAACTCACAGAGGAGTTATCCCCAACGTCTTGGGTAATTTGCATTTGAGCGTCTGTCAGGTGCATGCCTACACCCTGCGCTAAGGTCGTGGCCATTAACTAATGTCATGAGCTGAGGATATCCAGGACATGGTAATTTAACCTCTGATGTTTAAGTTATCAAACAAAACTGATTAAAACAGAATATGCGGATTTACTAGCCACAATCTGGCATTCGATTGATCCCATTTCTGACCAAGCGGTAATAATTCACCGTATCCCAAGCCCGTATAGGGAAAATAAGTCGAGAGTATTTACCTGAGCTAGTCTTCTTTTAATTTCAATAACTCAGCCGTATACAAAAGTACTAAGTGTAGATAGCATTTTTCGGCAAGGCTCTAGTCTGGACTATGGCATAAGCTAACCAATTAATAATAACGGTCTTTATTTAAGTCATAGACTTAGACCGAGTAGTGTACATGATCAAAACGTATAACGCTTGATTAAACGATGATTGGATAGAATATATTTTAAACCCGACAAGTATTTTGACTTGTGTAATATGGGTAAACAATTAACATTCTGGATTTTGAGATTAAAATGATAAGGTTAAACCTGTTTTGGTTAAACTCCGTATCTAGTTACGTATAACCAACCGTACGCTTATAAGCGATAATCAGTAACCGGATAAGTCATGGATAAGTTCTATATGCCATCATATTTTAAATAAGTTAAAATATCAGTAGGATATCAACTTATATAACCGTTAAGGTTTTAGAACGAAACTATGCCTCATAAGGGCATTTCGGTAATTTCATACCGTATAAAAGAAACTTGAGTGTAATTTAATATTATAACTATAAGTATTCAGGAAAAAAAATAACTTATTTATGATATAATATCGGTAGGATGTTAATTATATGTGTAATCTATATTTTATGACCAAACTATGCACCGAATAGGCATTTTGGTCATTTTACACAAAGTTTATAAATTATTTGGGATTCTGAGTTTATAACATTAACCTATTATAAATATGTTTAAAATAAGTTTTAAAATCAGTAGGTAACAAGTCTTGGTTAATTAGTATGGTTTAAAACCATACTATGCGCCGAAATGGCGCTTATGTCGTAAAATGACGTTTTATACGATGTTTAATGAAAACTGACATTAGGGTCAGATTAAAATGTCTTAGATATGTTATTTAATATAACATATCAGTAGATAAAAGATTTACCTTGAAAAGATTTGATTAAAACTATTTTATGAGCCACGAGGGCTAAAATCTTCATTTATCGACATAGTTTAAGGACTTGCTTGAAAACTCAGTTTACAACTTGGTTTAACATCCCAAATAATCCTACTTATAATATTATATCAGTAGGAACCTTATTTTCAAGTTCATTATCATTAAAACCTTGATTTATGCAAAAAGGACATTTTAGTCAAAAATGGCATAATTATGGAACTTCCGTATAAACTTGGATTCTAATTATGATCATGTAATATAACCTCAGAGGTTTATGCTACATTCTATTACGATCATATTGTAACTTTAGATCAGTAGGTAACTAATCTAAATACGGGTCAGAATCGAAAGTCGAAGCAGAAGTCAAACTTCGCGACTTTCGGTTGCGAACCGACTCTAGAACAGAAATTGATGAGCCGAACATGTTCTTACATGTTCTAATAATTATTACCAACTTGTTTAAGTGTCAAAACAGGTTTCATAACATATATAAGATCAATTTATGATTTTTCCAAAAAATGGCCTCTTTGACTTTTTAATATCATAACTTTGACCCGTCAATTGGTCTAGCAAACGTGATCTTCAGGAGGTTCCCTTTATAGGGATTACCACCTACCTTATTACGATCACTTAGCAATGTTCATTTCGAACAATGGCTGGACCATAATGGTCTTAACCGAAAGTCAAAGCGTTTTCCGTAAAACGCTTGACTTTTGGCTATAAAAGCCAATAAACGAAAATGCAAGAGCAAGGAACACTTACAAAAGGTTCCTAGAATGCAAGAGAACTAAGTTGGATGCTCCTTTCAGCTAGGAACTTCCAGAGCAGGGAGAAGAGTGTATGAATGAGAAAGGTGCAAGTTGGAATGGTGCACTTAAACACCTATTTATAGTTGGAGAACTCAAAGGAGGTGATGCCAGGTGTTTAGGCGTGTAAGAGGAAGCTTACAAGTGTCCCAAAACGTGGCATAGCAGTTTGGGAATCCATAGTTTCGATTAAATGGTTTTTTGGGTTTTGTTTGGCAGCCAAGCAAAACTTTCTGCAATAGAGCCTTTCTCGCGCCCCACGAGAGACCCAGGCTTGGTCTCTCGTGGCCCACGACCGCCTCTTGGCCAGTTTCAAATTTTGATAATTTTAGCCCCTTAACTTAATAAAGCTTCTAAAAACCTTTTAAAACACCTTTTTGGCATATTTAGCCCTCTACAGCCAATATTTGGTCACTCAGAGGTATAAATTAACATGTTGGCACTTTTATCCCTCTAATATTCAACTTTCACATATATACAAAATTGAACCCTCTCGTCCAACAAAAGGCACGCATGAGAGTTAGGACTTTGCAAGGGATCACTCAAAGGCTTATTATAAGCATGTTGACTCCAATGTCATTCAGAGGCTGGGCATGTTGACTTATCAGTCACTCAGAGGCCAAGTTTTAAGCATGTTGACATATCAGTCACTCAGAAGCTAATAATTTAAGCATGTTGACATATCAGTCACTCAGGGGCTGTTATTTATGCATGTTGACATCGGACCGTCATTCAGAGGCTCAGTTTGAGCATGTTGACGCCTTTAGTCCTTATTGGTCTTTAATAAACTATATTTAAAATACAACACGTGTCACTATACTATTGGACATGATTTTACAGGGTGTTACATATATACACCCCCTAAACGATAAAAGGGTGTTTAAATATATCCTAGTTCATTCCTATGAAATTCAGTGACAAATTGTGAGGCTAAGCATATCATGTGGTACATGATTTTCCATAATCATGGTAACCACGATGCTTTTAATTATTTAAGGAGAATCACCTATGTTGGAGAGAAGTGGGTCGCCTCGAATGGAATTGGGGACACAATTCCTGGATCTCTCGTAGAACCAGGAAAGTGTTCCACGACCATTATTGGACACGACTATGAGAGGATGACACAGCTAAAGAGAGTATTGTGTGAAGTGTATTGTCGTCTACACAAATGGGGTTTGTTCAAGGACATCGCGTCTACAAATCGCTAGAAGGCTAAGTATGCTTTACAATAGAAAGTTCAAATGGAATACCTACTTATCCGGCAATACTCAACTATCGAGGTTGCATTAGAAATTTTATGTATTTTGATAAATCTCCATTCATGTGGGGGATTGTTGGAAAATTAGAATGTTATGGATGGAAATTAATTCAATGAAATTAATAATATTAAACTATTCATATAGTAAAACTCTTGAGTAGAGTTTTATTGATAACACTTGATTAGTTTTTATTAGAGTGTTAAGTCTCTAATTAATTGAGACTCTTAACTCTCCCGCAAGTCTTGAATAATTAGTTGGCTATGTGCCTTATTTGTTACTAGAAGAAATATACATAATGTATACATGAAGAATACTTGAAAAAGAGAGATACTTGAAGATTAATATAGAGAGGAGTACTCTCTACTCGTTTCCACCACCATCACCTGCTTATCCGTTCCACAAGTTTAAATACTACAATTTTACCCGGTGTAACCTCGGGCGCGTGAGCTATCTCCGGTAGCACAGACTGCTCCGGCCGTTGTACCATGGGAGACAGACGCGTCATCTTTAGTAGAGGCGCGATTTTTTAAGGGAAGCGTGTTGAACACGTGCCTCAGCCACAACCGTCAACACTTGTTTGTTCATTTTGTAGGAAATTATTGTATAAGAAGATGTGATTTAAGACCTCGTTGAAGCCCACACAAATGATCATATAAGAAGATGCGATTCAAGAGTTCGTTGAAGACTACACAACGGACTATACAAGAAGACGCGGTTAAGGCTCTTGTTGAAGACTATAGCTTGAATCAATTTAGTTACATATGTTGTATTATATATATTATTTCGTTTAGATTTGTTCATGGTACGTGTATAATAATTTCCCAAATATGTAAAGAGATGTTTTATTAAAATTGTGTCCAATATCCTACACACACTCCTTGCGACAAAGACTACCCTAGAACCCAAGCCGCGTGGACTACCTTAAGGGGTGACGACCACATCACCGCACAGGCTCAAACTTGCAAGGCCAACCTGCTAGGGTGCTCGTCTTCCCTGGGTGAATATATAATTAATAAAAAAGTATTATAAACAACTAGAAAAGGGTTCCACGTTAAAGTGACTCGAACAAAGTCGAGATGACCTTCACCGGCCATACCTTTGTCGCTTTATCATAATAGAAAAAAAGTATTTAATGTCTATAAAATTAGAAAACATGTTGGCTTTTATAGATGACAAATATTATTAAACAACAATATTAGTTCAATATTATTAATTACTATTTTGTATCTTAGTAGAAAAGAAAAGTATTTTATGTCTATAAAATTAGAAAATATGTTAGCTTTTATAGATGACAAATATTATTAAACAACAACATTAGTTCAATATTATTAATCACAAACTATCTACTACATCCGGTTGTATATTTGGCATTATGGGTTGTATTTGTATACATGATGTATTGCAAATTATCTTTATTTTTTTTTACTTTTAACTACTTTTTCATCTTTTACAATTTAACCTTTATTTTACTTTTAACTTTGATTCCTTATATCTTTGATTAAATCTTAGTTTACAATCATGTGATAAGGGGTCATTTACACTTTAGACGCCCCTAAGAAACTTTTGACCATCTACATCCTCAACGTTTGAAAAATACTACACTTTACAACCCTTTGTTACTTCATCGTTAGGTGACGAGTATTAAGACTATTTTGGCCTTTTTTTCATATCAATACACATCCTTATTATTTTAACTACTTTTTATATCATCTACCCTTCCGGTCATCATCTCTAACGGCATACCCACCGCATGATCACAACCCTGCGTTTTATCCGACGATTAAGAATCTGAATCTAAACCTTCGTTTTAAGAATTAACAAAAATAAAAGAAACTACTTGGGTTACCATTAAATTGATTGCCTAAACTTTATAGACAAAACACATTACATATCAGCTTTAATTGCAAAAAATTAATGGAGCCCATAAAAATCTGAATTTAAGTATAACATTTGCACCGAAACATATTCATCACCATCTGAAAAGTCGAGTGCATTACAATCTGGTCTTTGTCACACATTAATTGGTCAACCTTCCCACAGTTAACCACCAACAATTGGCTATCATCGTGAACATCAGAGGATTGAGTTGTACCAGCTCCTAATTGCATAGCCTCTGTGTGAATCGGATTTACATCCATCAAATTCTTAAGACCAGTTGGGCAATCTGGAACAAGGAGTTTATTCTTTGCAACAACAACTTCAATTGGTGCGAAGATTAGTGAGAATGGGGTTAAACCTGACTTCTTTTTTTCATTCCACCAAAACCCTTAATCTGGACCTTTCCTGCCTTTGAACAACGGTGGTGACCAGGTTCATCCTCTGGCCTCTTTTTCCTCGTGAAGCAGCTGGGACTGTATATCATGCCCCCACATATTCTTCATTACTAGATGTTGATTTGGGTTTGAAAACCCCTGAAACTTGGTCGCCCTTCACCTCAAGGGATGTGTTTGAGGGATTTTTGAGACTCTGATCTAAACAAGGGGTTTAATAGAGGGTGGCAGTTGAGAAAAAGAGTCACCATTGTGCTCCAAATTTGCACATGACACATCATAGGGTGGAATACAGTGGGTAGAGATGGTGGTCGATGGAGTACTTTGGAAGGTGGAGAAGTGGGTGTTGCAAAATGAAGTGGTTAGGAAAAGTGAGGGTTTTATTTCGGGGTTAGGGTTTCTTTTAGGGTGAAATAACGTTGTTGCTTCTGTGGGTGTGAAGAAGATAAAACGAGCTCTATTTTAGGCTCGAGCTCGGGCTCGTTAAAGCTTGGTTTGTTCAAGCTTTTAGCCAAGCCCGATAACGAGTAGCTCTTGAGCCTCTGGGCTTGTTTACACCCTAGCAGCTGCATATCATGCCCCATATATTCTTCATTACTAAATGTTGATTTGGGTTTGAAAACCCCTGAAATTTGGTCGCCCTTCACCTCAACGGATGTGTACTGATCTGAACAAGGGGTTAAATAGAGGGTGGCAGTTGAGAAAAGGAGTCACAATTGTGCTCCAAATTTGCACCTGAGACATCAGAGGGTGGAATACGGTGGGTAGAGATGGTGGTCGATGGTGTGCTTTAGAAGGTGGAGAAGTGGGTGCTGCAAAATGAAGTGGTTAGGAAAAATGAAGGTTTTATTTTGGGGTTAAGGTTTCTTTTAGGGTGAAATGACGTTGTTGCCTTTGTGGCTGTGAAGAAGATAACAGTCAACCTACGTTTAACTAACAGATGGTTGTAAAGTGTAGCGTTTTTTAAATGTTGATGATGTAGATGGACAAAAGTTCCTTAGGGCCATCTAAAGTGTAAATGGCCCATAGGGTTGTAAATTGAGGTTTACTCTATTTTTTATCTTTCATAAAATTTTCCCTTTCGGTCTAAGATTTTGCAAGTTAACATGTCGCAACGTGCGTATGTGGTTTAACGTCTTTACGTCCCTTTTCACGTTTAATAGCCCCATCGCAACACACGACTCTTAGATCGACTTAATTTTTGTTTTCTATCTTTTACGTTTGCGTGCATGGTTCAACTATTTTATGTCTCCTTTTCGTTCGATTTTTCTTTTTTTTTTGTATTTTATACGAACTACTTCAATATTGGAGGTCGCTTGCGGTGTGGAGTATTGGTGCTACTTGGCACTGTCTTACACCCCCTGATACTTGGTTAAAAGTCCGTTGTTTCTTGTATTTAAATTTGTATTTTTATAAAAATTTGAGGCTCGAATGATCTACTTTGATGGTTTGCGTTTTGCAGGTCTAGATGAGTTTAAGGAGCATTTCGGGAGCTAAACGGGACATTGGATTGAACCTTGGAGGAACTGAGTGCGAGAAATGAAAAAAACGGCGAAAGGTACTAAACCGCATCGAGGAAGCCACCCTATGGCGTCGCTGACATCAAGTTTATGTCGATTGGGCGTTAACAACACATTGACACATCGATGGAACATATGGCATCGACGTCACAACTCACAAACGTTGCCGACGCGACGAGCTTGCTGAGTCTGGTTAAAGCGTTGAATTTCGGAAGTTTTTGGGGAATTTTGAATATACATGATTTTGGGGAGTTACGTACTAAGTCTTATTCATTCCCAACGCATCAATCATCATAGAATCACTCTCTTATCGTTCCCAATCATCAAGAACAACCGAAAATCAAGAATCAAATGGCGTGTTCATCATCATCAACATCCGATTTCCAAGTCTCCTACACCATGAGAGGCTAATCACTTAGGGTTTACCCTGGTGTAGATTTTGTAAGATTTCTAGGGTTCTCAACAATGTGTTTAGTTTTTAATCTGTATTAATCATGTTTGAACGTTTTAATATTAGTATTAGTTATATTGTTCTTGTTTTGGATTCACGGATTGTCGAAATACACTCACACCTTTGACTTCGTGAATGAATTGGTTCAATTATGTTTTGAAATTAGGGTTTACATGTTCTTGAGTAACGAAGCACAACTTTCTTTGTCTAGTGACGTTGATAGCTATTGGCGCCTAAGCCTTGGAACACTAAATTCGTTAAAATCAATTTGTGATTTTGATTTTAAATAAAACGTGTAGAAACCCTAGGTCTTATGATTCGAACTGGGTGTGAATCTTATTTCAAATCATTGTGTTAAAACTAAAATTCTATGTCTTGCAGTCATAGTTAAAATTGTTTTCGTGATTAATTAAAAGCGTTGGATAATTCCAAACCTCTTAAAACCAAATATAAAAGAATCACTTTAGCAAGCTTTGTAAGTTAAAACTCATAATAAACAAAGTTTTTAGACGAACCATAAACTCTTTGTGGTTCGACACATTTATTGCCACTTGCTATTCGTTAGAGGTAACTAGGGCTTATAAATATATCTCTGACCGTATCGCGTGTAACGTCTTGTATTTCCGTTTGTAATTTCATTTCAATCCGTTGTAATTCGAGACTTGATTATAATAGGAAACGAATTTTATATTATGTTTGTCCGATTATACTTGCATAATACGTAAGCATTCACGAATACACGTTTTTAATTCAAAAACAAGCCATACGTCGAAGTCATACTTTATATGAAATATGATTCGTTTGTCAGTAGACTTTGATATTCACATATCTTTTATTGGTTTTCATATTTTGATAATTGTAAGCTCGAACTTCTTAATATTTGTCATGTAAGCACAATGACAAATATATATAATTTTTTGTAGGGGGCAAAATATGAGTCGATTCATAATGGCCCGGGTAAAGATTAGGTGGGTAAAAAAAATAAAAATAACATTAAAACAAAATGTTATTCAAGAAAATGTGGGAAGTATTCATCACTTTCCATTTTTAAAAGATAATTTGAAAACTGTAAAAAAAATTAAAGGGATAAAAGTGGTAGTGGGATATTTTTAGCAGAGAAAAATAATAACTAAAAACTTTATTTTGTTAGTCTGTCTCATTTTCCTGCAGGTGAGTCTCTGATGACCAATAATGCCCTCTTGAATACCAATAATGGTCTCCAATACTAAACATATACACCTATAAACTAGAAAAATAGAGAACCCACACACTTGTTTTAGACTTCCCTAACTTGTCTACTGTGGGCCTTTGCCCACCCTCCTTACATGATACATATGACGTTGTGTATGCACCGATATAGATTATCTTCAATTGATACAAGTGATCTTTAATCTTTACATTTGATGAATGTAAACTCTAATTTTAATCATTGATCATGTGTAATCCTCAATGTTCATCCAAATTATGGTTGTATTATTTAATCTACATTCTTGATAATTACATTAAGTGGTAGGGATATGCATGTGCTATATTCACCAGGGGCGGACCTACCTTATTGGTAGGGGTAGCCTCTGCTACCCCTTGGCGCTCCGACGGTAGTGTAAATTTTTGAAAAATCTGACATTTTTTTGATTTTGTTACCCCTTTTCTATAAAACGTTACCCCTACGAAGATTTTCTAGATCCGCCACTGATATTCACATCCTCAATCAGTAACTTAATAACAAAAGTCCATAATTTCAGTCATATCAAAACCAACGTTTTTTATGTTTTACAATTATCGGTTATCCCAACAAATTTGTTGTTGTCGTTGTAGTGATGGTGGTATTGTGGTAGTGGGAGTGGTTGTGTTGTGTTATCGTCTTATGAGTTATATTAATAGTTATTGTAGTTGTAGCACTAACAGTAAAAGCAACAAATTTTAACTTATCTTATGTTATCGTCATATGAGTTCTATTAATAGTCATTGTAGCTACAGGAAGCTTTTCCTCAAATTCCATCAACCATAAGATTTCCATGACATGTGGTGTTTGGTTGGTTGTTGAAGAAAATTGAATAGGAAAGTTTTCCCTCAAACAAATTCCATCAACCATAAGTTTTCCATGAAATGTTGTGTTTGGTTGGTTATTCAAGGAATTTGAATAGGAAAGTTTCCCCTCAAATTCCATCAACCAAAATACCCTACACATTTCACCATTCCGATGATCAAGACTAAATGTGAAGATTATTAACACAAGAATGAACGAAGTTAAGATATAAATGCAAAAAAATGAAGAACACAATCGTATATCGAAAAACAAGAACAACCAAAAAATATCAAAATCAAAACGTAAATAATCTAATTCGTAAACCAATATTCTTGGTTTTTATTCTGGGTGTTTCATAAGTCATTGGTTTCTTTCTTCAAGAATCTAAGTATGAAGATGCTAAAGTCATTGAAGGAGCAAAAGAAACAAGGAGCCAAGAAGAAATTCTTCCATTAGAACAAGGATATTTGGCCAGAATCAATTTTAGTCGCTTTAAAACGATGATGATGCTAAACATGGTTTGAATTGTTGATGAAAATGAAAGCAAATAAAATGGTTGGCGATGCTTCATGGACATTGAAAACAAATATGTTAATCGAGAATTAGAGAAAAAGCTGAAAATGGGATCTAAAAAGGATAATATTGTAATTTAACTTCTTTTTTTTATATTCCAATTGGTTTACTACTGAACAATGGAATTAAATCCAAGTTCATTAGATTACAATCCCATTTCTATTTCCAGTTCTTTTAAAAAACCAATCCCTTAGTGTATTGACTATTTTACAACACGAAATAATTAATAAATTTTTATTTTAAAGAAACGTCAAAAACAAATATCCAAAATGTTAGAACACCGTTCACAACTTTATCATGTAAGATAGACAAACAAAAATACACTTGAAAGGAAATAAAATATGGGTTACGGTTGAAAAGGAAATATGAATAATGGGTAGAAGAAGTTAAAGTTGAGACCTATGTTGACTACGGTTCTTTTAAAATAAATTTTAAGCCTCCTAAGATAGCTTGTTTGTTTTTCGGAGTATAAAAGCATATTGTATTGCGGGAGTAGACCACCAAGCCTGAATTACTCCATCAAAATAGTTGAACATATATGTTTTAGTGTTATACAAAGTCTTACAAGAGTACGAGTCATTATGGTGTTTTGTAACTAGACAACACCTTGATTATATAGTTAAAAACCGAATAGAAACTCATCAGTCATTACTAATAAACCTAGATGTTAAATTGTATTAAACATCTATGTTGACAGTTTAATTAGTTTAAAGTAGGAATGAGATTGGTACAGTACCTGTACCTGCATCTGTACCGGTATCGAAAATACCAGTATCGAATTTGAACAAAATTGGGTACCAAATACCGTACCGAATATATTGGTACGGTACGGTACCTGTTTCGGTCCTACTTTCTTTTTTTATAGTTTTTGAGCACTCGTTTGAGTACTTAATAGGTAAAATCGGTACGGAAACCAATATAGTATGACTACCAAATAGGTAAATTTGGTACAAGTACCAATGTGATACGATTACCATATAGATAAATTCAATACGAGTACCATAAATATTATAATACGAAATAAAACATAATATAAATTTTTTTAAAGTATTATATAAACTTCGGTGTCAGTACTCATTTTTAGTCGTACCAATACCGAAAGTATAGAATATCAAACTCAATAAAATTGGGTACCAATACATGTACAGAATACCTAAAACTGGTACGGGTATGGTACGGACATTTGGGAAAAAATGCTCATCCCTAGTTTAAAGATCTGTTTCAACTATGGTGTTACACATGTTCAACATCTTAATCAAACATGTTTCCGTTTCAGCTCGAATGTATTGTTAGAGGAACTGCTCTTGTGCAGTCGCAACTGTTGGGATGTTGTCATCAATGGTAACCTGCACCATCAATGGGACAGATCCACGTCTCACCCGTATCAGTGGTTTCTACACCATTGTCCAAGTAGCTCAGTCACAGCTTAGCCATTAGCCACACATTAGTAATAAACTACTATAGATCAATTGCATATGATAAGTTGTACGCATTAATGGGAATGAGCTACAGTGGGACTGATTAGCAGGAAGGACCGATTAGAAGGAACCAGATCAGCATCAAAAACTGTTGGGATTATATCATCAATAGTAACCTATAGTATCAGTGGGACTGGCCGCGTCTCACACCCGTCGGTAGCTAACCATTGCCCAAGCAACTTAGTCACAGATGAGTTGTCCACCACGCATCAGTAACAAACTACTACTGATGCCAAACAAACATTTAAAAATACAAAGCGCGACTCTTAAGCAGCTCGCAGGGATGTGAGTTTGCCATCAAAGTGTCCATCGCCCACCTCGCGCAAGTGCAAATCAAGGTGCAACCGCTTTAGGTTCCGACTTGTGTCTCCCTCCAAGGGAAACAATATATAATGAGTGCAAATAAACTGCTTCAAGTTTTGTCATCCTACCTATATAGGACAAATTCCATTCAACTTTCAAATTTTCACAGCTTTCACATAGGGATGACAGTGAGCCGAGTATTGATAATCTCAGTCCATACCAAGTTGTAATATCATGTATTATACCTGGCCCAATACCCATCGGATATCAAGCATACCCTCAGTTATCAGATATACCCATTAGTTTCTTAAAAAAAATTACCCAATGAGATTCCAAGTACATTTATTTCTTACCATTCTAAGTTATCTTTTTACTTAATTAAGTTAAAATATATTTTATTACATACATAATATTATCACTAGAAAAGTTTAAATAACTAAAATATGTAAATATTATAATCATACAAAATTCAAAAGACAATTTCTTCTTCATAACACACGAATATAAATATAAATGACACTATCAAAATATATCTCAAAACAAATTTTATTTTCCAAGTAATGAACCTATATTCAAATGAAGCACTACTACAGTACAAGAGTTAAGGGTACAAACCAAAAGATTTTTTTAATATGTTTCGGCTATACCAGTATATAGCTTCTGGTAATCTGGTTGATTATCACCAAATCAAATACCCATGGTATATATATATATATATATATATATTATATATAATTAATGAGAAAACTAAGTTAAATAAGAAAACCAAAAAACTAACTAAAAAGCCTAACTAACATATTAAGTTTTTTTGAATTTTTTTAATAAAAATCGCTATATATAATAAATAACAAAACTTTTTTCCTAAAAAAAATTGTACTTCACATGTGCATTAATATGAAAAAACCTAAACCACCCAACCCACCCCTCACCGACACCCCCAAAAACCTAAAGCCCCCCCACCCCCATTCCCCAAAAACCTAAATCCACCTCCCACCAAAAGCCTAAACCCCCTCACTGTAACACCCCAAAAACGGGTTTGGTAATCAAACCACGTTAACTATTAAAGAGCGGGCAAAAGACTGTTAGTGGTGAAAGTGAACCCTTGAACAAAATAACTAGTAACAAATTAACCTAGTTAACAACATGTATATAAGTAACAAGATAATGAGTTGTAGTCTCATTTATAATCAAATGTAAACTTGAGGGACCAAAGCTGCCAAGAAAGAAAACTTGAATATATAAAATAAAAATAAAAACAAAACACCACACACAAAAGGTGTATGTGTCTGTAGCGGCCAGGAGCAAGACAAAGGGGTAAACCCTTTGTTCTTCTTAAATCGGCAAATTGAAGGATTAATCGAACTCAGAATTGATGCATGAACGCATATAAACGATCACCTAAACGAGGGGATCATAAGGTATGTCTCAAAACTTAGATTGGTGAAAATTATAATTTGATACAAGTAGAATACTTGCAATTGAGTCATTAGATTATGATCCAAAGATGAATTGAATGTATATGTATGCATAATTTTGTTTGATATAGTGAAATTATGAAATATTTGAGGTATGATTACTTGTAGGTGATTAACAAGTAGATATTGAAGTGGGTTTTAATAATATGATAAAGTTAATGATACATATATATTTAGAATCATCATGCATGATAATAGTAGGAAGGTACTTGAACAATTTATGAGTTTGAGTACATATTTATACTTGCTATGGAATGTTTTTGTACGAAATGATAAAATAGATGTTAAGTTAATGTTAATAAGTGTTTGAGATCATGTTGTATACTAGTTGTATATAGAACTTGATTATATTAAGTATTCAGATGAATATCTAAGTAATATGGTGAAAAGGGTTTTTACATAAAGATGAAAACCCTTAGTCCTACTACAATGAATGGATAAATTAGCATTGATAATCGAAAGCTAAGTTAACTTTATGTTAACAACTGCTTGAACTTGTTTAAGTGAAACAAATGATATGAACTTGATTGAGAAAAGTAGTTAAAATGGTAGCTTAAGAATAATGACTACCGGAAATTTGATAAGTTGCCTAAATGAGTTGTTAAGCTTAATTGTGCATTTTGCGTATGATAATAGGCAGTTGACTTCTAAGTCAAACTGACCTATAATAAGATCAAATGGTGATTTTGATATAAAGCTCGTAAGGTGGAATAGTCTTGATAAATAATGACAATCTAACCATCTTGCGAAATGATAAAAGGTAGTTTGACGCTTGACAAGCTAGGAGGAAGCTTGGAGAGAAGCGGATCAAACGGATCGAATACGCGTGGAAAACATAATCGGATTTCAAGGTGAGTAACACTTACATCCTTAAAATAGCAAATTTAATTATGTATTTGACTAAAATAAGTGATTTGGTATTCGGAACGAGATTTCAAAATACAAGGTTCCGACGCAATTTGATACGGGTCGAAACAAGGGAATATGGTATTAAACCATAATTGATGGTAAAAGGAGGTAAAATAGTAATATAGTCATGTAATGACAAATGAATAATAAATTTTGAAAAGTTTCCTTATGGTGTAAACCATAAGGAATAAGAATGGGTAAGAAGGTAATTCAGTCACGAGTTTGACGAATAAATATTAAACTCTAAAATGAGGGCATTGTATGGCGTAAACTGTAATGGGTTGAACGAATTAATAAATATAAGCATAAGACGTAAACCGAAATGTATTAAATGGAGAGATGATAAAAAGATACCATTTCATAATGATAAGATGGTCATTTTAGGCCAAACGGGTCAAATGATGTGGACAACACCATTTGACAATATTATCTAATGAACGCTTGTTGAGTTTTGAGTTCACAGGGAAATAGAGTATGGTTCGTGTCGCTATTAGTAATTAATAGTGCAAGGTATTTAAACGGGTCAATGCCATGACTCGAGCCAGGTACGTGTAACGGGTCAAACTCTTATCAAGGACTAAAGGTCTGGTGAGAGTTAATTGAGACTTGGATGAATATTGGATTACCTAAGGAGAGGTATATTTAATAGTCTAAATTCTAGACAAATTGTTCTTAGGAACATAGTAAAAATTTAATTGAATATGAGTTAAAGATACTTGTTTGGTCAAAATATGCATCTAAATGTCTTTCGTCGTAAAAAAGGACTAAAATTTGACCAAAACACTCTTGAATGATAAATCGACCAAACGACCTTAGAGGGTAGTCTAAAAATGAGTTTTATAAGAAAGTACACCCTACGGTAGCATAATGATAAATGGCATATGCCGTTTTGGCTAACGCCTCATAACGGGTCTTTTCCGTAAATTGTCAAACAAAAGGTAGAATTTAAAAATATATCATTTCCTATAATCAATCCACCACAAGTATAGTTGTGGTGGAAAATAAATAGATATCTTAGTATGGAAATGAGAAGTAAGGTAAGGGAAAGTGAGACTAAAGCATAAGTGCTTAAATCTCTTAACGGGTCAAAAATGGATATATCCATAAACCGGGAATGGGTGCGTAATTCATAAGAATTAAGAATCCGGGATTTGGATTCCGGGCTAATTATGTAAGAAAACATCTTACGGACATTTAGAAACTAGTTTCATAGGAAATGGGCATAAATGTAATAAGTTACGAAAGTTTTCGTAATAAAAACGGCAAAAACGGAATAGTTCTTACGACGGCCATTTTAATCTATGGTGGTCATCCGTAGCCTACGGTTAGCAACCATTGAATAAAACAGGAAATAGTGTTTTACGGACATGTTACCATAAGTCCCAAGTCGTGTTTTAAATATTCGGGACTTGAAACGGGTCGAATGAACCATTTAACAAATCTACAGCAAAACTGCTCCAGAAGGCACCGTCGCCGACGGCACTCCTGGCCGTCGCCGACGCAACACCTTTATTCCGATGTGTTAACCTACTGCCTACGGCAGTATTGACCCGATGCAACTATCAGTAAGGCGTCGCCGACGCGGCTATAGGCCGTCGCCGATGCCACCTCAGAAATCAATTTTTTTGATTTGATTTTTTTATTCAAGTCGATTATGTTATGCTTTCACAAATTCGCTATAATACTAATAATTGCAAATTTCCATTTTAGGATTATCGCAACATCTTTGGATGACGATCAAGCTCAATGAAGAACCGAATACGATCAAAGCTCAAGCTTCCGCACTTGGTTTTGTTGTTACGCAACCAAATGACGATATGTCAAAATGTTTAACGTTGATAATTTCTAATAAATTCGAAAATTTTCAGTGACGTGTATTCGCATTTACTCGTTTAAATGCGAAATTTTAATGAAATTCAATATAATAATGATAGGGTCTTATACTCACCCCCAAAAAAACCTAAACTCCCCACCCCCACTAAAAAAAAAACCAAAAACTAAACCCTAAACATAAACACCCCAAAAAACCTAAACCCCCCACTCGCACCCCTCAAAAAACCTAACCCCCCAAAAACCTAAACCCCCTCTCCCCACACCCAAAACATAATCCTAATCCTAAACTCCCAAAAAACCTAACCTAAAAGCTAAACTAAACTAAACTTAAAAGCTAAATCTAAGTATATAATACACATGTGCACTACAAGTTTTTTTTTTGAAAAAAAAGTTATACATAAAAATTGGTGATTTTTTATAAAAGAATTGTAAAAAAAATTTGTTGTGTTTTAGTTTTTTTAATTTTCTCATTTAGACACGGTTTGTTTCATTAGGGGGGAAGTGGTGCATAACCCACATACCCTAAGTCCCACCTATTCCTTTGTGTCACGTCACTTATTCCATTCACTACCCTAAACTACCCGATTTAATGACATCACTACGCTAAAAACATGGACCTAACCATTTCACCTCACTCTCATTATACACATAACACACACACTCTCTCTCCTTTTTCACACTTAAACCATTATATAGTGCATAACCAAACCTTACCCCTACTCGCATCACTGTCGACAATGTTTGGGTGTGGGTAGGGGTTACACGCTTACGTCCCTTCCCCCTACGAAGCTCTCATAGATTAGAACTTAAAAACAAAAAGGTAACTATATTAACCATTATTACACAGTTATTTATGTCCAAAAACTCATTTAAATTTAAATACTTTTAATAATTAATATTTTTAGGTATATGGATTGTATCTTATGTATTGGGAGTTTTTAAAAAAAACTTGATTTTTTACTATTAATCCAAAGGTTTTTATCTATTGCAATTTTAACCCTATATAATTTGTTTTTTTAAATTTTAACCCAAAACTTTTAATTGTTTTCAATTTAACATCACAACTTTTTACTTTTTCAACTTTTGTTCCCTATGCTTTTCATCTTTCTCAAATTTCCGTTTTATGTTTCGTTCTAAATTTTTTGAGTTAATACGGCTCAATGAAAGTGTGTGGTTCAACATTTTTATGTTTGTTCAAAATTTTGCGAGTTAAAACGGCGCAACGTGCATGTGTGGTCCAACGTTTTTACGTCTATTGTTTCCTATTTGACAGGTTCGTTACAACGCGCAGGTCCTCGGTCGAATCAGTGTTGGTGATCGCTGGCGTGATGTGACATTGGTACTATTTATCGCGGTTTTACGTCCTATCGCAACGCAAGGTGCTTAATTCTAGTTTTTCACAAATTTTCCAACAATATATAAATTCTAATGGTTTCTTTGGATTGCTAATTAGATTAATGACCCGATTAGCAAAACTTATACAGCTATAAATGCATTTTATAGCTACTCGACCCGACTAATGATTGTTAATAACAAATCATGGCTTTAAATAAGGTTTCATCAGTTTTATATTTCCCCCTTATTAAAAAAGGTTTCATTAGTTTTATATTTTCCCCTTATTCATAATAGAATAAAAAGGTTTGATCAAGTTTCCTCGAACAAAAACATAGAAAAGGTACACAAAGTGATCATTCCTTACTAATGAAAAAGTATCATGTATTTAGTTTTGAGGGTATATTTAACAAACTTGAAAAATATCATATATATATATATATATATATATATATATAAATATTAAATATACCATTCTGAAGTAGTTAAAATATATATATAGGGGAATGATAAAACGAAAACCTACTTGAGTTGAAAAAACTCAAAAAACCTTTGTAAAAATCTCATGTAACATTTTTATTTTTTTCTAAAAAATAGGAAATGTAACATACAGAACATTTTTATAAAAGAAACACAAAAAAACGTAGAGTAGCTTATTTTTTAAAAATGTTAAAAACTTCATGCTACATAATATATAGAGTTGGTTGGTCCCTGTGGTTTGCAAATCTTGCAGACTTGGTCCTTGTGGTTCACTAATTACACACTTGGTCCCAGTAGTTTCAAATTTTGCACTCGGGTGGTCCTTACCACTAACCTTTGTTAGATTTCTCAGTTAAGTATATGCAAAATTACTATATTACCCTTGACTCAGGTTCGAGCCTCAATCCCATCGGTTCAGACCTCGCCGGTGACGTCACTCTCACGCGACGCCGCACACGCCCAAAACCGTTCCATATTTGTGACGTCACTCGCTTACTCGCCGCGGTTAAACACTGCACCACCTCCGCCATCGCCGGACGCTTCTCCGTCGTCGATCTCACACACCTCGCCGCCAACACCGCCAGCATCCTCATGGCAGTTTCGTCAGCCGTGAGAGTTTTATGGCAGGGAGATCACGGCGGGAGAGTTTTATGACGATGAGTGTTGATTTCACCGGAGAAAAGCCGGAATTAAGTTGTCACACCCTCAATTTCCACTTGCGGAGTTCTACCGCGAGGCGTGTGAACAAACCAGAACCTGAAACACTAGTACGTCGAACGACTCTATATGATTTGATTATACGTTTTCCAAAATTGTTCTTTGTAGATTTTATATCAATTACCAATATTTAGCAGAGCATTAATTTTAAAGTTTGAGCGGAAGCATAAATAAGTAATGATGCGGGCGCCAACACAAACGCCAAAACAACTTGAAAAATCCCAAAACAATATTAATAAATAAGACTCTATAATGATGTCTTGTTCAATGCATGTGCGTGCACCTAGAGCTCCTAGCGTCCTGAGAAACATGTAAAGAAACAAGTGTCAACATTAAAGATGGGTGAGTTCACAGGTTTTCATAAATTCGTTTGTTCGGTTATAGTTTGTTTACTCCGTTATCCCCAACCCGGGATAACATATCAGTTCCATTATTCCAATCCCGGAATAACAAGTTGTTGCTTCCAATATTCCCAACCCGGAATATTAAGTTGTCGTTTCCCTTATCCCCAACCCGGGATAATAAGTTGATGTTTCCAATATTCCCAACCCGGAATATTAAGTTGTTCCGTAATTAAGTTCAATATTAATGTATATAGGTAGCTAGCCTAAAGTCATGTCACTAAGTGTTCGCGATCGAAGCTGACAGTTGTGCCTCCGTTTTGCCAGGCCTATCACATGACCATGGCGATGTTAGGCCAATCATACACCCGTTGACCATACCCGGTCGGCTAGCGCGACTAGCTCGGATGGGGCTCGTCAGACCCAGTAGTACTACTTATAATTCCCCCGCTATTTAACCCAAATACTAACGATCCGAGGAGATTGTCGAGGACTTAAGTGATAAAGCTGCATAGTGACCATAACATTACATTAACATTAACTTAGTTACCGTATAGTTATGTGACGTTAAATTCGTATAACGTAAAGAGATTGAGTTTGAGAGTATATACATGTTTCTCCCCCTGTTGTTTAAAAACCGGATAAAGTTAGGGGCCGTGAACTCACCTTTATTTGCTCGGTTAGTGTGGCAAAGATGTTATAAGAGATGGGACCGCTAGTTGCGTCCTAACAAACCAATTAATTCCACGTCAGTGTGTAATCACACCAATACAAATTCCACATGCAATTTACTCACAAAGTGATACACACAACCAACATATCTAACACTCAAACATGCATGCAAGTATTCTCATATAATTATAGTAATCAAACAACTTATCATGAACACATCCCAAATCCATGCAACACTTTAATGCATAAAATCACAAGTTAACAACTTTCTGCTTAACACTCAATTATTCAGCTGTTTTCTAGGATTTTTATAAAATAGTTCCAGCATTCTAAAAATTCCCATATTTTTACAGTAGGTGACATTTATACCATAGAAATTTATATAATTTTTCCAAGTCCTAAATCTTTACCAATTAACCATAAATATTAATTCACTAAGCTGCAGTCAGATTTACCGCTTTCTGACTGCAGTCCACGGAAGAATTTATTTAAAAATCACTGATCGTCCGATTAACAAAATTCTAGTTGGAGTTGCCCGGAAATTTCTATACCTAGTTGCTGTACAAAAATCATGACTCAACTCTCTACTGATTTTAAAATCTAGCTTGATAAACAACCAACAAAATTCCAGAATTTTCACAGCTTTAGCTACTGAACTTGTTTAGCCCTTTAAAAATATCAAACGACTTCAGAAAATTATGAATCCAGCGCCATTGGATTCCTTATTCAAATCTCTACGTTCTAGACATCAGAAAATCCGTTTTTCGACAACTAACGACCGAGTTACAGCCAGATGAAATCGGCTGTAACTTTCACTCAGCTTCCTGTTTCAGCATGTTATTATTATAAACTCGTGTAATCCCGTTCATGCGATTAATCTAGGTGATCAAGAACTGATTTCTAGTCCTAGATTAATACTAATAACCTATCCATGCAACCCTTCTCAATAACTTTAGTTTTTATACACAATTCACAGCCTATACAATCAGCTTTCAATATAACATTCAATTCGGTTTAAACACTCCGCAATCATACAATCATCTAACGCAAACATCATTAACAAATCAGTTAGTCTAACATTCGTTCAATCATGCTTGGCAAGCTTAGGTGCTCCGAAAACTATCATACATATAAACAAAGATTAACAAAGCCGATTTCATTCAACAATTATCGTCCGAAACAACTAACCATTCAAGCATAGATATATCCGAAAACAACACACTCAAGACACGTATATCCGACTATGATCTAGCAACATATGATAAGTTTTAGACTTTTAATGATAAGGTAATCGAACCGTGAGTATGTTAAGGAATCCGGTGATCAAAGATTGCTTGCAACCGAGAGATCCGTGACCGAGAAAAGGGTGTAGTTCGCGACTGGAAAGAATAGTGGGCTGTTTGTGGCTGAGTTGATAAAGGCTCCGGCTGCTGCTTGCTGCGACCAAGAAGAGAAGCAACTTCCTGCGATCGCAAGTCTGCTGCTGTTGTTGCCGCGACCGAAAGAAAAGAACAGGAAAAACTGTTGCTTGCTGCGACCGAGATGATGATGAGGGTAAGGCAGCCGACGGCAATGAAACTCTAGGGTTTTGTGTGTGTTTTTGAAGGAAGGCATGCATGTGGGTTAGTATATATAACGCAAGGTGAAGGGTTACGGTTTGGGTTTGGGTCTTGCGGCCGAGAGATTAAGGTGAGTTAGTTTGATTTGGATTTGATCTCGCGGCCAAGTCTTAGAGTGGTTTGGTTTTGGGTTTGAACTCGCGTTTTTTGAACTTGATCTCGGCCGAGAGTGTTTTGGTTTAGGGTTTAGGTTTGCTCTTGGTTTGGATTCGATCTTGGCCGAGAACTTGACTCTAGTTAAAGTTTAAAACTTGTTAACTCCTAGGGTCACCATGAATCTCTTTGGTTCGTGTCGCGGTTCGGTTCGTGTACATATCTACAATAATTACTTTATAACTAAACAATTACACAAACACTCATCACGTATTCATTCCATGCACGTTTAATACTTAGCACACATATTATTCGACAAGTGTCACGTGTAAGTTATCCGAAAAACCCGGGATATCACATTATCCCTATGTTGAAAGAATTTTCGTCCCGAAAATTGAGTAAACGCGGTTTAGCATGTAACGTACATGTTTAGAGTGCCACACAGAAAGAGTTAGTTCGTTAATGATGGTACGCAACATTACAAGAAATTCCCAAGTGTCATACCCAAAGATTTCCAAGTGCCATGCACGAGAATTTAGTCAACAATAGTACACGAAAGTATGAGAAATTTCCAGGTTGTCACATCATCCCCATGTTGAAAGAATTTTCGTCCCGAAAATTTAGGTACTGGTATCGTTAGTTTGCTGCTCAGTTGCGAAGAGGTGTGGGTATTTGCTTTTCGTTTGGTCCTCTCTTTCCCACGTGAACTCCGGTCCACGCTTAGAGTCCCAACGAACTTTAACGATTGGAATCTTGCTGTGCCTTCGAGTCTTGATCTCACGATCCATGATCTCAATCGGCTTTTCCACGAAGTGTAGTTGTTCATCCACTTGGATCTCATCCAATGGAATAACTAAAGTTTCATCCGATAGACACTTCTTCAGATTTGACACGTGAAATACGTTGTGAACTCCACTGAGTTCGGTCGGAAGGTCTAATTGGTATACTACGGGTCCGATACGTTTCAAGATTTCAAACGGGCCTACGTACCGTGGGTTAAGTTTGCCCCGTTTTCCGAAGCGGATTACACCCTTCCAGGGTGACACCTTTAGTAGTACGCGGTCGCCTACTTGAAATTCGAGCGGTTTGCGTCGTTGGTCAGCGTAGCTTTTCTGTCGATCTCGTGCCGCCGCCATGCGGTTCCTGATTTGTACAATCTTTTCAGTAGCCTCAAGTATTAACTCAGGGCCTGTGAGTTGGCTGTCACCGACTTCTGCCCAGCAGACCGGTGATCTACATTTACGACCGTATAATGCTTCAAACGGTGCTGCCGAAATACTCGTGTGATAGCTGTTGTTATATGAGAATTCTACTAGAGGCAGGTGAATTTCCCAATTATTTCCGAAGTCTACTACGCATGTCCTAAGCATGTCTTCCAAGGTTTGTATGGTCCTTTCGCTTTGACCATCAGTCTGAGGGTGATAAGCTGTGCTCATATCCAAGCGTGTTCCCAACGCTTTCTGGAGTGACCGCCAGAAGTTTGACGTGAAACGAGCATCTCTATCTGAGATGATGGACGTTGGCACTCCGTGCCGAGAAACTACTTCCTTGATGTAGATGCGAGTCAACTTCTCCATCTTATCTGTTTCTTTGATAGCTAGGAAGTGTGCGGACTTAGTTAAACGATCCACAATCACCCAGATGGTATCGCAACCACCCAAGGTTCGCGGGAGTTTAGTGATGAAATCCATTGAGATCTGATCCCACTTCCACACTGGGATCTCAGGTTGTTGGAGTAGCCCCGATGGCTTTTGATACTCCACCTTGACTTTTGCACAAGTCAAACATTTACTCACGTAGGTGGCTATATCGGCTTTCATGTTGGGCCACCAATACGCAGCTTTAAGGTCTTGATACATTTTATCCGAACCCGGATGGATAGAGTATCGAGATTTGTGAGCTTCATCCATGACTAGCTCTCTAAGGTTTCCGTAGAGAGGTACCCATATGCGATTCATGAAATACCGGGCTCCATTGGGCTTTACTTCCCAATCGCGTTCCATTTTTCCCACTGATTCGGCTTTGATGTTTTCCTCCTAAACTGCTTCTAACTGGGCGTCGCGTATTTGTTCGGGTAGCCCCGAATGAATAGTGAGTTGTAGTGCTCGTACACGACGAGGTTTCAAGTGTTCTTTCCTACTGAGGGCATCAGCTACCACGTTAGCTTTACCCGGGTGATACCGAATGGCACACTCATAATTGTTCAAGAGTTCGACCCAGCGACGCTGTCGCATGTTCAACTCCTTCTGATCAAAGATGTGTTGAAGGCTTTTGTGGTCAGTAAAGATTGTGCACTTCGTTCCATAGAGGTAGTGTCTCCAAATCTTAAGTGCAAACACCACTGCTCCCAATTCCAGGTCATGCGTTGTGTAGTTTTTCTCGTGGACCTTCAGCTGTCGCGACGCATATGCGATGACCTTATCGCGTTGCATGAGTACGCATCCCAATCCCTGAATGGAAGCATCACAATACACTACGAAGTCATCTATCCCTTCCGGCAAGGACAGAATGGGTGCACTGCAAAGTTTCTGCTTCAGCAGTTGAAATGCTGCTTCTTGCTTGTCACCCCAAGTATACTTGATACCTTTCTGGGTGAGGGTAGTGAGCGGTTGTGCAATCTTTGAAAACCCCTCGATGAAGCGTCTGTAGTAACCAGCCAATCCCAAGAATTGGCGGATCTCCGTCGGTGTCTTAGGTGCTTCCCAGTTTTTAATGGCTTCAATCTTGGCAGGGTCTACATGGATACCCTTTTCATTCACGACGTGCCCGAGAAACTGAACTTCCCGGATCCAGAAATCACACTTCGAGAGCTTGGCATATAGCTTTTCTTGTTGAAGTAATCCTAGTAGTAATCGTAGATGCTCAGCATGCTCTTCTTCACTTTTGGAGTAGATGAGTATGTCATCGATGAACACAATGACAAATTTGTCGAGGTATGGTTTACACACGCGGTTCATGAGGTCCATGAACACCGCAGGTGCGTTAGTGAGACCGAATGGCATGACCAAGAACTCGTAATGGCCATACCGAGTGCGAAATGCTGTCTTAGCGACATCCTCCTCCCTGACGCGTAGCTGGTGATAACCGGACCGTAAATCAATCTTAGAGTAGTAACTTGACCCTGCAGTTGGTCGAATAGATCGTCGATGCGAGGTAACGGGTATCGGTTCTTGACAGTAACCTTGTTGAGTTCCCTATAGTCGCTGCACATGCGGAAAGTCCCGTCCTTTTTCTTGACAAACAGGACTGGAGCTCCCCATGGCGAAACGCTTGGTCGGATAAATCCTTTTTCTAGCAGCTCTTGAAGTTGAGTAGACAGCTCCTGCAACTCGGCTGGAGCTAGGCGGTATGGAGCCTTGGCGATGGGAGTTGCATTGCTTGCCAATTCGATTTCAAACTCCAATTGTCGATGTGGTGGAAGACCAGGTAGTTCTTCTGGGAATACATCGGAAAAATCACGGACGACAGGGATGTCTTCTATACGTTTCTCGTCCTTAGGCTGTTCTGTAATTAGTGCGAGTAAAGCGAAAGAATTCTTTTTCCGAAGATATTTCTGCACTTGCATGAATGAGATGATGTTGGTGACGGCGCTTGCCTTATCGCCTTGTACTGTCAGGATTTCGTCGTTCGAGAGTGGAATACGGATAGACTTTTCGAAGCAGAGAACTTCAGCCCGGACGTCGGATAGCCAGTCCATTCCGACTACCATGTCAAAACTACCCAGGGTAGTTGTCATCAGATCAATGGTAAAAGTGTGGCCCGCGAGATTGAGTTGACAGCCGGATACGATTTGGGTCACATCTACCGATTTACCATTGGCTAATTCTATCACATAAGGGGTCTCTAATGGTTTAAACGTGAGATTTAGGTTCTTCCTAAAAGACTCAGATATAAAACTCCTATCCGCACCCGTATCAAAAAGCACAGAAGCAAAATGTTCATTAAGGGGAAACTTACCGGTGACCACGTTCGTGTCGTTTCTGGCCTCTCCGCGGCCCAATGTAAATGCGCGACCCTTGGCACCTCCTGTGCCACCGTTCCCATTATTGTTGTTGTTATTATTGTTGCGGTTGTTGTGGTTGTGGTTGTTTCCACCATTGTTGTTGTTGTTGCGCAACTGTGGGCAGTCTTTTCTGAAATGAGCGGTGCTACCACACTGATAGCATCCCCGGTTTATACCCTGCTGCTGACCTTGGGGCTGATTCTGATTTTGTCGGGACATGATTTCCCCACGACAATCCTTTGCCGCATGTCCCATCTTGCCACATCTTTGGCAGCGATTTCCGGCACAAGGGCCGTTATGATGGAGATTACAGCGGTTGCACTGCGGCTTTCGACCTACATAGCCGCTTGCATTCGGGTTGTTGTTGTTGTTGTTGTAGTTGTTGGCGGGATGATTTTGATGACCCCGGTGGCTGTGGTAATGATTGAACCGTTTCTGGTTCCCTTGTTGCGGATGAGATGACGAAGACTGTCGAATGGTGGAGTCTTCAAACTTTCTTTTGTTATCTGGGGCAACTTCAGTTGTACCCCGTGCTGGCAGTTTCTTCTGTTCCACCGCTTTATCGGTGAGTTTGTGAGCCAATCGGATTGCTTGATGTTCTGTTACAGGGTTACTAGCCATTACCATACCCTGAATTTCCGGAACCAGACCCCCGAGATAGAACTCGAGTCTTTTCTCCACCGTGTTGGCCAATTCAGGACACAGAAATACCAAGTCATGGTGTTTTGCGGTGTAAGCTTCAATTTCCGATCCCACCATCTTGTGGTTCCACAAAGCTTGCTCTAACTGTTGCACTCTGTCTCGTGGACAGTACTCCTCTTTAATCAGGGCCTTGAACTCAGTCCATGCCATTGCATTTGCAGCTAACAGTCCACGTGTTTGGACTTGGGCATTCCACCATGTCAGTGCCCCCTCTTCCAGTGTTGAGGCTGCATATTTGACTTTGTTGGCCTCGAGGCAGTTGCACATTTCAAAAACGGATTCCGACTTTTCGATCCAGCGGACCAGTCCAATGGGTCCTTTCGCCCCCGAGAACTTGCTTGGCTTTGCGTCAAGGAACATCTTATAGGGATTAAAGCCCCCTCCTGCTGTCAGAGAACAGGAAGTCAGCAAAGAATTGTACTAGCCTCACTATTAGATTTTCACGCGAAAATTTAATAATGGTTACCTGCCGGCTAGTTCTGAACACCCGCTAATGCTGCGTTCACATGCTCCTGAATCATGGCAGCTAGCTCTTCGGGCGTCAAGTTAAGGTTTCCACGTCTTCCAGTCGCCATTTAGATCTTCGAAACACAACACAAACACACCCCGATAAGTCTATATATTCAATATAGCTACCCTACTTCGTACTTTAATAATTAATAAGTTATGTCAACTCAATATGTTAAATAATCAAAAGAAATACTTGATTAACTGAAATTTCAACGTCTTACAAAAGTGTAAATCAAACATACGAATTCACTATAAACTCAGGTTTAAATACAAGTGGGAAAATAATAACTGAAGGAAAACAAATAATATAAACGAGACGTGTCAGTCGTCTACATCTCCATTCCCCAAGTCACTGTCGTTGCCGTCATCCTGTGCGGCATTTCCAGCTTCCTCAGCTGGGTCCTCCTCCGGATCCTCTTCAGGATCCTCCTCTGGATCCTCTTCTGGATCCTCCTCTACCGGCACTGGAGGGGCCGGTGCTGGTGCAAGTGCTTGATTTTGCAGTTCCTGAATGTTCCAACTATTTTCCAGGACTCTGTCCTCAAGCCAGTCAGCTCTTATCTGCTCCGCTCGCAGATCTCTGGCTATGGTGTTACGAGCTATCTTACTCGTACGATGCTCTTCCTCGAGCGAGTCGGTCTTTCCTGTAAGGTGTCGGATCATCCATCCTTGTGCTAAGATGGTTTCCTGCATTCTTTCTAACTGTTTTTGTTGTGTATGCACTAGGATTCTAAGCATGTCAATTCCTATTTCTACAGGATTAACCGGTTCAACCGGTACAGCAATAGTTGGACGTAACGACGACTCCTCCCCCAGAGCGAGCCTTTTCCTCGCCGCTGAGCGTGTCTCCACGCCATAAGGTAGCATGGGTTCCACCATTGGTGCCTTTCCTGGTGCCCTTGCTGGTGTAAGTCTGTCGGACGATGATGACGATGAGGATGATGACATTGCCTGTTAGGTCGTGTAGTTAGTTATGAGTTGGTTTCATTTCTTATTATGAAGACATAATCTACCAAACACAGTTTTGGTATTTTGCATAATAATTCGGTGCCAAACTAAGTCTAGTGTCGTGATATCAGCTATAGTTTAGGTCTACTCTAATGCAAACCTGGTTCTCTATAGCTAGTGGCTCTGATACCAATCTGTCACACCCTCAATTTCCACTTGCGGAGTTCTACCGCGAGGCGTGTGAACAAACCAGAACCTGAAACACTAGTACGTCGAACGACTCTATATGATTTGATTATACGTTTTCCAAAATTGTTCTTTGTAGATTTTATATCAATTACCAATATTTAGCAGAGCATTAATTTTAAAGTTTGAGCGGAAGCATAAATAAGTAATGATGCGGGCGCCAACACAAACGCCAAAACAACTTGAAAAATCCCAAAACAATATTAATAAATAAGACTCTATAATGATGTCTTGTTCAATGCATGTGCGTGCACCTAGAGCTCCTAGCGTCCTGAGAAACATGTAAAGAAACAAGTGTCAACATTAAAGATGGGTGAGTTCACAGGTTTTCATAAATTCGTTTGTTCGGTTATAGTTTGTTTACTCCGTTATCCCCAACCCGGGATAACATATCAGTTCCATTATTCCAATCCCGGAATAACAAGTTGTTGCTTCCAATATTCCCAACCCGGAATATTAAGTTGTCGTTTCCCTTATCCCCAACCCGGGATAATAAGTTGATGTTTCCAATATTCCCAACCCGGAATATTAAGTTGTTCCGTAATTAAGTTCAATATTAATGTATATAGGTAGCTAGCCTAAAGTCATGTCACTAAGTGTTCGCGATCGAAGCTGACAGTTGTGCCTCCGTTTTGCCAGGCCTATCACATGACCATGGCGATGTTAGGCCAATCATACACCCGTTGACCATACCCGGTCGGCTAGCGCGACTAGCTCGGATGGGGCTCGTCAGACCCAGTAGTACTACTTATAATTCCCCCGCTATTTAACCCAAATACTAACGATCCGAGGAGATTGTCGAGGACTTAAGTGATAAAGCTGCATAGTGACCATAACATTACATTAACATTAACTTAGTTACCGTATAGTTATGTGACGTTAAATTCGTATAACGTAAAGAGATTGAGTTTGAGAGTATATACATGTTTCTCCCCCTGTTGTTTAAAAACCGGATAAAGTTAGGGGCCGTGAACTCACCTTTATTTGCTCGGTTAGTGTGGCAAAGATGTTATAAGAGATGGGACCGCTAGTTGCGTCCTAACAAACCAATTAATTCCACGTCAGTGTGTAATCACACCAATACAAATTCCACATGCAATTTACTCACAAAGTGATACACACAACCAACATATCTAACACTCAAACATGCATGCAAGTATTCTCATATAATTATAGTAATCAAACAACTTATCATGAACACATCCCAAATCCATGCAACACTTTAATGCATAAAATCACAAGTTAACAACTTTCTGCTTAACACTCAATTATTCAGCTGTTTTCTAGGATTTTTATAAAATAGTTCCAGCATTCTAAAAATTCCCATATTTTTACAGTAGGTGACATTTATACCATAGAAATTTATATAATTTTTCCAAGTCCTAAATCTTTACCAATTAACCATAAATATTAATTCACTAAGCTGCAGTCAGATTTACCGCTTTCTGACTGCAGTCCACGGAAGAATTTATTTAAAAATCACTGATCGTCCGATTAACAAAATTCTAGTTGGAGTTGCCCGGAAATTTCTATACCTAGTTGCTGTACAAAAATCATGACTCAACTCTCTACTGATTTTAAAATCTAGCTTGATAAACAACCAACAAAATTCCAGAATTTTCACAGCTTTAGCTACTGAACTTGTTTAGCCCTTTAAAAATATCAAACGACTTCAGAAAATTATGAATCCAGCGCCATTGGATTCCTTATTCAAATCTCTACGTTCTAGACATCAGAAAATCCGTTTTTCGACAACTAACGACCGAGTTACAGCCAGATGAAATCGGCTGTAACTTTCACTCAGCTTCCTGTTTCAGCATGTTATTATTATAAACTCGTGTAATCCCGTTCATGCGATTAATCTAGGTGATCAAGAACTGATTTCTAGTCCTAGATTAATACTAATAACCTATCCATGCAACCCTTCTCAATAACTTTAGTTTTTATACACAATTCACAGCCTATACAATCAGCTTTCAATATAACATTCAATTCGGTTTAAACACTCCGCAATCATACAATCATCTAACGCAAACATCATTAACAAATCAGTTAGTCTAACATTCGTTCAATCATGCTTGGCAAGCTTAGGTGCTCCGAAAACTATCATACATATAAACAAAGATTAACAAAGCCGATTTCATTCAACAATTATCGTCCGAAACAACTAACCATTCAAGCATAGATATATCCGAAAACAACACACTCAAGACACGTATATCCGACTATGATCTAGCAACATATGATAAGTTTTAGACTTTTAATGATAAGGTAATCGAACCGTGAGTATGTTAAGGAATCCGGTGATCAAAGATTGCTTGCAACCGAGAGATCCGTGACCGAGAAAAGGGTGTAGTTCGCGACTGGAAAGAATAGTGGGCTGTTTGTGGCTGAGTTGATAAAGGCTCCGGCTGCTGCTTGCTGCGACCAAGAAGAGAAGCAACTTCCTGCGATCGCAAGTCTGCTGCTGTTGTTGCCGCGACCGAAAGAAAAGAACAGGAAAAACTGTTGCTTGCTGCGACCGAGATGATGATGAGGGTAAGGCAGCCGACGGCAATGAAACTCTAGGGTTTTGTGTGTGTTTTTGAAGGAAGGCATGCATGTGGGTTAGTATATATAACGCAAGGTGAAGGGTTACGGTTTGGGTTTGGGTCTTGCGGCCGAGAGATTAAGGTGAGTTAGTTTGATTTGGATTTGATCTCGCGGCCAAGTCTTAGAGTGGTTTGGTTTTGGGTTTGAACTCGCGTTTTTTGAACTTGATCTCGGCCGAGAGTGTTTTGGTTTAGGGTTTAGGTTTGCTCTTGGTTTGGATTCGATCTTGGCCGAGAACTTGACTCTAGTTAAAGTTTAAAACTTGTTAACTCCTAGGGTCACCATGAATCTCTTTGGTTCGTGTCGCGGTTCGGTTCGTGTACATATCTACAATAATTACTTTATAACTAAACAATTACACAAACACTCATCACGTATTCATTCCATGCACGTTTAATACTTAGCACACATATTATTCGACAAGTGTCACGTGTAAGTTATCCGAAAAACCCGGGATATCACATAAGTAAATCTGAAACCGCCGGTGAAGTTAGGGTTTTACAAAAATCCATAATCGCTGAGACGAAATTAGGTTATAATAAACCAGAAACTATACGTGAATCGGATAATCCGAAACTAAGTAGATCTATCACCGCTGAGATGAAATTAGAACATAATAAAGCAGAAACTGTACCTGATTTTGATAATTCTGATCATACTGATTCCGATCCGGAGAGTATTTCCTCCAGCAGCACTGTAGGTCATGTTCGAGGAGGTCCTCGTGCTATTGTGGTGCCGGCCAGGTTTTGGCAGGAAACGATTAATCTGCTAAGGCGAGTGCAAGCGCAACCGCAACCGAAACCAGTACCGGTTTCATCACCACCACCATTGTTGAAGAATAATAAGACGAGCTATGGATATACGGTTTTACATGAGAGTGACGTCACCGGCGAGGTCTGAACCGATGGGATTGAGGCTCGAACCTGAGTCAAGGGTAATATAGTAATTTTGCATATACTTAACTGAGAAATCTAACAAAGGTTAGTGGTAAGGACCACACGAGTGCAAAATTTGAAACTACTGGGACCAAGTGTGTAATTAGTAAACCACTGGGACCAAGTCTGCAAGATTTGCAAACCACAGAGACCAACCAAGCATTTAACTCTAATATATATGTCCAAAAAATGTAACATACAAATGTTGAACATTCAAAAAAACAAGTAGGCTCTTTTTACATTTTTTTATAAAAAATATTCAAGTACATTAATGTTACATTCCCCTATTTTTTAGAAAAAAATAAAAATGTTACATAAGGTTTTCTTGAGTTTTCTCAACTAAAGTGGGTTCTAGTTTTATCTTTCACCTATATATATATATATATATATACATATATATATATATATATACATACATACATATATATACATACATACATACATATATATATATATATATATATATAATTCATTAAAAATAATTAATTACAATTTTACCCATATTTTTCTAAAACTTTGAAATATCATATATGACCTTTAACTTCAAATATTATATTTACTCATTCTAGCTTAAGTTATTTAGCTTAAATATCATATATGGAGTATACTATTGTTTATGGGTAAAAGTAAAAAAAACAGGTAAAAAAATTTAAACCAAAAATATGCTATATAAAAATATGAAGTTAAAAATATGAGCATATATGAAAACTTGAAGTTCAAAACATAAGGGTAAATGATCTTTTATTACATAGTTTTTAATAAATTCGGTATGTTTGATATTCTAACTACTTTATAAGAGCATATACGATATTTTAGTTTTGGTTGGGTATGTATAAAAATTTTCAAGTTTGTAACGGTATATATGAAATTAATCTTAGTTTTAAACATTCTACTAACTGATTATATTTTGTGAAGAATTAATATAAGAAACGCTTCATTTCAAGTATATGTATTTTTTTATCGGACATAAAAATAATTGATTTTAGAGCATTCACATTAAATTCTTTATCCATATTCATATAGGTATACTAAGATTATACGGTGTGGGCGTGGAAATCCGGCGTTTAGCTTCTCCACGTCGTGCACACCGGCCTGCCAACAGTGTGGAGGGCGGCGTTTAGCTTGAGGTGGCATGTGTTTCACCGGCGTGGATGTTTAACGTGGGTCGACGTGTCACACTAAGAGTGGCTGTTGGTTGTAGCTGTTGGGTGCCAATGGTAAAAAAATTACTATCTAAAATTATATAACCCAATATAAACAACCTACTTATTCCATTTTTGTTTACAAAATTTCTCATCTCCTTTCAACGTTTTTACACTTCAAAAAGTTCCAAGAAAATGGCAACGATTACGTGGACCAAAGAAAAAGACATCGCGTTGTGTGAGTCGTAGGTCGAAGCGCTAACCCACTACACACCTCGTTAACGCTCGAGTGGTCCGTTTTGGTGGAAAATTTTCCAATAATTTTTCAATTATATGAGTGACATCACCTGAATCGTGGATGTACTTTCTTCGGGTTTTAGGACTATCCGTTTGGATAGTGAAAGATTTGAGACGGTGCACAACTGTGTGGAAAATCAGGGTGGTGACCTTGCGGAAGACGACATCATACAAGTCGCCCTCATCAACTACAGGCACACCAACAACCGAGACTTCAAACACGTTTCGGCGTGCTAGATAATTAGATTTTATGTTTAATTATGTTTAGGTTTAATGTTTACTTTTAATCATATAATGTTCGTTGTTGGGTTTGAGTTTGTTATAGTTGTTAGTCTAAACAATATAGAACAAAGAATTTGTAAATTGTAATGTAAATAAAATAAACACATAAGCAGAAAGTTATATCAAGACAGTTTATATTGAATTTCAACTACAATACCATGATTATACAAACTCCCCCTCAGATGATCACTCACTTTGTTGTTCGTACAAAAGAAATATTTGTGATCTCTAACACATGAGATCTATTTGTATAAGTACGAAAGCTCTGTTTGCAATCAGCTGACGTCACCCTGATAGTGACATCTAACATTCCTAACAGAAAAGATTCCACAGATGTTAGTAAACATCTGTGTGAATCTAACATCTGATCTATTATATTAAACATCTGTCTAAACTAAATATTGTTACATTGAGTAAACCTTTGTTCTTCAAACTACTATTGGCTTGTATCAAACATCTGTTTGGCCACAACAGATGTTTGATCTTCATGATCAGTGCTTTGCTTCAATAGAGATTTGGCCTTGAACAATGGTTTCTTCTTCTTCAACAGTGGTTCCAAGGCTTCAAATAGATGTTTGAATGTGTTCAACAGATGTTCTTATTAGTGTTCAAGATTCACTATCTTTGGGAGGAAAATGCTTCATCGGTTGTTTATTTCTTGATCAGAAGGTCATGTTTTGGCTTTTGAATATCATCTGTTCTTTTGTAGGTCCAACAATCTCCCCTAGAACAGATGATGCCAAAACATATGTTTATTAGATCAATCTTTATTTCTCATCAACTTCGATCTTTGAATTGTAATTCAAAGTTCATAGAGAAACTATCTTCTGGATTCCTTTCAAGTGGAAGACTTATTAAGTCTTGCAGATCTGCATCATTGAGCCCAAAGCCACTATTAATTGAGATCTTTTGTATTTCACCACTAGTCGTGAGCAGATTCAATTCATGGCTTGTTTTATCAGACCTCCACTCAAAATTTTGAGGTTATGAGGGTTTGTGGGGATCAGAGTTATTGCAGATGAGTGTGGAGATACAGCTCATCCCAAAGTATTATTAAGTATATTTTCTTGATTTGTATCTGAGCTCCCATACTTCAACTCACTTCTGGATCCTTCTTTTATAAGCTCATCTAGTTGTATCTTCACATATTCTTTTGACATCTTTATTTGTCTTTTGAGATAGCTCCTTGCAGCTGCTGAGATGTTCCTTGCAGATGGAAGCTTTGACGGGTCAACTAAAGTTTTTATGGGGAAGTCTACTTGTTCATAGTCTAGCTTTCTAGGAACTGAGGATCCTTTTCTCTTAAAAATCTAGTCTTTTGTAGTTCTGAAAGAGTGTTGGCTCATCCTATCTTGCCATTGATCTAGTGCCACCGATTTTAGAAGCAACCATATCTTCATTCATCCTCCTTAACGGCAGTTCCCTTTTATCATTAGGTTTGCTTCATGTTTTCCAGTTAGGAGGAGTGGGATTGATTCCAGGAATAAGCTTCATCTTTTCAATCCTTACCATTTCATCTAGCAATGACTCGGTTAGCCATCCAGCAAATTGATCTCCGGTTGCATCATAGGGCTTCTTTTCCATGATGTGGTTTCAATAATATTCCCTTAACATCTTTTTGAGATTTGGATCTTCTATTAGAGCATGGGAGAGATTTTTGCAGATGTCTCTTGCATAATCTTCTAAGACATCTACTTTTCTATGTTCCTTATACATGATTTGTTGTTGTTGCTTATCATTTTTTCTTGTATTCTTTTCAAGAACAATCCTTTAAGCATGCTTCTTTTTTTAGCTCCAAATATTCTTTGACATTGGTTAGCTTTGGAAGGACTTGGTGAGAGGTTATGGTGTTTGATGAAAGTGATGATATTTTGATGGAAGAGGTTTGAGGGGTTTCATCATTATCATCTTCGACAGTGAATTTAGCTTTTCATTTTTTGGTTTGTTTTGTGGATAAGATGACCAGCAGGGCCCTTTTGTGAAATGGGCTTGACTACTTCTGGTAGTGTGATAAGTGTTGTTGTGAATATAACATTTGTCGTCATTTTTGTAGTGCCAACAGATGTTTGGTGTGAGGAATCAGTGGTTTGATTTTTAATAGAGCTTTCAGGAACGTGTCTTTTTGTGAGAGTACCTGTTGTTGATGGATCTAAATTCTCTTGAACTTGTTCTCTTCCAAGTGATGATTTGGCCTCTTTAAATGTGTCAAGCTTCTTTTGAGCTCTTTTAGCTTGAGGACGAAGCCGTCTCATGCTATCATTCTCCCACTTTTTGGCATTATCTTCTGGATACATTGGTTTTGGAGTAGTGTCTGTTGTTTGCAGGATATGATCTTTAATGGCTTTGATCTCTGCTTGTGTATCGTTGTACCTAGCATCAATCATATTCCTGATCGTTTCCATATGCATATTATGAGTGGCTTCTGCAAAGTGCTTTTGAAGTTGGAGATATGATTGTGCATGAGACCATATATTCTCTACAAGTTCTGCATTAGTTGGTGGATGTCTGGAGTTTTGTACAAGAGTGGTCATCATTCCTTTGATTTGATCAACAGAAGATTCAACTTTGGTTACATTGTGCCACACCCCAACCCGATGGCGGAAACATCGGTGCAGGATAAAAACAAGATTACATGAGACTTCATAACACTATTTGTGACAATATTTAAATAATTCGATTTCATTGATACCAAAAGGACAATACATAGCTTCAAAAATGGAAGTACAACAAGTTTCGAATGACATAACAACACCTGAAATACATAAATTTAAATCTAGGTGTGTATCTAATCCACCCTAAATAAGTTTCTTCATCAGCAACAACTAGTTTCCTGCAACATGTATTAAAATAATGATCAACAAAAGTTGGCGAGCATACAAGTTTATTTACATAGCATAATAGTGAAAAAGTTGCCTCATATCCAACATGGTAAATTGCATATTATGTTACAAACATACTAACATGTGATAACTATATGTTAATCCAAAGTTTAACACAATCGTGATTACCATTGTCACCGAAATGACAAGGTGTAAAATAGTTTACTTAACAATACCACAAGAATATGGGCGGTGTGTTAATCCTATAGCGCTATAATTGTTAAGGGAGGCTAGCAAGGTTAATGAGCATATAGACACAAGTATACATAGCATGCGATAACAAGAATAATACAAGTTTCATGTTAATAACGGATAGAGTATGATTAATTTTAAACACGAATCGTTATTTGTATAATTGTACATGTTGCACCTAAAGTGTGTAAACGGAAAAATGGGTTCGAGTATACTCACGATTTGCGTTAAGCTTTCCGAAACCGTGAAACTTGGGTGATGGAATGGGTGGACCGGGAGCCGAAGTTACCCTATAAATGGGAACAAAGCGAGTAAGTTTCTGAGTTAACATGACTAGTAAAGAAGGTAAATTTAACAATTACAATAGTTTATAGTCAAGTATTTCCCGAAGGGGTCATGGAGATTCAAGTAGGAGGTAGGATGATATGCATCCATTTAAACCTCATCATAAGAATTCACCAAAGCACAACCCGAAGGTCAGTTGGTCATGAATATACATAAAGGAAAATACAAAAAGTAAAAAAGGAAAATCATACAAGTGTGGTGTAGGACAAGTTTGAATAGCCAATGCTTTCATGGTCCATACACTAATTCAACACACAAGCCTAGGCTTGGTTGATGTGCACACTTGAAGGTTGCTCATGAACCTCAACCACAACAGAAAGTTTGGGTCTTCATAGGCTCCAATATCCATAGACTACAATGACAACATGTACACAAGTTTGTAGGCTTGTTCAAGCACATGTTAGGTAGGCTATGAACATGAAGGCTATGTCAAACATGTTGAAACCATCGAAACCGAAGGTTTCTAAGCATCTTGGATCTTCAAACAATAGTGTTACACCTTTGAGAAATCTTGGGTAACATCCTCATTTGAAGTTCAAGATGATAGGAAGCAAGAACAAGAGAAGAAGATAGGTGAAAGGTGAGTTCCTATACTCACTTTTGAACTTGGAAGAATTCTGCCCTACTTGAGTTTTCAGCAGATTATGGAGCCTAGAATAAGAGTTTATGAAGGTGTAAAGGAGAAATGAGGGTTAGGAGTCTTGTATTTATAGTGGTGAGGTTAGGTAAGTGTTTAATGAGGTTTAGAAGCCCATTGGTGGAGAATGGAGGTGGAGGTTGGAGCCATAAATACAAGATTCAAAATTTATATTTTAGGGTGGAGGTTGGAGCCAAAAATACAGATTCAAAATGTGGGTTTTAGGGGTTTTGGCTTTTTGTCACAAATGGTCCATCAAGTTTGATAAGTATGCAATTAGGGCCCCAAAGTTAGGTTTTAGAGTGTTTTCGAGTGCTTTTCGTGTAGTTTCAAGCGTGTAACAAGCATGCAAGTATCGTAATTTTAAAAGTGATGTCAAGTATGTCCATGTATGTGAAATTATGTAAAAGAAGTATCGGTAGTGCCAGTTGAAAAAACACTGGACCAAACTATATCCGGAGATATCTAGGTTCTGGTACAAAGTCTCTACATATAAAGGTTATCTCTCGCCTTCTCTTCGATATGATCTTGGTCCAAGTCCACTACAAAACCGAAAACGCCGTTAGTCTCGTCACGAGAGAAAGGAGGAGGGTTTTCTCCGTGACCACACTCCGGCGTGAGAATAAGTATCGAGGTTTGCAAAGGATAATGCAAGTGATTAGTGAGTGAGCAAGATACGGTGTGTTTTACCTCAAGGTGCGATCCTTACTTTATAGCCGGAGAGATGTGTGCAGGTGATGGGCTAATGAGCCTTGGGCCTAGAACCGGCAACCAGGAATATCCATTCTGTCTCCTCTTCTACGACCGTTAATGGTCTCTGGCAGGAGGGGCATTTGGCACACGGTGGATGGGGCCACGTGTCGTGACAGTTGTCCTTGTTGTCGGGCCTGTCATCAGTCGTTACTGGAGATCGTGTGACAGTCGCTGGCGTGAGCTGGTTGGTGCCACGTGTACGTCCTTGCGTACTTTTTGTGCTCTGCACAACTGCTCATCATGCAACGTTGTCTAGCACAACCTGCCGAGCGGTTATTGGATCACAGCTCTGCCACTATGTACCATTGTACTTGATCAATGCCTCTTTTTGCTTCTCCTTACCCGTGGCCTTATCAGTGCTTTTTCGCCACCGTGAACTTGTAGGGATCAAGTCCTTTTGTTCTCAAGACTAAGTATAAGTTGTTATCATCTTAGTCTTGGCCTTGTGCAAAGTTTTTGGAATTCGCAGGTGGAAGCTTGTTCAATTACCTTAGGGTCTGGGACCTGCGCTTTCTGGTTTAACTTGCCTTTGCACATGGTTTATGAGCAACCTGCTGTTTTTAAGGTTGGCATACCGTTGCGCGTAGCACGCAAGGTTATTCCAGTGACATGTTATCATTATGAGGGTATGGTATCCTGCGCAAGCGCAAGGTTTTTGGGACCATACCCCTCCAAGTCCCCCCAATCCAGTGGTGCCCCTATGCGCAGCTTAGCAAGCAGGTGGAGTGCTGGATTATAAGAACTCATGTATGCGAGCTTATTTCAATGGCTACAAATCAACAAGGTATCTGTCAGGAAAGGAATAAAGAAAACCCTTGTGTAGGTTGTTTGAAATTTGAATTTTCGTCATGCTGAAGTCTTTAGGCGAGTTGTTGAGAAAAAGGTGAGGCGGAATTGACCTTTGATGGCTGTAGCAGGCTGTCAACAGTGCAGCTTCCTTTTAATTTGAATTGCAGAGCAAGTACCAACCACGCGTGCCTGGCGTCTGTCAGTTTCCCACTTGCCCTCCACGCGTCATCTGTGAATTCGCTACTAGGCCTGCGGGGTTGTTACGCTTCCCCCATCGCATTAAATGCGATCGGTATAAATAGGTGATCCGCCTAGGTTAGAAATCACTCTTCATCTCTTCTTGTGCTTCTCTCTCCAAAACCTTCTCATTCTTATTTCTTTCGGCCATTAGAATGTCGACCAGAGAACCTGAGAGCATAGCTACCGCCGAACCTTCCAGTTCCTTGCCTTCATTGAAATGGTTGACAAGTAGTTTCCAGCAACTCGTTGCCGGTTTCCGGTTCCCTCAGGAATGGGTTGCTCCGTACCCCTCCAAGGGGGACACCGCCACAGATGCCCCTGCCGGTTACATCACCCTTTTCTTCGATTTCTTTGCCGACGGCAACTTCCGGTTGTCGGCGACAAATTATTTCTTAGACATTTTGGACCACTATCGGTTCCACATCTCCCAGCTGAATCCGATGGGGATCGTCCGGATTAAACACTTCGAGTTCTTGTGCCGCTCCATGGGCATTCACCCAACCGTCAACCGATTTCGGGTGTTTTACCAACTGCACTGCTCGTTGGGTTTCTATTTTTCAGCACCGGATACAAGCAAAGAAGATCTTACACTCTCCTCCCAAGTCATATCATGATTGGAAGCAGAAGTTCTTCTTCATCAAGGCCGGTGTGATTCCGCTACAGATGCACTTCCGCGAGGTGGAAGACATCCCGATGGAGACGATGTCGATACCGGACCAGGAGTCCTGGTATCAAGATATGAAGGAGATTCCGGCGGTTCAGTTGCCGGAGAGAGCGTTGGTGGCTGCCAGCATGAGCCTGTTATGGAAGCCTGATTGTCAGGAAAAACCGGTGTACATGGAGGAGGATAAGAGTAAACTTCCTTATTGTGTTATTTTTCCTCGTGCATTGTTACTAAACTATGTGCGTTTTTGCAAGGTTGGCGCTATACATAGCGGCCTTTCAACAAGAGAAAGGGCGGATGGAGAACATTCCGCTCAACCTAGGGGAGCCAACATGGCACTCCCAGATTCTTGGGAACTTAGAGTTACCTCGAAGTGCGGATCTGGCGGCCCCTGCGCCTGGAAGTGGTAAGCATTTATTGTTTATTACTTGCATCCTTTCTGATTGCTTAGTATGTTGCACCATGATGTAGGTGCGCTAAAGAATTTGGGTGTTGACCCAGATTCGAAAAAGAAGAGGCGCGCGGGCCTAGTGTTGTGGCCACTAAGAAGCCAGCGAACCCAGGGTGGACCCACCTAAATGTACGTGTTTTATGCCTGATACTTGGAATGACGATGTGGTAGTCTCTGATTCCATGGAGGGTATTGCGCCTGTAGGTTTGACAAAACCCAAACCAGAGCCTCGAGACGTGGCGGAGATTCCAGCTGCAAATTTGGATGATCCGATAGACGTGGAGTCTTGCCCGGAGCCGCTTAAGAGGATGAGGGCCCTTCCCAAGAGCGATACGGCTGCGCAACCTCCGAAGAAGGCTGCATGGAGGAAGATTATTGGCAAGCATGGGAATCTGGATGCGCTTGCAGCTAGGTTTTCCCCATGTTAACATTTTTGACTTGTGATTTATTTTCTCTTCTTCCAATTTAACCGTTTTGGCAATTTCATTCTGTAGGAAAAGATGAGACACCCTCTTTTGCTTCGTCTGCTCCAGCCGCGCCTGTCAAGACTTCTATGCCACCACCCATTTATGATACGGCGCAAGCGTCTAGTTTTAAAGGTGGTGAATCGAGTGCTGGAGTAGCGAAGGTATGTGTGGTTGTGGAGGCCGTTGTACCGGAAGAGGTGGTTGTGATTGAAGAGAGTGGTGTAGTTGAAGAGGGTGGTGAGAAGGTTGTTGAGGATGGTGAGAAGGTTGTTGAGGATGCGCCTCAGAGGGCTCAGTCAGTGGAGAAAGTGCTCGGGGTGAAGCTGGGGGATTTGGGGAGCGCCCTTCTGACGAAGGGTCCCGATTCGCCCGGACTAAACTCTGGGTGACTACTACTACCGGTCTTATTATGAAAGCCGAGTTGCCGAGATCCACATCCCTATCTAGGAGTTGAGGCAGGGTGAGAAGTTCAGCCATTGGCAAGTTTGTCGGGAATGGTTTAAGGGTGCCTTCCCCCCCCCCCCCAACAGATATAAGGGTGCACGGGGAACAAAGTTATAAACAAACATACTGCGCGTACCTACAGTTAGCTGCCAGCTCCGCCTCCAATACTCATAACATCATCAGGGAGTGGCGCAACATACACCAGGACCAGGAAAGGTTTGAGGCTGCGAAGAGGGATTTGGTCCTTGAGCGGGCATAAGTGGCCGCGCAAAAACAAGAGCTTGAGGCTGAGACTGCCAAGTTTGTTGAAGCTTAGCGGACTGAGGAATGGTCCATGCTGGGATGAAAGAAGAAGGCTGAAGGCGCCACCGCACGCTTGCTAAGGAGTGCAAGCTGTGGAGGGAGGCTTGTGAAAGGGACAGTAACTATAAAATATCCTAAGGAATGAGATGGTGGGCCTTCGCGCTGAGGTTGAGCGCCTAAAGAAGGAAAAGGCGGAAGTGGCAGCTTCCAACGAGGAGGCGAGGTCGCATCATGACAAAGCGAACAAAAAGAGGTAGAAACTTCTGCCCTTCTTATTTTACGGGATCAAGCGATTGCTAGACTAACCTCGTTATTACGTAATCAGACGGAGGCTAGGGCAGTGCTTGAAAATGCGAAAAAGGATCTCCAAGCTGCCATGGTTGAAAAGGCAGAACTACATCGTAGGCGCTTGGAGGATCAAGTAAAGTGGCGCCTTGCGGAGGTGAAGGTGAGCATGGGTGAGCAAAAACTACAAGACTCTAAAGCAGCCCGCGCTACCGCAGAGAGTATGATCGAGCCCTTAACGAACAACATGCTCTGGTTGCAGCAGCATGGAGTCGTGAATGTAAGTTCGCTGTTGTTATTTTGATCATCATTTATCTTGATTCTCATTTTATTTCCCTTACGCTGTGCAGATTGCCAATTCAATGCTGAACTCGGTAGAGTTGGACAGTGTTATGGCCAAACTGATGGTCATAGCGCGCCATGATGGATACGCGCAGGGCTATACAGAGTGCGCTCACCATGTAACTCTTGCTTTGGACATTCAGTGGGATACCAGTCGCGCCTCTACCTATGGGGTCAATACTGATGTTGCCTTATCCAAGGCGAAGCAAGAGTATGACCGTTTGCAACTACCAGTGATGGATCTTGTAAGTGAAGCACTCCAACATGATAACTTTGTTGATTGTTTGAAGGATGTTTTTCATGATGCTACTGATACTGGGGAGTCAGAAGGATAGGATGAGTGTCTTGAGTGTTTGATGTTTTAGGACGACTTGTTAAGAATGTTATGGTCCCGGGGCAGCGGCGGTTCTAGACGGAGGTTTTGGGGATAGTACATATTCGGCAGAACGAAATAGACATCTACACACAGAATCAGCGGAAACTTTTCATTCATTCATTCATACCGAAAGAGTATACATCTTGACTGGCTGGCGGTTCCTGGAGAGAATCGCCAGCGTTTCCCCTAAGGGAACTTATAAAACTTACAAACAATAAACACACAACACCTATTTATAGACATGACAGCTCGTGCGAAGCGAGCATGTTGTCACTCGTACGAAGGGTCATTCGTACGAGTGAGATGATGTTGTGACTCGTACACGAGGCACATTGTCACTCGTACGAGGCACATGTCGCTTGTACGAGCCAGTACTCGTTCGCACTTACGTCGTGTGTTCGTATCTAATCTATACAATATTCAATACACACTCTTTCTAGCCTATTCGCACAGTGATGGCCATAAAGTGCATCAACAATTTCCCCCTTGGACGTCATTGTCGAAGCTTGAACTTGAACTTGAAATCTGAGAGTTGTGTTTGAATATTCTGCAACTTCAATCGGGTATATGTTGACATCGTAATTCCCCCTTGATTGAAGATCCGGGTTTGCATTATCTACGTTAAGCAACATTCCCCCTGAAATAATTTTCTCCAGAAATAGATCGTTGTTTGCACGGTTCAAGACCCCCTCTGATTTGCTTGATCTATATTTTTTTTCAAATAATCACCAACTTGAAATTCAATAATGCAGCTTCTCCATTTCGATGTTAAGCATATCCGCGTTTGGTTTAGCGCACTCCCTGATGCTCGATCCTCCAATCTTCAAAACCCAACCGGAAATTGATAGAAACTTCGAAGTACCACACCGAAAAACTTTAAATCAATAAATATCCGCAATAATCTTCTCAATCAGCAAATCATCTGAAAAAAACTGTCTGGTAACACATCGAATCTGAGAAACATTCTTCGGTAATCAGAATCACATTCTTCCTTTTTAGTCACAATAACATATATATAGCTATCTCCGCTGGAATGGGGCACTGAAACTACAAGACATCCTTGTTTCCTGCGATTACCGAAAAACAATTCATTTGCCTTGCAGAGTTAAAGATAAGCAGTCGTATGTGCTTCCGATTCCACATCTGGGATCAGGTATTAGCCCTTGAGCATCAATCTGTAATATAATCTGAAAATTATGAACATTCTTCGATCACACATTCTGAATGTATAGTCTATTTCGTGAATAAACATAAACATTATCTCATCTCTAATGAATCTTTGATCCTCTGTGTTTCCCAGATAATCTGTAGTTTGAACCACCCGGATACTATTGAAAGTCACGAATTTCAAAAATGCCGGAATTTTTAAATATATGGGAAAATTTTTATACCCCCTCATTTTGCGAATTCTGACTTCTTTAGTTCTTATAGGAATGAAGATTATGGCGCGACTGCAGCATATGGTACCCAAATTTTGCGGAAAAATTCCCAAAATTGCAGTTTTGATCAAATGCTGACTTAACGTTAAGGCTCATTAATAGTCACTACACCAAATGATCAATGTTTTGCGCAGATATCAGTGACTACCCCAAAATCTTCATCCCATTGGTATCATATCATCAAATCTATACTTTGAAGCTCTAGACGGTGTCTCTGAACAGGCCGAATTAGACGTTAAAAACTCGAAAAAAAATTGTAATCACCAAATTTTTTTTGGTCACCACTTCGTACGAGCTAGACATTGTACGTGTGGTGCTCCGCACGAGTGGAGCTTCGTGCGAGTGACCAATTGTCACTCGTATGAGCCACAGAGGCTCAGTCGTACGAACGAAACTGATAACGTTTTTTCGATCCAGAATCTTCATTTCTTCGAATTTCGACATGATTTTTTCACAGATCTGGTCGAAAATAAGTTTCTAACAATCCTATGGTTTCAATTTTACATTATGTCTTTTACATCTAAAACCCCTCATACGTCCAAAATTCATGAGCGTAGGTGATTCATCAACTGTTAGATTGAATGAATCGGTACCGTAGCTCTGATACCAGTTGTGATCCCGGGCCGGCGGCGGTTCTATATGGAGGTTTTGAGGATAGTACAGATTCGGCAGAACAAAATAGACATGTAGACACAGAATCAGCGGAAGCTTTTCATTCATTCATTCATACCGAAAGAGTATACATCTTGACTGGCTAGTGGAGTTCCTGGAGAGAATCCGCCAGCGTTTCCCCTAAGGGAACTTCCAAAACTTACAAACAATGAACACACAACACCTATTTATAGACATGATAGCTCGTGCGAAGCGAGCATGTTGTCACTCGTAGGAAGGGTCATTCGCACGAGTGAGATGATGTCGTCACTCGTACGAGTAACAAAGTCACTCGTACGAGGCACATGTCACTCGTACGAGCCAGTATGCACTTGGGTCATGTGTTCGTATCTAATCTACACACTCTTTCTAGCCTATTCGCACAATGATGGCCATAAAGTGCATCAACAAATGATTGTTGTAATTTCATGTAATTGCGCAACACGCTTGTTGGTGATTGTACTTTTGACCCACTATAAACTTGATGAAATGATAATGTGCATTTGAAGTTACAATATTTGCATGAAAATAACTACTTCGTATAGGTAGAGCGAATAAAACTGGTAATGAGCTCATGTATGAATGTCACACCCCAGGCGTATACAATAGTTAATTGCTGAAGTGAATTTTGTTCATGAGTCATGTTGTACCATGGTGTTTTTGCGCTTACCCAAAGTGGTTTCGCACATTTGTAACAAAATGTCTAAATAATGAATGCCATGCACCGATTTTGTTCTTTATATTAACCATAAGGCGTAAGAGTCGTGTACAAAATCGATAAGATTAATCATAGGTTCACTAGTTTGTTGCGCAAACATTGATAAAGCGTAAGGCCTTTGCGTTTGAAGATGTTCAGATTACATATAGCATCACCTTAATTGTTGCGCATTCCAGGTCCTAGGAATGTTTGTGTCGTCTAAACGTTTCAAGGTGTAAGCCCCTTTCCTAGGACTTCGTGGATTACATACGGGCCTTCCCACTTAGGCCCAAGTTTTTCGTGATTCTCAGTGTTGGACGCTTCGTTATCTCTTAAAATGAAATCACCAGATAGGAAGGTACAAATGCGGACTCGCGCATTGTAGTATTTTTCGAGCTTGGACTTGTATTTTGCTTCATTGATGGTGACGTTTTCAAGCCTCTCTTCCAAGAGGTCCAAGTCAAGCCTGCGCTCTTCCTCATTATTCTGGGTTTGCATAGCGACCATGCATGGTGATGGGAGGCCCATCTAAGCTGGAATTACTGCCTCCGTCCTATAAACCAGGCTAAATGGTGTCTCGCCGGTGCTGGTTTTCAGCATGTTCAGATAAGCCCAAAGGATACTTGGCAACTCATCCACCCAACCTCTACGCGTTGTCCCCAGTCTCGTCTTGATCCTTTCGACTATACTTTTGTTTATACTTTCAACTTGGCCATTCCCTTGGGGATGCGCGACCGAAGTGAACACGTGTTCGATATGCATCTCTGTCATCCATCGTTGCAGCTCTTCAGAAGCAAAATTTGGGTCGTTATCACTGAAAATGCGCAGAGGTAAACCAAAACAGCAAATGAAGTGCTCCCAAATGAATTTGCGAACTACCGATGTTGTGGTGGATGCGAGAGGCTTGGCTTCTACCCACTTGGTAAAGTAATCGACAGCTACGATTATGAACTTTACGGCACCTGGGGCATCAGGAAAAGGTCCCACCATATCGATTGCCCATTGCTGAAAGGGCCATGCTGTTGTCACTGGGATCAAGGGGTTTTGGGGGCGCAACGTCTTAGGCGCATGTCGCTGGCATGATGCGCATTTTTGCAGCGTTTCGACTACATCTAAGTGCATGTCAGGCCAATAGTATCCAGCATTCATGATCTTTGTGACTACCATGCACGGACCAACATGAATTCCACACAACCCTTCATGTATTTCCCGGATCAAGTATTGTGCATCTTGCGGATCTATGCAGCGGAGGAGTGGTCCCAGGTATGACTTCCGGTAAAGTATTCCATCTGCCATTTCATAATTCAGCGCCTTGTTCTGGACTTTCCTCGCCTCCGCCTTGTTTTCTGGGAGTATCCCAGACTGTAAGAACATGATGATGGAGACATCCAACAAGGATTTCCCATTTCTATGATATTCACTTGACGTAGCGGAACATAAGGGTTTTTTAGCACCTCGATGCACACTTCTCGCGCTAGGTGTTTGAAGCTTGTAGCCGCCAGTTTACTTAGCGCGTCTGCCTGCTTGTTCTCACGTCGGTTGCTGTGGGTCACTTTAAAATTTTGGAATTTGTTTATCAAGGACTACGCCTGTTCACGATACAGGGCCATCGTCTCGCCTTTTGCGTCATACAGGCCATTGATTTGCCCTGTGACCAAAAGAGAGTCGACATGCGCCTCCAAATTCCTTGCGCCCATTTTAATGGCTAACCTAAGGTCTGCCAAAAACGCTTCATATTCGGCTTCATTGTCTGTGCTTTTAAAGTCCAATCTGATGGCGTTGGTAAACTCCTAGTTATCAGGGCTTATTAGACGAAGACCAGCCCCTGCGTTGTCATCATTGGATGCGTCGTCATTGTGAAGGACCCATGCGTGGTCATCTATGACGGGCGCTGGGTTCTAGACAGCTTCACATTCTTGCACTTTGTTGCTCGGCACTTCCGTGATGAAATCAGCTAATATCTGGCCTTTAATAGCTGGGCATGGTTTGTACACAATATTGTGTCCACCAATTCGAGCGCCCATTTCGTTAAGCGGCTGGATATGTCGGGTTTGGATAAAACCTGGCCCAGGTGATAGTTCGTGAGAACTGTGATCATGTGGCCTGAAAAATACCTACGCAACCGATGGGATGCGTGAACCAATGCTAAAGCAAGTTTCTCCATCATCGGGTATCTTGTCTTCGGGTCAGTTAACATCTTGCTGACATAGTAAATTGGAGTGTTGGACTCCTGCGCGCTCGACCAATAAGACTACACCCAGAGCAATATCCGATGTGGAAAGGTAAAGGATCAATGGTTCGTACTTTTGCGGAGCCGTGAGTGTAGGAAATTGAATCAAGCATTCCTTCATCTGTTGGAAGGCTTTCTCCACATCAGGAGTCCACTGAAACTTATTCTGCTTCACACAATTTCTCAAGGTGCTGATGAATGGGAAGGATTTCATCGCATGGTTTGCTAGGAATCTGTCAGCGTAGCCAGTCGCCCAGCCAACCGTTGCATTTCCTTGATGGTCGAGGGTGAAGGCATACGTTGAATTGCTTCCACCTTCTCAGGGTTGACCTTAAAACCATCGCGCATGACAATAAATCCCTATAATTTACCTTTTTCCATTTCGAACGAGCATTTCCCGGGATTAAACTTCAGGTTGACCTTACGTAGGATGCGAAGCTTTTCTGAATGTTTGTCAGCATCATTTCCTCGTCCGGACTCATGATGACCAAGTCATCGATATACACTTCCACATTCACGCCTATGTCGTCTCCAAAGATATGATCCATCAAATGCTGATAGGTTACTCCCACATTGCGCAACCCAAAGGGCATCTTGTGTAGCAAAAGATCCCCTTGTTTGTGCAGAAGGCTGTTTTGTCTTCATCCTCTTTCTTCATCTGAATTTGGTGGTAGCCTTTATAGCAATCAAGGAAGCATTTCCACCGGAAAGAAGCAAGGGAGTCCACCTTTTTCTCGACTTCTGGCAAAGAGTAGCAGTCCTTTGGACATGCTTTGTTCAAGTCTTTGAAATCAACGCACATGCTTTAACCGCCATTGTGCTTCTGAACCATGACCGGATTGGCCACCCATGTTTGGTAGCGCACTTCTCTGAGAATGCCAGCTCTGAGACTTGTTCGTTCATTGTGCGAGTTTTCTCTGCTCCAAAACTGCGCTTTTTCTAAATGACCGGCTCGACTGAAGGTAATATTTGTAGCGCATGCTCTGCGATCTATCTTGGTACCCCCGTCATATCTGCCGATGACCATGCAAAAATATCCATATTGCAGAACAAGAGTTTTTTAAGTCGTGCCTGTACTGTAGGAGTCATAGCGGGACCTAACAACACCCTTTGTTATGGGTACTTGTTGTTGAGTACCCATTTTTCTGGTTCACCGTCTGAGGATGACTTTGCTACCTTCACCGGCGGTTCTTCTTCTATGGACATGACCTCTTTCTTGGAATACATGATTGCCATGCCGGTCTCTGTTGGAAAACCGCACGCGGCGTGGGGAGTTGATTTAATCATGTTGAAATTTCTTTGCACGCGACGGCCTAGTAACACATCATGGCGAGATGTTGCGGCCTTACCATGAAGTTAACAGGGACCGTGGGCGAATGTCGTCCATCAGAAAGAGTTATTGGAAAGGAGATCTGTCCCAGGGAAAATGGCTTCGTTACAGTAACCAGTCAATGGGAAATCAACCAGCTCTAAGCGCGCTTTATCCTCCGCGTCTAGCTGCTGGAAACATTATTAATAGATAATATCCATAAAGCTTCCCGGGTCAATGAACATGTAGTCGGTGCGATAATGGCCAAAGATGCCAGTTATGACAACCGGTCGCTCAACCTGGGGGTCGCCGGGATTTATGGGAAAAATAACATGTTGTTCACGCCAATGTGGCGTACAACTCTTCTGATGGCAACGCTTGCACGATGGACCACCCTGTATAATATGAACAAATGCTTGCTTCATTTTCTTGTTATCGGGACTTCTTCGCTGTGAGTAATTTGACACACTTCCTTGTGCACGTTCTGAAGCAGATGAGTGAGCTTCCCACTCTTCAACGCCTTCTCTATTTTCGTGCGTAAACTGATGCAGTTGTCGGTTGTATGTCCGGTGTCTTTGTGATAATCATAAAAAAGTTAGGATCTTGACCTTTTTTTATTTCTCATCGACGGTGGCTAGTTGAACTGATGATCCTTCGTGCTGAGCACTTCTGCCAGAGTCTTCGTTAATGGCGCCCACTGTCTATCGCGATTATCTTGCTTTATTGCTCTTTGCGTAGCAATCTTGTTGCTCGTTGTGCGCGCATCGACTGGCGAGTAAGAAGGGTTCTGATTGGACTCTTTCCAATTTTTCTTGCTTTTCTTCCCAAAACTCCTGCTCATATCTTGCGGGTGGTACTGAGGTAAAGGAGGTCGGTTGGAGTTCAGATTGTGCTCCGTTTGCACGTAGATCGTGGCTGCCGCCATGAGTTTCTCCCAATTTTTGGGAGGCCAACAGTTCCTGACAAGACTTTTATCATCTCATCACATCGGACATCATATTTGAATTGTGCACGAATCAGGTCTTTGTGTAAATCACCAATTTCCAAAACCTCTTTGTTGTAGCGCGTGATGAAATCTTCCAGACTTTCATCATCCCTCTACCAGATATTCATGATCTTTGAAGAATCTCTGACGTATTGCCTTTGCTGGCTAAAGTGGGTCATGAACTTATCCTTGAGATCGTTCCATGAAGTGAGCTTACCCGTTGGTAAGTTGTCAAACCATTGGTGCGCGGCACCTATAAGAGTTTGAACAAGCAGATGACACCACATAGGCAGCGTCTAACCTCCGATAAGCCCTGCGCCAGTGAACAAGCGCATGTGGTCGTCTGGGTCTGTCAACCCATTAAACTTTCCCGCATTAGAAGGTAATTGTACGCGTTCAAGTGGGGCTAGCGCAATCTCCTTCACGAACTTGGAATGTTCTGCTGCTTCAGCTGGCCTGTAGATCAAGTTGTAATTATATTTAGCCTCCGGATTGTACACAGCTCGTGGCGTAGGCTTATATGCGGCATGATCTTTTGGCAATCAGTGGAACACGCTAGCAGTGTCACCTTCGCCATACGTTCTATCAACTTCTTCATGTTGGGTGTCCCGCCCCTCTAATGGGCGCGGGCCCAGGGTGAATGAATCGACGCTCGCCTTTGAGTATTTGACTCATAATTTGGTAGCGACTGAGAATGTTCTGTTTCTATGGTATGGAGATATGATGGTACATTCTCTCCTACTGGCGAATTGTAACTTAGTACTCACGATACAGGCGAGGCATGCACGTGAGCTTTAGGCGGTTGCGCCGGCGCAGCAGATGCGTGAGTTTGGACACAAAGTTGCGCATAAATGGCATTTAAAACCGTTTGAGGTTTAATGTACCATGACATTGGAGTTTCATCTGGAGGTAATATTGATGTAGTTGGTACAAAAGGAGTTTCAGCTGAGATTCCGGGAGTTACTGGGATATTCACACGACATGAATCATGGTAAACACCAGCGTCTTCGGAAAATCCTTCTTCCACTTGTCCGTCAGTCCAAGGAATATGAATTGGGTGCTTGCCCTCGGCCCGAGGACCTCGTGGTACACTTGATAGACCGTCAGCCATTGAAAATGAGATTTATAGAAAACAAACAAGAGAGAAATGTGTAAGAACAGAAAAAATCGGATGGCCCCCAATGGAGAAACACTAGACCAAACTATTTCCGGAGATATCTAGGTTCTGGTACAAAGTCTCTGCATATAAAGTTTATCTCTCGTCTGCTCTTTGATATGATCTTGGTTCAAGTTCACTACAAAACCGAAAAAGCTGTTAGTCTCGTCATGGCAGAAAAGGGGAGGGTTTTCTTCGTGACCACACTCCGGGTGATAATAAGTATCAAGGTTTGCAAAGGATAATGCAAGTGATTAGTGAGTGAGAAGGAAACAGTGTGTCTTACCTCAAGGTGGGATCCTTACTTTATAGCCGAACAGATGTGTGCACGAGATGGGCTAATAGGCCTCGGGGCTAGAACCGACAACCAGGAATATCCATTCTATCTCCTCTACTACGACCGTTAATGGTCCATGGCAGGAGGGGCATTTGGCGCACGGTGGATGGGGCCACGTGTCGTGGCGGTTATCTTTGTTGTCGGGCCTGTCATCAGTCGTTAGTGGAGATCGTGTGACAGTCGCTGGCCTAAGCTGGTTGGTGCTACGTGTACGTCCTTGCGTACTTTTTGTGCTCTGCACGATTGCTCATCATGCAACATGGACTTGCACAACCTGCCTGTAACACCCTGTAAAATCGTGTCCAATAGTATAGTGACACGTGTTGTATTTTATATAATTGTCTGTTAAAGACCAATAAGGACTAAAGGCGTCAACATGCTCAAGATTGAGCCTCTGAGTGACGAACCGATGTCAACATGCATAAATAATAGCCTCTGAGTGACTGATACGTCAACATGCTTAAACCATTAGCCTTTGAGTGACTGATATGTCAAGATGCTTGAAACTTGGCCTCTAAATGACTAATACGTCAACATGCCTAGCCTCTGAGTGACATCGGAATCAACATGCTTGTGATAAGCCTCTGAGTGATCCTTTGTGAAGTCCTAACTCTCATACGTACTGTTTGTTGGACGAGAGAGTTCAATTCTGTAAATATGTGAAAGTTGGATATTGGAGGGATTAAAAGTATCAACATGTTAATTTATACCTCTGAGTGACCTTTTAACGAACCGAGAGCTCAATAATGCCAAGGCATAATCCCGGGTATTGGCTACGGAGGGCTAAAAGTGCCAAAATAGTATTTAAAATCGTTTTTATAAGCTTTATATAGTTTAGGGGCCAAAGTGTCAAATTTTAAAACTGAAATAGGGGCGGTCACGGGCCGCAAGAGACTCGGCCTGTGTCTCTCGCGCCCCGCGAGAACAGACCTGCAGCAGAAACTTTGTTTTTGAGCCCAAGCAAAGCTCCAAAACCATTAAATCGAAACCATGGCCTTCCTAATCAGCTATGCCACGTTTTGGGACACTTGTAAGCTTCTTCTTCAACCCTAAACACCTGGCTTCACCTCCTTTGAGCTCTCCAACTATAAATAGGTGCTTAAGTTCACCATTTCAACTTGCACCTTTCTTATTCACTCTTCTCCCTCCTCTGGAAGTTCCTAACTAAAAGGAGCAGTCCAACATAGTTCTTTTGCATCTAGGAATCACTGGTAAGTGTTCCTTTCTTGTGCATTTTCATTTATAGGCTTCTATAGCCTAAAGTCAAGCGTTTTATGTAAAACGCTTTGACTTTCGGTTAAGACCATTATGGTCCAGCCATTGTTCAAAATGAACATGGCTAAGTGATCATATTAAGGTAGGTGTTAGTCCCTATAAAGGGCACCTCCTGAAGATCACGTTTGCTAGACCAATTGACGGGTCAAAGTTATGATATTAAAAAGTCACACAGGCCATTTTTCGGAAAAATCATAAATTGATCTTATATATGTTATGAAACCTGTTTTGACACTTAAACAAGTTGGTAATAATTATTAGAACATGCATGAACATGTTCGGCTCGTCAATTTCAGTTCTAGGGTCGGTTCGCAACCGAAAGTCGCAAGGTTTGACTTCTGCCTTGACTTTCGATTCTGACCCAATTTAGATTAGTTACCCACTGATATAAAGTTGCATTATGATCATAATATAATGTAGCATAACCCTCTGAGGTTATATTACATGATCATAATCAGAATCCAAGTTTATGCGCAAGTTCCATAATTATGCTATCTTTGACCAAAATGTCCTTTTTGCATAAAACAAGGTTTTAAATGGTAATGAACTTAAAAATGAATTTCTACTGATGTAATATTATACGTAGGATTATTTGGGATGTTAAACCAAGTTATAAACTGAGTTTTTAAACAAGTCCTTAAACTATGTCGATAAATGACAGTTTTAGCCCATGTGCCTTATAAAATAGTTTTAATCAAATCTTTTCATGACAAATCACTTACCTCCTGATATGTTATATTAAATAACATATTTTAAACATTTTAATCTGATCCAAATATCAGTTTTAATAAACATCGCTTAAAGACGTCATATTACGGCATAAGTGTCGTTTCGGCGCATAGTATGGTTTTAAACCATATTAATGGACCAAGACTTGTTACCTACTGAGTTTAAAACTCATTTTAAACATATTTACAGTAGGTACTTATTATAAACTCAAAATCCCAAATAATTTATAAACTATGTGTAAAATTACCGAAATGCCCTTATGAGGCATAGTTTCGTTTTAAAACCATAACAGGCATGCAAGTTGATATCCTACTGATATCTTAACTTATTTAAAGTATAATGGCATATAGAACTTTTCCATGACTTATCCGGCTACCCGATATCGCTATTATGCGCACAGTTACGTGTATGTACCTATTTTACGAAATTTAACCGTAACGGGTTAAAACTTGTCATTTAGCCTCAAAATCCAGAATGTTTATAGTTTACCCATATTATACAAGTCAAGTACTTTTCGGGTTTAAACTACATTCTATCCGATCATCATTTAATCAAGCGTTATACGTAATGATCATGTACACTATTCGGTTTATAAGACCATTAGTATTTAATTGGCTAGCTTATGCCATAATCCAGACTAGAGTCTTCTCGGTGAATGCTATCTGCACTTGGTACTTTTGTATACGGCTGAGTTATTTAAAAATAAAAGAAGAAAGCAATCTCAGGTAAAGACTCTCAACTTATTTCCCCTATAAGGGCTTGGGATATGGTAAATTTTTATTGCATGGTTAACCTTCCTAAGATAATAAAAGATTTTGTGCCGTTTGCACTTGAAATCATTTTTGATGTTTTCAAAATTAGTTAGTTGGGTGTATTTACCAGCGTAAGCTGACGTATCCTCCAAAGACTAATCTGCAGGTACAACACGAAATTAAGCCGGAAGCTGCTCGGTAGAGAATAAGAGGATTCTTGTAAATCCTTAGATCTGCCTAAAGTCTTTTTGTATTCTTTCTTGTACATTCTATGATCCGCCTGTAGATCTTCTGTTACAAGCTTGTATATTATTTTGTATTTTCGAACATTCGGTTTGTAAAGTAATTTTACTCCAAGACTTCCGATGTATCGTGTTTAATTGACTATGGTGATTATCAACTGACGTCACGATACTCCCCACCCGGGCCCACCGGCGTATGGATTTCGGGTTGGAAATCTGGGGTGTGACAGGGTTGGTATTAGAGCCAACGTTTGAGAGAATTAAACACTAGCCTTTTGTGTTTAGTCTCAAACCTACACGAGCACATTCCTTAGACTTTCGAGTCTAGGCATTGACCTAGGATTACTCATTTCATTATTTAGTTATAGTATGTTTTTGAATTGATTTTAACAGGAAAATACCGCTACGTGTGAGAGGAAAAAGTGGACGAGGAAAAGGTCCAATGAGGGGAGGACCATCGGGGCGTATTCCTCAACCTCATAATTCAGATAATTATCAAGAATCAGGAGATTCGTCTCCATGGCAACCAGCGAGACGTTCCGTCTCTAATAGACACTCGCCCTCACATTCCCAAAATTCTTACCACTCACACCATTCCTATCATTCTCACCATTCTCATTCTTATCACTCCTACCATAAAGAGTTTAACCCCAACCATTACTTAAACACGCCTCCAGCCGATCAAAGTCAGTTGAAATAGCCGCATCCTACGGACGAGGACTCCGACCCGGAGATGCCACCATCAGGATCAAATGTGCATCCCATTGAAATTTCGAGCGATTCAAACTCGTATGCCGGATCACCCTACCAAGGTCCTAATGAGTGCGACCAGTACTGGAACCAATTCACTTTCACCCACACTCCTTCTCACCACCCTCAACCACCTCCGGTTCAAGAAGATGTCCACATGGAACCAGTGGACCAACCTCAACCACTACCTGAACCACCAAGGAGGAAGCGTGGAGCACGTATGTCGGTACGTGCCGAACAAAGGTCGGGATCGCTGCCACCTTTGCCCAGTTCTTACCCCACCATTCAAGAGGACCCACAAATGGTGGACCCTCTAATGTTCCACCTATAGTGGAACCAACACCTACAGTTCAACCACCACCATCGGGTTATACTAACCAAATCCCTACATATCCAGACACGTCTGGATATGATCCTTTTAACTCGTTTATACTGGTAGACTATCAAGCATGGTCCCTAGACCCATACATGCAGGCGGTTATGCACAACGCACTTTACCCGTCTCCTTTCCCACCTACTTATCCACCGACTGGATATCCAACTTATGGGTACCAGTATCCGGTTATGCCACAACCCCAACCACAACCTCCGCCGCCACTTGAGGCCATTAATGAGGCCTTAGAAAGAATGAAAGAGATGCAGCAACAGGCGAAGAAAACGGAGAAGAACACAAATAAGTTCTTCAAGAAACTCTCCAAACTAGTCAAGGGAAAGAAAGACGAATGAAGTCTTTTCTATTATACGTAGTCCCTGCATGGACATTATTATTTCTTTAGTCCCTGCGTGGACATTTTGTTTCTTTTAGTCCTTGCATGGACAATTAGTTTCATTTATTTGTTTCAAGTATTATAATTTCTTATGGAAACTTAATGAAGTACTTTGGAATTATATATATATGTATTCATCCTCTTGAAAACGAGCGTCTCGATTTTATTCGAAATTTATGCTCTGCGATATAATTCCAAAAAGATTTTAATGGTTTTGATTTACCAAGTGGCTCAAACCACATATTTGGCCAAATATATAAGATAGTTAAGGGAAGTTATCCTTCTATCTAGAGGTGATGGACTAAGATCAAGCCTCCAAGTCATTAAGGTCAATGCGACCAGGACTTATAATCAACCATTAAGATCCTCTTATGTTAACATTCAAATAATGTGCATACTCTTGGTTGTGTGACTTGAGGAATCACACTAACCTTCAAGGTAATGGACTATGTCCTAACCTTATATATAGCCCTTGTGATCTGTGTGATCCCGGCTAAAAAGCCCTTGTGATCTGTTTGATCCCGGCTAATATCACCAGTGCGGTGATTAAACATCCATTAGAGATGTATTTTATATAACCTTTGTGATCTATTTGATCCTGGTTATATAGCCTTCGTGACCTGTGTGGTCCTGGCATAAAAGCCTTTGTGATCCGTGTGATCCCGGCTAGTATCACCAATGCATGATAAAATATCCATTAGAGATGTATTAAATATAACCTTTATGATCTATTTTGATCCCGGTTATATAGCCTTTGTAACCTGTGTGGCCCGGCTTAAAAGCCTTTGTGATCTGTGTGATCCCGGCTAGTATCACCAGTGCGGTGATAAAACATCCATTAGAGATGTATTAAAATTTAACCTTTGTGATCTATTTGATCTCGGTTATATAGCCTTTGTGACCTGTGTGGTCCCGGCTTAAAAGCCTTTGTGATCTGTGTGATCCCGACTAGTATCACCAATGCGTGATAAAACATCCATTAGAGATGTATTAAATATAACCTTTGTGATCTATTTTGATCCCGGTTATATAGCCTTTGTGACCTGTGTGGTCCCGGCTTAAAAGCCTTTGTGATCTGTGTGATCCCGGCTAGTATCACCAGTGCGGTGATAAAACATCCATTAGAGATGTATTAAATATAACCTTTGTGATCTATTTGATCCCGGTTATATAGCCTTTGTGACCTGTGTGGTCCCGGCTTAAAAGCCTTTGTGATCTGTGTGATCCCGGCTAGTATCACCAATGCGTGATAAAACATCCATTAGAGATGTATTAAATATAACCTTTGTGATCTATTTTGATCCCGGTTATATAGCCTTTGTGACCTGTTTGGTCCCGGCTTAAAAGCCTTTGTGATCTGTGTGATCCTGGCTAGTATCACCAGTGCAGTGATAAAACATCCATTAGAGATGTATTAAAGTATAACCTTTGTGATCTATTTGATCCCGGTTATATAGCCTTTGTGACCTGTGTGGTCCCGGCTTAAAAGCCTTTGTGATCTGTGTGATCCCGGCTAGTATCACCAATGCGTGATAAAACATCCATTAGAGATGTATTAAAATATAATCTTTATGATCTATTAGATCCCGGTTATATAGCCTTTGTGATCTGTGTGATCCCGGCATAAAAGCCTTTGTGATCCATGTGATCCCGGCTAGTATCATCAGTGTGATGATAATCAAACATCCATTAGTGATGTATCACCCTTTCGGGTTAAAATCTATTCTTTAAAGCCCATGTGATCTATTCGATCCCGGCTACTATCATCAGTGCGATGATAATTATCCATTAGCGATATTGTGCCTATGTGCCCTATTATATGTCCATTAGTGACAAGCCTAAGTGCCATATATTATGTCCAATGTGACCGGCCAATGTGCCCAATTAATATGTCCATTGAGGGACAGGCTTATGACCTATGTATAATTGTCTATATGACAAATGACAGTTGTGACATTGCGATCCCCGGTCTAATAATATATGGACTTTGTCCAAATTGTAATTTGCCTGTGATGGTCCTATTAAGACCTAGGCCAAATATAGTTATATTAAGCCTAAGAGTTATGATGTTATTCACACTAGTATAGGCAATGGATTTTCTTATATCCAATTTTTAAAAAGCCGATATGGTTATTATACCATGGCTAAGAGAAATTTTATTTGGTTTATAGAAACAAAGCTTTGAAGAATGGCTAATTCTAATGACGCACAAAGTAGCCATCGGAACGTCAAAGACGCCAAAAATATAGCCATAAATAATAATAATTTCCAAGCTCGCATTGATGCGGCTGTGGAAAGGGCCATGAGTAAGGCCATAGAAAGGCTAAGAGAGCCGAGTGCCACTCGCTCTAGACCCCTACCTATTCCACCATCTTCAGCTCATAAAGAGAGCTCTGTTCACTCTTCAAATGTGAGGAGTGAACCTAAGAAGATAGACTATGCTATTAGGTCTCGTTCTTCCAACAACGAATGCACCTACAAATATTTTGTCTCCTGTAAACCCCGAGACTTTAGTGGGGAAAAGGGGGCCTAGAAACCCTTAAATGGTTAGACGAAATGGAGACTATAGTTGATATCAGCAATTGTGCTGAAAAAGATGTGGTCAAGTATGTATCACAATCTTTCAAGGGCGATGCCCTAACATGGTGGAAGGCCGTGATTCAATCAACAGGTAAGGTACACCTGTACAACTTGGGATGGTCCAAGTTTGTTGAATTAATAAAGGAAACTTATTGTCCAACCCATGAGGTGGAGAAAATAGAGATAGACTTCTTGTCTCTTTCCATGAAAAACCTAGACTGTCGGAAGTACGTTTCGTTTTAATTCCTTAATCTAGGTTAGTTTCCTATCTTATGACCCCTGAATCCAAACGCATTGCGCGTTTTATAAATCGATTAGTGCCCGAGAATAAGGGCATGGTAAAGGCTGCTCAGCCTAGTACCTATAGGTCTGTTGTTGACCTATCTCTCTCCATCACCCTTGATATAGTGAGGCAGAAGTCAGTCAAGCCTGAAACTGACTTGAAAAGGAAGAGAGAGGAAGACAACTCCCATAGATTTAATAAGAAAAATAAAGGGAGGTTCGGGTTCAAAGGGAACCAAAGCAAGTCGGCTGTCATGCCATTCTGTAAGACTTGCAACCAAAGACACTGGGGACAGTGTAATCCTGACCGACAAGCTAGACCTTGTGGCATATGTAAAAAAAGGGGGCATAAGACCCTAGATTGTAAGGATCTTAAGGATGCTGTATGCTATCTCTGCAATGAAAAAGGGCACATTGCAACTAACTGCCCTAATAATTCAAGGAATAATAATCCGAAGCCTGGAGAGGCCAAGAAGGGGAATACACGCGCCTTTCGGCTAACTACTAAGGAAGCTGTTAATGACAATAACGTCATAACAGGTACTTTCCCCATTAATGATATTTATGCTAGAGTTCTTTTTTATTCGGGTGCGGATAAATCATTTGTTGATCATAAGTTTAGTAAACTATTAAATTGACCCATAAGAACTCTAGATAAAATTTATGAGATAGAACTCGCCGATGGAACCTTAGAAACTGCTTCTTCCATTCTTGATGGATGCTCTATATCCATTAAGAATCATTCCATCCTATCTCTCTTTTGCCAATGAAATTGGCGGGGTTTGATGTTGTCTTAGGCATGGATTGGTTATCTCATAACCAAGCCCGCATTGCCTGCGATAAAAAGCTCATCGAGATTAAGACCCCATCTGGTGAAATAATCACCATCTTTGGTGACTCACACTATGGACTGCCAGACAAAGTGTCGTTATTTAAGGCATCCAAGTGTTTGAGAAGAGGCTGTGTCGTCTACATGGCACAAGTAACCATCAATGAGCCTAAACCAAGCATTAAAGACTTACCAGTTATCTCGGAGTATCCCGATGTTTTCCCTGAAGAATTACCAGGCCTACCCCCATATAGGCAAGTGGAGTTCAGAATAGATATCATACCAGGAGCAGCACCCGTAGCAAGAGCCCCATATTGGCTAGCTCCAACCGAAATGAATGAGTTAAGAGTTCAACTAGAAGAACTCTTAGAGAAAGGCGTTATTCAGCCTAGTTCCTCGCCTTGGGGAGCTCCTATCCTTTTTGTGAAGAAGAAAGACGGTTTGATGCGAATGTGCATCGACTACCGAGAGCTAAACAAGCTAACCATTAAGAATAGATATCCTCTGCCCAGGATCGATGATTTATTCGACCAACTTCAAGGGGCTAGTTACTTTTCTAAAATAGATTGAGATCAGGATATCATCAACTGAAGGTTAGAAGTGAAGATGTTCCTAAGACAGCCTTCAGGACCTGCTATGGTCATTTTGAATTCTTAGGATGCCTTTTGGGCTCACAAATGCACCAGCAGCATTCATGGATCCATGAATAGAGTCAGCCATATTTGGATAAGTTTGTCATTGTCTTCATAGATGACATACTTATCTATTCTCGTAAATGATCACAAGAAACATCTTCGGTGCATCCTAGAATTATTAAGGCAGGAGAAACTTTATGCGAAGTTCTCTAAATGCGAATTTTGGCTTAGAGAAGTCCAATTTCTTGGACACATGGTAAGTGAGCATGGTATCCAAGTGCATCCACCAAAATTGAGGCTATAATAAATTGGGAAGTGCCCAAGACCCCAACAGAAGTTCGTAGTTGTAACATTTGTCAAAAACGGGTTTCCAAACCCGCTCCGTTTTGTAATCGAATATCAAGTTATAAATGTCACGTTGCGTATTTATGGCTATTTTGATTTTTAATGATACATAATTAATAAACAAACTAAACTATAAAAATTATAATTGATAAAAAGTAAAAATAAAATAAATAAAAATAAAATGAGGCTGCCGGGACTCGAACCCGGGTCAGCCGGGTTGTGAACTCCAAAGACTTAACACTCACATGCATAACCACTCCGCCACTTGTTGTTTTCTGTCAACTCTAGGAAACAAATAAATCTTATCTACAAACATAAATCAACCGGTTACGGCAACTGTAACTGAAATCGGTTATCAAACGCTCAAAGACGATCTGAATACTCGCGGTTCACTGAGTATAACCGATGTACCGACGTTTTCAATCAAGTTGCTTTGAATGAACTTGAATTCTAGAAGTGGATCGGTTTTTATAACCGAAAATCTTCAATTCCAGTTTTACTTCCATCTTTGTACTCCTTCACGACTCAAACATAATCTACAGACTTTCAATTACATTTTCGCTCAAGTTTCAGTCCGCCGGAGAATCAAATTTTACTCGCCGGAAAGTTTCTGCAAGTCGCCGGAAAACCGTATTCTCCATCAAAACGGTAAGTCTTTCAATACCGTCGTGGTCTAACAATTGTTAAGCTATTTTTAACTCAGACCTTTCAATTGAAATCAAATTCAGACGCTGTTATCGGATAATTCCAGTTCGCCGGAAAACTTCTGGAAATCCTTATTTTCATCTGTGAAACGGTAAGGACATTCAAACACTCTGTTAACGTTTGTTTAGCACTTCAATTCCACGATTAGCTAATCAAAACGGTTAATTTGCTTGCTCAGTTGAAGTTCATAAAAACAGAGCCGACGCCTTGCCGGAATTCCGAAATAAATCGTTCACCGGTATGTTTACTTCTAAATATCGTCTCTGCCATTTCATATTAGTCTGTACAATGTTTATCAATCGAATTAAACAAGATATAATGGTGTAATCGCAGTCTGTAATTTTGAAATGAAGAAGACGATGATAGTTTGATTATAAGTTTAATAAAATCTGGATATTATCTCGGGTTAGACACACAGTCCAGCGGTGGACTGTGTGCAAATAATACGCACACGCCGCGAGTTCGATCCCTGATACACGCACCCTCTCCGTAATAAAAAACGTTTTATTTTCCTAACTGAATCGGGTTAACTTACGTTAGTTGTTAAATATATAAAAATTTGTATATTAACCAAGTTAGACACACAGTCCAGCGGTGGACTGTGTGTAGCGTTAAAGCACAGGTCCCGGGTTCGAGACCTGTACATGGCACCGGTTCGATGATTTAAAATGTTTTTGAAAATAAAAGAATTTTTAATAAGCTGAGTTAATATATAAGTATAATTAAAAACAGAATTATTTCGGGTTAGACACGTAGCTCAGTTGGTAGAGCTGCGTGCACGCGTACGGGAGGTCTCGGGTTCGAGCCTCACCCGACGCATACAATTACACAATAAAACCGGTCAACAAGTTAAACGTTCAACGGTCAACGGTCAATGAAAAAAGTCAACATATTTTTATATTTTTAATTATTTAATTTAATTTAAAAATCAATCAAAAATACTTAAAAATAATGTTTTTAAAGATAGGAAATAGCCTTAAACTCACAAAAATACATCTAAAAGTTCCATTAAAATCCTTAATAAAATCCACTCATTTACTATATTTTCCGTTATTTATTTAGGTTAGTAATTCTCGTTGTTCAACTCTTTCAACTCGTGCGCATCTCACCATCTCCAATCAAACGCACCCAATGTGAGTGAATCTTTACAAATTCCCCGTTTTAATCACGTTTTTGGGGTGTATCATGTGTCTTGCCACTTATTATACTTAAATCATTGTGCATACATCATATCATGAACAAATGTGTATTCGGTTTGATTCAATTGTTTGTGTGGTTATTGTTAGATTTAATTCATTATTTTCAGTACATGCAATTTCATAGGCCGCCGCTCCCCGTTACATTATGAGCGTTGAGCATGTTCCCCATTACATTATGAGCATGAACCTGGCGTGCCAACATACGATCGGCTCCGTTTGATTGAGCCTTGATCGCACAGACATTTATCATTTTCAGTACATGCAATACGATCGGCTCCGTTTGATTGAGCCTTGATCGCACAGTTTCATTCATGTTATATATTTATGCAAGTTGATATGTTATGGTATGCTGTTGGTATGTTATTGTATGTTATAGTTTGTGGTTAACATTGTTACTGATTGATTATTTACATTTGCTCACTTATGATTATGCACAATTTTTCCTTGATAAAATAACAAGAAAATCAATTATAAATGTTTATCTAACAAGGTTCACTCGCCAACTTATGTTGACCCAAAAACCCCCATTTTTACACATGATACAGGTGAACCAGCTGCAGCCAGAAACACATAGGATTGGCCTAGAAGAATAAAATGGTTTAGAGCTTGGAATTGTTTAGTTGGTTATTTTTCTTTGTATTTGTATGGACATGTTTGGATTATTGAGAATGTAATTTTGATTTAAATAAATATGAAACATAATAGTAATATCATGAGCTTTGGTGATAACCCAATTATGCCCCGACTCTTATTCCGCTGCGGTCGGGGTGTGACAGTAGTTTATTAGGACTAGCTGGTTATTATAGGAGGTTCATTGAGAACTTTTCAAGAATAGCCACTCCTTTAACTTCCTTGACCAGTAAGAATATTAAGTATAATTGGGGCCAAAGCAACAAGAATCTTTTGAGATTCTTAAACACAAGCTGAGCAACGCTCCTGTGTTATCGCTACCCGAGGGTATTGAGAACTTTGTTGTCTATTGTGATGATTCGCACACTGGTATGGGTTGTGTGCTAATGCAAAATGGTAAGGTAATTGCCTATGCATCACGACAACTAAAGGTGCATGAAAGGAATTACACCACCCATGATTTGGAACTGGGTGCTGTTGTATTTGCACTAAAACTGTGGAGACATTACTTGTCTCGCAATATCATTGTCTCGCAACTCAGAAACACTCACAGAACCTCCAATTTCATTTGCGCTCTAATTTCTGTTCGTCGGAATCGCTATCTGATATCGCCGGACTTTCGCCGGAAAACCGTGACATTCATCGAATCGGTAAATTTCTCAATTCTTTCATCTTCTATCTATTGTTAGACTTATACTAACTCAAATCCTTCAACCAAAATTGGTCCCAGACGACGATACCGGATAATCTGCAACCGCCGGAAAATCTCTGAAAATTCCGAAATCACGCTGTGAATCGGTACGAGCATCTAAACTCTCTGATAATTCTTGTTTAGTCACTTAATTTCACAATTAGTTAATCAAAACTGTTAATTGGTCCGCTCAGACGGAATTCATAAACAGAGCCGACGGCCTTTGCCGGAGTTCTGAGAAAATCATCTTTCCGGTACACTCATTTCCAAAACCCTTCTTTATCCATTTCATTTTAATCATTTACATGCCCGTTAATCGAATTCAACAAGAACAGTCGAATAATTGTTGTTCTGGGTTGTTTTAACGAAGAAGATGAAGTTTAGGTTGTGTATATATTTAATATAAATCGGGTTATATCTCGGGTTAGAAACACAGTCCAGCGGTGGACTGTGTGCATTTGAAACATAGAGATACCGAGTTCGAGTCTGTCCTTGTTCCGATTCGTCACAATATTCAAACCTTTTTATAAAACCCAAATACGGAACCTTTCAGTTAGTATATAAGATTAATAAAAACAAGTATTTTAACCAGGTTAGACACACAGTCCAGCGGTGGACTGTGTGCAAAGTTAAACCACAGGTCACGGGTTCGAAACACATCATGCGCACCGGTTCGACTAGTTTAAAAACCTTTTTAATTAAATTAAATTCTGAATAATCTAAGTAGTATATAAATATAATTAAAAACAGAAATATTTCGGGTTAGACACGTAGCTCAGTTGGTAGAGCTGCGTGCACGCGTACGGGAGGTCACAAGTTCGAGCCTCACCCAGCGCATACATACACAAGTCCGAACCGGTCAACAGTCAAAGTCAACGGTCAACGGTCAACCCAAAAAGTCAACATTTTTTTTATATTTTTATTTATTTAGTTAATTTAAAATCAATTAAAAATACTTAAAAATAATTTTTTTTTTTAGAAAATGACCTTAAACTCACAAAAATATATCTAAAAATCCTATTAAAACTGTTAATAAAATCCACTTATTTACCGTACCTTTTCGTTATTATTTAGGTTAGTTATTCCTCGTCGATCAACTCTCTAAACTCGTGCGCATTCAACACCATCAAACGACGCACCCAATGTGAGTGAATCTTTACAAATTCCCCGTTTCAATCACATTTTGGGGTGTATCATGTGTCTTATTATTTATTACATTTAAACACTTGTGCATCCATCATATCAATGATCAAATGTGTATTCAATATGTATCAACTGTTTGTGTGGTTAATGTTTAGATTAAATTTATCATTTTCAGTACATACGTCATCATAGGCCATCTGTTCCCCATTACCTATGAGCGGAACCGTTCCCCATTACCTATGAGCGTGAACGAGGCGTTGCCAACATACGATCGGCTCCGTTTGATTGAGCCTTGATCGCACATACATCATCATAGGTCGTCCGTTCCCCATTACCTATGAGCGGAACGTGATGTCGCCAACATATACATTATCATTCATGTCATTTACTCATGCAAGGTGGTTTGTTATTGTTATTGTATGTTTATTTACGTTTGCTCACATATGATTGTTGCACAATTTTTCCATATTAAATACAACAAGAAATCAATAATAAATGTTTTCTAACAAGGTTCACTCGCCAACTTTTGTTGACCCAAAAAACCCCCATTTTTACATATGATACAGGTGATTCAGTTGCAGCAAGAAACATATAGGACGGTTTAGAAGAATAAATCGGTTTAGGCTTTGGATGGTTTATTTAGTTACTTTTCCCTTGTAATTGTATGAACTTGTTTGGAATATTGAAGATGTAATTTTGAATTTAATAAATATGAAACATATTAGTAAACATCATGAGCTTTGGTGATAACCCAATTATGCCCCGACTCTTATTCCGTTGGGGGTCGGGGTGTGACAGATTGGTATCAGAGCCATGACTATAGGGATATAGGATAGGTTATTAGACCCTTAGAGCCTATACTATAGTTGATTAGAATTTTTAAATTGTTTGTGTGTTACATGCAAAATTCATGATGTTTATATGCTTTATGTTTATTGTTACATTCAATGTTATGCAAGCATGTTCATAAGTACATATTATTATACAATGCCTACCATGAATCATATCCACATAACATATCATATCCATGAGAGCACACACCACACAATTTCCATGATTTTTGCAACAATTTTTGTATTTTCAAATCACATCAAAGTGAGTTCTCATGACGGGTATGTAGTAACTGGAAGGGTACGAGTACCGGTAGTCAGAACGTCCTGTCTAGGCTTGGCATTCGTATAAAGCCAAAATAAAGGACCAGTTTGCCTACCTGGGGACTAACGATGAGAGTACAAAGGACCTATTAGGCCAAAGCATGCTATACCAAACGTCGGGTGAGCTAACCCCACTTTGAGTTGTCATTGTGTCTACACCTGGACACCCTCCGACCATACATCTCGCAAACATATTTCATGGTTTTCATTCGGGTGATGCGAGTGTTAAACTGCCAACACCAATGTGAATCCTACTAAGCCAATAGTTATGGGGGCCCACATGAATATACAGGTGATGGTATGGGGGACATTGGAGGCCCAAACATGAGCAAACCCAAGACATCCTATGGATGTAGTTGCATTATTGATGTTTATGTTATTTTTTTTTACGACACATGACACCTAAAAAGACTCCTTAAACTCACAATCTTCTTATGTATGTTCCTGTAGATGTCGGCTAGGCAGCAACGTGGGGGTAGAAGGTCAGAAAGGTCAAACGAACGCTTGGCCACCCAAATCGCAAAACAAATGGCCGCGGTGCTTCCTGACATCGTAATTCAAGTCCAACAAGCTCTCGCCGCAAATCCCGTCAATCCTCCCCATCAAGAAGACCAGAACGTCGACAACCCTCCCTCCAAAAAGTGCTCTTACAAACACTTCAAGTCTTGCGATCCCCCGAAATTTGAAGGGACCGAAGGTGTCACTGCTCTCCTCCACTGGTTTGAGGAAATGGAAAACACCTTCCTCAATTGCGATTGTCCCGAGGATCGCAAGGTACGTTACGCAACCGGGAGACTATTTGGAGTAGCTCTTACTTGGTGGAATACAGAAAAAGGTAAGAGAGGAATCGAAGATGCAATGGCCTTAACATGGGAGGAGTTAAGGGAAATCATGACGAGACGCTTCTGTCCAAGAAGCGAGATCAAAAAGTTAGAGGATGAATTCCACTCGTTAAAGCAAAAGGAAGGAGATCATACTTCCTACAACAAAAGGTTTTTAGAGTTGAACCAAATGATCCCCAACTTGTTCACCCCAGTATACCGCTTAATCGAACACTATATTCGAGGCCTCCCCTCGAAAATTCAAGACTCAGTTCTAAGCACTTCGCCGGCAACACTTGAAGCTGCTATGGAACTAGCTACCGAGCTTACCGAGAATCGTATTCGTAACGGCAAATTTAAGGACGAGAAAAAGAAAGCCCCCATTGAGGGCCAAACTTCAAACCATTCCACCTCCTCCTCAAAGTTTGCAAATAAGAGGAAACGAAACACCAGAAACTTTGCTGTCACCCAAACAAACTTCCCTATCCCTGCTGCACCCATCACCCAAGTTGCCCCCTCACCTGCACCATATAAAAATCCATACTCCGGCCCATACCCAAAATGCAACCGTTGCCAATACCATCACTTTCCTGATCATCCCTGCCAACATTGCACCGGCTATGGTCGCGCAGGTCACACCATTCAAACCTGTCGCGCACTTCAGCGAACGAACCGCCATCAGCCCTCAACCCAAACCCACCATCAGATAGTGGGTCAAGCCCAACAACCTTTACTCCTACCACCTGCCCAACATGTAGCCCAATCCTACTACCAACCCAACTATCCCATGGTGCAACCTATGCGGGCTTGTTACAACTGTGGAGACCCGAACCACTTCAGGAACACTTGTCCACGCCTGGTGAATATCATCCATGCCCAAGCTCAAGCTAATCCAGTAAACCAGGCTAACCAAGCTCCTCCACCTGCTAGAGGAAGAGCTTTCAACATCAACGCAAATCAAGCTAGGGCTGACAACAATGTGGTTAACGGTACGTTTCTCATCAATGGTAGTTATGCATCCATGTTATTTAATACTGGCGCGGATAAGAGTTTTGTGTCCTTAGAATTTGAACCCATCCCCAACCAAACTCGTGATAAACTCATGGAATCTATAACGGTAGAAGTTGCTGATGGAAAACCGGTCTCATTAAACTCTATTATACGCAATTGTACTCTCACCCTAAACGATCACGATTTTCCAGTTGACCTCATACCTATGAAGTTGGGAAGTTTCGACATTATAATTGGTATGGACTGGCTCAGCCAACATCATGCTGAAGTTGTATGCTGCGAAAAGTTCATTCGCATTCCTCTTGCAAACGGTCAGACTCTACGAATCTTTGGAGAAACCCCTTCGAAGGGACTCAAATTAATGTCCTGTCTTCAAGCCCGAAAATATCTCCGCAAGAATTATGTCGCATTCCTAACTCATGTCATCAAAAAGGGAATCAAGGAGAAGAAACTCGAAGACATCCCAGTAGTAAAAGATTTTCCGCAAGTTTTTCCTGACGACATTTCAGGACTTCCTCCCGTGAGAGAAGTCGAATTTCGCATTGATCTTATACCTGGAGCTACACCAGTTGCAAAATCTCCTTATAGGTTAGCTCCATCCAAAATGCAAGAGCTGGCCAGTCAACTGCAAGAGCTGACTGACAAAGGATTCATACGTCCTAGCTCATCGCCTTGGGGTGCACCTGTCCTTTTTGTGAAGAAGAAAGATGGAACGTTTCGCATGTGTATCGACTACAGAGAACTCAACAAGTTAACAGTCAAGAACCGCTACCCATTACCTCGCATCGATGATCTTCTAGACCAACTTCAAGGCGCCACCTGTTTTTAAAAAATTGACCTTCGTTCTGGTTATCATCAACTCAGAGTACATGAAGAAGACGTCCCAAAGACCGCCTTCCGAACTCGTTATGGTCATTATGAATTCATGGTCATGCCATTTGGTCTAACCAACGCTCCAGCTATCTTCATGGATCTAATGAACAGAGTCTGCAAACCCTATCTCGATCGCTTTGTTATAGTATTCATCGACGACATCCTCATTTACTCAAAGTCTAAGTCTGATCATGAATGACACCTTCGACTCATCCTTACACTCTTAAGGAATGAAAATCTCTACGCCAAATTCTCCAAATGCGAATTCTGGTTAAAAGAGGTACAATTCCTTGGACATGTCATCAATGACAAGGGAATACATGTCGACCCCTCAAAGATCAAAGCAGTACAAGAATGGCAAGCGCCACGTACACCTACCGAAGTAAGATCATTTCTTGGTTTGGCTGGTTATTATAGCCGTTTCATTGCAAATTTCTCTCGTATCGCTGTACCACTCACGGCTTTAACACATAAAGGAAAACCCTTCATATGGGGACCCAAACAAGAAGAAGCCTTCCAAACCCTTAAACAAAAACTCTATGACGCACCTATTCTCACACTTCCTGAAGGTTGTGATGACTTCGTGGTTTATTGCGACGCGTCAGGGCAAGGACTAGACTGTGTACTGATGCAAAGAGGAAAGGTGATAGCTTATGCTTCTAGACAACTCAAAACTCATGAGAAGAACTACACCACCCACGACCTAGAACTTGGAGCCGTTGTGTTCGCTCTTAAGATACGGAGACATTACCTCTACGGTACCAAGTGTGAAATATACACTGACCACAAGAGCCTCCAACATATCTTCAACCAAAAGGAGTTAAACATGAGGCAACGGAGATGGGTCGAACTTCTTAATGACTACGACTGTGAAATTCGGTATCATCCTGGCAAGGAAAACGTGGTGGCCGATGCGCTCAGTCGAAAGGGTTATGCGAACTCCATTCGTCTTCTATGTTCGCAAATCATAACCGACATCAAAGATCAAATCCGAGAAGCCCAACATGTTTCAGTAACGGAAAATGACGTACGCAAGGAGCTGTCTTGTGGAGCTGAACTTAAAATCGAAACTAAATCCGGCGGTATTCTGTACTATCTAGATCGCATATGGATTCCCGATCACAATAACCTTCGTGATTTCCTTATGAAAGAGGCACACAAAACACGGTACTCTGTACACCCAGGAGCCGACAAGATGTATCAAGACCTTCGATACACCTACTGGTGGCCTGGCATGAAGAAGGATATCGCTGTTTTCGTTTCCAAGTGCCTTACATGTTCCAAAGTAAAAGCTGAACATCAAAGACCCTCAGGACTTCTAGTCCAACCTGAAATACCTGTATGGAAGTGGGAAAACATAACCATGGACTTCATTACCGGGTTACCTCGCACCTCCAGTGGGTATGACACTATATGGGTAATCATTGATCGTCTTACAAAATCAGCTCACTTCATTCCGATTCACGAGGACTTCAAGAACGAGAAGTTAGCTCGTATCTACATCAGCGAGATCGTAAGCCGTCATGGTGTACCGTTAAGCATTATTTCAGATCGTGATGGTCGTTTCACTTCACGAACATGGCAAGCCGTACAAGCCGCTTTGGGTACACGATTAGACCTCAGTACTGCTTATCATCCTCAAACTGATGGACAATCTGAACACACCATCCAAACACTTGAAGACATGCTTCGAGCATGTGTCATAGACTTCAAGGGAAATTGGGACGCTCATCTACCACTAGTTGAATTTTCGTACAGCAACAGCTATCATTCAAGTATCGGCATGGCACCTTTCGAAGCTTTATATGGTCGTAAGTGCCGATCTCCAGTATGTTGGCACGAAATTGGAGAAGCTCAAATCACCGGTCCAGAATTGATTCAAGAAACCACAGACAAGATCCATCAAATTCGAAACAATCTTCTAGCGGCACAAAGTCGTCAAAAGAGTTATGCAGACAAACGACGAAAGCCTTTGGAGTTTAACATTGGTGATCATGTACTTTTAAAAGTATCACCGTGGAAGGGAGTAGTTCGTTTTGGCCAGAAGGGCAAGCTAGCACCACGCTACGTAGGACCTTTCAAGATACTCGAAAGAGTAGGACCTGTAGCATACAAGCTTGATCTACCAGAAGAACTCAACAGAATTCACCCTACATTCCACGTATCAAACTTAAAGAAGTGCCTCGCCGATGAAAACCTCCATATTCCCCTAGAAGATATTCAGATCGATGAATCTATGCATTTCATTGAAAGACCAGTAGAGATCATGGACTTCGGAGAAAAACGTTTAAGACAGAGTCGTATTCCAATTGTTAGGGTATGCTGGGAGTCGAAACGAGGACCTGAGTTTACTTGGGAACGTGAAGACTCAATGCGCGAAAAATACCCGCTTCTTTTTCCTGTTACCACTACTACTTAAATTTCGAGACGAAATTTCTAAAAGTAGGGGATACTGTAACATCCGTCGAAAAACGGGTTTTCAAAACCCGCTTCGTTTATTAATCGAATAGTCAGTATCAAATTTTTGTTGCTTATTTAATGCTCATTTTAATTTTAAACAATACATAACTAATAAACATTTTAGAATATGGAAATTAAAATTGTAAAAAAATAAAAATAAAGTAATTAAAAATGAAAATGGGCTGCCGGGTTTCGAACCCGGGTCAGCCGGAAGATTCAATCATCAAACACTTAACCACTCCGCCACTTGATGTTTTTGTGTAATCAAGGAAACAAATAAAACCTTAAGTTCACCCGTGAATCTATCTGTTTGCGCTAAAAACTGAAACCGATAATCGGCTTTCAACAATCCAGACGTTTGAGTGATCGTGAGTTACTGGTTATAACCAATAACACCATTACAACCCACGTTCTTAATCAATTCAGTCTTTATTGAACTCGATTCTTATGATTTTTGAGTTTGATAACCGAAAGCATTCACTTCCGATTTACACCGGTAATATCATTGTCTCGCAACTCAGAAACACTCACAGAACCTCCAATTTCATTTGCGCTCTAATTTCTGTTCGTCGAAATCGCTATCTGATATCGCCGGACTTTCGCCGGAAAACCGTGACATTCATCGAATCGATAAATTTCTCAATTCTTTCATCTTCTATCTATTGTTAGACTTATACTAACTCAAATCCTTCAATCAGAATCGGTCCCAGACGACGATATCGGATAATCTGCAACCGCCGGAAAATCTCTGAAAATTCCGAAATCACGCTGTGAATCGGTACGAGCATCTAAACTCTCTGATAATTCTTGTTTAGTCACTTAATTTCACAATTAGTTAATCAAAACTGTTAATTGGTCCGCTCAGACGGAATTCATAAACAGAGCCGACGACCTTTGCCGGAGTTCTGAGAAAATCATCTTTCCGGTACACTCATTTCCAAAACCTTCTTTATCCATTTCATTTTAATCATTTACATGTCCGTTAATCGAATTCAACAAGAACAGTCGAATAATTGTTGTTCTGGGTTGTTTTAACGAAGAAGATGAAGTTTAGGTTGTGTATATATTTAATATAAATCGGGTTATTTCTCGGGTTAGAAACACAGTCCATCGGTGGACTGTGTGCATTTGAAACATAGAGATACCGAGTTCGAGTCTGTCCTTGTTCCGATTCGTCACAATATTCAAACCTTTTTATAAAACCCAAATACGGAACCTTTCAGTTAGTATATAAGATTAATAAAAACAAGTATTTTAACCAGGTTAGACACACAGTCCAGCGGTGGACTGTGTGCAAAGTTAAACCACAGGTCACGGGTTCGAAACACATCATGCGCACCGGTTCGACTAGTTTAAAAACCTTTTTAATTAAATTAAATTCTGAATAATCTAAGTAGTATATAAATATAATTAAAAACAGAAATATTTCGGGTTAGACACGTAGCTCAGTTGGTAGAGCTGCGTGCACGCGTACGGGAGGTCACAAGTTCGAGCCTCACCCAGCGCATACATACACAAGTCCGAACCGGTCAACAGTCAAAGTCAATGGTCAACGGTCAACCCAAAAAGTCAGCATTTTTTTATATTTTTATTTATTTAGTTAATTTAAAATCAATTAAAAATACTTAAAAATAATTTTTTTTTTAGAAAATGACCTTAAACTCACAAAAATATATCTAAAAATCCTATTAAAACTGTTAATAAAATCCACTTATTTACCGTACCTTTTCGTTATTATTTAGGTTAGTTATTCCTCGTCGATCAACTCTCTAAACTCGTGCGCATTCAACACCATCAAACGAACGCACCCAATGTGAGTGAATCTCTACAAATTCCCCGTTTTAATCACATTTTGGGGTGTATCATGTGTCTTATTATTTATTACATTTAAACACTTGTGCATCCATCATATCAATGATCAAATGTGTATTCAATATGTATCAACTGTTTGTGTGGTTAATGTTTAGATTAAATTTATCATTTTCAGTACATACGTCATCATAGGCCGTCTGTTCCCCATTACCTATGAGCGGAACCGTTCCCCATTACCTATGAGCGTGAACGAGGCGTTGCCAACATACGATCGGCTCCGTTTGATTAAGCCTTGATCGCACATACATCATCATAGGCCGTCCGTTCCCCATTACCTATGAGCGGAACGTGATGTCGCCAACATATACATTATCATTCATGTCATTTACTCATGCAAGGTGGTTTGTTATTGTTATTGTATGTTTATTTACGTTTGCTCACATATGATTGTTGCACAATTTTTCCATATTAAATACAACAAGAAATCAATAATAAATGTTTTCTAACAAGGTTCACTCGCCAACTTTTGTTGACCCAAAAAACCCCCTTTTTTACATATGATACAGGTGATTCAGTTGCAGCAAGAAACATATAGGACGGTTTAGAAGAATAAATCGGTTTAGGCTTTGGATGGTTTATTTAGTTAATTTTCCCTTGTAATTGTATGAACTTGTTTGGAATATTGAAGATGTAATTTTGAATTTAATAAATATGGAACATATTAGTAAACATCATGAGCTTTGGTGATAACCCAATTATGCCCCGACTCTTATTCCGCTGCGGGTCGGGGTGTGACAGTGAGATTCGCTACCATCCAGGCAAGGCAAATGTAGTTGCTGATGCCTTATGTCGCAAGGAAAAGGTGAAACCTATAAGGATTAATGCTAAGAGCATTAAGCTCAGAAATAGCTTAAGTGAGAAACTATTAGATGCGCAGAAGCAAGCCTTGTTAGAGGCTAATATCCCTAATGAGGGATTAGGCAGAACTGTGGATCAGTTAACGCCTGGAAACGACGGAATCCTAAGATTTAATGATAGAATTTGGGTTCCGATCTTTGGAGGACTTAGAGATCTAATCCTCCAGGAAGCGCATAATTCAAGATACTCTGTTCACCCGGGTGGTGACAAGATGTATCAAGATTTGAAGAAAAATTATTGGTGGACGGGTTTGAAGAAATCCATACCCACTTATGTAGCTAAGTGTCTGGCGTGTTCGCAAGTTAAGGCTGAACATCAGAATCCGTCAGGACTACTATAACAATTAGAAATTCCCACGTGGAAATGGGAAATGGTAACTATGGACTTGATTACCAAGTTACTTAAGACCAAATGTGGTAATGACACTATTTGGGTCATGGTGGATAGGCTGACTAAGTCAGCTCACTTCTTGCCAATTAAAGAGACATATAATCCAGATAAATTGGCTAAGTTGTATGTGGACAAGATAGTGTCCCTACACAGTGTGCCAGTATCTATTGAATCCGATAGAGATACTAGATACACATCTCACTTTTGGAAAAGTTTCCAACAATCGTTAGGCACACGATTAAATTTTAGTACGGCTTACCATCCGCAGACTGATGGTCAGAGTGAGCGTACCATCCAAACACTGGAAGACATGCTTAGGGCATGTGTGATTGATTTAGGTGGAAGTTGGGATGACCACTTACCCCTAATAGAATTCTCCTACAATAACAGTTATCATACAAACATCAAGGCTGCTCCTTTTGAGGCCTTGTATGGGAGAAGATGTAGAACGCCCGTATGTTGGGCAGAGGGAGGCCCAACTATCAGGACCTGAGATTGTCCTGGAGACCACGGAAAAGATTATGCAAATCCGTGATCGTCTCAAAGCTGCCAGGGATAGGTAGAAGAGTTATGCTGACAAGAGGGGTAAACCTCTTAAGTTCCAAGTAGGGGACAAGGTCATGTTAAAAGTATCACCCTAGAAAGGTGTGATGCATTTTGGAAAGAAGGGCAAGTTAAGCCCTAGATATATAGGACCCTTCGAGATAATCGAATGTGTCGGCACTGTAGCTTATAAGCTCAGGTTACCAGAGGAGCTTAATGGAATCCATGATGTATTCCACATATCTAATCTTAAGAAATGTCTAGCCGATGAGTCGCTAGCAATGTCGCACAATGAGGTGAAAATTGATGAAAACCTTAGGTTCGTTGAGAAACCAATTTCGATCGAGGATCGACAGGTTAAGAAGCTCCGAAAAAAGATGATACCTATAGTAAAGGTTAAGTGGGACGCTTTTAGAGGTCATGAGTATACATGGGAGGTTGAGTCCACTATACGACAAAAATACCCCCATCTTTTTGAATAAAATCTCGAGGTCGAGATTTCTTTTAAGGGGTGAGGATGTAACACCCTGTAAAATCGTGTCCAATAGTTTAGTGACACGTGTTGTATTTTATATAATTGTCTGTTAAAGACCAATAAGGACTAAAGGCGTCAACATGCTCAAGATTGAGCCTCTGAGTGACGAACCGATGTCAACATGCATAAATAATAGCCTCTAAGTGACTGATACGTCAACATGCTTAAATCATTAGCCTCTGAGTGACTGATATGTCAACATGCTTGAAACTTGGCCTCTGAATGACTAATACGTCAACATGCCTAGCCTCTGAGTGACATCGGAATCAACATGCTTGTGATAAGCCTCTGAGTGATCCTCTGTGAAGTCCTAACTCTCATACGTACCGTTTGTTGGACGAGAGAGTTCAATTCTGTAAATATGTGAAAGTTGGATATTGGAGGAATTAAAAGTGTCAACATGTTAATTTATACCTCTGAGTGACCTTTTAACGAACCGAGAGCTCAATAATGCCCGGGCATAATCCCGGGTATGCCAAGTATTCTCTACGGAGGGCTACAAGTGCCAAAATAGTATTTAAAATCGTTTAAGCTTTATATAGTTTAGGGGCCAAAGTGTCAAATTTTAAAATTGAAATAGGGCGGTCGTGGGCCGCGAGAGACCCGGCTTGTGTCTCTCGCGCCCCGCGAGAATAGACCTGCAGCAGAAAGTTTGTTATGGAGCCCAAGCAAAGCTCCAAAACCATTAAATCGAAACCATGGCCTTCCTAATCAGCTATGCCATGTTTTGGGACACTTGTAAGCTTCTTCTTACACCCCTAGACACCTGGCTTCACCTCCTTTGAGCTCTCCAACTATAAATAGGTGCTTAAGTTCACCGTTTCAACTTCCACCTTTCTTATTCACTCTTCTCCCTCCTTTGGAAGTTCCTAACTAAAAGGAGCAGTCCAACATAGTTCTTTTGCATCTAGGAATCACTGGTAAGTGTTCCTTTCTTGTGCATTTTCATTTATAGGCTTCTATAGCCTAAAGTCAAGCGTTTTATGTAAAACGCTTTGACTTTCGGTTAAGACCATTATGGTCCAGCCATTGTTCAAAAAGAACATGGCTAAGTGATCATATTAAGGTAGGTGTTAGTCCCTATAAAGGGCACCTCCTGAAGATCACGTTTGCTAGACCAATTGACGGGTCAAAGTTATGATATTAAAAAGTCACACAGGCCATTTTTCGAAAAAATCATAAATTGATCTTATATATGTTATGAAACCTGTTTTGACACTTAAACAAGTTGGTAATAATTATTAGAACATGCATGAACATGTTCGGCTCGTCAATTTCAGTTCTAGGGTCGGTTCGCAACCGAAAGTCGCAAGGTTTGACTTCTGCTTTGACTTTCGATTCTGACCCAATTTAGATTAGTTACCCACTGATCTAAAGTTGCATTATGATCATAATATAATGTAGCATAACCCTCTGAGGTTATATTACATGATCATAATCAGAATCCAAGTTTATGCGCAAGTTCCATAATTATGCTATCTTTGACCAAAATGTCCTTTTTGCATAAAACAAGGTTTTAAATGGTGATGAACTTAAAAATGAATTTCTACTGATGTAATATGATAAGTAGGATTATTTGGGATGTTAAACCAAGTTATAAACCGAGTTTTTAAACAAGTCCTTAAACTATGTCGATAAATGACAGTTTTAGCCCATGTGCCTTATAAAATAGTTTTAATCAAATCTTTTAAATAACATATTTTAAACATTTTAATCTGATCCAAATATCAGTTTTCATAAACATCGCTTAAAGACGTCATATTACGACATAAGTGTTGTTTCGGCGCATAGTATGGTTTTAAACCATATTAATGGACCAAGACTTGTTACCTACTGAGTTTAAAACTCATTTTAAACATATTTACAGTAGGTACTTATTATAAACTCAAAATCCCAAATAATTTATAAACTATGTGTAAAATTACCGAAATGCCCTTATGATGCATAGTTTCGTTTTAAAACCATAACGGGCATGCAATTTGATATCCTACTGATATCTTAACTTATTTAAAGTATAATGGCATATAGAACTTGTCCATGACTTATCCGGTTACCCGATATCGCTATTATGCGCACAATTACGTATATATAAGTATTTTACGAAATTTAACCGTAACGGGTTTAACCTTGTCATTTAGCCTCAAAATCCAGAATGTTTATAGTTTACCCATATTATACAAGTCAAGTACTTGTCGGGTTTAAACTACATTTTATCCGATCATTGTTTAATCAAGCGTTATACGTAATGATCATGTACACTATTCGGTTTATAAGACCATTAGTATTTAATTGGCTAGCTTATGCCATAATCTAGACTAGTGCCTTCTCGGTGAATGCTATCTTCACTTGGTACTTTTGTATACGGCTGAGTTATCTAAAAATAAAAGAAGAAAGCAATCTCAGGAAAATACTCTCAACTTATTTCCCCTATAAGGGCTTGGGATGTGGTAAATTATTATTGCATGGTCCATTGCATGGTTAACCTTCCTAAGATAATAAAAGATTTTGTGTCATTTGCACTTGAAATCATTTTCGATATTTTCAAAATGAGTCAGTTGGGTGTATTTACCAGCGTAAGCTGACGTATCCTCCAAAGACTAATCTGCAGGTACAACACGAAATTAAGCCGGAAGCTGCTCGGTAGAGAATAAGAGGATTCTTGTAAATCCTTAGATCTGCCTAAAGTCTGTGTTGTATTCTTTCGTGTACATTCTATGATCCGCCTGTGGGTCTTGTGTTACAAGCTTGTATATCATTTTGTATTTTCGAACATTCGGTTTGTAATAGTAATTTTACTCCAAGACTTCCGTTGTGCCACGTTTAATTGACTATGACGTTATCAACTGTTGTCACGGTACTCCTCACCCGGGCCCATCGGTGTATGGATTTCAGGGTCAGAAATCCGGGGTGTGACATTGCCGAGCGGTTATTGGATCACAGCTCTGCCACTCTGTACCATTGTACTTGATCAATGCCTCTTTGCGCTTCTCCTTACCGTGTGGCCTTATCAGTGCTTTTTGGCCACTGTGAACTTGTAGGGATCAAGTTCTTTTGTTCTCAAGACTAAATATGAGTTGCTCTCATCTTTGTCTTGGCCTTGTGCAAGGTTTTAGGAATTCACAGCTAGAAGCTTGTTGAATTAGCGCAGGGTCTGGGACCTGCGCTTTCAGGTTTAACTTGCCTTTGCGCACGGTGCGCAGGGTTTGTTGAGAAACCTGCTGTTTTTAAAGTTGGTATACCGTTGTGCGTAGCATGCAAGGTTATTCCAGTGACCTATTATCATTATGAGGGTATGGTATCCTGCGCGAGCGCATGGTTTTTGGGACCATACCCCTCCAAGTCCCCCAGTCCAGTGGTGCTCCTATGCGCAGCTTAGCAAGTAGGTGGAGTGCTGGTCTATAAGAACTCATGGAACATAATTGATATAAATATGACTTTCATTATGATCGGTGTCTCGGACTACAAGTTGAAAATACAATACAAGTGCAAGTTTCTGAAAATAGAAAGTTTCCAAAAATGGAAAGTATAACAAGACTTGATAAATATGGAAAGCGTGGAAACGCGGAGCTTTACACTTTGTTCGTCAAATCTTGATATCTTAACCCATCACGTAAGTTAATAGGATCATCTGAGGTCCCACCTGAGGTGGCTGTACTTGGTTTTGAACCAAGTGCCCCTTGTTCTTGGTACTGGGGACTTCCAACTGTTAAAGAGTGTACTATTGTAGACTCAGCGATTGTTGCCTTTAAGGAGGTCTTAGCTATGTAACCACTGTCCAACTGTGAAACTGTTGTCTCTAAAGTTGTAGTGGCGGACTCACTTGAAAAACCACAACTGTCACTTGTCTGTGCTTGTGGGCTACCAATGACATGACATGGCCCAGTCTCTTTTTGTGGCATGCCCTAGTATCATGTGGTTAGGAGGAACTGGGTCTATCCAAGTAACTTTGTGGTCAATTGCATCAAGAAACATTTGTATGGTGGGTGGTATTGGTTTTATGGGTGGTGGAGTGAAAAGAGAAGTAGTCGGGGGGGACTTGAGAAGAAATGTTCAAATGAATCATCTCCCTCTTAACTTGGTTCCTCTGTGCTTACAACATTATCCTTTTGTGAGGATATGTGAGGAGTTTTCCTGGGTGAAGATGTTTGCATTTGCTGTGAGGAAGTAACAACAAATGTTTACTACTCTTATGTTGAAGCATGTATCGGGCATCTCATCCTCCAGTGTGACCTTTTTTGGGGTTATTAATTGGATTTGGTGATGGGAGTGGAGATGGTTGTTGTGGAAATATCTGATGCGGGTACCACAAAGGTGGTTTGATTATTGTAGGCATCAGGAGTAGTGGGCTTAGAAACAAATGTTGTAACATCTTTTGTTTGATTTTCTAAAACATTTTCTTGACCTTTTTTGGTCATCATTCTTGTAAATGTTTTGTTTGAAAGACTACTCATTTGTAGGGTTTCACTTTGTTCAAAAATCTTTTTTTGTTAAAACCATCTGTAGGTGGAAACTCAGTAGTCTTAGGTATAAAAGAAATGCCTTAGCAGTTCCCCTCTTGATTGTTTTTATGTTACCCACCATGTCCAAAAAAGTGTTTGAGTACTCATAAGAATAGCATATCCTAAATACCGAATTTTCAAAGGAATATCGTTAAACGAGGTGATTTTAGTAGATAAGCACACTAGAAAAGTATGGAAAAAAGAATTTCATATATGTCGGAAAGTGTGGCTTAAAAAGTATAGATCCCTTCAGTTGAGCCTCGTACCCCCTTTCAATTGTAACATTACGCAATTATTGTATTATTCGTTTTCGTATTCAACCATTGTAATCCGAGACTTATGATCATAATGAAATTTATTTTATTTATTTTTTATTTTTTTCTCTCTCAATAATTGTTCAATCAAACATATGTGTTATTCATATAATCATCAAGACACGTTTAAATCATTAAAAAAATTACTTATGTTGTGTAAATTCGATATTTGAGACCAAATTAATCAACTATTATGTCATACTATGTTTATAAATTATGTTAGAAACTCAAATTTATATACATAACAAAAGAGAAATGCATAAAACAAACAAACCCGTGACATCAGGGCCCAAAAAGTAAAAAAAAAATATTAATGGGCCAATTTTCAACTTTCTATTTCTTTCACCACCTCTAACCCTAATTCATCACCTATAAATACCACACTCATTCCACCATTTTTCTTTGCCATTTTTCAAAGAATTTTTCCCTCTTGAAGGTGAGCTCTATCTCCTTTCACCTTCTTCTCTTCTTCTTGTTTTTCTTTATGTTTTCATGCATCCCCATCTTGGAGAAATCCTTATGAAATGTTGCCAAATGTTTACCATGGTAAACAAAGACGGAGCATCACCAAAATAAGGACTAATATTGGGTTTTCTTTTACATGTTTATTTAACCTTTAATTATGTCATTTCCATCTTACACTAATAACCATGATCATTTATTATAATGCCTAACTTAATATTGTTTAACTCTTTATTATAGATATAACATTACTAACCATGCTAACTTCTTTAAGCATGCTAATAATCATTAACATTTATTCATGCTACTAACCACTAACCCCTTTAATTTTGTTTCTAACTCATTTAATCTTACAATTTAATTTTGGTAAATCATTCATTTATTCTTGCAATAAATTATTATTACTACCAAAATCATTATGGACATATATATATATATATATATATAGGGTTAGGTTCATTAGTGAACAACCTCTTGATTATCAATACACAGGTGTAAATTAATGGTTAGGATTTGATGATGAAAATACACTAGTGTTTACTGTAGAACCTCACCCTATATATGTATATATAACCTAGCCATAACACCAACCAATTTATGGTGGAAAGTTGTGTGCAAAGGTAAACATTTATCTTAGACTAAATTCCTCACCCTTGGACTTCTAGTGGGTGAAATAGTACCCACAAAATACACATATATTAATAGTGTCCAAAGTGAGTGTTTACTCAAGATAATATTTTTATGTATTTTCATATATTATTATTATTATTATTATTATTATTATTATTATTATTATTATTATTATTATTATTATTATTATTATTATTATTATTATTATTTATCTCTTATTCAAATCTCATTTACATTCCAACTTCTAAATCATTGTACTTACACACCTAGTTCATCCTTGTTAGGATAATTTGGTGCTTCAACCTTGCAAAACGATCATCTCACGTTTGTGGGAACCACTTGCAAACTGTGAGTATACTCGAACCTTTTTTTCCTTTAAACACATTTGGATTGCAATATATCAATCACATTATTCAAACACTCAATCTATGAATATATGCTATTTGTCATACATACATGCTAGAAGTCAATCGTGTGTACTTAATCGCCTACCTTAACGATTATAGCGCTATAGGAATAGCTCACCGCTCTTATGTGGTATTGTTAAGTATTCAATCTTATACGGCATGTTTCCTTATGTGGAAAGGATATGCTAGTGGACACTTGATTGATAGTTTACACGTGATATTAGTATACAAATTGTCATGTTAGATTGAGACATTTTATTCTATATTTATGTAGACCAAACTTGTATGCTCACCAACTATTTTTTTGTCCTTTATTATTCATATATTGAAGAGAATTAATGATAATGTTCAAGAAATCTACTTAGGTAGATTTAGAAATACACAAATGAATTAGTTTTTTTTTGTTTGAATATTTGAATTAATGTAATTTCTTTTCTTTTGACAATGTATGAATTTGAGTTTATGAAATAAAAGGGTTTTTTTATATATTGTCATTTTCAATTGTTATGTTTCTTTGAGCAATCATCCATTCATGCCTCGATGATTCTGCCGGGGTGTGACATAAATGAATTCATGTTGGAGATCATTTTTGGAGAAGGTTTCCATAGCTGCCAAGTTGTCTAGGTTGAAAGTGGTGGAGAATGATTCTATTGTGATATGAATGTCAAGACCATCAACTTTTGAGATGATTGTGAAGGGTTTTTTATTTCTTAGTAGAAAGTATGTAATTGACCAAAAATTCCTCAAGGTTTTGATATAAATTGGTGCATCTGCTATCAAGATATTTTTATATTTTAGTGCTTGAAGAATATCAATAATGTGATGGAATTCCGTGTTCTTGTTATGTTTGAGAAGATACGGATAGTAATTGTGAGAAGACTTGTACAAGCTCCATTGGATTGTCGTATGATTATGATTTCTGAGTTTTTCTCTATGTGAAATGCTTTAGATTTTGAGAATTTTTACATCAAATGTAAGCTCTGTTTGGCAAGGGTTCTTATAGGGTTTAGTGAACACTGATGCTGATGTGACCAACGGTTACTTTCTGAGTGACGTGACAGGTCTTTGTTTGTGTAAAGCAAAGCTTTATTTATCAAAGCTATGGTTTACTCGAGACTTGGCCCCACCGAGAAAACCCTTTGACAAAGAAATGAAACTTTTGCTTGGCAAATGTCTATTTTATACTTTGAAAACTCTGTTTTTATCAACATATGTTAGAATATAAAACAATAGTTGGTACATCTCTTGATTGTAGTCAACAGATGGATGGAAATAGATGTTTAATACCACTGTTGGGTTACAAACAATATTTTAGAGAGAAAATAGTGGTTGCTTTTTGCCAAACAGTGATTGTGACTTTGGTCAAACAGAATTTTGAACAACAAAACAACGGTTTACTACTTTTGAACAGAGTTTTTGTCTTTGGTGATTTTTGAACAATCTTTTGATGATTTTAAAACAAAATTTTGAGATTTTCAAAGCGTCATGTTAATGTTCTTATTGAAAGGTTTGAAAAGCTTTAGTTTTAATCCATGTTTATCATCCCAATTCTAGAGATCAGGTTTTTGAAAGTAGATGTATCCAAAGCTTTTGTGAATACATCTGTTAGCCGATTTGCAGTGGGAACATGGTGAAGTGATATTAATCCTTTTTCGTAACAATCTCTTACAAAGTGATGACGGATGTCAATGTGCTTTGTTTTGGAATGAGACACAGGATTTTTGATGATGTTTTCAGTTGCTTCGTTGTCCAGTTTTAATGGTGTCTTTAAAGCAGTGATCACAACTTCAAGCAATTGATTTTGAAGCCATAACAATTGAGCAGTACAACTTGCAGTAGTAATATGTTATGCTCCTGCTATAGAGTTCAAAACTGTTGTTTTCTTTTTGCTCAGCCAAGAAACCAATGCATTTGGAAGGAACTGACATGCCCCTGAGGTGGACTTCCTTGTGATGTGACAACCAACAAAATCATTATCTGAATAACCTGAAATCTCAATATTACCATTAGCTTAATACCAAATACCAAATGTGGGTGTACCTTTGAGGCATCTGAAAATCCTTTTTCACAACTATTAAGTGAGACTTCCTAGGTTCTGCTTGGTATCTAGCACAGACACAGGTTACAAGCATAATGTATGGCCTTGATGCAGTTAAGTACATCAAGAATCCAATCATGCACCTATACAGTGTCTGATCTACAAGTCATCCTTTTCATTAGAAATGAATGGTTTGCTTGTGCATCTGGGAGTACAAAATGGTTTGCAAACATTCATGTCAAAAAAAATAAAGTGTTTTAACATATTTGTTTTGATAAATGAAAGTTCCATTTTTAAGTTGTTTTCCTTGTAGTCCAAGAAAACATTGCAACTCACCCATGACACTCATTTCAAATTGTGATGTCATCAATTTTTCTGGAGTCTTCGCACATTTTTTAACATGTAAACCCAAAAATGATTTTATCCACATAGATTTGTACTATAAATAGATCCTTCACTTTCCATTTTAGAAAATGAGTTCTATCAATTCTATGTCTCTTGAATCATGTGATAAGAGAAAAGTAGATAAGGTATCACATCAGGCTCTTGATGCTTGTTAGGGGTGAGCAGAAAACCAGAATAACCAGATCGTAATCGAAATAAACGACAAAACCAAACTGAATCAAAGAACCGATGGTTCGGTTTTCGGATTTTTAATAACCAAAAATTTTGGTTCGGTTTTCGGATAACCATTTTCAATAACCAAAAAAACCCAATCTGAACCGATAACTTACGATCCATGTATTTTTATGTTTACGTCTAAGTGTTTAACACAATGCTAATAGATGCTTTTAATTTAATTCTTGAATATTAAGTCTTTATAATAAAAACATTACATGTTTATTTATAATTGAAATGATGTATTTATTACCTAATTAACAAAATTTAATACAAAATTTAAATGATCATATTATTATAAAAGAAAATCTCTTAATAAAAACTTTGGAGAAACATAAAAAAAGATTAGAATGCTAGATTTACGTAAGCAATATCAATTAAAGAGGTTAACTATAATAACTTAACTATTCCAAAAAACGAAAAATCGAACCGATGTAAAAATAAAAAAAATCAAAACCGAAAAACGAAACCTAAAAAAACAGGAAACCAACATTTTGATTTCGGTTTTGGTTTTTCCTAAAAACCGAACCGAACCTTGCACACCCCTAGTGCTTGTTTCAGTCCATACAGAGCTTTGTTTAACTTGTAGACATATTCAGGATGGAATGTGTATTCAAATACTTGTGGTTGGCACACATAGACTTCTTCTTGGATTTTTCCATAGAGAAAGACACATTTTATGTCCATCTGATACACCTTGATGTTATGGTTAATAGTAAAGGCCAAAAGGAGTGTTATAGCCTCTAACCTTGCTACAGGAGCAAAAGTTTCATCATAATATGTCCCCTCTTCTTGCCTATATCATTGATCCACAAGCATTGCTTTGTTTTTGACAACTATGCCCCTATCATTTGGTTTTTCTAAGACCCATTTTGCGCTAGTTGGGCATGTGTCTTCTGGTAGTAACAAGTTCCTACACTTGTTGTCTTTTGAACTGAAGAAGTTCTTCTTGTATGGCTTCTACCCAACTGTTATCTCTCAAGGCCTCTTGTTACTTGATAGGTTGAGTTACTGATAGGAAACCAACAAACAGACATATGTTAGAGGTATGTCCTCTTGTGAGCACACCATCATTGATATTTACAATGATTTGATCTGGTGGATGGGATCTAAGAAAGATCATTACCAGTGTATAGAATGATAGAGTTTTGTGGTGATGGGCATAAATGCGAATTATCTAGTGAAACCTATGTTACCATTGTATTATGGTCAACAATGGTTTGGAAAGGAGGTGGTGGAATTGGCTCAAGTGGATAATTTGTTGTAGAGGATAAAACAGTGGTTTGACCACTTGTTTGATTAGTGGTTTGAAGTTGACGTTGGTCAACAGTGGTTTGAGTTATAATTGATTGATTGTTGTGAGCAAGTTAAATTTGTAGATCAGAAGACTTTGTATTGAGAGGGCATCTCAATGTCAAATCTATAGTCCTGTTGCATTGATTTGATTTTCATGTATCAACATCTGTCTTGGCAGTAATTTCTTCAAATTTAAATTTATCAAGATCAAACAGTTCTACAGGATTTTTAGGGATTTTCAGAGAAGAAAGTTCACTGAACTTTACATTTAGAGTTTCTCCTATAGTCATGGTACTTGTGTTAAACACTTTACAGGCTTTAGTTGTAGAAGAATATCCCAAGAAATACCCACAGTCAACCTTGGCTGCAAATTTTGAAACTAAATCTTTAAGATTTAAAATGGAACATGGGCAGCTAAAGATTTTGAATAACAAGATTAGTGGTTTGATATTAAACAAAATTTCATAGGCAGTATTTTGATGCCTAGGGTTAATCAAAACTCTATTTTGAAATAGCTTTCAGTATTCACAGCCTCAGCCCAAAAGGAGAAAGGAAGACCATGATCAACAAGCATAGTTCTTGCAACCTCAATTAGGGTTCTCTTTTTTTTTCTTTCAACTACCCCATTTTGTTATGGTGTTCTTGGAATACTAAATTGTCTCACTATTCCTTTTGATGTACAAAATTCATCAAGTTTTTGATTTCTGAACTCTTTCCCATTGTCACTCTTGGAGATTTTTACTAGAAGATCATATTATTTTTCAACTTTGGTAACAAAGTCCTTCAAAATACCTATAATCTCATCTTTGGAATGTAAGGAATAAGTCCATGTAAACCTTGAAAAATCATCAACTACTACAAGATAATATCTCTTTTTTCTTTAAGCTCATGAATTTTACAGGGCCAAACAAATCCATGTGATACATTTGTAAACAATGGTTTGTTTTGGACTCATTTATGGGTTTGTATCACACTTTGTGTTGCTTCCCTTTTACACAGGAGACACGATGTTCATCACATTTGAATTGTTTGATTGGCACCCTCTAACAAGGTTTTGTTTTGTCATAGTGTTAATAGTTTGTAAATTAACATGTCGCAACCTTCTATGCCATAATTATGTGTCTTTTGTTGAACTAACAAAAAATAGGCATACACTTGTCATAGGTTTATCTTTTAACATGCCCACTACATAAACATTGCCACTTCTATGAGCAACAAGTTGTGTAGTGTTGTCAACTATATTTTGTCAATCTTTTTCACTACTTCTGGTCCAACAATTTTACAAGTTTTCTTGATAAAAATGAGTCATAGCCTTTATCACTCATTTGTAAAACATTAAGTAGATTGAGTTTTAGATTATTAATAAGATTAACATTCTCAAATTTTAACTGATCAGCTTGGACAGTTTCTAAACCCAACACTTTACCTTTTGAGTCATTTCCAAATGATGTATCACCTCATCCATGTGTAGAGAAGTTTGATAGCAGAGCTTTCCATCCAGTCATATGTCTGGATCCTCCACTATCAACGTACTATAGACCATCTAGGTATGTGGAGGCTCCGTTTTTGTAGCCATCAAAGCACAATCCCAATCATATTCACATTTAGTGGAATTCTAGGGATCATTGTTTTCTACAACTCCTGCATCAACCTTTTCACAAACTGTTGTTTGTACTATGTTAAATGCATTCTCAACATCTTGTTGGTTGAGAGTTTCTTGGTTGTTTTCAAAATTTTCTCTGATTTACTGATTTTTTCTGTTAATGCATCCCATAACTCTTTTGCATTACGACAATGTTGTATTTTGGCATAGATCTCGTCTAGTAGAGCCATTGCAACAATATTGAGTGCTTTGACATTTATCTAAAACTTTTGAAAATCTAGCTTTGAGTAGTTCTCCGGTTTCTTTGGCTCCTAACATTTGGATTTTTGGTACTAGGTACCATTGGAACATGTGGTTCGAATATTGCAGACTTCCAACATCTTGTGTTCTTTTGAGCTAGCAAGCGTGCCATCCGACTTTTCCAGATGTTATATTCAGATCTAACAAGCATCGGAGGCTTGTTGCTGAAACTGTTATTATAGGGATCATGATTGCATTGTGCCATTCCTTTTGATCTTTTGTGAAAAAATAGTATGCATAAAGACCTTTTGAATATTATACTTTAAACTCTGAATTCAGATACAACGAACAGACTGGATCTACTTGTGAGATGATCTTTGTATATTAAATTAATTGTAAAATCAAGTTTAATGTGACCAAGCTTTGATACCAATTGTTAGATCTGAGTCTGTTATACTTGTGAGTCTAAACAATATAGAATAAACAATTTATAAATTGTAATGTAAGTAAAATAAACACACAAGCAGTAAGTTATATAAAGACTGTTTTATATTGAATTTCAAATTTTCAAATACAATACAATGATTATACAAACCCCTCCCCCTTCAAATGATCATTCACTTTGTTGTTCGTACAAAAGGAACGTTTGTGATAAAATAGATCTCTAACACATGAGATCTATTTATACAAGTACAAAAGCTTTGTTTGCAATCAGCTGACGTCACCCTGATAGTGACATCTAGCATTCCTAACAAAAAAGATTCCATAGATGTTAGCAACCATCTACGGGAATCTAACATCTGATCTATTACATTAAATATCTGTTCTAAGCTAATTATTGTTACATTAAGTAAAACTCTGTTCTTCAAACTGTTGTTGGTTTATATTAAACATTTGTTTAGCCACAACAGATGTTTGGTTTTCATGATCAGTGCTTTGCTTAAACTGAGCTTTGGCCTTGAATAGTGGTTTCTTCTTCTTCAATAGGGGTTCCAAGGCTTCAAACAAATCTTTTAATGTTTTCAACAGATGTTCCGATTAGTGTTCAAAGTTCACTATCTTTGGGAGGAGAATACTTCATCAACTGTTTATTTCTTGAGCAGAAAGTCATGTTTTAACTTTTGAATATTATATATTCTTTTATAGGTCCAACATTTTTTTTAAGTTTATTCCATGTGTTTTTTTAGTATGGTTTTTTTAAGTTATGTAGTTTTTTTTTAAATTATGTAATGTTTTTTAATGTTATTTGTTTAATTAGTATTAATGTTATTTTTTTAAACTAAATAGAATTTATAAAATTTTGAATAATAAAATAGTTACAAAAAGTGTGTGCCACATGTCGAATAACATCACCCTTTCATGCCCGATCCCACTCCTCCTGTTTTTGCACCACGCCGCTTTTCAGACGTGTGCTAACGTGGCGTCCACATATCGCACAACGCCCCCTTTTCAAGCCCCCCACACCGTATGGTCTAAAATCAACTACTTTTTCTCTCTTTTATCAATTAAATAAAAAAATTTGTACATTTATTATTACTTTTCTCTCTCTTTCACTCACAACCGCTTCTAAAAATATTGGAAAAATTATAAGTGTGAACAATGTTTTTCATATATTTACGGATGAACAGTAACATTTCATATATTTAATACTCTCCTCCACTTCAAACCACTAACAATCATTCCTTATAGTAACATCTTAGGGGTGTGATAAGGCTTAGAGATCATTAGATCATGGTTTCGATTTCCACAAGATGGGTTTTTCCAGATTTATTGGGTTTTTACCTCAATTGGTGTATAGGCATTATTGCCTAGTGGAGATGGATATATTCGGGTGTTCCGCTGGTAGCATAATGATACTCCAGTGGTCTGTCAGTGACTCAAAAATTATCGTTCAAAAAAAAGTAACCCACTCACGTATTTTTAGAGGAACCAATGCGCATGCTTATCAGTTATCATTTATTATTTGTTTAATAAGCCGGTCATGTTTCAGTTACATGTTTAACTTGTCCAATTAAGCATGTAGGCCAGCAAATATATTTAACTAAATAGGTCAATTCCTGACTCGTTTATCAACCGTTTAATCCATTTTTACAACACATCAACCTTTTGAACATGCTTACAACTTGATTATTTAATGTTATACTTTTTAATTGTACCCGGGTTAAGGGTGTTGTTTTTATCTGGATAATTATATGGGTCGTATTCAAGTCAGCCAACTAACTCCGACGGCTGTGGCATTAAGGAGCAGAAATATTATTTTGTAGGATGTTAGGGCCCCTTTTTGCAGTTCGGAAAATGAAACGGTGGAGCATCTTGTGGGGTTGCCTCCATCTTGTGGCAACATATAAGGGGGTGGTGTCACGTTCTAAATCTTTTTGCTTTCTCCTTTCAGGATCTTTTGGAGATGCATAATTTTGTTGGGTTGAATGATCCTGCAAAGACTATCTTTCAAGGAATTATAACGATCAGATGTTGGAGTCTATGGCATGCAAGGAACGAACTCAAGTTTTAAAGCAAACCAGTTAGGATGGAGAATCTTATTGTTCGAAGTCAAGACAAATGGGTTTCTTTGAGCTAAAAATAGGTCGAAATGAAAATCCCTCTCGTGGATGGGTTGGTGTAAATTTGTTATTATGTAGTTTTGTTTGTTTTGTGGTTGCCCTGTTTTGTGAGTTAGTTTTTCTAGTTTCTAACAAAGTTCACTTTTTAAAGAAAAAACCCTCAAAGCTCGTCAACCCAACATGATTAAGATCGATAGTTTTAAGCATAGAGTCAAGCTTGTTTAAGACTATGTAACTCAAGTATCATTTGTGGAAATAATCAAAACTAAATGGCTATTAAACCCTGTTCAACTATATAAAACACCATCGTTAATAAAATTATGTATTTATTAATTGAATAATTTAAAATTTATCTATCCATTATCAACTATAATTTATTTAATCTCATCTAATCTCTAACTAATAATTAAAAAATCTTTAAATAATATCAAATTACATTCTCTTCTTCAACCTCATAAATTTTATTTATATTTGTTTAATAAATTCCTTTTAGTATTAATATTAATAACTAATATATAGGCATCACTTATTTTTATCCTATCTTTATCTAACATTAATAAATAACTTCAATTTTGCAATTTAGACCCTTTGTTTTTTTTTTTTAATTTTAACTCACAGTTTTTTATCTTTTTCAATTTAATCCTAACTCTTTTTTATTTTCAATTTTGGTCCGGCATACTTTTCATATTTCTCAAGTTTTTCTTTTCATTCTAAATTTTGTGAGTTAACGCACCGCAACGTGCATGTGGGATTTAACATTTTTTGTATATTTTTTCTTTTTGACTAGCCCATCGCAACACAATTATTTTCTCTGTTTAAAAAGTTCGTCCAACGCGCGGGTCCTGGATTGACTTAGTTATTTCTTTCTATGTTTTGTGTTTCGGTTTAATTTCTCTGAAACGAGTGTGCGTGATTCAAAGATTTTACATCTGTTTTTCGCTCGACATTATTTTTTTCAGTTTTTTATTTATTTTGTTTTACGAGCTTTTCCGATGTTTATGGTCGCTGACAGTGGTATAGCATTGGTACTACTTCACACAGTTTTACGACAACACTGCAACGCAGAAACTTAATACTATTGTTACTAAAGTGTTAGTTAGATTCATCAAATTTATCGACATGGGGTTCACATTATTAAAAAAACAGCTTCTTTTTCTGACTAAATCTTAAAAGGGTTTATGAAATCCACTTTGATACAAACTATTGATTATGACATTGGAAAAAAAAATTAATAATAATAGATAAATAAATAAATAGTCGTGTTAGATAAAGCATTTGAAAACGTGGCTAAACTTTAAACATGTAGGTTGGGACATGTTTTTTAGAACAGCCAAACATAAACACAACCCCCAACAACCACTTATACTTGTTCGAATAAAATACATTAAGACTGCATTTGTTGCATACCATATTCTTTTATATAATTTTCTTTAGTTCTTTAAAAGAATATATTTTTTTATTTCTATGAAATTTTCAACACCAACTAAGAAACCGGAAACCATTCTTCATTGAGATATGAACGGCCAACAAAAATTTTTCTTAGGTGCTAAGTGCTAACATTATGTTAACCCATAAACAATAGATAAACAAAAAAAACAGTTAAACTCCTATACAAAATAGATCTAAGTTACATCATTGATCTTAGGTTAATGCATAGGATTTTGACTGGTTTCTGAGGCAAAGATGGCCAAGGATTTTTATCTCCTGCGCAACCCTCTCCGAATTAGTCTGCTTTCGTTTGAATACATAATTGTTTATGCTCCTCCATATTTCATATACACCGCACTAGAGTCTTGGGATGAGTATGGTACCAGTTTGATACTGAACCAGTACCGGTACTAAAAAACGAGAAAAATTGGTACCGATATTTACCGGTGTTTTACCGATAAATACCGGTACCGAAAAACAGAGAAAATGAATACTGATACCAAATATACCTGATACGATTCGATTCGGTACCGATGCCCGTACCAAATGCTCATCCCTACTAAAGTCTGCATCACCATATAAACTTTCTTCTTCCATCGTAGGATAACTATTTTTTATGTATCAATACATTATTTGTTTATGTTTTTGCTATGTAACTCTTTCTTATGAATTATGTCTGTTGGATCTATTGAACCCTATAAAAGAACAGATGATGGAAAAGCCAAAATAGTCTCTAAAATATCTGATCCTTACTAATAATACTCATAAGGTCTGCTGCTCTAAACTCTACTCTCACTTAAAGACTGTTCACAAGATCTGTTATGAGACAAAGCTCTGCTGGAAGCTAAAGTCTGCTAGAAAGAAACTCTGATGAAGCTTAAAGGCTGTTGAAGCAAAGGTCTACTAAAGACCAAAAGAGTATGCCTTAGCAGTTGTTGACTAACAGAGTTTATTATGTGATTAATGCAACAGTGTTTAGGTCTAGCAGTGTTTAGAGTTTGTTTAGTTTGTTAAAAACTAAGTTTATACATGACTAGTATTTTATAGTTATGAATGATTAATTTTCCCCACCAAAGCTATAAGTATGGTAGTTAGGGAATTCACCATGATGGTATATTATTTTCCCCCGTTTCAGTTCTATATTATATCTATTTCTAAAAGATTACAAAGTTTAAGTTGTTAGATGACCAAATAAAAGTTAAAACGTGATTTGTTAAAAGAACAATAATTTATGCATTTTTATTTATAAAAGGCGACAACCATCAAAACAATTCTTTGAAACATGCATACGATTTGGTCATAGGTGATTAAAACTTCATGCGTTGGTTTCTAACATTTCGGTTACACCGTGACATAAAATTACAAAAAGAGAAAAAAAAATATGAGTGAAGGTTGTTTTATTGTGTAGACACTAGCGGTTCAGTTATTTTATAAAACAAAAAAAAATATGTTAAACGATTGAACCGGTCTAAGTACTCTTATTGTTCCGAGTTTTTGTAGTTGATAATGGCAAGGAATTGGTCATCGTCGTTCCGTTGTATAATATTACAACCAACAAATAAATTTTCCCAATACATCAATTGTATGAAGCACTAGAAATAATGAACACGTCTTTGGTTCAGCCGTACCAACATTTGGCTTCTCATATAAATTAGTACCGTCTGATTTACTCATAATTAGCTTACACGTTTGTTGTTGGTTGCCAAAGTGAAGACTTTTCAGATAGGGGTGTTCAGAATTCGATTCGGATTCGAAAAATTCGAAATTCGAATTCAATTTATATGCAATTTTCTGATATATGTATATACACACACATATAACTTCTAAACTTGGCCAAAGTATGAACTACCACCATAAGTGATAAGTTTATTATTCATAATATTACTAAACCTAATAACAAATAGCTCATACTACTTATTCCTAAATTTTTACATAACTTAAATCGCTACCAACAACCAACCTATTTTCTAAATTTTGGTGTTATATTTATAGTTAATTAATTTTGCAGATTGTTACATTTTATGTTGAATATAATTAGTTTGTAATACTTTTAAAAAATGAAAGTAAATTGTTTATTGTTTAGGGTGAATTTGAATTAAATCAAATTTATTCGAATTCGAGTTTCAAATATTAATCGAATCGAATCGAATACGAATTCGGGTAAAAAACATAAAAATTCGAATAATTCGTAAATTCGTTATTCGATTCAATTAACATCCCTATTCCCAAAAAAGGATACCATCCATGGTTAGCACATCCAAAATACATTGGTAATACTTAGGGCGGACACACATCGTCTCTCATGTCCACGATTGATGCGATTGATGACAGAGAAATGATTTGGACCTTCATACCTACCAATATTGTCCACTTCATCCAAAAGGGGCTTATAGATTTATTTTACAACAAAATATAAACATAATAACAATCAACCCAAAAAGGGGATTTAATTAGAAGGACAAAAACTAGAACAAGAAAGGGTTGGATTGCCTCTACTCAACATAAATTCAGCACTCTCATCATTTAACATTCAAGTCGGTGTCTTGTAATAGATCGAAAGTTAATAATAAATTCACAACTTTACATTTATTTTTAGCAACTCTAATAACCTTTCTTGCAACGGAGAATTGTTTTTTTATTAACAAGGCAACGAAGCATTGTCCTTTTTATGCAATTTTGGTAACAAGGCACAAAAACACGACATGAAACTAGCAGGATTTGCGGATTTAGGTTTAGTAAATACAGGTTTGGGTCAAACTCGTTTAACTAAAGTAGTCGTGTTCATGTCATCCCGCAAACACTACCCGGTTAACTCCCCTAGGATTGACCCGCCTAAAATTAACCATTTTGACCCGCTATACTTCTTATTTTACTACCTCTACCTAATGGTAACAAGAGATTGGTATTGGGTAAATACCAATCAATCATGAAATTGGTATCACTTGCATGCTTGATATAAAAGGCTTAATCTACTATTTTATTATATTAATACAAATTTGGTGACAATGCAAACAAAAAGTGCTTACGGATTATAGCCCGACCAGGCCCAACCCAACCCATACCTAAAAAGCCCATTTTAACATGTTAAACAACTTCATTTTAATCAATTACGAATACATTATACGTGTATGCTTTATTAAAACACTACTGTTGTAAAATTGTATCGTTAGTAACCAAGTCAAACAAAAACTACTCGCGGGTCAACCCATCCCAACGAAACCTAAAATTAACCGTTTTGACCAGGTGAGCGACTCGTTTTTTAAAATATACCTAATAGTAACAAGAAATAGATACATTACCATCAATCATGGGTTCTTATCAACTGTATGCATAAAGTTGACTGTTGCATAGGATCCTTTCTGCACTAAATGCGCACGATTGAACGACTCTAAAAGTATCATAACAAGAATCGCAAACATTGTATCAACACCAAAACGCCAACACTAAGTATGGTTGTCACACACCCAACATCATACTAATCTTGAAAAAACAGTTTTAAGTATCAAGAATCTTTACTACATCAAAAAACAAAAGCAAAAAAGCCATAACTTACCAAAACTTTGTTAGCATCTCACATGTGTGCTTTCCTTAACTCAGTTGCACCATGTGCAAAATGGCACCTTTCACCGAAAGTGCATGACCCCTTGGCAAAATATTCACACAGTTTCGTCTTTTTGCTGCCTGGTGGAGTAGTGTGTGATGGGGGCCCACGTGGCATAGCTGGTGCTGGTAATCGAGTTGGTGCAACCGATCTGACACTCACACTGGATATAATCTCTCTAACCATAGTGCTCGCTTCCTTAATTTGATCAAACGTGCCTTCAAGTTCAATATTCTTAAGATTTGTGTCACTTTCATGATCTCGAATCGATAGCCTGGCTCCTGTTTTAGGGGTGAGCAATAACCGACTGTTAACCGAAACCAAACCGACAAAACCGAACTAAAACTAACCAAAACCGAATTAACTGGAAATTAGTTATAGGTTATTTTGTACCATTGTTAACCGAAACCAAATTAACCGAAAATCAGTTATCGGTTTTTTTGTACCATCGGTTAACCGAAATTAACCAAACCGAATCATTTGAATCTTCATATATTTCTAGCTTTTATACCTCCATTTCATGTATTTAAGGTAATATATTCCATTTCATGTATTTATACCTCCATCTTATTTATTTATACATCCAATTCATGTATTTATTCATCTATTTCATGTATTTATACCTCCATTAGATGTATTCCTAAACAAAAACTTTAGCCCATGTTGGTTTGACCTAACCGAACCGAAAACCGACAAATCAACCGAATAAACCGAACCGATTAAGTATTAACCAATGACTTCGGTTACGGTTTATGTTAATGCAAATAACCTAACCGAACAGAACCATGCACACCCTACCTGTTTGTCTGCAGATTTGTTTGGAGTTCACACCACCGTGTCCGATTATAGCACCTGTGAGGGAAGCATCAACACTGATTTTAGCGGTAGCCGAAGCACCAAAGCTAGCGGCAGGACCTGGTGGTGGCGGTGCATGGCGGCTCGGGAGTGTCGGGAGTGGTGGTAGGGCTCGTGGGTCCTCGTTGATAGGCTTTCCAACCTCGTGATCTCCATGAGCGAAGTGACACTGGTTACCGAACTTACAGCCTTCGGCAGTGGTGTAGTTCTTGCAGAGCTTCGATTTAACGTTAGCGGTTGACGTTGGTCCGTTTTGTATGGTGGTTGGGGCTGTTGAAATTGGCGGCAGGTTCATTAGTTGAGCAACAGCGTTGTAGCCACCAGGATAGTAATGGAGAAAGTGACAGTTTTCGCCAAATGGGCAGCCGTCCATGCTGCAATATAAAACAAATTAAATGAAAAATGAAAATGAAGCAAATGATGCGATTCAGTCATAAGAATAATGTCAACATGCTATATTTTCCATTCTATTAGCTATGAAAACTCAAAGAAACAGTAACAATGTAACATGGTTTTGTTTGATTTAAAACAAATAGCAACGTTTAACATGGTCATCAAGTAATCACTCCACGTCCCACTTCGGTATGCGCATATAATGTATATATGCGTAGGCGCTCGGGGGCAAAAGTGAAAGTGCACTAATTTTAATGTTATTTACTAATTTCGTGAAAATAACGTTGAAAGAGGGGGATGGTTAATCATGCATCATGTGGTGGCGTTGATAGCCGGAAATAACGTTGAAAGAGGGGGATGGTTAATCATGCATCATGTGGTGGCGTTGATAGCCGAAAGACAAGGGGGTACATGCACTAATCGGCATTTGTCTCAATTGTTGAGTGTCATATGCCTTATGTCCAAGGCTTGATGCAAAACTACTATCGAGCAGGGGGTCTCATTGGAAGCAGCCTCTCTATTCCTACGGGGTAGAGGTAAGGCTGTCTACATCTTACCTCCTCGGACCTACCTTAGCTTTGCTATTGGTGGGATTTACTGAGTATGATGACAATGATGATCAAGTAATCACTCTTGTTTAAGCAATTGCTATCAAAGATGATAAGGTGGAACTGTAGAGCATGATTGTTATATATTGAAAACTAAGTTGGATAATACTATTAACATTAACTAAGATTTACTATAATATAAAACAGAGTATAAAAATATAGAATTATATCTCGATACGTGCACAAATAAATAGTAAAAAAGCTACTCGTCCTTTCTTACCAGTTATTTAAAAAAAAAGTATGTTACATTGTTACTCTCTCTAATTTTAATGGTCAGATGCTAGAATCAGTAATGAGCATAAAGTATTGCTATTTATTACAATTTTCCACCCAAACATAAAAGCATCGAAGAAGAGCACCAAGTTTCAACTTGGTGGCTTTCATACCAAGTCTTGCAAAAATATTGACGAGAAAACCATTGGTTACGAAGTATATGATGGTCACAAGCCAGAACATATAAAAGAAGATTATAAGAAACAAAAAGAGAATAAATCAAATTTAAAACTAAAACAAAAAGTTGGGAGTGGCTTCATAGCCGCTGGTGACCGGATAAGGAAAATCTTGGTTTTGCTATTTACCCTACAAGTCTTCTTTGTCATGGCTATGATTTTCAAAACAAAATAAAGATTATAATAAGGTATTTAGAGTTTGCAAAAATGCCATAAAAATTCGGATTGCGTTTCATATTATACTTTTTTATTTAAAATCAAATCAAATAGAATAACAGGCATTTTACACCGAGTTTTGTATTACAACTATTGAAACTTAGGTAGACTCCTCTTAACACATTTGTAGTTTGGTGACATTTTTTACATTTTTTCATATTCCGGTATGGTTGTCCGTTGTTGTATATTATCCATCTACATAAATGATGATTTATGATTTCTCTAAACTGTAGTGAACTGATAATACAAAAACCTGTCACAGAAATTGCAGGCTTACACTTAAGGGTGTGAATAATTGACACGACACAACCTAACATGATATTTACAGGTTTGGGTTTAGTCTAAACAGGTCGGGTCAGTTTTAGGTTGAACCCCGCAAACCCGTTTAGCTAAATGGGTCGAGTTCGGGTCAACCCGATCGGGTTGGCGGTTTGAGTACAATATGTTTTATGTCATAAATTAAATTGGGTGTCTTTTATGCCATAATTATAACTTAAAAAGAGAAACTGACATAATATTTTATAATTCAAATGTAATTGTACTATATACATTTGTGTTTTTTAAGTAAATTTTAATTAAAATATAATACTTCACAGAAATAAAAACTAAAATACAAAAATCGAGTTGAACGTGTAATGTTTGGGTCTACCTGCAACTATTTGGGTCGTGTTCGGGTTTATATGTATGACACAATTTTCAGGTTCGGGTCGTGTTCGTCGTAAATTTTCAGGTTTGAGTCGGGTTGAAACCGTGAACACAATCCATTTATACTTGTATCAGACATGTATATATTTAATGTAATTTAATTGTGGAATGAGTTTACTTATAGGTTCCAACTACATTTCAAATAATAATAATAATTAAGTTACAAATGTTATTCTTGACATGATATGATTAATTAAAACATATGATTAATTAAAACAATTTGTTAACTGAGGAAAGGAGGGATTTAGACCTGAAATACTTCATGCAAGGCTTCGTTTTGCCTCTTATACCACTTGACAACTCTGATTCTGTTACAAGACATTAAGTGTTTTCTCTCAGTTAGACTTATTTGTAATATGTAATTAAGCATGATAAGTTTTAACTGCAATATGAAGTTTATTATTATGTTACGGGGCTCTCTATTTAGCCCATTATAACAAAGCTTATGTGAGGAGTTACACATTGTCAGTTTCAATTTTAGGAAACAACCTACTGAAAGAGGATAAAACGCAATTGCAGTCAAATTGTCATATTTATGAACAAATTTGAAACAATATTATTGATGGGAGTACATTGAATCAAGGTTTATAAAGCCAAGGTTAAAGAAAGTTTAATTTTAAGAAAGCAGTTATGATTTTTTAAGATCTTTTTTTTAATAATGGGAGCTTGTTTTGAGAACATGAAGCAAAACTAAAACTTGAGTCGTTATCGACTGAAAATAGAACTCTTACAAATGCCCTTAACAGGCAAGGAAAATTATACCAATTAAAGGTACATGCCGATTCCACAAGACTTAAGCTTACACACATGCACATCATTTGAGTTGTATATGTTTTCTTTAGACTTTGGTACAAGTCCTTGTACATGTAAGATTTGTTTAAAATTCCATGTTTAAGCTGTAACTTATCCACAATGTTTATGGTAGTTTAAGAATTAAGATGTTTATTTGAGTTGTTAACAACTTCTGTTTAGCTGAAGCATGTTTAAATTGTTAAAGCATTAATAATTTTTTTTTGCAGACACTACTTTTGTAATGGCTCATGATGTTCAACTTTTGTATAAACTCAAATACTTGATAAATGTTTTAGTTCATGGAGTTTGAAAAGAACTGTAAAGTAGCTTAACACACATCCTCACAATTATTATTTCTTTCATCATAGACATGGCATCACACGATCATCTGCTAGAATTTCGAAAGCTCATGAGAATAACTTCTAGAACCCAAAATCTGGTGTGACTTTCAGGGACTTACAGTTCCATACATCTTACTTTCTCATTGAAAATTCACCCAACTGTAAAGCCTAATCCATTGTGTGTGTAACTTCTATAACACAAAAAGAGCACATAAACTATCAAGATATGAACCTAATCTATGAAATAGGGTTAAGTTAGCCGTTCCAGATGGACGAATTCATCCTCAAAACAAATCAATCGTTAAACCTAACAAGAATTGATGAGCTACCTGCTCCCTAAGTAAACATCAAAACACAACCAAATTCAAGCGTAGCGACTCAACAATGAAACAGAACCCTAATCGTAAGTCTAACAACTCATACAAAACTACAGATAAACAACGAAAAAACACACATTTGTGTGTGTTAATCAACAAAAAGAACAACAAATGTAAACCCTAATTCCTAGAGTAACTTCTATAACACAATAAACTGGTGCGACCTTCAAGAACTTACAGTTCTATACATCCCAAAAACCTGTATAAGTGCTCTCTGCTTAATTTCTCGTTGCAAAATCGACCAACTTTAAACCCTAATTCAAAGAGTAATTTGTATAGCACATAAAGAGGCACAAAAACTATCAATATCTGAACCAAATTCATAAATTAGGGTTAGATACTTAGATTAACCGTTCCAGATAGACCGATTTAATCGCTAAACCTAACAAGGATTGATAAACTCCTCAACGAAAACGTCACACCATAATGTAATTCAAACTAGAGATTTAACAACAACGAAACAGATATCGAGTGCAAAACTATTACAGAACTATAGATACACAACGAAATACACACACATCTGTGTGTGTTAACTAACGAAAAAAAAAACACATGTAAACCCTAAATCATAGAGTAACTTCTATAGATGCTCTCTGCTAACTTCCGTCTTCGAAATCCACCAAACTGTAAACCCTAATACATAGAGTAATGTGTATAACACTAAAAGGAAGAACAAAAACTATCAATATGTGACCTAATTCATGAACTAGGGTTAGGTTAACCGTTCCAGATAAACAAATTCATCCTTAAAACAAATCAATCGCTAAACCTAAACCAAATTCAAACGCAGAGATTCAACAACAACGAAACAGATATGTATAAAACTAATCGTAAGTGTAAAAAAACTCGTATAAAGCTATAGATACAGAACGAAACACACACATGTGAATTGACGAAGGAGCAACGCAACTAACCTGACTTGAATTTCTTTACAGTGCCATTAACATGAAGCCGTCCTCTCTTACGAGAATCCATAGCTCGATTAACCGAATTTGTGATGAAAGGTTCGATGAAACCCTAATGAACGAGTTTACAAGCTCGGATCGAAATCCCCAAGGGTTTTGGCGTAGCGAAAATACGAATCTTTACGAATTGGTGGCAATTATGTCAGATGTAAGCGTGTGCTTCGTCGGAGAGTGATGCCGCGGTAATTCGGTCGATAAAATAAAGAAAAATAACATTTTTTTTTATCGCACCATGTTTATCCACGTATATATGTGACCTTTATTCATTCAATAATATAAAAATTCTACGTTATGAAAATAAACTACGATGTTATCGTCAAATGTTATATAAAATTACTACACAAGATTTAAGTATATTGTTTACAACAATTCCAAATATAATAAGTTCACAAAAATAACGTTCAACAAAATATAGTTTTCGTAATTTCAATGTTTTGGCTCCTATATCCCGCACGAAGGTGGTATAGAAAAGAAACCCTTCACAATATGGCATCGCTACTCGTTTCTTGTTTTTTCTTGATCTCCAATCATGCTAAGCTTACTTCCCTGAAATACATGTTAAGTAAAAATTCAGCAAATATGTTGGTGAATTCATGTGTTTATTTTGTCACAAATGAATTTTTAAAATATTTGACTAGCTTTGTATTGAAAAGTGGTATGCATAGCAGTTATGAAATTCGTGGATCAATCTATGTGTAGCTAATACATTAAGTAAGCAACCAAACCTAGATGATATATTTGTTGTTACAGGACCACTAAATCTATAGTGATAACCCGACTTGGGACACAAAAGCACTCTAACAATGTCTCACGGACCAGGAGTGGAGCTTGCCTATACTCAATAAATCTACCTCTTTTGTTTCTCGGTCTGTATGTGTGATTAATGACTGCTCGTGTTTTTCTATTTATGCGTACATGAACTATGGTGATTTCATTTCCTAGCTTATCATGACATTTTGTAACATGTATCCCCCCTAATTTTGGAAACAAAATATATTTAAAAGAGGGGATATGAACTCACAATTTGTATTTATGCACTTGTTAGCAATCACGTTCGCTCTCTTATTTGTATTCCAACCTACAACTGTCATAATTTCGTTAAGGCACTTAGGTCCATTGTTTGATCATGTACAAGTCTTTTATCAGAAACCTTGTTAAGACTTGTCTTTGTTTTGATTGTTTGAAACTCTTGTTTATTTAGACGCATTGGTAGTTTGATTATCCGTATAATTGTTAATATATATTTTGTATATATTTGGATCCTTTTCTGTGATGAGACTGAGACCTAGCCCTTTGTACGTCCTCGTGTCTCACACGATTGTATCGTTGATGTAGATAATAAATATTTTATCTTTCAAAAATATACATTCTTGTTTAGTGCTACCTTGGTTCCCTTGTTCATTGTACATATCTTGTTTGACAGGTTGTTAAATAATCTTTTAAACATTATCTCATATATGTATACATGTATAGTTATGCTTGTTCGTATATTTTCCGATTCATGTAGTTGTTGTGTATTTTGTATGTATTCACATACCCACCCATGTGTATATACTTACTTATATATACTTTTAAATTAGGTACGTGTTGAGTGAGACATTCGAACACATGACAGTTTGGAGAGAACAAGTACTCATTCGTACGGATGAGTCACCTGCTCCAAATGGTTATCCTCTCCAAACCTCATGTCTATATACAGGGAGTCATGTGTTGTAATTGATAAGTTTTGGGAACGGCTAGAGAGACCTTAGATTTCCCTCCAGCTTGTAAAATGGAGTAAAATGCCCAGATAGTCCCTGTGGTTTTGTAAAGTAACACGTATAGTCCCCAACTTTTGAAAATTACATCGGTGCTCCCTTTGGTTTACTTTTTGTTACTCGGATGGTCCCTACACTGGATGGCAATTAACTTTTTCCAGTTAAGTATGTGTAAATTGACTTTTTTGCCCTTAATAATAAAAACAAAATTAAAAGATTATAAAACCAAAATTAAAAATGATGAATTAGTTAATATGGCCCACCATTTTTTATTTAACCAATAATCTTCTACCCCACCCCCACCATACATCTTCTTCATCTTAATCTTAAACAAAACCCACACCTCCATTGCAACCAATCCCCACCATAATTCTATTAGCAGAATGCAACGCCAGAATCACAAGTTTGACATCCATCATCAAAATACTCATCCCATCCCCACCTCTTTTTCGCTGACGAACACTAAACTAAATCGGAACACCAAACCACGAGCTAACCACCACCAGTCACGCATCACCGCCTCCATCCCATCCTTATCCCCCAGGTCCCGTATCTTGTTGCTGCCCACGACCCATGGGGTTGCAGGTTTCAACACATGGGCTTATCTAGCTAGTTGAAGAAAAGAATGCTAGATCTACGGTTCAATTTTTGAAGATCTCGGTGCGTCGGTGGTTAGAGAGTTGTAGTGGGTTGCCGATTTCATTTACTCCAGCCATAGGTGCAAAATTACAGGCTTTAAATGCGCTAATCAGAGAAAAACGCAAAGGTTATAAGTTCGTTTAGGTTGGAGATTGTCGATGGTGCCTTCAATTTAAGAAATGATGTGTTTTGGGTGGTCGAAGTCGTTGGAGCTATTAAAGGAGAAGACGGGGAGTTGGGGGTGAAAAGCACAGGCGATAGTGAGGTTGAAGATGAACATGGGTGGTGGGGTTCATCTATTTGACTTTATATTTGTTAGATTGTGTATAGTATTTGTTTTTTTATTTTTAAAAAGAATAAGTAATTTCATATGGAGTTAATGGTGAAAACTAACGGACATCCACTCCAGGGACCATCCGAGTAACAAAAAGTAAATCACAGGGAGCACCGGTGTAATTTCCAAAAGTTGGGGACTATAGGTGTTACTTTACAAAACCATAGGGACTATCCGGACATTTTACTCTAAAATGATGTATACTCTTCCATATGAAATGGAATCTTCTAGCTATGCTTATTCTTATGAAACTTCTACCAAACTAGCTTTATCTTATCCAAACTTCCATCTAAGACCGTCGTTTCGGATTCTAACAGTGGTATCAAAGTTAATGTACCGATTAAATTGATCTAACCGTTGATTGAATCACATACGCTCATGATTTATGGGTTTTTAGATGTAAAACATCAAATTGAAGGTCATTTCATGGATGGTATTTGAAATTGAAGACATCATTACATTCAGAATTGATTTTTGTTCAAGTATGTGGAAGAATCATTATCAAATTCGAAGAAATAAAGATTTTGGAATAAAAAGTAAGAACAACAACGTTCGAGCGGACGAGACAGCGTCAAGTGCAGGAGTGCCATATTCGTGCAATGAGTCATTCATCCGCACGAATGAGTCCTGATCCGTTTGAAAATTTGTGTTCATCTGCACAATCCAGTCAACCATTCGCACGAATCACTTTCATCTGCACAATTCAAGACCTCATCCACACAAACCAGCTCAATCCGCTCCACATTAGCTCGTACGCACGAAGGAGTCATCCGCTCGAAGACTCTCACGCGCGAATGAGTCAAAGTGTCTAAAAAGGAATTTTTTTATCATGGTGACGAGATGCGTGTCCAAAAAAAATGGTGATTAAATTTTTTTTTGAGATTTGGCGTCAAATACGGATTGTTTGGGGACACCGTCGGAGGCTTTGGAGAATGGCTAAGATGATGAGATTATAAAGTAGTGAAGATAGTGGGGTAATGAAGACCGGTGTATAACATGTATCATTTGGGTAAAGTGACTATTAATGGACCAAAATATAAAAATCCGCATTGATGAAAAACAAACTTTTGTGGGGCAAAATGGCACATATTCCACATAGTTGAGTTTTTCAGAGAAAAGAGTTACCAGAATTTGCCAAAAATGAGGGTTTATAAAAATTTTCAAATATTAAAACATTTTTAGAAATTTAGACGGGAAAAAGGTGCAACACTATGCGGGTGGTTCCGACTCAAATTGTCTGGAGATGCATAGGATCTTGAATTTGTTAGTTTGTGATTAAAGGAAATTCAGATTTTTTAGATCGTGATCAGATTGATGTCTGAGGGCTTGATGTCCGAGTCTTCGTATAAGTTGGTTAGCAGGATTAGCCTCAGGATGATGCACTTGTATTGTCGATACTTCTAAGATTTCAGAGAGTTTTCTAAAATTTACATGAAAGCTTTGTGATCTCTAAAGTGTCAGAATGTTTGGTCTTCGAGCAAATGAGTTGTTTTACGGACTAACCGCCGGGGAATGATGATGCTATTAATTAAGTTGTTGTCGGGACTAACGGAGAAGGCTATATGTCTGCTATCGTGACTAAAGAAGAAGAATATGAATTTGATCATGGAAGAATGTTTCGTAGATCAAAGTGTGTTACGAGATGTTTTGTTATCCGATGAAGATTTGCTGATTGAAGAGATTAACATTTACACTGACTAGTATTTGAAAATTGGTTGTGCATAACGATGGTTACAGAAGACGGGATTTCAAATTTTTGTGGGTATTCACAAGCTTAAAGTTTACCAATGTGGTGTTCGAAGTTTCTATCAATTATCGGTTGGGTTTTTGAAGATTAAGAGATTGAACTATGGGTGTCAAAATTAAGAGATCGAGCTATGAGAGATAAATCAAAAACCAAACACGAATGTGGTTAACATTGAAATGGAGATACTGCGTTGATTAGTTTCATGTTGGTAGTGAAGATTGTAGTTAAGTAAATCAGAGAAGGTCAGGAACTGTGTAAACAAAGAACTGAAGATTCATTTCAGGGGGAACTAATTGGAGATAAAGCAAACCCGAATCATCAATCAAGCGAGAATTAATTGAAGATATTTTCAGCACTTGATTGAAGTTGCAAAATATTCAAACACAGCTTGCATATTTGAAGATCAAGATTCGACATTGACGTACAAGAGGAAACTGTTACTGCATATTGTGTCTGTCCACCACTGTACGAACAGACTAGATAGAGCGTATGTTGAATATTATATAGTTAAGTGAGAAATTCGAACACATGATAGTTTGGAGAGAACAAGTACTCATTCATACAGATGAGGATTTATCCGCACATATGAAGACTTGTCCGTACGGATGAGTCATCCTCTCCAAACCTCATGTCTATATATAGGGGAGTCGTGTGTTTGTAATTGATGAGTTTTGGGAACGACTGGAGAGACCTTGGGTTTCTCTCCAGTATGCTCTTTTGGTATGAAATGGATCTTCTGTTATGCTTATTCTTAAGAAATTTCTACTGGACTAGCTTTATCTTATCCAAACTTTATGTATAATATTTGTATTCTTGTATTTTACTAAGTGTGTTAAGCATACGTAGGCACACATTTATGTATATATATACGTATATATTTGTAATTCTTGGATTATTGCCACACTTGATATTTTGTTGGTTTTTTCGGAATTATATTCCTTATGAAATGTAACTTTGATATTCCTTAAAAATAATATAAATTTTTAAGATCGATTTGTAAAATATACTGAAATGTTACCCATTTATACCGAGCATCGATATTATATATATATATATATATATATATATATATATATATATGTATATATATATATATACACATATCTTCCGTTCAATATATATGTATACTTACTTATACTTGTCCGTTTGTCCGATTTGTCCAATAATATTGATATGGGTATGTGTGTATATATATATAGTGAAAGTGTATTGTACAATTTTGCTTAATGTACGCCACATACGCTGATGAAATTATAACATGCGTGATTATTTTTGTAACGCCTCGCTTTTTGTAACTTTCCTTATTTAGAAAGTTTGTCTTGTATTCTATTCTTGGAACTTGTATTCCCTTCTAATCATATTTCAATTCCAACTTTATAATCTGAGATTTTGATCGTAATAAAATTCATACTTTATATATGCTTGTTATACTTACAATTTGATTGTTTATACGTAAACCGACACTTATTATACGTGCCTATACTTATACATACATTCTTAATACTCAAATTATACTTGCATACACTTATACTATAATTTATTACACTTGTAATACCTAAAAACATGTTAAAAAGCAAGTTTACGGCTTAAAATGACCTAAACACAAAGTTCAAGGACCAAAATGGACATTTTCAGAAAGTATGCTAGCTCTACGTGAGAGATACAAGGGTATCTCCCGCGACGCGCAACAGATTTCGATCTGCAGCAGAACGCTGCCAGCTCGTGGGTTGGTCCATTTTTGCCACCTTTTTCACCTCCAATCCCCTTCTAACTCATTAAACTCAAACCCTAATCATCCTCATTATAAATAGGAGCCTCCATACATCCAATTTCACTTTCCAAACACTTCTAAATCATCAAAAATTTCTCAAATTCTCTAGAAATTAAAGTTCAATGCAAAATCTTATAATTGCAAAAGTGAGCTCAAACCCACTTTTCTCCATCTTTTCTTCATCAAATTTTCCTCTACAAAGCTTGGAACACCTCTAGGAGTGTTTCCACAAGATTGTCATAGTAATCTAAGGTGGAACATCACCATTTTGAGGTCCAAACTTTCTATTTTAGAATAACTTTTGTTAAACTTTTACTAACTATGTTTTCTTGACTTAATCTTGTTCCCACTTGTTCTTAAACCTATCTAAGGTTATGAGACTTGTTAGGAATAGATTCTTATAAGTTTAAGAGGTGGGAACACCTCTAAACTTTTTGTTTTTGCAAGGGTTTATGCAACCCATAAGTGATGAAACCATCCGAGTTTGCCATGAAGTTTATGGCAAGACTTGTGTTTTGGTATAGGTGTGAATACTTGAAAGCCTTGGCTATCCTAACTTCATTCCACCACCTCACTTGATGTTTTTACCTTGCTATCTTAAGTAGTTTGCTAGACTTAAAGTAAATTAATCTAGTATAGCCTCCGACACTTAGTTAACTCTTCCCATGTCTGGAATGACTCACCCGGGTTAAAACTTACTTGGCTACTTGATATAGTAAGAAGTTGTACATTTCCTTTTCATTCATGACCATCCGAATCATTCTTGTGATGATTTATGTATTGGTGAATCATACCATGAGGTTAATCCTCGATGGTTGACTTACATGACAATCTATGATACTCTTGATGGACTTAGCTTAGAATTATTATATAAACTATAATATATATATACATAACCGAATCATGGTAATAGGTTATATTATCTAAGACTTGAATTATTTGCATGCAAAGTAAACAATAACCATTAGGAATAGTGTGAGTTGGCAAATTTGCACCCTGTACTTTGATTAGCTGATTTTTTATTTGCATGCAACTACTTTGAAAGTTAAGAATAACTTTTTTATTTTTATCATATAAACAATAACCATAGTATCTTGGGAATAGTGTGAGTTGGCAAATTTGCACCCTGTACTTTGATTAGCATATTTTTTTTATTTGCATGCAACTGCTTTGAAAGTTAAGAATATCTTTTTTATTTTTTTGATAACCATTGCAAAAGTTGTGGTTCAAGAATTATAAAATGTGGGATGTTGGATAAAAAGTATTTGAACTATAATCAAATTCGTGAGCCGATTTAATTGTTTATGAGATGACCACGTGAAAGTTAAGGATTGTCATGATGGTCTAATCGATTTCAAATGAGTTAATTTAATTCCCTCTCATTACGATTCTAATGGGCACTTAACCCATGAAATCACAACAACCCATACGGGATATATAGTGTCAAAAACGAGTGTTTAAGTCTAGATAGTTACTTCTTGAATACATACTTTTACATACTTTAATTCCGAATCCGAATCCTCCGTTATTATCCAAATACTCACACACCTACGTTTCCTTATGTAGGATAACTCGGTGTTCCACCCTTCAAACTCTGCAACTCATGAGATTACCAAAAGAAGCTTTGCAAGGCGTGAGTACACTCGCACCCTTTTTACGCTTTACACTTTTGGGTCCAATATGTTTAACCTACCAAATTACACATTCACACTTATCATTTATGCAAACACAAACAATCCATATATTCATGCTTAAAATACGTGATACTTGATTTGTATTCTTGGAACATTCTTATGTGATTCGCTTGCCATTAACTTCGTTGAGCCTCCCTTAACATGTATAACACTATAGGAGTAACACACGCCCGTAGTCTTGTGGTCATGTTAAGTCTTTAATTCATGCGGTAATCAGAGGGTTGACTTGTAAAATTGCATGCCATGATATATCAATCTAGTTAACTATTTTTGCCATGCGGATTCGTTTAAACCTTTACATACTTATGCTATATTAAACTTGTGTACTCGCCAATACTTTTGTGTTGAACTATACTTTTAAACATGTTGCAGGTTGATAATGTTGATATTGATATTGACGAAATCTAGTAGGGACGACTTAGAAACGCATCTAAAATGCTAGATTTGCTATTGTAATTTTGATAAATTATGTTGTACTTTAATTTTCCCATTGTTATATTTGATTTCTTGCATTGTACTTGACAATGATTATCTATGAAATGAAATCGGTTTTGAATTAAATATTGTCACATTAGTGTTATGATGTCTCGAGCAATCTAATTACGTCTGCCCCGATGATTCTACCATACGTGACTAGGTTTTTTACCCCATGCGTGATTTTTGATTTTGTACATGTGTGATTATGTTCATGCGTGATTATGGTTTTCAACATGCGTGATTAGGGTTTTTGAGTTTTATAACTTGCGTAATTTCATATCATACACATGTACGTTAAGGAATATTGTACATTAACCAACCCCTATATATATATATATATATATATATATTATAGGGGAATGTTCATTTGAGAAGAAATTTAATATGAGAAAAAAAAGAAGAAAGGGTATAATGGTAAAACATTAAATAGTATATAACTCCTCCCATTAATTATGTTATCTCTTATTAATAAAGCAAAAAACATTTTATCCTACACATTTCAAAATTTATCCTACATATATCTTACACATACCAAAACTTACCCTACACATATCTAAATTTATCATACGCATTTCAAAATTTATCCTACACATGCCGAAAGTTATCCTACACATGTCGTAAAATTTCCTTCACCATAGATTATTTTATCTTGAAAGAGTATTTTTTTAAAAGTGTTACAAGTTTAATTAGTTAGCTAATTAACTATAATTACAAATTTACTTATGTGACTTTTTCAATAACATTAAATACACATATTAAATAAAGTAAAAGTGAGCATTTCTATTGTTTTAAAACTTATTCTGTTTATTCTTATAATTTTTTTCTCTCTTATTTGAACTCTCCAATATATATATATATATATATATATATATATATATATATATATATATATATATATATATATATACATACATATATATTTAAAACAATAGAAATGCTCACTTTTACTTTATTTAATATGTGTATTTAATGTTATTGAAAAAGTCACATAAGTAAATTTGTAATTATAGTTAATTAGCTAACTAATTAAACTTGTAACACTTTTAAAAAAGTACTCTTTCAAGATAAAATAATCTATGGTGAAGGAAATTTTACGACATGTGTAGGATAACTTTCGGCATGTGTAGGATAAATTTTGAAATGCGTATGATAAATTTAGATATGTGTAGGGTAAGTTTTGGTATGTGAAGTAATTAGTGTTTTCATAAATCTAAATGGTCAATAATATATATTTTAAGGACAATATATATATATATATAGCAAACCTTTTATGTGTTATGTGTATTTAGTATAAAGATGTAGGAAATTATATTTAACTAAATACCAACAAAAATACACCTACAAGTACATGTAAAGAAATATGACGAAGTATATATGTATCATATTTCTTTACATGTACTTGTAGGTGTATTTTTGTTGGTATTTAGTTAAATATAATTTCCTACATTATACTTCGTCATATTTCTTTACATGTACTTGTAGGTGTATTTTTGTTGGTATTTAGTTAAATATAATTTCCTACATCTTTATACATATATACTTCGTCATATTTCTTTACATGTACTTGTAGGTGTATTTTTGTTGGTATTTAGTTAAATATAATTTCCTACATCTTTATACTAAATACACATAACACATAAAAGGTTTGCTATATATATATATATATATTGTCCTTAAAATATATATTATTGACCATTTAGATTTATGAAAACACTAATTACTTTACTTACATTTATCCACCAAACTTTATATAAACATGATTAGTGACCTAGCCCATTTTTAACCTTGTAAACCTTTGTTAATCATACTTTAATCATGCTTAGATTTTTAAAAAATTTTGCTATAGTTTTTCTTAAAATATCATGTGTTCCATGTTTAACAACATCATCAAAATCAAATTTCCAACTCATCACAAACACATATAAACAACAAGAACATGATTTTATATATTTTTAACAAAACCAAGAACATGAACTTGTATAAAAGTTTAGATCTTTACAAATAACCACTTTGCATGTCCATCCATTTTAAAGACCAAGTTAATACTAGGCTTTTATACATACTTTTAAAACCAAAATAATGAACATGATGTTTATGAAACTTACATAAACTTAGATAACATTTTAAAAACCATGTAAAGACCATTTAACAAGTTCATGACACTTTGTTTATGTAACTTGCTAGATCTACGCACACGTCTTGTTAGATCTATTTTTAACCATCAATTAACATGTTTATGGGTTATACTTTCATGAACATCAACAAGACTACCACAAAACAACACAAGACCACTTATATAAGTTAGATTATATTGTTTATTTTAGGGTTTTCATGTAATTTTTAACAAGGCTTTTTCATGATCATCTTGTACTTCATGGATCTATACTTGATAAGAAGCAAGATGAAGAGTTGTGAACATTTACAACTAGCACAAGGCTAGGGAAGATTCACTTGAAGAAAAGAAGATGATGAAAGCTTCGAGTCTCGGATAAAGGCTTCCTTGATGATCTTCTATGCTTGCACCACCTTAGATACTCTTGAAATACACTATGGAACACTTGAAGAAAATTGAAAATAGAGGATGATGAAGATGATGATGAAGCCGAAATTAGAGAGAAGAGGAGAAGGTTTGTGTGTTTTAATCTTTAATGGAATGATACTATGGTGAAGATAAGGTTTTTCATCCCTTATAATACATCAAGAACCTTTGGTTAACAATTCTATGCTTTATTGACTTTGACCAAGACTACATGGGAGGACAAGTGGGGCCCTCCCAAAACCATTCACTTAGAGGGGGGTTGGGTTGGTTTAAATCTTTTGTTTAAGTCTTAAGCATAGGTTTTTGATATTTGTAAGTATTATGTGTTAGGATTTATTTAGGATGATTTAGGATTTCAAATGAATTAAACTAGTGTTAGATGTTAAACAACGTTAATTTGTTTACTAGTTTGTATTTTGATAGTTATTTGATGTTAAACGGACAAAAAGTGCGCTTGCGATTCGACTAATGATCAATTATGAAGTATTGTTTGGTAAATATTGTTGGGATACCATTATAGCATATCTAATGTCTTTGAAATTATTTATGATGATTAACATCATCTATTGATCTTGTATATTTCAAACAATTATGAAATTGTTAACCGGTTTATTGCAATTTGCTAGTTTATGGCTCGGATCGGACAAACTAAATGCCTATATATTTTCCGGAAGGTTATATCATGTATACTTGTTTCCCCACTTAGGGTTTTATGTATCTATCATGACAGATATGATACTAAGTCCTATACTTGACGTTTTGGGGAATACTAGAATCGTCCTGACACAACTAGTCTAACCGGATAATCTGCCAATGGTCTTTGTAGTGGTTTGTATCGCATCGCGACGCTGGGAATACGATCATGTGATATGCAATTGTAATACATTTCTTGGGGATTGCTAGACTTATGAGACTCGATGATAATAAGACTAATGCACGTAATTGTATATTAATTCAGTGATTAAGTTGTACGTAATTACTGGTTATTTTGCCGTATGTCACATCTTTGACCTAACGAAATTTAATAATCAAAGACATTGTAGCCTAATGGCATAAATGTGTTTATATAACAAACTTGCTCGTTAAAAACCAGACCGGTTTTTAAAAAAAATGATTTGTACACCTCTAGTGTGAGATATTTATTTTAGGGAAAATTAAATTTAATAAGTCATTCCTTTATTTAAAATAAAAAATACTTTGTGTAATTATAATACACTTTTGTTGGATGGGATTATTTAACTAGTGATAATATCATAGTCAACTAGTTGATGAAAAGTTTAATTTGATATTCAATGGAATGATACGAATGGTTATCGTGTAAGAGATTCAATTCGTACAAGTGTAGGAGATCTTCAAAGAAAAGAGTATTATAGGAAAATTCAATATTGTTGACTGATAAACCCATTTCCTCCACAATCTTCAAACACCTATAATTTTTTCATATCATAATGTGTTTTATTTTTAAATTAAGTTATGTTAACGAGCACTTCATTCTCTTAAATCTGACCATACAAGGGGACGTGGCCTTGGTCGTGATCGTGGCTGTGGGAACTCAAATAGGGGATGTGGCTTCTCAAATAATGTATCACACCCTAGTTGTCAGTCGTTCTCCCCCCCCCCCCTTCTGTTTTGGGCCGGCCCATAACCCACTTATTCACCACAGTAGTGAGCCTCATGGACGGTACCCCCTGCCCTTACGCAACTGTAGCTAAACCCGACAATCCAACCCAAAGTATTCTCGGCCTGCGACCAACCCAAAATTATGATGCAAGTCAGCCATCCTCCTATGGACGATCAGGCTATGATAGCCATTAATCAAATGCTTTGCAACATATCTCTAAATCAACCTAATCAAATCTGGACCATGGACACAAGTGCGTCTTATCACATGACTCATACTTGGATTAATTTCTCGTCTTTTTTTAATAACGACATGTTTTGTCACATAGTAGTCAGTAATGGTAAAACGATACCCGTTTGTGGACATGAAAACCAAACCACACCACATCCCTTCCCACCATTTAAATTAAATAATGTCCTTTATGTACCATCTTTAATCAAAAACCTACTTTCTGTCCTTCGTTTCACAACAGACATTTGAGTGTCTATTGAATTTGACCCGTTTGGTTTTGTTGTGAAGGATCTCAAGACCTGAACCCCTATCCTACGTGCAATAATTCTGGGGACACGCTGGATCCTACATAAGTTTCCAATTTCACATCTCCTACCACTTTTGCAACTATCACTAAAGACATTTGGCACCAATTCGTTGGTCATCTTGGCTCTAATTTATTGCATTCCCTTAACAATCTAGTTTTATTGATTTTGGTATTTTGAAACCTAATTTTTTTCAATCATGCATGTTTGGTAAACATATAAGACTTCCCTTTGTGGACTCTTTTAATACTACTTCTTTGCCTTTTGATACCGTTCATAACGATTTATGGCCCTCCCCAATTGTAACACTTTGCATTTTGTACATTCCATATTTAGAAGGTGTATTCGTATTTCTATTTTTGGAAACATGTAATCATATCGTATTCATATTTCATTCTCAACTTTGTAATCCAAGACTTCGATCATAATGAAATCCCATACTTTATACATACGTGTTATACATACAGTCAATCATTAATTACGTGTTTACTTGCAAACCGATACTCGTTATACATTTGAAACGTTATTCACGCATTCACGAAGCAATTTGTGCTTATGTACGCTTTCCATACTTGAAAACATTTTAAATAGTGAAGTTACCACATATAATGATAAACAACCAAACTTCAGGGGCCAAAATGTAATAAATCAAAATTGGTTTGGCCACACGAGGCGCCACGTCATGCGACCCTTCCCCCTTCCCCCTGTTTCTAGCTCATGGGTTGGTCACCTTCTCCTTCCCCATTCACCATATAACCTCCTTTAACACAAAACCCTAATCCTCCATTATAGAACCAAGCCTCCATCACCTCATTGCACTTTTCCAACTCTCTTAAACTTTCAAAACACTCCCAAATCATTGGATTTGGCAGAATTCTCTAAGTGCCAAAGTGAGCATCTATCTCACTTCTCTTCATGTTTTCTTCACCTTTTCTCCTTCTTGAAAGCTTGGAACACCTCTAGGATTGTTTCCACAAGTTTACCATGGTAAACTAAGATGGAACATCACCATTTTGAGGTCCATACATTCTGTTTTGGAAGAACTTTTATGAAAATCTTTATAAACTTGTGTATACTCATTCAATCTTACACCTATCTTGCTTCTAGTCAAGCCTATGGCTAAGGAGCTTATGTATTGTGGATTGTCATGAGTTTAGTGGTGCAAACACCCTCTAAAATTTCTGTTTTGACAAGGTTTTAGACAACCTACAAGTGTTGAGATCATCCAAGCTCACCATCTTCAATATGGTAAGACTTTTGTTTTGGTGAAAGTGTGAATCGTGGAAGCCTTGGCTTTCCAAACTAGTTCCACTACCTCACTTGCTTGTTTTTGTTATAGTCATCCAAGTAGCTTCCAAGCCTCAAAGTAACACAACCCTGTTGCACCTCCAACATTTGCCATGATGGGTATGGAACACCCGGGTTGATCTTACTTGGCTACTTGGAAAACTAGTTAGTTTGTAATTCTTATTACTATTCATGACCAATCGGGTTATCAACTATGTTGATAACCTTGTGCTTTGGTGAATCATACAATGAGGTTAATCATGCCTCCATGCTTGTCTTATATGACACTACATGATAATACATGATGGACTCATATTATAAATATAAAATATATATTTAGCCGAATTCATGATACTAACCGGATTATGGTTAGATGTTATGAACTTTGGTTATATTATCTTCGTTCTAAACTCCTCGTGTTTTATTCTAATGGGCAAGTTAAGACCCATGAAAACACATACAAACTTAGTGCCCAAACAAGTATTTAGACAGGTATATTTTCGTGTACCTATATACTTTTATACTTAATTCCGAATCCAAACTCTCCACAAAATCCACATACTCATACACCTTCGTTTCCCCCATGTAGGATAACTTTGGTGCTCTAACCTCAATGACTCGTCAAATCACGGTTAATCGAAAAGTTTTGCAAAACCGTGAGTCTACATGACCCCTTTTTATTTTTAACACTTTTTGGGTGCAATACATATAATTTATCAAACTCGCACATACACTTACAAACATGCTTACAAACAAACAATCCAATATACATGCTTTATACATGATACTAGAACTCATACATGCTAGAATACTTATTTGCTTTATACTTTTCATTAACTTCGTACAAGCCTCCCTTAACATGTATAACGTTGTATCTTGAGGTTATGTTAAGTTAAACAAAATGGTCTTATCGTTGCTACGATAAGATTACGCTAGTGGGAAACTTTGGATTGACAATTATAAGTTGCATGCTAGTATTGTTATGTTAAGTCTTAGATTACGATTATGCCATGTGGGTTTGTGTAAAACATTTATACTTATTCTAGTACTCAAATTTGTATGCTCTCCAATACTTCAAGTATTGGCATGTACTTTAATACGTATTGCAGGAAATCGATGATGATGAACGGAATCTAGTCGGATGACTAGAAACCCACTTTAATTTAGTACTTAATGTGTATTTTGTTTCTTGTTCAAGTTGTTGTATATGTTTCCAAACAATTGTATTCTGCCTTAGTAATGAAATGAAAAATCATTTATTAAATATTTGTCGCAAATAGCATTATGAACTCTCTTGCAATCTATTTCGTCCCGCCCTGATGTTTCCGTCATCGGTTGGGGTGTGACAAATTGGTATCAGAGCCATAACTATAGGGAATTAGGAAAAATTACCATGATTTGACCTAGTTTATAGTCTAAATACCCATAATTGACCATTCTTGATTTTCATGCTCAAAGTACTTAAGTTCTTCCAATTTGCTTCTTACCTATTCTTTTGTCTTAAATTATACATGCACACATGAAGACGTGAAGACACTCATATTTCACAAACGAGACGATCTCACCAAAAATATGCGTGAAAACCCACAATTTTTGGTGAAATCCCTCAATCCGCGTTATTCGATTTTCATGAAATTACGCCATCAAGTTAGGAGTGATATCCACATCTTGAAGGGTAATTTCCCATTCATACTCTAGTGGACCCTTACCAATGAGTTGTAATTTATTTCCTTGACTCGTTCGGTGAGTACTAACCACCCTTAGGGTACCATGTTGTCATGTTATGGGTGAACCCGCATCTTGGTAACTAGTCATACTCCTCGATTTTCAATCCCGCCAAAGTCTTGAATTTTCGATTGACTAGGGACATGTAGTAACCGGAAGGGTGAATACCGTTAACCGCTCCTCGGTGAGAGTATTCTACCTATTAGGCCAAGACATGTTTCCGTAACTCAAACGAATTTTCGATCACTTTGGAATGGTCTTAGTTTTGTTCCAAGACACTCCAGTTTTACATCAAATCTCTTTTATGTTGTATCAATTTTAATGTGTTTTACATTTGATACGTTTCTCATTTTGAGATCGAAGCGCGAATCGCACGTTACTCGCAATCCAAAACAATACTAATACTCGTGAGCAAACTAAATTTACTATTCTTATCGTCTTTATACGTGATTATACAAAGTGAATACATGCTATGTTATGCAAAATATGTGAAATATGCTACGTGAAAACCTATTATGCTCATTCATGTAAACCAACTTTATTTTCAAACATACTATGATCAAATCTCATCGCTCCCTTATTTCAAACTTATAGATGTCTTCCAGCTGTAACTCGAACTCAAAGAAAGAGCTCCAAGTCCAACGCTGATTTTATGTCGAAGAAAGAAATGATGAAGTTCATGACCAAGCAAATGGCCAAGGTTATCCCTGATATTGTTAGCAAGATCCAAACCCCAAACAACACCGACTCCCCTCATGCCTTGCTTGACTCCAAAGTCGACCCACCTAAGTTGAACTTTACGTTCAAGCAATTCAACTCTTGTAGCCTGATGCCGTTTACGGGCGAAAAAGAAGCGACAAAGATGCTCCGATGGTTTGATACCATTTAAGTCACTTTTCGTCACAGTGGGTGTCCCGGGCACCTTCGCCCACCAACGCCACCGACGTTTTTTGATTGAGGGCACTCGATTGGTGGACTGGCGAGCGTAATACGCGTGGTGACGACGTTGCTTGCGTGTTGACCTGGATCGAGCTCAAGAAGCTCATGAAGGACAAGTTTTGTCCTTCCCACGAGCTCCAACAACTTGAAAATGAGTTTTAGAACATCAAGCAAGTAGGGAGCGACAATATCGGCCTAACCACTAGGTTAAAGCAACTTAGCTCCTTGTGTCCTGGCCAAGTCTATTTCACCGACAAGGCCATAGCCAAATACATTCGAGCCCTTCCACCCTCCGTTTCTAACTTTGTTGAGTCCGCCCAACCCAAAACCCTCGAGGATACCTTCAATCTAGCCGCTAAGTTCAACCACAATTGGATCTTGGATAGAACCTACGAAACAAAGGGTTCAACCAAGACCGTTCACCAAGCCACTACCGAACCAACCACTGAACCACCCCATTAAACCGTCACCCAAAACTAACCCCAACGGTAAGAAGCTTTATTACCACTTAATTTCAAATACACATTAAACAATTTCAATGTGATAACGGAAAAGAGTATGCTAATTCTCAATTTAAACAATTTTGCAACCAAAACAATATGCATTTTCGGTTCTTTTGCCCACACACCTCATCTCAAAACAGTAAAGCCAAACGAAATATCAGATCCATAAATAAGGTTATTCGGACTTTACTTACTCAATCTTCATTACCCAACATATATTGGCACCATGCTCTTGAAGTTGCCACTTACCTCTCAAATATACTACGTAGCAAACTTCTAAAATATCAATCCCCAACTCAACGTCTATACCTAACTCGCCCTCTTGATGACCACCTTCACATGTTCGGTTGTTTGTGTTATCCATTAATTCCCCTCAAACATCGTTCCATTCGATGTGTTTGTCTAGGTTATCCTCCTAACCACCGAGGTACAAATGCCTTAACTTGGCCACTAACAAAATCATAATTAATCGGTATGTCATTTTTTACGAAAATACCTTCCCCTTCGCCAACCATCCCAAATCATTACTTTGGTCTTATGATTTTCTTACCCACTCTCTTAACCCTCTTGTTTGTTCACAAATCCAATCTCATTCTCCATCTCAGTCTACCAGCCCATCTACCCACATTGCCACCCCCTCCCTCTCGGCCCAACAACCACTACACCGACATCTTCCTCTCACAGCCCAACTCACTCCACATTAGCCTCACCTTCTAACACCCAACTATCCTACAACCTACCTCTCCTCATCCCAGCCTACTTTCTAATTACTCTACGAACCCGATACACACCCACATGCACCCATTGTCATCCAGCCCTATACCTACACCACTTGGCACTTCTTCCAGCCCACCCCTACTAGTTGAACATATTCTAGACGTCCTCATACGTCTTCTACTACCACTGGTCATCCTACATCTCCTCCTAACCCCTCCCCTCCTCCCCCTACCCATCACCCGACACGTACTATTCGAACACAGTCAATGGACAGGATATCCAAACCTGAACAACCTTTTAATCTTTACATCGCCCTTATCACCCCCATCCTAAAAACACCTAAAGACGCCTTGTCCACATCGGAATGGTACAATGCCATGACTACTGGATTTAGTGCTCTTATTAAAAATAAGACGTGGGAATTAGTCCCGCGTACGCCTGACATGCATGTCATATGTAACAAGTGGTTATTTCGACACAAATTCAGATCTGATGGCACTTTGGAGCAGTATAAAGCTCGTTTAATTGGTGATGGCTAGCGTTGTTCAAATAGCTCGACGCTCGAAACTCACTCGATGCTCCTTTGAAAATTGCTCGGAAAATGCTCGTTCGATTTTCGGCTCGATTGTAAACGAGTCGTTCGGTTCGGTTTGTAAACGAACCGAGTATGAGCATAGGTACGCTAGCTCGTTTCGCTTGAATTATTTATATATACTAAAATAATTTTTATATATACAAATATACAATTATACAACCAAGTATTCGCCTACAGTCTAATATACAATTATACATAACTAGGTATTGACCCACCATCTAATTATTTTAAAACATCCGCCCGATAAAGAATTATTGGGTTGAAGATAAAACAATTAGGTTAATTATTTTATTTTTCCAATTTGTATTCCCGCTTGCTAGTTTCGAGTATGACGATACAAATATACGATAGGGCTGCTCGCAATCGAAGGCATTCTCGAATACTCATCAGGTAAAGTCTGTTTTGTATGATTTCATGTTGCAATGCGTTTAATATATAGATTATGGTACGAAATTTGTTTATACATTATATCTCTGAGTGGATGAACTTTTGGTTTAAGATTGATGGTTGTGAATTCTGATATTTAACCGCAAATAAATCAAGATGAACTGTTAAAAGTAGACAACTAAATTAACATTATCATTGACTCTTATTTGAAGAGATGTAATATACCAATGATTTAAATGATATTAATAAACAATTTAAACCAAATTACAATAACTATCTTAATGGTCCATTAGACCATCACTAGCATTGTTCACTTGTACAACGACATTCTTCATTAACTTAACCCACATTACAAATCAACAAGGAGAAATAATATTAAGCTAAACACACAAATACAAGTCTAGATGGATTGCTTAATTTTTGGGTGCCAATGTTATTCTTTTTTTTGTAGAATGTAATTTGTTTAATGCAAATATAATTTATGTAGTGTTGAATGTCTTCTCAAAAGGAATCAAATGCAACTGAGACTTCTCAAGTTGAGTTAAGTGACGGAGAGAGTGTGGAGTTGATTGATGAATTGAAAGATGTTAATGATGCAACGTCCACAGAAGCATGTGCAAAGGGAAAGCGAAAGAATTCTTCTCAAGTGCATCTACACTTTATAGATATTGGAGGTATGTATAGAGGTATGATGAAGTACAGTGCATTCATTGTTGGCATAGCTTCGTGGCACATAGCTCAGGTAGCACGACAAGTAGGAATCGACGCCTCAAAGATTGTGCGCCTTTCAAAAAATTCGAAAGGTATTAGAGAGGGTTTTATTAATTTTGAGCCTATTGGTAGAGATAATACAAAAGCATGAGTCAAGTGGGGGTTTATAACCATATGAAATGTAAGGAAATAATTGAAAAAAATGATCATAGCGCATGAGTTACCCTTTTCATTTGTAGAGTATCATTGGTTTAATCAACTAATGAAGTATAATAATCCTCTACATCATAAAGTTAGTAGATCAACAATCACACGTGGTGAGGTTATATCAGATGGTATTCTAGAGTGTCTAGTTAAGTGGGGTATTCAAGATAAAATAAGTACAATCACTTTAGATAATGTATCTAACAATGATAGGGCTACCAACATTCTCATGAATAATTTTAAGGGGAAAGGAAAATTGCACTTTGAGGGATTGTTTTTTCATGTTAGATGTTGTGCTTACATACTAAATTTAATAGTGCAAGATGGTTTAGGAACCATTGAATCATGTTCGTCAAAAAAATAGAGAAGGTGTCGAATATTTTAAAAAAGTCACCGGGTCGTCTATTGAAATTTGGTGAAATAACAATAACTCCTTGCATCAACACTCGTCGGTCTTTATGTGCCGATGTTAAAACTACAAACAATTGCATGCTTGAATCAGCTATTTACTACAAACAAGCTTCTCAAGGTTATGCATTAAGAGATTCCAATTCTGTATGGTCCCCCACAACTAATGAGTGGACTCGTGCCAAAAAAGTTTCCAAGCTACTTGAAGTTTTTTTAATAGCTATCAATTTGTTTTCGGGCACATCATATTCAACTTCAAATTTGTTTCTTACTGAAGTTTTTAAAGTGAAAAAAGAGACAAGCAATGATTTTATATCTAATGATACTTTCTTCGCTCGCATGAGTCGACCGATGTATGAAAAGTTTGAAAAATATTGGGGAAAATTGGGGTGCTTATGTCTATTGCATCTATTTTAGATCCCGTTTTAAGATGATGTCCGTTGAATGGACTTTTGAGAGGTTGTATCTAGTGAATGAATGTGCGATCCGGGTTCAAGATGTGAAAAGTAAGTTAAGATCTCTTTTTGAAAAGTATGGTAATGCGTTTATGGTATCTAAGGCTACTACGGTTCAATGACCTCAACATCTTCTAATGAGCCAACTACACATGGAGATGATTTTATGGCTTACCTCAAATCTAGGCCCATTGTTACTGCATAAAAAACTGAACTTGAGGTGTATTTGGATGAGCCTAACCATACATGTGTGGAGCCCAAACTTTGATGTGTTGAAATGGTGGAGTCAACATTGTAGCAAATTTACCGTCTTAACTAAATTGGCTAAAGAAATTGGCATTCGATTACAATTGTTGCTTCTGAATCAGCCTTTAGTGCGGAGGACATATCTTAGATGACTATCGAAGCTCTCTTTCAAAGGATATGGTGGAACTTCTTATTTGTAGTGCTGATTGGTTAAGAGCCGTCTAAAAAACAACCATAAAAACATTGGAAGTAAGTTTATACTCACATTTTTCATCTATTCAGACCTTTATACTTTATGTACTAACGTTTAACGTTTGTAAGTTTTTTAAATGTGTAGCAATCTGCAATAGAAGAAGAAAAACTGGAAATTGATATGTTGGTTCCTACTGAGTGTGCTAATAACTACCATCAAGGTATTTCTTTATATATATATATATCTTATTATAAATTTATAGAAAATGTTGAATTCGCTTTGTTTGTATATGTAATGTTCTCCTTGTTTGTGTCATCTACTTTGTGTCATAAATCTAATGTAAACAAGCAACATCTTTGTTTGGGAAACAACACAAACCAACCAAACAGCCATTAAACAATGTAAAATTGGTCACATGTAAACACGCAACGCTGTCAACTACGACGTAAGATCCATCGAAATCTGTGAACTCTACGACAAAGACAGATGCAAGAGAGAGAAGCAGACGACTGCAATTGAAATGCTAAAGCGTTTCTAAACCCTTAAATATGAATACAAATGATGAGGTGTAAAGAAAATGTAAACATGTCAATCCAACAACCTGATAAAATAACAAAGCATAAAGGTACAACACAAAGGTGCACAAACAACTACCAAAGCACAATTACGCACCCCCAATGTTACAAATTTATAATATACAAATTGTTGATAATTAATTTTCTCGTGTGAGGAATTGGTAAAGCAAATAGAGTTAAAACTGTAAACCATATTATTTTAGCCAAACAAAACGTTGGCTTGCATATGGGGGCTTAACCCAACTACACATTTCATTCAGGTTTAATTTGCACAAAAGGATTAACTTCATATAATCTGTTTGATGTAAATTTGCAGGTTTAGTTCTAGACATGAAGATGGAAGTGGTTGTAGACTCTTTAACCCTTTTAGGCTTGGAGTGTCGATGGTTGCAGGCTCGCAATGGATACTGTGTTCTTTGAAATGACAACAGTTAGAACCAACTTTATGGTTTGAATTTGTATTTTGCTAAAGTTATTTTGTATGTTCTTTTTCTGTGAACAACCCTAGTGATGGCAGCGCTCAGCAAGGAGGTATTGACTATGGTGAAACATTTAGTCCGGTTGTAAAATTTGCTACCATCAGGACCGTTTTGACCCTTGTTTTATCTCAGTCTTGGTCCACTCATCAACTGGACGTTACATTTTTACATGGTAATTTGACTGGAACTGCATACATGTATTAACCTATGGGGTTTCGTCACCATCACTATCTGGACCATGTGTCTTCTGAAGAAGTCATTATATGGGAAAAAGGCTCCTCAGGCCTGGTACCAAAGATTTACGTATTTTGTTTTAACCATTGAGTTTCAGCAGAGCAAATGTGAAAACTCCTTATTTATTTATCATAATGGCCGGGACGTTGCCTACCTGCTTTTCTCGTCAATGATTTTATTCTTACTACCTCACGAGATGCATTACGGGTTATTCGCATGAAAAAGTTAGTGGATTCGGTTTACTTATAGGTTCCAACTACACTTCGAATAACATAATTAAGTTGTAAATGTTACTAGATTATTTCCCGTGTGACACACGGGTGTAACAAATAAAACTTGTATAAACTTTAAAGCTACATATAACCAAGATTAAACATAAATTTAAATAACCGAGAGACATAAAATGCATAAGATTTAAGACACTAACTCTGTAAAAATATGAATGTATTACGAAAATATACTATAGTAATTCGGTTTTCATAAGTTGTAATGACCTTAATAGTAGTAATTAACTCCGAAGTAGTAACTTGTATTTTGTCTTTATTAGCAAGAAATTACTACCAGTACCGATAAGTTCACTCTGTTGGTGGTGTGTTACTATCGGTAGCAATTTTATCTTTAATAATTACAAATGTTCCCTCAGTAGGAACATCCTTAAGCATTAGCATATTTCTATTTCCCACCACATTGCCATTCATAGCAAGTTAAGTATTTAATATTTATTTATCATTGAAACGTCTATTAATAGCAGTTACTTTAATATTGACAACATATCATTAGTAGGAAGTTGTCCTTTGTCTCATTATCAGTTCTTTCTCATTTTAGCACTAAGTTCATATAAGTAGCATTGGTAGTGGACTTCAAACCCTTCCAATCAACAATCTGGCTCATCATCAATAGTAAGTCTATATTAACAATAAGTAGCCAATGTTTTATACCGGTCAATTCTATGGACCATAGGCTTAACAAGATTTAAAAACAAATAAACATAAGATATTGTATAGATACAAATCAATCAAATAATTTGACACTTGTCACACGCTTTAGTTTTCTTACATGACTCAAGTAGTTAATCACCTATGTCAAAAGAGGGTCAATAATTCACATGATTTTTGTTTATTTTTCACGATGTTGTCTTATTAGCTTTTACATTTTTCTAGAATGACTAATTTAAATACTAGTTCGATTCCCAAGCCCAACCGGATTTTCGTCTCACCGTGTGTTACGCCAGAAAGTTCTGCTCTTGTGGTGGCACAACAACTGTCAAGTGGTAGCCGGCGGTATGGTTACTCAGGGAAACGCCCAAAAAAGCCAAACTTTGAAGCCAGCATAGGCCCGGTTAAGACAACATAGTCTAACCAAAGTGGGGTAATACAGGGCTCTTTGATTTGAAGAGTGTGATAACCTTATACATAAAGTTTACCGTTAAAATAAATACATAGGACTAGAACAATATATACATAGGACTAGAACTCTACCTCGTTCGTGGAGATACATTTTCATTACCCTTAGGCTACAAGCCTGTAGTTTTCGTTTTTACATAATGACCTTTTAGGGTGATAATGTTTTTTTACAGATTGAATTGCAATCTAGCCAATATTCTTATTAACACATCAAGAAAAATAACAACTTCATCGACGAGCAGTAGTCAAAGGTTCAACCAATCATCAGACCCTTTTTAAATAACACTAAGATAACATGACACATCAGCTAAAAGTAGCCAGCATGTCATCCACAAAAGCGACATCTCACTCCAGCAAGCTGCTGAAGGTTAATCAAAGTACATAACTAGCAATGTCACTATAAATCTAGTAACCGAATTAATCCTAATTATACATTTACATAATATTACTCCACAAAATAACACCTCTCAATATTTAATCCTCTCTTACCTAAACTTTCTCTTCCGCTGACGAACCCCGCCACCTCTTGAACTCGAGTCCCCACTTTCAGGAGAGTCCTCGACAACGGCCTGTTCTTGTAAAACCAGACCACGGTTCCTTGATAACTTTCTAATTGGTGTTGTGGGCAAAGCTGTTTCGTTTTCTGTTTGTTGAGAATTTGCTGATATGTCAGCAGTTGGAGTCCTATGTGGCATGAGTTCATCTCCTTCAGTAACTGATTCTAGCATCAACTGTAGAATGCATAACAGCAAGAGTGTCAATGAACAATTTGCAAAAGTTTCAGATTATTTGTATTTGTGAGATTCGCCGATTTTTAAAAATTAATAAGAATGACAGCGCATACCATACACAAAAATAAGTAAATTTCCCAAATTTTATATATTCACTTATTGATATTCAATATACAAACCCAAATAATGACTTTCAATTTCATACGAATATCATACAAGCTTGTATTTTAATTTTAAATTCTATATATATATATATATATATATATATATATATATATATATAGTGGAGAGTTCAAAAGAGAAGAAAATTTTTATAAGAATAAAAAGAATAACTTTTAAACCAATAGAAATTCTCCATTTACTTCATTTAATGTGTGTATTTAATATTATGAAAAAGGTCATATAAGTAAATCTATAATTGTCATTAATTGGCTAATTAATTAAACTTGTAACTCATTTTTTTATATACTCTTTCAAAATAAAAATAATTTATGGTGCAGTACAATTTTCGACATATGTAAGATAAATTTTAGTATGTGTAGCATAAATTTTGAAATGTGTAGGGCAAATTTACTTTTTATAGGGTAAATTCCGGTAAATGTAAAACACATGTAGGATAAATTTTGAAATGTGTGGGATAAAATGTTTTTGCTTTACTAATGAAAGATAACATAATTAATGAGAGGAGTTATAAATTATTTAATGTTTTACCATTATGTCATTTCTTCTTTTTCTTCTCACATTAAATTTCTTCTCAAATGAACTTTCCCTTGTATAGGATGAGGTTATTGTGAGAAAATTTAAAAGTGTGAGAAGGATAAGAAAGAATCTAAACCATTAGATATTTAATCTAATGATTGAGATCATAGTGGCAATTCTGTAAATAATGTTGACTATTAAACTAACTAATTTTCTAAATTAAGAGTATAAGATAAATTTAATATTTTTAAATTAAGAAACTAACATTAATACACATGCAAAGTTCCCCCTTCTTTTTTAAACATCAATAACTTTTTATACGTAACTCTTTTTTTAAAAAAAATTACACCTTAATAACGAGTGTTTTTTATCTTTAATATGAGTACCATATTGATATACTTATGTAGAGTTATTTCTGTTTTTATATATTTAGGGTATTAAATTATGTTTCATTCTGATTAAAGTGTTGACTGGTGTTATATTAGGGTGTTATTTCTGTTATAATCAATGTTAGGGTGTTCTTTATAAGATGTGTGCCTTCAATATAACTGTTGTGGTGTTTTTATAAGTTATGGTGTTATTTTTGTTATATTTCTGTTCTTTATAAGATGTATGCCTTCAATATACATGTTGTGGTGTTTTTATGAGTTAGGGTGTTTTTATGAGTTATACTTCTGTTCTTTATAAGCTTGGTTTAAAAAAGCGAGAGGCGCACAAAAGCGACGAGGTCTAAAATTGAGGCACGAAGCGCAAAGCGCAAAAGCGGTGGGCTTTTTGTACCCGAGGCGCAAGATGTTTATATAATTGTTTTTGTATATCCCATAGGTTTTTAGCTTCCTTTAACCAAAATATAGCTATAAATAAGGCTTTTATACCATTTTACTTGCATGTACAAGTCAAAAAACCCAAGGTACAACATTTTTATGCAGTAAAACGCCTCAGGTCCATGAGGCGCGCGCCTCAGGTCCATGAGGCGCGCGCCTCAGGCCAAAAATCCCCCAAAAAAGCCACCGCTTTTGCGCTTTTTGGTCGCTTCTTGTAATTACACAAGGCGCTGAGCGGAAAAGCCCCGGAGGCTGCGCCTCGCGCCTAGGCGCGCCTTTTTTAACCAAGTTTATAAGATGTATGCCTTCAATATACATGATGTGGTGTTTTTATGAGTTAGGTTTTTTATTTCAAATTCGAAAATCCTTACAATAACTGCCAAAAATCGGTTGCATATATTCATTCCATAATTAGATTTTATTCGTTAAATTACACTTATACCCTTAAACTACCAAAATAAAAAGGGACACATGTCACCTCCATAATCTTTCTTATCCTTCTCACACTTTTAAATTTTCTCACATGAACCTCTACCCCTATATATATAATTTTCATTTTCAAATCTAAATTCAATGGTAATAATAAAACAAATATACACTATAATATTATATAATATAGAGATGCATTCAATAAGAAAACAATACTTTGTAGATGTCTGCAAACACTGCACAATCACTTCTGCATTGTGCTTGGAAGATAATCACATGTACTAGAAAAAAGTTATGTAACAGTACCACATTTAGAGCAATAGATATATAAGTGTCGGTTCTCATGAATCACTACTTAAAATAGGTTATCTATTGACCACCGTCATATTATAGAAAAAAATACACAAGCCACTATATAATAATGGGGTGTTTGGGAATCAGGATGGGTTATCAAAACTGATTATAAAAGTACAATAAGGATATTACAAATAAAACACGAACCTAATCAAATCAATCGTACAAACCAAGTATTACAAAGATAACTTAAGTGTATCTTATTTATACTATAACCTTAACAAATAATATAATCTAACATATGATTAAAACAAACACTTAATTTTTTATATTGTGGAAGGAAAGGAAGAAGAAGTAGAGGCGCCATGCCCAAATTGCCTTGGGATGAGCAGATTAGGCAAGACTTGCTAGAGTTACACCTCTCTAAAAACATGGTCAAAGATAGGAGTTTGTGGAGACATAGAATTAAGGTTATAGACTCTTTGGGGAGAGTATAGTTGTGTCTGAGGGGCTTAGATTTTCCAACGCTTCAGGTAGACTTTGCATGAAATTGTCTTCATGTATTTATGTCTATATGTTCTTTTTTATTATGTTATCCTTTGCCACTTATTTTGTTATTGGTAGCTTCATGTTTCTATGTTTTGTCATGTTTGTTTCTCTATTATTTGTTTTGGATTTTGTCCTATTTGTTTGTCTATTATTTGTTTTGGAGCCGAGGGTCTTTCAGGAAGCGGCCTTGCTATGCCAATGGATAGTGGTAAGGGTTGCTTGCACCCCACCCTCCAAGAACCCTACCAATAGCTTTGTTATTTGTGGGATTTACTGAGTATGGTTGCTATAGGGTATGATTTTCTGAAATCCATAAATAAAAACTAATATTTTATTTGATTATAAAGCACACTTGTTGCATTCACTTTCATATATAGTAAAGTGTAGAAATCTTTTTCTTGAATATAAGAAAACCCATTACGGTATGAATTTTTTTAACCCCTTAAAAATCATTTTTTTTATTTGAAATTTAACTACTAATTGAAAACAGATATACTTGATTCTAATATTGTAAAAAACTACCTTCCAGTCTCTGAAATCAAATCTGAAGACAAAATGAGTGTATGAAACCTCCTTCGAAGCGACTGCATTAGCAGCTGGAGCATTCCTTGGTGCTAAAAAGTATTAACACATATGAGTCAAAATTAAATTACCCTAGTTTGTAAGTAATCTATTAAAAAAAGTTATTGTTTAGATAACTTACAAACTAGATGGCATCCTTCCTCGTTGACTTTTATTTCAGCCCGGCCATCTTTAACAAGAAAAGACAATGCAAACAGATTTTCAACCGTTTGTGCAAACGAGCTTCTGTTCAACACCAAGTTTTCAAGCTTGACATTTCTGTTCTTTCGTAATACATTAAACATCGTTGCCATGTTTTTATCTGTATCTGTCTTCTCTTCTGTAACACTTGCAGCAAGCTGCAAAAGTCAATGTGATCATATTAGCCATAATTTTAAGTGGCAAAATCAGTAGGTTGGACTACAGATTGAGCTAGTTTTGGCTCGTTTTTAATCAAATTAAAGTTTGGCGACTTGCGTCCAAAAGTTTGTTTTTCCACATTTGGATCCAATAGGTTTGAAATCTTGCCTTTTTCATCCAGCTCGTTAACTCTATCCATTTTTCTCCATCAAGTCAGGGGCATTTTCGTCTTTTTCGTTAACTTAAAGGGCAATTTGAACTTTTTCACTTTATGTACAAGCATTTAGCATAAATGTACAAGCGAATCTTTAGGTGGAAAAGACCGATATGCCCTTTTAAGTTAACAAAAAAGACGAAAAAACATGTGACTTAACGGAGAAGAATTAGTGGAGTTACTAAGCCGGATGAAAATGACAAGATTTCAAACCTTTTGGATCCAAATGTGAAAAAAGAACCTTTGGACGAATGTTGCAAAACTGACCAAACCTCAGGAACGAAAATGGCATTTTACTCTTTATTTTATCAATTTGACCAATAACAAGAAATGCCCCAAAAGAATGTAATGTTACCTCTTCCGGACGAGCTTTTTCAATCGGTCTTGATTGCTTTCTTTGCACAGCAACCTTTCGTTGCTTAACTTCAGAATTCATCGGTCCAAGCCTGCAAACAAAAAAGATAATCTCGAATATAAAAAAAAAAAAAGAGACAAAATTGCAACACACAACACTATGTAGAGATTGTATTTACATCGTGCAACATCCATCACCGTTGCGAAAAACATGAGATACAGCAGTACCAATGTCCTTCCACTTAACAGAGTTCCTAACTTCATCATTACCGAGTTGCCCGAAGTTCTTTAGTAGAATAGATACAAAATCCGCAGCAGTCAATCCTTCGCTGCCTTGTGCCTTAACGGATGTCATTAATGTGTTAGTGATATCTAACAATGCTTCTGCATCAGCAACTTGTTCCCTAGGCTTCTGCACTGTAAGCAGATAAAAGATCATTTGTTAGATCACAAGATCATATTTTGAATTGAGAAACACATTCATTTATCAAGTTTGCCATTGTTTTATATCCAAATTTATTAAAATGTGCAATAATGAAGTGTACGTAATTGTTTATCTGAACTGATTACATCTTTATTTAAACCATACAGTGGATCAAAGAAATAGCTATTAAGGCATTAAGCCTTGAAAAATAAGAGCACTTCCAAGAGAAAAAGAAGATTAGGAAACCCTACGAGTGTTCATAAACCGCCAAAACCACCAGAACTGCCCAAACCGAAGAAAACCGGCCGGTTTGCCAGTTTGAAATATAAACAGTCCTGTTTACAGTTCGATTTTAACATTTTTGCCTTGGAACTTGGAAGTTGGAACTAACTGTGAAAACCGAACCAGCTGTTTAACATAAGTTATTTTTATTTGAAATATGAAGTTTTGAATATGTGTTATATTTATAAACAACCATTATCACTTTTTAAAAACTTAATACAAAATTATGTTATTTCACTGAAAGATATATGTTTTTCATCTAAAAGCGTGAAAAAGTTGGCCGGTTCAGCGGACCCAACCAAGCCAGGTCAGCTCAGTTTGTATTTTCTCAAAATCATAGTTACCAGTTTCTCCCAAACTTTTCATCAAAACAAGCCGATAAGGACCATGAACACCCCTAGTGAGCACAAAGTAATTCCATACAAATGTCACATTAAAAACCCTTAATTCCATTTAGTTCCCATCCATTGGGGAAGCATAACGAAAACAAATTTGAAGAATGTAATAAACAAAGAACTCAATTAGCTTGCAGGCTTTTAACTGGTAGCATAAAATACCTAGCTGATGCAGGCATTCAACTTCATCAAAAATCTTACTAAACTTATCCGAATCCACTTTTGTAATATCATCTCTCTTAACTGCACCAACCATCAAACAAGCAAACTCACAATTAACCAACACACAACAAACAATTACACAAAAACCATAACAAACTGTACGTATATATTACCGCTAATCAGATTCTTCACGGCAAGATACCGAGATCGAAGAACTCTACGCTCCACTCCATTACCATCATCCTCTTCAACACGATCATTGTTCTGCTCCGTGTTCCTCCGGTTAACGCCGTTAACGTTGCTCGGTTCGCCTTTAACGGCTCGAACCATGATTATTAACTTAATAATTCTTGTTGAATGACTCGCAATTGAACGGAAGACGTGAATCGAAGAACATAAACATAAACATAAACCCTAGGTTTTCAATTGGGGGAAATTAGGGCAATTAAAAAGATGAGAAATTGGGGGAATTTAATTATTTATAGGATGAGAGAAGAAATTGAAATTCGGGCTCTAAAGAGTAAAAGATTTCAAATTTGATGAAATTGCAAATGGGCCGCCATTGTCTTCCAAAGTTTTTCAAAGTCCCCCAATTTGTCATTGGTTGATGTTCATTTTGGCATTTTGCCCCTCAAAGTTTAGTTAACTTTAAAAGCGTCACAAAACAAATTGCAAATGCGATGTATCAAGTTTGATCATCATGTAAGTACGCGACAATATTATGTTTGTATGATTTTTATTTGATATTACAACTTAGAATTAGGGATAAGCATTTGGTATTGAGTATTGGTACCGTATTTTCTCTATCAATTTTTTTGTTATCGATTTGGTATTTTTGGTAGCGTACTGATAAAACATCGATTTTTACTTTCAAATACCGCCATCGGTACCGTACTACTAGTCCAACGAGGAAGTATGGTCCCAAATGACCATATCCTTAACTACATTTCACAAAGATAACCTTGCATGCAACATGCAATTGTGCGCTTTCCTTAGAATCAATAGGTTGTACAATGAACCTTGCGCGCTCAGTATAACGGTGAATTAGACCAACAACAATAGGTCGTACAATGAGCCTTGCGCACTCAGCACAACGGTGAATTAGACCAGTAAAATCAAGTCACACAACGAGCCTTGCGCACCCAGCGCAACGGCAAGTTAGACTAAACTATACAAGTCACACAACGAGCCTTGTGTACTCGGCGCGACGGCAAGTTATGTAACATCTATCTAATTCGGGTTTCAAAACCCGCTCTGCTTGTTAGTTAAATACTTATGATTTGTCATGAGCGTTAAATACATTCTTATTACTGCGGATTAATAAATGATAGGATAATTAAAAATATTGATAAAAATATATATATATATATATATAATACAAAAGGGTTCAACCGGAGTCGAACCCGGGTCTACAAGCAAATCTCACACACCAGACACCGCTGAGGCACACGTACATATTGGGAAATATTCGAATCAAATAAAATTTAAGATCTAACTCGCGGGTTTTCTGTTGCAATCGGAACTGAAACCGCCAAACGGTTTCCAATCAACTCCTAAATTTCAATTATGTCGTGGCTGTTTTGAGTGTTATGATGATTGAATAAATGGTTATAACAGTCACACTGATCTTAATTCGAATCCGAAACTGACAAAAACTCATGATTTATGAGTTTCAAAACCGAAACCAATTTAAGACAGTTTGCACTATATATATTAGCGATTCTTCTCATTTAAGCTCGCAATACTTCCTTCTATTCAAAATTCCTTCCTCTGCTTTTATATTGTTCCTTATCCCCGGAATTGTTCCGAGCCGCCGTCATCTCACCCGAGTCTTTCAACTGCAACTGTCGTCGGTATCAATCTTTGAGCTATACTATTTGATTTGTTTATTTTTTTAGTTATAATTATGCAAAGCAATCCAATTTAATCTGAGGGTGGGCAACTTGATGTTATGGGTAAATCGATGAAGGAGATGAAGTGTAAACAACGCATAAGAGTAATTAAAATTGGGATATAACCCGGGTTAGACACACAGTCTAACGGTGGACTGTGTGCACTTCAGGTGAGAAGAACCGGGTCGAACCTTGTGCACAACATGATTCTGGAATAAAACTTTTTTTAAAGGAGGCACCAGACTACGTTCAGAGAGTGATATGTTGTAACAGCCTATAAAAATCGTGTCCAATAATATAGTGACACGTGTTGTATTTTGAATATAGTCTGTTAAAGACCAATAAGGACAAAAGGCGTCAACATGCTCAAACTAAGCCTCTGAGTGACGAACCGATGTCAACATGCATAAATAACAGCCTCTAAGTGACTGATATGTCAACATGCCTTGCCTCTGAGTGACATCCGAATCAACATGCTTGTAATAAGCCTCTGAGTGATCCTTTGTGAAGTCCTAACTCTCATACGTGCCGTTTGTTGGACGAGAGAGTTTAATTTTGTAAATATGTGAAAATTTGATAATGGAGGGATTAAAAGTGTCAACATATTAATTCTTACCTCTGAGTGACCTTTTAACGAACCGAGAGCTCGACAATGTCCGGGCATAATCCCGGATGTGCCAAGTATTGACTACGGAGGGCTAAAAGTGCCAAAAGGTGTTTAAAATGGTTTTTAGAATCTTCTTAAAGTTTAGGGGCTAAAGTGTCAAAATTTGAAACTGACCATGGGGCGGTCGCGGGCCGCGAGAGACCTGGCCTGAGTCTCTCGCGCCCCGCGAGAACAGGTCTGACGCAGAAAGTTTTGTTTGGAGATCAAGCAAAGCTCCAAAACCATTTAAACGAAACCATGGCTTCTCTAAACTGCTATGCCACGTTTTGGGACACTTGTAAGCTTCTTCTTACACCCCAAAACACCTGGCTTCACCTCCTTTGAGCTCTCCAACTATAAATAGGTGTTCAAGTGTTCATTCCAACTTGCACCTTTCTTAAACATAACTCTTCTCCCTCCTCTAGAAATTCCTAGCTGAAAGGAGCATCCAACTTAGTTCTCTTGCATTATAGGAACCTCTTGTAAGTGTTCCTTGCTCTTGCATTTTCGTTTTTAGGCTTCTATAGCCAAAAGTCAAGTGTTTTACAGCAAACGGTTTGACTTTCGGTTAAGACCATTGTGGTCCAGCCATTGTTAAAAATGAACATGGCTAAGTGATCGTAATAAGGTAGGTGTTAGTCCCTATAAAGGGCACCTCCTGAATATCACGTTTGCTAGACCAATTGACGGGTCAAAGTTATGTTATTAAAAAGTCAAACAGACCATTTTTCGGAAAAATCATAAATTGATCTTATATATATTATGAAACCTGTTTTGACACTTACAAAAGTTGGTAATAATTATTAGAACATGTATAAACATGTTCGGCTCGTCAATTTCATTTCTAGGGTCGGTTCGCAACCGAAAGTTGCAAAGTTTGACTTCTACTTTGACTTTCGATTCTGACCCGATTTAGATTAGTTACCTGCTGATTTAAAGTTGCATTACGATCGTAATATAATGTAGCATAACCCTCTGAGGTTATATTACATGATCATAATCAGAATCTAAGTTTATGCACAAGTTCCATAATTATGCCATCTTTGACCAAAATGTCCTTTTTGCATAAAACAAGGTTTTAAATGATAATGAACTTAAAAAATGAGTTTCCTACTGATTTAATATTATAAGTAGGATTATTTGGGATGTTAAATCAAGTTATAAACTGAGTTTTCAAGCAGGTCCTTAAACTATGTCGATAAATGACGGTTTTAGTCCTTGTGACTCATAAAATGATTTTTAATCAATCTTTTCAAGGTAAATCATTTACCTACTGATATGTTATATTAAATAACATATTTTAAACATTTTAATCTGATCTAAATGTCAGTTTTCGTAAACATCGCATAAAGACGTCATTTCACGACAAAAGCGCCATTTCGGCGCATAGTATGGTTTTAAACCATATTAATGGACCAAGACTTGTTACCTACTGATTTTAAACTTATTTTAAACATATTTACAGTATGTACATGTTATAAACTCAGAATCCCAAATAATTTATAAACTATGTGTAAAATGACCAAAATGCCCCTTCGGTGCATATTTGGTCATAAAAGGTAAAATACACATATAATTGATATCCTACTGATATTACATCATAAATAAAGTATTTTTCCAGAATACTTATAACTATAACATTAAATTATATTCAAATTCCTTTTATACGGTATATAATTACCGAAATGCCCTTATTAGGCATAATTTCATTTTAAAACCTTAACGGGCATACAAGTTGATATCATACTGATATCTTAACTTATTTAAAGTATAATGGCATATAGAACTTGTCCATGACTTATCCGGTTACCCGATGTCGCTAATAAGCGCATAGTTACGTAAATGTAACTATTTTACGGAAATTAACCGAAACGGGTTTAACCTTGTCATTTTAGTTTCAAAATCCATAATGTTTATAGTTTACCCATGTTATACAAGTCAATTACTTGTCGGGTTTAAACTATATTCTATCCAATCATCGTTTAATCAAGCGTTATACGTAATGATCATGTACACTATTCGGTTTATAAGACCGTTAGTATTCAATTGGCTAGCTCATGCCATAATCCAGACTAGAGCCTTGCCGGTAAATGCTATCTGCACTTGGTACTTTTGTATACGGCTGAGTTATTTAAAAATAAAAGAAGAAGACTAGCTCAGGTAAATACTCTCGACTTATTTTCCTTACACGGGCTTGGGATACGGTAAATTATTATCGTTTGGTCCATTGCAAGGTCAACTTTCCCAAGTTAATAAAAGATTGGTGTCGTTTGCACTTAGAACCATTTTTAATATTTCCAAAATGAGTCAGTTGGGTGTATTTACCAGCGTAAGCTGACGTATCTTCTAAAGGCTAATCTGCATGTATAATACGAAATAGGCCGAAAGCTGCTCGGTAGAGAATAAGAGGATCTTGCAAATCCTTAGATCTGCCTAAAGTCTGTTTTGTATTCTTTCTTGTACATTTTACGATCCGACTATGGTCTTCTATTACGAGCCTGTATATTATTTTAGATTTCGAACATTTCGGTTTGTAATAGTAATTTTACTCCAAGACTTCCGCTGTGTCATGTTTAATTGACTATGATGTTATCAACTGTTGTCACGATACTCCCCACCCGGGTCCACCGGTGTTTGGGGGGATGGAAATCCGGGGTGTGACATATGTATAATATAAACTCTACCAATGATGGGTTAGACACCCAGCCCAATTGGTAGGGCTGGGTGCATACGAAGTCATGGGTGCGAGTTCGAGCTGGGATATGAGCGGCGGTTCAATCATTTTAAAAAGCTTTTAAATGATTTATGGAAAGGCTTAATTAATATATAAGTATAATAAAAATCAGAACTTAAACGGGTTAGACACGTAGCTAAGTTGGAAGAGATGCGTGCACACAACTGAGAGGTCTCAAGTTCGAATCCCGCACACGCTGTCTTACAACATCCGCGAACCGGTCTGACAACCAACCGTCAGATCTGACAATTTTTTAAATATTAATTTCTTTTATTTAAATTAATTTATATTACATGAACCCTTATATTTTAGTAAAAATAAATTGAAAATGCATAATTACAAGGATTGCTAAATAGCATTAAATAACCTAAAAATCTAACCAAAAAGTATTAAGCCCAAATATTAACTTGTTTCTATTTTTCGTAATACTAACTTAGGTTAGTGTTCGTTTGTCGATCAAATCTTTCCTTCGTGCGTACCAACTATCAGAAAAGATTACGCACCTACTGTGAGTGAATTCTTACAAATTCCCATTTTTATTCATGTTTTGGGTGTATCATGTGTCGTACTTGTTTTATTTAAATCAAACACTTGTGCTAATATCATTACGTGATCAATGTGTATATTTATTTGTGTGGTTACATTTTAACTTTTCAGTGCAATCATTCATCAGGCCCATCAGTTCCTCGTGGGATACGAGTTGAGCATCAGGTGCCTTATTAGATCGGCTCCGTTTGATTGAGCATTGATCTCAAGTTCATCATTCATCATGTCATGTGTTCATTATGGATATTATGTGGTTTGTGATGGGTTTATATATACATACGCTCACTTATGATTCATGCACAAATTTTATTCAAACAACAAATAGAATACAACTGTTTAAATGTTTTACTAAGATTCACTCGCCAACTTTTGTTGACCAAAATCTTTTGTTTGACGCATGATATAGGTGAACCAGCTGAAGAAAGAAACACATAGGAATGGCCTTAGAAGATAAAACAAAACTATTATGTCTGAACAATGTTTTGATTTTATTTGTGCTTGTATGACTCACTGTGTTTGAATATTTGAAGTCTTAAATTTCAATTTAATAAATATGAAACTTATTAGTAAATGTCATGAGCTTTGGTAATAACCCAATTATGCCCCGCCTTTTATTTCCGCTGCGGGTCGGGGTGTGACAAGTTAGACGTACGCGCGCAGGCTACTAGACCCTGCGCACAACAACATTCCTCTGAGTTGCGAATCCCAAAACCTTGCAAGGACAAGACACGCATGAGAAACACCTCATAGTCTTGGGACATAAGGATATACCCCTGACACCCTGCGTTGGCGGGAAAAACCTTGACAGCCTCGTAGAAGGGGTAAGCACTAAGAGATGTTGACCATACCTTAGGGTACGAAGTGGCAGAACTGTGACCAAAGGTTACTCGGCAGGTTGCGTGTGAAAGTGCTCATGACCAGTGAGGCAGACGTCAGACCATACACCAACCACGTCTCTGCCAGTGACTGTTCCACCTTCTCCACTTTCGGCTGGCAACAGGCAATGCACCAGAGACGGCTGCCTTCAACGTGGCACCGGTCAACATCCGAAAAAGCACACCTCCTGACAGGGGACATTAATTCTCTTGCAAGGAGCATTTAATGTCTGACGTAGAGGGACAAAAAGGATGTCTCTGGCTGTATGGGTCGGACCCAAGGCCCAGCAGCACTTCTCCTGAACATACCTTTTTCGGCTATAAGTAAGTATCAGATCTCCAAGTAAAAACATGCTTTTCACAACACACACAAGCTTTCGCTTATACTAACTACTTGCTTACCATCCCACATATACTTATTCTCACGCCAGAGTGTGATCACGGAGAAAACCACCCTTTCCCCGTGGCGAGACTAATGGCGCTGCTAGTTTTGCAGATCAGCTTGAGCGAGCTTACACCAAAAAGTGAAGTGAGAGGGTAACCTTTTATGTAGAAACACCCTGGTTGTAACTTATATATCCCCGTATATCACTAGGTTTAACCGGTGCTTCTTCATTGGCGCCATCCGTGGTTTTCTCACTCTTTCCAGTTTTTTCCTCCCATTTAACCTTTTCAAGCCTCATCTCCTTATGGTTGATTTCCCATCAAGCACCCCACGAGGCCCTCGAGGCGAAGGCAAGAACCTAATTCATGCCTCTCGTATCAACGGGCGAGTGAGGGAAGACTCTTCCAAGGATACCAGAGCTCAACACGGCTCTGGCCGAATAAACATCCCGGTCACTCCCAGAGCTCAGCTAGAGACTCCCTTTGTTCCGATCACATCGGTCTTACCCCCGGGTGAGACCCCGATGTCATGGTTCATAAGGTCTCAGACGGCCCTGAACGCCGTCTATGCGCAGACAAACACCCCTGCTGCCCCAGTGCAGCCCGCTGTCCAAGTACACGCTTCGCCCAGGATTTTGAGTTACGACGCACCAACAGGGGCTAGCGTACCATATAGTCTCCATCCCCAGGAGACGGAGTACACACAACCTCCGCCTAAACCGGAGTCTCGTTCTCTTAGGCGAGCATCTGTTCACTCACGATTGGGCCTGCGTCCCCAAGGGGAGCAGTACAACCAGCGTGAGGAGGACAGAACTTACAGTGAAGGTTTCTTTATTTCAGAGTAGGGATGGAAGGTTTCATGCCGATTATCGTATCGGTATTATCTAAACATATTCGGCATAACACTTGTTTTAAATTTAACTAGATTTTGGTATCAATACAACGTAGGATGGTACAGGTTCGAGAATTTTGACAATATCATACTATACCAGTACCAACTGAACATATACAATGTAGTATTCAGTTTTGAGTTTGTCTAAAGTTTCATATCAGTACTATGTGTTACCGTACCAGTTCAGTACGATGCCAATACAAATCTCATCCCCAAGGTAGAGAACAGATATTATAAAACCTAACCATTAGCTCAAGCGGTTCACCATTTTATTGTTCGGTCTCAAAAATAATAATCCTACAAAGAATGTAAGCATTGTCGATTTTGATTAATTTTCACATGTTTCATTTTTAATCCATCAACCATAACGAATCTATACATAGGGTATGTTTGGCAAAAGTAGCTGATTGTTGGTGGCTATAGTTGGTAGTTGTAGCTTTTTAGATATATTTAGGTGTTTAGCAGAGTAGCTATAACTTTTAATAAAATATATAAAATGACCAAAATTGACATATCTAAAAAAACATAATAGTCATTTGGAGGTTAAAATTGTCATTTTTTTTCTAAAAGCTTGTAACCCCTTCTAAACACTATTAGTAGGAGTTTTCAACCAAAAGATTCAAGATCCTAACATAAAAGCTTTAAACTCCTCCAATCAAACAAACTTTTTTTATTAAGTAGTTTTTTTTCTTAAAAGCTTAATACTTGCAGCTTCTAAAACATTCATACAAAACATACCCATAAACTCAATCACTCAATATGATTTGCAAAATACCTCATGATAGGTACAAAATTTATAATTCACTAAAGATTTTCAAAAAGAAGTGTGAAATGATGGTACAAAATTCACAATTTACTAAAAATTTTCAAAAAAACATGCCAAATGCATAGAAGGTTGCACATTAACAACCTTATTTTAACCACCTTCAACAATACAAAATTTTAATTTATCTTAATCAATCAAAACCATAATTTGATTGATTTTAACTTAATCAAACATAACAAATACCAATCAAACTATTCTTCTTTTATTCATCATTCACAATCTCACCGTCCACACCCATTCCACCAAATCTCGCAATCACTTCCTTATTATTGTTATTACTACTACCGCTCTTATCTCCTTTAACCTTAACGCCGTTAGTCCCAAACTTAACGACAGAAAACTCACTCTTCAAACCCTCCAAACTCTTCCTTAACGTCCCGTTTTCCGCTTGAATAATCTCCAACTGTTTCTTAACCCCCAATAACGCATCTGCCACGTCAGCATCCAGCTGGACCACTTTAATACCACTCCTGGAATCATCACGTGCCACGTGTTCAATCCCGATCTTGTCAATTAACAATACCGGAAGCTTCTGGAACGAGATCTCAGCCGTTGATTTGTTACTCTTCTTCATCAACACTGTCGTCGTATCCTCCGTCTCCGGTAGCCGAAGTCCCCACCGGAAATTCAACTTCGCCGTTTTCCGCAGCGGCACCACCGTCGTAGCGGACAGTTCGACGTCGGAGAACACCGTTTTCACAACTCCGGCCGCCGGTGAAGCCGAAAACTTCTTGCTGGAATCAAACAAGTCAACGATCACCGGCGCATCTTCATCGGAGACCGGTCCTCCACCGCCGCCGCCGTTTCCGCCGTCGATCCGCTTTTTAAACACCGACGAGTGCGTTTTCTTCACGGAGAAGTCGCCAAATTGTGGTTTGAAATGTACGAAAAAGCTAGGGTTCTGACATCCTCCGATCATGTTAAATTCAGCGCTCATGTTAAAAGCACTTGAAATCGGAGATCCGAAGCTTCCGATTCCGGTTTTGAACACGAGACTGAACGGATTCGAAGAATCGTTCGGACGATACGCGATTTTCACTGACGGACCTGATTCGAAGAATGTGCCGAGATTCAAAGAGAGTTCGTTTGATTCTCCGGCGACGATGCCGGATTGGAACGGGAATCCGAGGATGTTGAGCGGTATTTTTGCTCGGAATAGAGGTTTTTGATCCTCTCTGAACTTCATTGAAGCTTTCATGGCGGATTTGTGGGTGTTTTGATGTCGGTTAGGGTTTGTACGGTGGTTGTTGTGGTGGTTTGTTAGGTTTCCGGCGAATATTATGGTGAATATAAAGATGGGGAAACACTTGAAACAGGGGTTTTGTTAACTGGCAAAAATTAGGGTTTGTCAGTATTATAAATGAGTTAATTGTCTATAATGACCCTTTTGTTCGTGTTATTTGCGGGAATGTTTGTTGCATATTGGGGGTATGAGTGTAATTGTGGTTGTGGTGGCAACTTAAAATTTAAATTTTGAAAGTTTTAAATGTTTTGAATTTAAAGTTTTGGTTGGTTTAACATTGAATATTTGGTTAATGAAAAAAATTCAAATCCCTTGAAAACCTCTGTTTTTTCTTTTTGGGTTTTAAAATTCAAATACCTCTTGTAAATTATTATTTTTTAATTATTTAAATACATACACACTTTTGATTGAAACAATATCTGATGACAGTAGATCATGTCTGAGCTTGTCATTATTTGATCAGTTTATTCAAAATTAAAATATACGTCTGCTAAATATGCCCCTATTTAATTATTTTAGGTAATGAAAACTAAAAACGTTTTTAATTAAAATGAATAAAAAGCCTTTTCACAAAAACAAGAAAAAAACTTTTATAAAAATTATATAAAGTACGTATAGTCAAAAAAATCGAATATAATAAAAACTTAAAACAGGTTGCTTAAATGCAAGATTTAAATTTGATCGCAAAATTAAAAAAAAAAGGTCCAAATTATCGGGAAAAAATTGTCAAATACAATGTTAATATATAAACTGCCCACTTTAAATAATATGAAATTAAAATAAGTGCCATAATTTATACCATGAATAAACTGAAATTGTCATTAACCCTAAATATAAAAATTAAAAGATGCCTCAATCTTACTATCTTGTATAGGGTTACCCAATCGGTTTTGAGTATACATCATAGACCAAATCATTTGTTGTGGTTTGAAAATTTTGAAGTCAATTGATTAGAAGATTAAAAGAAAAGATAATTGCGAAATCAATTTGATAACGAGTTTGGGCGGTTTTATGGTTTTAAACCCCAAACCGTTTATTTAATAAACTAATGAACATGAACACATTTTGTTTAACTAATCATTTAGTTAAACGAACGAACTTGAACACATATTTCGTTTGTTCAACTATGCACATTCATGAACGTTTGTTTATTTATGTCTATTTACGATCGTTAATATTCATTTAGGTTTATTCATTTAAGTACATAAATAGTTCGTTTAGAATGTTAATGAACAAACATGAACACGTTCATCTTTCTAATGAATGATCATGAATTCGTTAGTTAACCATTTTTAATTAACAAAAGATAAAGTGTTTTCATGTTTTGTGTAATAGCATTTTTTAGTTAATTGCATTATCATTTAGCTTTAAACTAGTCCGATCACTTGAACGGTAACACACTACCATTACTATTGTTGGTTCAACAGGTATTTAAAGTTTCAATCAAGTCAAATTAATAGCCAAATGTGACTATTAAACACTATGGTAAGTAGTAACTAAAAGACGTAAAAATATAGAAATAAACGTAAAACAAAAACTAATAAAAAACAAAACTTATTTAACTTTTATAAAATGAAAAATTTTAAAGTTTACAATGAAAAAAAAAAGAAAAAAAACACAAAACACAAACAATCTGCTATTCCTTAATAGTCTGAAAGGTGATAGTATACAAAAATGTTTAGAAAAGATACTAAATAAATTTAAAAATATATTTTTCTAAAAAAGTGTTTTGCTAAAAGCAATAAAAAATTATTTACGAAAACAAAAAAAAAACAACTTTTTAGGAAGTAAAAAAAACCGCTTAGAAGAGTTATTCAAATAATAAAAAATAGTTTTAAAAAATAATAAGAAAATATAAAAAAAACAAATAAAACACTTTAAGGTTTGAATTGGATTAATGTGAAATTTAAGAGGAGGGGTACGTTTAGGAAAAAAAAAAGGACAGGGATACGTTTAACAGCCCCTTAAAAATAGTATATGATGAAGATATACCCCGGTCTAAAAAGCATTATAGGACCACTCAACTTGTTGATCAACAAATGTGAATTTTATCACATAAATAGTTTTGAAAGTTGATCGACTTTTATCAATGTACAAAAAGCGGTTTCGACTTTTGATGAAACAAGAAAAGCAAGTGATGGAATGGATGTTTGTTTCTTTCTTATAGGGAGACAGTTGGAATGGATATAAATTTATGAAATAAATAGTATTTTGAGGTTGTAATCAGGTGAGGAGAACTATTAATGAATATACACATATTTTTTTCTCTAAAGTTTGTTCATCAAATCTTATTGTATTAATGGTATCATCAACTATCATCGGAGCTTGGTGAGTAACAATGGCAACCAACACACCATTGAAATTGAAAAGACCTTATAAGATCACAATGTGAATTGCGAAGCCCCTCATCAGCGCCAGGGCTCGTATTAGTTATTTCTTTTATTTATTTAACATACAATCCAATCATTTATCTATACTTCAAGAAAAGAAAACGATGCCTACATGACGCCTAGGTAGCAACATTTTTTTTCATGTTTTATTCCACCACAACATATTGAATTGTCTTATAGTATTCACAAGTCACACCACACCTTTAGTTCAACGACTTATACGCAATGTTTTGAAAATCGGTTCAAACCTGCTGGTTGAACCGCCTGATAGAACCAGTTAAACCGTCCGGTACACCCAGTTGAACCGCCCGATACGCCCAGTTAAACCATTTCTGTGCAAAATCCGATACGGTTTAAAAACCGAATTTTAAAACATTGCTTATACTAAGAATTGTAGTTGGGCTCGATTAAATATTTATCAATATTTGTAGGTTTTATACTTTATTTATCAAAGCAAGTGGGCTGCAATGCATCCAATTAAGTTGGGCTGGACTTGAAGAAAGAATTTTTAATGTGGTATTGTGGTGTTGGTCTTAAATATGCCTTAGATTGGGCTGTCAATAGCGAATGAAACAAAGTCGGTGAAAAAAGGTTTTAAATAGGGAATTATGGTCGAAGGTTAAGAGGCAGACAGGCAGTAGTTCTTTTTTCGTGATCACAATCAGGACTACGGTTTGGTTGTTTGTCTAACTTTGATGCATAATATTTTTTCTCCACACGAGTTATTATAATTGTGATAGTTGGATTTGTAATATTTCTCTGGTTTATTTGATTAATGTCTAAACTTAACTAATCAATCAAGTTATGTCTATGTAACCATTCGATTATTTATATAGTTATATAAAAGATTAAGTTAAGCGGTTTCAATCCAACTTTATTGAAAGATAGTTATGTTTAAGCATCTATACGTGCTTTAACCATAGGTTGTGATTCGTATTTGTTTTGGTGTGATTGACTCGTTTTTTTGATTTGACAAAAGGTTTATAGTACGTCACCTGATCGTGCATAGTAAAACCTAGCTAGCATGGTTAATGACCAGGCGGTTGGTATGTAAGTACATAGCTAGTGTCGGGATAGGTTGGTCAATCAATAATAACAACCTACAAGTTATTTAAAAAGTATTACATTTCACAACTAATCACACAAAGAGTGCATAGGCTAGAGTTGGGGTCGGTGGGTCAAGGTGGTGCAAACACAACTAGTAGTTTGAGTGTTGATGTGTAAATGTGTTCATATAAATATCGGTCAACATAGTGGCTTTCAAAATGCGATAGTTAGAGTGTTAGCCTACTTGAGGTTCGAATCGAGGTGAACTTAAATGAGCTTGAACTCAAGCTTAAAGTAAGCTAATTTTATAAATGAGACAAGCCTTAGTCAGAGCTTCACTAATCGGGCTCGAGATACGAGCCATTTATTTATATGTATTCTATTTAACATGTTCAATATGTACTTTTATAATAATTACATGAATTATGATAAAAATAACTAAATAATATATAACTAGTAATATGACCCATAGACTATGCGTCGCGGGCTCATTTCAAACATTAAATGAATTAGTCCAAGCGTTATATGTTGTGTTAATGATAGATCCTTAAAACAGTTTTCTCAAAGGATTGTAGTTTCTTTTCTGGTTAATTTATCACTTATAAGTGAGAAGTTTATCATGAAGTAAGTCAACGATAGATCCTTAAAACCAAGGGTATTATTGCAAATGTTTCCCATTTCTCATGTAGAAATCTATCATTTAAAGCATTATTCGAGTAAGTTCAATCATTTAATTTTAACTCACTAATCAAACAATTAAACTTCTAAAACTGTTGTTAAGAGTTTCACCCTTAACATGTCCAAACATTTCATATTGCAGATTCAAGTTTTCCTTGTTGTTTTCAATCACCTCAGAGGTTCCACTAAACCGTTCTTTCAAGGTATCCTATAACTCTTTTTCATTAGAACAGTTCAACAAACCAAAGGACATGTAAAACACTTAACTAAAGGACCTGTAAAACACTAACACACAAACAATTAACCAATTTAAGGTGAAAAATTGCAATAAGCAACTACCAAAATGAGGGTTTTAAGCATTGAAATCTATGTTGTCTTTCAAAAGCATCACTTACACTCTCTTTCTCTCCCTAAAACAAATTCTCAGTGAATTATGCAGAGTGATAGATTGTTCTGAGGTACATAACACTCTATTCATACAAGTGTATAAACTACTAGTGATGTTACCTTGAAACTGACATCTAACTGGCTAAACAGAATTGATTCCCAGCAGTTAACAAAACTGTCAGGAAGTATTTACAGAGCTCCTGGATTATACAAAACAATTGAAATAATCATAACTGATGGTTGGTAGGCCTTCCAGCAGTTTCACTAATCCAACTATTCTAGTCATCATTATTAGCAGTTGTAAACCAACATATGTCCAACATGTGTACTTTCATGAAGAGAGCAACAATTTGAGTTCCAAAAGTCAACCCTTTATTCTCTCTTCAAAGGTCTTTAACATGGAGTTTTGGCTTTCTATTATCAAAAATTCTTTTCAAATTTCAACACTAACTAAATAGTTTTTGAAATAGTGAAAAAGGTTATATATTCTAAAAGATTTTATCTACGTCTTATCATATTTGTTTTATCTATATTTCATTGTGTGAAACTGATACGAACTCATGACGTATTATTATCTACGTTTTTCATTCTGTGAAACCAAGCTGAACTAACAACGTATTTTGTATCTATGTTTTATTGTGTGAAATCGAGCTGAACTCACAACATATTTTTTTATCTATGTTTCGTTGTGTGAAAAATTATATATTTTAAAAGATTTTATCTATGTCTACTTGTATGTTTTATCTACATTTCATTGTGTGAAACCGAGTCGAACTCACCACGTATTTTTATCCACATTTCATTGTGTGAAAAATTATATATTATAAAAGATGGTTGTTTATCTACGTTTAGCTGCGTGACACAGAGCCAAACTCACGACCTATTTTTATCTACGTTTCGTTGTGTGAAAAGTATACATTCTAAAAGATTTTATCTACGTCAACACGAATCCACGTTTCGTTGTATGAAACCGAGCTGAGCTCATGGTGTATTTTATCTACATCACAACGTATTTTTTTATCTACTTCACTATACATTTTTTATCTACGTTTCGCTGTGTGAAATTGAGGCGAACTCACCATTTCAACAATTATTTACTTAGTTACGTGATAAGTTGTTGGTGCATAATGTCTATTTTCTACGTCTAGGATATGTCAGTTGTGTAAATAGGGCTTAGAAAATGTCATATTTTATGTATTATAGTGGCTCGTACGAGTGACTGGTGTGGCTCGTACGAGTGACAAGGGCTTAGAATGCCATTTGTATATATTTGGTATGACTCGTACGAATGATCATAGTGGCTCGTACGAGTGACATCTTGTCACTCGTACGAGGCACCACTCGCACGAGCCTACACTCACTCACTCCTTGTGCGAGCCATGTTGGCCTATAAATAGTGGAGCTTGAGTGTTGTGTTGTAAGCAGTTGGTGTGTGACTACGGCGAAACCCTGTCCGATTGTTTACTTCTCTGTAACCTTCACATTTATTAATACGAATCAAAGGCGTTTAAGCAGCATACTTTCTTGTTTGTTTGTCCAACTCGCTAGCAATGAATTCCGCATCTGTTAGCTGAGTCGAATGGTCCGTGCTCATAGGAGGAGAGCCGATCCCCTTTCACATAAGTCCATATGGTTTCTCAAAATTAACGAATATGGGTATTAAGATATGAAATGACAAAAATACTCTTAGTTATTAGTCAGTTTTTAATTGATGTTAGCCTTAATACCTTAAGATATTACGAAATAAAAAGTTAATACTCGAAATTATTACTTTAAACTCTTAATATTTAACCTCATTACTTTTTACAAACCATAAGAACCAACCGTGTAATTAAAATGCATATCTACTAACTAATATATCATATATCATAAAAAAATAATATATAATTAACACACTTAAATAACTCTTACTTATTTAACTTTTGAATATTATATAGTTGTTAACTATTGTCCACTCCTATCTTTTTCCTTTTATTATAAGAACTAGATTTTATCAGTGCCGCTGCAACTCCGCATTAATTGTGACTTCGTTGCATGCAATACGGTGATGACATTAACGTGTGGTGCCCATGCATGATAAGACATGTTTTTAACTTTTATGTTAGTGACATTAATGTGGTTAAGTTAGGCATAGAAGAAACGGGTATAATTTCTCGCACGATGTGGTGTAAAATGATGGTACGGATGTTGTTCGGTTTGGTTTAGTACGACATAGTAACAATACAATATTTAACAAATATACTATTTAATAACAATAAAGCTGTAATAATGATGACTTTTTTGAAATCTCAGATTTACTTCAATTAACCTTTTCTACAATTTTAGGTTCCCGACCTCTTTTTCGATTTTCAAGCTACATTTTTTGTTGTTTCTGAAATTTAACGACATTTCCGTCGTCTTAGGGCTTATCCCTAGCAGGGATGATGGAAATGGTACTAATCCGATGATTAGCACAGTGCCGGCAAGAGCTCGCTTTTTTCCGATCTTTGTTGGTTTGCGGCCAGCAACATCTCCGCTTCCGGTCGTGGCTAGCTAGATTCCAACTAAGGGCATTACTGTAACTTGCAAGATAGGGCAATAATGTAATTTTGTCGATGCTAATGTATCACCGACCTTTGTTTTTAGGAGTATATAAATATATAAACATTTTTTTAATAATTTACTATTAAATATTGTTGGAAAGTGTTTGGTCTTTAAACTTATTTGACTAAGGAGAATGGGGCATTGAAAAGATGACCGTTTGGGATGTTACCGTTTGGGCATTTTAAATTAAGAAAAAGGTTAAATATTGTATATAACTCATCCATTTTAATCTTTTAAACCAAAAAAAAAAAACCATCTCTACACTCACATTCTAACCGAAAAATAGAAGGTTCAAGCAAACGCGATTCAGGTTCGAAGAAAAAAACACACACGATCAAAGGTTCGAGCTAATCTTGGCGAGCCGGCGAGATTTCAAAAAGAACTATTTCCCAACCAACCCTTTCAAAATGAACTGTTTCAAACCCAACCATATCAAAACCAATCGTATCAAAACCAACATTTTATTCCACCTTTTCAAATCCAACCGTTTCAACACCAACCTTTTAATCAAATGTCACTCGACCCACTTGAAAATAACAATCTCATCCACCAATTCGCGAGTGCATATCGCGAACCACAACAACAAGATGATGGAAGAAGAAGACGACGATGTAGATATCGTTCCAATAGCCGGTGGTCGAAGAGCTTGGACGAGTGCCGAGAAGGTCGCCTTGGTCAAGGCATATTTGCATACATCCGAAAACAAAAAAAAAACATTCAAATGAACAAAGAAGAGACTTGTTTTGGCGTCGAATTATTGCACATTTTTCCAAACGTCAAAGGGAGATTTGAACCGAAAAATAAGTAAATTTAACGCTTGCTTCATTCAATTGGTATTTTTTAGTGTTATTACTTTTTTATCTTGTTTACAAAATATTTTTATCTTGTTTGTAAAATATTTTTGTAGACCCAAATTCCACAAAGTGGAGCAAGCGAGTGGACTATCATCAAAAACGCCCTAGATGAGTATTGCCGGACATACAAATTTATATCTTTTCCACACATGGCGTCATGGGAGGTTGCGAGACATCACCCGAAGCGGGAACCGGTTTCGTTGGTCAACATGGATGGGCCGACGACTCCAAAAAAAGAGGAGGTTTAAAAAGATAAAAAACTTCCAAGTCCGGGAACTACACTACTTCGAATGATGGTATATCAAGCAACATGCCTGAAATGAATATGAACGACCTACCCGATGACGAATCCGAACAAGATGATCCCACAAGGCCGCATCACAAGAAAAGTGGTGAATCGTCAACAAGAGGAAAGGAAGCGGTAGTGGACTCTATCACCGAATTCAAAGTGGCTAGGTTGGTGGAAATGGCCGAATCCCAAGAAAGAAAAGAAAAACTTGCGGCTTCAAAACTTAAACGTGACGAGACGTATATTATAAACTTAACCGAAAACAAAAAAATTAGTGATTTAAACGTCATGTTACCACCGCACGACACTCTTAACGAACCCTTTAGGTCGATCCTACATCAACGCAAACGCGAAATATGTGAAAAGTGGGGTTGGGAGATGCCGTAGAATTTTTAGTTTTTTTTTACTTTGTATGTTTAGTTTTTTTAGGTTGTAATTTAGGGTTTTTTAATGTATTATTTATTTAAATGAAATTGTTATTGTTAATTATTATTTAAAAAAAACCATCACCAGTGAAGGATACTCCAACTAAAATCTATCACTAGTGATGAAATGATGCTTGATAACATAACGAAAGCTGATTGAGTATGTATGATGAGTGATAAAAATTGAAGCACCCCACCCTTCTAACGAAAAGGATCTTTAACTCATAACAATAACCTAGCATCAGAGGTCAATGCTGAAAACAAATTATACTAACCTTTAATTCTTTTTAATTATTTCATTTCTTAATTTTACACTACAATACCTATAATCTGTTTACCCGTAATGCGTTTAGTATAATCAGTTTTAAGCAGAGAAAGAATTGCGTAAAAACAAATATATACTTCTAACTTTTGGACATAAAACATGTACTAAATTAATAACCGTATAATTGTAAAACAAATCGGATTGTACACAATGAATCAAGACGTTAACCCATGTGCCTAAATAATAAAATTTAAGTTACCATGTACGAGAATTAACTAACTTCTATGCCTATGCTAATCCCAGTTGTATTAGACATTTAGACGTTATCAAGATCTTTAATATACATATAGTTTGAATATTGTAAATTTTAGAAATCAATTCCGGAAGATAGATACATTACTAGTTAATATTTGTTCTTTCATATTATATATTTTTTTCTTTTATCATCATGCATTGTTTCAACTCACGTGTTTCGCGTGTGGAATTTGTACGGCATGGACCTGCACTAATTTATAAAACGTTTGTTTTACTTTTGCAATATCGAAGATAAAAAAAGGTGATACCTTACTGAATATTGTGTTAAAATCGTTAACAATGCAATTAATTTTCTTAAAATAAATATTATGATTATTTGGAATATATATAGCCCATAGTGTCCGTTGTGAAAAATCCAATTTAATTTTAGGAAGGGATCGTCAAAATTACCTTTAAATGTATAAAACAACTTCGCTCGCTTTAGTTTTCATGATTTGTCAGAATATTCATTCAAACCAAATTTGTACGGTACAACCAAACCATTTTCCCCTATTATCCTTGTGTGTGATCAGGATTATAGTATAAATAGAAGTGTTATTAGATTTTAGCAATCCTAACTTTTATTAATTGCCTAACATTAATTTCAATTTCAAAAATTCTACCTGACAATCCCAACTTGTAAGAATTTAGCCCACATCGATCCTTTTCTAGTTGGATTAGTTTTTTTGCTGACGTGACAACTTACATGGCACAAACTCAGTTATTGGCTGATGTTGTTGCTTATGTGACACAAACATAGTTATTGGATTTTAATAATCCCAACTTTCACCACCACCACCACCATTAGCCGGCACCACCATTAGCCGCCACCACAATCATCACTCACCACCATCAGCCGCCACCACAATCATCACCCACCACCATCAGTCGCCACCACCATCAACCGCCACCATGGTGGGGGTTGTTGATGGTGGTGGTGGTGGCAGCGGCTAATGGTGGTGTTTGTTGATGGTGGTGGTGGTGGTGCTGAAAGTTAAAGATTATTAAAATCCAATAACTAAGTTTGTGTCACATCAGCCAATAACTAGGTTTGTGCCACGTTAGCAAAAAACTAACCCAGTTAGAAAATGATCGATGGGGGCCAAGTTCTTACAAGTTGGGATTGTCAGAGGGAATTTTTAAAGTTGGGATTATTACCGGCCAATGGGTGAAAGTTAGGATTATTAAAATCCAATAACCATAAATAAAACAAGGGATAGCTTAAAAATCCTAAAAAATGTTTTATAGTTATTAACCCGGCTTGGCGTTGTAAGCTACGGTGGTAGTCGTAGCCTACGATGCCCCTGATCACACCTTATGTCAAAATGCCACTGTGTCCACTTGAATCGCCCTGAGCTACGACACTAGGAGTAGCTTACGACCCCACCTTATGGTACCCAATTCCCAAAATGCATCCCTACGGCTCCGAGCAACTGCCCTATGACGTTGGCTTACGGCCTGGTCACTTTTCCAACTTTTGTCTTTTGCTACGTTTAACCATTTCACCTTCCGATTCCTTGTTTAAGCATCCTATAAGCCCGTCAAACCTACTAAAACACATTTAACCATAGTCATGCAATTCCAATTAAATAAACATAAGAAGACCCATAACATTAAATATTACACTCACTAATTACCATTCCACCACCCGTTCATCAACAACCAAAACCAACGAAACAATTTCATAGAACAACTCAAAGTGTCTAGAGCTTGATTTATTTATCACAGTCACAATAAACGAAAAAGACTCGATCTTTGTCAACAAAAGTTTTTACAAACAAAACATAGATCAAACTAAATATAATGTTTAAGTGAATACAAAAGCGGCTCTGGTACCACTATCCGGATTAGTGGTGTACATTTTTTTTTAATAAAATCGTATTTTATTTATTTTTATTAATATCTCACATTAGGCGGCAGAAACGTGCACACAATTTTAACCGCTTACAATATACTGTCAGTGATATAATAGCGATTAGTATAAACTATTAACACAATGATAGGGTATTCGAGGAAACCATACATTCTGACGAATAACAAAGATCACACTGTCACACCCCAACCAATGGTGAAAACATCAGGGTGGGACGAAATAGATTGCTCAAGACTTCATAACACTATTTTACGATAAGTATTTAATTAACCAAATTTCATTTTGTTTCTAATTCAATTACATTGTGTGGAAACAAAGTACGATAACATAATCAAGAAATAGAATACAAAATAAAAATCTAAATTAATATGGGTTTCTAGTTCTAACTACTAGATTCCATGCATCCTCGTCATCATCAAATTCCTGCAACATATATTGAAGTATAGTTCAACACACAAGGCATTGGCGAGTATACAAGTTTCAATACTAGATAATAGCAAAAGTTTAAACAATCCACATGCATAAACGCTACTTAAAAACTATCATACAATACTAGCAATACAACTATACATGTCAACCCAAAGTTTCCCGCTAGCGTAATATTATCGTAGCAATGATAAGACCGTTTTGTTTACTTAACATGACCTCAAGAATATGGGGCGTGCGTTACTCCTGTAACGCTACACATGCTAAAGGAGGCTTGTACGAAGTTAATGAAAAAGTATGAGGCAATGAATTCTAGCATATACGAGTTTGCAAGTATGACGTATTGAGCATGTATGAAGGAATGTTTGTTTGTTTTTAAGCATAAAGTATGTGTGAATCAGTGATTTCGATAGTACATATATGTTGCACCACAAAAGTGTAAAAGATAAAAAGGGGAGTCGAGTATACTCACACTTTTGCAAAGCTTTCCAAGCAACCTGCGAGTCGTTATGTTGGAGGGTAGAGCACCGTAGTTACCCTACATGAGAGAACGGAGGTGTGTGAGTATTCTGAGTTGATAGAGTTCCAGATTTGGATTTAATAGTACATAAAAGTATACGTATGAAAATACATCTTCATACGAAGTGACTGTTCACTTCGTGCGAAGTGACTGTTCACATCGTACGAAGTTAACAGATTTCGAAAACGTATCTCGTCTAATACCTGTTTTGACACTGGATTCTGTAACGAGGAATTTAGAAACGAGGCAGAGTAACCTAAGCTCATAATACCTTAACCATAAATCGGTTTGTATCATATCATGAACTAGGATAGATATACATATACATATACATACATAGATTAAGTACATAGTCCTTCAAATATATCATAGAGGTCAAGCATGGAGGTATGAATATCTCATTATATGATTCACCAAAGCACAAAGTTTATCAACACAGTTGATAAACCCGGTTGGTCATGAATGAATGAAAATACAACTATTTTAACATAATGCGTATAAGTAAGGGATAGAACTTAATTCGGAAAGCTAAAATTAAAGTACAAGAATAAGGTGAAGGAGAGAAATTACAAAAAGTAAGGATAATAGTGAGCTAAACTCACTTAAACCGGCTAAGAAGTTCTGCCAAAAGTCTGGAATTTCAGAGAGAAAATGTGAGGATTCGGAAAGTGTTAAGAAGTGAAGAAGTGCTCTTATTTATAGAGGAGTTTCCGCCAGTTTCAGTTTGTGCGAGGTGAACCTTGATTGTGTGAGGTGGCTTCACTTCGTGTGAAGTGAGTTCAGTTCGCACAAGGATGTTTGGTTAAGCTGTTTTTACGTATATTAGCAGGTTTTTAAGTACTCAAAGTATAAAGGTGTATTGTATGAGTATTGCACGTATAACATGTGTTGATTTGCATGAAAACACGTATTTAAATGATTGATTGCATGCATAACAAGTATGAATAAAGTATGAATTTTCATTATGATCAAAGTCTCGAATTACAAGGTTGGTAACGAAATACGAACATGACATGGATACAAGTTTCCATAAATAGAAATACGATTACACTTTTCTAAATAGGAAAAGTACAAAATGCGAAGCGTTACACACACATGATGGAAGCAACGAACGTCACGCTAGTTGACACGTTCACGAAACCTGAGGCACCAAAATCAACTCTTGACATGAGCCTTTAAGACACCTAGCTCGAGAACCCGAAACACGAATTACCATGAACATCTTCACGGTTAAAACGGAAACCAGAACTGAAAACGGGTGAATCCAGGTTTTCCAGCGAGAATCCGAAACTGAAGTCGGTGGTGGCGGAGGCTAGCTGGATATCCGGTGTAGTTGTGGAGACTGGCGGGTGCGGCTAGCAGGCTACAGTTGTCAACCAGGAGGTGGCCCGTGACGGTGGTCCGGCGGTGGAGGTGATGTGGTTGTGGGTTTTTGTCTCACAAAAATATGGTAACTTGTTATGGCAAAAGGACCCGTGTATTTATACTAACTAGACCTATTGTATTTCAATACAAAGACCCACTTTTATATATATATATATATATATATATATATATATATATATATATATATGATAATATTATTTGTCTAATAAATAATATTCAGTGTTATACATTTATTATTTAATTATCATTTAATTGACTATTAATTAATCAGCTAAATAAATAATCATTTTGTAAATAATTATTTTCACTAAATATTATATCCGCTTTACACTAAAAACCGCAAAATCATGAACTATAATATTTAACTCCTATATATTATTATTTGTTCGTCTTCCAAAATACCTCGTTAGCAACGTTAATTAATCGATATTCAGACATCTCATATCCAACACGGACTTAAAATACAAGTATGGATTTTTGGACCGCAAATACAAGTATGTTTTGAGGGAAGCTTTTCTAGAAATAGGTGGTTTGGAAGCAAAATGAGTGATAATAGGTGGGTTTGAAGATTTTAAGTGAAAATAGGTAAGGATCCTTGATCCTCTCATTGTATTTTACCTTTTCACGAGGATCATGTATCCTTAATTCTATCTGCTGTCTTGCAGGAGTTTAGCCGCATGAAGATCTACTATGAAAAGAGGATCGCTGAATACGAGGAGACTTTGGCTGGTATGCGCTCCATTGCGGTTGCTAAGGATAAGGACATGTCCAAGCTCGAGAAGTAGAATAAGGCATTGGAGATCCTGCCGGTTGACACCGAAATTGCCGCTAATAAACAGGTGAAAGAGGCAACGGAACAGGCTAAACTCAGCACTGCCAAGGCTATCCTTCAATCTAGGATCAAGATGGCCAAGGAGGATGGTGATCCTGGTCTTGACAGGTCTTCCTAGGAAATAACTTCCTGGGAGATGGCCTTGAGTAACCTTGGTGGTGATGAGGAGCCAGAATTGGCCGTTGTGGCTGTAGGTGAAGCAGGATCCAGCGGCGTGCAGAAGGAGGTTGAAGAGAAGGCTAGAGATGGTGCCGGAGCCGATGGCACAACAGTGGGCAATGAAGGATAATGTAGACGAGCCTTGAGTCCAGTCTTTTAATTTTCATGCTTTGGTATTTTGATTTGACCAATTTGGGTCTATAACTCTAAACAATAGTTCTACGTTTAAGGATCACTGATCCTTCAGACAATAGGTAGGACGATAAAGGTGGAGGGATCCTCTGTTTGGGGGATGAAGCCTTTGTTATCCTGCTTTTTATATTTCTTCGCAAACTTTAAACCGTTAGATGAACCCGATCTGGCCTGGATAGATGGTCCATATTTTTGCTGGTGAAATCTGGGCCGAATACTTTGATAAATATTAACGGGCTTTAATAATATTAACCTTTTGACTATACTTGGTGTTGTGCATTTATTTTTAAAGCTTTAATTTTGATATGTTTATGTTTCCATATTCAAATAGATCGTTTCTTAAGTTCAAAAATTTAGAAAATTTTATGATGTCAAAAATTCGCCAATAACAATCTTTAAAGAAAACCCAATTGGATAGGAAACACCTAGCTTTAATTGAAGGGTTAAAAGTATGATCAGTTAACTAAGGGGGAAACATATTAGAGATTCCAGGTTAGGATTCTATATCCTTTATATGTACCATAGCATAAATAGACCAATAAAATTAATTATATTGTAAGGATCCAGGATCCTTTCTTTGTAGAACTTGTGAATCCTTTACGCTTCAAGAACCTGTCAACATAAACTTAGGACTAAGCCAAACAAACTGGGGACAAGCCCAAATAAACTAGGGACGAGGCCAAACTGGGGACGAGCCAAACTGGGGAGAAGCCCAAATAATACTGGGTCTGGCCCAACGTGAGTGACATGAAAATGCCAAAACCTTAGCTAACGTGAAAACGTTAGAAACCTTAGGATGACGGATGTGTGGTATGTCTACCATTATACTTGAGATCCTATATATGGCCAACAACAATGAAATTGTCAGCCACTAAACGTGTACTGGTCCCATTGCCTCGAACCATACTTGGATAAACGTGCGCTACTAGCGGGGTGTCAAAACCCAATTCGTGTGAAAGGTGAAAACCTTTAAACCTTAGAAGGTATAGGATACCTTAAATGTGGGAGAGAGGTGGCCAACCCCTTAGTCCTCTGTTAATGATGTTTAGTATTTCTACAAAACCTTAAAACTTGGTGAAATCAGATGTTAAGTATCTAACACCCTTTTCTCATAACAAATGAAATAAAAGTAAAGAAAATCTTAAGGTAAAAAGTTACCAATGTGAGGATCCTAAATCCTTAAGGATCCTTGATCCTTATCACATAAAATACTTTTTGAGATGAATAACACTCCAGGCCCTTTGTAAAAGATCACCTTCCGTGGTTAGTAGATGGTATGCCCCCTTTCCTGCTTCTTCTTCTATTAGATAGGGGCCTTCCCACTTAGGTTCCAACTTACCATCAGCTGGATTTTTGGTATTCTGAAATGATTTCCTTAACACCAAGTCTCCAACTTGAAATTATCTGATCCTGACATTCTTGTTATATGCTCTAGCCATCCTTTGTTGATAACTGGCCATCCTTACTCTTGCTAAATCTCTGAGCTCATCCACAGTATACAGATCTTGAGTCAGATTCTCACTATTTGTTTGAGGATCACGGATGCTTGTTCTGGCTTTAAGAACCACCATCTCTGTTGGGATCACTGCCTCAGTTCCAAAGACTAGATAGAAAGGAGTCTGGCCTGTAGCATTCTTTGGAGTTATCCTATCTGCCCAAAGGACATATGGCACCTCTTCAGCCCACTTTCCTTTCTTTGACCCAAGTTTGTTCTTCAAGTTGTTGATGATGATCTTATTGCTCGACTCTACTTGGCCATTAGCTTGTGGATAAATTGGTGTAGATGTTATCATTTTAATTCCCCAACTGTCACAAAAGTTACTAGTTATATTCCCAATAAATTGGAATCCATTGTCACATATAATTCAGAAGGAATTCCAAATCTAGTAATAATGTTTCTTTTAATGAAGGATATAACTTCCTTTTCTTTGACTTGAACAAAAGCTTCTGCTTCTATCCATTTGGAGAAGTAATCAGTCATGGTTAGCATAAACACTTTTCCTTCTGGTGCCTTTGGAAGTTTGCCAACTATATCCATTCCCTATCTCATAAATGGCCAAGAGGAAATTACTGGATATATAGGCACTGCTGGTTGATGTAGGATGTTGTAATATCTTTGGCAAGCATCACACTTCCTTGCATAATCTACTGCGTCCTTCTTCATTGTGGGCCAGTAGTAACCTACTCTAAGGATCCTTGAGAATAGTGCTCTGTCCCCAGTATGATTTCCATAGTTTCCTTCATGGAAATCCTTCAAGACTTCTTGAAGTTCTGGATCCTCAATACATCGCAAATAGGGACCTGCAGGAGATCTTTTATACAATGTGTTATTTAATGTAGTGAATTGAGATACCTTAACCCTGAAGGCTCTGAGATTCTCCCCTGTGGGAATTTCCCCATTCTGAATGTAGTTCATAATAGGAAGGATCCATGATCCTGAATTCGGCTGCACATCACTAGGTGTAATTGCGGTATCCTCCACTATTTCCAATGCTACATTTTCCTCAATTTCAGGAAAAACAATGTGGATAATAGGTATCCTCACGTCTTCAGGTATCTTCAAGGCTGATCCTAAATTTGCCAACGCGTCTACCCCGACATTTTCTTCTCTAGCTACCTGTGTTATACTAAAAGAGTCGAAAGCATTTGCTAGTTTTTTTTAACAATTTCTAAATATTTGATTAATTTTTACCCTTCACAACATATAAGCCATTATAATGGTTAGTAATTAGCAATGCGTCTATGTATACTTAGATACCCGATCTTCATCTGTTTAGCTACTTTTAAACATGCCATTAGGGCCTCATATTCTGCTTCATTATTAGTTGTCTGAAATTCACAAGCAATGGACCGGGGTATTATGTCTCCCTGTGGCGATTTTAGTAGTATTCCTAGCCCTGTTCCTTTGACATTTGAGGCTCCATAGGTGAAGAGTGTCCAAGGATCCTTGGTCTCTTCAAGTTGTTGAACATCTAATTCAGCTTCCCTTTGTAGATCACTACTGAAATCAGCCACAAAGTCAGCCAAGGCTTGTGACTTAATAACAGTCCTTGGTTCATATTTTATATCATATGCACTAAGCTTGACCGCCCATTTCGCCATTCTTCCTGACATTTCAGGTTTCCTGAGAACATTCTTACTGCGAAAATTAATTTTCACAATAATAGTATGTGTTACAAAATAATGTCTAAGTTTAGTGGAAGCCATGATCAATGCAAGAATTAATTTCTCTAAATGAGAGTACCTGACTTCAGCATCAAGAAGGCTTTCACTTACACAATATACCAGATGTTGTTGGCCTTCCTGATCCTTGACCAACACTACACTTACTGCTTTACCCAAGACAACTAAGTACAAGGATAATGGATCACCATCCTCTGGTTTCATCAGGGCTGGTGTTGAGGATAGATAATCCTTGAGAGCCTTGAGTGAAGCTTCATGCTTCTCAATCCACTCAAATTTCTTATTCTTCCTCATAATATCATAAAATCCTTGCACTTCTCTGAAGATTTTGAAATGAATCTGTTTAGGGCCGCGATCCTTCGTGTCAGTCTCTAGACATCCTTGGCATTGGCAAGAGATGTTATTTTCACAATCGCCTTAATCTGCTCAGGGCTTGCTTCAATCCATATCTTTATAACTATGGAGCCTAAGAATTTCCAAGCTTTGACACCAAAGTGGCACTTTGAAGGGTTCAGCTTCATGTTATATTGATCAAGGATATTGAATGCCACTTCAAGATCCTTTAGATGATCCTGAGCTTTCTTGGACTTGACCACCATGTCGTCTATATAGACTTCCATGGTGTCTCCTATCTACTCTTTGAACATTACATTGACCAGTCTTTGGTAGGTGGCACCTGCATTTCTTAGTTCAAAAGGCATTGCAATATAACAATATATACTAGTAGGAGTCATGAATGTTGTATCCTCTTGGTCAGATGGTTCGATCTGAATTTGTTGGAATCTAGAGGAAGCATCCATAAAGGTTAGCAACTCATGTCCTGCCATGGAGTCAATGTGTGGAAGTGGGAAAGGATCCTTGGGACATGCCTTATTTAAATCTATAAAGTGGACACATACCATCCACTTTCCGTTTTTCTTTTGAACAACCACCACATTGGCTAACCATCTTGGATACTTAACCTCACTAATCATACCTACCTTCAAGAATTTGTCTACCTTTTGGATAATAAGATTCCTTTCAGGTGTAAATTTTCTTCTTTTTTGATGAATTGGTCTGAAAGATTTATCAATTCCTAATTTATGTGTTATAATATCTTTAGAGATACCTGTCATGTCTTCGTGTTTCCAAGCAAAGGTAGACTTTCTTCTTTTCAGGAAGGATACCAGATCCTGCTCTATAATGTCAAGGATCCCAGATCCTATGAGGACTTGGATTTCAGGATCCTGAGGATCCAATATTACTTCCTTAATGTCTTACTCTGCTGCCTACAAGACATTCCTTGGAGGTTGATGTGATTGCTATGCCGCCCTTGGTTTTGAAGCCAATTTCATTTAAGAGGTGTTACAATTCTTGGCCTCTTGTTGATCGCTTTCTATCTTCACTACCCCCAAGGTGTCGGTAGTTTTACACATTGATGGTAGGTTGATGGGACAACTTTCATTTCATGAATCCAGGGCCTGCCAAGGATCACATTGCAACAAGACAGAAGTCAACAACACAACCCTCGATATAGATTGGGGCTTTGATGTCCCCCAACGTGTTCTTCGTTCTACCACTGAACCTACAAGGACTGATGATCTCGGAATTATTTCTATTTCCGGGATGCTCATCTTCTTCAGGACATCAAGCTGTATGATGTTCATAGAGCTTCCACCGTCTATCAGGATCCTGTGAACAAAGTGATTAGCTATAAACAAAGTAATAACTAGGCCATCATGATGAGGATCATGTATATCAATATGATCATCCTCATCAAAGAATATAACATTCTGTTGAGTTAGAGTGGAGGTCCTGATAGGCCTATCTCCATTTTCCAATTTGGTTTCTTTGGTATGCCTCTTTGCCGCCAAGAACGAGGTTCCACAGATATCTGATCCTCCGGAGATAAAGTTAACGATTTGTGCATCGGCCGGAGGGGGAGCAGCTTCTTTTGGAATATTTTTAGGATCCTGGATCCTTGACTTCTTCCTGCCCAGCAACTCTTTCAAGTGCCCCTTACTGAGGAGATATCCAATTTCTCTCCTTAAAGCTATGCATTCGTCCATCAAATGCCCAAAGTCTTCGTGGTATGCACACCACTTGGACTTATCCTCGAAGGAGCTAGACTTCTCGTTCTTCTTCGGCCACCTAGCTTTTTCACCTAAGTTCTGCAAGGTAAGCATCAATTCATTGTTATTAACAGAAAAGCAATATTCAAATATTCGAGGATATTCTTCCTCATCTTCATCTTGTTCAACTGCATGAACATTTTGATTATCTGGCTTGGAGTACGGCTTGGATCGGTTATTCTTATAGAAGGATCCTTGCTTCTTGTTGTTGTACTCCTGTTTGTTAGAACCAGTGAACCTGTCTTGTACTCCATTATCATCCTCTAATCGGATGAATCTCAAAGCCCAGTTTCTTACTTCGTCCAAGTTCCTACAAGGGGTCATGACAAGATCATCGTAAAATGGAGAATCCTTTTGTAATCCCATTTTAAAAGCCTCAACAGCAGTTGCAACATCTAGATTCGGGATTTCTAAAGATTCTCTTCCAAACTTGGTGACATAATCCCTTAAGGATTCATCACGAGCCTGTGTTATCTTATACAAGTCACTAGTTAGCCTTTCAAAAGTTCTACTACATGAAAGCTGGTTATTAAATAGATTAACTAAATGTGAGAACGAAGTAATGGAGTAGGGAGGAAGACTTAGCTACCATTTAAGTGCTGATCTAGTGACTATGGATCCGAAGCCCTTACACAAGCAAGCTTCTTTTAACCTTTCGGGGATGGGGTTTATCTTCGTCCTCTCCGGTATTGTGCCACGTGTTCCTCCGGATCAGTTGTTCCATCGTACAACTCCATGTTGGGTGTTTGGAAGCGTTTTGGAATCTCTGCATGCCATATGGGTGGTGCAAAGCGAGACACCTTGTGACTTCCATTCGGGATTTCAGGTATAGGCTTTACTATCCTGGAACGCTGGATATCATATCCTTGAGCTTCTGTAGCTCTCTGGCCATTGCCTGATTGATCCCTGCATCCTGCATGAAACCATAATTAGTATCCATAAGGTGTTATTAAAATTGTTACCTCTCGTTTGACTTAAAGGTGGTATTCCAGAAGTGTATTAGGGATAAGACATTTCTGTTGTCACAGTAGGGCTTGAGGAAGTGATAGTTTGCATTGGGATGAAGTCCCCATCATGGACTTCCGAACTTCTAAGTGGATGACTCATTGAGGATCCTTGATCCTGAAAGATGTTGGACCTAGGATATGTTGGCACTAAAGGTCTTGATGAATAATCCATGGATCCTTGAGCCCTTGCTAAGGATACTTGATGCTGAAAGTAGGATCCTTGAGGCTGGAAATAAGATCCTTGAGGCTGAGTCGTCTCGAGTGATCCTTGCCAAAGGATAGAGGATCCTTGAGGCTAAACAGTGGATCCTCTAGAATGCTGGATTGTTGATGATGGAGTAGCAAAATCCAATGACCTAGGCATCAGTGGAGACTGATCTTGTGCCGGTCTCTTCTGCTTCTTGATGTCATCTATTTCGCAAAGGACGCTCTGGTTGGTTTTATCTTGCTGCTCCATGTAGCTTTTGATCTGCGAAACAAAATAGAAACATCATTGTTAGTAGTCGTAGAGGAAGAAACAACACAAGTTTTTGATCCCATGAAGACGGATGATGTCTTTTTCTGCGCATTTTCAGCATTCTTCTGGAATGATGGGGGAATGGGAGGCAAAGGCATAGTGGTTTGAGATGAGGTAACTGTCGACATGGCAATTGAAGTAGCTTTCCCCTGGGAGGCCATGAAGTTAATGAAGATGATTGGAAATGAATGAAAAGTTTTGGAATTGAAGCACCACTTGTCCCACGGTGGGCACCAAATTGTTTTGGTCAAAAATCAAATTATGTATAATGTACCTAAATTTTGATTGTGAGGTTGAGTGCTTATGTGTATGAACAACAATGTAAGTGATTGTAAAATGAAAAAGACAATGAACACCGACATTTGTACGAGGAAAAAGCCCTTGATCCTTGTGAGATCTCCGGCACAAAAAACCTCGGTGATGGAAACTACCGATCACGAATTATATTGAACAAAAATGTTAAGATCAATACGACTTCGGATGATGATCGAGCTCAATACAAGTATTCGCTAGTGTGTGTGTTTTTCAAAGAGTATTCGAGAGTGGCTAACAATGTTCTGTGTCTAATGAGCTCATCACCCCCATATAATAATTAGAAACTATCTACTAACTAACTAAGCGAAAAACAAGGAAGCTCCCACGATCAACCACAACGGCTACTGCCTCATGCGCACGTGCCTAACCCAAGCATATTCCATGAGATTCCAGCTTGACCAAGTCCAGCAGTCGTACCTGAATCAAATTCAAATAACATATCGAAGACAATCATTAGAAATCGTTACAAGGACTAAGGATCCTTGATCCTTCTGGTATCTGCCACACAATGTAAGGATAAAATATCTTCGATATACAGAAGGATCATTGATCCATGAGTAATTAAAACCAGCCTTAACAAAACCCACCTATTAATTTAGGTGTGTGCATAAAATGGAATTACTTGAAAAACCGAACCGAAAAGAAATCCGATGAGTCGGTTATGGATTTTCCATTGTTCCATAACCACCATATCCTCAATTAATTATAGTTCTACCGTTGCTAGTTTCTTGTAAGTTCATATGTTTTCTATATAAACCCACGATATAAAGCATGAATTATGAATTTCCTACTTTTGTGTATGCATACGATGGTCGGTGAATAGAGGTTGTTCAAAACATTGATTTATTACTGACATGCATTTCAAGTTACAATTTCTTTGATTTGATCTGAACTTCAATTTCCTATATGTATAAAATTACTCATAACTTTTTTATACATTTATTTTTAAATTTACATCCCATAATCTACATCTAAAGTTCATATAACATGTTTATCTTATCATTTATGAGAATTACACGTATAGAATAAGGTAAACAGTCTCAACTCTTAAACACGTACACTACTAAAAAAATAAATCTAATACGACTGTAAGGCCATGAAATTGAGTAGGTTTATACTTCTCTTTATCAAACACACTTATAAGTTATTGGATCTAGCTTTTCTAGTGATTTGGATTAGGCCATGTGGGCTAACTTATATGTTGGGTAGTAAACTTAATATTGAACTAGCTAGTGATCATGTGTGGCTTGTTTAGAATAGTGTGTGATTTGGGCTTAGGCCCGGATTGTAATAGGGTTCTGCTATGTGATATAAATAGGGGTTCATAGGTCATTTGTGGGGTTCCTTGTTCATTAGAAATTCGTAACCTAGTTCATTGTATCAGACGAGTTTATCTCGTGTACAATTAATATTAGTTCTTGTTCTTAACACTTTTAATTATTTTCTGTATCTTTGATTGTGTTTGTGATATCCTATGAAGATTTGGGCCTTATAATGACCTTTTAAAAGTAACCTTTTTAACATGCATTTACTAATACCTGTTAGTCAATAATTGTGCAACACCATAATGAGTTTTAATGCATACCATTTATTGTTTATGAATCCCAAGCATCTTGTAATCCTACTCTTTATTAGTCAGTCCCCAAAAGATAAAAAAAAATACGATTGGTAGGTTATAAGCAATGTTTGCAGAATTGTAGCGGATGTCGAACCATTCTCTTTAGTGGTCCACTGGTTAGGCTAGTCAGACTGGTCGAACTAGATGTACATACCGAGTGATATCATAAATATTATAAAAATAAATAAGGTAAAATTGATTTTGTTTTTAATAAAATCCGGTCCAACCGGCGATTCGACTCAAAATGGGTTTAATAAGGTGAACCTGACCGATCAGACCCCCGATTCCCGGTCCGGCAGATTTGTCCGGTTCTCAAAACATTGATTATAAGTTTATTTACAAAATTGATTGATTTGAGATATCTTGAAAGCCAACTATCACCATCATCATCATCATCTATTTAGATAAAGATGTCTTCGTTACAAAATATTCAGAAATTCAAGATTAAATTCAAGAAACACATTACACGTGGATTATATCAATATAAGACAACATAAGACATATATGTTTGTTTTATGCTATTTTTCTTATAAAAACCATAGAAATATTATCTTTAGTAAATTAATTACAAGCTAATTATTTAGAAATGAATATAATTAAATAGCAGGTGAAGGGTGATGAATGAAGCACCATGGATAGAACCATTGATTTTTATGGCAAACATACTAGACTTTATTTAAACCGTGCAAAACCAATGAATGAAGCACCATGGACCAAATCACTCATCCAACCACATAGTGAGAGCCACCTGCTTCGTTTCAAGTCGGGATTGCCGGACCTACCACGGACTTCTTTTCTAGGTCTCCCCACTCATATACAAACACGCGCGTGCGTGTGCGCGCACACACACATATATAGAGAGAGGGAGAGAAAGGTTAAAATAATACATCTCCCGAGTTGTGAGCACCGTGAGAACTTAAAAAAAATTTGTTTAAAAGTTTTTTTCGCTAATTTTTTTAATTTACTTAACTTCTAAAACAATATCGTATATGAAAATTTACATCAGTGTCACAACATTTTACATAAGTGAAAACCGCGTAAAATTATTTTTTCTGTGCTTTTGTAAATTTTATTGAAACTTAGTCTGGAGGAGTAGGATTAATATCAGGTTAGAGCTTTAACCTTTCAATCATTGCTCTTTCATCTAACATGGATTCAGTTGGTCATCCTGTGAATTGATCTTTGCATCATATGGCTTCTTTTCCATTATGTGGTTTATGTAGTCTTCCCTTAACAGCTTTTTGAGATCTGGATCTGTTATTGGATCATGGGAAGGATTTATGCGAATCATTGTATCATAACCTTCTAAGGCATCTACTCTTCTGTGTACTTTAGATAATATTTGTTGTAGTTGTTTGTCATCCTTCTATTGGTTTCTTTCCAAAATCATCCTCTTAACCTGCTTCTTTTTGAGTTCCAAGTATTCTTTGACACTGGATGGCCTTGGAGGGTTTGCAGATGGAAGTGATGATGATGGAAATGATGATGTAACTTTGGTGGAAGGTTTGATGGGTGAGGTTACTGCTTTTCTTTTTCTGGTTTGTGGGATAAATATGGCTACTAATGATGTGGTAGGTGTTATTGTAACCTTTTTGACACTTTTGAAATATCAACAGATGTTTGGTGTGGATGATCAGTGGTTTGGATAGGTTTGGCCTTTTTGGCTGCTTGTGTGTCATATTTTTGTGGAGGAAGTTTTCTTAGGCTATCACTCTTTCCTTTTTTGGCATTATCTGCATGATACCTAGGTTTTGGAGTGTTGCCTGTTGCTTGAAGAAGATGATCTTTGATAGCTTTGATCTCAGCTTGAGTAACATTGTATCTTGCTTCAATCACATTCCTGATCATTTCCATGTGCAAGTTGTGAGTGGCATCTGCAGACTGCTTTTGAAGTTGGAGATAGAATTGGGCGTGACACCAGATCTTTTCTGCAAGTTCAGCCTTAGTTGGTGGAGGCTTAGAGTTTTGTACCAACTTGGCTACCATATGTTTGATTTGATCAATTGAGGATTCCAATTTGGTTACTCTGTACCTTAAATCTTTATATTTTAATTTATCACCTAATTAGTAGAGTCATTTGAATTCCCACTTAGGTGGTTGTACTTTGTTTTGAACCAAGTGCCCATTTCCTTGGTACCGGAGACTCCCAACTTTTATTGAATGAACTATTGTTGATTCAACAGTTGTTGCTTTCAAGGAGGTCTTAGCTATGTAACTATTATCCAACTGCCAAACTTTTGATTCGTTGTTTTTGATATTGGGATGAAGCTCGGAGGGTTGGTATACTGTGTTGTCTTCCCATCTTTCATACTCATACTAGATTTTGTCGTTAATTTGTTCCTTTTGTACATTTAAGCTCTTTTTTATCCTGAAAATCAAAAGTATACAAAAGAAACGTACTTTTTCCAACATTAGTACTGAAAAAGGGTTAATCTTATACCGTATTTGATATAATTTATATGTTGCATTTGACGCATATCACTACCTCACCTGAACAACCACCAAGTGTTACTTGTGACAGATGGGATGTAACCTCCTCTGTTTGTGGGTTAGCAAAGACATGACTTGCTCTAGTCACTTGTAGTGGTGTGCTGTTAATGATAGGTAAATGAGAGGAACTGGGTCTGTCCACATCACATTGGTCTATTGCATCAATCAATCATTGGATAGTGGATAAGACAAGTTTTCTGGGTGGTGGAGTGATAAGAGAAACAACTCTGGCAGAGGGGCTTGAGAAGAAATGTACAAACAAATCATCTTTCTCTTGATTTTGTTCCCCTACACTTACAACACTATCCTTTTGTGAGGAGTTTGGATGGGTGGAGATATTTGCATTTGTTGTGAGGAAGTAACAACAAATGTTTGCTGTTTTGTGACGTTAGCTGATTGTTAGATGTCACTATCAGGGTGACATAAGCTGATTGCAAATAGAGCTTTCGTACTTGTATAAATAGATCTTATGTGTTAGAGATCTATTCTATCACATCAGAAACATTCCTTTTATATGAACAACGAAGTGTGTGATCAAGCCGATGGAGAGTTTGTATAACCATTACTGTATTATTGTAATCTTTTCACTATTAATAGAAAACAATTTTGATATAACTTTCCACTCTTGTATGCTCGTATAATTCCGGATTTACCATTTATTATTGTTCACATAAAGCTACAAGTTATACTCAGATCCTAAAAAGTATGTTAGGTTAATGTTTAATTTTCGTTATTTACTGTTTCTTTTAGTTTCATTTTTTAAGTTATGTAATGTTTTTTTTAAATTATGGAATTTTTTATTGATGTTATTTGTTTAATTAGTATTAATGTTTTTTAACTAATAGATTTATATAATTTTTAAATATAAAATAATAATAAAGTGTGTTCCACGTGTCAAATAACGCCACACTTTCACGTCCGTCACAATCCTTCGTTCTTGCACGATGCCACTTTTCTGACGCTTGCTAACATGAGTCCACATATCGCATAACGCCTCCTTTTAAAGCCCCCACTTCGTATAGTTTTATATAATCTAAGCTGAGCTGACAAAATAGACTTTGCTTTGCCACATGTTCTTTTTAAAGCATTGATTCATTTCAAATATTTTCTCACGTAGAATTAATAAGTAAAAAAATTATAATTTGTTCTATTTAATATTTGAATGGACTAAAAATTGTTAAGGAGTTTTTATGAGAAAGAAAAATAATGTTAGTTTTTACGTGCAATTTTTTAAAGGGATTTCTACAAGGAAAAAAAAAACATAAATTTTTTATTTATTTTTTGTATAATGATGTTTGCCCTTAAAAAAACACAAAATTTTACACAGTTTTTGGAATGTTGGTTACGTATCAAATGATCATTCTCTCTCTACACACATTTACATATACACACGTACGTATCCGACTTTATGGACATTGAGTATTTGCGTCAATGTATGTATGCAGCTTACAAGACAGACAGTTGTTCACACAATTATAATATAATTATAATAGTATAATTGTGTAGTTGCGACATGTATATGATGGTACAACACACAAGGTGCTATAATAACACAACACAATTATTCGCACAATACATTATACTTCTTATAAAACCTGTAATTTAATAAAAATTTACTCTTTACATATGAAAATTTAAAGCATATAAGTCATAGAAAGATGCTTGATACCATTAAACAGTCACCATACCATATTTTATCTAAAAAGATCAATATGAAAAAGACACTAGGTAATTTTCGACTTTTATTGGTTTATTATTTTTGTGGTGGTTAATCCTAGTAGAAATTAACTAACCTCTATGTATAATTTCATTTTAGGGTTTTGGATATGGGATGATAGACGATGTGGATAAAATTATAATGGTTTCACTAAACACGCTTTTAGTCGGCTTTTCAATTAATAAAAGTATTCAGTGTCGTTTCTTTACATCCAGACCCTCAAATTTTTATTGTATTGTAGTTTAATAATGCAATAAAAGTAAATTATACGGTAACAACTAGTTAGAATCTACATTCATCGTTGACAACTAACAAATGAAATATTGGAGTGTTTAAGCCTGAGACACCTAAGTGCGCACTTTAAATAAGAATACGAGTTAAATGCCAAAATGGTCCCTGATGTTTGCTCACTTTTGCCATTTTAGTCCAAAATCTAAAATTTTTAAATCTGGGTCCCTGTGGTTTGCATTTTGTTGCCATTTTAGTCCAAATTTCAAATTTGATCAGATCCTTAACTTAAATCCTGATACTTTGTCTTTATCCTCAAGGGTATTTTAGTCATTTTAGCATTAATATTAGCGTTAAATGCCAAACACCCCCAATTCAGATCTCTGCACACACTCTCTCTCTCTCTTCTCTATCTCTCTCCCTTTCTCTCTCTCTCCCCCTTTCTCACCACCGCCACCTCCTCCCCCCTCCATTAACACCACCACCATCCCCACCGGACCACCACCCCCACTTCTTCAACGTCAGGTTGATGAAATTACCGGTGGATTTACCGGGTTTCACATTTAAAACTTGTGGTAATGAATTGAATATTCCGAAAGGGCAAAACACAATCTGGTGGTCCCTTTCATTTTACATTAATGACCCTCTTATTTATTGCCAGAAAACACTGCATAATTGGTGGTTGGTATGAGCATCAGTTACCAGTAGGGTTTATTACAGCAACAACATCCACCGGCGGCACTTGTAAGTATACACTTTTTGTATCATTTCTATCAGTTTAGCTGTTAATTATCCTATAATGCTCAATTTAATTCGTCTGTTGCATTTGTATAGTGCTAATTTTAATATAAGTTGCATAATGCACACCAACTGTTTGTGTTTTTGCCACAGTGACTGTAGTTAAGATTTAAGAACATATGGCATTGTTGAGTCCTGTTTCATCATCATGTTTGCCAAGATTGTGCTCTCAATTAGCAGCACATGATGCAGTTGTGGATACAAAGTCTAGGGTTTGCTTATCAAGTGCATCATCTCACCTTCAACGCAGCTTGATTCATAAGTAAGATTTGATTTATGGCTCTGTTAATTGATGTTTATTGTTAAAGCTCTAAAGTTATGAACTTGAATTGAAAACATATGTTATTTGGATAAAAGAGATATACATGGTTTCAAAGTTTCGGCTTCTGCTTCGGTTACAGCAGGTTTAAGTTTGAGTCTTTTTCTTGTTGATTACAAGTTATATGTGTGTATTTACACATAATTTGTTTGGTTTTATCGATTTGTCAGATGTTTCGACAGCTGAAGTGGCCATGAAGTCGCCGATAGTCAAGGGTGACACCTGGTCTATTCATAAGTTTTTGGGGGTGGTGGTCCGGTGGGGATGATGGTGGTGCAGTGGTGGTGTTAATGGAGGGGGGAGGAGGTGGTGGTGGTGAGAAGGGGGGAGAGAGAGAGAAGATAGAGAGAGTGTGTGCAGAGATCTGAATTGGGGGTGTTTGGCATTTAACTCTAATATTAATGCTAAAATGACTAAAATACCCCTGAGGATAAAGACATAGTATCAGGATTTGAGTTAAGGATCTGATCAAATTTGAAATTTGGACTAAAATGGCAACAAAATGCAAATCACAGGGACCCAGATTTAAAAATTTTGAATTTTGGACTAAAGTGGCAAAAGTGAGCAAACCTCAGGGACCATTTTGGCATTTAACTCTAAGAATAAAAACTCAAGTATTACGTATGATCTAAAGCTTTACAAAACCTTTTTTTAATATATAACCTATTTATATTTCAACTTGAATATTTTTTACTTAGACTATGATATGTGATGTGAGCTTGGAAGAAGGGCTTTAAAGGGACTTTAAGATTGAATAAAATGATACCATGCACGTCACGCAGGCTTGGTAAAAAAGGCTCTAAAGGGGGTGTTCTGTAGCTTTACTAGAAATGTGGTAATGGGTTGAGATGATATATGATTGGTTGTATATTTAAGAAATTCTTTTACAAAAGGTGCCCTACACCCGTAGCTCAACCTGAGCCCCTACCTGCGCCCACCTTAATGCCTGGGTGTCGTGGTGTTAGCGCCTCCGACATGTTAAAGGCCATGTCCTGGATAATGCACACAACGCATGACCTTATTTGAATATCCAACAAAAATGAGATAATGGTAGTTTTGTAAAATTCTTATAAACCAAAGGGCAAACTTGTACTTTCACACGGTTAAAGCAGGTTAACAGTTTTCATAAAACCGGTACCGTGTCAAATAATCTAAACCCGAGCCGATGGCTGTAGAACAACAGCAAACAAAACAAACACAACAAAACAGAGACATGAACCCTACAATAACCAAACCGGACCACCAGGACTCACCACCGTCTACGGCGGCGCCGGCGTGGGGCACGTGGGAGGAGCTCCTCCTAGCCTACGCCGTCAACCGCTACGGCACCAAAAACTGGACCTCCATATCCTACGAGTTACAAAAACGAAGCACCAACCCGATCCATATCACTCCTCTTCATTGTGAACAGAAATACGACGAACTCAAACGCCGGTTTAACGACGTCGTCTTGGATGACGTCACTGAAACAGGCGAAACCGCTGCTGTTCCGTGGCTTGATGAATTGAGAAACCTTCGAGTTCAGGAACTGCAACGAGAGCTTCGGAATTACGATCTATACATCTCGTAATAATCAGACCTATAATATATACATATTCACATACAGATCTATGATAAATCTACCGTTTCTGTTCGTTTAACGTCGTTAGATAACGTATCGGTGTGATTTGACGCTTGTTTAACGGTTTCCGATGTGATTTTTTGTCCGTTTAGCGTCGTTAAGTAACGTGTCAGAGATTTGACGGTTTCCGATGAGATTTTTCTCTCCGTTTAGCGCGTTAAGTTGTTTATTAACAGATTTGACGGTTTCCGATGTGATTTTTCCGTTTATGGTCGTTAGATAACACGAGAGAGTTTTTTTAACGGTTTCAGATGTGCCTTTTCTGTTTGTTTTAACGTCGTCATCGAGATTTGACGGTTTTCGATGTGATTTTTTCGTGTGTCCAGGTCTCTGCAAACGAAGGTGAAGCAATTGACGGAAGAAAGTGAGAAAACCGGTGGAGAGTTAACTAAAAACTCCGATTTAGGGCACAGAAACACCGAGATTGAATCCGATACGGCGAACACAAGGGCTGAACCGGCGGTTTCCGGCGACTTGGATACCGAACCGGAGAATCACTCGGTTAACGGATCTAACGGAAACCTAGAAACCGGTGACAACAAGCCGGAAAGCGGAAACGGAGTGAAAACCGGCGGTGAGAAAAGTGAACCGGAAGGTGAAGAACCGGTGAGAAGTGAACCGGTGAAGAGTGAACCGGGTGGGGAAAGGAGCGAGTCAATGGGTGAGTCGAAAAGCGAGGGAAAGAACTCGGACATGAGAAGCTCGGCTAGTAAGTTGAGGAATGATAGGGTGCCACGTGGAGATTGTAAGGAGGATGATGAAGATCGTATTCCGGTTCGATCCTTGCCGTTGGTTGATTTTTTGCATAAGGTTCAGAAGCTTGGCTCGGTTGTCTTTGCGCGGCGGCTCGATCGTCAGGTTTATCATTTTACACAACTTTTTTAAAATTTGTTTGCATACATAAATAAATATATTCATAGATTTAATTAATTTAAAACGATTAAAAAGAATGACTTTTATAAATAGGCAATATTAATTTTGTATCTTTGTTAACGAAATAATAATTACTAAAACATCATTAAGTAAATTTGTTGTAAAAGTAGGATACATATACATATATGTATATAGGGTTAGGATCATGTGAGAAACACTACGCTAATTGAGAAACTTGAGTAGTATTTTGGACCAAATATTTTCTCTAATCTTTTTGTAATATACACATATGTATAGTTTAAAATTGACTATATGCATATATGTATAATTCAAGATTTGACAATATGCATATGCGTATATAATCAATTTTAACCTATACATATGTGTATATTACGAAAAGCTTAGGGAAAAATGTGTGGTACAGTATATTTCTCAAGTTTCTTAACTAGGGTGGACTTCTCTTACGATCTCTATGTAAGGGAGAGTCTAAATGAGAACGCTAAATATCACGGTAACCGTGAGAACGAATGAAAAAACTGCTAGAATTTGGTAAAAAACAAGTGAAATTAATTTTTTTTTTACATTTGTCATTATTATTCGAATACAATTATAGAAATTTAATTTACACATTTAAATTTACGTGAATTCGGAAAGAAATGAAATTTACACACGTGTAAGTTTGCCATTTACACATGTGTAAATTTGTTATATTTACACATGTGTAAAAAATCTAATAAAAGTAATTTTGAGAGGAGAAATGTATTATTTGATGTTGTAATTTCTTTTTTGATGTTGTATTTTAATTAAAATGATGATTGTATTAAAAAATGGTTTTGATTGGTTTTCTAATTCGTTCTAGCAATATTTAGCGTTCTCAAGATAACCCTCCCTATATATATATATGTATGTATGTATATATATATATATATATATATATATATATATATATATATATATATATATATATATATATATATATATATAGCATAAAACGAAAACCCAATTGAGTTGAAAAAACTCAAAAAACTTTTGTAAAAACTCCATTTAATATTTTTATTTTTTTTCTAAAAAAAAAGAAATGTAACATACGTATATTTGAACATTTTATAAAAAGAACACAAAAAAACACTGAGTAGTTTATTTTTTTAAAAATAATAAAATTTCATGTTACATAATATATATGTCCAAAAAATGTAACATACAAATTTTGAACATTAAAAAAAAAACAAGTAAGCGCTTTTTACATTTTTTTTATAAAAATTTAAGTACATTAATGTTACATTCCACTATTTTTTAGAAAAAAATAAAAGTATTATATAAGATTTTTTTGAGTTTTCTCAATTCAATTAGGTTTTCGTTTTTATCTTTCACACACACACACACACACACATATATATATATACATATATATATATATATATTAACCATTCAAATAATAATAATAAAGGTTAATTACATGATGGTCTAGAAAGTTGGTAACAATCGAGACTTATAATGTAACTTTTGAAAACTTAGAATTGAAACTGTTATATAACTTAATCAAAATGGGTAAATTTCATTGAACTTACAAAATAATATGTTTTCTCAATTTATATTTGAATAACATTGTTTCATAGAAAATGTCTAATTAATTAAGCTTGGGAGGACATGAAATTCCTCCTGACCAAAAGTATGGACACGTACAATTTTTTTATTTATATATTTGACGTGACTTAATTAGTTTTCAAATATATTTTAGGTCTTTATATAACATATGTTTTCTTTTAATATTGTAACTTTAATATATAATGTTTTATATAAGTATAAACATAACGTTGTGATACATTTAATTTTATACATATTCATTATAAAATTTATAAAAAACTTGCGGTGTAATCATTAAATTTCTATTATATGGATAAAATTTGTACGTTTTTTTTGTAATGTAGATAAAACTGAAACTATATCTAAATTTACATAAAAGAAAATACTATAATTAAAAACGTAAAAAGGAAAATAAAAGTTTTAAGTGGTCACATCAGAGGCGTGAAAAGTAACCTTGAAAGTGGGAATATCCGTGTATTTAATCAACTCTATAAATAATATATCGTTACGATATTACGTAACTAACACAATCAAAACAAATAATATATGCAGGAAAAACTAAGGTACAAGAACTTAATAAAGCAACACATTGATCACAACACGTTACAAACCAGACTCAAACAAGGATATTATTCCGATGGCAATCATAAATTCTTCCGAGATCTTCTCCTTCTTGTCAACAACACTCGCATATTCTTCCCCAAACAATCCCCCGAATCAATCGCAGCCGTTGATCTTCGACAACTTATTCTAAAGGAGATGATCAAGATCACCAATAAAAAACAAAAAACCTCATCAAACATGCCTCCTAATCCAGCCACTGACCCGCCTGATTCGTTGCTTCTCAAGCCGAAGTTAGCTGGCCCAATTTTGGTTTGTAGGAAACGAAGCTCGATAACGGCTAAGGCTGCAGGATCTTCTTCGGGAAAGAAAGAACAAACGGGTTTGAAGGAGAAGTTAATCGAGGAAAACCCGAAGAAAAAAGGGAGATCTAACGTTAACGAGAGTTCGGACAGTAAACCCGAAAAGAAAAATAAGTTAACCGAAGCAGAGGAGAAGAAACAAGGTGCAGCCAAGTTTTTAAACCGTATTAAACGGTCCAACGAGCCGTTGCTAAGCACATCAAAGAGCGTGTCGAAACGTAGTGGTGGTGATGGGAAGAAAGACCAAGCGGGTAAGAAGAGTTCGAGTGGACACCAAGTAAAAGAACAAGGTAGCCCCACGAAGAGGAGTGTCGGTCGGCCGTCAAAGAGGGCAGCGGCACCGCCTACATTAGGGGCGGTGTCGGGCAAACGGAACCGGGAACGGTGGATTCCGAGACGTTGGGTTCGAAACCGACGAAGAAAAGATCACAGAGGTGATGATGATGTAGAAACGTAGGATTTTAGTATTATATGTTTTGAGGTATGATTTGAAAGTTAGTCTAACCTTTTGGTTTATTTTTTAAATTGTCTTACATTGACATGTTGCTTGTTTTGGTAGTTGATATTTATGAAAGTTAGAAACTTTTGTTTTTTTAAATCTGTTCCCATTTTATGTTAGGTAATGAATCAATTTTCAAAAGAAATGACAAAATTGAAATTTTTAAACATGTTAATTATTCACATCTTATCAACTATCTTTATCTTTATAATTACATTAAAAATTACTATATTTTCTTTTCTTTCAATCAAACAATATTTTTATACCTTTATTAGAACATTCACATCTTTTCCATTACTTTTACAATATATTACAATAAAAACACAATATTTTCTCTCTCCGTTTTAATTAAAAAATACTTTTTTATAATTTATCATTACTTTTTATCTCTATTTCATTAAAACCACTTTCAATATATAATAAAAAAATATATATGAGATGAACATTCTCTCCTCAAATATACAAATGTTAAAATTTTCTCTTCTCTACTCACAACCACTTTTCATATTTTCATAAGTCACACAATTTGATGGAAAGGATGTGAATTCTCTTAGACCATCTCCAATGGAAAAAGCTAAATGCACTTACAAAAGAGCCACATCAGAATTTTATAAATGTATTAAAAACACTTATTTTCACTCCAACCTTAGAAACATATTTAGTGATACTTACATTTCCACATCGTTACCATTTTATTTTAATGCTGAAATCTTTTTACAAATATTACATCTCTTTTATTTTTGCATTATTAACAAATATAACTAAACTAATTAACTATAATTAAATATAATTAAGACAAATAAATAGATTTTTAAACCGTTAGTATGAGAGTAAATTGCACAAAACGTCCTTTATGTTTTCTCAAACTTGCAGGTTCCAGCCTTAATGTTTAAAACTTGCCAAAACAACCTTTATGTTTATTTTTGTTGCCCGTTCAGTCCTTTATTACTAACCAAGTTAATTATCTCAGTTTATTTCCCTCACATGCCTAACATGTGAGGGTATATTCGTCATTTTATTTCCTCTTCTTATAAAACCCTCAAAAAACACATCACCTCCACCACCTCCTCTGCCACCACCTCCACCTCCGACACCACCTCCTCTGCCACCACCTCCACCTTCGACAAAACCCCCAAATAACTCTGCCACCATCATCTTCAACTGCCACCACCACCACCGCCCCCTGATACATCACCACCGTAGGGTTAGGGTTTCGGTTTGAGATTGTGGACCGATGATGTTTGTTGGAGGATATGGAGATGCAGAGGCGAAATTGCGGGGATAATTGCAGGGAGAACGGATGAATGTTGTTCAGAAAAGAGTAAACCTGATTCGACCTGAGCACATCGCATCACATCACATCGCATTGCATTACGCAATTTAAAACCAAAACAGCTATACAGACCTTGGTACCATTGTAGAATTCACCACCATACAGTATCATTTCAGTTTCCTTCAAAGGATTAATATTCAACTGCACAACACAACACCCCTAGTCAATCCTACATTCACTGCACATCCTTACTAATTGTCTAATTCAAATACAAAATTGAGTAATATACCGAGCAATTGGACCGCGGAGACGGTCGAGGCGCGTTGTCTTCAACATGAATTTCTTTTTTCTTAGCTTCTTCTTTCTGAATGCTTAACTGAACACTCAAAAACACAAATTTGGTAATTATAAACAGAAGTGAAAAACAACTGTTTAATCAACAATAATACGTGTTTATGGAGAGTACCAGAATGGCATCAATGTCGTCTTCAGGTGAGACTTTCTTGGACTCTCTGCGGGCTTTTTTCTCCTCTGCTTTGGCTGTTTTTCTCTCCGTTTTCTCCTTCCCCTTTCCGGGCTTCTTTGTTTTTTTGCCCATTCTTGACGATTGTTTGTTTACGCGGCGGATTACGACGGAAAACGGTTCGGTCTGATGACAGTTAACGACGGCACGACAACTGAGAAGAACAGAGTGTTGAGTTCATGTGCGAGGGTTTCGTTGAGGTTTTATAAGAAGAGGAAATAAAATGACGAATATACCCTCACATGTTAGGCATGTGAGGGAAATAAACTGAGATAATTAACTTGGTTAGTAATAAAGGACTGAACCGGCAACAAAAATAAACGTAAAGGTTGTTTTTGGCAAGTTTTAAACATTAAGGCTGGAACCTGCAAGTTTGAGAAAACATAAAGGACGTTTTGTGCAATTTACTCTTAGTATGATGTATAGTTATTGAATTATGACCGTTACAGTATCTAAAATAGAAAAAAAAATACCTAAAATAGAAGAAAATAATATCATTAATATGTTTTTTGATTTTTTGAACGGTAAAACTTCTATATAGAAATATAGAAACAACGGACCAACAACACCGCCAAATTATACAATAATGTCACGAATTTGAAATTGCTCCACCTCTCCGGATTAAGATTACAAAACTTCCGGATTAAGATTACAAAACTTTGAACGACTCCTAATCTAAATGAAAGAATTTTCTTTGATAATATTCACCGTTTGATCGAAAAGGATGAAGTTATTGTTGAATTCCTTCTCATTGCGAGCCTTCCAAATCTCCCAAAATGTCGTAAAAAAGACCGCGCCTATAGTCTTTTTCCACAGCTTCGAACCGTCCACATTGCACAACCACTGATAAAGATCCTTTGTTTGTAATTTCAACAATGAGGTAACCCGCCACCATATAGATTTTGCAGCACTACATTCAAGAAGGATGTGCTCCGAAGTCTCTATCGTAGGACCGCATCTCCCACTTACCTCATTGTCCATATATACTCCTCAGCCGCGCAACGCCTTCTTGGATGGAATCCTTCCAAGAAAGGCTTTCCAGGCAAAACAACAAATTTTCGGAGGTAACCAGTTGTTCCACACGACCCACTGAAATTTGTCATTAGTACCTCTATCACCATCCATAGCCTTCCTCACCATAGCCACAGAGAACCATTTACTAGTTGCTCCATCCCACACCCATTTATCACCCTTATTGGACTCGTTAACCGCATTCAAGAGGCCTATCAGATTCACCCATTGGGTCCAGTCATTCGTTTGGTTAGGATCTTTTTCCAGCCCCTAGACCACTGAACTAAGCTCCTTGTTTTTGTGTAACACTGTTGTACTAGCGCATTCTTATCTCTAGCAAGATTATAGAGGGCTGAAACTTATCACGAAGAGGTCCATCAACCCAATTGTCTCCCAAAACTTTATCTTTTTACCATCCTCAATTATTCCGGGCAAAGGCTTTGTAATGGCTAGATTCATCGCCCCAACACATTCTTCAACGAGCCGATGTCTTTCCACATCCATGCACAAGTCTTCTTGAAAGGAACCGACTGAACAACCTTGTTATTTTCATGAATTGTCTTCACCACACTAACCCACATCCCACAGGTCTGAGGAGCTCTCTTTGAATTTCCATCACCATTTCGCGAGTAGCGCTAAGTTCGTATTGCAGATATTACCTAAGCCAATATTAGTATAGAGATATATATTCTATAAGCTAGATAGTGTGACACGTATTATTAATTTTATTATAGCCTAAGTTAGTGGCAGTTATACCAATCGTCCCTATGTATATATATATTCTTATATTCTGTACAAACAGTTTTATCAATTCATTTATAAACATATCATTCATTCAAGTAAAACCCTAGAAATTCCAACAAAGTGGTATCAGAGCCACACACATCGATAAAATCTTACAAAAAACGAACTCCAGATTCTTCTTTTATTATATTTTTTCTTCAAACAAGATGAATCCAGCGACCGGAATTCAAACTCAAATCCCAAAACTCACAGGGAAAATTATTATCACTGGCATATTCAATTGAAAGTTCTACTGGAATCACAAGAATTGTGGAAGATGGATATCAAGATTTAGGATCAAATCCCTCGGAGGATGCAATCGCTGCATACCGGGAATCAACGAAGAAAGACAGGAGAGCACTACATATTATCTTCCAATCTGTTAATGAGACAATTTTTGAACGAATTGCTATGGCAAAATCATCAAAAGATGCGTGAACCATTCTACACAAATCATACAGAGGAGAAAATCGGGTAAAAACGGTAAAACTACAAACCCTTAGATGTAGTTTCGATGCTTTAAAAATGAAAGTATGGGAGTCTATTGAAGATTATTTCAACAGAACAACGTTAATAGTCAATCAATTAAGAATGAATGAAGAGAACATTAGTTAACAACGAGTAGTAGAGAAAATTCTACGAAGTTTGACTTGAAGTTTCGAGTCTGTAGTAATCGATGTGGAAGAAACGAAAAACTTAGAGAACATGTCTGCCGAAGTACTGATGGGTATACTTCAGTCTCATGAATTGCGAATGAAGTTATATAATGATGTTCCTATGGAACATGCATTTCAAATGCAAAACACAAGCCAAGACAAGTCTGGGTAACCGAAAGGACGTGGCAGAAATAAAGGAAGATACTTGGGCTCTATAAGATGTTTTAATTGTCAGAAACTCGGACACACAATCAAGTTTTGTCCGAAGAAGGATGGGAATGACAGATCTGACAATGCACTGATTCATAAAGAAGATGAATTAGACGAGCAACAAGATGATACCATGTTCATGATTTTTAACATGGAAGAAATGGTTAAATACGACTGTTGGTACTTGGATAGCGGCTGCAACAATCATATAACAGGAAACAAGAGTTTGTTTGTCAAGTTAGATGAATCACTAAATAAGGAAGTGAGAACGGGTGATGATAAACGGCTGGAAGTCCAAGGAATCAGAGAAGTGATGATCTCGATAAAGGGTCAGAATAAGAGGGTTCAAAACGTTTTTTATGTGAAAGGTTTGAAACACAATTTATTAAGTGTGGGTCAATTATTACAGAAGGGATACAAAATTAAGTTTCAAAAGGAACGTTGCATCATCAAAGATATATATAATAAAGTTGTAGGAGTCATTAAAATGACGAACAATAAGATGTTTCCTTTGAATCCCGAGAATGATATTACACTTGCACTGACTATGATGACAAAAGATACCTTTATCCTTTGGCACGAGCGTTTTAGGCATGTGAACTTCGACACTTTAGTTGATATGGGAAACAAAGAATTAGTTCGTGGCATGCCGAAAATCACAAAAGGTTTAATTGTTTGTGAAGGATGCATTTCGGGTAAACATGCTCGAAAACCGTTTCCAAAAAAATCAACGTGGCAGACGGATAAGCCTTTGCAAATAGTTCACTCGGATATATGTGGCCCCATGAAGACAAAATTTATCAGTGGGTGCAGGTACTTTCTTACTTTTATCGATGATTTTCTCGAAAGACCTGGGTGTATTTTCTTAAACTCAAGTCCGAAGCTTTGAGTTATTTTAAGCAATTTAGAGCGCTTGTTGAAAAACAATCTGATCACAAGTTAAAGACTTTAAGAACGGATCGTGGAGGAGAGTACTGTAGCAAATTGTTTCAAGCGTATTTAAAGTTAAACGAAATACATCATCAACTCACGAATAGTTACACGCCTCAATAAAATGGGGTGGCTGAACGAAAAAATAGAACATTAATGGAACTTAGTCGGAGCATGATGAATATGAAGAAATTGCCAAATTGTTACTACGCCGAAGCCGTGGCTTGTACTACGTACATACTAAATCGTACAGTAACAAAAACAAGGCCAAATGTGACCCCTTATGAAGCATGGAATGGAAGAAAACCAAGCGTTGAACATTTTAGAGTGTTTGGATGTTTGGCTTATGTACATGTTCCGAAACAACTTCGTAGTAAACTCGATGTCAAGACTGAAAAGACAGTGTTCGTGGGATACAGTGCAAACACGAAGATATATAAATTATATAATCCTCTTACAAATAAGATTATAATCAGCAGAGATGTAATCTTTGACGAAAGCAAAGCTTGGGTGGCCGAGTCTGACCCTCTGTGATACGTTCCATAATGACTGATGGAAGAAGTTCAGTTGCGGATCCTCAAGTAAACCCAGACACAGGTACCGAAATTTTTCCTGCTGGTGGGGCGGTTGCCAGAAATCCAGAAGCTGGTGTCAGTCATGATAATGCTGAAACTCCGATGGGAGAACAGACATCAAACCCAAGTCCCACAGTTTTGCACAATGATGATTCCTCTTCTAAAGACTCTGAGAATGAGGTCATTAATACCAGAAGTATTGGTAGCATTTACAGAGACACAAGAGCTCTCACTGAACAAGAAACAGCTCAAAAGTATGATGAAGGTCAATCGGTTAACTTTGTGCTTTATGCTAACTCAGATCCAACTACTTATGAAGAAGCAAGTAAAGAAACTAGGTGGTTGGAACCCATGGACAAAGAAATGGAGTCCATACAAAAGAATCAAACGTGGGAGTTAGTAAGTCCTCCAAAAATTCAAAAGCCTGTTGGTGTAAAATAGATTTACATAACAAAGTAGGATGAGCATGGTAATGTGGACAAATATAAAGCAAGATTAGTGGTGAAAGGATATAAGCAAAAACATGGAATAGATTATCAGGAAGTCTTTGCTCATGTGATCAGGTTTGAAACTGTTAGACTGATTCTAGCACTTGCTGCAAGAAATGATTGGTTTCTACATCAAATGGACGTAAAGACGGCCTTCCTCAATGGAAATCTAAATGAGCAGGTATATGTGGAACAACCTCAAGGGTACATCAAGGTAGGACAAGAAGAAAAGGTATGCCTTCTTAAACGTGCATTATATGGCCTAAAACAGGCTCCAAGAGCCTGGTACAGTCGAATAGACAATTATTTTAGGCTGCATGGTTTCAAGAAATGCACATACGAGCACACTCTGTTCATTAAGGACACCAAGGAAGGAAAGTTGGTGATATGCTTATATGTAGATGACTTGAATATAGCCAGTAACTCAATGAATTTAATCGATGACTTTAAAGGCATAATGAAAGAAGAATTTGAGATGACCGACATGGGAAAGCTACATTATTTCCTTGGGATGGAAGTTTCATATGAAAATGGAAATATAATTCTTTCACAAAGAAAATATATGCGAGGCCTATTAGAGAGTATAGAATGACCCAATGTAATTCAGTTTCTACTCCCATGGAATATGGGATAAAACTGTCAAAAGAAGATCCATATGTTTTTGCAGACGAAGGAACATATCGAAGCCTAGTTGGAAGTCTTATGTACCTTACGAACACTAGGCCAGACATCACATATGCCGTAACTAAGATCAGCAGGTGCATGGAATGTCCGAAGAAAAGTCACTGGGAAGCTGGCAAGCGAATACTCAGGTATATTAAGGGAACCTTAGATCAAGGAGTCACATACTCAAAGGGTGGAAAAGGAAAACTGGTGGGTTTCAGTGATAGTGACTACGCAGGAAATGTGGATGACAACAAGAGTACATCAGGGTATATATTTCAACTAGGATCAAGTCTTATTTCATGGCAATCTAAGAAACAAAAAGTGGTGGCATTATCGTCGACAGAGGCAGAATATATGGCCTCATCCTTAACTGGTTGTCAAGCCATCTGGATTAAAGGGATACTTGACGAACTTTAACGAAAAGTAGAATGTCCGATTCCAATTTATTGTGACAACAAGTCGACAACTTGTCTAGCCAAAGATCCTGTTTATCACGGCAAAAGTAAACATATTCGAGTCAAGTACCACTTCATCCGAGATCTGATCAAGAAAAGAGATGTGGAAGTACTCTTCTGTGCAACAAAGGATGAGGCTGCAGATATTATGACTAAAGCACTGCAACGCAAGGACTTCTCAAGATTGAAAACTCAACTTAATATGGGAACCATCTAGCTTACGGGGGGTATTAGATATAGATATATATTATATAAGCTAGATAGTGTGACATGTATTATTAATTTTATTATAGCCTAAGTTAGTGGCGATTATACCAATCGTCCCTATATATATATATATATATATATATATATTCTTATTTCCTGTACAAACAGTTTTATCAATTCATTTATGAATATATCATTCATTCAAGTAAAACACTAGAAATTCCAACAGCCAATTCCACCACATCGCTTTGAGATCATCATTTTTTCCCATGCAACCCATCTTATTTTGCCCCTTCCGCCGTTGTCTTCCCACACAGTAATATTAATGTAAAGGTAAGAAGTAGCTGTTGTAGATAGATAAATGAAAGGAAAAAGGAATTTACTATCGGTTGGGTTGTGTTTTTATGTGGTAAAAGAAAGATAATAATTGATTTAACTAAAGTAGGCCCCATAAAGTTTGTAAACGCCATGCATTGTGTATGGTCTTAGTTGTTACTAGTCTATGCATTAACAATGTTATATATATATATATATATATATATATATATAGAGGGCTCGGTTTAAATGAAAACTATCATGTGTTGGGATAACTGTGAGAACTTTTTATTCCCGTACGAGTTGCGCCAATTTTTTGGCACGTAGATGAAATTAATATAAACATATCTGTAAAAAAAGTAAAAAAAGTTGTCGAGTCAGTAGTTTGGCTAATGCAAGTTTCTTTTACGCACTAATGTAAATTTTGCATGAAGATAAATATTTTTTTTACGCCTCATGCAAATGTGGGTATGCGGTATTTTTAATTTTTTTTACTGAAACAAGTGATCTTTTTTATGACTTTTGAGGAAAAAAAAATTCGAAAAAACCTTTTGATGGTCTAGTTCTCACGGTTATCACAACTCAAGGTGGTTCTCATTTTAACCCATCCATATATATAAGGTGTGGTTTTAGAGTGAACACGATTGTATTTGTGAACTGGGTGAACATATCCTGACCATTGATTTACATAATCAAATCGTAAAATACGCTAGTGTATTTTCATCATCAAATCATGACCGTTGATTTACACATATGTATACATTTGTGTATTGATAATCAAGGGCTAAGATTAGTTCACTAGTGTTCACAATCAAAGGGATTGTTCACTAATAAAGCTAACCCTATAGATATAAATCTATGTGTGTGCACGCACGTGTTTGTATTATACTTGAAAATCAAAACAAACAAGATTAGAATATGCTTACAAGTCTAAAGAGATAACTTCGTAACATTGCGGCTACTGTACACGTATTAAGCAAAATCTCATCGTACAAGTGCCATAACACATGAAAGAACTAGCCATTGCACAATAGGTGAGAATATCCTTATGATCATAGAACTAAAATACACCTTGCAAGAATAAAAGTCCTCTAAAAACAAATCTTGTGAGGACCATAGTCCCCAATGCATCTTGTGAGATCATAATCCTTAGTAATTAAATATGTGAAAATCTATATTCTCACCAGCAATTATACTTGCAAGTTCCAACTAAAACTAACACCACATATACCATATAAAATCCTGAATGAACATGCTCATACAACACATGGGTACATAATATTGGGCGCACAATCGAACTACTATATAGGTAACTTGCATCCGCATGAAGAATTAGGAATAAACATAGGTATCTCGTTAAAAATAACATTATTTTTCACTTATATCTTGTTTTAAATAATTTTATATACTCACATTAGTAAGAATCCATGTCAATACCTTACTTAGGGGCGCAAACAAGCCAATTCGAGCCTGAGCTCTCGGTTCGAGCTTTGTTTTTAAAGCTCAAGCTTGGCTCACAAGTAGTTTTACAAGCTTGAGCTTAACTCGGGCTTTGCTCGTTTATTAATTATTAGTTAATTTATATTAATTGTAATTTTTATTATATATATAATTAGTAATTATTTCATAATCTTGTGCATAGTAATTATATATATATATATATATATATATATATATATATATATATATATATATATATATATATATATATATATATATTGTGTGAGGTTCATTAGGGAAAACTAGAAAAGTGGGAAAGCGGAGAAAGCCCGAAAAAATTTAACTTAACATGTTAAAAATCATTTCTCTATATATATATATATATATATATATATATATAGGGGATGAATCATAAAAAAACTAACTAAAAAAACATAAAAACATACCAAATTTTTTTATTAAATATCACTACATTTCATATATAAAAAAACTTTAAAAAAAATAAAAATAAAAAATTGGACTGCACATGTAGAATAATACGGAAAAGCCTAAATCACCTAACCTACCCCCAAAGACCTAAACCCTCCATCCACACCCCCAAAAACCTAAATTCACACTGCCACCAAACCTAAATCCCCCACCCCCAAAACCTAAAACTAAACCCTAAATGTAAACCCAACATAAATCCCCCACCCGCATCCCACAAAAAACCTAAACTCCCCACTCGCACCCACCGCCTCCCACACCCAAAAACCTAATCTTAATCCTAAACCTACAAAAAACCTAACCCTAAAAACTAAACTAAACTCAAAGCTAACTTTAATCATATAATGCACATGTGCAGTACAAGGTTTTTTTTTTAAAAAAAGTTTTTTTATACATAAAAGTAGCGAATCTTATAAAAAATTGTTAAAAGAATTGGCATGCTTTTAGGCTGTTTTAGTTAGTTTTTTAGTTTTCTCATTTATATTTAGTTTTCTCGTGATCCTCTCCCTATATATATAATATACATGGTGGGGTTCTAGAGTGAACACTAGTGTATTTGCGAACTGAGTGAACAAATCCTGACCATTGATTTACACATGTATATGGCCAGGACTAGTTCACTTAGTTCGCAAATACATTGGTATTCACTCTTGAACCTAATATATATATATATATATATATATATATATATATAGGGCTCGGTTTAAATGAGAGCCACCACGAGTTGTGAGAATCTTTTCTTTTCGCGCGAGTTGGGTCAAAATTTTTTTGCACAAATGTAGATGAAAATATTATAAACACATTTGTAAAAAGGTAAAAAAAATTGTCGAGTCGGTAGTTTTGACTGATGCAAGTTTTTTTTACGCGTTGGTGTAAATTTTGTACGAAGATAAATATTTTTTTACGCCTCATGTAAATGTGGGTATGCGTCATTTTTTTTGAAACAAGTGATTTATTTTATGACTTTTGAGAAATTTTTTTTCTTAAAACCTTTTGGATGGCTTAATTCTCACGCTTCTAACAACTCAAGTTAATTTATCTCTCTCTCTTTTTTTTAGAAAAAAAAATCAGTTTTAGTTATTGTTTATTCGGTTCTCAAAGATAGAATTTAAGCTAGATTATATAGTATGAATCTGTATAATTTAGCGAATGAGTGTTGTAATTTGATTTGGGGGTGTTTGGCATAAATTGTTAATAGTTTCAATTTTATGGATATTGAGGATGAGATTTGCTCAAATATGAAATATTTTACTTTAGGGTGCGTTAGTCTATTTAAGTACACATACTAAACACCCCAATTACTTAAATGGGTCAATTCCTATTATTTTCATTTTGATAATAAATATGTTTTTTTAAATATAATGAATTGGTAGTATTTATATCCTAAAACTAAATCAAGATTTTAATCATGTGTATTGTGTGTACGAGTCGTTTCTTTATTCGTTTTGTAATGTCGACCAGTGTATTTTCTATATGTTCTATTCATATTTCTAGGCATATAATCAATGAATCGCAATCGCAATTGATTAATAAATAAAACGTAAAGCATTATGGACTTATGATTGTTTTGATTGAAAGATTGATCTCATGGTGGAAAACAAAACCGTGTAATACATGGGCCATAAGCTAGTTATATATATATATATATATATATATATATAATATATATATATATAATGTTTATTTAAGAAGAAAATTTAATTAAGAAAAAAAGGTACAACTGTAAAATATTAAGTAGATTTTCTTTTATCTTTAACTTATAAAGACTATTATCCCCTATACTAATTTTTGGGCCTACACACATAAAAAGTTATCATACACAACTCGTTATTTATCCTACACACCTAGTAATCTGTCCGACACTCTAATTATTTTAATTTTTGAAAAAATATATATTTTGAAAATAAGTTATAAATTTAATGTAGTTAGCTATTACAGAGAAAAACTAGAAATTAATGATTAATGTAAATTTACAAATATACCCTTTACATGAAAATTAAATGAAGTAAAATAAATCATTCTTAATGATTGAAATTTCTTCTTATAAAAAGATGTTCTCATTTGAACCCTACAATACATATATAATATATTCATTAAAAATTATATAGCTAACGAGGTAATTTAGGCTCGCAAGCAGGCTCGAGCTTGATAAGTAAACATTAGGCCCGGACTCGATTTACTAAATAAGCTTAACTTTAGATTCGGGTTCAAACTTATTTAAGCTCAGCTCATCCAAACTTTTTTTAACCGAACTCGAATAGCTCGACTTGTTTATATCCCAACCATTACCTTTATTACCTTTACTCCAACTTAGCTTGAAGTTAGTTCATAAACCCCACATCAGTTAGTAAAAAGTTACATGTTGTATCCAAGCTTTATATGCTATTATGCTCACTTTACACATTTTTAACCCGAACCAATCTAATTACAAAAAAAAAAAAAAAACTATAAAAAAAGTCTGATCACATGCAACACCAACTTATAAGTTGGAAAACACGTGTAGAAATATTATAAACCATTGCAAATCAATGTTGTCCGGTTTGTTAATCAATTCATCAACTCACCATTGCAATTAAATCTTCAATCAATAACTGATATTATAGCATAGTTTTTCATCAAGTTCCACTTAAAAAAACATAGAGAAAATAATTTTTTTGGAATGGTAAATTTTGCATTCTTCTAAATTATACCAATAAATCTTAATCTATTGATTTTATGGGATTGAATATAAAACCTTTCACTAAGAAACAAGTGACTTTGTCAAATGATTTAGCCCAATATTGATTATAGAAAATATTTAACAAGTGTTAACCAATAATCATTATTAAAAGGCCATTAATATTAAACCCAATCTACATGCTTTAATCATTATTTTTAAAATAAACCCCAGCTAAGTGTGTAAGAGATTTCTCTAATCTCCATCTTTGAATCTAAACCAAGTTTCTTTTCATGTTGATTGTAGTTTAGTCACAAGGATGAATCACGTGATTGGTCCATGCCCTTTTTGTATTAATATTTATTTAGAGTTAATTATAAGATTAGTCGATTGGTTAGTCAATATAACATCTTTAACTACTAACGGTTTCAAGTAGTAGGTTTGAGCTTTATTGAGTTTTTTTTTTGTCACAATGTTGAGTATGAAGATTATCGGGTGTTTACAACTATTTGAAAAGCGATGGTATTTATATCATTACACTATGAGAATATATATATATGGGAGATGATTATGAGAAAACTAAAAAACTATCAAAGAAAGTCTAAAAACATACCAATTTTTGTATTTATTATAAATCTCTATTTTTAATGTATAAAAAAAACTTAAAAAAATTTTGGTACTACACATGTGCATTATATGTATATGTTACACATGGAATTGCCTTAGGGTTTAGAATATGGGTTTAGTTTAACTTTTAGGGTTAGGTTTTTAGCGGGTTTAGATTTAGGGTTTAGTTTTTAGGTAGGGGAAGCGGGAAGGGCTTAGCTTTTTGGGGGTAGCGGTGTGAAGGTGGGTTAGGGGGTTTAGGTTTTTTCGTAGTAATGCACATGTGTAGTACTTATTTTTAATTTTTTTATATACTAAAAATAGCGAAATTTAATAAAAAATTCAAAAAAATTGTTAAAATTGGTGTGTTTTAGACTTTTTTGGTAGTTTTTTTAGTTTTCTCATTTAAACCACCTTATCGTGCGACACGTACGCGAGCATATCAACCGCACAACTAATCTAATCTAGGCCTTCAAGTGAACGCGGTGGTACAATAGTAGTTAACTTTGCATAATTTCACATGTTATTTGCATAATTACGCACATTAAAATACATAATTACGCACGTTATTTGTATAGTTACGCATAGGTTGGGTTAAACCTTGATTACTCACGTTATTTGCATAATTACATATGGGTTGGGTTAACCCTAATTAAGCACATTATTTGTATAATGACCCACACTATATTGGTGGTCTCGTACCATCATACGTTAAGAGCATTTTGTATTTAAACATTTCAATACACACACAAGATTAGGATCAAATGAGAACGAAAGAAAGATTTGCGAACCGAGAGAACCACCATCAATCAAGCAAATTTTTATTTTTTTAATACTTATTTATATGTTACTAATCTCTACCTGAATAAAAGAATATTTAATAAAATATATGTTGATAGAAGGGTTACGTTCAAACTACATATATATTCTACACATGTGTACATTTGCAAGCTACATATATTTGTTTTATTTTTACAATAATAATATTTTAATAAAAAATTGAAAAAAAATTAAAAAGTTATTTAGTTGATAGTGGTTTTCTCAAATTTTTATAACTTGTCGTTTTCTCAGGATTCTCATCCATATACATACATATATATATATATATGAAATATTATTAATTATTCAATAACATATACACACACATCTGTAATATAATTTGTATAAATGTGGGTTTGCAAAGGCAGCATGAAGCCAAAGGCAGCCAAGCCAAGGCCGGCCCGATCCCACTAGGTCCTGAAAGTTACAATATTGAAAATCTTTATGGATATATGTCATTTCTCTAATGTTTTTTTTCTCACTTATATATATATATATATATATATATATATATATATATATATATATATATATATATATATATATATATTCCCTCTTCTATTAAATAATAGTTTAACTAAATCTAATTTAAATTATTACATTAAGCGTGTGACATTATAAAATAACATTAAATAATGTATTTTTTCTTTATACACGTTATTAAGATAGTAAAAAATAACTTGAACAAAAACACATCGATAATTTAACCTAAGCAAACCAGCTTAATAATATAAAATATATTATTCATATATAAATAATAATTTATATACTATCAATTTGCAACATACTTGTGCTCCACTGGTTGTACCTCATGCATTCGTGCTTTGTTGTGCAACTTGGGTTTACAACTTGGGCTTTGTGGGTATTTAAGTGGTGGTTTTAGTAGGTTTTGACTTCAGTTGCAAGTTTCCGCTATCTCTTTTACTCTCTGTGATGTCCGGAATCGCTTTGATCATTGGCCTCCGCGATGTTTACAGGTAAATTCTTGTTGTTGTTGTTGTCTTAGACTACGTTTTTTGGTGTCGTATTAAGCTACATAAGTTTTGTTGTAGTTGAATGCTGGGTTTTTGTGTTAACTTTAATGATTTTTTGTTGCATGGTCTTTATTTGGGATTGTTCTTATGTCGTTCAAGAAGGCGGCATACGATTCGTCGTTTGATTTTGGGCTTTCTGTTCTGGGTTTCGTGTTTATGTGAACGGTCTATTAGTTCATGTGTTTTCTAATGTGAATCGGGTCTCATTATGCTGCAGTTTAAACTTGATTTTGGTTTTAGGGTCTGTGATGGTGCAATGCTAATGTTCACCGGAGATCCTTTGTGGTTTTAAACCTGCCTTTTGTGTTTGTGATGTTTGTTTGTTATGTTGACGAAGATGGTCTATTGCTCATCATAGAGCGTTGGTTATGATGTTAATTTGGGCTTGGCTTGGTAACTTAAGTTGAAGCCATCTATTGCTTATGAGCTTTGTTTTATGGTTGTTTTGATGGTGTCATAATAATGTTTACTGGCGATCTTTTGTGGTTTCAAAGATATTGTTTGTCTTTCTGATGTTTGTTTATTAGGTCGATTAAGACAATCTATGGATCATTGGAGACCGTTGGCTATAATGTTGCTTTGGGCTTGGCAACTTATGTTGCAGACATCTATTGCTTATGAGCTTTGTTTTATGGTTGTTTGACGTTGTAACGATAATGTTCACAAGCGATTGTTTGTGGTTTTAAAGTTGCTTGTCTTTGTGACAGTTGTATGCATAAATAAACGTATCAAAGTGTTCCAAGAAGCCAAATTGTTGAGTGTCGACACGACTATCACACATTACACAACCACATGACCAGGTCGAGTGCTCGCCAAGATACGTACTATCTCAAGTGGATAAATACGCCATAACTGCATATTTAGCGATGGCACCATGAAAGGAAAATAAAGCGAATGAACATGGTCAACAATGTACCTAATGTGAACAATCAACGATGACCCTCAACAAAATAGTTAATTAACGAAGTACAGAGGTGTAGGATGGCAGGAGCATACAACACCAACCAAAATCCTCACCAACATCACAACTTTGGCTCTTGAAAGAAGGCTATTTTTGAAAACTTAGTCGAAGCGAGTTGTGCATCAGCCAACAACAACATGATAGGACCAACAAATAGCATGAAAATAACATTGCACACCGAAATGGCCATAATGAACATCTCCTTCACTCAGGATAAGTGAGTTACACATCAGCTAACAACAACGGAACCCAAATGGCCATAATCAACATCAAAACAACCATAAACACAAAGCTCATAAGCAATAGACGGCTGCAACATAAGCTACCAGCTATATGCTGCTCGATTTAAAGAGAATAAAAAATGCTCGTATATAAACCTTTTTTAAATATTAATGTATGAAAAGATTATAGCCGTTTGAAAATCAACGGGGGAAGGAGTTCAAGTGAGAAAAGACCAAACTATTATTTCTCGATTTGTTTCTTCAATTATTTGAATATGAGATTTACCAAAATGCGAGCCATTGATCTTGCAAGACCAATGAATGAGATTCTCTCCTATACTTCGCATGCAAATTGTGTCTTGTATTTGATCCTCTACCTGTATAAGTTATGAATTTAACCTAACACTTGTCAAAATTAATAATTTTTTATATCACAGCAAGAAAACTTGGTTTTCACCGATTTAAAAGAAGTTTGCCAGAAATATCTGTCCATAAACACCGATGGATATATTTTTAAAAAAATGGTTTTAATATATATATTACATAACCATCGGTGATCTGCCCGAAATCTACAACAACCAGGTAGCCAGACGGTGTTAATTGACCAATAATTGTCCAAACGAGAAGACTTTTTTCAGGTTTGATTCCCGAACAATTGTCTGGTATTGGTTTCCGACGGGTGTTGCGTTGGAAATCGTACAAAGTCTTCCCCGATAAATAGTAACTTTTCCAGAAATCTGTCGAAAGTTGTTGGTTTGTTTGTTGATGGATGCTGGTTTAAAGATGATATAAGCAAAAGTGAACATGTTTTTATATCACTTTACTCATACTTTTTATTAAGTTTTGTTAAAATAGGCTTATTTTTGTTTATATTTTATTTTCAGGACAAAACGAACCCAAGGTGAACAAAGGAAGCAAATCTGGGAGAAAAACTGAAGAAAATGGAGATAATTTGTCAAGACACGCCACTTGCCTCGAAACTAGAAAACTTAAAGCACTTCTAGAATAGAATAGAGTAAAGCCTAGGCACACCACGTACCTTGAAGGCACGCCCCGTGCGTCTACACAAAATGACAAAATTTGACTTTTGAAAGATTTGGTAGATCCGGGGGACCCACAAAGTTGACCATGGGTCGTGTCTGGCAGACACGGCTTGTGCCTTGCTAGCCGGCTACAGAAGGTCATTTGGCCAGACACGGCACGTGCCTTACAGGCACGCCCTGTGTCCGGGCCTCTAGCAGGCTATAAATAGAGGGCCAAATCTATCATTTCACTTATTTATTCTCTCCTCTCTTATCCATAACACATTTCTTTTTTACCCAATATCTCTAATCATTGTAATCATTAAAAAACACAAGAATAATTAGTTTAATCAAGCTTTTGATGATTAATATAATCTTTTCATTTTTGATGAAAACTAGTTCCCAGGCCATTCTTGGCTAGATTTCTTGAGTATGTTTGGTGGAAAATTACCCTCTTGATGGAGAGTTAACTAAGGAAAACCGTGGGTGAATAAGGCGTGTGTGTGTTAAGGAGTTTGGTTAATTAATAGTTTATTGAAAGAGAGTGAAATATTAGCGTCGCCATTGACTTGGGTCATTAGTAATCGGCTTAATATACCAATAAGCTTCCGGTGCCGTTAGCTTGGGTCATTCATGTTTTCTATGTCTATGTAGAGTCAAAACATGTTGACGCTCTGACCAGAGGTTAAAGGTTTTTTATGGGACTTCGGTTTGGTAAGCTCTTGCCTTTACGTGGTGCAAGTACCAAAGCGTAAAGGACTTGGTTTTTATAAAAGTAACTATGTTAGGAAATTGACAGCTCATCGACATACTTTTAGTGACAAGAAATTTAAACCCCTTAAACTATCTAATTAACTAATACTAAATCATAGTGGTATATACTTTCCTTGACGATTGGGTGGTATCGTATGGTTTGATTTCGGCCTTAAGTGTCGTTTCCTTGTTTATTAAAGCGGTAAATTAGAGTTTGTTAGGATCCCAACCCAGGTATTGCACAACCTTATGCATTAAGACACATAATCCTTGTCTGACAATCGATCACTTCTCACCCTATAGTAAGAATTAGTTAACGAATCATCAATAGGTATGTTGATCCTAAACACCTTTCTTTTCTTATTATTAATTACTACCTTTTTATTTACCTCTTCATATTTATTTTGAGCCATTTTTAAAACTTTATTTTTTTGTTTGACTAGACGTTAACAAGGACTCAGTACTAAAACTTATTATATCCTTGGACGACTTCGGTATCTTACCATCACTATTTTACGCCAACGATGACTTTCCCAACGTGAACTGTAGTGTCATAGTATTTTATAGTATTTTTATAAATATTAAAATTTGAATTAGTGGATAAAATAACAAAAATATATCACTTTTTATACACACTCACACATACGTAAGAAGACAAGTCAAAATTAGTCTCTATATAAATCATTTATCTTCAATGTAAGTTGCAAAATAAAAGTTCTATTAGTTTTCTATAATTGATTCGTTTTTGCTCGCATTTATTTGCCCCGCCCAAGCCTCCTTTTTTAGATTATTAGTAATTAAAATGTTGGTATTGCTTGATCTCAAAATTGAAACATTGTTTCTTTGTAGGTGGTGTGCCACCTTAGTTCATTAACAATTCATGCAAATTTACCAATTAAGTTTGATCATATTTGAAAATGTTATTATCCAAGTCATATATGTAATAATAGCTGCAAATTTTATGTGGTTTGGGAATACGAGTCGTTAATACGTGTATGGTATATGTCTTTGTTATGTTTGTATGTGTTACTTTGTATAATAACTTTCTTATAACACAAATAAAAAATAAATAATTTGTAGGCAAAGTTAAGTTTATAAATAAATTAAACACTTCTACCGATGAAAGAATTTGCCAGACCATTAATATCTAATAATTCAAAGCCTCGCCCATATTAGCTCGCAAAAAAATTATATTTCTAACATTCTTTTCTTCTTAACGCTGTAGTTTCCAAAAAATGCAGTCGATTTTCCAGGTAATTGTTAGTGGAGTCATTCACTGACGGATAAGTTCATCGAAAATCAGTTGTCTTTTTTATTATAAACATCATGTTCTCCCGAAGTTGCAACTTAATGTCCATAATGCTCGACATATTGATGATTATTCGTTATCGTTTACGTCTTCCGACCAAATCGCTCTATTCTATATGTTCGATGTTTGATGAAGATGTTGGAAGTGTTGTTCTCTGAATTTAAACTCCATAGTAACGATGATGAATATTTGAGTTGTGTTTGAGAAGTGCCCCTCCTTAAAAAAGAAACCCCACATGCTTGCAAATACACTGACAAAGAGAAATCAACAAGTTTATCTCCCATAGATGTAGTTACATTTATGTGATTTGTTAGATTTGAAATTTTATTATAATTGATTTGCAATAATCTCTCTCTCTCTATATATATGGATTGGGTAAAATGAAAATCATGTTTAGTTGAGAAAACCAAAACAACTAATCTCATCCTTTGATCAAAATAAGGTATACGCCTGAAATTTGATTTGGGTTATGACATGTGTGTACCATTTATTTTTACTAAAATAACAATTACATTACAATAACATAAAAATGCAAATATAACAGTTTACACACCATACTTTTTGTTAGAATTCTTTTTGTCGTCCTATCAAATATTAAATTACTGAAACCCCACCATTGTTTTGCGCACAAACCACCATCAATCAAATCTATTAATTTACAAACTCAGTAAAAAAGTAATACATGTGAATGTATTTTAATACAAATTTACATTTTATACAACAAAAAAATCCCTAAATTTCCACTCACCAACAAAATAAATACGCCTAACTCGTCTTCATTTCTTGTTCGTTATTCTCATATTTTGAACATAAAGCCCCAACACCCGGCGAAAATTAAAGAAAAAATCAGAGCGTTTACATTCCCCACCGTACGCGATTAACTTTTTATATTCGCCACGCGTACGTAAAAACATTTTACAAACAAATAAACATTTTTTAAAACGTGTTTAAAAGTAAATTTACTTGTGATGTTTAGAGGGGCTTAGGCCGACGATCAGTGGCGTAAAAGAACATTTTTTACCGTATGAAAAAATGCTAATTAGATACCGTGCGCAAAAAAAACTTTTACGTTCGACAACGTACGTAAAAACATTTTTCAAACATAAGTAAAAACTAAAAATTTAAAAACGTGAAAACATTTTTTTAACATCTATAAAACAAGGCGTTTACATTCTCCACCGTACGCAAAAAAAATTACATTCGCCACTCGTACGTAAAAGCATTTTAAAGACGCATGTAAAAAACATTTTTTACACGGGCAATTTTTTTTACGGCAGTGTTAGATTTTTTATGTGCACTTTAACGAATGTAAACGTTTTTTAAATGTTAAATGTAAACTTGCATGTATAATGTTTTTTTGCGCCCCTGTGAAAAAATTTTAAACCTTTTTACGCCCTGGTTGTAAACTTTTTTTAAGCCACGATTGTAAGCTTTTTTTACACCCGGTTGTAAATTTTATTTACACAAATGTTACTCATCAAAGTCTTACCTTTTTACATTGCTTCCCTAATTTCAACAGTGTCTTCTGAGTTCGTGTCTATACCATGTAGAAACCGGCTCATTTGTTTTTTGTTATTCTCGTGTTTGAGCATAAAGCCCAGTACCCTGCAAAATCAAAGAAAGACGCAGTTTTCATTTAGCATCAAAATGTTTTTACATCCAATTTTTTTTTCTAAAACCTAATTCGTACACAAGTGTAAATCAGAACACTTACTTAAAGAAACCATTTAATTTATACCAAATGTAAAACTTAGACAAAACTCAAAAAGTGAAGTAAAAAACAATGTCTGACATTTCAATTTTTTATATCCGCGAAAATATTGGTAAAAAACCCTAAAATATATTTACATCTAATTTTTTTTTTCTAAAACTTAATTCATATAGAAGTGTAAATCTTAACATTTACTTTAAGAAACAATTTAATTTACATCAAACTTAAAACTTAGAAAAACTCACAAAACGAAGTGAAAAACAATGTTCGACATTTCAATTTTTTACAACCACAAAAATATTGATAAAAAACCCCCAAAATGTTTTTTCTTCCGACCTTTTTTTTTTCTAAAACCTAATTTGTACACAAGTGTAAATATGAACATTTACTTTTAAGAAAGATGTTAACTTACATCAAACGTAAAACTTAGACAAAAAGGAAGTAAAAAACAATGTCCAACATTTCAATACTTTACATCCATAAAAAGTATCGGTACAAAAACCTTAGCCGTGAAAATCACAAAGCCTTCGTTGTTGTTTTGTTTTTCTTTATTTACACACATGTAAATCCTTTTTAAATCAATTTTTTACGTCATGTAAATGTTTTAGCAAGAATTTTTACATCAATTTTTTACGCTGTTGTAAAAATGTTTGTGTAATGTATATTTATACAAGTTCCAACCCGATTGGTATATTTTCTTGTTAGCTAACTTTCCGATTGACGTAGAAGACGATTCTTTCATGTTAAAATTGTTAATTTTTCCACTTTTGATTAATAGTGAGAGACTCTCACTACACTAGGTTGTTTCAAGTCTTTGAAAATGATTATATTTAAAAAGTAGAGTCAATTTGTGAAGAAAATGAGTTTGATATCCCTTGCTCATTATATTATTTACCCATATTAACCTTTATAATTCCCGATTCAGATCGGTACACGGTATCACAACCACTAATCGATTGCGGAAATAAAGATTAGATTAACAGAACAAGAACAATCTCTGATTAAACAACTTGCATACACCGAATGGTGTCTGATACAAAATTTATAAATAACAAACTGACTAGAAACCTCAATACTAACCCAATACATGTATTTATACTAATTGATTAACCACTAAGTACAACCCTGGGTCCATAAGGCTCTAGGAAGCCCATTCTTCCAATCTTAGCCCAAATTGCAACACCAATGTGTAAACCTTTTAGCTAGGGGCCCAACAATCTCCCCTTAGGTTTACAACATTAGGTGTTCAATCCTTTGGTAGCGCATCAACTCCCATTCTTCCAGCTATGATCCCAGCAACTGCCGCCGTCCAATCTTTAGCACATGCTTCATATAACTCTGCAGTTTGAATTTGATTCGCTGCTAGAACTTGCAGGTCTTCATCGTGAAAGCTCACTAGATCAACCACATCATTCACTTGAAATGCTTTCTCCTTAGTAACAATCGCTACACTCCCGACCTTTGGGTCATACATCCAAAAGTTGAAATTCTTCAAAATGCCCTTGGGAAATGTTGGAGCGACTGGTATCACTAGTTCTTTATCAGTTGGAGCCACATCACAGATTCAAACCTTCTACCAGTCCTCGCATCCCTAACACCTTTAGCTGCCCGAAGATTCGGTTCAGACGTCTTCATCGTTTTAAATCCATTCTTCACCTCCTATTCCAGCTTCTTGAAAAATCTCCACCCTGGACCACGCTTGGTCATATCATATCTGTATACGGAGCCCTTAGAAGATCAGTCAATGCAACTTTCGTCCAGGTCTCAAACTGGGACTCCTTGGAGTAATATTCTCCTGTACCATCCTGCCTAACAATCAGCCACATTTTCTTTATATGATCATAGGTCCAACTCAGCACCCAACCTTACTGTAATAACTCGATCCAAGCTCCATAACAAATCTCTCAGACTGGTTGGTAGGATCCTTCAACTAAAAGTTCTCGTCCAGTGGATTTGCATTAACATTCTTCATCAAAACCATCTGTTTCTTCTTTTGAGCAGTTTGTCTTTTCTGACTCGCAGTGAACTTCCTCTTAGGATCGCTCAAGTAATCATCTAATCCAGCCTGACGGTCAGCTGCAAGCTGTTTAGTAGCTATTATGTTAGCTTCTCTCCTTTCAGCAGCTTGATGGCGATGTTCAACGTTCATAGGATCATCAGTCGGATCGGAAAACTCACGCCCAAATTTATTTTCCAACTTCGCCTTCAGATCGAAAACTATAGTCATCAATAAGGAAAAATCACCTTGAAGTTGGTCTATCGTCTGATCACGCGCATCTAACCGAGTCTGCAACGAAGCTATCTATGCATCCTTAAGAATAGCCTCCTGCTCAAGCACTACCACTCTCTTCTTGTAACGCCTCAGTTTTTCATACTTTCCTTAATTAGAAAGTATAATCGTATTTCTATATGGAAACTTGTATTCATATTCCTTTTCCCTATCTTGTAATCCGAGACTTGAATCATAATAAAATTTATACTTGATACATACTTGTCTTACGTGCATTCAGTCGTTTAATACATACAAACTGATACTTATACGTGTAAAGGTTCATGCATTCACACTCGACACTTATACACGTTATATGCTTAAATCATGCAAAAAATGGCAACTTAAACTAAGTTCAAGGACTAAAAGTGATAAAAATCAAAGAAACTTCTGGAATAACCCACCTCGCGGCCCGCGACCGAACCCTTGTTAACTTCTCGCGGGCCGCCAGACCTCTAGCGGCCCGCGACCGAGCCATCTCCACCCTCTCGCGGCCTGCGAGAGGGGCATAATCTGGAGCAGTTGGTTTCAAGCTCATGGATTGGCCAATTTTGTGTTTTCTACATTTATTACTTTCACCTAACAACTTCCCAATCTCATCTATAATTACCCCACTCCTCATCCTCCTGCTCTTAAGTCACACCTCAAACATCTCTTCTCTTCTCTCTAAAAAGCTCTAAGAGCTCTCTCTCCACCAAAGATCAAGACTTTCAAAAATGAGTTCTAACTCACCTCCCTTCTTAGATATTTTCCTTCTTTACACTTGAAACACCTTTTGGAATGTCTCCATAGGTTTTCTAAGGAAAACCAACTTGGAACATCACCATGTTCAAGGTCCCAAGTGTAAGAACCTTTTTAATAGGGTTTTCAACCCACAATTGTTGTATCCTTCCAAGCTTGTTCTTGAAACGAGACTGGAGTTGGTAGAGTGTGATCACTAGGAAGCCTTGGCTATCCTACTTTCGATCCACCACCTCACTTGATGATTTTGTTTACTTTTTGTCTTTTACTTTTATGTTACTCATGACCATCCTTGTCGTTCTTGTGACGACTTGTGCATTGGTAAACTATACGAGAGAGGTTTTAAAAGGAAGGTTACCTCTTACCTCCATGCATGACTTCTATGAACTTCCATGATGTTTATGATTTACTTATTACGTACGCTATATAATATATGTATATATTCACTAACCGAACTCTTGATGGTAATCAAATGATTGTCCGTCATGGTACTAGGTTACATCACCTACGTACTTCATCTCTCTTTACGATTCTAATGGGTAACCTAACCCATGAAAACACATCAACCCGAATGGGTCTTATAGTGTCAAAAACGAGTATTAAGTCTAGATGATTATTTTCTTGTATAACATACTTTAGCGTATTTAAAGTTCCTAAATCATCCGTTATCATTCGAAGACTTACCAACCTCTATTTTTCCTCTTGTAGGATAACTCGGTGTTCCCCCAAACTCTCTCTCCAACCCTTCGCGAAGTAACAACTGGAAGCGTTTGCAAAACCGTGAGTATACTCGACCCACTTTTTGTTTACAACACTTTTGGGTGTATCATGTTTACTTATACCAAAACCACAACATTTAAACTTTATGAAATGCACAAAAAATCCTATACACATGAATACTTGATACGCTTACGTGATGCTTATATCTTCGACATTCTTTATGTGATACTTTAGTCATTAACTTGTTTAAGCCTTCGTTTGACATGTATAAGCGCTTTAGGAAGTAACGCATCCCCCTCCATCGTGTAATCTTGAGGCCATGTTAAAACATCTTGATTGCGTTAAGGGTTTGACTAGTAGTATTGCTTGCCTCGTATATGCTCTTGTAGAACCATAGTTGCCATGAGGATTTGTTTAAATTTTATTCGTATACGTATGCTATGCTTAAACTTGTGTACTCGCCTTTGCTTTTGCATTGAATTGTTATTTTAAAACATGTTACAGGTTGATGAAGAGGATGCTATGAAATCAAATAGCAAGGACTTAGATACACACATTTAGACGTTTAGGTTAATGTTGTTGTATCACTTTTGTTATAATTGTTATATTTGTTTCAATGTTGTATTTTGACAATTATTCTTGAAATGAAATTCAACTTTAAATTAAATATTGTCATTATTAGCGTTGTGAGCAATGAGCAATCTCGTTATCGTCTCACTCCGATGTTTCCGCCATCGGTTGGGGTGTGACAGATTGGTATCAAAGCCATAACTATAGGGAATTAGGTAGAATTTCCATGTTCGACCTAGTCTATAGTTCTAAGTACCCGTTTTGACCATTCTTGTTTATGCCTAAAACTTTATGCTTCCTACTTTGCTTCTCCTCTTTTCTTGTGGTCTTAATACATATACACGATGTCTTTCCTAAGACAATTTTACACAATACACACTTTGAAGACTTGAAGACACTCGTAACATAAACGAGACGAGTTCACTAAAATAGGAGTGAAACCCACAATTTGGTGAACGACTCTCATTCCGCTATCCTTATTCTTTTGCACGAAATTTCGCCATCAAGTTAGGAGTGAAATCCACATCTTGATGGGAAAATTTCCAATTTAAACTCTAGTGGACCCTTACCAACGGATCGGAATTTGCTCTTCGTTTGGTAAGTACTAACCACACTTAGGGTATGAAATCGTCAAGTTAGGGGTGAAACCCGCACCTTGTCGATTAAGTCCCATTCCTTGATTTTCACTCCCGCCAAAGTTTCGATTTTTCCAATCGATTAGAGACGTGTAGTAACCGGAAGGGTAAAATGTTGTTAGTCACTTTTTGATGAGAGCATTTTACCTATAAGCCAAAGCACGTTTCTCTAATTTGAAAGAACTTCGATTCACTTTGGAATTGTCGACGTTTCTCTACCCGAAACATTCCCACATTTTATGAGCCTATTCTTTTTATGTGATTCAATTTCAATGTGTTTTTAATACTTGTTACCTCGTTCATTTCGAACCGTTACACTATTCGCACGTTTATCGCAATCCAAAACAATGTTAATCCCCGTGAACAAACTAAATTTATACTCTTTTATTCGCAATCATACGTGTTTATACTATTAAACACTTGTTATGCTTATGTCACCTATGTGAACGCATACATGTTATACAATACTTACATGCTCAAACGTGAATTTTATTGTCGGTCACCAAGATGTCTTTTTTTCGCAAAACTCAAGTTGGAGAAATGAGTCGAAGTCCAACTTCAACTCGACAATTTTCATAACAATCACTATATCGAAACTTATACCTAAACCTTTTATCATTGTTTCAATTTTTCTCATTTATGCATAAACCTTGGACCTTGCTATTTTATCCAAACGATTTCTCACCCTACAACATATTTACGTAAATTACATACAAGAAACCCCTAATGACACTTTAAACATTTCTTTCACAATTTTTCAAAAACTTTATAAAATGCTACCCATCAACTTAGTCGGTCAAACAAACCTCTTGCCCTCGATTTCACAACTCGTCCAAAACACACTCACTTTATACTACCATTCTAAAGACATTTTATTTCCAACAAGAAACCAACGAAAACTTTCTCTCACATATGTATAAGTACTTTGCTAAAATACTTTTCAAAAATTTAAGTTTTACATGAAAATTTTCAGAACCCGACTTTTCTTGCATTAGTAAAATAAAATAAAATAAAATAAAATAAAATAAAGCAAGCTCACTATTTTACAACCTTTTCAAAATACGTAAATATAAATTTGAACACATGGGCAACAAAATTTCATATGCGAATACGAATTTTAAAACAAAAGTAGCATTTCTTTATACAAACCACATTTTACATCAAAAATTAATACTTTTCTCAATATTCACCCGACATTCACAATTTTGGTCCTTCATTCCCGACAAACCCGACTTATTTTAACCAACTCAATGTTTTGACTCAAGCAACCACACACATGCATACCGCCTTATACGTTTCTATTTATACATTTAATATTACATGACAATATTACACATATCACCATTACACTTCGTATTTTACACACTCGCAACTTCATAGTAACTTATGTATATGCTAAATCCCATTTTATACCACCCATATGCTAGATACTACATGCTAATATTATATGTATTTGTCTTCAATCATACTCAAAATTTATGCATTTGCACTACTTGGTAGTCATACTTGAAATCTATAAGTAAGCATAACCCGAGTGGTTTTGCCTATGTTCGACACACTCATACATACATACAATCATGCTTACATACTTAATTTTTATATGCTATCTTACATACCTTTTGCATACTAGATGTAACCTGACCCGTACACTACTAGTACAAACTATGCGGATCATGCACACACCAAAATAATCGGGCGGGTGCACACGGGATTATATTGGTAGGCGCATGAAAACCATAGTGGATTCTACTGTGTATCGCAACACGGAACGTAACATGACACCGAATAGAAACAACGTAACATGGTGTGAACATGGTGGATACAACGCTGATACGTCCTATATATAAGTGTCCCTACCATGTTACCAAACTTTCATAAAACGTGCCATGAGAAATTCGGTGTTTTCCCGGACCTTGTTAAATATATTTGATTCATAACAAACTTTGGTGACCCCACCTCGTAATGATTAGTACTCGATTACCCATGGACAAAGCTTCATTCAAAATCGTTAGCTTTAACCGCCATAACTATCACTAGTATCTCCCAACATTCCATGTCGCATTTTATCCGATATTCATACCATTTTTACCCCTCGCATACACCTACCGAATCATTCACTACCATACCACGATTTTCCCAATTCTTCCCTTAACCTTTCATCCAAAATTTATTTACAACAAATCAGCCGAAAACGTTCAATCCATTTTTATAAACGTCCCCACCAGCTCAATTTGGTCAAAATGTTCCTTTTCTTTTAAAACTATCTTTTACTCTTATCTACGAGCAAACTTTAACTAGTCGGTCTATTACCGCCAAAACTTTTTAAAAATCATAAATATTTACCATCCTAGCTCTCTCCAATAAACTTTTTTTTCTACAACAAATGATTTTACTAATACACCTTAGAACTAAAAAACTTTTCTTACAGCCTTCGGTGTGGATCGCTCATTTTAATCAAAATACATCCTTAGTCATACTAAAACTTTCCCCTTAGGTCGCACTGTTTTAAAAATATTCCTTCCAATAAGTTGTCTAGACCCAGTCAAACTCACTTGCTTACACACACATGTACATTTTTACTTATCCTTATACACGTTTACGATTGGTGTCTCAAAAACACCATAGTCAAACAAATTACTTTCACGAACCTATCATTTTTATCCTTCAAGATTTCGATACATATTGACACACTTATACATGAACGCCGCAAAAACTTTAAACTTCAAAATCCTGATTTTGGCCAAACATTTTCACCAAAATGACATCTTTTCCAAAGTCTTCCTCTTGAATAAATTTCGGGATGAAATTTCCTAAAGGAGGGGAGACTGTGACGCCTCGCTTTTTCATATTTCCTTAATTAGAAAGTATAATCGTATTTCTATTTATGGAAACTTGTATTCATATTCATTTTCCCTATCTTGTAATCCGAGACTTGAATCATAATAAAATTTATATTTGATACATACTTGTCTTACGTGCATTCAGTCGTTTAATACATACAAACTGATACTTATACGTGTAAAGGTTCATGCATTCACACTCGACACTTATACATGTTATATGCTTAAATCATGCAAAAATGGCAACTTAAACTAAGTTCAAGGACTAAAAGTGATAAAAATCAAAGAAACTTCTGGAATAACCCACCTTGCGGCCCGCGACCGAACCCTTGTTAACCTCTCGCGACCCGGCCAGACCTCTAGCAGCCCGCGACCGAGCCATCTCCACCTTCTCGCGGCCCGCGAGAGGGGCATAATCTGGAGAAGTTGGTTTCAAGCTCATGGATTGGCCAATTTTGTGTTTTCTACATTTATTAGTTTCACCTAACAACATCCCAATCTCATCTATAAATACTTCACTCCTCCTCCTCCTCTCAAATCACACCTCAAACATCTCTTGTGATGACTTGTGCATTGGTAAACTATACGAGAGAGGTTTTAAGAGGAAGGTTATCCTCCTACCTCCATGCATGACTTTTATGAACTTCCATGATGTTTATGATTTACTTATTACTTACGCTATATAATATATGGTTATATTCATTAATCGAACTCTTGATGGTAATCAAATGATTGTCCGTCATGGTACTAGGTTACATCACCTACGTACTTCATGTCTCGTTACGATTCTAATGGTAACCTAACCCATGAAAACACATCAACCCAAATGGGTCTTATAGTGTAAAAAACGAGTATTAAGTCTAGATGATTATTTTCTCATATAACATACTTTAGCGTATTTAAAGTTTCTCCGTTATCATTCGAATACTTACCAACCTCTATTTTTCCTCTTGTAGGATAACTCGGTGTTCCCCCAAACTCTCTCTCCAACCCTTCGCGAAGTAACAAGTGGAAGCGTTTGCAAAACCGTGAGTACACTCGACCCACTTTTCGTTTACAACACTTTTCGGTGTAACATGTTTACTTATACCAAAACCATAACACTTAAACTTTATGAAATGTACAAACAATCCTATACACTTGAATACTTGATACGCTTACGTGATGCTTATATCTTGGACATTCTTTACGTGATACTTTAGTCATTAACTTGTTTAAGCCTTTATTTGACAACAATCTCCTTCACCTGAATAGATGAACTAATGTAAGGTTTCCCGTCAGCAACCCTCAGATGAAATCTTGCCCGCTTCCAAAAGATGTATACAAGATCACGATAGATAACCGGATTAGCTCGGAGTGCGTATGTGATCTTGCAATCATTTAGACCCACCATCATAGACCTGAATTCTTGGAAGAACTCTGCTGGTGGATCAGAAAGATAACCCACTTGATTGTGAAACTGCTCTTTAACCAACAAAACAGCATCAAAAGCCTCTTCAGCCATTTCTGTCAGAAGAAAAACATATTAAATCTTAGCAAAACATTTACTAATTGATATTCAATTTAACATAAGTTAACTGATTAATTTAAAACTAAGGAGTCAAAAACTCAATAGCTCAAAACTGATTGACAGGTTAAGAAAGAGGTCATTAATGAATTTGACAGGTTCAAGGTTCAATTGAGAGTTCATCTTAAAGGTTCAGTGTTAAGGTTCAATATTCAATCCGGAAGGTTAAAAACAACAATCCGGAAAGTTCAAACACTGAGATCCGGAATCAAAAGGGTTCAAACAGAAATCCGGATGAACCCCTTATCATCTCATATGAATGCCATCTGAAATGGAATCCGAGTTCATCCATTCCAGTTGAATGTACATCCGTGATGGAATCCGGAATGCACACTATTTGAAGATTTATCCGAGAAGCCATCCGAGATGCTTAATTACATGAAGGTTTGAAGATTAACATTTAATTTTAATGATTTAGAAGCACTTTATACCTAATTCGGATGAATGTGAAGAAAGTTAATCCAGATGATGATCAGAGTATTTCGGAATAAGAAATTTTAGTGAATGATCCAAAATAAAACAATAATACTATGAAATGGGCTTGGGCCTGAGAATTTGGGCCCAAGTCAATCTGGTCCAATCATCCAAGATCCAATTCGGATACAATCTGGAATGGGCTAGGTCAAAGTTATTTAGGCCCAATCCGGAACAGTAACCAGTCCGAAACAGTCAGAGGAGGAGGGTCCAATTCGGTCAATGGGCCTATCCAGAATGGGTCAAAAAGCTTAATCCGGAACAGTAACATAGTGGGCCCAAGACTGTTCAATTTCAAGATTTTCAGAAATTCAATTGGATTATCTCAATTCCAAAACTCAGTAGGTCATTCCAATATCCCTTGACATAATCATCTAACTCAAAAATCAACAGTTTAAATTAACCGAGCAACCAAGCAGACTTTACCAAATATACAGAAATAAGCAAAGCATTTAAACAGAATCAATACAGCATATACACAATCTTGCTATGGGATCAAATCGTTTTTAGGCAGACTAAGGAACCCTTTTCAGTGTGAGCTTGGTCAAACTTGGTCTAAGCGATTGCCAATATATTTGTCCATTTAAACCTAGAGCTCAACCTTCAACTTTTTGCTTTATGATATGCTTAAGGTAATCTTATACTATAAAGCACGTGTGTCCCACTCCATGACATACCCCCGCTATCAAGATAGGCAAAACGGTTTACGATGTTTTGGTAACTTATACTGGAATCATCCTAGCTTTACAACGTTAGACCATTGATCACAGGTATGCACCATCGTGCTGTCAAAGTTTTCAATGTTTTGTGTCCAATGATGGTGAGGCATACACCTTTTGGTGCGAATTTTGCTTAAAGGAGCAATTAAGGTTTTTGTCCAAATTTTTGAATCTTTTAAGATATCCAGGCTGTGTCTAGGTCTGCATATAATCTGGATGCAATAGAAGGACAACCAAGATATCCCCGAATGACTCAACAGTATAAACACCTAACACCTTAAATATTGACCAACTATCAACGCAAGATTTAAGACCATAAAATCATATGCCAATGGTGTGTGACCCACTAGATATATAGTTCTTTATGTTTATATCATTTAGCTTATACTATCCGTTTGAGCTCTAAGCCTATCATCATATCGCTTTCGATCCAAGTCGTTCCAGCTGCAACACCTTACATGTGTTAGCCAAAACCTTTATCAAGAAGAATCATTTCATTTCCCAATCATTGCAAAACTGTTTGAAACTATTTTTGTCATTTTCTGAATTTTTAATGTTTTTCTGTTTTTCTAAATTTTCAAATGTTTTTGTATTTTTGCGATTTTTCTCCCCCTAAATTTGTGCATTTACATGAACAAATTTACGAGGCAAACAAAAAGAAAAGAAATTGAAAACAAACTAAAAGGAAAGAATAAAGGAAGCTCAGTTAGAAAATAGGATCATTTTGAGAAGATCCATAAGCACTTGAAAACGCGTGGTGCTAACGGGTTTTGTGAACAAATCCGCAACATTTGCATCGGTGTGGATTTGCTCAAGTTTAACGAGACCCTTTTCATAGCAATCACGAATGAAATGAACTTTGATGTTTATGTGCTTGGTTTTGGAGTGAAAAACATGGTTTTTGACAATTTAGATAGAGGCATCATTATCACAATAAATTGTTGTGTTTAGATAAGTCAAACCGTAATCCGCAAGCTAATGTTGCATCCATAAAACATGGGAGCAACAAGCTGATGCTGCGATATATTCCTCTTCCGCTGTAGAAAGTGAGACCGTCTACTGCTTCTTGCATTGCCAAGAGATCACTTTATCTCCCAAGAATCGGCGTCCAGCTGAAGTTGATCGCATGTCCCTGTCTGTACCTCCAAGATTAATGTCAGAGAAAGCATACAGTTCAAATTCAGAATTTTTAGGATACTAGAGCCCCAGTGACGGTGCCCCTTTGATGTACCTAAAAATTCTTTTAACAGCATGTAAATGAGAGAGTTTAGGAGTAGCTTGATATCGAGCACACTTGCAAACGGCAAACATAATGTCTGGCCGACTTGCCGTGAGGTACATGAGTGAACCAACCATAGACCGCTACATGGTTGAATTGACAGGCGTGCCTTCTGTGTCTTCATTCAACAGGGGCCGTTCAGCGATAGGAGAAGCCATAGGCTTTGAAGCTGTAAGCTTGAATTTGGAAAGAACGTCATTGACATATTTTCCTTGATGAATCAAAATGCCTTGTGAGCTCTGACGAACTTGAAGACCCAAAAACATAGTCATCTCCCCCAATGAGCTCATCTCGAATTTCTTCTTCATAACCTCTTCAAATTCGCGACACAACCCATTATTCGTAGAACCAAAAATAATATCATCTACGTAAATTTGAACAAGAATGATGTCCTTGTCAACACATTTGATGAACAAAGTCTGATCAATGGTTCCCTGGGTATATCCGTGAGCAAGCAGATGCTCTGTCAGGGTTGCGTACCATGCACGAGGGGCTTGATGCAACACATACAAAGCCTTGGCCAACTTGTATGCATAGTCTGGCTTGTCAGGATCAGTGAAACCCGGTGGTTGCGCCACGTATATCTCCTCTTTCTCCGTGCCATAAAGAAACGCAGTCTTGACGTCCATTTGATAGACTGTGAAGTCCATGTATGATGCATATGCCAAGAAAATGCGAATGGCTTCCAATCTAGCCACCGGTGCATAAACTTCATCGTAATCCAGCCCCTTGATTTGGCGAAAACCTTGAACAACCAGTCGAGCTTTGTTCCTCATAATCACACCCATATCATTCTGTTTGTTGTGAAATACCCAACGAGTTCCAAGAGCACGTTTTCCCTGAGGAAGCTTCACCAATTACCATACCCCAAGTTTCTCAAACTGATTGAGTTCTTCATGCATAGCGTCAACCCAGCCTGGTTCATGCAAGGTGACATCAATGCTTTTAGGTTCAATTTTGAGATAAAACAAGAATAAAGACATGTATTGATATCTCCTGATTGACTATGAGTCCAAACTCCAGCAGTAACAGGACCAATAACTTTTTCAATCGGTGATCGCGCTGTAGACATTGTGGTAGAGGCGTAACATGAACATGGAGATCTGACTGCAAGTTTGTAACTCCAGATGGCTCCCCCTCATTAGATGCACCAGTGGGAATGTTGACTGATGAATCAACTGAACAGTCTGGTGGTGTAGGCTCAGGAAACAGAGATGGGCCTAAGACATCAGGAGTCGTAGCTCTGTCATTTGCCACAGGAGTTCTTGTGTTTGGAGCCTCAACTTCAGGGGAATCCATCTGAGGAATCTGTTCAGAAAGAGTTTCCTGATTCTACGATGCTGGTGGACATGTAGACACAGCTTCATTGAATCCAGGTGAATCCACACTCAGCTGCTTGAAAGATTCTTACAGCTGTTCAGCATCTTCATTATCCTCAGTTGAGATAGGCATCGGTGGGAGTTCAGAAGTTGTGCCTGTACCTGCATTCATATCAGAGGAGATATCAACAGATTTAAACAAAGAGGAATAATCATAGAGCCAGTCAGGACCAATGCATGCGTCATTGGGATTCTCCTCCAGCCAACCCACATTGTAGGTTTCAACTACCATTTTCTTGATCTTGTTATAGACACGATAAGAAGTGTTCTTAGAGTAGCCGACGAAGATGCATGGATCCCCGCGTGATTCAAGTTTTCCCTTAGCATCCACAAGTAGAAGAACACAGGGGCATCCGAACTTGTAGAAATGCTTAACCGAAGGTTTATGACCTTCAACTTCATACGGCGTTGTCATGTGCCTTTTATTGATCAGGGCATGATTCTGAATGTAACAAGTGGTATTGACTGCTACTGCCCAGAAAATAAGAGGTAGTTCTGATTCGACCAACATAGTACGTGCAACTTCAATGAGTGTGCGGTTTCTGCGTTCTGCAACCGCATTCTGTTGAGGAGTTCTGGCTGCACTGAACTGTCGATCAATTCCCTTGGAAGAGCAGAAAAAATTCAAAGTGGCGTTCTTGAACTCTGTTCCGTTATCACATCGAATAGCCTTCATTGTGGTGTTAGCCTGGTTTTCCATTAGGGTGATAAGCTGTTTGATTAACTCAACGATTTCACTCTTTTGTGCCAGAAAGAATACCCAAGTGAAATGGGAGTAGTCATCAAAGATAACCAGACAGTATGCCTTCCCGCCAATGCTCAGAATATCTGTCGGACCAAAAAGATCCATAGGAAGCAATTCCAAGACTTTGGACATGGAGGGTGCAGGTTTTGATTTGTGTGGCCATCTATGTTGTTTCCCACGAGCACGTGATTCACACTTTTCAATTTGCATAAAATCCCGAATAGGCAGATCTCTGGCTAAACAACTTTTGCAAGTCTGTTGAGATTCTTCATGTTGATGTGTCCTAGTTGGCTGTGCCACAACATTGCATCGTGCTCAGCGGTCGACGAGAACAAACAAGTAATCTTATTTGTGGGAGCATTGTTCATGTCGATGACGTAAGCGTTTCCTTTGCGTTTAGCTTTGAGAAGAATCCATTCATCAGGAATAATGAGGCCTGGTTTCAACACATAGCATCCTTTCTTTGTAAAGAGCACATCTAAATGATTATCACAGAGCTGAGACACACTCAAGAGACTGTGCTTCAACTCTAGGACATAATTCACGTTCTTGAAACTAAGAGCTCCATTGCACACCGTTCCTCTCATAGTTATCTTTCCCGTTTCACCACCTGCTAAGGAGACGAACCCGCCATCGAAAAACTGAATGTCATTCAACTGTGAGATGTCTCCTGTCATGTGCCTGGAACAGCCACTGTCGACATACCAAAGTCTGACGAGAGTCCTCCAAAGTTGTTCCTGCACATTTCAACAGGTTTAGTTAGAAGCTGCATCCCAGGCCACGGACGATCTGGGTATTCCATTTGCATCAACATAAGTAACCTCACGGAAAATTAAATTAGTTGAGGATGAGGTCAATGATGCATTTGATTTGTCCTATTTTGGGACATAAGACTGGGTCTTGGTCAAGATCCTAGGCCTCCAGGCTAGTAAGTCAGATTTAGTTTGGGGCTGCTGAGTCAATTTCTTAGAATGAGGAACTTAATCAACAACCGCCTTTTCAGTAGACTGAGGCACCTGTTTGTTTTTTTTCTTTTTGGATCTACGTGTTCCCCGTTTCTTTTTATTAGATTTCAAACCATTTTGGTTGGCGGATTTTTCAAAGGAGATGGGTGATTCAGCAGGGACATCCTTTTCTGAACTGTCAGAAGATAAGCTTTGATCATTAGTAGCAAGAGGAACCTCTATATTTTGAAAAGTTTAAGATTTCGATTCAGATTCAGTATCAAAAGTTTTATCTGAATCAGCAAAGGGAGATTGCTCATTTTTTGTCATTTCAGAATCAGTCAACCAATCTTCGTTCGAAGAATCTAATTCGCCCGATTCTTCTGGTACTATGCCAGCGTCACTCATCACAGAGTCAGTTGGTTGGTTGATTTCCTCATTGTCAACTCTAGGAATAGCATCAACAGACGATGCTTCATTAGAAAAACTTCTAGTCTCTTCAGTAGGGACTGAGGAAACCAAATCATCTGTCGATGCTGTACCTGTAGCAAAAGTTATGTTTTCATCATGAGAGTTATCACATGTATTATCAGAATTCATAACATCAGCATTAGATGAAAAACCAGAATTAAAAACGTCTAAGTTATCAACACAACCAACATTGTCGGAGACTTTAGATTGCTCAACAAGAAAAAGATTCAAAATGTCAAAAGCAGGTTTATAAAATCATAAACAACAGCTGAATTATCAGAATTTAAATTCGGACATTCTTCTTTATCACCATCTGTAATATCCTCATATAATATTTCTTCTGCACGTGAAGTAGAAGCGTTAGTAGCGTTCACTATGTTAGTTTCAGGAGGATTTTCTTGTTTTGATTCGTTAAGTGATGTCACTGCCTCTTCTTTAGGCATCATTTTCTCCAAACCATCACAAGAGGGAGTGTCACCAGATTCTTGCGAAAATGGTGTGGAAGTGAAGAAAACAGCATCCTTCTTGAGTTCAGTTGGCTTAGAAAACTTTGGGTAATAGGGCTTCCACGGTTTTGAAAGATAATTTGAGGGTTTACCATACATCATATTTTCTTCATTTTCTAGTTCTGCCACAGAATCAGGCATTTGTGTGTGGTTATGATTATATGGCGGAGGAGCCCTATTATACCCAAGGCCTTTTGTATAGTGATTTTGATATATAAGCTGCAGATCACACAAGTCCTTGACCAGCTTGCTGGAAGTTTCAATTTTTTAATATTTATTTCGTTTTCTTGAAACTTTCTAGACAAGGAATTTAGCTTGGCTAAAGCTGCTTGAAGTTCTACGTCCTTTTCAACTAATTTTAGCTTATAGTCGTATTCCCAACATTGCTGTTGGTTCAAGTCAAGCTTTAGCTGAGCTATGTCTTGTTTCTGTGCTTTGACCTTTTCCATAAGAAGCTTGTTCTTATGTTTAAGGGCGATGTTCTGCGATGCAGCTTGTTGATATTCAACTACAAGAGTCGAATTATGGGGCGCATTTGTGATAATTTAAAACGACAGCTATCTAAACAGAGAATACGATTTACCGTTTCTGAAAGATCAGGTGTCTCAGCTGTCTGCGCCATCATGAAATGATTGCAGTTCTTGGAAAGATTCAGAGTCTCCATCCGAGCTGCAACATCTGCCCAGTTGAATCCTTTGTGCTGCTGTGCCACCAAGGCTGTTGATTTCCCACTAGAGCTGCTCGAGGGACTTGAAGGAGACTTTGAAGGAGAGACGGGCACGAGCAGTCTGTCACTGTTCTGAATATCTGTCACTCTGGATGAGACATATCCAGATGGCGTCTTCTTGCATTCCCGTGCGAAGTGTCCTGGCTCATGACATCTATAACACCTGAGCTTATCCTTCGTTAGCCCAGTCTTCAGATTCGACAATGGTTGACTTCCACACTTCTCCTAAAATTTGTTGACACGGAAAGGAGCCATTGCAAGATTCCAGGACACATCAATCTCGTCCAAATCCTCCTCCATGATCTGATCTACTTCAGTTGGGAGAACAGATGGAGGGGTCAAGTCACCTACTAAAAACGCGTTTAAACTGTTAAGCATAGAAGCAGCTATGGCCAATTTCTCCTCATTCTCTTTTGTGAGAAAAGCAGAATTTGACACAGCTGGAGCAGGAACTGGTGCGGGAACAGCAGATTGAGGAATGCTGCCTTGTTGAACTGTAGCAGGAATGATAGGACTATAAACCATGTTAGGATACTGGGCATGATATTGTGTCTGAACCTGTGCCGCAGAGATCATCATAGGAGTTTGAGATTGAAGACCATAAACATACTGAGTCTTCTGTACAGAGGTGAGAGGACTGTATACCAAATTAGAGCTACCCGGTGTGTGTGAGCTTCCTTGTAGAGGGCTTTAGACAAGATTCTGAGACATTAGAGGCGCATTTTGTCCTGTAATACCAGCTGCATCAGACTGCTTTGATGATTGATGTCCCTCTGTTTATTGTCTATCTCACATGACTTGATAGTTGCAATCATTTCTGTGAGGGTGACATCGTTCAGATTTTTCGTCTTCTTGATCATGCCCACATCAACATCCCAACTTTTGGGCAAAGAGTTCAACATCTGTCGATTCATAGCATTGTTCGTGAGAGAGATTTCAGTTGAAATCATCTGAGAGACAAGCTTCACATATATTCGAATTTGATTCTTAATGGTTTCTCCATATATATGGTTAAAAGAGCTGAACTGTTGATTCACTTGATTAACCCGACTTGCTTTCATATCAACGTTTCCCTCATAGAGATTCTGTAGTTCGCTCCACACCTCCTTAGCCGTCTTACAATTTCTGACAGCTATGGAGATGTCGGGTCGAGTGCCATTGTTAGAACAGCCGAGGCTTTCTCATCCTCTTCGATTATCTTCACGTCTTATGGAGTCCACAAATGACAAGGTTTGGGATCTTTGTGTCCAGATCTTCAACCATGCTATAAACTATGGTTCGAGGACCATTCATGATACATCTACACACCCCAGGTTCTTTAGCCTTGCAATATTGCTCAAATCTGAACTTCCATTCATAATTTTCGTCACCATATAACAGACGGGGCACCTAGTAGAGGTGCCAATGACTTGGTCTAGCTCTTGATGAAGAGCCAGCGTCTGTGATTGCAAAGCTGCCAGGGTGGAATTTGTCAGATCCTGAGCTGTCATGTAACTGTTCATTTTTTATTTTTAAATTTTACCAAGTAAAATTAAAATAAATTTTTAAATCCTGATTATGAACAGTGGTCCGAAATAAGTCCGTAATGAGTCCGAGATGAGAATCCAAAACAGTAATCTGGAATGCTATCAGAGCCAAATCAACAGTAACTCGGATGAATCCGACATGCTTCCTTAGTCTGAGATGAAAAATCAATCCGGAATGGAGATGAAATCCGAAATAAGAAATGATCCGAATTGCAAGATATCCGAGATGAATGTTAATCCAAAATGAGAGATGATCCGAAATAGAGAGACAGATCCGGAATGAAAGCCTGATCCGGAATGAAAGTTTGATCCGGAATGAAAGTCTGATCCGGAATGAAAGTCGTATCCGGAATGATAGTCTTATCCGGAAAGATAGTCCGATCTAAAATAAGAATCCTTATTCGGAATAAACAGTACTCCGAAATTCCTGCAATAGATAAACACAGATTAATTCAAACAGTGATGCTTATCTGGAATGTGATTAATCCGGATAAGGTTGTTGAGAAACCGATGAACAGTTGTCCGGAAACAATCCGAGATGGATGATCTTCTTTGTGTTCTTCGGGATCTTCAACAATTCCAGATCCGAAATGCTTGAATCTTCTTCGGTTTTCTCGGAACAGTAGCAGTCTGAGATGAGAACATCAACAATCTTCAATATATCTTCAACAGTGAAAATCCGAGATAACGAACAACAACCAGTCTTCGATATCTGAACAGTTCTTTAATCCGTGACACCGAGAGCCTGTATCGAACAGCAGGCTCTGATACCAATTGAAAGTCCTGATTCGGATTGGTACACGATATCACAACCACTAATCGATTGCGAAAATAAAGATTAGATTAACAAAACAAGAACAATATCTGATTAAACAACTTGCATACACCGAATGGTGTCTGATACAAGATTTCTAAATAACAAACTGACTAGCAACCTCAATTCTAACCCTAATACATGTATTCATACTAAATGATTAACCCACTAAGTACAACCCTAGGCCCATAGGGCTCTAGGAAGACCATTCTTCCAACCTTAGCCCAAACTGCAACACTAATGTGTAAACCTTTTAGATAGGGGCCCAGCAACCTTCATCAAAAACATGTTACAAAACCCTCTCTATTATACACTCAAACCCATCATACCATCGGATCAAACTAACATTTGACCTTTGTAGTCAAATAGACTAATTATGCAAAATTTCAAGATCATTATTTTCAAAAAGATTTAAATCAAATATGAAACTTTTATATCCCTTCCCACAATGATATTTAGCCATCAATTTCCTAGACAGCACTTTGACCCAAAAACTAGACAATAAACCCAAATAATCAACCACACACAAATTCAACCCAAAAAGACCAAAAAAAGGAACAAAAGGAAACGTTGAAGATTATGAGAAAGTGAATAACTTCATTAAAAAAACAAACACAATTGTGTACCAGAAAACGTTTGGTCGGAAAACCTTTCGTCCTGGACCCTTAGCCATCATCAAACCTCTGTTATACCACCATCTTCAATCCCAAATCGTAACCAACACCCATGCATTGTCATTAAACCTCTGTCGGACCACCATCTTCAACCCCCAGATCTGAACCACCATTTTTCAACCCCTATACGACCCAGATCGGAACCACCAACTATACGACCCCCACCACCATCTTCAATCCCCAACCGACTCAGATCAGAACCGTAGCCGCCATTAAACGAAACCCTAGCCCCGCTACACTTAGACGACCCTGCACTCAGATGGTTATGGTTTGATTGGAAACAATAGCATAGATTTGAATTAAGGGTTGCTTGATAGATCTAGAAATGAAAATGTATTTTTATGATAGGGAGATAGAGAAACAAGAGAAATCCGAGGATGCAAAAAATTATAGAGAGAGAGAAAGAGAGAGAATGGTTAAAAAAGAAATAATAGCCATAAAGTGATAGAAGTGACAAAAGGAGAGAGGGTATAAAATGACTATATTGCCCCTTTGTTAAAAAGAATTTGGTAAATGATGTGTCATAATCTTAGTGATTAACAAGAGTTCTTGTGGTTCTCGCAACTTGGGTTGGTTCTCCCTTAAACCGAATCCTATATATATATATATATATATATATATATATATAGGTAGGTAAGGATTCCTTTACAAATGATGAAAATCCCAAGAAGGCATGTAAAATGCGATTAGAGACTACTTAGAAAAGTAGTTAACCTGAAGATATAATTACAAGGAAAAACTAGCTTAGTAGTTCTCACATCCCCAACAATGCATTATATATAATCAACATAATTAATAGTTGTGGGTTGAGGAGCATTATTTTTACTTAGTTTTAGTTACTATCAATATCATTATAATAGTTGAGGGTTGAGGAGCATTATTTTTATTTAGTTTTAGCTTTAGTTACTATCATTTTCATTATATCAAATAGATATATAAGGCTAACTTAGCATAAAGCGAGAATTGATCGCCAACAATACATATTTAATGTAAAATGTGATTAGAGAATACTTAGAAAAATAGTTGACCTAAATGTGTAACTACAACAAAACTAACCCATTAGTTTTTACATCCCCAACAACGTATTATATAATATCATCAAGAATAATAGTTGAGAAGTATTTTTTTTAGTTTTAGTTAATGTAATAATTAGATATTGAATAAATATATAGCCGTTCACTTATAAATTACTCGATGCATATTTATTTGTTTATTTATTACGTATTAAAGAGACAATTTCATACGTAATTTGGTTCGGGCGTCTAAATTAACCATATAGAATCAATATACCCTGTTAATCTGTTATAACCTAAAATTCTTACATTACTATGAGTTGAGTAGCCAATCACTTCTATCTAGGTATTAAGTTATGGAAATATTTTGGGGAAATGGATCTTATCGTCCCAAATTAATCAAAATTGATCGCTGCCACTTTCAATTTTCAGTTTGGCTCTCACCAGCCCCAACTTAACACTTTGGTGTACCTGTCACCACGACGTTAACTAAACACTAACTCTGTTTGTTTTGTAATCCTACGTGTCATTGTAATCGTACGTGACCAATCCCCTTATTCAATGTGGTATGCTAACATGACTTTTTTTTATGAGGTGACATGCACAATTTTTTTCACATATGGATTGTTATTGTTTTTAAAAATTTTGATTTAAATTAAAAACATAAAAATCTTTAAATTATAAAGATAATTTGATTTTATAAACCCCTCTCTCTCTCTCTTCTCTCTCTCTCTCTCTCTCTCTTTCCGTCCCTCTTTCTAACACCACCAGCACCATCAACTCCACCACCACCACCTTCCCCCTTCTGACCACCGCCACCATCAACTCAGCCACCACCTCCTTCCCCCTTCTCACATGGGATAATAATTGACACGTAGGATAATAAAACTAACCAAGTTAGTGTTTAGTTAACGTCAGAGTGACAGGTACACTAAAATGTTAAGTTGGTGGTGGGAGCCAAACTGAAAATTGGGAGTGGCAATTGCCAATTTTGATTAGTTTAGGATAATAAAATCCATTTTCCCAAATATTTATGAACAACAGATTGAACACTAAGTCTTATATGTAATAGTACATCAATCATAAGAAATATAAGCATGGTAGAAGACGTGCATTTCAACAAGGAGAAATTCGTATATGCAAAAGTAGATTTTTGTATGATATAAGTAATGTAATTTATGTAGACTATAAACATGGATTTATCAGTATTAAACTCTCCTATAGAGTGAAAGAAATACATAACTAAAGGTTCATGTGGCATTGCAAAAGACATGAAGTTGTTCAGAAATAACTGAAGGAGAAAGTCATATATGCAATTGTGGATTTATGTATGATACAGGTAATGTAATTCATGTTGAATATAAACATGAATTTAATACGATTAAAGTCTCCTACGAGAGTGAAAGCAAATACGTAACTAAAGGTTCATGTCTTATTGCAAAAGACATGAAGTTGTTAAGAAATAACTATGTATATATAAAACACTTCAAAAGATGCCTTCTTACACCACATATATGAATGGGTGAATGAAATATCTAAATCACTTTCAATAATATTTTCTATTTTATTTTCAAATCACCTTATTATTTATTTATTTATTTTAACTAAGTGTATCTTAAACCTTGATTGGTTTGAGTATTTTATGGGTAACCCAAAACCATATACCAACAACTATTCTTTGTCAATGAATGATTAGATTATCATCAAGTCGTTAATATTTGTTATCATTGGTCAATTACATATGAAAAACAAATAATTTTCGATCTTATAATAATTTATTATTGGATGATTATCAAATACTTATCGAGTTATCGGCAAAATATCATTATACTTAGCTGGAACTCTCTTTGGGGACCATGCATGATGCAACTGATTGCTCCTTTAGTATTATAAATGTTCTATTTTCCACCATTAAAGTCTTGGTAAACTACATTATATATGTGTGCCTCGCTTGCATGTGCTTATATACATATAGAGTGATGGGATCGATTTCTTTTAAACCAATATCATAAGTTTCCAGTATTCGACTGTCATCAGCAAGGGCGGGTCACAATGTCCGTACTCAACTTTATCACAGAAGTCTAAAATAACGCCATACTCCTACAAATCCTATTAAGTTTTAAATTTGATTTATTGAATTAGAGATACTCAATATGTTTTGTTGCTCTATTTGGTTTGTTTGTTAATTGATTACCGCATACTTATTTTGTGCTTTTATTATCATTTTCTATTTATTATGGTTTTAAATGGCATTGAGCTCACTTTCTATAATTTACTATATGAGTAAACTTCCGTTTTGCTCCCTGTGGTTTGGTCACTTTAATGGTTTTGCCCCAATCTTTTAAAAATAGCCAGTTTACTCCCTGATCTGTGAAGCCCTTCATGATTTCACTCCCCGCCTCTAACTCCATCCAAATTGTTTGTTAACTGAAAGGGTATTTTGGTAACTTGTCACATACAAGTAAGGATATTTTGGTAATTTTGCTTATAAAGATATTTTTGAATTATAAAAATCAATTATTCAATTTCATCAAATCCTTGAATTTGTTTTGACTTTTTGTCATTTACTGATATTAAATCATCAACATCAAAATTCATTCATAACATCCAACGCCATTATATCATCAACATCACAGCTCATTCAAAACATTCAACGCCATTGGAACCCAACACCACCACTCCCCCTCCCAGTGCTACATTAAGACGACCACCACCTGCTATCACAACTAGCCCGCCACCACCAACATCCACCACTTAATGTTCTGTTGAAGAATCATCATCGCCGTCGGACCTCAGTACCACCTTCGTCGGAGCTAACCGACACCACAGTCATCGAAACCAACTACCGCCGCCGTCGCTTCCGCTTAAAGATCTGATAATCAGCCAAGGTTAGTTGTGATTTCCGGTCAAATCTTGTCACATATCTCATTTATGGTTTCAAACTAAGTTTGTAGATCTGGTGTGGATTTCACGGATCCAGATTGAGTTTATGATTGTGGTGGTGGTGGCAGGCGGTGGTAGGGTTGTGGTGGTGGAGGCTGAGGTGAGAAGAGGAGGGGGGGGGGAGGGGGAGAACAGAAGGTAGAGTTAGGTGTTTGCTTTATCGAGTTTTGGGTATAGAGGTGGGGTGATTTTGAGAGACGGTGGTGGGATTTGGCGGGGTGGGTTTTGTAGGGAAGATGTAGGCGGTGGTAGGTTTTTTGGAAGATGTCAGCGGTGAAGGTGGTACAATGGTGGCTGTTGGTGTTGATGGCAGGTTGTGGTGGTTGATTAGGTGGTGCTAGTTGTTGGTGTTAGTGGTGGCAGCAGGATGGTATAGGTGGTTGATTATTGGCGTTGGTGTTAATGGTGGTGGCAGCCGGCATGTTTGTGTAGGGAGAGAGAGAAGAGATATGGTAGAGAAAGAGAGAGAGAGAAAAGAGAGAGAATAGAGAGAGATGAACAGATATGGTTTTGTTATATATTATTATTATTAATATATAATATACTTAGTTTTACTAAAATACCCTTAGTTTTATACTTGAAATTACCAAAATACCCTTTCAGTTAACATACAATATGGATGGAGTTAGAGGCGGGAGTGAAATCATGAAGGGCTTCATAGATCAGGGAGTAAACTGACTATTTTTAAAAGATTGGGGCAAAACCATCAAAGTGACTAAACTACAGGGAGCAAAACAGAAGTTTACTCTTAATATATAGTTGTTATTAGCAAGGTTAAAAAATCAGTATATTATATTATATACTAGAAACAATAAACTTTGTATATAATATTTATGAAAGTTTATTACTTAAAACTATACTTATATATAAAACAATTCAAATGAGAACCGTAAGAACGAATAAAAAATCAAGAGAATTTGATAAAAATTATTCAAATTTATTTTTTTTACACTTATCATTATTTTTCGAATACAATGTTAATGTTACACCCTAAACACGTTTTGACCCAAAACGACGCAACGGAAATACTGACTCAAAAATTCTTTCTTTATTGACTATAATACATACTTAAAGGTTCATTTATAAATTATTGGACACTTTCTTGAAAAGATTTACTACATTCATTTTTGATTAACTTGCTAAATGTAATACATAATACAAGCTATGAGACCACTCTTCCCGTACAATCCTTGCTCTTTGACTTGACCTTCGTCCAAATATCTCACATGATGATAATGATGATCTGACTAATCTGCGGTCACCACATACATAACCAACACATTAGTAAAGGATGACATCTTACATAATTAAATGAGTATATAATTAACCAATAACTACATAGTGTTCCAACTATGTTTACTACTCCATAATTATATTCTTCTAAATTTGTTCTTGACACCGCACCTCGCATCTTCGAAAGCGAAACATTTACATACCTGCATTCATGTTTCATTTTCAACAGCAAAACGGTTAGCAAGATATAATCTTAACGTATTGAAAACCTACATCTTCGCATAAGCACATACCTTTAATCTACATTCAATAAGTTACAACAAGTGTTATCATTTGTATATATCCAAATACATACATACCCATCGCATACAAACGTCTCATATACAAATATGCTTGACATGTACCCACTACGACTCTATACTTAAATACATGCATGCAAGTCACGTTCACTTGTTCACATTCAATTACAGAACTTAAATTGTACACTTACTATTCATCAATAATCACACATGCAAATAAGTTAATCCTTTCATGTCAATAACAAATTTGCTCAATCCGAGTTTTGATCATTCAATTACATAATTGGGTATATGGCATACACATACGAAACCACGATCATTATGCATATTTCAAGACTGATACTTTCACATGTACTTAAGTTTTACAAGTCTAACATACTTAAGAACTTCTAAAAACATCTTACGGAATGCCGGGACGAAAACATGAGTAGTCGGATGCAAGAGACAACAATAATCAAGAAATTGGCAAAACCCACCGTAAGCTACGGCCTGCCTACCGTAGCTTACGGTAGCCACATTCTACCAAACCTTAAATCATCTACCGTAAGCTACGGCCAGCTGCCGTAGCTTACGGTCAACTCTTGCTGATTTTGGCCTTGCAGCTTATTTGACCCGTTTCGAGTCCCGATCGTTCATGCCTATTCCAAACCACTTCAAATTAAACATGTAACATCTAAAAGAGGTCCTGTTTCTCTTTATACTACCATAGTCTCACTTTAATAATAAATTCTACATTTACATAAGCCCATATGTGCTTTAGTTATGTCATTTAAGCGATAAATCTTACTACTTAGATTTGCCCTGTTCGGTTTTTATCATACAAATTCCAATTTAGTTGACCATTATCAACCCAATACCATTGAACTCATCTTAGTACTTCATTGATCTTACGTTCCTATAAGCCTCTCAACAATTAAAATATAACATTTCCTTTTAAGTAATAAAGAGTGATTTCAGAAATCACTTACCTTAAGCGTGTGTAATAGAGCTTACTTCCTTGCCTCATCTCGACCCGTTAGCCCTCCATGCTTGAGTCAGTTGATACGATTCCCATCCTTACATGTCATCACGTTCGTATCAAGGTTAGCATATATCAAGGTTAGCATATATGATCATACATATAAACCTTCATTGCTTTTCATTTACTTATTATTTGACTTTCATTAGTCAAGTTTTGCATACATAAGACATATACCACTAGCTACCTCATTCAAGTTTCACACAACTCAATTGTTATATCACATAACACATAAATCATCTATTACATAACACACTAATTCTCTACTCTTACAATTGTGTCCAAAAGCCTATCCATTACATTCCTGCACTGTTGACTTTCAAAAGTCAACAGTCCAACTTTCATGATCTTACAATTTGACAACCACATTCAAAGTTAGCCCATTTACATAACTCTACCATCTTTACTTGCTAATAAGTTCAAATGCTTCATATCTAGGACATGATCATTTACTAATCATGATCAAACACTTAATCCCATATATGGTGTGCATCACACCTTCAAAGCTGTAGTACTACCTTCTAATACATGTTTCTTACTAAATCATTATATTAAACTAATTTCCACTTATATTCCATGTAAAACACATTCTTTACGCTAAGTAACCAAGTTTTTACTCCCATTAAACTAACCAAATACCATATTTCATAAATATTACGTTTTGGGGTGTTACAAATCTACCCTCCTTAAAAGAGGTTTCGGGAGGTTTCGTCCCGAAACCTTGTTCATTAATTCTTATCAATAACTACCTTTTCTTCTTGGTCAATATTATCCGTTCATTTACATATTAAGAACGTACTCATGAAGTGTATACCTTAGGGTTTCACATCTTTGCATAATACAAATTTCTAGCAAACATTAGTACTACCAATACATTCTTTCAATAAGTTCAAGATGCATATCATAGCATAAGTCCACTCATGCCTTATATAAAAGGCTTTATTTAAGAGCAACATAATTGCAAGTTTTAGCTCTAACTACTCAAATTAAACGTAAAACTTTCATACATTTTCTAATCGTAATGAACCGTCTAGTTCCAACTTACTCGTATATCATACATGATATCCCATTCAAGCGTTAATCACATGAGTACTTATCGTGGGTTCACCTCGGTATTCTATTATTAGCATTCTTTATAATTACTTTCATTAACACATGTTAATTTAGAACACGTACACATGCGTGTTGCCAACACTCATTCAGGTTTATCACCGTTACTACATAGCTATTATTTCATTCTATTGTTACTATTGTTACTTACACCATGCATACCTTTAAGTTAGCCTCGACTTGTCTCATTCATATCACTTCACAATTAACTTCCTTCACGCACTACTTACCCTACTAAGCAAATGCGTATCCTGAACGCTCCGGGCGAGCATTTAATCAATACCCTAAATTTTTACTTAAAATTTTTTTTTCTGGAGTTATCCTCCTAATGACATAGTTTCCTTCTTACATTACCCATTAAAGTAAACAATTCAATATACCAATTCTTATTTATAGTTGCGAGCCTAACATTCTACTAACTTGATTCCATTGCATAACCAACAGTCTATGATCCGAATCGACCTAATTCTTCGTGAGTTTATGCGTTACGTGAATTGATCGCATCCATTCATTTGTTGAGCTTCCGTCTTTACGCATCTTTTCAACAATGTCTTATCCAGATGAACTTGGCTAACAAGCCCAACATCAAAGTTAGAAATTCTTAACAGTACTTACCTTTAATACATTCTTTTCCAGTATGTATTCTTCTTGGTGTTTAAGCATCTACACTTCTTTCTCAAATTTCTTACGTGTTTGCTATAACATATCACACATACCATTTCTACATACAATTCTTACATATTGTTAATTAGTCCACCACTTTTTGCTGTTTGACTTTTCAAGGTCAAACTGGCACTTCTACTTATCGTACATGTCTTAAAGTAGCCGTTTGCACTCTTTCTAATTCAAGCATACTTACAAGATATTATTTTAGCTTTTCATGTGAAAGTTTTCCTTTCCTTGTATTTACATAAGTCATTCATCTGAATTCTAACCCGTCATTCATTTTTACTCGCATGGGTCGATTAATAACATTCCTCACATATAACATATTCAAACTTATTTCTTTCAATTAAGTTTCTTGCTACTACGATAGCTTTCATCAGTTTTACTTACTTAATGAATCAATTATGTCATACTACCTTACTATTATTTGCTTAATAATTATTTACTTAACTTCGTTTGGCTTTTTGAAGGTCCACTTGTAAATACATTCTTATCTATGCTTTATCAATTACCTAACTGACCATTAGGAGGCGTTTTGCGTTCAAGCTTGTGTCTCCTACTTTTCGTCGAAGTTTTTCCTTACATCTTTCAACACAACTTCATTTATAGTGGTTTATGCTAGAAAACCTTTATATTTAAATTTTACCATCCGGTAAGACACTAGACCAAAATGACCATTAACCCAAATTACTAGATGCATTCCACTTGGGTTAATCTATTACCCAAATTTAACACATCCTTCTCTAGTCTAGCCATAAACTCCTACCGAAAGCATAACCTTTTATACATACCTGCGCGCAAGTCCAAAACCATTGTCTCGTTATCTAGACCTTGCAATGGTTATTTCTTTTCAATTTGTGGCAAGGCATGCCCATTCATTACGCTTACCTATAAGCATAAAACTTGATAACCAAAACATTTAATACCGGGTTCAAATGGCGAGCACCATTTGACCCGCATGACGAGCACCATTTGACCCGCATGACTCGTTTGTCCTTTTAAACCATTCTTGCATACAAACATATTTGCATATATATATACATACATACATATATATATATATATATATATATATATATATATATATATATATATGCAGATTTAAAACATAACTTTAATATTATCTGCTTTAAGGAATGTTTACTTGTTTGTTTCGAGCTTACAGTTCCAAACATTTCCATTCTTATCATACGTTCGTACCAGTTTGGTCTGATTCGAACATTTTCATTCTAATTATACATTCTTACTCGTTTGATCAGTACTTACTTACAGATTCGAACATTTTCATTCTCATTATACATTCTTACTTGTTTGATCCGTACTTACTTACGGATTCGAACATTTTCTTTTGTATAGCTTGTTCTCCATTTCTTGAGAGTCTAACAACTCTTTTCACCCACACGTCAAACTTATTCCCAACTCTATCGGACATACATGCGTTGATTATCATGCCCTCACGATTGTTATATGCTTTTTTGCGCACTGGCCAGGTGCGCAATCCACATGCTAGTTTCGTGTCTTCATGATAGTCATCGCCTTATGTCCGAAGATATGGGTTTTAGTTCGTGCAACATCTTTAAAACCTTACCAAGACAATATTCTTGTCTTTTGTTAAATTAAATTTTTTTACCCTTCCCAAGGAGATTCTTCCTTTTTCCATTCAAAACCGGTACCCATATATACATTAATATTGTTTACCTGGGGTCCATCTGTCTTATTACATGCTTTGGCATTCATCATAGACCGCATTCTCGGGTCATTCTCCTCAACCCTTTAAGCTTACCTTGCATATACAATTTAGTTAGTTTCTCTATATGAATACATATACACATGCTTACATCCATTTACACATTTAGATCTTGATCGAGTCTTGCATTGTACGGGTCCTTTATCACAAGAGCACACGGGTTTGAGTTCAAGTACTTACCTTCTTGTACTTAATTTCACTCTTGTACTTGATTTCACTCAAACCAGGGCTCTGATACCAACTTGTAACACCCTAAACACGCTTTGACCCAAAACGACGCTGCGGAAATACTGACTCAAAAATTCTCTCTTTATTGACTATAATACATACTTAAAGGTTCATTTATAAATTATTGGACACTTTCTTGAAAAGATTTAATACATTCATTTTTGATTAACTTGCTAAATGTAATACATAATACAATCTATGAGACCACTCTTCCCGTACAATCCTTGCTCTTTGTCTCGATCTTCGTCCATGTATCTCCCATGATGATAATGATGATCTAACTAATCTGCGGTCACCACATACATAACCAACACATTGGTAAAGGGTGACATCTTACATAATTAAATGAATATATAATTAACCAATAACTACATAGTGTTCCAGCTATGTTTACTACTCCATAATTATATTCTTCTAAATTTTTTCTTTACACCGGACCTCGCATCTTCAAAAGCCAAACACTTACATACCTGCATTCATGTTTCATTCTCAACAGCAAAACGGTTAGCAAGATATAATCTTAACGTATTGAAAACCTACATCTTCGCATAGGCACATACCTTTAATCTACATTCAATAAGTTACAACCAGTGTTATCATTTGTATATATCCAAATACATACATACCCATCGAATACAAACGTCTCATATACAAATATGCATGACATGTACCCACTACGACTCTATACTTAAATACATGCATGCAAGTCATGTTCACTTGTTCACATTCAAATACAGAACTTAAATTGTACACTTACTATTCATCAATAATCACACATGCAAATAAGTTAATCCTTTCATGTCTATAACACATTTACTCAATCCGAGTTTTGATCATTCAATTACATAATTGGGTATATGGCATACACATACGAAACCATGATCATTATGCATATTTCAAGACTGATACTTTCACATGTACTTAAGTTTTATAAGTCTAACATCACTTAAGAACTTTTAAAAACATCTTACGGAATACCGGGACGAAAACATGATTAGTCGGATGCAAGAGACAACAATAATCAAGAAATTGGCAAAACCCGCCGGCTATGGCCTGCCTACCGTAGCTTACGGTAGCCACATCTGCCAAAACTTAAATCATCTACCGTAAGATACTGCCAGCTGCCGTAGCTTATGGTCAGCTGCTGGAGATTTTGGCCTTGCAGCTTATTTGACCCGTTTTGAGTCCCGATCGTTCATGCCTATTCCAAACCTCTTCAAATTAAACATGTAACATCTAAACGAGGTCCCGTTTCTCTTTATACTACCATTGTCTCACTTTAACAATAAATTCTACATTTACATAAGCCCATATGTGCTTTAGTTATGTCTTTTAAGCGATAAATCTTACTACTTAGATTTGCCCCGTTCGGTTTTTATCATACAACTTCTAATTTAGTTGACCATTATCAACCCAATACCATCGAACTCATCTTAGTACTTCATTGATCTTACATTCCTATAAGCCTCTCAACAATTAAAATATAACATTTCCCTTTAAGTACTAAAGAGTGATTTCGGAAATCACTTACCTTAAGCGTGTGTAATAGAGCTTACTTCCTTGCCTCATCTTGACCCGTTAGCCCTCCATGCTTGAGTCAGTTGATACGATTCCCATCCTTACATGTCATCACGTTCGTATCAACGTTAGCATATATCAAGGTTAGCATATATGATCATACATATAAACCTTCATTGCTTTTCATTTACATATTATTTGACTTTCATTAGTCAAGTTTTGCATACATAAGACATATACCACTAGCTACCTCATTCAAGTTTCACACAACTCAATTGTTATCTCACATAGCACATAAATCATCTATTACATAACACACTAATTCTCTACTCTTACAATTGTGTCCAAAATCCTATCCATTACATTCCTACACTGTTGACTTTCAAAAGTCAACGGTCCAACTTTCATGATCTTACAATTTGACAACCACATTCAAAGTTAGCCCATTTACATAACTCTACCATCTTTACTTGCTAATAAGTTCAACGCTTCATATCTAGGACATGATTATTTACTAATCATGATCAAACACTTAATCCCACATATGGTGTGCATCACACCTTCAAAGTTTATAGTACTACCTTCTAATGCATGTTTCTTACCAAATCATTTTATCAAACTGATCTCCACTTGTATTCCATGTAAAACACATTCTTTACGCTAATCTATTATGAATTACATCATTATCACATTCTACATTGATTATCCATTATATGCATACAATTCCTCCTATTTTTGTCACTTAGACATTTCATCAAACACTTGGTGTACGTACTACTTTCTAAGCATAATGTACAAGTATTTTAAACATGTTCTTCCCGATTCATCTCATATTACATCTACATGTTTATCATTTTCACACTCATGCAATTGGGTTTCAATCTAAATCATCTAATAACTAAATTTTAATCATGATTCAACTTCCACATGATAGCATTAACAAGTATTCATTCTAATTTCAACCAAATTCACGGATTCATCATAACCCACTTCATGGGTAGTCATCAAATCAGAATTTCAACTCACCTTGTATTAAGAACACTTAAATGATGGATAACTTGCGTTCATGCATGAAATCCTCCTTCCAATTGCTTGTCAATTTGTAGAATTATGAAGTGTGTTTGTGTTTCCCCTGCCTCTCTCTCAATCTCGATACATACACCACACACACGCACCTACACATTTGTATTCTTAATATTTACTTTCAAAATATTCACTTTTGGTCCCTCTTGATTAAGTTATGTGACCTTTTTAGGGTTTCAACTTATTCCCAACCTTTTACTCCCATTAAACTAACCAAAATTTTTAACTTGGTTACTTATTTCATACAATTGTACTAGCAAAGACCATATTTCATAAATATTACATTTTGGGGTGTTACAGTTAAAAATTAAATTTAAACGTTCAAATTTACATGTATTCGTAAATAATGAAAATTACACATGTGTTAAATTTTTTATAAGAGTGATTCTGAGAGATGCAATTAATTATTTGATGTTGTAAGTTCTCTTTTCTGATATTGTATATTAACTACATTGAGGTTCATAATAATTTTTTTTGGTTTTGATTGGTTTTCTCAAACTTTTTAACGGTTCTTGCAATATTTAACGTTTCCAACATACTCTCTCCTATATATATATAAATGCTAGATTTATAGCAAAAAATGTTAAAACATTGTTGTGTTTTTAAGTTTTTTGGTAGTTTTTTAGTTTTCTGATATTAAGTAGATTTCTCTTGATTTTCTCCCTATGTTTTTGACGTTCTTTTGCTATATATTTAGCAATTTAAAATAAAAAATTGATGAAAAAATTTAATAAATTAGTATTACTCATGTGCAACATATGTTATGTTGCACATGTAATCTAGCCTTAGGGGTTAGGTTTTCGAATTGATTTAGCTTTTAGGGTTAGGTTTTTAGGGGAGTTAAGTTTATGGTTTAGTTTGGGGTGGGGTGGAGGGTTTAGATTTTTTTTGGGGGGCTGGGAGATTAGGGGTGTAGGTTTTTCGTAGTGTTACATAATGTAATAGTAAGTTTTTTTTATTTTTTTGTATTTAAAAAAAGTAGATTTATAGTTAAGAGTGTTAAAAATTTTGGTGCGTTTTTTATGTTTTCTCATGATACATCCCCCGTATGTGTGTGTGTGTGTATGTATATAAGGGGATGTATAAATAAGAACGCTATATATTTTGAGAATCGTGAGAAATTTTGAAAAAAACCACGAGAACTTGGTAAAAAACAATTAAAAGTCAAATTGTTTTTACACTTATCATTATTAATTCGAATACAATGTTACAAATTGAATTTACACGTTTAAATTTACATGTATTTGTAAATATTGAAAATTTACATATGTATATGTTTTCTCCTTTACACATGTGTAAAAAATCTAATATACGTGATTTTGAAAGGAGAAATGAATTAATTGATATTGTAAGTTGTTTTTTTTGATGTTGTATCTTAATTAAAATGATGCTTGTATTAAAAAATGGTTTTGATTGGTTTTCTTATTCGTTTCACAGTTCTCGCAATATTTAGCTTTCTCAAGATAATATATATATATATATATAGGGCTCGGTTGAAATGAGAACCACCACGAGTTGTAATAACCATGAGAACATTTTTTTCTGCCCGAGTTAGGCCATATTTTTTTTTGCCCAAACGCAGATGAAAATATGATAAACACATCCGTAAAAAAATAAAAAAAATTGTCGAGTCATTAGTTTTGACTGAAGCGAGTTTTTTACGCGCTGGTGTAAATTTTGTACGAAGATAAATATTTTTTTTACACCTTATGTAAATGTGGGTATGCGGCATTTAATTTTTTTGCTGAAACAAGTGATTTTTTATGACTTTTGAGAATATTTTTTTGAAAAAACCTTTTATATAGCCTAGTTCTCACGGTTCTCACAACTTAAGGTGGTTCTCACAACTTAAGGTGTCCATATATACATATATATATATATATAGAGAGAGAGAGAGAGAGAGAGAAGGGATCCTAAGAGAAGAGGATCCTAGTTGAGAAACTTTAGAAGCATTCTAGAACACACATTTTCTTTAAACTATTTTTTTTACTTTAAATCACACATTTATAAGAGGGTTATTTTTTTGGCATTTATATACATGTATATATTGTCAATTTTGAATTATGCACAAGTGTAGGTAACTGGGTCAAACAAACGCCGATTGAGCTTATTCCAATGACATTCAAACCGTCATCGAACACTAATCAAAATCTATAAACTCTAAACCCTAAGGCTAAACCCTAATGCTAAACCCTAAAGCTAAACCCTAATACTAATGCTAAACACTAAGACTAACAGCTAATGCTAAAGCCTAAATACTAATGATAAACCCTAAAGCTAAATCTAAATTATTTCCCTCAATCATGGATGTACAATACTTAATTTTCCATTTTATACACGTATATACCTAGTTAAAAAGATTGATAATATACACATTTGTATAAATCCTTATAAAAGTAAATAAAAAAAATGTAAAAAAAAAAGCTCCGATTTTTTCTAAAAAAAATTCATTTTTGTTTAGAGAAAATGTGTGGTTCAAAATGTTTCTCAAGTTTCTCAATTAGCCTAGTACTTCTCACAAGATTCTAAACATATATATATATGAAAAGGGTAAAATGAGAACCACATTGAGTTGTGAGAAATATGAGAATTGGGTCCTCCAAATTTCGAAGAAAGATTATAAAAAATATTAAAAAAACCACTTGTTCCAACGAAAAAAATAAAACTAATGTCACATGCAAAAATTTACATTAGGTGTAAAAAAAATTTATTGGTGATGTAAAAAAATTTACATTGCCGCAAACAAACTTTATATCTGGCGTAATTACTAACTCCATAACTTTTTGTTTTGTTTTTTACAAATGTGTTTATATTTTTCATGTACGTTTGAGCAAAAATGGTGACCCAACTCGCGCAAAAAGTAGGATTCTCATGGTTCTAACAACTTGTGCTGGTTCTCAACTGAACCGAATCATATATATATATATATATATATATATATATATATATATATATATATATATATATATAACCCACTTGTGTTGAAAAAACTTAAGAAACCTTTGTGAAAACCTTATGTAACATTTTTTTTTCTATAAAAATGTAACGTTATGTTTTTGAACATTTATGTAAAAAAGCGCCGAGTAGTTTTTTTAAAGTTAAAAATTTCATGTTACATAATATATATGTTCAAAAAATGTGACATACAGATTTTGAACATTTAAAAAAAAACTAGCCGGTGCTTTTACATTTTTTTTATAAAATGTTCAAATATATTTGATTTTTTTTAAAAATAATAAAAATGTTATATATAGTTTTCTAGGTTTTTCTAAACTTAAGTGGATTTTTATTTTATCCCTTTCCTATTTCTATATAAGATGAGACGTGAGATTTAAATAACTTGGTGTGGGGAACTGGGATAGGAGGTTGGATTAGACCATCTAAAGAAAAGTTACGAGAAATATACATTGATACAAATTTAAACACATGGTGCATTGGTAACACATATGAATAACCACTAAACTAAGGATACTTGTGTTAAATTCATGATAAGTGATAACCAACTTTTTTTATTGATGTCATTGTTCGAAAATATAAGATGTCACTTGAATTTCAAATACAAAACTACATATATATTTTTTCTTGTGCATCGATGTTAGGTGACACCAAACCACCTAGGTTCGCCATTGTGTAATTTCATATAATCATTATCGAGCTCATTAAAAGTTGATCAAAACATATTATATATACTACTAATTAATAACACACCTGGCATTACTTGCTTGTACATCTTGAATGAATTGTATTTATGCTTTGGATGGTTGTATATTGTGTTCTTTGGGTTGTAAACCCTTCTATTAGTTAAGCGTGTATTGAGTTTTCTACAAACCCATTTGATCCGACCCCCCTCCATGCTCCTCTTACCACTGCCCAAAGACAATGCGGTGACCACCGCGCTTGATCGGCGGTGTTTGTGTTTTCTTTGTGTCTTTTTTTTCTAGAAATCGTTTGGTCTATTGAAGTTGAGAACATCTTTGGTCAAACGATTAGGGGTTGGATGTTGTGGGTCTGTGGTTACATATTGCTTTTTAACTGGCTAGGCCTTTAAGGCCTCTTTTTTGGTGGGTTTTTGTTACAATTTGCTTCTAGGGTTTTTTATTTATTTTTTGGGGTCTTTCTTTTGCTTTGACCATACCTCGGTTGCTTTTTGGTTAATGAACTTATGTTTTGTTCTTCAATGAAGATGAACATTTCGTTTCATCCAAGACATTTTAGTTTATGAAGATTACTGGGTGGTTCATTAACTTTGGTGATGATGGAAGTTGTGACGTGTGTTGGTTTCTGTGTAGTCATTTGAGGCCTTTGGGTTATTGTTGACTGCTTTTTTTAAATGATGGATTTTGTTGCTACTTCGTTGATGATGAACATGTTTCATTCAAGATTTTTAGTTTGGTTAATATTATGTTAGTTTGTTTTGGGTGATATGATACCTACTTGGCATTGTTGGATTGGCGTGGCATGAGTTAGTGCAACCATGTTAAGCTTCTGAGCCTTAACAGCTTCACTTTCTTTGATTGCCGATGATGTGTGTGTGCACGCTATTATTGTGGTTGTTGCATTTGTTAATTTATGTATTATCAATTAGCAAAATGTTAAGACTTTGTTAGTTGGGACCTCTTATATGGTGATTGTTTTATGGGTTATGTGGATATGATGTAGGGTTTTATACGAGAACCACCCTTGTGGGTATTTAAAGTATTATTTGGTTGTTTGGGACGTCATTTACGGCAGTTTCATAGAGGAATGTCCGTAATGACTATGATGTTGTAGGTCATTTGGCAAGGCAACATTTGATGTAGCCGTTAGTTGCTCCTTAGTCTTAATAAGCCAATGAATTTATTGCTAATTGATAATGTGTAAATAGTGTATTTACTAAATTTTTTGTGCTTTCTTTTTAAAGTTGGCAAAAGTGTGGTTACCCCAATTATTTAAATTGGTTGTGACGTTTTCAATATGGTTAGACCGTGGAGAGTCCAATTATTTAAATTGGTTGTGACATTTTCAATATGGTTAGACCGTGGAGAGTGGGGCTTGGGTTTGGGCGAGGGAACCCCACTCACGCCGCCATCCCTATAGAGGTTTGGGTTTGGCATTACCCTTTTAGCGTGGAGAATTGGTTGGGCGTGGGGCGGGGCAGGGCTAGCGGATGAGGTGGAGGATGTTGATTGGTGGGTCAATATATCCGTTGAAATCCAACGGCTAGTTAAAAAGTTTATTACCAACCATTTTTCTACCATTCTCTACTACCACACTCTCAAATTTATAAAAAAAACTTCAATTTTTTTTATAAAAAAATTCAGCGATACAACCGAGTTTTTAACCCAATCAATCCGTAAGCCTTCACTGAAACCCCAAATCCAAGTCAACCACCAAACCGTCCACCTCAAAACCGTCTGCCTCAAATATATTCACCATGTCCGAAACTAGTGGATATCACATCGTATATAGGCGGACGTGTCTATACAAATTTTCCATTTGACGACTCCTCCGTTCCTGTAATGGTATCCCCAAAGCTTTTTATTTTATGTATTTTTAATATAATTTATTGTAGTTTTTAATTCAATATCTTTTTAGTTAATACAATTGACCTTTTTATTTTGTTTATTAAAAGAAAATAAAAAAAAGAATGTCACGTGTCAACTTATGCCCCAAACCCAAGCTCAAACCCATCCACTCCCTTACCTTTTGGGGCTTAAGTTTGGGAGCTCACATTGCCAACATGGTAGGCACGTGTTAATTCATACCCCCAACCCAAGCCCCTCCACTCACTATAATCTTGATAGATCTGAGATGGCTTGATAAAAGCAACCGGTGTAAACCATATTTCTGATCAACAAAATAAAATAAAAAATGAATTGTCATACACTTTTTTTTTGTTAAGTTCAAGTAAATGGTGTATCTTTTGGTGTGTATTTTTTTGGGTTTTTTTGGTGTATGTATTCAGGTTATATCATTCTTGGCGATGACGAAGAAAATGTTTCCCCTGTCTTTGTGATCACCATGCTATTAACATAACGAACGACTACAATCATGTGTTCGAGCCTATTTGTAATAACATTACATTTCTTTGTATATTTGTTGTTATTTGCTTATAGTATAGCATAATTGGTATGTTAATTCCTTTTTCGTTAGCATGTCGATGTCACACATTCGTGTGGATGTCTTAGAAGGCTTAGTCCGCTTCTGGAAAGGTTATCGAGTTAGGCCGTAGAATAAAAAACAAGCTTAATGAGATAACCAAAAAAGTTAGCAATATACGCCAAAGATAAATCAAGCTACTACTTGAACTAGATGGGCTTGTTGTGCGTTTTGCTAAGCCTAATGACGTTAAGGGAAAAAATAAACCTATATGTATTTTAAGTTTAAATAGTTGATTGTAAATTTTGTTGTAGTCATGTAAACAATCAATAGTTAATAGTTTATCCTAATGTAATTTAACACAAAAAATGAGATGTATTAGCGGGGCTCCCATCTAGTTAATGCATTTACTACATATACAAAGAGAAGTTGGGGAATAGTGTCAGCCAGTCAGCTGCCTGACACTTCTCCATTAGTCTAGTTAATTACAATTTTATCCCCAGTTTAAAATTACAGTTCGCCACCAGTTAAAAACAATTAAAAACACTACAGTCCTCAGTTCAAAATAACATTACGCTTTTGCCCCTACCTTAAAATTATGATTTTGTCCTCAGTTAAAAATATGATTTTCCCCATATCAAAATTACGATTTCGCCCTGAGTTCAAAATTACGTTTTTACCCCAGTTCAAAATAAAATTATGCTTTTCCTCTAGCTAAATGTTACGATTTTGCCTCCAGTTCAAAATAAAATTCGGGTTTTGCTCGCAGCTTAAAATTACAAATTTACCTTTAATTTAAAATTACGATTTTGTCCCAATTTCAAACTTACGTTTTTGCCCCAATTACAAATTGTAGTGTTTCCATTGTTGTTTTTTTGTGTAAAACTATAATAGTGTTTTATTTTACTTGGTTGACTAAATGTAACTTTTATTGTCAAGCAGCTATCTAGCACTCGCTCATTGATGCTTACAAATTACTATTTTGCCCCCAGCTTAAAATTACAAGTTTGACATCGTTTTAGTTTTTTTTAGCAAAACTATGGTAGTGTTTTGGTTTAATTGGTTGACTCCATGTATTTTTTTTTATTGAGATCGTCTTATAAATAGTAAGTAAAAGTAGCCAAAATACATGCACACATGTTATCAAACTAAGAAATATTCGGCTTTACACTCTGCAACGCAGACAGGGCATAACACTAGTTATAAATACAGTTAGCAACTTTTGTCTACAGTTGTATATTACCATTGGACAACATGGCAATATCTTACTGAGCCACTTAGTTTACCTTTTTAACTAGTACTAGGTGTAACTATTACTAGGTTTATCAGTATTATTTCGTCATGATGAACTTCTTTTGTTATTTAGTCTGTGTTTATATGTGTTTTGAAATCACTACGAATGTGTAACGCACAGAACCGCTGACATGAATGAAAATAAATTGTAGAAAAAAACACTAAAAGATAAACGAAAGAAAATCAACAAAAAAAGTTGTATGGTAATGATGTTGTTCGTATAAAACCCGTGGTTAGAAATGAGCAAATGGTACGGGGTACCGATACCGAATTTCCCGAACTGAAAGATCTGAAGTACCAATTCGGTACCGACTTTTGGCGTTCCTGGTACTGGTTTGCTACCAGTTTATACCTTCATATACCGGTACCATAACCGGTATTTTTGGTACCAAAACCGTATCGGTTGGCACCAAGCTCATCCTTACCCCTAAAACTACAAAAAAAACCATTAAAAGTCAAAGAAAATCAACAAAAAATGTTGTATGATATCGTTGTTCGTACGGTACCTGTGATTAGGGATGTGCAAATGGTATTAGGTAGCATTACCGAATTTCCCGAACGAAAAGAATTTCAATATCAATTCGGTTGTGTTTTTTGTACTAGACTGGTGCCGGTTTTTAACTTAATGTACTGACACCGAACATGACCGTACCGAAAAAACAATAAAGTTTTTTTTGCCACGTGGCAGCCAATGAATGATGCAATAAACCAAGCACTATTCATTAGCTTACTTTATTAATATATAGATAACGTTGTACGATATCGTTGTTTGTACGATACCCATGGTCAGGGATGACCAAGTGGTATCAGGTAGTAGTACCGAATTTCCTAAACTAAAAGAATTTCAATATCAATTTGGTACAGACTTTTGGTGTTTTTGGTATTAGACTGGTCCTGGTTTTTAACTTCATGTACAGATACTAAACAGTTCCGTACCGGAAAAAACATTAAAAAAAGTTGCCACGTGGCAGTCAATGAATAGTACAATAAACCAAATACTATTCATTAGCTTGCTTTATCAATATACTAGACTAGATGTAAAATCCGTGTAAAAAACAGGTGATTTTTAAAAAATTTACATACCATATTTTATTAAACGATGAATGACTATACATTTTTAAGGTTTAATTAAAAATAGATTATAAAAAACATGGAACATATTTTAAATAACAAATGAATAACAAACATGTTTAATCGTTTTAAAACAATAAACCGAAAGCTAAATACAATCGAGGACACATTGTTCTATATTCCTTGATCGTAAATCTTGAAACATCTCTTGATTCAAGATCCTTCATTGTTGGGGTATAGCATTCAATAAATCTTTCATCTTCATTTCTTAAAAGTATAACTTTCACTACATGATCCTACACAAGGAATAAGATGAAATTGGTTATGATATACTTCAACTTATCTTTTATTGACACTGGTGACCAAAACCACACCAACCTTCAATACTAAGGCACCAACTCAAGATCCTAAAACAATAAGTCACAACCAAGAACAATATCTATATCAAATTATCAACAACAATATATGAGAATGAAAGAAAAAAGAAACTTTAATATACCGCATGAGGAAGGACTGCACGTGCAACCAAAGCATTCCCATTCTTGTGTAAGTATGAGCAGAGGTTGCTGAGAAACAGTGAAGCTACCAAATTAGCAAACTGTATATTAGCAATATCAAGCTCAATTAGATCAAGTTCAACTCATCTAAATCTATTCTTACGATAGCTTACTTTAACAAAGCTAATTAGTAGTTTAAGGAACATTGTTTATGCACACAACTTGCAAAAAAATTGTCCTAAAAAGGAAATATAGGTCAATAAGTTTGGTAAGAAAACCAAGATAAATTTAAATTATAATCAGGTTAACAAACCTCGTAGATTGTTGCCCTAAATACAACGTTATACAAACTACAACATACCAAGAAATGAACTTACACTTCAAAATGCAAAACAGGTAGTTGGAAACGAGCATATCTAAGCTAGATTTAGAAGTATAGAACTGGAATGGTAAACCGAGTAACTTACGAGATATCTGCATAGCTCCTCGTATTTGTGATAATGATTTGTTCCTTTCCACAAAAGAATTGGCTGCTGGAGGACGATTACTTCCGCTTTACATAGTGCGAGTTTAATCAAGGTACTACATCATTATTTAAGACCCATGTATTATTTATAAGGCAGCAAACCTGAATATACGGAAAGTAAACATCTTTTAATTTGCATTTAGGCCACCTTATCTTAGTGCTTCTCATTTCCGGTTGAAAAATCTCAACTGTTCAGATTGAAAATTTTGAGCTGTAAATGAGAAGCAGTAACATAAGGCGGCTTAAATGCAAATTAAAGGATGTTTACCTCTTATATTTAGGTTTGCTAGCTTATATATAATGCAGAAATATTAAATAATGATGTAGTACCTTGAATCAACCAACGATATTAAACTGCTACCAGGGGATAACACAAGCTTGTTAATAGTGGGGTCTCGAAGACCAACACAAGTCTACAATGCAAGAAAGAATAATGGGTAAAATTTAAATCAGGTTAATGTAATATGTAAGCTTTTCTACCAAATTTCATGTAACTATATACAACAAAGGAGATCAAAACAATAAGAAAGGAGATCAAAACGATCTTTAGACTGACCATATATATATATATATGTTAGGGCGTAGGGTTAACTAATTGTGGATCATGAATCCTTAAGTGTGGCCTGGATAAGTTATCTTTAACGGATGGCACAGGGACCCGGAGGATCAAGGATCCTTAGCTTTACTTATGATTTCTAACAATTGTTCTCTATGTTTTCCAATGATTGTGCGCGGGTTGTGGACAACGTGGACCAAGTCATAGCTGGAATCTCGGTCAATATTCGTTGAAGAGGCTGCACGTGATGAATTCCATTAACGTCCATGAGCGTGGATGTGGTCTCCCAAGAAGATCGGATCTAGTTGTTAGTTTGATACAAAAGGGGTTGATCAAGTGTTTTATGGGACATTACATTTTAACGTTCACAAACACACTCTCTTGCATTGAAAACCAGAGCTCTCACAACACACCTAGAAAACAATCATTGAACCACACTTGATCAACATCCAAAGTTGTAATCTTTATTGTGCAATATAGTTGATAGTGATAGTTTTCACTATCCGAGGTTTTTTATGCCAGAGATCTTATAGAGATCAAGGGCTTTTTCCTCGTATAAATCATCATGTTCATAGCCATTTACACTTCATATTCGTTTATACAATTGTTCAACATTCAAGCACACTACCTCACAAATCCGATTTGTTTATGTTATCCTTAGTTTGATTTTTGACCAAAACAATTTGGCGCTCACCGTGGGGCAAGTGGTACTGCAACTCTAAGAATTTTCGTTCATTTTTATTCATTTCCATCAACTTCATGGCCTCTCAGTGAAAAGCTACTTCAAGTGCCATGCCGGCGGTTACCTCATCTCAGACCACTATGCCTATGCCTTCCATTCCCCCATCATTCCATAAGAATGCTGAATATGCTCAGAAGAAGACATCATCTGTCTTCATAGGATCAAAAACCTCTGCTATTTCTTCCTCTACAACTACTAACAATGATTTTTCTTCTTTGATTTTGCAGATGAAAGGCTACATGGAGCAACAAGACAAAACCAAACAAAGGATCCTTCACGAAATTGATGAAATCAAGTAGCAGAAGAGACCGGCAGATGATTAGTCTCCCTGATGCCTAGGTCAATGGATTTTTCAACCCCATCATCAACAATCCAACATTCTAGGGGATCCAATGTCCAGTCTCTAGGATCCTACTTCCAACCTTAAGGATCCTCTATCTTTCGGCAAAGATCACTTGAGATGACTCAGCATCAAGGATCCTTCTATTAACCTGGAGGATCACAAGGAATGTACCAGTCTTGGATCCTACTTTCAGCATCAAGGATCCTCAGCTCGGGTTCTAGGATCCATGGATAATCCATCAAGGCATTCAACACCAATGTATCATGGATCCAACATCTTTCAGGATCAAGGATCCTCAATGAGTCAACCACTTAGAAGTTCTGAAGTCCATGATGGGGACTTCATCCCAATGCAAACTATTGCTTCACCAGGCCCTATTGTGACAACAAACATCTCTTATCCTCAATACACTTCTGCAATAGCACCTTTGAGTTAAACGGGAGGTAACAACTCTAATAACACCTTTCTGGATACTAACTATGGTTTCATGCAGGATGTAGGCATCAGTCAGGCCATGGCTAGGGAGCTACAGAAGCTCAAGGATATGATACCCGGTATTCCGAGGATAGTTAAACCTATTCCTGAAATTCAGGATGGAAGTTACAAGGTGTCTCGCTTTGCACCACCCATATGCCAGGCAGAGATTCCAAAACGCTTCCAGACACCCAACATGAAGTTGTACGACGGAACAAATGATCCAGAGGAACACGTGGTTCAATACCGGGAGAGAATGGAGATAAACCCCATCCCCGAAAGGTTAAAAGAAGCTTGCTTGTGTAAGGGCTTCAAATCCACACTCATTGGATCAACACTCAAATGGCTGCTTAGTCTCCCCCTACTCCATTAATTCATTCTTGCACTTAGTTAACCTATGTGATAACCAATTTTCATGTAGTAGAACTTTTGAAAGGCTAACTAGTGACTTACATAGGATAACCTAGGCTCATGATGAATCCTAAGGGATTATGTCACCAAGTTTGGTATAGAATCCTTAGAATCCGAACCTGGATGTTGCAACTGTAGTTGAGGCATTTAAAATGGGATTGCAAATCATTCTCCATTTTATGATGATCTTGTAATGACCCCTTGCAGGAACTTGTACGAAGTAAGAAACAGGGCTCTGAGATTCATCTGATTTGAGGATGATAAGATAATACAAGACAAAATCACTGGTATAATAATCAGGAGTTCAACTACAAGAAGCAAAGATCCTTCTACAAGAATAACAGATCCAAGCCGTACTCCAAACCCAATAATCAAAATGTCCATGCGGTTGAACAAGATGGGGTGGAACATCCTTGAATATCTAAATATTGCTTTTTTGTTAATAACATGAATTGATGTTTGAGTTGCAGTACTTAGGTGAAAAAGCTAGGTGGTCGAAGAAAAACGAGAAGTCTAACTCCTTCAAGGATAAGTCCAAGTGGTGTGCATACCACGAAGACTTTGGGCATTCGACGGATGAATGCATAGTTTTAAGGAGAGAAATTAGACATCTCCTTAGTAAGGGGTTCTTGAAAGAATTGTTGGGCAGAAAGAAGTTAAGGATCTAGTATCTTGATAATGTTCCAGAGATAGCTGCTCCACCTCCGACTGATGCACAAATCATAGACTTTATCTTTGGAGGACCAGATATCTGTGAAACCTCGTTCTCAGCGGCAAAGAGGCATGCCAAAGAAACCAAGTTGGAGAACGGAGACAAGCCCATTAGGACCTCCACTCTTACTTAGCAGAAAGTTATATCTTTTGATGAGGATGATCCTGTTGATATCCAGGATCCTCATCATGATGGCTTGGTTATTACTTTGTTTATAGCTAATCACTTTGTTCGAAGGATCCTCATTGACGGTTGAAGCACTGTGAACATCATACAACTTGATCACCTGAAAAAGATGAATATCATAGAAACAGAAATAATTCCAAGCTCATCTGTCCTTGTGGGATTCAGTAGTGAAACGAAAAAAACGCCAAGGGACATCAAACTCCCAATCTATATTGAGGCGGTAAACTCTTCACAAAAATTTTGTGTTATTGACTACTTGTCTTGTTGCAATGTTATCCTTGGCAGGCCGTGGATTCACGAAATGAAAGCTGTCCCATCAACCTACCACTAATGTGTAAAACTACCAAGACCTTGGGGGCTAGTGAAGATAGAAAGCGATTAACAAGAGGCCAAGAATTGTTACACCTCTTCAATGAAACCGACATCAAAACCAAGGGCGGCATAGCAATCATAACAACCTCCAAGGAGTGTCCTGGAGGTAGCAGAGCAAGACATCAAAGATATAATACTGGATCCTCAGGATCCTAAAATTAAAGTCCTCATAGGATCCGGGATCCTTGACAATAGAGAGCAAGATCTAGTATCCTTCCTGAAAAGAAGAAAGTCTACTTTTGCTTAGAAACACAAAGTTATGAAAGGTATCTCTAAAGATATTATAACACATAAATTGAGAATTGATAAACCTTTCAGGCTATTTCATCAAAAAAGAAGAAAATTTGCACCTAAAAGGAACCTTATCATCAAGAGGAGGTAGATAAACTCTTAAAGGAAGATAAGATTAGGGAGGTCAAGTATCCAAGATGGTTGGCCAATGTGGTAGTTGTTCAAAAGAAAAACGGAAAGTGGAGGGTATGTGTCGATTTTACAGATCTAAACAAGACATGTCCCAAGGATCCTTTCCCACTTCCACACATTGACTCCATGGTGGATGCAACAGCAAGACATGAGTTGCTAGCCTTATGGAAGCTTCATCTGGATTCCAACAAATTCAGATGGAACCATTTGACCAAGAGGATACAACATTCCTGACTCCTACTGGCATATACTGTTATATTGCAATGCCTTTTAGACTTAGAAATGCAGGTGCCACCTACCATAAACTGGTCAACATGATGTTCAAAGAGCAGATTGGAGACACTATGGAAGTATATATAGACGACATGGTGGTCAAGTTCCATGGAGGAGAGGATCATCTCAAGGTTCTTGAAGTGGCATTCAATATCCTTGACCAATACAACATGAAATTGAATCCTTCAAAGTGTCATTTTTGTGTTAAAGCTAGAAAGTTCCTAGGATACATGGTGGCCAAGAGAGGGATTGAAGCAAGCCTAGAGCATGTTAAGGCGATTGTGAATATAAATCCCTTGCCAATGCCAAGGATGTCTAGAGACTGATAGGAAGGATCACACCCTAAACAGATTCATTTCAAAGGCATCAGATAAGTACAAGGATTTTTATGATATCCTAAGGAAGAATAAGAAATTTGAGTGGACTGAGAAGCATGAAGCTGCACTCAAGGCTCTCAAGTATTATTTATCCTTAGCACCAGCCTTGATGAAACTAGAGGATGGTGAACCATTATCCTTGTACTTATCCATCTCAGGTAAAGCGGTAAGTGTTGTGTTAGTTAAGGATCATGAAGGCCAATAACATCCGGTATACTATGTAAGTAAAAGCCTTCTTGATGTTGAAGTCAGGTACTCTCATTTAGAGAAATTAATTCTTGCATTGATTATGGCTTCCACTAAACTTAGACATTATTTTGAAAGACATACAGTTATTGTGAAAACTAATTTTCCAATCTAGAATGTTCTTAGGAAACCTGAAATGTGAGGAAGAATGGCAAAGTGAGCAGTCAAACTTAGTGCATAGGCCATAAAATATGAACCAAGGACTTCCATCAAGTCTCAAGCTTTGGCTGACTTTGTGGCTGATTTCAGTAGTGATCTACAAAGGGAAGCTAAATTAGAGGTTCAACAGCTTGAAGAGACCAAGGATCCTTGGATACTCTTCACGGATGGAGCCTCAAATGTCAAGGGAAAAAGATTAGGCATACTACTAAAATCGCCACATGGGGACATAATACCTGAGTCCATTGCCTCTGAGTTTCAGACAACTAACAATGAAGTAGAATATGAGGCCCTAATAGCAGGTTTGCAATTAGCTAAACAAATGAGGATCAAGTATCTTCAAGTATACATAGACTATTGCTAATTGCTACCATTATAATGGCTCGTATGCCGTAAAGGGTGAAAAGTTAATCAAATATTTAGAACTTGTTAAAAAAACTAGCAAATGCTTTTGATTCTTTCAGTATAACGCAGGTACCTAGAGAAGAGAATGCTGGGGCAGACGCGTTGGGAAATTTAGGATCATTCTTAAAAATTCAAGCAAACATGAGGATACCTATTATCCATATTCTTTTTCAGGTAATTGATGAAGATGAAGCACTGGAAATAGTTGAGGATACCGAAATTGTACCCTGTGATGTACAGCCGAATTCAGGATCATGGATCCTTCCAATTATGAACTACATTCAGAATGGAGAAATTCCCACAGGGGAGAATCCCAGAGCATTCTGGGTTAAGATATCTCAATTTATTATATTAAATAACACTTTGTATAAAAGATCTTTTGTAGGTCCCTACTTGTGATGCATTGAGGATCTAGAAATTCAATAGGTCTTGAAGGATTTTCATGAAGGAGACTGTGGAAACCACACTAGGGGCAGAGCACTATACTTAAGGATCCTTAGAACAGGTTACGACTAGCCCATAATGAAGAAGGATGCAGTAGATTATGTAAGGAAGTGTGATGCTTGCCAAACACATAACAATATCCTACATCAACCAGCATAGCCTTTATATCTAATAATTTCATCTTGGCCATTTATGAAATGGGGAATGGATATAGTTGGTAAACTTCCAAAAGCACCAGGTGTGGAAATATTTATGTTGGCCATGAGCGATTACTTCTCCAAATGGATAGAAGCAGAAGCTTGTGTTCAAGTCAGAGAGAAGTAAGTTATATCTTTATTAAAAGAAACATTATTACAAGATTTGGAATTGCTTCTGAAATTATATGTGATAATGGATCCTAGTTCATTGGGAACATAACTACTTACTTTTGTGACAGTTGGGGAATCAAGATGTTAACATCTACACCAGTTCATCCACAAGCTAATGGCTAAGTAGAATCAAGCAATAAGATCATCATCAACAACTTGAAGAAGAAGCTTGGGTGTAAGAAAGGAAAGTGGGATGAAGAGTTTCCATATGTCCTTTGGGCAGATAGGACAACTCCAAAGAATGCTACAGGCCAGACTCCTTTCTCTCTAGTCTTAGGAACTGAGGCAGTGATCCCAACAGAGATGGTGGTTCCTACAGCCAGAACAAGTATCTGTGATCCTCAAACAAATAGTGAGAACCTAACTCAAGACCTAGATACTGTGGATGAGCTCAGAGACTTGGCAAGAATAAGGATGGCCAATTATCAACAAAGGATGGCTGGAGCATACAATAAGAATATTAGGATCAGACGATTTCAAGTTGAAGACTTACTGTTAAGGAAAGCATTTCAGAATACTATAAACCCAGCTGATGGCAAGTTTGCACCTAAGTGGGAAGGCCACTATCTAATTGAAGCAGATGCATGAAAGGGGACATACCGTCTATTAACCACAGAAGGTGATCTCTTACCAAGGGCCTGGAATGCTATTTATATCAAGAAGTATTTTATGTGACAAGGATCAAGGATTCTTAAGGATTCAGGATCCTCCCATCGGTAACATTTTATCTTAAATTTTTCTTCACTTCTATTTATCATAAGAAAAGGATGTTAGATATTTGACATCCAATTTCACCAAGTTTTGAGTTTTTTTAAAAATATTTAACATTATTTATAGAGGATTAAGGGGTTGGCCACCTCTCTCCTACGTTTAATGTATCTTATACCTTCTAAGGTTTTAAGGTTTTCACCTTTCATACAATTTGGGTTTTGACACCCCGCTAGTAGCGCACGTTTATCCAAGTATCGTTCGAGATGATGGGACTAGTGCACGCTTGAGTGGCTGACAATTTCATTGCTGTTGGGCATATGTAGGATCTCAAGTTTAATGGTAGATGTACCATACATCCGTTATCCTAAGGTTTCTAACATTTCCACGTTAGCTATGGTTTTGGCATTTTCATGTCACTTAAGTGGGTTTGTCCCTAGTTTATTTGGGCTTGTCCCAAGTTTGTTTTTGGCTTAGTTCAAAGTTGTTTGCAACAGGTATTGGAGCTATGAAGATTTATAAGGATCCTGGATCCTTAAGTTTGTCTAACGTTGACAAGTTTATTTGTACTAAGGTAGTTCCTAAGGATACCAAATCCTAACTTGGATTTTCTTGTACGTTTAATTTTCATATTTGTATATCTTATTTGATTTCACCTTGGATTTTGCAATTAAGGGTATGTGATTTACCAACTACCATCTAATCAGATTTTATATATGATTGATAAAATTTTTACAATTTAAGTTTTTCTAAATTCTTATAAGGAAAACTTTATCCTATTTCGTAAGTATTTTATTTAAGTTGAGAATCACAAACATATCAAAACAAAATTCAGACCACAAAGATAGCCAAAAAGTTAAATTTTGTTTAAAAAACCCTGTTAAAGGTTGTCCAAATGATCAACCCAAGTTTCTACCAGCAAAACATGGCCCATCCACTTGGGTTGATGCAGGGTGTCCATTACTAACTGTTCATGAAGTGCAAGAAAATAAATGCGAGGGGTGTAAAGGCTTCATCCTCCATGAAAAGAAGGACCCATCCACCTTTTCCACCCCCGATTGTTCTAAGGATCAGTGACCCTTGACCTAGAAACTATTGTTTTGAATTACAGACCATAAATTTTTCAAAATATATACACCAACAAAAACCATAAAAAAGTGGGCTTAGGCCGAGGCATCAACATCCTTCATTGCCCACTTTAGCAACATCACCTTCAACTGCACCAGCACCTCCTCCTTCACCTCCAGCAACCCCGATCACCTCCTTAGCCCCGCTCGATCCAGCCTCCAGCGTCTCTACCGACTCCGGCTCCTCTTCATCACCAAGATCAAGGAGTCTTTGCTCCCATCCAGCCAAATCCCATGAAGACCAGTCGAAGGCAGGATTAATTGCCTCTTTGAAAATCTTATGTGCTGTTTTTTTTCAGGGTAAAATGTCTGTAGTCTGCGAACCACATTTGTAGCGAAGAGGTGGACTAAACCTCTGGAGTCTGCAAGAAGAAGACTGTTGTTTTTTAACTTCTACAACTCAAAAATTCTAGAAATTAACACCAAAATATTTTAAAAACTAATATCAAAGATATGAACTTTTTGCATAAAGTTAAACGTATACATATAATCTAAAACATGTAAACTACTTGCTCTATTTTTTATATTAAAAAAGTATTCTAATAAGTATAAATTCAAGTGAGTTTTTATTTTATATATTCTCTCTTTCTCTATATATGAGTATCAACTCAAGGGAATTTTTATTTTATATATTCTTTCTCTCTCTATATTAATTTTTTTAACTTAAATTTATTCACACTAACAACCAAACCATAATCCCACGTAAACATGGAACACAAACCACATCAAATTGAAATTATTTTATCGATATATGTTTTGATATTTTTTATACCACAATAATCCCATTGACTTCACGTCTTCGATAATATATTATATCTTGAGCTCTTTCCCAAATGTAGTTTCTCATTCCTTACTTTTCATATTCTCAGATACACGATCACCACAATCCCTTGAAAAACTACCTTCTATATAGGGGTGCAAACAAACAAGAACAAGACCTGATTCATGTCCGTTTGTTAACTTTTTCGGACTAACGAAATGGTCATGAACACACTAACGAAGGACCCATCCACCTTTTATACCCCCGATTGTTCTAAGGATAAGTGATCCTTAACCTAGAAACTATTGTTTTGAATTATAGACCATAAATTGTTGAAAATATAAACACCAACAAAAAACCACAAAACCATAAAAAAGTGGGCTTAGGCCGATGCATCAACATCCTTCATTGCCCACTTTAGCAGCATCATCTTCAGCTGCACCAACACCTCCTCCTTCACCTCCAGCAACCTCGATCACCTCCTTAGCCCCGCTCGATCCAGCCTCCAGCGTCTCTACCGACTCCAGTTCCTCTTCATCACCAAGATCAAGGAGTTTTTTCTCCCATCCAGCCAAATCCCATGAAGACCGGTCGAAAGTAGCCGGTAAATTAAAACTGGAGCTGGCACAATTCGCAGAATTAGAAGCTTTTGCACCTACGATTGATCTTTTTAACCACAGGTATTCTTTCAGGAGCAGTATGGGCTAATGAAGCGTGGGGATCATCCGATCCAATTTATCGTAATCAATTAGTTAACGGGATCCATTGCCTCTTTGACAATCTTAGGTGATGTTTTTTTTAGAAATAAAATGTCTGTAGTCTGCGGACCACATTTGTAGCAGAAGAGGTGGACCAAACCTCTGGAGTCTGCAAGAAGAAGACTATTTGTTTTTAACTTCTACAACTCAAAAATTCTAAAAATTAACATTAAAATTTTTAAAAACTAACATCAAAGATATGAACTTTTTGTATAAAGTTATACGTATACATATAATCTAAAAAATGTTTTATTCTAATATTTAGTTTATTATTGTTGATTATATTGTTTTGGTAACCATTGTGTTTCCTTGTAAAACTTGCTTTCGTCCTTAAAGCATGATTTGCGCAAATAATTACAAATAGAACTATTGTTGCTCTAATATTCACATAGCCAACTTTAAACCGATAACACTACTGGACCGGGTCAACTCACTTACCCCGAGCTCTGACCGTGTACCTTGTATTGTGGCGGTAGACTATAGACACATCTAACCGACCAATAAAAATGGTCCGGTGATGGTGAAGGGAGGACAGTCCGTTGGCGGTGTGGAGGAAGGAGGAGGAGCCGGCGGCGGTGGGGAGGGATGAGGGAGCTGGCGGCGGCGGTGGGGAGCGAGGAGAAGGTGGCGGCAGCGTGGAGGAGGGAGGAGGCGATGGTGAGCACGGAAGAGGAGGCGACGGTGAGAAGGGGGAAGGAGGCGGCAGTTAGGGTGGAGGAGATGGAGAAGGAGGAGATGGAGAAGGAGCTCTAGGGTTTTTGTGTTTGTGATAACCGAAAAAAAGACAAGAAGAGGTTTGAAGAGCTTGACCCACATCTACACCAAAAAGAGAACGCACTTACCTTTTTTAATGATCGGACTTCGAGAAAACAAACAGTCTTCAGACCTAAAGGTCTGCGCGTGGTCTGCACGACGTAGACATAAGAGGCCAGGAAGCTCTTCTTGGAAAAATAAACAGCACCTTAATCCTAGACTTGAGGATAGCCCGAGCAGCTCACACCTTGGCTTCTTCGGTTGCCTTCATCTGCGCCCTGTCAGCCTACATGTCTGTGTCTAAGATCTTCTTCTCCAAGAGCTTGTTTTCCTTCTTCAGCTTGGAAGTCATCTTGTCCTTGGCAGCAGTTATAGATGGGAGATCAGCTAGGTTATCCTCAAGCTCAGCTAGGCTTTTTATCCTTGTGGGCTTTCAAGCGAATAAACCTCTACAATGGGTAGCATGCATAATTAGAATCAAGGATCCTTACGTCGGTGATGAAGTCATGAATCAGCTTCTCTGCCTTGAACCCATCTTCTTCGACCTCCATGGGCTTCTTCCGTTTCAACCCAGCTTTAGCCCTGGTGGTGATGGTCTTTGGCTCCGGAAAGCTTGGACCTTTGACCAGCTCCTTCTTGATGGTGCGAGAAGAGATGATGCTGTTAACATCATCTAGGCCAAACTTGGTTGCCGACTTGCTGGTGGATTTCTTAGCACCTACATTATCAACAAAGAAAGATAAGTCTTTTATTTTACATAACTCTTTCAATACATAATTATATTTATAAAAAATGCACAACTACTTACTCAACATTGTGTAGGAGGTGGAAATGTTGGCCTGTGGATCCTTTTTCTTTGGCTTGAATGTCCTGATTGATGAGTTAAGATCTCAAAACGCAGCGATTCTCTCTTAAGTTCCCGGTGAATTGGAAAGGCAGGTAAAGTTGGTCACCACATGCAAGTAGATGAAGCAAACAAATTAGCAATATGAATATGACCTTTTACAGTTGCTATCTAAGTATCCTATATCCTACCCTTCAAGATCCACTTTTTGGGTATCATATCCCCAATAGGAATGGAATCCATTCTCATAAAGAAGAACCGATTCTTCTAGTTGGAACTGTTTCAAGTGGTCTCAAGGATGGGCAGAGGCTGATGGGGTTTGGCCTTTAACAGGAAACAGTTGGAACCATGGGTGACGAGGCTGTAAAGGAAAGAAAGCTCTGATAGATTGAAGTCAAGCCCTTCACCACTAATGATCTGCTCAATGGTGTACAAAATCCTCCAGAGCATAGGCATAGCCTGACTGTAGCTCATGCCGGTGAGGGTGAAGAACCTTTGGGTAAAATCAGGGAAAGGATAGGGATAGCCGAGAAGAAATGGTAAGGCAGGGAAGTACACCCAAACGGGTGAGGTAGCATCACTCTTCATCGTCGAGTCATATGGCCAGAAAACAGTCTTCGAAGGAAAGCAGGGGTACAAGCTATCGATCTCAGGATCAGTGAACTTGCAAAGTTCCGAAGAATGGGTCGAAAAAAGGTTTTGGATTTGGGGCATGTCGTCCGTATCCTGGATTTTGCACGGAGAGGATCTGGTAGCCATCTTAGCCATGATCGAGAAGAGGATATGAAGAATTTTAGAAAGAGCAATAAGATTTGAAAGAGAAGAGGGATACTTGAGTTGGTTCTTGAATGAATATTTAAAAGAGGATTCTCTGATCTTTAAATGAATACTTGATCTTATCTTCCCCCTATATAGCGCGACGATGGTTATAGTTTATCCCATCAATGACGTTTGACCTTGTAACGGCTAGTTACATGCAGCAACGGCTAGTTTGATATCAACGGCAATATGACAATTGTGATCCTTATCACAACCGCTATATTGGGGGCAATTGTTAGGGCGTAAGTTTAACTAATTGTAGATCATGAATCCTTAAGTGTGGCCTGGATCAATTATCCTTAACGGATGGCACAGGGACCAGGAGGATCAAGGATCCTTAGCTTTACTTATGATTTCTAAAAAAATTCTCTATGTTTTCCAATGATTGGGTGCAGGTTGTAGACGACATAGACCAAGTCATAGCTGGAATCTCGGTCAATATTCGTTGAAGATGCTAGACGTGATGAATTCCATTAACGTCCATGAGCGTGGACGTGGTCTCCCAAAAGATCGGATCTAGTTGTTAGTTTGATTCAAAAGGGGTTGATCAAGTGTTTTAGGGGACATTACATTTTTACGTTCACAAACACACTCTTTCGCATTGCAAACCAGAGCTCTCACAACACACCTAGAAAACAATCACTGTACCACACTTGATCAACATCCAAAGTTGTAATCTTTATTATGAAATATAGTTGATAGTGATAGTTTTCACTATCCGAGTTTTTTATGCTAGAGATCTTATAGAGATCAAGGGCTTTTTCCTCGTATAAATCATCGTGTTCATAGCCATTTACACTTCATATTCGTTTATACAATTGTTCAAACATTCAAGCACACTAGCTCACAAATCAAATTTGGTTACATTATACTTAGCTTGATTTTTGACCAAAACAATATATACACCAGAACTTCAACTGAATTTGAATATGTCAACGTGCTCGGTGTCATCTGCAAATCGTTTGTTAGTTTTTCACAAAGTAGAATCTTTCCTGCAGTAAAGAGTATGTTAAGACTTATCCAATAAAGATCAAGAAACGTATCAAATAAGAACTTACCATAACACACAGGTCCTCGATATGAACATAACATCGAAATCTACCAAAATCGTGTACCTGTTAACTATTTACTGAACACTTCAAAATCTGAGTAAAGTCAAAGATGTTCTTTCAATATTTTGGGTCATACGAGTTATTTTAGATTTTGGTCTGTCATGGACACGTATATACTACTGCCTGAAATCGATTTATACAACATAAAACGAATAATAATTTGAAAAATAAATGTTTAAACTCATAATAATAAGTAAAACTAAACTGCGACAAGAAATATGTTTAAATTTAAAGTATTAAAATAGTAACAATTACATATGAAAATGAAAACCAATCAAACATTTAAAATCTAATAGCAGAAATTAAGAAATTTTAACTTTAACTACATCGAGTACTGAACTTCTAGGTGTATATCCTTGAGCTTTGTCATGAACTGCAAGTCTCTATCACCACATTCTATATTACTCGCAACACACAACTCACGAACGGAAGTGGTTGGCATCGCCCTCAAGTTTCTGGAAACCTGGCCTCTTGTGACCAGACCAAGTTGCAATCCATCAAAACACCTCTTCAACTCTTGAAGAGTAAGATTATCTGCATAGACTTGCTCTTTAATTAGTTTAATAAATCGCTGCTTCAAATCATCAGATTGTACAGAAGTTGATGCCATTGTTATTATGGAACTGATAAAGTAAACGAATCAGTGTATGATGCAAAACCTTTGAATTGGCAATGGTATTATATAGAAAAATAAAAATTAAGTATCTAACAGCCCAAATGTTCGAATTAAATGTAAGCATTAAGTAAAAAAATTGTATTTAAAATCAATGTACATTTAATGATTTAAGAGGGAAATACGTGCACATTTAATATAAACGTGTCCATTTATATTTAAAATCCGTGTGCATTTACTGCAAAACCTTTCAAAAATGAGTTTTCATAGGAAAGTAAATAAAATTAAATATCTAGAAACCTAAAGGCCGAAATTTAAAGCTTCAAAAACATGTTATCATAATTAGAAATCGTCTCTTCATTTACCATATCACCCATGGTAAACACTATAAAAGGGGAATGATTAGTTTAATTCAAAACATCAACGACTTACTTTAAAAACTGTTTATCCAAAAACAAACCATCCAAAAACACCATCAATATTCTAAATGGCAAACAAAAGTTCTTACCACTGGGTAGATACTAACGTTGTTAAAAAGCAAATACAAGATGGTCACTTGAAGAACAAAGAATAGGCGATGAACTCAATAGATATCGTGATTGAAAATTATTATAAGCAAACTTGGAGTAGTATTGCATTACTTTTGATGAAGCTGTCCATTCTAGTCCATTAGAGTTCAAGGATAAGGTAGAAGAATTCATCACACAACTCTTGAAACGGGATTAGAATATTTGTGACATGTTAGTTGATTTGCAAAATAAAAGAAAAGATGAAGTTGCATGGAAGGAGGCGAGAGTCTTAGAAATCCTAGGAAGTGTTTAATGGAGGGTGTAATGTTTTAATATTTTTCAAAATCTAAGTTCTGTAATACTATTTCATATCGAATAAACAAAATCCGGACTTTGTTTTTTGTTGTTTATTATCATTATTAATGATCAGAATCACAACCTTTATTATTGGTTTTACACACAAACAAATAGTATAACAACATTAAATTTTCAGTAACATATATTAGACACAATTGAATTTTTCTTGAAAAAGATGATTCTTACCAACAGTAACGCGGTTAAATTTTCTTTTTCTTCCAAACAGCCCCAAAATTCATGTCACCTGCAAAAATTTATAAACAATGAAATAATGATGATGAATACAATATATTCAGAAGGCTGAATATCTCAAACGAAATTAATATGGTTGGTCAGAAACTTACTTTAGATAAGCATACATCTAAACTTTCTATGGAGGGTATGTTGAGTTTTTTTTTTAATTTCGTCTTGTCACTCCTCTCCCTCGATATATATAAACCACACACTTAATATTCACACACTAGTACGACTTTGGTGCAACATAACCGTATGTACATTTATAAAAAGTAACCTACAACTTAAAAAAGAAAAGAAACAAGATATACCATCATAAGCATGAACGAAAGAATCCAATCAAAAAATTTAAAAACGATATGTAGAAGGGACTAAAATGCAATACACATCTGGATCTTGCATATTAGAGAGGCAGATAAAGAGAAGAAAAGCTTTGTAGCCTCGCTATACTACGAAAAATCAAGCAGAACTAAACATATACACATCGATATATCACCTATCATCGATACTCAGCTTCAGAAATCACAATTCCAAAAAGCACGATTACTATAACATGTAGAGGTCATACACATCAATCGTATACTATGTGAGAAGAAACAATAATGAAAACCTAAATCGAGATTGAAGAAAAAGCTGATTGTTGCTATCAAATACTACCTGAAGTGAAATGATAATTAATTAGTATCTTGAGGGGATTGGAGTTGTGGAGGTTTCTAAACCATCCCATGTGCATTAGGGAAAATGATTCCAAATGTCTAAACTTCTACATTAGTTTCTCAGCATGAAACGAAGTAAAAATAAAATCGTTATTTCAATAATCTGGCATTCGTACTCAGCACAATCTCTACATCAGGCCCCTCAAGAACCAAATGACCACCAGTCATTAGAACCTTCCGCCACGAGCAGAAGCAATCCTAAAAAATATGAAACTCAACCCTCAACATGAAATTCCTTTTTTATAACCTCTAAACCAGATTCAAAGCATCATAGTTCAAATTAAATTACCAAATCATATCACTATCAACTAAAAATTTCCAATAAAAACAGAGAAAGGGATACATATAATTAAACTGATGCATCAAATAGAGCATAAGGATAGGATTTTAGAGCAGATTGGGTCTCACCTTCCGCTACTTGTCTAGCCAACTTGGGAAACGTGGCTTCTAACCAAGAAACTACAAGTGTGGCGTTACTAATGGCTTTTGAGCTACCAGACTTTAGTCCGAATATCTGAGCATCCTATATATCTCCAATACAGACTACCATTTGTACACATTGTAACGACATAGATAAATAAATGAAATCATGCCATCTTGTTTAAAAGAGAACCTATATAATTACAACGTTACACTTACCTCCCAAAAGGAACAACCGGACAAAGGATGTAAATCGCACCATCACTAAAGAAAACAAAAACCTGCAGAATCAATCATAATGAGTTGTTAAGCAATCCGTATAACAAGAACCTTTCATAACTAAATAAATATTTAAAAGTCAGCGTACACTAAATCGATCCCACAAATGATCGCCACCAAAAGAAAAGTCAACAGGGCATATTGATGAAGCATTCCTTGATCTACCACGTGCAACTAGCTGTAGATAATGATCTTGCTCTGGTTGCTCAATAGCTGATGACAGATCATAAAGCCTACAATAACGGTCACATATTACAGTTAAATGAAAGTACCAGTGACACCTGAAAACTAAACCAAATTGCTGAGTTAGAGTGTAGACCTGAAAACTGAATCCGAATATAGAATTCCAAGATGAGTATCATTATAAGGATGCCATGCTACTGTTAAAGTCCGTATGTCATGGTTCGTGTTGAGGTAGAGATCTGAGGCAATGAATACTGTCCTGCAGATCAGTAAAACAAAAATGATTTCAAAACCGGTGCAATGTTGTCACACAAATAAAAAGGTAACATCCTAAATCTTGTATAATAGAAACAATTTAGATTAAGGACTTTATATTTTACTACCTGCATATAACAACACTATCTTTTGATGAAAATTGCCCATACAGGTACATAACACATAACCCATTCGATCTTTCAAAAATTAAAGCCGATCCGTGGCTATTGATTGTAATCCTTCTACAGAGTTGTGTAGATTCACCGATCCTGAAGTTGATCAGCTACACAACTGTTTCCCTGAGGGAACCATGTTTTGACCATTTGTTTCTTTACTCAAGAGTGATTTTGAATCCTCTTTCTTGGTTTGTTTCCCTATTGCACCATTCCAAATTGGCTACACTTATCCCTTCCCAGCATTCACCCAAAGCTTCTCCACCCGAAATGGTCTGTGCTACAGTTAGGCGATGCCGATGCTATGGAGAGTGTTATACATTCTTGAACAAATCATAAGCGATGAGGGTTTGAGCTTCACCTTTCTGAACTCCCACACCTGTACAACCTTGTGTCTCATGGATCTCACCGATTTTTATTCAAAGCCAAACCTCAGCAGCTACTCCCACTCCTTAAGACAACCAAAAACAATACCTCTTAGAAGAACCAATTCTTCTTTATGAGGAGGAATACTATTCCTTTAAGGGTTAGTCTTCCAAAAAAGTGGAACTTGAAGGGTAGGATATAAGATCCTTAGGCTAGGACTGGAGAGAGTTCTTTTCTTTTTTACTGAGGATAATTGATCCTGTTTCGTTTACTTGTGCAGTGACCAACTTTGCTTCTCTTACTAATAGTCCTGGAATTGTAGAAAGAGTAGCTGCATTCTTGGCTTTGGATTCAACGGTTAGAACATTCAAGCCAAAAGCAAAGGATTTTGAGCATACCACATCCACCTCCTTCACAATGTCAAGTAAGTACTCATGCACAATGATGTTTATAAAATAAAATTGAAGGATCACTAATACTTATCTTTATGTTGACTGAATAGGTGTTGCTAGGTCCGCATCCAAATTTGCCTCAAAGTTTGGTCTTGGTGATATCGACAACATAATCTCCCCCCATTCAATCAAGAGAGAGTTGGCCAAAGGCCAAAGCCAACCGGAGCCTAAAGTTATCACCACTCTTGCCAAGGCTGGATCCAAGAGGAAGAAGCCAAGTGAGCCTAATGAAGACAACCTTCAGATAGAGCTACAATTCCATGACTTTATCACTAAGGTAAGGATCCTTAATGCTTGTAACTAATCTTGTCTTTTACTAAGGTTAAATGATCCAGATTTTTTTGTCTTGCAATTTGCAGAAGTTTGTCCATATCCAGGCTAGTCATGATAAGTGCCTAGCCGATGCTAAAGAGAACGTAGTTGATCTCCGTTCCGTCACCGCTGCCAAGGACAAGAGGATCTCCGTCCTTGAGAAGGAGGTCAATACCCTTGAGAAGTAGATCATGGTGGCAGAGATACAGGCCAATAAAGATGAACTAGAGGCCGCTGATAAGGCCAAGGTTTGTGTAGCTCGAGCCATCTTGCAGGCAAGGATCAAAATAATCCAAGAGGCTGTGGATCCTACTTTTGATAGGTTTGCCTGGGATCTTGCTGGTTAGAGGTAGAGACTCTTGGAGCTCGATGGTGAAGTGGAGCCTGAGCTGGTGCAGATGCTGGAAGCTAGGCCTAGCAAGGCAAAGGAGGTGATAGAGGTAGCTGGAGCTGAAGGTGGTGAAGTAGGTGGTGGTGCAGTTGTCGTGGTGGGCAATGAAGGATAATATAGACGAGGCCTGAGCCCACTTTTTTAGGTTCATGTGGTTTTTGTTTATGGTGTTTGAACAATTTATGGTTTCTAATTCTGAACAGTAGGTATTTAGGTTAAGAATCACTGATCCTTTTGACAATATGGGGTGGCAAAGGTGGATGGGTCTTTCTATTTATGGAGGATGAAGCCTTTGATGCCTCTCACTTTTATTTTCCTGCATCTTAAGAACAATTAGTATGGACACCCTTTATCAACTTAAGTGGACGGGCCACGTTTTGCTGGTAGAAACTTGGGTTGATAATTTTGATAACCTTTTGACAGGGTTTTAATAAAAATCATAACCTTTTAACTATACCTCATGTTGTATTGTCAGCCACTAAGTGTGCGCTGCTGGCGGGTGTCAAAACCTAATTCGTGTGAAAGGTAAAAACCTTTAAACCTTAGAAGTTATAAGATACCTTAAACGTGGGAGAGAGGTGGCCAACCCCTTAATCCTCTGTGAATAAATGTTAAAAACTCTGCAAAAGCTTAAAACCTTATAAAAGTGGATGTTAAATGTTTAACATCCTTTCCTTATAATGAATAATAAGTATAAAATCAAAAAGAGTGAATGTAAGATGTTACCGAAGTAAGGATCATACATCCTTTGAGTAGCCTTGATCCTAAGTCAGAATACTAGAGTCTCTAAGGATCCTTGAACCTTATTACATGAAGTATCTCTTTGGATGAACAACATTCGAAGCTCTTGGTAGAAGATCACCATCCATAGTTAATAATCGATATGCCCCCTTTCCAGCTTCTTCTTCTATCAAATGGGGACTTTCCCATTTTGGTGCTAATTTACCATCAGCTGGATTTTGAAATCTTCTAATGCTGATATTCTTGTTATATGTCCCAGCCATCCTTTGTTGATAACTAGCCATCCTTATTTTTGCTAAGTCTCTGAGCTCATCCACAATATCCAGGTTTTAGGTCAGGTTTTTAGCATTTGTTTCAGGATCACGGATGTTTGTTCTGGCTGTAGGAACCACCATCTTTGTAGGAATCACTGCCTCAGTTCCAAAGACTAGGGAGAATGGAGTTTGGCCTGTGGCATTCTTTGAGTTATCCTGTCTGCCCAAAGAACATATGGTAGCTCTTCAGCCCACTTTCCTTTCTTGGATCCTATTTTCTTCTTCAAGTTGTTGATGATGATCTTGTTGCTTGACTCTGCTTGACCATTAGCTTGTGAGTGGACTGATGTTGATGTTTTCATCTTAATCCCCCTGTTGTCACAAAAGTTAGTAGTTCTACTCCTAATAATTTGGGATCCATTATCACAAATAATTTTAGAAGGAATTCCAAATCTAGTAATAATGTTTCTTTTTCCCTTACTTGAACAAAATCTTCTGCTTCTATTCATTTGGAAAAGTAGTTTGTCATAGCTAGCATAAATACTTTTCCTTCAGGTGCTTTTAGGAGTTTGCCTACTATATCCATCCCCCATTTCATGAATGGCCAAGATTAAATTATTAGATATAAAGGCTCTGCTGGCTGATGTAGGACGTTGCTATGTCTTTGGCAGGCATCACATCTCCTTGCATACTCTATAGCATCCTTCTTCATTGTAGGCCAATAGTAACCTGGTTTGAGGATCCTTGAGAATAACGCTCTGCCCCCAGTGTGATTTTCATAGTCTCCTTCATGAAAATCCTTCAAGACTTCTTGAATTTCTCGATCCTCAATGAACCGCAAGTAGGGACCTGTAAGAGATCTTTTATATAAAATGTTATTTGATATAGTAAATTGAGATACCTTTACCCTGAAGGCTCTAGGATTCTCCCATTTTGAATGTAGTTCATAATTGGAAGGATCCTTGATCCTGAATTCGGCTACACATCACTAGGTACAATTGCAGTATCCTCAACTATTTCCAATGCTTCATTTTCCTCGATTGCAGGAAAAAGAATATGGATAATAGGTATCCTCACGTCTTCTGGTATCTTTAAGGATGATCCTAGATTTGCCACCGTGTCTGCCCCAACATTTTCTTCTCTAGGTACCTGCGTTATGCTAAAAGAATCAAAAGCATTTGCTACTTTATTAACAATTTCTAAATATTTGATTAATTTCTCACCCTTCACAGCATATGAGCCATTGTAATGGTTAGTAATTAGCAATGAGTCATGTATACTTGAAGATACCTAATCCTCATCTGTTTAGCTAATTGCAAACCTGCTATTAGGGCCTCATATTCTGCTTCATTGTTAGTTGTCTAAAACTTACAAGTAATGGATTGGTGTATTATGTTCCCCTGGGGCGATTTTAGTAGTATGCCTAGTCCAGTTCGCTTGAAGTTTTGTAACGCCCCAAAATCACAAATTTTAATTGACTAGTGTGTTTCTTTGTGTGATGGCATAAAATAAAATAATCAAACTATTTAACTTAGTTAAATAGTTAGTTAAGTAACAAGAGAATGAAAATTAGTGTTATTGGTGACATAAGAATAACTAGAAGGACTAAAAGTGGGAAATTGAATTTAAGTTTCATATAAACTAGAAAGTTCAGTATGTGTGTGTATTGAATATTGTATAGATTAGATACGAACACGCGACCCAAGTGCGAAGAACTGACTCGTACGAGTGACAAGTGACTCGTACGAGTGACAATGTGACTCGTACGGGTGATAAACATCTCACTCGTACAAACTGCTCATGACTATATATATGTGTTATGTGTTCATTGTTTGCAAGTTTTGGAAGTTCCCCAAAGGGGGAAACACTGGTGGATATTCTCCAGGAATTGCTGCACACCAGACAAGATGTATACTCTTTCTATATGAATGAATGAATCTTTTCACTAATTGTGTTTCTACTCCCTCTTTATAACATTCTACCGAATCGGTACTATCATACGCCCAAACTTCCATCTAGAATCGCCGTTACCGGGACTCACAAAACTGGTATGTACGCCAAGTGTATGATAAAATGTCTAAGTAAAGTTAGGATGTGAAATTGAATGAAATGTCTTGACATATATGAATGAAATATGTTAATGATGTAAGTAGTAGTAAACTAACTTGAATAATGTGCTATAAATGGAACGCATACAAGAATTCGGATTGAATGTATGTTTTGGGTAAGATCATGCATTAGGAGCTTGTACCATGTACTTGGATAGTGTGATGTTCATCTTGTAGTTGATTGATTGTTAGTTGAAATCAAGGAGTGAAAGGGTACTATGTCCATAGCATATGGACTCACTAGCGACGAATGATGTTATGATTATATTAAACTGGCTAACTTTGTATATGGTAGTCAAATGTAGAATTTTGAAAGTATTAGCATGTGCATAAATGAATTATGTATATGTTATATATGTGATCACTCGTATGAGTGATGGATATCTCACTCGTACGAGTGATAAACATCTCACTCATACAAGTGATAATTGAGTTGCGAGAATGTGAAATAAGGCAGTCATTAGTACATGTCTATATATGCGATAGTTGACTAATGCAAGACAAGAAATATATGAATGGAAAGTAATGAATGTTAGTACATATGATTATAAATATGCTAACCATGATGTGATTGTGGTGACATGAACAAAAGTGTGGAGTCATGTCAAGAGGAGGCAAGGAAGCGGATATGAATACGGACACATAAGGTAAGTAATTTATGGAATCACTTCTTCTTTTATAAATGAAGATTATTATGTAGATACAGTGAATCGTGTAAGAAATTATGGGTAAGGGTAGGAATCAAGGTACGTATGGTTGTGGTAAGTTACAGGAAGTCATCTATGTTCGGAACTCATGATAGAAGTGAACGAGTCAAAATGTGGAAAGTATGTGTCGGGGTGGGTTTTGAATGATTATGATTTAAGAATCATGTAAGAATATTTAAGTAATCATAGTACTAAGGCAAGTATTATTGTAAGCTGGCCATAAATAGTTAGCTACGTCAAGAATAACTTGGTATACTCAAATGGTCAAAATCAAGAAAGTATGATAGAAGTGTAAATTTGATTATGAGGACATGAGGTTAAGTGTTTAAATGATTCGGGATATCACGGAAGGATACGGGAAGCTTACGAAATGTTATGGGATGTTAGGGGACATTTTGAGACAGTTCAGCTTGAAACGGGAATAGGAAATAGGTTGTGTTAGTTTAAACAAGGAAAGACAGTGTCGACAACACAGAGGGGGCGTCGACGACGACCTCCCTAGCCGTCGTCGACACTGTCCCCTTCTCCCGACGCTCTAATCAACTGTCTACGCAAATGAGGACCATCGTAACATTCCGGAAGGTGTCACAGACATTAAAGAAGGGCGTCGCCGACGCTCCTCACAAACTTGACAAGCTGTTTTTGTTAGTTATTCGCACCGTGAGTTTCGTAACCCTCAATGAACCCCGAAAAGTGAAAATAACTAATAGAGAGTTATGTGAACTTATTGAACTGTGATAATGATTGCCGGAGATAAATAAGTATGTAAGCATGTATATGTGTGGCTAACTTATATGTTAGTTGTGGAATCCCAAGGTAAGCATGAATAGAAGTAAGCATGTGCATAGGTTCGTATATATAAGACTTATTCATGTGCATGCTGTGACTAGGATATGTTAGTATATTTTTATGGGAATGTAAGTGTTACGTAAGGGCTTGTATATATGTATACACTACTTTAATACGTATGAGTATTAACGCTACTAATTATTGTCCTGAGAATGAAATGAAAGTGTGTGAAAACCCGCAGTTTCCAATTGTAATTAAGCGTGCAACGAACAATAATATCATCATAAACAACATAATTAGACGTAAATTAACTCGATCAGGCCTTTGGGAAGCCTAGGAACGTCTACTTGATTCACGTTACGCGATTTGGCGACAATTGATGATTCTAACACGAAATTTGAATGATAAGCGAACGGATGCCGAACATAACAACGTCTAAAAACACGAATTTTGTACTTGTATTTATCATACATTCATAATTATGTGATAAAATTTGATCGTTGAACGTCGCAAAGCACAACGCGGAAGTTTCGGGGAAAACCGGAACGCACCAACAACGAAACAGAAGCCACGGACTAGAGATACATCTAAATATTAATGTATTACGATATATTTGGCTTCGTCTTCAGATTTTAACGCTCACGGTAGAAACCGGATCGAAAAACGGTGATCGTAGTAAAACACGCAAACTTTAACGCAACGAACAAACAATCGTGTCAAACACCAACCTCCGACAGAATTTTAAATATTTTGAACGCTAAATAAACGTGTTACGATATTTCACAAGGTTCGGGAGTAAAATCGGGCAGTAGAGATGTGTTTGGGCTTACACACACGTTAACGGGCCTTGGGCCCAACCCACTAAACAAACCCTAAGTATAAATACCAACTTAACACCCTCTTCTTCATTTTGTGGAAACCCTAGCACACCAAAGACTTTCCCTGCTCTTTCTCCCTCCCTGCTTCCGATCACCGGAATCCGGCCTAGACCGGCGGCTCCGGTCGCCTTCTCTGGCGCACAACACCCACACCGACCCCCTCCCTCTCTTGAAACTTTCTCACTCACACCCGTATACATACATACAGGCAGATCAGAGGGAGAGCTACGAGAAAACAAGGGGGAGCAGACCCTTCACCGGCGAGCCACGTCACTCCGACGACTGACCACGAGCTTAGGTGGTCTCGTTTTTACCTGAAACACTCAGGAAACCACCTACTTCACCTCTCACGACCCAACCCCTGTCTCCCTGTTCATCTTAGCGGAGCCGGCGGACACCCGGCAACGGCAGGCGGCGCCGCTGCCACAGACGGTGGCGGTGGCATTCGGTTTTCCGGTGACACACACACTTCCTTCTTGTACAATCGTACACACATAGATCGAAGATAGAGAAAGATAGATCGGAGAGGGAGAGGTCAGAAAGATAGAAAGCCGACGACTCCACAGCCGGCCGGCGGCGGCAGTGGTGGTCAATGGTTTGGGTGACTCAGGTCTCTGTTTCGGTTCAACCAGTCAACAGTCAACGACTCGTATTTCGGGTCAAGTTGCAGATTCGGTTCGAGTTACGACACTAGGTTCATCTCCGGTTCAGGTTTCGGGTTCGACTTGGTTCGACCCAGTTCAAGTTCGAAACAGTTTCGGTATTCCAGTTTTGTTTTGATTCGAGTTCATTATCGGTTCAGTTTAAATATCTAAGTGTACATTTCAGGTTCGGTTCGATGTTCGGTTCGGTGCGGTCAACAAAAGTCTACGGGTCAAACCCGGTCAACACGAGTCAAACCCTGTCAAATCTGGTCAACGGGACAACCCGAGACTCGGTAAAAATTTAATTACGACGCGAAGTTAAATGATATTATTTTATATATTAATATGCTTATCGCGAAACCAAGCTCAAAACCGACCAGTTAAACGAATACTTATCGCCAAAATTATAAAAAAATAATAAATCGAACCGACTACGTTATTCACGTAAAACTATTTGTTAAAAATCAATCCGACGTCGTTAAATATATAAATCGGGAATATTAATCGGTGAAAACTTAATATCTGAAAACAACAAAAAAATATATGTATTGTTTGTTTGTGTACATTGCAGTTTGCGTTTTGATAAATAAATCGACAACTAGTATTGTCGGGATCGTCCAAAAACAGAGGAAACTCTGCCCGATTTTCGTAAAATACGCAATACAAAAACGCGACACATTTCAAAGATTAGACGTCCCATTTCAAATGGTTATTACCAAATAAATATAGGTCTATATTTATTTGACGACGCTAATTAAAACATTCAAAACACGAGCCGACAACCTTTCAACGAGCGCGATTTCAAGATAACCAACGTTCGGCAATCGACTACAAGATAAATAATGTTTATTTATGTTTAATTCAACGTCGAAATTCAGAAATTAGTTTTCAAACCTCGATAAATCATTCGAACGACGATATAAAAATAAGTATATTGTTTATATTTATTTCGAAACGCCAAACTTTTACAAGTCGAATACAAGGTGCACGTTATTTCAAACGAACGGATTCGGAAATCGTATAACACGAATATAATATATATATTCGAACGTCGAGATTTGAATACTTTTATAAAATAAATATAGTTATATTATTTCAAACGTCGACGATTCGAGAACTTCAAATGGCATTTATTATATTCGATTTCAACGCTTCAACGAGGTACGGCGCAATACTACAAGACTATCGCGCGAATACGAAATGTATTATCTATACGGATATATTTTCAAGCATACATATAATATATCTTACGAAAACTACAAAGAGTCGTACTATTATCCGTCGACGTACATGACGACTAAATATGATTTCATGAAATATAGTTATGTCTTATGTAAACATGTACTTCAAGTCTCTCGAAAACAAAATCGTTTCTAAGAAAACCATAGGTTGGTTAACCGAGTTAAGATAATAACAACTTCATAGAATCGTATGAGTAACGATTCGGTAGAGCTCGATGTCACGTAGTATAGCTACGTTATATTTAGAAACTTACAAGTTATTCCATTTTAGGAATACACTAGATTGCATGCTAGAAAGTCAAGTTGTGGAGACAACACTATGTGAAATCACATTAAGCTAGCTTTGCACTGTATTATCCAGGTGAGTTCATAACCCTAACTTTTTACCATTTTACATTTTTATAAATGTTTTCGGGGCGGAAAGACATGCAAGTTTTGCGAAAGCACACAATGTTTCAAGGAAACGAAAATCATATATTTCTAAGCCAGGTTACAAACAGATTTCAAGGAACACAAATGGTTTACGAAAGGTTTATGCTAAACCTACCGGATTTCACAGTTATACAAAGCTTTTCGAAACATGCATGAGTTTTATGACTAGTGACGGGATTGTCATAGTCACAACTAGGGGGCGAGGCCCCAATTTTATTTATAACATGGGCTCGGCCCAATGACAAGAAAACATGGGCTAGGCCCAATGACAAGAAAACATGGGCGAGGCCCAATAACACAGATTTATAACAATTGGTATGTAGCTATGGGATCAGGTTATAATAGATCACTGTGCGTGAGTAGGATTATGACATTGGTAATCATTAATCACTTAGTGACCGAGGTGTAAAATGTGTAGATCTATCGAGTTTGAGACACGCTCCACTCCTGGTATGTTAACCGGTTAGGAGTGCTTTTGTGAGCCCTATTGATGACAAAGTTGTCTCGGTTTGGTTATTTACTTAGTTATGTCACATAGGTCAGTGTATTAGCTACACACTGATTGATCCTTAGATTCCATAGGAAAACTATATACTACGATTTCAACATCGGTTTATAAAGATAACATAAAGCATTTTATCACTGGTTTATAAACATAAAAATTATATGCATGGATTTGCAAACATCATGGAAAACATTTCAATACTGTTATACAGACATGACATTTCAAATGCTTTGGGATACTATGATCCCACAAACCGGTTTTCAAATGCAAAATGCTCAAATGTTTTATGACTCATTTGAATACAAAAACAGACAAACTATGAACTCGCCAACTTTATGTTGATTTTTCGCATGTTCTTTCTCAGGCTATGATATCATGTATGGCACGGTTGGAATACTGGAACCCATGGTGATCCGAGTACTTAGCGAGCGTTCTTTAGTAGAAGTCTTAGCACTCACGTTTACTTCCGCTGTGCAATGAAGATACCATTTAGTTAACACCCAGCTCTGATGGTTTTACGGGGGTGTGACAGAGTGGTATCAGAGCTATAGGCTTTAGCGAATTAGGTATCAAACCTGGCTCTGATAACAGATAGGTTTCTGTGGAGATACCTAGGCTTTAACCTCACGTTCCTTTGGGGAGATTAGATTAATAAGACATGAATACATACAAAACGCCTAGCAATCAAGTACGGGTTCCAACCGTGGCCGAAAACAATAAGTCAATGTTATGATTTTAATCATACACTAGTGTTGTGTTTCATATACGGTACACGAGAATACTAGATACCGTAAGCAAAACTTTAAGAGTTTTGACAACATGCATTTAAGCCCTTTGGAAAACTTATGTCAATATTCATTAAAGGTCATTACGTAGGAACCACGATTATTAACTGGGGCAAACACATTTAATATAATGTCGACATTATTTTAATTACCGAGCAGGTAGCCTACGTAAGACGAAACACTAGTGCACAAATATACGTGAAAGCTAACTGATACGATAACGGATGTTGAAGTACATCACATACGACTTTCGAGGCGCGGCCTTGAGAAAACACGACATTATGACAACGATGCTAATCCCGTTAGCGGGAGAACTACCGACCAGAATGTAACATTTGTATAAATCGGGTCTCCAAAACCCGCTCCGTTTTGTAATCAAATACCAAGTTACGAAATTTCATTAAGTATTTATGAGTATTTTGAGTTTAAACGTTACATAATTAATATATAAACTAAACTATAAAAATTATATTTGATAAAAAGTCAAAATAAAATAAATAAAAAATAGTTGGAGCTGACCGGACTCGAACCCGGGTCAACTGCCTCCAACGATTTATCTTTCCGTCTCCAAACCACTCCGCCACCAGTTGTTTTCTGTTAGTATTATGAAAACAATTAAATTTTATACGCAAACTCGGTTTAACGGTTATTGATATCTGAATAACGGAAAATCGGTAAGCCAAATCGTCAAATCAGTTTTCGTTCGTTTAGTTAACTTATAACCGACGCATATCGGTTTCTAATTAAAGTTCAGATTTAATGAACTTCGAGTTTTGGGTTTTGAAACCGAAAGACATTCAAGTTTCAAATAATTCTGTTTCCAATCATTTATACGATTCAGAACTGTCTCAAATACACTCCAATCCTTTTTCGTCGCGTTTTCAAGTCTTTTGAGCACAAGAAAACTGTCGCCGGAATTTTCTGCAATTCTCGCCGGAAAACCGTGTTCAACATAAACCAGTAAGAATTTCCTCTCTTGCTGTTTCAATCTATTGTTAGGACACTACTAACATTATTCCGTCACTCAAAGTCAGTCATAGAAGACTTTGCTGGATTTCTGGTTTCGCCGGAGAAATTCTGGAATTTGCCGGAACCACGCTAGTTGACGGTAAACACATTCAATCGTGCTAATAATTCATGTACTCTGGTTCAATTTCAAATCTAATTCTTTAATTATGTTGATTAGCCCCTCTCAGCCGAAGTTTCAAAAACGGAGTTGCCTGTTCTCGCCGGACTTCCTGAAGAAGACGACCTGTCCGGTATTTCTTGTCCCCAAACTGTTCGGTTTGTTCATTCAAACTAGTAGGCATGATATTTAAGTAGTAGAGCCATGAATCAGTTGTCTGAGTAAAAACCGGTAATCATAACGAAGAAGACGAATCTAAAAACGGGATAAGAATAATTAAAACTCGGATAATTAACGGGTTAGACACACAGTCCAGCGGTGGACTGTGTGCAAAGTTTTATATACGAGTCCCGAGTTCGATCCTTACTACACACACACTGCGTAATAACATTCCCTTTTTATTCATAAAACTAACCGGGTTAGATTGAGTAGTTGTTAAGTATAATATAATTCAAGAATATAACCGGGTTAGACACACAGTCCAGCGGTGGACTGTGTGCAACACAAACTGCACGTCACGCGATCGAGTCCCGTCCCAAACACCGGTTCAATGGGATTAAAACGTTTTGCAAAATAAAGGAATTTTCGGTAAAATCGAATAAGTGTATAAATATAATAAGAACTGGATTCCTAACGGGTTAGTCACGTAGCTCAGTTGGTAGAGCTACGTGCGCGTGAACGGAAGGTCACCGGTTCGAATCCCGCTCGGCGCAAGAATTACCGCTGACCGAACCGGTCAACGGTCAACGGTCAACGGTCAAACAGTAAAAAAAATATTATTTTTTTTTAATAATTATTTGTTTTATTTAAATTAAAAATCAATTAAAAATACTCAAAAATAACATTTTTAAGGATAGAAAATAGCCATAAACTCACACAAATATATCAAAAAATCCCATTAAAAATCTTTAATAAAATCCATCCGTTTAATATATTTTTCCCATTATTATTTAGGTCAGTGATTCCTCGTTAACTCGTTTCGTCTAAATCGTGCGCATCTCACCAATTCAAATCCAACGCACCCAATGTGAGTGAACCCTTCAAATTCCCCGTTTTAATCACATTTTTGGGGTGTATCATGTGTTTTGTTCATTTACTTACTATAACTAAGTTATTGTGCATATATCATATCATGACATGTGTGTTAGTTGTTGCTGTTAAATAGTTAGTATTGTTTGCAAGTTATTATTTCAGTACATGCAAATGCTGAGGCCGTAGCTCCCCATCCCTCGAGGTTGAGTTTGATCCCCATTCTATTATGCGGTTGATCAGGGCGTGCCCGCACGATCGGCTCCGTTTGATTGAGCCTTGATCGGTCATTTATTCTCATTCCAGTTCATGCAATACGCTCGGCTCCGTTTGATTGAGCCTTGAGCGCATAGTTCAATTTACATTCTCAGTTCATGCAATACGATCGGCTCCGTTTGATTGAGCCTTGATCTCACAGTTCATTTATGTTAATTATCATATGATGTTGGTATGTTCATGTATGTATAGATTGTTAATGTATGTTATAATTGTAACCGATGTTGCCATTGCTTGATTTCATACATATGCTCTTTTATGAATATGCACAATATTTTATTGATAAACTAACCAGAAAATCATTATTAAATGTTTATCTATAAGGTTCACTCGCCAACTTATGTTGACCCAAAAACCTCCCATTTTACACATGATACAGGTGAACCAGCAGCAGCTAGGAACACGTAGGACCTGGATTAGAAGAAATAAAATGATTTAGTGTTTGGATTATTATGTTTGGTTATTTTCCTTTGTAATGAATGAACATGTTTGAAGGTTTGAGAAATGTAACTTTGACTTCATTTAATTATGAAACATAATAGTAAATGTCATGTGCTTTGGTGATAACCCAATTATGCCCCGACTATTATTTCCGCTGCGGGTCGGGGTGTGACAGATTGGTATCAGAGCCATGACTATAGGGATATAGGATAGGTTATTAGACCCTTAGAGCCTATACTATAGTCGATTAGAAACTTATAAGAATTTTGTGTGTTATATGCCAAATTTCATGATGTTTATATGTTTATGTTAAAATGTTACATTTCATATCGTTCAAGCATGTTCATAAGTATGTATTATCAAATAATGCCTATCATGAAATCGTATGATCATAATATATCACATCCATGCAAGCACACACCACATCATGATTGATTTTACAACGATTTTCGTGTTTTCAAATCTCATCAAAGTGAGTTCTCATGACGGGCATGTAGTAACTGGAAGGGTACTAGTACCGGTAGTCGGGACATCCTGTCTAGGCTGGCATTCGTATAAATCCAAAATAAAGGACCAGTTTGCCTACCTGGGGACCAACGATGAGAGTACGAAATACCTATTAGGCCAAAGCATGCTATACCAAACGTCGTGAGAGCTAATCCCACTTTGAGTTGTCATTGTGTCTACACCTGGACACGTTCCGACCAAACATCTCATGAACATATTTTGTGGTTAGCATTCGGGGATGCGAGTGTTAAATTGCCAATACTAATGTGAATCCTACCAAACCAATAGCCATGGGGGCCCACATGACTATATAGGTGAAGGTATGGGGACATTTGAGGCCCAACATGAGCGAACCCAAGACATCCTTCGGATGTAGTTGCATTATTGATATTTATATTATTTTCTTTTTTTAAAAAGACACATGACACCTAAAAGATACCATAAACTCACAATCTTCTCATTTTATGATCCTGTAGATGTCGTATAGATCGCATCGAAGGAGTAGGAAATCGGAAAAGTCTCAGGAACGATTGGCCACTCATATCGCCAACCAAATGGCCACGATATTACCTGACATCGTAGTACAAGTACAACAAGCTCTTGCTGCAAATCCTACTAACCCTCCTCAACAACAGGACCAGATCATCAACGACCCTCCTACCAGCAAATGCACCTACAAACATTTTAAGTCTTGCGATCCCCCAAAATTCGAAGGGACTGAGGGAGTCACTGCTCTCCAGCGTTGGTTCGAGGAGATGGAAAACGTTTTCTTAAACTGCGATTGTCCTGAGGATCGCAAAGTTCGTTATGCCACCGGGAGACTACTTGGGGTAGCTCTCACTTGGTGGAATACCGAGAAGGGAAAGAGGGGAACGGAAGATGCGATGGCCTTAACTTGGGAGGAGTTAAGGGAAATCATGACTAGGCGATTCTGTCCTAGGAGTGAGATTAAGAAATTGGAAGATGAATTTCATGCCCTGAAGCAAAAAGATGGTGATCACACTACTTACAACAAACGGTTCTTGGAGTTGAACCAGATGGTACCAAACTTATTCACTCCAACCTACCGTCTGATCGAACATTACATTCGAGGACTTCCCTCGAAAATCCAAGATTCGGTCCTCAGCGTTTCACCGGTAACACTAGAAGCTGCCATGGAATTGGCGACAGAACTGACCGAAAACCGAATTCGTAATGGGAAGTTCAAGGAGGAAAAGAAGAAAACCCCTGCTGAGGGACAAACCTCAAACCACCACACTCCTTCCTCTAAATTTGCTAACAAGAGGAAGCGTAACAACAGGAACTTTGCAGTCACCCACACCAACACCCCTGTTCCTGCTGCACCCATCACTCAAGCCACTCCTCCACCCGCGCCATACAAAAGACCATACACAGGACCACTACCAAAATGTAACCGTTGTCAGTATCACCACTCCCCTGACTATCCTTGCCAATACTGTACCAGCTGCGGTCGCGCTGGACACATTGTACAACACTGCCGCGCACCTCAGCGAACAAACCGCCACCCACCTATAACCCAAACCCACCAACAATTTATGGGTCAAGCCCAACAACAACAACCATTTCCACCCACTCAACATTTAGCCCAAACATACTATCAACCCAACTACCCTATGGGTCAACCTATGCGGGCATGTTTCAACTGTGGAGATCCAAGTCATTTCAGGAACACATGTCCAAGACTAGTCAATATTATTCATGCTCAGGCCCAAGCCAACCCTGTGAACCAAGCAAACCAAGCTCCTCCACCTGCTAGAGGAAGGGCTTTCAATATTAACGCAAACCAGGCCAGGGCTGACGGCAATGTGGTCAACGGTACGTTTCTTATAAATGGTAGATATGCCTCTATGTTATTTGATACTGGTGCGGATAGAAGTTTCGTGTCATTAGAGTTTGAACCTATCTTAAGTAAAAATCGAGATAAGCTCGCGGAATCCATAACAGTGGAAGTTGCAGATGGAAAACCAGTTTCGTTAAACTCTATTTTACGCAACTGTACGCTCACCCTAAACGACCACGATTTCTCGGTCGATCTTATTCCTATGAAGCTGGGAAGTTTCGACATCATAGTCGGAATGGATTGGCTCAGTCAGCATAATGCAGAAGTTGTATGTCGTGAGAAATTTATTCGTATTCCTCTTTCAAACGGTCAGACTCTTCGAATTATTGGAGAAACCTCGGCGAAAGGACTCAACTTAATGTCTTGTCATCAAGCTCAGAAATACCTTCGCAAGAATTATGTCGCGTTTTTAGCCCATATCATCAAGAAGGGGACCGCAGAAAAGAAACTTGAAGATATTCCTGTTGTAAAAGATTTTCCACAAGTTTTTCCTGACGACATTTCAGGACTTCCTCCAGTCAGAGATGTCGAGTTTCGTATCGATCTTATACCTGGTGCTACACCAGTGGCAAAATCTCCATATAGGTTAGCCCCCTCTGAAATGCAGGAGCTAGCCAGTCAATTGCAAGAGTTGACTAACAAGGGATTTATACGCCCCAGCTCATCGCCTTGGGGTGCACCTGTACTTTTTGTAAAGAAGAAGGATGGATCTTTTCGCATGTGCATCGATTACAGAGAGCTCAACAAGTTAACTATCAAAAATCGATATCCTTTACCTCGTATAGATGACCTCCTTGACCAACTACAAGGTGCCAGTTGCTTTTCGAAAATCGACCTCCGATCGGGCTATCATCAGCTTAGGGTGCATGAAGAAGACGTCCCTAAAACTGCTTTTCGAACTCGATATGGTCACTATGAATTCATGGTTATGCCGTTTGGATTAACCAACGCACCAGCTGTTTTCATGGACCTAATGAATAGAGTCTGCAAACCTTACCTTGATCGATTTGTTATTGTGTTCATTGACGATATTCTTATCTATTCAAAATCCAAAGCTGATCATGAGCGTCATCTGCGACTTGTTCTTGCACTTCTAGAAAAGGAAAAGCTTTATGCCAAGTTCTCTAAATGTGAATTCTGGTTAAAAGAGGTGCAATTTCTTGGGCATGTAGTCAATGACAAAGGAATACATGGGGACCCATCAAAGATCAAAGCAGTTCAAGAATGGCAAGCTCCACGTACGCCAACTGAAGTAAGGTCTTTTCTTGGACTTGCTGGTTACTATCGTCGATTCATTTCAAACTTCTCTCGCATTGCGGTGCCACTCACGGCTTTAACCCATAAAGGGAAACCATTTGTATGGGGGCCCAAGCAAGAAGAAGCTTTTCAAACTCTCAAGCGAAAACTTTGTGATGCACCAATCCTCACTCTTCCTGAAGGTTGTGATGATTTTGTAGTCTATTGCGACGCGTCAGGACAAGGGTTAGGTTGCGTTCTCATGCAAAGAGGAAAAGTCATAGCTTATGCCTCAAGGCAACTCAAGACACACGAGAAGAACTACACCACTCATGACCTTGAACTTGGAGCCGTTGTATTCGCTCTTAAGATATGGAGACATTATCTTTATGGTACGAAGTGTGAAATATACATTGACCACAAGAGTCTTCAACATATCTTCAATCAGAAAGAGTTAAATATGAGGCAACGAAGATGGGTCGAACTTCTAAATGATTACGACTGTGAAATCAAATATCACCCTGGTAAAGCAAATGTGGTGGCTGATGCACTTAGTCGAAAGGGTTATGCGAACTCCATTCAGATTCTATGTTCACAAATTATAACCAAAATTAAGGATCAAATTCGAGAAGCTCAACACGTTTCAATAACAGAGGAAGATGTACAAAAGGAGATGTCCTGTGGAGCCGAGCTAAAGCTGGAAACTAAATCTGATGGTATTTTGTATTACTTAGATCGTATATGGATTCCTAACCATGTCAATCTTCGTGAAACACTCATGCATGAAGCCCATAAGTCGCGATATTCTATACACCCAGGAGCCGATAAGATGTATCAAGACCTACGGTACACCTATTGGTGGCCTGGAATGAAGAAAGATATTGCTGTTTTTGTTTCCAAGTGTCTCACTTGTTCTAAAGTAAAGGCTGAACACCAAAGACCCTCAGGACTTCTGATCCAACCAGAAATACCTGTCTGGAAGTGGGAAAATATAACCATGGATTTTATTACCGGGTTACCTCGCACTTCTAGTGGGTATGATACTATATGGGTGATTATAGACCGACTCACAAAATCAGCTCACTTTATTCCTATTCGGGAAGATTTCAAGAACGAAAAGCTTGCTCGTATTTATATCAGCGAAATCGTCAGCCGTCATGGAGTTCCATTAAGTATTATTTCTGATCGTGATGGTCGTTTCACCTCACGGACATGGCAGGCAGTACAATCCGCTATGGGCACTCGACTAGATCTCAGTACCGCCTATCATCCCCAAACTGATGGACAGTCTGAGCGAACCATTCAAACCCTTGAGGACATGCTTAGAGCATGTGTCATAGACTTCAAGGGAAATTGGGACGCCCACCTACCGTTAGTCGAATTTTCGTACAACAACAGTTATCATTCTAGCATCGGCATGGCACCTTTTGAAGCTTTATATGGTCGAAAGTGCCGATCTCCTGTTTGTTGGCACGAAATTGGGGAAGCTCAAATTACTGGTCCGGAATTAATCCAAGAAACAACAGATAAGATTCATCAAATTCGAAACAATCTTCTAGCGGCTCAAAGTCGTCAAAAGAGTTACGCAGATAAACGTCGGAAGCCCTTGGAGTTTAGCGTTGGTGATCATGTGCTTTTAAAAGTATCACCGTGGAAGGGAGTAGTTCGTTTTGGTCAGAAGGGAAAGCTAGCACCACGTTACGTAGGACCTTTCAAGATACTCGAAAGAGTAGGTCCTGTAGCTTACAAGCTTGATCTACCGGAAGAACTCGACAGAATTCATCCCACATTCCACGTGTCGAACTTGAAGAAGTGCCTCGCTGATGAGAATCTTCATATTCCACTGGAGGATATTCAGATTGATGAATCCATGCATTTTATCGAAAGGCCAGTAGAGATTATGGACTATGGAGAAAAGCGTCTACGTCGAAGTCGCATTCCTATTGTTAGGGTACGCTGGGAGTCGAAACGGGGACCTGAGTTTACTTGGGAACGTGAAGACTCAATGCGTGAAAAATACCCTCATCTTTTCCCTACTACTTCAACTGTTTGAATTTCGGGGCGAAATTCCTAAAAGTAGGGGATACTGTAACATTTGTATAAATCGGGTCTCCAAAACCCGCTCCGTTTTGTAATCAAATACCAAGTTACGAAATTTCATTAAGTATTTATGAGTATTTTGAGTTTAAACGTTACATAATTAATATATAAACTAAACTATAAAAATTATATTTGATAAAAAGTCAAAATAAAATAAATAAAAAATAGTTGGAGCTGACCGGACTCGAACCCGGGTCAACTGCCTCCAACGATTTATCTTTCCGTCTCCAAACCACTCCGCCACCAGTTGTTTTCTGTTAGTATTATGAAAACAATTAAATTTTATACGCAAACTCGGTTTAACGGTTATTGATATCTGAATAACGGAAAATCGGTAAGCCAAATCGTCAAATCAGTTTTCGTTCGTTTAGTTAACTTATAACCGACGCATATCGGTTTCTAATTAAAGTTCAGATTTAATGAACTTCGAGTTTTGGGTTTTGAAACCGAAAGACATTCAAGTTTCAAATAATTCTGTTTCCAATCATTTATACGATTCAGAACTGTCTCAAATACACTCCAATCCTTTTTCGTCGCGTTTTCAAGTCTTTTGAGCACAAGAAAACTGTCGCCGGAATTTTCTGCAATTCTCGCCGGAAAACCGTGTTCAACATAAACCAGTAAGAATTTCCTCTCTTGCTGTTTCAATCTATTGTTAGGACACTACTAACATTATTCCGTCACTCAAAGTCAGTCATAGAAGACTTTGCTGGATTTCTGGTTTCGCCGGAGAAATTCTGGAATTTGCCGGAACCACGCTAGTTGACGGTAAACACATTCAATCGTGCTAATAATTCATGTACTCTGGTTCAATTTCAAATCTAATTCTTTAATTATGTTGATTAGCCCCTCTCAGCCGAAGTTTCAAAAACGGAGTTGCCTGTTCTCTCGCCGGACTTCCTGAAGAAGACGACCTGTCCGGTATTTCTTGTCCCCAAACTGTTCGGTTTGTTCATTCAAACTAGTAGGCATGATATTTAAGTAGTAGAGCCATGAATCAGTTGTCTGAGTAAAAACCGGTAATCATAACGAAGAAGACGAATCTAAAAACGGGATAAGAATAATTAAAACTCGGATAATTAACGGGTTAGACACACAGTCCAGCGGTGGACTGTGTGCAAAGTTTATATACGAGTCCCGAGTTCGATCCTTACTACACACACACTGCGTAATAACATTCCCTTTTTATTCATAAAACTAACCGGGTTAGATTGAGTAGTTGTTAAGTATAATATAATTCAAGAATATAACCGGGTTAGACACACAGTCCAGCGGTGGACTGTGTGCAACACAAACTGCACGTCACGCGATCGAGTCCCGTCCCAAACACCGGTTCAATGGGATTAAAACGTTTTGCAAAATAAAGGAATTTTCGGTAAAATCGAATAAGTGTATAAATATAATAAGAACTGGATTCCTAACGGGTTAGTCACGTAGCTCAGTTGGTAGAGCTACGTGCACGTGAACGGAAGGTCACCGGTTCGAATCCCGCTCGGCGCAAGAATTACCGCTGACCGAACCGGTCAACGGTCAACGGTCAACGGTCAAACAGTAAAAAAAATATTATTTTTTTTTAATAATTATTTGTTTTATTTAAATTAAAAATCAATTAAAAATACTCAAAAATAACATTTTTAAGGATAGAAAATAGCCATAAACTCACACAAATATATCAAAAAATCCCATTAAAAATCTTTAATAAAATCCATCCGTTTAATATATTTTTACCATTATTATTTAGGTCAGTGATTCCTCGTTAACTCGTTTCGTCTAAATCGTGCGCATCTCACCAATTCAAATCCAACGCACCCAATGTGAGTGAACCCTTCAAATTCCCCGTTTTAATCACATTTTTGGGGTGTATCATGTGTTTTGTTCATTTACTTACTATAACTAAGTTATTGTGCATATATCATATCATGACATGTGTGTTAGTTGTTGCTGTTAAATAGTTAGTATTGTTTGCAAGTTATTATTTCAGTACATGCAAATGCTGAGGCCGTAGCTCCCCATCCCTCGAGGTTGAGTTTGATCCCCATTCTATTATGCGGTTGATCAGGGCGTGCCCGCACGATCGGCTCCGTTTGATTGAGCCTTGATCGGTCATTTATTCTCATTCCAGTTCATGCAATACGCTCGGCTCCGTTTGATTGAGCCTTGAGCGCATAGTTCAATTTACATTCTCAGTTCATGCAATACGATCGGCTCCGTTTGATTGAGCCTTGATCTCACAGTTCATTTATGTTAATTATCATATGATGTTGGTATGTTCATGTATGTATAGATTGTTAATGTATGTTATAATTGTAACCGATGTTGCCATTGCTTGATTTCATACATATGCTCTTTTATGAATATGCACAATATTTTATTGATAAACTAACCAGAAAATCATTATTAAATGTTTATCTATAAGGTTCACTCGCCAACTTATGTTGACCCAAAAACCTCCCATTTTACACATGATACAGGTGAACCAGCAGCAGCTAGGAACACGTAGGACCTGGATTAGAAGAAATAAAATGATTTAGTGTTTGGATTATTATGTTTGGTTATTTTCCTTTGTAATGAATGAACATGTTTGAAGGTTTGAGAAATGTAACTTTGACTTCATTTAATTATGAAACATAATAGTAAATGTCATGTGCTTTGGTGATAACCCAATTATGCCCCGACTATTATTTCCGCTGCGGGTCGGGGTGTGACACAGAATGCGGCAATTTGTCACGTGGTCCTGTAAACGACACGAAACACGCCGAGGTATGATCAAACGAGAATTCATAACAGTTGGTACTTACTACAATGGTAATCACAATAATTGGCGCTGCAAAAGAAATCACATGTCTTCGCATCCCCCCTACATTATTAACGATGATTATGCCATGTTTGACATTCTGTGGTAATGTCACGAAAACAATAAGTCATCACAAGAAATACCAGGTAAAGTCTCTACTCCTCATAACGGTCATTGTGTCACAAAAATTCTTTCTTGATTAGCGAACACATTTTGCATCATTTCTTGACAAATTTACATGATACGCATGCTTTGTTTGTTATGCATGTGGTTAACTTGATACGTGGAGACCATCAGGGTCTTCACTTCGAATAGTCATTTCATCAAAAATTCAAAGGTTGGTTCGCTATACTCAAATTTTTACTTTGTGATCTAGATGACCTGCCTTATTGCAAATATTGACTCCTTGATATCGAGTCAACGAATTTCTTGAAATTTCGTTTTCTTTCCAAGTTGCATACATGGGTTTTCGTAGTAATAATATCAAAACTCCTTGGTCAAATCATGTATTTATTGTTGGATTGTGCCACACCAAGTTCAATTGCTTGGACTTGCTCACGGTAAACAAATTCAATTCAAGGATTTCATATGATGGATTGAGGCTGACATATTCAAAGTAATATCGACAAGCAATTCATTTGTTTCGAACCATAGCAGACTGGTTCAGTCTGCACCCTTATAAGTCATTTATTGGTTACGACACCTTGTGGTGGCGTTACACTAGTTGAAGCTTGCGCTGACATCGCTTTCACGACTCATGTACGGATTTAATTACTTGATTATTTATTCATTTTTAAATCCCCTTGTTGGATCATTTTCTGAAAACATCCTTAATACAATCGTGTATTAAGGAGACGGTACACAACTTTATGGTCTATTTAGTGTACCTCTTAACGGATTCTTTCAATATCGGTCGAAAATTTTGGGATAAATTATTGTTCTTCCACTAGCGACCGAAAACCATATTTATTTGTTCTTCATTTTCAATTTGAAAATCCTATGAGATTATTTGGAACAAATATTCAAATGTACTTGGTTGAACTTTCCGTTGTAAACACGGTGAATTTGTTCGGTCACCGTTATTGTTGAATGATTTCAATGACTATGACGCCTTGTGGCGTCGGTATAAACTTATAGCTTGGGCTAATCATTGAAAGTGGTCTTAATGCAACTATGTATTAAGACAATGATACACTAACTTTAGTTGTAATTCAGTGTATCCTTGCAAATCAATAGTGTTAACTTATGGTTCGAAAAGTTAACAGATCATCTTCATGTTTCTAATTCAGTTGAGCTTGTTGATTCTAAATTTCACCAATCCAACAACCAACGCTAGCTTCCGTTGGTAGAAATTTCTATTGTTAATAAAATTCATTTAAAGATGTGAACGTCTTGGAAATTTATTGTCGATAATTCTCATTTGTGTAACCCATGTAAACTCAGTCACATTGGTGATTATGTAATTACGTTTCGTTCACTTGGCATCGATTTTGAAAACAGATTCAGTTGAACCAGTGGGTTCCTATTGTTTAAGTAAATCATTGTATTCATATAACCCAGACAAGTATCGATGCGATTATATGGTCATTTACCTAGGTAGTATTAATACTTATCTACGCATGACAAAAATCTAAGGAGATAACATAACTTAAATTTCGAGGACGAAATTTTTATAACAATGGGATAATGTGACTACCAGTGGTTCCTGATTGTAATTAAGCGCGTAATGAACTATAATATCATCATAAACAACATAATTAGACGTAAATTAACTCGTCAGGCCTTTGGGAAGCCTAGGAACGTCTACTTGATTCACGTTACGCGATTTGGCGACAATCGAGGATTCTAACGCGAAATTTGAAAGGTAAGCGAACGGATGCCAAACAAATACTGACAATGTCTAAAAACACAAATTTTGTACTTGTATGTATCATACATTCATAATTATGTGATAAAATTTGATCGTTGAACGTCGCAAAGCACAACGCGGAAGTTTCACGGAAAACCGGAACGCACCGACAACGAAACGGAAGCCACGGACTGGAGATACTTCTAAATATTAATGCGTTACGATATATTTGGCTTCGTCTTCCGATTTTAACGCTCACGGTAGAACTCGGATCGAAAAACGGTGATCGTAGCAAAACACACAAACTTTAACGCAACGAACAAACAATCGTGTCAAACACCAACCTCCGATAGAATTTTAAGTATTTTGAACTCCAAATAAACGTGTTACGATATTTCACGAGGTTCAGGAGTAAAATCGGGCCGTAGAGATGTGTTTGGGCTTACAAACACGTTAACGGGCCTCGGTACCAACCCACTAAACAAACCCTAAGTATAAATACCAACTTAACACCCTCTTCTTCATTCTGTGGAAACCCTAGCACCCCAAAGACTTTCCCTGCTCTTTCCCCTTCCCTGCTTCCGATCGCCGGAATCCGGTCGAGACCGGCGGCTCCGGTCGCCTTCTCCGGCGCACAACACCCACACCGACCCCCTCACTCTCCTGAAACTTTCTCACTCACACCCGCATACATACATACATACAGGTAGATAAGACGGAGAGCTACGAGAAAACAAGGGGGAGTCTGCCCTTCACCGGCGAGCCACGTCACTCCGAGGACTGACCACGAGCTTAGGTGGTCTCGCCTTTACCTGAAACACTCAGGAAACCACCTACTTCACCTCTCACGACCCAACCCCTGTCTCCCTCTTCATCTACGGCGGAGCCGGCGGACACCCGGCAACGGCAGGCGGCACCGCCGCCACAGACGGTGGCGGTGGCATTCGATTTTCCGGCGACACACACCTCCTTCTTGTACAATCTTACACACATAGATCAGAGAGAGAGAGAGAGATAGATCGGAGAGAGATAGAACGGAGAGAGAGAGGTCAGAAAGTTAGAAAGTCGGCGGAGACATTGGTGGTGAACGGTTTGGGTGACTCGGGTCTGTGTTTCGGTTCAACCAGTCAACAGTCAATGACTTGTGTTTCGGGTCAAGTTGCAGATTCGGTTCAAGTTACGGCACTCGGTTCATCTCCGGTTCAGGTTTCGGGTTCGACTTGGTTTGACCAGGTTAAAGTTCGAAACAGTTTCGGTATTCTAGTTTTGTTTCGATTCGAGTTCATTATCGGTTTAGTTTAAATATCTAAGTGTATGTTTCAGGTTTGGTTCGATGTTCGGTTCGGTGCAGACAACAAAAGTCAACGGGTCAAACCCGGTCAACACGAGTCAAACTCTGTCAAATTTGGTCAACGGGTCAACCCGAGACTCAATAAAAATTTAATTACGACACGAAGTTAAATTATATTAGTTTATATATTAATATGCTTATCATGAAACCGAGCTCAAAACCGACCCGTTAAACGAATACTTATCGCCAAAATTATAAAAAAATAATAAGTCGAACCGTTATTCGCGTAAAACTATTCGTTAAAAATCAAACCGACGTCGTTAAATATATAAATCGGGAATATTAATCGGCGAAAACTTAATATCTGCAAACAACGAAAAATTATATGTGTAGTTTGTTTGCGTACATTGCAGTTTGCGTTTTGATAAATAAATCGACAACTAGTATTGTCGGGATCGTCCAAAAACAGAGGAAACTCTGCCCGATTTTCGTAAAATACGCAATACAAAAACGCGACACATTTCAAAGATTAGACGTCCCATTTCAAATGGTTATTACCAAATAAATATAGGTATATATTTATTTGACGACGCTAATTAAAACATTCAAAACACGAGCCGACAACCTTTCAACGAGCGCGATTTCAAGATAACCATCGTTCGGCAATCGACTACAAGATAGATAATGTTTATTTATGTTTAATTCAACGTCGAAATTCAGAAATTAGTTTTCAAACCTCAATAAATCATTCGAACAACGATATAAAAATAAGTATATTGTTTATATTTATTTCGAAACGCCAAACTTTTACAAGACGAATACAAGGTGCGCGTTATTTCAAACGAACGAATTCGGAAATCGTATAACACGAATATAATTATATATATTCGAATGTCGAGATTTGAATACTTTTATAAAATAAATATAGTTATATTTATTTCAAACGTCGACGATTCGGGAATTTCAAATGCCATTTATTATATTTGATTTCAACGCTTCAACGAGGTACGACGCAATACCGCAAGACTATCGCGCGAATACGAAATGTATTATCTATACGGATATATTTTCAAGCATATATATAATATATCTTACGAAAACTACGAAAAGTCGTACTATTATCCGTCGACGTACATGACGACAAAATATGATTTCATGAAATATAGTTTGTTTTATGTAAACATATACTTCAAGTCTCTCGAAAACAGAATCGTCTCTAAGAAAACCATAGGTTGGTTAACCTAGTTCAGATAATGACAATTTCATAGAATCGTATGAGTAACGATTCGGTAGAGCTCGGTGTCACGTAGTATAGCTACTTTATATTTAGAAACTTACAAGTTATTCCATTTTAGGAATACACTAGATTGCATGCTAGCAAGTCAAGTTGTGGAGACAGTACTATGGGAAATAACATTAAGCTAGCTTTGCACTGGATTATCCAGGTGAGTTCATAACCCCCACTTTTTACCGTTTTACGTTTTTATAAATGTTTTCGGGGGTGGAAAGACATGCAAGTTTTGCGAAAGCATACAATGTTTTGAGGGAACGAAAATCATATATTTCTAAACCATGTTACAAACAGATTTCAAGGAACACAAATGGTTTACGAAAGGTTTATGCTAAACTTACCGGATTTCACAGTTATACAAAGCTTTTCAAAACATGCATGAGTTTTATGACTAGTGACGGGATTGTCATAGTCACAACTAGGGGCGAGGCCCCAATTTTATTATAATATGGGCTCGGCCCAATGACAAGAAAACATGGGCTAGACCCAACGCCAAGAAAACATGGGCTAGGCCCAACGACAAGAAAACATGGGCTAGGCCCAATGACAAGAAAACATGGGCGAGGCCCAATAACACAGATTTATAACAATTGGTATGTAGCTATGGGATCAGGTTATAACATATCACTGTGCGTAAGTAGGATTATGCACATTAATCACTTAGTGACCAAGGTGCAAAAGGTGTAGATCTATCGAGTTTGAGACACGCTCCACTTCTCGTATGTTAACCGGTTAGGAGTGCTTTTATGAGCCCTATTGATGACAAAGTCTACTTACTTATGGCACATAGGTCAGTGTATTAGCTACACACTGATTGATCCTTAGATTCCATAGGAAAATTACATACTACGATTTCAACATCGGTTTATAAAGATAACGGAAAACATTTTATCACTGGTTTATAAACATAACAGTTATATGCATGGATTTGCAAACAACATGGAAAATATTTCAATACTGTTATACAGGCATGACATTGCAAATGCTTTGGGATACTATGATCTCACAAACCAGTTTTCTAATGCAAAATGCTCAAATGTTTTATGACTCATTTGAAAATAAAAACAGACAAACTATGAACTCGCCAACTTTATGTTGATTTTTCGCATGTTCTTTCTCAGGTTATGATATCATGTATGGCACGGTTGGAATAGCGGAACCCATGGTGATCCAAGTACTTAGCGAGCGTTCATTTAGTAGAAGTCTTAGCACTCACGTTTACTTCCGCTGTGCAATGAAGATACCAGTTTAGTTCACACCTAGCTCTGATGGTTTTACGGGGGTGTGACAAAGTGCATGTTTACTATTATTGACTTATGAAGATTGACGATTGGGATGCAAGATCATACACAGAAGGATAATCGAAAGGGATCTTCATGAAAAGGAAGATTATGGAGTTGTCATTTAATTATGAATGTTTAATATTATGAATGATGTTACCAAATATTAATAATGCGGATGTATGTGGTGATTGCAGGTTGCACGAAATTATCATTACTATGGAACTGAAAGGGTTGAAGATCGAGTCAAGGAGCAAGGATTGTACGGGAAAAGCGGTCTCTTAGCTTGTATTCATGTATTACATTTAACGAGTTAATCAAGAATGAATGTTACAAATCCTTCCAAGAAAGTGTCTAACATTTTATAACTGAACCTTCAAGTATGTTATATGGTCAATAAATTAAAGAATTTTTGAGTCGGTATTTCTGTTGCGTCTCTTATGATCAAAACGTTTTAGGGTGTTTCAAGTTGGTATCAAAGCCATGGTTTGAGTGAAATCAAGTACAAGAAGGTAAGTACTTGAACTCAAACCCGTGTGCTCTTGTGATAAAGGACCCGTATAATCCAAGACTCGATCAAGATCCAAATGTATAAATGAATTAAGCCTGTATATTTGTATTCATCTAAAGAAACTAACTGTATTGTATATGCAAGGTAAGCTTAAGTGATTGAGGAGGAAGATCTGAAGATGCGGTCTAGGATGAATACCAAAGCATGTAATTAGACAAATGGACCTCAGGTACACAATATATATATATAGGTAGCGGTGTTACAAGAAAAAGGGAAAATCTCCTTCGTGAGGATAAATATTAAACAAAAGGCAATGATATTGTCTTGGTAAGGTTTTAAAGATGTTGCACGAACTGAAACCCACTTTTTCGGATATAAGGTGATGATTACATGGAGGCACGAAACTAGTATGTGGATTGCGCGCCTGGCCAGTGCGCAAAAATCATATGACCCTCGTGAGATCATAGTAATCATCACAGGTATGTCCGATAGAGTCAGGAAGTAGTTTGATGTGTGGGTGAAAAGAGTTGTAAGACTCTCAAGAAACGGAGAGCAATCTATAAGAATGAAAATGTTCGAATCCGTAAGTAAGTACGGATGAAACAAGTAAGAATGTATGATGAGATGAAAATGTTCGAATCCGCACGTAAGTACGGATCAAACAAGTAAGAATGTATGATGAGAATGAAAATATTTCGAATCCGTAAGTAAGTACGGATCAAACAAGTAAGAATGAATGATGAGAATGAAAATGTTCGAATCCGTAAGTAGGTACGGACCAAATAAGTAAATATTCCTTAAAGTAGATAATATTCAAGTTATGTTTTCAATCTATATATATATATGCGAATATGTTGTATGCAAGAATGGTTAAAAGGACAAACGAGTCATGCGGGTCAAATGGTGATCGCCATTTGAACCCGGTATTTAATGTTTCGTTTTGTCAAGTTTTATGCTTATAGGTAAGCGTAATGTATGGGCATGCTTTGCCACAAATTGGAAAGATATATACATCACAAGGTGTGAATAACCAGTCGATGGTTTTGGACTTGTGTCGGGTGTGTATAAAAGATTATGATTTTTGTAGGAGCTTATGGCTATACTAGAAAGGAAAGAAATGCTGGATAAACTACATGTTGCGCATGTTAACCAAAGCACATGAGAGTCAAAATTGAATGACGAGCTAGGACCCGGATGAACGACATAAGTAATTACAAGGAAAGAAGACTTTCTCATGAAATGCTAAGACCATGTTCTGAAAGTATGCTCGATTTGGAAAGAAGTACAAATGTGTACTTCAATACATATACGATAAGTAGAATTGCCAGTTTGACCTTAAAAAGTCAAACTGCAGAAACTTGGCGAAATAATTAACAAAATGAAAGAATGGTATGCATAAATGCTATGTGTAATATGTTATTGCATACATGTAAGAAATTTGTAAAAGAATTGTAGGTGCTTAAACACCGAGTAGAATAAATACTTGAAAAGAATGTATTAATGGCAAGTACCATTAAAAATTGTTAACTTTGATGCCGGGCTTGTTAGCCACGTTCATCTGAACAAGATATTGTTGAAAAGATGCGCATAGGCGGAAGCTCAACAAATGAATGGATGCGATCAATCCAAGTATCGCATAAACTCACGAAGAATCAGGCCGGTTCGGATCACAGACCGTTGGTTATGCAATGGAATCAAGGTTAGTAAAATGTTTAGCTCGCAACTATGAGTAAGAATTGGTATATTGAATGTTTTGCTTTAATGGATAATGTAAGAAGGAAATTATGTCATTAGGAGGATAACTCCGAAATTTTTAAGTAAAATTTAGGGTATTGGTTAAACGCTCACACGAAGCGCTCGCGATACATACTTATTTAGTAGGGAAAGTAATGCGTGAAGGAAGTTAATTGTGTAGTGATATGAATGAGATAAGTTGAGGCTAACTTAAAGGTATGCATGGTATAAGTAACGATAGTAACTGTAGAATGATATTTAATCCTTGTCAAGTACGAATAGGTATATATATATATATTAAAGTGGGTAGTTTTGTTGTAGTTTTTAACAGGTCAATGAATGTTTATAGTATGCGTATAATAATACGTTGACCCATCATATGAATATGAAAGTAGTTAGAAAGAGCGTTAATATTGGGATGTTGGGGTTTGCCCATGTTAAACAAAATGAAAATATCATATATGATATATGAATAGGATGAATAAATCGATTTATTTTGATTAATAAATGTATGAATGTATTAGACTTAATTAGAAAGATAGAAACAAGCTGTAAACTTAAGTTCGTACAAGCAATAGTATGCACTTGGAATAAATTCAATGAATGAACCGCTAGCGATGATGTTGCTTGAACAAGCATTATAAAGTTAAGAAGACTCTAATAAGAGCTCTGGAAAAGATTCCGACTTTATGGGATTATGAAAGTAATTTTGCTTGATTAAAGATGGCAGGGACAATGTGAACAATTTATGTTTATGCATGAATAAAACTTTTGCTAAGATCCCAAATGTACTCATGTTGTAGTAAGCATCATGAATAGATGAAAAAGTAAGAATAGAATTGGTCTACCAGGACTGAGAAAGGTTTCGGGGATGATACATCCTTTAAGGGGTGTAGATTTGTAACGCCCCAAAATCAAAAATTTTAATTGACTAGTATGTTTCTTTGTGTGATGGCATAAAATAAAATAATCGAACTATTTAACTTAGTTAAATAGTTAGTTAAGTAACAAGAGAATGAAAATTAGTGTTATTGGTGACATAAGAATAAATAGAAGGACTAAAAGTGGGAAATTGAGTTTAAGTTTCTTATAAACTAGAAAGTTCAGTATGTGTGTGTATTGAATAATGTATAGATTAGATACGAACACGCGACCCACGTGCGAACAAGAACTGACTCGTACGAGTGACAAGTGACCCGTAGAGTGACAAGTGACTCGTACGAGTGACATGTGACTCGTACGAGTGATAAGCATCTCACTCGTACGAACTGCTCATGCCTATATATATGTGTTATATGTTCATTGTTTGCAAGTTTTGGAAGTTCACCAAGGGGAAACGCTGGCGGATTCTCTCCAGGAATTTCCGCCAGCTAGACAAGATGTATACTCTTTCTGTATGAATGAATGAATGCTTCCGCTGATTCTTTTTCTACTCCCTCTTTATAAAATTCAACCGAATCGGTACTATCGTACGCCCAAACTTCCGTTTGGAACGTCATCACCGGAACTCACAAAAGTGGTATGTACGGCAAGTTTATGATAAAATGTCTAAGTGAAGTTAGGATGTGAAATTGAATGAAATGGCTTGACATATATGAATGAAATATTTTAATGATGTAATTAGTAGTAAACTAACTTGAAGAATGTGCTATAAATGGAACTCATACAAGAATTTGGATTGATTGTTTTGGGTAAGATCATGCATTAGGAGCTTGTACCATGTACTTGGATAGTGTGATGTTCATCTTGTATTTGATTGATTGTTAGTTGAAATCAAGAAGTGAAAGGGTACTATGTCCATAGCATATGGACTCATCAGCGATGAATGATGTTGTCATTATATTAAACTTACTAACTTTGTATATGGTTGTCAAATGTAGAATTTTGAAAGTATTAGCATGTGTATAAATGAATTATGTGTACGTTATATATGTGACTCGTACGAGTGATAAGTATCTCACTCGTACGAGTGATGGATATCTCACTCATACGAGTGATACACATCGTACTCGTACGAGTGATAAACATCCCACTCGTACGAGTGATAATTGAGTTGCGGTAAGTATGTGTTGGGTGTGGGTTTTGAATGATTATGGGTAAGGAATCATGTAAGAATATTTAAGTAATCATAGTACTAAGGCAAGTATTATTGTAAGCTGGCAATATATAGTTAGCTACGTCAGAAGTAACTTGGTATAATCAAACGGGTCAAAATCAAGGAATTATGATTGAAGTATAGATTTGATTATGTGGACATGAGGTTAAGTGTTTAAATGATTCGGGTTGGATGGGATGTTATGGGTCATCGAAATGTATGGGATGTTATGGGACATTTTGAGTCAGTTCGGGTTGGAACGGGAATATGAAATGGGTTGTGTAAGTTCAAACAAGGAAAGACGGTGTCAGCAACACAGAGGGGGCGTCGCCGATGACCTCCCCTTCCCCCGACGCTCCTAACAAACTTGACAAGCTGTTTTTGTTAGTTATTCGCACCGTGAGTTTCGTATCTCCCAATACCTGTTCCGTAATCCTCAATGAACCCCGAAAAGTGAAAATAACTAATAGAAAGTTATATGAACTTATTGAACTGTGATACTGATTGTCGGAGATAAATAAGTATGTAAGCATAAATGTGTTTGGCTAACTTATATGTTAGTGGTGGAATCCCTAGGGAAGCATGACTAGAAGTAAGCATGCACATAGGTTCGTATGTATAAGACTTATTCATGTGGATGTTGTGACTAAGATATGTTAGTATATATTTATGGGAATATAAGTGGTATGTAAGGACATGTATATATGTATACACGACTTCAATACGTATGAGCATTAACGCTACTAATTATTGTCCTGAGAATGAAATGAAAGTGCAGGTTTACTATTGTTGACTTATGAAGATTGACAATTAGGATGCAAGATCATACAAGGAAATTTAGTCGAAAGGATCTTCATGAATAAGAAGATAATGGAGTAATCATTTAATTATAAATGTTAAATATTATGAATGATGTCACTAAATATTAATAATGCGGATGTATGTGGTGATTTTAGGTTGTGTAACGCTTCGCTTTTTGCAACTTTTCGTTTTTAATATGTTTGCATCGTAATTCTATTATTGGAAAGTCTAAATCTTGTAATCATATCTCATTTCCGCATCATTGTAACTCCAAGGCTTTGATTGTAATCAAATTGATCAACTATACGAAATCTACAATCTTTATGCATGCTTATACTTTTGAGCATACGCTTATTCGTTACTTGATTTATTAATTCAATTTAACTCGTGAATTTCGTTGTGCATTCATAAATCTTACACAATTCAAATCAAGCAAGACGATGGATAATTTAAAAACAAGACACTTAAGCATTTGGCATCATAAAAACTTGTCACATTTATGTTTAACACTTGCAAGCTATCTTTAGGTGTTATGTGACACCCTTATCATTGGTTTTAATCTTTCAATCAAGCCACAATTGTATTATATATAATATACATCAAATAAACATAAAATAAACCTAATTATATTTAACAACAAAAAAAGAAAGACTGCTTGCGGCTGCAAGCTGTCAAGAGGATTAAAGATTGTTTCTTCCAAGCTACCAACCACATAAACCTCATTAATGCTAACCTAACTCAAACCCTAATCTTCTCTCTATATAAACCCACCTTTCCCCAACCTTTACTCACTTTTACAAGCCTCCAACACTTCACAAAACCTCCCTAAACTTCCAGATTACTCTACTGTCCTACTTCAGTTAGCAAGTGAGTTCTAACTCACTTCCTTGGCTAACCAAGCTTTGTTTGTTCTTCTAAAACACTTGGATAACCTCTAGGAATGTTTTCATAAGTTTGCTTGGGCTAACTAAGGTGAAACCTCACCATTGTGAGGTCCAAAAGTGTCCTAAACTTTCTGCTCATATTTATCTTTTCATAACTTTAAAAACTTCAAGTTTTCTTCCTCAATGATGTTTGCTAAGCCTCTTGGGATGTTACCATAGGTTTTCCATAAAACCAAGGTGGAAAAATACCATTTTTATGGCCAAACATTATGTTTCTGAAGTTAAACTTATAAACTTTTCTTAAATCAAGAGGTATGATTACATGGAGGCCTTGGCTATCCAACTTTAAAGTCTACTTGAGCCTCTAATCAAGTCTATGATTAGTGAGCTAGCTAGAATTGTTTCATACAAATCAAGAGGTATAAGATGCCTTTAAACTTGTTGTTTTACTAAGGGTCTTAACCCACAAGTGTTGAAACCATCCAAGCTTACAAGCTTGTGTTTTGGTAAAGGTGTGATTACATGAAGGCCTTGGCTATCCAACTTTCAATCCACCACGTTACTTGATGATTTCCATCCACTAAGCTATGTTCCACCTTCAATTGAGTAACAAGGCTACGACACCTCCCCAAACGTTGCCATGTTCGGGATGCACGCACCTAGTTTGCTTACTTGGTCAATATATAGTTTAGTGAAGTATCTTACTTTTCTTCCATTCATGAGCATCCGGATTTTCCTTGTGGCAATTTGTGTATTGTTGAATCTTACGAAAGAGGTTAAGGACGGTTATCTGCCTACCTCCATGCATGACTTCTATAACTTGCATGAAATCCATGAACTATATGATAAACTTGCTAATATAATATGTAACATATATATGTAAATAATAACTATAACCGAACCTTTGACAATGACCGAGTGGTTACTTGTCCTAATATTAGGTTATTTTATCTAAGACTTAACCATCTTTACGATTCTATTGGGAATGACCTATAAAACTACGAACACCCTACGGGGCTTATGGTGTCAAAAACGAGCGGTAACGTCTAGATAAATACTTTCGACTATACATACTTTTGCATACTTTAAATTCCTAAATTAACGAACTCCATTGTCATTCCAATACTCACACACCTACGTTTCCTTGTGTAGGATAACTCGGTGTTCTTCCCCCTAATCAACCCAAACACTTTCACGGATTTAACTTTTCAAAATCGTGAGTACACTCGACACCCTTTTACGCTTTACACTTTTGGTGCAATATGTTAATCTATCAAAAACACACTAAATCACAATTTTATTCTATGCAATCACACAACAAATCCATCATACATGCTATAGTTATGTGATACCCGATTTGTTTACTTAGAACATTCTTTTGTGATACTAATTGTCATTAACTTCGTACGAGCATCCTCTTAAATGTATAGCGTTATAGGAGTAACACACCGCCCGTATTCTTGTGGTAATGTTAAGTTTAATCTATTATCCGGTGACACTTGAGGATTGACTTGTAGTTCACATGCCTTGTTTACATTAATCTCGTATGCTAGCTTAACCATGTGGATTTGTTTAAACGATTTCTTATTATTACTTATGCTATGATTCAAACTTGTGTACTCGCCAATACTTTGTATTGAACTATACTTTTTAACATGTTGCAGGTTGAGGATGTTGATGTGATGAAACTTAGTAGGAATGGCATAGAAACACACTTAGAATGCTAAGTTATTTATAATGTTTTGTTGAACTTGTCTTATTTGAATTTACATTGTATTGGAATTATGTTGTACTTGATATTTTGATGGATGAAATGAAATGAATTGTTTAATTAAATATTGCCACATTTAGTGTTATGATATCTCGAGCAATCTCGTTCGTCTCACTCTGATGTTTCCGCCATCGGTTGGTGTGACAGATTGGTATCAGAGCCATAACTATAAGGAATTAGGTAGAATTACCATGTTCGACCTAGTCTATAGTTTAAATGACCAACTTGACCTTTCTTGATTCATGCTTAAAATGTTAATTCTTCCTATTTGCTTCTTCCTATTTCTTTTTGTCTCAATATATATGCAATGTGTCTTTCCTAAGACACTTACGCAACTTACACACTTGAAGACTTGAAGACACTCATACTATAAACGAGACGATCTCACTAAAATAGGGGTGAAACCCGCTCTTTGGTGATCACTCTCAATCCGCGTGTTCGATTTTACATGAAATTACACCATCAAGTTAGGAGTGAAATCCACATCTTGATGGAAATATACGTTTCTTACTCTAGTGGACCCTTACCAACGAGTCGGAATTCGCTCCTCGTTTGGTAAGTACCAACTACACTTAGGGTACGATGTTGACAAGTTAGGGGTGAAACCCGCACCTGTCAACTAGTCCCATTCCTCGATTTTCAATCTCGCCAAAGTTTCGATTTTTCGATCGGTTAGAGACGTGTAGTAACTGGAAGGGTAAAGTGCCATTAATCGTTTCTCGACGAGAGCATTTTACCTATAGGCCAAAGCACGTTTCTCTATTGTGAAATGATCTCGATTCACTTTTGAATAATCGACGTTTCTCAACCCGAAACACTCCAATGTTTTATTAAGCCTATCTTTTATGTTATCTCAATTATTATGTGTTTTAATACTTGTTACGTTGTTCGTTTCTATCCCGATGCACAACTCGCACGCCTTTCGTGACCAAAAACAATAATAATCCTCGTGAACCAACTAAATTTATACTCCTTACGCAATTATACATGTTTATGATTTTGAATGCTCGTATGCCTATGTTATCTATGTGAATTCATATGTGTTACATAATACTTATATGCTCGAAAACAATTTTTATAAAAACACATTATGATCAAAGCCTTAATCTCTCTTCTATTGTCAACCCTTTAGATGTCTTTCTCACAAAGCGTCATGGGAAAGAAGAAGTCAAAGTCAATGTCCCGCTCGACTCGATGTTAATGAGGGATTGCATGAAGATCATGGCCGAGCAAATGGCCAAGGTTATCCCAGACATTGTTAGCAGGATTCAACTCTCGCCGAACGCTGACTCACCCCATGCCTCCGTCGACTCAAAGGTCAAAGCCCCTAAGTCGACGTTCACCTTTAAGCAGTTCTGTTCTTGCAACCCATTACCCTTCACCGACGAAGAGGATGCCACGAAGTTACTATAATGGTTTGACGCCATTGAGGTGACTTTCCTACAAAGTGGTTTCCCTGACCACTTGCGTACCATGAACGCAACGGGAGTCTTCCAGTCAAGGGCTCTTGATTGGTGGACCTCCGAGCGTAACTCTCATGGAAACGATGCCGCACACGCCCTCCCATGGATCGAGCTCAAAAACCTGATGGAGAATGAATTTTGCCCTCCCCATGAACGCTAACGACTCGAAAACGAGTTTTGGAACCTTAAACAGGTGGGGAACGACAACGCCGGCCTCACGGCCTGTTTCAAGAAGCTAAGTGCGATTTGCCCTAGTCAGGTCGACACGGCCAAAAAGGCAGTCGCCAAATACATACGCTGCCTCACTCCTCATCTCACTGACCTTGTTGACGCCACCTCACCCAAAACTCTTGAGGAAACTTTTTGCTTGTCTGCCCGCCTAAATAACAATCACGTCCTTCGTGAAGCCTCCAGGGCTTCATTGAGGAAAGCCCACCAAGCCATTGCTGAAACCCTCACCAAACCTACCTCACCCAAGCCACCAAAGAGCAACAACAAAGGCAAGAAGTGGAAGGCTTCAAGGCAAAACTTCACGGTAGTCACTCCGCCAAACCCTCAACCCTCCCAGCAGCTAGCCTTAGCCAACCCCGAGACTATCAAAAAGGCATACACTGGCCCGCATCCCAAGTGTAACACCTGTCCCTACCACCATCCCGTTAATGCCCCTTGCCGCCTATCCACTAGCTGCAATACATATGGACACTTTGCTTCTCAATGCCGAAGTGCTCCGCAAGCCCCCGACAACCAAGCCCGAGCTATCACCGCACCCCAAAACCCCACGGCAAACCAAACCCGACCACTTGCAACCATAACTTGTGCCTGCTTCAGACGCGGAGATCCCAACCACTTCGCCAACACCTGCCCGTAGCTCAACAACAACAACCAGTAACAACCACAGCAAGCTCGTGGGCGAGCCTTCGTCATCACTGCCGCACCTGTTCAAAACGCCAACAATGTCATCACGGGTACATTTCTCGTGTTAATGTTTACCTTCGTGTCTATTTGATACTGCTGCGGATAAAAGTTTTGTATCCGTTGAATTCGAACCTTTGCTTAAGTGTAGACGTTTTAAGTTGCCTAAATCATTCAAAGTCGAAGTCGCTGACGGAAATCCGTTACTATCGATTCTTTCCTATCCAATTGTTCTTTGAATCTCAACGATCATACGTTTTCTATTGACCCCATACCCATGCAAATGGGTAGCTTCGATATCATAGTGGTATGTATTGGCTTAGGCGGGTCCGTGCTGAAGTTGTTTGTTCCGAAAAATTGTCCGCCTTACCCTTCCTAATGCTGATTCCTTACACGTCTATGGCGAAAAACCTTCCAAAGGACTCAAGCTTATGTTGTGTATCCAAGCAACAAGTACTTGTGTAAGGAATACTTCGCCTTTCTTGCCCACATTGTGGAAAAGAAGGATAAGGGTCCGAGCGTGAGTGAAGTTCCCGTTGTTCGTGATTACCCCGACGTCTTCCCAGAGGATCTTCCTAGTCCTTCTCTTCCTCGTTCTGTTGACTTTTGCATCGATCTCATCCCTGGCGCAACTCCTGTCGCAAAATCTCCCTATCGTCTTGCACCCTCGGAGATGCAAGAGCTGTCTAGCTAACTTCAGGAGCTCCTTGATAAAGGCTTCATATGCCCTAGCACATCGCCTTGGGGCGCTCCTGTTCTATTCATCAAAAAGAAAGACGGATCCTTCCGAATGTGCATTGACTATCGTGAGCTAAACAAGCTTACGGTCAAGAATCGATATCCTCTTCCTCGCATCGACTATCTTTTTGACCAACTTCAAGGCGCGACTTGCTTCTCGAAAATTGATCTTCACTCTGGTTATCATCAACTCCGAGTTCTCAAGGAAGAAATACCCAAAACCGCATTCCTTACACGTTATGGACATTACGAGTTTGTAGTCATGCCATTTGGCTTAACCAACGCACCCGCCGTGTTTATGGATTTGATGAATCGCGTGTGCAAGCACTATCTCGACCGATTCGTGATCGTCTTCATTGACGATATTCTAATCTATTACAAGACGCGAGAAGAGCACAAGCGACACTTGCGTCTCATCCTTCAGCTTTTGCGTACTAAACGTCTTTACGCGAAGTTCTCCAAGTGTGAATTTTGGCTAAAGGAGGTTCAATTCCTTGGTCATGTCATCAACGAACTCGGTATTCACGTTGACCCCGCAAAATTGAAGCGTTGAAGAATTGGATTGCTCCTAAATCTCCGTCCGAAATTCGTTCGTTTCTCAGTTTAGCTAGTTACTACCGTCGGTTTATCTCAAATTTCTCCAAGATCTCCGTACCCTTCACTTCCTTGACTTAAAAGGATAAACCTTTTGTTTGGAGTTCCGAATAGGAGGAGTCTTTTCAAACGCTCAACGGCATGCTTTGCAATGCTCCTATCCTAGCCCTTCCTAATGGTACCGACGACTTTGTTGTGTATTGTGATGCCTCAAAACAAGGTCTTGGTTACGTTCTTATACAACGTGATAAGGTTATCGCTTACGCGTCACGACAACTCAAGATTCATGAGAAGAACTATACTACGCACGACCTTGAACTTGGTGCGGTTGTTTTTGCATTGAAGGTATCGCGACACTACCTTTATGGTACAAAGTGTACGGTCTTCACCGACCATAAGAGCCTGCAACACATCTTCAATCAAAAGGAACTCAACATGCATCAACGCCGTTGGGTGGAATTGTTAAACGACTATGACTACGATATTCGCTACCACCCTGGTAAGGCGAATGTTGTAGCCGACGAACTTAGTCGGAAAACTCATGTTAAGAGTATACGTTGCTACCAAACCTTGGGAAAGCTTCAAGAGCTGATTCGTGAGGGAATATACTCAACCGTTAATGAGGGTAACCTCGATAATGAGTTGAAGTGTAATGCTAAAAACCAACTCATGACCAAATCCAATGGCATTATGTATTATCTTGACCATATTTGGATTCCGAACCGTGACAATCTTCATGACCTCTTGATGAGTGAAGCTCATAAATCTCGGTATTCTATTCATCCCGACGCTGATAAGATGTACCATGACCTTCGTGCACCTTATTGGTGGCCTGGTATGAAGAAAGATACCGCCTGCTACATTTCGAAATGCCTTACTTGTTCCAAGGTAAAGGCCGAACATCAACGTCCCTCTGGCTTACTCGAACGACCGGAAATTCCTGTTTGGAAATGGGAGAGTATTGCCATGGATTTCGTTACCAAACTCCCCCGTACATCGTCTGGTCATGATAGTATTTGGGTAATCATCGGTCGTCTGACCAAATCTGCTCACTTCCTTCCCATATGTGAAGACTACTGAGTCAAGAAATTGGCTCGTATCCACACGAATGAAGTAATCTGTCGTCACGGTGTCCCCGCGGACATTATCTCGGACCGTGATGGTTGTTTCACTTCCCGTCTTTGGCAAACATTTCAAAAAGCTCTTGGTACTCACCTCAATCTCAGTACTGCTTTCCATCCTCAGTCTGATGGTCAAACCGAGCGTACTATCCAAATTCTAGAGGACATGCTTCGTTCTTGCGTAATCGATTTTGTTGGCAACTGGGATATGCACTTGCCTTTGGTCGAATTCTCGTACAATAATAGTTACCACGCGAGTATTCAAATAGCACCTTTCGAGGCATTGTATGGTCGCAAGTGACGATCGCCTATTTGTTGGCACGAGATCGGGGAAGCTCAAATCACCAGTCCCGAGCTTATACAACAGACGAGGGACAATATTCTGCCGATTCGGGACAAATTTCTCAAAGCCAAAAGTCGACAAAAGAGTTACGCAGATAAAAGACGTAAGCCCTTGGAATTCTACGTTGGTGACTTTGTACTTCTCAAGGTATCCCCTTGGAAGGGTGTGGTTCGTTTCGGAAAGAAGGGAAAACTCGCTCCTTGCTATGTGGGTTCTTTCAAGATTCTCGAAAGGATTGGCAAGGTAGCGTACCGACTAGACCTACCACAAGAGCTCAACAACGTTCATCCTACCTTTCACGTCTCAAACTTGCAGAGATGTCTAGCCAAAGAAGGACTCCAAGTCCCACTTGAAGATCTTCAAATCAATGTGACCTTACACTTCGTGGAGAAACCAGTCAAGATCATGGATCGAGGCACCAAGAAACTAAGGCGCAGTCGAATTCCTATCGTGAAGGTTTGGTGGGAAGAAAAAAGTGGCACTGAATTTACTTGGAAACTTAAAAGCGACTTGAAGACTAAGTATCCGCATCTGTTCGTTATATCTTCCTAAATTTCGGGACGAAATTTCCAAAAGGAGGGGAGACTGTAACGCTTCGCTTTTTGCAACTTTCGGCTTTTAGTATGTTTGCATCGTAATTCTATTATTGGAAAGTCTAAACCTTGTAATCGTATCTCATTTCCCCATCATTGTAAATCCAAGGCTTTGATTGTAATCAAATTGATCGATTATATGAAATCCGCAGTCTTTATGCATGCTTAAACTTATGAGCGTATGCTTATTCTTTACTTGATTTATCAATTCAATTTAACTCATGAATTCTCGTTGTGCATTTTTAAATCTTATACAATTCAAATCAAGCAAGACAATGAATGATTTAAAAACAAGACACTTAAGCATTTGGCATCATAAAAACTTGTCACATTTATGTTAAACACTTGTAAGCTATGTTTAGGGGTTATGTGACACCTTATCCTTGGTTTTAATCTTTCTATCAAACCATGATTGTATTATATATAATATACATCAAATAAACATGAAATAAACCTAATTATATTTAACAAAAAAAATAAAGACAACTTGCGGCCGCAAGCTGTCAAGAGGAGATTGTTTCTTCCAAGCTACCAACCACCTAAACCTCATTAATGCTAACCTAAATCAAACCCTAATCTTCCCTTTATATAAACACACCTTTCCCCAACATTTTCTCACTTTTACAAGCCTCCAACACTTCACAAAACCTCCATAAACTTCCAGATTACCCTGTTGTCCTACTTCAGTTTGTAAGTCAGTTCTAACTCACTTCATTGGCTAACCAAGCCTTGTTTCTTCTTCTAAAAGACTTGGATAACCTCTAGGATGGTTTTCACAAGTTTTCTTCGGCAAACTAAGGTGAAACCTCACCATTTTGAGGTCCAAAAGTGTCCTAAACTTTCTACTCATATTTATCTTTTCATAACTTTAAAAACTTCAAGTTTCCTTCATGTTTTCTTCTTCAACAATGTTTGCTAAGCCTCTTGGGATGTTACCACAGGTTTTCCATGGAAAACCAAAGTGGAACAATACCATTTTTATGGCCAAACTTTCTGTTTTGGAAGTTAAACTTATAAACTTTTCTTAAACTTGTTTTCTCTTAACGACCCTATGCTACTTGTGCCTCTAATCAAGTCTATGATTAGTGAGCTAGCTAAAACTGTTTCATACAAATCAAGAGGTATAAGATGCCTCTAAACTTGTTGTTTTACTAAGGGTCTTAACCCACAAGTGTTGAAACCATCCAAGCTTACCAGCTTGTGTTTTGGTAAAGGTGTGATTACATGAAGGCCTTGGCTATCCAACTTTCAATCCACCACCTCACTTGATGAGTTCCATCCACTAAGCTATGTTCCATCTTCAATTGAGTAACAAGGCTACGACACGTCCCCAAACGTTACCATGTTCGGGATGCACGCACCTAGCTTGCTTACTTGGTCGATATATAGTTTAGTGAAGTATCTTACTTTTGTTCCATTCATGACCATCCGGATTTTCCTTGTGGCAATTTGTGTATTGGTGAATCTTACGAAAGAGGTTAAGGACGGTTATCCACCTAACTCCATGCATGACTTCTATGACTTCCATGAAATCCATGAATTATATGATAAGCTTGCTAATATAATATGTCACATATATATGTAAATAATAACTATAATCGAACCTTTGACAATAACCGAATGGTTACTTGTCCTAATATTAGGTTATTTTATCTAAGACTTAACCATCTTTACAATTCTATTGGGCATGACCCATAAAACCACGAACACCCTACGGGGCTTATGTGTCAAAAATGAGCGGTAACGTCTAGATAAATACTTTTGACTATACATACTTTTGCATACTGTAAATTCCTAAATTAACGAACTCCATTGCCATTCCAATACTCACACACCTACGTTTCCTTGTGTAGGATAACTCGGTGTTCATCCCCCTAATCAATCCAAACACTTTCACAGATTTAACTTTGCAAAATCGTGAGTACTCGACACCCTTTTACGCTTTAAACTTTTGGGTGCAATATGTTAATCTATCAAAAACACACTAAATCACAATTTTATTCTATGCAATCACACAACAAATCCATCATATATGCTATAGTTATGTGATACCCGATTTGTTTACTTGGAACATTCTTATGTGATACTAATTTCATTAACTTCGTACGAGCCTCCCCTTAAATGTATAGCGCTATAGGAGTAACACACCACCCGTATTCTTGTAGTCATGTTAAGTTTAATTTTTTATCCGGTGATACTTGAGGATTGACTTGTAGTTCACATGCCTTGTTTACATTAATCTCGTATGCTAGCTTAACCAAATGGATATGTTTAAACGATTTCTTATTATTGCTTATGCTATGATTCAAACTTGTGTACTCGCCAATACTTTGTATTGAACTATACTTTTTAACATGTTGCAGGTTGAGGAAGTTGATGTGATGAAACTTAGTAGGAATGGCATAGAAACACACTTAGAATGCTAAGTTATTTATTATGTTTTGTTGAACTTGTCTTATTTGAATTTACATTGTATTGGAATTATGTTGTACTTGACATTTTGATGGATGAAATGAAATGAATTGTTTAATTAAATATTGCCACATTTAGTGTTATGATGTCTCGAGCAATCTCGTTTGTCTCACTCTGATGTTTCCGCCATCGGTTGGGGTGTGATAGATTGGTATCAAAGCCATAACTATAAGGAATTAGATAGAATTATCATGTTCGACCTAGTCTATAGTTTAAGTGACCAACTTGACCTTTCTTGATTCATGCTTAAAATTTTAATTCTTCCTATTTGCTTCTTCCTATTTCTTTTTGTCTTAATATATATGCAATGTGTCTTTCCTAAGACACTTACACAACTTACACACTTGAAGACACTCATACTATAAACGAGACGATCTCACTAAAATAGGGGTGAAACCCGCTCTTTGGTGATCACTCTCAATCCGCGTGTTCGATTTTACATGAAATTACACCATCAAGTTAGGAGTGAAATCCACATCTTGATGGAAATATACGTTTCTTACTCTAGTGGACCCTTACCAACGAGTCGGAATTCGCTCCTCGTTTGGTAAGTACCAACTACACTTAGGGTACGATGTTGACAAGTTCGGGGTGAAACCCGTACCTTGTCAACTAGTCCCATTCCTCGATTTTCAATCTCACCAAAGTTTCGATTTTTCGACCGGTTAGAGACGTGCAGTAACTGGAAGGGTAAAGTGTTGTTAATTGTTTCTCGACGAGAGCATTTTACCTATAGGCCAAAGCACGTTTCTCTAATTCGAAATGATCTCGATTCAGTTTTGAATAGTCAACGTTTCTCAACCTGAAATACTCCAATGTTTTATTAAGTCTATCTTTTATGTTATCACAATTATTATGTGTTTTAATACTTGTTACGTTGTTCGTTTCTAGCCCGATGCACAACTCGCACGCCTTTCGTGACCAAAAACAATAATAATCCTCGTGAACCAACTAAATTTATACTCCTTACGCAATCATACGTGTTTATGCTTTTGAATATTTTTATGCCTATGCTATCTATGTGAACTCATACGTGTTATGTGATACTTATATGCTTAAAAACAATTTTTATAAAAACACATTATGATTAAAGCCATAATCTCTCTTCTATTATCAACCTTTTAGATGTCTTTCTCACAATGCGTCATGGGAAAGGATAAGTCAAAGTCCCGCTCTGACTCGAAGTCCAAGAGGGACTGCATGAAGTTCATGGCCGAGCAAATGGCCAAGGTTATCTCGGACATTCACTTCACCGAACGCTGACTCGCCTCACGCCTCTGTCGACTCAAAGGTCGAAGCACCTAAGTCGACGTTCACCTTTAAGCAGTTCTGTTCTTGCAACCCATTAACCTTCACCGGTGAAGAGGACGCCATGAAGTTACTACAATAGTTTGACGCCATTGAGGTGACTTTAGAAAGTGGTTGTCCTAACCACTTGCGTACCATTAACGCAACAGGAGTCTTCCGAACGAGGGCTCTTGATTAGTGGACCTCTGAGCGTAACGCTCATGGAAACGACGCCACTCACGCCCTCCCATGGATTGAGCTCAAAAAGTTGATGGAAAATGAATTATACCCTCCCCATGAACGCCAACGACTCGAAAACGAGTTTTGGAACATTATATAGGTTGAACGACAACGCCGGCCTCAGGGCTCATTTCAAGCAGCTGAGTGCGATTTGCCCTAGTCAAGTCGACACGGCCGAAAAGGCAGTCGCCAAATACATACGCTACCTCCCTCTTCACCTCATGGACCTCGTCGACGCCACCTCACCCAAAACTCTTGAGGAAACCATTCACCTGTCTGCCTGACTTAACAACAACCACGTCCTTCGTGAAGCCTCCAAGACTTCATCGAGGAAAGCCCACCAAGCCACCGCCGAAACCCTTACCGAACCTACCTCACCCAAGCCACCAAAGAGTAACAACAAAGGCAAGAAACGGAAGGCTTCAAGCCAAAACTGCACGATAGTCACTCCGTCAAACCCTCAACCCTCCCAGCAGCTAGCCTTAGCCAACCCCGAGCCTATAAAAAAGGCATACACTGGGCCACATCCCAAGTGTAACACCTGCCTCTACCACCATCCAGTTATTGCCCTTGCCGCCTATGCACTAGCTGCAATAGGTATGGACACTTTTCCCCGCAATACCGAAGTGCTCCGCAAGCCAAACACGACCACTTGTAACCACAGCTCGTGCCTGCTTCAGATGCGGAGATCCCAACCAATTTGCCAACACCTGCCCGCAGCACAACAACAACAACAACCAGCAGTAACAACAAGCTCGTGGGCGAGCCTTCGTCATCACGGTCGCACAAGCTCAAAACGCCAACGATGTCATCACGGGTATGTTTCTTGTTAACAATGTTTACCTTCATGTCTATTTGATACTTGTGCGGATAAAAGTTATGTATCCGTTGAATTCGAAACTTTGCTTAAGTTAGACGTTCTAAGTTGCCTAAATCATTCGAAGTCGAAGTCGCTGATGGAAAATCCGTCACTTTCGATTCTGTCCTTTCTAATTGTTCTTTGAATCTCAACAATCATACGTTTTCCATTGACCTCACACCCATGTGAATTGGTAGCTTCGATATCATAGTAGGTATGGATTGGCTTAGGCGGGTCCGTGCTGAAGTTGTTTGTTTCGAAAAATTTATCCTTCTTCCCCTACCTAATGGTGATTCCTTACACGTCTATGGCGAAAAACCTTCCAAAGGTCTCAAGTTTATGTCGTGTATCCAAGCAAACAAGTACTTGCATAAGGAATAAGGGTCTGAGGGTGAGTGAAGTGAAGTTCCCGTTGTTCGTTCGATTGACTTTTGCATCGATCTCATTCCTGGCGCAACTCCTGTCGCAAAATCCCCCTATCGCCTAGCACCCTCGGAGATGCAAGAGCTGTCTAGTCAACTTCAGGAGCTCCTTGATAAAGGCTTCATACGCCGTAGCACATCTCCTTGGGGCGCTCCCGTTCTATTCGTCAAAAAGAAAGACGGATCCTTCCGAATGTGCATTGACTATCGTGAGCTCAACAAGCTTATGGTCAAGAATCGATATCCTCTTCCTCGCATCGACGACCTTTTTGACCAACTTCAAGGCGCGACTTGCTTCTCGAAAATCGATCTTCGCTTTGGTTATCATCAACTTCGAGTTCTCGAGGAAGATATACCAAAAACCGCATTCCGTATACGTTATGGACATTAAGAGTTCGTAGGCATGCCATTTGGATTGACCAACGGACTCGCCATGTTTATGGATTGGATGAATCGCGTGTGCAAGCCTTATCTCGACCGATTCGTATTCGTCTTCATTGACGATATTCTAATATATTCCAAGACGTGAGAAGAGCACGAGCGACACTTGCGTCTCATCCTTCAGCTTTTGCGTACTGAACGTCTTTACGCCAAGTTCTCCAAGTGTGAACTTTGGCCAAAGGAGGTTCAATTCCTTGGTCATGTCGTCAACGAACTCGGTATTCACGTTGACCCCGCAAAAATTGAAGCGGTGAAGAATTGGATTGCTCCTAAGTATCCAAAATTCGTTCGTTTCTCGGTTTAGCTGATTACTACCATCGGTTTATCTCCAATTTCTCCAAGATCGCCGCACCCCTCACTTCCTTGACTCAAAAGGATAAACCTTTTGTTTGTAGTTCCGAACAGGAGGAGTCTTTTCAAACGCTCAAGGACATGCTTTGCAATGCTCATATCCTAGCCCTTCCTGATGGTACCGACGACTTTGTCATGTATTGCGATGCCTCAAAACAAGGTCTTGGTTGCGTTCTTATGAAACGAGATAAAGTTATCGCTTACGCGTCACAACAACTCAATACTCATGAGAAGAACTATACTGCGCACGACCTTGAACTTGGTGCGGTTGTGTTTGCATTGAAGATATGGCGACACTACCTTTATGGTACAAAGTGTACGATCTTCACCGACCATAAGAGCCTCCAACACATCTTCAATCAAAGCGGTCTCATAGCTTGTATTCATGTATTACATTTAACGAGATAATCAAGAATGAATGTTACAAATCCTTCCAAGAAAGTGTCCAACATTTTATAAGTGAACCTTCAAGTATGTTATATGGTCAATAAATAAAGAATTTTTGAGTCGGTATTTCTGCTGCGTCTCTTATGGTCAAAACCTTTTAGGGCGTTTCATGTTTGAGGCTCCATCTGTGAAGAGTATCCAGGGATCCTTGTCTCTTCAAGTTGTTTAACCTATAATTGAGCTTCCCTTTATTGATCACTACTGAAATCAGCCACAAAGTCTACCAAAGCTTGAGACTTGATGGTAGTCCTTTGCTCATAATTTTTGTCATATGCACTAAGTTTGACTGCCCACTTCGCCATTCTTCCTGTTATATCCTCGTGTTTCCAAGCAAAGGTAGACTTTCTTCTTTTCAGGATGGATATAGATCCTGCTCTATACTGCCAAGAATCCCGGATGCTATGAGGACTTTGATTTCAGGATCCTGAGGATCCAGTATTACATCCTTGATGTCTTGCTCTGCTGCCTCCAGGACACTCCTTAGAGGTTGCTGTGATTGTTGTGTTGCCCTTGGTTGTGATGTCGGTTTCATTGAAGAGGTATAACAACTCTTGGCCTCTTGTTGGCCACTCTCTATCTTCACTATCCCCAAGGTGTTGGCAGTTTGACACATTGGTGGTAAGTTGATGGAACAACTTTAATTTCATGAACACACACGCAACAAGACAATAAGTCAATAACACAAATTTGTATACATTTACTCCCTCAATATAGATTAGGAGCTTGATATCCCCCAGCGTGCTTTTGGTCTCGCCGCTGAATCCTACAAGGACAGATGATCTCAGAATTATTTCTGATTCTGGGATGTCCATCCTCTTCACGACATCAAGCTGTATGATGTTCACAGAGCTTCCACCGTCTATCAGGATCCTGCGAGCAAAGTGATTAGCTATAAACAAAGTAATAACTAGGCCATCGTGATGAGGATCCTGAATATCAACACGATCATCCTCATCAAAGGATATAACTTTCTGCTGAGTTAGAGTGGAGGTCCTAATGGGCCTGTCTCCGTTCTCCAAGTTGGTTTCTTTAGCATGTCTCTTCGCTGGTGAGAACGAGGTTTCGCAGATATCTGATCCTCCGAAGATAAAGTTTATGATTTGTGCATCAGCCGGAGGTGGAGCAGCTTTTTCTAGAACATTTTCAGGATCTTGGATCCTTGATTTTTTCCTGCCCAACAGCTCTTTCAAATGCCCCTTACTGAGGAGATATCCAATTTCTCTCCTTAAAGCTATACATTCGTCTGTCAAATGTCCAAAGTCTTCATTTTATGCACACCACTTGGACTTATCCTTGAAGAAGTTGGACTTCTCGTTCTTTTTTGGCCACCTAGCTTTTTCACCTAAGTTCTACAAGCATGCATCAACTCATTCTTAGTAACAGAAAAGCAATATTCAGATATTCGAGGATATTCCTCCTCCTCATTATCTTGTTCAACTGCATGAACATTTTGATTATCAGGTTTGGAGTATGGCTTGGATCTGTTATTCTTGTAGAAGGATCCTTGTTTCTTGTCGTTGTACTCTTGTTTATTAGAACATGTGATCATGTCTTGTATTCTCTTATCATCCTCTAATCCAATCAATCTCAGAGCTTTGTTTCTTACTTCGTCCAAGTCCTGCAAGGAGTCATGACAAGGTCATTATAAAATGGAGAATTCTTCTGTAATCCCATTTTAAATGCCTCAACAGAAGTTGCAACATCTAGATTCGGGATTTCTGAGGATTCTCTATCAAACTTAGTGACATAATCCCTTAAGGATTCATCACGAGCCTGGGATATCCTATACAAGTCACTAGTTAGCCTTTCAAAAGTTCTACTACATGAAAACTGATTATTGAATAGGTTAACTAAATGAGAGAATGAAGTAATGGAGTAGGGAGGAAGACTTAGCAGCCATTTGAGTACTGATCCAGTGAGTGTGGATCCGAAGCCCTTACACAAGCAGGCTTCTTTTAACCATGTTTTGGAATCTCTGTCTGGCATATGGGTGGTGCAAAGCGAGACACCTTGTGACTTCCATCCAGAATTTCAGGAATAGGTTTAACTATCCCCGGAACGCTTGATATCATATCTTTGAGCTTCTGTAGCTCCCTGGCCAATGCCTGACTGATACATGCATTCTGCATGAAACCATAGTTAGTATCCATTAAGGTGTTATTAGAATTGTTACCTCCCATTTGACTCAAAGGTGGTATTGCAGAAGTGTATTAAGGATAAGATTGTTTGTTGTCACAGTAGGGCCTAATGAAGCAATAGTTTGCATTAGAATGAAGTCCCCATCATGGACTTCAGAACTTCTAAGTGGTTGACTTCTTGAGGATCCTTGATCATAAAAGATGTTGGATTCAGGATACATTGGTGCTGAAGGTCTAGTTGAATAATCCATGGATCCTTGAATACGAGTTGAGGATCCTTGATGCTGGAAGTGGGATCCCTGAGGCTGGTACATTCCTTGTGATCCTCCAGGTTGGTAGAAGGATCCTTGAGGCTGAGTTGTGTCCAATGATCCTTGCTGAATGATAGAGGATCCTTGAGGTTGGAAGTAGGATCCTTGAGACTGCGTTATTGCTAGTGATCCATGTTGTAGGTTGGAAGATCCTTGAAGCTAGACATTGGATCCCCTAGAATGCTGGATAGTTGATGATCGAGTAGCAAAATCCAATGACCTAGGCATCAGTGGAGACTGATCTTCTACCAGTCTCTTCTGCTTCTTGATCTCATCAATTTCGCTAAGGATCCTTTGGTTGGTTTGTTCGTGTTGCTCCATACAACCTTTCATCTACAAAATCAAGAAGAAATATCATTGTAAGTAGTTCTAGAGGAAGAAATAGCAGAGGTTTTTGATCCTATGAAGATGAATGATGTCTTCTTCTTAGTAGTAATAGCATTCTTCTGGAATGATGGGGGAATAGGAGGTAAAGGCATAGTGGTTTGAGATGAGGTAACCGCCGGCATTGCGCTTGAACTAGCTTTCCCCTGAGAGACCATAAAGTTGATGGAAATGAATGAAAATTCTTAGAATTGAAGTACCACTTGCTCCACGGTGGGCGCCAAATTGTTTTGGTCAAAAATCAAGCTAAGGATGATGTAACCAAATCTGATTTTGTGAGGTAGTGTGCTTGTATGATGAACAATTGAATGATCAACAGTGAATTGTAAACGACAATGAACACGATGATTTATACGAGGAAAAAGCCCTTGATCTTTATAAGAGCTCCGACATAAAAAACCTCGGGTGATGGAAACTACCGATAACAAACTATATGTCACACCCCGACCCGCAGCGGAAATGGTGATCGGGGCATGATTGGGTTTTCATCAAAGCTCATGACATTTACTATAAAGTTTCATATTTATTATTTCTTTTTAAAGAACATTACAATAAGCATACAAATACAACATGTTCAAATACATTTTTCATAACTTCATTATTTTTCTTCTAAGGCAATTTCCTATGTGTCCCTTGCTTCAACCTGTTCACCTGTATCATGTGTAAAAATAGGGTTTTGGGTCAACAAAAAGTTGGCGAGTGAATCTTATTTAAACATTTGAAAGGATAGTTATGTTGGTTATTTGAATAAAATTGTGCATAACCAAATATGAATAAACGTAAATGTAAATTTAATCACAAAACACATAATATTAATTAAAACACACGCACACACCAACTGAATGATTTTGAGGCACGCGATGTTCAACTCGTATCCCACGAGAAACTGATGGGCCTAATGAATGATTTTGAGGCACGCAATGTTCAACCCGTCTCCAACGGGGAACTGATGGGCCTAATGAATTGATTTGCACGCAACTTGACTAAATGTAAACACACATTACAATAAACCATATTTACATTATAAGTTTAGATCATATAAGGTAATAGCACGAGTTTGAATAAGAGAAATAATTAAAGCGACACATGATACACCCCAAAACATGAATAAAAACGGGATTTGTAAGAATTCACTCACATTGGGTGCGTTCTTTTGATGATGTTGGATGCGCACGAGTTTTGGGATTTGATCGACGAGGAAAACTAACCTAAAATAATAACGAAATGGTTTGGTAAATAAATGGATTATATTTGAGACTAATACTTTTAATTAACAAACTTAATAGGATTTTTAGATTTATTTTTGTGAGTTTAAGGCCATTTCCTAACTTTAAAAATATTATTTTTAAGTATTTTTAATTGATTTTTAAATTAAATAAATAAATAAAAAGAAAATAAAAATTTTGACTTTTTGACCGTTGACCGGCCGTTGACCGTTGACCGGTTGGACTGTGGAAATGTTGTGCGCTGAGTGAGGTTCGAACCCGGGACCTCGCGTGCACGTAGCTCTACCAACTGAGCTACGTGTCTAACCCGAAATATTTTATGTTTTAATTATATATATATACTGATTAGCTTGTTATTTTATTTGGTTTATATTAAAAAGGATTTATATGTCGAACCGGTTGCAGGGACCCGGAGTCGAACTCGGGTCCTTCGGTTCGTAAGCGCACAGCCCAACCAGTTGGGCTGTGTGTCTAATCTGTTTAACTTATGGTTTATATTACTCTTATAAACATACTGTGACTTGTTCTGATTCAGTTTTAAAAAGGTTGGTTTTAATTCTGAAAATCGGTGCGTTGTAAGGTTCGAACTCGTGACGTGCGCTGTGTGATTGCACACAGTCTACCGCTGGACTGTGTGTCTAACCTGGTTAAATATTCTGTTTTAATTAAACTTATACACAATGTTTGACTTCATCTTCTTCATTCATAAAGACACAGACAAAGATGTCCGACTGTTCTTGTTTAAATCGTTTGTCTAACATATAATTGATTGAAATGTAATGGATAAAGAGAGTTACGGAATCAAATGTACCGAACAGGATGTTTTTCTCAGATTTCCGGCAAGGGTCGTCGGCTCTGATTTGTGAATTCCGTCTGAGTGGATCAATTAACAGTTTTGATCAACGAATTGTGAAATTAAGTTATTAAGCAAGGGTTATCAGGGGGTTTAGATGATTGTACCGATTCACAGCGTGACTTCGGAATTTCTGAAGATTTTCCGGCGAGTCCAGGAATTTCCGGCAACGTCGTCTGAGACCGATTCTGGTTGAAGGAATGAAGTTAATATATGTCTAAGAATGGTTTGAAAACGAAAGAGTTGAGAAAATTACCGATTTGGTGCAAGTCTCGGTTTTCCGGTGAAAGTCCGGCGAATGCAGAATATCTCCGACGAGTGCTAAGACTTCGAGAAATTGTGCGATTTTGAGTAAAGATTACCAGAGACTTGGGTGAGTATTTATAAGGAAGAAACAGAATGAATCGAGTTCGAATTTGATCTTGATTCGTGGTCAATGTTTCTCCGGTGGTTACGACTTGAATTGGGGGATTAGACATCGGTTATAACCGATGCCGAAGTTAATTCACGCGTTCAGTCAAAGGAAACGGTCGAAATTTAGCGAAATCGTCGGTATTTCCGGCGACTGCGGATTGGGCGCGCTGATTACTGGATTTGATTTCGAGTTTTATTATAAGTATTAATTGTTTCAGTATATTAAGAAAAGACTCATGTGGCGGAGTGGTGTTGTGGTTGTTTGTTGAACGGGCTGACCTGGGTTCGAAACCCGGCAGCTTCTTTTATTTTTTTTATTCATTATTTATTATCAATTTTCAATTATATATTTTAAATTCTAATATATTTATTAATTATGTAGTGTTTAAAATTTATTTGAGGATTAAATAAGCAACGAAAATTTTTAACTGGTTATTCGATTAATAAACGAAGCGGGTTTTGGAAACCTGTTTTTCGACGGATGTTACAGTATCCCCTACTTTTAGAAATTTCGTCCCGAAATTTAAGTAGTAGTGGTATATTTGACTTGTAGGGAGGATGTTTTAATTTGACAATTACATAATCAGAAGAGGGTGAAAGTTTAAATTTTATTTGAGGCGGTAACGTTCCTAGTAAGGGTTGAATACCCTGCTACAGGAATCGCTTTTTGATGCCTAAGATAAGGAATATTGATAAACAGAGTTGATTGACTAAGCATGATTTTTATGCACAAGAGTTTTGAGAGAATTGATACGTTTGGAATGATAAGGTTATAACATAAAACAAAACTTCAACCATGACGATACCAAAACCTACATGGAACTTCTCATAACCGCCTGACAATGCTTTTGATCATTTGACAGGAATACTTATATATAGGAAGTACCAGCGGCGTATCCACCATATTCTTGTCAAATTTTCATTGGCTTTGTCAGTAAGTTATAATTAGTTCTATGTGACTCTAAAACATAAACAAACACAACAACCAAAACTTGAGTCTCAAATTTGAAAGAATACATGACTGAATGATGACAGTACCTCTCTCGTTTGTTATGATGAAGGGGTTAGTCTATGTAAAAGTGAGACACAACCCATCTTCTTTGAATGATGAGAGTGAGATACGTCGAGATGTATGATAATATGAATGTTAAATCAGTGAGTATAAAACAAAAACTGAAATAGTAATTCCCATTAAGATTCTTGGATACATAAATTTCCAATGTATAACTGAGATACGTAAAGATTGAGATAACATGAGAAAACATAAAAACTAAACGGTTGGAGTTGAGTCTTGATTCTTGGTGAAGGAAGGCTAGTTGGGTTGTTCGTTTGGGTCGTTATTATCTTCAATAGGATTGGCGTTGATGTTGTAAGTTCTTCCTCTTGCTGGTGGTGGAGCTGGGTTGGCTTGATTGGCTTGGTTAACTAGGTTTGCTTGAGCTTGGGCGTTTATGATGTTAACCAATCGAGGGCATGTGTTTCTAAAGTGGGTAGGGTCGCCACAATTAAAACAAGCTCGAACATATGGAAACACGGGGTATTGGGGTTGTTGATATGTTTGGATCATGTTTTGAGTAGGGGGTGAGGCTTGGTTTTGAGAGGCACGACAAGGCTTGTTCAAATGACCATAACGCCCACAATTTGCACACAGTCTACAAGGTAAGGTAGATGGATGGTGATAAAAATAGGTGTTACATTGAGGGTGAGGTCCAATGTAAGGTTTCTTATTTAGGTAAGTTGAGTTGGGTGCTACTTGAGTGATTGGGATAGCTTGGAAGGGTACGGCTTGTGAAGCTGGTTGATTGTGTTGAGTGACAGCGAAAATTTGCCCATCTCGTTTTCTCTTAGAAGTGGGTTGAGAAGGGGATTCGGTTTGGGTGGAGTTTGAGGTTTCAGTTGATACTTTATCCTTCTTCTTCTCCTCCTTGAAGTCCTTATTTCGTATGCGGTTTTCGGTGAGCTCTGTAGCTAACTCCATTGCTGTTTCCAAAGTTGCAGGTGTGGTACTTATTAAAGGGTCTTGAATTTTTGAAGGAAGACCTCGAATGTAGTGCTCGATCAAACGGTAGAGGGGAGTGAACAAGTTGGGGACCATTTGATTTAACTCAAGGAATCTCTTGTTGTATGTGGTATGGTCGCCCTCTTTTTGTTTCAAAGAATAGAACTCATCTTCCAATTTCTTGATTTCGCTTCTTGGACAGAACCGTTTTGTCATAATTTCCTTCAACTCTTCCCAACTCAAGGTCATAGCATTCTCGGTACCTCGCTTGGCCTTCTCTGTATTCCACCATGTAAGTACTACTCCAAACAAACGACCGGTAGCATATCGCACCTTGCGATCATCGGGACAGTCGCAATTTAGAAAAGTGTTTTCCATTTCCTCGAACCAATGGAGGAGAGCGGTGACACCTTCAGTCCCTTCGTATTTTGGAGGGTCGCAGGATTTGAAATGCTTGAAGGTGCATTTAGTGGCTTTTGGGAGAGGGTTGACAATGTTTTGATCTTTTTGGTTAATTGGGTTGACGGGATTAGCGGTAAGGGCCTGTTGTACTTGAATTGCGATGTTGGGTATTACGGCAGCCATTTGTTGAGCGATTTGGGCAGCCATGCGCTCGCGGGATTTTCCTGATTTCATTTTCCTACGAGAGAGGCTAGAAGACATCTACAAGAAATACGTATCAAGAGTATGAGTTGGACGTTTTAAGGATCATGTGTCGTATTTAGGAATGAACATTCATAAAATAAATGAAGAATAATAAATTTACTACATCCATAGGATGTCTTGGGCTTTGCTCGTAATTGGGCCTTGCATGCCGCCATATTTCACCTTCGTAATCATGTGGGCCCCCATGATTACCGGGTCTTTCATATGGTTTGCATGTGTTAGCCTGGTAACGTACATTAAAACCCGGAGAAAATCGAGAAATATGTATGTAACATATGAAATTCGGAGTGCATTCAGGTGTGGACACGGTGACACCTCAAAGTGGGGTTAGTTCGAACGACGTTTGGTGTGGCATGCTTTGGCCTAATAGGTCCTTCGTACTCTCATCGTTAGTCCCCAGGTAGGCAAACTGATCCGTTATATTGGATTTATACGAATGCCAACCTAGACAGGACGTTCCGACTACCGGTACTTGTACTCTTACAGTTACTACATGCCCGTCGTAGAACTCACTTTGATGAGATTGAAAAATGAAAATGCGACAAAATCTTGAATAAAGGAATATGAGGATGACTTGAATATGTGAACATTGAAATAGGCGTGATGAATGTATATGTAAGCTTGTTATGTTTGACAATAAGTATAACTCATTAAATATCTCATAATATGATAGTGGAAGTGTTTGCATGCATTTGTATGTGTAATAAATATGAAACAAATAAACATCATGAGTTTGCATGTAACCACATAAACAATTAAAATCTAATCAACTATAGTATAGGCTCTAAGGGTCTAATAACCTATCCTATATCCCTATAGTCAAAAGCTCTGATACCAATCTGTCACACCCCGACCCGCAGCGGAAATGGTGATCGGGGCATGATTGGTTTTCATCAAAGCTCATGACATTTACTATAAAGTTTCATATTTATTATTTCTTTTTAAAGAACATTACAATAAGCATACAAATAAAACATGTTCAAATACATTTTTCATAACTTCATTATTTTTCTTCTAAGGCAATTTCCTATGTGTCTCTTGCTTCAACCTGTTCACCTGTATCATGTGTAAAAATAGGGTTTTGGGTCAACAAAAAGTTGGCGAGTGAATCTTATTTAAACATTTGAAAGGATTAGTTATGTTGGTTATTTGAATAAAATTGTGCATAACAAAATATCAATAAACGTAAATGTAAATTTAATCACAAAACACATAATATTAATTAATACACACGCACACACCAACTGAATGATTTTGAGACACGCGATGTTCAACTCGTCTCCCACGAGGAACTGATAGGCCTAATGAATGATTTTGAGGCACGCGATGTTCAACCCGTCTCCAACGGGGAACTGTTGGGCCTAATGAATTGATTTGCACGCAACTTGACTAAATGTAAACACACATTACAATAAACCATATTTACATTATAAGTTTAGATCATATAATGATAATAGCACGAGTTTGAATAAGAGAAATAATTAAAGCGACACATGATACACCCCAAAACATGAATAAAAAGGGGAATTTGTAAGAATTCACTCACATTGGGTGCGTTCTTTTAAAGATGTTGGATGCGGACGAGTTTTGGGATTTGATCGACGAGGAAACCTAACCTAAAATAATAACGAAATGGTTTGGTAAATAAATGGATTTTATTTGAGACTAATACTTTTAATTAACAAACTTAATAGGATTTTTAGATTTATTTTTGTGAGTTTAAAGCCATTTCCTAACTTTAAAAATATTATTTTTAAGTATTTTTAATTGATTTTTAAATTAAATAAATAAATAAAAAGAAAATAAAAATTTGGACTTTTTGACCGTTGACCGGCCGTTGACCGTTGACCGGTCGGACTGTGGAAATGTTGTGCGCTGAGTGAGGTTCGAACCCGGGACCTCTCGTACGCGTGCACGTAGCCCTACCAACTGAGCTACGTGTCTAACCCGAAATATTCTATGTTTTAATTATATATATATACTGATTAGCTTGTTATTTTATTTAGTTTATATTAAAAAGGATTTATATGTCGAACCGGTTGCAGGGACCCGGAGTCGAACTCGGGTCCTTCGGTTCGTAAGCGCACAGCCCAACCAGTTGGGCTGTGTGTCTAATCTGTTTAACTTATGGTTTATATTACTCTTATAAACATACTGTGACTTGTTCTGATTCAGTTTTAAAAAGGTTGGTTTTAATTCTGAAAATCGGTGCGTTGTAAGGTTCGAACTCGTGACGTGCGCTGTGTGATTGCACACAGTCCACCGCTGGATTGTGTGTCTAACCTGGTTAAATATTCTGTTTTAATTAAACTTATACACAATGTTCGACTTCATCTTCTTCATTCATAAAGACACAGACAAAGATGTCCGACTGTTCTTGTTTAAGTCGTTCGTCTAACATATAATTGATTGAAATGTAATGGATAAAGAGAGTTACGGAATCGAATGTACCGAACAAGATGTTTTTCTCAGATTTCCGGCAAGGGTCGTCGGCTCTGATTTGTGAATTCCGTCTGAGTGGATCAATTAACAGTTTTGATCAACGAATTGTGAAATTAAGTTATTAAGCAAGGGTTATCAAGGGGTTTAGATGATTGTACTGCTTCACAGCATGACTTCGGAATTTCCACAGATTTTCCGGCGAGTGCAGGAATTTCCGGCAACGTCGTCTGAGACCGATTCTGGTTGAAGGAATGAAGTTAATATATGTCTAACAATGGTTTGAAAACGAAAGAGTCGAGAAAATTACCGATTTGGTGTAAGTCTCGGTTTTCCGGTGAAAGTCCGGCGAATGCAGAATATCTCCGGCGAGTGCTAAGACTTCGAGAAATTGTGCGATTTTGAGCGAAAAGATTACCAGAGACTTGGGTGAGTATTTATAAGGAAGAAACAAAATGAATCGAGTTCGAATTTGATCTTGATTCGTGGTCAATGTTTCTCCGACGGTTACGACTTGAATTGGGGGATTAGACATCGGTTATAACCGATGCCGAAGTTAATTCACGCGTTCAGTCAAAGGAAACGGTCGAAATTTAGCGAAATCGTCGGTATTTCCGGCGACTGCGGATTGGGCGCGCTGATTACTGGATTTGATTTCGAGTTTTATTATAAGTATTAATTGTTTCAGTATATTAACAAAAGACTCATGTGGCGGAGTGGTGTTGTGGTTGTTTGTTGAACGGGCTGACCCGGGTTCGAAACCCGGCAGCTTCTTTTATTTTTTATTCATTATTTATTATTAATTTTCAATTATAGATTTTAAATTCTAATATATTTATTAATTATGTACTGTTTAAAATTTATTTGAGCATTAAAGAAGCAACGAAAATTTTTAACTGGTTATTCGATTAATAAACGAAGCGGGTTTTGGAAACCCGTTTTTCGACGGATGTTACACTATATTGCACAAAAAAGGTTACAACTTTGGATGATGATGAAGCTCAATACAAGTATTCGCGAAAGTGTTTCAGAGAGTATTCGAGAGTTGCTGTGTGTGAGTTGTGTGTTCTACATGAGCTTATCATCCCTTATAAAAATAGAAACTAATACATAACAAACAATGCAAAAATAGACTTCATGCACCATCTGTCAAGAATTAGTGATCCAGGCTAATCTAAGGATATGTGATCCATAGTACTAACAATTAACCCCTAACAACCATCAAAAAGGGAACTTAAGATTACATCTATGAATCATTATATCTTATGAAGTTTAGTATCATATATCAGATGAAATAAGGGTATTAGTACCTGAAAGGATCATCACCTATTTGTTTCACAACGCCTTCTGAGTCGTTGTAAATCTACAAGAAATCATTAAAGCACTCAAATCCAAACCAATTCACAAGACTCTGTTAACGTGACCATCTAAACCAAACTAAATTTGCCTGTTGTTTATGTTGAAACGGGTCATGTCGACTGAGTTAACACAAAACCATGTGGCAACTGTTATGTGATTTTCTAAGGAATCCTAATCATTATCATCGAAATCATCATCTTTGGCATACATATCCTCGAGAGTCATGTCTTCATGCTTCCCTAAATACTTTACGTACTTATTTTTATGTACACTGATCAAACATAATACGTTTTCGTTCTTAAATTTATGTTTTCGGTTGGTCTACGTTTTGACACATTTTTGTTCTCATTTTTATGTACGTTTCGGTTGGTCTATGTTTTAACATAAATTTTGTTTAGAAACGAAACGAGTCAAATACTACATTTTCACTAGGCTGTATAAATTTGAGTTACTGTACGTTTCAAAACCGCCACAACTTGTGGGGCCATTCTTTAACTTAAAAAAAACACTATTTCGTGCTTATTTTTAAGTACATTTCGGTATAAATCCAACTTGGTTTATGTTCTACACAAATTTTTATCTGCAATGAGTCAGATCAAATATAATACGTTTTCATGTAGTTAACATATAAGACACCAGTCAAAGACTCATAGCTAAAACAATCCAAAATCAAAAGCCCCCACACCCCTAGTTATTACAACATCCAAATAATGCTTCAATTCTAAAGCATTCATTAGGATCTTCGATAGGATTCATTCATCAGGTTTATACTGTTTTAGTCTTTACCTTTATGTTAATCTTTCTATCTCTCAAGCTTGCTTTGTAAAGAGTGATATTTTTTTATTTATAACATAGTTTTCTAACTTATGCTATTACTATTGTTTATTTATTATTAATTTTATAACAAGAATAATTACATTAGTGAATTATGAATATTATGGACAATCACCTGCATTTACAATTAATTTTCAAATGATTATTTGCAAACCATTCTGCAATCACAAATGAACAAAGTAGTGATTTTACTAACCATTTTATGTCAACCAAACGCACAGGGTAACTACTGTTCATATCCATTCCTTTAAAAGTGAAATCTCGAAGAAGACATAGTTACTCTTTTCTCATTTGTGTGTGAGGCTGATAATGAATACTCATCTAAATTTCACAAACACAAACTCAAACCAAGATCAATCAAAAACAGTAAAATCTCTCATCAATTGTAAAGACAATACAAAATGTTAAAACCTTAAACCCTAAATCTCTATCGTCATCAATGGATCATCTAACACATACATACCACACATAAAGAGAGATAAAAAAAAATTAACAAAATCACCTCAACAAAATACCCGATTCCTCCTATCTTTGGACCACGACCATTCTTAGGGATTTTAAAGGTGTTTCTAAATATCCAATTTCATCACAGCATAAGAATATGACAAATAAAGAAATCCTACATGAGTAATCGTAAAGAGAAAGGAAGAAAGAAAGATTTCAATCTAAGAACTGAAATAAAATAGATGAGATAATCTTAATATGTAACTTATTCTGTATAATGTTACCTTGCATTGGAACGATCAGAACCAAATGTAGACGGATCGATTTTTGGAGATTTTGGGTTCAGTCATATAGAAAAGATTTAGGGCAAAGAAAAACATGAATCGATACATAGACTTACCATCCTCTCTATTGTTTCTTTCTTCCTTTAGATTGAAGAGGCTTCATAGATGATTCAATCAGAAGCACGGTGTATAAGAATGACCCGAATTGAATAGAAAGGGATAGAGAGCAGAGATATATTAACATGCAAAGTAATCAATGAGCCCATTCCAACTCACTTTACTATCTTGAATTTCAAATTAAAATGGTATAATAAATTTTTAAATTAAATAATGAAATAATATTTATGATGTAAGAATGACATTGGAAATGCTGACTTGGCGTATCTAGGTGATCGAAACTTAAGCTTTTCTTAAGTCAGCGAATAGTCTTCTTTAATAGATAGTAAAGATAGATAATTTCTATTTACTAGCCCATGAAAACACATTCCAACATACAAAATCAAAAGTATGAATAAGCTCGGCATCGACCGTACCGAAAATCCTCAAAAGTGAGTACCGGTACTGGTACCGAATATACCCGATACCGTATGGTACCGGAACTGACATTTGAGGGTAAAAACCGGTACCGAATCGGTACCAAAATGTCATAAGTCGGTACCGAAAATATATCCGGTTCGGTAAATTCGGTACCAGTACCAGTTCGGTGTCGGTTCAATACCGGTACCGGTTCGGGTACCATTTGCTCATCCCTATTCAAAAGTAATTTATATTCATAAACTAAAACTAGTGTCGTAGTTACCTGCATATTACGTAAGGACGCGGTTGAAATTCAGAGGTATAGCACCTCATTACAACCGATAAATATATTTGTAAAATTAATTAAAATGATATATTAATGTGTTATGTTATTTGCGTTGTAACTCGGCTTTGAATATCAAAATAATAACAAAAGGTAAAACGATATAGTAAATACAAAAGGTAAAAATAAGGTAAATGAAAAAGAAAATGATAGAAACTTGTTCGTTTCAACACACTCGTCATAACAAAGAAAAAAATTTAAAAATATGTTCAAAAGAGTTATAGGAAAGGTAAAAAAATCGGTGTGTTCGTTAAAAAATATTAAACAAAAAAGAAACTTTTGCCACACTCGTTATAGTAAAGAAAAAGAAAAAGAAAAATTAAAAAATATGTCTAAAACGGTATTAAGGTGTTCGTTAAAAAAACTAATTAGGGGTAGAAAAGTAATTTGGTTAAAGTAAAAGAAAAAATATAATAATTAAACTACATTGGTTGTAAATGAAAATATTTACACTAAATGACGAAATAAAATAAAAAACTAAAAAATAAAACTTGTAAAACATACATTAGATGTAATTTAACACTATTTATCTTCTCTTAGTTTAATATTATATATAATAGTAAAATTATATCTGTCGTATATATCATAGCCCATTAGCCCATAGGTGTAATTCATATTTGTTGTGGCCGTTCCAAATTTTAAAAGTATTTTTTTTTGGTTTTGGCTGTTAAAAAATACTATATAGTTAAAAAGATGCAAATAAATACATAAATTGCACAGAAAATGAATATTTTAGTTGATAAGTAAATTAATTGATTGATTATTATTGCTGTAATAATATATTATATCATACACATTAGATGAGTAAGAATGTAATTTCATAGTTGAATTATTAATTATATTGGGTTTTTAATCAATAAAGTGAGATTTAAATTTAACAAAGTTGAGTTATAAATTATGTTAGAATACTAACTTAACGAGAATAATAATAAATTATTTATTTATTTATAAACCACATGTATATCCTGAATGATAAACAAAATAAAAAGGTTAAACAGTTACATAACAAATATTATAGGTAGCGATAATAAAATTAGAAATTAAAACATTTGTCTTCTTCTTATGGGAAACGTTTAAGTAGAATAGAAACAACAAAGCATTTCAATTTGATAAAATATAACCAATATCATTTAGCATCGTTTTCATTGCTTATCATTTAGTATTATTGATTTCTTTGTTGTCATTTGTAAATTATTATATTGGGTTTTAATTGTTGTAAGTTTTTTGTTCTATCGACTTTGTTCATTGAGGAAGAAAGGTGGATTAAGGTTGTTAAAGATTTCCCAAGTAACTAGTGATATGTTAAAGTTGTAGTTTGAAGTGATAAATATATTGGAAGATGGAAATAAGGTATTTTGATTTGATTGAGTATATTGCATTACGTTTTGGTACGTTTGGTGCGTTGAAGTCATGATGGCAACCAAAATCTGTTTGCTTATTATTGCAGGCTTGATATTGGTGTTTGAAAGTGGTTATATTATGTTTTAATATAATAAATTATATAATCAAATGTGATTGAGGAGATGTTGTTTGGATGTGTCTTTGTTTCTTGAAGTTTCTTTTTACCGAGAACACATATCCCTTACGAAATTTACGACCCCGTCACAACGCGCAGGTTACCTTTAAGTTCCAATAAAAAATCGACATTAAGGATTGAAAGTACGTCATTGATCAATGTCTTAAAGCCATTAAATTAAACCCATTGGTTTGCCCATCTTCATCTAATATTCAATCAACAAGAAGTTAGAGGTTTAGGGTTAAGTTATTGTATAAATGGGTCTTAACATACAAATACCCTTAATGTAAGAAGTGAAGGAGGGAATTTTTTTTGAAATTTATTTCCCTACTTATTAAGTACATATTTTAGTCTTAGAATAAAAAAATCATGATTTTACACTAGTAGAGTAATTATGTAATTTTGTAGAGTAAACTCTACAAAATTATAAAGTAATTGTAATTACCCTATGATAATTACTCTACTATTGTAAAAATAATGATTTTTTTTTTACATTTTGCAATTAAACATCATTTTTAAGTAGTAGGGAAAAAATATGAAAAAAAATTTCCTCTTTCACTTCTTACGTTAAGGATATTTTGTTGTCAAAACCCATTTGTATTTGATCTTTACACTAGGGGTTTAATATATTCGAAGATTTCTTTTCCGGCAATGTTTTAAGGCGGCGGACAAACTTTAATATTTATTTTAAAATTCTTTTGCTCCCTTTTTATGACAGTGAGTGAAAAACAACTTTTTTTCTTATTTCTATCGGTTTTTAAAGGTGATGGACAAATAAATTTGTAGGCTTTAGGCCATCCGTAGTGGGGCGATACATTATACAGATTTCGGCCATGGCACCCTATAGCAGCCGGCCACACCCCTACGACCGGTGCTATGTGTGAGAAAAAATTCAATTCTCGTGAAAAATATCATGCCATGCATCTTCCTTCTCCACTCACACACATATATATGCATACATATGTATGTTAATTGAAGGGGTTATATAACCCCCTTACCACTACACTCTCTTGTGATATAAATCCCCCTCCTCTTACACTTTTCGCCACTTGTTGCATAACGCCCCTAAAGGACCTTATTATTAGTAAACTGCCACTGATATGAACTCGACAGAATCTGAAACAGAAACAAATAAAGCAAAAGAGATAGTAATAATGAATCGGGCTTGTGTTTGACACAATTCCCTTAAACAGATTCGCGGTCTGTTCCTAGGGTACGCCGGTTCGAAGCAGCAACAGCGCACTACCGGACATGCACACTTGCCTGAAACGAAACAGGAGGTGTTGAAGAGATCGAGATGTTGTATTGGTGTGTGTAAACTGATTCGTTTGGTTTGGTTTTATAGCTATAAAACCATAACCAATTTCTCATCATCATTGATACCATAATTATAGAATAATGGTCATCAGTGCAGCAGTTTTAAAACTGAAACATTAATGATCATTAAAACGAATAATCATAACAACTAAAACTGAAAAATATAAAGTCCCCCTCTTACACTTTTCGCCACTTGTCGCATAACGCCCCTAAAAGGCTTTATTGTTAGTAAACTGCCACTGATATTAACTCGAGGGAATCTGAAATAGAAACAAATAAATCAAAAGAGACATTGATAACGAACCGGGCTTGTGTTTGACACAATTCCCTTAAACAGATTCGCGGTCTGTTCCCAGGGTACGCCCGGTTCGAAGCAGCAACAGTGCACTACCGGACTTGAACACTTGCCTGGAACGAAACAGGAGATGTTGCAGAGATTGAGAGAGAAGGAGATGTTGTATTGGTGTGTATAAACTAATTCGTTTGGTTTGGTCATAACCGATTTCTCATCATCATTGATACCATAATTACAGAATAATGGTCATTAGTGCAGTGGTTTAAAAACTGAAATGTTAATGATCATTAAAACGAATAATCATAACAGTTAAAACTGAAAAATACTAATGATCATTAAAATGAATAACAGTTATAGTCTCATAATCGAGTGCAAAAACTGCCTCACGTGGGTCCGGGTTTTTGGAGCTGCATTTGTGTCCGCCGGACGTGCGGGCACGCACGAGTTCAATTCAGAAACTCATTTTTTTGCACCCCCTGTGCGCGGGTAGGACTTGTGGTATAAAACATGTCATAAGACTTCAATGGAGTGACAAAGGTTTTACCTTATTAATAACCACTCACTTTGTTCCGACACCAACGTGGGACAAAGTATTTACCACTTTGAGACTTTCATTCACATAACTAAATATCCAACAATCCCCCACATGAATAAAGGTCCATCTCAGAAACAACATTATTCCAATTAGATTTAACAGTTGAGTTTTGCATACGATAAGTAGGTGTTACCCTTTGAACCTTCGCTCATGAAATGCACTTAGCCCACTGGCTCTAAGTAGACATCGATATGTTTGAACGCGTCTACCGTTTGTGTAGACGACACTACACTTCAGACAAGACTCTCCCTAACAAAGTCAAGTCCTTATAATTATGTTCGTTATGTTCATGAACATGAGCCTGGTTCTGCGAGAGCCTTTAAGTATTGTGCCCCAACAATGCCCTTCGAAGCGACCCCACTTCTCTCTCACATAGGTGATTCATTATGTATGGTTACCTTTGGCGATTCATTAAAAGCCATAAGCTTAGCCTCACACTTGTCACTTTTAGGAATGGACTAGGAAGTTTACTAAGCGTTGTAATAAACTCCCTTTTTAAAATACATAGGGTTATCCCCCACAGTGACCTTACTAATTCATATAAAAAAATATTTTCCTCTTTCACGTGTTATGTTAAGGATATTTTATATGTCAAAACCCATTTGTATTTGATCTTTACACTAGGGGTTTAACATATTCGAAGATTTCTTTTCCGGCAATGTTTTAAGGTGACGGACAAACTTCATAATTTATTTTTAAAATTCTTTTGCTCCCTTTTTATAACAGTGAGTGAAAAACAACTTTTTTTTTCTTATTTCTATCGGTTTTTAAAGGTGATGGACAAATAAATTTGTAGGCTTTAGGCCATCCGTAGTGGGGCGGTACATTATGCAGGTTTTGGCCATGGCACCCCATAGCAGCCGGCCACACCCCTACGGCCGGTGATATGTGTGAGAAAAATTCAACTCTCGTGAAAAATATCACGCCATGCATCTTCCTTCTCCACTCACACACACATATATATACATACATATGTATGTATAATTGAAAGGGTTATATAACCCCCTTACCACTACACTCTCTTGTTATATAAAGCCCCCCTTTTTTCACTTTTCGCCACTTGTTGCATAACGCCCCCTAAAGGACTTTATTGTTAGTAAACTGCCACTGATAAGAACTCGACAGAATCTGAAACGAAAACAAATAAAGCAAAATAGATAGTAATAATGAATCGGGCATGTGTTTGACACAATTCACTTAAACAGATTCGTGGTCTGTTCCCAGGGTACGCTGGTTCGAAGCAGCAACAGCGCACTGCCGGACTTGCACACTTGCCTGAAATGAAACAGGAGGTGTTGAAGAGATTGAGATGTTGTATTGGTGTGTATAAACTGATTTGTTTGGTTTGGTTTTATAGCCATAAAACCATAACCAATTTCTCATCATCATTGATACCATAATTACAGAATAATGGTCATCAGTGCAGCGGTTTTTAAAACTGAAACATTAATGATCATTAAAACGAATAATCATAACAATTAAAACTGAAAAATATAAAGTCCCCCTCTTACACTTTTCACCACTTGTCGCATAACGCCCCCTAAAGGGCTTTATTGTTAGTAAACTGCCACTGATATGAACTCGACGGAATCTGAAATAGAAACAAATAAATCAAAAGAGACAGTAATAATGAACTGTGCTTGTGTTTGACACAATTCCCTTAAACAGATTCACGGTCTGTTCCCAGGGTACGCCGGTTCGAAGCAGCAACAGCCCACATGAATAAAGGTCCATCTCAGAAACAACATTATTCCAATTAGATTTCAACAGTTGAGTTTTGCATACGATAAGTAGGTGTTACCCTTTGAACCTTCGCTCATGAAATGCACTTAGCCCACTGGCTCTAAGTAGACATCGATGTGTTTGAACTCGTCTACCGTTTGTGTAGACGACACTACACTTCAGACAAGACTCTCCCTAACAAAGTCAAGTCCTTATAATTATGTTCGTTATGTTCATGAACATGAGCCTGGTTTTGCGAGAGCCATTAAGTATTGCGCCCCAACAATGCCCTTCGAAGCGACCCCACTTCTCTCTCACATAGGTGATTCACTATGTATGGTTACCTTTGGCGATTCATTAAAAGCCATAAGCTTAGCCTCAAACTTGTCACTTTTAGGAATGGACTAGGAAGTTTACTAAGCGTTGTAATAAACTCCCTTTTTAAAATACATAGGGTTATCCCCCATAGTGACCTTACTAATTCATATAATTAGGTTTCCCTATTGAACTCAGTTCTTGGGATCTCCAGCCTATTGAGTTAGGTTTCCTTCATATGAAATTTAATTTTCAAGGGCTTCAATCCCATTCCCATGGACGACTTCTGAACTAACTCTCTACTTAAGCATTTTGTTAGCGGATCCGCGATATTTTTCTTTGACCTCACGTAGTCAATGGTGATAATTCCTATAGAGATTAGTTGTCGTATCGTATTATGTCTACGTCTGATATGTCTGTTCCTACCATTATGCATTGTGCTACGAGCTCTACCAATTGCTGATTGGCTATCACAATGTATACAAATGGCCAATTCCCGCTTAGGCCATCTTGGTATATACTCAACAAATTGACATAGCCATTTTGCCTCTTCACCTGCTTTATCTAAAGCGTGAACTCTGATTCCATCGTGGATCTAGCAATAACCGTTTGTTTTGACGATTTCCACGATGTAGTTGCACCTCCAAGTGTGAATACATACCCACTTGTTGCTCTAAAATCATTCGTGTCAGATATCCAATTTTCATCACAATGTACTTCTATAACTGCTGGATATCTGTTATAATGCATCCCGTATTCCCGAGTGTATCTTAAGTAACGAAGCAACCGAATTATACAATTCCAATGAATTAAACTTGGGTTGCTCGTGTATCTATTTAGCTTGCTCACAGCATTTGCTAATTCTAGTCTAGTACAACTCATAAGATACATCAAACTACCAATAATTATTGGGTATTCTAACTGGTTAACAAGTTCACCTCTATTCTTGGCTAGATGTTGACTTGTGTCAAGAGGAGTTCTAGCTACATTAGAGTTATTTGCATTGAACTTCTCAAGAATTTTGTCCACATAGTTGGATTGACTTAAAACAAGTTCACTTTGGGTTCATGTGATTTTAACTCCCAGAATCACATCCGCAAAACCCATGTGTTTCATGTCAACTCTTGCTTTTAGCATGTTCTTTGTAGACTGAATGATTTTGTCATCACTTCCAGCAATGAGCATATCATCTACATATAGATACAAAATGACATATGCATCTGATGTGTCTTTCACATATACACACATGCCACATTCATTGATTTTGAAACCAGCATCAAGCATGACATGATCAAACTTTTGGTGACATTGTGTTGGAGCTTGTTTCAATCCATATAAGGATTTTACAAGTTTACACACTTTCTTTTCTTGCCCAATGGCTGTGAAGCCTTCAGGTTGTTCCATGTAAATTTTTTCCTCTAGATTTTCATTCAAGAAAGCTGTTTTCACATCCATGTTGTGAACTTCCAAATTTCAAATGGCAACAATGGCAAGCACTAACCTGATGGATGTTATTCGCATAATTGGTGAATATGTATCAAAGTACTCTATACCTTCTCGTTGTTTATATCCTTTGATCACCAATCTTGCCTTGTACTTATCGATGGTTCCATCTGGTTTCATCTTCTTCTTGAAGATCCATCGATATCCTAGTGGTTTACATCCTTGAGGAAGATTCACTAGTGCCCATGTATGATTTTGTAAGATAGATTCTATCTCACTTTTGATAGCCTCCCTCCATTGAGGTCCTTCTAAGGAATTCACCGCTTGTTGGTACGTTTGAGGTTCCTCTATACCATATAGGTAAGAAAGTCAGGCCCAAAGGATTTTTCAGCCCTTTGCTATTTACTCTTTCTGATTTCAACTTCCTTAGTCTTAGATTGTTCTCGAGGTTCATTATTTGCAACCTCATTATCTGGAACAAATTCATCAACCGGTCTAGTAAAACTTGGTTCACATTTACCTAAGCATGGGAACACATGTTCAAACCATGATGCATCCTTAGATTCTATTATGGTGCGATTGCATATTCCAGGGTTCTTAGAATCATGCACAAGAAAACGATATGCACCATAAGGACGGGTGTATCCTATAAATACACATTCCACTGTTTTGGGTCCTATTAGTAGGCGCTTTGGTGGTGTGACCACCACCTTGGTTAGACACCCCCACACTTTCAAGTATTTATATGGTGGTTTCTTTTCTGTCCATAATTCATCTGGCGTTATATCCTTTTTCTTATTGGGTATCATGTTCAACACATAATTTGCCGATAAGATTGCTTCCCCCCACATGTTTTGGTCTATCCCAGAACTTATCATCATGCACTCATCATTTCTTTCAAAGTGTGATTTTTGCGTTCCACTATGCCATTTGATTAAGGGAGTAAGGAGCCGTGAGTTCATGTATGATTCTATTTTTTCACACACATCAATAAAAGGTCGCTCCTTACGATTTTGATTTTCCGATTTAGTTAATTCTAAACTTCGGCTTTGAAAAAGACAAACTTATCAATAGCCTCATCCTTACTCTTAAGTAAGTACACATAGCAATGCCTTGTACTATCATCAATGAATGTGATGTAGTACTTGTTCCTACCACGAGTAGGAATTGCTTTATAAGTGTGGATCATCTCGAGAGGTTCGGTGATTCGTTCAACCTTTTTGAATGACGATATCGTTTGTTTTGCTTCTACACAAGTTTCACATTTATTATTTGAGTCGATATCGAATGTTGGTATGCAATTAAGTTTAATTAAACGACAAATGGAATTAAAATTAACATGACCTAGTCTACCATGCTAAAGATTAGAAGACTCAATCAAGTAACCAGAATTAGTAGAGTTTTCTTTCATTCCATTCACATCGATTACATTTAGTTTAAACATACCATTGAGGGCATAGCCCTTACCAACATACACACCATTTTTGGTCAACACGACCTTGTCCGATCACCATTTTGAAACCAAACTTGTTCAATTGCCACCGCGACACAAGGTTCTTTCGAATTTCTATAACATACAACACGTTGGACAAAGTGAGTTCCTCTCCAGACGCCATCTTGAAAACCACATTCCCCCCACCTTTAATTTCTACCGTGGCAGAGTTTCCTAAAAAACGTTTCTCCATTAGGTGCTAAAAAGGCTTTTGTCAAAGCACACATCACAGGTAGCCCTCGTATCAACCCACCAATCCTTGTGATTTTGTCCAACCAAATTAACTTCATTGACCAAATTCGAGAGGTCCGTGACCATGGCAACAAGGTTATCAACCTCATGAACCATGTTCACTTGTCAAGAATTTTCTTTCTTTGGAAGCTTGCATTCGTTGGCCCTATGGCCTTGCTTTCCACAATTGTAACAAGTTCCTTGGAACTTCTTTTTCCCAACTCCCCTTTTAGGACCAAGGTTGGAGCGCTTCCCATGAGTCTTCTTTCCACCCTTTCCACCGTTCTTGTTTCCCTTTGAAGATTGGCCATGTTCAACAACATTGGCGTTTACTGTTTCAGGAGCATCAATCCTTTTCAAAGCAACTTTATTATCTTCTTCAATACGAAGGCGAACAATAAGATCTTCAATGGTCATTTCCTTTCGCTTATGCTTGAGATAGTTCTTAACCACGTATAACATGGATATCATGTATATTATACGTGTTCTTTCTAAGTATTTTAGTAAATCATATTTAATACATATGTATAAATCTATATACAAACTAAAGACCTTTAAGGGGTCGTTTGGTTCGCATAATATTTTTGATAGAATTGGAATTTGTCAAAGAAATTTGAATTCGAAGGAATTGGAATGGATTCCATTCATGAGTTTAGTTAGGAAAATGCAATGAAATCTTTTCATATAATCTTGTTTGGTTTATAAAACTGCCAAAGGAACTAAAATGAAAAATATTGATAAACGACATAACTACCCTTTTATTGTATTTTTGCAAGTTTTTATTTATTTATTTTATAATCATACCCTTAAAATATGAATAAATACTTGTAAACACTATAAAATTTTTTTAAATAGTTACGAAAATTGATATTTACAAAGTAATATATAAATTATTTGCTTACAAAATAATTAAAAAAAAAGAAATCTAAAAAACTCTTATGTGTTTGTTTATTATGAGGTCTTGTGCAATCGATGAATAAAATACAAAAACAATCATAGAAATCCAAGTTCATTATATGTGAAATATAATAATCACCATAATTAAAAAAAAAAAAATAAGACGGTGTAAGACGAATGGTGCGAACAACGTAGATAATTTTAATAAACTCCTAAGGAAAGTTATAAATTTGATAGGAGGTGTAATGGAATGCCACTTTCCTCGAATTGAGGAAAAATATTTACGTCCCATTTCACTTTCTTTTTTCAATCAAACATAAGATTTCAAAGGAATTAATTTAATTTTATCTAAATTCTAAAGGATTATGTGAACCAAACAACACCTAACAAAGAAATCGATTATAAGCTTTTATGACCATAATCGAATGAGCTGCATCTTCATGTTTGTTTAGTAAATTAGCAAATATGAAGGATAGTTATAAAAAAATACCATTCATAATATATAAAAAACGGTGAATATAGTAAAGAACAAGAACAACACAATAAAAGAACTCATATTAGATAAAGATCTCATTAAATAGATTGTGCATCTCTTCTAAGAGGCACGCTTGATTCTAGTACAACAACGAAGTGGTGTGTACTATCGAAGATGATTTGATCAAGCATGTGAAATCAAACCTGAAACTTGTAGTTGAAAAGAACTATCGATGGTTGTAGTGGTAGAGTTTGAACGAAAAATCAGTGGAGATCGAACTCTCAAAATCCAAATCAGCGGGGTTCAGACTCTTTAAATTCAATATTTTACACTACAAAAAAATCGGAAATTTTCGATAAACTTAACACTACAAGCGAAAAATCAGGAGGGGCCGAGACACTCCCGGGTCACCACGATGCTCCACCACTTAGATAGTTGGTTATGAAAGTAGGGTAAATTCCATGTGTTCGTTATTCCCTCAACTATATTTACATATTACAATGGGTTGACTATTCTATATTTGTTACAAATATTTACACTTAATAACAAATATTGTGCATATCTTTTAATGCTCCCTGCAGTCGAAACGGGAGGATCACGAATGTTGAGACTGGAACGAAAATCATCGAAGAGAATCTTGGGTAACCCCTGGGTGTAGATGTCAGCTATCTGGTAGCGTGATGGGGCATGAAGTACTCGAACCAAACCCTTTGCCACTTTTTCATGGACAAAATGTATATCCATTTCGATATGTTTAGTACATTGGTGTTGCACAGGATTTCCCATCAGATAAATAGTACTAATATTATCACAATAAACGAGAGTGGCATGAGTAGGCAGATGATGTAATTCAAGAAGCAAATTCCGTAGCCAACATACTTCTGAAACAACATTGGCGACACCACGATATTCTGCTTCAGCACTAGATCATGATAAGGTTGGTTGTCTCTTTGACGACTACGAGAGCAAGTTGTCGCCCATGTACACACAATATTCGGATGTCGAGCAACGTGTATTGGGACAACCCCCTAGTCCGCATCCGTGTAGGAGATTAGTGAGCTAAGGGATGAAGCATGTAAGTGAAGCCCAAATGTTCAAGTGCCTTTCACATACTGAAGTATACGATTATGAGCATGCATGTGTGTTGTGGTTGGGGCGTGCATATGTATAGACACTTGCTGAACAACGTAAGAAATATCAGGTCGCGTGAAAGTGAGGTATTTTAAGGCACCCATAAGCAGGCGATACTTGGTGATGTCAGCCAAAGGAGTACCAGAATTTCTGCTAGGTTTTTTATAAGTGTCCACCGGGGTGGTAGCCTGGTTACAATCGGCTAGACCTGCTTGTTCTAATATTTCCGTGGCGTATTTTGCTTGAGATAAAAATAGCGACCTGGGGTAATGGGTGATTGATAAACAAAGAAAGTAACTAATCAGACCTAAATCTTTCATTGCGAACTCATTAGAGAGTAATCCCAGAAACCGATCACGTAATGCATTTGAGGATATGACGAGCAAAATGTTGTCAAGATAGAGTAAGATGAAGGCCATGTGAGTTCCCTCTTTAAATACGAATAAAAAGTGATCACAATGACTATGACGAAAGCTGATAGTAGAGACAAAATCTGCTAACTGTTGGTACCATGCCCTTGTTGCTTGCTTGAGCCCGTAGAGAGACTTCTTCAATAAACAAACATGATGTGGATATCTAAGATCCCGAAACCCCATGGGCTGATGCATATACACAGTTTAACCTAAAGTTCCATGTAGAAAAGCGTTTTAATGACAAGTTGGTGAATGGGCCATGACTTAGAAACGACAATGCTTAGAATAGTTCGTATAGTGGCCGGTTTTACAATCGGGCTAAAAATTTTGCCACAATCAACCCTTATTCATTGAGAATGTCCATAACACACGAGACAGGCTTTGTATCGTTCAAGTGTACCATCGGCACGCTTTTTATGGTGAAAAGTCCACATACTCCATACAATGTTCATGCTCGGTTGTTTAGGCACCAATTCCCACATCTTGTTTTCAATGAGTGCATGAAATTCGTCATCCATGGCACTTTTCCAGTCCGGGTTAGTTAGGGCTTGAGTAGGTGATTTTGGTAGAGGAGAAATGGATGCGGAAGTGTGAAGGTTAAAGGCTGGTTTGAGTTTAAAAATGTCGAACAAGGAACATGTGGTGATGGTTTGCTGAGTTGTGTGTGGAGTGGGCAGTGGATTTGGGGACGATGGGGTTAGTAGATGAATAGTAGGTGATTGTGGGGATGATTGCATGGGACTATTAGGAGATGGTGATGTAAGTGAATTGGCTGTGAGATTGGTAGAGGTTAACTCCCAAAATAGAGGGTGAAACCGAGTGGTTAAGAAGTCAAAGGTTGGAGGAGTTGGGTGCTGATGTTTAAAAGGGAAGACATTTTCAATAAATATTACATCTCTAGAAATTTAAATGTGGTTGGTATTGAGATTGTAACACTTATAACCTCGATGATTCGAAGGGTAACCAAGGAAAACGCAAGGGACGAAATGATCAACTAGTTTATGAATAGTGGAGGAGGGTAGGAGGGGGGTAACAAAGGCAACCGAAAACACATAGGTGGGTGTATGTTGGTACCCGATGATAAAGTGTTTGTGTAGGTGTTGAGTTGCTTAGGACTTTGATGGGTAAGATGTTAAGAAGGTACGTTGCATGTTCAAGAGCATGGTGCCAAAATGTTTCCGGAATGGACGAATGAGATAAGATAGTTCGCATGATATTATTAATGGAGCGGATTTTGCGTTCCGCTTTACCATTTTGAGAAGAAGTGTAAGGACATAAAAATCGAAAAATCATGCCATTGGCCTTGCAACATTCATGGAATGAGCTGTTGTTGTACTCAAGGACATTGTCACATTGGATTGGAATACACCTGTGATTTATGTGCAACAGCAGAGGTCTACAAGAAATAAGTTTTATCATTTAGAAATAAAATGTAATCACGACAACCATTCGATGATAAAACGGGTGATGTCTATAGATCACTATGGATGATATCAAAGGGTATGTAAGTACAATTATTAGAATCATGAAATGGCATCTTTATATGTTTCCTAAAAACACACGATTGGCAAATAGATGAAGTCTTGACATTATTAGATAAGGAAGGTACACAACGTTTTAAACAACAAAAATATTATTGCAGAGGTGTCCTACACGTTGATGCCAAGTATCTAGAGACACGACCAAAAAAGTAGATGCGTTAGGAACTTGAGTTTGGATACTTGAGGTGAAAGTGAGCAGGTAAAGATTGCCGGTACTGTCACATATGAGAAAAGGTGTCTTGGTTTGGAGATCCTTCACAACAAAACCAAAAGGATCAAATTCTATAGAAATGCGGTTGTTGGTTGTGAACCGACGAACCAAAATCAAATTTTTAACAAGTTAAGTGCAAAAAGAATATATTTAATTGAAAGCTTGGAAAGGGTGGAGGTAAAGTATGATTTCCAACTGCATGGTGTAGAATGGAAGTGCCATCTCTGACTGTGAAGTTTCGTGAAGACACTTTAGTAAAACAAGAATTAAGATTATTAGAGTTGTGAGATATTGTACATGTTGCGCCTGTATCCATGTACCAAGATTGATTTGGTGTATGCAGAGACAAGGTGTTGAATGCTTGATCCAATTTTGTAGGAGTGTAAGTGGGCTCGGTAGCAGCAAAGGCCTGTTGGGCCTGAGGACGCAGGCTAGAAGCCCCGGATGTGGACTGGGGTAGGGACTTGGGCTGTTGTAGGTGGACCGTGGCTCCTAGGCTGGAGAAGTGGGGTACGGGCAAGGTGGATTGGGCCAGGGTGAATATGGTGAAGGGCTGTAGGGCGCGACCCAGTTTGGATTAACGATGTTTGGGCCGATGCTATTATTGGACCACTAGGGTTGGTTGGCTGACCACTGTGGTGAGTTCGGGTGGGTAGGGTAAGGAGATTTCTGAGTGGGGCCAAGTGCCTGGTTTGAGCTGGATGATGAGTGGTGACCACGTCCGCGGCCTCGGCCATGGCCATGACTACGTCCACCACGAGTGTTGGGTTGAGAGGATTGATGTGAAGTGGAAGGTGGAGGGTAGGGTTGCTGGTGAGAGGTGTGGAGTGCCGTATCACATGAAACACGGTTGACTTTAGTGGTTTCCTGAAGGCATAACTGGGATCTAGCCTCGTAAAAGGCCGGGAGAGGTTTGGTTTTCTGAATAATGGAAACAATGCCACAAAAGGCTTCCGAAAAGCCTGATAACAATTGAATAACCAATTTTTGTTCGGTGCAGGGGAGCCGACGTTAGCTAGCTGATCAGAGAGAACTTTTACCAATTGACAATAAGCGGTCATACTTGGAAAAAGAGTCAAGGCGGACATTAGCAAACTTGCATTCAAGATAAACGGCTCTTGTGGTTTGATTGTCATGAAAAATGCTTCGAATGATAGTGCTGAGTAGATCGTGAGAAATGGTGCCATAGATCCATTGAAGGACTATGGCATCTAGATGATCCCAGATCTCACCGTAGAAGAGGCTACCGGACCCGTATCTTTGTCTTTGTCGACTTCCTTTGCAACAAGAGTAGTGCCTTCCGTACGAGGGGAGAGATGATCAATGACTTGATAAGCATGACAGTGAATCTTGAATAACTTCTCCCATGTTGCATATTGGCTCATCTCCAATTCTAGAGCAATGCAAATGAGAGTTTTGATATTGGTGACGGTAATAGCAGGGTGGTTTTCGGATCCATTGATGTAGAGTAGTAGGGAATGGAAGAAGGAAGGTGGCAAAGGGTGATAGTAGGCAGCGGCAAAGGGTGGCAGAGGATCGAAAGATTAGAGGGAAAGAGAATGGTCTCTTGATACCATGAAAGTGGGGTAAATTCTCTTTGTTTGTTAATCCATATCTCAACTATATTTAGGTAGTGTTGGTATGCAGGAATGAAAGGGGGAATGGGATGGATCATTACGAGGGAATGAAGAAAAGGGTGTTTAGTTGGTTAATCGAATGGAATCATCCATTCCATAATACATTCCATTCCCTCAAAATCATTCCATCCACCCCATGTTTTTTTTTTCATTCCATTCCCTCTTACTCATTCATCAACAACACCACAACCCTGGCCACCTTTGCCACCACCTACCATCACCACCACCACCCACCACCGACGCCATCGCCGCCTCCACCCGCAACCCGTCACTGCTTCCACTACCACCCCAACAACCACCACTGTCATCGCCACCCATCGCTACCACCAACCACCACCGCCACTCGCTGCCGCCACCCACCACCACCAACCACCGCCTCCGCCACCACCCATCGCCGCCTCTGCCACCACCAACCACCGCCACCTATAACCACCGATAATCAGTACCACCGACCACCACCCCTCACTACTGATTTTATTCTTTTGTTTTTCTTGCTATCAAATAATACACAATAATAATTAATTTCATTCCCATATGATAACCAAACAAGACATGGAATGGTAATGATCCATTGCATTCCCTCTTTCATTTCATTAACTCGTCTATTCCATTACCACATACTAAACAAACCTTTATAAATTACAACGGGCTGACTATTCTATATTTGTTACAAATATTTACACTTAATAACAAATATTGTGCATATCTTCAAATGATTATTTTATTGGTGTGTATTTTCTATGATTTTTAATACCTTTTTATACCCAAATACCACCTAATCATGTATTTACAATTATTTGAACACCTAATCATGTATTTACAATTATTTGAACTCACATAATATTCGTAGTAGTAAATATCATACTACAAAACCACTAGGTAATTGATGTGTATATCTGTTAATGCCGAAGCCTTACTTTCATAGTCATGTCAAAAGAATCCGCTATTAAACAAAAAAATTAAAGTGCAGTGAAGGTCTTTTATTAAAAATTTAATTAGTTTAATAACTAGTATAAAGTGATTAAAAGAATTTTGCCATGATGTTTTGGTGTTACACCATGTAACAACACACCGTTTAGATATTTTTGAGTAAGGGTGTGTACGGTTCGGTTCAATTATTAGCATTAACTGATATCGTAATCGAAGTGGTCGATTAATTTGTTCGGTTTATTTGGTTAATTTGTTGATTTTCGATTTTGTTCGGTTAATAACCAAACCAAACATGGGCTAAACTTTTTGTATAGAAATACATGTAATTGAGGTATAAATACATGAATTGAATGTATAAATAAATAAAATGAAGGAATAACTACATGAAATGGAAATATAAATAATGACATAAATAAAATAGTGGTATATAAGATAGAAATATATGAAGATTTAAATGATTCGATTTGGTTTGGTACGTTTATTTTCGTTAACCAATAACCGATTTTCAGTTAATTTTGTGTTGGTTTTGTCGGTTTTCGGTTTGATTTCCGTTAATAGTTCGGTTATTACACATCCCTACCTTATGAGAACTCAGTGTTTTTAAAGTTAAAACTCGATCTGTAATCTAAGCTGATACCTGCAACTCAGAGGTGTTCAAGAGTTTTAATGATTTTAGGCCATTCGAGTTAGAGTAAAACACAACTAAAAATGTTTATCAAGTATGTTGGGTTCTTACTGATAAATCACTCAGATTTATACATCCTACCAGTTCGTATCAATACTCTTAAAGCACTATAATCATAAAGATACCATTTTGAGCATCGACATGTTATTTATTCTACCTTTATTTTGAACACTTCTTAATTCGTTACGAATCCTTCAAGGACTGCTTAAGCCCATAAACTTAAATAAAAAAAAATAACGTTTACTTTTTTCGGACATAATTTTCATTAAAGTGTTGATCGAACTAGTATCATATATATATATATATATATATATATATATATATATATATATGATAAGGATCTATTAGGAACCACCCTTTAATATGTTTTTTAATATTAACATATTATCAAACACGCGCGTTCTTTTTTTCTAATGTTCTCCGTTTTAGGGTTTCGTCATTTCACTGTGTTCACAAGCGGCGGAGAGGCATTCACGATGATTTCACGACAAAGAAGAGTAGTTTACGGTGGTTTTCACGACATATGGGTAGTCGGCGTTCACATATTTCACGGCGGTGGCAGTCGGCACATTGATTACGGTGACATATGGCGTCTTCTGATTCATCCCATGTTGATCCTCATGCATCTGATGATCCTCCTCCAACATTTTCTGAATATTATCATCATACAACTAATGCTGACTTTGGTGGTCCATCTGCTATCAATCCCGTTGAAAGTCACAAAATTGTGTCTACAGTAGTTGAAAGTTGACATACCCTTCATGGCTTTGAAATTCAGACTCTTGACTCTATTTCAAGATCAGACAATCTTATATTATCTTCTGACAATGTTAATGTATCTGACCTCTCATTATCTTGTTACACTACTTCGACTGGTACAACACCTACAAATACAGAACATCAACAGTTGCAGTTCATTCGGTTTAAGACTAAAGGTATTTCATGACTATTTTTTTTGTAAATTATATTTCATTAGATGATATGCACATTTGCACCATGTTAACAGTTATACTATGTTGTAATTAATATTGTATAAAAATATATGCACATGTGTATTATGTTAACTACATCATGTTGTAAATTATATTGCATTACAAATTTATGCACATGTGCATTATGTTGAAAATTAGATTATGTCATTATATATTAACTGATAATGCACATGTGCATTCTGTTGACAATTGCATTATTCACATGTGCATCATGTTGACAATTACATTATATAAACTTTTATCAAACTGTATATAACCATACATAAGTGGAAAAAATAACTACTACCACATAGTTATCATTAATAAACATTACACAACTAACTTGTTGTTTTCACTTGTATATTACTTATCATTCACACGTGCAATACTTACACCATTAATCATTTTTTATTTATTATCTTCACAGGAACAGTTACGGCTGCTATACATTCTACGCCCAATGGCACCCCATATTGGATACCCGAAGTTGATATTGAATACATTCCTATTATAAATAGTACGTTTACCCACTGGGATGATGTTGTCATGATGTACAATACGTATGCTACAAAATCCGAATTTTCTACTTGTATTGGCACAACAAAGAACAAAAAATATCGCGACAATCCTACTATGAACATACGCACACATAGATATATATTATGCTCAAGAGAAGGACAACCAAGAATCACCGAATCTGAACCCAATGCTCCATCCAAGAATACTCCGACCATGTATGATCCATCCAATAAACAACACCGACGAAGCCGATACACAGTTTCGAGTGTCGTGCGCATATCAAAGTGAGTTATGATCGTGACACTAAACAATACAAGATATATGATTTCATCCCCGCACACAACCATTGCATGATTGGTTGGTAGCGATAACGCTAACATGTTGAAACAAAATATAAAACTCTAATTTGAAGAACAACAATTCATCCACAAAGTTAGCCTTAACAAGATCGGCCCAAATGTTGCACATAACATCCAAGTATCACTTAAAGGCGGGCCTCACAATGTTTGTGGCACTAGAGAAGATTTAAAAAATTGTTCCCCAGACATACGTTTATTCATCGGTGAACGCGATGCATACATTATCTTACACACCATGAAATCCCAAGTTACCAATCTCAAAGACTTTTTTTTTATTGCGTTATCATTCTTTTGGTCTGATTTTGTATCATTACGCAATTACGAGGCTTTTGGTGACGTATGCGCATTTGACACAACGTATGACACTAACAAGTAAGATATTATACTTTCCAACATGTGTCGTATGTTTTATTCGTTAACATTATAACAATTTAACAGTCTGCATATGTGCAACTATTACTTTATAAACACTTTCCATACTAATACATTTCAAAAACATTTATCTAGGTACAAAATGATTTTTGTGCCATTTACTGGAGTTGATCATCACAAAAAATGTGTTATATTTGGCGTCGATATGTTATATGATGAGATATTGAGTCATACACATGGTTACTAAACACTTTCCTAACTGCCCACAAAAACAACCAACATTTATACTCACTTACCAAGATGCAGCAATGAAACAAGCTGTATCAACCGTGTTCACAAAATCTATTCATCGTTTATGTATGTGGCACATTATGAGAAAGCTTTCTTCCAAAGGTTAACACTATATATTCATATTAAAACATTTACAATTAAACTATATAATATGATTTCCGATTTTGATTTTTATGTTTGTCATTTCTTTTCAGATATCAAACGACATCCTTGATAATACCACTCTTCGTTCATCAATACATAAATTGGTGTGGAATTTATTCATTACACCACAAACATCCGAAGAAAGATGGCTTTTATTAATGGATGATTATCTTTTAAACAATCATCCTTGGCTATGTGAAATATTTGCTATACGACATGAATGTGTGATCGGAGTGTCGCGCCCAGGTCAAAGATATATCTATAGTCCCAAATTACCCTTAACAATGTGTTAATGGTGATAAGAGTTCGAACCACGAAGAGTTTGTGGTTTGCGAAGGATGTGATTAATTTTAAAAGTTGTCACAATTTATGAAGCTTGCTATGTTGTTTATTTGAATTTTGTTTTGTTTGAAAGAGTATCGGAATGAACCGACAAAGTTGTTTCTAATTAATTAAGGATGAAAACTTAAATTCTTGCATAAAAACTTCGCTTAAAAGGTTTTAAACAATACTAGGGAACAAGGTTCACACCCGGTTTGGTAGTTGAAGTCCTAGGGTTTCTACACGTTTTAGATTCAATTCACTTGCAAATATGACTAATGAATTTAGTGTTGCGTGGCTTAGGAGCCAAGAGTTATCAACGTCGTAAAGGATGGATGGCAATGCACTTTGTTACCAAAAACATGTAAATTCTAACCTAGACAAGGCATAAGTGCACATAAACATTTCGCAAGTCAAATTTCATAACTCATTGGACAATTCACGAATACAATACAAATGCAAATCAATTGTCATAGGTTTCAAAATCTCACAAGTTGTCACAAATCAAAACTCAAACAATGTGTAACCCTAGAAACTTACAACAACCTACACCGAGGTGAAACCCAAAGAGACTAGCCGCTCATGGTGAACGGAACACGTGTCACACCCCAACCGATGGTGGAAACATCAGAGTGAGACGAACAAGATTGCTTGAGACATCATAACAGTAGTTGTGACAATATTTAATTAAACACTCATTTCATTTCATTTCATTCATCAAATTGTCAAGTACAACATAATTCAAATACAAAATAACATCAAATGAGACAAGTTCAACGAAACATAATAAATAACTTAGCATTCTAGCGTGTTCTATGCCAAACCTACTAAGTTTGGTCATATCAACCTCATCAAAATGCAACATGTTAAAAAGTATAGTTCAATAACAAAGTATTGGCGAGTACACAAGTTTGAATCATAGCATATGTAATAAAAACGTTTAAAAAAATCCACATGATAAGCTAGTATACGAGACTAATTTAAACAAGGCATGTGAACTACAAGTCAATCCTCAAGTGTCACCGCATAATAGATTAAAACTTAACATGACCACAAGAATACGGGCGGTCTATTACTCCTATAGCGCTATACATGTTAAGGGGAGGCTCGTACGAAGTTAACGACTTAGTATCACATAAGACTGTTCCAAGTAAACAATTCAAGTATCACATAACTATAGCATGTATGATGGATTGTTTGTGTGATTTCATAAAATAAAAGAGTGATTTAGTGGGTTTATGATAGATTAGCATATTGCACCCAAAAAGTGTAAAGCGTAAAAAGGGTGTCAAGTGTACTCACGGTTTTGCAAAGTTAATTCCGTGAATGCGTTTGGGTTGATTAGGGGGACAAACACCAAGTTATCCTACACAAGGAAACGTAGGTGTGTGAGTATTTGGAATGACGATGGAATTCGGTAATTTAGGAATTTAAAGTATGCAAAAAGTATGCATAGTCGAAAGTATTTATCTAGACGTTAACGCTTGTTTTTGACACTATAAGCCCCGTAGGGTGTTGGTGGTTTTATGGGTCATGCCCAATAGAATCGTAATGATGGTTAAGTCTTAGATAAAATAACCTAATGTTAGGACAAGTAACCATACAGTCATTGTCAAAGGTTCAGTTATATTTATTATTTATATATATAGTTTACATATATTATTACAAGTTTATCGTATAAATCATAGATTTCATATAAGTCTTGGAAGTCATAGAAGTCATGCATGGAAGTAGGAGGATAACCGTCCTTAACCTCTTTCCTAAGATTCACCAATATACAAATTGATACAAGGACAATCCAGATAGTCATGAATAAAGTACTTCACTAAACTACGTTTTGGACCAAATAAACAAGCTAGGTGCGTGCATCCCGGACATGGCAACGTTTGGGGACGTGTCGTAGCCTTGTTACTCAATTGAAGGTGAAAACATAGTTTAGTGGATAGAAATCATCAAGGGTGGATTGAAAGTTGGATAACCAAGGCCTCCATGTAATCACACCTTCACCAAAACACAAGCTTGTAAGCTTGGATGGTTCAATACTTGTGGGCCAAGAGCCTTAGTAAAACAAAAGGTTTAGAGGCATACTATACCTCTTGATTTGTATGAAACAAGTCTAGCTAGCTCACTAACCATAAACTTGATTAGAGGCACAAGTAGCATAGAATTGTTAAGATTAAAACAAGTTTAAGAAAAGTTTATAAGTTTAACTTCTAAAACAGAAAGTTTGGCCCTAAAAATGTTATTGTTCCACCTTGGTTTTTGACGGGTGGTCTATTGGACAACCCGTGAGTGCATTAAAATGATCAATATTCCACGGTTAAATAGGTTAATTGTTATGAGTTGATGTCTACGGTGTATATGGCTTTGCAGGTACCGAAGAGCATAAACAAGGGAGTTAAACGTGCTTTGGCGGGTGCTTGTAATCGGCTTATTGAAGATGAGGACTCAAGGGATCAATGAAGGGCAAAAAAATGGAAATATTGCTTACCACCGTAAGCTACGGTGGGCACCGTAGCTTACGGTGGAGTCCACCTTCAAAACTCACCGTAAGACAGACCCTCAACACCGTAAAGGAAATTATGCCCACCGTATGCTACGGTGGGCACCATAGCTTACGGTAGTGAGCTGCGGGAAAGTTGTAACTGCCCATTTATACTCGTTTTTGGGGAGTCTTTTCATATCTCAATCATTGGGGAACATTTTGCAGAGCTTAGGGGCGATTTTTGAATGTTCTTGTGGGTGCTAAACAATTTCTAAACATTACTTTGGTGTTTTTGTTTCCTATGAATGAAACTATTGAAGATATGATGACATCCCCTGAGGCTTAGCAAACGTTGTTGAGGAAGAAAACGTAAAGAAAACTTGAAGTTTTTAAAGTTTTGAAAAGAAGAACATGAGCAGAAAGTTTAGTACACTTTTGGACCTCAAAATGGAGAGGTTTCACCTTAGTTGCCCAAGCAAACTTGTGAATACCTTCCTAGAGGTTATCCAAGTGTGTTAGTAGAAGAAACAAGGTTTAAATAAGAAAGGAAGTGAGTTGAAACTCACTTGCAAACTGAAATGTTTCAGCAGAAAGTTCTGGGAGTTTTGAGAGGATTTGTGAAGTGTTGGAGGCTTGTAAAAGTGAGAAAAGGTTGGGGAAAGGTGGGGTTCTATAGAGGGAAGATTGGGGTTTGAATTAGGGTTGCATTTATGAGGTTGTTGGGTGATTAAATTGAAAAACAAAAACTTAATTCTTCTTGTTGCAGCCGCAAGCTGTCTTTTTTTGTAAAATATAATTAGATTTCTAGAAGGTTAAATGTTGTACATTATATTTTATAGGTTTAAGGCTTGTTTGGAATATTAAATTAAGTGTATGGATCTTATAAAACTAAAAAAGAGACTTGTTTAAATATAAGTTGTAAAACATGAGTGTGGCAATGTTTATGATGCTAAAACATAAGTGTCTTGTGTTCAAATCATCCATTGTCTTGCTTGATTTCATTGTAAGATTTACGAATGCGCAACGAGAATTCAGGAGTTAAATCGAAGCTTCAAATTGTGTAACGAATACGTGCATGAACATAAGTATAATTGCATATGAAGATTGTGAATTTCGTATAATTGATCAACTTGATTACAATCAAAGCCTTGGATTTACAATGATACGAAAATGAGATACGATTACAAGGTTTGGACTTTCCAAATATAGAAACACGAAGCAAACCTACTAAAAACTGAAAGTTCCAAAAGCGAAGTGTTACAGTCTCCCCTCCTTTAGGAAATTTGGTCCCGAAATTTAGGAAGATGTAACGAATAGACGCGGATACTTAGTCTTCATGTTGCTTTCAAGTTCCCAAGTAAACTCAGCGCCACGTTTTCATTCCCACCGAACCTTCACGATAGGAATTCGATTGCGCCTTAGTTGCTTAGTGCCTTGATCCATGATTTCGACTGGTTTCTCCACGAAGTGTAGGGTCTCATTGATTTGAAGATCTTCAAGTGGGAGTTGGAGTCATTCTTCGGCTAGACATCTCTTAAAGGTTGAGACGTGAAATGTAGGATGAACGTTGTTGAGCTCCTGTGGTAGGTCCAGTCGGTACGCTACTGTCACACCCCCATGTAATCCCTTCACATCAGAGCGGCGCGTGAACTAAACTTGTATCTTCAATGCACAGCGGAAGCAAACGTGAGTGCTAAGGTTTCTTGTAAATGAACACCCACTAACTACTCGAATCCCCATGGGTTCCACTATTCCAACCGTGCCATACTTGAAATTATAACCTGAGAAAGAACATGCGAAAAGTCAACATAAAGTTGGCGAGTTCATAGTTTGTTTGTTTTGTTTCAAATGAGTCATAAAACATTTGAGCATTTTGCATTCGAAAACCGGTTTGTGGGATCATAGTATCCCAAAACATTTGAAATGTCATATCTTTATAACAGTATTGAAATGTTTTACATGTCGTTTGCAAATCCATGCATATAACTGTTATGTTTATAAACCGGTGATAAAATGTTTTCAATCGTATATGTAAATCGGTATTGAAATGTTTTCTGTCATAATTATACACCGGTATTGAAATCACAGTATGTAGTTTAGCTATGGAATCTAAGCATCCGTCAGTGTGTAGCTAATACACTGACCTATGTGCTATAAGTAAGTAACCAACCTGAGACAACTTTGACATCATTGGGATCACAAAAGCAATCCTAACCGGTTAACTTACCAGGAGTGGAGCGTGTCTCAAACTCGATAGATCTATACCTTTTGCACCTTGGTCACTATGTGATTAATGGTTACTATTGTCATCATCCTACTTACGCATAGTAATCTGTTATAATCTAATCCCATAGCTACATACCAATTGTTATAAATCGGTTATCCGTGTTATTGGGCCTAGCCCATGTTTTCTTGTTATTGGGCCTAGCCCATGTTTACTTGTCATTGGGCCTAGCCCATGTTTTCTTATCCTTGGGCCTAGCCCATGTTATAAATAAAATTGGGGCCTCGACCCCTAGTTGTGACTATGACAATCCCGTCACTAGTCATAAAACTCATGCATGTTTCGAAAAGCTTTTTATAGCTGTGAAAACCGGTAAGTTTAGCATAAACCTTTCGTAAACCATTTGAGTTCGTTGAAATCTGTTTGTAACATGGTTTAGAAATTTATGATTTTCGTTCATCGAAACATTTTATGCTTTCGCAAAACTTGCATGTCTTTCCACCCCTGAAAACATTTATAAAAATGTAAAACGGTCAAAAGTGGGGGTTATGAACTCACCTTGATGTCCTTGTGCAAAGCTAGCTTAATGTGATTTCATAGTGTTGTCTCCACAACTTGACTTGCTAGCATGCAATCTAGTGTATTCCTAAAACGGAATAACTCATAAGTTTCTAAGGATGACATAGCTATACTACGTGATACCGAGCTTTACCGAATCGTTACTCATACGATTCTATGTCATTGTCTTAACTCGGTTAACCAACCTATGGTTTTATTAGAAACAATTCTGTTTTCGAGAGACTTGAAATATATGTTTATATATAAACATAACTATACTTCATGAAATCATATTTAGTCGTCATGTACGTCGACGGATAATAGTACGACTCTTCGTAGTTTTCGTAAGATATAATGTATATATACTCGAAAATATATCCGTATAAATAATACATTTCGTATTCGCGCGATAGTCTTGCGGAGTTGCGTCGTACCTTGTTTAGGCATTTGAATCGAATATAACAAATAGCATCGAAGTTCCCGAATCGTCGACATTTGAAATAAATACAACTATATTTATTTTATAAAAGTATTCAAAATATCGGCATTCGAATATATATAATTTTATTCATGTTATACGATTTCCGAATTCTGTCGTTTGAAATAATGCACACCCTGTATCCATCTTGTAGAAGCGTTCGGAAATCTTGGCGTTTCGAAATAAATATAAGTATTACATTTATTCTACAAAGGTATTAGGATGAATTATCGACGTTTTCAGATCTAATTTCCGAATTTCGACTTTGAATTAAACATAAATAAATATTATTTATTTTGTAGTCGATTACCGAATCTTGTTATCTTGTAATCGCGCTCGTTGAACTGTTGTCGGCTCGAGTTTTGAAAGTTTTAATAGCCTCATCAAATAAATATACACCTACATTTATTTTATAATAACCGATTTGAATCGGACGTTTTTGTCTTTGAAATACGGCACATTTCGTTTTGTGTATTTTTGATGAAAATCGGGCAGAGTTTCCTCTATTTTCGGACGATCCCGACAATACTAGTTGTCGATTTATTTATCAAAACGCAATCTGCAATGTACGCAAACAAACAATATATATATTAATTTCTCCTCATGTTCAAATATAAACTTTCGGCAAATATCAGTCCGCTTTATTTATTTATATATTGTAACTTCGCATCGATTAGGTTTTAACTAATAATTATTCGCGAGTAGCGTACGTCGGCTTGGTTATATACTTTTAATTTTGGCGATATGTAATCGTTAACGGGTCGGGTTGAGCTCGGTTTCGCGACAATTTAATATTAAGGTTTATAAACTATATAATTAAAATTTCGCGTCGTAATTAATTTTTACCGAGTCTACAATGACCCGACAGTTGACCAGTTGACCGGGTTTGACCAGAGTTTGACCGCATTGATCGAGTTGACTTTGGTTGACCGAGCCGAACCTGAAACAAACACTTAGATATTTAATTGACCGAAGTGAACTCAAATCGAAACGAAACTAAAATATCGAAATCTGTTTCGAACTTGAACCGGGTCGAACCGTGTCGAACCAAATCTGAACCGATTTTGAACCGAGCGCCGTATCTTGAACCGAGTCGAACCCGAAACCTGAACCGAAGATGAAACCAGAAGAAATCTGAGCTGAGATACCTAAACCATCCCGAGCCCAATCGTTCCCAAAACCCTCGCTGCCGGCAGCCACCACTACCGCCGCCGCCATCGCCGGCGAGCCCGGAAACTGCCGTCGCTTGTTTGCAGCCTCGATCCAACCCCACAAAACCCGAACCCAAGACCTGGACCGAGATGAACTGAACCGGGTTGAAACTGAACCCGAAAAGATACCCAAAATAACCCCACCCCTACTGCCGCCGTTTGACCGGTCCTAGACCGCCGCCGGCGGTCGCCGCTGTAAACCACCACCATCGCTGTCGATCCCGATGTTGCCAGTTCTGATTTTTTGCAGGTCGCCGGAGCGGCGGCGCTGCCTTTCCTTTTCTCTCATCGCGCGCTCTCTCTCTCTACTCGTCTCTCTATCTCTGTAGGTCCACCTGCGGATTGTGTTAAACCAGTTCCTTGTTCATATCACACACACACAAGTGCGGAATCCAAGTGTGCATGCAACCAAAGCAAAGTAAAGAACACGGGGTAACTAAAGATTCACTATCTTGATTAATGAATGAGAACAAGTATAAACATATACACACAATGCTCGTATGACTCAAACAAACTTGTTGTGTTCTTGTGTCTTCGTCTACACCAGAGATGCTAACTTAGAAGCTCACCAAAAGATCAGTTTGCTAGCTCGTTCTTTCAGTCTGGTCAGTATGGTGAGCTAGTCAATAACCTTGACTGAGAAGTGCATGTCTGCTTATATAGTGCTTATATAGTGTCCGTTTGGATTTTGTACGAATCACAAATCCAGACATATGGAGCACACTATTTCATACGAGTCACAACTCCAGAATTGGTACGAGTCAGTGTTTCGTACGAAATGCTTATTTCGTACGAAACAAGTAACACATTAGTTACTCATATTTCGTACGAATCATGTGATTCGTACGAATTCTTTGACTCGCACAAAATTCTTCTTCTTTGAGAACGTGTGTAGACTTGACGTTTCCAAGATTCATCAGTACGCACACATGCAACTGATTAACACAGACAAGCTAAGATGTCATACTAGATCCAGATAGAAGGATATCTCGATCTATTCGACACGACCAAACCTATACAGACACTTGAGCAAAGACCGTACAATTACAACTACAATTAAGAACAAGCGACAGACACAAAACTGTATCAACAAACTCCCCTTGGATGTTGCTTGGTCTTCGGTCTTCGGTCTTTGGTCTTCACATAGAATGGTTTTGGAGTATCAGCAAACTCCCCCTGAAGATCTGCTATCCATTGATAGATCTGCTATCCAATGATTAGAGCATTAGGTCTTCGAACTTCTAAGAAATTTCAAATCTTTCTTGTTTCCTCTTCTGACTTGTCAGATTTCTTCGTTGCTGGTCTTTGTTCGTGTTCTTTTGTATCAATCTGTATTCAATAGACAAATATAATTACAACAAAAATTTCTCAAGGAACACACACGAAAAACTTATCATAAATTCTTTGTATGATTGTATTCCCTGAACGAGATGCACACACTCGTATGAATTCCAGCAGCAGATTTGAGAAAACAAGTGACCAGGTCAAATCAAATGACTAGGTTCATTCGCATGAGATACACACACTCAAATGAATTTTAGATTTTGGATTTCTTTGATGGATTACTTGTTGCAAGATATTACTTTATGAAGTTGCGATATCAAACAGATGGTTTTCTGGCGTATCCTGGTAGAAACTTTCGAGTATCAACTTTGGCTAACTTTCAAAAAGTAATTTCATAAGAAACTAAGTAAACTGGACATAAAATCAAAATATACAGATAAACTATATATTTATTGAACAATCATTTTCGAGTTTCAAGGTAAAGGAATCATACCAGCATTTTAATCTTTGTCAAAGATGGTATTAGGTTTTCAAAATTAAACAAATAAGTATTTAACTATGATTATCGGTATTGTTGTCCACGTAAGCTCAGACTTATCAGATGTAATCATGATTAAGAGATATGTTTAAGGTATGGATTTATACTTACTAGCTGGTGTTCAACCACATCACGACACATTCCCGTATCAAGATATGCACGAGAGAAAATCTTACCGGTGAGTATACTGCTTTATCATCTGTTTTGACGTATAAGAATGATGTGAGATACTCACTTATTTATGATTGAAAACAAGCCCTTTGTGATTTAATCACTTATGGATGAGGAACTTGATTTTCATATGCATGCAGGGCACAGGAGTAAGTCCGTGAACAGGTTAGTACCATCGTACCGACAAAGAGACGAACTTAGCTCCCGCATAAAGCTGTGATATTTTATCACTTATTTTGGGGATGTGATATTTTTATCACTTATTTGATGGTCGAATGCAGTATGTACACGTATGTATGATATCATGGAAGTTCTAGACTTGCGCCACCTTTATTTTTCTGCAAAAGATTCAACCATGATATCCAGATGATAAGCCAGCATAAAGACCGTATATCTCAGAACCTCGGCACTCTATCAAACGAAATTTCGGTACCAAGACCATATGCCAATGAATGGTTCCCACCTGGCGTTCTGTCTGTTAGGTTTATATCAACCTGCACATTTTAGTCTGATTGTGAGCCTACCGATACATCATTAGCAAAGCTACTTATCAATCTACTTTTTATGCTTTTAACCATTTCTGACAGATTTACCGGTGAATTTCATCATCTTCAACTTATCCAAGAAACTCATTTTTGATTTTTCTATTGTTTTTGTATTTTTCTGAATTTTCTCCCCCTTAAACAAGAAGGTAAATAAAAGACATATTTTTGTATTTTCTTGAGATTTACTCCCCCTAAAATATAAAGCTGAAAATCTTTTTTTGTTGTTTTAGATTTTTAGAAAAGTATATACAAAAATAGTTAGCCATGGTTGAGTTACTCGGGTTTCACCTTGATGCCATTGACCAAAAGTAGATAATCAAAACGTGATTTATCAAAGGCTTTGGTAAAAAGGTCGGCACGTTGGTGGTCAGTGTGGATTTTAACAACATTGATAAGTCTCTTTTCATAGCAATCTCGTATGAAATGATACTTAATCTCAATGTGTCTTGTTTTTTAATGCTGTATAGGATTCCGAGTGATCTGCAAAGCAGTTTCATTATCAACAAAAATAGGAGTAGTAAGAAATTCAAAACCATAGTCGCGCATTTGATGTTGAATCCATATAGCTTGAGAGCAGCAACTAGAAGCTGAAATATACTCAGCCTCACATGTTGATGTAGCTACACAAGTCTGCTTTTTGCATTGCCACGTGACTAGGCGATTTCCCAAAAACTGACATCCTGCTGTTGTTGACTTTGCATCGATTTTGCAGCCGCCATGATCAAAATCACTGAATGCTGTCAGATCAAAGTTATCATCCTTAGGGTACCATAGACCAGTGTCCGGGCGTCCCTTCAAATAACGAAAGATCCTTTTCACAGCCATCAAATGAGAAACCTTCGGACTAGACTGATAGCGCGCCAGAAGGCATGTTGGGTACATTATGTCGGGTCTTGAAGCAGTAAGATACATGAAAGAGCCGATCATAGCACGATAGAGAGATGGTTCTACATGTTCACCCATTCCGTCTGGAGTAATCCCATGATTTTGAGCTAATGGAGTTCCCAAAGGCTTTGAGTCATCCATCTGAAATCGCTTGAGAATATCTCCGACGTACTTGGTTTTATGGATAAAAATCCCTTCCTTTGATTGCTGAATCTGCAAACCTAAAAAGAAATTCATTTCTCCCATAGCGCTCATCTCGAACTTCTCCTGCATAACCTGTTCGAATTCTTTGCACATTCGAGTGTTAGTAGACACAAATATAATATCATCAACATAAACCTGTACTAGCAGCAAGTCCTCATCCTGTTCCTTGATGAAGAGAGTATAGTCGACCAGGCCTTGTCGAAAACCATTCTTCAACGGATAGGTAGACAACGTTTCATACCAAGCCCTCGGTGCCTGATGAAGACCATATAACGCCTTGTTGAGAAGCCAAACCTTGTCAGGATGGAGTGGATCTTCAAAACCTGGCAGTTGCTCAACATATACTTCCTCTTCTACCACACCATGAAGAAATGCACTCTTCACATCCATCTGATAAACGGTGAACTTCTTGAAGGACGCATAAGCCAAAAAGATTCTTATAGCCTCAAGTCATGCAACCGGTGCATAAACTTCATTGTAATCGATCCCTTCGACCTGATTAAAACCTTGAACAACCAATCACGCTTTGTTTCTCACAACAAAACCTCGGTCATCCTTTTTACACTTGTACACCCATCGTGTACCAATCTTCTTGTAGTTGTCAGGCCTGTCAACCAATTTCAAGACGCCTAAATTCTGAAACTGCTGAAGTTCTTCCTGCATGGCTTCAACACAAGAGTCTTCTTTCATTGCCTCCTTCCAAGATTTTGGTTATACTTGGCACACATAGCAGGTAAAAGACCAATCATTCAGACCACCGGATTCCCTGATTTCCAAATACAATCCAGCATTCTGGTTGTTTCGAAGCTGATTACGAGTCTACACACCACTCTGGACATCTCCAAAATATTCTGCTGAGGATGGATATTATGAATTCGAGTTTCTAGCACATAGGAACCCGAGAGTTGATATCCAAATTGTTGATATTCAGATCAACATTTAAATCGATAGCTGGATTTGATGACGATGTAGATGCCTGACCTTTAGTCGTTCCATGAGGTTGAATATTTGACGTACCATCCGAAAATCCAGGAACCGCACCAGAGGCAGCTTCATTAGCATCATGAAACTCATCGTCTTCTGATGAAACATTATAATCCGCAGCGTCTTCGAATTCCTCATTTTGAACAAGATTGTTAACCGAAGTCGACACTTGAGGGTTAACAATAATTGGTCGAACTACTGATGAATCTACTGCAGTATCACTTTCCAATAACATCTGAGCCGCAACTGTTGCATCATCAAAAGTTGGCAGATTAAAGGAGTCAAATAGCCCATCGTAGTCAAACATCCAAGGAGCACCCGGAGCTCTTGTAGCTTCTGTATATCTCTGACCTTGACTTCACCCCATTCTTCAATCTTCTTTGAAGATAAATTCCACCCCCGGAAATTAGGAGTAGCATATCCAAGAAAGAAACCTTCGATTTCCTTGGGACCAAACTTTCCATGTGGGTCGATCATAGTGCATGGAGCTCCAAAAGGTTCTAAGAAAGAAACATCCGGTTTCCTTTTATGTAACAACTCAAAGCATGTCTTCCCATGTCTCTTCACCGTTAGAACTCTATTCATAGTGTAGCACGCAGTAGCAACAGCTTTTCCCCAAAATTGAACGGGAAGTTCTGATTCTACTACCATGGTTCTCGCAGTTTTAATAAGAGTTCTATTCTTCCTCTTAGCGACACCATTTTGTTGTGGAGTGTATCGAGAACTGTACTAATGCAGAATATCATTTGAGGAACAGTACTCATCCATAACTTGATTCTTGAATTCCATGCCATTGTCGCTTCTGATTCTCCTTACTTTCAGATTTCACAAATTTTCTTACAGAGTCAGGAGATTTTTGAGGATAGTAGGAACTTCACTCTTGTGTGCTAGCATGTTTACCCATGAGAATCTGGAATAGTCATTAGTAACTACCTACAATAAGAATCACCAAAGGTTGTCTTGTGTTTCATAGGTCCAAAGAGGTCCATATGAAGACGTTCCAATGGCATATTCACAGTGTTGATCTTCTTCACGGGATGGGACTTTCTTGCTTGCTTCCCTTTCTGGCATGATACACAAACGTCTTGAATATGAAAATTCTTCACTGGTACACCATTCACTAGACTGTTCTTCACCAAATAGTTCATTTTCCTCAGGTGAATGTGTCCCATACGTCTGTGCCAGGAGATTGATTCCTTCTCGGTGGCTTTAGAGACAAAACATGTGACTTGTGCAGATGTTGTAATAGCTTGGCTCATATCAAGAATATACAAATCATTAATTCTTGGAGCCGACAGGAGAATCCATTCCTTCGGGATCTTGAATCCAGGCTTCAGCACATAACATCCGACATCATCAAAATGTACCGTGAACTTCTTGTCGCAGATTTGAGAAACGCTAAGATTTTGGTTCTACTTGGCACACATAGTAGGCAAAAGACCAATCATTCAGACCACCAGATTCCCTGATTTCCGAATACAATCCAGCATTCTGGTTATTTCGAAGCTGATTACGAGTCTGCACACCACTTTGGACATCTCCAATAATATTCTGCTGAGGATGGATATTATGAATTCGAGTTTCTGGCACATCAGGAACTCGAGAGTTGATATCCAAATTGTTGATATTCAGATCAACAGTTAAATATAGCTGGATTTGATGACGTTGTAGATGCCTGACCTTCAGTCGTTCCTTGAGGTTGAATATTTGACGTATCATTTGAAAATCCAGGAACAACACCAGAGGCAGCTTCATTTGCATCATGAAACTCATCTTTTTCTGATGAAACATTATAATCGCAGCGTCTTCGAATTCCTCATTTTGAACCAGATTGTTAACTGAAGTCGACACTGTTAGGTTTATATCAACCTGCACATTTTAGTCTGATTGTGAGCCTACCGATACATCATTAGCAAAGCTACTTATCAATCTACTTTTTATGCTTTTAACCATTTCTGACAGATTTACCGGTGAATTTCATCATCTTCAACTTATCCAAGAAACTCATTTTTTATTTTTCTATTGTTTTTGTATTTTTCTGAATTTTCTCCCCCTTAAACAAGAAGGTAAATAAAAGACATATTTTTGTATTTTCTTGAGATTTACTCCCCCTAAAATATAAAGCTGAAAATCTTTTTTTGTTGTTTTAGATTTTTAGAAAAGTATATACAAAAATAGTTAGCCATGGTTGAGTTACTCGGGTTTCACCTTGATGCCATTGACCAAAAGTAGATAATCAAAACGTGATTTATCAAAGGCTTTGGTAAAAAGGTCGGCAAGTTGGTGGTCAGTGTGGATTTTAACAACATTGATAAGTCTCTTTTCATAGCAATCTCGTATGAAATGATACTTAATCTCAATGTGTCTTGTTTTTGAATGCTGTATAGGATTCCGAGTGATCTGCAAAGCAGTTTCATTATCAACAAAAATAGGAGTAGTAAGAAATTCAAAACCATAGTCGCGCATTTGCTGTTGAATCCATAGAGCTTGAGAGCAGCAACTAGAAGCTGAAATATACTCAGCCTCACATGTTGATGTAGCTACACAAGTCTGCTTTTTGCATTGCCATGTTACTAGGCGATTTCCCAAAAACTGACATCCTGCTGTTGTTGACTTTGCATCGATTTTGCAGCCGCCATAATCAAAATCACTGAATGCTGTCAGATCAAAGTTATCATCCTTAGGGTACCATAGACTAGTGTCCGGGCGTCCCTTCAAATAACGAAAGATCCTTTTCACAGCCATCAAATGAGAAACCTTCGGACTAGACTGATAGCGCGCCAGAAGGCATGTTGGGTACATTATGTCGGGTCTTGAAGCAGTAAGATACATGAAAGAGCCGATCATAGCACGATAGAGAGATGGTTCTACATGTTCACCCATTCCGTCTGGAGTAATCCCATGATTTTGAGCTAATGGAGTTCCCAAAGGCTTTGAGTCATCCATCTGAAATCGCTTGAGAATATCTCCGACGTACTTGGTTTTGTTGATAAAAATCCCTTCCTTTGATTGCTGAATCTGCAAACCTAAAAAGAAATTCATTTCTCCCATAGCGCTCATCTCGAACTTCTCCTGCATAACCTGTTCGAATTCTTTGCACATTCGAGTGTTAGTAGACAAATATAATATCATCAACATAAACCTGTACTAGCAGCAAGTCCTCATCCTGTTCCTTGATGAAGAGAGTATAGTCGACCAGGCCTTGTCGAAAACCATTCTTCAACGGATAGGTAGACAACGTTTCATACCAAGCCCTCGGCGCCTGATGAAGACCATATAACGCCTTGTTGAGAAGCCAAACCTTGTCAGGATGGAGTGGATCTTCAAAACCTGGCAGTTGCTCAACATATACTTCCTCTTCTACCACACCATGAAGAAATGCACTCTTCACATCCATCTGATAAACGGTGAACTTCTTGAAGGACGCATAAGCCAAAAAGATTCTTATGGCCTCAAGTCATGCAACCGGTGCATAAACTTCATTGTAATCGATCCCTTCGACCTGATTAAAACCTTGAACAACCAATCACGCTTTGTTTCTCACAACAAAACCTCGGTCATCCTTTTTACACTTGTACACCCATCGTGTACCAATCTTCTTGTAGTTGTCAGGCCTGTCAACCAATTTCAAGACGCCTAAATTCTGAAACTGCTGAAGTTCTTCCTGCATGGCTTCAACACAAAAGTCTTCTTTCATTGCCTCCTTCCAAGATTTTGGTTATACTTGGCACACATAGCAGGTAAAAGACCAATCATTCAGACCACCGGATTCCCTGATTTCCAAATACAATCCAGCATTCTGGTTGTTTCGAAGCTGATTACGAGTCTACACACCACTCTGGACATCTCCAAAATATTCTGCTGAGGATGGATATTATGAATTCGAGTTTCTAGCACATAGGAACCCGAGAGTTGATATCCAAATTGTTGATATTCAGATCAACATTTAAATCGATAGCTGGATTTGATGACGATGTAGATGCCTGACCTTTAGTCGTTCCATGAGGTTGAATATTTGACGTACCATCCGAATATTTGATGACGAAGTGCATGTCTGCTTATATAGTGTCCGTCTGGATTTCGTACGAATCACAAATCTAGACATATGGAGCACACTATTTCACACGAGTCACAACTCCAGAATTGGTACGAGTCAGTGTTTCGTACGAAATGCTTATTTCGTACGAAACAAGTAACACATTAGTTACTCATATTTCGTATGAATCATGTGATTCGTACGAATTCTTTGACTCACACAAAATTCTTCTTCTTGGAGAACGTGTGTAGACTTGACGTTTCCAAGATTCATCAGTATGCACACATGCAACTGACTAACACAGACAAGCTAAGATGTCATACTAGATCCAGATAGAAGGATATCTCGATCTATTCGACACGACCAAACCAATACAGACACTTGAGCAAGACCGTACAATTACAACTGTAATTAAGAACAAGCAACTAACACAAAACTGTATCAACAATCTCTGATGAGTCTGTATGCGGGTGTGTGTGTGTTAGGAAGGAGACAAGAGGGTGGTTTGCGCCGGAGAAGGCAACCGGAGTCGCAGGTCACGGCCGGATTCCGGCGACCGGGAAAGAGAAGAGGAGAGCAGGGGGTCTTGTGTGCTAGGATTTGTGTTTGTGAAGAAATGAGGGGAAATTAGGGTTAATGTATTTATATACTTAGGGTTCTAAGCTGGTTGGGCCTAAAGCCCGTTAGCGTGTGTTGAGCCCAATACGCCTTCCGCAGCCGTTATCATTTTCCGAACCTCGTGATTATCGAAATTTATTTATTCGGACTCGAAAACGTTTAAAATTATATCGGGGGTCGTTGTTTGACGCGTAATCTCTTCGTTGCGTTAAAAATCACGTAGTTGCCCTGTTTGTCGTTTCTGATCCGTTTTTCGTTCTGGTTTCAACCGCGAATATTAAAATTTGAAAAGAAAGCCAAATATATCGTAATATTTTAATATTTAGACGTATCTCTAGTCCGTGGCTTCCGTTTCGTTGTCGGTTCATTCCGGTTTTCCACGTAACTTCCGCATTGTGCTTTGCGACGTTCAACGATCCAATTTTTTTGCATAATTATAACTGTATGACAAATACAAGCATAAAATTCGTAATTTTAGGTGTTCTCAGTATTTTTCGGCATCAGTTCGATTTCGCGTTTAGTGTCTTCGATTATCGCCAATTCGCGTAACGTGGATCATGTAGACGTTCCTAGGCTCTCCAGGGGCCTGATCGAGTTAATTTATGTCTAATTTTGTTATTTTTGATGATATTATTGTTCATTACGCACTTAATTACAACCGGAAAATGCCGGTTGTCACAGCTGCATTGCCAATCCTTTCGGGAATCTTGAAAGGACCCACGTAGCGAGGAGCGAGCTTTCCCTTCTTTCCAAAACGAGCCACACCCTTCCAAGGGGATACCTTGAGAAGCACAAAGTCACCAACGTTGAATTCCAAAGGCTTGCGTCTTTATCTGCGTAACTCTTTTGTCAGCTTCTGGCTTTGAGCAAGTTGTCCCGAATCTGCAAAATCTTGTCCATCGTCTGTTGTATAAGCTGGGGACCGGTGATTTGAGCTTCCTTGATCTCGTGCCAACAAATATGCGGTCGACACTTGCGTCCATACAGTGCCTCGAAAGGTGCCATTTGAATACTCGTGTGGTAATTGTTATTGTACGAGAATTCGACTAAAGGAAAGTGCATGTCCCAGTTGCCACCAAAATCAATTACGCAAGAACGAATCATGTCCTCTAGAGTTTGGATAGTACGCTCGGTTTGACCGTCAGAATGAGATGGAAAGTAGTACTAAGATTGAGGTGAGTACCAAGTGCTTTTTGAAACGTTTTCCAAATACGGGAAGTGAAACGACCATCACGGTCCGAGATAATATCAACAGGAACACTGTGACGACAGATGACTTCATCCGTGTAGATACGAGCCAATTTCTCGACTCGGTAGTCTTCACGTATGGGAAGAAAATGAGCAGATTTGGTCAGATGGTCGATGATTACCCAAATACTATCGTGACCAGATGATGTACGGGGGAGTTTGGTAATGAAATCCATGGCAATACTCTCCCTTTTCCAAACAGGAATTTCCGGTTGTTCGAGTAAGCCAGAGGGACGCTGATGTTCGGCCTTTACCTTGGAACAAGTAAGGCATTTCGAAACGTAGCAGGCGATATCTTTCTTCATACCAGGCCACCAATAAGACGCACGAAGGTCATGGTACATCTTATCAGCGCCGGGATGAATAGAATATCGAGATTTATGAGCCTCACTCATTAGGAGTTCACGAAGATTATCACGGTTAGGGATCCAAATACGGTCAAGATAGCACATGATGCCATCGGATTTGGTTACGAGTTGGTTTTCAACACCACACTGTAACTCATTATCGAGGTTACCCTCATTAACGGTTGAGTATTGTGCCTCACGAATCAGCTCTTGACGCTTTCCCAAGGTGTGGTAACAACGTACACTCTTAACATGGGTTTTCCGACTAAGTGCATCGGCTACAACATTCGCCTTACCAGGTTGGTAGCGAATATCGTAGTCGTGGTCGTTTAATAATTCCACCCAACGACGTTGACGCATGTTGAGTTCCATTTGATTGAAGATGTGTTGGAGGTTCTTATGGTCGGTGAAGACCGTACACTTTGTACCATAAAGGTAGTGTCGCCATATCTTCAATGCAAAAACAACCGCACCTAGTTCAAGGTCATGCGTAGTATAGTTTTTCTCATGAATTTTGAGTTGTCGTGATGCATACGCGATAACCTTATCTTGTTGCATAAGAACGCAACCAAGACCTTGTTTTGAGGCATCGTAATACACGAAAAGTCGTCAGTACCATCGGGAAGGGCTACGATAGGAGCATTGCAAAGCATATCCTTGAGCGTTTGAAAAGACGCCTCTTGTTCGAAACTCCAAACAAAAGGTTTATCCTTTTGAGTCAAGTAAGTGAGGGGTACCACGATTTTGGAGAAATTTGAGATAAACCGATGGTAATAACAAGCTAAGCCAAGAAATGAACGAATTTCGGACGGAGACTTAGGAGCAATCCAATTCTTCACCACCTCTTTTTCGAGTCGTTGGCGTTCATGGGGAGGGAAAAATTCATTTTCCATCAGCTTTTGAGCCCAATCCACGGGAGCGCGTCAGCGGCATCGTTTCCACGTGGGTTACGCTGGAGGTCCACCAATCAAGAGCCGTCGATCATTTTCATGTGTATGTTCTCGGTCAAAACACGGAATTGTGGACGTGTTTCACTACCCCCTATAATGAAGCATTTGAAGAAGCTGGATCAAATCCAACCACATTGGCCAATCTAGTCGAAAGTGATAAGAAAGCTTATGATCTAGAGAAAAAGGCGTTTGCTATCCTCACACAAGCTCTGCATAAAGACATTTATCATCAGTTTGTGTATCGTACTACAACAAAAAATTTGTGGGACACTTTGGAAGCAAGAGGTGAAGGTAACGCTGCTATCGGGAAAATTCGGCATGATCTGCTCAAGAAAGAGTTTGAAGGTTTCATGTTCATGGAGAACGAAACCTTGAATGATATGACCACTCGGTTTTATCATCTTCTCAGCGAAATGTACTCGTATAAAGTGTTAGCAGCACCATAAGAAATTGTGATGCGATTTGCTGATGCTTTACCACTGAAATGGGGTCAATTTATTGATCTTTTAAAACATACAGGTGTTTTGGACTCAATTAGTATTTATGAATTTGTGCCGAAAATGGAGAACAAGAATGAAGAAGAACTTCGGAAGGCACAACGAGTCTCTGCTCCACAAAACCCTGAGATGTATTTTGGAGGTATAAATGCAGGTACAAGCTCAAGTGAGCAACTGAAGCTGCAGACCGCATTAGTGTCAAACGTGAACCCATTTCTACCCCAACCAGTTCAATCAAGTTAGTCTACAGGTTCGAGTAATCAAGCCTATGGACAAGCTTTTGATCGGAAAGCCTTCCTTCCACAGCCAAGGGATTTAGCGCATAAAGGTCCACAACAAGCTCCTCAACAAGCTTTCTATGGAAGCAACAGTCAATCTGCAAATCCCAACACTGTCAAACTTGACACGTCAAATCTTTCCAAAATCAACGTAGAAGTTGCACAGGAACATGCAGAACTTCTAAATACCATGGTCAGTTCGTATTGTGGTTTAGTTGCAGGTCAAATAGGGAATATCAATTTGACAAACGAAGACTATGAACAAATTGACCGAGATGAAATGGAGCTGATGGACATCAAGTGGGCATTTGCAAGCGCTATGAGAAGAGCAAAGGATTATATGAGAAGAACGGGGAGAACTAGTTTGGAAAGCAAGAAGGATACAAAATACGGCTTTGACAAAACCGTCGCTTTAACTGCGGAGAAAGAGGTCACTTCAAGCGGGAATGCACAAGACCCAGCAAGGAAGGAAATCACAACCCATTTCGTAATCAGTCTCAACCATCCAACACAGCACAATACAACAATGAAAGAAGAATAGTAGCTATTGGAAACTCTAACATTACCAATCAACCAGGACCTTCAAACACGCACAGAGCTTTGGTAGTTCAGTCTGATGAAGGATGCGATTGGTCAGTACAGTTGGGAACAGAGAACAACGGAAGAACTGCATGTTATGCAAGGATCGTGGATCAAATAAAGCATGATCACAGCATCAATACTCCAAATAACGATGATACATCTAGGGATGCTGGTAGTTCTGATGAAGAATGTTCAAGTTCAGATGACTACGGATCTGATTCCGATGTGAAGAAAGGAAGAGATGTTGCGGTTAAAGAGTTGCTGAGTGAAGCTGAGATGTTGAAATATGAAAAGGTAGGTATGACGAGGAATGCAGAAGCTGGGGTGAAAGAGACAGAGACACTCTCTACAAATGGTGCAGCTTTTCCTCATCACACTGCCTTTATGGAAAATGTTGAAGGTTCCTCAAAAAAGGGTGTTCCAGGAGGAACTGTAAACAGTCATTGGATTGTTGACAGTGGAGCATCAAGGCACATGACGGGCGACTTGCGGCTCCTATATAATGTGAAAACCATAAGGGGTGGTTATGTTGCTTTTGCTGGTGACATAGGTGGATACATCACTAGAGAAGGAATGGTCTCCAATGGTGTTGTGAGCTTCGATAAGATCAATTATGTGCGGCAAATTGATCACAATCTTCTTAGCGTTTCTCAAATCTGTGACAAGAAGTTCATGGTACATTTTGATGATGCCGGATGTTATGTGCTGAAGCCTGGATTCAAGATCCCCAAGGAATGGATTCTCCTGTCGGCTCCAAGAATTAATGATTTGTATATTCTTGATATGAGCCAAGCTATTACAACATCTGCACAAGTCACATGTTTTGTCTCTAAAGCCACAGAGAAGGAATCAATCTCCTGGGACAGACGTATGGGACACATTCACCTGAGGAAAATGAACTATTTGGTGAAGAACAATCTAGTGAATGGTGTACCAGTGAAGAACTTTCATCTTCAAGACGTTTCTGTATCATGCCAAAAAGGAAAGCAAGCAAGAAAGTCCCATCCCGTGAAAAAGATCAACACTGTGAATATGCCACTAGAACGTCTTCATATCGACCTCTTTGGACCTATGAAACACAAGGCAACCTTTGGTGATTCTTATTGTCTGGTAGTTACTGATGACTATTCCAGATTTTCATGGGTAAACATGTTGGCCCACAAGAGTGAAGTTCCTACTATCCTCAAGAATCTCCTGACTCTGCTAGAAAATTTGTACAATCTAAAGGTAAGGAGAATCAGAAGCGACAATGGCACGGAATTTAAGAATCAAGTTATGGATGAGTACTGTTCCTCAAAGGGTATTCTGCATGAGTACGGTTCTCGATACACTCCACAACAAAATGGTGTCGCTGAGAGGAAGAATAGAACTCTTATTGAAACTAAAAGAACCATGTTAGTAGAATCAGAACTTCCCGTTCAATTTTGGGGAGAAGCTGTTGCTACTGCGTGCTACACGATGAATAGAGTTCTGACGGTGAAGAGACATGGAAAGACATGCTTTGGGTTGTTACATAAAAGGAAACCGGATGTTTCTTTCTTAGAACCTTTTGGAGCTCCATGCACTATGATCGACCCACATGGAAAGTTTGGTCCCAAGGCTATCGCCTGTTTCTTTCTTAGATATGCTACTCCAAATTTCCAGGTGTGGAATTTGTCTTCGAAGAAGATTGAAGAATGGGGTGAAGTCAAGGTTCAGAGATATACAGAAGCAGTTAGAGCTCTGGGTGCTCCTTGGATGTTTGACTATGATGGCTGTTTGACTCCTTTAATCTGCCAACTTTTGATGATGCAACAGCTGCTGCTCAGATGTTATTGGAAAGTGATACTGCAGTAGACTCGTCATTAGTTAGACCAATTATTGTTAACCCTCAAGTGTCGACTTCAGTTAACAATCTGGTTCAAAATGAGGAATTCGAAGACGCTGCGATTATAATGTTTTCTCTCGTAAGATTTTCTCACTGGTAAGATTTTCTCTCGTGCATATATTGATACGGGAATGTGTCGTGATGTGGTTGAACACCGGATAGTAAGTATAAATCCATACCTTAATCATATCTCCTAATCCTGATTACATCTGATAAGTCTGAGCTTATATGGACAACAATACCGATAATCATAGTTAAATACTTATCTGTTTAATTTTGAAAACCTAATACCTTTTTTGACAAAGATGAAAATGCTGGTATGATTCCTTTACCTTTGAACTCGAAAAAGATTGTAGTTTATCTGTATATTTTGATTTTCAGTCTAGTTTACTTAGTTGCTTATGTAATTACTTTTTGAAAGTTAGCCAAAGTTGATACTCGAAAGTCTTCTACCAAGATACGCCAAAGAACCTTTTGTTTGATATCGCAACTTCATAAAAGTAACATCTTGCAACAAGTAATCCATCAAAGAAATCCAAAATCTGAAGTTCGTTTGAGTGTGTGTATCTCATACGAATGAACCTAGTCATTTAATTTGACTTGGTCACTTGTTTTTCTCAAATTTGTTGCGGGATTTCATACGAGTGTGTGTATCTCGTTCAGGGAATACAATTATACGAAGAATTTATGATAAGTCTCTCGTGTGTATTCCCTGAGAAAGTTGTGTTCTAATTATATTTGATTTATGAGTACAGATTGATACAAGAAGAACATGAACAAAGTCCAGCAACCAAGAAGTTTGACAAGTCAGAAGAGGAAACAAGAAAGATTTGAAATTTCTTAGAAATTCGAAGACCTGATGCTTTAATCATTTGATAGCAAATCTTCAGGGGGAGTTTGTTGATACTCCAAACCATTCTATGTGAAGACCAAAGTCTGAAGACCGAAGACCGAAGACCAAGCAACATCCAAGGGGGAGTTTGTTGATACAGTTTTGCGTCTGTCGCTTGTTCTTAGTTACAATTGTAATTGTACGGTCTTTGCTCAAGTGTCTGTGTAGGTTGGTCGTGTCGAATAGATCGAGATATCCTTCAATCTTGATCTAATATGACATCTTAGCTTGTCTGTGTTAATCAGTTGCATGTGTGCATACTGATAAGTCTTATGTACATCAAGTCTACACAGAACTGCTTAAAGGTTAACTTTGACTTAGGTGCTTCGACCTTTGAGTCGACGGAGGCCTGAGGCGAGTCAGCGTTCGGTGAAGGTTGAATGTTTCTTACGATGTCTGGGATAACCTTGGCCGTCTGCTCGGCCATGATCTTCATGAAATCCCTCTTCGACATCGAATCGGAGCCGGACTTTGACTTGGACTTCTTCTTTCCCATGACACTTTGTGAGAAAGACATCTAAAGGGGGGACAATAGAAGGGAGAGATTAAGGCTTTGATCATAATGCGTTTTTATCAAAGAAATCGTTTTTGAGCATATAAGTGTCATGTAACACTATGAATTCCCATAGATAGCATAGGCATACAAGCATTCAAAAGCATAAACACGTAAGATTTTCGTAAGGAGTATAAATTTAGTTGGTTCATGAGAATTATTATCATTGTTTTTGGTTACGAAAGGCGTGCGAGTTGTGCATTGGGCTAGAAATGAACAAGGTAACAAGTATTAAAAGACATAATAATTGAGATACATAAAAGATAGGCTTAATAAAACATTGGAGTGTTTTGGGTTGAGAAACGTCGACTATTCCAAAGTGAATCGAGATCCTTTCAAATTAGAGAAACATGCTTTGGCCTATAGGTAAAATGCTCTCATTGAGAAGCGATTAGTGACACTTTACCCTTCCAGTTACTACACGTCTCTAACCAATCGAAAAATCAAAACTTTGGCGAGATTGAAAATCGAGGAATGGGACTAGTTGACAGGGTGCGGGTTTCACCCCTAACTTGAAAACATCATACCCTAAGTGTGGTTGGTACTTACCAAACGAGGAGCGAATTCCGACTGGTTGGTAAGGGTCCACTAGAGTATGAAATGGAAATTCCCATCAAGATGTGGATTTCACTCCTAACTTGATGGTGTAATTTCGTGTAAAATCGAATACGCGGATTGAAAGTGATCACCAAAGTGCGGGTTTCACCCCTATTTTGGTGAGATCGTCTCGTTTATAGTATGAGTGTCTTCAAGTGTGTAAGTTATGTAAGTGTCTTAGGAAAGAGACGTTGCATATATATTAAGACAAAAAAATAGGAAGAAGCAAATAGGAAGAATTAACATTTTATGCACGAATCAAGAAAGGTCAAGTTGGACAATTAAACTATAGACTAGGTCGAACATGGCAATTCTACCTAATTCCCTATAGTTATGGCTCTGATACCGATCTGTCACACCCAACCGATGGCAGAAACATCGGAGTGTGACAAACAAGATTGCTCGAGACATCATAACACTAGTTGTGACAATATTTAATTAAACAACTCATTTCATTTCATTCATCAAATTTTCAAGTACAACATAATTCAAATACAAAATAACATCAAATGGGACTAGTTCAACGAAACATAATAAATAACTTAGCATTCTAAGCGTGTTTTTTATGCCAATCCTACTAAGTTTCATCATATCAACCTCATCAACCTACAACATGTTAAAAAGTATAGTTCAATAACAAAGTACTGGCGAGTACACAAGTTTGAATCATAGCATATGTAATAAAAACGTTTAAACAAATCCACATGATAAGCTAGTATACGAGACTAATGTAAACACGGCATGTGAACTACAAGTCAATCGTCAAGTGTAACCGCATAATAGATTAAAACTTAACATGACCACAAGAATACGGGCGGTGTATTACTCCTATAGCGCTATACATGTTAAGGGGAGGCTCGAACGAAGTTAATGACTTAGTATCATATAAGAATGTTCCAAATAAACAATTCAAGTATCACATAACTATAGCATGTATGATGGATTGTTTGTGTGATTTCATAAAATAAAAGAGTGATTTAGTGTGTTTATGATAGATTAGCATATTGCACCCAAAAAGTGTAAAGCGTAAAAAGGGTGTCAAGTGTAACCACCGTTTTTGCAAAGTTAATTCCGTGAAAGCGTTTGGGTTGATTTGGGGGGATAAACACCGAGTTATCCTACACAAGGAAACGTGGGTGTGTGAGTATTTGGAATGACAATGGAGTTCGGTAATTTAGGAATTTAAAGTATGCAAAAAGTATGTATAGTCAAAAGTGTTTATCTAGACGTTAACGCTTGTTTTTGACACTATAAGCCCCGTAGGGTGTTGGTGGTTTTATGGGTCATGCCCAATAGAATCGTAACGATGGTTAAGTCTTAGATAAAATAACCTAATGTTAGGATAAGTAACCATACAGTCATTGTCAAAGGTTCAGTTATATTTATTATTTACATATATACTTTACATATATTATTACAAGTTTATCGTATAAATCATAGATTTCATATAAGTCATGGAAGTCATAGAAGTCATGCATGGAAGTAGGAGGATAATCGTCCTTAATCTCTTTCGTAAGATTCACCAATACACAAATTGACACAAGGACAATCCAGATAGTCATGAATAAAGTACTTCACTAAACTACGTTTTGGACCAAATAAGCAAGCTAGGTGCGTGCATCCCGAACATGGCAACGTTTGGGGACGTGTCGTAGCCTTGTTACTCAATTGAAGGTGAAACATAGCTTAGTGGATAGAAATCATCAAGTGAGGGGTGGATTGAAAGTTGGATAGCCAAGGCCTCCATGTAATCACACCTTCACCAAAACACAAGCTTGTAAGCTTGGATGGTTCAATACTTGTGGGTCAAGACCCTTAGTAAAACAAAAAGTTTAGAGGCATACTATACCTCTTGATTTTGTATGAAACAAGTCTAGCTAGCTCACTAACCATAAACTTGATTAGAGGCACAAGTAGCATAGAGTTGTTAAGATTTAAACAAGTTTAAGAAAATTTTATAAGTTTAACTTCCAAAACAGAAAGTTTGACCCTAAAAATGTTATTGCTCCACCTTGGTTTTTGACGGGTGGTCTATTGGACAACCCGTAAGTGCATTAAAATGATCAATATTCCACGTTTAAATAGGTTAATTGTTATGAGTTGATGTCTACGGTGTATATGGCTTTGCAGGTACCGAAGAGCATAAACAAGGGAGTTAAACGTCCTTTGGCGGGTGCTTGTAATCGGCTTATTGAAGATGAGGACTCAAGGGATCAATGAAGGGCAAAAAAATGGAAATATTGCTGACCATCGTAAGCTACGATGGGCACCATAGCTTACGGTGGAGTCACCTTCAAAACTCACCGTAAGACAGACCCTCAACACCGTAAAGGAAATTATGCCCACCGTAAGCTACAGTGGGCACCGTAGCTTACGGTGGTGAGCTGCGGGAAAGTTGTAACTGCCCATTTATACTCGTTTTTGGGGAGTCTTTTCATATCTCAATCATTGGGGAACGTTTTGCAGAGCTTATGGGCGATTTTTGAGTGTTCTTGTGGGTGCTAAATAATTTCTAAACATTACTTTGGTGTTTTTGTTTCCTATGAACGAAACTATTGAAGATATGATGAATTGCAAGACCATGAGTGGCTAGAACTCCTTGTGATCATCTTGAGTGGAAGGTTTGTTTGAACAATTGTGTTTTGATTTCTTATTTCTATAATAATAACTTGCTTATTTGTAGTTGTTATGGTGTTTGGATTCTTGTTAGTAAATTGTTGATTGATGTTTTAATCATTGCCTTAGTCGTACGTTCTTGGTGTCATCGACAATCGAGATATCACGGGGAGGTTTAAGGGTTGGATATTAAACAATTGGTTATCGGGCAACAACCTCGCATTGTAATAATCCGAGTACTTAGTTCCCTTTTATCACAAACAAGTAATCAAACACGAGTCATGTCTATGTGAATCTTTCTAGTTGAATTTGAAACACATGCGTTAATTTAACAGGAAATTTGAGATGGTCACTTGCTTTTAATCTGTTAAACAACTAACTTCGATTTGCTATTAGTTTAATTCTAAAATCACAATACCACAAATTCTGAATTTAATTCCTTTCAATTTAGGTAAATTAATTGAAGTATTACAATGATAGCACAATTTCCGCAACTCCCTGTGTTCGATACCCACTTACCGCTAACTACTAGCAGTATTTGGATTAAATTTATGTGAGACTATGACAATCACGTCAAATTTTGGCACCGTTTCTGGGGAGTAGTGCGCAACGTGGGTTTACGTTGGTTGTGTTAGTGTGCAGGTATTTACAGGTGCATGCATACTAGAGGCTCTAACAGGCTATCACCATGGGCATTTGATCCGGAGATCGAAAACGAACTTTGCGAAGAAACAGGGTTTTGCTTCGCGAAAACAAGATTAGTGGTTCACCAACAACACCTACAACACCAATTTCACCACTTAATACCATGGAACAATTACCTACCACCACAAGCCAAACATCACCATCCACACCTCAACCAATTCCTACCACCCATCCAACATCAACACATGAAGTTAACCCATCCAACGCCGCATCGATGGTACCACCGTTCTCATCCTTTTTCCAACATCCGGTCAATCATCATGCACCCAACAACCATTACCAAGTCAAACTTTACCAAGTTCACTATTATCCATACCTACGTTTCAACCACCAATCCAACCAGGTTCCCATTATCCTTCCTCTCAGTTTGTACAATCTTCGGGTGTGGGAGGAGATGGGTTTGTGTTGATACAGTTTACTGTCTGTCGCTTCTTCTTAGTTACAGTTGTAATTGTACGGTCTTTGCTCAAGTGTCTGTATAGGTTGGTCGTGTCGAATAGATCGAGATATCCTTCTATCTTAATCTAGTATGACATCTTAGCTTGTCTGTGTTAATCAGTTGCATGTGTGCATACTGATAAGTCTTGTGTATGTCAAGTCTACTCAGGTTCTCCATGAATAAGGATTCTGCGCGAACCAAGAGATTTCGTACGAAACACACGATTCATACGAATCAAGTACGAATCAAGCATTTTGTACAAAACAGTGACTCGTACCAAATTCTGGAGTTGTGTCTCGTGTGTAATAGTGTGTTTCGTATGTCTGGCAACGTGTTTTCGTACGAGTGACCAGCTTGGACACTATATAAGCAGACATGCACCTCTCAGTGAGGGCTAGCTATAGAGCCCTTTGGTCCAGAAGTTAATAGAACGAGCTAGCAAACTGATCCTTTGTGTGGGATATCTAAGCTAGCATTTCTGGTGATGACGAAGACACAAGAACACAGAAAGTTTGTTTGAGTAATACGAGCATTGTGTGTATATGTTTGTACTTGTTCTCAATCATTAATCAAGATAGTGAATCTTTGGTTACCCCATGTTCTTTACTTTACTTTGGTTGCATGCACACTTGTATTCCACACTTGTGTGTATGTTATATGAACAAGGAATAGGTTTGACATCCGCAGGTGGACCTACAGTTTGATGACCGGTATGAAGAAGAATTCGGAGGTTACGAAGAAGAAGGTTATTATTATAGGGGTGATGGAGGTAATTTGGGACCTCAAGGGGAATGGGTTACCCACAAAGGCAACAATTGGAACAAGCACAAGAAATGGTTAGGCAACCTACAGGGGTGCAACAAATTCGTCCTCAAGGGCCACCATTCCATCGACCAATGCCTTTACAACAAGTCCAAGGTTAACATCAATAGCCTCAATTTCAAAGACCGATGCATCAACCCCAATATCAACAACAATTCGCACCTCAAGGGTTAAGACAAGGTCAAGCGGGTAGACCAAGAGTACCACTGGGTGCTCCGCGAAGACATCATCGAGAGGTAGTGTGGGGGATTGAAGCACATTTTCGACCTGTCATTACTAATAATCCTTCTCCGGTGGTGATACCTCATCACCCGGATGAAAGGACATTTGAGGTTAGAACGACTGCATTACAAAGTTTGCCGAAGTACAAGGATCTAGCAACGGAGGAACCGTACTTCCATTTGGAAACATATGACTCCATTTGCAACACTATTGGAGGGCAAGGTTTTTCGTCAATGATGTAAATTGGTACTATTTCAGTTCTCGTTGGAAGATAAAGCAAAGAGGTGGTTTCATACTCTACCCTCCACATCGATTTATACATGGGCCAATATGCAACAAAGATTTTTAGAAGAGTTTTCACAGCCCAAAAGACTAATGAAGCTAGGCAGAGCTAAAGAAGTTTTCAACAACAACCGGGTGAGATGTTCCATGAACCGTTTGAAAGATTTAATATGATGCTAAAGAATTGTCCTCATCATGGCATTGCACTATGGGAACTGTTGAATGCTTTTCACGAGGGGTTGAGCTCGGAAGATGCTCGTGATTTGATGTCCATCACTAATGGTACTTTTGGTACAAAGTTTGAGCATGATGATTGGGAATTCTTGGAACAAATGGCGGTCACATCTAAACGGAAAGCACAATCTTCAAGGAAGGTGAGGCATGTTATCACAAGACCCCAAGTGTTCGCGGTAGAGGATGGAGGGGCACAAGCGACGAATCAGGTATATGATGTTTGTACTAACTATAATGAATTGGGTCATGCAGCGAAGGTATGTTTGGTGGGAGTGGGTGGAAGTCAAGTTGAAAAGGTAAATGCTATTGCGGGGGGTGGTCGAAATTTCAATATGAACTCCAACACATACCACCCGGGTTACAAAACCATCCAAATTTCCGCTATGGGAAGCCGACGAATCAAGCCAACCCTAATTTCCAAGGAGCTCATGAACGAAACTATTGAAGATATGATGAATTGCAAGACCATGAGTGGCTAGAACTCCTTTTGATCATCTTGAGTGGAAGGTTTGTTTGAAAATTGTGTTTTGATTTCTGATTTCTAGAATAATAACTTGCTTATTTGTAGTTGTTATGATGTTTGGATTCTTGTTAGTAAATTGTTGATTGATGTTTTAATCATTGCCTTAGTCGTACGTTCTTTGTGTTATCGACAATTGAGATATCACGGGAGGTTTAAGGGTTGGATATTAATCAATTGGTTATCGGGTAACAACCTTGCATTGTAATAATTCGAGTACTTAGTTCCCTTTTATCACAAACAAGTAATCAAACACGAGTCATGTCTATGTGAATCTTTCTAGTTGAATTTGAAACACATTCGTTAATTTAAACCGGTAACTTGAGATGGTCACTCGCTTTTAATCTGTTAAACAACCATCTTTGATTTGCTATTAGTTTAATTCTAAAATCACAATATCACAAATTCTGAATTTAATTCCTTGCAATTTAGGTAAATTAGTTTAAGTATTACAAGTCTTAGATAGCACAATGTCCACAACTCCCTGTGTTCGATACCTACTTACCGCTAACTACTAGCAGTATTTGGATTAAATTTACGTGAGACTACGACAATCATGTGAGTTTTCCACAGAAAACCTATGGTAACATCCCATGGGGCTTAGCAAACATTGTTGAGGAAGAAAACGTAAAGAAAACTTGAAGTTGTTAAAGTTTTGAAAAGAAAAATATGAGCAGAAAGTTTAGCACACTTTTGGACCTTGACGGGTGGTCTTTTGGACAACCCGTAAGTGCGTTAAAATGATAAATATTCCACGCTTTAAACGTTTATTTGTCACGATTTAATATCTACGGTGCATATGCCTTTGCAGGTACTGAAGAGCCTAACGAGGGAACTTTAACGTGCTTTTTCGGAGAATTGTAATTGGCTAATTGAGGCTTTGGACTTGAGAGATTGAAGAAGTGCAAAATGGGAATATTCTGCTGATCACCGTAAGCTACGGTGGCCACCGTAGCTTACGATGAAGTCCATCCTTAAAAGGTCACCGTAAGACAGTGGCTGACTGCCGTAATGAAATTGTTGCCCATCGTAAGCTATGGTGGGCACCGTAGCTTATGGTGGTGAGCTACGGGAATTTTGTAACTGCCCATTTTAAGAGTTTTTGAAGAGTCTTTTCACATTATCAATCATTGGAGACGAATTGCAGAGGAAAGGGGGCGATCTTTACTAGTGTTCATTGATTCTAACAAGTTCTTGTGGACGAGGATCGAGCTCCCAAAATGAGCAATCGACTTGATCTCGCTCAACTAGCAGAGGCAGAATTCATTGCTAGAGAGGTAGATATGACAAACAAGATAGAGATTACTATTTAACTGCTTCTGATCTATTAAAGACGTTCAAGTTACAGACGCAAGTCAACAAACTGACAGAGCTTCGCCGTATGAAATGACAAATCCATATCTAGCTCTAACACAACACTTCCCTATTTATAGGTCGACATGACTCGTACTGAAGTGTGTGCAAAAACAAACATCTGTGTTTCGTACAAAATAGTATTTCGTAAGAGTGACTCGCTCGTACGAAACACACTAATATTTCGTGCGAATCACAGTGTATTAATACATAAAATTTACATTTAAGTATTAACGTGTAAACTTTATAAACATTACAGATTAATCCTAGACGTATGTAATAGACATTATGCACCAACAAACTCCCCCTTGGATGTTGCCGTAGTCTGGATAATCTTCAAAACTTCAAATTTAATTTGACTTTAACGCCCAAAAAATCTCTTTAACGGCTTTCGACGTTCCTCAGAAGCAATAGGCGTTTGATCGGTAAGTGGACGTCGCTTCAAAAACTGAAAACTCCTTAACGATGCTACTCTTGAACGTTCAGCGATCCGAGCTTCCTTTTCTTCAATTTTCTTCAACTCCTTCTTCTCAATCTTCCTCCAGGTTGTCTTCCAATTCGATCCAGAATGAATATCATTTGCAAAGCACACATTTACAACCTTTTGAAATTGAAGTGCTTGCTCATGATCCTTTTCTTCAAAACTGATCTTGCTATAAAATAAACATTCAATGTCTTTCTTCGAACAATTTACTAGCCACATGGGGTCTAGTACTCGAATGCCTCGCCACAACCCAAATATTCTTTTGTGTGCTACGACGGCTTCGGTTAATTCCTCAGTTATCTTCCACACATCTTCAACAGGGTGAACACAAATAACAGCCTCACCTATACTAGAATCGTAATGCCACCACTTGAAGATCGTATAGAAATCTTGCTCCATTTTAATCATCGACATGTTTTTCAACACCCGTGGTTTCTTTACAATCAACGTAATATCTTTCCCTTTTGTCACTGGATCTTCCTTAGTAATACGACGCGGATAATGCGGTTTCCAGTGAACAAAACCATGCTTCGCTTCAAATTTAATCAATCTCCACAATTTTTTATCATGGAACTTCATCTTTAGGTTAATCATCTTCGTTTGCACAAGCTCCTTAATGTCCCAATATGGCAGAGTTTGATGTCGCTTAAGCATCGAACGTATTGAATCCCAAATTCTCTCTTAATAACATAAACATCCAGCTCTTCAATCCAACCCCAACTCAAAATATCTCCCAAAGAAATATCAGCATCTCAGTAAAAAATGCCAGGGGTCTTTTAAACTTTCGTTCAGCTGGACTCTCTCTAATCCATTTCTTCTTTTGTTTGATAATCTCAGCTGTAGATATCTTTTCTGGAATCGTTCCTTCTTTAACAGCTTCTGAAACTTTCCTTTCTAATACTTCAGAATTCTCTGTTGTGAATAAATCGATAAATGTTGGTAAATCATCTGTACCCTGAACGGCATCATCTGTATCTTCATCAGAGTCACTTTCAACGACAATGTTATCATAAACATTTGCATCTTCAATTTCCTCAAAAACATTATCATTCGGTTCGAACACATCTTTCTTGTTTAGCTCATCTTCAAAGTCAAACTCGAACTTTTCTCCACTAATTCCAAGCATTTCAGCTATCTCTTCTTTTGAGTAACTATGTACAAACTCTCCCTCTTCCACATCATCCTCAAGGTATAAAACAAATGGTTTTTGCACAACAGGAACGGAAAATGTAACATTCTCTGTGAAGATTCCTGCTTGCTGAGCATCTATCGATTCATCAACTTTATTTATCCATTCCTCTTCAGCAACTTGATTTTCAGAATCATCAAAATACTCGGAAAGATCAACTAATTCATTAATATTTGAATCTATTACACGAACACCCAATCCTCCCACATTATACCATCATCCGAATCACTAGAATCCTTATCATTAACATCAACTTCTTCAGTATCTTCTATCTCTTCCTCCTTTTCTTTTTCTTCGACCGATTCTTTACTATCTTTTCCCATCTTTTTCATCAACCACTATCGATGTCGTTGGGAAACATCCAGACAACCTATATCAACATCAACCGGCTTTCCTATCATAATAAAATTCTTTGGTTCCTCGTACACTATATCCCAACACTGTACTAGCCCAGATTCAGCTTCTGGCATAGCTTCTTCAGTCACAGAATCCTCATCAATCTTACCCTTTCCTTTTCCTAATGCATCAGATTGTTGCTTAGCCAATCGTTCTCGTTCTACAACCCTTTCTCTAGCTTCAGTACATTCAATTTCATCAATCGCTTCAGATATACTCAAACCAAACTTCTTCTCAAGAATCTTCTCAAATATATCCATCCTTCGATTATTTCTCAACCTTTCTTCTTCGTACTCTGTTATTCGCAAACGCAGCCTTTCATTCTTAGAAATAATACTTGCCATCATCGCTTCAAGTTGCTGCTTATCAACGATTAAACTTCCAATTCGTTCAAGCATCTCAAACTTCTCTGTTGTTAGCAAGTTTATCTGTTCTTGTAATTCAGCGATGCGCACAACATTCATATTCACTTGTTTCTGCAAATCATCAATTATAGGATCATCAAATCGAAACTCATCTCCTCCAGGTAGATCATCTAAATTAATCTCATCAAAGAATGCTTGTGATCTAAACTGTTGTGATGTAGGACGAGATTGTTGAGCGTGAGATGGTTGAGACTGTTGTTGATTCGACGGTTGTGGTGCTGGTTGCTCGATAGGTTCTGGCTCAGACATAGGTTGTTGAACAGGTTCTGGTACAAAATATTGCGGTGTTAGTTGTCGCTGTTCAGGTTCTTGTTCTGGAACTGGTGGTTGTTGTGAAGAAGATATCTCTGGTTCAACATGTGACTGATCTGGCTCGGGATGCATATAATGTAATGGAGACGGAATACTCTTTCTTTGTTCCTCCACATTTGCTTCAGTAGTTTGCTCAGCATTGGATTAACAATCGGAGATATACGAGCAGCAGATCTTTCATCCTTCTCGGTCTTTTCTTAATTTGAGTTCTATAGCCAGATTCAAGCTCAGATTCAGACGAAACGTAAGTAGTATCGTCTTCGCCTGTTGCCTTTCTTTTTCGTTCTTCGGCTTTTCTTTTTAGCTCCTCTTGACGTTTCTTTTCCAATTTCTCCGCTCTTCTCTTTTCTCTTACACGCCTGTCCTCTGAACCAGTACTAGAAGATAGTACTTCTTCAGCTGCTGTCGTGTCAGCTCCAAAAGCCTGACGTTCTATATCCTCTGCCATTTCTCAACTGTTTCTTCAATCTCAGGTTCATCCCTGAACCCTGATCTTTTAGCAGTAGATGCAGCTCTTCTCTTTCGTCCTTTGTATGTAGCCTTACCTCCTTTATCTCCATCTTTCACAAACCATGGACTTCGCTTTGCCACAAACAAAGATACGAATTCACTTCCTCCTCATCGTCACCACTATCGTCTTTCCTCCATTTTCCAAGTGCGGATGAGATGTAATCTTTATTTAGAATAGCACCGAACATTGGTTTAGCAGCAGGAGCAGACTTCAAGTGTACGTTCATCTTTCGCAGAGACTGAACATCCATATGCTCAAGTTTAAGCACATCATCAGCAGATTTCTTCAAGCCAGGATGTAAATAGTCAACATCATCTGTATAAACCTCGGGTACTGCAAAAATCTTTCCTTCTGAATATTTTGTACCATCTGAGTAAATATAACTTTCAAAAACTTATAAGGAAGATTCAGCATTAGCGCAGTAATCATGCACATCTGATAATCAACTAAGTCATCAAATCCACCCTTTCTGTGAGCCAAACAATGAATAATAACATGTGCTAGATATCAAAACGGTGCGCTTAGATTTCCCTTTTGAAAGGAGCAGCATTCACGAAACCTGAATATCCCATCCTGTAAAAACATCCTTTCACCATATATTCAGTAAAGCCCGTTGGATCAACCTTGTTATCTTTAAACTCTAACACTTTCCGAATCAAACCTTCAATAATCTTTACTTGAATATCTACATCGTTAATCTTCACTGCTGATATAATGGCATTGTCATCAAGACTGTATTCCGCAGCATTCCAGAAATACCCAACATGTGACAAATATACAGTATGTCTTTCTGTAATCGCCTTCGTCACTCTAATTCTGGTCAGAAAATCCAAGATACTTCGGTATGCAGCTATCTCTGGAATTTTAGAATCTGTGATATAGCATATGTTATGCACTGGAGAAAAACCAAATCCTTTTGCCTGTTCAAGAAAATAACAATCAATCGTTAGAAAAATTTTCAAACTTTCAAAAATTCCTCACTGATTCGTACCGAAACTTTCAATTTCATACGAAATACACCTTTAAACAAAAATGTTAAACTTTAAAAGTTGATATTTCATGTTTCGTACAAAAACTTTTTGTTTCATATGAAATTTCAAAACAAATTTTGAACATTTTAACTTTATTCTCTGATTCGTACTAAATTGATGTTTCGTACAAAATTTTCATTTGAACAAAAATTGAAATTCATAATATTCATAAGGTTCACTCGTTTCGTACAAAATTTTATACTTAACAAATTGAACTTTGAAATCCCATTTTTGTACGTAACAGGTCACTCGTACCAAATCTACTTCATCCCAAAATTTGTCCAAGTGTAATCCGAACCTAAAACTTGTTGTTTTTAGCAAATTGATAGTTGATTTTCAGGTTATTAGAGCCGATATTAACGATTTTGTGGTTAATTTTAAGTTTTACCGGTCCAATTTTCCTAGATCTAAGTTTTAGTCCGAAATGTACGAAATTTTGACATTATAACAGTTAGATCGTTACGAAATTACCTTGCCCATTGTATAAGGTATGCAAATCAACCTCAACAATGTGAATAGCAAGCACAAGAATCAAGAAATCAAGTTCTAGAAATGAATCGCACAAAAAACTCTCTGAGTGCGAACCAAAAGGTATTTATACTTTCCATGTTTCGTACGAAATCTTGTGAACCGTACCAAATTGTTACCCTTTGTTTTGTACCAAAACAACTGAATTGCATAAAATTTGCTTTTGTACGAATCAAATCTAAAACTTTCAAACTTTTCAATTTCTATTTTTATATTTTTATTTTTTCATTCATTTTCGCAAAAAAATGTATCTGTTTCAAAAATCCACTTGACTAACCAAGTCCAAGTTAATGACTCTGGTTATCTAATTTGCCTTCCAAGTCCAAATTAATGACCTTGGTTGACCATGTTTGACCAAACAGATTTAATTTAACATGTAAAGGTTCAAATTAATGAACTTTCTTGACATTTGAGTAAACTTTGTTGCTAAAAATTAGCTCCCAACCCATGATTCCAAACTTTCCTCAGCAAGATGTTGCAATGAATCCAACCATTAGTGTTTTTATCATCGGTAAACAAAAATAAAATTATCAAGCTAAGAAAACTAAAAATCTTTTGGGTTTTTAAGAAATTTTTAAAGAATAATTTTTTTTGTGAATTTTTTGTTTTCAGAGGATCATTTCAAACATACATATAAGTCATCAATACTGTTAGTCTAGACACACCTTAAGCTTTTAAACAAATTTACCTAGATTGTCAATATATTTGTCCATTTAAACCTCTTCTCGTTTTTCAACTGCTTCAAGATATGTTAAGGTATTATTAGAAACATGAAATAATTGTGTTTCCCATCTCAGAATATACTCCCTTATCGAGATTCCCAGAATGTCATTTTACAGGTAAATATATCGAATTGATATCTGTATAAAGGGTGAATGCGAGACCTTGAGAGCCAGGTTAGTACTACCGTACAGACAAAGAGATGAAGGCTCGTCTTTAGGTGGTGTTCCATTAAGGAATCTTTTGTACTGCAAATGTCATAATTGCTTAAGACATAATCATTTTATGCAGCATTTGGGGAAATAATGCGAAAGTATTATATGAGTTCTAGGCCATTGCTTTCGCAAAATCAGAAGAACTCAAATAATACATATATCAATCAAATATAAAGACCTAGTATCGCAGAATCTGGCATTCTCTCAAACGAAATTTCAGAGTACTAAGTCCATATATCCGAGAGATGTTAACCCACAAGTTAATCAGTTTTTGTGTCTTAGGTTTATATCTTGATAACAATCTACTGAACGAGTGAAGTCTATTGGCATATCCTTAGTAATACTTGCTTAAAACACTTTAAAACAATACAATATTTAGCATACTGTGACTTATAATTTTTTATTTACTATGATCACTCTTTTTCCACAAAACTCTTTTTGCTTTTTTTAAAATGTTTTTGTATTTTCCTCAAATATTCTCCCCCTAAAATCAAAAACATATTTTTGGATTTTTTAAGAACTTATAAGAAAAAATATACAGAAAACGTTTAACCGATGACAAATTCATATCAAGTCATCATCATCCTCAAACTCAACCTCAAAAATATCCTCTGAGATCATATTTTTTAAACCATTTAGCTTTAACAAATTTTTGAACTTTGTTTTATCAAAAGCTTTGGTATAAAAATCTGCTTTTTGGTCATCAGTGTGGATTTTTTCAATTCGTACCAACTTTTTCTCGTAGCAATCACGGATAAAGTGGTGTCGAATCTCGATATGTTTAGTACTAGAGTGTTGACATGAGTTTTTAGTGATATCAATCGTGGCCTGATTATCTACATATATAGGCGTATCAAGAAATTGCAATCGAAATCTCTCATCTGTTGCTGTATCCAGAGAATCTGAGCACAACAACTGGAAGCCGAAACGTATTCGGCCTCACATGTAGAGAGAGCGATCTCGGTTTGTTTCTTGTATTGCCATGTTACCAAACGGGTTCCAAAGAACTGGCAGCCGGCCGCTGTAGATTTTGTATTCAGTTTGCAGCATCCGAAATCAGAATCCGAGTAACCTGCAAGATTAAAATCATCATGTCTAGGGTACCACAAGCCGGTGCTTGGAAAACCCTTCAGATATCTTATTATGCATTTAACAATAAGCAGATGTGACTCTTTTGGATTAGACTGATAACGGGAGCAAAGGGACGTTGGATACATGATATCTGGTCGAGAAGCAGTAAGATACATCAAGGATCCGATCATAGAGCGATATAAAGTTTCATCAACTTTTTTGCCGTTAAGATCTGGACAAATGCCATGATTTGGAGCTAACGGAGTCGATGCTGGTTTAGCTCCTATCATATTGAATTTCTCCAATATGTCATGAACATATTTCGTCTGATGAATGAAGATACCATCAGGCAACTGATCAACCTGAAGTCCTAGAAAGAACTTCATCTCCCCCATTGCGCTCATTTCGAATTTGCGCTTCATAACTTCTTCAAAGTCTTTACACAACTTATCATTTGTCGATCCAAAGATAATATCATCCACATATATCTGTACGATAATTAGATGCCCGTCTACTTCCTTTGTGAAGAGAGTTGAATCTACTATTCGCCTGGTAAAGCCATTATCCGAAAGATGATTTGATAATGTTTCATACCAACCTCTCGCGGCTTGATGAAGACCATATAAGGCTTTATTCAAGAGGAAGACTTTATCTTTGTGCACTGGATCAACGAACCCCGGTGGTTGGCCGACGTACACTTCCTCTTTTACTTTTCCGTAAAGGAAAGCAGATTTAACATCCAATTGGTACACCTTGAACCCTTTCCACGAGGCAAAAGCTAAGAATATGCGAATTGCTTCAAGACGTGCAACTGAGGCGTAGACTTCAGTATAGTCTATCTCTTCTTGCTGATGAAAACCTTGAACCACAAGTCGAGCTTTGTTGCGCACGACAACTCCTCTATCATCTCTTTTACACTTGAAGACCCATCTTGTATTAATCTTTTTGTGATGTTCTGGTAGGTCAACAAGCGTCCAGACGCCAAGTTTCTAGAATTGCAGTAACTCTTCTTGCATCGCATCCACCCAACTTTCTTCTTTCAACGCGTCTTTCAGGTTTCCCGGTTCAACCTGAGAAACAAAACAACTGTGAGAAAATCGGACTTGAAGTGGAGCAATGCTAGTATAGAAACAGCTTAGATCTTTATTAATCTGATTGCGAGTTTGCACTCCCGATTGTAAGCTAATGTTCTCTGACAGATGATATGAAAGTGTCCTAGGCATCACTTCAATTGGAACATCTACTTGTGATTGCAAATTTGAGATATTTTCATCGAAAACCGACACAGATAAAGAAGTTTTATTCCTAGCATTAGACTGATCAGCCTGTTGGTTCAGAAAGACTTCAATCGGTTCAGAATCCTCATCAGAACTGGATCCTCCGTCGTCGAAAGTTGGTGCCCGAATAGAGTCATCATTTTCATTAGGCTGGACAGAAGATTCAACAGCATTGACATTAGAAGCAGGAACCAGATTTAGAACAGAAAAGCTTTGATCATCATCAGACGTGTTAACTGGTAAAGACGTAGAAATCACCAACGGTCGAGGAACTTGTTCTTGATTAGATAACTGATGTTGTTGAAATAACAAAAAAAGTTCTTCTTCAGTTGGCACATTTGGAAGATCAAATGAATCCCACAATCCATTGTAGTTAAACAGCCACGAATACCCAAGCTTCTGCGTAGGCGTTGTATATCTTTGACAATCTACATGTTGTGCTAGAACTACCTGGTTTAGACTTGGCAAGAAAACACGTTTTTGAGGAGTAGCATAACCAACAAAGAAACCCTCCAAAGATTTGGCTCCAAATTTACCAGCTGGGTCCAAGACAGTACACAGTGATCCAAAAGGTTCCCAAAAAGCTAAGTTAGGCTTTCATTGATTTAGTAACTCGAAACATGTCTTTTTATGAGGCTTAACTGTCAACACACGATTTAGGGTATAGCATGCTGATGCCACTGCTTCACTCCAGGAACTGATCGGTAATTTCGAATCAGCTAACATTGTTCTAGCAGTTTCAATCAACGTGCGATTCTTTTGTTCAGCTACTCCGTTTTGTTGTGGAGTATAGGGGGCGCTGAATTCATGAAGAATCCCCTTTTCATTCCAGAACTCTTGCATCTTCTTGTTCTTAAACTCCGTTCCATTATCACTGCGAATTCTCTTAATGGGCAAATGATATAAATTCTCGAGCTTTCTGAAAAGGATCATAAGAGTTTCAAACGTTTCATCCTTGCTTTCCAGAAAGAACACCCATGAAAATCAAGAATAATCATCTGTAACGACAAGACAGTATAGATCTCCAGAAATACTTTTAACATTGACTGGTCCAGAGAGATCCATGTGTAGTCTTTCTAGTGGTAGCTTTATCGAATTTAACAGCTTTCTCGGGTGTGATTTCTTATGCTGCTTCCCCTTTTTGCAGCTAAGACAATCATCTGATAGATGAAAACTTTTCAAATTGACACCCTCCACTAAGTCGTTATGCACAAGAAAATTCATTTTTCGAAGATGAATGTGCCCCATTTTTCTGTGCCATAAAATTGACTCTTTTTCGGTAGCTTTGGAAACAAAACATTGAACTTTCTTTGACGTGGTAGACGCGATGCTCATGTCAAGGACATATAAATCATTTTCTCGCGGAGCTCGCATCAGAATCCATTCTTCTGGAATCTTGAAACCGGGTTTTAGAATTAGACATTCTTCATCATTGAAATGTGTCGTGAACTTCTTGTCACAAATTTGTGAGATACTAAGCAGATTGTTCTCAACTCCATTCGAGAGAATCCCTTCTCCAACAATCCTACCTCCTTGAGTTCCAGCAAATCCAACATATCCTCCTCGAATAGCTCTAACATCATTGAGCAGCGCAAGCATTCCTGTCATGTGGGGAGATGCTCCACTATCCATGATCCATTTTGACAATATCGAACGTTGGAGCCCCTGCACACATGATTAATAAAATTTATTTAAACAAAGAGACCCAAGCCTGTTTGGTCTTGGGTGGGTTTGGAATGTCAAACTTTGGACCCACTGTGTTCTTTTCAATCTTTTTAAGATCAATGTTGTTTGTAACAGAAGGTTTGAATTCAACCTTGGATGATTTAGTGTTAACAATTTTAGCAACCCATTTTTGTGTTTGTGGTTTAGCCTGTTTAACATAAAATTTTGAATCTTTTTGTTTAACTTTATGTGATGTTTCACCAATTTCAAACTTAAATTGAGGTTTAATAATTGGTTTAACATTTTGATTAGATTCAATTTTTCTTTTAAGAATTCGTTTTGTCATAACCATAGGTGCTTTTTTCTTTTCATCCTTGGTGAACTTTTTCGGAGAATAAACTGGTTTTGAACTTTCTTGTGAACAATATCGTGCGATATGTCCAACTTTCTTGCATTTATAGCATGTCCTGCTATCCTTATGAACAGAGGTATTCAAAACCTGTTTTTGTTTTTGTTTTTGTTTTTCTTTTTCTTTAAGAAAGTCATCATTTAATTGAGTACTAATGATTTCCTTTTCCTTCTCGGTTGTTGTCCGAAATACAAAATTGGTTTTCTTTGTAAAATCCAATTTTTGAGACCTGTTGGTTTTATGTTGCTTCTGAAAACCCAACCCTGCACGCTTGTTTACCGGATAATCTCCATTTTTCCGAAAATAGGGTCGGTTGTCACTTTTGATTTAGAATAGAAAGATGAATCATGTTTATCTAAATCATCATGACTTACCTCCATCAGCTTGAACATTTTATCAGCACAACCTCTTTTCACATTCTTGATGGGAAAATCCCCATCCGAAATTTATCAGATCCTTTCATTTTATAAACTATGACATTAGGATCATCATTTAAACTATTTTCTGATTTGTCATCAGATTTTGACTTCTCAGACTTTTCAGACTTAGCCACTTCAGATTCATTTGTTAACACTTGTTCAATCACATTTTCTACCACTTCAGAATCACATTCACCATCATTTTTAGTGTAAGTTATATCGATATCCTCAGGCAACTGTTCGGATTTCAATTTAATATTTAGCGCCTTTTCCACCCCAGATGGATTTTTGCAAGCATAACTGTCCGCATGGGTGGAAGAACTCGATCATAACTTCCACTCTTTGTTTCACCTTTTTTAGATTCCTTAGTATTTTTTATTGTTGGTAAAATATGATCTATGACATATGCGCTTGTGGAGTAACTAATTAACAGTTTGTTAACTCGTTCGGTTTCAATTCTCATTTTTCAAGCTCACTTTTGAGCTCAGCAATTGTGTTTAGATGAATATTAATTGCCATTTGTTTATCCATCACTGTTGCTTTAAGCATCATAAGTGTTGCATCATTTTCTCTGTGTGCTTTATTAAATTGTTTAACAGATGCACTCAATTTGTCATATGCTTCCTTTGTGACTTTGTAGTCACTTGACAAATTGTCTGTTAACCTTTGCAATTCAGCAATTTTTTGTCTTTTACAAGACACTCACCACATGGTTCATCACACTTTGAACAAAATTTTTCAATTACCTCATTTCCATTTGCCATGCACGCTTTAACGATGTCTTCTTTCAGCAATTTCTTTTTCTCATCCACATTGACATCTTCAACTGATTTCTTTTGCACTTTATCTGTTGAAATTTGAGTAGGTGCGAAATATCCTGGAAAAGTTTTTAAAACTTTGTTAGGCAAAAGATGTTTGAATGGACCATTCAAAAGCTCCTCTTCCTCTGATGAAGTATGATAGTAGTAATCATCATCCTCAGGTCCTTCATCAAAAGATGCCTCTGATTCTTCTTCCGGTTCATTAATAATTTCAGCCACCAATGCCAAACTTTCTCCTTTTGAAATATACTTGTTCCAATTAAACTCTTCATCTTCTTGTGTCACAACCAAAGCCTTTTCTTTAGTTTCAGGTTGCTTGTCTTCAATCGACACGATTCTTGTTCTAGGTTGTGGTCGGTGATAGATCGCTCTTTTGTAATAGTCATCTTGGAAAGGATTCTGATTCCCTTGAACCTCTCGGTTTGGACATTCTCTTTTAAAGTGACCTTTCTCCCGACACTTGAAGCAAGTAACTTTAGATTTATCAAATCCAAGTTTCCCATCTAAACCTCCCAAATTTTCTTTACCAGTGATTTCCATAAGTCTTTGTGCTCGTCGAACGATCAAAGCCATGCACCATTTTATATCAGTCAATTCCATTTCAATTGGATCAATTTGATCGTAGTTGTCACACCCCGACCCACAGCGGAATAAGAGTCGGGGCATAATTGGGTTATCACCAAAGCTCATGATATTTACTAATATTTCATATTTATTAAAGTCAAAATTTCATTCCCAATAATCCAAACATGTCCATACAAATACAAAGAAAATAACCAACTAAACAATTCCAAGCTCTAAATCATTTTATTCTTCTAGGACAATCCTATGTGTTTCTTGCTGCAGCTGGTTCACCTGTATCATGTGTAAAAATGGGGGTTTTTGGGTCAACATAAGTTGGCGAGTGAACCTTGTTAGATAAACATTTATTATTGATTTTCTTGTTATTTTATCAAGGAAAAATTGTGCATAAACATAAGTGAGCAAATGTAAATAATCAAACAGTAGCAATAACAATCGCAAACTATAACATACAATAACTTATAATAACATACAATAACATACCAACATCATACAATAAATAACATGAACGAAACTGTGCGATCAAGGCTCAATCAAACGGAGCCGATCATATTGCATGTACTGAAAATGATAAATGTCTGTGCGATCAAGGCTCAATCAAACGGAGCCGAGCGTATGTTGGCACGCCAGGTTCACGCTCATAATGTAATGGGGAACATGCTCAACGCTTATAATGTAATGGGGAGTGGCGGCCTATGAAATTGCATGTACTGAAAATGATAAATTAAATCTAACAATAACCACACAACAGTTGAAACAAGCTGAATACACATTTGTTCATGATATGATGTATGCACAATGATTTAAACATAATAAATGGCAAGTCACATGATACACCCCAAAAACGTGATTAAAACGGGGAATTTGTAAAGATTCACTCACATTGGGTGCGTTCGGTTGGAGATGATGAGATGCGCACGAGTTGGAAGAATTGAACAATGAGTATTAACTAACCTAAATGATAACCGAAAATATAGTAAATGAGTGGATTTTATTGATAATTTTAATAGGATTTTTAGATATATTTTTGTGAGTTTAAGGCTATTTCCTATCTTTAAAAACATTATTTTTAAGTATTTTTAATTGATTTTTAAATTAAATTAAATAAATAAAAATATAAAAATATGTTGACTTTTGCATTGACCGTTGACCGTTGACCGTTTGACTTGTTGACCGGTTTTATTGTGTAATTGTATGCGCCGGGTGAGGCTCGAACCCGAGACCTCCCGTTCGCGTGCACGCAGCTCTACCAACTGAGCTACGTGTCTAACCTGAAATAATTCTGTTTTTAATTATACTTATATACTAACTCATTTTATTCAAAATTCTTTTATTTTCAAAAATATTTTAAATCATCGAACCGGTGTCACTAACAGGTCTCGAACCCGGGACCTGTGCTTTAGCGTTACACACAGTCCACCGCTGGACTGTGTGTCTAACTTGGTTAATATACAGATTTTTATTATACTTAACAACTAACGTAAGTTAATCCGGTTCAGTTAGAAAAATAAAACATCTTATATTACAGAGAGGGTGCGTGTATCAGGGATCGAACTCGCGGCGTGTGTTTTGTATGTGCACACAGTCCACCGCTGGACTGTGTGTCTAACCCGTTTATAATACCGATTTTAATAAATCTTATAATACTAACACACTTCATCTTCTTCGCTAATTTTTGCAGACAGCAATTTACTCACTGTTTCTTGTTTTAAAACGATTAACAACATTCAAAAGACTAAAATGAAATGACAGAGACGGTGTTGGAAGCAAACATACCGGAGGAATGATTTAACCCAGAATTCCGGCAAGGCGTCGGCTCTGTTTTTATGGACTTCAACTGAGCGAACAAATTAACTGTTTCGATTAGCTAATCGTGGAATTGAAGTGCTAAACAAGCGTTAACAGAGTGTTTGAATGTCCATACCGTTTTACAGCGGAAGATAAGAACTTTCATAGGTTTTCCGGCGAGCAGGAATTATCCGATAACGACGTCTGAATTTGATTTCAATTGAAAGGTTTGAGTTAGCAATAGCTTAACAATTGATAGACCACGAAGGAATTGAAAGACTTACTGTTTTGATGGAGAATACGGTTTTCCGGCGAAAGTCCGGCGAGTCCAATTAGATTCTCCGGCGAACTGAAACTTGTGCGGAAATGTAATTGAGAGCTTTCCGAGTGTGTTTGAGTCGTGAGAGAGAACAAAGATTGAAGTAATTCTGGAATTGAAAGTTTTCGGTTATAAAAACCGATCCACTTCTAGAATTCAAGTTCATTCAAAGCAACTTGATTGAAAACGTCGGTGTAGCGGTTATAATCGGTAAACCGCGTATTATCAAACGTTTTGGACGGTTGAATAGCCGATTACGGTTTTCAGTTTGGCGCAACCGGTTGATCTATGATTGACTATAAAATTTATTTGTTTTCTAGAGTTGACAGAAAACAACAAGTGGCGGAGTGGTTATGTGTGTGTGTGATAAGGCTTTGAGTTTCAAAACCCGGCTGACCCGGGTTCGAGTCCCGACAGCCTCATTTTATTTTTAATTATTTTATTTTTTACTTTTTATCCATTATAACTTTTATAGTTTAGTTTGTTTATTAATTATGTATCATTAAAAATCAAAATAGACGTAAATACGCAACGAAATATTTATAACTTGATATTCGATTACAAACGGAGCGGGTTTAGAAAACCCGTTTTTGACAAATGTTACAGTATTCTTCACGTGTCATCTCAGAATTTCCAATCTTTCCAGCAACAAGACTGTCATATGACTCAAGAACTGAAGCAAGTAGAGACATATGTTGTTTTGCCGTCTTTTCGTCAAAATTTTGAGCGTTCTGAAAGTCAACGGCAATATTACATTGCAACACTCTTTGGCTTGCATTAGATGATTGATTGGCTTGATTGTTCTGAGATTGATTTGTTCCAACAGAAGATTGTTGACTTGCTGGTGTATTTGGATCAACTGTTGGGTATGATTGAAAACCACTTGACTGAGTTGGAGATGTGCTTGGTGAGCTATATGCGCTAAACGCAGTTTGAATCTTTGGCGCTTGGATTTGAGCAGCAGAACTGTTCTTGAAATAAAGATTAACATCTTGTTGCATTTGAACAGTCTTGTTTTTGGCCATCTTTTGCATCTCTAATTCATGACCTTCCAATCTCTCGATAAAGCGAGGAAAACGAGAAATTGTTGTATTCAACCCCATTCTTCAAAATGGTTAAGTATGTCGACCATTCACCTTGTGGCAGAGAATCAGCTAGTTTATCAACAAGCTCTTCATTCGTCTTCACAATTCCCATTCTCTTCATATGAACCACCAGATGACAGTATCGCTCAATTAGCTGCTTCACTGTTCTCCTTTGATCAATGTGAATACATCAAACTCTTTGCTTAATAATGCCCTTTTGCTTTTGCGGAGTTGAGCACTGCCTTGAAATTTGAGTCGAAGAGCATTCCATAAAGATTGCGCATCATCATCATGCTGCAATAAAGCCAAGATGTCTTCTTTGATCGATTGCTGAAGAATGTTCATCATCTTCTTTTCGTTGATAAATCTTTCTCTTTCAACATCAGAGAATTGGGCAAGGGTCTTTTCAAGCCCACTTTCGCCAACTGGTGCAATGTATTTTGCCTCGATTGCAAACCAGCAAGTAAAATGATTAGCTTGCACCCAGTTCATAAACCTCTTGCTCCAACTATCAAAGTCTTCCAAATTCATAAGATTTGGAGGTTTAGTCATTGTTCCCATTTCATTCTCTAAATTGATGTTTTGAGTTGCTGCAGTGGTAATAACCGATGTGGCGAACGCATTGTAAAATTCCTCAGACATTTTTCCTGCAAAAAGTTAGAACACACTTCTCGAAAACAAACAAATCAGATTAGAAAACTTTTTGTGCGGACAAAAATTTCCTACGAAACCAGAATTTCGTGCGAAACAAAAGTTTTGTGCGATTCAAATTTTTCACAAAAATCACAAAATTTCGTACGAATCAATGAAGTTTTTGTACGAAACAAGAGTTTTTAACTAAATGAGTTTTGGTATGATTAAGATTTTGTGCGATTCAAATCATTTTATACGAAACAAGTTGAAATTCTGAAAATTTTAAGATTTGTGAAATTTAACTGATACGTATGAAATTTACTCTGACTCGTACCAAAATCAAGAACTCCTTAATTTCGTGCGAAACTCGTTCAAAAAACTAATTCAAACGATTCAAACTTCTAACTGACCAGATTTTATCAATTTCATCATGATTTAGTTCAATTTTATGTCCAAATTTATGGTATGGATTGATTAAATTGAAGATTAACTTGAATTACTAAAATCCTAGTCCATTTTGTCCAAGAATTCGTCCGAAATTTGTCCAAAATCCAGCAAAGGTCAGAAAAACGATGAAGATGAAGATGTGTCCAAGTCTGAACAGTAACTACTTGTTGTCTATCTGCAGATCAGATCGAATGGCTCTGATACCACTTGTGGACGAGTATCGAGCTCCCAAAATGAGAAATCGACCTAATCTCGCTCAACGAGCAGAGGCAGAATTCATTGCTAGAGAGGTAGATATGACAAACAAGATAGAGATTACTGTTTAACTGCTTCTGATCTATTAAAGACGTTCAAGTTACAGACGCAAGTCAACAAACTGACAGAGTTTCGCCGTATGAAATGACAAATTCGTATCTAGCTCTAACACAACACTTCCCTATTTATAGGTTGACATGACTCGTACTGAAGTGCGTGCAAAAACAAACATCTGTGTTTCGTACGAAATAGTATTTCGTACGAGTGACTCGCTCGTACGAAACACACTAATATTTCGTGCAAATCATAGTGTATTAATACATAAAATTTACATTTTCTCATTTATGTATTAACGTGTAAACTTTATAAACATTACAAATTAATCCTAGACATAGGCAATAGACATTATGCACCAACAGTTCTAAACATTATTTTGGTGTTATCGATTCGTATGAACAAGACACTTGAACTATGTTTGATTGTGAGAACATGAGCGGCTAGACATTTGTGGGATCATCTTGGATGAAGGTTTGTTGAACAATTGTGTTTGAATTCTTGATTTCTAGAATAATTACTGTGTTATGGTTATTATGGTGCTGATTGATTGTTTGTAAATTGTTGGTTGATATCTTTGTCATTGCCTATTTTGTACGTTCTTGGTGTCGTTGACAATCAAGATATCACGGGAAGGTTTACGGGTTGGGTATTAATCAATTGATCATCGGGTAACGACCTCGCATTATAATCCGAGTACTTTGTCCCCTTTTATCACAAATAGTTAATCAAACACGAGTCATGTCTATGTGACTCTTTCTAGTAGAATTGAACACATGCGTTTTGAACCGGAAGCCCAAGATGATCATTCCCTTATTAATCTATTAAAAACCAATTTTTGATCACTAGTAGTTAAGTCTAAAATCCATCATTCGAAATCTGAAATTAAGTTCTTGCAAATTAGGTGATTAGTTATAATAGTACAACCTTTTGATAACACTAGTTCCACAATTCCTTGTGTTCGATACCCACTTACCGTTAGCTAATAGCAGTTTTGGGATTAAATTTGCGTGTGACAGCGACTACACGTCAAATTTTGGCGCCGTTGCAGGGGAATTGTGCGCAACGTGTGTTATCTTTGATTTAGTTTAGTTTGTTATTTTTCCGGGTTTACGCTGGTTGTGTTAGTGTGCAGGTTCTTACAGGTGTATGCATACTAGAGGATCTAATCGGCTATCACCATTGGCATTTGATCCGGAGATTGAGCGAACTCTACGACGCCATCGGGTTTTGTTACTAGAGAATAAGATTAGTGGTTCCCCAACAACACCATCCACACCTATTTCACCACTCAATACCATGGAACAATTGCCTACCACCACAAACCAAACCTCACCATCTACACCTCCACCAAATTCCACCACTCACACAACTTCGACACACGAAGTTGACCCAACTAACACCGCATCATTAGTACCACCATTCTCATCTTTCTTTCCCACATCCGGTCAGTCCTCATCTACCCAATACCCTTTACCAAATCAACCTTTACCTAGCTCCACCATTATCCATACTTCACCTACATTTCAACCACCAAACCAACCGGGTTCCCATAATCCTTCTGCACAGTTTGTGCAAACATCGGGTGTAGGAGGAGACGGGTATGATGATGGTTATGAAGAAGAATTCGAAGGTTATGAAGATGGAGGTTACTATTATGGGGGTGAAGGAGGTAACTTGGGACCGCAAGGGGGAATGGGGTACCCACAAAGGCAACCTACGGGGGTGCAACAAGTTCGTCCGCAAGGACCACCATTCGAACAACCAATGCCTTTACAACAACTCCAAGTTCAACACCAACAACCGCAATTCCGAAGGCCGAACCTCAACCTCAATAAAACTTTGTACCTCAAGGGTTGAGACAAGGTCTAGTGGGCCGACCAAGAGTACCATTGGGTGCTCCGCGTCGACATCATAGAGAGGTAGTGCGGGGGGTTGAAGCACATTTTCATCCGGTTATTACTAATAATCCTTCTCCGGTAGTGATACCACAACGCCAGGATCGGAGAACATAGGAATAGTTAGCTTTTCATTTTTTTTTAAATTGATCATAAGTTATTGTTTTCTCATATTGACCATAAGTTTTTTTATTCTTTCAAATTGACCACACAAGATTTACATTATATATATTTAAGGTTAGGACTACCGCATTACAAAGCTTGCCGAAGTACAAGGGTCTAGCAACGGAGGAACCGTACTTCCATTTGGAAACATATGATTCCATTTGCAACACCATCGGGGGGCAAGGTTTTTCTGCGGATGATGTTAAATTGGTATTGTTTCAGTTTTCATTGGAAGATAAGGCAAAGAGGTGGTTACACACTCTACCGTCCGCATCGATTTATACATGGGCCGACATGCAACAAATATTTTTAGAAGAATTTTTCACGGCCCAAAAGACAAATGAAGCTAGGCGGAGCTTACGATGTTTTCAACAACAACCGGGTGAGATGTTCCATGAAGCATTTGAAAGGTTTAACATGATGTTAAAGAATTTTCCTCATCATGGCATTGCACTTTGGGAATTGTTGAATGCTTTCCATGAGGGGTTGAGTTCGGAAGATGCTCGTGACTTGATGTCCATTACTAATGGTACTTTTGGTACAAACTTTCTGCAAGATGATTGGGCATTTTTGGAGCAAATGGCGGTCACATCTAAAAAAAGCACAATCGTCGAGGTGAGCTAGACATGTAATCACAAGGCCTCAAGTGTATGCGGTAGATGATGGAGGGGAATAAACCATGAATCAGGCATATAATGTTTGTACTAATTGTAATGAATTGGGTCATGCGGCGGATATGTGTTTGGTGGGTGCGGGTGAAGGTCAAGTAGAAGAGGTGAATGTTATTCAAGGGGGTGGTCATAATTTCACTATGAACTCCAACACATACCACCCCAGGTTAAGGAATCATCCTAATTTTCATTATGGGAACTCGGCGAATCAAGCGAATCCAAATTTTCAAGGAGCTCAACGAAATTTCATTCCACGCCAACAATTCAATCAAGTTCAAACTTCATCAAGTGGGAATGAGTTATGGATATGCTCCAAGTGATGCAACAAGATATGCAAAGGAGAAATCAATTAGATAATGCTCGGGCACAAAAGGATGAGATTCGGGACAAAGCTATTCAATCATTAACCACACAGATGGGGCATCTGGCTAGTGAGGTAGCAGCATTGAAGCAACAGAATGGGAAGCTTCCCAGTGATACGCAAACTAACCCAAAGAACACAAAGAACATACCGATTAACGGGGTAAGTTTCATTCCTAAAAATGATAAATGTTTAACTGCTTCTGTTGTTCATGTGATTGCAGGTGTGAATGAAGCGAGTGTCAAGAGAAGTGGAAGTGATGCAGGGGAACCAGTTATCCCGATTCAAGTTGGGAAGTTCAAGATACACAAATCATTGTTAGATTACGGAGCAGGGATGAACGTTCTCCCGAGTAACCTGTACGACCAGTACGACTTTGGTCTGTTACATGAAATTGATAGCATGGTGGTGTTCGCGGATGCGAGTTGGAAGCAACCCCGAGGGGTTGTAACAGACGTAGTGATACAATTGGGCGAGTTTTACTACTCGGCGGATTTTATGGTGATCGACTACGCACCACTGAAGACTTATGAGCAGCCGCAGGTAGTGTTGGGTCGTATGTTCTTGTATACGGCAAACGTTCAAATCGATTGCAGAAACGGAATGGTCACCATGAACTACGAGAATCGTAAGTTGTACTTTAATGTGTTTTTAAAAACAATTCATTACGATCTTGTTAATGACTTGAGTCACACAGTTGCTACTAACGAACATGTTTCAAGTGTTAGCACAGTCAGGTCAATTGCAAGTGGTGTTGATGTGTATAGGTCTGAGTTGAAGAATGGTGAAAATTAGGCAAGGAAGAAGGAGTGTGAGCATGAGAGCGGGCAAAGGAAAACCACCCGATGGTGGGATTAGATGGGGTGTTGAGGCTGAATTTCAACCCAATTGGCGTGAAACTACAAACTTTCCAAGAAATTGGATGGAGTATAGAGAGAAATGGGGAAGCAAGGGTTCATTTGAACCACCTTGAGTACGTCAGGTGGTGTTCTTTCCTTGTATATTATTGTAGATATTATTTGGTTTTGTTTATGGTTGGGTGGAAGGGTGGCGTATTGTGTTTGATATTCATGTTATGGATTAGTGGTATATTGGTGGTGTTTACATGTTTCATAAAAATAAAAAAACAAAAAGAAATTTGGGATTTGAGAGTTGAGCTGTAGGTGAAGTTGAGGTAGCTTTAGTGATCGTTTCCTTCAAAACCATACATTAGGGTCAATGTATCTCAAGTGTGGGGATGGGGGACATTTTTGGGATTTTAAAATTTTTTAAACCAAGCCAAACAATTGTCAAATTTGAATATGTTACCTTAATCCGCATGACACATCGTTATCCCTTTTTTATCCTTTCTTGGTGAGTTTTTGAGCCACATTAATGCTTTCCAGAAATTAATTCTTTGGTTGAGTGGCAGTGTGTGATTGTGTTAATAGAACTTCGATAATAGATGCTTGTCAAAACCTAAGTTTACATGCTTGTGAAGATGATGAGAGCATTTAGGTAGCCTCGTTTGGATGTGTGTTGAGTATGGGTTTGGGGGGTTGGACCTCATAAATTACAAATATGAGCTTGGTAGTGAGCGGGACGGGAGTTTGGACATTAGTAGCCCAATTTGATCTTGTAGCCTTTCAATTGTTACCCAAACCTATGTCCTACAAAATTCTACCTTTCAATCGACCCGGTTTAGATAGTTTGTTCTTGTTATGTTTGTAATCTCTCTTTTAAAAGTGGTAATGCGAGAGTTATTATCTTGATGCAATATTGTGTTGAAAAAAAAGTGGAGAAAAGAAGAGAAAAGGAAAAAAAAGAGATGAAGTTAGTTGTACAAATAGAGTTAGTTATTTATGTTGATTGTAATAATAAATCGGGTCGATTAAAAGAGCTACATGAATATTTCCCACCAATTCTCACCCTTACACATAGCTTTGTTACAACCCAAAAGTCCTTCTGATTCATAAGCTTGTTAGGCAATTTGTAGGTAAAGACTTGATTATTATCCAAGCTTATTGTCGCACATTTACATAATGCATTGAGTGATCTAGCATAATCTTGCTAGTACCATTTTTGTCACCGAGAGGAGAGTATAGTGCGGGGTGTGTCATGTAATATGAAGGTAAAGTTGATAACAGGGCAATTGGGTTTGTGTTTGGTTTACATGATGATCACTTGTTAGTTTAAAATTGTTGTGAAAGGGTTGCTTGGGGTAAGCAACGTTTAAGTGTGGAGATGTGACGGGTGGTCTTTTGGACAACCCGTAAGTGCGTTAAAATGATAAATATTCCATGCTTTAAACGTTTATTTGTTACGATTTGATATCTACGGTGCATATGCTTTGCAGGTACTGAAGAGCATAACGAGGGAACTTTAACATGCTTTTTCGGAGAATTGCAATCGGCTAATTGAGGCTTTGGACTTGAGAGGTTGAAGAAGGGCAAAATGGGAATATTCTGCTGATCACCGTAAGCTACGGTGGCCACCATAACTTACGGTGGAGTCCATCCTTAAAAGGTCACCGTAAGACAGTGGCTGACTGCTGTAATGAAATTGTTGCCCACCATAAGCTACGGTGGACACCGTAGCTTACGGTGGTGAGCTACGGGAATTTTGTAACTGCCCATTTTAAGAGTTTTTGAAGAGTCTTTTCACATTATCAATCATTAGAGACGAATTGCAGAGGAATGGGGGGCGATCTTTAGTAGTTTTCATTGATTCTAACAAGTTCTAAACATTATTTTGGTGTTATCGATTCGTATGAAAAAGACACTTGAAGTATGTTTGATTGTGAGAACATGAGCGGCTAGACTTTGTGTGATCATCTTGGGTGAAGGTTTGTTGAACAATTGTGTTTGAATTCTTGATTTCTAGAATAATTACTATGTTATGGTTATTATGGTGTTGATCGTTTGTAAATTGTTGGTTGATATCTTTGTCATTGCCTATTTCGTACGTTCTTGGTGTCGTTGACAATCAAGATATCACAGGAAGGTTTACGGGTTGGGTATTAATCAATTGGTCATCGGGTAACGACCTCGCATTATAATCCGAGTACTTTGTTCCTTTTTATCACAAATAGTTAATCAAACACGAGTCATGTCTATGTGACTCTTTCTAGTAGAATTGAACACATGCGATTTGAACCGGAAGCCCAAGATGATCATTCCCTTATTAATCTGTTAAAAACCAATTTTTGAATCGCTAGTAGTTAAGTCTAAAATCCATCATTCGAAATCTGAAATTAAGTTCTTACAAATTAGGTAATTAGTTATAATAGTACAACCTTTTGATAACACTAGTTCCACAATTCCTTGTGTTCGATACCCACTTACCGTTATTAATAGCAGTTTTGGGATTAAATTTGCGTGTGACAACAACTACACGTCAGACCTCAAAATGGTGAGGTTTCACCTTAGTTTGCCCAAGCAAACTTGTGAAAACCTTTCTAGAGGTTATCCAAGTGTGTTAGAAGAAGAAACAAGGTTTAAATAAGAAAGGAAGTGAGTTGAAACTCACTTGCAAACTGAAATGTTTCAGTAGAAAGTTCTGGGAGTTTTGAGAGGATTCGTGAAGTGTTGGAGGCTGGTAAAAGTGAGAAAAGGTTGGGGAAATGTGGGGTTTTATAGAGGGAAGATTAGGGTTTGAATTAGGGTTGCATTTATGTAGTTGTTGGGTGATTAAATTGAAAAACAAAAACTTAGTTTTTCTTGACTGCTTGCGGACGCAAGCTGTCTTTTTTTTTTTTTTGTTAAATATAATTAGATTTCTAGAAGGTTAAATGTTGTACATTATATTTTATAGGTTTAAGGCTTGTTTGGAATATTAAAATTAAGTGTATGGATCTTATAAAACTCAAAAAAAGACTTGTTTAAATAGAAGTTGTAAAACATGAGTGTGGCAATGTTTATGATGCTAAAACCTAAGTGTCTTGTGTTTAAATCATCCATTGTCTTGCTTGATTTCATTGTGTAAGATTTACAAATGCGCAACGAGAATTCACGAGTTAAATCAAAGCTTCAAATTGTGTAACTAATACGTGCATGAACATAAGTATAATTGCGTATGAAGATTGCGCATTTTGTATAATTGATCAACTTGATTACAATCAAAGCCTTGGATTTACAATGATTCGAAAATGAGATACGATTACAAGGTTTGGACTTTCCAAATATAGAAACACGAAGCAAACTTACTTAAAACGGAAAGTTACAAAAGCGAAGCATTACAACACGGTCGCCGGATGATGAGAGTTCGAACTTTTACATCATGAAGCTTTGATGAGGATTAGGGTTTTGTGGTGAGTAGTGATGGTGAATAGATTGATAGTTGGAAGATGATGGTGATGATAATGGTGGATTAGGGTTTAGGATGATGGATGGATGAATGGATGGATTAGACTTGAAGGTTGGGATGTTCTTGGCTCCAAGGTGGTGTTTCAAACTCAAAAATCCCTTAACCCCCCCCCCCCCCGAAAATGGTAAAAAAAACATGATATAACTTGTCCCCAAACATCAAACAAGAACAATTTGCAATTGGTATCAGGGGAGGGCGTCGGCGACGGCCCTTGGTTGGTCAGTTTACTCGGACGGCTTAATCCACTGCCTGCGGGAGTTTCTGGGCGACGAGATCATCAGAAGGGCATCGGCAACGGCACCTACATTTCTTGTTTTCTATTTTCCCACTTCTCGCTCCCGGTTGACCTGTTTTCTGTCCCGGTGCTCCGTAAAGCTCCCAAATAAATCCTTAAAGTCCATTACCTGCAAAACACAATTCCATTAAAAGCAGGCTATTCAAAACTAAAAGTTATGGTAAAACATAAACTTAATGGAACATCGGTTTTCGACCATGCATCAATGGGTCCCATGTTACTTTAGAGAAATACCTGTGTGTTATTTGATGAAGACTACGTCCAGGTGCAAGAGCTCAAATGCACGTTTGAAGTTAACTCAATAGAAACTAACACGTTAGTTCAATTTCTGATGTATTTCGACACTAGTCTTGATGCTTAGTGACACACACTACGAGAACTTGAATTTAAAAGCGACATGTCGAACCCCCGATTAACTACAGGTCTTCGTATAGAAACACATGTGTCTGAAACGTACACATGGTCTTTGTTTCTTAAGTTCTAAAAGAAATATATATGGGCATGTTCCATTGCATGCCCATTGAACGTCCTGGATCAACTGATATAAAAAATTACACGGTTCTTCACTACAACAAAAACATGGCGTATGTCAATGAATTCGAGGTATCGTTTTACTATTCAATACATACAATATAACATTTACAACTTACTATTTAAATGTTAACATTATTATTCGCATCACGCACATATGCATAATGAATCATATTCAGTATTCATATTATCGCGTATGCATCTGTTATTCTGTTCTTAACACAACCTATGCAAATGTGCATATTACCCTTAATGTAACTGTTTATCTGACTATATTTTTATGCACATTTGCAGATATCAACCAATGCATCTGAATCCATTATTTATCCTACAATAACCTATGCACATGTGCATATTACCCTTAATGTATATATTTTACTGACTATATTTTTTATGCACATGTGTAGGTGTCACTCAATGTACCTAAACAAACAGTAAGCTGTACGTGCCTTGGGTTCACACGCATTAGATACATTTGCCTACATGCATTCTGTATATATTCTGTTACAACCTAATTGAACGAATTCCATCACACTACATCATTCTACGATGGAAACGAGACGCGCTCCCATCGGTTGTGCATAGCATATCTAAAATGTACTCCTCCGACAACAGTGATTTAGTCACACAATGCACGACCCAACTAGGACGCAATCCCGATCATCTACGTTTGTTATCTACTGAAATCAAATGCACCGGAAACTGCATAATTGAAACGTTCCCCAATGAACCTCAGCCTCGATCCAACCAAAAAACTACAACATCAGTGATATATTAAACATACCTGCAGATTTAAGCACAAGTGTTCATCCTCCTCAAGGTATTAGAAACAAAGGGTGTGGGACCAAAAAACAACGGATCGGCCCTAGTGGTTAGAAAAAATAAGATAAGCGAAATAAGGCCGCACGTTTATATAAATGCAACAAATATCTTTTCGACCATTTTTCACGCAACTGCGAGAAAATCAAGGCTGCCAAACTTGCTGCACGAGCAGCTAAACGTGATGCTGCTATCGCTGCTGGACTCTTTGCCTCACCTGATTCTTGTTCCTATGATGTCGATCTCGATGACGATGACACCGATGAGTATTCTAATGAGTATTATTCTTCTGATGATGACCCTGAAGACCCTGCATATATGCATGAACCGCAAGAACCTAAACAAACTCTTAGGCGTGAACCTAAACAAACTCTTAGCCGTTCAACCAGATTTCATAAATCAACCAATCCAACTCGTGATTCTTGATTGATCTATTATATATGACAACTTATAATTATTGAAATGAACAATTTATGACTATTAATAGTTGTTTTGATTATGTTTTTAATGGACTATTTATGCGTTTTTTCATATATTCATGATTGCCCTCATATATATTCATGATTGCCAACATACTACTTTTTCATCATAATGTAATTTTATTATCACCCACTTACTATACCAATCTTACAATGACGAAAAAATGCACATGTGCATACATGTTTACTATATCTACAACAAAAATGCACATGTGTATACGTGTTTACTGTTTGACTCCACATGGTTACTAATATATGGTTACCAATATGAAAAAATACATCCTACATTATAACCATTTGTTATACTTTACATGGTTACTAATATATCCGGTTGTAATACATTACATACTACAAAAATGTACATTGTATCACTTTATGTATATGTGCATACCCAACATTTCATTTACTAAACAACATAATATAACAAATATTAACAATCTTATCCATTTGTAACACATTATATATTACTAACATTCATTCAACAATTACTAACATGCATGAACAACCATCTTGTAAATTTAACCATCTAGATGCACATGTGCACAAAAAAACAACAACCAATACAAACTCCAAATATCAACTTCTGTCAATCAACAGCGCCCGCATCACAATAGACCACTGCCAACCACAATTAACCAAAATTACCTACGACATCACAATAGCTACCCACTTATTACCGTCATAACACATCAAGGCAAGATGTTAAATAAAAAAAACAAAATACTAGTTTAATGTTCATGAATCACCAACATATAGTATTGTTAGTTCTGCTAGTTCGTAACCTACTTAAACCGTAACCTGAAACTGTAGCCTGAAACCTCATACGTAACCTGTAACTTCAAACCCCATACATAACCTGAACCATCATATGTATTACTAATTCGTAACCCATAACCTTATACCAACTGCTCCCTTTTTTTCCATTTGTTAAGCATATTCCAACATTCCTCTTGCTTCAACGCCTCTTTGTTTAACATTTGCTGCACTCTTGTATCTTTCAATCAATGTATTGTCTCTTTTGCAAGGTCCATAACAGATCCTTTGTATACGTTTGCCTCTCACAACAACAATTTTGTTGCTATTTTCATCCTCATGTTCTCCAATTGCATATCTTGAATATCTTTACGGGTACTAAAACCGCATTCAAAATTAACACCACTCCCTCTATACATTTCCATGTGTCGCATAGCGAACACACCACAGTCGTTGAAATTGTCATTTGTGCCCATTCTAACCTCTTCCTCGTCAATGTTGCGTTCGCCATGCGTGACGCCATCGAATGGTGACATATTTCAAATACCCAACCATGTATTGTTTTTGCAATACATAATAATACCAAATGTTATCCATTTCATAATCTGAAATCCTTATTCACAAACAGAACATTTAATATAAAATCTATACATACCACTTTACACGGAGACCCTATCTCTTTAAACTTTGTTCCTGTCATCATCTTGTAAAACCCACTGTTATTAACCATATTATCAATCACTTCAACCTTTGCGTTCTCCAAATCAAAGCATATCAGGTAAAAATGCTTGTTTTCAATCATCGGTATTAATATAATGTTGAACTCTTTCAACTTCAACAGTTCATTATCACATTCCACCACCTCTTTCAAATGTGAGGTTAGTGTTGCAAACGCTTTTTTGTCTATTTTGTTTTCAACATAAACTTCGGTTGCACACGTTACATTAATGCATGTCACAAACAAATATAATTAGCCTAATTACGTTTGTTAAACATAAATTATGATACACTTACGATTGTTATCATATAACACCATAACCGCCTTTTCCCTAATGGATTGTTCTTCTTCTCTATATAGTTCAAAAGCGCCGCCCAACAATCTATCACGTTCTGTAAAAACCACCTTCCCTCTTCCAACATGTTTATCAAATATGCTCTGGTTGTCAATCCGTGTGAAGTTTCAAATATATTGTTGCTGCATACATCACATACATTACATCAATATATTTGTGTATGCACATGTGCATCAAACATATTACGTACATTATATACAATATTTATAATGTCATAATTCACGTGTTCATATGTTGTAGTACATAACATAAATCACATCAATTTTACTTACAAATTTACATTCTGAATACACAACAATTATAACATAAACCATCTCATGTATGCACATGTGCATCAAACAAAAAAATAATAATGAAATAATGCTTATGTAAACTTACTTGAACGTCAACTTGACCTCCCTCATCTCCTTTTCGATATCAAAAATCTGATCATCCTCATTATCTTTTTTGCCCTCTGCCCTATAACATCAGTTTTTAACTAAGTTTGTTAGAATGACAATACAAATCATAACATAAAACTATAACATTCATAAATACCTTCGTTTATCGTCTATCATCGTCAATTCATATTGCCATATCAATTTTTCGTCATCGTTCAATGGTTCATTCAGTTCAACCTCTTTTTTACCTTCAACATTCTTATACACGTCTGGTTCAACGTCTGGTTCTTGTTTTGGCGAACTCTGTGAGCTTTGCAACAACAACCTAAAACTTGGTATTGTGTTATCAACCTCTTTTTTCCTATGTGATTGTCCCCTTACAACACCCTTAACCGTATCTGCCAACTTAACCGCATCACCAACAATTCTATCTAAGTCTATCTCTTCATCATCTTTTACTACTCCATCCACTCGCCCTGCATCGCATGCTTCATCCTTCGATACATCACCCGAAACATCACTAACATCTGTTAAACCTTGTTTTTTACATGTTAAACTCCTTCATCCCACCCCTCCTATTGATTACAACATTATCCATTGTATCCTTCTTATCTAACATTATTTCCTTATCTTTACCATCAACATTATCCATACTAATTAGCAGATTTGTCATTTTGTGTTCTCCTTTAAATGCCTTATCATAATTACTAACAAACTCCGCAACCTTTTCATTTTTCGAATATTTTAACCAAACTTCATCCAATTTTTAACCAACAATGCTTTTGTCCTCAATGTATCATCCATTAATCTTTGGATTATACCCATATGTTCCTGATTATGAACATGTAATTAGTAACAAATATAAATAAAATAAAACTATTATGTACAAGTGCAACGACCTTTTGTTATTCATAAAACATTTTTATGTTCATTATGCACATATGCATTCTATATAAGTAAAATAATTATGAACTTTAATTTTAACAACAATCCATTATGCACATATACATAAATTATATACAATATTTATAATCATGCACATGTGCATTTTTTATAAATAACATATGAACCTATTGTCAACCATTATGCACATGTGCATTTTTAAACAAATAACATTAATATACATACCTCAAATGACACTGACTGATGTTCGGCTTCAGATTTATCTTCACTTTCCACCAACTTTTCAGATCCATTCCCACCTATATCTCCGACATTCTTCCCTCTTACATTTGTCACTATTTCAACCACTTCATTTAAAACTTGATCTTCAACATACCCTTCCCATAACACCCCTTTTCCAAACCCGCCATTTTTTATCTCATACTTTTCCCTCTTACTTAACATATCTTTTGTCTAGAATGATAGCGGACTCATTGTTCGAATCGAATTGATATCTCCACATACAGTTCTGTCCACATAAATCATCTGCACATGTGCATTATTACCATACGTGACAAACTTATACAAACTTAATATTTTATACAATATACAAAATAATTTATACAATCTAAAAACGTACCAAGTAACTTACCACCAAAATTATAAGCCCCCCATTGAAATATCTTGACATGTCCCGTTCCCATCCATCCTTACTTATCTTGATCATGTCACAAATATATTTGCACCAATTCACATCTTCCACAGCAATATCTTCACCCAAACACTCAATAAAATATGTTTTACATGTCCCGTCCTTATTTATCTCCACCATTGTGTTCATGAATAACGCCAAAAAAATCGTATTTGAATAATATTCCATCTTCGTTTGGGTTATCTCTTATTCTTTCAACAATTCTACTTGGTGTCAGTGCACACCCTTCATACAAATGATTCCACTCAGCAAATGTCCCACATTCTTCGTCTTCATTTTCTTCTTCTCAGTTTACCTCAACTTTTATGTCTTCCTTTTAAACTTTTTTCCCTTTCTTTTGTTCCTTCTTAATTTTTTTTCCTTCTTTTGTTCCATCTTTTCTTCCTCTTTTTTCCTTCTTTTTCTCTTCCCTTTGACATTTTAGAACCTCACTATTCCTTAACCCAACAAACCACTAACTACATCCTCATCCACCTCTATGTTACCATCATTCAATTTAATGACCATATCTTTTCCATTGAGCTTATCTACCACAAAATGTGCCAATTTTGCTGGTAAGCTGTCTATTTTGAGCTTTAAAATACTCCCAAAACCCATGTTTTTCACTGTATTCTTCTACTTTTTGGACAATGCGTCTAACCCCATCAAAAGTTGATGTGGTGACAAACGTGTCCGTGTCGATCGCCAATTAATCGCTCTAGCAACTTTTTTACTTCCTGACTTTTTTGCTAGTGTCTTAACTCTTGATGATATAATTCCTTTCTTCGATTCCGTTTATTAACGCATGACGATGCACATGTGCAAACAAAAAAAATACATGTTATAAATGTTTGTACATAATAATGCACATGTGCATTTTAAAGTTTGATTAATTATTTTAAATAACACATATCATCAACAGTTTTTTTATCCACCTTGTCGTCTTTCGCTGATGTCATCTTTGAATTTACCAACCTCGTATTCTTCGTATGGATTCCATTAAAACCTTTAGTTATTTTTCATCATGTTTCCGTTTTCTTGTCCTTCTATTGACTTCCTCATGTTTCCGTTTGCTTGTCCTTCTTTTGACGTTCTTATCCTTTTGCACATCTTTTTGTACCTTTAGTATGCCTACATTTATAAATTTAATGTGTTTGCACAAATTATAACATTTTAAAACAAAAAATATTTTTAATGATGCACATATGCATAAACTCATATTTCATCATTAAAAAATAAAAATAATAAATAATCAATAGCTTCTAACCTTTTTGTTTAACATTCGTGTATTCATCTTCCGTTGCATCAGACATTCTTGTTGACCCTTCATCCCTTCCCTTGATTTTAAGACAAATGTTACTTTATTTTATTTCCATGTATGGTCTACAATGAGCATGTGCATCAACATTAATTTATGATCAACATATAAGATATACACATATGCATCATTATACACATGTGCATAAATGTTAAATACCTTAATAACCTATTCTGACAAATTATGCACATGTGTATATTAACATATTTTGTCAATCTATACACATGTGCATAACTATATATCACACAACGCTACCTTATTAACATATTCAAACATTAATTACACATTCATATAACTGCATAACTGTATATCATAACAAAAAAACACCAAAATAAAACTAAATACCGATTATAGATCATTGATGCATATGTAGGTGCGACTCCTATTCAAAGTCATGTGCATCAACATTATTTACCTTATTAATATATTATTGCGAACTATGCATATGTGCATATTAACCTACTATGACAATTTATGCACATGTACATAACTATATATCACACAAAACTACCTTATTATCATGTTCTCTTATTATCCTATTCTATTTAAGCATATTTTGTCAAAAATACGCACATGGTGCATAACTATATAGATAACAAAATCACCTTATTATCTTGTTTTGTGTAATCCTATTATGTCAAACTATGCACATGTGCATAACTATATAGATCACACAAAATATGCATATGTGTATAACTATGCACATGTGCATTAATATGATTTAACTTCTAAACAAGTATAATTCAATAAAAAACCCTAACACTTACCAACTCAAGATTCGTGCTACCAAACATATCAAACATTATTCATCTAACATTATTCAGTAAGAAAACTACATAAAACAACACATAACTATCACATTATGTATAGTTCTACCACAACATTTGCCCCTGTTCACTAAAAAATCATATATATGTAACACAATTTTCAATAATGCAGATATGAAACGACTACTTAAGTGTCATATTCACATAATAAAAGATCTGAATCGACTATTAAGAGTCGTATTATCATATACGACTCCAAAACAAAGTGTATGAACTTACGAATTCACAAAACGGTGCAGCAACGCTGAATTTCTGACAATAACTGGATTATGATGAATCGCGAGTCCGTTATACGTCTGTTCTTCATATTATCCCTAATTGTGCAACAAACCTAGATGATTATGATCGTGTTGCCCTAATTCCTAATATACGACGAATGTGTGATCGATGATTATGTTCTTACTACTCTAATATTGATCATACGACGAATTTTGATGACGAATTGCTGATATTGTTGAGTGTCGGACTTGATTTTTGTATAAATCGCTATGATGAATTGTTGCTGATGTTTGTGGATTGTCGGACGTGATGGTGTATAGAGTATGATTTAATTTTTGTTTGAAGTCCAATAGTAGAGGTGGCAGGGAGATGAGGCGGTTATTTTAAAAGTTATATGTATGTACAATAATGCCCCCTATTCATACTGGTTCTCGCGGTTCTCGCAATAAAAGTGGTTCTCGCATGAACCCTACCCTATATATATATATATATATATATATATATATATATATATATATATATATATATATATATATATATATATATATAGGTTCATTGGGAAACACTAAAAAAGTGGGAACCCGAGAACACTCTTAAAAATTTAACTTAACATGTTAAAAATAATTTTTTTAATTTTTTTTCGGCGCTATTACTTATAGATACTTGTAGAAGAATTTTTAATAAAAAAATCACAAACTAAAAATATAAAAAACAATTAAAAAGGGCTAAATGTTTTTTTACAAAAAAAAAATTTTACAAAAATTATTTTTTTATTCGAATAGTTTCTACTCATTTATATAAAGAGAAGCACAGAAAAATTTATCAAAAAAATGATTTTTAAAATGTTAAGTTAATTTTATAAGATATACATTATTTAACTGTTTTTAAACATTTTTTTTTATTTTTGGTTTTTATTTTTTATTAAAAATGTTTCTACATGTATTTACAAGAAAAGGCGCAAAAAAATTAAGAAACACTAATTTTTAACATAAGTATAATTTTTAAGAGTGTTCCCCGATTCCCCACTTTTTTAGTGTTCCCCAATGAGCCCTCCCTTATATATACATATATATAGTGTTCCTTAATGAACCCTCCCATATATATATATATATATAGGATGAGTATCATTATAGATAACTAACTATTGCCAAAACAAAAAAAAACAACTATAACACACTAAAATTTTGGATTTAAGGTTTATATCTTTTAAATTTTATGTTTCTGACATTCATATGTGTATGATATATAATTAAAAAACCATATATTTTTATTTACACATAGCCTACATACATGTAGGTAATTTAACCTACACATAACCTACATATGTGTAGGTTATGCAAAAACTGAAAGTTTTTCATATTTTGTTTCGAATTCTAGTGTAAGAAACAATAAATCATCCATTTGTAACATTCGCATTTACTTTTTAGGTTGTTAGGATTGAAAAATAGGTGATTAACTGTGTTCTGTGTGTTCTCGCAATATTTAGTGTTCTGCATATAACCATATATATATATATACACACACACATATACATAGTCTTACGATACTGTAAAAAGGACATTTTTTGTAAGAAGTATGAGAATGAATAAAAATGAACATGTAGGCATTATGTTTTGGACTTGGGCATGATGTTTTGGATAGTGTTGGCAAGAAAATCACCAAACACAACAATTTAAGACACAATGCAAGGATTCTTGGCTTAAAACTTAAAACATCATGCCAAGAATGTTAAGTAGTTTGTTTTAAATTTCACGCTCATAATACGTTGCTTTGTGTTTTAAATTGTTATGCTTGGTGTTTTTCTTGCCAAAACAACCCAAAACATAATGGCTAAGTCCAAAATATGATGCCTACATGTTAACTCCTGTGACTTCTCATACTTCTCACGAAAAAGTTCTTTTTTACAGGAAGCTCACCCTATATATATATATTATATATATATATAGGGATGGGTTAAAATAAGAACCGTCTTGAGCTGTGGAAAACGGTAAGAACTAGATCATTCAAAAGGTTTTTCCAAAAAAAAATTGCTCAAAAATCTTAAAAATAATCATTTGTTTCAGCAAAAAAAAAATCAAAAAGTGCCGCACACAAACATTTACATGAGGTGTAAAAAAATATTTATCTTGGTACAATATTACACCAGGGCGTAAAAAAAACTTACAATAGAAGACAAAACTACCGACTCGACAATTTTTTTTGCTTTTTTTACAGATGTGTTTGTAATATTTTTATCTACGTTTGTGCAAAAATCTTTTGACCTAACTCGCGCCGGAAGTAGGAGTTCTCATGGTTCTAACAACTCGTGCTGGTTCTCATTTGAACCGACCCCTATATATATATATAGGGGATGGATCATGAGAAAACTAGTTTAAATGAGTAAACCAAAAAACTAACTAAAAAGCCTAAAAACATATCAAAAAAGTTTTTTTAAAATTTTTTACTAAATTCGCTATATATAATACATAAAAAGCTTTTTTTCAAAAAAAAAAGTTATACTGCACATATGGATTAATATGAAAAAATCTAAACCACCTAACCCATCCCCACCGACACCCCCAAAAGCCTAACCCCCCTAAAAAAACCCTAAATCCACACTCCTAACAAAAGCTTAACCCCCCCCCCCCCACCCCCAAAAACCTAAACCTTCCACCCGCACCCCTCAAAAACCTAAAACCCCTCCCTACCCCCCACCTAAAAACCTAATCCTAATTCTAAACCCCCAAAAAACCTAACCCTAAAAGCTAAACTAAACTCAAAAGCTAAATGTAATCATATAATGCACATGTGCAGCACATACATATAAAGCGCATGTGTAGCACATATATAATGCACATGGGGGTCATCTATGGGGTCGTCTAGGGGTAGACGCCCCGAATTGTTCAACACAAAACCCATATACATGAACATCACAGCCTTTAAACCATAAAAATTATCAAAATTCACACACAACATACGGTCTAAATGCATAATACATTAAATATTATTGAATTATAGGTGAAAATACGTACCAGAGATGCTTGATTACGCAATAAAATACGCTCTAAATACGGTCAAATGACTAGAATACGTATGTGTGTGTTTGGTTGTTGGTCGTATGTGGCTGGTCGTCTAGGCTGACCAGTCATATACGATGCATAGACGGGTCGTCTAGGTCTAGAAGACCCATCTAGAATAAATGGTGAAAGACCATTTTACCCCTGAATTGCCTCCCGTATAGGCCTAATTCAGGGGTAAAATGGTAATTAACCATCCTGAGCTGTAAAGAACTCAGGTGGTTAATTACCATTTTACCCTTGAAATAGACCTAGACGGGTGGCAATTCAGGGGTAGGTAATTAACCATAGACGTGGCGTACAGGTCTAGACGTCACGGCTAGTCCAATGGTACATTACCATTTTACCCCTGAATTGCTACCCGTCTAGGCCTAATTTAGGGGTAAAATGGTAATTAACCACCTGAGACCTTTACAGCTCAGAGTGGTTAATTACCATTTTACCCCTGAATTAGACCCGGACGGGTGGCAATTCAGGGGTAAAACGGTAATTTATCATTTCCCTTTAAATTTCAAAAAGCTGACTATTTGAAAGTTGCCACTCTAATGGTACGCGACATCGAGGCCAAGACTGGTCGTCCAGTTCTACAATATTACCCTTTTGCCCCTGAATTTGGCCTAGTGTGTAATCCGGGGGTAAAATGGTCTTTTGACAAAAAACAAACGTCCCGTCTAGGTCTAGACGAGTTATATATTCCTCTTTTTTTTCTTATCCTCTTACATAGAAAATCATATTAATTATAAAAATAACTTATTAATTATTCAAAAAATCTTATTAATTATACAAAAAAACGTATTCACTATAAAAAAAACTTTGAACTAGTTACAAAAAAAAATTCATATAAATTATACAAAAAATCGTATAAATTATACAAAAAATCGTATTAAAAATACAAACAAAATCGTATTAAGTACACAAAATTCGTATTAAGTATACAAAATTCGAATTAAGTATATGAAAACTCATTCTTCCGATTCACTGTCGATGTAATTAATACTCGGGTTTGAATTTGCTGGGGGATTCATTATGGAGGTATACCATTCTAAATGGGGCATGTATATATATAGCTATTGTTCTTCAGCGGCGCTTCGGTAGGTCAACCATAGCCCGTTTACTGTAGGCATTGGAAACCAGCCTTCCAGCTTAATATGTATGAAGTGGTTATTGTTAACATGTGCAAGCGTTATCCTTCATGGTTCTCGATCCGTCGGAGGATTCATTATCGAGATATAACCAAATCGATGTGTTCTGATCCATCTCCTGTAGAAGGTCTTTTCGAATGTGGCTCCACGCATGTTCTCCCATACCCAAGCCCACAGCCACAGACCGAAACCCACAATGACCGTCTGGCCTCACATCTTGTATGCACGAGATATACAGGTGAAACAATGTCGGAAGGAGAGACTTAAACAGTTTGATTGTCGCCCACTATCAATGGAAAACCGTTATCGTCTCGAATCTCTCTTTGTCTAGAAGTTGTTGAACGGCTTCGCCCCGCTCTAGGTTTTTGAGACTTTATGACTGACTGTTGAGTGGCCTAGGATGGAACGTACAAGCTGTGGCGGGGGGCATCGTATGTACTTTATTGGGAACCCTGGAACGGAACGTACGAGCTATGGCGAGGGCATCGTCAAACCGAAGTTATGCTTGCGTTGTTGTTGGTCGTCCACGAGTATTTTGTTGGACAACCGGTGGTTTCTTGGTGGATTTGGTTGGAGTCAACACCTCTTTAATCTTTCCCAGCAATCTTTTTTTCTGAGCAGGGGGTGTGACTCTAACTGTTGCCGAACAATGTTCAGCTCTTCTACCACGTCAACGTCATCCGATATCAATTTACATGGCTGAAAGTTAAGCTTCTGCCAGAAGATGTCTACGTCTTCGAGTTGAATCGGATGCTCTGCACGGTTAAAACAACACACTGTTTAAAGTCACATGAATAACGGACATATATAACACACATCGCTTCATGTTTAGCAAGTATTACCTGCACATAGGTACTTTTCCAGCCTACAAGCACACGGCAACCCACAACTGTATCACATCTGACATCCACAAGATGAATGAAAGCGCTGCAACACGTCTAGTTTCCTATGTATCTCTCCACTCAACAAGTCAAGCGATGTATGGGAAAATTTTCCACGTAGGTGGTCAAATAACGGGTTTTTGTGGTGGTTCATTATTTTTTCGATGCTTTCTCGAAAGCTCCTCCTTATTTCACCGTATTGTGTTTCAACTATATCGTTGACACCTACTATTTGGTCCAGTGAGCTCCTATCTTGGACGTATCTCTTTAAATTCGCGTGTTGACTCTCAACTCTGTTTGTGGTACGCTGCCCGAAGTTGCGACTCTGATCAGTCCACGCAAAGACGAACATTCCTTGTAGTCTTTCAGCCACGTACGTAAACACCCTAAAAAGTATCAATAATTAGTTAAATGTACATAGGTAGATCACATTTATTACAAAAACTTACTTGAACGTTTGCACTCCACAAGTCGCTTTTGCAGGTTGCGCAAGTTGTACTCGTATGTGGGTATTGATGGAGACTTACACAATCTCCCCCAGGATGACAAAAATTTTTGCCAGTCTTCTTCTATGAATGCGCTCTTGCAGTGCTTACAAATATTTTGTTGTATGTGAAAATTGCAAATATATCGAGAGGCGTTTGGAAAAACCTTAGGACACGCGTTAATTAGGGCCAAGTCTCTATCCGTTACAATCACACGTGGCTCCATACATTCATCCAAATTTGACCTGATCCTCTCAAGCACCCATACAAAGTTATCACTACGTTCTTTGAAGATAATGGCATGCGCGATACAAGACGAATAGTTGGTGGGCGTCATACCAACTATCTGGACAAATGGCATGTTGTATACGTTCGTCTTGTACGTGGAATCGATCAGCAAAATGTGCGGGAACGCACTCCACATTTCATTCGAGTAGGGATGAACAAAGAAGATCTCTGTAACGACCTTTGTTTCGGGTTCCTCCTGTGTCTCGTAAATAAATTCGTATGTAATAAGGATGTTTTCTAGCGACTGCATGGGGGTCAGTCCATATCTTTGTTCGGCCCTAATCTTTTGAACTGTGTTTTGTACGTCTTTCTGAACATGGAAACTGTCGGGAAACTGCTTCCTTATTGTTTTAAAAATTCTGCGTGGCTCCATGTTTTGAGCTGTCAGTTGCTCGATCAATCTGTATTCGTTAGGAGTAAACCTTCGCACAAACGCGTGGGCCGACAGGTCCTCACAGAGTTCGTGATTATGTTCAGTCTTTCCCCCTTTTATCCCCCATGTTTCATACGGATGGTCTCGCACAGCCACCAGGTAAAACGGGAAACCGGTTTTCTTGCTTCTAGCTTTTCTAACCGTTGCTGTAGTATGGTGCTCACCACCACGGTCACATTCAAGCCATACCCTCCCGGTCCTTCCACCAATTTTCTTTAATCGTCAGGTCACAATAACCAAGCCATCTGCCTTTGCCATTTCTTGTGCCCAGTTTTTTAGCTCATCTAGAGAGTTGAAAACCTGTAACATCGATAGCGTTATGTTAGATTTTATGTTTACTAAACTGTCCAACATAAATAAATTTTGATACCATCTCTATGAGGTACGGATTGCCTGCGCACGGGGGTGCCTTACCACCATAACCTCCACCATCAGGATAGACTTGTTGATCGTACAAAGACTGTGTTGCATTGTAACTTTCGTAACCATCTCTTCCGTATCCATCCGGACAGTGTTGTTGCACGTATGAATATTCACACCCGTATCCATAATCCGGAAACCCATGTTGAGCAAGATAACATGGTGCATCAACATGGTACGAGTCGTCCACATGGGATATTTCATCAACGGGAGGAAGCTCGTTCAAATCTAGAAACGGTCTATTTTGATTTCCTTGTACACTTGACACAACCTCCTCTTGCTCGTTAGAATTGGGAACGACGGTCTCCCCCTAACAACGGTATCATCATTAGTAAATAATTAAAACAACAAGTAGTTTAACCTAATAACTGTTACCGGATTGGATTCAGGTACCCATGACTCGCCAGAATACGGCCCAAAGAAATAGTTGTCGTCCCAATATGATGACATTTCATCACCATTGAATGATATCAGATGGAGTAATATAAGCCAAAGATATAGACGCAGCGAATTCCAATGAAGTGCAAATTGATTGTGATATCAAATGCTCTGCATGGCTCTATTTAACAAAGAAATATATGCCCCATCTAGGCTTAGACGGGGCGTATCACTTTACTGCTTTACTCACATGCATGCAGGCCACCAAAATCAAAATCAACCTCCAAGACGCCCCGTCTAGGCCTAGACGACCCGTCTTGGGCAGGTCGTCTTCGCGATCCGTCTAGGTCTAGACGCCCCGTCTGATGTGACTGATTTGACATTGTACAAGTGAAGGAATGTGGTCGGAGAAAGGAACCCTAGACGCCCCGTTTAGGTCTAGACGACGCGTCTTGAAGGTGTGGAAATAGGCAGGTGGGTGAGAATATGTAGACCCTTCTTGAAATCTTCTATTATATTCTTGTTTCTCCGATGCAAACTTTTCATGACAATTTGCTATAAATCTTTCTGCAAGATCATCGATCTCATTGATCTCGATGAGTTCATGAGTATCATTGGTGTTCTTCTCTTCAAGCCAATGGAGGTACCCCGATAGTTGCGAATTTGGTTTGACCTCCTCTTCAAAAGAATAATCATAGTACACATAATTGATAAACGCGTCATAAGTTGAACTTTGTGGGACAAAATGGGAGGGAATCTAGTTATAGCGAAACCTAAACGAACCAATAAAGAGTTTGTTCTTTTTTCTATTCTTCTTGAAGATTAAAGACACCAAAACTCTAATGTTTTCAAGACTCGCTTCTTGCGCGATCTCGATGAGAACAATTTTAGCTTTTAGAGAACACGAGTGACACGGATTACTTGGGTGAAGGCGAGGTTTTGGCTTAGGTTTTTGATTTTCATGGAGAAGGAAGAAGAAGATAGTGACCTTTGCATGGAGCTTGAGAAGCATGAAAAGAAAGCTAGGGTTGTTTTGATAGCACATGTGATTCCTTTATAGGGGATCTTTAGTGTCCAAATATATTTCTATTTGGCATTTTTTTATTGTTAGTATATTATGTTATTTTAGATAATAAAATAAAATAACCTTCTCTAGAAACAAATATTAACTATCTAAAAGATTGGCTAGTTGCCTAATTGCTTTGAAACAAAATTTCACTGAATGGCAGTTGCAATTACTACATTTGATTTATTTATATTCAAACGACTAAAAGTAGCTAAAAAACATGAAAACCTTTTGATGTAAACGAGTGGAATTTATCTGCATATGAATTTACTCAGTATCAATTTGGCTTATTACGATATGGTAAACGAGTGGAATTTAGTCGTGAGAAAACCTTTTGATGTAAACGAGTGGAATTTAGTATCGCAACCCAAAGATATAACTAAAAAATGAAGTCGTGATACTCAAAAGTATATTGACACGTATTTTACATAAATGAACGAATATCATTAATGGCCCAACAGTATCGGTAGCGATACCAATGTGGTAATGATATTGGTACAGTACCAATGTCGTTCGGCCGAAGTCAACGTAATACCGATATTGTTGAGACGGTATTAGCTTGGGTCGACACAATAACAATATGGCACTAACACTTGCTGTAACTTACAATACAAAAAAACTCTATTACAAAATAGAACTCCGTTTATATATCGAAAACCATAAAAACAAATATTATGTACCGCTATCAAAGTCCGGATGCATAAGTTCGGTTTGAAACGATAAAAAACAACAAAATCATTTATATTTGATCAGTTTGATTTTTAACAAAACTTAGATAGAAATGATCATGTTGCAACTATCAATTCAAAATTTTATAAGGAATACTTTATATTACTACTAGAAGGGTGCTCGAGCGATGCAAACAAAACACACTCCCTTGATAGGAAAGACAAACACTACCAGGGTGTGCCTTGTTCGGTTAGTTAGGTCGTGAGAAAACCTTTTGATGTAAACGAGTGGAATTTAGTATCGCAACCCAAAGATATAACTAAAAAAATGAAGTCGTGATACTCAAAAGTATATTGACACGTATTTTACATTAAATGAACGAATATCATTAATGGCCCAACAGTATCGTAGCGATACCAATGTGGTAATGATATTGGTACAGTACCAATGTCGTTTGGCCAAGGTCAACGTAATACCGATATTGTTGAGACGGTATCAGCTTGGGTCATCACAATAACAATATGGCACTAACACTTGCTATAACTTACAATACAAAAAAAACTCTATTACAAAATAGAACTCTGTTTTCATCGAAATTTATATATCGAAAACCATAAAAATAAATATTGTGTACCGCTATCAAAGTTCGGATGCATCAGTTTGGTTTGAAACGATAAAAAACAACAAAATCATTTATATTTGATCAGTTTGATTTTTAACAAAACTTAGATAGAAATGATCATTTGCAACTATAAATTCAAAATTTTATAAGCAATACTTTATATTACTACTAGAAGGGTGCTCGAGCGATACAAACAAAACATACTCCCACGACAGGAAAGGCAAACACTACCAGGGTGTGCCTTGTTCGGTTAGTTTCGTTTATTAACCAATTAGTTTTCAGTTAATCAGTTCAGTTTATTTGGTTAGATTGAGGATTTTTTGTTTAATTCGTTTAATTTCAGTTAATAGTCAAAACTATACTTGGGCTAAAACTTTTGCCTAAAAATACGTGAAATTGAGGTAGACTAGTTCACGAGCCGAACTGAGCCAAATTGAGGTAGACTAGTTCACGAGCCGAGCCAAACTGAGCCAAGCTAGGGCAAGTTCGGGTTCGACTCGGTTATAAACCAAACTGAAAATTTTAGCTTGAGCCTGGCTTGGTTTTTAACTGAGCTAGCTCGTCTTGGTTAGGCTTAAATTTAAATAGAAAATTAAGACGTAGCTTTCAAAATTCAATAGTGTAAAATATTATTCAACAGTTCAAAAGAATATATAAAAAATAATTTCAAACTAATACTTTATAAGCCAAAATCAAGTTCCAACATATACAAAATAAGTTTCAAATTCCAACGAAATACAATATAAGTTTATTAGCATCCTAATCAACCCTCAAATATACCATAGATATCCAACTACACTTCTAAATATTTGTAAATAATAGCCAGTTTTTTATAATACATCATATGTGTGTATATATAAAATAGATTAAATGTAAAATAATTCGAGCTAAACCGAGCCAATCTAAAGAGCGAGCCAAACCAAGCCAACTCGGCTCATTACGATCCGAGTTGAGCTAATTAAACCTAGCCGGCTTGACTTCGTTTCAAACCAAGCCACATCAAACAAGCTTTTTTCAAGCTAAAAACCTAGCGAGTTTCGAGCGATATCCGAGCCACGAGCTTTTTAGATAACCCTAAATTGATGTATAAATACATGAAACGGATGAATAAATTTATGAAATGGAAGTATAAATACATAAAATCTATGTATAAAAAATGAAATACATGAACCGAAGGTATAAAAGCTTGAAATATATAGAAACATGAATGGTTTGGTTCGGTTAATTTTGGTTAAACGACGGTACAGAAAAATCGATAGCTGCTTTTGGTTAATACGGGTTTTAGTTAATCGGTTTTCAGTTAATTTAGTTTTTTTTATTTTGATTCAGTTTCGTCTGTTTTCGGTTCGGTTAATGAGAAAAGTGCTCGGATAGTCCTGTGGTTTCCCCAGATTTCACCTATAGTGCCTATACTTCTAAAATTACAGCTATACTCCCCAACTTTTGCACATTCGTTCTCGGATAGTCCCTAGACCTAACAATAGTTAGTTTTCTAAGTTAAGTGGGTGTGAAATGATAAAAATACCCTTATTACAAAACAAAATAACTTAAACTACTAAGTAGATATTTTTATTTGTGGAACTCACTTCATAAAAAAACAAACTAACAACCTCACCCCTAGCCCACGTTATTCCAGCGACCTGCCCTTTTTCCCTCTTTTTCTTTGAACAATAACCAACCACCAACACTACTTCCTCATGTCCTCAGGTAGTCTCAACGTGAACTGTCCAAGATTCTCACCCGCCTGAACCACTAAATGTTCAGTTGAATGAGATCTGATGTTAAGTTATTCTATTTATTAGTAAGGGTATTTTTATCATTTCATACCCACTTAATTGAGAAAACTAACTGATGTTAGGTCTATGGACTATCCAAAAATGAATGTCCAAAAGTTAGGGACTATAACTATAATTTTAGAAGTGTAGGGACTATAGGTGAAATCTGGACAAACCATAGGAACTATCCGGGCAGTTTTCTTTTTTTTTTTTTAATTTAAAAAAAAACTATAGCAATGCTATACTCAAACTAAAGATAATAAAATACTGAGTTCCTTATAAATTTTTTTGTTTGCAAACAAGTATTGATTATCGCAATGATAATGGAATATTATAAATTTTTTTTAAAAACTGAGTTTCTTTGTTTGCAAACAAGTATTGATTATCGCAATAATATTCACAAACTGGAAGTCATCATTAACGATTGTTTTTCATTAATTATCAAGGATTCAAATGTTTTACAACTCGATTGACTATACAGACTCCCCCTCAGCTGATCACACAAACAAATCAGTTCGAACAAGAGAAAAGGTTATGTGTGTTATAAATAGATCACTAACAGGTGTGATCTATTTATTCTAAGTACGAAAGTTCTGTTCAGTGATTGGTTGACATCACCCTGATAATGACATCTAACATTACTAACAGAAAATATTCCACAGGTGTCTTTAAACATCTGTGCAAATCCTAACATTTGATCTAGGCTATTCTAAACACTAATAAGATAAATATTGTTACCTTGAGAAACCACTTTATAAGCTATCCTCGGTTGTAGTTGTCTAAACATCTGTTTGGCTATACAAATGTTTGGTCTTCTTCATAAGGCCTTTTGGCTTGATTAGGGCTTTGGTCTTCAACAGTCTTTAGACCGCTGGGTGTAGGCGTGACTTTTGGGCGTTGATGGCCCTTCAACGTCGGGTTTTCCACCTTGGGTTGACGTTTTGGTGGGCGTTGCCCGCTTAGCATGGCAATACTGCTTGGCGTGGGGCGTTGGCCGGGGGTGACATGTCTGGCAATGGTTGGTTGGTTGTTGATGAACGTTTGGCTAGCCCCTTCCACAACGCTTGCCTGGCCATGCTGCTTCCACACTCCCTTTTTTGGGTGTAACTGGTGGAGCCGACATCTGCCACGTGTCAAGCAATGCCCCTAACCCAAGCCCCTCCACCCTATAGTCTTAGATTTAACATATGTTGGTACTCTTGAACAGCGGTTCCAAGTCTTCATCAGATGTTAGCCATGCTCTTGAACAAATGTTCTGATTAGGGGTTCAAGATTCACTATTATCGGGGAGAGACTGGTTCAATCTTTTGCTTATTTCTTGATTAATGGATCATGCTTTGGCTTTTGGATATCATTTGCTCTTGAACCCCGACTCGCAGTGGAAAAATGTGATTGGGGCATGATTGGGTTTTCATCAAAGCTCATGACATTTATTATAAAGTTTCATATTTATTATTTCACTTTAAAGGAGAATCATTACAATCAATCTTACTAGTACAACATGTTCTATACATTTTTCAAGACTTCATTATTTTTCTTCTAAGGCAATTTCCTATGTGTTCCTTGCTTCAACCTGTCCACCTGTATCATGTGTAAAAATGGTTTTTGGGTCAACAAAAAGTTGGCGAGTGAATCCTATGAAAACATTTAAACATGTTTATTGAATCAGTTATAAGATAAAGTGCATAACCACATATGAGAAAACGTAGATGTAAATTTATTCACAAAACACATAATATTAAATATTGCACACACATACACCAAATGATTGTTTTTGAGGCACGCGTTGTTCAACGAACTGATGGGCCTAATGAATGATTTTGAGGCACGCGTTGTTCTACGAACTGATGGGCCTAATGAATGTTTTTGAGGCACGCGTTGTTCAACTCGTCTCCCACGAGGAACTGATGGGCCTAATGAATAATTTGCACACAACTTGACAATATGTAACACATCACAACAAACAATATTTACATTCTAAGTTTAGATCATATAATGGTATAGCACGAGTTTGATTAAGAGAATTAATTTAAGCGACACATGATACACCCCAAAACATGAATAAAAAGGGGAATTTGTAAGAATTCACTCACAGTGGGTGCGTTTCTTGGATTGATGATGAATGCGCACGAATTTTGATTTAATCGGCAAGGAAACTAACCTAAATAATAACATAATAATTCGATAAATAAATAAACTGTTATTTGAGATTAATATTTTTAATTAGTGTTCTTAATGGGGTTGTTAGATTTATTTTTTTGTGAGTTTAAGGAAATTTTCTAACTTCAAAAATATTATTTTTAAGTGTTTTTAATTGATTTTTAAATAAAATAAATAAATAAAAAGAAAATAAAAATTTTGACTTTTTGACCGTTGACCGGTCGGACTGCGTTTATTCTGTGCGCTGAGTGAGATTCGAACTCGTGACCTCTCGTACGCGTGCACGCAGCTCTACCAACTGAGCTACGTGTCTAACCCGAAATATTTCTGATTTTAATTATATTTATATGCTTATTAGAATATTTCAGAAATTGATTAACTTAAAAAGATTTCGAAATGAACTAACCGGCTGCTTATAACTTGACTCGAACCCGTGTCTGCAACTTGTTTTGCACCCAGCCCAACCAGTTGGGCTGGGTGTCTAACCCGTTCAGAACAGATTTCCCATTATACTTAACCACTTACTGAAAGTTACCGCATTTAGTTAAAAAGAAAAACCGGTTTTTATTTTGGCAATAAGGGCTTGATTCATACTCGAACTTGGGACGTATATATAAATTATGCACACAGTCCACCACTGGACTGTGTGTCTAACCCGGTTGTAACCCGATTTTAAATATACTTATACACAGACTCGAAACTCATCATCTTCATCTAAAAATAATCCCATACTGAACTTGATTCTGACCGATTAAAAGAATGTTGTTAATGTGCTGCTTATACTCTAAACATGATATTAATAACCTATAGGAATACTAAAAAGAATTTTACCGACGATCGTAGAGTTCTGGCGATAACTTCCGGCGAATAAAACTTGAGTTCTGGCGAAACAGAATCGAATTTCTGATAAGAACAGAGGACTTGAATCAGTGTAATCTCGAGAATGATTGAAAGTGTGGGTTTAGAATGATTGATAAGAAGTAGTTATGGGTAGAGGTGATTTAAAGTTTTGGTTATGAAATCACGGTTTATGAACGAAATTGATTTGAGTCTTCGGTTATAACTGATGTTTATCATCAGTTATATCCATTTGCAATCAAACAGAAGCCGTTTCTTCCTTAATTTCCGCGATTTGATCTTGACGAGTGAATTCGGAAGTTGAAACTGAAGTTTCATATTTTATATTCTAACTCGGCTATATAAGGTATATGTTTCCGATTTAATCACAAAACACGTGTAGTGTAGTGGTTTGTTGTGCGTTTGTTAATCCGGGTGACCCGGGTTCGAAACCCGGCGTCCCCTTTTATTTTTTTATTCCTTATCTATTATAAATTTTCAATTATAGATTTTAAATTCTAATTTATGTATTAATTATGTATCGTTTAAAATTAAAATAACCAATATATACGCGACGAAAATTATGACTGACTATTCGGTTAATAAACGAAGCGGGTTTTGGAAACCCGTTTTTTGACGGATGTTACAGTATCCCCTACTTTTAGAAATTTCGTCCCGAAAATTTAAGTAATAGTGGTATATTTGACTTGTGGAGAGGGTGTTTTAATTTGACAATTACATAATCAGAAGAGGGTGAAAGTTTAAATTTTATTGGAGGCGGTAACGTTCCTAGTAAGGGTTGGATACCCTGCTACAGGAATCGCTTTTTGATGCCTAAGATAAGGAATATTGATAAACAGAGTTGAATGACTAGGTATGATCTCATGCACAAGAGTTTTGAGAGAATCGATATGTTTGGAAAGATAAGGTTATATCCTAAAACAAAATTTCTACCACTAAAACCTACATGGAACCTCTCATAACCGCCTGACAATGCCTCTGATCCTTTGGCAAGAATACTTATATATAGGAAGTACCAGCGGCGTATCCACCATATTCTTGTCAAATTTTCATTGGCTTTATCAGTAAGTTATGATTAGTTCTATGTGACTCTAGAACATAAACAAACACAACAACCAAAGCTTGAGTCTTAATTCTGAAAGTATACATGTTTGAATGATGACAATACCTCTCTCGTTTGTTATTATGAAGAGGTTAGTCTATGCAGAAGTGAGACACAACCCAACTTCTTTGAATGATGAGATTGAGATACGTTGAGATGTATGATGATATGAATGCTAAATCAGTGAGTATAAACAAACTTCAACCATGACATTACTAAATCCTACATGGAACTTCTCATAACCGCCTGACAATGCCTCTGATCCTTTGGCAAGAATACTTATATATAGGAAGTACCAGCGGCGTATCCACCATATTCTAGTCAAATTTTCATTGGCTTTATCAGCAAATTATGATTAGTTCTATGTGACTCTAAAACATAAACAAACACAACAACCAAAACTGAGTCTCAAATCTGAAGGTATATGTCACACCCCGACCCGCAGCGGAATAAGAGTCGGGGCATAATTGGGTTATCACCAAAGCTCATGATGTTTACTAATATGTTTCATATTTATTAAATTCAAAATTACAACTTCAATATTCCAAACAAGTTCATACAATTACAAGGAAAAAGTAACTAAATAAACAATCCAAAGCATAAACCGATTTATTCTTCTAAGCCGTCCTATATGTTTCTTGCTGCAACTGGATCACCTGTATCATGTGTAAAAATGGGGGTTTTGGGGTCAACAAAAGTTGGCGAGTGAACCTTGTTAGAAAACATTTATTATTGATTTCTTGTTATATTTAATATGGAAAAATTGTCCAATAATCATATGTGAGGAAACGTAAATAAACATACAATAACAAACCACCTTGCATGAGTATATGACATGAATGATAATGTATATGTTGGCAACGTCACGTTCTGCTCATAGGTAATAGGGAACGGACGGCCTATGATGATGTATGTGCGATCAAGGCTCAATCAAACGGAGCCGATCGTATGTTGGCAACGCCATGTTCCGCTCATAGGTAATGGGGAACGGTTCCGCTCATAGGTAATGGGGAACAGACGGCCTATGATGATGTATGTACTGAAAATGATAAATTTAATCTAAACATTAAACACACAAACAGTTGATACATATTGAATACACATTTGATCATGGATATGATGGATGCACAAGTGTTTAAATGTAATAAATAATAAGACACATGATACACCCCAAAATGTGATTAAAACGGGGAATTTGTAGAGATTCACTCACATTGGGTGCGTTCGTTTGTTGATGTTGAATGCGCACGAGTTTGAAAATTTGATCGACGAGAAATAATTATCCTAAAATAACAACGAAATGGTTCGGTAAATAAGTTGATTTTTTTAACAATTTTAATAGGATTTTTAAATTTATTTTTGTGAGTTTAAGGTCATTTTCTAACTTTAAAAATATTATTTTTAAGTATTTTTAACTGATTTTTAAATTAAATAAATAAATAAAAATATAAAAAATGTTGACTTTTTTTGTTGACCGTTGACCGTTTGACTTTGACTGTTGACCGGTTCGGACTTTGTGTTTGTTTACGCTGAGTGAGGTTCGAACTCGTGACCTCCCGTAGACGTCCACGCAGCTCTACCAACTGAGCTACGTGTCTATCCCGAAATATTTCTGTTTTTAATTATATTTATATACTACTTAGATTATTCAGAATTTTATTTAATTAAAAAGGTTTTTAAACTAGTCGAACCGGTGCGCATGATGTGTTTCGAACCCGTGACCTGTGGTTTAACTTTGCACACAGTCCACCGCTGGACTGTGTGTCTAACCTGGTTAAAATACTTGTTTTTATTAATCTTATATACTAACTGGAAGGTGTTCTGGGGCCTTTCAAAAAAATGGGATTTATCGCAAGAAACGTTTATGTGTAAAAATCGAACTCGGTATCAATAGCATGAAATGCACACAGTCCACCGCTGGACTGTGTGTCTAACTCGTTTAAAACACCGATTTTAATTATATTCATAGACTGATCAGACTTCATCTTCTTCGTTCAAAGACACAGAACAACAATTATTCGACTGTTCTTGTTTAATTCGATTAACGGACATATAAATGATTAAAATGAAATAGATAAAGAAGGTTTTGGAAATGAATGTACCGGAAAGATGATTTTCTCAGAACTCCGGCAAAGGTCGTCGGCTCTGTTTATGAATTCCGTCTGAGCGGACCAATTAACAGTTTTGATTAACTAATTGTGAAATTAAGTGACTAAACAAGAATTATCAGAGAGTTTAGATGCTCGTACCGATTCATAGCGTGAATTTGGAATTTTCAGAGATTTTCCAGCGGGTGCAGATTATCCGGTATCGTCGTCTGGTACCGATTCTGGTTGAAGGATTTGAGTTAGTATAAGTCTAACAATAGATAGAAGATGAAAGAATTGAGAAATTTACCGATTCGATGAATGTCACGGTTTTCCGGCGAAAGTCCGGCAATATCAGATAACGATTCCGACGAACAGATTTTAGAGCGCAAATGAAATTGAAGGTTCTGTGAGTGTTTCTGAGTTGCGAGACAATGATATTATCGGTGTAAATTGGAGGTAAATGATTTCGGTTATTAAACTCGAAAATCATATGAATCGAGTTCAATAAAGACTGAATTGATTAAGAACGTGGGTTGTAATGGTTTTATCGGTTATAATCAGTAACCCACGATCACTCAAACGTCTTTGGATAGTTGAAAGCCGATGATCGGTTTCAGTTTTGGTTCAAACAGATAGATTCATGGGTGAACTTAAGGTTTTATTTGTTTCCTTGATTACACAAAAACACCAAGTGGCGGAGTGGTTAAGTGTTTGATGATTGTGTCTTCCGGCTGACCCGGGTTCGAAACCCGGCAGCCCATTTTCATTTTTATTTACTTATTTTTTTACTTTTTAACAATTTTAGTTTCCATATTCTAAAATATTTATTAGTTATGTAATGTTTAAAATTAAAATGAGCATTAAATAAGAAACGAAAATTTGAAACTGACTATTCGATTAATAAACGAAGCGGGTTTTGAAAACCCGTTTTTCGATGGATGTTACAGTATCCCCTACTTTTAGAAATTTCGTCCCGAAATTTAAGTAGTAGTGGTAACAGGAAAAAGATGCGGGTATTTTTCGTGCATTGAGTCTTCACGTTCCCAAGTAAACTCAGGTCCTCGTTTCGACTCCCAGCATACCCTAACAATTGGAATACGACTCCGTCTTAAACGTTTTTCTCCGAAGTCCATGATCTCTACTGGTCTTTCAACGAAGTGCATAGATTCATCGATCTGAATATCTTCTAGGGGAATATGGAGGTTTTCATCGGCGAGGCACTTCTTTAAGTTTGATACGTGGAACGTGGGGTGAATTCTGTTGAGTTCTTCTGGTAAGTCAAGCTTGTATGCTACAGGTCCTACTCTTTCGAGTATCTTGAAAGGTCCTACGTAGCATGGTGCTAGCTTGCCCTTCTGACCAAAACGAACTACTCCCTTCCACAGTGATACTTTTAAAAGTACATGATCACCAATGTTAAACTCCAAAGGCTTTCGTCGTTTGTCTGCATAACTCTTTTGATGACTTTGTGCCGCTAGAAGATTGTTTCGAATTTGATGGATCTTGTCTGTTGTTTCTTGAATCAACTCTGGACCGGTGATTTGAGCTTCTCCAATTTCGTGCCAACATACTAGAGATCGGCACTTACGACCATATAAAGCTTTGAAAGGTGCCATGCCGATACTTGAATGATAGCTGTTGTTGTACGAAAACTCAACTAATGGTAGATGAGCGTCCCAATTTCCCTTGAAGTCTATGACACATGCTCGAAGCATGTCTTCAAGTGTTTGGATGGTGCGTTCAGATTGTCCATCAGTTTGAGGATGATAAGCGGTACTGAGGTCTAATCATGTACCCAAAGCGGCTTGTACGGCTTGCCATGTTCGTGAAGTGAAACGACCATCACGGTCTGAAATAATGCTTAAAGGTACACCATGACGGCTTACGATCTCGCTGATGTAGATACGAGCTAACTTCTCGTTCTTGAAGTCCTCGCGGATCGGAATGAAGTGAGCTGATTTTGTAAGACGATCAATGATTACCCATATAGTGTCATACCCACTGGAGGTGCGAGGTAACCCGGTAATGAAGTCCATGGTTATGTTTTCCCACTTCCATACAGGTATTTCAGGTTGGACTAGAAGTCCTGAGGGTCTTTGATGTTCAGCTTTTACTTTGGAACATGTAAGGCACTTGGAAACAAAAACAGCGATATCCTTCTTCAAGCCAGGCCACCAGTAGGTGTATCGAAGGTCTTGATACATCTTGTCGGCCCCTGGGTGTACAGAGTATTGTGTTTTGTGCGCCTCATTCATAAGGAAATCACGAAGGTTATTGTGATCGGGAATCCATATGCGATCTAGATAGTACAGAATACCGTCGGATTTAGTTTCGATTTTAAGTTCAGCTCCACAAGACAGTTCCTTGCGTACGTTGTTTTCCGTTACTGAAACATCTTGGGCTTCTCGGATTTGATCTTTGATGTCGGTTATGATTTGCGAACATAGAAGACGAATGGAGTTCGCATAACCCTTTCGACTGAGCGCATCGGCCACCACGTTTGCCTTGCCAGGAAGATACCGAATTTCACAGTCGTAGTCATTAAGAAGTTCGACCCATCTCCGTTGCCTCATGTTTAACTCCTTTTGGTTGAAGATATGTTGGAGGCTCTTGTGGTCAGTGTATATTTCACACTTGGTACCATAGAGGTAATGTCTCCATATCTTAAGAGCGAACACAATGGCTCCAAGTTCTAGGTCGTGGGTGGTGTAGTTCTTCTCATTAGTTTTGAGTTGTCTAGAAGCATAAGCTATCACCTTTCCTCTTTGCATCAGTACACAGCCTAGTCCCTGCCCTGACGCGTCGTAATAAACCACGAAGTCATCACAACCTTCAGGAAGTGTGAGGATAGGTGCGTCACAGAGTTTTTGTTTAAGGGTTTGGAAGGCTTCTTCCTGTTTAGGTCCCCATAAGAAGGGTTTTCCTTTATGTGTTAAAGCCGTGAGTGGTACAGCAATACGGAGAAATTTGCAATGAAACGGCGATAATAACCAGCCAAACCAAGAAATGATCTTACTTCGGTAGGTGTACGTGGCGCTTGCCATTCCTGCACTGCCTTGATCTTCGAGGGATCAACATGAATTCCCTTGTCATTGACGACGTGTCCAAGGAATTGTACTTCCCTTAACCAGAATTCACATTTCAAAAACTTAGCGTACAGCTTTTCTGTCCTTAAGAGTGTAAGGATGAGTCGAAGGTGCCGTTCATGATCAATCTTAGACTTTGCGTAGATGAGGATGTCGTCGATGAAGACTATGACAAAACGGTCGAGATAAGGTTTGCAGACTCTGTTCATTAGATCCATGAAGACAGCTGGGGCATTGGTTAAACCAAATGGCATGACCATGAATTCATAATGACCATAACGAGTTCGGAAGGCGGTCTTTGGGACGTCTTCTTCATGTACTCTGAGTTGATGATAACCAGAACGAAGTTGGTCAACAGGTGGCGCCTTGAAGTTGGTCAAGAAGATCATCGATGCGAGGTAATGGGTAGCGTTCTTAACCGTTAACTTGTTGAGTTCTCTGTAGTCGATACACATGCGAAACGTTCCATCTTTCTTCTTCACAAAAAGGACAGGTACACCCCAAGGCGATGAGCTAGGACATATGAATCCTTTGTCAGTCAGCTCTTGCAATTGACTGGCCAGCTCTTGCATCTCGGATGGGGCTAACCTATAAGGAGATTTTGCAACTGGTGTAGCTCCAGGAATAAGATCAATGCGGAATTCGACTTCTCTCACGGGAGGAAGTCCTGAAATGTCGTCAGGAAAAACTTGCGGAAAATCTTTTACTACTGGGATGTCTTCGAGTTTCTTCTCCTTGGTTCCCTTTTTGACGACATGAGTTAGGAATGCGACATAATTCTTGCGGAGATATTTTCGGGCTTGAAGACAGGACATTAATTTGAGTCCCTTCGAAGGGGTTTCTCCAAAGATTCGTAGAGTCTGACCGTTTGCAAGAGGAATGCGAATGAACTTTTCGCGGCATACAACTTCAGCATGATGTTGGCTGAGCCAGTCCATACCAATTATAATGTCGAAACTTCCCAACTTCATAGGAATGAGGTCAACTGGAAAATCGTGATCGTTTAGGGTGAGAGTACAATTGCGTATAATAGAGTTTAATGAGACCGGTTTTCCGTCAGCAACTTCTACCGTTATGGATTCCATGAGTTTATCACGAGTTTGGTTGAGGATGGGTTCAAATTCTAAGGACACAAAACTCTTATCCGCGCCAGTATCAAATAACATGGATGCATAACTACCATTGATGAGAAACGTACCGTTACCACATTGTTGTCAGCCCTAGCTTGATTGGCGTTGATGTTGAAAGCTCTTCCTCTTGCAGGTGGAGGAGCTTGGTTAGCCTGGTTTACTGGATTAGCCTGAGCTTGGGCATGGATGATGTTCACCAGGCGTGGACAGGTGTTCCTAAAGTGGTTCGGGTCCCCACAGTTGTAACAAGCCCACATAGGTTGCATCATGGGATAGTTGGGTTGGTAGTAGGATTGGGCTACATGTTGGGTAGGTGGTAGGAGTAAAGGTTGTTGGGCTTGACCCACTATCTGATGGTGGGTTTGGGTTGAGGGTTGATTGCGGTTCGTTCGCTGAAATGCGCGACAGGTTTGGATGGTGTGACCTGCACGGCCACAGCCGGTGCAATGTTGGCAGGGATGATCAGGAAAGTGATGGTATTGGCAACGGTTGCATTTTGGGTATGGGCCGGAGTATGACTTTTTATATGGTGCAGGTGAGGGGGCAACTTGAGTGATGGGTGCAGTAGGGATAGGGAAATTTGTTTGTGTGACAGCAAAGTTTCTGGTGTTTCGTTTCCTCTTACTAGCAAACTTTGAGGAGGAGGTGGAATGGTTTGAAGTTTGGCCCTCAATGGTGGATTTCTTTTTCTCGTCCTTAAATTTGCCGTTACGGATACGATTCTCGGTAAGCTCGGTAGCTAGTTCCATAGCAGTTTCAAGTGTTGCAGGCGAAGTGCTTAGAACTGAGTCTTGAATTTTCGAGGGGAGGCCTCGAATATAGTGTTCGACTAAGCGGTATACTGGGGTGAACAAGTTGGGGATCATTTGGTTCAACTCTAGAAACCTTTTGTTGTAGGAAGTATGATCTCCCTCCTTTTGCTTCAACGAGTGAAATTCATCCTCTAACTTTTTGATCTCGCTTCTTGGACAGAAGCGTCTCGTCATGATTTCCCTTAACTCCTCCCATGTTAAGGCCATTGCATCTTCGATTCCTCTCTTACCTTTTTCTGTATTCCACCAGGTAAGAGCTACTCCAAATAGTCTCCCGGTTGCGTAACGTACCTTGCGATCCTCGGGACAATCGTAATTGAGGAAAGTGTTTTCCATTTCCTCAAACCAATGGAGGAGAGCGGTGACACCTTCGGTCCCTTCAAATTTCAGGGGATCGCAAGACTTGAAGTGTTTGTAAGAGCACTTTTTGGAGGGAGGGTTGTCGACGTTCTGGTCTTCTTGATGGGGAGGATTGATGGGATTTGCGGCGAGAGCTTGTTGGACTTGAATTACGATGTCAGGAAGCACCGCGGCCATTTGTTTTGCGATTTGGGTGGCCAAGCGTTCGTTTGACCTTCCTGACCTTCTACCCCCACGTTGCTGCCTAGCCGACATCTACAGGAACATACATAAGAAGTTTGTGAGTTTAAGGAGTCTTTTTAGGTGTCATGTGTCGTAAAAAAAATAACATAAACATCAATAATGCAACTACATCCATAGGATGTCTTGGGTTTGCTCATGTTTGGGCCTCCAATGTCCCCCATACCATCGCATGTATAGTCATGTGGGCCCCCATGACTATTGGCTTAGTAGGATTCACATTGGTGTTGGCGGTTTAACACTTGCATCACCCGAATGAAAACCATGAAATATGTTTGCGAGATATATGGTCGGAGGGTGTCCAGGTGTAGACACAATGACAACTCAAAGTGGGGTTAGCTCACACGACGTTTGGTATAGCATGCTTTGGCCTAATAGGTCCTTCGTACTCTCATCGTTAGTCCCCAGGTAGGCAAACTGGTCCTTTATTTTGGATTTATACGAATGCCAAGCCTAGACAGGACGTTCCGACTACCGGTACTTGTACCCTTCCAGTTACTACATGCCCGTCATGAGAACTCACTTTGATGTGATTGAAAAAAAAATACAAAAATCATTGTAAAAATCATGGAAATTGTGTGGTGTGTGCTCTCATGGATATGATATGTTATGAGGATATGATTCATGATGAGCATTGTATAGTAATATGTACTTATGAACATGCTTGCATAACATTGAATGTAACAATAAACATAAAGCATATAACATCATGAATTTTGCATGTAACACATAAACAATTTAAAATTTTAATCAACTATAGTATAGGCTCTAAGGGTCTAATAACCTATTCTATATCCCTATAGTCATGGCTTTGATACCAATCTGTCACACCCCGACCCGCAGCGGAATAAGAGTCGGGGCATAATTGGGTTATCACCAAAGCTCATGATATTTACTAATATGTTTCATATTTATTAAATGCAAAATTACAACTTCAATATTCCAAACAAGTTCATACAATTACAAGGAAAAAGTAACTAAATAAACAATCCAAAGCCTAAACCGATTTATTCTTCTAAGTCGTCCTATATGTTTCTTGCTGCAACTGGATCACCTGTATCATGTGTAAAAATGGGGGTTTTGGGGTCAACAAAAGTTGGCGAGTGAACCTTGTTAGAAAACATTTATTATTGATTTCTTGTTATATTTAATATGGAAAAATTGTCCAATAATCATATGTGAGGAAACGTAAATAAACATACAATAACAAACCACCTTGCATGAGTATATGACATGAATGATAATGTATATGTTGGCAACGTCACGTTCTGCTCATAGGTAATAGGGAACGGACGGCCTATGATGATGTATGTGCGATCAAGGCTCAATCAAACGGAGCCGATCGTATGTTGGCAACGCCATGTTCCGCTCATAGGTAATGGGGAACAGACAGCCTATGATGATGTATGTACTGAAAATGATAAATTTAATCTAAACATTAAACACACAAACAGTTGATACATATTGAATACACATTTGATCATGGATATGATGGATGCACAAGTGTTTAAATGTAAAAAATAATAAGACACATGATACACCCCAAAATGTGATTAAAACGGGGAATTTGTAGAGATTCACTCACATTGGGTGCGTTCGTTTGTTGATGATGAATGCGCACGAGTTTGGAGATTTGATGACGAGAAATAATTATCCTAAAATAACAACGAAATGGTTCGGTAAATAAGTGGATTTTATTAACAATTTAATAGGATTTTTAGATTTATTTTTGGGAGTTTAAGGTCATTTTCTAACTTTAAAAATATTATTTTTAAGTATTTTTAACTGATTTTTAAATTAAATAAAAAAATATAAAAAATGTTGACTTTTTTGTTGACCGTTTGACTTTGACTGTTGACCGGTTCGGACTTTGTGTTTGTTTACGCTGAGTGAGGTTCGAACTCGTGACCTCCCGTAGACGTCCACGCAGCTCTACCAACTGAGCTACGTGTCTATCCCGAAATATTTCTGTTTTTAATTATATTTATATACTACTTAGATTATTCAGAATTTTATTTAATTAAAAAGGTTTTTAAACTAGTCGAACCGGTGCGCATGATGTGTTTGGAACCCGTGACCTGTGGTTTAACTTTGCACACAGTCCACCGCTGGACTGTGTGTCTAACCTGGTTAAAATACTTGTTTTTATTAATCTTATATACTAACTGGAAGGTGTTCTGGGGCCTTTCAAAAAAATGGGATTTATCGCACGAACCGTTTATGTGTAAGAATCGAACTCGGTATCAATAGCATAAAATGCACACAGTCCACCGCTGGACTGTGTGTCTAACTCGTTTAAAACACCGATTTTAATTATATTCATAGACTGATCAGACTTCATCTTCTTCGTTCAAAGACACAGAACAACAATTATTCGACTGTTCTTGTTTAATTCGATTAACGTACATATAAATTATTAAAATGAAATGGATAAAGAAGGTTTTTGGAAATGAATGTACCGGAAAGATGATTTTCTCAGAACTCCTGCAAAGGTCGTCGGCTCTTTTTATGAATTCCGTCTGAGCGGACCAATTAACAGTTTTGATTAACTAATTGTGAAATTAAGTGACTAAACAAGAATTATCAGAGAGTTTAGATGCTCGTACCGATTCATAGCGTGATTTTGGAATTTTTAGAGATTTTCCGGCGGGTGCAGCTTATCCGGTATCGTCGTCTGGGACCGATTCTGATTGAAGGATTTGAGTTAGTATAAGTCTAACAATAGCTAGAAGATGAAAGAATTGAGAAATTTACCGATTCGATGAATGTCACGGTTTTCCGGCGAAAGTCCGGCGATATCAGATAACGATTCCGACGAATAGAAATTAGAGCGCAAATGAAATTGAAGGTTCTGTGAGTGTTTCTGAGTTGCGAGACAATGATATTACCGGTGTAAATTGGAGGTAAATGATTTCGGTTATTAAACTCGAAAATCATATGAATCGAGTTCAATAAAGACTGAATTGATTAAGAACGTGGGTTGTAATGGTTTTATCGGTTATAATCAGTAACCCACGATCACTCAAACGTCTTTGGATAGTTGAAAGCCGATGATCGGTTTCAATTTTGGCGTAAACAGATAGATTCACGGGTGAACTTAAGGTTTTATTTGTTTCCTTGATTACACAAAAACACCAAGTGGCGGAGTGGTTAAGTGTTTGATGATTGTGTCTTCCGGCTGACCCGGGTTCGAAACCCGTCAGCCAATTTTCATTTTTATTTACTTATTTTTTTACTTTTTAACAATTTTAGTTTCCATATTCTAAAATGTTTATTAGTTATGTATTGTTTAAAATTAAAATGAGCATTAAATAAGAAACGAAAATTTGAAACTGACTATTCGATTAATAAACGAAACGGGTTTTGAAAACCCATTTTTCGACGGATGTTACAGTATACATGATTGAATGATGACAGTACCTCTCTCGTTTGTTATGATGAAGGGGTTAGTCTAGGTAAAAGTGAGACACAACCCAACTTCTTTAAATGATGAGATTGAGATACGTCGAGATGTATGATGATATGAATGTTAAATCAATGAGTATAAAACAAAACTGAAATAATAATTCGCATTAAGATTCTTGGATAAATTTCCAATTTATAATTGAGATACGTGAAGATTGACATAAAGAAAACATAAAAACTAAGCGGTTGGAGTTGAATCTTGATTTTTGGTGAAGAAAACTAGTTGGGTGGTTCGTTTGGGCCGTTATTCTCTTCAACAGGATTGGCGTTGATGTTGTAAGCTCTTCCTCTTGCTGGTGGCCTAGTGGTTAGGTTTTCTTGATTTGCTTGGTTAACTGGGTTTGCTTGAGCTTGGGCGTTTATGATGTTAACCAATCGAGGGCATGTGTTTCTAAAGTGGGTAGGGTCGTCACAATTAAAACAAGCTCGAACATATGGAAACATGGGGTATTGGGGTTGTCGATATGTTTAGATCATGTTTTGAGTAGGGGGTGAGGTTTGGTTTTGAGGGGTGCGGCAAACCTTGCTCAAATGACCATAGCGTCCACAATTCGCACATAGTCGACAAGGTAAGGTAGATGGATGGTGATAAAAACAGGTGTTGCATCGAGGGTGAGGTCCAAAGTAAGGTTTCTTATTTGGGTAAGTTGAGTTGGGTGCTATTTGAGTGATTGGGATAGCTTAGAGGGGTACGGCTTGTGAAGCTGGTTCGATTGTGTTGAGTGACAGCGAAAATTTGCCCATCTCGTTTTCTCTTAGAAATGGGTTGTGAAGAGGATTCGGTTCGGGTGGAGTTTGAGGTTTCGGTTGATGCTTTATCCTTCTTCTTCTCCTCCTTGAAGTCCTTAGTTCGTATGCGGTTTTCGGTGAGCTCTGTAGCTAATTCCATTGCTGCTTCCAAAGTTGCAGGTGTGGTACTTATTACAGGGTCTTGAATTTTTGAAGGAAGACCTCGAATGTAGTGCTCGATCAAACGGTAGAGGGGAGTGAACAAGTTGGGGACCATCTGATTTAACTCAAGAAATCTCTTGTTGTATGTGGTGTGGTCGCCCTCCTTTTGTTTCAAAGAATAGAACTCATCCCCTAATTTCTTGATTTCGCTTCTTGGACAGAAACGTTTTGTCATGATCTCCCTCAATTCTTCCCAAGTCAAAGTCATAGCATTCTCAGTACCTCGCTTGGCCTTCACTGTATTCCACCATGTAAGTGCTACTCCAAACAAACGACCGGTAGCATATCGCACCTTGCGATCATCGGGGCAGTCGCAATTGAGAAAGGTGTTTTCCATCTCCTCAAACCAATGGAGGAGAGAGGTGACACCTTCAGTCCCTTCGTATTTCGGAGGATCGCAGGATTTGAAATGTTTGTAAGTGCATTTAGTGACTTTTGGGGAAGGATTGACAATGTTTTGATCTTCTTGGTGGATTGGGTTGACGGGATTAGCGGTAAGGGCTTGTTGAACTTGAACTACAATGTTGGGTATTACGGCCGCCATTTGTTGAGCGATTTGGGCAGCCATACGCTCACGGGATTTTCCTGCTTTCATTTTTCTACGAGCGAGACTAGAAGACATCTACAAGAAATACGTATCAAGAGTATGAGTTGGACGTTTTAGGGGTCATGTGTCGTATTTAGGAATGAACATTCATAAAATAAATGAAGAATAATAAATTTACTACATCCATAGGATGTTTTGGGCTTTGCTCGTAATGGGCCCTTGCATGCCGCCATACTTCACCTTCGTAATCATGTGGGCCCCCATGATTACCGGGTCTTTCATATGGTTCGCATGTGTTCGCCTGGTAACGTACACTAAAACCCGGAGAAAATCGAGAAATATGTATGTAACGTATGATATTCGGAATGTATCCAGGTGTGGACACGGTGACACCTCAAAGTGGGGTTAGTTCGAACAACGTTTGGTGTGCATGCTTTGGCCTAATAGGTCCTTCGTACTCTCATCGTTAGTCCCCAGGTAGGCAAACTGGTCCGTTATATTGGATTTATACGAATGCCAACCTAGACAGGACGTTCCGACTACCGGTACTTATACCCTTACGGTTACTACATGCCCGTCGTAGAATTCACTTTGATGGGATTGAAAAATGAAAAATGCGACAAAATCTTGATTAAAAGAAAGTGAGGATGACTTGAATATGTGAACATTGAAATATGCGTGATGAATGTATATGTAAGCATGTTATGTTTGACAATAAGTATAACTTATTAAATATCACACAATATGATAGTGGAAGTGTTTGCATGCATTTGTGTATGTAATAAATATGAAACAAATAAACATCATGAGTTTGCATGTAACCACATAAACAATTAAAATCTAATCAACTATAGTATAGGCTCTAAGGGTCTAATAACCTAACCTATATCCCTATAGTCATGGCTCTGATACCAATCTGTCACACCCCGACCCGCAGCGGAAAAAGGTGATCGGGGCATGATTGGGTTTTCATCAAATCTCATGACATTTATTATAAAGTTTCATATTTATTATTTCACTTTAAAGGAGAATCATTACAATCAATCTTACTAGTACAACATGTTCTATACATTTTTCAAGACTTCATTATTTTTCTTCTAAGGCAATTTCCTATGTGTCCCTTGCTTCAACCTGTCCACCTATATCATGTGTAAAAATGGTTTTTGGGTCAACAAAAAGTTGGCGAGTGAATCCTATGAAAACATTTAAACATGTTTATTGAATCAGTTATAAGATAAAGTGCATAACCACATATGAGAAAACGTAGATGTAAATTTATTCACAAAACACATAATATTAAATATTGCACACACATACACCAAATGATTGTTTTTGAGGCACGCGTTGTTCAACGAACTGATGGGCCTAATGAATGATTTTGAGGCACGCGTTGTTCTACGAACTAATGGGCCTAATGAATGTTTTTGAGGCACGCGTTGTTCAACTCGTCTCCCACGAGGAACTGATGAGCCTAATGAATAATTTGCACACAACTTGACAATACGTAACACATCACAACAAACAATATTTACATTCTAAGTTTAGATCATATAATGGTATAGCACGAGTTTGATTAAGAGAATTAATTTAAGCGACACATGATACACCCCAAAACATGAATAAAAAGGGGAATTTGTAAGAATTCACTCACAGTGGGTGCGTTTCTTGGATTGATGATGAATGCGCACGAATTTTGATTTAATCGGCAAGGAAACTAACCTAAATAATAACATAATAATTCGATAAATAAATAAACTGTTATTTGAGATTAATATTTTTAATTAGTGTTCTTAATGGGGTTGTTAGATTTATTTTTTTGTGAGTTTAAGGAAATTTTCTAACTTCAAAAATATTATTTTTAAGTGTTTTTAATTGATTTTTAAATAAAATAAATAAATAAAAAGAAAATAAAAATTTTGACTTTTTGAACGTTGACCAGACCGTTGACCGGTCGGACCGTTGACCGGTCGGACCGTTGACCGGTCGGACTGCGTTTATTCTGTGCGCTGAGTGAGGTTCGAACTCGTGACCTCTCGTACGCGTGCACGCAGCTCTACCAACTGAGCTATGTGTCTAACCCGAAATATTTCTGATTTTAATTATATTTATATGCTTATTAGAATATTTCAGAAATTGATTAACTTAAAAAGATTTCGAAATGAACTAACCGGCTGCTTATAACTTGACTCGAACCCGTGTTTGCAACTTGTTTTGCACCCAGCCCAACCAGTTGGGCTGGGTGTCTAACCCGTTCAGAACAGATTTCCCATTATACTTAACCACTTACTGAAAGTTACCGCATTTAGTTAAAAAGAAAAACCGGTTTTTATTTTGGCAATAAGGGCTTGATTCATACTCGAACTTGGGACGTATATATAAATATGCACACAGTCCACCACTGGACTGTGTGTCTAACCCGGTTGTAACCCGATTTTAAATATACTTATACATAGACTCGAAACTCATCATCTTCATCTAAAAATAATCCCATACTGAACTTGATTCTGACCGATTAAAAGAATGTTGTTAATGTGCTGCTTATACTCTAAACATGATATTAATAATCTATAGGAATACTAAAAAGAATTTTACCGACGATCGTAGAGTTCTGGCGATAACTTCCGGCGAATAAAACTTGAGTTCTGACGAAACATAATCGAATTTCCGATAAGAACAGAGGACTTGAATCAGTGTAATCTCGAGAATGATTGAAAGTGTGGGTTTAGAATGATTGATAAGAAGTAGTTATGGGTAGAGGTGATTTAAAGTTTTGGTTATGAAATCACGGTTTATGAACGAAATTGATTTGAGTCTTCGGTTATAATTGATGTTTATCATCAGTTATATCCATTTGCAATCAAACAGAAGCCGTTTCTTCCTTAATTTCCGCGATTTGATCTTGACGAGTGAATTCGGAAGTTGAAACTGAAGTTGCAGGTTTTATATTCTAACTCGGCTATATAAGGTATATGTTTCCGATTTAATCACAAAACACGTGTAGTGTAGTGGTTTGTTGTGCGTTTGTTAATCCGGGTGACCCGGGTTCGAAACCCGGCGTCCCCTTTTATTTTTATTCCTTATCTATTATAAATTTTCAATTATAGATTTTAAATTCTAATTTATTTATTAATTATGTATCATTTATAATTAAAATAACCAATATATACGTGACGAAAATTATGACTGACTATTCGGTTAATAAACGAAGCGGGTTTTGGAAACCCGTTTTTTGACGGATGTTACATTTAACATCATCTTGATTTGTGCCTTGAATTGCTTTTCAAATCTTTCAGATAATTAATCATCAGCATCCCTTTCGAGTGGAAGATTCAATAAATCTTGCAAATATTAAATTTTAAGCTCATTATATTGTTCATTGAAGTACTTTTCACTTCCCCATTTACCCTGATCAGTGTCAATTCATGGCTGGCTTTGTCTGAGGACCACTTAAAAATTTTTGAGGCAATGGGGTTTAGTGGGAGTGATGTTATTGGAAAAGGTGAAGGAATTTGCATTCCCATAACTTTCCCTATCGGATCAGCTTGATTGGTATTAGGAAGTTCATACATAATCATGTTTTTGATCCTTTGCTTCATAATGTCTTCTTCAAATCTTTTCACATCCTCTGTAGACATATTCTTCTGTCATTTAAGATGGCTTCTCACTAAAGAAGAGGTTTGTCTTGCAGATGGAAGTTCAGATATGATATGATGGCCTTTGAACTGATAGGTAAGTCTTCATATTAGGCTTTCTAGGGACTGAGGGATCTTTGGCTCTTAAAGCTTCTAGCTTCTTGTAAGTTGCCCTGATTGTTGGCTCGTCCCACTTAGCCATTGATTGCATAGAGCCATATTTGGCAGCCACCATCTCTTCCTTCATTCTTATGATTTCAACTACTTTTAAGCCAACATGTTTTCTACCTGCAGCCCAGTTGGGAAGATTGGGCTTGATATCTGGATTAAGATTCAACATCTCAGTTCTGGCTATTCTTCCAAAAGGGCCTCAACAGACCATCTAGTGAATTGAGCTCTTGAAGTTCTGTAGGGCTTATTCTTCATGATGAAATCCATATAGTCTTCCCTTAACTCCTTTTTCAAGTTAGGTTTGCTAACTGGTCCTTGAGAAGCCTTCTAACAAACATTTTTGGCAAAATCTTCTAGCTTGTTCACTTTGGTGAATTCTGTAGAAAAGATTTGTTGTGCCTCCTTATCACTCTTTCCTTTGCTTTTGATAGCAACAATATTTTCAGCCTGTTTGATCTTTAACTCTAGGTACTCTTATACATTGTTAGGCTTTTTATATATTTTGAGATAAACAAAGGTGACTTTGCTTATGTCAGTTGTGGAGCAGAAGGACTCTATCTCTTTTGAGACATGTTTCAGCTCCAATAGATCAAGTATATTGGGTGGAAGTGTGGTAGGTGAATGAATGGTGAGTGTAGTAGTAGTGGTGGTGTTTGTTTGGATAGGAGATGCATCAAGAGTTTCTTAATCATCATCTTGGATAATGAACTTAGTTCTCCTGGTTCTGGTTTGTGATTTTTATGTTTTTGGTGGTGGTTTTGGGGGTAAAGATGTAGATTATCTTTTGAGAAGTCCTTTGGGGGACTTGGATGGTAATGGTGAAGGTGGTATATGAGTAGTTGTATCTGTTGTCACTTTTGGAATGGCAACAAATGTTTTGGCTGTGGAAGTAGTGGTGATATGAGTAGTGGAAGTGAAAATAATGGTTTGGGTTGTGCTAGGTGGGACGGTGATTTGGATAGTTGCACAAGTGCTTTGACTAACCTCTGTTGGAGAACCTTGGTTGTCTTCGATTTATTTTCTTTTGATGAGCTGCTGCACTATGATTTGCATATTGGCTTCCCTTGTGTCCCTTCTTTTTTGCTTCTAAATCTCTTTATCAATGTATGCTTTTCTAGCCCTTTTGAGTGCAGCAATCTTAGGATTTTTGCTAGCCTTTTTGACTAAGGGTGGGAGCTTCCTCATTCATTCTTCTTCCTCCCCTTTTTTGGCATCATCATACTTTAGGAGAGCGCCTGACCGGTGTTTTCAAAGATAAAGCCTTTGATGTCTTTAACTTCTGCCTATGTATCTTGATACCTGGCATCCGCTGTTTGGCGTACAAGCTCTACCTTCATGGTGTATCTTTCTTCTATAGCTTGCTTTTGAAGATGTAGGTAAGGTTGAACATGTACCCATATTTCTTTTGCAATTTCTATATTTGATGGTTTGGGTCTAGAGTTTTTTAGTAGGATTTTCATCATATCCTTGAGCTCTCCAACAAATGTTTCCAAATGTGTGACCCTCTCCGTCAATCCTAGAAAGTCTAATCCATCACTTGAGTGAACAAGATCATCTGAATTCCCACCAGAGGTGGTTAAACTTGGATTTGTACCAAGTGCCCCTTGTTCTTGGTACTGGGGACTTCCAACTGATGTAGAGACTATTGTCTTAACAGATCTTGCCTTCAAGGGGGTCTTAGAGATGTAACCACTGTCCAATTATAAGACTGTAGTCTTAACAGTTGTAGTAGCTGCACCACTTGAAATACCAACCTGTATCTCTTTGGATACAGGAGATGTAGCCTCCTCTGCTTGTGGGATAAAAATGATCCCTGAACTTGCCCTAGTCACTTGTGGGAGTGAACTTTCTTTGATATGTTGTTAAAAGGAACTAGGTATATGTAAGTCAGATGTATCAATTGCATCAAGCAATTTTTTTAAGGGTGAAGGGACTGTTGAAGTACGTGGTGGTGAGGATAGAGAAACAACCCTGGGAGAGGGGCTTGAGTAGAGATAATCAAGTGATATATATCCCCTTGATGTGTGTCCCCTATGCTCACAACATTTTCCTTTTGTGAGGAAGAATGAAGAGTTTGGATGGGTGGGGGTGTTTGCATCTGTTGTGAGGAAGTAACAGCAGATTTAGCTGCATTTGTGTTATAACAGGTATGTCAGGCATCTCAACCTCTAGAGATCTTTTCTTTTTGGTTTTTCTTTTGGATTTGGAGATGGATATGGAAGTGGTTTAATGGAAATGTCTTGTGTGGGTTCCACCATGTTGAGATGTGCATAATGGTCACTAGGAGCAGTGGGCTCAGTAACAAATATTGTAACATTTGTTACTTGGTTTTCTAAAACGTTTTCATTTACCACATTTTCTTGGATGTTGGCCATCATGCGACTAAAAGTTTCGTTTGAAAGACTTTTACTTTGTAGTGCTTCACCTTATTCAAAACTTTCTTGTCTCAAAACATATTTAAGGTAGAAGCTTAACAACCTTATATAGATATGAAAAGGATTGCTAGTACCTCTCTTGATTGCCCCTAAATTAGCTACCAAATCTAGAAACAATATATGGGATAGCTTATGGTTTGAATTTCTCAAAATAGCATATCCCAAGTATTGAGTTTTTAGGGGTATTTCATTAAAAGAAGTGATTTTAGAGGATAGGCAAACCAAGAGAGTATGGAAAAAGAATTTCATTTCAGGTGAGAATGTTGGTTTATAAAGTGTTGCTCCCACCGCCTGACCTTCATAGCCCCTTTCTATGAACTCAGCATGTAAATCATTTTTGGGGTAAGTTTCCATACCTAACAGATCCTCTAATTGAAACATGTGGATATAGATTCTTCAGTGATGTCCACATATTCTTTATTAATGGTGGAGGTGATGAGAAAGGGCTTTTTGTTTTGCAAATACAGCTTTACATTTGCCTTTCCCTAAGGGTGGTAAGATAAATGGGTGCGTCGACGGTGAGTATATAAATGTATTTTGATGAATTGATGATGTCAATGATGGACTGAAAGTTTGTATTCTTGCTATGTTTTACAAGATACGACAGATAGTTGTGAGGGATTTTCAATTCGAGATCCATGACCAACTTTTTGTTCAAATCTTTCGAGAAATCTTTTGACTGAAAGCAGAGTTTGATGGAAGCAAATTTGGAGTTTTTCTCTATTAGAATGCTTTTGAATTTTTCAATAATGGATTATAGATGTAAACTCCATTTCTCATGGGTTTTTATAGGGTTAATGGAACATGGATGTCATCGTGGACAACGATTACCTTTTAGTCTACGTGGTCAGTTGCTATTTATCATAGCAAACCTCTGTTTAGAAAATATGTCCTACTAAAGAAACCCTCTAATGAAGATATCAAAGACCTGTTTTCAAAACATATGTTTAACCTCTGTTGTGCTCAATAGACCTTTGAACAACATGATCAATGTTTTGAAACATCTGTTTAACTCTTGGTTAACAGAGTTTTGAAAAACCTCTGTTTGAAACCTTTATTGGGTTAAACAGAGTTGTGGAATGAAAACAGTGGTAATGTTAAATGGAACACTGGCTCTTTGACTTTTGAAGTCAAACAGTTGCTTCTGAAAATAGTGGTCCTTTTGCTTAAACAGTGGTTATCACACTTGAACAGACTTTTGAACCATTGAAATAGTTGATATACTCTTTTGAATAGAGTTTTGAAATTTTGGTGATTTTTTTAATCTTTCTTGATCTTAAAAGATATTGTTTTGGGTTTTTGATTTTTGAAACAACATAAAGCAATAGGAAAACAAAGATTTTGGAGTTTTTCAACTGATTTTCTGTCTATTATTTGGATAGAGGATAGATGCACATGTAACATCTGTTAGCACTTTTAAATTATCAACAGTGGTTCCCTGCAAATGATGGTGAATGGGTCAATCTTGCAGATGATCCAAAGCATTATCTTCCTTGGATTTGGTGTTATCAACCACTACAGTGGCTTGTTGGGATTGGTTTTGGTCACAAGGAGTTTTTGTACAATCTCCAGCAAATGTTTTTGATGTTCTACAAGTGCCTCCACACTTGGGTCAATAGGAAGTTAACCATTCCCAACAAGATGTTGATTCCCATGAGGATGCATCTTTACCCTTGGTTTTTGAGGTTGTGGTACAGGTTCTACATACGTGTAAGGCACCCTGTTGCAAGGGGCCCATAGCCTCTTGGTAGTGCATTTTGTGATGCAACAGAGGTTTGACATGACCACTGTGTAGGATGTTGGTTTGACTGTTATGAGTGAACAATGTGGTCTGACTCAACTATTTTGGGAAGAAATTGGGTATTCCTTTTACCAGGCCTATCTTCCCTTTTGAAGCTCGTTTTCTTTCTTGACCAGCTTTTGTTAAAATATGTGATCTAAGAAATGAGCTCTATTGAGTTAAATGGATGGTTTTACCACAAACGGTGCTCCTAAGAGTGGATTCACAGATGTTGTTGCTTTGATTGATATCAAGGGCTTTTAACTTGAAATAGTCTTTTACCCAGTGTTTGTTTTACCACATAAATCACACAACATGTCTAGAATCTTGTCTTTCCTTTTACCTTTGTCTATCTTTTCAAAAACAAATGGTTTAACCTCTGTTTGAGAGATGGTTATAGGAACAAGTTTTATCTTCGGTGGCTTAACTAGTTTGAAATTTTCAAGATTATCACATTCATCTGACAAAGTTGGTTTAAAAACATATTTTGGTTTTTCAGACTGAATAGAACTTTGTGGCTTTTCAAGAATGACATTCTTGCCACCGGTTTCAATAATCTTGATTTCTTTCTAGTTGACTTGGTCAAACTATCTTCAACCAATTCAGGGCAAATGGAAGTGTTGGTATTTTGGTCAAGTTTTGCAAAACCAGCAACAAAGTTCTCATTGCTTTTTATTTGTTTTTCTAGTATCTTTTCATAATCAGAACATGACTCCACCCATTTTTCAAAAGTGATTTGGGTGGACTCCAACTCCTTTTTGCAGTTTTGATATTTTTTCTATCATTGATAATATCGGGAGTATGAGCGTAAGAGTCGTTTGTGGTGCTAGAACTTGTGATACGGGATTTGGACATACTGAACTTGAGGAAGTGGTTCTTGGATATATTGCACAGGTGCAGGACTTGCAAAATGGGCTGTGTTTTGAACACTTTATGTAGGGGTATTTTGGGTATTTTAATTAAGTGTGTTTGATTGTGAACATGAGGTCTTTTATGTGGATATGTAATAACAGGTGCAGAGTTTTGACTCCTACCCCTTACAAAATGGCCTAGCTGGTTACATTTAAAACACTTTATCTTGGATTTGTCCAACCCAACCCTAGATCTTCCATTAAGTCCTGGATAACTCCTACCAGTTTTTTTTTTAAAATTGTTTGCTCTCTCACTCAGTATAGCCACCTGGTGCAGAATATCCATTTCCTCAAGATCAATGGGATCAATGTGTTTAAGATCATCAAAAACAAATGACAAATTGTCGAGATTATGACTATCATCACTAGAAGTAAATGCATAGCTTGAGGAATGTTAACCATAGTTGATTCCTGTTGATATATCAATAAAGTGATCTTAACTCTGGTCATTTATCATTCATGTTAACGATCCTTCCTGACCCAAAAGTGCCATGTATCCGAATACATATTTGTCAGATACTTTTCCAGTTTCCTAGAGCTTCTTTTCTAGACAAGTTATCTTTCGAATGTTAAGAACTTTCCATGAAGTTGGGTCAGTGTCATATCTTAGAAATCTAGATTTGTTCTCAACACTATGGCAATTGCATCCCGTTCTTAAGTAAAGACCTCAGAAATCGGTTACTTAAAGTTGATTTTGTGAACTCTTTGTTCACCAACTTCAACTCACTGATTAAACATGAAAGCCTTGTATTTTTTTGTTAAGGATCTCTTAAGTATTGAGAACCTCCTCTGTACCACCAAACTGCTCTTTCAATGCATCCCACGGCTCTTTAGCACTATTACAATGTAACAGGTCAACATAGATATCATTCGGCAATGTCATAGCCACGACGCTGAAGGTTTACGTATCTTGCTCAATTTTTGATAATCTTGCTCTGAGTAATTTTCAGGCTTCTTTGGCTTAAATATATTTGGGTTTCCGGTACTTGATACCACTGGGACATGTGGGCCGAAAACCACATATCTCCAACACCTTGTATTTTGTTGAGATAGCATATGTTCCATCCTACGTGGCCAAATATTATACTCAGATCTAACAAGCATAGGTGGTTTATTGCTGAAGCCTGTGTTGTGGGATCATTCTGTACCATTTTTCTCAAGTTCTTTTAAAAAACGGAGTCTGTGAAAGACACTTTATCAGTTCTTCACTAAACAACTCTGAGCTACAAACTGAAATTGGATCACTAGATAAGCTGATATTTTTTGTGTTAAACTGATTGTGAAATCAAGTTTAAACGTTACCAAACTCTGATACCAATTGTTAAAAACTGAGTTTCTTTGTTTGCAAACAAGTATTCATTATCACAATAATATTCACAAACGAGAAGTCATCGTCAACGATTGTTTTTCATTAATTATCAAGGATTCAAATGTTTTACAACTCGATTGACTCTACAGACTCCCCCTCAGCTGATTACACAAACAAATAAGTTCGTACAATGGAAAAGGTGATGTGTGTGATAAATAGATCGCTAATAGGTGTGTTCTATTTATACTAAGTACGACAGCTCTGTTTAGTGATTGGCTGACGTTACCCTGATAGCGACATCTAACATTCCTAATAGAAAAGATTCCACAGATTTTTGCAAACATTTGTGCAAATCCTAACATCTGATCTATGCCATTCTAAACAATGATAAGTTAAGTATTGTTACATTGAGAAACCACTGTCTAAGGTATCCTATGTTGTAGTTGTCCAAACATCTGTTTGGCCATACAGATGTTTGGTCTTCTTCATCAGACCTTTGGCTTGATCGTGGCTTTTGTCTTTAACAGTCTTTAACTTTAATAGATGTTGGTATTCTTGTACAGTGGGTTCCAAGTCTTCATCTGATGTTAGCCATGCTGTTGAACAAATGTTCTCATTAGGTATTCAAGATTCACTAATTTTTGGGAGAGAGTGGTTCAATCTTTTTGGATATCATCTGTTCTTTTGTAAGTCTAACAAAATAATAGAAACTAAATAAAATAATGTCACACCCCGACCCGCAGCGGAATAAGAGTCGGGGCATAATTGGGTTATCACCAAAGCTCATGATATTTACTAATATGTTTCATATTTATTAAAGTCAAAGTTACATTTCCAAATATCCAAACATGTCCATACAATACAAAGAAAATAAACCAAACAAAACAATCCCTAAACTCTAAATCATTTTATTCTTCTAGTCCAATCCTAAGTGTTCCTTGCTGCAGCTAGTTCACCTGTATCATGTGTAAAAAAATGGGGGTTTTGGGGTCAACATAAGTTGGCGAGTGAACCTTGTTAGATAAACATTTGTTATTGATTTTCTTGTTAGTTTATCAATGAAAAATTGTGCATAATCATAAATGAGCAAATGTAAATAACCAAGCAGTAGCAATAACAATCACAACTATAACATACAATAACACATGATAGCATACATTAACATACCAACATCATACGATAAATAACATGAATGAAACTGTGAGATCAAGGCTCAATCAAACGGAGCCGATCGTATTGCATGTACTGAAAATGATAAATGTCTGTGCGATCAAGGCTCAATCAAACGGAGCCGATCGTATGTGGGCACGCCAGGTTCACGCTCATAATGTAATAGGGAACATGCTCAACGCTCATAATGTAATGGGGAGCGGCGGCCTATGAAATTGCATGTACTGAAATAATAAATTGAATCCAACAATAACCACACAAACAGTTGTAACAAGCTGAATACACAAGTTCATGATATGATGTATGCACAATGGTTTAAATATAATATATAGTAAGACATATGATACACCCCAAAACGTGATTAAAACGGGGAATTTGTAAAGATTCACTCACATTGGGTGCGTTTGATTGGAGATGATGAGATGCGCACGAGTCGGGAGAGTTGAACAACGAGAATTACTAACCTAAATAATAACGGAAAAATATAGTAAATGGGTGGATTTTATTAAGGATTTTAATGGAATTTTTAGATATATTTTTGTGAGTTTAAGGCTATTTTCTATCTTTAAAAATATTATTTTTAAGTATTTTTAATTGATTTTTAAATTAAATTAAATAAATAAAAATATAAAAAAAATTGTTTATTTTTGCGTTGACCGTTGACCGTTGACTTGTTGACCTGTTGACCGGTTCGGTCAATGTGCATGTATGCGCTGGGTGAGACTCGAACCCGAGACCTCCCGTACGCGTGCACGCAGCTCTACCAACTGAGCTACGTGTCTAACCCGAAATAATCTTGTTTTTAATTATATTTATATACTAATTCGATTTATTCAAAATTCATTTGTTTTAAAAAGAAGATTTTAAATCATCGAACCGGTGCCGTTAACCAGACTCGAACGCGTGACGTGCGACTTAGTGTTGCACACAGTCCACCGCTGGACTGTGTGTCTAACCTGGTTAATATTTCGGTTTTTATTATACTTAACAACTAACGGGGTTAACCTGGTTCAGCTTTAAACAAAAAGGCATTTTATTACATAGGGGGTGCGTGTATCAGGGATCGAACTCGTGACGTGTGCGTATTATTTGCACACAGTCCACCGCTGGACTGTGTGTCTAACCCGTTTAAAATACCAATTTTAATTATACTTATAGTATTATCAAAGTTCATCTTCTTCGTTGGATTTTACCGACAGCAGATTACACCATTAAATCTTGTTAATTCGATTGTTAAGCATTACACAGACTGATAAGAGATAGCAGGGATGATAATTAGAGGAAAAACATACCGGTGAACGATTGATTACAGAGTTCCGGCAAGGCGTCGGTCTCTGTTTTTAAGAACTTCAACTGAGCAAATCGATTAATCGTTTTGATTAGCTAATCATGAAATTGAAGTGCTAAACAAACGTTATCAGTGTGTTTGAAGGTCCTTACCGTTTCACAGACGAAGATAACGATTTCCAGAAATTTTCCGGCGAACTGGAATTATCTGATAACGGTGCCTGAATTCGATCTCAAGTGGAAGGTTTGAGTTAGAAATAGCTTAACAACTGTTAGACTACGATGGTATTGAAGAACTTACCGATTTGAGGACAAATATGGTTTTCCGGCGAACTTGCAGAATTTTCCGGCGAGTTGATTTAAGCTTTCTGATGGACCGAATGTGTGACGAAAGTGAAATGGAAAGTTTGTATGATGTTTCTGAGTCGCGAGAGGGGTCTTGATTGAAGTAATTCAGACATTGATTGTTTTCGGTTATAAAAGCCGATCATGATCAAAATTGAAGTCAATTCAAGTCTGAATTGATTAAAATCGTCGGTGCATCGGTTATAACCCTGAAATCGCGATTATTCAAACGTTTAGATGGTTGAATAGCCGATTTCAGTTTTTCAGTTGGCGTAACCCGTTTATCTAGGTTTGTATATAAGAACCATTTGTTTCCTAGAGTTGACAGAAAACAAACAAGTGGCGGAGTGGTGATGTGTGTGTGTGTTAAGTCTTTGGATTTCACTTCCGGCTGACCCGGGTTCGAGCCCCGGCAGCAACATTTTATTTTTATTTATTTTGTTTTCACTTTTTATCAAATATAATTTTTATAGTTTAGTTTGTTTATTAATTATGTATCATTAAAAATCAAAATAACCATAAATATACAACGTGACATTTATAACTTGATATTCGATTATAAAACGGAGCGGGTTTTGGAAACCCGTTTTTGACAAATGTTACAAATAATATTAAGAGTTAAATACGTTTTTTCGTCCCTGTGGTTTGTTGAAAATAACCACTACAATCCATTACTTTAAAAATTTTCAACCAGTACCTCCTGTACTTTCACTTTTGTAATAATTATAGTCCACATTCTTAATCCCATCCAATCCACTGTTAAGTTTTTAGTGAAAATACAAAAATACCCCTTTCTTAACAAATAATATATTTTATTATAAATAAAACCACTATTCCCATCTACACCATAACAAGATCGACTTCACCACGGTGAACATCAGCATCAACCACCGCCTCTGACCACTTTCGACAATCATTAACGACAACCATAACCATCATAACCTCCACCAACCTATTTCTACCCTACTTCTTAAACTATCATCAAATTCCACTGCATCCATCATTTCCATCCAAAACCACCATGCAATCACCAAGCACCACCCTTATTAAGTGTCACAAACAACTATCACCATTAGCCACTGCATATCACCACCACAACCACCCTTCCTCACCATTCAACATTACCTATCCCCTTCACTTCATTGGGATAACATTCAAACTAACCCGGTTCAGTAACATGATTTGCCAGAGAACACATATGCTAAGTCGCTGGTGAACATCATTCACCGACATTAACATCATTCGCCGGCATTCTCTAATCTCCACTGTTGACAGAGTTCACTTTACACTGGTACTCGTCTATGATTTCTAACATATCATCGAACACCTCTTTCTCCTCTTCCCCTATGTCTAGAAACATTAAGACATTTGAAACATTAAGGGCTTTTTGATTCTCAACGAAACATTAAGACATTTGAAAACTTGGGGATTTGTACTTTATGTGATTATGTAACGTTATGTGATTAAGTTCCAGTGCATAATTACGTACTAGAACATAATCAATGTATACCTAAATGACGTACCATATGTGCAAGCAGTAACAAATTCTCAATGTAACACTGCATCTATAATCACGTACCAAATGATTAATGAATACCTATATCACGTACCCTAATGTGCAAGCAGTAAAAAATTCTTAATGTAACACTACATCTATAATCACGTACCAATTGATCAATGAATACCTAAATCACCTACCAGATACTCAATGTATACCTAGATCTAGAATCAGTAACAAATTCTCAATGTAACACTGCATTTATAATCAGAAAGAAAAACGATCAATTAATACCTAAATCACGTACCAAATACTCAAATGTATACTTAAATTTAGAATTATGTACCATGTGTGCAAAAGTAGTAATAAATACTTGATGTAATAATCACGTAAATGTGTGTGCAAAACAAAAAAAAAATGCTCAATGTAGCACTACATCTATAATCACATAACGACTTATATTACAAATCTAATCATGCAGTAACATAAAAACATTTAATTTCTCATTATATTGAATGTATAAGAGCATTCACATCCTATCATTCATCTTCTACCCTATAATTACACTAAGAACAACTATATTTTCACTCTCCTTGTAATTAAATAAGATTCTTTTTATACCTTTATCAATACAGTTTCTCTCACGACCACTCACAACCACTTTCAAAATATATTGAAAAATTATAAAGGGTGAATAGTGTCATCTCAAATACATAGATTAACACTAACATTTTCTCTCTTTTTCACTCGCAACCACTTTTTATAATATGAAAACGTCTCTCATAGAATTTGGTGGATAGGATATGAATGCTTTAATCACATTATAAGCATAAATTTATTAAAAAACATTATACAATAAAAAAACTGTAATAACATAACTACGAACTGATACATAATCACATGACATTGCACTTGTTACATAGGGTATTTGATTATAGATGTAGGGTTATATTGAACATTGTTATTGCTTGCACATATGGTACGTACTTACGTACTGAACATTATCACGTAACGTTACACAATCACGTAACTTTTTTGTTTGTAAAATATTTTTTTTTGAAGTTAAGAAAACTACAGTAATAGTCTACTCAAATTAAAGAGAATGAAATGCTCCTTAATACAGTGTAGTATATATATATATATATATATATATATATATATATGTATTATCGTATGAAAAAGTTATAGTCATTTGAAATCAGGAGGGTGAAGTAGGTTCAAGGAAGAAAATACCATAGTACCATCCCCACTTATCGGGCTTTGGTGTAATATTAATTTGTATTAATATTTAACAACGTTTACCTCGTATTTAAAATTGTCTAGTAAACGAGCCGACCCAAACTTATTTAAACATGTGTACGAGCCGAGCTTGAACCTAAAAATAACTTTGTTTAGTAAACGAGCCCGAGCTTGAGCTTCACTTATCGAATTTGCGAGACTAAACTAATTTATTATTTTATTATTTTTATTTAATATAGTAATTAATAGATAATAAACAAGTCGAGCCCGAGCAGAGCTCAAGCTTGAGAAACTCTCAACGAGCTGAGCTTGAACTTTGAAAACAAAGCTTAAATCAAGCTGAGCTCGGGCTAGGCTCGGCTCATGATCAAATTGCAAGTTTTTCTCGTTGGCAACAGCAACATAGTCGTCGTTCACGCTGAAAAAATACAATCGGTTTTCAAGTAGTTGTGTTGGCTAATCAACACATGCGTGAGGCAAGTTTATGAACATTAAGCAAATGTGGTTTCACGAGAGGTATTCTTGATCGGGAGACAACGGTGGCATTCTTTCCTTTGTTCAAAGGTAGTTATCAAAAGAAGAAGAGGGTTTCTTTGATAAGGTTGTGTAGCAGTGGAGCATCGAACTATAAAGTTGCAATTCAAAAAGGTGGAGCATCGAATTTGCAATTTCCGATTCTAAGTTCTTCCGTTTTCTTTGATTTGCTTTTTGTGACTAAAAGTTACAAAGTGTCACAAAAGCCAAAAGTCCTAATCATTAAAAAGAGAGTTGGTTTTGCATAGAAAGGTGGTTTCAAGAAAAAAAAAAGTCAACACAAATAATTTTTTTAACTTTCTTTAAAGAAAAAAAAGTTGGTTAATTTTTTCTTTTGTTGGTTCAAAAAGATTTGGGTTTAACCATTAAATTTTCTCGGATGGACAAAGGGGCTCAATTTAAGGTTGATTATTATTTTGGTTTGCGAGAGGGATTCACGTTCATATTTGTGAGTACATGATTCGACACTAAAAAGTTGTTCACGACTGATTGGTTTTTGTTTATTCCAAAGGATTAGAGCAAGCTTGTTCTACACCATTAATTTAAAAGAGAGAGATAAGATGGTATGGTTAAAGAAAACAATTCGGCTAGTCTCGTATGTGTGATATTGACTAAAATGAATTACACAATATGGGGTATGCGAATGAGGGCGATCTTTAACGTGTATGGAGTTTGTGATCAAATTGAATCGGGAACTGCTTTGGATGTGAAAAATAACAACATGGCGATGACCAGTTGTTTCAAGTTATATCCGAATATCAAATTTTACAAGTTTTTATTCTGACTACAGCTAAGGAGATGTGGGAAGCATTAAAGACCCGGAATTTGAAGGTTGATCGGGTTAGAGAAGTACGGTTACAGACAGCGATGCCGGATTTCTAAAATTTGAAGATGCAATATTAATGTTTAGTTGATGAGTTTGAAAGTTTGTTATCTGGATGGCGTCAAAATAAGCTTCACTGGATTCTAGCATTGAAGAGCCTAAATTGGTCAAGAAGTTTCTGAACGGGCTACCGAGACGATTTATAAACAAGGTGGCTTCCATTGAACACGTAGTTGATCTCAAAATGATTACGTTTGATGATGTTGTTGGTCGTTTAAAAGCATACGAGGAACGGATAAAGATGAGCGGACACAAGTTAACAACCCATGTATTATGTTTGCTAAATCCAAATCATATGCTAATCAGAACCGAAATTTGTATAGAGGAAAAGGATGGACCGAGATGATGTGGACCAAGATGGAAGTCAAAACCAGATGGCCAAGATCATGGGTCGAAGAAGAACCAATGATCGTCAAAAGGGATGAAAAGTTAGATTTCATGTTCAGTGTTGATAAATTTGGTCGGTTCGCGTTAGGGTGTCCACGTTGTATAAAGAAATAGGAAGAAGCTAACTTAGCTAGGGTTATGCAAAGGGTCAGACCCGACCTTTTTGGACCTTTACCCTTTTATTCTGTAAAGTGAGAACCTCGAACTGGTGTCCCTTTTATGTTTATCCGGTTCCGGGTCCAAAAGGGCCTGATGGGTCGGGGTAAAGGATCTGGTGGGCTAGAAGTTTAATTTGCGCGTGTGAACTAGGCTACATTAAACTAAAAAAATATTTCATAACAGTAGTGACATCAATCTAAAAATAAAAACTTAAACCATTTTTACCAAAAACCCGAAAGCATACACATGATTCAAACATGAAAAATGGAATCGTATAAGGTTCGATGGTTTGATTTTGGAAGACTGATCTTCAAAGATTTCAACGGTTGATTTGAGAAGGATTATTTATACGCAAATAGGTTGGATGGTTTATGACTTTTAGTTTTTTTATGATAAATACTAGGAGTTAGGAATAAATGGATGTTCGATGGTGGTTTATCCAGGATTCCGGTGGTTATAATTTAATACACACAGGTCGAAACCGGAACTGACTCGGATCCTTTTTTATTTATTTGATAAATTCTTAAACCCTCTAATTGAACCTTCAAAGGCGAAGGGTTCTAGTTATTGTTGTTTAGATTCGGATTCAAGGTTCTAAGGTTCTAGTCATTGTTGTTTAGATTCGGGTTCAAGGTTCTGAGGTTCTAGAACTATAACTTGCTCACCCTTGAATTTAGCTGAAACTCATAATTTTTTACCCTCTTTATTTGTGATGATATGTGATCAACAAATGGTTTTTCTAAAATGAAGAAGAGGTATTCCAAAGCCATTCAAGACTGAGCCAATGCAAAAGGACACTTGGTATCTCGACAACGGAGCATCGAATCACTTGATGAGTAATCAACCTTCATTTCTTTAAACTAAATGAACGTGACATGGGAAAGGTGAAATTCGAAGGCAGGTCTTGTATTAACATACGGAGAAAGGGATTAATATTACTTGAAGAGAAAATGGGGCAGTTGCGCTTGTTGACAGATGTTTACTACATACCAAGCATACAAAGCAATATCATAAGTCTTAGTCAAGCAACAATGGTGGATACGACGTTCACATGAAACGCGATTTGCTAATTATTCATGATAATATAGGTAAGCTTATGATAAAGGTGAGAAGGACCGAGAACCGCATTAGCCTCATGAAAGGAAATCTTGGAACACGGGTTAGCATGTAACTCATGGTAGACAGGTTAGTATAATTGGAATGAAGAATTTTACAGGTCGGGGTCTACAAATGGTTGAACTGAAAGATGATACATCAACTACAAGTCTAAATCTTCTCAAAGATCTAAGTTTGATGAAGAAACCCAGAATTCAAAGGAAATGTCAATCAAGGGATTCAAACCCAAGGAATGACGTGTAATGATCACAAGAAGAAAGTGTGTTTGTTCAAGCTAAGTTGAGCCTTAAGTGCACAACATGATTTGAAGAAAAGCCTTGGGAGAATCAAGACAAAGATGACAATATTAGAGATGAAAACTTGCCTATTTCAGATTCAACAATGTGTGTGTGGGGGGGGGGGTGATTGTTGGCTTAATTGTTGTTTGGCCAAGCAAGAAGTCCAGCCTAATATTTACATGGGTTTAAACAAGTCACAAGTTGGTGAACTTAGGTGACAAGTAGGTTAAATTTAATTAAGTTTCCTAATTACATTATAATTAATATGGTAATGTCTTGGCTAACAAGTTAGGGTTAGCCTATATAAACCATGTTAGGGTTTGACATTGCAAAGAGGGAAACTGAGTTATGGTTTAAGAGTCTATAATTAGTTTTTGAGTTATATTTTCTTATTAATATATCGGAGAGTTATTCCATTCGACTCTGTTCTTCGTTTGATTATCGACTTGGACTTGAAACCCAAACATGACCCATTTACCAAACATGTTTTATGTAACATCCCAAAACTTGATCACTTTTGGATATTGTAAAAAGCCGCAACCACTTGTACTTTTAAAATATGAAAATTAATCCTTGGTCCAAGTTTCATCAAATGCTTAGTTTTTATTTCATGCCTTGTAGCGGAGCGAATTTAGATCAACTTTAAAGTATGAAAATTGACGATAATGACCTGATTTGGAAGCATTAGATGTTAAGTGTGTGAAGTCATGGCAGGTTTGGGTTTTTGAATGACGAGGTTTGTGAAGGTGATTTAATATAAGTGTTTCGATAACTAACATTAATGTTTTTGGTAATTACCTGCACACTCACATAGAAATCACTAATAACATATTAAGTTGAACCCGTAACTAGTTTGTTTTAACGTCTCAATAACAAATCAAGATGTGGAAGGTTTAAATCTCCATAGGTATAGGTGGTTAAGCCTATGTTCAATGGTTTAATTTGTTTTAACTGGACCACTTTCTTTTACCTGTTTTCACTACACAAGGTAATGAGTTTACTAGTTTTATTGCATTCTAATTATTTTTTAATCATTAAATTTCAATTTAAATATATTATTTTTTCCCAAATAATATCAAATGAAAATTAGTTAAACTAACAAACTAAATACTAAAACAATACATTAATAAATACCAAAAATTAAAATAATATATTACATAATAAACCTAAAACAACAGTACACAAACCAAATAAAACATTACATAATAACCTAATAACACATTACATAAACCTAACGAAACATTACATTTTAACCTAAAATAAAACCTAAAATAAAAAAATGCTAAAGACATCTTATGGAATCAAAGGAGCAATTAGAATCGGTTGAACTTTCGTTCTTCCATGGGTCATGAAAGCCCCTTCTCTAGTCATTGTCATCGTCACCGTTGTCCTCCCATGGATCATGTGGCACGTATTCTGCTCCCGGATCCGTAACATACCATTCCTCTAGATTGCGTACTTCCTATGAAGGGAAAGAGTTAACTTCTTATGAAGTGGGGATATGCCCCTCCTAACTTGCAATCGGATAAGTGCCCTTGAATCGGGGGTTTGCCCCTGCCCAATTCATGGCTCATTAAAAAAAAGTAGAACGCCCAATTCCACTGTTCGTCTGTCCATGTATCTTGTTCATTAGTTGAAGGAGTAGGAGGGTTTGTAGGTGCAAGTTTTAAGTGTTGAGGGGGTTTGAAGGTCCCATATCACATATGTTTGAATGTAGACTTTGAAGTGAAATGTGAATCAAGAAGTGCAAGTCTTGATTGGAAGACGAAGTGAATTGATAAGCACTAGAACATAACAGTTGGAATATAGCCATTGGATATATAGATGTTTGAATACAGTCAGTCGTTCAAATATCTATCTAGTTTTTATTTTACTTTTAAACTTATAATTTATTATTTTTTTAAAATTATATTTTGGTTTAATAAAATTATATTTAGATATAATGAAATAGTATATTAGTTTGATAGGATTAGGTTCAATTAAGAACCACCACGAGTGTGGAGACCATGAGAACTTCTACTTAACGTAGATAAATATGTTATGAACACATATGTAAAAACAAAAAAACAAAACAAAAACAAAAAAAAATTACGAGTCGGTAGTTACGCCGGATAAAAATTTTATTTACACCTAATATAAATTTTGTGTATGTCGATATAATTTTTTTTTACATTTGATATAAATTTTTGCATGTGAAATTTTTTTATTTATTTATGGAACAAGTGATTTTTTTTAAGATTTATGAGAAAAAAATTGAAAAAAAAAACTTTTGAAAGACCTAGTTCTCATGGTTCTCACAACTCAATACAGTTCTCATTTTACCCTTTCCCTAATTTGATAATACATAATTATAATTTAAACCGACACATAATTAAAATGTAAACCAATACATTACTAACATTTTAACGAATACATAATTAAAATTAAAGTAATATATAATTAAATTTGCCAATGACTCTTAGATCAACAGGTTTGAGAGGATGCATCCCATGACCTTCTAATATGAAGGTCATGGGTTCTAGTCCTATTTGGTGCAATTTGTTCTAGGTGGATTAGAGGTTTTATCACAGCGGGTCTTAGGGCGGTGGGTTTCCTTTGAAATAGTGGGCGAGCTGGCTAATCAGCACTCCCTGTGTTCGCATGGCATGAGTAGCCTTTCGCCAATCGGTTTACCTGGGTGGGCGAGCTTGTATAGTACTCTTTGGCCGCTAAAAATATATATTTAAACTAAAACTACATGATCAAAACTAAAAAAATTATATAATTAAAATTTAAACTAATACATTCAAAATTAAAACCACTACTTAAATTTAAATTACTAATTATCAAGCATGGAATTGTCAGAGTCAGAATTAGGAGCACAATTGGGTGCCAACCGGGATGATTTTTTAGTATATGCCAGGCCGATATGTGTGTAAATTTTCTACCATAAAGCGTTTGGTGCTCACGAAGGCCTTTGTCAATCACTTCTGCCTCCATTCCCTCATAATTGCTATCCATCACGACGTTATACAGCTGGTTAAATTTGGCGAACATAATTCTCAAATCCCTCCACTTCGAAGAAATATAATTTCGGGAGCCATTTGTTTCAACTAATGTTGACAGAATCCGTCAAATAGTGCATTACAAACTGATACGGTAATGCGGTACGTCATCACATTTACCCAAGTTATAGCCAAGGCTATATCTTCATATTGTGTCTAAGCCCTTTTTGCCATTTGAGAATAAAAACTATGCTTCCGTGAGAAAGATTTGTGAGTGGTATTTTATAAAAATGTTATCATGTGTGTGCACATGTGTATATATATAATTATTTAATATTAAAACTTTTTTTTTTATTATAACGCTCTCAAGATCGTTTGGCACGTCAATCGAGACATCCCATCTCCATCACGCCTGCTTAATGCCCTTGGGGTTGGGGTGGTGTTTAACGTCGGAAAAACGTTCACGTCAGCGGTGCATTACCACATTAGGCCTAGACTAATAGGAATATATTAGGATTAGTTCAAAAAAGAGTTAGTTTTAAGAAGAATTCAAAAGGTAATAGTATTGTAAAACTCTTAGCTGGTTTAAGAAAATACGTAAGGTAACATTAAACTTTAAATTACCCATGTTTGAACTCAACTTCAATAGATGCATTTATCAAAAATTAAAAGAATTAATTATTATACATGAACTAGTGAAGTAGTTAACTGCTTCATTTAGCCCAACATGTTATAATGGAGGCCCCAGAATATCCAGTTTAGCCCACAATCCAATTATTAATGAATATACAAATATATAGGCTTTATGCTAGCCCAAGTTGAAATGCAAGCCGGTTTGGTTTTAGGACTTTGAGCTTTGATATTTAAGACTGGAGGTGAAAAAAAAAACCCGAACCCATAAAAAAATCCGGACCCATGTTTTATAAAAATTGAGTATTGTAATCTTGAACCCGAACCCAAACCCAGGTATGATATATGTTGTGAGAACTGAACCCGGGTTTTTTTCAACCCTATTTATACCCGGGTTTTATCTATACCCGGATTTTGTTAATACCCATACCCGGGTTTTACAATAGCCATATCCGAGTTTTTTTTAATACCCGCACCGGGTTTGTATGCAATTTTGTGATATGTAATGATGTAATATTTTTAAGTTTCTAATATATTTGAAGTTTTATCTTATAAATGTTAAAGTTTATAACCCAAAAATGGAGTTTGAAACATAAAAATACAAAAAAAAAATATGAAATAAAAAAGCCACGACATGGGGTTTTTTTCATACCCGCACCGGGTTTTTTGTACTCGTATAGAGTTTTTTAATACCTGACCCACAAACCGGGTTTTTTATACCCGCAAATAGGGTACTTTAACGCCCGGGTATAGAAAACCAAGACCCGAACCCGGTACACCAGGTATGGTTTTCTTGGTCAATACCCGGACCCAAACCTGACCCAAACCTATATCCGAAAAACTAATACCCGGTCATACCCGTACCCGGGTATATACCCGAACCCAGGTATTCAAAAAATCCGGTTATATGCACCTCTAAACCTCCATTTCAGATCGTAATTTGTAAGTAGTTTTACAAGCTTAACTAGTGGTAACTCGCTGAGCTTCACCACGGTAGTTTACTCGATATCGAGTCGACATGTAACAGTATTGGAATTCGGTTATTATCTAAATTAAAACCCAAAAACACGTTTAAGTTTTAACAACTGTAAATTTTCATAATAGAAGCTTAAACTATATACTTAAACATAAGTTCATTTCAGTAAGACATTATTTAAAAATTGTTTAAGCAATGAAACTTTTCAAATATTCTTAGCAATTCAACCATTTTCAAATGTATTATTTTTTGGGTTTTTTATTATAAGATTTGAATTTATATAGCAGTTGTTAACTAATGATGCATGGTCTCATCATTGTATCATTCCAGATTGCTCACATCATTGTATCATTCCAGATTGCTCAGCCTAAATGGTGCTGGTTACTAATTAACTCTTTGTGCCTTTAAGAAATATTTTGCAGAAATATTCCTCTGCAAACGGCTAATGGATAACGTGTAACGGAATTATCGCAAAGGTGGTTCGAGGAAAAGTGTGGAAAAGGAAGCTAAAGTTGCCAAGCGCTCACTAGCTTAGTATCCTCAGGATCCCGGAATTCTCGGAAGTTGAGTTAGGATTTGTTTCTCACTTTGTACTATAAAAAGGCTTGATCCGATCAGTTTAGGGACACAATTTTTACACACCACATTCACACTCAACTTACTCGCAATCATTGCAAACAACATTGTAACACTTAGTCTCCGATCGATCAAGGCTCACTCTTATAATTTTTACATCATTAATAGTAGTGGGGTGATGTAGTTTCCAGCTCCCGAGGTTTTTTGTGCCTTCGATTAACTTCACGAAGAAGATCAAGGGCTTTTTCCCCGTGATAAATCACATGTGTTCATTGCATCCATTCTTGCATCGTCACACTTTACCTTTATTTGCTCAATAAACTGTTTTTAACACTAAGGATAAAATCGATAATTTCACAAGCCCCTCACCTCACTTCTCAATTTGGTTAAGTGAACACTCTTATAAGTTTTTAACCAAAACAATTTGGCGCCCACCATGGGCAAGTGGTTCTTTCATCATAATTTTTTTCTTAAAATTTTTGCTAATTCAATATCTTTCGATGTTATTCTCAAAAATGGCTTCTCAACCCAAGTCAACTTCAATTTCATCTACTGATACTGCTGCAACTTCCGGACTGAGTAATCTTTCTCCTGCTCCAACCTATCAGAAAAGTACTACTGCTGCAGGGAATATCTCTTTAGGATCTGGGAAGTCCACTGTTGGACTTGTTCATGCCTCCAACGATGATATTCTGTCATTATTTGCTATGGTGAATGAGCAAATGAAGTAGCAGCAGATTACAAACCAAATGCTATTCAGGGAACTCAGGGGAATAAAAGATTCAAGGAGTCTGGTAGAAGTAACAACCCCATTACAACCAAGGATTCTTAGCTTTAGGACTAGAGGATACTCAGCGGTCCATCAAGGAGACTTGTTACCTATGCAGCCAGGATCGACAACGATTGGTCCAACCTCATCAGTCATGATCACAACTAGCAGGGATCTTGGAGATACCCTAGGTTCTCCCTCTCAAGATCCTAACATTGGTAACCTTATCAAAGATAGTTCTTTAAATACTAATAATTTTGTGCAGGGTGTAAGTGTTAGTCCTGAAATGACTAGGGAACTAAGGAAGTTGAAGGAGATGATCTCTAGTGTGCCTTGAGTGGTTCAACCCATACCGGATGTGTTTCTTGGAAGCCACAGGTATCCAGATTTGCTCATCCCATTTGCGATATAGAGATTCCTAAAAGATTTCAAACTCCATATATGAAATTCTATTATGGAACGAATGATCTTAAAGAGCACGTGGCCTAGAATTGAGAGAGGATGGAGATTAACCCCATCCCGGCTGACGTAAAGGAAGCTTGCTTGTGCAAGGGATTCGGTTCCACGTGGCCTAGTATTGAAATGGTTGCTTAATGTTCCTCCATATTCTATTACTTCTTTTGCTCATTTGATAAATTTGTTTAATAACCAATTTTCATGCAACATAACTTTTGAGAGATTGACTAGCGATCAATACAGGGTCCCTCGGGGTATAGATGAATCCTCTAAGAGATTATGTGAGCAAGTTCGAAAGAGAATCATTGGATACCCCTAACCTTGACACTGCCACGTTACTCCAGGCCTTTAAAATGGGTCTCCAGAAGGATTCTCCTTTTTATCAGGATTTAGTAATGAATCCATGCAGGAACCTGGATGAAGTCAAAAATGGGCCTTAAGGTTCATCAGGCTTGAAGATGATAGAAAAATTCAAGAGAGGATCAATGCTCCTACCAATTATGATCGCCCACATAGGAAATGACATTCTCCTCAGAAGTCCTACAATTCTAAGCCATACTCCAAAAATGATAACAAAATTAATGTAGTGGACAATGAGGATAGTTGAAAATAGAAGGAAGAATGCATCAAGGTCAAAGTATCAGTTTCAAAGACCAAAGAATTCTGATCAAACACCAATAAGAAGTTTTGAAAAGCACAAGAAAGAATACTGGAAGAAGTTTTCGAGATTGATTGAACTTTTGAAGATATACATAAGTCAAGATTGTGGCAATATCCAAGGGAGGGTCTGTTAGTACATATCTTTTGTATTTGTCATTTATATATGGTAGCACATTCGTTATGTAGTTTGATTTGTAAGTGTTGTGTTTTGAAATGTATACACTAACACACCAATGGTACGCAACGCGGGAGTGTTGCACAACACACGACTGGTACGCAGCGTATCACATGATATGTTGGGGTGGTGCATTAAGAGTGGTGTGCTAGATAGCTTTGCTTATAAATAGGCTCAGCGATGCGCTAGTTGGTCATAACTTGGGAGTCTAGTATTTTGAAAGGAGCTCTCATGTAACGAAGTGTTGCCGATTTTAAAATAAAACATATTTACATTGTTGCATCAATGTCACACACAGTCTCATGGATTCCGCACGTTTGGTTGTGTAGAAGTAGATTTCATATCATTTTCAATGTCTAATCGCGTTTATGAAGGTCATTCCTTGTGTTTCAAGAATTATAAAATCTACAAGGTACAAATTCAAAAGCGAACACCAAAATCTCATGTCGTAGAATTCGACGAGATAGTTCCAATACCGCTTAAATGAATTCAATCTATGTCTGTTTGATCCCCTTCTTACGACTTCTAATTTTTTGGAGACTATGTATTGAAACCTTACCCGTATATATAGAGCGTTTTTTGTGTAAATAAACCTAATACTTCTATAAATATATTTTTTACATAGTGTACATGTTTCATGTGGGGGGGGGGGGGGGGGACTTTTAGTTAAATACATAATTACATATTGGGGAAGGTTATTGTACAAGAGAGGCTTATCCTACAAAACATAGGAGACAGTTTGGGCCATTGATTTGCAAGATCAATGGATTAAAATGATGCAGTGACATTATTGTAAATACAATAATTATACAAATGGAAACACAAATTGAAAAAGGGTATTACGGTCTTTTCTGGCGTGACCTAACCCCCTCCCCCGGACCCCATTTTCAACGGCCATATCTTTTTCATACGATAATATTTTAAAAGAAAATACACCATATTAACATGCATTTCAATCTTTTTAATTTGAGTAGGATAATGCTATAGTTTTCTTAATTTACAAAAAAAAATAACAAGATATAAAGTTACTTGATTATGTTATAGTACGCAATTATAGTTTTCTTAATTTAAAAAAATATTTTACAAGCTATAAATTTACATGATTATGTTCTAGTACGTAATTATGTACTGAAACATAATCAATGATTACCTAAATCACGTACCAATTACCCAATGTATACCTAATATAGAATCATGTATCATGTGTGCAAGTAGTAACAAATACTCAATGTAACACTACATTCATAATCACATAATGACTTATGTTAGATATCTAATCATGCAATAACATAAAAAACAATTAATTTCTCATTATTATATTGAATGTATAATCACATAATAAGCATAATTTTAATAAAAAAACATTTTACAGTAAAAAAACTACAATAACATTAATGATATATCATGATGTGACATTACACTTGTTACATATATTACGTAATTATAGATGTAGTTACATGCGTTGAGAATTTTTGTTATTGTTTTCACATATGATACGTAATTACGTACTAGAACAAAATCATATAATGTTTTTTTTTTTAAATTAGCAAGAAAAGATTATAATACTTTTTCCCCCTTTAAAAATAAAAATTAAAGAAGACACGTGTGAACCTGAATTGACCCTTACGATTTGATAAGATTGCCTTGTAGATCATCTAACCCATTCTATAACATATATACTAATAAATTAAATTCTTTTCGACGTGTTATTCTCAGTTGTTTTCTTACTTTATTTTATAATTAATTTTACTAAATTTAATTTAGATAAAAATAAATATAGTTAAAATAGGCCATAATTAGGATAAGTATATTTGTAGACCATAATTCGGATAATCTTTGTATTTACTTATTCTTAGAAGATCTGAAGTTAGATGAAGTTTAAAAAAAGTATATTCGTATACCATAATTAGGATAGGCTCAAGGGTGTATGAATAATGGTTGGGACATGATTCGTCACATAGGAACATGAATGTTAGGCTATATCACCTCCTTGTCTGATCCACCATGGTTTATATGGATTAAACCATGGCAATCGTGATCCTCTTTTCTATTTTCTAAGATTTTCTTTCATTTTTTCTTTAGACAAAAATTTATTGAAATAATGAGAATAGTGGTTTGGGTTGACCACACCCTTAAGGTAGTGATTTTGGATGATGGATTAGAATTGGCTGACATGACGCTGACGTGTAAGTTCATGATGGTCATGACCAAACCCTATAGCTAAGTATATAAATTTTGTTTTTATTTAAATTAAATGTAGTTAAAATATTATTATTATTTTTATTATTATTATTTAACAGAAGAGGGCAATAGAAAAATAATATCATAATCTTCACGCTTCTCACTTATTTATTTATTTTCTTTAAATAGCAAAGCTTAAATCTTCTAAATTACATAAAATAAATTCTAATCTACTACTTGCTTGAAATTGAATCCAAGATTTCCCACTAAGAAGCAAGACCAAGTGAGCTATCTTAGCTAATAGTGTTTATTTATTTAATATTTATTTTCTCAACTATTTCTTTTATTTTTTTATTTTATTAATAACCATTTAATATTTAATCGGCTCAACCCCGTGTAATACACATGTTTCAAACATAATAATAAAAAAACAAAAAAAATTATAATAAATAAATAGTATATTAAAGTAAATTTTTAAATACCTATCCTGACGACTGTATTTGTTAACCGATTACAATATATTATATTTATATAACTCGTGTAATACACGAGCTTCTAACTTAGTAATAAATAAAACAAAACATACTAAAAGATAAGCTTCAAAAGAAAATTATTTTCTCAAAAAAAATCGTTTTTAGACATTTCCTTTGTTATTTTATTTGACCTGTCGTACATTTGCCCTTTCATAACACCATCGGCCAAGAATTATATCAAACTACTTTCCTTAGATACTTGCAAGATTCTAAAGTTAAAAAATTCCATCATGTACAACTATTACATGATTAATAACCTTTTAAACCTGATATATTTTAAAAAAAGATAGATATTTATATGTTTTTAACGGCAAATTTAGATTATTAAACCACCATTGGAGTTTCATCATGTTATCAGCGAAACCACTCGATCATATTTATCTCCATTATGCAATAAGGTTTGTATACCAATTCAGAGAAACCTAATAAATTTGGGAAAAACTCTCTTGTGGGAATCAAACCTAGGACCTATTATTATTTTCAGACAAAGTTTTACCTTTATGTTAATAAAACGTTTAAGCAAATTTCACATATCAAAATTTATGTTTAAGATCTTGTTTTGAACGTCAAATTTCTTTAATTCTCTGTCATTTAGAAAACTTGAATCCAACACCTCCCTTTCTAAACCCAAATATTTAAAAACTTTGCGCATGAACCATCACTCAATTAACAATATTTTCTAATGTATAAATTTGATTCATTAAAAAGGTAAAATAAATACCGAAAAATAAAGTAGAATTGTAGAAAAAGTATATATATACTCTATAACAATACCGTCTATAAATGAAAAAAAAGAAGAAAATATATAAGGTTTGTATATTCAAAAGGTTTTTTTATATATATAATTGCCAAACATAAAACAATTAAATCAGTTAAATTATATATACTGGGGTCGTATTTACCCGCACGTTGCGTAGGGACACGGTTGGAATTCAGAACGTATAGCATACCATGACAACCGATAAATAAATTTGTAAAATTAATCAAATTGATATATTAATGGGTTATGCTATTTGAGTCGTAATTCGGCTCTGAACATAAAAATAATAACAAAAGGTAAAACGATATAGTAAATAATAAAGGTAAATGTAAGTCCTGAAAACCGGATCTCACGATATCACACGAGGCTTGTTTGGTGGCGGAATCACACAAAAAAGCTATAACTCAAATAGAAAAGAAATAAGATGAAGTAGAAAGATCAACGTGCATACAAATGTTGTAATTTGTCTAATACAAGTTGTAGAGAGAAACCACCAAAAAGCTCCTAACCCTAATGCATCATTATCTATTTATACTAGAGGCTAGAGCACCATTAACCTAAAACCTTAAGGCCGAAAAGCCTGCCCCAAGCCCATATACACAAGATAATCCATATCACTAATATAACTAATGCATAAACCTTATTAGGGCCTAACAATCTTCCCTCAGGTTTACTTCATTAGTGTGGCTTGCTGCTTCCGGATATGCCAGCTCCATTGTTTCCAAATAACGGAGTTGGATCCACATATAGCTTGTTCTGAATCACAGTTGCCACTACACTGGTCCATGACTTCGCGCATACTTCATATTGTCACTTGTACGAATCTGATGCTGACCCAAGACCTTGATATCTTCCTCATGAAAACTGATCAGATCCAACATGTTTGCCAATCTGAATGCGTTTTGTTTTGTCACAATCACCTCCTCTACCATCCTTGGATCATATGCCTAATAATTGAAGTTATTTAGCACACCTTTTGGAAATTTTGGAGTAGCAGGAATGACCTTCTCTTTGTCGGTTGGTGGCCAAATGACGTTCTAAAGTCGTTCATCGGTATGAGGGTTACGAATGCAAGGGCTTTTCTTCAAATAGAACTCTGCAGTGTTCATAGTTAGGAAGTTGTGCGTCCATGCTCGAGCTTAGAGTGGAATGCCCATCCAGGACCACGTTGCTTCTGATCTAAATCATAATAAGGAGCTCTCAATAAACTTTTCAAATCGATCTTGGTCCATGATTCAGATTGCGACTGCTTTGCATAATATTCTCTGTGCCCACTCTCTCTGGTTACCAACCACAACTTCCGATTGTGATCATATCTCCAACACTTCACTTCGGATTTGTTTCCAACCTTGTCGTAGTGACTTGATCCAAGTTACATCACATAACGATCTGATATTTTTGTCGGATCCTTAGGTTGAAAGTTCTCGTCCAATGGATTCAAATCTTGGTTTTTCATGACTAGCATCTGCTTGCTGCTTTGCTTATTTTGAGTTTGCTTTCTTTTCTTTGTTTGCTTCACATCCAGATAGACATTTAAATTAGCTTCATATTCAGCATCAACTGTAGCTTTTTCTTGGGTAGTACGTTTGTGGTGAGCTACATACATTGGATTGTCATCTTTATCAACAAATTCACCACTGAACTTCTTCTGCAGCTTGGCCTTCATGTCATAGATTTCTACCATTAATAAGCTCATGTCGCCTGAAGTTGCTCAATAGCTTGATCTCGAATACTCACGTGGTTTTGTAGCGATGAAATTTGGGCATCTTTCAATGCAAAATCTTGTTCCAATATCACCATTCTTCTTTGAAACTTCTTGATTTCTACATCTGTATCATCGTCACTATCAGAGTGCTCAATAATCTTTTCAGCAACGATTCTTATTGCAGCTTCATCTTGTTCAGTAAACCCACCACTGGAACTGCCTGCTTCGAATCTAGCTCCACTAGAGCTCTCTAGTTGTGATTCAGTGGTGAAGAAATCAGCAATGTTCATTTCTTTATTAGTAGTTGTGATTTGGGGGCATCTTGTGTGATTGGCTCTGGGATAGCACTTGAACTTGTAGGCTTGGGGATAATGGGGGTTTCTGTTTCTATTCTCCGCTTCTTTCGAGCTTCATCCTCAACTGTATCTTGAATTTCTTTAGTTTGCACTTCTTTAGAAGGAACGAAGCTAGGAGGATGGATCCCAGAATCGCCCTTTAGTGATGCAAGAAGTGTTGCAAGGTTCTCTACAGATATCATATTCACATCTCTAATGGAATCTTCAGCTTTCTCTGACTCAACATGGTCCAACTCATCTTCGTTCTCTTCATCGTCAGTAACAAGATCTTCAACTTCAGGCTCTGGTTTCTATTGAGCACCAATAATTTGTACATCATGTTCCTCAGCAATTGTGGCGTTTACTGGTTTAGGTGCAGATAACACGGGTCCGAACTTGCGATGTCTCTCTAGAGCATACTTTCCAGTAAACTTGAACATAGCTGTATCTCGGTGTTTGCATGTTGCTTCGAAACAACTTAGACCCATCGGCTTTAGATTTAGGAAATTATCGCTCTTCGCTAGCTCTAGATACTTCACGTCAAGCATCATTTGTACGAACCATGGGTATAGAAGGAAAACCCACCTTGTAACGTTCATGTAAAACGGGTTCTAAAACCTACACCTTTTAGAAATCAAGTATTTATTAAAAGCTTGTTACGCATTTTGATATTTATAGTTAATAAACAATTTACATACTTAAATAATAATCTATATATATATATATATAAAGTAATTAAACTTTAAAATAATAAGAGAAATAAAATAAACAAAAGGGGTAAGCGGGATTCGAACCCGGGTCCCCAGGTAACTCTCACACACAAAACACCACTGAAAGCTACACACATATGTGAGATAATCTGAAAACAAATAAATTTTATACAAAAACAAACTATTGAATCTGTTCAAAATTAACCGCCTACCTCAACGTCCGTAACTTCCAAAACCACATTTAATTGCCATTTTCTTCTAATTAAACCAAAGAAAAACCGATCTCCAATCAAGTTCATTGACTAAATTTCAGTTACAAACCATAAAAGTAATCGATTTCTTTGACCGAAACCTTTAAAAACCGAAACCAAAACTCAAGCTAGCAATTGACTATAAATAGTGATCATTGGACTATCATAGAACTCGCTCATTTTCTCAACATTCCTCTATCACACTGAAGTCTCTCTGATTCTCAACACACTCGTCGGAAGTCCACAATTGGCCGGAACTTCACCGGAGAAAAATCGGAGATCACACTGTTTTGGTATAAACACACTTGAATCTTTTTTTTCTTTTTATTATCTTTAATATTAGTAGTAGTAGAACAATCAATCCAATAAGGGTTATCGGATTTGAAATCGGGTTTAACTTTCTGGATTTTTTTTTGTGAAGAAGATGAGGTTTAAATAAATATATAAATATAATTAAATCTGCTATTTTAAACGGGTTAGACACACAGTCCAGCGGTGGACTATGTGTACTTTTATCCAACACATCCCAGATTCGAGTCTTTCTTGCCACTGATTTCTGAAATAAAAACTAACTTTTTTCCCTTCTCACATCAATCTTCAATAAGTATATAAATATAGTATAAACTCAACTTATACCGGGTTAGACACCCAGCCCAGTTGGTGGGGCTGGGTGCAATATAAGTCGAAGGTCACAAGTTCGAACCGGGTTTGGGGCAGCGACCGGATATATTTTGAATAAAATAAAAATTCTTTTAATTAAATAAATTATGTATTAACCTAACTAGTGTGTGTGTGTATATATATATATATAATTAAAATAGAGATTATTTCGGTTAGACACGTAGCTCAGTTGATAGAGCTGCGTGCACGTATAAGGGAGGTCACGAGTTCGAATCTCACACGTTGCCAATTTCACATGAGAACCGACCGGTTGACCCGGTCAGACCTGACAAGGTCAATATTTATTTTAATATTTTATTTTTATTATTATCATTTTAAAATGCTTAAAAATAAAACTTTTAAGTTTAAAAATTTTATTAAATACCATAAAAATAAACCTAAAAATCTAATGAAAACATTAATTAAAAACATTAATCTCAAGTAATAATTTATTTATTTATCGAATTGTTACGTTAATATTTAGGTTAACTTCTTTCGTAGTTAAATCCAAAATCGTGCGCGTTCGTTGTCAATCCAAGGAAACGCACCCGCGGTGAGTGAATCTTTTCAAATTCCCTTTTTCTTCATGTTTTAGGGTGTATCATGTGTCGTTTCATATTTCGTTTATTCAAACACTTGTGCTATTACCATTATATGATCTAACGTGTGACGTAAATGTTATTTGTTGTATTGTGTGTTTACATTTTTGTCAGTTGCGTGCTATCATTCACATTAGGCCCATTAGTTCCTCGTTGGAGACGAGTTGAGCATCAGGTGCCTTATTAGATCGGCTCCATTTGATTGAGCCTTGATCTCATTGTTCATCATTTGTCATGCTTGTGTGTACATTGATTGATAATATGTGGTTTGTGGTTAGATTTACATATGCGTTTACTCATATTTGGTTTATGCACATTTTTATTTAAATAACCTATATAACTAATTCGTTCAAATATTTAAATAAGATTCACTCGCCAACTTTTGTTGACCCAAAACCCTATTTTTACACATAATACAGGTGGACAGGTTGAAGCACGGAACACATAGGAAATTGCCTTAGAAGAAATATAAAGAGTTCATGAATGTTGTTGTACTTGTATGATTGTTGTAATTTTTCCTTTAAATTGGAAATAATAAATATGAAACTTTATTATAGTAAATGTCATGAGCTTTGATGAAAACTCAATCATGCCCCGACTACCATTTCCGCTGCGGGTTAGGGTGTGACAGATTGGTATCAGAGCTTTTGACTATAGGGATATAAGATAGGTTATTAGACCCTTAGAGCCTATACTATAGTCGATTAGATTTTTAATTGCTTATATGGTTACATGCAAACTCATGATGTTTATTTGTTTCATATTTGTTACACACGCAAATACATGCAAGCACTTCCACTATCATTTTGTGTGATACTTAATGAGTTATACATATTGTCAAATATAACATGCTTACATATACATTCATCACGCACGTTTCAACTCTCACATATTTAAAGCATTCTCATATCTCTTTATTCAAGATTTTGTGATGTTTTCATTTTTCAAATCTCATCAAAGTGAGTTCTACGACGTGGATGTAGTAACTGGAAGGGTACGAGTACCGATAGTCGAAACGTCCTGTCTAGGTTGGCAATCGTATAAATCCAATATAACAGACTAGTTTGCCTACCTGGGGACTAACGATGAGAGTACGAAGGACCTATTAGGCCAAAGCATGCCACACCAAATGTCGTATGAACTAACTCCACTTTGAGTTGTCACCGTGTCTACACCTGGACACCCTCCGACCTTATATTTTGCAATCCTGTTCTACGATTTTCATTCGGGTGGTGTGAATGTTAACAGGCCAACACCAATGTGAACTCTACCAGAGCCCAGTAATCATGGGGGCCCACATGACTACCAAGGCCAAGTATGGGGACATATGGGGGCCCAAACATGAGCAAAGCCCAAGACATCATATGGATGTAGCAATTTATTTTCTTCATTTGTTTTGTGGATGTTAATTTTTAAATATGACACATGACACCTAAAACGCCAAACTCATTATCTCGTTACGTATTCCCTGTAGATGTCTTCTAGTCACTCTCGTAGAGGTAGGAGATCAGTAAAATCCCGCGAGCGCATGGCTGCCCAAATCGCTCAACAAATGGCCGCCATACTTCCCAATATCGTAGTTCAAGTCCAACAAGCCATTGCTGCTAATCCCATTAACCCAATCAATCAAGAAGGTCAAAACATTGTTAACCCTCCCCCAAATACCACCAAGTGCACCTATAAGCACTTCAACTCATGTGATCCTCCAAAGTACGAAGGTATTGAGGGAGTCACTGCTCTTCTTCGATGGTTCGAGGAGATGGAAAGTACATTCCTCAACTGTGATTGTCCCAACGACCGCAAAGTGCGCTATGCTACTGGACGCTTGTATGGAGTAGCCCTCACGTGGTGGAATGCTGAAAAGGGCAGATGAGGCGCCGAAGCCGATGTAGCCTTAACCTGGGAAGAATTGAGAGAGCTTATGACTAGACGATTCTGTCCAAGAAGTGAAATTAAGAAACTAGAGGATGAGTTCTATTCCTTGAAGCAAAAAGAGGGAGATCACCTAACCTATAATAAGAGGTTCCTCGAATTGAATCAAATGGTTCCAAATTGTTTCACCCATCTCTACAGTTCGATTGAGCACTACATTCGGGGTCTTCCTCCAAAGATTCAAGACCCTGTGATGAGTACTACACCTGCAACTTTGGAAGCAGCAATGGAGCTAGCTACAGAGCTCACCGAAAACCACATTAGAAATGGGGACTTCAAAGATGAGAAGAAGAAAGATAAAACACCAATCAAAACCTCAAACCCAACCCAAATTGAATCCTTTTCCCAACTCACTCCCAAAAGAAAGCGAGACGGACAAAATTTCGCTGTCACTCAAGGCAATCAACCAGCTCCACAAGCCGTATCACTCCAAGCTATCCCAATCACTCAAGTAGCACCCAACTCTGCTTACCCAACTAAGAAACCTTATATTGGACCTCACCCTCAACGCAACACCTGCTTTTATCACCATCAACCTACCGTACCCTGTCGATTGTGTGTTAATTGTGGGTGTTATGGTCATCTAAGTAGGACTTGTCGCATGCCCCAAAACCAAGCTCCACCCCTGCTCAAAACATGATCCAACCCTATCAATAACCTCAATACCCCATAGTTCCATATGTTCGAGCTTGCTTTAATTGTGGTAACCCTACCCATTTTAGAAACACGTGCCCTGATTGGTTAACATCATTAACGTCTAAGCTCAAGCGAACCCAGTTAACCAAGCAAATCAAGCAAACCCAGCACCCCCACCAGCAAGAGGAAGAGCTTACAACATCAACGCTAATCCTGTTGAAGTCAATAACGGTGCAAACGAGCAACCTAACTAGTCTTCCAGCACCAAGAGTCAAGACTCAGCTCCAGCAGTTTAATTCTCAATGTTTTCTTTAAATCTCAATCTTTGTATATCCCTGTTTAAATTTGAGAAATTATGTATCCAAAAATTTTAATGTTAATTGATATCATTGTTTTATTTCATATCTTTACTCATCTATTTAATTTTCATATCATCATACATCACGACGCATCTCGTCTCATCATTTAAAGAAGTTGGGTCGTGTCTCACTTTTTCATAGACTGACCTCTTTATCATAAATACGAGAGAGGTACTGTCGTCATTCAGTCATGTATCCCTCATAGTTGAGACTTAAGTTTTGGTTGTTGTGTTGCTATGTTTTATAGATTTTAGGATGAGTCACATAGAACTAATCATAACTGACTGACAAAGCCAATGAAAATTTGACAAGAATATGGTGGATACGCCGTTGGTACTTCCTATATATAAGTATTCTTGTCAAAGGATCAAAAGCATTGTCAGGCGATTATGAGAAGTTCCGTGTAAATAGTGTAAATTTTAATTTGGATAACATCATTGTTGAAGATTTCATTTTGTGATATAACTTTATCTTGTCAATGCATCGATTTTCTCAAAACTCTTATGCATGAGATCATACTCAGTCAATCAACTCCAGGTATCAACGCTTCTCACCTCGGGCATCAAAAAACGCGATTCCTGTAGCAGGGTATTCAACCCTTACTAGGAACGTTACCGCCTCAATCAAAAATTTAAAACTTCACACTCCTCTGGTTATGTAAACGTCAAATCCAAATATCACACCTTCCTTTCCTGTTAGAAGATATTCAGGTTTTAGTCAGAATACGTTGGGAGTCAAAACGAGGACCTGAGTTTACTTGGGAACGCGAAAACTCAATGCGTGAAAAATACCTGCATCTCTTTCCAATTACATCTACCACTTCAATTTCGGGACAAAATTTCTAAAAATAGGGGATACTGTAACATTCATGTAAAACGGGTTCTAAAACCCGCTCCCTTTAGAAATCAAGTATTTATTAAAAGCTCGTTACGCAGTTATTAGTGTTACTTAAATTTTGATATTTATAGTTAATAAACAAATTACATACTTAAATAATAACCTATATATATATATATATATATATATATATATATATAAAGTAATTAAACTTTAAAATAATAAGAAAAATAAAATAAAATAAACAAAAGGGGTAACTGGGATTCGAACCTGGGTCCCCAGGTAACTCTCACACACAAAACACCACTGAGCTACACATACACATGTGAGATAATCTGAAAACAAATATATTTTATTCAAAAACAAACTATTGAATCTGTTCAAAATTAACCGCCTAACCTCAACGTCCGTAACTTCCAAAACCACATTTAATTGCCGTCTTCTTCTAATTAAACCAAAGAAAAACCGATCTCTAATCAAGCTCATCGACTAATTTCAGTTATAAACCATAAAAGTAATCAATTTCTTTGACCGAAACCTTTAGAAACCGAAACCAAAACTCAAACTTGCAATTGACTATAAATAGTGATCATTGGACTATCATAGAACTCGCTCATTTTCTCAACATTCCTCTATGACACTGAAGTCTCTCTGATTCTCAACACACTCGTCGGAAGTCCAATTGGCCGGAACTTCACCGGAGAAAAATCGGATATCACACTGTTTTGGTATAAACACACTTGAATCCTTTTTTTCTTTTTATTATCTTTATTATCAGTAGTAGTAAAACAAATAATCCAATAAGGGTTATCAGATTTGAAATTGGGTTTAATTTTATGGGTTTTGTTTTTGTGAAGAAGATGAAGTTTAAATATATAAATATAATTAAATCTGCTATTTTAAACGGGTTAGACACACAGTCCAGTGGTGGACTGTGGGCACTTTTATCCAACACGTCCCAGATTCGAGTCTTTCTTGCCACTGATTTCTGAAATAAAAACTAACTTTTTTCCCTTCTCAAATCAATCTTCAATAAGTATATAAATATAGTATAAACTCAACTTATACCGGGTTAGACACCCAGCCCAGTGGGTGGGGCTGGGTGCAATATAAGTCGAAGGTCACAAGTTCGAACCGGGTTTGGGGCAGCGGTCGGATGTATTTTGAATAAAATAAAAATCTTTTTAAGTAAATAAATTTTGTATTAACCTAACTAGTATATATATATATATATATATATATATATATATAATTAAAATAGAGATTATTTCGGTTAGACACGTAGCTCAGTTGGTAGAGCCGCATGCACGTATACGGGAGGTCACGAGTTCGAATCTCACACGTTGCCAATTTCACATGCGAACCGACCGGTTGACCCGGTCAGACCTGACAAGGTCAATATTTATTTTAATATTTTATTTTTATTATTATCATTTTAAAAATCATTTTAAAATTATTAAAAATGAAACTTTTAAGTTTAAAAATTTTATTAAATACCATAAAAATAAACCTAAAAATCTAATAAAAAACATTAATTAAAAATATTAATTTCAAGTAATAATTTATTTATTTATCAAATTGTTACGTTAATATTTAGGTTAGCTTCTTTCGTAGTTGAATCCAAAATCGTGCGCGTTCGTCGTCAATCCAAGGAAACGCACCCGCGGTGAGTGAGTCCTTTCAAATTCCCCTTTTTCTTCATGTTTTGGGATGTATCATGTGTCGTTTCATATAATTCGTTTATTCAAACACTTGTGCTATTACCATTATATGATCTAACGTGTGATGTAAATGTTATTTGTTGTATTGTGTGTTTACATTTTTGTCAGTTGCGTGCAATCATTCACATTAGGCCCATCAATTCCTCGTTGGAGACGATTTGAGCATCAGGTGCCTTATTAGATCGGCTCCATTTGATTGAGCCTTGATCTCATTGTTCATCATTTGTCATGCTTGTGTGTACATTGATTGATAATATGTGGTTTGTGGTTAGATTTACATATGCGTTTACTCATATTTGGTTTATGCACATTTTTATTTAAATAACCTATATAACTAATTCGTTCAAATGTTTAAATAAGATTCACTCGCCAACTTTTGTTGACCCAAAACCCTATTTTTACACATGATACAGGTGGACAGGTTGAAGCAAGGAACACATAGGAAATTGTCTTAGAGGAAATATAAAGAGTTCATGAATGTTGTTGTACTTGTATGATTGTTGTAATTTTTCCTTTAAATTGGAAATAATAAATATGAAACTTTATTATAGTAAATGTCATGAGCTTTGATGAAAACCCAATCATGTCCCGACTACCAGTTTCTGATATGCATTGCAGGAAGATGTGAACGAGACATCTCCAATACAATGGAAACATCTTCTTTAATACATTCAGATAAGCGCCTTCGTAGCTCATGCGTCTCAATGCTTTGAGTACATTATCTTTATCAAAACCGGTTGGATGATGTTCTTGATCTCCAGTATTTAACACTTCTCGTACAACCGTCTCAGAAATCACAATATCCCTTTTCTGGATCTTCGACTCGATAGTTGCTCTGCCCTTCTTAACTTTGGCGTTTATCCAAAAATCTTGAATCATGTCCTCGTCAATCACAGGATTCATCTATAATGCGTGAGCGAGGCGACATGAGTTCAGGCCAACGATCAGTGAATGAAACCTCTTGTAATACTTTGTTGGAGGATCAGATAAGTAACAGGCTTGATTATGAAAGTCCTCGACCTCAAGCTTTCGTTTTTCCATCATTTTCTACGCCATTTTCTGCACTTTGAACAAAAATATCAAGCTTTTTAGCAAAAATCAACCAAATTGACCCTTTTGTCCATTTGATCCTAAATCAAACGGTTCAAAGAACCAAAAAGTCAAAGGGTTCAAATAAAGGAGGTCAAGGGGTTAACAGGTCAAAGGTTCAAAATGGTTTTGAACTGGTCAACCAACAAAAGGTTCAAAATATTGAACTGGTTAACATGATTCAGATGAACAGGTTAAACGGGTCTCGAATGGACAAGGGTTCATATGCAACTCGAATGACCCCTTTTCAGTCACCTGAGATGACCTGACATCTCGGATGTCTGGATGAGTATCCGAGATCCGTTCGAGATGTGAGAATTCATCTGAGACTCATCCGAGATACCTTGATGTTCATCCGAGTTCCATCCGAGATATTAGGGAGAACACAAACCTATGAGTTTGATTCAATATGTCTGTGATAGATCCGAGATGAGTGAAGGAGTTCGAAATGAATCGAGATTATTTGAACCAGACTTTAAATAGACTCGAATTGGGCCTGACCCATTTCGGAACAGTAGTCCAAGATGGGTGGGTCTGGCCCATTTTGGAACACTAACTTTAGTATGCAAGCCTGTTCGACATAGGTAGGCCAATAAAAAATGGGTGGGCCCATCCGAAATGGGTGAGCCCATCCGAAACAGTAATTTTCACCATGTGGGCCCCACTCTTATTCTGAACAGTAACACCTTTCGCCAAAATCCGCGATCCAACCAACCGAGCAACCCATTTTATAATAATAATAATAATAATAATAATAATAATAATAATAATAATAATAAATAACAAAAGGGAAGAATTGCCATGGGATCAACCGGTTAAGAAACATTTTTCAGCAGAGCTTAGTCAGGTTTTTCCGTGCGATTTCTGATATATTTGTCCACTTAAACTCATCACGTCAACATTCAATTTTCAACCTTGTGACTTAATTAAATAATTTTGCTATAACATCCGAGTGTCCCATATCAAGGCATACCCCCGTGATCAAGGTAAGCGCAACAATTCATCGTAACGGGTGAGTATACTGAGGACATCCTTTCATTTTACAACATCTGACATGTTAGTGAGCAGGTCAGTACATCGTACCGTAAAGTGACCAAACAACATCAGACGAGGGTTAGGCTTAATATCTTACATGGTATTTTTGTCTTTCTAGGCTCGTGGAATTTTCTCGTGATGAGATTTTCCTTTGTTTAAGGCTTTGGCCTTCAATTTTGGCTCCTTTAAGTATATCCTGACTGTGCCTAGGTCTGCATATTTCCAGATGCAACAGAAGGGCAGTCCTGATATCCCCGGATGATTCCCCAGCATAAAGACCCAAAACTTCAGATGTTGGCTATCTATCAACATAGGATTTAAGACCAAAATCATATGCCGATGATATGTTACCCACGAGATGTATAGCTTGTAGATTTTATCACTTGATATCTTTTTGCCCTTTGAGCGATAAGTCTATCAGCACACCGCAGTGGATCCTCGCCTTTTCAACTTGGATACCTTAGATGTGTTAACCAAATTCTTAGTACAGAAATTTATTTCACTTCCCAGCATGTGATTCTCCCCTCAATCAAATATCCCCCCCCCCAAATTTGTGCAAAAGTAGAATACTATATACGCAAATTTATTTATGCAGCGTGACATTTTGGTTCATCGGCCCTAAAACTGATGTTTCGTCCAGAGTAAACGAAAGGTTGAAACTAGCATTTGTAGGTTGTATAAAACCAAACCAGTTTTAGGGCTTCTTTATTTTATCTTCCCTTTTTCACGCCATCTCGTTCACAATTTTTTTAAGTTGCTCAGTTGGAGTAATGCATCATTTTCAAAAGGTCCACAAGCACCGTGAATCTCGAGTTGCTGACAGGTTTTGTAAAAATATCTGATGTATTAGCATTAGTATGGCTCTGTTCAAGTTTAATCAAACCTCTGTCGTAGCAATCTCGAATGAAATGAACCTTGATATCAATGTGCTTGGTTTTGGAGTGAAAGACAGGGTTTTTGATGATTTGGATAGCGGCATCATTATCACAATATATAGTAGTGTTTAGATAAGTCAAACCGTAGTCCTTGAGCTGGTGTTGTATCAATAACCTGGGAGTAGTAAAAAGATGTTGCAACGTATTCCACTTCAGCAGTGGAGAGTGACATTGTTTGTTGCTTTTTGCATCGCCACTAGATGAGTCTGTCTCCCAAGTACTTGCACCCAGCCGATGTAGACCTCATATCCCTGTCCGTCCCTCCAAGGTTACTGTTAGAAAAAGCAAACAAATCAAAGTTCGAATCTCTAGGATACCAGAGTCCGAGTTTTGGTGCTCTATTTAGGTATCTAAAGATTCATTTAACGCCAATAAGATGAGAAAGTTTAGGATTAGCCTGATATCGAGCACATTGGCAGACGGCAAACATAATGTCCGGCTGACTTGCAGTTAAGTACATCAATGAACCAATCATAGATCGGTACATTGTCTGATTGACCGGGCTTCTGTCAGCATCCTCATTTAGCAAGGGCCATTATGCAATGGGGGAGTCCATAGGCTTAGAATCTGTCATGTCGAATTTTCAAGAATGTCTTGAACGTATTTTCCTTGATGAATCAAGATTCCTTGACTGATCTGACGAACTTGCAAGCCTAGGAACATAGTCATTTCTCCCAGTGAGCTCATTTCGAACGTCTTCTTCATCACCTCCTCGAACTCCCTCATAGATTTCATTGGTTGACCCAAAAATGATATCGTCAACATAGATCTAAACAAGGATAAGATCCTTGCCAACGCGTTTAATGAACAACGTTTGATCTATCGTCCCTCGGGTATATCCATGTGCAAGCAAATGCTCTATTAATGTTGCATACCATGCACGGGGTGCTTGGTTCAGATTATACAAAGCTTTATCTAACTTGTAGGCATAACCTTGCTTCTTTGAATCAACAAACCCAGGGGGTTGAGTGACATAAATCTCCTCCTTGACCTTCCCGTACAGAAAAGCTGTCTTGACATCCATCTGATAAACAGTGTAACCCATATAGGATGCATATGCCAAGAAAATGCATATGGCTTCCAGACGAGCTACTGGTGTATACACCTCATCATAAGCAAGACCTTCAATTTGTTTGAATCACTAGACCACCAACCGAGCTATGTTTCTCGCAATCACGCCGGTATCGTCTTGTTTGCTTCTATATACCCAACGAGTACTAAGAACCCGCTTTCCTTCCAGCAGTTTCCCTAGTTTCCATACTCCCGCCTTTTTGAATTGATTGAGCTCTTCATGCATTGCATCAACCCATCCAAGTTCCTGCAAAGCAACATCAATGCTCTTAGGCTTAATCTGTGAGATAAAACATGAATATAAACATGTGTTAATGGTTCCTGATCTACTGCGGGTCTGAACACCAGTAGTTACAGGGCCAATAATGTTTGTAATCGGATGGCTTTACTGAACATGCTGTGGGATTGCTACAATAGATGCCGACAAGTTTGATTGCAGATTAGAAAAGCTTCATGACACTATCCCAGATTGCTCCCCCTCATTTGATGCAGCAGTAGTGTTGATCACTGGTGGATCTACAGTGCAATATGACGGAATCGGCTTCAAAAACGATGAAGCTCATTGAATGTTTGTATTTGAAGGACCAGCAGCAGTTTGCTGTGTAGAGGGTTCATTGTTGCGAACTGCATCATCAGGAGTAGCTGTCATAGTAGGTTCAAGAACCGAATCTTGAATTGGTGAAGAAGGATGTGGTTTAGTAGTAGCTTCATGAAATCCTGATGGATCCACAGTAAGCTTCTTGAAAGAGTCTTGTAGAGGTACAACATCATTTTCAGCTATGATGGGAATAGGTATGACTATACTTGGGACATCTGAAGCAACAATCACATGAGGCAAAATATTAAATGACTTAAACAAGGAGGAATAATCATATAACCAATCAGGTCCAATTCGTGTGTCTTTGGGATTTTCTTCCAGCCAATCCACGTAGTACGTTTCCACAATTTGCTTCTTGATTTTATTGTAGACTTGATATGTGGTATTTTTAGCATAGCCGATTAAACAGCATGGATCACCTCTTGCTCGAATTTACCTTTGGCATCCATGGTTAGGAGAACACAAGGACACCCAAAAGTGCGGAAATGTTGTACAGAGGGTTTATGTCCTTCAGCTATCTCATACGACGTCTTCATATGATGTTTGTTGATTAATGATTAATTTTGAACATAGCAGGCGGTGTTCACTGCTTTTGCCTAAAAGATCAGTAGAAGGCCAGAATTTATCAGCATTGTACAAGTAGCTTCAGTGAGAGTTCGATTGCGTCTTTTAGCAACACCATTTTGTTGAGGAGTTCGAGCTGCATTGTATTGACGACCAATTCCTTTTAAAGCATAAAAATTATTCAGCTCAGCGTTCTTGAACTCCGTCCCATTATCGCAGCGTATAATTTTCACTCGCTCGTTTGCTTGGTTTTCCATGAGAGTGACAAATTTACTTATCAGACTTGCAGTTTCACTCTTCTGTTCCAAGAAAAACACCCAAGTGAAGCGAGAAAAGTCATCAATGATAACTAAGCAATAAGCCTTTCCTCCAATACTCAGCACATTAACAGGACTAAAAAGATCCATGTGAAGCAGTACTAGAACTTTAGATGTTGTGTGCACGAGTTTGGGCTTATGAGGCTTACGATGTTGCCTCCCACGAGCACATGAATTGCATTTTTCGATCTACATAAAATCTTTGATTGGTAAGTTTCTGACTAGACCTCCTTTGCCAGTCGATTAAGATTCTTCATGTTCAGAGGGCCAAGTCGTCGATGCCACAACATTGCATCATGTTCTGCAATTTCAGAAAACAAACAGGTAACTTGATCAGTGGGGCTTTGTTCATATCGATCACGAAGGCATTTCCCCGGCGTTCAGCTTTAATCAAGTACCAATTCTCGGGTATGACAATCCCAGGTTCAACACCAAGCAACCACCTTTTGTTAAGAGAACTTCTAATATGTTGTTGCACATTTGGAATACGCTAAGAAGATTGTGTTTGAGTTAAGGAACATAATTTACATCAGAGAAGTTGAGGACCCCGTTTCTGACCGTTCCTTTCATAAAATTTCTTCCAATTTCTCCTCCCACAAAGGTGTCAAATCCGCCGTCGAAGATATTGATGTCATTCAACTGGGAGATGTCCCCGGTCATGTGTCTGGAACAACCACTTTCGATAAACCAGAGTCTAACGACAGCCGTCCATAACCGTTCCTGCACAAATAACAGGATTAGTGAGAAACTTGAACCCAGACCATATTCGATCTGGGGTTGATAATAACACTTCATTCGAAAAACCTCACGAAAGGTCACATGACTTTTAGTAGAATTCGAATTTTGGAAGAAGATGTCGTAGAGTTTGACGATGGAGAACACTAAGACTGAGATCTAGCCAGAATTTTAGGTCTCCATATTTTTGAATCATTGTTTTTTGAAACATCTTTAGTTGATGTTGCGTTTAATTTCATGGGCTAATTTTGGAAACCATTTGTGTTTGAAAGCTTTTGACTGTTTTTCTTTGCTAGATTCCAGTCTCCATTGGAGGGCTTTGCATGAGTGAATTGATGTCCATGACGTCGATGGTGCGAAGCCGTCTGATGGTTGGTATTCCTGGATTGGTAAGACACGAGGGGACGATGAACACAGTTTCTAGCTATGTCCCCCGGAATTCCACAGTTGAAGCAAGTTTGTCTTTTCAAGAAAAAGACTCTTAGTTCTGCTTGTGTTATTCTAGAGAGCTGATTGGGTCTCTTCTTTCCACTAGGTGCTGATTTCTTGTGTGCATATTTACTCTTGGATGAAACATGCTTAGAATCATCAGCACAAGAGTGAGTGTCGATAGTTTTGCCCTTCAACTTTGGTTCAGTTGGTTTTTGAAATGGGTTTTTCTTCTGATTAACAACTTTGAGGAGGCTTCCTCTTGAGTTTTCTTTTTGTGCTATTTTCTGGTTTTTTGCGATCTTCTTTTCTTTGCAGGAGTGGATTCTGCGGGATTAGTTTCATTTAAAACCTTTTCTTTAGAAATTGAGTTTTCAGAGACAACTTCATCAGTTTCTTTGGAAACTGTTTCATTTGGCACCAAGCTTTCAGAATCAATGGATTTTGGGTTACCAGATGATGAGCAAATTTTGTCAATACTTTGACAATCACAAACACCTTGCTCATTATCTGATTAGTCAGAATCTACAGCCTGATCCACAGATTTATCAGATAACTCCTGTTCATCAATAATTTCATTCACACAATCCATCACAACAATATTTTCAACTTCATAATTTTCAGAGAAATCTGAAGTATCAGTTGAGGTTTCACGAAGGCTGGAACAGTTTTCTGAATCACTCGAAACGGATTCCTCAGACTCCTCTGCTAAAACAGTTAAGTCATAATCAGAATAAAAAAACCACATCATTCAAAGTTTCAGTTTCAACAACTTCAGAAAACCCCGAGTCTCAAAAACCATGGACTAAACAAAGTTGCAAACGTAATTATCATGTTTGTCACACAAAGAAACATCTGAATCATCAGCATCAACTGGATGTGGTTCATCATCCACTTTGGGCCGTTCTTCAACCATCACTGACTTTGCACATACACTAAAAACAGTTAACATTGTTTAAAGAATCAGAGGTAGAAGTCGTTTCCTGTGGTTCCTCGGACAGAGTTTTTATCGACTCCTTTTCATGTTTTAAATTTTCAACTGATTCATTTAAGCATTCTTGATTAATGTCTTTAACAAAACTCATGGGATTTTGAAAATCAATGGGTCGAGCATTCTTTGTTTTGAAAGGTTCCCAAGGAACGTAGTCGCTTGGTTTGCCATACATCATTTTATCATAATTTTCCAATTCTTGCTCAGTAATGGGCATTCTTGAATAATTATGATTATATGGCGAAGGAACTTGTGTATAACCCAACCCTTTGCCCTTGTTTTCCTTGTACGCCAATTGTACATTACAAAGATCACGAACAGTGTCACTGGAAGTATCAAATTTCTTAATGTTCAACTCATTTTGTTGATATTTCCAGTAGAAGTTCCAGCTCAGCTCTCACCAAGTCGCATTCTAGAGTTTTTGAATTTAATCTATTTTTGTAATCATGGACCCAACATTTCCGTTGATTGACATCCAGGTGGAGCTGGGCTATGTCCCTCTTTCGTGCATCAATCTTTTCATAGAGAATTCTATTGTTCTCTCGAAGACCGATCATTTAGACATGCCACTATTGTAATCACTGATGAGATTGAAATTATGTGCTCTCATTTGTGCAATTTTATTTCTACAGTATTCGGAAGAGAAAGTTTACCGCTACGGAGAGCATTTTGGGTTTCTCAGTCAGCGCCATCAAGCATTGGTGCACAGTTTTTCCAACTTCCGAGATCTTGAGAGACTCCACTTGTGCTACAACATCAACCCAGCTAAATCCATGTTGCTCTTGCACCATCAGCGCATTTCCTGCTCCTGAGCCTCCTTGGCTAGATGAAGTTGAAGTTGATGTTTGAGTTGGAACAGGAACCATGGATCTCTCTAAGTTCCTAGTAGCTGCGACTTGAGCTGCTTCATAACCCACTTGTGTTTTCTTGTAATCTCTGGCAAATGTCTTGGTTCCTGGCACTTGTAGCACCTCAGCTTGTCTTTCACAGATCCAGTATGAATGTTTGACATGGGACGGCGGCCGTATCTCTTCTGAAACTTTTCTACTCGGAATGCTGCCATAGCCAGATTTGAGGATGCATCCAATTCTTCAATTTCTTCTTCAACAATTTGATTTATCTCTGTAGAAAGAACCGAAGGAGGTAAGAGATCACCTGCAAGAAAGGCATTCAAACTGTTGAGCATAGATGCTGCGAGAGCCAACTTCTCTTCATTCTGCTTGGTTAGAAATGCAAGGTTTTCAGAAGAGGGTGTGGATGACATGCTGAGAAGCTGAAGGATTCACAGGACTGTAAACCACGTTTGTGTGCTGAGGAAATTGTTGAGCAGTAGCAGGTGCAGCTGAGTTGTTCGGAAGAGACATGCCGTCCACGTAATTTATCTTCTTAGCATGTAGCATTAGAACCGGTCACCCCTGCAGCAATCATGGAGTTCTTGTGGTTTAGCTCTTCTCCTGGTTGTCGATTTCACATGATTTGATGGTAGTGATAAGTTCTATGAGGTTAACTTCATTTAGATTTGTAGTATGTTTGATCATCTCGACATCGGCATCCCAGCTTTTTGGCATTGAGTTCAAAAGTTGGTGATTCATCCCACTGTTAGTAATGGACATACCAACACTAATCATCTGTGAGACAAGCTTGACAAACCTCCTGATTTGGTTTTCCATAGTTCCCAGTAAATATGATTAAACGAACTGAATTGCTGGTTCAACATATTTACCCTGCTAGCCTTCATGTCAGTGTTTCCTTCGTATGGATTCTTCAGTAGATCCTAGATCTCTTTCTTTGCAATTTCTGACAACAATCGAGATGTCAAGACCGAGAGCCATAGTAAGATTCTCCATTGCCTTATCGTATTCGTCTTTGATTCTACGATCATCGTCCGTCCACAAACCTTCAAGTTTCGGAATCTGAGTGTGAGGATCATCTTCAGTTGCGTACATGATAATACGGGGACCATCTTGAATACACCTCCAGATACCGGGTTCCTTAGCTTTGCAATACTGCTCAAAACGCCAGGTCCACTCAAAATAGTCATCTCCATATAGCAACCTTGGAATTTTGGTGGACGTTCTAATAATCTGATCCAGTTATTGATGCAACGCTAGAGTCTGAGACTGAAGAGCCGTCAAGGTAGCGTTGGCGAGATCCGCAGGTCAAAATACCGTTCAGGTTCATCATTTTTAATTTTACCAAACAATGATTATTATATTTTAATTAAAAAATGACAAATCCAATTGGGACAATCCGAAATGGTCAACAAAGTCAACTCTAAATAGCAACTCGATTTGGAACAGCAACTCGATTACGAATAGTGACCCGATTCGGAACAGTAATCTCCAATTCGAATAGTTAATTCAGAATAGTAACTTGGAACACTAACTCGAATAGTATCTCGGACTCGGAACAGTGATCTATCCGAGATACTTGATGAGATCCGAGATGCTTGATAATGCTCCAAGATGGGTTCGAGATGCAAGTATTTTATCCGAGATGTGTTCGAGTTCTTCAAAATATGATCTGAGATGTTCAAGAAGATGATCCGAGATGATCTGAGTCTTGAGGAAGATGATCTGAGATGCAACCGAGGTCCAATCGAAACTCAACAGAAACTCTGAAACAGTAGCAAGTGCAATGCAAAACAGTATGATATCAAATCTGAGCCTAGAAACAGGTTCAAAAAGGCTTTGATACCAATTGTAAGTCCCGAAAACCGAATCTTACGATATCACACGAGGCTTGTTTGGTGGCGGAATCACACAAACAAGCTATGACTCAAATAGAAAAGAAATAAGATGAAGTAGAAAAATCAACTTCATACAAATGTTGTAATTTGTCTAATACAAGTTGTAGAGAGAAACCATCAAAAAGCTCCTAACCCTAATACATCATTATCTATTTATGCTAGAGGGTTACAGCACCATTAACCTAAAACCCTAAGGCCCAAAAGCCTTCCCCAAGCCCATATACACAAGATAATCCTTATCACTAATATAACTAATGCATAAACCTTATTAGGGCCTAACAGTAAAAATAAGGTAAACTAAAAAGAAAACGATAGAAACTGATCAGTTTCAGCACGCCCATTATAGCAAAGAAAAAAAGTTAAAAAGTATGTTCAAAAGAGTATCGGCGTGTTCATTAAAAATATTAAACTAAAAAAAACCTTTGTCACACTCCTTATAGCAAAGAAAAATTTAAAAATATGTCTAAAACGGTATAACGTGTTCGTTAAAAAAGCTATTTAGGAATTGAAAAGTAATTTGGTAAGGTAAACGAAAAAAATACAATAATTAAACTATATGGGTGGTAAATGAAAAAACTTACACTAAATGACGAAATAGAATAAAAGACAAAAATAATTGATAAACTTGTAAAACATGCATTACATGCAGTATAACCCTATTTATCTTTTATTCTTTTGTATTACGGGTTGTATAAATTTAATTTTTATATAATAAGCAATATAGTTATATCTTTAAAATATCTCGTATATTGCACGATTTAAATAAACATAATGTAATCGATTAACATATACGATTGTCAAGATATGTATCTAAATGATAAATTCAATGTAGTATTTACTTATTAAAATTTTAATTTGTTATTTTTATTTATTATTAGGTTAGAAACATGTGTATTACACGTGATAGAACCACTGAAATAGTAGATGATTATTGAGTAAAAAAATAAAAGAAATAATAAATAAATAAGAGGTATCCCTAAAGTTTGTGATTTAATATAATTTTTTTTATTTTTGTCCCTATCAAATATTAAATAATAATATTATTAAAAAATAATTTAACTAAATCTAATTTAAATGAGAATAAAAATTTATAAATTTATGCGGTTCTACAAAGAAAAAAAACTTCTTCTATCTCCTAAAAATAAACAGAAAATACAAATTATATATTATTATAATTTAAAGTTTAATAGAAAGTTATTATCATTATCTATAATAGTATCATTAACTAAATAAATTATATTTAGTTAAATTATTATTTAATAAAAAATAAATTAAAAATTAAATAGAAAAACATCAGAGATTGACACATGTAGAAATAAAAATTTATTTATTAGTATATAAAGACATAATATAATTTTCATTGTGAAGATAAAACTGTATGGGAAGAAAACATTACATATATGAAATACAATAATAAATAAATTATTATTCTTATGATTTTCGTGTGAGATGATAACTTTATGTCTTGCGATTATCAACATCATGCCCCACCAACGTGTTTTGCCGCATAAAACCCAAAGTCAATTAACACGGTTTGAAAATATGAATAAAATAGATTAAAACTTTGTGATTTGACTCCTTTCGGATGCAGGCTAATTATTAATTTAAACTATACCTAAAAATAGGTTATAATCCTATAATTTGATCTGAATCTGAAATATAATAAATAATTCTAAATTAAAAAACACCTGACTATAAATACAAATGTAAATCTTTTATGTATTACCTATATTAACAAAACATGAGTTAACTCTTATTTTTGTCTCTTTTATTTGTTAACTTTTATTATTTCAATCTAAATTTAAAAAATGTATCAGTTTCTTTCTCGACATACTAAAAATATGTCACTTCAGTCTAAAAATTAAATTCAGTTAAGTCAGACAGGTTTAATGAATGATATTTTTGTCATTTTATATTTCTTTTATTTTCACCTTATTTTATGAAAGGAAGAACCTGTCTAATTTAAATGGGTTTTAATTTTTGAACTAAGTGACACGTTTCCAGTATATCAGGGAGGAAACTAGTGCATTTTTAAAAAATAATTGAAATGGGAAAAGTGAATAAACCACGGTAACGAAAATGACAGGTAACGCCAAAAACAAAGTCCAAGAATAGCGATTGCTTCTTACGTAGAAGGATGGCAAAAAGAAGTTGGGGAATAGTGCCAGGCAGTTTGCCTGGCACTTCCCATTGATCCAACCAATTTATCATTTTATCCTTCGTTTAAAATTATGGTTTCGTTCTCAGTTCAAAATTACGTTTTTGCCCCCAGTTCAAAATAAAATTATGTTTGTCCCTAGCTTAAAATTATGATTTTCCCTCAATTCAAATATATGATTTTGCCCCCATTTAAACAATTACGATTTCGCCTTGAGTTCAAATTTACGTTTTTGCCCCAAGTTCAAAATAAAATTATGATTTTTTCATAGCTCAAAATTATGATTTTGCCGTCAGTCAAAATTATGATTTTGCCCCCAGTTAAAAATAAAATTATAATTTTGCCCCCAGCTTAAAATTACGAATTTGCCGTTGGTTTAAATTATGATTTTGGCCCCCGTTTCAAAAATTACAATTTTGCCATAGTTAAAAATTGTAGTCTTATCATCGTTTTAGTTTTTTTTAATAGTGTTTTGTTTTACTTGGTTGACTCAATGTAACTTTTGTGTCAAACAGTTGTTTAGCATTTGCTCATTGGTACTGACAAATTACTATTTTACCACCAACTCAAAATTACAGGTTTGCCATTGTTTTAGTTTTTTTTAGCAAAATTATGTATATGTTTTAGTTTAATTGGTTGATTCGATTTATTTTTATTGAAATCGTGTTATAAGTAGCATGTGCATTTAACCAAAATATATATGCACGTATTATAAAATTAAGAAATATTTAACTTAGTGCACCACAACACACAACACACTTACATCATAACACTAGTTTTACAACAAAAGATAACGTAAAAAATACCTGACTATAAATGCAAATGTAAAGTCTTTTATGTATTTTTACAAAAGATAACGTTCATGGTTTCTAGAAATAAACAACTACGTAGGGTAGAGAGTTGGGTTCTGCTTTATTTGTTTATTTTTTTCACTTTTTAAGTTATACTAGGATTGTTTATTTTATACACAGGGTATCATACCTACACATATTCAAAAGAGTTAATACATGTTCCTTTCTATATATATATAGATATATATAAAGAGATATATAATAAAAAAAATGAAAATAAGATATAGCAACATGAGAATAACAGAAACCACCTTTCAATTAGGTTTAAAATTAGTTATTCTGATTATTTTATGTAACACTAAATGTGGAAAAACGTTCGTGTTGACATCATTTCCTCCTATGCTATCACTATGTCGTCATCTAGGTGATGAGTAATTCTCAACTCTCTTATTTATATATATATATATATATATATATATATATATTGTTCGTTTCAAATGATAACCCCATAAATTATGAGAACTTTTTTTGGGTGAGTTTGCACAATCGTTAAGTAAAATATTATAAACACATCTGTAAAAAAAGTAAAAAAATTGTCGAGTCCGTAGTTTTAACTGATACAAGTTTTTTTATACGCTGATGTAAAATTTTTACGAAGATAAATATATTTTTTACAACTCAAGTAAATGTGGGTATGCGGCATTTTTAAATTTTTTTTGCTGAAAATGGTGATTTTTTATGACTTTTGAAAAAAAATTCGGAAAAACCTTTTGGATGCCTAATTCTCACAACTCAAGTTGGTTCTCATTTTAACCCATATATATATATATATATATATATATATATAGGTTAAGGATCCTGTAGAAAAGATCATGTGTATGAGAAATGTAAGATGGATTATTGTGATGACAAATGGCATAGATTAAATTTAGAGATTAAGGGTAATAGGGTAATTTCAATTAAAACTCTATTTAATGCTTATTAACCGTTTTTTAAAGTTTTTTTCAGGAAACTAATATCCAATTTACATTTGATATATCTTAGACTTTTACAAATCGTAAATCAAGGTCTGCATCGGTTTTTTTTATTACTTCGATATTCTACATTGTCCATAATGGACCATTATATCATGTCTTATTTGCTTTTTAATTTACGGTCTTATAAAACTTCAATGAAAAAAAAATCAGGTATAAATAATAATTTCAAATACCCAACTGCAAAATTATCATCTTATTCATATTTCATATTCTTCAAAATAAATGGTGTATTTTACTTTTTTCAGTTTTAAAACTCGTAATGTTTTATGGTGTTTTTAATTATCTCAAAACGTTTTATGGTGTTTTTCAATTTTAAAACGTTATATGGTGTTTTTTCCATCTATAGTTATGGTGTTTTAAAATTTTAATGAAAAACCAATGGCTCCTTCAAAATTTTGAATACTCAGCTAAACAATCATCATAATAACATAAAATAAAGATGTCTACATCTGTTTAACACATCCATAATCAAACAACCATAACATATCCGATAATTAAAAAACAATCTATTGCTAGAAACCATAAAAAGTAACGATGGTTACTTTAAAATTTCGAATGCCCAGCAAACTATCAGCATAATAACATAAAATAAACATGTCTGCATCTGCCTTACCACATCTGTAATCAAACCACCTTAACATATCAGGTAATTAAAAAATAATCCGTAGCTAGAAACCATAAAAAGTAACGTTTGTTCACATTGAAGTTAAAGGAAAGACATCGCATCAAACTTCTCTTTGGAGTCCAGCCTTCGACAAATCTTTATCAATGTATATTTCTCTAGTTTTACTCTTTCCTCTTTACTCAATGATGCGAAGTGTCGTACTTCGGACTCCACCACACTCCGTCTAGTGTTCATGTCACTTAGAAGCTTTTTGCAATGTACTTCTTATGCAAATCAGCGATCTCTTTAGCTTGCTTATCTATCACTTCCTCTTAACTACCAGAACACCATAATACATTGAGGCAACTACATAACACCATACATTACCTGGACCAAGTTAATTATCAATAGAAAAAACATCAAATCGATTACAAAACATCATTAGTGTTCTACCATTAGTCAGTTAGAAAATAAAGCACCACTCACCAAGGAAATCTACTCCTCAACATCATATCTAAGTTGCAAACATATATAAAACCATACTACATATCCACAACAAAACACTCTTAACATGTACGACAACCTCATATCACCATTCACCAGTTTCACCAACAACAAAACACCCAAATCTATTTTGTTCAACTACAAAGCTCAATAAAACATAAAATGTTCACATACAAGACACCACAAAAACCTTGGTCTAACACTTTAGACAACCTTAAAAACCATTCTATTTCATAAAACACTTTGACTAGTTCTATTTAAGGGGTTTAAGCAAACACTAGGTACAATAAAAAAAAAACTCAATAACATGTTTTTGTTGTTATAAACACGATATACTCCACTCAACATCAAAGAAACACCACAATCGAAGCAAAAAAGTAATACTCAAAGTTTTTCATGAGAATAAAACAAAAAAAAAAAAACAAACCTTTTCGTTTCGGCCTAGTCAAAAATAGATTCTTTGAAGCCAACAATGGTATTTCAACCGCCGGATTCTCTGTCAACATTGCTATTCCTTATTAATTTACCTATAAGTTTATATAACACCAGGCTAAGAACAAAATCAGTCGAAAAACACAACGAGGATGAAAGAAGTTTATTACGATGGTATGTCATAGCGTATTTGATATGATGATCCATAATCTCCGTTAATTTTGGAGATGAACACCTTGGATTTTGGATAGAGATTATTACAATATTGGAGTGTTTGGTGGGTTAAAGATACAGTTTCAAATTTTGAAACATGTAAATAGTCTATCATACCGCTAAATTGTTAAATAAACTAGAAAATAGGAATACACTATTTACAATTTTGCCATTCAGATCTCAACCATTAGATTATACATCTAATGGTATAAAATCCTTCCTACACTTCTCACACAAAACACCTTTTTTACAATAACCCAATGCTACATATACATATATATATATATATATATATGGGAAGAATCCACTAAAATGGATTTTGCCTATGTAGCCTAAGAATAATTTTGATGATGACATGTGGCACTTATTATAAGTAGAAATGAAGTATATTTTGGTACTATAACATTTTATTCTTTCTCAGTAGGAGTTTGAAAATGATATGTGACACCTCTTTTGCTTTCTAAAAAATACAACAAAATATCTTGTATAAAAAATCTAACACAAAAAAATCTATTAAAAAATAGAGCACAAAAAAATGCAGTATAAAAAAATATAATACAAAAATATAGCACAAAAAATTCAGCATAAAAAATTCAGAAAAAAATTAACACAAAAATGTAATACAAAATCCAGCACAAAAAATATGTTATACAACATAAAAGTACAACACATTTTGTGGGTTTTTTTGTTCATCATATTTTATATAGTAATATGGTAGTGAAAATAAAGATAAAAAGACGCTCGATTTTATGGTGAAATTTATATGAAAAAAATAATGTCATATAAAAAAGTTATGAACGTTTAAAAAATGGAAGTGCAATATGCATGTGTCTTTCATGAGAAGAGACAAAGTCAATTAATAGGATTCTCCCAAGATACCCTTACACTTTTTTTCCTATATTTTCATCTTAACAATTGATTTGAAAAATGAATGGTTAAGATTCCTTCTTATCATACTTAGGCAAAATACATGTTTTATTTGATCTTACTCATATATATATATATATATATATATAGAGAGAGAGAGAGAGAGAGGATGGTTTAAGAGAGAACGTTAAATAATGTGAGAATCATGACAACGAATGAAAAAGCACGAGAACTTTGTCAAAAACAATTCAAATTCACTTTTTTACTCTTATCATTATTATTCGAAATGTTAGAAATTTAATTTACACGTTTAAATTTACGTGAATTCGTAAATAAAAGAAAATCTACACATGCGTAAGTTTGCCATTTACACATCTGTAAATTTGATATATTTACGCATGTGTAAAAAATCTAATAAAAGTGATTTTGAGAGAAGAAATGAATTATTTGATATTTTAAATTCTTTGTTTGATGTTGTTTCTTAATTACACTAAGGTTTGTATTAGAAAAATTAGTTTTTATTTGTTTTTTCAGTTTTCACAGTTCTCACAATATTTAGCGTTTTCAAGATAACGCTCCCATACATACATACATACATACATACATACATACATACATATATATATGGCTCGGTTCAAATGAAAACCACCACGAGTTGTGAGAACCATGAGAACTCCGACTTCCTACACGAGTTGGGCGAAATTGTTTTTGCACAAACATAGATGAAAATATTATAAACACATCTGTAAAAAAATGTCATACCTGACCCGTAGCGTAATAAGTGATCGGGGCATGATTTGGTTAATCCAAAGCTTATGACTTGCTATTATGTGTTTTAAATAAACATTAATCCAAATTGAGTGTTTCACAAAACAGATAATCCAAATAAAACAATTTAAATATATGAGACAACTAAACTACAAAAATCTGATACTTGTTAACTAAGGCCCATCCTATGTTCAAATCTTCTTTTTATCACTGTTCACCTGTATCATGTGTAAGGGTAGTTTTTTGGTCAACAAAGGCTGGCGAGTAAATCTCCTTATTGTTAGGAAAATAACATGTTTAAATTTGTTTATTGAGGAAGCGTGTATTAACCAATGTAAGTAAATATGTTGCATGTCATATGTCAAACCTCCTAAAACAACTTCAAACAATAAACCAATCAAATGTAATGATTCCAATGTATGCATGTGCATGGTATTATGGTGCGCTGCAAGGTTTAAGCTCAACCAAACGGAGCTGGCCTCGTATGTTGCTAACGTCACATTTCGCTCATAGGTAATGGGGAACAGACGAGCCTAAGATGATGTGATGTCCAACGTGAATGAAATGCACCAAGTGATAAACAACAATGAACACATAACACATATACTTCACATAATGGTGATTGGATGTATTTAAATCTTGTAAATGTAATAACGAAATGCGACACATGATACACCAAAAACGTGTAATAAAAAAGGGAGTTGTAAGATTCACTCTCAGTGTTTGTGTTTTTAATCCTTAGTGAAAAACCGCACGAGAATAAGGAGAAAATCCAAATGACAAGCCTGATTTAACCTAGACAAACGAATGCAACAAGGAAAGGCTAAACATTATGCTAGGCATAGCTAAATGAACGAACATGATATGTTGGACTCGTTGGGCCTAACGAGCCTCTAAAAGGCTACGCCAAGCCTAAAGGCGAGCCTAAACTAAACTACCTAAACGAGCACAATGATCCTTATCTAAGAACCTAAACTAAACTAATTAAACTAAGAAAGCAATAAATAAATGAATAACGAAAAAGAAAGGAAGATTACCTTGAAGAAAAATTTACAAAATAAGAAGAGCTTGAAGGGCAGCACCTCCTCGTCCAGAGTGGAAATAAAAACTACTACACACAACACCCAAAGGGGTATTGCGCTTGTGGAACCTCCAAATTTGGTTATTCCACTTGCTTATACTCAAACTAGGTGTTGCAAGCTATAAGGAACCAAGCAAGGGTATTTATAGGTGTGAAAGGGAGCACAAAATGGTACTTGGGGCGATGTGGGACGAATTTAAAATAAGGTTTTCGCGTCTTGCAAATCAGCAACAAACACCAAACTTGTTTTCGTGATTCCTGCTTCGTTATAACTCTGTTTCATGCACGGTTTTTTGCCTACGTTCATTATTTTAAGAGTACTATCATATGGAAGAGAGTAATCCAACATCCATGGTGTCGAGAATTGGGCTTAAACCTTGGATCTTGATGCGGGTCGAGGGTTATGTTCTAAAACTTTTGTTTCTGATTCCCGTTACGTTTGAGCTCAGTTTTATGCACCATTTGAACCTAGTTGATCCTTAGTCTACCAAGTATATCTTGGGGCTTTGAATGGACCAGAATGATAGCTCAAGAATGGAGAAAAGTTGGAAGAAAGTTACTCGAAAGTCATATTATGACAAAACTAAGAATATAATATGTAAGCTTCTTACTTGCTATCATTTACATCTAAACCCAAAACACAATGTCCTATCTTAAAGCATGTATATAATGAAGTTGGATGATAAGAAGGTTAGGATATGATGTGTTACGTATGTTCACGAAGTCTCCAAAGTTTTTTATTAACTTATGCTTAGACCTTGAGAGATGGAGGGTTGCTTCAAAATACATGGAAATGAATTTACAAAGTTGTCTAAAACATGTATAAGACTATAAATCATCAGATATGATAACATGTGTGATCAAAACATAGAATCAAATACATTTTATTGCTTAAACACTAAACAAAATTGCGTGGAACATGAAAACGGATCGAGTTACAAAAACAGGTCGGGTTTTAGGATTCATTTTTTGACGGATGTTAAAGTCTCCCCTACTTTTGGGAATTTCGTCTCGAAATTAGGAGGAACCCGTTTAGCTATTTAACATTTGGGCGGCAAAGTAATTCAAAAGGGATTGCAGTGTTTAAGGATTTTAGAAATGGAAATTTTAACAAAGGTTTGATGTGGTGGAGTGGCTCAAGTGTTTTATTTGTTGGTGAGACCTAGATTCGAATCCCTGGTCCACTGTTTTATATTTCTTTTTAAATTTAAAGTTTTGAAATGTTACCAATTAGTCCCCTTAACTCTACTAACCGAACTAACTTGGCTATTAACTCATATTACCTTAAAACTCGCTTTAAAACCTAAAAAAAATAACTAGATTTTATTAATGATTTTAATTGCGATATTAAATAAATAAATAAATAAATCGATAAATGAATTTAAATTAAAGAGTAAAATCTTTCAACAGTTATTTATTTCGCAAAAATTTCCGAAGTTCAAAGGTTAGGATCCGGATTTCAATGTGGGTCGGACTTCTGGATACCCGTTTTTGGCGGATGTTACAGTCTCCCCTACTTTTAGGAATTTCGTTCCAAAATTAGGAGGGAATCGTTCTTGTGGGTTAGTTAATAGGGTTTCTTATAGATTGGATCTCGAGTATGCTAGGTAATAAAAATATCGATGATGCTAAGGATATACATAACGAGAAAATTTACAAAACACAAGGGGAAAGAGCATATATAACCTTACGGTAAAGTAATGTCTTACGTTACGGTAAAGTAATTCACTAGTGTTAGAGTTTTTGTTATGTTAGTTATGGTCATGAAAGTGCACACTATCATAGGAAGTCCTTCATATCGGACCGCTAGTATTGGATTATAGCGAGAAAATTTCGAGTAGTATTAATGGGCCCGACAAGCCCCACTCAAGTTAGTCGCGATAACTCGACCTGTAATAGTCGAACGAGTGTTAAATTTGCCTATCACATCGCCATGGTTAGTGATAGACCTGGTAATCAAAGGCAACAACGCATAAACAGTCAACTTAGATTGTGAGCGCTTAGTGACATAAAGTATAGGTTAGCTACCTGCAAATATAACAAGAAACTGCTAATCACTACTATAAATTGTAAACAACTAAAACAATGAATTGTTTTATATCGTTGAACCAAACCTATGAACTCACTCATCATTATGTGTTGACACTTGTTATTGCATGTCTTTCTCAGGTCGCTAAGGTACTCAATGACGGCTAGGAGCACAACATGACATTTAAAACTGTTTTTGGTGTTTGCATTCATACATTTACTTATCTGGGCATTTGTTTTGACGCACTACTTTACATTACATGTACTTTACGCTTCCACACTTACTTTGGTTTGAAAAACACATTTTTTACTCATATAGAGGTCATTCTATATGACTAGTGTCTTGGATCTTGGTTTGTCACACGCCTCATGGTAAAACCCATAGGTGGAATTTGAGGGTGTGACAAATTGGTATCAGTGCGACATGTTATAAAGAATTAGGTTTGCAATCAGTAGTAGACCTAAAGTATAGCCACAGACACAACACTAGTATGACACTAACACGAACGCAAACACATGACTCTCACACGTATCTTGCTACTCTATTTCACACATATCTTACTACTATACTTGACAGACATGTAGACATCAGGATCCCAGGACTAGTGATGAACATCAAGTTTCTGATTCCCCACCCATCACCTATTTATTCGGGATGACTTAGAGTGGCAGAGATACACCGAAATATGTATTTTGAGCCTTTCATTATTAGGGAAAGTGGAGGAAACGGGGACTGGAGCTGGTATCCCCATCTGATTCGAAACTATATAGCAGACGAAGAAGTTCCTCCCTATCTATAGAGGATTCTTTTGAGGATTCTCGTTCCGTCTTCGGTACTTTACCTCCACTTGAGTACCCAATAGAGGAGGCTTTCGTTGGCTTCATAGCAGCTATCGATAGCGAGTTCCATCATATGCGTGAAGCTGCTGGGGCAATGACGGATCTGATTCAGCAGGTTAGCAACCTGAAGCGCAACATGGAGCGTGTTCATATGACATTGTGTAACACCCCAAAAATGGGTTTTGATAATCAATTCACGCTAATATTTAAGAGCGGGTAAAGGACCGTTAGCGGTAAAGTTAACCCGTAAACAAAATAACTAGGAACAAATTAACCTAGTTAATAACATGGAAATAGAAATAAAACAATGAGTAGTAATTCTTAATAAATAAAACCTCAAACATGAGGGGACCAAAAGGGGAAGGTTGAAACTTGATTATATAAAATTAAAAACAAAACACAACACACATAAAAGGTGTGTGTATGTGTACCGACCAGGAGCAAGACAAGGGGGAAAACCCTTGTTCATCAACAATCATCAAAATTGAAGGGTGAATTATGGCTAAATCTTATGCATGAACATACAATTGTGATCATCTAGGCTTGGAAATCATGAGGTATGTTGTAAATTATGTTTTAGTAATGATAATTATGTGAATGAACTTGAAGGTGATAACCTTGAGTTCAATACTTTGTTTGTATGGTGGAACTGATAATGAAATTATGTGTGTAATCATCATACGTACAAGTAAATGTGAACTACTTGAACAATTTTTTGATTTGAATAAGTGTTCATGTATGACATAAAGTGGGTTTTTGATTATATGATGAAATTGATATATATGAGTGTTTATGATCATCATACTTATATGTATACTTGAACAAATTAGAGATTTGAGTAAGTGATCATACATGGCTTGAAATGGGTTTTGTATGATATAATGAAACTGAGGTTATGTCAATGTTAATAAGTGTTTAAGATCAGGTTGTCTACTAGTTTGTATGTAGAATTTGATTATATCAGGTATTCGGATGAATGTCTAGTAATATGATGAAATGGGTTGTTACATAAAGATGAAAACCCTTTGTTCTAGTACAATGAATGGATAAATTAGCATTGATAATCGAAAGTTAAGTTAACTTGATGTTAACAATTGCTCGAATTTGTTTAAGTGAAAGAAATGACATGAACTTGGTTGGGAATTTAGATAAGAACGTAGTTTAAACATATCGCATGCTGGGTAATTGATAAATGCCTAAATGAGTTCATTTAACTTAATTGTGCGTTTACAAATGTTAATAGGCAGTTGACTTTTAAAAGTCAAACTGACCTATAATAGGATCAAATGGTAATTTTGATATAAAGTCCCTAAGGTGAGATAGTCTTGATAAATAATGACCAATCTAACCATCTTGCGAAATGACAAAAAGGTAGTTTGACGCTTGACAAGCTAAGTGGAAGCTTGGAGATAAGCGGGTCATCGAATACGCGTGAAAAACATAATCGGATTTCAAGGTAAGTAAAGCTTACACCCTCCTAGTAGACACTTACTTATTATATTGGTTATGCAAAAGGTAAATTAGAATTTTAAATAGGAAGTTCCGACGCAGAATAATACGGGTCAGAATAAGTGGAAATGGTAAGAAACCATTTTTATGGTAATAAAGGGTAAAAACAGTAAGTTGGCCATGCGATGACGAATAAACAAGGAGTTTTAAATATATACATTGTGATATAAACTATAATGGGTAAAAAGGGTAAAATGGTAATTTGGTTACGAATTAACATATAGACAACAAATTAAGAAAACATATACTCTATGGCGTGAGCTATGATGGAACAAACGAATTAAGAAATGATCTTTAATTAATATGATAAATACCATCTCATAATGATAAAATGGCCAATGCTATGACTCGAGTCAGGTATGTGTAATGGGCCAAACTCTCATTGAGGAATTAAGGTCCGATGAGAGTTAAACGAGTTATGAATGAATATAGGATTACCTAAAGCAAGGTAAATCTCATAATCTAAATGGTAGACATTAGGTTCTTAGGAACATAATAATTTTAAATAAGATTACGGTTTAAATGTGCTCATTTGGTTAAAACATGCTATTGAAAGTCCTTCGTTGTAAAAGAGGGGCCTAAGTTGACCAAAACGCCCTCGAGTGATAAAACAAGTAAATGATCTTAAGGGTAGTTTAAAAATGAGTTTTATAATTTAGCTGACCCTTTTGGTTGAGTAAAAGTGAAAAAAGCATAAGCCTTTTGGGTTTAATGCCTCTTAACGGGTCTTTTTCGTATATTGTCGAACCAAAGGGTAGAATGGATTAAATAATTTTTCGATAAAAAATCCCCCACAAATATAGTTGTGGTGGAAGATAAATAGAAATCTTAGGGTGGAAATAAGATATATGGGAAGAAAGAGTGAGATTTAAGCCTAAGCGCTTAAGTCCCTTAACGGGTCAAAATGAATATGCGCATAAACCGGGTAATGGTTGCGCAATTTACAAAAGTTAGGAATCCGGGTTAAGGATTTCGGGTTAAATATGTAAGAAAACATTTTACAGACATTTAGAAACAAGTTTCATGGGAAACGGATGAAAATTGAATAAATTACGGAAGTTTTCATTACAAAAACGGCAAGACAGAAATACTTGCAGCAGCCCGTCGTAAGCTACGGTGGCCAGCCGTAGCTTACAGCTGGAAACTGCTAAATGAAAACAGGAGATAATGTTTTTACGGAAGTGTCTCTCCAAGTCCCGAGTCGTGTTTTAATGTACGGGACTTGAAACGGGTCGGACAGACAAAACAAAATAACACAGCAGCAAAACTGGTGAGTAAGTGGCGTCACCGACGCTGTATGTTTGTCTGACGTCCAATATTACTGCCGACGGAAGTTTTGTTACGACGCTAATATATACATGGTGTCGCCGACACGGCTTAATGCCATCACCGACGCCATCTACAATTTTAAATTTTTCTGATTTGAAAATTTGTTAAATTAGTTATGTTGTATTTCCCCTTATTCATGACAATACTAACTAATTACAAATTTTTAGTTTAAGGATATTGAAAGCATCCATGGATGATGATCAAGCGTTATGAAGAACCGAACACGATCAAAGCTCAAGCTTTCGCACTTGGTTTTGTTGTTACGAAATCAGTCAATGATAACATGTTAAAATGTTTAATGTTTATGAAGTTTTAATAATTTGAAAATATGTATGGACATGTATTCGCATTTACACATATAAATGTGAAATTCTAATAGAAATTTAATATCTTTAAGATAGGGTCTTACACATTACAGCAAAGGACTACCAGGGAGAACAGCCTGAGCAAGTTGTGGAGCTCACCCAGAGGACCAAAATGGTTGAGAGTAGAATCATCGAACTCGAGGCATTGAATGAACTAGAGGAAGTTCCCGAAGAGGAACATGAAGAAGCGCCTTAGGAGGCAACAACGGATGAGGACGTAGACATGTGAGGCAGAAAACTTGACGAGTGATCCATCTCTTGTTTCCCTTTCATATATGTTTGCATCGAACTATTTTGACTATTAAATTTTAATATTTGTTGGAGTACGTTATAACGACAATTACAATTTATTTTGATCACATATTTTCTAGTTGTTTCGTGTGTTGAGTTGACATCTGCATTATCCTTGAAACTCCCATGATGATTGCGTGAATTATTTTCTCATATATTTATTTATGTGTATGTCAAAAACATAATGTCTCGACGCGGAGGAAGACATCGTGTGGCGGCCCACGTGTTTTATAATTACAATGTTGAGATGCTCCATGGAGATGACGATCAACTTTCTTAAGTTTTTTGAATGAGTAGATGATGTGGGTGTATTTCTTTTTATCTGTGTTGTTGAATTTGTGCGGTAGGTGTGTTTTATTGTAATAGTACTTTAGAAATGTTATGTAATAATCTTTTGAAGCAAAGATAATATTTTGACTAGGTAGAATTGTATCAACATTGTTATCTAAAAATAACAAAATAAAAAAAAATATATTAAACAGCCTAAATAATTTCTAACCGAACATATATTTCCATCTTTTCTCATATTTTTTTCTCTCAACATCCTTCAACATTTTCTTTGTGTCTTTGCTCTTGTTAAATATCCTCGCCTCATCATAAATCTGTTCTTTAGCAAATTGTAGTATCATAATAAAATCTTACTCAAATACCTGTGTCTTAGGAATCGAAAATATATTGTTTGTAGTTCACCTTCTTTCAGAAGCCCACAAGCCCAAGGTGTTGTCCCTTTGTATGTTTCCATGTGTCTCATGGTAAACATTCCACAGTCAACTCCATTCTTCACAGTTTTCAAAGGCATCACTTCTTTGATTTTGACATTCTCCATTTTTGTTACTCCTTCTATGAGTTTTGATTGGCTTTTTAGGTATGATACCACTAGCCTTAAGCTACAATTATATAAATAAACATGCATTATTTACATACATATATTGCGTGTTATGATTGTGTGAGAAAATATGCTAACTGATAACGCGTGTGATTTACACCTACAATGTGTGTGATTATGATATTAGATATTCTACCTTTTTTACATAACGTGCAGGATTTAAACATCCAACATGCGTGATTTATACGTCAAACCTCCGTAATTATGTAATATGTTTTCTAAGTGGTTGTTCTTACTATGGTTTCTGGAAGTCCTTTATATCCTTCACCGAAATCTCACTCAACTACGGAGTTGTCAATTAGCTCAACACTTCTGGTTCTTAAATTGGGGCATATGAAAAAGAAATGGTCCCTTGAAGGATTGGATAAACATAAGGTCAATTAAATCCAGTTTCTTCACTTCATACTTTTGCATGATATCTCTAAGATTTGAACCAAAAATTTTAAGCTAGTCCTCATCACTAAACGTAAGTCCATAGTGCTTATCTGGCAGTAAGTCATAATTAGTCAAAACATATATGTTTTTTACTAACATGTGTAGTTAAGTTAAAAGACAAAAATCAAATGTGTGATTACTAGCATTGTATTGGTACAGAATAGCCTGTATGGCAATGAGATTTTCTCTCTTATCTTCAAAGTTCTGGATATCTACAAACACATCTATGTCATTTGATGTGTCACACCCCAACCGATGGCGGAAACATTGGAGTGAGACAGAATAGATTGTTTAAAAACATCATGGAACTAAAGTTGAAATATATTATTCGCCAACTTTTGTCTTACAATGCAACGAAAAGAAACAAATCGTTTAAGTAGGAAACGACAAAACATAACATTGATTTGAAATTTAGAATCTAAGCCCAAAGGTCCTACGTGATAGCATTCTTGTCACATCATCTTAAGCATCTCCTAAAAACATGTCAGAATAAATGTTGCGAGTATACAAGTTTGATTCTTATATAGCATAAATGTAAAAGAGCATAATCCACATGTTAAAAGTATCTAATATGGAAATTGTGTAACATATAATGACGAAAGGTAAATTCAATACCCCTCAGATTCAACACTATCACTGCTTCCCCAGTCAATCTGTCAAAATGTCACCAACGGAAATTAGGATAAAAATCTTGTTCTAGCGACATCCGGGGCATATTCTTCACAGCTCTAGGTTGTTTAACTATCGAAGACACTTTAGGCTTTTGAGTTTCTGGATCAATCTTTGTTTAGAGACAACTCTTTTGGGATAATGTGGTTTCCAGGTTGGAAAGTTGTGTTTAGCTTCATATCTAATAAAACGCCACAACTTCTAATCACCTTGTTTCATCTGAAAGTTGATTAACTTTGTTTTGCATAACTCCTACACATCCCACCATGGCAGAGTTTTAATGTCTTTCAAATATCTAAAGTACTGAACATCATATTCTCTCTTTATGGAAAACACATTCAGCTCAGGTATCCAACCCTAGCTAATAATGTCACATAGAGAAAGATCATAATTACATGTGAAAAAACGCTAACAATCTTTTGAACTTTCTTTCAACTAGTAAGAACTTGAACCACTTTTTGCGAGCTTCTCTGATCAAGTCTTTATTTAAGCTTGGAGATTCACCATCTTTTTTCTTCTATTCAATCTTTCTCTTTACTAGATCATCAGCTTCATGAACAAATTTTTTGGTAAATGTTGGGAAATCATTAGTGTTTTCACTTGAGTATCTTGGATTTTCGTCATTAGAATCATCCTCAACGATAACATTATCATAATCATCAGCATCTGAAAGATGATTGATCACGTAATCATCAGGCTTTGTTATATCAATGTTCATCAACTCCTCTTCAAAATCAAACTCATATGAGTCTTCATCTATACCACACATCTTTGTGATCTCTTCTTTTAAGTAGTTGTGTACAAACTCACCTTCCTCAACATCGTGACATAAATATATAATTTTGTTACTTGTAGGAAAAACTATTATAAGATTAACGTCTGTGAAGATTCCTGAAGTTTGAATATCGTCGTACATTTCATCAAACTCTCCCTCTCCTTCACCTTCATCTTTATTCTCAACATCATTCATATAGTCATTCTGAGAATGGAATTATGGTTTTTCTTGAGAAATAGGACTTTCATATATCACCATCGATGTACCCCCCTGATCGTTATTATCATCATCACCCTTATCATCATCATCTTTATCAGAACCATGATCATCTAATCCTTCATCATCTTCCTTTTCCTCTTCCTCTTCTTGTTCTTCAACACTCAGTACAAGGACGAATTTAGTTGTCTATTGGTTCAAGCTCTTTCTCAAGTTCTTTCTCAGGCGATTTCTCTTTCTCAAGTTCAGGGAGAATTTCTGGTATAGCATCAATCGTTGCTTACCCTTATCAACTACACAACCTCTGGTTCAGCTGCAGCTTTTCTCGCTCTTTCAACAGCTTTAGCTTCTGCCTCTTCAATTTCTATTTGATTGACCTTAGCTTCAAAATCTATACCTATTCGTTTCACTAACACTTTTTATAAGATTTCCAACTTCCTATCCTTCACTTTCTTGTCTTCTTCTAAATCTCTCGTTACTTTTCAAAGACATTCATTTTCCTACACAATGCTTGCAATCAACCCTGTCAGTTTTTCAATCTCATGCTCTAGATGTTTGATCTTCTTATCGTTTGGATCATCGAGGAAATCGAAATTTATCATTTCAATGTTAGGGAATTGCTGATCATAAAATATAAACTCAGTGTCTTTATTTAAAGTAGATGTTCCAGCTTGATCACGATGTTGTTGTCGTGGTTGTGATTATGATCGAGGTTGAGATCGTGTTTGTGTTTGTGGTGAGGTTAGTTGAATAGGCATTGTTGGTGTTTGCTATGAAGCAGTAAGAGTTCCTGATTGGAATCGCATTCTCTTCCTCTTTAACAGGTTCACTCTTATCTGAAACAACTGGTTTAGCTCAACAGTTGTTTCAATCACATGCTCTTCAGCTACCTTTCGGTGCCTTCTTAGTCAATGGAGATCCCGTCTTCTAAACATTCATTGCAGCTTTACTTTTCTGTCATTTAGAAGGTCTCTTTAATGGTTGTTCGGAATCAAAAGGAATGTATGTTTCATCACCACTATCCTCTTAACGTTTCTTCTTTGATCTAGCAGCCTTTTTCTCAACTCTGGCTCTAGGATCATTCAACACTAAATATTTTTTAACATTAAAAACATCTAATTCTTCACTCTTTGTCGTTTCATAATCAACTTCACCAACCGATCCAATATCCTATGCAATTTCAACACCAGCACTCTTTTCAGCATTATCCGTCTCGGATGTTGTAGAAATTACATCATCTTCTTCGCTTTCATCTCTAAGCATAGTACGTGGAGCTCTTTTTCGCTTTGTCTGCTTTGTTGCTTTCTTTGACTTAGCACTTTCTTTCACAAACCACCTGCTTCTTTTCTCTTTGAAACCTTCCAACTTTTCATCTTCATTATTAGAGTTACTTCCATCTTTCTTCCATCTATCCTTTGGCGGTGCCACATAATCTTTATTTCCCAAGAATCAATCAACTTTTTAAACTTCAGGATAGCTTCTTCAGCTTGATTCTTGTAAGTGTTTACACGATCCAAAGAAGGATTGTTCATATGCTCTAACGGTAGCAGATCAAACTTATTCTTCTCTAGATTCGGCAGAAGATCATCTAGCAACATTTTCACAAACCTCGGATACATGAACCATCTATCCGGTGTCAAGTTACTCTTCATCTGTTCAAATATTAGCTTGGAAAAATTATACTGAAGATTCAGCGTTAGAGCTACGATCATGCACATTATATAATCTAATGCAACATCGTATCCACCTTTCCTGTGCCTAAGTGCACGTGTCCAGTATATCCCATATGGTAAAACAACCCTTTAACTATCCTTTATGAGTATCCAGTTGGATCCTCTGCTTTATCACCAAAAGATAAGACTCTTCTGATAAGCTCTTCAGTAATAAGAACCTCATTATCTTCATTACCATAACAACAGAGTAGATTGATGGTGGACTTTCGATAAACTTTGCATTATGCTAGAATCTTTCAACGTGACTTCTAAATGTTGCTCTATAACGGCCTTTTCAATCCTTGAACATTTGAAAAATGGTAGTATTGGCTTGAAAGGCATCATCTTCGGTAATGTCTCATCAAGCACACAACATACATTGTGCTTCAGATTGAAATTCGTCGCTTTAGCCTGAAAAAATATAATATTAAAACACTTAGCAAAATTTTATGACTTTTAAAAATTTGGTGCGGATGTACATTAACCTCAAACGAATGAACATCTAGAGCGGATGAGTTTTATACAAATGACCAATATTTGGGACGGATCAATATTTTGGAACGGATGATTTACACTCGTACGAAGGAGCAGTTTTTCAAACGAATGAACAGTTTATGTGCGGATGAACTACATTCGTGCAGATGAATTACATCCATACAGACGTAGTTCTTTCATTCCAAAATCAATTTTATCCCAAATTTCAATTTTGTTGATTCTAACAAGTTTTGTTCATATTGATGGTTCTATTATGACCTTAAAACGCCGATCTGCATAAATGTTGGATCTATTGAACCCTACAAAAGAACAGATGATTGAAAAGCCAAAATAATCTCTAACATCTAATCCTTTATAATAAAGATCTGCTACTCCAAACTCTGCTGAGACTTAAAGACTGTTCACAAGATCTGCTAGGATAAAGCTTTGCTAGAAGCAAAGGTCTGTTAGAGACAAACTCTGATAAAGAACCAAAGAACTGTTATGGCAAAGGTCTGCTAATGAGAACCTCTGATGAAGATAAAGTCTGTTAAAGTAAAGTCTGCTGAAGACTAACAAAGGATAAAACCCATTAGAGGATATCTCAACAGTTTTTATCATTAGAGTTTATATTCTATTTTAAAAGTAAAATTGTTTGGGTCTAGCAGTGTTTAGAGTTTGTTTAGTTTGTTAAACGTCACTTTCATAGTGACGTCAGCCAAAGATGCTCAGCGGTTTGTAATGTATTATAAATAGAACAATAATTGTACTATTCTATCCATCACTTTTTCTACACATTATGTACGAACAAATTAGAGTCATCTTAGGCTGATTAATATTACAAAAGCATGTCAATGAAAAAATCTTACTATTGTTGTGATTTCAAAGTTTTACACATTTTCGCTGGACTGTTTCATTGATTTTTATCTTCTTCCATTGATTCCATCTAAAACAATCACATCAATATCAAACTCAGATCCTAACAATTGGTATCAGAGCTTGGTCATTCAAATTTGATTTAACAATCAGTTTGATATAAATTGGTCAGCTCTCACTGCTAATTCGTTTTCCTTTGTATTAAAAACAAAGTAAAAGTTTATTTGCGTTCAAAGTTTTTAAACAAAACCTGTTTGTAAACAATCAGAATGTCTCAAAATCCACAAGATCCACACAACACTTGCACCATGTACAAACCTTCGATACTTGTCAGATCTGAGTACAATATCTGGCAACGACGGATGGGTCACATACTTGCACAATAGATTACGGGTTGCTGGAAATCTGTTATTTCCGGACCACATGTTCCCATGTACTAACTCAACAATTTGAAAGGTTTAGTTGTCTCATTAGTGAATTAGAACTGGTAAATGTCGAATATCCAAATTACACTTTGAATAGTTGATTTCTAAGATCTCTACCAGAAAAATGGGACACTATTGTCTTTGTAACTAGAATCGTTGTTGGCTTCAAAGAGATTAGTTTGACTCAGCTTCATGGTAGGCTTCTCACTTATGAGAGAGAGCTTAACCAGAAAAAGAAGCTACAAGAGTTAGGAAAAGTGGCTGATGATTATTCTTTTGGTAGTACAACATTTATTGGTCAAGAAGAAACCTCTGGTAGTAGCAAGGAACAGAGTTATGATCATTTTATTAACATAATATATGGTGGGAATTTCAACTCTGATTCTTGCTCACCCAACTTTGCTTTTGCAGCAAATGAGGCAAACTAAGTTTCTGACAACTTATCCTTTGAACTTAATAATCTTCAACATTTTGATCCAACTGATTTAGAAGAAATGGACATATTACACCAATTGGCATTGCTGAGTGTTAGGACCAGCAAGTTCTATAAAAGAACTAGTAGAAAATTCTCAGGGTTGCATGGAGGGTTAAATGTTGGGTTGGATAAGTCAAAGATTAAATACTACAATTGTAACAAGTTAGGTCATTTATCACACACCCAAGTCCTAGAGCTCAAAACACACAAAACACTGTCCATTATTCCCAATATAGCCCTTTTCCTCATATGCAAAACACTACTCATTTTACACACCCTGGAACCACTATTCCAGTTCAATATGTCCAAATCACTGTTCCTCAGATACAGTATGTTCAAGCCCCAAGTCCCGAGGTTCAAGTGAAACCTGCACCACAAGTTACACAAACTTTTGATTCTGCAGAGAACAGTCAACAGAGCTTTTTTACATAAGGTTTTTTTGATTGGAGTAACTTACCTGAGGAACTAACTGATGAAAATTTTGCTCTAGTTGCTAATACTGAAAAGAAACATGACGATTTTTGTTTCATGGCACTAGACACAATACTTGAAGGGGATGAGTTTGAGGAAGTAGTGTTAAATTCTAATTATGTTTGTGAAAATGTTGTGGCAGATGTTTCAGAAGAGAAAGTTGGTGAAGAAACTGTGATCTCAGTGTCAGACCCATGGGAAACCAGTGTTTGTGAAGGAGAATGTGACTGTGCCATGATGGTTGCTGCTAAGGTATCACCTCAGGTCCTTAAAGAGCTATGTTCAAACAAATGTATTATTGCTTTTGCTAACATAAAAGAGGTAAATGAAAACCTTAGTAACAAAATTTTAGATGATGAAATTCAGTTTGAAAAACTTGCAAAAGAGTTAAAATCTAAACTGTTTGAAAAAGAATCTGAAATCAGTAGCCTCAACTATGAGTCTAGCATAACCGAGGATCAAAGTTGTAAAAATCAGCTTGAATCTACCCAAATTACTTGTGAAAAATGGGTAGAATCCTGCAAAGAGCTCATGTTAGAATCACAAATTAAAAGCAATGTAAAATTTGGTGTAACTTTTAGAAAACATGACCAAGTTTCTCAAAACACTGCTGTAAATGATTGTGAGTTGCTGAAATTATTCTAACATACTTGGCTGGTCAAGAATTTAAAGTCGCTGAACTAAATTGTAAGAAAATTGTTTTAGAAAGAATAGTAGGATCCTCAACTTTTGAGGAAATTGAAAAATACCAATTCAAACCTACCTGGTCAGATGAGTGTGACATCCTTGACAACTTTAAGCCAATGGATTTTTCAACCAGGTGTAAAGGCACCTCAGGTCAAGGTCATTCCCTTAAAAGATCTTCCAGCAGATGTTACAACATCTGTTGACAAAAAGACTGAAAAAGAGAAGAAAAGAGAGAAAATATCAAACTTGTTTTGTGATTTTTGTAAAAAGAAGAATCATGTCACTAAAAACCTTTTCTTCTAAAGCCTATGATATAAACAAAACAAGTGTGATCATTGATCCACCAAATTGCATCATTTGTGGCAGATCAAACAACAAAACTCAAGAATGGGTTTATCTAAAAAAATTTTGAGGTCAAAAGAAATGAGTATAAATCTAAAACACATGAGAGTTCAAGAAATGAAAAGACCAAGCAGACTTTTTTCCCTGTCCAAACATCTGTTACCAAACAACTGAATATAACCTTTGCTCCCAGAAAGGTTCAGATAACATATGCACTACCAACTAATAAATTTCCAAGAGGATATGGCCAACCTGCTTACAAGAGTGTACCACTTGGCTATGAGATCTACAAAAGACCATTTAAACTAAGAGTTAACAGGCATCCTCATGGTTATGATCAGTTGATAGGAAATGTTCCACAACAGATGTTATCAAAATCTGTTCAAAACACTGACCATATTCCTGGACTTGCAGGTGAAATATCTGTAACCCCATCCAAAGCCATCCTTGCTTTGGAAACTTACTTAAACTAATTGTTTACTAATGTGTAGGGAGCTTCTACTTGCCTTGATAGTTTATGTTATGTAGATAGTGGAGGCTCCAAGCACATGATAGGATGTAGAGCCCTACTCAAAGATTTCATGGCACATGAAGGAGGTGATATACCCTTTGGTAACAATTCAAGAGGGAAGGTGTTAGGGTCAGGGACAGTCCAGGCTGGGAAACTCAAGTTTGAACATGTCAATCTTATTGACAATATTAAATTTAATCTTCTTAGTGTATCTCAAATGAGTGACAAAGGCTATAAGTCATTCTTCACTAAGAAAACTTGTTAGATTGTTGGGCTATAAGTAGTTAAAAAGATTGATCAACTTGTAGCTGAGAGAAAAGTACAGCTTGTTGCTCACAAGAGTGGCAATGAGTATGTAGTTGATATGTTGAAAGATAATCCAATGTCCAATGCATGTCTGTTCTCAGTTGCTTCTGACAAAGAGACAGAACTATGGCATAGAAGACTTGGTAACACAAATCTTAAAACTACACAACACTCTCAAAACAAGGTCTTGTAAGAGGTTTTCCATCAAAACAATTCACCTGTGATGAACATTGTGTTTCTTGTTTAAAAGGTAAACAACATAAAAGTTCATACAAATCAATTGAAGAGTCCAAAACAAGTCAGTGTCTACAATGGCTACATATGGACTTGTTTGGCCTTGTAAAAATCATGAGTCCTAAAAAGAAGAGATATTGTCTTGTCATAGTTGATAATTTTTCAAGGTTTACATGGACCTAGTTCATGCACTCCAAAGATGAGACTGCAGGTATTTTGCAAAATTTTGTAAAACAAGTTGAAAAGCAATTTGACCAGCCAGTAAAAGTCTTTAGGAGTGACAATGGGACAAAGTTTAAAATAAGGAGTTGGATGATTTCTATGTGTCTAAAGGGATTGTTAGGCAATACAGCATCACAAGGACACTAGAACAAGATGGGGTGGTTGAAAGGAAAAATAGAACTTTGATTGAAGCTGCTAGAACAATGTTTGTAGACTCAGGTTTACCCTTATCTTTTTTTACTGAAGGCTGTAAACACTGCTTACTATGTATAGAACATAGTTTAAATTAATCGCAGACATCAAAAGACTGCCTATGAAATTCTATACAAAATTAAACCTCTGATCTCGTATTTCCAAATCTTTAGCTGGTTATGTTTCATTTTAAACTTAAAAGATTCAATTTCAAAATTTGCAGCCAAAGTAGATGTGGTTATTTTCTGTGATACTCAACCACTACTAAAGCCAACAGAGTCTTTAATTCAAGGACTAGGTGTGTGGAAGAGACCTTGAATGTAAAGTTCAATGAACTTTCTTCATTAAAAATCCCAGCAAATCCTGCTGAACTGTTTGATTTAGATAAATTTACATTTGAAGATGTGTCTATCAAGACTAACAATGAAGGTACACCAGAGTCTTCACATCAAGATTATGGATATGACATTGTGATTCCACAATACAAAGTCATTTCATCCACCAGAGAAACATATGTTACTAACAACTGTGATAACTCTGCCACTGTTGAATCATGGTTGTTGATCCTCAAACCTTTGCCAACTCATTTAATCAAACCTCTGTTAACAAAAGTCCATTTTCAGTGAACAAAAGTCAACCTATCTTTACCCCCATTCCACTTATACCTCCACCTCCATTCTAAACAGATGTTGGCTCTTCAAAATTGCCAACAGATATTAGCTAAGATGATTCCCATTTGCAGCCTTCACCTCAAAATGCCACCATTCCATACAAGGGAGATCTGATCTACCTTAAAAACCATCCATCTTACCAAATCATTGGCAACATCAATGAAGGGGTTCTCACAAGAAGTTAATCCCAAAACATTTGTCTTTTTGCTGGTTTTCTATCACTCACACAACCTGTCAAATACCAAGAGGCACTAAAAGACAACAGTTGGGTAGAGACCATGCAAGAAGAACTCATACAGTTCAAAAGACAACAAGTATGGGAACTTGTACAATTGCGTCAGGATGTATGTCCCATAGGCACAAAATGGGTCTTTAAGAACAAAACAGATGAAAGGGGCATTGTTGTCAAAAATAAAGCTAGGCTTGTGGTTCAAGGCTATAGACAAGAAGAAGACATTGATTATGATGAAACTTTTGCTCCTGTTGCAAGACTGGAGGCTATCAGACTGATTTTAGCCTTTGCTACCAACCACAAAATCAAGGTGTATCAAATGGATATCAAGTGTGCATTCTATATATGGCAAGATCAAGGAAGAGGTATATGTATGCCAACCACCTGGTTTTGAAGATACTTTTTTTTTTATCCAGATCATATTTACAAGCTAAACAAAGCTTTATATGGCTGAAACAAGCACCTAGAGCCTGATATGAAACTCTTTCCACCTTTCTCTTATCCATAGGCTTTACAAGGGGTAAAATTGATAAAACTTTGTTTTTAAAATGGAGAGGAAAGGATTTGATGCTTGTCCAAATTTATGTGGATGACATCATTTTTGGATCCACATGCAATGGTATGTGTGAAGAGTTTAGAGAACTCATGACAGTAGAGTTTGAAATGAGTGCTGTGGGTGAACTCCAATGCTTTCTTGGTCTTCAAGTTAAGCAATTGCAAAATGATACTTTCATTCATCAAAGTAAGCATGTCAATGAACTACTTACCAAATTTGATATAAATGATTGTAAACCATGTAGTACACCCATGGCTACATCTAAGCTTGTCAGTATTGATGACAAAGATGACTTGGTTGATCAAACTCTTTATAGAAGCATGATTGGGTATTTATTGTACCTAAATGCATCTAGACCAGATATCATGTTTGCTACATGTGTATGTGCCAGATCCCAGTCAGCACCTAGGAAGTTAAATCTTATTGTTGTGAAAAGGATAATTAAATACATAAAAGGTGATCCCACACTTGGTATCTGGTATCCTGCTAATGGGAATATTAAGCTTTCAGGTTACTCAGATAGTGATTTTACTGGATGCCACAAGGAAGTTAACTTCAGGAGGTTGTCAATTTCTAGGCAATTGCTTAGTTTCTTGGCAAATCAAAAAGCAAGCTGCAGTTTCAACATCCACAGCAGAGGCTGAGTATATTGCTGCTGTAAGTTGCACTACTCAACTCCTATGGCTTCAAAATCAATTGTTGGATTTTGGTGTAACTGCTCTAAAGACTCCTCTCATGTTGGATAGTCAAGCAGCTGAAAACATCATTAAAAATCCAGTTTCACATTCAACAACCAAGCACATTGACATTAGACATCACTTTGTTTCTAAACCTCTTTTTGGCTTAAATATCTAAACACTACTAAATTTAACCTCTGTTATCCTGTCCACAGTTCCCGTCCACTGTTTTGCCTTATCCACTGATATCTATCCTCTGATAGAGTAAAATCACCATTGTTCTCACCCACTGCTAGTATCTAGCAGTGGTTTCCCTAACAACTGTCATCCATTATCCATCAGAGGTTACCCTTGGACAGATGATTAACCATCAGATCTTTGAGACCACTGCCATGTCAGCATTCACTTTTTCCCTTTGTATATTATTGTTCTATCCAAACAGAGTTGTCACTTGCCGTCTCGAATTCAAAATTCTCTAAAGCGGTTTTCATTACTCTCGTCTTCTTCATTACTCCTCACGTCCATCTCTGATCATGGCTCCAACATCAAACTCCACACAACTACCTCCCCACTTTCGAGAAAACTGACACTAATAATTCATTCCATTCAATAATTGATGTTCTCACATCATCAAAATACAAAGACATCATGGTTGCAAACACACCAATCTATGTGATACAGACAGTTCTAGGCAAATGCTAAAGTCTAATCCCAAAAGAATAAGCCATATGCTATCACTTCCAAGGTCGGAGAAACCCTTGTCCAAATTTCCCCATCCTCAATTTCCACAACTTTTTGTCTAAATGACCTAGAAGGTAAAACTTCCTTTGGAAAGCAAGAATATCATGCTGAGTTTATAGAATGTGGGTATGAGGGTCAGTTATCTGGTGTTACCATTTTTAAACCAAACTTTCCTGCAGAAATGAGATATTTTTTTCCATACCGTACTTACTTGTCTTTCAACAAAGACCACCTCATTTAATGAGATTCCACAAAATAGTCAATTTCTGTGATATGCTATTTTGACAAAATCTGATTTCAATATATCACAGGTGTTGTTTATGGACTTAGTGGCAAAGTATAATAAAATATCAAAAAATAAAACTTTTCTTTTGTATCCTAGACTTCTGAGCTATTATCTACAAAAACAACTTGTAGAAAAAGATTTTAAACAAGGCGTTGTTTTTTAGATGAAGAGTCTTACAACTGAAACTTTTACTAGAATAAAAAACATGGAGTCAAAGGTTTCTAAAAAAAAAAAGCAAAGGGGGGTGAGAAAATTTTGGATGAGTCCACATCACAAGCTCAAACCTCTGTTGTTGAGCCTACTGATCCTAGTGATCATGACACCACTACCGGTGTTGTGAAACCCACACCAGAAAAATCCATAAAGAAAACCATACAAATCCAAAAAGCCCACCAAAACCAAATTTCATAAAAAGGCACCTATGGAAGATGAGATCCCAGAGGATAACCTTGTGGTAGCACAAAAGCCACTTGAAACCACTGTTGTTACTTCCTCACAATAGTTGGAAAGATATCCACCTCAAAGCCAAACTCCTCCTGCTTCCTCACAAAAGAAACAGGTTGTAAGCATAGGGATCCCACATTATGAAGCAGATGATTCAATTGAATCTTTCTACTCCACAACCATCACGCTCAATTCCACCGACTATCATACCTCTGTTTCGTGCAATTGAAATAACTCAGACACAAATCAGTTCCTCTCTATCACCCTCATGAGAGTTCACCTCTACATGTGACTGAGTCTGAGTTAAATCTCTTTGCTAACCCAGAAACAACTGAGGAGGTTACACCCATGAGTTATAAGTAACACTTGGTGGTAATTTAAGTGAAGCTGCCAATACAACTGATGACACAACAGTGTTTCAGTTGGATAGTGGTTACATCCATCAGACTCTCTTAAAGGCAACAACTGTTGAGGCTAAAATTGTAACCTCTGCTCAAGTTGGAAGTCCCCAGTACCAAGACAAATGGGCATTTGGGTCCGATAAATGGAGATTCCTCCTGTTGATGATCCAAATACAACTACCTCTGGTAGGAATTCATATGATCCTATTAAATTATGTGATGAATTGAGATACAAAGAATTGACGGAGAGAATGACATCAATGGAGTCTTCAATGATTGCAATGAAAGATATGATGAAGCAAATGTTACAAAATTCTCAAAGCCAACCATCAACATAGCAAATTACCAATGAGCTATGGAAATCTGTGCAACCAATCATTATAGCTCAAAGGAATTTGGTTGACATTCACCATGAAACTCACATGAAGCTTATCAGAAACATGGTTGATGCCAGATACAAAGAGACTTAAGCTGACATCAATGCCATTAAAGAGCATTTGGTAAAGACCGCTGGCTCTGCCCCTACAACAATCCTTCAAGAAAAAGTTGATGATGATGCTAAAAAGGGGGAGAAAGATAAACTGAGAAAGTTGCAGCCAAATTCAAAGGTGCAACAAAAGCCAGGGTCTGTTACAACCACTGCTACAAATCAAATTTTTGTTGTGTCATCAGATGCTGGTGTTCAAAAAGGGATTGATGAGACCCTAAACAAGGTAGCAGAAGAAATTTCCACAGAAAAGAAGAAAAGGCAAGACACACTGAAAGCTAAAGCTTCTAAACTAATTGAAGAAGAAAAGGCCAAGCAGATGGAAAAAGAAGACATTGGCACTTCAAAAAGAAGAAAGTCAACAATAAATGTCAGACAACCAATAACTACCTCATCTAAAACCACTTCCATGCCTACAACAAGTGTATCTTCTGCTCCAGCAAAACCAACACCACTACCTCAAAAGAAACAAAAACCCTCACTAAAGAGATCAACTTCATCACCAACAGATGTTAGTACAGCTGATGTGCTAGCAGATGATGGAATAGCAGATGTTCCAACAGATGCTAATCAAACCTCTACCATGATCACTTTTCACACTTTAATCCAACCATATCCACACCACCAAGAATTCCATCACGACCACCCTCACCATAAATCAGATTCAAACGCAAAAGAAAAACTTATGTTGTTGAAGATGATGATGAAGGGATTCCATCACAAGTCCCTATGTCATCAAAACCTATCACGTCATCACCATCCTCATCATCTTCACCTAAAACCACTTCACTTTTAACCATTTATCAACCACCATCCATCATACCTTTTGATGCCAAATATCCTCTAGAACTAATAGTTGAGCGGAAAGAAATTGAATTATTCTTCATAGCAGAGGATAATACAAAACTTGACTTTCCATCTCTCTTTGGTTACAGAAAGCTAAGAAATTTAGATGAATATCTAAAGTTGAAGGTTAGAAAAGCTAAGAATATTGCCAAAGAGAAGAGCAAAGGGAAAGATGACAGGACTACTCAAGGCATTTTGTCTTATGAACTGAGTAAAGTAAGAAATATTGAAAACTTTGCCAAAGAGATGAGTAAGTCTATGTCAGAAAGGCCTGTATATGCTAAGCTTGATGAAGAACTAAAATAGGATTACCTTGACCACATGATGCAATACAAACCTTACAAAGCTACCAGAGCACAGTTCAAAGATTGGTCAACAAATGGTCTTTAAGAAGAAATTAACAGAATACAAGCAATGCTCAAAGATCCTCTACACAAGCCAACACCACCTGATTGGAAGAAAAAGAGGCAGATGGATCAGAACAGAGCTTTAAAGCTTAAAAGATTAAAATAAGAGCTGGTTACTGCAAATTATGGTAGTGCAAGGTCAGTTGCTAGATGGTCTGAGTCCAGGGTTGTAGATACCTACAGATTACTGGAAGAGCTTAGAAAGAAACACCCTACAGTTCCAAGAAGGTCAGACTACTCACAGATGTTGTCCCTCATATGACCCTAACCTTTAAAAAGCAGCTTTTAACCTCTGTCTTACCCACAATTGCCTTACATCAAATAAAAAGGTAAAAGCAGGTGGAAGAGGATGATGAACAGAGGTTTAAAGAGCACATAAAAGAGGGAATAAAAAATCAGCTACTCTATCACATTGATTCTGCAAGTGATAAATTAAAAGAAACAATCTCTAACCTTGTAAGCAAATCTCTTCCACCAAGCTCAGCAATAAGTCTTATCCCAAGAAAACCAACTGATTCAAAAATTCTAAAGTGGAAGTCATCCTTAGACACCCATGAATTGACTCTACTCAGATCAGATGGTTCAATCAAGAAGCTAAAAATAGAGGATGCATATGGTCTGAATGTAGATGGCCTCCAAGATCTATTGTACCTTGAATTGCAAAGGGATTTTGAAGACATGTTCGCCATGAACTTTGAACTACAGTTCAAAGGGCACATCAGGGAATTACTGTTGAGAAATAAAGATCAACAATAAAGAAGAGTTTTGGCATCATCTGTTCTACGGGGAGATTGTTGGATCTAGTGAACCCTACAAAAGAACAGATGATCGAAAAGCCAAAATAATCTCTAACATTTGATCCTTTATAATAAATATCAGCTACTCCAAACTCTGCTGAGACTTAAAGACTGTTCACAAGATTTGCTAGCAAAGGTCTGTTAGAGACAGACTCTGATAAAGAACCAAAGAACTGTTATGGCAAAGGTCTGCTGATGAGAACCTCTGATGAAGATAAAAGTCTGTTGAAGACTAACAAAGGATAAAACCCATTAGAGGATATCTCAACAATTTTTATCATTAGAGTTTATATTCTATTTTAAATGTAACAGTGTTTAGGTCTAGCAGTGTTTAGAGTTTGTTTATTTTGTTAAATGTCACTTTTATAGTGACGTCAGCCAAAGATGCTCAGCGGTTTGTAATGTACTATAAATAGAACAGTTCCTATACAGTTCTATCTATCGCTTCTTCTACACATTTTGTATGACCAAATTAGAGTGATCTTAGGCTGAGGGGGAGTTTGTAATTTGCATGCATACGTGATTAATATTACAAAAGCATATCAATGAAAACAATCTTTCTATTGTTGTAATTTCAAAGTTTTACACATTTCCGTTGCACTATTTCATTGATTATTATCTTCTTCCATTGATTTCATCTAAAACAATCACATCAATATCAAACTTAGATCCTAACAATAAATCTATGTTCAATTTTAACAATTAACCATTCAATCATCACAGATCTATTCCTTTGATGTTCGTATAAGTCCAATTAGTCCAAGTTATTCAAGTTTATAGCAACATCTACGTTTCCCATTGAAAGTGTTGTGCAAATTAACACTCCAAAGAAAATTTTGGTAGCAATTCGACACTTAGAATTTTTTTCTCTCAAATCAGACTTTTATGAACAACTGTGAGTTTGTGCGAATGAAGGTTCATTCGTATGAACCAATTTAAACCAAGATAAGTCACAAACGAGCGTAAGAATTTGGACGAGCCAACAAAGTCTAGCCTAAAAGGGGTAAAAGAGTAAATGTATAAGTGCATGGGTAAGGTAAAGAACAAACAAAGGTAACATAAAAAGTGAATGAAAAATGCAAAGGTAAAATGGACGAATAACCCTCATAAAAACATTAACGAAAATGTTTATATTTAGTGGTTTAAATAATCATATAAATTTATTATATGATTATATGCAAAAACTACTATTTATGAAATGGTATATAATATCTAGATAATATAAGGATATTTAGTTTTAAAATGCTAAAAGTCCTCGTTTTATAAAGTGTTAAATATCTAGTTTAGGTTATTTAAATCTAGGTTTTTAGATATATGATAAATAAATTTAGGAAAAAATAAATATATAAGTTCAGACAAAAAGTTTTTATAATTTTAATATTAATTTTTTTGCTAAATATTACTTATTATATCTTAATTGATTTTAAATGGATTTTAAGGTGATAATAATGCTTAAAATGGCAAAAATTAGTATAAAATGATAAAATTCTATAAAATTCAGAAATAAAAATAAATATGAATCTTCCCATAAATCTCATAAGAGTTCCACCATAACACGAAATCACCATCCATTTAGTTGGTGGGATTTTAGTTCGATTTTAGGGAAAATGCGTAAAATAAAGAAATATTTATGACATGTTCATGCATGTAGGTAGATGGTAGTATTTGTATCCTAAACCACTATATAGTCCCAAAGCTGGTTTTTTGGTTTGGTAACGGGCTGGAAGTAATGTTAGAGTTATAGGGCATAATGGTCAAGAACATGCTTCGATATATAAAAGAATCCAGAATGAGCCTTAACCATTCTTGTTTATAGATTAAACAGAAGGTTTATGATCTTGGATTCATGATAAGCACAAGTGCAAACGACAATTAAACTAAAAATAAAAGAAATAAGCATAATTTTAGAAGTCAAACCTTTTGGTTTTGACTTTGGATAATCTTCAAAATACAGAATTTAAAGATGATTTGAGCGTGAATTTGGAGTGTGTAAAGGGAAATAGGGTTAGATGTGTTGTATATATAGGCGAAAATTCGGTTTAGGTTAGAGTTAATGTTAAAAGTGGTTGGGAGTTATAAGTTGGGTGAAAGGGAGTAAGTTCGCGAATTCTAGCTGCAGATACACCCCCATGTGTGGTCCCGGTGACGGCGGTTCTAGACGGAAATTTGGGCGTATGATATTACCGATTCAGTAGAAAGGGAGTAGAAATAGAACTAGCGGAAGCATTCATTCATACCGAAAGAGTATACATCTTGTCTGACTGGCGGAAATCCTGGAGAGAATCCGCCAGCGTTTCCCCTCAGGGAACTTCCAAAACTTACAAACAATGAACACACAACACCTAATATATAGACATGATCAGCTCGTGCGAATGGTTGCTCGTACGAGTGACTTGTCACTCGTACGAACTACATAAGCTCACTCGTACGAGTGAGATGTTTATCACTCGTACAAGGCACATTGTCACTCGTACGAGTGACATTTTCACTCGTACGAGCCAGTTCTCGTTCGCACTTAGGTCGTGTGTTCATATCTAATCTATACAATATTTAATACACACTCTTTCTAGCCTATTCGCACAGTGATTGTCATAAAGTGCATCAACAATGCGGTCCGCAAGGACTTTTGAAATTTACAACATTTTAGTTTTAGTCCCTGGGGTTGTTTCGTTTGTTAATTTCGCTAAAAACTCAATGTTCAAGCATGATTATGTATATGTAAGCATATGTAAAGGTGCAAAAGGATATAAATAGCGTATATAGATGTATGAAAATATGTAAAATGATATAACAACATATGTAAACATTCCAAATGACTTATATTGATCCAAACGTCAATGGTTACAAGATTTGAAAACGAAAACTACAAGATTACAATGAACGGAAAAGCACTGATATTACATGATGTTACATACAGATTTGGATGGAAGCTTTCATGTTGGAGTTGTACACGGTTTTCCCGTTATACTAAAAGTGAAAAACAAATTATTTTTATTCTGATTACATTCAGTAGTATATTCGTCAAACAGGATCTACTTACGTAATATCTCTTATTAGAGCAAACATGTATTGTTATCGATTTTTCACCTTCTATCATTGGTTTCAAGAGGTTAACAAATATGTTGCAATAAGGTGATCTAAATGTGTCGCCTATCTCTGCATTCTTCTTGTCATTTACTTTAGGCTAAACGGGTATTGGCTGAACTATCTTTGCCTTTGCACCTAAGCACCCGTTTAGTAGGTTTTGGTTTTACAGCTCGAATCACCTTTTCCTTGTGCTTTACATCCAAGACCGTGGGTTTGGTTTTAGTAGGTGGTTATTTCCTTGATCTTTACCAACGGGATTGTAGTATTTGGTGCAGGAGATGATTGTAGAATTAGAGCAAGTGTTAAAAGTGATTCAAAAGATTGCATCTCTTCAGCAATTACTTCCGGTTCTTTGTTAATCACATCCTTAGCGTTACTCTTATAGCATAGACCTTGGGGTTTATTGTTTGTAACGTAGACAACATTGAGTCGGCTATTTGATCTATTGATTATGGCTGGGTTTCTTGATCTTCATTCACCTTATTGTGGGTTGGCATACTAGGTTCTTCTATTAAATCTTCTTTGAACCAACATCAGTATATCCACCAGCTTCAATGGTTTGTATTTTACATAACAAAGAGTAGTGGGTCCCACTTTGTGCTGTTTCACCCAAATTAACTGCATCTACTATTTGAGTATCTTGGCAAACATTTTCTTTATTCTTGTCACCTCCTACTACATTCTCAACCCTTTCGATGTATACACCTTCCTCAACATTTTTCAATTTACCAAAATAAGAGTCGTGTATTTCATTTTCAACCCCTTCACATGCTGTCTCATCAACAATAGTAGTAGTTTCAACATTCAGATTTTTATCTTTCAAAGGCGGCATAGGCACTATTTTTTTAAGTGCCTCTTCCCACAGCTTACATCTATGCATAATTTTTGGATCCTAGTAATATTTTGATAGGGCTTTTTGGATCATATCGTTCATTCTACTTACAATCTTATTGTATTTCTTGATGTTATTGTCCATTGATTTCAACTAGCCCTGTATATGTATCATCAAAACACGCTTGTTATCAATCAAGTAAAATAACATGCGTGATTACAATAAACTAACATGCGTGATTATAACTCTAGATAGAATTACATACCTTCTTTGCCTTTTTTGATGATTCATGTCAGGAAAGTCAAGATAAGAAGAAACTCCGTTAAGTTGAGCTAGAGTGATGTGGTAGCCAAGGAGTTCTTGTGTTTGTGTTCCAACACCCATAGCAAGCTTGAGTGGTGAGTGATATGGATTTCCATGTTTGCATATTCATCTGGATCAAAACACATATTCATCTGGATCAAAACATACCAATACTTGGTATGTGGAAACTCCCCTGCTTTTCTGGTTCATTTGGATTTCTTTTCCTTTAGACTTTTGTGTTATCCACAGGTGGCAATGAGAACTCATATGTTACTAAAGCATCCCCATCAGCCTCTGGTTGATCTTGTTGTGGTTGTTGTTTTGGTTATTGATGTTGATGTCCTTCATTGGATTTGAAGATTTCTTATGTAACTGGATTATCTGCATCATTTTCTCCATCTTCATTATCGGTCATAGGTCTACTATTGAACAAATGCTCTTCCATCTGATTTATCAAGCCTAATGTGATATAACGTATTATTGGTGCTTCAATAGCACGATTGAAGAGGTGGTGTCTTTTGTTGTACTCATGTGTGCAAAATATATGTTCTATATATAGATACAATTTCATGTTAATATATGTTGTACATTTTATTTTTTTAAAAATAAAAATTGTAGAAAAAAACATATCGTGAGAAAGGCAATAGGCCCGACGTATTGTTCACCTACCCATTTCCAAGAAGACTACATATGAGCACCAATTTTGTTGTACTAAGTCTTCCTCTTTTTCAATTGCAAGCAAAGACCCCTGATTGATAGTTGTAGACTTTTTTATCTCCACGAATAATGTGTTCCAATAGACAAGGAAATTCAACTTGAACAATCACCCACCATCTCTTTGTGCTTCCATGGCATCCGAACCCAAGCGATGAGTAATTCCTATTGATTCCCCACTGATTATTGAATTCATCTATAGTATTTACGGCTACTTTCCTCGACTTATCTTTTTAATTACTTGCAAAGTACCTTTTGGAATTCCAAAAACTTCATGCACTCTGTCTACTGTTATTTTGATGGTATGATTTCCTATGTTCAGCACATTTAAATCCTCATCATAATTTACTAACAACCAATAACCTAATAATGTTGATATGTTATAAATTTTCATATCCATAACATAGCCAAAACTCATACTCCTTACATCAACCACTTGTGCTGGTGTAAATTTACTTATGGTGGCCATGAAGACTGAAGGTGTGGACCTGAGCTTTAGTGATGTTTAATAATATTCAATAAAATGTCTAGGTTGTTTCTTGACTTGTGTTTGTTTGATAACTGTTTATTGTTTTTGCCATGCTGGTGTATCTTTACAATTTGTTTGTTTTTTTTTTTTTTTTGCAATTCTAACTTCTTCACTAGTCTTTCAATGTCATAATCCAAACCAGTTGGAATCTCTACATGTTGGATCTAGTGGACCCCATAAAATAATAGATGCCAAAGTAGTCTATACATTTGCAAGCTGATCTTAAGATTTTAAAGGTCAAAATTTTATATTTAGAAATTGAGTCACAGATTTCATGTAAGTCTTTAGCAAGTATCAATGAATCAGATCTTAGGTCTACAATGATAATTTGCTAGGTCGTTGAATTGTCAAGTAATAGCTAATCTCAGTAAGATTTAGCTTGATAAAGACTTTGTAGTTTAGATTATTTCAAGTACAGTCTTGAAATTAGTTGTTAGGAAGTATTGAATGTACGAGTATTTCTTCATGATACATGAATCATGATAGTAAATCTTTTGATTCTTTATGAAACAATTTCACTAATGTTGTGATTTACATACTCTATATTTCTGTTGATTACATCTTATATTTTTCATTTCATTTATTTGTATTTATTTTATCATCTCCATTGATTTCCATCTTTAAACTTCACAACAATTAAACTCAGATCCTAATAATTGGTATCAGAGCTTGGTTAATCAAATTTGATCTTACAATCAATTTGATATAAATAGATCAGCTCTCACTACTGATTCGTTTGTTCGTTGTATTGAAAACAGAGTAAAAGTTTATTTACATTCAAAGTATTTTTAAACAAAAACTTGTTTATAAACAATCAGAAATGTCTCAAAATCCACAATATCCACACAACACTAACACCATGTATAAACCTTCGATGCTTGTCAGATCAAAATATAATATCTAGCAATGTCGGATGGGTCACATACTTGCACAACAGAACACGGGTTGCTGGAAATTGGTTATCTTTGGACCACATGTTCTGATGGTACCGAGTGTTGAAGACTCAAAAGTTCAATTTCCTAAAAAGCTTGAAAACTACTCCGAGCAAGATTTTCAGAAAATCGAGCTAGATGCTAAGGCATTTAGTATTGTAGCTACGGCTTTGCTAAATGATATATATGTTGGCCTGTTGCATTGCAACAGTGCAAAAGAGTTGCGGTATGCTTTGAAGGAGCTATTCGGTGGGACAGAGGAAGTTATTGAAAACAATCGTAAAGTTTTAAACCAACAGTATGAAACATTTTTACATGTTAAAGGAGAATCATTAACTCAACAGTTCGAAAGCTTTAGTTGTCTAATAAGTGAATTAAAACTGGTAAATGTTAATTATCCTAATTCAACCTTGAATAGCTGATTTCTTAGTTCATTACTAGATAAATGGGACACTATTGCTTTTGTAACTAGAAACTTTGTCGGTTTCCAAGAGATGAGTTTGACTCAGCTTCATGGTAGACTCTTGACTTATGAGAGAGAGCTTAACCAGAAAAAGAAGCTTCAAGAGTCAAGAAAAGTTGACGATGACTATGCTTTTGGTACTACAACATTTTTTGGTCAAGAGGAAACCTCTGGTGGTAGTACGGATTAGAGTTATGATCATTTTATTGACATAACATCTGGTGGAAGTTTTAACTTTGATTCTTACTCACCTAATTATGCTTTTACAACAAATGAGGAAAACCAAGTTTCTGATAACTTATCTTTTGAGTTATATGATCTTCAATATTTTGATCCCGCTGATTTGGAAGAAATGGACATCTAGCATTAACTTGCATTGCTAAGTGTCAGAACTAGCAAATTTTACAAGAGAACTGGCAGAAAATTTCCAGGGTTGCATGGGGGGTTAAAAGTTGCGTTGGATAAATCCAAAATCAAGTGTTACAAGTGTAATAGGCTAGGTCATTTTACTAGAGAGTGTAGGAGCCAAACAAGTGGCCTTATTGTGATATATCCAAGTCCTAAACTTCATAACACTCAAAACACTGTCCATTATTCCCAATATACCCCTGCCTTCACATAAACATTGCTTACTTTGCACACCCTGCAACCACTGTTCTAGTACAGTATGTCCAAACCACTATTCCTCATATACAATATGTTCAAGCCCAGTTCTCCAGGTTCAAGTGCAACCTGCACCACAAGCTACACAAACCTCTGCTCCTGCAGAGAACAGTCAATAGAGCTTCATAACACAAGGCTTTGTTGATTGGAGTAGATTACCTGTGGAACTAACTGATGAAAATTTTTCCCTAGTTGCCAATTCTTAAAAGAAAACTGATGATTTTTGTTTTCTGGCACTAGACACTATTTTGGAAGGGGTTGAGTCTGAGAAAGTGGTGTCCAATATTGATGAGGTTTGTGAAAATGTTGCAATAGATGTTTCAGAAGAAAAGGTTGGTGAAGAACAAGTTTGTGAAGAGAAGGTTGATGAAGAAACAGATCCTCTGTTAGACCCATGGGATTCCACTGTTTGTGAAGGAGAGTGTGAGTGTGCCATGATGGTTGCTACAAAGGTATCACCTCAAATCCTTAAAGACTTATGTTCAGACAAATGTATTATTGCTTTTGCTAACATTAAAGAGGTGAATGAAAATCTTAGAAACAAGATCTTAGATGATGAAATACAGTTTGAAAAACTTGTGAAAGAGTTAAAATCAAAACTGTTTGAAAAGGAAAATGAAATCAGCAGTCTCAAACATGAATCAAGCATAACCAAGAACCAACGTCAAACAATGATAGAAAAATATCAAAGTTATAGAAAGGAGCTTGAATCTACCCAGATCACTTGTAAAATATGTGTAGAGTTCTGCAAAGGTTATGAGTTGATGTTAGAATCACAAATCAAAAGCAATGTAAATTTGGCATAGGTTTCAGAAAAAATGACCAAGGTTCTCAAAACACTGTTGTAAATGATTGCGGTTTGGTTGAAATTATTCCAACAACTTGGTTGGTCAATAAATTAAAGTCCTTGAACCACATGGTAAGAAAATTATTTTAAAAAGACCAGAAGGATCCTCAACTTTTGAGGAAATTGAAAAATATCAATTCAAACCTACCTGGTCTGATGAGTGTGACATTTTTGAAAACTTCAAGCCAATGGATTCCTCAACCATTGAGGGTGTAAAAGCACCCAAAGTCAATATCATTCTCTTAAAAGATCTTCCAGCAGATGTTATCACATCTGTTGACAGAAAGGGTGAAAAGGGAAGAAGAGAGAAAAATTAAACTTGTTTTGTGACTTTTGTGAAAAGAAAAATCATGTTACCAAAAACTGTTTTCTTTTAAAAGAATATGACATAAACAAGACAAGTGTGATAGTTGATGCACCTCATTGGATCAACTGTGGTATGAAAAATCACAAAACTTGAGAAAGAAATGAGTACAAAACAAAAACACTTGAGAGTTCATAGAGTAAAATTGGAAAAGAAAAATCCAAACAGACATTTGTCCCAGTCCAAACATCTGTTACCAAACAATTGAATATAACCTCTGTTTCCAGAGAGGTTTAGGTAACAGATGCACCAACAGCAAACAAATTTCCAAGAGGATATGGCCAACCAGTTTATAAGAATGTGCCACTTGGTTATGAGATCTATAAAAGACCTTCAAAACCAAGGGTAAACAAGCATCCTCATGGTTATAATCATTTGACAAGAAATGGTCCACAACAGATGTTTCAAAAATCTGTTCAAAACTCTAACCATTCCCCTGGATTTGAGGTTGAATTGTCTGTGACCCCATCCAAAGCCATTTTGGCTTTGGAAATTCACCTAAACTAATATGTTACTAATGTGCAGCGAGCTTCTACTTACCTCGATAGTTTTGGTATGTAGATTGTGGAGGCTCCAGGTACATAACAGGATGTAGAACCCTTCTCAAAGATTTTTTAGCTCATCGAGGGGGTGATATATTCTTTGATAACAATTCAAAAAGGAAGGTGTTAGGGTCAGGGATAGTCCAAGTAGGGAAACTCAAGTTTGAAAATGTCAATCTTATTGACAAGCTTAAATTTAATCTTCTTAGTGTGTCTCAAATAAGTGACAAAAGACTATGGGCCATTCTTCACTAAGAAAACTTGTGAAATTGTTGGGCCAAAAGTGGTGAAAAAGATTGAAACTATTATAGCTGAGAGCAAAGCACAGCTTGTTGCTCATAGGAGTGCCAATGTGAATCTGGTGGATATGTTGAAAGATAATCCAATGTCTAATGCTTGTTTGTTCTTAGTTGCTTCTAACAAATAGACAAAACTATGGCATAGAAGACTTGGTCACACAAATCTCAAAACCATCACCACACTCTCAAAACAAGGTCTTGTAAGAGGTCTTCCACTAAAAGAATTCACATGTGAAGAACATTGTGTTTCCTGTTTAAAAGGTAAACATCATAAAAGTTCTTACAAATCCCTTGATGAGTCCAAAACTAGTCAGTGTTTACAATTGTTGCACATGGACTTGTTTGGCCCTGTGAAAATCATGAGTTTAATAAAAAGAGTTATTATCGTGTCAAGACTGATGATTTTTCAAGGTTTACATGGACTTACTTTTTGCACTCCAAAGATGAGACTGTAGGTATTTTGCCAGACTTTGTAAGAAAAGTTAAAAAGCAATTTGACTTGCCTGTAAAAATCTTTTGGAGTGATAATGGAACAGAGTTTAGAAATAAGGAGTTAGATGACTTCTGTGTGTCAAAGGAATTGTAAGGTATATAGCATTCCAAGGACACTAGAACAAAATGGGGTGGTTGAAAGAAAGAATAGAACTCTAATTGATGTTGCCAGAACAATACTTACAGATTCAGGTTTACCCTTATCTTTTTGGGCAGAGGCTATAAACACTGTTTGCTATGTGCAAAATAGAGTTTTAATTAACCTCAGACATCAAAAGACTGCTTATGAAACTCTGTACAAGATCAAACCACTGATCTCTTATTTTAAAATCTTTGGCTACCTATGTTTCATTTTAAACTTAAAAGATTTCATTTCAAAATTTGCAGCCAAAATAGATTATGGTTATTTTCTGGGATACTAAGGCCTATAAAGTGTTTGACACAAGGACTAGGTGTGTGGAAGAGACTTTGAATGTAAAGTTCAATGAACTTTCTGCTTTAAAATTCCCAGCAAATCCTGTTGAATTGTTTGATTTAGATATATTTACATTTGAAGACGTGTCTGTCAAGACTAACCATGCAGGTACACTACAATCTTCCCAACTGGATATGACATTGTGATCCCACAATACAAAGTCACTTCCACCTCCAGAGGAACAGATGTTCAAAACAACTGTCAAAACTCTGCCACTCCTACATCAACAGTTGTTTATCCTCAAACCTCTGCCGCCTCATTCAGTCAAACCACTATTGACAAAACTCTATTTTTTGTGAACAAAAGTCAACCAATTTTACACCAATCCCACCTATACCTCCACCTCCATTACAAACAGATGTTTGCTATTCAAAATTGCCAACAGATGTAGCTCAGATGATTCTGGTCTGCAGCATTCACCTCAAAATGCCATTGTTCCATACAAGGGAGATCTAATCTACCTTAAAAATCACTCACCAGATCAAGTTATTGGAAACATCAATGAAGGGGTACTCAGAAGAAGTCAATCCAAAAACATTTGTCTTTTTGTTGGTTTTCTATCACTCACACAACCTTTCAAGTACCAAGAGGCACTGAGAGACAAAAGTTGGGTAGAGGCCATGCAAGAAGAGCAACTACAATTCAAAAGACAACAAGTTTGGAACTTGTACCATTTCTCAGGATGTATGTCTAATTGGCACAAAATGGGTCTTCAAGAACAAAACAGATAAAAGGGGCATTGTTGTCAAAACAAAGCTAGGCTTGTAGTTCAAGGCTATAGACAAGAAGAGGGCATTGAATATGATGAAACTTTTGCTCCTATTGCAAGACTAGAGGCCATTAGATTGTTCTTAGCCTTTGCTGCTAACTACAACATCAAGGTGTATCAACTGGATATCAAATGTGCATTTCTGTATGGTAAGATCAAGGAAGAGGTATATGTATGCCAACCCATGGTTTTGAAGATGCTTTTTTATCCAGATCATGTTTACAAGATAAACAAAGCTTTATATGGCTTGAAACAAGCACCTAGAGCCTGGTATGAAACTCTATCCATCTTTCTTTTATCCATAGGCTTCATAAGAGGTAAATTGATAAAACTTTGTTTTTATAATGGAAAGTATTTTATGCTAGTCCAAATTTATGTTGATGACATCATTTTTAGATCTACATGCATTGCCATGTATGAAGAGTTTAGAGAACTCATGATAGCAGAGTTTAAAATGAGTGCTATGGGTGAACTCCAATGCTTTCTTGGTATCCAAGTTAAGCAATTGCAAAATGGTACATTCATTCATCAAAGTAAGTATGTCAAAGAACTACTTACAAAATTTGATATGAATGATTGTAAACCATGTAGTACACCCATGGCCTCTTCAAAATTGGTCACTGTTGATGACAAATATGACTTGGTTGATCAAACTCTTGATAGAAACATGATTAAATCTTTATTGTACCTAACTGCATCAAGGCAAGACATCATGTTTGCAACATGTGGTTGTGCCATATCCCAATCAGCACCTAGAAAGTTAAATCTTATAGCTGTGAAAAGGATATTCAGATACATAAAAGGTGCTCCTACACTCAGTATCTGGTATCCTGCTAATGGGAATATTGAGCTTTCAGTTTACTTAGACAGTGACTTTGCTGGATGCCATGCTACAAGGAGGTCCACATCAAGGGTATGTCAGTTTCTAGACAGTTGCTTGTCTCTTGGCAAAGTAAAAAAGCAAGCAGCTATTTCAACATCAACAGCAGAGGCTAAGTATATTGTTGCTGCAAGCTATACTGCACAACTTTTGTGGCTTCAGAATCAATTGCTGGATTTTGGTGTAACTGCTCTAAAGACTACTCTCATGTTAGCTAGTCAAGAAGCTTAAAACATCATTAAAAATCCAGTGTCTCATTCAACAACCAAGCACATTGACATCAGACATCACTTTGCGAGGGATTACTATGAAAAATGTTTGATTTCTCTACATCATGTTCCAACTAAGGATCAGCTGGTAGATGTGTTGACAAAAGCGTTTACACATCCACCTTTGAAAGCTTGATCTCTAGGATTGGTATGTTAAACATGGATTAAAAGCAACAATTTTTTTCCATGAATAAAAGCATTAAAATGTTTTCAGGAAATCAAACTCCATTCTTTAAATAGCTTTAAAGTTGAATATTTCTTAATGAGTCCTTAAATTCTGTTTTAAACACTATTTTTAAAACCTCTGTTTGGCTAAAACTTATCCACTGCTAAAAGGTATCATCTGTTCTCATTTACCATTGTTAATAACCTCTTATATCTATCCTCTGATAGACTAAAATCAACCACTATTCCTATCCACTGTTCCCACTGTTGCTCTCCAGCAGAGGTTATCAAACAATTGTCATCCATTATCACAACAGAGGTTCCACGTGGACAGATGTTAGCCATCAAATCTTTTAAATAGATGCCATGTCAGCATTCACTTTTTTTCCTTTTATATATCCCTGTTCCATTCCAAACAGAGTTTTTCACTGCCGACTTGAATTCAAAATTCACAAAAAGCGGTTACTACTCTCATCTTCTTCACTATTCCTCACCTCTCATCTTCGATCATGTCTCTGTACATTAAACTCCCACATAACTACTTCCCCACTTTCGAGAAAACCAATAAAAATAATTCCTTTCACTTAATAATTGATGTTTTAACATCATCAAAATACAAAACCATACTCATTGATGATGCACCTATCTATGTGGATACTCTCCAACAATTCTGTGGTAAGGCTGAAGTTCTACTTCAAAATAAAAAACCCTATGCTCTCACATCAAAGATCGGAGAAACTCTTATTCAAATATCTCCATCTTCCATATCCTCAGCATTCGTATTGAATGACCTAGAAAGTAATATTTCTTTTGAAAAACAACCTCTTCACACAGAGTTCATAGAAAGAGGGTATGAGGGTCAGTTGACCGGAGTTATAATTTTCAAACCTCAATTTCCTTCTGAAATGATATATTATTTCCATACCCTCTTGATATGTCTCTCACCCAAGACCACCTCATTTAATGAGATTCCACAAAAGGTTCAATACTTGGGATATGCAAGTTTGACTAAATTTGATTATAATCTATCCAAGACATTATTCTTGGACTTGGTTGCAAATGTGAATGCTATAAAAGGAAACAAAAATAAAGATTTTCTTATGTATCCTAGACTTTTAAGCTATTATCTTCAAAACCAAGTGTCTGAAAAGGATTTTCAACAAGGAAATGGTTTTAAAATGAAAAGTCTGACAAATGGAACTTTTACCAGAATGCAAGACAAAGTGTCAAAAGTTTCCAAATCACAAGCAAAGGGGGATGAGCCAGTTTTAGATGCGTCCACATCTGTTGCTCAAACCTCTATTGCTGAGCCTACTGCTCCTGGTGATCATGACACCACAACCGATGTTGGGAAACCCACACCAGCCAAATCTAAAAAGAAACCTGCCACATCCAAAAAGCCCACCAAAACTAATCGATTTGTTATAGTCTTCATCGACGACATTCTTATTTATTCAAAGTCTAAATCTGATCATGAGCGTCATCTTCGACTCATCCTTACACTTCTAGAGAATGAAAAGCTTTACGCCAAATTCTCCAAATGCGAATTTTGGTTAAAAGAGGTGCAATTCCTCGGACATGTAGTCAATGACAAGGGAATACATGTCGACCCCTCAAAGATCAAAGCGGTACAAGAATGGCAAGCTCCACGTACACCAACTGAAGTAAGATCTTTTCTTGGTTTGGCTGGTTATTATCGTCGATTCATCTCAAACTTCTCACGCATTGCTGTACCACTCACGGCTTTAACTCACAAGGGAAAACCTTTCATATGGGGACCCAAGCAGGAAGAAGCCTTCCAAACTCTTAAACAAAAACTTTGTGATGCACCAATCCTTACTCTTCCTGAAGGTTGTGATGATTTCATGGTCTATTGCGACGCGTCAGGGCAAGGATTAGGCTGCGTTCTAATGCAAAGAGGAAAAGTTATAGCTTATGCTTCGAGACAACTCAAGACGCATGAGAAGAACTACACCACTCATGACCTAGAACTTGGAGCTGTTGTGTTCGCTCTTAAGATATGGAGGCATTATCTCTATGGTACTAAGTGTGAAATATACACTGACCACAAGAGTCTTCAACATATCTTCAATCAAAAGGAGTTAAACATGAGGCAACGAAGATGGGTCGAACTTCTAAATGATTATGACTGTGAAATTCGATACCACCCTGGCAAAGCAAATGTGGTGGCTGATGCACTTAGTCGAAAGGGTTATGCGAACTCCATTCGTCTTCTATGTTCGCAAATTATAACCGACATTAAAGATCAAATTCGAGAAGCCCAACATGTTTCAGTAACGGAAGATGATGTACGAAAGGAGATGTCCTGTGGAGCTGAACTTAAAATTGAAACTAAATCTAACGGTATTCTGTACTACCTGGATCGTATCTGGATTCCTAACCACAACAATCTTCGTGAAACTCTTATGAAGGAAGCTCACAAAACACGATACTCTATGCACCCAGGAGCCGATAAGATGTATCAAGACCTACGATATACCTATTGGTGACCTGGAATGAAAAAGGATATTGTTGTTTTTGTTTCCAAGTGCCTTACATGTTCCAAGGTGAAAGCTGAACACCAAAGACCCTCAGGACTTCTGGTCCAACCTGAAATACCTGTATGGAAGTGGGAAAATATAACCATGGATTTCATTACCGGGTTACCTCGCACTTCTGGTGGGCATGACACTATATGGGTAATTATAGACCGACTTACAAAATCAGCTCACTTTATTCCTATCCGCGAAGATTTCAAGAACGAAAAGCTTGCTCGTATTTATATCAGCGAAATCGTAAGCCGACATGGGGTACCGTTAAGCATTATTTCTGATCGTGATGGTCGTTTCACTTCACGAACATGGCAAGCAGTACAAGCCGCTATGGGTACGCGATTAGATCTCAGTACCGCCTATCATCCTCAAACTGATGGTCAATCTGAACGCACCATCCAAACTCTTGAAGATATGCTTCGCGCATGTGTTATAGGCTTCAAGGGAAATTGGGACGCTCATCTACCATTAGTATAATTTTTCGTACAACAACAGCTATCATTCAAGTATCGGCATGGCACCTTTTGAAGCCTTATATGGTCGTAAGTGTCGATCTCCTGTATGTTGGCACGAAATTGGGGAAGCTCAAATCACTGGTCCAGAATTGATCCAAGAAACCACAGACAAGATCCATCAAATCCGAAACAATCTTCTAGCGGCTCAGAGTCGTCAAAAGAGTTATGCAGATAAACGACGGAAGCCTTTAGAGTTTAACATTGGTGATCATGTACTTCTAAAAGTATCACCGTGGAAGGGAGTAGTTCGTTTTGGTCAAAAAGGCAAGCTAGCACCACGCTACGTAGGACCTTTCAAGATACTCGAAAGAGTCGGACCTGTAGCATACAAGCTTGATCTACCAGAAGAACTCAACAGGATTCATCCCACATTCCACGTGTCGAACTTGAAGAAATGCCTCGCTGATGAAAACCTCCACATTCCTCTGGAAGATATTCAGATTGATGAATCTATGCATTTTATTGAAAGACTAGTAGAAATCATGGACTTCGGGGAGAAACGTCTACGACGAAGTCGCATTACAATTGTTAGGGTACGCTGGGAGTCGAAACGGGGACCTGAGTATACTTGGGAACGTGAAGACTCAATGCGCGAAAAATACCCGCATCTTTTTCCTACTACTTAAATTTCGGGACGAAATTCCTAAAAGTAGGGGATACTTTAACATTTGTCAAAAACGGGTTTCCAAAACCCGCTCCGTTTTGTAATCGAATATCAAGTTATAAATGTCACGTTGTATATTTATGATTATTTTGATTTATAATGATACATAATTAGTAAACAAACTAAACTATAAAAATTATATTTGATAAAAAGTTAAAACAAATAAATAAATGAAATGTTGCTGCCGGGACTCGAACCCGGGTCAGCCAGAACTGAAATCCAAAGACTTAACACACACACACATCACCACTCCGCCACTTGTTGTTTTCTGTCAACTTAGGGAAACAAATAACTCTTATATACAAACCGAGTTTAAACCGGTTGCGCCAACTGAGAAACCGAAATCGGCAATTCAACCGTCTAATCATTTGATTAATCGCACATTCAGGTTTATAACCGATGCACCGACGATTTTTAATCAATTCAGATTGAATGAACATCAATTTTCATCATCATCGGTTTTTATAACCGAAAATAATCAAATTCCAAATTACTTCAATCAAAACCCTTCTCGCGACTCAGAGACATCAGACAAACCTTCCATTTTACTTTCGTCATACTTTCAGTCCATCAGAACGCTTAAATCAACTCACCGGAAATTTCTGCAAGGTCGCCGGAAAACCGGGACTCCCATCCACACGGTAATTCCTTCGGCTCTTTTTGTTTCAATCATGTGATTAATCGGTCACTAACACAACTCCACCATCAGAATCAATCATAGTCAACGTTTGTCGAAAATCCTACCTTCGCCGGAAAACTTCTGAAACTTCCGGAAACACACCGAGAACTGGTATGACCTTTCAAACTTTTGTCAAACTTTGATTAAGTGCCTCAACTTCACAAATAATCGAACAAAACTGTTAATTGATTTTAACAGCCAGAGTTCACTTCCAGAACCGACGGACCTCTGCCGGAATTCTGTGAACAACACTAATTGGTACGTCTTTTCCCCAAACTCGCTCCATTCTTTACCTTTAAATTACTTATAATTTTTGAAAATCGAATATGACATGAATTAGTCAAAAACAGTTGAACTTGGTTTTTCTGGGTAAAATTAACGAAGAAGACGAAGACGCAGTTTAACATAAGACTAATAAAAATCGATACAATGAACGGGTTAGACACACAGTCCAGCGGTGGACTGTGTGCAAATAATACGCACACGTCACGAGTTCGATCCCTGATACACGCACTCCCTATGTAATAAAATGCCTTTTTGTTTAAAACTGAACCGGGTTAACTCCGTTAGTTGTTAAGTATATTAAAAACCGAGATATTAACCAGGTTAGACACACAGTCCAGCGATGGACTGTGTGCAACACTAAGTCGCACGTCACGCGTTCGAAACCTGTTACTGGCACCGGTTGAACGAATTAAAATGTTTTTGAAATTAAAAGAATTTTGGTTAAATCGAATTAGTATATAAATATAATTAAAAACAAGATTATTTCGGGTTAGACACGTAGCTCAGTTGGTAGAGCTGCGTGCACGCGTACGGGAGGTCTCTGGTTCGAGTCTCACCCAGTGCATACTTACACACTGACCGAACCGGTCAACAGGTCAACAAGTCAACGGTCAACGCAAAATAAACAATTTTTTTTTATATTTTTATTTATTTAATTTAATTTAAAAATCAATTAAAAATACTTAAAAATAACATTTTCAAAGATAGAAAATAGCCTTAAACTCACAAAAATATATCTAAAAATTCCATTAAAATCCTTAATAAAATCCACTCATTTACTATATTTTTCCGTTATTATTTAGGTTAGTTATTTCTCGTTGTTCCGCTCATCCAATTCGTGCGCATCTCACCATCTCCAATCCAACGCACCCAATGTGAGTGAATCTTACAAATTCCCCGTTTTAATCACGTTTTGGGGTGTATCATGTGTCTTGTTATATATTATATTTAAATCATTGTGCATACATCATATCATGAACATGTGTATTCAGTTTGTTTCAACTGTTGTGTGGTTATCGTTAGATGCAATTTATTATTTTCAGTACATGCAATTTCATAGGCCGCCGCTCCCCATTACATTATGAGCGTTGAGCATGTTCCCCATTACATTATGAGCGTAAACCTGGCGTGCCCACATACGATCAGCTCCGTTTGATTGAGCCTTGATCGCACAGACATTTTCATTTTCAGTACATGCAATACGATCGGCTCCGTTTGATTGAGCCTTGATCGCACAGTTTCATTCATGTTATTTATCGTATGATGTTGGTATGTTAATGTATGCTATTATGTGTTATTGTATGTTATTTTGTGATTGCTATTGCTACTGCTTGGTTATTTACATTTGCTCATTTATGATTATGCACAATTTTTCATTGATAAACTAACAAGAAAATCAATAACAAATGTTTATCTAACAAGGTTCACTCTCCAACTTATGTTGACCCCAAAACCCCCATTTTTACACATGATACAGGTGAACCAGCAGCAGCCAGAAACACATATGATTGGACTAGAAGAATAAAATGATTTAGAGTTTGGGATTGTTATGTTTGGTTTATTTTCTTTGTATTGTATGGACATGTTTGGATATTTGGAAATGTAACTTTGACTTTAATAAATATGAAACATATTAGTAAATATCATGAGCTTTGGTGATAACCCAATTATGCCCCGACTCTTATTCCGCTGCGGGTCGGGGTGTGACATGTTTCTTTCTCAGGTTATATTTTAAAATTATGGCACGGTTGGAGTAGGAGAACCCATGTGGATTCGAGTACTTAGCGGGCGTTCACTTAAGAAGTCTTAGCATTTTTAAACACTTCCGCTGTGAAATGAAGATACCAGTTTAGTTCACGCCCAGCTTTGATGTGATGGAATTATCAGGGTGTGACACTATTAAAATCAGATCCTAACACTACATAAAGAACAATTTACACAATCCATTAATAATAATGCACGTTATCAAACTCAGAAATGGATGTTATATAAATCAGAAACACACATTGTATAAACCAGAGACGCATGTTGTACAAACACATCTAGATAGGTGTTATAGAAACGCGTGTTATACATTTCATAGACGCGCGTTATACAAACACATCTAGATAGGTTTTATAGAAACGACATTATAGGAACTACAAACGCACGTTACCAAAACCCCACTACAAACACACATTATAGGAACCACAGACACACGTTATATGAATCATAGACGCACGTTTACACAACCCTAACTAGAAACACATGTTTACACCCTAAGATTCAATGCTTTTTGACACTCATAACATGTTTGACGAGATTTTCATACTTGGATTCATCTTCTTTGCTTGTAGTCTGTCGTTGTTTTCCTTGATACGTCTTTCCTGATTAACTGGTATCTAGTTAAACAGAGTGTTCGCTTTATATTATTAGAATTTCAACATGAAACAAAGACAATACGCATTTTAGGATCAAAGATTAACTGCATTTTTAGCTTTTATCATGATCGAATCTCTATGTTTAGAATATGATTTGAATCAGAAGCAAACAATCGAGATTTAAGGCTTAGAATTTTGCTCTCATATGGTAATCGGTTTCTGAATGTATGAATCGCAAATGACAATTATGACCTCTGCACCTTAATTTCTAAATGAATTTTTTGTTATGTACGATCGTGCCACCGCATCGAATTGAGGAGAAGATTGTTTCAATCGTGCGGCTGAGATTGTCGCGTACGCATTGCATGATAAGGTACTTTTGTACGTTAACCAACCTCTATATATATATATATATATAGAGAGAGAGAGAGAGAGAGAGAGAGAAAAGGAGAGATAGTTAAGTTCGCGTACAAATACGCTAACGTACAAAACGTACGAATGACATAGGTAAGTAAAAAACGCGGTGGGATTTTCATAATAATTCTATCCATAGAGTAGTTATCAAAATTACTCTACAAGTGTATCGTAATTACTCTACTAGTTCATCAAATAGCATAACATACGCAATTACTCTACAAGTTCATCAAACAACTTATAAATTAAAATTACTTTACAAGTGCATCATAATTACTCTACCAGTTCATTATTAATAGACTACTACAATATATCATTCAAAATTACTATACAAGTGCATCAAACAACTAGTCATTCAAAGTTACTCTACAAGTGCATCATAATTACGCTACTAGTTCATTAAAATAAGATAACATACACAATTACTCTACAAATTCATCAAACAACATACAATTCAAAATTACTCTACAAGTGCATCATAATTACTATACCAGTTCATCATTATTACTCTACAAGTGCATCATAATTACTCTACCAGTTAATAAAAAAATAACAGACACATTTACTCTATAAGTTCATCAAACAACATAAAATTTAAAATTACTCTACAAGTGCATCAAACATCATAAAATTCAAAATTACTCTACAAGTGTATCATAATTACTCTACTAGTTTATCAAGATAAGTATTCTACGAATAAAATAGTTATGAAAATGTCACCGCATTTTTTTACCATATTTGTATGTTTTGTACGATAACTTTATTTGTATATGATCTTTTGTTTATATATATGATCAAATACAAATAAGTTTTAGTGTGTTAACTATATACGAGAAAGCGAAGGAAAATTCACACACTGACATTTTTTAATCACTCTAAATAAAGTAATTACAATTAACCAAAATTGTACTAGGTTAATAATTATTACATTAGAAATTACAATTAGTGTAGTTTATTATTCTAGTACCATTTTATTGTTGAGTAATTATTTGGTAAATAGTGTAATATTCGCTTCTACGAAAGTGATCATCTCTTCCTTTTTCTTTTCAATGCGCACACTAATGTTGTTTGTAGTAGGTATCACCTCATATATGTGTATATATATATATACATGTTTGGTGACGTGTGTGGGGAAATTCATATAAAGTTTAAAATGAATATTCTAATATACAACTTATTCATCCATTCAAAACCCTAGAGGCCAGATTCGTTGAATCCAAATGAGGCCTATTCCTCTTTCGGCAACCCTTGAATGATACGGCCAACAATTATATACATATACATCATTTCATTAATTTATTAATTGTTTTACACAAATAACCATACCACATTCACTAAGCTTAGTTTAAAAAAATTACAGAAATACCATTTTTATAAATGTCAAACAAAGCTTAAAGATAAATTAATTAATCGTTATACTTCATTAATTATATTAATATAATCAAAGTTTAAATAAAAATAGACGACAACTACCTGAATTGAGGATATTGTTGGAAATTTTGAAAAGTAAATGAATCAGATATCATAACTTTAATTGTGTGTTGGAACTTTTATGTGTGGAAAGTTGTGTTTGTCCCATATTGGTAGAGAGATAAATCTTTTGTTGACTTATATTTATAATTCTCTACACAAATGTATTTCTATGTAACAAGCCACACCTAGTGGCAACCAAGAGGGTGCGAAACACCCGACACATTCCTATGTGACAAGCCACACCTAGTGGCAGCCAGGAGGGTACGAAACACCCGACACGCGCCCGCGCCCACGCTCGAGCGATGGGCGCAATGTCGCGCTTTGATGGCGCATTTTGCACTTCGCACGTGAGCCGCCTTTACTATTTTTTAGATGTGGCTTGAGCCAGTGGTCTAGTGACTGTCTACATTCCTATTTGTCAATTGAATTAAGTTCTCAGAATTCATTAGGTCTTCAATTCTGACCTTTCAGTGTGATTTCTAAACATTATTATATGCAAAGCTTTATGCTTTATTGAGTACACAAAAGATGGAAGTCGTATGGTTCATACAACACACACATCAAACGTTTTTCCTAACTTTGCATCCCTGAGAACTCTTGTTTCAGGTATTCTTTCAGGTGTTTGGCTATCCTCGGCAGTACAATCTCCTCTAACTGTTGTACCCTGGAAAATAGACGGGTTCACCTGAGTGGCCCAAAATCTGTTTTAAGGGAAGCGTGACTTTCACTAGCCTCAGTCACATTTGTTTTATTTTGTCTTTATTTCTTTGTAATGTGTTTCTCAGTTCAATTTTGTATTGTATTTTGATTCTGTATACTTCAGTTTCTATTTATGTAATGTAACCAGAATTTGATTAATAAAATTGTTATTCTATTTTATTTTGTGAACGGTTGCCGTACAAGCTTAAAATAGATTTTATAACCCGTTCACTGTTTTGGTTTTTAATATTTTTATAAAGTGTTTCTTTTGTTATTGCAAAACTTTTGTAGTTTGCGTTGGTTTTCTGTAAACCAAATCGTTTCTACCATAAACTAATTGTTTCTTATACTCTTGTTCCAGAATGGCTACTGTTCAAGCAAACACGTCAACCATTGTTGGATCCACATCCACTACCATGGGACTGTTAGTTGGTACCCAAGCGGCTCAAACAATTACTAACCATGCTGAAAAACCAGAGAAATTTACTGGTTTAAATTTTAAGAGATGGCAACAGAAGATGTTGTTCTATCTGACGACTCTAAACCTTGCGAGGTTTCTAACTGAGTCCCTTCATATTCTCGCAGAAGGGACATCTGATGTTCAATCTGTGAATGTTGTTGATGCATAGAAACATTCTGAGTACCTATGTCGCAACTATGTGTTGAACGGCTTGTCAGATGCCTTGTATAACGTGTATCTCAAGGTTCCAACTGCCAAAGAATTATGGGAGTCGTTGGAACGCAAATACAAGACCGAGGATGCGGGTACTAAAAAGTATGTTGTGGCTAGATTTTTGGACTTTAAAATAATTGATACAAAGACTGTTATGAGTCAAGTTCAAGAATTGCAGATTATTCTTAGTGACCTTGTGTCTGAAGGAATGAATCTTAGTGAAACATTCCAAGTGGCAACAATTGTTGAAAGTTGCCTCCTAGTTGGGTGGACTTCAAGAATTACCTTAAGCATAAGCGAAAGGAAATGACCATTGAAGACCTTGTGGTTCGTCTTCGTATTGAAGAAGACAACAGGCTGTCACACAAAGGAAGTCAAGTTGAAACTTCTGCAAAAGCAAACCTTGTGGAACATGGTCAATCCTCAAGGGGTCACAAGGGTAACAATGGCCACAAGTTTAATGGCAAGGGGAAAAACAAAGGTGTTGACCTTGGGCCAAAGAAAGGTGGTGGGAAGAAGAAGGTTGGTCCCTTTAAAGGGAAGTGTTAAAACTGCGGACAAACTAGTCATCATGATGATCAATGCAAAGAGCCTAAATCTGACACGGCTCATATGGTTGATGATGATGGTATGCCTTTAGTGGCCATGATTTCAGACCTCACTGCCATGATGGAGGAGGTAAATTTGGTGGCTAACGAGCCAAAAGGGTGGTGGGTTGACACTAGAGCAGCCCGCCATGTGTGCCTAGACAAGACCCTCTTTGATACATTTAAAGAGATGGTGGGAGAAGAGAAGCTGTACATGGGAAATGCTGCTACAGCTGAAATCATGGGAGAAGGTGATGTGATCTTAAAGTGGACTTCTGGGAAAGAGCTCAGTTTGAAGAATGTGCTTTATGTTCCTGATTTGCGCAAGAGTCTTGTGTCGGGTTGGATGCTTAACAAGTTTGGCTTTCGTTTGGTTTTTGAAAGTGCTACATTTGTTTTAAGTAAGCATGGGTATGTTTGTTGGAAAGGGTTATGCTCAAATGGCATGTTCAAATTTAATGTAATGTCTATTAAGAAAAACATGAATAAAAATAATAGTACTTCTGCATACTTGGTTTAGTCTCTTAATGTTTGGCATGGGCGTCTTGATCATGTAAATTTTAATTCGACGCGTCGTTTAATTAAATTAGATTACATAGCAACTTTTGCAATTGACTCTAAAACAAAATGTAAAACATGTGTTGAAGCCAAACAAACAAGATCATCCTTTAAATCAGCTGAAAGAATAACTGAACCCTTTGATCTGATACACACTGATGTGTGCGATTTAAAATCAATTCCAACCAGAGGTGGTAATAAATATTTTATTACCTTTATCGATGACAATACAAGGTATTGTTATGTATACTTACTTAAGAGTAAGGATGAAGCAATTGACAAGTTTATTTTGTATAAAGCTAAAGTTGAGAATCAACTAAACAAGATAAAACGTGTTAGAAGTGATAGAGGAGGTGAATATGTTTAACCATTTGGGGAAGTGTGTGCAAAAAGTGGCATAATACACGAGTGTACCCTACCTTATACACCCCAATCAAATAGCATCGCGGAGCGAAAGAATCGTACACTAAAAGAAATGATGAATGCCATGTTGATAAGTTATGGGATGAGCCAGGACATGTAGCCGAGGCCATTTTGTCAGCCAATTTTTTGTTAAACAAAAATACCTTTCAAGAATAAGGATGTAACGCCTCATGAGTTGTGGTGGGACATAAATCATCCTATGAATACTTGAAAGTGTGGGGTGTCTGGCCAAGGTGATAGTTACACCCCCTAAGGCTCTTAGAATAGGGCCCAAAACTATTGATTGCATTTTCATTGGATATGCCAAAAATGGTAGTTCACATCGTTATCTTGTATATGAATCCAAGAATCCTGATGCGCATAAGGACTCTATCATAGAGACAAGGCCAGGAAATGTGACTTACTTTGAAGAAGAGTTTCCAATGTTAGAACAAACTCTTGCGATTCTTCAAATCATGCAAGTTCATCAACAATGGTTGATGAGATTGTTCGAGAGGAAACTCAAAAACAATCAGAGGCTGAAGAAGGTGAGCCAAGAAGAAGTAAAAGGCAAAGGACTGAGAAATTCCTTGGGCCTGACTTTTTTACATACATAGTTGAGAGTGAGCCTCAAACATATCGAGAAGCAGTCACCTCTTCAGATGGACCTCAATGGAAATAAGCCATCAAGAGTGAAATTGATTCTATCTTACAGAATCATACTTGGGAGCTAGTAGATCTTCCACCAGGGTGCAAGCCACTTAGATATAGATGGATATTTAAGAAAAAGATGAAAGCTGATGGCTCTATCGACAAGTATAAGGCAAGGCTTGTGATCAAAAAGTTTAGACCAAAGGAAGGTCTTGACTATTTTGACATATACTCGCCTGTAACTAGAATAACCTCTATTAGATTGGTGCTTGCAATTGCAGCTGTGAGAAATTTGGAAATACATCAAATGGATGTAAAAACCACATTTCTCAATGAGGAATTAGAGGAAGAGATTTACATGGAGCAACCAGAGGGTTTCTCTGCTCCTGGCCAAGAGGGCAAAGTGTGTAAACTCGTCAAGTCATTATATGGCTTGAAGCAAGCTCCAAAACAATGGCATCAAAAGTTTGACCAAGTTATGCTTAACAATGGTTTCAAAATAAATGAATGTGATAAATGTGTCTATGTGAAAGACACTTCAAAAGGTTATGTGATCTTATGCCTTATGTAGATGATATGCTTATCATTGGGAGTGATGATAAGATGATCAGATCTACTAAAGACATGTTGAAAGCAAGATTTGGCATGAAAGATATGGGTCTAGCTGATGTGATTCTTGGAGTAAAGATCATTAGAACCCAAACTGGTTTGGTGCTAAGTCAATCTCATTATGTTGATAAGATCCTTCAGAAGTTCAATCCTGAGGACACGAGTGTAGCTCAAACTCCAATTGATACCTCTCAACATTTGTCAAAAAATAGAGGCGAGAGTGATGCTCAATTGGAATACTCAAGGATCATTGGCAGTCTTATGAATCGCATGTCATGTACTCGGCCAGACTTAGCATATTTTGTGAGTAGGCTAAGTAGATATACTAGTAATCCTAGTTCAGAGTACTGGAAGGGTATGAGAAGATTATTAAGGTATTTAAGATACAAGAGAAACTATGGACTACATTATGGCCAAAATCCAGTTGTTGTGGAAGGATTAAGTGATGCCAACTGGATATCCGATATGAAAGATTCCAGAGCTACAAGTGGTTATGTGTTTACCCTTGGAGGAACAGCTATATCTTGGAAGTCGTCCAAACAAACACTTATAGCTAGATCCACGATGGAATCTGAGTTTATCGCATTAGATAAAGCTAGAGAAGAGGCAGAATGGTTACGTCAATTCTTGGAATATGTTCCAAGATGTCCTAAGCCTGTGATGGCACTGTGATTGCCAATCAGCTATTGGTAGAGCTCAAAATGCAATGTATAATGGCAGATCAAGGCACATACGACGTCGGCATAACACGATACGACAACTACTCTCAATTGGAGTTATCCCGATTAACTATGTGAAGTTAAACGATAACATTGCGGATCCACTCACAAAAGGCTTAAGCAGAGAGGTAGTACATAAGTCGTCGATGACTAAAGCCCTTGGAGTAAGTTTGTACAACAGAAAACCTATCCTAGAAGATTGGAGATCCCATGGTAATAGGACCACCTAACTATACGAACTGAGGTCACTGTGGAGGAGTACCTCAACATACAAAGGGAGTTACAAACTTCCTAGTCCGTTCCTACTTAAATTAGTGATATCAAGAGAGGTTAAGCATATGACTTTTAATTGATTTGTAAATCACCTATGTTAGAGAGAAGTGTAGTCGCTTCAAATGGAATTGGGGGCACGATTCCTAGAGGTCTCGCAGAACCAGGATAGTGTTCCATGACCATAACGGACCAACTATGAGGGGTTAGCCAGACCAGGAAGAGTAATGTGTGATGTGTAATAACGTCTAAGTAAAAAGGGGTTGGTTCAAGGACACCGCGTCTACTAACTGCTAGCAGACTAAGTATATGTCACAAAGGAGGGTTCAAAAAGAAACTTACCTATCCTGCATTACTTAACCACTGAAATTTTATCGTGACTCTTGAGTGCGTGGGATGATCTCCAGTCTTGTGGAAAGCAAATGAATGAGATATCATAAGCTTTAATTGTGTGTTGGAACTTTTATGTGTGGGAAGTTGTGTTTGTCCTACATTGGTGGAGAGATAAATCTTTTGTTGATTTATATTTATAATTCTCTACACGAATGTATTCCTATGTGACAAGTCACACCCAGTGGCAGTCAGGAGGGTGCGAAACACCCGACACGCGCACGCGCCCGGGCACTGGACCGAGACGAGGGTGATGGGCGCAATGTGGCTCTTTGATGGCGCACTTTGCACTCTTGTTTCATACAACACACACATCAAACATTTTTCCTAACTTTGCATTCCTGCGAACTCTTGTTTCATGTATTCTTTCAGGTGCTTGGCTATCCCCCGGCAGTACAATCTGCTCTGGCTGTTGTACCCTGGGAAACAGATGGGTTCACCTGGGTGGCCCGAAATCTGTTTTAAGAGAAGCGTGACCTTCACGTGCCTCAGTCACCTTTGTTTTATTTTTTCTTTATTTCTTTGTAATTTGTTTCTCAGTTCAATTTTGTATAGTATTTTGATTCTGTATACTTCAGTTCCTGTGTATGTAATGTAACCAAAATTTGATTAATAAAATTGTTATTGTATTTTATTTTGTGATCAATTGCTCTATAGATATCTTCAAGATGCATAGATTCGTAGCAGGATCAAACACGGAGAAGAGGTGTATACAAGCTATTATGGTCACAGTATGCTGGTGTATTTGCAAGATCCAGAACAACAAAGTGTTAGAATATGAGATGGTAAACATAACTTAAATTCATGGAGAGATCATGAAGTATAGTTGGGTGTGCCGGATTGGTATAGATGGAAATGTTTTGATGTGTAATTGTTGTTCGTGTGTTGTTGCTTTTTAGCTAGTTTCTTGCTAGCAGGCTTTTTCTAATAATAAACCGCCGTTCAAAAAATAGATATCCGAATTGCTTATCTACTGCTTAAAGAGTTAACTCTACTCTTTAAAGAGTTTATTTACTCTATACAAAAGTAATAACTTTCTTAACTCTTGAACTAAAGTTACTCAAAGTTACTAATCTTATAAAAGTCACTCAATTTTAATAGATGTTAAAATCTTGTGAAATATGTTTATAAATGTTTACACTTTCTAAAACTAAGTGTGACAAATGAGAAATATATGAATCTTGACTACTATTGAGTGATGTTTTTTTTTCTCATTTAACTTAAATTAAACTATGAAATTTAGTTATTATTTATAAAAACTTTTTCTTCCCTGTTACCTCATATTTAAGTTAACATCAAAAGAAATAATTAAATAAAACTAGGATTTATGCATGTACCGTTTAGGTCATTTGATTTTAAAGAAAAACTAAACATATATATATATATATATAAAGATTATCAGAAAATTACTTAAATGTAACAAAACTAAAAAACTCACTAAAAATCACTAAAAAGGAGGGGGGAGTGGACTTTTAATGAATTAGAGGCAAAATTGAAAAAAAAATATATAACTTTTTAAATATTTCTAACTTATTCATATGTTATTATTCTTTTTATCTTTAGTTAGAGTATATGCGAGCATATTTTTGCGACATAAAAAAAGATTTAACGTGTCGTCTTTTTTAATAATATTATTGTAGTGCACATATGCAACATAACATGTAATTTAGCCTTACGTATAGGTTTTCGGTTTAGTTTAGCTTTTAGGGTTAGGTATTTGAGGGGTTCAAGTTTCGGGTTTCATTTTTAGGTGGGGAGGTTTACGTTTTTGGGGGTTTAAGTTTAGGGTGGTTTGGTTTTTAGGTTTTTTTTTTTTGGGGGGGGGGGGGGGGGGGGGAGGGGGAGGGATTAAGTTTTTGGGTGTGGGTGTGTGGGGTTTTTAGAGTTTTGGAGGGTAGGGGTTGGGAGGTTTAGGTTTTTCGTAATGTTGCACATGTTTAGTAATAAACACTAGTATTGAAAAAAGTAGGACACCTTAAATCTTTTTTATGTCATAGAATATACTCGAATATAAGAAAACTAAGAGACCCAAATGAATGGACCTCCTTTTTCCACATGTTACACATTTTTGCAGACTGTGTTACGATTAACAACCAGAGCCTACCACGTATTATTTGTAAGAGCTTTTGTAAACTTTCAGCTTTTTTTTTGAAAAAGTAAAAGCTGTTATGTAACATGTGGCAGCCTCTGGTTGTTACACGTAACACATCTGTAAAAAGATGTAACACGTAGCAAAATGAGATTCACTTATTTGGGTTTTTTAGTTTTCTTAACTAATATTGTTTTTCTTTCTATAATTGCCATATATATATATATATATATATATATATATATATATATCACAAGACTAAAACACCTTGAGGAATACTTATGTTAAACCGTTTATTATTACAAAAATAGTTGCATATTTTAGCCCTAAAATTGGCTATTGCCATTGTTAGACCTAATGTTTGCTTGATGATACTTTAATTCGGTGAAAAATTGACCAGGTTTGTAAAATAAGTCTGGGAGAGTAAAATACAATGCATTTTATGGCCCAAGTGCGATTCCTCTATTGTCTACGTGCTAGATTATGTCAGGGGAAGTAAATATGTCTGGAATAGTTTTTACTTCCCCAAAATCCTCCGTTTTGCTTCCGAATCCGTCTCGAGCATGTCCAGTTTGTTCCATGGCGTTAATCTTTCCAAAATGCATCCAATCTTCACCTGGAAGTCTCCAGCCTATGTAAACGAATTTGGCAAGGTAACTTGTTTCCAAAGAAGGTTAACGGTAGAAAACGCGATTTAACATACTAATATGTAACACATTGAATACATGCATCAATACCCAATAAACACTCATTATTTAATCAGAATTGTATCAATAGTTATTTTCTCCGATTGTAATTGTTACTTCTACTTTATTTTACACTAAATCAACTATCCATTTGACCTGGCTTATATTCATAGCCGGCCCTAAGGGTGGGTAGGGAGGACCAAGGGCCATGGCACATTTATTCTAGGTGCACATTTAAAAAAATCCTATATGTGTGTGTGTTTTATATATATATATATATATATATATATATATATATATATATATATATTTTAAATAGAAAATCCATGTAAAACATAACCTTATATTCTAGTCCCATTTAGAATTATCAGTCTTAAAACATATAACTTAAGCCCCATTAGGTATTAGCCTAAAACCCATTTTAGTTTAAACAAATATAATAACAATGAGTGGAAAAAAATTGTTTACATTATCTATTTCGTTAAAGCCATGGCACATGAATTCACAGGACCGACTCTTGTTATATCGATAGTTTATTGAACTTTAGCTAAACAAATAAAAGAACACAAACATTTAAATTATTAAATTAACTTATATCCTTTTATATATTTGTTCATCAAGAATATAGACCTTTTCCGTTTGTATATATTCATTTTTTAATCTTATAAACAAACACGAATAACAAAAACTAACATAAATCAATATCAATAAAATAAAACAACATAACTTTTCTAGAGGAGATAGTAATCTCTTTTAAACTAGAAAACAACACACAACATGATAAGATAATATATAAAGAAAGATGGTTTTTAACTTTGGTGAACCGGCAATATTAGCATGTATGATGTTCTTTTATTGAAAATCCATCAGTATAATCGAAATATAACCGATTTGAAAACTATTAATAAATTTTCTTTGATCGCTAAGTTTTGGAATTACTTTATGACTCTCTGTGCTTTCAAGTTATGGAAATGACACATCAACTAAACGTTAGCATAAAAAATCTTCTAAATCTCATTTGATGTAAATCTTAAGGTTGAAATCAGATCGTTGGTAGGCTAACAAGTTGGAGAGTTGAAATTTATGAATCCAAGTTCGCGATCGCATAAAAGATGAAATTCACTATTATCGTCATCCTTATCAACTAGAGGATAACTATTTTCGTTTCATTCCATATTAAATAAGAAGTTTTAGTTACGAATAATCATAATATATAAAAATTACGTAAGATAAGTAACATATATAATAAAAATAAGTAACAACCCAAATTAAAATAACCCTGACCGGTACCAGTATTACGTTTCAAACCGATACCGTCGGTACAAACCTTATGCCGTTTCACTTATTTACTGAGTGTTTCGTACCGGATTTTTATCTGGAAGCGGTAATACCGGTATAACCGGCTGGTATTTACCGGTTTTTAAAACATTGGTATCAATGTCTATACATAGAGTGGTCTCCTTCGCGTGAGGTTAAGAATCGAATCCCATAATAAACAATGATATGGATTTATAAGTGGAATAGGGTCTGTGTTTGAAAAAAAAATTAAGTTACATATCATAAAATAGAAAAATACTTTAGATTTATTAAAATATGTTACTATCCTACTAAACATTAACTAATATAAGATTTGTACAAATCAAGTTATATTTTATACATATAGCTTGAAAATAAAAACAGCTTCTAATTGTATTCATCTATAGATCAAGTACCTCCACTTGATTCAGTTCTCACCCTAACACGCCTAAAGATTTGCTTATTCGTACTTACTTTATTGAATATGTGCTTTGGAATAAAATGAAAATTATGAACATGAATATGAATATATGCCAAAATTTACCCATGACATATTTAAAAAAAATCAGATGCTTGGCTCTTATATTCTCTTATTATCTCATAACTTAAAATCAATTAAATCAAATTTTCGTAATCATAGATAAATCGGCTCAGAGTTTGAATCTGTCGTGTTATTTTTTATGTATAAGTTAATAATATATACACACTATATAATACTATACAATACAATCGCGAAATAAAATAATACACCCGGTCCGCTATATTATCTTCATTTTATAGATAACACATTATGCAAAAGACAGAATTTTTATATTTTCTATTCAGGCAAAAGAAATGTTTTTAAACCATTTTATTGAATTTTAAATAAATTGGAATCATCGAAAGATGAATGGATGCTGATTTGTATTCTCACAAGGAATAATATATATAAAGTGATTTCCATTGTCTTCATAATATAATTGCATACTCTTTTCCAGCTTTTTTTGTTTTTGATCTAAAAATTTCTGCAAGTTTTGATCTGGAAAAAGCTTTTTGTTGTTGTGTTTTTATGTTTAGAGAAAGAATGAATACTTTGAAGATTGGTTGTAACCATGAAATGGTTTACAAACATCAGCCATGGCAAGTTGGAATTACCATTTTGCCATCAGAAGTTGTCAACCAACAAGAAGATCAACAGCAACAACAGATGACAAGTTACAGACAACAAACTCCATCTTGTAGTAAAACTATCATGGAACAGATTGGATCACCAGCTTCTGCGCTTTTAGCAACCGAACGATATTTAGGGTTTTCGCAAAATGGTGTTCATCAATCTTTTAATGAGGATGCTGATGCTCAATCTGTACCCCAGATGAAGTTTAATCATTTTAAAGAAAATGGGCACTTTAGTTCTTATGATAGATCATACAAGATGAGATGCAACAATCAAACTGAAAAAGATCAGATTAGAGAGCTAAAAAGAAAATTACTTGATGAATCTGATGTTTATGATTGGAAACAATCATCACCCACTGTATGTTATGATGGAAATCCGGATCTTGGTGTAAGTTCTCTTTTATGATTTTTTTTAATTAGTGATTGTCACCATGACAAACAGTACGTATTTGTTTTTTATGACCCACTATTTGTCATGATAAAAATCCTGATTGTCATCGTGACAAATAGTAGGTTTTTGTTTTTGATCTCCCACTGTTTGTCAGGATGGAAATCCGGATTGTCAGGATGAAAACCCGGATCTTGATGCTTTTGTTCGTCGACAGGGGTATCCTGGTCATTCTACACAAGCTTCGGGTCAAGTTTCAGTCAACTGTACAAATCAAGAAAGTGTTGTCCCAAGTAAAACACGAATTAGATGGACACAAGATCTCCATGATCGATTTGTGGAGTGTGTGAATTGCTTAGGTGGTGCCGAAAGTACGTTCCATCTTTTTGTAAAGTTACATTTCACCCTTTAAGCTCGTTTGATTCTCATTAATCATTTTAACTATTTTCCTAGAAGCGACGCCAAAGGCGATATTGAAGTTGATGGACTCAGAAGGATTAACAATATTTCATGTCAAAAGTCATTTACAGGTTCTAATTTCTAGCTTTTGGAATTAAGAATCTTTCCTGATTTATTATTATGAACATTATTTATATATTTATATACACGTGTTCGTTTTTCAGAAATACAGAATAGCAAGATACTTGCCGGAATCCGCAAAAGGTATGAAGAACTTTGATGAATACAGTATATTTGATCTCTAAAAATGTATTCTGATCAAGTTTTGTTGTTTGCAGCAAATTCTGAGAAGAAAGCCAACATGGATACCATATCACATATTGAAAATATAACGTAATGATTATTTTTTTCCCAAAACGAAATGTTTTAGATTTATTTTCTTGTTATGGTGTTTTCGAAATTTGTGTGATAGTTGGCTTAAATTTATTGGGTTTGACTTGAAACTTTGACTTGTTCATTAGTGGCATGCAATTTAAGGATGCTCTACAAATGCAACTTGCAGTACAGAGGCAACTTCATGATCAACTAGAGGTGAATTCTAGATTATTGTTTAAATCTCAAGTTTTTCATAATGTTTGACCTAAACAGTCAAAGTTTGACCTAGTTGACTTTGCTTCTATTTTTAGATTCAAAGGAACTTACAGTTGAGAATAGAAGAACAAGCAAAGCAGCTAAAGAGGATGTTTGATCAACATCAGCAACAAAACGCAAATAAATCTGAGAATTCGGAGATCACATTTTCGCATGATGATCACCATTCGACGAATCTTGATGATGATGAGATTTTAAATTTTGAAGGTGATTACGAAAATACCTTTTCTACATCCAAGATGAGCTAGATTCCCATAAAAAAAGGCTCAAACCTTTTTGATCAGCTATCCGTTTGTGTTTAAGAGTTGTTGGAAAACGCATGATTGCGCAGTTTAAAAAAAAGGAATATTTGTAGATGATCAAGACAAGGGTTTTTTGTGAATGGACTTCAAAATGTTGGATGTAAAAATGGGTTGTTATACTTGACATTATAGTGTTATCTTTTGTTGAATAAAGACCCAACAAATGAGGATAGCAAATTATGCAATTCATTACACAAAAAAGGGGTCAAAAAAATGATTAGGAGAGATAATGGGCCACGAGGACTGTTCGGCCTCAAATACTAATAACACTTTTTCAGGTTGTGGATGAGAATAGGTTTTTATAGCTAAGCGTATGTGTTTGTGCAGGAGCAATTCAAACAAACATGTTCGCTGCTTGTGGGCAAAGCGAGCTTTATTGGTTGGTATAAGCGCTCAAAATGTTACAATAACATTCAAATTTCATTCAACAAACTAATCTATGATCATATATATATATATGATTCCAGAATGATCATACGAGATACTGGCAATTGCGATATCAAGATTTTAGCACTTTCTATATCAAGATGATCATTATATTGTTTTCACGTGGACTTATGGGATCATAAATCCCTATGAAATTTATGGTGTCATTGGATTCTAGCTCTTTCTTTTGCTTCTATCCAAGAGCAATTGTGACTTTCTAAGAGAACAATATTTTGAAAATAGAAGTTACCAAATGTTGGTGTCAATTGATTCTAGGTTCTTGAGATTTTTCATCAAACATGTGTATTCTTATGTGTCAAACATGTCCATCAAACATTCGTCTTAGATTTAGTTGCATTAAAATTGTCATTTAATTCTACTTGGTTATGGTTTAACTATGTGATTACTATGCAATGTACCATACATAATGATGTGCACCAAACCTTTGTATTTTTTACACATCAAACATGTGCACCAAACCCGTTGTTGCATCAAACACGTATTGTCTCACGTCAAACATGTGTATTTATACACAAGTCATAATAAACCCTGACAATATGTCAAATGAGAAATAGCAAAATATGTGTAATCGGTTGGCATGAGCAGGTTTTGTAAGAGGGTAAAACGGACAAGTTTTGTGTGACACAACATCAATTGGCCCGTGTAGACATGAAACATTTTTTGTCAACAAAAATTTTATTTTTTAAAAATATCATGTCAACTATCTTCGCACACGTTATAACATTTTAATACCAGACTTATGTTTTAATCAACACAATTTTAAAGATTTAATACACACAAGATATAATTGACATTTAATCCACTTGACCCGTTATGGTGACGTTAGAGAAAGTAATTATAGCATTTCACGAATCGTATTTCTTGTTTTTGCAATTCTAGATTTTATAATTTATATAACTTCCTTGTAAAACTTGTTCGTGAATTGCAATGAAGACAAAAACTAGAATGTTAGTAAGTTTAATCTAGATTTCCCCAGTTAATACATATTAACAACGGTTGTGGTCAGACATTAGCTGATCGATCTCGTACCGAATTTGTACGTTTTTATTTCCAAATCCACCTCTTTAATTACTTTTTGATCATGGCTTTTCTTCAATTTGTTTAATTTTTTCACTTGTGTTACGTTTGGAGTTACATGATAGAAGCGTCAAACTTTCCAAAATTTGCTTCTAATGTCATGACAACGGAAGAAAAATTAAAGAAGCTAATGAAGATGCTTGATCAGCAACATAAATACTTACCGGATTCTACAGCAGGCGTGAACAACTTTTAAAATTTATATTGCTTGATGTGTACTTTAAAAATGTTGTCTGATCAGGTTTTTGTTGTTTGTAGAAAACTCCGAGAAAAGAGAACCAGTATTGACGCCATATCGCAGATTGAAAATATAACGTAATGTCTATATTTTATGTCTAGAATTAAAATTTTCGAGTATTTTCATTTTTCATTTTGAAAGTTGTTAATAGTTGACATATATTTAGTGAGTTTGACCTGAAACTTTGACTTGTTCGTTAGTGGGATGCACATTAAGGATTTTCTACAAATGCAGCTTACTTTACAGAGGCAACTTCATGATCAACTTGAGGTGAATTCTAGATTAGTTATCAAATGATTTTGAACTTGAAAATTTATTTGTTTGACCCGAAAAGTCAAAGTTTGTGAAAGCTTTTATCAAGGGTAACCTGTTGTTTTCGTCTCTGTGATTTGGTCTAGAGCACTCAGGGCGTATTTTAGGGAATTTTAGACGTGTGTTAGGCCTATCTAGCGCTAGTTTAGGTTGTTTTAGATTGATTTCATGCTTATTTAATCATTTTTACCGAAAAAATGTTCTGAACCTGCTCTTGAGAGTCTGAAACTGCACCTTTTGGGGCGCATCGCATATGGTGCATTAGGTTGCGCTTCAGCACCTAGGCACCCAGATGCTTGCCTTTTGACAACATAACTTTTTTACTTAATGTACATTTATAAGCCCAATGTACAAGCTTTCAATGATAAACATATAAATTAATTTATATATACACATACACACACCGAAAGTCTGAGGAATAATATATGAAGAACTTTAAGCTGAAGTTGAGAGTCAGTCCTTTTACTTTAAAAGTCAAAGTTTGACTTGTTAACAAGGTTTACTTCTGATATCAGATCCAAAGGAACTCTCAAATAAAAATAGAAGAACAAGCAAAACAACTAAAGAAGATGTTTGATTTGTATCAGCAGGATATATCTAATAAGACGGCACATGATGATCACCACTCCCATGAATCTTGATTTTCTATATGGAAATGGTTTAGAAAATGCAACCTCATATTTGACTTTTGAAGTCAAACCTTCTATATATTTCCCTAGCCTAAAACTTTATTCTAAGTTTGTGGTTTTTAAGTATGATTAATGTACTCAAATCGAGTGAGATATCATAGTTGATAAGACATTTAAAAAACTGGTACCAAAAACCAACATGGAAACATGTCCTAAATTTATTTGACACATGTTCCGATGTACCCTATCCATCATCTTCCGGGTTTCATCCCAACAGCACCACTTGTGTGTCGTTAATTATATTGCCGTCATAAGATCCACACATAGATGTACTTAGAAGTCGAAATTGAAGAAACTCATCATTTTGGTCAATAAAATACGCATAAAAGAAGCAGGGGTAGATACACCTAAACTAGACGCTTGAGGTGACAATTTTGATTATAAGGAGGTTGATTTGGCTTAAGTTTATCTCTGACGGGTTGGGTCAAACTGGTTAAAATAAAATATATAACTAGAAAGGAATCGGTGTGGGTCACATGTGAGTGGGTATGGATTATATCTTCGCGGTTCTTGGATGCTAGGTACCATTAAACGCTTAATAAAGGGAGTCTTTTTTTATTTTAAATTTATGGAAAAAGAGGACGGTACCCTAACAAACTTCTATTAAAAAAAATCAAAGAATACAAAATTTGGGGGTCTAATCAAGCCCGGGACAAAACCCCAAGGATAGACTTTTTTTAACCGTGCACATACATGCTTTATTAACAGACCCAACAAGGAGCCAGGAAAACATAGAAAGTACACACCAACACAACTGTGAAGAAAATAAGAAGTTGAAACAACACCAATTAACCTAATCTAGGAGCAGAAGTTTGCCGCTATAGCCTATATTTCATCAAAGGAAGCCTTCCGCCTTGAAATTTTCAACTATTTTAGAATACGAGACTGATTGCTGAGATTTTGTTATTTACATGCACGCTAAATACACCAACACATAACCAAAAATGTTGCATGCGTAAGCGCATATGCGACCTCTTGCATGTATGGCCCCCAAGACTCAACCTATATCAATGGGCCTAACAGTTGAGCTTTTGAGAGTCTGGCCCAATGATTACTATTTCGGCCCAATAAAAAGTAACTATAAAAGATGGCCACATCCTATCTCTTTTTCCATTAAAAAATCCTCTCTTTCATAAGCAATATGGAGCTCAAAAAAGAAAGCCCCAATTCTATTGGGCTAATACTTAGCCCAATAGAAAAACCCATCTAACCATCCTTGTTAAACATATTGAAGTCTTGGGGAAAAAAACGTCTTTAATGATGTGCATAGTTGATTTCGGTTATGGTTCAAATATGTGGTTACTATGCAATATATACATAATGTCATAATAACAGAAAGTTACAACCGGTGTCCTTTACATTTGTACAAAATTAAAACCATAGCTGTAAAAGTCGCTAGAAACTCTATAGTCTGTCGAGCGGGGAGTTGAGAGTACTCAGCTTAGACGGAGAGTACTCGGGGAGTACTTAGACATGTTATATTATAAAGAAATTAGTTTTCGGAAATTAAATATATGTCAAATAACATAAATTTACTAATAATTATAACAAAATATATGAAAATGATACTCATTCTTTAATATGATAGGCATAAAAATTATGTTTTATTTTTTTTAAATCAAACTCTGCCTCAGTTGACCTACTAGATTTGATTTTGGCTGAGGTTGACCGCGTTTTATCAATTCCAAATTTCCGAATTATTAGGCAGTGTTACAGAAAGTCGCATCGGCAACCTACCTTGGAGTGATTTTGTACAAACGTAAAGTACACGGATTGTAATTTACTCTCGTAATAATGATGTGCATTAAATCTATAGATAGTTAATTTATGCATCAAACATGTGCACAAAACTCGTACTCAACCTTTTGAGCAATATGAAACAAACATCTATATTGTTGTTCATCAAACATGTGCACCAAATCAGTGTTCGACCTTTTGGACGACATGCATCAAACATGTACATTGTCGTGCGTCAAACTTGTGTATTTATATACATCACAAACAAACCCTAATAATATGTCAAACAAGGATGCCACAAATAAAGAAGATGCTTGATCAGCATCAGTTGGAAATCAGAGTTGCACATATGATCACAACTCCCATGAATCTTGATTTTCAATATGGAAGATGGTTTAGAACTTTATATATGACTTTTGAAGTCAAATCTACTATATATTTTCCTAACTTAAAACTTTGATATAAGTTTATGGCTTTTAAGTATTCAAGGTACTCAAATCCTGTGAGATGTCGTAATTAATAAGACATGTAAATAATGGTACTAACCAACCAACATGTCCTAAATGTATTTGACTTGTTTCTCGATGTACCCAGCCCATCACCTTCGGGTTCTAGCCCAACAGCATCACGCGTATGTCGGTTAGTTATATTGTGGCCATAAGATCCAAATAGAATACGTTTTTAACGGCAAATTTGGATCACTAACGGACCACTGGAGTATCATCGTGCCACCAGCGGAACCACTCGATCATATCCATCTCCACTAGGCAATAATGTCTGTACACCAATTCAGTAGAAATCCCAATAAATCTGGAAAAAATCTCCTTGTGGGAATCGAATCCAGGACCTAATGGTCTCTAAGCTTTATCCCATACGTATTAAACACTAGATTATAAGGAAACCCTAGCAATATTTTTGTCAATTTAACACGGAGAAAAAATCCATGGTAGATGGAGGTTATTTTGGATGATAAGGAGGTTGATTTGGATTATGTTTTATCCTTAACGGGTTGGGTCAAACGTGTTAAAATAAAATATTTAACCAAAAAAGGATCTAGTGTGGGTTACATATTAGTGGGTACAGGTTATAATCTTATATATCATTGGTTCTTGTATGTTGATAACCATTAAACGCTTATTAAACGAATGATTTATTATTTTTATTTTGATACGGGGAAGCTTTTATTAACATAAAGAAAAGGAAAGAATACAAAAGTTTTGGGCCTAGTCAAACCCCTAACAAAAACCGCAGGGATCATCTTTTTTTAACGACGGACATAGATATGGGTAAAATCGGGTCTTTTGAATACCCGGACCCAGTTTCAACCCGGACCCGGTTCCTCATGCTAGTCAGTAGACCTAGTTCCTCTGTGGAACCGGTTCCAGTTCGTACCCGGGTATAAGTTTTTAAATGTGGAACCTGTTGTAACCGGTTCCGGGTAATTTGGAACCGGGTATGGTAGGAACCGGGTACGGGTAAGAACCGGTTCTGTCATATATGTGAAGAAAAGGATGCAAGCTTCTGTGTGGAACCGGTTCTGTCGAGTCTTGTCAAGTCATAAAAAGCTGCATTTACTATTAGAACTGGTTCCTAATATTTAAAACTGAATATTAATTTTAAAATCGGTTTTTTCTTGTATTTAAACCTCATTCTCTACACCACTTCTAATTTCATTTACTTACTACAAAAAATCAACACTTTAACCACTTCAAATCTAATACTATCAAAGAGATAACGATGGCTTGCAACGATGAGGTCGTGGATGTTTTGGAAACCAAAAGACACCCCGCTATTTGGAAGCACTTTGACTTGTGCTTGATGTCGGATAGCCATGAAATGGCTAGATGCAAGGGGTGCGGGAAGTTCATGAAGGCGTCGGCCAACTCGACGCTCAAGAAACACACCAACCGCCATTGTCCGGTGACAAAGGCGAAAAACAATGAAAAGGGTGAAGCATCCGGTACCGGGTCATCGAAAGTTTAGTTTGTTTTATGTATTGTAAACCCATTTGTGTTTTATGATTGGTATATTAGTGTTTTATGTGTTTTGTTTAACGTTTCTTGTTTAGGTTGTTTGTGTAACCGGGTACTTGTTTCTCGTAATAAATAGTTTTATGCTTATGTATAATACCTTGTTCTAGTAAAGACTTATAAAAAAACTCACATTAAAAAAATATTGGCGCCGGGTCTGGAAGGTTACCGTAGGAACCGGGTATGATAAGAACCGGTTACGGGTACAACCCGGGTACGGGTTGGAACCGCCGGGTACGGGTTGGAACCGGTTCCGGAACTAATTTTTTTCCAAAAATGTGGAACCGGGTAGGAACCATCGGGTATTTTGAACCCGAAACCGGTTCTACTATATGTCGGGTAGGAACCGGAACCGGTCCCAGGTAGGTTCCACCGGGTCGGGTTTGGAACCGGTTATAATGCCCATCTGTAGACGGACATACAAGTTTTTATTAATAGACCCAACAAGGAGCTATGGGGATGTAGAAAGTACACACCAACACAACCGTGAAGAACATTACACCAATTACCCCAATCTAGGAGCGTAAGTTTGCTTACCTCTATAGCTTATATTTCACCCAAAGGAAGCCTTCTGCCTTGATTTTTTCAATTTGTTTTTCAGATGGGGCTGATTATTGGGCTTATACTCTGCCCAATAGAAAAACCCATCTAACCATCCTCATAAAACAGACAAGTCTTGGAAAAAAATGTCTTTATGACATCATAAAAGAAAATCCACAAGAATTAGAGATTTGGGTTATTGAAAAAAAGGTGACAGCCTCATCAAATTTAAAGAAGGAATTATTCTAAAGAAATTCAATAGAGGTTTGGCCGTTTTGTCACTGCTGGTTTGACTCATGATGATGTTACAGGAATGGTCAAACTTGAACTTCAAGTTGCTAATCAAACTTTAGAGGTAATTGGAATGAAGATAGATATTCTGGTAAATGGTTTACAAGAGATCATGTAAATCGCGATCAGGGGTGTAAACGAGCCAAGTTGTTCATGAGTTGCTTGAGATCAGCTTGCTAAAAGTCCAAATTGAGCAGAGCTTAAATGACTCCAAGCTCGAGCTCGACTATGATCATGCCTAAAGATAAGTTTGCTTAATAAATAGTCCGAACCGACTTGAGAAGCTAAACGGGCTTTTATTTGTGTAGTTTTAATTAAATATATTAGATAAATTTATATAATATATATATATAATTTTATGATACAAGTAAGTAAATGATATATGTTATTTTTTATATAAAATTATGGCTATTAGTTGGTTACAAAGTCCAAATTTTCTAAAAAGTGTAAAAAGTCATAAACACTATAATGTCAACCATAAAACACACCAAAAACCCACAAACAACATAATGAAGATTTACCAAAGCATAATGTATGTGGATTTTTTGTGTTTTGGATGATAATGTTCTGATTATGGAATAACAAACATTATTGTGTTTGATGTTGATTAACATGTTGTGTTTTATATTCATAGTTCTACGGTGGTGTGAATGATGTTTTTATGGACTATTAAGGTTTGAATATGGTGTTTTAGTAATCTTTACTCTATTATTTGTGGGTTTTAGGTGTGTTTTATGACTAAAATTATATTATTTATTAACTTTTACACTTTTTAAGAAATTTGGATTTTATAGCTGAACCCCACCTTAAAAGGCTAAAAGTATAACTATATATATATATATATATATATATATATAGGGTGAGGTTATTGTAAAAAAAATATAAAAGTGTGAAAAGGATAAGAAAGAATCTAAACCATTAAATATTTAATCTAATTGTTGAGATATTGATGGCAATTTTGTAAATAGTGTTGACTATTAAACTAATTAATTTTCTAGATTAAGGGTATAAAAGTAAATTTAACATTTATAAATTAAGAAACTAATATTAATGCACATGCAAGTTCCCCCCTTCTTTTTTAAACGTCAATAAATTTTTATACGTAACTCTTATTTTAAAAAAATTACACCACAATAACAAGTGTTTTTTTATCTTTAATATGAATACCATATTGATATACTTATGTAGAGAAAAAAAAAGTACGTCTCGCTTGGATGTTTTAGTCCATGGTGTTTTTTCTATGTTCATACAATGGTGTTTTAATTGTAGGGTGTTATTTCTGTTATATTTCTGTTTTTATAAATATGTATGCCTTCAATATACATGCTGTGGTGTTTTTATGAGTTAGGGTGTTATTCCTGTTATATTTAATATGAGGACAAAGGTCCTTGCATTGCTGTGGTTTATGGTGTCTTCAGTAGGTTTCTGTTGCCTTCAAAGAGTTAGGTGTTATTTCTATTATATTTATGTTCTTATAAGACGTATGCCTTCAATATACATGTTGTAGTGTTTTTATGAGTTAGAGTGTTGTTTCTGTTATATTTTCTATTCTTCATAAGATGTATGCCTTCAATATACATGTTGTGGTGTTTTTATGAGTTAGGGTGTTATTTCTGTTTTATGAAATAATACCATAAAAAACTGCTAGAAACGGTTGAATATATCCATTCCATTATTAGGTTTTATTAGTTAAATTACGTTTATACCCTTAAACTACCAAAATAAAAAGGGACACGTGTCACCTCTAGAATCTTTCTTATCATTCTCATACTTTTATATTTTCTTACATGAACCCCCCTCTCTCTCTCTCTCTCTCTCTATATATATATATATATATATATGGATATGTTAAAATGAGAACCATCTTGAGTTGTGAGAACTAGGCCATTCAAAAGGTTTTTCCGAATTTTTTTTACAAAAGTCATAAAAAAATAACTTGTTTCAGCAAAAAAAATGCCGCACACCCACATTTACATGCAGCGTAAAATAATATTTATCTTCGTACAAAATTTACATCATTGCGTAAAAAAAACTTGCATCAGTCAAAACTACCAACTCGACAATTTTTTTACTTTATAATATTTTCATCTACGTTTGTGCAAAAGAACTTTGGCCCAACTCGCAAGGGAAGAAAAAGTTCTCACGGTTCTCATTCGAATCGAGCCTTATATTTATATATGCGTATATATATATATATATATATATCTATATATATATATATATAATTAGGATCATTTGTGAACAACTTCTTGATGGTGAATTGAATGAACTAATCTTGGCCTTTGATCATTTTTTTAGATTAAAATGGTAAGATTGATATTAGTCAAATACTTTATTAAAATCCCTTAATCTTCTCATCTCTTAACTCTCTCTCGTTCTCTCATTTTTAATTATTTCTCTATTATTTTAATTATAAGAGATTAAAGGGCTAATGTTTATTTTTTATATAAACTCTTATGTTCTTTTTAAAATTAAATATTAATCCTAATTAAATTATGTTTTTTTTACATACGTGTATACAGGTTAGTATATACAAGACTTATACACTTGTGTATAATTACATCTTGTTCCCACAGGTCGGTATAAACCAGATTTATACACATGTGTATTATTAAAGTGCATATGTGTATAAACTAACAGCTATGTATCTTGTATAAATTGATAGTTAGTGAGACTGTACACATGTGTATAAACTAACATCTGTGTATCTTGTATAAACTAATACTATCGAGACTGTACACATGTGTATACACTAACAACTGTGTATCTTGTATGTACGGAAACTAGCAAGATTTAATTTTGATTATATTGTTTAATAAATGCAATTTACAAAAGACGCAAATACCCTTCTGTCAATTAATTTAAAGAGAAGTTACAACATTATAATTACAATCTTGTCATTGTTTAATAATCTCTAGATGATATAATCCAATGACTCAGATTAGTTCAAATAGTTCGCTCTCAACCTAGTGTTCACTCTAGAATCCCACCATATATATATATATATATATAGGGTGGGGTTCTAGAGTGAACACTAGTATATTTGTGAACTGAGTGAATAAATCCTAACCATTGATTTACATCATCAAATTGTAAAATACACTAGTGTATTTTCATCATCAAATCTTGATCATATTCTGGCCGTTGATTTACACTTGTGTATTAATAATCAAGAGCTAGAATAGTTCACTATTAAGAGGGTTGTTCACAAATAAACCTACATATATATATATATATATATATATATAGGTATGCATGTATACATAACTTAAAATGTATATACATTAATTAATATATAATAAATGAGCAAACTCAAGCTTAAAAAAAGCTACTCATAACTCGAGCTCAAGCTCTAAAAGTAAACTCAAAAAAAGCCGATAATTAATATATAATAAATGAGCAAACTCAAACTTAAAAAAAAACTACTCACAACTCGAGCTCGAGCTCTAAAAGTAAACTCAAAAAAAGCCGAGCTCGAATTATCTTAAGTTAAATGACTCAAACTCAAAAGGGTTTATAAGAGCAGAAGGGTTGATGGTAGGGTATAAAATATGAAACGGGATTAAACATATCAAGATTATAGTGAAAGTTATTTAATTTGGATTGTAATATGGTTGCAATATAAGCAACCAACGAGTTTGGGTGTAGTGAGATTGTGTTTTCATGTTTTTCTTTTTTTTTTATTTAAATTTGCTTTTAGATTTGATAGCTGTAAAGGCCAGATGAACCAAAAAAGGTTTACAGCAAGCAGAGATCGCTACAGTCCATCCACAAGTCACATGTTAGTCTCTCCCCCACGTTTTTACATTCATCATTTTATTTTTAATAAAATTTAAATTTTTTTTAGAGTCGTATAATTTGATATTGTTAAGACTTGTATAAAGCATACTAAATCGAAAAACCGAGCGGCTCACCAAATCACGAGCTGGTACAAGTTGAATATATTCAACTTGGATTGAAGATTAGGAGCTGAGCTAACTCATCTAGTTAGTGAGTTCGAGCTTGAGTTGATATTGACTTAGCTCACCTTAAATCACTCGTTTAACACCTAGTTTTAACTTGTTTTGAGCCATTCCAATAGAAAATGTCTTTTCAACAATTAGGAACCAAAACCATACGAAACACATTGTTTTATTAATTTACATCCAAGTGCTTAGAATATGATATGCAATGTGTGGCAACATGGTCTTTGATTGTTAAGGGCGTGATAATCTTGTGTTCAGGACACATGAATGTCCTACAACACAAATCTCCCTTGGCCTTATCATGGGTATAGATCTTGGGACCTAATTCTGACTTGAGAGTAGAATATATGTATAGAGTGATTAAAGCAGGAGTGATGGGGCAAAGTAAATGTGAGTGTGTGAGTACTGTAGCATATTGTGAGTACTGTAGCAAGCACGAACGACACTCTCACGTAATCGGTGCCATATACCAACTAAGGTACATATTTAAGGGGGAGTTACATATCCATCCACATTTTAAAAATAAATAATGTCATATATCCCCTTAAAACATAAGTTCTCAATACATAATGTACAGTGTCAGACATTAATTGGAGAAATATGATATATTTTAAGTTTAAATTGCTCATATATTTAATGCATAGTATAACGTCTTTTGTTTGAATCCAACTTTGTTTAAAGCTAGCGTAGATCCAGGCGGTAGACTAGTTTCATCTTGATCGTCATTAATAAGTAGTTTCGGATTAAAATTCCTTCTAGGTAAACATCAATGTTTGGTCGGAATGTCTGGATAGTAGGATGAATTTTATAGGGTTATTAGATTTTAGTAAGCCTAAGGTTCTGTTGCTTGATAAAAATTCAAACTTTAAAAAATTCCTCCGACGATCCTGACTAATTTGACTTTCATCGATCCTTTTTCAAACTGTAGGTGCACTTAATTTATTTAATGAGGCTGCAGGTGCACTTTAATTTATTGAGTAGGCCAAATTCTTATATGCTATATATAAGGATCAATTTGGGTCAAATTTTTACAAGTTGTAATCGTCCGAAAGAATTTTTAAAATTAAAATTATTATTAGCCAACAGTTGAAACTTATGATTATTAAAAATATAGTGTATTTTTCTTTACAAACAAGTAAAAGGGCACTATTACATGTGTTTTTAAACCATGAAAAACATGCGGGCAGAGCTTTGAAGAAGATTACGGTGGTCCATGGAAAACATTCACCGGAAAACGACGGAGGTCGTACACAAGGAAACCGACAAGGCTTCACTTCGACTTCGACAAAGCTACTACTTTCTTTGTCTCAAACCTTCCCGGGTATTGCTCCAGGGGAGAGATTTGGAACGAGTTCAGAATCTTTGGTGAGTTGAAAGATGTGTTCATCCCCAAGAAATACGACAGAGGGGGCAATAGGTTTGCATTTATTCGTTATAAGAATGTGGGTGACATCAACAAATTGCTCCAGGTTCTTAATATGGTAAAGCTTCAGGGGGTTAAACTGAATGTCGACATGGCAAAGTTTCGTAGGGATGGCGTGCCGTTCTCCACAAATGTGCTATATGAGAAGGAAGGCCCGACACCAAATCAAAACCCACCGGCCAATAAACACAGGCCGGCTCCAAACCAGACCCGTGGGCAGTTTGCGTGGAGAGCAAAGCAGCCAGTTACTAGGTTGACAACCAGGAAACTACTACCGGAGTGGACAAAGGTAAGAGAAAAATGATCGAATTCTCCAACCTACAATCGACGCAAGCCTGGACCAGGAATTCGCTGATGGTTGTTGTGAAAGACCTAACGACCTTATGCAACCTGCTGGAAGTTTTGAAGAAGGTCACTATTTTTTAACGAGTCTGCAATATGTGGGTGGACTTCGTTTCCTTATGATTTTCATGCACGAGTATCATAGAGAAGCATTCCTTGAACATTAACAATCCAAGTGGTTCTCCAGGATTGACAGATGGGAGGGGAACATGCCTTTCACTGATAGGATTGCCTGGATTCTTATTGATAGGGTTCCGGCACATGATTGGAACAGAGATGTATTCAACGTGATTGGCAGAACATTTGGTGAGGTCATCTTTGCTTCCCAAGCAAGCTCCAAAGACTACAATCTTTCCTTTGAAATCATCGGCATCCTCGTCAACACTGGCAATGAAATTCAAGATGAGTTATCAATTAAATGGAATGGGCAGGAGAACCTTATTTGGGTTTCTAAGGCCATGAAGGATTGGGTACCAGACTTCTTAACCGGAAGCAATGGTTTTCCTTTCAATCGACATACCGCGGCCTGTCATAATGGCAACCAGGAATCCGGCGTAAATCTGACAGGAAAAGACGCGTCGGCTAATGTCGAAACCACATCGCCGGTAGGAGTAGGGGAAAGGAAGCTGAAAAATCATCCTCGGATAATGGAGCAAACACGTATGGGAAATCACAAAAGGTGGTGCATGAAGGGTCACGTGCTAAGGTTTTGATAGAACCTAGGACTGGGGACCAGGGCTCTAACAACCCAACTAATAACAATTTTAATTCCAATAGGCCCCATATCTTTAGGCAAAATATTGTTCCAGGTAAACATTCACACACGTGCAGTGGGACCAGGCCCAAGAGACATTCACTTCATCAACGAGTGCATATTCCCTCTCCGGAGCCAATTCGAGTCCTTTGCAGCCAAGGGAAAAAAGGAGCAGGTGGAACCTTGAAACACCGATACACCCAGCCTATCCATTTGTCTTCCTACTACCACCTTATCCTGATTCCCTAAAGTCGTCTGCCACACCGACGGTAAATTCGGATCAGGTAGTCACCAGACCCGTCCCAAACAACATCTCAATAGACATCGAGTCAACGTTGCAGGTCTCTTCTGATGAGACTCCTCTGGTGAACAATGGTGATCTTGGCGTGAATGAACCTTTGCAGGAGACTGATACTTTCCACAAATAAACAATGAAACTCAAATGACGATAAATGTGGGTTGTGCTACTGGAATGGACATTGGAAACTGCTCTGAGCAGATTGAATCAATGATTATGGGTGAATGAGATCAAATGGGTGCACAATGAATTATATGACCATAAACACAAAGGGGTGGGCAATACCCATAAAGCAGGATGGATAAAGCGCTTGAAAAGAGAACATGGTATTAACTTCATTGCGATTCAGCAAACGATGTATGCCGACAGGTCGAGAATCAACTTTAGTAGATCTTGGGGAAACACACACCTGGAAGCATAATGGGTTAACTCAGATGGAAGATCTGGGGGAATTTCAAGTCTCTGGGATCCAGGTATTTTCACGAGAACTAACACGGTGAAGCACAGGCATTTCCTTCTCATCAGCGGTAGTATCAGAGGTATCGTGGAGCAGGTACATGTACTAAATGTGTATGCCCCCGCAAACGGCACCTGGAAAACGGGTTTTATGGAACACTATTAAAGAGAAAAAAGAGGCAATAGGTGGCATTTAGGTTTTACTTGGTGATTTCAACCAAGGATAATCCGCAGATGAAAGACGGAACTGCATTTTCTACCCTACAGATTTCAACAACTTCATTTATGAAGCGAACCTCGCGGAATATGTAATGAACGGTCACAAATTCACGCGTTGGCTCGACGGAGGGAACAAGCTGAGCAAACTGGATCGCATGCTAGTTTGTGACAAGTTTTGGGGGCTCTGGCCAATGGCCACACTCCGGGCGTTGCCAAGAAACCTGTCAGATCACTGTCCTTTAATTCTTATTACTACTCCTAATGATCACGGACACATACCGTTCAAATTCTTCAACGCCCGGTTATCCAAACCAGGTTTTGATGATTTGGAACGGTCCACGATTACTTCTTTTATTTTTACAGGTCCATCGGACACTTTCCTGGCAGAAAAGCTAAGGAGTGTAAAGAAAGCAATAAAACTATGGAACAAGAACACGGAAGGAGTTGAAGATGCAGCCCTGACTGAATCAAATGATGCAATTTTGGTGTTACATAATATTGGGGAGATCCATGATCTCACCGATATAGAATTTGCGGACTATATGGAACACAAGAAGGTAGTTACCTTGATAAACGATAGCCGACTACAAGAGCTGAAGCAAAAATCGAGGGTTAAATGGGCCATCAAGGGGGACGAAATTCTGTATTTTTTCATGGTTACATTAATAGCAGAATTTAAAGGAGCCGACTTAATGAGCTAGTTATAAACGGTGAGTGGTGCGACATTTTTTGAAAGCAATTTCAAGGAACCGATACCATCCAGGCAAACTTTCACTTGTTATCACATCAAAAAACTATCGGTTACACAAGGTATCACACTCACTGCCCCATTCTCTTTCAATGAGGTCAAAAATGCGATGTAGGACTGTGGAGGAGACAAAGCCCCCGGGCCAGAGGGGTTTAATGTTACCTTCTTTAAACACTATTGGGATCTCTTGGGAGACGAATTCTACAACATCTTGACTCATTTTCATGACACCGGTTCGATCTCAAGAAGTTGTAGTTCTTCATTTATTACATTAATTCCCAAAGGCAAAGATCCGGTTGGCTTAAACGACTTTCGACCAAGAAATCTCATTGGGTGTATTAGCAAAATCATCACAAAGGTGCTTACTAATAGACTCAAATTAGTTATTGGTTCGATAATATCGGAAGAGCAATCGACATATCTAACGGATAGAAACATCTTGGATGGGCCACTCATTACAAACGAAATCATGTCATGGGCAAAACGGTCTAAAGTGAAGGCCATGTTGTTAAAGATTGATTTCGAAAAGGCTTTCGACACGATCAATTGGGGTTTTATAGATTTGGTGTTTCATCAAATGAACTTCCCACCAAAATGGAGGCACTGGATTAAAGGTATTTTTATGTCTTCATAATTCTCCGTTTGGGTCAATGGATCACCCACCTCGGAATTCCAGTGTCATAGAGGGGTAAGGCAAGGAGACCCGCTCTCGCCCTTCATCTTCATCTTGGCGATGGAAGCTTTATCTAGCTTTATCACCAACGCATCAGATTCCGGCTTCTATAAAGGAATGTCCTTGCCCAATGGGGGCCCAAACATATCTCATCTTGTGTTTGCGGATGACGTAATGTTATTAGGGGAGTGTTCGATAGAAAACATTGCCAACATAAGAAGACTTATGAGTGTTTTCTGTCACACCCCAACCGATGGCAGAAATATCAGAGTGAGACGAACCAGATTTCTTGAGACATCATAACACTAAATGTGACAATATATAATTTAAACATTTCATTTCATTTCATTCATCAACAATGTCAAGTACAACATAAATCCATTACAATGAAAATTCAAATATGACAAGTTCAACAAAACGTAACAAATAACTTAGCATTCTAAGTGCATTTCTATGCCAATCCTACTAAGTTTCGTCATATCAACATCATCAACCTGCAACATGTTAAAAAGTATAGTTCAATACAAAGTATTAGCGAGTACACAAGTTTGAATCATAGCATAAGTAATAAACACGTCTAAACAAATCCACATGATAAGCTAGTATACGAAATTAATGTAAACAAGGCATGTGAACTACAAGTCAATCCACAAGTGTCACCGCATAATAGATTAAAACTTAATATGACCACAAGAATACGGGGGGTGCGTTACTCTTATAGTGCTATACATGTTAAGGGGAGGCTCGTACGAAGTTAATGACAATTAGTATCACATAAGAATGTTCCAAGTAAACATATGGAGTATCACATAAAGATAGCATGTATGATGGATTGTTTGTGTGATTTCATAGAATAAAAGTGTGATTTAGTGTGTTTATGGCGATTAACATATTGCACCCAAAAAGTGTAAAGCGCAAAAAGGGTGTCGAGTGTACTCACGGTTTTGCAAAGTTAAATCCATGAAGTGTTTGGGTAGGGGGACGAACACCGAGTTATCCTATACAAGGAAACATAGGTGTGTGAGTATTGGAATGACAATGGAGTTCATTAATTTAGGAATTTAAAGTATGTATAGTCGAAAGTATTTATCTAGACGTGAACGCTCGTTTTTGACACTATAAGCCTCGTAGGATGTTTGTGGTTTATGGATCATGCCCAATAGTTATGTAACGATGGTTAAGTCTTAGATAAAATAACCTAATGTTAGGACAAGTAACCATATGGTCATTGTCAAAGGTTCGGTTATATTTATTATTTACATGTATAGGTTACATAGATTATTACAAGTTTATCATATAAATCATAGATTTCATAGAAGTCACAGAAGTCATGCATGGAGGTAGGAGGATAACCGTCCTTAACCTCTTTTGTAAGATTCACCAATACACAAACTGCCACAAGGACAATCCGGATGGTCATGAATGAAATAAAAATAAAGTACTTCACTAAACTATGTTTCAACCGAATAAGCAAGCTAGGTGCGTGCATCCGAACATGGCAACATTTGGGGACGTGTCGTAGCCTTGTTACTCAATTGAAGGTGAAACATATCTTAGTGATAGAAATCATCAAGTGGGGTGGTGGATTGAAAGTTGGATAGCAAAGGCCTCCATGTAATCACACCTTCACCAAAACACAAGCTTGGATGGTTTCAACACTTTTGGGTTAAGACCCTTAGTAAAACAAAAAGTTTAGAGGCATTTTATACCTCTTGATTTTGTATGAAACAATTCTAGCTAGCTCACTAACCATAAACTTGATTAGAGGCACAAGTAGCATAGAGTTGTTAGAAGAAAACAAGTTTAAGAAAAGGTTTATAAGTTTAACTTCCAAACAGAAAGTTTGGCCATAAATATGGTATTGTTCCACCTTGGTTTTCCATGAAAAACCTATGGTAACATCTCAAGAGGCTTAGCAAACATTGTTGAGGAAGAAAACATGAAGAAAACTTAAAGTTTTTGAAGTTTTGAAAAGATAAAAGTGAGCAGAAAGTTCAAGACACTTTTGGACCTCAAAATGGTGAGGTTTCACCTTAGTTTGCCCAAGAAAACTTGTGAAAATATTCCTAGAGGTTATCTAAGTGTTTTAGAAGAAGTAACAAGGTTTGAACATCAAAGGAAGTGAGTTGAAACTCACTTACAAACTGAAATATCTCAGCAGAAAGTTCTGGAGGTTTAGGGAGGTTTTGTGAAGTGTTGGAGGCTTGTAAAAGTGAGAAAATGGTGGGGAAAGGTGGGGTTTTATAGAAGAAAAATTAGGGTTTGAGTTAGCTTAGCATTAATGAGGTTTAGGTGGTTGGTAACTTGGAACAAACAACTTTAAACACTCCTAGCAGCTTGCGGTCGCAAGCTGCTTTCTTTTTCTTTCTTTTTTTTGTTATTTGTTAAATATATAATAAGTTTCTTGACGATTAAATGTTATATTTTGTATATTATGTAAGTATGGTTTGTTTGGTAGATTAAAATCAAGTGTAGGGACATTACATACTCTAAAAAAAGTCTTGTTAAGTGACAAATACAATAACATGAATGTGTAAGATTTACAAGATGCCAATTGCTTGTGTTTCTCTAGTTTAAATCACCATTTGCCTCGCTTGATTGAAATGTTTAACTTTTACGAATGTATGATAAGAATATACAAGTTAATTCGAAGCTATAAATTGTGTAACGAATACATGCATGAACATAAGTATAATTGCGTATGAAGATTGCGAATTTCATATAATTGATCAATTCAATTACAATCAAAGCCTTGGTTTTACAATTATCGGAAATGAGATACGATTACAAGGTTTGGACTTTCCAAAAATAGAAACACGAAGCAAACTTACTAAAAACAGAAAGTCACAAAAGCGAAGCGTTACACTTTCATCTCGTGTCCGATTTAAAAATTAATCTCAACAAGTCTTGTCTCTATGGGGTGGGAATCTCGCAAGAAGAAAACGACGACTTAGCAAATATACTCAATTGCAAATATGGTACTTTACCCTTTGTGTACCTCGGACTCAAAGTTGAGGGGAATATGAACCATGTCAACAATTGGGCGCCCGTTATTGAATCCTTCGAATCAAGATTATCACTTTGGAAAGCTTCTACCCTTTCCGTTGGTGGTAGACTTACACTCATTAAATCGGTACTCGATTCTCTTACCTTATACTATTTCTCATTATATCAAGCACCTGGTATGATTATTGATAAATTGGAAAAAAAATGAGACGAAATTTCTTTGGGGAAATATGGATACAAGGAGCAAAATGAATTGGGTAAATTGGGAAAAAATTAATCAGTTCGTGTCTAAAGGGGGGCTCAACTTGGGGTCGCTAAAAGATATGAATAGTATTCTTTTGGCTAAATGGGCATGGAGATATAAAACCGAAGAGGGGAGGCTTTGGAGATCGGGCATTACGTGTACACCATAATCCCAAAAATGGTTGCTTCTTGCCATCAAAGAAAGGGTTATCTTGTGTTTGGAACAACATCGTGAAGAAATAATTGGCTCTTAGGAAGGATAATATCTTCCTAAGCAGTCTTATAAAAGGATCAGTCGGCAACGGGTCAACATTCACTTCCAGAAAGATTTCTAGGCTTCTAATGTGCCTTTTCAATCTTTATTTCCATCCCTATATATGCTGGAAAAATTAAAAGGTTGTACGGTATGCGAGAGGCTGCAACAAACAAACTCCACAACAGCGTTTTCCTGGCTTTGGTCCCGCGAACTAGTCACTTCTCAGGAGCTCAGCGAACGGGAGGGTATTACGACATTATTATCTTAGGTCAACCTTTCTTCAAACAGAGACGCATGGACCTCGGAATCGGGTTCAAATGGCGAATTTTCAGTAACAATTTAAAAAAATATTATTGCAAACGGGTCATGATCGGAGTGTCGCGCCCCGGTCAAAGAAAATACTTATATGCCCTAGTTACCCTTAACAATGCGTTAGTGGTAGTAAGGGGTCGAACCACGAAGAGTGATTGGTTTGCACGCGGACAAGATTGATTTTTACGTATGTTGTCACTTTTATGAAGCTTGCTATAAGATTAATTAATTTGTGTGTTTAAAAGGGATGTGGGATCAAACCGACAAATTTGTTTTTAATTAATTGACTACGAAATACTTAAACAAATGAGCCTTTCATGAAAAACTTGATTAAACGGTTTTGAACAATAATAAAGAACAAGGTTCACATCCGGTTAGGTAATCGAAGTCCTCGGTTCCTACACGTTTTAGATTCAATTCAATTATAAAAATGATCAACAAGTTTAGTGTTGCGTGGCTTAGGTGCCAAAAGCTATCGAAGTCGTAAACGACGGACTACAATGCACTTCGTTACCAAGAACATGTGATTCTAACCTAGACAAGGCATAATTGCACATAAATATTTTGCAAAGTCAAATTTCATAACTCATTCGACAATTCACGAATACAATACAAATGCAAGTCAATTATCATAGGTTTCAAAATCAAACTACAATTTGTCACAAATCAACACTCAAAACAATGTCAAACCCTAGAAACTTACAAAAACCTACACCGGAGTGAAACCCACAAGAATTATCCGCTCATGAAGAACGGAACACGAATGCCGAAAATTGAAACCTTGAACATCTTGAAGCTTTGATGATGGTGATGATGATGATTAGGGTTTAGGGTGGATGATGATGGTGAAGGGATTGAAGGATTGATGATGATGATGATGGTCAGGGTTTAGAATGATGAATGATCAATTCGGATGATGATGGATGAATTGGATGGATTGTGGATGATTGTGGAAGTGTTCTTGGCCCCAAGATGAACTTTCAAACTCCAATATTGCGTAACTCCCCAAAAATGGTCAAAACAATTGATATAACCCATCCCCAAACAACAAACAAGAAAAGTTCGCGTCTGACATCAGGAGAGGGCGTCGGCAACCGCCAGTGGTTGTTTGGGTTTTCCTCCAACGCTCTAATCCACTTCCTATGATAAATTTTTACCGGTGGACATATCTGGAGGGCGTCGCCCACGGCCTCTCCAATTCTTGTTTTTCAGTTTTTCCATTTCGCAATCCTGGTTGACCCGTTTTCTGCCCCGATGCTTCGGAAAGCTCCCAAATAGCTCCTTAAACTCCGTAAGACCTGTAAAACACAAATCCAATCAAAAGTAGGCTATTCGAAACTAAAAGTTATGTAAAACATAAGCTTACGCATATAAGAACACCGGTTTTCGACCACGCATCACATCCCCACACTTATCTTTTGCTTGCCCTTAAGCAAATATGTTTTTCACTATCACGTGGGTCGAATGAGAAACACACTTCCCATTCTTGAGACTAAGCTAAGGTCTATTGTCATACACGGTTCATAATCTTTACAATTTTCCAAACATTTAGCGGTAAAGTGATTAATCACATAAAGATAGTTATCCAAGATCAACCCGCCCTTGAAACTCACAAATCATACACACCCCTCACAATGTTCTCTCTACTCAGTTTAAAAAGTTGGCTAAAAGATGATGTATTAGCACTCTTGATGTAATCACTCAAACCGATTAGAACACGTACCCGCATAGGCTTACAACTCAATCATTCTCCACCATTGAACAAAAATACTAAGCACGAGTCAAAAGATCTTTAATGGGTTGTAACAGGGCTAGGCTAAGGGCATGGAAAGGGTATTTGGGAAGTGGCTAAGGTGATGAAAACTCGATTATTTTTATTACATACACAACTACTCTAAAAACGACTACTACAAATAAACAAACTAAGGCAAATAATTTCGCCTTTTATTCAAAAACCTTTCAACACATATTTTTGTGCTTTTATCAACGATTTTCCTCTTATTTTTCATCATATTTTGTGGTTTTTTTTTTGCAAACAACTAAACCTAAAATCAAATTTTCAACACACGGGTTAAATAAAAGGCTACACGGTCAAAGGCTAAATGAGTTGGTCAAACGAAAGGTTTAGGCTCAAAGTTAGCAACTAAGGGATTAATTTCGGGTAAGGATATGTAAATGGTGTAAAAGGAAAAAGTTTAACTAATGCCCTAATCATTCTTGTGCTCGTATTCGGTCTGTGGTCTCAAATGCATCAATAGTTGCAAGTTCTACAATACGCGACTAAAGGTCTACTCACCAAAGAAATATATGCATATATGAAGTATAAATGTGGCTCAAAATCTCATGTACAAAGGGGATGGTATGCAATATGTACAAAACGCAAGTTTCTTAAGCGAATTATCCCCAAATAACCACCCGCTAAATACCCGTCATGTTATTAATTTGAACTTGGCTATGACAAGAGACCACATGAATTGTGTCATCCCTCATTAACTTAGTTACTTGTGCTTTTTAAATTGCTTCAAACAAAGACATTTTGAAAAGTTTTTGAAATTTCCCCCATCCCCACACTTGAGGTCAACATTGTCCCTCAATGTGTAGTGTTTAAATGAATGGGTCAAAATTGAAATACTTTTTCTCTCCATCCCCACACTTGAGGTCAACGTTATCCTCAATGTATAGGAATAGAGCTTTTAAAATGCACAAGGGATGTGACACGGCTAACCTTCCCAAAATTTTACCTCGGAAAATAAAATACAAAATACAATCCACATATTGCTAACTAAAAAATATCAAAGCTAAAAAGAAACGTATGCACCTGGTGTGCTCTTCATTCTTCAACAAAAATGGTCGTCTCGCTAACATAATGTACCTACAAATCTCAACCCTCGTGTAGAAGCAAGCTTCTCACAACCATCAAAACTTGTTAGTTACCTAGTTCTACCATTTTTATAAAGAATTTACCATGCCCTAATTTTATTCAACTTTGACTTGTGGAAAAATATTTTACAACAACAACAAACTTAACTCACTTTCGTAGGAATCAAGGTTGCATTTAGCGCATGCAGCAAACCCTTTTAAACCTCTCAATAGCTCGGGAGGACAAGTAGGTCTCGTGAGGGTTATATAGAGAACACACCCACAAAGTTCATTTACTACTAAGAAAGAAAAAAACTAAAGAATAAACAAAAATATACAACAACAAATAACATACCACCTCATGGTGGTCGAACGGAGTGCTTGTCGCCCACGAACTCTTCCACATCACCGACCGGTGACTCATACCATTTATTTCCAAACGGGACAAACCTCCTTAATTCATCCTCTTCCTTCTTCTCTTGAGGTGACTTCTTCACCTTCTTCTTCTTGACCGGTTTTTCTCTTCAATTCTCTAAACCTACCAACCATAGCACACATCTTTTTGTTCGGATTCATGTCCACCTTAGGACACTTATCGTCACCGAGCGGGTTAGTAAATTTAAGAAATACATTCAAATTTAGTTCTCGGTCCCTAAATTTCATGCTTACCGTTCCCGTTGCATAATTTATTATGGCATTAGTAGTTGCCAGGAATGGTTTACCCAGTATGACTATCGGTTGTGTGTCCTCAACACACCCAACATAGTCAACTACCAAAAAAGTCAACTGGGTAATAGCAATCTTCAACCTTCACTATCACATCTTCCACCATTCCCCATGGATGCGTGGGAGTCTGATTGGCCAACACCACGGGGGTGTCACACCCTGACCCGCAACGAATATGGTAGTCGGGGCATGATTGGGTTTTCATCAAAGCTTATGACATTTACTATTATAAAATTTCTTATTTATCATTTTAAATTTCAAATATAACAATCCAATTAACACATAATTCATACAACCACAAAATGTTCCAAACAAAGCTTGCAAGTAATATTTTATTTTCTTCTAAGGCCCATGTCCTACGTGATCCATGCTTCACACCTGTTCACCTGTATCATGTGTAAAAGGTCAACATAAGTTGGCGAGTGAATCCCATTTAATCATTAAGAAAAATGATATGTTTATTATGTCTAATAAAATGTGCATTAACCAAATATGAGAAACGTATATGCAATCTAATTCACAAACCACATAATCAACTAGCAATGTACATGTGACCACGATAAGCGATGTGCTGTGAGATCAAGGCTTAATCAAACGTAGCCGATCTAATGTATTAGGCAACGCGACGCTCCACCCGTTAATAACGGGGAACCATGGGCCTAATATGAGAGCTTGACTGTAATGAGAAATATAAACACAAATAACAATAAGTAACAATATCACATAGCACGTTAGATCACATATGGTAATAGTACGAGATTTGAATTAGTGAGATAAACAAAAGCGACACATGATACATCCCAAAAACGTGAATAAAAATGCCAAGCGACGATAAGGCAAACCTAAATATTCACATAATAATTTAGATAAATATATTCTTTTGGTTAAGTTTAGTATTTTTAGTTAGTTTGTAATTATTTAGATTGATTTATTATTACTATATATATTTTGATTTGAATAAACTTAATATATAAAAATATATTTTTAGGGAATATAATTAAAGGTTTTGGTTGATAAAAAATTATGTTTTTCCCATGAATCGGACCGGTTGGATCTAGGCAGTGTGTGGGATTCGAACTCATGACCTCTCGTTTACGTGCACGCAGCTCGACCAACTGAGCTACGTGTCTAACCTGGAATATATTGAGATTTAATTATATTTATATACTTACTGGATTAAACCATAATTTGATTATTTTAAAAAGGTTTGGTATATTACTGGACAGTGTAACGAACCGGTCTCGAACCTGCGCCTAATGCTTCGTGTTGCACACAGCCCGACCAATTGGGCTGTGTGTCTAACCCGAAGGATATAAGATTTTTATTAATTTTATATACTAACTAGCATAGTTCATATATGAGTTTAATTAAAAAGGTTTGGTTTGTTATAAGAACAGTGTGTGGAACCGGTCTCGAACTCGCGTCTATAGCTTCGTGCGCACACAGCCCGACCAATTGGGCTGTGTGTCTAACCCAAAGGATACAAGATTTTAATTAATCCTATACACTTACAATGATGATTCATAACTGAGATTTATAAAAAGTTTGGTATATTTTAGTGGATCAGAAGCGTATACGAACTCGAACCCGGGACCTTAACCTTATATGCACACAATCCAACCACTGGACTGTGTGTCTAACCCGGTTTTAAACACACTCTTTATTTCTTTTAAACACATACATAATTCGTCTTCTATATTTCAAAAACACAGGTTTGATAACCCGATTAACTCTTTGATTTTGTTAATTCCATTGTAACTCCCTATTAACTTTTCAAGACATATATTAAAATGAAAAATGATTAGAAGAGTGATATACCACACAGGAGTTTCTCCTGATCTCCGACAAAATTTCCGGCGACTGAAAGGAATTCCGGCGAAGTGTTTCTTAAAGAACAGTACTTGCAGAGAGTTTAGTGCGAGTGTAGGTGCGTTCTAATTGTGTTCTGAAGCTCCTATTTATAGAGTAAGGCAGTAATTTGGTTGAATTTTCGGTTTCATTAGTTTCGGTCAAACATTAAATGACGAAATTATTATGTAACCGATTTGAACGTTGCTGACTCGATGATTGAGTCTAATACCCGATTAGAAAGCGCTTTCACTGGTTTAATTATTAAAGAAAACCGAATTTGATGATTTCCTTGAAGATTCAGACATTACTGGGCGGGTTTTGAATTTAAATTTCAAAAGTTGCATATATATAAAAGGGTTATTTGTTTCTTTCAGATGTTGGGTGTGCTGTAGTGGTGTGTTAGGTGTTTGGTTTGGGTGGAGACCTGGGTTCGATCCTGCGGTCCACCCTTTATTGTTTTTAATTTATTTAAGCATTATATTTTATATATATCATGTATTATTATTATTTTATTATCCTCATTATTATTTATATTATTAATATTACGAAATCTATTAACGACTAACATAAATTTGAAACAGAAGATTCATAACATATACTTGATTACAAAACGGAGCGGGTTTTTGAACCCGTTTTTTGTCAGATGTTATGGGGGTGTCAAACTTTTTCAAAGGATTGAAATCATATTGGTCGTATAGACTCCCAGGCAAGATACTCACACAAGCTCCAAGATCTAGGACGCCCTCTTAATTTTAAATTTACCAATTTGGATTGGAATCAAGAGGTCTCCCGGATCTTGAGCTTTTTGGGGGAGGACACACGATAAAACAGCACTAACATGAGATATTAAATCAACCGGTTCGGGTAGTTTGTTGTGTCGTTTTTCAGTGCTTAACTCCTTCAAACATTCGACATGCGCAAGGACCTTTATTATGGCATCAAGCAATGGTAAATTGATTTTTGCTTGTTTAAAATTTTCCCACCTCTCGTCCTTTGATGGGGTTTGTTTTTCACTGTTGATGCCTTAATTGGTTTTAATAGAGCCAACGGATATGGGATGGTATCAAACTCCACACCCATATCATTGGCCCTAGCATGCAAATCAATCAAACAATTTTCACAAGAAGACTTTTTAAATTTTTCTTTTTCTATTTTTGATTGTGAAATTGTTTCATGTCCATGTTCGCATTCTTCATTAAAATCCTCCACTACACCATCAACAACTTGTGGTAGTGGAGTGCCCTCAACACTATAAACCTCATCACTTGGAAGAAGACTTACCACACTAATGTGCACATTTCTCACATTGTTCTTGCTTGAGTTTTGGTGCTTCGGGTTTACCATAGTGTCGCTTGGAAGTCTTCCACCGCTTCCTATGAGTTGGGCCATTTCTTCCGCAAGTTGACCCACTTGCTTCTCCAATGCCTTGTGCGACTTGTCTCGCACTTCAAACTCCTTCTTCATCTCCGTCTTGATCTCTTGGTTCGAATATCTAATAGTGCTCATGATCACATCAAGCTTGTAGTTCAATGGGTCATCACTACCCGATTACGAATTCGAATTACCACCACCATGTCCACCTTGGTTATAACCCCTTTGATAGTTGTTGTTATCACGGTTGTATCCATGGTTGTAGTTGGACTGTTGGTAACCCCCTTGGTTACCACTTTGGCGGTTTTGAAATGACGATCCACCTTGGTTACCCGACTGAAAATCCAGGTTCATTTGATTCGAGGCATCACCATACCTAAAGTCAGGATGGTTCCTCAAACTTGGGTGATAAGTGTTGGAGTTCATATCAAATTGCTTCCGCTCCCCAAACACTTGATTCACCTCCTCGGTGGCTTGTTCCATATTAACTTGGCACTCCTCGGTCCGATGACCAATGTCCCCACAATCCTCACACACCACAAAATGAACCGCCTCCACATCCTTTTTCTTCATACGGGCCAACTCTCATTCTAATGTGGCGATTCAATCCTTAGTTCTCGAATCAAGATCATGAAGAGATTGGGAAACGGGATGCTTTTTGACTCGGTCCGCCATAGCAACCGCCTTGGAGTTTTTTCTCATTCTTTCAATAAACTCCCAATCGTCTTCCTCATGATTATTTAACAAAGTGCCATTACTTGTCGATTGCAAGTACTTGTGATCCTCAGTGTCTAAACCTCGTATGAAGCATTTCAACAATTCCCACCTCGGAATCCGATGATGGGACATCTTCGAACCAACTCCTTGAATTGAGAAAGTGCCTCACGTAACTGTCGAAACGACCGAATCTTATCTCTTGCATCATTGGTCTTTGCGATCGAATAGTATGCGTCAAGGAATACGTGTTGCATTTCTGCCCAAGTATGAATACTATTAGCCGGAAGCGTGAGGAACCACTGTTTAGCTTTATCTTTCAAAGAAAACTGAAAAAGCCTAAGCTTCACTTCCTCTATCTCGAAATTGTGGCCCCCGATTGTGCGACATTTAGCTGAAAATTCCGCCAAATGCGTATACGGCTCGTCATGTGTCCTCCTGTTGAAGTGAGGTAGGATGTTGATGTAGTTGGGCTTGCACTTGAATGATCTCATCCCCCAAGATGTAGGCACAATAGGTGAGTCATTTTAAGTGACCATCTGTCTAAATCGCCCATTAATACCTCTTGGGTCTTGTTGTTGTTGACGACGTGGACCATTAACTTCTTGATTCATCGGTTCATTATTACCTCTTCGATCACCACCTTGATTACCACCACCCACGAATTGCAGAATATTGTTACGGTTGACGTTAATTGTAGTTATTGTTACCGTAATCTCGGTTCCTTCGATTGTTCCGTGATTGAAGGTTATTCCCGTAGCCTTCGTCTCGACCATAATCATACCCATATCCATCGTCATTCCCCACAAAATTGGCATTTTGATAGCCACCCTCTTCATATTCAAAACCCCGAGCCTGATAAAAAGTCCCTTCATTTTAATTACCCCAAGCGTTATCTTCAAACCGCTCATTTTAATTCCCGCCATCATTTGAGTATTCTGAATGAGTACTCATATGTTCCGGTGATCGATAATCGGGAACACTATAAGGTGCTTCGTCGGGAACATTGTTTCTCAATTCGTCGAGATCGAGAAACCAAGCTTCATTCGTGGGAATGCCACGATTTTGGTTAACTCCACGGTTGGCGTTAACATTTCAGTTGAGGTTGGGTGGTAATGGGTTTTGTCGGTTTTTTTGAGGAGGAGGTGTGGGTGTACGTTGGCTATTGGGTTGGTTTCGGCCATGATTTTGGAATGGTGGTGTTGGTGGTCTCGAATTATTAGCACCCCCAGATTGATTGTTATGAACGTTTTGGTTTTGGGGTTGGTAATCATGGTATTGGTGTTGGTTGTTAGGTTGGTTGGAGGTTTGGTTATCCATTGGAATGCATCCAAAGATGGTGTAGGTGGTGAATTGGTATTGGGTGGATTAGAAACAAGGGTTGCCTCTAATTGGTTAGCTAGGTTCCTTCTAACGACCCCCTCGATCTCTGGCTTGAACACTAAAGGTGAGGTCCTTCTAGAGTTCCATGTATGCATGCACTACATGTAACCTACACAAGTAACACCACCGCGTAACACAAAAGCAGATGCGATAATAAGAACAAAAGCACTTAAACAGTTAATCACGAAATCAAACAGAATCCAAACGCACAGTGCACAAACTCCCTGGAAACGGCGCCAAAATTTGATCGGAGTGTCGCGCCCCGGTCAAAGATAGTATTATCTGCCCAAATTACCCTTAACAATGCATTAGTGGTAGTAAGGGGTCGAACCACGAAGAGCTTGTGGTTTGCGTGCGGATAAGATTGATTTTTACGAATGGTGTCACTTTTAGGAAGCTTGCTATAAGATTAATTAATTTGTGTGTTTAAAAAGGGATGTCGGATCAAACCGACAAATTTGTTTTTAATTTATTGACTATGAAAACTTAAACATATGAGCCTTTCACGAAAAAACTTGATTATAAGATTTTGAACAATAATAAAGAACAAAGTTCACACCCGGTTCGGTAATCGAAGTCCTAGGGTTCCTACACGTTTTAGATTCAATTCAATTGTAAAAATGATCAACGAGTTTAGTGTTGCGTGGCTTAGGTGCCAAAAGCTATCGACGGCGTAAACGACGGACTACAATGCACTTCGTTACCAAGAACATGTAAATTCTAACCTACACAAGGCATAATTGCACATAAATATTTCGCAAAGTCAAATTTCATAACTCGTTCGACAATTCACGAATACAATACAAATGCAAGTTAATTGTCATAGGTTTCAAAATCAAACTACAATTTCTCACAAATCAAAACTCAAAACAATGTCAAACCCTAGAAATTTACAAAAACGTACATCGGGGTGAAACCCTCGAGAATTAGCCGCTCATGAAGAAGGGAACACAAATGCCGGAAATTGAAACCTTGAACTTGAACATCTTGAAGCTTTGATGATGGTGATGCTGTTGATTAGGGTTTAGGGTGGATGATGATGGTGAAGGGATTGAAGGATTGATGATGATGATGATGATGCATTAGGGTTTAGAATGATGAATGATCAATTCGGATGATGATGCATGAATTGGATGGATTGTGGATGATTATGGAAGTGTTCCTGGCTCCAAGATGAACTTTCAAACTCCAATTTTGCGTAACTCCCTGAAATGGTCAAAACAATTGATATAACGCATCCCCAAACAACAAACAAGAAAAGTTTGCGTCTGACATCAGGAGAGGGCGTTGGTACGGCCCTATTTGGTGTCGGGGACGGCCCGTGGATGTTTGGGTTTTCTTACGACGCTCTAAGCCAATGCCTACGACAAATTTTTGCCAACGGACATATCTGGAGGGTGTCACCGACGGCCCAGGGGGCGTCGCCGACGGCCTCTCCAATTCTTGTTTTTCTGTTTTTCCATTTCGCAATCCCAGCTGACCTGTTTTCCGCCCTGATGCTCCGGAAAGCTCCCGAATAGCTCCTTAAACTCCGTAAGACCTGTAAAACACAAATCCAATCAAAAGTAGGCTATTCGAAACTAAAAGTTATGTAAAACATAAGCTTAAGCGTATAAGAACACCTGTTTTCGACAACGCATCAGGTCACAAGTCGCTGAGGAAACAATATTTGAATGACCTGTAAACTCCGTAAGACCTGTAAAACACAAATCCAATCAAAAGTAGGCTATTAGAAACTAAAAGTTATGTAAAACATAATCTTAAGCGTATAAGAACACCTGTTTTCGACAACGCATCAGGTCACAAGTCGCTGAGGAAATAATATTTGAATAAAGTGGGTTCCTAAAAAGGTCATTATCTTTGGTGGAGACTGGCTCTTGATCGCCTTCCCACTAGAGTGGCCCTCGAAAAAAGAAACATCTCAGTTCCCTCACTTTCGTGTCCATTATGCAACGATGATAATGAAAATGTGGAGCACTTATTCGTCTCATGTTATGTGTGCTAAGTGGTTTGGCAGATGATCTCTGATTGGCTTGCGATACCTCCCATCTATGCCCATACAATCACCAATCTCCTTCATATCCACAAGCAACAAACGGGTCTGAAGCAAAGATGAAGATGGTTCACGCAATCATTCTAATAGTCTGCTGGAGGATCTGGAAGCAGCGAATGAGACCATTTTTTTGCAGCAAAAGGGTGGACATAGTGAAGATAATGGCGGACATCAAAGCAACAAGCTTTCTTTAGATTAGAAATCGAGCAAAAATGTCGATTGGCCGAACTGGTGTGCTTTCAATTTCTGTAATCTCCTGTATCTTTGACTCTAGCTTCTTGCTAGTGTCTTTTTGTTGAATAAATTCAGTCGTTCAAAAAACGTAAAGGGGCACCAATATAGTTTTTCTAGAAAACAAGCAACGAATTCAGAACACAGCTAGACACCATTCACATCTGGGCTCAACTTGAACATAAAAGACGATAATACCCTTGGTATACCTTGCATCGCAAGTTGTGAAGTGAATTGCAACTGAGGGGTAGTTTAGGAAAAAGATTTGTCTCGATAGGTGGAAATGTGAAGGAGCTTTTGAATTTGAACCAGCAAGTCCACCAACATGTAATGACTATCATGCGCTATAATGAACACCGTGTTCTAAATACTTTTTTAATTCGGGCTAAAACTACGGGTATTCAATATTCGGTTATAACCGAAGACAAAATAAGAATTGAATTATTATGTTTAAATTGTAAGGCTAAAGGGTATGGAATGAAGCTCTTAGAGGATCTATTGTGCCATCTTAGCTTCACCTCACCAATAGCCCCCTCCCTTCCTTTCCACACACAAACATCTCATGGTTGTTTGCTATTCTAACCACATACTATCAATAGTGATGGTCATGGGATGCTATTGTTCTTTTTCAGCTAATGTGGCATGAGGGTGGCGGCCCATACCGCGTAGCCTAAACGTAATTGAATTTATATTTGGTTATGCAGTTTGGTTTTTTGTTTAACATTTCTTTAGTTCGGGTTAACCGATTTACTTTTTTAACTTCTAAATCATATGTAATTAAGAGTAAATTCTTTTCTGAGACTTTATGATTTATTGATTTTAATCATCTGAATTCAAGTATAAAAATTTAAACTACCTAAGTACCTGGATTTTTATTTTATAACCCACTAAGTCCAATTTACTAACGTCGTCAACCAGGTCTATTAACTATAAGTGTATTTCATTCATTTACCCATTTTATTATTATGTATAATATATAAACACACATTTTACTATTATTAGTTATAAACACACATTCAACACACACATCACCACCACCATCCTCCTCCACTACCACCACAACCCCCCCCCCACCGCACCAATAAACCACCACTGCAAACACCACCCCTACAATCTGGAAACGAAATCGGAATCTAGAACTGAGAGAACCCCCCCCCAACCCCCATATTCAGAGAAAGCTAGATCTGAGATCTCAGAGAGAACCAACGCCAGAACCGTAACTCATCACCACAACTGACATCGCCATTGTTGAGATCAACACCACTGTCACCGTTGAGAGAATTTACTCTCATTTATCAATTCAACACCACCGTCTTTTCTCAGATATTTAAAAAGGAATTTACTCTAAATGATTCTTGGTTATTGTGGTGGTAATAGTGATGGGGTGTATGGCGATTGTGGCAATGGTGGTTAATGGTACTAGTGTAGTTAGAGAGAGAATGGAGTATGTTGGTTATGGATATAGAGAGGGGTATAGGTGGTGGTGGTGGTGGTTGAGGTTGATGGTGGTGGTATAGTTGTAGAGAGAAGAGGGTCTGGTGGTTATGGATAGAAAGGGGGAGATGGGTGGTGGGTGGTGTGGTGTATGCATATAATGTGTGTTTATATGTATATAGGTGTGTGTATTTTAATATATAGATTTGATAAATATTATATTTAACTTTTAATTTTAAATTGTAAGGTACTTTGGTTATTTAAAAAACTAAGTAAACTTAATAGAGTTACTAATTTAGATTTAAAGGGTTATAAAATGAAAATTCAACTACGAAGGTAGTTAAAATCTTTTATTTTGGAAACGGGTGGTTAAAACCACTAAAACACAGGGACTTAAAAAGGAATTTACTCTATAATTAATTGTGTTGGTTTGTTAATTTGAAGTTTAAACTATTCCATGTTTTAATAGCCCAACTCCATGTTAGATTAGCCTAGATCCACCATGTATGATTGTAACACCTTGATATTTATGGATCGAATCCTATAAGTGACACGTGTCTAAAAACTCTCTATATAATTCAGATATGTTGAAGGAGGGGGGTTATAATGATAATTAGGGGCAAATATATAAAGTTGGCCGAAATCTACCAAAAAACCAAAATTCTGGTTTTCTAGAAGTCCTTGCGGACCGTAACCATAACCCCTTGTGGTCCGCAAGGGGTATTAAAATTATTCGCGTGCCAAACGCTCTTTGCAGACCCTATGGGGTACACCCTTGCGGTCCGCAAGGTGTCCCTAGATAGCGAAACTCGAGGTTGCAACAACCTTTGCTACAAATTTGACCACTTTCTTCCATTTTGCCACCCTTGATCCTATTGTGCCACATGTTAGGACACTAATCATGCATATAAGCACCCATGGACACTTGTCCAACTCTAAGCATCCCTTGATCTCAATAAAAAATAACAACTTCATGCTTCATTTTCATTCACACCAAAACTCAAACACTAAGTCTAAGTGTGAGAGCTTCCATTTTGGCTTTAAATTCTGACTTTGAAGCTCTTCTTGAGTTAAGTAAGTTGTCCTACCTTAACTCTTTCCATAAAAATTAGTTTTATCACTTAATATTGTTTGAAAATCTGGAAATGGTTACACTTTTGACTTTCTGCTTGACTTTCAATTCTGACCACTTTGGTCAAGTCAAATTTCAATTAAACTCACCTACGTGATCATCATAATATATGGTATAATTCTCTGCAATTATATAATATGATCATTACGTTTAAATGGGTCAAGTGACCAATCAAACTTGTATTTATAAAAAGTCAAAAATACCCTTTCGTCGAATAATTAAAGAATGAAGTTATAAATATATGTAACATGTAATCTGACTTCAAAACATTTGTATAACACTATAAAATATATTTTGATGTGGGACTTGTCACGAACCCATTTTCATGCCCGAACCCGTAGTTACACGCACGACTAGTTAAAATAACATAAATCATACAAACTAGTCGTAACGTGTCAAACCTTTTCAAAACCTTTCCAAATCAGAATGTATGGTTAAATAACCCATATTACACGAGAATCCTCACTTGTATAATTAAACCACATTCTATCGGGTCAACGCTTAATCTAGCGTAACCAAGCGTAATTCTAAGTAACCGGTTAACTTCCATTGGACGTATAATGACCTGTGAACATTCTAAAGGATAATGTTTCCATCCATTATAGACTATAGAGACCTCCGGTAAACCATACCTAAGTTAATAAACTTTGAATTCGGTTGTGCTACAAGAAGTAAATACATGGTGAGAATACAACTAGCACGGGTAAATACTTTTTAGCCTACTTTTATTTAAACACTTGGGATATGGCACTAGCCACTTGGTTCGGGTATTGCAATAAGGACGAATGATGTCATAGAAATGATTTAATCTGTTATGCTTGATAACATTAAACACTTTGTATTTTATGTTCTAGGGTAGTTTTCGCCTTTTGAACTCTCCTCTTTCACCGTGAGTTTATTTCAAGGAATCGCAAATCGCAACTCGTGAGTAGATCTTCCTAATTCCCCTTTTTACAATTAAAATTTTCAGGTGTATTATGTGTCATTAATGCATTATTTCCTTACTTCAAGTTTTCATTACTCAAATACATGCAAAGTTTAATTGTGTAATTATGTGGTAGTTGTTATTTATTCATTGTCTGTTTTGCTAACCATTATCACTAATCATTATTCACATGGATCCATCGGCTGACTAGGTTCCCTGTGGCCATGGGTTGGGTTGTAACCTAGTACCGCCTCCACACTTAGATTCGCTTGTCGGTGGGCTTGAATCTCGCATTTATGGCTTTATTATTTTTATCATCTTGATTGCAGTTTCACATCAATATGTTGGTTGTTTGGTAATGTTGGATTTAATTCTTAGTATGATGTGTCTTTATCATTTAATTATGTGATAACTCAGAAATTTTATCGAATTATATGGTAACGCGTGTCCGGGAACTCTCAAATATTCCAGATATGTTGGACGAGAGGGACAAATTTTATTGGAATTGGAAGATTATAAAGTTGAGGGATCAAAAATAACAAATGCCAAAATTTGGCTTCTTAAGGTCCCTTATGACTGCAAGGCATATGCCTTACGGTCTGTAAGGTATTTAAAAACTCTGTGGGCGCTGAAGGTCCTTACGGACCGTCAGCCATCACCCTTACGGTCCGTAAGGGTGTTGATGGCAGAACAGTTGAAGTTGGCAACTGCAACTGTTGTATCTTGCCACCTTTGCTCGTTTTGTGCCACCTTTTAGCCTCCTTAGTACATGTGCCCTGCCACTAATCCACCCCTAAACAATCTTGGACACACTTGGCAAGATTTAAGGCTTGAGCTCAAGTATAAGTAGCTCCATACTTGAACCATTCAAAGTTGCACCTTCACTCTTCACTTTCTAATCTATTTGGAGTAGATTCTGATCTATAGAGGCCTCCTCTTTGGAGTTATAATTCTCTCTTAAACACATATAAGTATTCTTTTAGCATATTTCCATAATTAGGCTAGTTATTGTCCAAAGTCAAGCAAATTGACTTTTGTTTTGACTTTCGGTTCTTACCATTTTGGTCAAGCCAAAGTTTGAAACGAACTTTGCAACATGATTGTAATAATGAAGGTGTTAATCCCTTCTGATTTCACCCTCTGAAGATCACGTTAAGTAGACGAAATGACAAGTCAAAGTTATATAAAATAAAATAAAAACATAAATTTTGCAAATTACGCTAAATGAACTTCTAAGTATTAAAAGCTTAATTTTTGTTATCATAACAATTTATATAATAAACTAAGACATGTTTAACCATGCCCAACTCGTCATTTCCTGTTTAGAGCTCGTTTCTTAGTTAAAAGTCAAACTATTTGACTTCTGCTTTAACTTTCAACTCTAGACCGTCTGGTCAACTTTTTGAGCATGATTAAGGGTTATTATATGACATGTTATTGTTGAGAATAACCTTCTGAGGTTATACCTTCTGGTCATACCCTTTGATAGGTTTTATGATAAAGTTTATAATATATATATATATTATATATATATATATATAAAGCCTAAAATGCCCTTATGGCTTAAAATTGGTTTTAAAACACAAATGGACTTATAATATGACTTTGAAACTAATTATATAACATAATGAAATAAATTTTTGCATAATGGACTTGTCATAAACCTATTCGACCACCCAATATTATATATGTGCGTACGGCTAGTTTGAATATAATATAAATATATAAACTAGCCGAATCGGGTCAAAACCTTTCAAATTCAGTTCTTATTAGAATAATTGGTTATTTAACCCATATTACATGAGTCTTTGCACTCAGAAGGGTATAAACCACATTTTATCCGGTCAACGCTTAATCTAGCGAACCATACGCCTCTATTAAGTTAACCGGTCAAAGTCAAAAACTTTTAAATGATCTGTTAACATTCTGATGAATCATATTTCCATTCTTTCCATACTAGAAGCCTCTAGTAAATTTCGCCTAAGTTTAGATTGCTTTGAATTACGGTTGTGCTAAACGTATTTGATTTGTAAAGCCTAGCACAGGTAAATAGTCTTAGCCTATTTTCCTTTATAAAGGCTTGAGATATGGCACTAGCTACTTGGTCGGGTATTGAAAAAGGACGAATGATGTCAAAGAAATTCAAATAACCTATTCAATCTGTTTTGCTTGATAAATTAAACACTTGGGAGTTAATACGATCGTGTCCTGGATATCCCGACTAATTTATTTGCAAATGGCCACGACCTAAGCGCGGGGTGTAGACATACACCTGACAGACCCTAATGTTATATATTTATATGATATTGAAAATATGGTGTGTCGATTAATCATGTAGCGGCATTTAGTTTCTGGTCCCCGACTGTATTGACAAGCATGTAAAACTGGTAACAAGAGATATAGTTTGTCCTAAGTTATCTAAAAATGATATACCAAATGGTATCAAATACATTTTGAAAAGATTTTCAAAACAGTCGGTTAATTGTATTTACCAATTAAAACTGACGTATATTCAAAAGATTAAGCACGTGTTATTTAGCAAGTACGGAATAGGCTGGAGCTACTTGATCTAGATATTTTGGAATTTGCATCTCCACAAAAAAGACCTTATTAGTCTCAAGTCACATTTTGTATATTTGATCCGCCTGTGGATTTTGAACGAACAGCTTGTATAATTTATTTGTTACTTTCAAGTTTGTATTTATCTAATTTAATTTTATTCCCATCTTCGTTGTGTATTGTGATTACTGATATCAATCGTCATGCATATACCCCAAGTCCGAGCCCACCGGGAAATCAGGGTGTGACATATTACCATCGAATCGCATGTTAATCTTTTTAATTAAATAAACAAAAACAATTATATTTAAACATTGGATTTACTCACCAACTTATGTTGACCCAAAAACTATTTTTACACTTGATAAAGGTGAAGAGGGTTGAAGATGTTGATGATGAAACGCAAGGATGATGCCTTAGAGAATAAATCGGATTATTTTATGTTATGTTTTGATTTAATGATTTATTTGAATTTGAATTATTCTTGTTTTGTGATATTTTTTTAATTTGTTCATTAATAGTATTTAAACTATTAAATATAAAGTCATAAGCTGTGAACAAATAATCATGCCTCGGTCACTTAATCAGCTGGGGACGGGGTGGGGGTTGGCGGGTTTAGTGTCACACCCGGATTTTCGATGTAGCGGAAGCGTGTCGCGAGGTGTGGCCAGAGCGGCAATCGTTGCATTCAACCAAGTAAACGACAATTGTATTATATTACAAAACATTCATCCATACTTTTTATTTAACCATAATTCACATATAAACTTTTGTCTTTAAAACAAACCACAAGTTTAACAACATTATTTAAAATTTAGAAATAAGTTTATAAAACATAACAACAAAGACCGGATGAAACATAACATCTTGACTTCACAACAAACGAACAAGATTTTTCCCCGAAGGCCATCCACTAGTTTCCTGTAATACATGTTAGATTTGAAAACAATGTCAACAAAAGCTGGCGAATTCATGTTATAAATTTTGTATCAAATGAATTATCAAAAACATTTGAAATAATAAATCCGTTTAGTATAGCTTAATGAAACTTATAAGATCATTAGTGTGTTGCAAGGACACTAATTTGTATGCCGAATAAGGTGGCAACCAAACCTTGACGATTTATTATGTGTCTGAGACACTCGTTTTAGACATAAAGCACTCTAATACGATCTGTTGTTATTGTCGTATTAAAGTGGGGCTCGCCCAAACCCAATAGATCTATCCCCTTGTTCCTCGGTACTTATCTTTCATTAATGGCCCAAATGCTTGAGCCTTATTCATATGTGATCTAAATATTTTCATTTTCCCAGCTATATTAATTGTAACATGTATACATCCCCGCACGTTTAAAACCATAAATACATTAAAATAAAAGGGGAAACATGAACTCACTGATTTGCGTTCCGTACAAATCTCTATTCGATTCCTGATACTTCGTTCGTTTTTCGACCTACAAGTGTTCTAGTCAATTAGACACTTAGGCTTTTGTTTTGTTTTTCGTACAGGTATTTTATCTCGAATTTCGTACTTGTAATTGTTGGTTTTTCTTTATTTAATATATATATATATATATATATATATATATTAGATTGGTTATATGTAAATGGACCTAGTCCATAATTTAATTGTAAATAACTCAATCTAATAATTTATTATTTATGGGCCTAGCCCAACAGTTTTTGTAAGTATGGGTCTAGCCTGAATTTTTTTACTTTGTGTGGGCATAGCCTAATTCCTTTCATGTATGTGGGGCTAGCCCAGTTTATTTCATGCATATGGGCCTAGCCCAACCTAATTTTGTTTTAAAATGAATTAAGCCCAATTGGTTTGTAAAGGTGGGTTTAGCCCAAATTAAAATGAAAGATTGGGCCTAGCCTAATATAACTTATAAAAGTTAGATTAGCCTAAGTTTAGTTTATAAAAGTGGGTTTTAGCCCCAAGTTAGTATTCATAAAATGGATTAGCCCAATTTATTTATTTATAAAAGTGGGTTTGGCCTAAAGTTATCTTTTATTTAAATGGGTCTAGCCCATGTAAACATTTATAAAAAGTGGACTTAGCCCAAAGTTTATTTTTATAACAGTGGGCCTTAGCCTAAAGGATGATTTTATAAAAGTGAGCTTAGCCCAACTTTGATTTTTATACAAGTGGGTCTTAGCCCAAAGTTAATTTTATGAAAGTGGGCTAGTCCATATATTTTTCCAAAAAATGTTTTAGCCCAATATAGTTTTATAAAAATGGGCTTAGTATAATAATTGTTTAGTTGGGCTAATCCAAAAACATTTACTAGTAATTGTCATAACTTTTTATAAAAATTTGTTTATAAAAACTATAAGTTAATATATAAAGTGTATCGGTTTATGTGTTTGTTTTGACCGTTAGGTTCGCGTTGACTATTTTATTCGTTTCGTCTTTGTCGTTTGTTTCGTTTATACCAGATATTTTATTTTGTCCGAATTGTCCAAGTTTGTCCGAATTGTCCGATATATATTATTTCGTCAAAAGTTGAAAACTTAAACATATTTTTATACAAAAATATACATATACACATATTTGTTGATTTCAAAATATATATTTTTATCAAAAATATATATTTATCTCCTTTTTAGTTTAAGAAAAACTTATGTAATTATATTCTTAACTTTTTCACCAAACCTTTATTTAAACAAGATTAAAGTTCCTAATCACTTTGAATCACAAAATTCTCAGTTTAATCATATATTAATCAAGATTAATTTTTATAAAAAAATTGCCATAGTTTACTTTAAAAATATAAGTTCCCCATGTTTTTGTAAAAATGTTTTAAGTAACTAAACTAACTCAAATCATCATTAAGCACAATTATTATATAAATGTATTAACATAATGTCATGAACTTGTTAATTTTTAATCTTTCTTCATATGGAAACTTTATTATAACTTTTATACAAAATTCTAAATCATAAATTTTATTTAATGATCTAATACATGTATGATCATATTAAAATATGAGATTATGTTCATCTCATATTTTGTTAATAAATCTTGCTAATCTAAACATGCATGTGTTTAGATCATCTTTTTATTCATAATTTTGCAAGATTCAAGTTTACTAGTTCGTAACAAGTTCAAGATCATCAAAAATTATCAAAAAATCACATGATTATGTTAGTGATCTTAGATTTATTAGTGTTTTTCAAGTGGGTTTTTATATAATTTTTTTATGATGATCTTGTGAAATTTTATTAAATAAAAAGTATAACATAAGGTTTAAGATCTTACTAATAGCACAAGGCTAAGGATGATCTAAGAGATGAAGAAAATAGATTGATCAAGAGTTCAAAGCTTCCAAAGTGAGCTCTTAATCTTTGCAAATACTTTGGATCTTCATGCAAGCTTGATTTCTTTGTGTTTTTTTTTTTTAAGTTGAAGATGAAGATGATGAAGCTTGGTCAATTTTTGAGAGCAAAAGTGAGAGTGTTCTTGAGTTTTTTTTGTTGTTGTTGTGAAAATGAATGGAATAGAATAGCTAAGTGTTGATGGTTTTATTCATGTTCTTACACCTTTAAGTACACCAAGTTAACCACAAGGTGCCAACACATTTAATTGAGAGATTAGTGGAATGGTGGGTGGCATCATATGGCCGTGAGGATGTTTGGTAATTTATTTTTTTTTTTTTATAAAAATATATATAATTTTATAAACTTTTATAACTTTAATAATTATATATATAAGTTTTTATAAAAACTAATGCCTCAATACTTTAAAGTGATGTTATAAAATGCCAAAACAACTTATTAGTCTTGTTGTTCCATTGTTCGGTTGATAAAATTGGTTCGGGTCTTGTACCGGGTAATATACTGATATATTGTGTAACTTATAAAATTTTATGTTCATAATAATTCTAGTAATTAATCTAGCTCTTCAGACTAATAATTTTGTCATTTTGAGTTCGGTTCTGGTACCGGCTTAGTTGTCAGGTTTTTACCGAACAAACCGTTTAGCTTTAAATAATAAGATTTAGATACGGTTTTATACTCTTTCTAACACCCATTATTATTCTTTAGCTAAAAATATTTATTTTTTGCTTTTCGAACAATTGCTGAATTTTGCTGCAGAATGCTGAATTTTGCCGCAGACTTGGACAATTTGGTATTTTATTTAAAATTTCTATGGTATAATAGTGAAAAATATTTATATCTTAATTCTATCATATCAGATTGTACCGTAACTAGTTCTGATATTTAATACATGTTCGCGTTGTTGTCATTCGTCTAGGATATGGTTTTATATATTCGTGATCATGACGAATCGATTATCATACCAAACTATGATTTGGTTAAATTCCTAGAGTTTTAACACTTAAAATCAAAAATTAAGTCATGATATACGATAAATAGACAATGTACTAGCTGTTCAAGTTATACAGAATTACCGGAATTTTTCCAATTGTCACATTCTCCCCTTGTTCAAGAAAATTTAGTCCCGAAATTTAAGTCGTGTCATCCTTTGCGTAGGATTTCTCAAACAAGTGGGGATACTTTCTTTTGATTTCGTCTTCCCGTTCCCAAGTGAACTCAGGTCCGCGCTTTGATTTCCAATGGACTTTGACTAGTTTGATACGACTCCTCCTTGTTCTCTGAACTTTCGAATCTAAAATTTCGACAGGTTCTTCAATGAAATGGAGTTTGTCGTCTATATGAATTTCGTCCGTGGGGATAATAAGTGACTCGTCTGAAAGACACTTTTTGAGATTTGACACATGAAAAGTGTCGTGAACGTTATTAAGTGTTTCAGGCAATTTCAACTTATATGCGACTGTTCAAGATTTCGTATGGTCCTATATACCTCGGGTTAAGTTTTCCTTGCTTCCCGAATCTAACTACGCCCCTCCAAGGCAAGACCTTTAATAGCAATTTGTCTCCAATCTCAAAGGATAATGGTTTGCGGCGTTTATCCGCATAACTTTTCTGTCTATCCTGAGCAGGTTTAATACGGTCTCGGATTTTAAAATTTTCATCCGTAGTTTCTTGAATTAATTCTGGACCTATCATTTGTTTGTCGCCTATTTCCGCCCAACATAATAGAGATCGACATTTACGTCCGTATAACGCTTCAAATGGAGCAGCTTGGATACTCGTATGATAACTATTGTTATATGAGAACTCCACTAAAGGCAAGTGAGTATCCCAATTTCCGCCTAAGTCAATTACACAAGCACGAAGCATATCTTCTAAGGTTTGAATAGTGTGTTCACTTTGGCCATCTGTTTGGGGATGAAAGGCCATACTTAGATCTAAGCGAGATCCAAAAGCCTTTTGAAATGATTGCCAAATTATTGATATGAAACGACCATCTCGATCAGAGATTATAGAAACAGGCACTCCATGTCTTGCCACAATCTCTTTAAGATAAAGTTCGGCTAACTTCTCGGTTTTATCTTTCTCACGTACCGCAAGAAGTGAGCTGATTTGGTTAGTCGGTCAACAATTACCCAAAATATGTCAAAACCACGAGAGTCCTGGGTAATTTTGTTATGAAATCCATAGAAATTTGTTCCCATTTCCAAGTCGGAATTGCAGGTTGTTGTAATAATCCTGAAGGTTTTTGGTAATCGGCCTTAATTTTTGAACATGTTAGACATTTTCCAACATAAGTTGCAATATCTCTTTTGAGATTAAGCCACCAATAGAATTCTTTAAGATCGTGATACATTTTATCCGCTCCGGGATGTGTCGAATATTTAGACTCATGGGCTTCATCTAGAATTAAGTTTCGCATATTACCAAAAAGAGGAACCCAAATTCTGTTTGCAAAATACAAAGTTTCGTTCTCATTTGGTTCTAATTGTTTTTCCATACCTCTAAGCATCACTGCTTTAAAATTTCCGCTCTTTATGGCTTCCTATTGAGCATCGTGAATTTGAGAGGTAAGGTTATTGTGAATGGTAAGTCTTAATGATCGTACACGAAGAGGCTTCACTCCTTCCTTTCGACTTAGAGCATCTGCGACAACATTCGCCTTGCCCGGATGGTATTTAATTTCACAGTCGTAGTCATTCAACAATTCAAGCCAACGTCTTTGGCGCATATTTAACTCTTTCTGGTTAAATATATGTTGAAGACTTTTTTGATCGGTAAAGATTGTGCACTTGGTGCCATAAAGATAATGACGCCAAATTTTTAACGCAAATATCACTGCACCTAGCTCTAGGTCATGTGTGGTATAGTTCTTTTCGTGAACTTTTAATTGGCATGATGTGTATGCAATAACTTTCTCTCGTTGCATTAATACGCATCTTAAACCTTGATGTGAAGCGTCACAATAAACTACAAAGTCATCTATGTCGTCCGGAAGTGATAGAATCGGTGCATCACAAAGTTAATCCTTTAGCAGTTGGAAGTCCACTTCTTGTTTCTCTCCCCAATCAAACTTTTTATCTTTCTGAGTTAGGGAGGTTAGTGGTTGAGCGATCTTCGAGAAATTCTCAATGAATCTCCGATAATAACCCGCCAATCCTAAAAATTGGCGTACTTCGGTGGGTGTCTTAGGTGCGTTCTAATTCTTAATGGCTTCTATTTTTGATGGATCGACATGTATGCCTTTTTCGTTGACTACATGTCCGAGAAATTGGACTTCATGAAGCCAAAATTCGCACTTAGAGAATTTTGCATACAGTTTCTCTTTCTTTAACAACTCAAGAATGGTCCTAAGATGATGTTCGTGATCCTTTTTATTTCGTGAATATATCAATATGTCATCAATGAATACTATCACAAATTTATCGAGATAAGGCTTGCACACACGGTTCATTAAGTCCATGAACACCGCCGGTGCATTTGTTAGACCAAATGGCATAACAAGGAACTCGTAGTGACCGTAACGGGTTCGAAATGCTGTCTTTGGAATACTTTCTTCCTGCACTCTAAGCTGATGGTATCCTGACCTTAAGTCAATCTTCGAGTAAAAACTTGATCCTTGAAGTTGATCGAACAGATCATCGATCCTCGATAACGGATACCGATTTTTGATCGTGAGTTTGTTCAATTCTCGATAATCTATGCATATTCTAAAGCTTCCATCTTTCTTCTTTACGAATAGAACTGGAGCTCCCCAAGGTGAGAAGCTTGGTCTAATAAATCCTTTGTCCAACAACTCTTGAAGTTGTGTGGACAACTCTTGCATTTCCGAAGGAGCTAATCGGTATGGGGATTTCCCTACAGGTGTAGCTCCTGGAATCAAGTCTATGCGAAATTCGACTTGTCGTTGGGGTGGTATTCCTGGCAAGTCCTCTGGGAAGACTTCAGGAAATTCCTTAACAACAGGGATCTCCTCAAGTTTTGGCTCCTTGGATTTCTTGTCAACAATGTGTGCTAAGAATGCTATACATCCTTTTCTCAAGCACTTTTGAGCTTTCATACAAGAAATAATTCGCAATGGCGTTTCGCTTTTCTCGCCATGTATAAGAAGTGTTTCATTATTAGGAAGTGGAATGCGAATAGTTTTGTCGCAACACGACTTCGGCTTGATTATTGGATAACCAATCCATACCGATTACAACATCAAAACTACCTAACTGGATGGGTCATAAATCAATGTTGAATTTTTGTCCGCCTAACTTTAAAGAACATTCTTTAATAATTTCATCAGATTCAATTATCTTTCCATTCGCTAGTTCGATAGTGAATGGAATATCTAATTTATTTGAATTTAGTTCGAGTATATCTTTAAACTCAAAAGATATGAAACTAAAATCTGCGCCAGTATGAAATAAAATAGATGTTAAATGATTATTGACAGGGAATGTACCAGTGATCACATTTGGTTCCTGACGTGCCTCATGAGCTCCTATTACAAAGGCTCGTCCGTGGCCTTTGTTCTCTTTTGGGAAATTCTTTCTAAAATGGCCTATTTCACCGCAACCATAACAACTTTGATTTCTTCCTCGGTCGTTTCCATTTCCATAACCTCCTTCTTTCTTGCCTTCATTCCTGTTTCCTTTGTTATTACTCCAGCAGTTTTCGGTGCGGTGTCCCAACTTCCCGCACTTATCACATTTGGTGGTTCGGCATCCACCATAATGATGATAATTGCACCTGTTGCACTTAGGTGCATTTCCTGTATAACCTCTCGGTTCTGTCTCTGCTGCTACCACGAATACTTTGTTCCATTTTGTTGTGGGGGTTTCTTTCTTCTTGTTACTCGGTCGGGAACCTTTCTTGAAGTGTGTAAACTTTCTCTTATTCCCACATGAGGTTGATTCTACATGTGTTTCCTTGGGCATCTCCGCATTCTTTCTCAAAAACTTATTCATTCTCATCGCTTCTTCGGTAAGACTTACAGCAATCGTAATTGCCTCAGTGATGGTCGTTAGATGTGACGAAGTAACCATACTTCAAATTTCTCGAGATAATCCCCAAATGTATCGTTCGATACGTTTGAATTCAGGGGTTACCATATATGGAACGAATCGCGAAAGATCATGGAAACACTGTGTATAACCATACACATCGGGTCCTATCATGGATAAGTTCCAAAATTCGATTTCCAATTTCTGTAACAATGCTCTAGAACAATATTTCTCTCTCATCATATCCTTCAGTCTATCCCAAGTAATAGCATAAGCAATTGCTTCCCCAAGCGTCTATACTTGCAAATTCCACCATGGAAATGCTTCATCCATAAATAAGCCTGATACATATGACACAATCTGGTTGATAGAACAGTTACTCATACGAATCACGGAATCCGTCTTTTCTGTCCAACACACAAAGGCTACTGCACCACCTGTGGCATCAAAATTCAAGGTTTGCAATCTAAAAATTGTTTGTATGTACATCCTGAAATAGTTAGATTTCAAGAATCATCAATAATATATATTGTTAGAAATAAATATTAATGATCATACTTTGGTAATTTTATAAATAACAAACCATTTACGAGCATCTGAACTCTTGGTGGTTCTTGAACCCTTGGCTCAGCATTGCGCTCCTGATGCGCAAGTGCTTCAGTTATTCGTTGATTCACTAGAGCATTGAGCTTGGCTTGGGTTGTAGGTAATGGCGATGGTCTAACTCAGGGTCTATCTCTTCCTCTAGATGCCATAATCTTCAATATGAAACATGATAGAAGTGATTAGACGTATATTTGAAACAAATATTGTCTCTCATGGATTAGAATTATATAGTATAAGTGTATATAATATTGATATAATTCATTTTTTATGTATAGTATCCATATTATAAGCACCATAATAGATACATAAAAATGAACAATCAACAATGCATAAATAAAAGATAAACATCAACCATTATATATAAACTGTCAACTTGATACATCATTTTTGTGAAGATACAAAAATAACTCGGAGTTATAACACTCCGATAGACAAGTCATACACAATACATTATAAAGTAGATATTTTCCTTCACATCGTTCTTCAAAATCTTCAAGTTGACGACATATATATATCTTCAAAAAAAACTTCTATCTTCAGCAAAACTGGGTATGAGTACCTACCCTAGAGGTATGACCATATACCAACTAGACAGATGGTGGAGGTGGAGGTGGAGATGAATGGATGATCCTCCGGAGGTATGCGACCTCCTCCTCGAGCGAACGGATACGCTCCTCGTGGGATGGAAATACGCTCTGCACTAGAGAGTGTGGATGCGGTATAACAGGCGAAGGTGGTGATGATGTCGTTGGTAGAGATGGTGTCACGAGAGGTGTCAAAGTGGGTAATGGTGGTAACTGAGATGACAAAGATGGAGTACTCTAAGATGCTCGCAAAGTGGAAATCTGAGCCTCCAGCTCACGGATACGGCGAAATAAGATACTAATCTGTTTCTCAGAAGACATGACTCAAAACTCGGTGGTGGTCGGTGGCAAATGACTGGGATGATAGGGATCAGATAGGCTCATACCAGGTGGAGGTGATCGAATGTGAATACCGGTATGGTAGGATGATGGGTATGATGGTCCTCCAACAGTGGGTGGTCGTGAATAGGGATGGTGTCTACTCGCATACTGACTAGACTCAGGGAACATAATTCGGGAGGGTCCTGCAGTGTAAGAAGATGCATAAGGATCAGATGTGATAAAAGGATCTAAAATGGGTATACGCGGTATATGTAATGATCCATCAACATGGTGAAACGGTGGCTGCTCAGATGAGTAGGATGTACCTCCTAAAGAGTAATTTGAAGGTCCAAACAAAGGATGAAGAGTGAAACGATCAGTAGTAAATGAAACGTCTCCAGGTAAATACTGAGATGGTCCAAATGGTAGATGTGACCAGTAGTGATAGCATCAAATGGTATGGGATCAACAAAAGTGGGTGTAATAGAATCATCAACAGTGGGAAAAGTATCTGAAAGTGGTGGTAGAGCAGTATCAGGTGAGGGCTCGGGTGAGGGTGATCTCGGAGACGATGGAGCAGATGAGGTAATATCAATGACATCAGGCTCATGTGGAGCTACTTCCAGTAGCGCGAGATCAAAATCATCTCCGATACCCAGATCATCCTCAAGGTGATCTACGTGAACAATAGGAATGACATCGCCATCTCCATCGATGTCGACAGCAAAAGGATCTACCACGTTAAGTGGTATAACATGGTGCTCCACAATGTGCTCACCTTCGGGGTGGCCAATGATAACTATCTGGTGGTCAAAGAGTGGTAAAGCTAAAACATCATCATCGGGAATATCCTCGGGAATGGGATCGGGTACAGGGTAGGGTAAGGCAAAAGGCTAGAAATCATCGTCCATCCAGTCATCGTTAGAATCATCGTGATCTGACTCGTCGTCGGAAATGATAATGACTGGTGGGAGTAGATCGTCTACTGGTATATAATCTATCTCAGGGTCAGAACTCATAGACTCGGTGCCTGAAAGGCTACTATCGGAAGACATGGTCCTGGCAAACATAATCCGTACAACTTATTTTTGTTAATAAATATTTTTTTTAAAGATAAATAATCGGGCAATCACTAAGTTTCAATGTAAGTTTTTCTAATCATAAGTTCAACTCAACTTACTGTTATTGTGTCTATCTCTCATAGACTAGTTTTGTATAATGACATTGCACTATTGTTTTTGTTTTTAACATTTGATACTAGTGGACAGTTCTCCCCGGGATGACAAACCAAAAATACTTATTTCAATTTTTGTAAACGACTTAGAAAAATTTATAAAAGAGCATTTTGAAATTGTAGACTAGACTCAAAAGAATCTTAGTTCACTACAATTGAAGCTCTGATACCAGGTCTGTCACACCCGGATTTTCGATGTAGCGGAAGCGTGTCGCGAGGTGTGGCCAGAGCGGCAATCGTTGCATTCAACCAAGTAAACGACAATTGTATTATATTACAAAACATTCATCCATACTTTTTATTTAACCATAATTCACATATAAACTTTTGTCTTTAAAACAAACCACAAGTTTAACAACATTATTTAAAATTTAGAAATAAGTTTATAAAACATAACAACAAAGACCGGATGAAACATAACATCTTGACTTCACAACAAACGAACAAGATTTTTCCCCGAAGGCCATCCACTAGTTTCCTGTAATACATGTTAGATTTGAAAACAATGTCAACAAAAGCTGGCGAATTCATGTTATAAATTTTGTATCAAATGAATTATCAAAAACATTTGAAATAATAAATCCGTTTAGTATAGCTTAATGAAACTTATAAGATCATTAGTGTGTTGCAAGGACACTAATTTGTATGCCGAATAAGGTGGCAACCAAACCTTGACGATTTATTATGTGTCTGAGACACTCGTTTTAGACATAAAGCACTCTAATACGATCTGTTGTTATTGTCGTATTAAAGTGGGGCTCGCCCAAACCCAATAGATCTATCCCCTTGTTCCTCGGTACTTATCTTTCATTAATGGCCCAAATGCTTGAGCCTTATTCATATGTGATCTAAATATTTTCATTTTCCCAGCTATATTAATTGTAACATGTATACATCCCCGCACGTTTAAAACCATAAATACATTAAAATAAAAGGGGAAACATGAACTCACTGATTTGCGTTCCGTACAAATCTCTATTCGATTCCTGATACTTCGTTCGTTTTTCGACCTACAAGTGTTCTAGTCAATTAGACACTTAGGCTTTTGTTTTGTTTTTCGTACAGGTATTTTATCTCGAATTTCGTACTTGTAATTGTTGGTTTTTCTTTATTTAATATATATATATATATATATATATATTAGATTGGTTATATGTAAATGGACCTAGTCCATAATTTAATTGTAAATAACTCAATCTAATAATTTATTATTTATGGGCCTAGCCCAACAGTTTTTGTAAGTATGGGTCTAGCCTGAATTTTTTTACTTTGTGTGGGCATAGCCTAATTCCTTTCATGTATGTGGGGCTAGCCCAGTTTATTTCATGCATATGGGCCTAGCCCAACCTAATTTTGTTTTAAAATGAATTAAGCCCAATTGGTTTGTAAAGGTGGGTTTAGCCCAAATTAAAATGAAAGATTGGGCCTAGCCTAATATAACTTATAAAAGTTAGATTAGCCTAAGTTTAGTTTATAAAAGTGGGTTTTAGCCCCAAGTTAGTATTCATAAAATGGATTAGCCCAATTTATTTATTTATAAAAGTGGGTTTGGCCTAAAGTTATCTTTTATTTAAATGGGTCTAGCCCATGTAAACATTTATAAAAAGTGGACTTAGCCCAAAGTTTATTTTTATAACAGTGGGCCTTAGCCTAAAGGATGATTTTATAAAAGTGAGCTTAGCCCAACTTTGATTTTTATACAAGTGGGTCTTAGCCCAAAGTTAATTTTATGAAAGTGGGCTAGTCCATATATTTTTATAAAAAATGTTTAGCTCAATATAGTTTTTTATAAAAATGGGCTTAGTATAATAATTGTTTAGTTGGGCTCATCCAAAAACATTTACTAGCAATTGTCATAACTTTTTATAAAAATTTCTTTATAAAAACTAAAAGTTATATATATAAAGTGTATCGGTTTATGTGTTTGTTTTGACCGTTAGGTTCGCATTGACTATTATATTCGTTTCGTCTTTGTCGTTTGTTTCGTTTATACCAGATATTTATTTTGTCCGAATTGTCCGATATATATTATTTCGTCAAAAGTTGAACACTTAAACATATTTTTATACAAAAATATATATATACACATATTTGGTGATTTCAAAATATATATTTTTATCAAAAATATATATTTATCTCCTTTTTAGTTCAAGAAAAACTTATGTAATTATATTCTTAACTTTTTCACCAAGCCTTTATTTAAACAAGATTAAAGTTCCTAATTACTTTGAATCACAAAATTCTTAGTTTAATCATATCTTAATCAAGATTAATTTTTATTAAAAAATCTGCCATAGTTTCCTTTAAAAATATAAGTTTCTCATGTTTTTATAAACATGTTTTAAGTAACTAAACTAACTCAAATCATCATCAAGCACAATTATTATATAAATGTATTACCATAATGTCATGAACTTGTTATAATTTTTAATCTTTCTTAATATGGAAACTTTATTATAACTTTTATACAAAATTTCTAAATCATAATTTTATTTAATGATCTAATACATGTATGATCATATTAAAATATAAGATTATGTTCATCTCATATTTTGTTAATGAATCTTGCTAATCTAAACATGCATGTGTTTAGATCATCTTTTTATTCATAATTTTGCAAGATTCAAGTTTACTAGTTCGTAACAAGTTCAAGATCATCAAAAATTATCAAGAAAATCACATGATTATGTTAGTGATCTTAGATTTATTAGTGTTTTTCAAGTGGGTTTTTATATAATTTTTTTATGATGATCTTGTGAAATTTTATAAAATAAAAAGTATAACATAAGGTTTAAGATCTTACTAATAGCACGAGGCTAGGGATGATCTAAGAGATGAAGAAAATAGATTGATCAAGAGTTCAAAGCTTCCAAAGTGAGCTCTTAATCTTTGCAAATACTTTGGATCTTCATGCAAGCTTGATTTCTTTGTGTTTTTTTTTCTTTTTTAAGTTGAAGATGAAGATGATGAAGCTTGGTCAATTTTTGAGAGCAAAAGTGAGAGTGTTCTTGAGTTTTTTTTGTTGTTGTTGTGAAAATGAATGGAATAGAATAGCTAAGTGTTGATGGTTTTATTCATGTTCTTACACCTTTAAGTACACCAAGTTAACCACAAGGTGCCAACACATTTAATTGAGAGATTAGTGGAATGGTGGGTGGCATCATATGGCCGTGAGGATGTTTGGTATATTTATTTTTTTTTATTTTTTATAAAACTATATATAATTTTATAAACTTTTATAACTTTAATAATTATATATATAAGTTTTTATAAAAACTAATGCCTCAATACTTTAAAGTGATGTTATAAAATGCCAAAACAACTTATTAGTCTTATTGTTCCATTGTTCGGTTGATAAAATTGGTTCGGGTCTTGTACCGGGTAATATACTGATATATTGTGTAACTTATAAAATTTTATGTTCATAATAATTCTAGTAATTAATCTAGCTCTTCAGACTAATAATTTTGTCATTTTGAGTTCGGTTCTGGTACCGGCTTAGTTGTCAGGTTTTTACCGAACAAACCGTTTAGCTTTAAATAATAAGATTTAGATACGGTTTTATACTCTTTCTAACACCCATTATTATTCTTTAGCTAAAAATATTTATTTTTGGCTTTTCGAACAATTGCTGAATTTTGCTGCAGAATGCTGAATTTTGCTGCAGACTTGGACAATTTGGTATTTTATATAAAATTTCTATGGTATAATAGTGAAAAATATTTATATCTTAATTCTATCATATCAGATTGTACCGTAACTAGTTCTGATATTTAATACATGTTCGCGTTGTTGTCATTCGTCTAGGATAGGGTTTTATATATTCGTGGTCATGACGAATCGATTATCATACCAAACTATGATATGGTTAAATTCCTAGAGTTTTAAGACTTAAAATCAAAAATTAAGTCATGATATACGATAAATAGACAATGTACTAGCTGTTCAAGTTATACAGAATTACCGGAATTTTGCCAATTGTCACATTTAGGTTTGTTATAGTGTTGTACATGTGTAATACTATTTAAAAAAAAGTGAGAGTGTTCTTGAGTTTTTTTTGTTGTTGTTGTGAAAATGAATGAAATAGAATAGCTAAGTGTTGATGGTTTTATTCATGTTCTTACACCTTTAAGTACACCAATTTAACTACAAGGTGCCAACACATTTAGTTGAGAGACTAGTGGAATGGTGGGTGGCATCATATGGTCGTGAGGATGTTTGGTATATTTATTTTTTTATTATTTTTTATAAAAATATATATAATTTTATAAACTTTTATAACTTTAATAATTATATATAAGTTTTTATAAAAACTAATGTCTCAATACTTTAGAGTGATGTTATAAAATGCCAAAACAAATTACTAGTCTTATTGTTCCATTGTTCGGTTGATAAAGTTGGTTCGGGTCTTGTACCGGGTAATATACTCATATATTGTGTAACTTATAAAATTTTATGTTCATAATAATTCTAGTACAATTTTTATTGTCCCGTTAATTAATCTAGCTCTTCAGACTAATAATTTTGTCATTTTGAGTTCGGTTCTGGTACCGGCTTTGTTATCAGGTTTTTACTGAACAAACCGTTTAGCTAAATAATAAGATTTAGATATGGGTTTTATACTATTTCTAACACCCATTATTATTCTTTAGCTAAAAATATTTATTTTTGGTTTTCGGACAATTGTTGAATTTTGCTGCAGAATGCTGAATTTTGCTGCAGACTTGGACAATTTGGTATTTTATATAAAATTTCTATATATAATAGTGCAGAAATATTTTATATCTTAATTCTATCATATCAGATTGTACCCTAACTGGTTCTGATATTTAATACATGTTCGTGTCGTTGTCATTCGTCTAGGATATGGTTTTATATATTCGTGATCATGACGAATCGATTATCATACCAAACTATGATTTGGTTAAATTCCTAGAGTTTTAAGAATTAAAATCAAAAATTAAGTCATGATATACGATAAATAGACAATGTACTAGTTGTTCAAGTTGTACAGAATTACTGGAATTTTGCCAATTGTCACATTTAGGTTTGTTATAGTGTTGTACATGTGTAATACTATTTAAAAAAATCTTTTTTGTATGTTAAAAATGCTTGATTTACAACAAAAGAATGTTATAAAAAAATTTGGTGTGTTTTTAAAGGTTTTTTTTAGTTTTCTCTTAAACTCTCATATATATACATATGTGTGTGTATATATATATATATACGAAAACTAGAAATAGAAAAACTCACCTTAGTTTAAAAAAAGCAGAAAACTTCATCTGTTAAAAACATATAAAAATATTACTTTTTCAGACAAATGTTACAATTTGACAAAAAAGTGTAAAGTGACAGTTGTATTGTTACATAAAAAATCTTGATGTAAAAAAAGTAACATGGTTTTTATGCGCATTACAAAATAAAAAATTCGTAAATTATAAGTTCTAAAAGCACACTTCATATAATATAAAAAAAACTGTTGTCAAAAAACAATAAAAAATGTTACATGTGAGTTATAAAAAATATGAACTAAAAAATGTAACACATTCTCTCTGCTCTCTCCACTGTTACGAAAGTATGTCAGTGTTAAAAATATTGTACATGTCAGTAAAAATGTTGCAGCGAAAAAGTGTAACACGTAGCAGAATGATGTCCATCCATTAGGGGTTTTCAGAGTTTTTGTAACACACATGGGATTTCTCTCTATAATTTACCTACATATATATGTGTATTTATATAGGTATATATAGAAGTAAATGACCGCTGAACGGTAAAATGCATTCAACTCTCAACCAACATCGAGCGGCAAACACTTAAACCTTCCCCTACCCGTCAGGCTATACCCACATCACTAGCAACAGTGTGGGTAGCGGTAGGGGGTATCCGCTGGCTAAGGATCAGGTGCCCCTGGTTCCCTAATAGCGTAGAGTAAAAAAATGAGTGAGAGTGATTCGGTGACGTGACACTTGTGAAACGATAATAAATAACCTAATCTCTAAAAAATATTAGGGTACGAACTAAAAAAGTATCGGCTATCTTGAATATTAAACAACATATCCATCATTTAAAGAATTTATTTATCAATAAACTTTTAGGGATGCGTTGCTTAAGACCAAACTCGATCTGGATAAGGATCCTTAAACTAGAAGCGAATAGATAGAAAAAGAGAGATGGTTCGCAAATGATTAGTCCACTTGCCCGGTCAATTATAAGTTGATGTCCTTTTAATCAGTCATACCTTAAACTAGTTTGGACCTATTTTTTTAACGGTAAGTTTCTTTTAATCCCTATGGTTTGTGAGACTTAAATCAAGACCTCTCATTTTAAACGGTTTAAAAGTTTTGTCTTTGCCAATAGACCACCACCTAAAGGTGTACAAATCGGTTTTTTTCAAAAACCGGTTTCGGTTAATAACCAAACCGGTTATTGTGGTCATTTTAAAAAACCGGTTGATTAAAAACCAATTCCGGTTATAAACCGGTTTTTTAATGGAAATGTGCAACCGGTGGTAACCGGTTGGAACCGGTTCAATAATCAGTTTAAGGAAAAACCGGTTTTTTATATAATAATAACCGGTAAAAAACTGGTTCTACAGAAATTATCATAGAATGTTTTTTTGTCGCTGTTTTGACTGTTTTGTAGCTTTTTTTTAGCTGAAATGCATTTTTTATATAAAAACTTAACAATAAACCCGGTTAAAATATAATATCATTAAGTCTTGGAATAAACCGTTACATAACAATGAAAATACGAATGCTAAACATTACAAACGAAATACATAAAGTTATAAGGTTGTGATGCAAGAACGTCCATATATATATATATATATATATATATATATATATTTAGTGGGACTAATATATATCTTGAATAGCCTCGTTTAATCTTCTTCGCTCGAACCCGCACTTGAACTATTGAATAGGAAGTCATCCAATGTGGCTTCTTCGTCGGTCATTGGGGTTGTCAATTCGGCTTCGACCTCGTCCTTGTCACACCCCCGTGTTATCCTTTCGCATCAGAGCCGGGGCGTGAACCGAATGGCATCTTCATCGCACAGCGGAAGCAGTCGTGATGGCTAAGGTTTCTAGTAACTGAACGCCCGCTAACTACTCGAATCTCCATGGGTTCCACTATTCCAACCGTGCCATACCTGTAATTATAACCTGAGAAAGAACATGCGAAAAATCAACATAAAGTTGGCGAGTTCGTAGTTTGTCTGTTTTTGTTTCAAATGAATCATAAAACATTTGAAAGTCTTGCAGTTGAAAAACCGGTTGTGGGATCATAGTATCCCAAAAGCATTTGAAATGTCATGTCTTATTAACAGTATTGAAATGTTTTCCAAGTTGTTTGCAAATCCATGCATATAACTGTTATGTTATAAACCGGTGATAAAATGTTTTCAATCGTATCTGCAAATAAACTGGTGTTGAAATCGTAGTATGTAGTTTTCCTATGGAATCTAAGGATCAGTCACTGTGTAGCTAATACACTGGCCTATGTGCCATAAGTAAGTAACCAAACCGATACTTCTTTGTCATGTTGGGATCATAAAAGCACTCTGTCACACCCGACCCGCAGCGGAAAAGGTGATCGGGGCATGATTGGGTTCACCTGTATCATGTGTAAAAATGGTTTTTGGATCAACAAAAAGTTGGCGAGTGATCCTTGTTAGAAAACATTTATTATTTATTTCTTATTGTGTTTAATATGGAAAATTGTGCAATATTCATATATTAACAAACGTAAATAAACATACAATAACAAACAAATAGCATACAATAACAAACCAATAGCATACAATATCAAACAACAACAAACAATAACATACAATAACAAACCAATAGCATACAATGACATATCAACTTGCATGAATATATAACATGAATAAAACTGTATATGTTGGCAACGTCACGTTCACGCTCATACTGTAATGGGGAACGGACGGCCTATGATAAATGTATGTACTGAAAATGATAAATGTCTGTGCGATCAAGGCTCAATCAAACGGAGCCGATCGTATGTTGGCAACGCCTGGTTCACGCTCACTGCTCAACGCTCATAATGTAATGGGGAGCGGCGGCCTATGATATTGCATGTACTGAAAATGATAAATGTCTGTGCGATCAAGGCTCAATCAAACGGAGCCGATCGTATGTTGGCAACGCCTGGTTCACACTCATAATGTAATGGGAAACTGCTCAACGCTCATAATGTAATGGGGAGCGGCGGCCTATGATATTGCATGTACTGAAAATAATAAATTAAATCTAAACAATAACCACACAAACAGTTGATACAAGCTGAATACACATTTGTTCATGATATGATGTATGCACAATGATTTAAATATAATAAATGGTAAGACACATGATACACCCCAAAAACGTGATTAAAACGGGGAATTTGTAGAGATTCACTCACATTGGGTGCGTTCGGTTGATGATGTTAAATGCGCACGAGTTTAGAGGATTGATCGACGAGGAAAAACTAACCTAATTAATAACGAAAAAGTAAGGTAAATAAATGGATTTTATTAACAATTTTAATAGGATTTTTGGATATATTTTTGTGAGTTTAAGGCTATTTCTAACTTTAAAAATGTTATTTTTAAGTATTTTTAATTGATTTTTAATTTAAATAAATAAATAAAAATAATAAAAAAATGTTGATTTTTGACCATGGACCGTTGACTTGTTGATCGTTGACCGGTTCGGTCGGTTATATGTGTGCGCTGGGTGAGACTCGAACCCGTGACCTCCCGTACGCGTGCACGCAGCTCTACCAACTGAGCTACGTGTCTAACCCGAAATATTTCTGTTTTTAATTATATTTATACACTAATTAAATTAATCCGAAAATCATTTATTTTAAAAAGGTTTTAATGTATCGACTCGGTGCTCTCCACAGGTCTCGAACCCGGGACCTGTGGTTTAGTTTGGCACACAGTCCACTGGTGGACTGTGTGTCTAACTTGGTAAATATTCTGGTTTTTAATATACTTAATATCTTACTGTTGTGGATCCGGTTCAGTTTAAAAAAAAGACTTTTTATTACAGCGAATGTGTGTGTGTCAAGGATCGAACTCGGGACGTATGCATATTGTTTGCACACAGTCCACCGCTGGACTGTGTGTCTAACCCGTTCATAATATTGATTTTAATTAATCTTATATCTTACACGACTTCGTCTTCTTCGTTCAAAACACAGACAACGGTTAACTAACTGTTATTTGTTAAATTAATTTAACGAACTTATAAACAATTGCAATGTATTGAACATAAAAGGGTTTGGGGAATGATTGTACCGAACTGATCGTCTTTCTTCGGAAGTTCGGCAAAGATCGTCGGCTCTGTTTTGGGAACTCCTTCTGTTCGGATTCAATAATCAGTTTGGATGAATTAGATGTGAAATTGAACTACTGAGTAACAATTATCAGTAGGTTTGAATGATCATACCGGTTAACAGCAAGTTTCTGGAAATTTCAGAAATTTTTCGGCGAAAACAGAAAATTCGGCAACGTCGTCTGGAATAGATTCTGGGTGAGGGATTGATATTAGAATTTGTCCAATAATGGAATGAAACAGAAAAGTCAAGGTAATTACCGTGAAGATGAAAGTCCCGGTTTTCCGGCGACTTGCAGAGAATTCCGGCGAGTGAAATTTCTTTCGACAGAGATTCTTCAGAGGTTTAAGGTGAGTGTGGGTGATGTCAGTATGAGCTCTAAGATCTTATTTTAGAGTAAGAAGAAAGGATGGAATGAATTCGGTTTTCCGGCGGTAATTTCCGGTTAATTTGTAGAGAATTCCGGCGACTGCGGCGAGGTTTTCTGAGCGAAAAGAAGAGTGTAATCTTGATAAACTCGCGAGCTCACTGATGAATAAAGTATAACTCAGGTTTAAGTGTATTTCCGGTTTCGAATTCAACACTTTTCGGTTACGGTCCGATGATTTGAATGAGTGCCATTAAGGTCTTTCAGTTATAACCAGCGTGGGTGTAAACGTATCCGTTATGACAAAAGAAAACGTTAAAGATTGACGATTTCGTCGGGATTTCCGGCATCAGTGACTTGAGTGACCGAATTCGACTTCATTTTTTATTATATGTATTAATTGAATCAATATGTAAACAAAAATCACAAGTGGCGGAGCGGTTGGAGGGATGTGAGTTAAGACTTTGAATGATGCTCGGCTGACCCGGGTTCGAAACCCGGCTTCAGCATTTTATTTTTAAATCACTATTTTTAGTACATTTTCAAATATAAATTTTATATTCTAATATACTTATTAATTATGTATCGTTTAAAAATTAATTTGAGCATTAAATACGTAACGAAATTTTTAACTGGTTGTTCGGTTAATAAACGAAGCGGGTTTGGTAAATCCGGTTTTTTACGGATGTTACAGTATCCCCTACTTTTAGAAATTTCATCCCGAAATTTAAGTAGTAGCATATTTGTCTAAGAAGGATGGTGTTTAATTTGACAGTTACATACTTAGAAAGGAGTAAGAGTTTAAATTTTTGTTTGAGGCGGTAACGTTCCTTGTAAGGGTTGAGTACCCTGCTACAGGAATCGCTTTTTGATGCCTAAGTTAATGAATATTGATAAACAGAGTTGATTGACTAAATATGATTTCATGCGCAAGAGTTTTGATATGTTTGGAAAGATAAGGTTATATCATAAAATAAACTTCTAATACTAAAACCTACATGGAACTTCTCATAACTGCCTGACAATGCCTCTGATCCTTTGGCAAGAATACTTATATATAGGAAGTACCAACGGCGTATCCACCATATTCTTGTCAAATTTTCATTGGTTTTATCAGTAAGTTATGATTGGTTCTATGATGTGACTCTAGAACATAAATAAACACAACAACCAATATCTGAGTCCTAATTTTGATAGCATACATGTTTGAATGGTGGCAGTTCCTCTCTCGTTTGTTATGATGGAGAGGTTAGTTTATGTAAAAATAGAACACAATCCAATTTCTTTAAATAATGAAATGATATGAATGCTAAATCAGTGAGTATAACACAAACTTCAACCAAGACAATACTAAATCCTACATGGAACTTCTCATAACCGCCTGATAATGCCTCTGATCCTTTGACAAGAATACTTATATATAGGAAGTACCAGCGGCATATCCACCATATTCTTGTCAAATTTTCATTGGCTTTATCAGTAAGTTATGATTAGTCCTATGTGACTCCAAAACATAAACAAACACAATCAACCAAAGCTTGAGTCTTAATTCTGATAGTATACATGTTTGAATGATGACAGTACCTCTCTCGTTTGTTATGATGGAGAGGTTAGTCTATTTAGAAGTGAGGCACAGCTCAACTTCTTTAAATGTTGAGATTGTAATACGTTGAGATGTATGATGATATGAATGTTAAAATCAATGAGTATAAAAACAAAACTGAAATAGTAATTCGCATTAAGATCCTTGGATAAATTTCCAATTTATAATTGAGACACGTGAAAATTGAGATAACATAAAGAAAAACATATAAATGAAGCGGTTGGAGTTGAATCTTGATTTTTGGTGAAGGGGACTAGTTGGGTGGTTTCGTTTGGAACGTCATTATCTTCAACAGTATTGGTGTTGATGTTGTAAACTCTTCCTCTTGCTGGTGACCTAGTGGTTAGGTTTTCTTGATTTGATTGGTTAACTGGGTTTGCTTGAGCTTGGGCGTGTATGATGTTAACCAATCGAGGGCACGTGTTTCTATAATGGGTAGGGTCGCCACAATTAAAACAAGCTCGAACATAAGGTAACATGGGGTATTGGGGTTGTTGATATGTTTGGGTCATGTTTTGAGTAGGGGGAGAGATTTGGTTTTGAGGGGTGCGACAAACCTTGCTCAAATGACCATAGCGTCCACAATTCGCACATAGTCGACAAAGTAAGGTGGATGGATGGTGATAAAAACAGGTGTTACATTGAGGGTGAGGTCCAAGGTAAGGTTTCTTATTTGGGTATGTTGAGTTGGGTGCTACTTGAGTGATTGGGATAGCTTGGAGGGGTATGGCTTGTGAAATTGGTTGGTTGCGTTGGGTGACAGCGAAAAGTTGCCCATCTCGTTTTCTCTTAGGAATGGATCGTGAAGGGGATTCGGTTTGGGTTTGTTGAACTTGAACTACAATGTTGGGTATTCGGCAGCCATTTGTTGAGCGATTTGGGCAGCCATACGCTTGCAAGCTTTTCCTGCTCTCACCTTCCTACGAGCGGAATTAGAAGACATCTACGAGGAATACATATCAAGAGTATGAGTTGGATGTTTTTGGGATCATGTGTCGTATTTAGGAATGAACATTCATAAAATAAACACTGCATAATAAATCTACTACATCCATAGGATGTCTTGGGCTTTGCTCGTAATTGGACCTTGCATGCCGCCATACTTCACCTTCGTAATCACGTGGGCCCCCATGATTACCGGGTTTTTCATATGGTTCGCATGTGTTAGCCTGGTTACGTACACTAAAACCCGGAGAAAATCGAGAAATAAGTATGTAACGTATGATATTCGGAATGTATCCAGGTGTGGACACGGTGACACCTCAAAGTGGGATTAGTTCGAACGACGTTTGGTGTGGCATGCTTTGGCCTAATAGGTCCTTCGTACTCTCATCGTTAGTCCCCAGGTAGGCAAACTGGTCCGTTATATTGGATTTATACGAATGCCAACCTAGACAGGACGTTCCGACTACCGGTACTTGTACCCTTACAGTTACTAAATGCCCGTCGCAGAACTCACTTTGATGAGTTTGAAGAATGAAAAATGCGACAAAATCTTGAATAACGGAAGTATGAAGATGAGTTGAATATGTGAACATTGAAATATGTATGATGAATATGTATGTAAGTATGTATGTTTGACTGTAAGTATAATTCACTATGTATCACAAAATGTAATATTGGAGGTGTTTGCATGCATTTGTGTATGTAATAAATATGAAAGAAATAAATATCATGAGTTTGCATGTAACCACATAAACAATTAAAATCTAATCAACTATAGTATAGGCTCTAAGGGTCTAATAACCTATCCTATATCCCTATAGTCAAAAGCTCTGATACCAATCTGTCACACCCCGACCCGCAGCGGAAAAGGTGATCGGGGCATGATTGGGTTTTCATCAAAGCTCATGACATTTATTATAATGTTTCATATTTATTATTACAATTTACAAGGGATCCTACAATCAAATCAAACAAATACAACATGTTCTATTCATCCTTCTAAACTTCATTATTTTTCTTCTAAGGCAATTTCCTATGTTTTCCTTACTTCATCCTGTTCACCTGTATCATGTGTAAAAATGGTTTTTGGATCAACAAAAAGTTGGTGAGTGATCCTTGTTAGAAAACATTTATTATTTATTTCTTATTGTGTTTAATATGGAAAAATTGTTCAATATTCATATATTAACAAACGTAAATAAACATACAATAACAAACCAATAGCATACAATATCAAACAATAACAAACCAATAGCATACAATGACATATCAACTTGCATGAATATATAACATTAATGAAACAGTATATGTTGGCAACGTCACGTTCACGCTCATACTGTAATGGGGAACGGACGGCCTATGATAAATGTATGTACTGAAAATGATAAATGTCTGTGCGATCAAGGCTCAATCAAACGGAGCCGATCGTATGTTGGCAACGCCTGGTTCACGCTCACTGCTCAACGCTCATAATGTAATGGGGAGCGGCGGCCTATGATATTGCATGTACTGAAAATGATAAATGTCTGTGCGATCAAGGCTCAATCAAACGGAGCCGATCGTATGTTGGCAACGCCTGGTTCACACTCATAATGTAATGGGAAACTGCTCAACGCTCATAATGTAATGGGGAGCGGCGGCCTATGATATTGCATGTACTGAAAATAATAAATTAAATCTAAACAATAACCACACAAACAGTTGATACAAGCTGAATACACATTTGTTCATGATATGATGTATGCACAATGATTTAAATATAATAAATGGTAAGACACATGATACACCCCAAAAACGTGATTAAAACGGGGAATTTGTAGAGATTCACTCACATTGGGTGCGTTCGGTTGATGATGTTAAATGCGCACGAGTTTAGAGGATTGATCGACGAGGAAAAACTAACCTAATTAATAACGAAAAAGTAAGGTAAATAAATGGATTTTATTAACAATTTTAATAGGATTTTTGGATATATTTTTGTGAGTTTAAGGCTATTTCTAACTTTAAAAATGTTATTTTTAAGTATTTTTAATTGATTTTTAATTTAAATAAATAAATAAAAATAATAAAAAAATGTTGATTTTTGACCATGGACCGTTGACTTGTTGACCGTTGACCGTTGACCGGTTCGGTCGGTTATATGTGTGCGCTGGGTGAGACTCGAACCCGTGACCTCCCGTACGCGTGCACGCAGCTCTACCAACTGAGCTACGTGTCTAACCCGAAATATTTCTGTTTTTAATTATATTTATACACTAATTAAATTAATCCGAAAATCATTTATTTTAAAAAGGTTTTAATGTATCGACTCGGTGCTCTCCACAGGTCTCGAACCCGGGACCTGTGGTTTATTTTGGCACACAGTCCACTGGTGGACTGTGTGTCTAACTTGGTAAATATTCTGGTTTTTAATATACTTAATATCTTACTGTTGTGGATCCGGTTCAGTTTAAAAAAAAGACTTTTTATTACAGCGAATGTGTGTGTGTCAAGGATCGAACTCGGGACGTATGCATATTGTTTGCACACAGTCCACCGCTGGACTGTGTGTCTAACCCGTTCATAATATTGATTTTAAGTAATCTTATATCTTACACGACTTCGTCTTCTTCGTTCAAAACACAGACAACGGTTAACTAACTGTTATTTGTTAAATTAATTTAACGAACTTATAAACAATTGCAATGTATTGAACATAAAAGGGTTTGGGGAATGATTGTACCGAACTGATCGTCTTTCTTCGGAAGTTCGGCAAAGATCGTCGGCTCTGTTTTGGGAACTCCTTCTGTTCGGATTCAATAATCAGTTTGGATGAATTAGATGTGAAATTGAACTACTGATAACAATTATCAGTAGGTTTGAATGATCATACCGGTTAACAGCAAGTTTCTGGAAATTTCAGAAATTTTCCGGCGAAAACAGAAAATCCGGCAACGTCGTCTGGAATAGATTCTGGGTGAGGGATTGATATTAGAATTTGTCCAATAATGGAATGAAACAGAAAAGTCAAGGTAATTACCGTGAAGATGAAAGTCCCGGTTTTCCGGCGACTTGCAGAGAATTCCGGCGAGTGAAATTTCTTTCGACAGAGATTCTTCAGAGGTTTAAGGTGAGTGTGGGTGATGTCAGTATGAGCTCTAAGATCTTATTTTAGAGTAAGAAGAAAGGATGGAATGAATTCGGTTTTCCGGCGGTAATTTCCGGTTAATTTGTAGAGAATTCCGGCGACTGCGGCGAGGTTTTCTGAGCGAAAAGAAGAGTGTAATCTTGATAAACTCGCGAGCTCACTGATGAATAAAGTATAACTCAGGTTTAAGTGTATTTCCGGTTTCGAATTCAACACTTTTCGGTTACGGTCCGATGATTTGAATGAGTGCCATTAAGGTCTTTCAATTATAACCGGCGTGGGTGTAAACGTATCCGTTATGACAAAAGAAAACGTTAAAAATTGACAATTTCGTCGGATTTCCTGCATCAGTGACTTGAGTGACCGAATTCGACTTCAGTTTTTATTATATGTATTAATTGAATCAATATGTAAACAAAAATCACAAGTTGCGGAGCGGTTGGAGGGATGTGAGTTAAGACTTTGAATGATGCTCGGCTGACCCGGGTTCGAAACCCGGCTTCAGCATTTTATTTTTAAATCACTATTTTTAGTACATTTTCAAATATAAATTTTATATTCTAATATACTTATTAATTATGTATCGTTTAAAAATTAATTTGAGCATTAAATACGCAACGAAATTTTTAACTGATTGTTCGGTTAATAAACGAAGCGGGTTTGGTAAATCCGGTTTTTGACGGATGTTACACACTCCTAACCGGTTAACATACCAGGAGTGGAGCGGGTCTCAAACTCGATAGATCTATACCTTTTGCACCTTGGTCACTACGTGATTAATGGTTACTATTGTTATCATACTACTTACGCACATTGATCTGTCATAACCTAATCCCATAGCTACATACCAATTGTTATAAATCTGTGTTATTGGGCCTAGCCCATGTTTTCTTGTTATTGGGACGCGCCCATGTTATTTTGTCATTGGGCCTAGCCCATGTTTTCTTGTCCTTGGGCCTAGCCCATGTTATTTTGTCCTTGGGCCTAGCCCATGTTATTTTGTAAAGTTTTGGGGCCTCGCCCCCTAGTTGTGGCTATGACAATCCCGTCACTAGTCATAAAACTCATGCATGTTTCGAAAAGCTTTGTATAGCTGTGAAAATCGGTAAGTTTAGTATAAACCTTTCGTAAACCATTTGTGTTCATTGAAATCTGTTTGTAACATGGTTTAGAAATATATGATTTTCGTTTATTGAAACGTTGTGTTATTTTGCAAAACCTGCATGTCTTTCCACCCTCGAAAACATTTATAAAAATATAAAACGGTAAAAGTGGGGGTTATGAACTCACCTTGATTCTCTTGTGCAAAGCTAGCTTACTGTGATTTCCGTAGTGTTGTCTCCACAACTTGACTTGCTAGCATGCAACTAGTGTATTCCTAAAACGGAATAACTTGTAAGTTTCTAAGAATGACATAGCTATACTACGTGATACCGAGCTATACCGAATCGTTACTCATACGATTCTATGAAATTGTCATTATCTTAACTCGGTTAACCAACCTATGGTTTTCTTAGAATTGTCTTAGTTATCAAGCGACTTGAAATATATGTTTACATCTAAACATAACTATATTTCATGAAATCATAACTACTTCGTAGTTTTCGTAAGGCTTGATGTACATATATACATGTCTATATATCCGTATAAATAATACATTTCGTATTCGCGCAAGAGTCTGGCGTATCGTGTCGCACTTCGTTAGACGTTTGAATCGAATATAAACAATATACTATTGTTATAGTATCATTCGAAAGTATTCGTACGTGCGCGCGTCATCAACGTTAGAAATAAATATAACTATATTTATTTTATAAAAAGTATTCAATGCCATGACATTTGAATATATATAGATTTCTTGTAATACGATTTCCGAATTCTTTTGTTTGAACTAATCCGCACCTTGTATTCGTCTTGTAAAAGCGTTTCGGAAATTTTGGCGTTTCGAATTAAATATAAACAATATACTTGTTCTTATATCGTCGTTCGAATAATTTATCGATGCTTGAACTTTAGTTTCTGAGTTTCGACGTTGAAGTTATATAAATAATTATATTTGCTTTGGAATTGATTGTCGAAACTTGTTGCTCGTAGTCGCGCGCGTTGAAAAGTTATCGGATTGATTTGTAGGCGTTGTTAAAATAAATATATATGTTTATATTTATTTTATACAATCGTTTGAAATCGGACGTTAAATCTTTGAAATATGTCGCGTTTTCGTTTTACGGATTTTACGAAAATCGGGCGGAGTTTCCTCTGTTTTTGGACGATCCCGACAACATTATTTGTCGATTTATTTATCAAAACACAACCTGCAAACTCGCAAACAAACAATATATATATGGTTTTGTCGAATACAAATCCGTTTTATATTTAACGCCGATTATGATTCTGATTTATATATATTGACTTTGGTTCGTTTTTAACTAATAATTATCCGCAAGTAGCGTGCGTCGATTAAATTGTTATTTTTAAACTTTTTGGCGATGTCGAATTGTTAACAGGTCGGGTCAAGCTCGGTTTCGCGATAATTAAATATTAATAATAATTATAAACTAATATAATTAAATTTCGCGTCGTAATTAATTTTACCGAGTCATGGGTTGACTCATTGACCAGATTTGACCAGGTTTGACTCGTGTTTGACCGGTTTGACCCGTTACTTTTGTTGACCGCACTGAACCAAACACCGAACCTGAAACGAGACCTGTATCAAAAATGAAACAAAGGTGATCCAAATAAAAACAAATGTTTGAATCGAACCCAAACCGAAACCTGAACCGAGATCTGAACCGGACTGAACTGTGTCGGCCCGAGTGAACCGAACCCGAGCCGCAGTTGAACTGAACATCATTAACTGATCTGACTGTAAACCGAGACTGATTCAACTCGAACCTGAGCCGATCTTAAACTGAGCCGATTTGAACTGAAACACTCGAACCGCGTTTGAGCTGCGTGAGCCGTTACTGAACCGAGTCAAACCATCACCTAACCGAACCAACTTGACTGAACCAGAACTAACCCAAAAGAAATCTGAGCCGTAGATGAAACAGAACTGAACCGAGTTTGAACTGAGATCAGAGACCCGAGACACCACCGTCGCTGTCGCTGATCTATACCACCGTCGTCGCCACCGTCTTTGAATCGGATCCGGTAACACCCAACCCGAGAACCACCACCATTGATGTTGCCGCCGGTCGAAACCACCAATCGATCTTCAAAACCCGCGCCACCGTGCCGCCTTTCTATCTCCCTCACTGCTCTCTCTCTCATCGCTCTCTCTCTCTCTCTATATAGTCTCTCTCTCTGACTGTACGCGTGTGTCTGTATAAGAGACGAGGAAAAGAGGTGATTGGTTGTGGGTGACCAAAGGAGAAGAGGGGTGTGCGGCTACCGGAGAAGACGACCGGCGGTGACCGGATTTTCGAAGAGGAGAGGGGAGGTTGTTCATGGTGTGCTAGGGTTTGAGTTTCAAATGAGGGATTTAGGTTTAGGTTGTTTATATATTAGGGTTTTAAATGGGTCGGGCCCAAGGCCCGTTAACATGTTTCAAGCCCAATACGTTTTTTGTAGCCCTTTATCAAAACCCGAACATCGTAAATTGTTTATTTGGAGCCTACACGTGTGAAATTCAAGTCGCGAGTCGGTTACGACGCGTAAATCCGTCGGTTGCGTTAAAATTGCGTATCTCGCTAGGGTTACCGTTTATAGTCCGTTTTTTTATCCGAGCGTTGTTATTTATCAAAATTTACTCGTCTAGGCTCGAAAACGTTTGAAATTATTCCGGGGGTCGGGTTTTGACGCGTATTCCGTCCGTTGCGTTAAAAATCGCGTAATTGCCCTGTTTGTCGTTTCTGATCCGTTTTTCGTTCTGGTTTCTTTCGTGAGCATTAAAATTCGAAAAAAAAGCCAAATATATCATAATATATTAATATTTAGATGTATCTCTAGTCCATTGCTTCCGTTTCGTCGTCGGTGCGTTCCGATTTTTTCCGCGTAATTTCTGCGTTTTGCTTTGCGATGTTCAACAATCCAAATTTATCGCATAATTAAAACTGTATGACAAATACAAGTATAAAATTCGTATTTTTAGGCGTTGTCAGTATTTGTTCGGCATCAGTTCGCTTATCGTTCAGATTCGCGTTTAGTGTCTTTGATTATTGCCAATTCGCGTAACGTGAAGCAAGTAGACGTTCCTAGGCTTCCCAAAGGCCAGATCGAGTTAATTTACGTCTAATTACGCTAGTTATAATGGTATTACTGTTCGTTATGTGCTTAATTATGACCGGAAACTGCCGGTTGTCACAGTCCTTGTATAATTCGCCTCGTAATCCAATTCTCCCTCGAGTGAGCGTATATGTTGACATCTCTCCGCCGCATCCAAGTAATCTTTCAAGCAAATCGACATCTCAACTGCCTTTGGTGTTAGTCGAGTTCTCCTTATCGAAATCACCCTACCACTAATAGAAAATCATTTTTCGAAGCTACCGTGGAAGCTTGGACCCCGTTAATAAATCTCGGGCCATTGTAGCTAAGATTGGAAATTGATCTTCCTTACTTTTCCACCGAGCCAACAAATCAAAAATTTTAAATTCTTGTGAAGTCATCATTTGTAGAAAGTTCGACCCACCATACCAACCAAGTTCGCTACTACTAGTGTTACCACGTTACATTTGACTCGACTCATCATACAATTGGTTATAAACATACAAATCTTGATCTTCCATACTTGAAACTTCGCCGAAAGCGGTACTTCTCATTGACTCGTGAATGTGTGACGAGGTTGTACCATATTCTGTTACATAAACATCAAACATTTTTGAAAGTTGATCGTTGAAACGAATTTTTGCGGCTTCACCAAAGTTAGGTTCTTGTTCGGTGTTTAAATTCAACTCGTTTGCAATTTTTCAATCAAAGACCCGGTGCAAAAAACTTTAAAGCAATGGTTTAAAGCGGCGGCACAAGTGAAAACCGCAGGTAGTTCTTTAAAATATTTTCTTAGTTTTTCCTTCATTGGGGTTACCATATCACAATATGGTCTACCTCTAACCGACATCTCGTTTAATTTTAAACACATTTTAAACAAATTATGAAGCACAAATGAACTTGTTGGACAATGAACCTCGAAAAGTCTTTGTTGATGTTTTGAAAACTTGAAGCAATTGTGTAAGCGTTTCAATAGTAGCCCAACCCGATGGGTGGTAAGGGAAACCTTTCTACGACTAGACAAAGAGTTATGAAATTCTATTAAACTTTCTTTTTGCAAAACAGCTTTTTCAAACATGATGCAAGTCGAGTTCTATCTATGAGCAACGTCCCAATTGGGTCCTAAGCATATTCGACCCGCTTCCTTACACATTTTTATATATTTTGAATGTCCAGGCGTGTAACTATATATATGACGTAACATTTTTTGAAAGCTTCTTTTTGTAATTCAATAACCTTTAAACCGTCTTGAACGGCCAAATTTATGATGTGCGCAATACATCGACTATGGAAAAAAACACTCACATATCGATTTGTATTTTAATTTTAAATGCATTACCGAAACCGTAGTGTTTGAGGCATTGTCAAAAGATATTGAAATTTTTTTCCCAATTTGTATGTTGTAACACATTTGTCGATTGCTTTATATATAGCTTCATCGGTGTGAGGGTAATCAAATAATCTAAACAAAATCGTGCATTTCATAATTTGCCACGTCGCCGGTTCAATCCAATGGGCGATGACACAAATATACGAGTCGGGTGAACCGTGCGGTGCGGACCAAACGTCGCTAGTTAAGTTAACACCGATTTCTAATTTTTCAAAATAAGAAATTAATTCTTGTTTAGCATTTTTCCAAAATTTTAAACAATCCCTCCTAAGAATAGCACGACCTACATAGGTGTATCGTGGTTGAAGAGTTCTTTGAACCATCTTTATGTAGCGTTGGTTGTCGAAATGGTTGAACGGTAAACTTTCTTGGATTACAAACTTCGTCATTTCCTCCCTAGCCATATCGTAATTGTAGGCGTACAAAGAAGCGCCTTCACTTGCCATGGAAGCTTGACCACTAGCGAGTTGTTGTTTCAACGCCTTGCAAAACGGTTTTTCGATGTGGTGTTTGCTCCTTCGGCGTAAATACCATGACAATGATGACAACGCGCTTTTTTTCCCATTGGTCATCTCGCACAAATCGAAATGTGACCAAATTTCGGGGTTGCACTTCGTTGGAAGAACACGAACCACCGTGTCAGTTGTAGACTCGCCAACATTGACCGAATCATGAGCACTAGAGCTTGCCATACTTTTTTAAGAATTATCGAACAAGATGGTGAGCGTTTTTAAGAGTTTTTGGAAATTTAGAGAGTGGTGTGATTGAACCTAAACACCTACCATCCTTTTATACTAGTTGGAGATGGTTTCTAGGCAAAAAAAAAGGGTTAGGATAAGCACCAAACGGTCATATGACCGTTGCACATAGCTGGGGTTTTTAACCGGTTAAACCGGTTTTTTTTATACGTTACCGGTTAACCAGTTTTGTAATTGGCTTTTTGTAATTCGATTTTTAACTGATTTTTCTTAATAACCGGTTTCATAACCGCCCTAATCAACGAAATGTATAACCGTCCCGTAACCGGTCAAACCGGTTTATACCCGAACCGATTAATAAAAAAACCGATTTCGGTTGAAAAACCAGTTTTTTGAAAATCTCTACCCCTCCCCCATTGATAATTTAAACCTAATAATAGTCAGAAACTGTTGCTTTACTACGTATATGTATCCAATAACTTTTTCTTTTCTTTTTTTACAAAGATTAATAACATATAAAAAAAGTAAAAGAGAATAAGAAAAATTATTGTTTACAAGTGGGTTTTTTTTTCGTGAAGTGATTTTTAAATTTCTTAGTGTGTTTTTCAACTAATAAATAATCTGCTTTAAAATATGTTACAAATAACTTATTTCAATTTACCCATTATCAAACAAAACTTTGAATAATATTAACAGGCCTATAATATTTTCTTATGACCAAGATTCAATAAATAAATATTCTAACGCTAGTTTAGTCTTTCGTTTTATTTTATATTTAAATCGTATATAGTATTATATATTATAATATTAATATTATATATCTAATAAAATAATTAAATATCTTCAAGATAGAAAAATAATGCATCTTGTTGATTTGTTTCCTATACTTCTACACTTCTCTCTCTCTCTCTCTCTCTCTCTTCACTCGGACCTCCTCTCTCTTTGCTTGCTTCATATCTTCGACAATCATCGATTCATTTCTTAAAAAATTTCAATACCCATCTGATCTGATTCACTAATTCTTCATATTCAGATCAAACCCTTCAATCTTTAATATAAATCATCATCTGTTATAAGTTTTTGTTGATTTTTCTGATTAATCAATCAATTTGATTATAGTTATGGGTATCTGTTTTAATTTTTAAAGATTGAAAATGGTGGCTGTTATTCATCAATCAAGCTTCATTTGGTAAGTTGTTCTTTTAATCATATCTTTATATTATGTTGATTAAAGATTCAATCTTTATTTGATTGATAGTTTTGTTGTTTATTTGGATTCAAATTCATTTAGTTTGTGTTTTTTTTAATTAAAGATTCAATCTTTATTTATGTTGAATCCAGTTATGTTTTTGTGATTTCAGCTGTTATGGTTTTTAGAATCTTGTTAGGGTTTTTGGGTGTTGAATGATTAGCCATGAAAGTCAAAGTTTGACTTGAAAAGGTTCAAACTTGGTACTTCTTATACTAAGATTTAAGAGTATATATTTTTAGGTTCTTATGTTCTAAATTTCTAATAAAATTAGGTTAACTTATTTGCTTTTGTTGATTTATAATTTATCTGATTGGTTAGCAAGGTATTGGTGCGTCATGTGAGTTTTTCGGTAACAGACTCTCATAGTTAAAAGAAATATTTTCTGAATCTTGTACTTAACTCAGAGCCAATAGGTTTGTTTAAAAGGAAGAACATCAAAACTTGGTACTTTTATAATGAATAATGACACTTCTAAACTTTTGTTCTTGGTCCTTTATTTTTTGTTAGTACAAATTGTTTTTCACTATTTCTTGGTACAAAGAAGTGTCCATTGTGTTTATGATATTTGTCATACTTCAACATAGAAAGAAAAGTACAAGATTTGGAACTTTTGATGAAATCCAAGAAAGGGTTGTCAAATAAGTGGTATTTTCATGATGTGAATTTAATATAATGTTGGTGACACCAACCTTGAATGTGAGTAGTTGAACTTGCACTTGTGGAATAAATTTGTTGTGATATAGTTTTGCATCTCACTTGTGAAATATGTGATTACCGTTCAAAAAAAAAACGATAATAATATGTGTAGAGTAAGGATTATCCAATATAGAACTAATTTCATGCACACAACTGTGAAAACCGCATAAACACCGGTTTCTTTAGCTTGTGATACATAAAGCGGTTATGCGACCGCAAAATGCAATCTCTCGACGGTACTGCGCACAAGTGCTTATGTGGTTCTCTAACTTAAAATTTGTTTTGTATTGAAAGTGCCCCTATATATATTATACACTTTATCATATAAGTTGCATTTTTTTAATCGGTATTAGTAGCCTTGTTAAGTGATGATTGATGAGCATTTTGAACCATGGCATAATATACATTTGCCAATGCAAATTTGTTGGTTGTTTAAAAACACATGGTCAAATGCAATATGTGTACTAAAACCATTACTATCATTATTCATGCATATTCATCACCTAGTTTTGCATCGATTATTAGGGGTTTTTCGATGGACAATGTGGTTCCACTCGTAAAAAAGGTTATGTATGTATGTATGTATTTATTTAAAATATAGTTATCACTTTGAAACCAATGTACACTTGGTTTATAAACAACCAACATGCTTGCAAAAATCCAAAGATGATTATCTCTCTCTGTTTTGCAGATATCGTGCCAAATCGTTCAGAACTCGATATTTTTATTCTTCACAATGGGAAAAGGTAAAGCAAAAACTAAAAAAGGTGCAATTATCACCACCAATGACGACGGAAGTGGCGAAGAAAAACTACCCGTTAGACGAAGAGGGCGACCCACAAAAGCCCAAAAAGAAGAAGCCGAAAAAATCATTGAAAAAACCGAAACTAAACTTGAAGCTCAGTTAGACAATGAAAACAAGAGAAAGAGACCATCTTCAGAAACTGGAGAAAGCCTTGAAACGGTGGAAGATGAGAATGGTGTGCATCCTAAAACAAGCGAGCACGGGTTAACAAAAGCTGTCGGGTTTAGACATAATGGAAGCAGGCGGAAAAACAAGCCGCGAAGGGCGGCTGAAGTCGGGGTTAGTGTGTGTGAAGTCTGCACTTGGTTGGTGTTGAGAAGCTGAGGAATATGCGTCGGGTCGGGTTTGTTATATCATAAAAGGGTTCTTTTTTGCATCGGATTGTATGAACTTTTGTAATGGTTAGATCTATTTTTCATCAACATTGAGAATTTTGCAGAAGGTGTATAATGTTAACCAAGTTTTGGTAATATCATATTTTTTATTGAGTTTTTGTTGTAGAGATCCTGCATTTTCTTTTCAATCCACTTTGTGTTAATGTTTGACAACATCATTTTTATTATCTTTACTAGTTTAAATTTTTCGGGGCGATCGTGAGCTTGATTTTCCTCTCTCGTGATTGACTTAGGCGAGTCCTGCGTGGACTAGTTGAGGTTTTGAATTCAAAACGAGTTCTCTTTGACCAGTTAGACGTTTGCCTCTGAATGGTTAAGCATTATATTGGCTATAAACCCTTTGGATCTTTAGTTCAGCACTTATGGTTCAAATCTCTTACTGGTTTAACCATTTATAAATTGCCAAACAGTCCCTTAGTCTAGCTAAGTGATTGGTGAACTTGATTTTCCTCTTACGTGATAGGTCCGTCGTGTGTGGGCTGTTTAGCAGATGAATTTTAGTCATTTTAGTCAATAAAGTGGTTCATGAGATATCACTTTCTAAGTCGTTATTAATCCATTTTCCTAAGTCAAGATTAATCCAGGTTCATTGTATGCAACGAAGCTTCTTTTGTCCTTTCAAAACCATAAGTCTTGCATTTTTATTCTTATTTTTGTTGCTTTAAAATATAAAAGACCACTCATTCAGTTTTATATATAAAGTTGAGACAGTAAGAGGTGCCTTTGTGGGTGCGTTATATCTTTGAAAGATCTCAACAATTCTTTTTGTCTATTTGTTGTAAAAATTTAGAAGTATTAGTAGACCTTTGTTTTTAAGCCTATAAATTGTAATAAACCGTTTTATAAACTTAATTCTTCAATAAAACATATTTTAAACTAGATTTATTTGATATTAGAATCAAACTATTGAAGTAAAAAAGTCAAATATAAACGTTTGAACTAAAATAGTTATTTGAGTTAAAACCACATGGACTAAAATCATTTTAACTCGTACAAATATAACTCTAAAATCGAATGAGTTCCATAAAGTCTCTTTCAAGTTGAAAGCGTTAAGCCAATACTGGAAACAAAAAGATTATCTGTAAATAATAGAAGTTAAGTGACCGGGTAGTTTACACGGCCGAATTCAAGTTCCAAATCGGGTTGGGCCTTACTGAGCCGTGAGCCAACTCATTTAGATCTCAAACCGGGACTTGTTTCGGTTTAAGTAATTGTGTTGGTTTATAAACACTCCCAATATATGCGTATTGCTTATAATGGATTACAGAGTTTGACTTTATTATCAACATTGTATAATAAACAAAATAATAATGCAAAATAACAACAAACTGCTAAAAATTGAAAACCGACCGCAGGTTCACCTTCGATTGAACAAAGATGCATGTTTCCAACAAAAATCACTTTGTAGCAGCACCAAGATAAAGAGCAAAATGGTAATCGGGCACAGCTGAGGGTTTTATTTTATATCTTTTGCTTGATTGCAACTACACCTTCACAATTCTACTCACCTTGCAGACAATATAATTGTCTAATGTTCCCAGATGCTGCAAATAGTTATAAAAAAATGGAATCGCTTAATAGCAATTATTCATCAAGTAAAACATGAAGAAAAAATCCTGGACATTATTTTTACATAATTAAATCATGTGACTTATAACGAATAAACAAAAAGATAAAAAAGGACTTTTGCATGATTAAGTCCCCACTCCATAAAGTTTATAAAGTACACAGATGGTCCCTGTGGTTAACCAAAATTTTGGATTTAGTCCTTAGTTTTTCAAAACTACACGAATGATTCCTGTAGTTTGCATTTTGTAACGTATTTAGTCCCCAGCTTTTTACAAAAGTACATGGTCCATGTGTTTTGCACTTTGTAACACATATAGTCCTTAACTTAAACCTGCTGAAAGTGCAGTGCAAACCACAAGGACCCTCCGTATACTTTTGTGAAAGCAATGGGACCAAGTCCAAAAATTTGGTAAACCACAGGCACCATTTGTGTACTTTACTCAACTTTATATAAAGAAAGCTATGATAGTTACCATATAACCAGTCTTTAAAATACACATGAAGTGCATTAGATAATTCTTTCTTTTTGTTATCTTCCAGGGGTGCTTCTCTCAGTATCTGCTTAACCTCAACCAGATTATTTTCCTGTTAAAAAGTAAAATAAACAGCATTAAAAACTGATAAAAAAATAATAAACCAATAAAAAATGAACTTAAAAACTTACATTTCTTCGTTGAGATGACAAATAGACATCAGGTAGTGGAAATGGATTATCTTTTGTGGGTCCAGATGCTTGACCTTCTAACCAGTTGGGAATCTGAAAAAAAAAATAACATAAACACCAAAATGCTGATAACGAAACAGGTCGAGTGGGTCACGGGTTAAAATGATTGTATAAAAGCCTTATCGATAAGTAACTAGATACATATTAGTGTTCAAGCATTAGTATTAGTACTCACATAACCTAGATTATAATGACTGTATAAAAAGTGTGTTACAGATATTTTTTGTGTCAAGAAGCATACCAAAAAGTTTGTGAACTGATCAGGATCTAGGTGGTGTGCTGACTCAGTTTGACAATCAGATACGCCAGCTGGATGAGACAAATTATCGTGTGGATCAACCAGGCCTAGTGCAATGGGCTCGGCCCATCTGTTTGGAGTAACATCAATTCCAACTTGCTTCATGTGCTCCTCCAATTGTGGATAAAATGTATTATATGGTGCCACCTGGTACCAAAGTGATAAAAGAAGAATATTTAACAACTTTTCTCCTTTATTTCTTTTGACTTTGTAAAAAAAAGTCAATAACATAAACAAACATGTATATAGCATGTGTTAATGGACATATGTATTTAATTATTTCTCACAATAAAAACTGAATGCGTTCTACTACAAGTTTAATATTATACACTAACAAGAACTGTTTGCTTGTAGATAAGGAAATTGATGATCATTTTAACAAAACATACCTGCAGCTTATGATTGTCACCAACAATAAGTGGTTGTTGGTTTACTCCCAAAAAGAATATGCATTCCCGACAATTAGCAATACATATCCGTTTTGCAGCTACAATAACATGAACCCTTTCACAGTGTTCAATTCTTACAGCCTGAAAGATAGGGAAAAACACCATGAAAGCATTCAGAAATAATAATATATGTATATTAGAATACCCGGTAGTAGACTGAATCTATAAAAACATTAGTTATTATTAAGGTATGATAGATATGAATATATATAATAGCTTAAGAAACAATGGTGTTATATAGCAAATAGAAAAATGGTGTAGACAGCCAGAAAAATATGTATTCTATTTATGTTTTATTGATGTTACCAATGGTCAGTACAAAATTATAATTTGAGACAGCAAACCAAAGAAAGAAGCATAATAAATTTAGAAATCATTCTAGTTTCTAAGAGAATAACATGCGATGATTTGAAAAACTAGGGTGATGTATGTCGGGTCACAAACCCGTTAATGTATAATGGGTGGGTCGCCAACCTGGGTCAGTTTGATCCATGAAATTGTTGGCTGAAGAAACCAAGTTCGCATGCCCCACGTCCCGCACCATACAAGTTATAGTTATCCCGTGTTTATTTTGTTTCTACATTAATTTTTGTTTATTTGTCTTTAGTAATGCTATTTTTTCTTTTCTGCTTTATTTTATTTATGTCCATTCCCTAAGAACGTGGGACTATGGCTAGTTGTTTCTTTTCACTCTATGTACCGAATCAAATGAATGAGACAGAGTGAGTTTATATTTTAAAAACGAATTTGGTGTTTGAGAGTTAAATTAATTTGTCTTTGCTAGCTCAATTTTGGCACATTGGGTGGCATTCTTAGACACGATTTCATAACCGGAATGGTGTATCTGTACCTTCGGTTGGATATCGCAGCCCTACGCGTTCGTTTGGTGGTGAATTCTGTATCCAAATTAACCCATAGCTTATCTTGTTTCCCTTGACCGTTAGTTTTGAACCGGTATTGTCGGGCCTACTTACAACATAGCGTATCTAAAGAAAGCGAACATTGGACCAAGTCAAAGCATAACCCACTAGCCCATCCCAGACAAGTTGCTTAACACCATTAATAATACATGTTCTAGTGATACGAGTGTATGTGAAAGCAGTCAACTTTCAGCTGATCCAGAGGTTCGAGCAGAAACTTGTAAACTTTTTTACCATTCTTAGGTTCATCCTCATTGTCTTCATAGCTTTCTGAACATTTTGAAGTTCTAGCTTTTGGTTCTTTATCTTGTTGAATTTCATTCTGGTCTTTTTACCTTCTAAGTTCTAGGTCATCAAAAGTTCACTCTTCAGAACTTTTCACCTGGTTGAGAACTTCATCCAGAAGTTGCTAGACAATTAGCTCGTGTTGATCCAGAAGTCCTCATATTGTTCTATCCACTATATCACATTTTGAGGAGCTTCTTGGTGGTTGTGATCGCAGCAAAGAATTTATTCTACAACAAATGAACTGATAGCAGTCTATTTTTTTATGTGTTCTATAAGCTGGTGCACAAGCTTGTGTGTGGGATTCTAGTGAAGTTTTGGAAATTAGCTTCGGAGAGAAGAATAGAATACACTATACAGCCAAAAGGGGACAACAAGAGATTTATAAAAAAAATCAGCATTTGCATAATCTACAGGCTGATACCTTTTTCTTTCTTTTATCATTGGTTGAAATTCTTGTACAAGAGAGACATCTTTTTGTTTCAGTTTTTGTCCAGAGGATACTTTGTAACTTCCTCTCTGTGTATTAAGGAAAATGCTCATTTTTGTAATCAGGCTTGATGAATATGGATTTAGAGACTTTATCCTCTAATTAGAGAAATCTTCATTTTCCTTCATAGATCTTTGATCTTGGTGGTGTGCTCTTTCCCATTAATCTTGGTGGATTAAATTCCTTGGAGTTGAGAGATCAGAGCACTGGGTTCTTTCTTTTTGTTCCCTTTCGCTTTAATCTTGGTGAATTAATTTCCTTTAGATATTAGAGTGGCGGGTTCTTGTCCCTTTCGCTTTAATCTTGGTAAGATTAATTTCCCTTAAGAGATTAGAGAAATCTTATCTTATTTTTCTATTGCTACTGTTCTGGTTGATTATTTGTTCTTGAAGTTGGAGTTTCAGTATATGTCCAGAAAAGAAAAGGAAAAAAATATAATTTCATTTCATGTTCCCAGGTTCGAAGGAAAGGAAAAGAAAGTCTTATTTTATGTGTTCCTGAGTTGAAAGGAAAAGAAAAGAAAGGCATAAACAGTTTTACAATTATAGCCTTGTTGGATTTTATAATAAGTTAAGTGAAAGGGTAATATGGTAAATGCTAAAACCTTATATTAGTTTTCCTTTCCCTTCCTTCCGCTTCCTTCCATTAATGAAACTCTGGAACACAAATACTTTTTACTTTCTTTCCGTTTCCTTTACTTTCCTTCCATTAGTAAAAGCAGGAACCCAGCTAAGTCCTAACTAACCTTTGAAAATTCTACATCATCTAAATTTCTGGATTTAAAAGTGAACACTAGTTTTGACATAGTTATGATGTTCAGATATATCATAGTACATAGCGAAAGCAAATTATTTCGTTAAAGTTAAAACAAGAATCTTGACTAAAAAGAACAGAAATTTGGAAAATATATGAATGCCGTAAAATCCAAAATATTTTGTTAAGTATTTTGATTTAAGTTAATGGTCGTGTTCAAGAACAAAAACTCTTATTTGACAAAATTATGCACTTACGGTAGCAATAATTTGGCATATGAAAATTTTATTCATACCTTTCCAACAGCCCCGAGGACTATAGTAGCATCAGAGCATCCATATACGGTAGCATATTTCAAAGGAGCCAAGACATAAATCACAGATTCATGACAGTTTACAACCTGTGGAGAATTAAAAAAAAACAATAATTTGAGCTAAATACAGCATAAAAGGTTCACTAGTATCACAAGCGTTAAAAGTAGATCAAAATGACCAATGAAGCAACTGCTCATAGCCTCATACAGTGGAAGTGACATAGTGTAATTTCGTTTTTATACTTTATCAAGTAAATAGTATGTTTTTACAAAAATGCCTGATTTATTATATACAAATACTAGTTATGGGTCTGTTTGGTATAATGCAATGAAGTGACAATGAAATGGAATGAACAAAGTTATGCATCGGGAACGTGAATGGAAACGTTTGGTTGACTTGCAGAAATGAAATGATTTGTTCAAACATATTGTACTTCATGATTAAATAAACACCTCAATAAACCTTTGTTTATAAAAATGATTACAAGATCTGTTAAGAAAATGAACTTTAATCTATTCAAGATATGAAACGAGTAACATACTTTGTATTCATCTTAAAAATATTTAATAAATAGTCAAACAATCTTCGCTTCCCGCTACAAAAACATGTTTACATGAAAAATTGAAAACTTAAGTTAAATAAAACCCTGAAAAACTCAATTTAAGTTTCAAAAAACAATGATTTACTAAGTTTTGAATAATTAAAAATAATATTTGAAAAAAATTAGATATATAATTATATATTTTGGGTCTCCATCATGAACTATACTCCTAAGGACAATAAGATGCACCCAATATAGGACATTATTAAAACAAAACGCATAATGGATACCAAATATTTGAGATTAAGAAAAAGAACAAACCTTTACAAAGGATCCCTTAAGTTCATGTGCTTGCTTTACATATGATTGTTTAGAAATCCCCTCAATAAAACTGGGACCCTTACCATTGGTGGAGGCTTTAAAGTTAGGAGAGACATCAGCCATTAAAACATCTTGGTCAGGACAGGTTTGACTTTGACCATTTTCTTTTGCAGCGGCTCTTTCAGAGATTCGATCCAACGCATTAGAAATATTTTGTAAAATCCAATCATGAACCTGAGATGCAGGAACAGGGACAGCTGGCATACTAGAATCTGAATTTGCAAAAAACGGTGCGTTTTGGCTCAATGGAGTTTTCTCCAACCCCTTTTCGCCAAAGTAGATCAAAAATGCAAGATGCTCAAACTTCTCCATTGTTAAAACCTGCAACTTTGAAGCAAACGTAAAAAAGGTGCGAGCTTTTAAATAATTAAAAAAAATACAACAAAAGAGTTATTGATTAAAGAAATCTGTATTAAAGAAAAAACAGTATATCTTTATATCAGCAGCACCAATCTGGACACCTGTCACTCAATTACAGATTTACAGTTTCCCAATTGGAAAGCATTACAACAACAAACAACAACAACCACGCCTGGTAAATCCCACAAATAGCAATGCTATTGGTAGGGTCTGGGGAGGGTGGGATGTAGGCACACCTTACCTCTACCCCTAGGGATAGAGAGGCTGCTTCCAGCGAGACCCCCGGCTCCAAAACACCCAACAAATAAATAAATAGAATATGAGGTGTGTGGGTGTGTGAAGCTACCAATACAAATGAGTGGTGAAAGAGTACAATTGGAAAGTATTGATGTCATCTATTTAACTAATGAAATATTAATACCCTTCCTGTTACAAAGTAATGCTTAAATTTTCAAAAGTTAGCCTACCTATAATGATCTAATTACTAAAATGTTACCAATTACCCTCTTACTGTTGTTCGTTATCATTTCCAATTATTTTAAATTAGTCTGTATAAACATTTTATGGATATATATAATGAAAATGAAATCTCTCTTTTACAATTATGTTATTTAAAAGTTCTCTTTAGAACCTTTATAGGGAACCCAATATTGACATTTTATTTTATTTTTTCAATATTTTTTCACAAGAAGTAAAAGCAACACATCTTGTTGAAAATAAAACATATTCTAACACTAATATATTTCACAAAAAAAAAACAGATCATTAGTTTCTTATTTTTATTTATCATCATCATCATACTCAGTAAATCCCACCAATAGCAAAGCTAAGGTAGGGTCTGAGGAGGGTAAGATGTAGACAGCCTTACCTCTACCCCGTAGGAATAGAGAGGCTGCTTCCAGTGAGACCCCCGGCTCGATAGTAGTTTTGCATCAAGCCTTGGACATAAGGCACATAACACTCAACAATTAAGACAAAGGCCAATTAGTGCATGTACTCTCTTGTCTTTCGGCTATCAACGCCACCACATGATGCATGATTAACCATCCCCCTCTTTTAACGTTATTTTCACCAAATTAGTAAAATTTGTGCACTTTCACTTCGCGTCATTATTTTTATTTATGCATCATTCTAATAAAAAAATATTATAAAGGGTTACCATTTAGTCATTTACGTCTGTTTCTATCATAAATTGCAGACGTCATATATACCTAGAATAAAAAAAATGCAAGTTTAGATATTTACTGCCTGTATGACATGAGTCACGCGACACACAGGTCAACAAGCTAGTAAAAAAGGTTCCTAATTAAAAGTTCTTTATCAGCAAAAAAAAATCAATATGTAATATAATAATTTGAAACATTCGTAGAGTAAGTAGACAAACCAATGATTCTTCGCCTTCACCTTCCACAGAGTCAGCCAAAAGAGAGATTATATTGCCTATATGCTTTTGTAAATAAGATAATTGATGAGCTTCCTCATCAGATTGTGATGGCATCGACCTCCTGCTATTGCTCCGCACAAGCTGCTCATTGCAATGGCATGCTCATGTAAGTATTCAATACAATTAAGGAATTGATATAAGTGTATCTGTCAAGCATAAAAACTACATTACATTTGTGTTTGTAAATTAGAAATAAAAAAAAAAAGATAAGCAACTATGACACAGATCAAAAGACAGCTATACAAATAAGCACATTTTGATGCTCGTTTTAAAAAAAAATAGTATCAATAATCAATTTTAATGTTTGTGTAACCCATAATACGTGATTGTTTAGGAGTCAAATATCCAGTTTTAGATTTTTAGTTTCATACCCGCACAACAAAAGATTAAAACAAAATCCTATTAACCTACTTTGAGAAGCTTTTTCGTCCATTTCACATCACAAATATGTCTGTGGTTCTACTATCTATTAGTTCACTGAATAATCACTGTTCGCCAATCATTATTAAATGTGAAATGTCAAAACTATAATACATTACTACCTATGTATCCATTCTTTTAACCTAGTCTAAGAGGCGTTTCCTTCCCTTTCACATCACAATAATATCTTTTTGGTCACTTTATATATTAGTTCCAAAGAAATGCATTCTTTTTAGAACCAATATAATGTTGAGAGCTGCATAATGCACTCGTACATATTACATAGTGCATAAAATACAACTAAGGTCAGTGAAAGAGAGAAACATGGGTGGTTACATAACTGTCATGTGTACAGTACAAATGCATTATGCGGTTCTCGCAGTTCTCAACATATTATCAGTTCTGAAACGAACAAAACAATCCAGATTCACCAAACATGAATCCCAAATACAAACGCGCATCTAAACATTATCACCTACCCGGCCACACCATGTTTCCTTATTGTAGATTATTTAATTTCTAATCATCCAATCAATATCAAAATGCACATCTAAACAATACCTAAGCAAGCATCACAGATTACAATTTATTTAATAATTGATAAACAAATGAGGGAAAGCAATATGTACAAATGCATTATGTGTTACTCGCAGTTCTCAACATGTTATCAGTTCCGAAATGTACAAAACAATCCGAATACGCCAACAACTCCAAACATGAATCACAAACATCATCACCTACACCGCATTTCCTTCAAATGAGACTATTCAAACAACCAACAAACAACTCATGAAACAAACACAATCAAATCACCTGCAACGGCGTAAGCGCTGACAAGAATCCATCAAAGGCGGACGTAGACGGCCAAACATCCGCAACCGCAGCAGAATCCTTATGTCCTCCTTTAACAAGCAACCGCTTATACGACTGTACATACAAAAAAATCACCAAATCATACACATTAACACCAACGGAATCCACCTCATCCGGTTTCGCAACAACAAGCGGATCCAAATCCGAGTACAAAACCGACACAATTGTATCAATAACTAATCGCGCGTGTTCCGGTGCGATCTGTAGGGTTTCGGCAACAATGGCAGAGTTAATTCGGTTGTGTGTGTTAGGAAATTGGAGTAATTTGTCGCGGATTGAAGTTAGGGTTTGTGTAGCGTCGGTGAAGATGAGTTTTTGTAAAGGAATGAGGCCGTGTTCGAATGGTTCGCGGCGGGGGTGGAGGCGTAGTGGTTGTGGTTGCGACGGTTGTTCCGGTGCCATTGTGGAATTTGGGGAAATTGGTACCTAGGGTTAGTGATTTGAAAGAGTGTGTATGTGGAATATTGTTATTTGTTGGGTCAAACATTCAAAACAGGAGACTTTTTTCTTTTTTTTTGTGTGTGGTTATTAAGTAATGATGGATTAGTGAAAAAATGATTTGGTTTCTTTTTTAAGGTAGTTTTAAAATAGGGAAAACTTTAAAAATGGCTTTTGACCAAGATTTCTTTTTAAAATGGTAACCTTTCATCTTTTGGGAGAGATTTTTTCAGCAATTGAAGGTTCTAGTGATAGGAACGTGACACATGACTTTTATCTCTCTAAGAGGTTGAAGACGTTTCAAGTGGTGGGAGCCACATATGCTTCACATGGCTCGGAAAAGGCTAGCTCAGACGTTTGGTCAGAGTAACGTTTCAAAATTTTTTAAACCAGACATTTCCACTTAAATTAATTATTTTCCTTTTTTTTATGTTGACCTGTAAATACCCATGCAATTGTTTTAAGAACCTTGTTTTAAATATGTTTACAATTTGTTGTATAAAACTAATGTTTAATGGTCACATGAAAGGAAAATTTGTGATCTTATTGTTACAGCATGACGTTTTTTTAGCTTTAAAACTGAAGGTATGGATGACACTACATAAAAGAGAACATGAAGAAGATGTTATACGTTTACAATGTTATGTTATTTTCTCTCTAGAAGGTTCGGATGATAGATGTTTTTTTAAACATCTCTTTTAACTTTAATATGATGTCACTCTCGGTCCTCCTTGACAAGTGTGGAATAACTTCTCTTTCGTATTTTTACCTTTCGATCCTCTTTGACAAAGATGTAATAATGCTAATCTTTAAGTTTATTTGTTTTATTACGTTATAATATTAAAAAATGTTTCATGTATTTTGTCTTAGATATTGTATAATATGAAGAAAAAAAAATGTTCTATGTATTTTGTACTAGTTTAAATACTTGTGTGTTATAAGGGTAATCTAAAAATAAATTATATTATTTTAGTGTGTTTACATAAACTTTTAAAATGAAAGAGTTTACAATCTCCTCCACTCTTGCACATGAATTCACCCCTTTTTCACCCTCCTAAGTTCTTCAATCTCCTCAAAGCTTCCCCTCTACAACTCTAGCTGCCTGAATGTTGGAGGTTTGACAAAGCTTTTAAAGCTTGTTTCTTGTGGCTAACAATTATTTAACCTTTTTAAACAAAAACCCTTTATTTTTACTTAGATAAATTACACTTTAGATTTTAATAAATTTTCATTTACTTTATATGCAAAGTGAAAAAGGCCATTTGCGAGTTTTGCCATCCTCGAATGCAGTTGAAATATTTCAAGCGGGTTTAAAAGCTCCTAGCATGTAATTCTGAAATAATATACAAAGGTCAAAATCTAGGTCATTCAACGTAATAACTGTCTGATGAGCAATAACCAACGAAATCCAAAGTCCTAAGTTCACTACTCACAGAAAGAAAAAACAAAAAACATGTATGTTATATGCAAAGTGATCAGATTAGAAAGTCGAAACCCTAAATTAAATACGATTACAAATATCAAGCGAAGGCTCTTTTAGTATAAATATATAAATTAAAATATATAACCTCATGATTGATCACCAACATGTAGGTGTTACTAATAATAAAGAAGGAGAACGAAAGCAGTCATCGGTGGATAGATCCGAGGAAGGAGTAATAACAACAATTGTAATAAGTTTCATCAAATGCTCATCAATAGGTCCAATGAACGTTGGGTGCCAACCAAAATTGTGTTTTAATTGGTTGAGAAGTTGCGGTTCACATCTGCAACTGCTAATGTGTTGGTCCCTAGCTTAACAAACATGGTTATAGGAAGCGTTGAGTGTGTCATTCTTGTCACACCGTGGTCGTAGCGGAAGCGCAAGTGTATGACTATTAGGTAATCATTGCATCCAATTTAGTAAACAATTATAATTCAACAACGATTCCATACTAATAATAAGTTTCATTCCCATAATTACAACCATACAAAAGTGATTTCATAGTTTAACTATTTTCAACTGATCATCATAAACATAATTCAACATATATTACTTCAAAATAAGATATTGTTTTCATCGTTACTGCGTAATGAAGTTTTCACTCCTATATACCCATACGAAGTTGGGATATAAAAGCCAAACCCTCCAAAAGATGGCACATCATTATCTTGACATTTTCCCATAACCCGAATCATATCACCAGCTCATGTCTTGCGTCCTGAAATACATGTAGTTTTAAAAGTCAACATAAAGCTGGCGAGTTATGTAGTTAATGTTTTCGTATAAAAATGTCATTCTTGAAATCCAGTAATGAAATCCGTGTATGATATTAGCATCATGGAGTTTTAAGGATCTATCAGTGTGTCGCGAGCACCCTGACATATATGTGCCATAAGTAAGTAACCAAACCGAGACAACTTTGACATCATTAGGATCACAAAAGCACTCCGAAGGGTATACCAACCAGGAGTGGAGCGCGTCTCAAACTCAATAGATCTACTTCTTTTGCACCTTGGTCACTACGTGATTAATGGTTACTATTGTCATCATCCTACTTACGTACAAATGATCGTGTTATCAACTAAACCCATAGCTAACATACTATTTGTTATGACATGTATTTCTCTTCGATAGTTTTAAAAGAAAACTTTGAAAAAATTTAAAGGAGAGACATAAACTCACAATTTTGCGTTCTGTACGTCGTATTACTCACAATTGGTGTCCGTACACGTGTGTAACCTACATGTGTATCGAGTTTATTAGACACCTAAGCCTCAATGGACCTTGTACTCGTTGTTCATCTTGAATTCTTGTTATGTATTTCTTTGTTAGAACAACTTTTAATGATATCATAGTGTTGGTAGTTTGTTTGTTCGATTAATATTGTTTTATATATATATATATATATATATATATATATATATATTGTTGTTCTTAGATCGTGTGTGAACTGGGCTTTGCCCTTCACATGTCCTCGTGCCTTCCACGCGTGTCATTGGGCCTTGCCCATGTCATCTATGTCATTGGGCCTAGCCCATGTTTTCATGTCATTGGGCCTAGCCATGTTTTCATGTCATTGGGCCTAGCCCATGTTTTCATGTCATTAGGCCTAGCCCATGTTTTTATGTCATTGGGCCTAGCCCATGTAATTTATGCCATTGGGCCTAGCCCATGTAATTTATGTGTTTTTGGGCTTTGTCCATATATTTTATGCTATTGGGCCTTGCCCATGTCTTTTATAAATTGGGCCTAGCCCAAATTCATTTATAAGAGCTCAGTTTTGATAAGTCTTATACTTATAAATTTTTACTAAGTATGGAGTGTAAGTCTATATTTTATACTCTTAATAAATCACTTAGTAACTTCTTTTATATTTTAACTTTCCGGGTTATGATATCGATAACATATATTTATGTTATGTGTCTAAATATATATTTTAGACTTGTCGTCGTCGTCGTTTATTACATGCTTTTTCTTGTCGACAATCGTTCGTCATCGTAATAACTCTTCGTGTCGGCGATTTATTCGTTGGTCGGCGACGCGACGATGTAATTGTGAACGTTCGCCCATCGTCCGCATTGTTTCGTTTGTCCGATTATTGTTTCGACATATTGTAAAATGTATTTGTTGGAGTCACCAACACTTGGTATTATTTTCAAGTGTCTGTAATATTTTGTATATAGTTGGGTATTTTTATGGTGAATACCCTAAGCTTCTAAATACTTACACATACAATACCCATGTATTTAAACAAAATTCTTGGTGATAAAATATGTATACATCTTTTATTTCCACAAGTAACTATATATAAATTTATAAGGATTACTTATTTTTACTTGTAAATATATATATAGATATATACTTGTTGAACACTTGAGTGTTTAAGGTTTAACCCTTGTCATTAAAACTTACTTAATGGCGATTTAAGTTACTAATCACGTTTAGTCCCGCTAATCATCCCGTTAATCATATCTTAATCGCGATTAGATTTTTTTAGAAAATTTCGCCATAGTTTCCCCTAAACTATGGCGTTTTCCACGTTTTTAAAACGTATTTAAACCCTATTTAAACTCATAATCAAGATCAACAATTTATTTCAAGCTTTCATATTATTTGTTTACAACTTATGTGTATCATCATCCATGGCATTTTTGTAGTCAAAATCTTACTAAAATGTAATGTGATTTCAATATTTATTAGCATTTTTAACTCATCAATTTTGTTACATCATTAGACCAAGTCCATTGTTTTAAACCCCTTTGATTACTATACTTTTTAAGATGGTTACATCTTAAATCATAATGTTTATTTCTTATAAAAATCACCCATATGTAGTAAAATTATTTTTAGGTTGTAGTAATCTTCATGGATGATGTAGTTGATGATCGTGTTTAGATTTAAGCATTATCATGTTTAAATCCTCATTTTCATACTTGATCATACAAGATCATCTAACTGTTACACCTTACTTTAATATAAACAACACCATCATGCTAACTAGTTAACATATAAATACATGATCTACACAAAATAAACCATATTTAGTGTTATATTAAGGTGTGAGTTAGGGTTTTTAGGTTATATTTTCTTCATTTTCAAGATATCAACTTGTACTTTATGAAACTAGACATAATAATAAACTAGAATATGAAGGGATTTGCCTTACAATGAGTGCACAAGTTTATTGATGATTTAAGAAAGAAAATGAAGCTCCAAGATAGCCCTAATGGTCCTCCACCTTTGCTAGCTTCTTGAATGGTCTTGAAGAGGCTTTAAAGTAAGTAAAATGAGGTGGTTTAATGGTGGTTATGTGGTGGTGTTGTAGTCGTGGGTTTAGAGGAAGGAAGGAGGTGATGGTTGCAATTTTTTTGAAGTGAAAAATGATAGAAAGTCTAGTGTAGGTGATGATATATATTTACCATCTTTCAAATGTCATCACCACATCAACACCATGCCTTAAATCTAACATTTTCAACAAGCATCAAGTGGGTGTGGGACCCACTTGAGTCGTCCATATGCAGGGGGGAGGTAAAGTGTAATTTTTTTAACACATGTTAATTTATAAGATATTTTAGCCATTAAGTTAAGTGTTGTGATTAGGGGATTGATCTTGTATCCTTAGCATATAATTAGGGTTTTGGTATCTATGATAATTAATCCACTTAATAATTTAATATAACTTTTGGATGACAGAAACGTCGTTAGTTCGTTCATCGACACAATATTCGTTAATAAACAAACTTTATTATTTAGTACCGGAAGCTTTTGTTTTCGATCACCACAATTGTCATGGTGTCTATTTAGTGCACTTCCGATCTAAAAATATGCATAACTAGTTCGCTAGACGAATATATGTTGAGTTATGATGACCAAAATGTCTTTCATTGGATCGTTCGCTCGATATCGACACTTTATATCCTGCCGTCGAACTTTTCCGGAAGTTGTGTTTCCGTGATCTCATGTTAGTTGAATGGATTCCGAGTTCCAAATGAGGCTTAACCAATTTTCTAGATGCATGAATGAGTCTATCGGCCACTAAAATGCTCGTCGTTTCGACAAACGATTTCCGGTCGAATTGTGCACTGTTTGTCGAATGACTGGAAATGATGTCTTTTATGCCTTTTTGCTATTCTCATATTGTTTTAGGATGTTCAATATTGCTTTGTTATTATTCTGACATCCGAAATCCACCGAATTAGTATTGCGGACAAACTGACATTTGTCGCCTTTTTGGTCGAAACGGACAATTTTTGCAATTTAGGCATTGTACTGGAAAGTCATGTATTTTCGTAATGGTTGATCTCATATCAATGTTTTCATTTATATATGGACTCAGTTATGGCATTAGCATGCCGTTATTCGTTGTTCTCATTCGTTTTAGCGGTTTTGCCAACACAATTAGTGCCACCGCAAATAGTGCGCCCAACACTTTCTACCAACACTTTTTAAGGAATTATTTGGTTTGTCCCGCGTCATAACGGAAACCAGTATATGTTATGATCTGATTTATTTTCCCTAATCCTTAGGATATGACGTACGACTCAGTTACGCAATTAAATTACAATAATATGCATGAGATTTTAAAATAAAAATAGTGATTACATTGTACGGAATTACCGGTTATTTGCCATTTGTCACAATTCTTGTTGTTCCTGTATAACCAACATAATATTTCAAATGCTACGTACAATTGCAAATTAAATAAAAGGGAACCTGTGTAACAACATCATTTATGCATTCACTTTGGGAGACTTCTGACCTGTGTTGTAGTATTTGAGTTCTAACCATTTTAGCCTACTTAAGTTTTGCTCATTTGGCTCGTTTTAAGATCAAGTATAGAACGGCCGGAATTGCCATCGCTAAGTTTTCAACGTTTTTGGGCAAAAAGTAATAACACCAGATGGGATGTTTGATCTAAAACTTAGGTGATAGGAGTAAAAGAAGGAACAGGAAAAATAACAAAAATTCAAACAAACGGACAACTTAAGATAGATCAACGGCTCGTTTTCGGATATAGATTCACCACCGACACAAACCACAAGGCGATCTAAATGTAAAATCGGGACAGAAAACACCACTCGTTCCAAGTTTTGTTTCAAAAGAACACCACACAAATATGCCAAATTTGTGCTAGCAATGAACAATTAATTCACCTCAAAATCCATTGAGAGAAAACTAACCAAAAGAAATTCTTTACTCAAAACTCACTAACTTTGCACCTTGCCATTTGGTCGTAAATATAGAAAATAAAAAAAGAAACTGACCCACTACCTAAAAACATGCAAGCTGACTTTGACCACTATCACAAACTTTGAACTAGAATGCAGAAAATAAAAAGGAACAGAAATAAAATAGACAATAAAAAAACATGGCTCGCATTTGCTTCAGATGGGTCGGATCATGGTGGGTCTTCGGGTTTTGTTGCTTCAGATGGGTCGGATCGAACCTGATGTATTTCATCCTCCCTTTCTTTAGTGAAGTTTATCCTCAAACTTGAATGCACAAATTTGAGTATGTGTATGTAATATTGCACTTGAATTTGGTAAGATCATGATAATGTTAATGTGGATTCTAGAATATATTAAAATTGTGAGTGATTAATATTATAGGCCAAAATTGTTATCTAGCATGATTATACTCATGGTTCATATCAAGAACAACATTAGAGTATTATCTACTTAAAAGCAATTCATGGTGATAAGGTTGTTTTTCATATTAGTTTTCCCTAAGTTGTTGAGTTAGGAGTTTTGGATGAACAAGTAACTCTTGACTAAAATATTAACATCACTTTACAACCGGTCTTAAAAGAATGACTCAAGGTGATTAGAGCGTTATCTACTTAAAAGCAATTCATGGTGATAAGGTTGTTTTTCATATTAGTTTTCCCTAAGTTGTTGAGTTAGGAGTTTTGGATGAACAAGTAACTCTTGACTAAAATATTAACATCACTTTACAACCGGTCTTAAAAGAATGATTCAAGGTGATTAGAGCGTTATTAATTTTAATTTTCAAAAAGAATTAGAAAATTAGGAACCTTGATCGGAACTTAGTTGTTCTAGAGCTTGTGTCATCACTCGAGCTTCCCTTGGTTGTCACGTAGTCATTAGTGGATACTTAGTTTAGGCAACTTCTCCTTAGAAATCATTAGTTCTTGTTATTTTAGTATTTTTATTAATATTGCATGATAAATAGGAAAACCCAAACTCGCTTATTGAAAAGACTTTAAAGTAACAAAAGTTTGGTATTGAGACGCCACGTCCACGGATTGATATCCGGTTCTTACCTACAAACTAATTACTATCTGATGTGTACACTTGTCCTTTGTGTTTGTAGTTTAGTCATAAGGTAAAAACTATTTTAAAGTTAATTTGTGTGAACGAAAAATCCATTTATTAAAATATATCTAATTCATGTACATCACTATAATCAGTATAATCTTTAACCATAGAAACTAAAGTGATTCCAATCTAAGCTATCCAATTAATGAAACACATTTGATCAAGACCACTATCCAATTAATAAACTCAACCCATAAAATGAAGTGGTTTCCTCCTAGAGCGGACTGCGTGAGAATTAAATGCCTATGATATTTATTTTTAGTGGTGTTCTATTTACGGGTGGATTGAGGGCCAGGTAGTACCTAGCCCAAAATGAAAGGTCTCCTGGTTTCAAACCCGGGTCTCTCGTTGTACCACCGAAGTTGGTGCGAAAGCCCAACCAGTTGGTCTACTAGCCGTTCAAAAAAATAAACTCAACTCATAAAAAATATAGTTTAATAAAGTTGAAAAAAAATGTACAAAAGAGAAGCTTGCAAACCTGGTCAAAAATATTTCCCAATATTCTAGGGCCCAGTTCCTTCTACATTCCTTTTACCTATTTAGTTTTTAAATTCAAAAAGTAAAGAAAATTAGAAAACAAAGGGCTTTAAAACCATACTTCCCAGCCAGGACACTCGGATAAAGAACACCAAAACGAACATAAGTTACATAACACGCATGTGGTAGAAATAATTAATCTATATTTACATAAGAAAGTCATGGTAGGGTTGTAAACCGTCATTTATGACAAAGTATGTCGGGCAAAGAGCAAATCATACAATCACAGTGATAAAACCACTCATCTAAAAAAGAATTTTCAAAATGCTACTCCATGATCACTTCCTACTCCAACCCATGTAAAGCTATTATCAAAACTGATTATCATAAATCCTTTGCTTAAAACCAATTATCTTTCATTAAGGTAAAGAGTATCAACTCTCTATGGCTTCCAAAACCCATGTAAACCTACCATCAAAACTGATTATCATAAATCCTTTGTTTTGAAAGTCTTTTCAAAATAATTTTATACCATTTGGTATATTGGTATGCGCCAAATGCAATATATAAATTGTATAAAAAAGGTATAAAATCAACTCTTTTAGTACTAATTTTGGAAAAAAAAGTGTGTTTCTTTGTTTACTTTTGATTTTTATGATTGAAAGAGCTTAAATGTACAAAAGGAGCAAATAAACGACAAAAACCAGCATAAGTATAGAAGAAGGAAAGATGATACACTATGCCAACCCTCCAAGCTTCACCCCAAAGCCAAAAACAATGAATCAGAAGTCTAGCACGAGGTCGTGCCTGGTCGGCATGGGGCCATGCCCCTTCAAGATTCCAGAGAAGAAAAGACAAACAAAAGCAGACAAGAGACACGAGATCGTGTCCAATGGACATGGGCCATGCCGTTGACACACGGGGCCGTGTGGCATCTAATCTGACAAGCTCATTAAATGAAGACAAAGAAGAAGGAAGACACAGGGCCGTGTCCACCAGGCACGGGCCCGTGTGAACATCTGTTTCTAGCTATAAATAGGGGTGCTTGGTTTCATTCCAACTCATCCCTTGGCAAACCACTTTTCTCACACATGCCACCACTCCACCACCACAATACCACCGTCATCCACCACATTCATCCATCATCCATCCTTAGAGTGTGTGTAGTAGCCTCGGGATCCAAGATTGATCGTAAGTGTTTTGTCAAACAAAGATCATGCTAATCTCTTACATCACTTGGTGAAGACAAATTATTTATGTATTACTTTTGATTTCCAAGCTTTGGTTGACTTTTTAATTGGGTATATATTAATGACTTTAATAACTAGTTTTTTATCTTGAAAGTGAACTTTATTCTATTATCTATTCATGTTTTATTGATTCACTCATTCCTGTCTTTACGGTCTATATGAAGCAATTGCCTAGAAAGGGGTTAGAAGGGCGGTATGGGTAAAGTTCTTGCCTCGTTTAGTTTATACATCCTGCGAGGACTTGGTTCAAGCTTATTAGGACTTCCCTTGAGGCAGATAGCATAAATCGGGGGAAAGAACGGCTTGAGTTCCTTATAAATAAACTAATATTAAAACTTTAAAGTGGCCTTGTGGGACTGTATCCCTGTTGACTTAGACCATTATGGCCGAGGGTAGCGTTGCCTCCAAAAGAGAGACATGCCACATTTTGTTTTAATAACTTACTTAATTATCTTCCAATAATCCGATCTTGCGGGACTTTTACCATGCTGACTCATACCAATATGGCTAAGGGTAGCGTTGCCTCCAATAGAGGTACATGCCATTTTAACTAAGATAATCTCTTAAAAACCCAAAGTGCAGGAAATCATCAAAGGATACGTAAATAATAAGTCAGAACCAAGTGATTCTATCTTGTCTATTTGTTTCTTTTTATTACTTAGTCTATTTCTTTATGTTTACTTATTAAAAACCTTTTCTTAAAATTTGATTAGATTAGAAATTGACAATATTCCGGCATTAAAAGCTCTTGTGTCATTAGATGACCTCGGTATCTTACCATCATTATATTACGCCAGCGATGGGTGCACTTGCCCTAGCGTGAAGTAGAGAGTGATAATTGTATATCGTTCTTTAAAAATTTAAAGCTTAAATAAACGAGTGAAAAGTACTTAATATATATCTTAAAAAATCATACACGTCTCGCTCACGTCATATATCATTTTCATAAATAAGTTGGGACAAAGTGATATCTCTTGTTACCAGTTTTACATACTTGTCAATACATATGGGGCCCGTAACTAAACTCCAATACATGATTAACCGACACGCCATATTTTCAATAAAAGTATATATAGCATCAGCATCTGTCATGTGTATGCATACACCCCGTGCGTAGGTCGTGGCCACTTGCAATTAAGTGAGCTGAGGATATCCAAGACACGGTCGTAACTTCCAATGTTTAAGTTATCAAGCAAAACAGATTAAAAAGGGTTATTTAAATTTTAAGCATTATTCGCCCATGATTTAATACCCGACCAAGCGGCTAGTGCCGTATCCCAAGCCCGAATAGGAAAAATAGGCTAAAAGTATTTACCTGAGCTTATCCTTACAAATAAAAGATGTTTTAAGCACAAACGGTTGTCAAAACAACTACTACATTCGCAATTTACTGGAGGCTTGTAACACTCTAATCCGATTTCTATAATATTTTAATAAATGCAGATGATTGTCCTAGTTTTTTTTAAACATAGAACTTATACGTTTGAGTTGATTGATAACCCAGACGACCCGACATAACGGACAATTACATTTAATCATTGTTTAAAAGCATTAAAGTTCTAAACTTGAAAACTTTGTTGTGCATGATCATGCTTCAACCTTTTCATAATTCTCTCCAAAGAGTTAGCTGTTTAATAGTGTTCGGTTCTTCGTGTGTTTGGTCGTCTTTCTGGTTCCCACCTTTGCGAAAGCCTATCATAAACATTAAAAACAATTAGTGTTTAAGCTAAACGATTAACCGCTTAGTAATCGTAACATTTGAATAAAAACATTAAAATATATATATTTTTTTCAGCCCCGTCACCCGACCGGGTCAGGTTTCCACCCGACCGTGTGAGCTGAACATGTTTTCTTTTCACCAAGTTTACAACCAAATCTCATCCAAATCCATTCAAACTCGTTTTAATCGCTTGAGATTCATACTTTAACATATTTAAACCATAATCCATAACCCGGATTTACAATTTTTATGTTCCGCGCACCCGTTACCTGGTCCGCGCATATGTTTATTCGACCCGTTATGAGGTTTAAGCACTTAAGCTTAAATCGTCTGTATACTTTTCGTACCCTCTATTTTCATACTAAGACTTTCATTTATCACCACAATTTCATTTGTGATGGGTTATTATAGGAAAACTTTTATATTCCGACTTTACCCTTAAGTTTGACGTTTTACAAAAACCATCCGTTAAGATACATTAACCAAAAAGTCTACACCTTCTATTTTTATGTTACCAAAAGACTAGCCCAAATATGGGATTCGTTATTATTTTTTATCTACCCTTAGGGGTAATTTTCCCGATTTATCAACAATGGACGTTTTGGTCAAATATTCACATTGGAGACATATTTGTGGCTCTAATAGCCGTTGTATCAAAGATACTAGACCTACCTCACTTAGATTGGTCTAATGTTCACCCTTGACTCAATCGACTCTAGTCGGATCATAAGCCTTCACCAAGAGCCTAATCAATTTTACATACCTGGCGTGGTTCAAAGCCATGACCCATTTTCAATACCTTGCAAATTCTTTTCAACCTAGTCACGCCAATACTTGCCCGTAATATAAACCTACCTGTAAGAATGACACTTAACAATAACAAATGTTAAGTACTACACTCAAATGGTGATATCATCACCATTTGACCCGTACGACCCTTTTGGTCTTTTAACCATTATTGGTTTATTCTTTAGACAGTTACACAAGTGATATACTTGCGATTTCGTTTATTTGACCCGTTATAACTTACGTCATACGGTCTCATTTTTACACTCATTAGTTTAATTATTAACATATGATTCATTTGTCCTTTTTACTCGTTCGGCCCATTTCGGTTTGCGCCAGCAAGTGGTTTATATAAAAAAACATATTTTTACTCGTTCGAGCCATTTCGGTTCGCGTCCGTAAGTATTTATATCAAAAACAACATATTTTACTCGTTTAACTCATTTCGGTTCGCGTTAGCAAGTATTCATATAAAAACTCATTTTTACTTGTTTGACCCGCTTCGGTTCGCGTCAGCAACTATTTATCAACAAAACTCAGTTTTACTTGTTTGACCCGTTTCGGTTTACGTCAGCAAGTATTTATCATCAAAACTTAGATTTTATTATAAGGGTGTAAGTTTTACTTACTTTGTGTCTTTGCGAGCTTCATACTTGAACTCGTATCCATTTGACCCATTCATTTCCAAGCTCCTACCTAGCTTATCAGAGTCAAACTACCACATCATATCCACAAGATCATTAGATTAGTCAACCATTAACATGATCATCACACCTTATGGATTCACACACACCTATTCATCAAAGCATGTTATTTATTGAACAACTATTTTTATCCCATAATTCTTTCCATTCAATAACTGTTTGACCCGTTAGTGAAGTTACTTATACAACCTAGTTAGTAAGTGATCTTAAACACTTTAAGCATGTCACATAAGGTGTTATTTGTTCCTAACAATCAAAACTTCATGCCTAAATCAAGTATACGCAATCTTATGTCTTTTCTTGATTAATAATAACATTATTAATGTACAACGATTTTCTATACAACTGATGTAATTGACCATTATGACCCATTCAAAGTCCGAACTAGATTAACATGTTCAAAGATGGATCATAGAAACTCAAATACCTTCGCAAGCATATAAGGTACACCTTCTAACGAATTTTATATGATTTTTTATAAGATCAGCACAACAACTATATTTTCATTTTCAAACAGCTTTCAAAGCTTCTGCATAGTTGTTTTAATTCAACTTTTTGACCCATTTAACAACCATATTTACTTCTTATGGTTGAAAACAGTAAAAATTTACTCTGTAAGCTTTCCAAGAAGGTATAGAACACCCAAATCAGATAAACGGTTGATTTTATATTATTTTTTTAAGATTAGTCAAAATTCGTATAAAAAGCTACGAAAATCATGTTTAAGCCCCTTTCAAGTTGACCCAAACCATCAAATGCAACCCCTTTTATAGCTAAAACTCTTATTAAACTCTTGGAAATGGTTAGAAACCTATAACATAATGATTATAGGTTAAGAGATGTAAATAACATCATCAATCTCAAGAAATCATCATATTAACCCTATTTTTTGTATCATATTCTCAACTTCATCTTCCCAACTTATACTTAAGCATTTCATCATACACCTTAAGTGCATAGAGTTCTAGCTCATTATTTAGTTAGATTTATTAACCTCCTACACCCAATTTTTATAACATTCTAAGCATGCTTTCACTAGAGTCAATTCATTCATGAACACATATCAACCAAGATCACCACTCTTGACTAATTTACATAATATAATTTGGGGTTCTTCATTCTATGATAAAACCCATTTCATAATACACTTGATGATCATATAAACAACTTATGGAGCAAAATTTCATACAATTATCAATTAAGACTATCATGGTTGCTCCTTCATACATCTAATCACATCTTAGAGATGAACACCCATTTAAGACTTTCTAATTTCATGAATTCCTCCAACTAGAGAATTTCATAAATCACGAAATTGAGGCATACCTTTGTGTTAGGATGAAGTCTTACTTACCAAGACTTCAAACATGCACTATAATCACTTCGATTTCAGTTTGAATTGAATGATTTGAGAAGATTTTCAAGAACAAGGGTTCATCCCTTCATTCTATCTCTCTGTACGCACACACACACCTACATGTGTGTGTTTTGTGTGTTAATTTTTCTTTTAATAAAACTAGTTTTCCAGTTGTTCAATTTTAGTCCCTCGTGTAATGATTTGTTATAAAAGGGCAACCATTCATTAATTCAATACTTAACAATATATTATCAACTAGGTTAATTGTTCCTAGTTATTATTGTATAAAGTTAAAGATGTTACAAATTTTAAGTAGCCTTATATATCTATATATACACATATGTGTATATATACATATATATATGTATATATATAACAATTTTTGAGGTGTCATAAGGCTCCTAGTCTTGAATAGACAGAACTATGATCCGTTAGAACGCTGACGGGTCTTATTCAAGTCATAGGACTTGGACCGGTTAACTTTAGATAAAAAGATACGGTTCGCTAGATTAAGCGCAAACCGGGTAGAATGTGGTTTAAGACCTCACGAGTATAATAACTCATATAATACGGGTCAAATAACCAAACATTCTGATTAGAACTGATTTGGAATGGTTTTGACCCGATTCGGTTAACTTATATAATTTATGCTATATAAGTCAACCGTACGCATATAGGCGGCATCGGGTGATCGATGGGTCCATGGTAAGCCTTTTATGCCAAAACATGTTATTACAATGGTATATCAGTTTCAAACTCATATTACACATTCATTATGTATCAAGATCAATTTATGCAAAAAAGGGTATTTTAGGCATTGTTTAGCCATAATATGTGGACTTTGCATAAAACCTGATAAATTATATGATCAAAAGGTATAACCTCTAAGGGTTATTCCCTACCTTAACATGCAACCCTCAATCAGTATCTAAACTATCCTAAACGAGTCAGAATCGAAAGTCAAAGCAGAAGTCAAATTGTTTTATTTCGGTTGCAAATCGTTCTCTAAGCAGGAAATGACGGGTTGGACATGATCTAACATGTCCTAGTAGATTATATAAGCTGATATAGTGTCAAAAATTAAGGTTTCGATACTTAGAAGTCCATTTAACGTTAATTACAAAATCGTTTTTTTACTTTTATTTAATAAAATTTTGACCCGTCATTTGACCAACTTAACGTGATCTTCAGAAGGTGCCCTCTTATGAGATTAACACCTACATTATTACAATCACGTAGCCATGTTAGATTTGAACATTGGCTTGACTGGAATGGTTATAACCGAAAGTTAAAGCAAAAGATAATTTGCTTGACTTGCGGCTGATAACTAGCCTATAAATGAAACAAGACTGAGTTAGAATACTTACAAGTGTTCAAAGGAGGGTTATAACCCCAGAAGGGAAGCCTCTATAGATCAGAAGCTATCCAAGAGATGAGAGAAAGAATTTTGTGAAGGTGCAAGTCTTGAAAGAGTGAAATATGGGGCTATTTATAATTTATCAATACTCGCAAGATAATGCCACATGTTCCTGAAGCTTTGAGATGCTTAGGAGTGTCCTAGCAGGTGTCCAAAGGTGGCACAATGTGACTTATTTACGAGAGGAGTGGCAGGAGCAGCATGTTGCAGCTACCAGCATAACATTCTGCCAGCGACGCCCCTTACGCACCATAAGAGGTAGGCTTATGGTTCGTAAGGACCTTCAACGCCCACAAATAATTTGAATGCCTTACGGACCGTAAGAGGCCAAAAGTTTGGCATTTTAACATATCGGATCCCTCAACTTCCATTCTTTCACATGTTTACGTATTTGGTCCCTCTCGTCCAACTTACCAGGATTTATTTGAGAGTTAAATGGACATGTTTTGTCATATAATTCGCCATGAATTTCCGAGGTGTTACACTAGGGAATAAAATGAAAATTTTTGGAGAATCGAGGTTTAGGCGTGTCACGAGATGGAAGCTTCTATGCCTCACAACACGCGATATGGTGAAGAGTTTGACTAGGATTAGAATTTGTTGACCGACTCTTTTGGAGTTATTCACCCGCCTGATGAGTCGCGAGAGAGTGATAAGAGCCTCCTATGACACATGAACAAGCAATTCAACACAATATGATCTCTTCTATATTTAAACCCGGCCTAGACAATTTATGGATGATTTTTTAGAGTAATTTTAATTTCATTTATATTATTAATTTTAAGTTATGCTAATTTCAACTTATGTATTGTTTTTATTTTGGTGAAAGTATAATTTAGTTATTTTAATTTGTTTTTTATTTGTATAAAAAAGGTTATAGGATAGTTGAAAGTAGTATTGTTGGTGTTTTTGTGATTTGATTGTAGTTTGAATAAAAATGATAGGATGGAGGGGGTTAGGGTACATGAGAGGAGCACCCCTCCACCCTAACTATAACTCCAAGTGTTAGATCTTGATAAAAATCCGATTGTAACATTTTAAAATTTGATTCCCATAAAACCAAAGTTCAAACATACACATCTTTTTAAACGACAAACATGCACAAAGTAACCTCACTTAATCATTACTAACTCACAATTTTCATAAACTAAATCCAAACAACATGCATGCTCAAGAACAACCTATAACTTTCACAACCGTAAATTTGATATAACTAAAACTAAATAATCTATTATACAGAAAACGTAACCTTAATAAAGACAAAAACACACACTCTGATACATGCACACACACCCAGATTCTTACAGCACACATGCAAAGTCATCCCCACTATTCACCACCTGTACTATATTTCCCCTCTCTCTCTAAAACCTCCAATGTTTCTCTCTCTAAAACTCACCTCTGTTCCTCTCTTAACGTTTATGCAAATATTGCAAGAATCTTTACAGAAATCTCTATTCATTCCTGTCACTCATTCAGAAAGGTAAATGTACATATACCCATTTGCATTTGCAAATATATCAATATATGTATATGATGATGTATCTATATGTGTACACATTCATTTAGGGTTTTAATATGTGTTCTTATGGTTTTCTAGCAGGTGAAGAACATTAATTTCTGCATATTCCAAATCTACCTTTTAGTTTTTTTAGGTAGTGATTACTTTGTTCAAAATTAATTACTTGTTTTTTTTGGTATATATGTTGTTAGAATAAAAACTGAATAATCAAACTATGGTTTAATTTGGTTATATATCAATATATAACTAAATTCAACAAAACTGTTGTTAAAGCTAACTTTTGTATTTTCTATAAGTAACGGTGTTATAATTTGGAAAAGTTTTGTTGGATTTTTTTTTATAAATTACATGTATTAGTTGTAGATGATTCTTCATTGTAAAAAAAGTGATTAGAATTTTTTATTTAATCCGATATGTAATTGAATTTGTTAAATAAATTAGGTTGATTACTTAAATCTATCCACATAAACGAATTAAACAAACTGTTTGTAACCGAAATCAATCGGTTATGAAAAGCTTTAAAACTTTTTGGACTCGTTTAGATCAATAACCGGTTTCAAAACGCATATCCGAACACCTTCTATATGACTTGTTTATTTAGTACATTTTAAAACTCATTTCTAGATCTTTTTTCCCTCCAATTTTTATAATTAACCATTTTTTTGTTTGTTTTTATGTAACACCAGATGATGAATAAACCACCTCAGATGATGACTCGCCCTACAAATGACGATTTTTCGCTCAAAGAGACCAAACCCGCCCTCGGTGTTGGTAAAACCGCACACGATAAGCTCACGAGCACCTATGATCTTGTTGAACAAATGCAATATTTATATGTCCGTGTAGTCAAAGCGAAAGATCTGCCCGAAAAAGATCTAACGGGCAGCTGTGACCCGTACGTGGAGATCCGAATGGGTAACTACAAGGGCACGACCCGCCATTTCGAAAAGAAAATAAACCCGGAATGGAACCAAGTGTTTTCGTTTTCTAAAGACAGAATCCAATCCACTATGCTCGAGGTTGCGGTAAAAGATAAAGATGTTGTGAAAGATGATTTCATAGGCGGCGTTTTATTCGATCTTAATGAGATCCCGAAACGGGTCCCACCCGATAGCCCGTTAGCGCCACAATGGTACAAGTTAGCGGACCGGAAAGGGGATAAACTTAAAGGGGAGCTTATGTTGGCAGTTTGGTGGGGTACGCAAGCGGATGAAGCGTTTCCGGAAGCGTGGCATTCGGATGCTGTCGGGGCTAGTGCGGACGGGCTCGCTAGTATCAAGTCGAAAGTATACTTGTCACCGAAACTTTGGTATCTTAGAGTTAATGTGATCGAGGCCCAAGATTTGATCCCGAATGATAAGACACGGTTCCCCGAGGTTTATGTAAAAGCTATACTCGGGAATCATGTTTTGAGGACTCGGGTTTCGGTTAGCAAGACGATAAACCCGTTATGGAATGAAGATTTGATGTTCGTGGCATCCGAGCCGTTTGAAGAGCCATTGATTTTGAGTGTAGAGGATCGGGTCGGGCCTAATAAGGATGAAATACTTGGAAGGTGTGCGATCCCGTTACAATACGTTGACCGGAGACTAGACCATAGAGCGATTAACTCGAAATGGTTTAATCTCGAAAAACATGTTATGATTGAAGGTGAAATGAAAAAAGAAGTTAAATTCGCTAGTCGGGTTCACTTGCGAGTTTGTTTGGAAGGCGGGTACCATGTTCTTGATGAATCAACTCATTATAGTAGCGATCTTAGACCGACTGCTAAACAGTTATGGAAATACAGTATTGGTATGCTCGAGGTTGGAATCTTGAGTGCGAAAGGGCTTTCGCCTATGAAAACGAAAGATGGACGGGCCACAACCGATGCTTATTGTGTAGCAAAGTACGGTACGAAATGGGTCAGAACCCGAACCATAATCAATAGTCCTACACCCAAATGGAATGAGCAATACACATGGGAGGTTTTCGACCCGTGTACGGTTATAACCATTGGGGTTTTCGATAATTGTCATTTACAAGGCGAAGATAAGCCTGGTGGGAACCGTGACTCAAGGATCGGTAAGGTTCGGATCCGTTTATCGGCCCTTGAAACGGACCGCGTTTACACCCATTCGTACCCACTTTTAGTTTTGCACCCGTCTGGGTTAAGAAAATGGGTGAGATTCATTTAGCGGTTTGATTTACGTGTTCATCTTTGATGAACATGATGCATATGTACTCGCAACCGTTACTACCAAAAATGCATTACATTTACCCGTTAACCGTGAGCCAGCTTGATAGCTTGAGACACCAGGCGATCCAGATTGTGTCTATGAGGTTGAGCCGGGCTGAACCACCTTTACGGAAAGAGATTGTCGAGTATATGCTCGATGTCGGGTCACATATGTGGAGTATGAGAAGAAGTAAAGCAAACTTCTTGAGAATGATGTCGGTTTTGGGTGGATTAGTCGCGATTGGGAGATGGTTCGATCAAATTTGCAACTGGAAAAATCCGATCACAACCGTTCTAATCCACGTTCTTTTCGTGATACTCGTGTTATACCCCGAACTAATTCTCCCAACCGTGTTTCTATATCTTTTCCTGATCGGTATTTGGTACTATCGATGGAGGCCCCGAAACCCCCCTCATATGGAAACCCGAATATCATGTGCTGATAACGCGCACCCCGATGAACTAGACGAAGAATTCGACACGTTCCCGACTTCCCGGCCTCCTGATATCATCCGAATGCGGTATGATCGGCTCCGAAGTATCATGGGCCGGATGCAAACCGTGGTTGGTGATATGGCAACTCAAGGAGAACGGTTTCGGTCGCTATTAAGTTGGAGAGACCCGCGAGCCACGTCACTTTTTGTGACGTTTTGCTTGCTTACTGCCATTGTTCTTTACGTTACGCCTTTTCAAGTGGTCGCTATTCTCACCGGGCTTTATGTTTTGCGACACCCGAGGTTTCGTCACAAGCTACCTTCGGTGCCAGTTAACTTCTTTAGAAGGTTACCCGCGAGAACAGACTGCATGCTATGAGAGAAAGATGTCGGCTTGCGCGAATTTGTCAGAGTTCTCTCTTGATGTGTACTTGGATCAACATAGGTGTAAAAGACTTGACTTTATGGTGGTATGATGTTTAATTAATACTAGTGTTTGTATTGTGTTTTGTGGATATTATGGTTGCTTACTTTGCAGCTTGGTAGGTTTGAAGTTGGTTTTGAGTGTGTATATCAGTTGTTAGAATCATCAAGATTTTGCTTTATGTTTTTTTTTTGTTCAAGATAATATGAATTTATGTTGGATATCATGCAGTTTTTTATCTTGGACATTGGATATTCGAATGTTGGTGAGACATGGATGGTTTTTAACTGAAAGTGCAAGATGAATAATGAGCACTAATATATTTTTTACATTTTTATCGGGCTTTTATCGATTTCGCCTCAGAATGGGTGGGGTAGATTTAGGCTCAGAGCAAGATGAATTCAGGTCGATATAAATTCCAAGCAAAATGAGTTCATGTCTAAACGGGTCAATATCGATTCAGGCTCAAAGCAAGATGAATTCAGGTCAATATCGATTTTTTACCACAAATTCCCTGTGTATACAACCTTACTTACCCGTACTAGTAAAAACACTTGTTTTTTTATTAGCCCAAGACAGCTACATCAGTCTGCATGTCAAACATATCAAATTGGTCGAAAATCATCCAAAATATAATTTTAATCCTAGTACATATTTACATACAACCTTATATTTCTAATTGCCGTAAAACTCATAAAACCTACAAAATATACTTTTACTCCATATATACACATAGCTAATGAGAGCTCGTTACTTGAAAACTCACAAAACTTGAAGAAACATCTAACACATCTATCATACATAAAAGAAATATTAATAAAATTTGTACATACAAGTGAACTTTGGTTTAACACTAATTAAACACGTATTAACCAATTACCCAACCCATTTGACCGATCATTTTTTCAACTCTAGTTCGGATTTCACACTTAAAACTTCACTACAAAACAAACAGCATATCAGCCTCATAGGTACAACTTCTTCGATAAGCACTAACACAACGGAAGGAGACAAAATCTCCTAATCAAGTTCTAAACCGAGCCATCACAATCCGCGTAGTACCTAGTAAGCCTCATCAACCACGTGTCATGGGCCCACAACACTATTAGAGGCATGCACATTATATTTGAACTTGATCTAGCAAAGATTTCAGGATCGAATCTAGTAACCCTTTATAGGCGACTGCTTTGTGGTCCCACTCGATGGCAGGTGACGTGAGGCCGAGTTCCCCGATAACGGGTTCTCACAGTTATTCGAATCTTTGCTGAGGGCAAAATAGATCAGTAGTAACCTGCTATTTTATATATCATTTATTTTCTATAAAAGTTAATACAACAATTTAGTAACAAAACATGCAGATGCAGTTTAATTTTCTATAGTCTAGACAGGGAACCGCTTTTAGTAGGAACATGTAGAGCATCATAGTGACCAAACCCGTCATACAAGACGTTAATAGGATTTTCTTTCCCGTATTCATGACCGTATTCAGCAATACATATAAGGCCACCTGAATCCTCATCATTCATGTAAACAGATATTGGCATCCTGCATAAGAATATGCAAATATATTAACATAAATATAATGTTTTGTGCAAAACCTAGGAAGTAGTACCGTAGTAATAATAATAAAAAATGAACTCGTAGTAATAATAATAAAAAACGAACTTTGATGTTATTGTCATTGTATGAAATAAACTATTTATATCATTTGATGTAAGCCCAAAATCCTTCAGTTAGGGCTTCAAATTCAGCGTTTTCGGCCTTCATATAAGAAATCGGTTCTACTTATTTACGTTTATAGGAAAATCACATGATTAGTAATTTAACGATGATTTTGTGCATTGTATTCTTGCAGGCCCGGCCCATAGGGTGTGCAACCGAACAGGGCCCAAAAACTTTTAGGGCCCATAATATTTTTTCGTTTTGTTTATATATAAAATACATATATTCCGAATAAAAACATGGAGGTTGCTGTACTCCAATTGGTTCTGCGCTTCCCCTTTGATATTTAAGTCGCCAGTTCGAGACAATCCATCTGTTTTCTTTCATATTTTTTTTTGTTTTAATTAACCAAGGTTGGGCCCTGAAGCCCATTCAGGAATGAATAATGAATTGCAGTGCCCCATAATTATTATTATTATTATTATTATTATTATTGTTGTTGTTGTTGTTAATGATTTTAATAAATTGGACTGTGTTATATTATAAAGATTAACTTTTGTTACTGGATTTATGAACCAAAAACGTTGTTCAACTGTTTTTGCCAATCAAATACAGAAGCCCAACTATTTTATTGCGTAATGTATTAATGACTTGGCCAAATTTTTTATCTCGCACAGGGCCAAAATTTTTTAGTGATTTTCGGAGACGGCCCTGTATTCTTGGGCAAAAATAATCAAATATCATAAATATGATAAAGGTAATCACATAAACAAGGTCATTATTCGACTCAAGCTAAAAGCCTAAAAAACGTTAAAATCCAGCAAATACTATTGATTTTAATATATAACTTATTGCGGTTGGGTTACTTTAGCTGTTTTGTTAGTTAATCGATTTCTACAAGGTTTTTATGATTCTTGAATTTATTGGATACTTAATATTGTACGTCATCCAAACGTCTAGAATTCTTAACGATTAACATTTGCTTATTTATTAAGGTTTTGCACATGCGAATTTTGGTGGTTTAAATTTGGGTAAGAGCACTACAGTTTATATGTTCACAATCAAGGGAACAATTGTCAGTTGGATATGTACTACATAAGAGTGTTAATAGCACTCATAGCAAACGCTATAGTGAATAGCATAGCAAATCGCTCATTCATCGCTATGATATTATCTGATTTTGGCACCTCCATAGCGAGACAATAGCAGAATATCAGTTTTTTTTTTAAAATAAAAAAAGCGATAAAATATACATAAACAATAGCTGGATTTTAGGTCTTCTGTTAAATATATGTATAGAAACACTGTATTTGGATATAATATACATATAAAATATTTCTAAAATTTTCTTCTAGTGTATCGCAAAACATAAAATAGCGCCCACCATTTCATCGCTATCGCTACGTAGCGTATAGGTTACTTGTTATCGTCCACTAATCGCTATTTGTAAATGCACTTGGGTGATAAGTGCAGATCTTCTTACCCTAGGGGTCTTTATTGTAACTTGTAATCTTTTGTATCTAGTGTCCGAACTTGTTATTGTTATGTAGTCCAAGTTTTAGTTCTGTCCGGATTAGGGTTTCATACCTAATCCGAGTTTATATTCATGTGTTTTGCTTGTCCGAGTTTATGTTTAGAATGTGTAAATTCGGACAAGGGTATGTAGTTCCCTTGTCCGAGTTTTCTTGATAGTTAGTATCCGGACTTGAGCTATGTGTAGCTCGGTCCGAGTTTTGGTGTTTTGGGCTTTGGGCCTTGTAAGGTTTATCCGGACGTGTGTCCGGATATGTCTTGTATAAATACCTTAATGGAATGATGACAAGACAACAGTTTCTTTTGTGGAAAGTTTGTGTAGCAAGAAAAACCCTAATCATTATTGTGTGCATTGTCTGGCGGCTACTGTGTGTGACGTCATTCATCATCATCTGAAAATACCCTTTATGTATTCTCAGATCATTCTCATTCTTCTTGTGCTTGGTCCAATATTCTACCGTGGTGATTGCTAGGTGGATTCCGCACACCTAGTGATTGTGTTCTCGAGTCAGATCCTAGGTTTAGGTGACCATACACTATTAACAACTATAGATGGATTGTTTGATAATCAGCCTCCAAGTGGTAATTGTTGAGTTGTGGACTAGGATTGACCATATTGGCAATGTGGGAGTCTAAGGGCATGTGGCTTTGGTTTAGAACTACGGGGCTTGACCCATAAGGAACTTTAGGCCCCATTCTACAAGTCGGTTTCAAGGCAGCTTGAAAAGCTAGTTACTTGAAGAACAAGCAACTACGTGGGAATGTGGGATTACCCTACTAGGCCTCTATATATACGATATCTATGTAACTGTAAACCTATAGCATAATTGAAAATAATAGAAAACACTATCTAGTTCCGCATGGGCGTAGCTTAATCACACGTAAGAATCATGGGTTATCTCTTTTTCTTGCTCTTTTATATACGTGTTGCTAGCGCTCGTGTAGTAAGACACAGGTGAGGTTTAACTGCTAGTTTCCCCAAAGTGTGTGTGAGAGAGAGAGAGAGAGACTTACTTGAGAACATGAGAAGCCATGAGCAATTCAGGTTCGCCTCCCCATACATGTGTCTTCCTTATTTTTGACACATATGAATCGAAGTCACCTTCAATAAACCTGAATTATGTGAAAATGCAATTAATAATTACTTATATACAAGTCCTATAAAAAACATTCATCTTTCATATGAGCACTCACAAACGACATGCAGGCATACCACCGAAATATTTTAATTTGCGTATAGTAAAACTAATCCTTCATATCTCTTCATTTAGTGAAAAGTCATTAATTATCACCGATAACTTTTTCCACGAGTATTTAGACAAAAACTACATATTCGAACTAGATCATATTGTGCTGGTAATAAATAAATGAAAAAGAAAATATAGATTGAATGGCACAACATAATGATCGTAAAGGTACAAGCAAAAAAAAATCTTTCACAACTCACCATTCTGTCTCTTTTCGTCTTCTAACAAATTCATCCGCTACCTAATAAATTGTAAATATTAATTAAGTATAATAAAACCAGGTGCGTGCGCAAGAAATATAAACGGTTTCTGAATCAGAATTGTTAGTTGTATCAACATTCTACATTACGCATTTCCCATTTTATGAGTATGTGATAACACAAGGTGAAAGGGAGGGGGGATACTATGCACTGAAAGTATTACTTGAGAAATAACAGTATTTGCTAGCAACAAGAAAATGAGACCATTCATAACTATCCAAAGATGGCAGCATGTTGACACTTCATCAGAAGTAACTTTGTATTTTCATAGGGCATTTTCATCATCTAACATGTTCTTGCCGAATACTTACGTCGACAAAACCAAATATTATTATATCTGTCATTCATGGAAGGCACAAAACATACTTATAGCCCCCCAAGTACGTATATATGGTTTCATTTATACCAATTTGATCAAAAAACATGCTAAATGACCTTAATTCTTTTTCATAAAAACAACATATATTTAAGGTATAATATATTATAATGCAGCTTATCAGAAGTGATTTTGTCTATTTATAATCTTAAGGGAATTTAATATTTTTGCCTAGAATAAGTACAAATGAAACCGAATACAAAATTGGGTGGCATATAAAATAGTTTCAATATACTAACGGCCTGTAGATCCACATACTCTAGCACGTAATTCATCAGCTAACTCTTTTTGGAGACTCTCATTAGGAGCAGGTTTCCCCGATCTTACACAAGCTCCATGAGCAACAGCACGAAACAAACATCTTCCATCCCCAGGTATCCCTGTACAAAAAAACTCAAAATACTTAACCAAATTGGACCAAACCCAACCCGACCCAATTTGACATTTTGACCCGTTAGGCCGTTAGCCAGCTCACCTATAACTGAATAGTCAATGTAAACTTGTTTTCCATGTGACTGCTTATTATTCTCTTTGACTTCAGCATGTACAGGTTCAACTTCAGTACTTGAGTTACAAACAAATAACCCGATAACAAGACCCGCTGAGGTACATCCTTGCATCCATGATCCGGATACCAAACTCCATTTCTTTCTTGAAATAATCCTTTGTTTTGGGATTAAAAACTTCATATTCATATTGTGGGGCCCAACTAAATGCATACCACTTTTGATAGTCAATGACTGACCGGTGGTTATTTTTGTAGCGTAATTAGCTTTGGCAAAACCAAGGGAGAGATATGCATTTGGTAAAGATTGAGGTATCAGCTTTTGGTGGGGCCTGATTGGACCGATGATGTGCTTTACGCAGGTTTTAATGGGAGAATAAGCAATCATGGTGTAATGATTCCGGTTTAATTGTAGGTAATGACACTTGGATCACTGTGGATAATAGTATATGATTCAGATTAATGGAGATAAAATAAAAACAGCCTAAAGTGATGATATTTATTCACTGTCTGCAAATTAATACATATGTACTCAATGTCAAATAAAGACCTAACGTTTTACTAAGTACCAAAGGGTTTACAGAAAAGGGTAAGGAAAAAAAACTTACGGACATGAAAAGCTTGATTAAAATTATCTCTACGTGTCATAACTAAAAGTACTTAATGCGTTATGATTGTTAGATTCGTATAAGTGAAACTAATTTACTATATTTATATTATCATCAAAACTTTATAGGTTAACTTTTTTTAGTTTTTATTAGAATTTCGGCCGGTTCCAGACCGTAAACGAATCGTGAAACCTGGTTATTGAAAATGGTAATAAACCCCTAAATAAGATGAATCAACCTAGAACAACCTTAACAAGCCTAAAACATGTCTAAAACCCCTAAAAATGGTATTTTATACTATGCGCTTAGCTTAAAAAAGCCCTCGCTTTTTAAGCGCCTAGGCTCCAGGCTCAACCTTTTCGCCTGGAGTGCGCCTTGGGCTTTCGACAACATAGCCGGCCAGTTTAGCTCGGTTTGGATGGTTCACTCGGTTTCAACGATCGTTGAACATCCCTAGTGATAATCTTGTAAAATACATATATTAGAGGCCATAACTCATAAATAGTCAATTATACTTGTTTACCTAACATGTCACTAGATCTATACAACAAGATGTGGCGCAGCTGTCGGCATATATAATTTAACATACAGGCCGCAGTGGGATAGTGGTTATCGGGCCTTCCAAAATAGCGGTCCAGAATAGCGGAACCGCTATTATCGACGCTATTGACCATTATTTTGGATACCTTGGTTGGTGTGGACTCGGAAGATTTCATGGCGTATGATTAGATCATGTTTCAAATATTGGCACTTTTGAGTTTTGAGTTTTGACTTTTAATATCATATATATTTTACGTTTCTTATATGTATACATATATAAATTCTGCATTTCTAAAATATCCCACCGCGACAACCTATATCTCAAATATCAGCCTTGAAAGCTATAACTGCATAGCTTAGAACACATCCAAATGTATGAATTTCGGATAATTATCAATTCAGATAGAACTAACACACAGAATCAGAATAAAACAGCATAAATAAGAAGCAACTTTGGTCAACAGTGACATGTTTATTCCAATTCAAAGCATATATCCATCCAATCCATCACAAATCAGTGGCGCAGACAATAGATTCGACACGCAATTATATGTTCATAAATCATAACCTAATTCTTCATCGAACTTATTTAATCGATAACCGTTTTGATAACTGTTTAATTGATGATTCGAAGATCCACAGTGAAACACACGAATGAAAATGTACAGACTTTGGGGGAAAGTGAAGAGGAATGTACCTGTTGAACGTGAAGAGTTCGAAGAAGAATTGAAAGTTTACAGTATCGGAAACGTTAATAGAGATTGGGATGTATCTCATCTTCGCTAGAACCCTCTAGAAGCTTCTTAGATAATTATCTTACAGGTGGATGAAGTGAAAACTCATTTAGATATAAGGCAACCTAACGAATTTTATGTTTTTCTTATGAAAACCAGAATCAATCCCGACGAATTTTATGTTTTTCTTATGAAAACCAGAATCAATCCCGAGTATTATCGGAGTATCTACCGAAACAAACAGATAACTTCAAGAGTAACCCAAATTCACCATCAATTCCAGAGAAAACCTGGTAACTCACTCGCCCGTAAGCATGACGGTGAAATTACCAGTAAAACATGTTTGGCTCGACTGCTCGAGGATCGAACACAGGTTTCCTTGGGTCTCCCAATAAAAATGCAAGTCTTCCACCATTTGATCTTGAGATCATTGGCTAACGAATTTTATGTTGGGATAAAAATTGTATTCTTATTTTACATTGAATGTTAGCTTCACTTTACTTAATTTAATAAGCGGCTGGTCTTCGTTAAAATACTCAAGGTGTAGCCGGGTAGTGAAATCGGTTTTGTCTCGGATTCTCAGTTACATGAGCGCCAACTCTTCGGCATCAACATTTAGTTTAAAATAGATAAAAATAAGTTGGGTAATTCTCTATTATCATTCACCACCCCAAATGATGTGGGTACTTTCCTTCTATGAAAATAATATGTAACTATTTAATTTGGGCACTTTGGGATCCCTAGTACCTTTAATAACGAGCAACAAAGATGATATGTGGACATGGGTTGTGGAATAACATTCATACATGTTTAGGAATATATGTGACAGTGAAAAGGGAAAATGTTACTTTAATGATAATAAGAAGTTGTGTTAAAAAGGGAAAAAATTGAGTTAATTATTTATTCAAAAAATGGTCTTATGAGCAAAAGATAAAATCTACACATTAGTAGTGGATCAAAGTAAATGAAAGTTGAGTGTTTTTTTATAATCATAACTATTTTCTAAAAGAAAAAAAGAGATTATTTATAGTTTTTTTTTCTTTCAAAATAGTATGTAAAATGTCGTGGATCACATGTAGGCAACATAATGCTTATATGGATTTCATATGTGAGAGTTACCTACTAATCTCCTATATTATAAGATGTTTTTGTCATTGTATTAAAATCGTGTGCAACATATGCATCAAATTATGTTCGTCTTGTAACTTAAGATTGTGCATTAAACCTAGCTTTAGCATGTCAGCATCTACATCAAATTGTGTATCAAACCCATGTTTAGCATGTCCATGATGCATGCTTGGAAACACCTTGTTTATATGTATATTTTGTATAGGTCTTAGTTAGTTATATTTTGTAAGTATTTTAGCTGGTACTTAATACGAATGGATTTTGCAGGTGTTTGTGTGAAAAGAGGTTAAAAAGGAGCATACATGGAAAAAGATTAATGAAGTGTAATTGAAGATCTAAGAAGATGACATGAGAGGATGAAATTATGAAGACGTGGGTGAAAACAGCGAAGGAAACAGAGTTGAAACGAGAAAGTTATGAACGAAACAAGTTTTCTGGAAAAGGGTCTCTCTCATGCGTCGCGGGAGAGAGAGAACAAGACTCCCCCAAGACGCGCGAGAAGTGCCAAATCAGGAAAATTAGGTTTTTAACCTGATTTGACTTTGGGACCAAGTTAACATCCCTTACTCGCCCCCAGACGACTTCAGACCTTCCAAAAGACGATTTTAGGGTTCTTCCATCATTCCACTTCGATTTCTTCATACCAAATCACTCCGACTCAAGAATTGAAGTTGTGATGACGAATATGTGTGGCTAAACTCCTTGTGACTTCCCCCGGATAACGCTTGCTAGGTTTTGCACAATTACTTTGTTTTTCTGATTCTTGTAACTGATACATCTTGATCACTTGTATTGAATTTAGTAAACATTATTTATATTTGAACTATTTATCATTTATTAAGCGTATTGACGATTTTCTTGCATCGACTAGCGGGTTGGTAATTCGGTGGGTAGTTGGTATATTTTACCGGATTATTAGGTTGTGTGGTTAGTATTAAAAACTGTCTTTAATAGTTAATCAAATTCATTAATTTCGTGGCCATGTCTATGTGGTGTTTGAATAAGTTAAACAAAATTTTGTGTTAAACTTGTAAGCGGGATTCCAGATGGGGTTTACTTCTTCTCAATCTGATAACACTTTCTCAAATAATTTGTGTGTCCTTTCAATCAATCAAACAGACCTCCAATCTAGTTCAACGATAGTAAATCAGTTCAATCACTAAACACTTACCACAAATTCCCTGTGTATACAACCTTACTTTCCTGTAGTAGTAAAAATACTTGTTTTTTATTAGCTCACAACAGCCACATCAGTTCGCTTATACATCAAAATGTGCATTAGATTCTATGTAAACTTAGTTTTCATATGTATACCGTCATCTGTAATAAAATAAAAAAACAATATAATTATAGGTATGGGGGTGCAAAAAACCGAATTAACCAAACCATAACCGAATTAACCGACAAAACCGAACCAAATAAAAACCGGTGGGTCGGTTAACGGTTTTTTTGAAAACTGAAAGTAGCGGGACGGTTATGGTTATCAATGTTTCCATACCCATCATAACCGAACCGAACCGACATGTAATAAATCTTTGTAGGATTTAGGATTTTTCACATTTTTTTTTAATATTTGATGTGTTTGATTAAAGACTTTTAGTATTTATGGGTTTAATATTTGATGTTCATGATTAAATTTTTTAGTATTTATGGGTTATTTCATATCGTTTTGCGGTTTTAGTTGAATGTTTATTTGAATTTATGGAATATATCATATCACTTTATATATTCGGTAATAATTGGTATTAACACTATAGATTATATGTATTTTTTATACTATGTAATATACTAATATATAAAAATATACAATAACAATTTATTCTACGTTAAAAAGAATTAAGTTATTTTTAGCTATGCTAAATACAGGGTTAGCCACCCACAACTGACCCGGTATGACCACCAAAACCGATTAACCATAACCGCCATAACCGATCGGTTATGGTTATGGTTATCCGTTAACCGACATCATGGTTATGGTTTTAGGGCAAAACCGACCCAAACCAATCCATGCACACCCCTAGGGTAACATTGTTTCTTTGTTAAAAAATGAAAGTTTTGCATAAAATATATATCTTTGTAAATCTAATTGTCTAATTTCTTGATATGGTTTCAAGTATATTTAACGGTTTGTTTAATTATAACATTATCATCAAATCAATAGGTTCACAATAGGTAAACATGATAGAAATGATAAAAGACTATGGTTTTCTATATTCTTATATATAAAAATATTTTTTTACATAATATTTTCATAATTAAATATCAACTAGTAAGTTGTTTTGCGCGTTGATGCGGCGTTGAAATGTAAAGTATATCAAATTTAAACCGTCTAATGGAAACGTATATATTTGACCCGACTAGTTTTCGAAAAAATTACGTCAAAACGTAGACTAAATGAAAACGTATATAAAAATAAGCACGAAAACATATTATATTCAACCAACTCATTTCCAGGCAAAAGAAATTTATGTTAAAACGTAAATAATAATAAATACAAGGACATATTATAATTAACCCAACTCATTTTAAGGAATAATTTATGTCAAAATGTAAATCAACCTGAATTTATATCGACATGTATATAGAAAAACATGTAAATCTTTATTACTAAGACTTTAGAAAGTTATAGGTTTTAAGTGTAAATGTTGAAAGTCGAAGAGTAAAAATACATAAAAAAAAATAAAAACACAAAAAAGAAAAAAAAACATAAAAAGGAAAAGAAAAACAAAAGTCAAAAGTAATATTAACATTGCAATATAGATAATATCTTCTAAAATTAAATTTGTGTATCTCAAACGGGCTAAACAGATACGCGTATTTTGTGTATCAATTGGGAGATTCTATTCGTACATCGGGGAATCTAACCCTATACTTTGACATTTTAATATGGATTGTATAGGCCTATATGATCCGTATAGATTAGGGTTTTGGAACATGACAAAGTGACAGGGTCAGCCTTTGTCTGCCTTTTGTTTTGGCATAATACGGATCGTATGTCACACCCTCTATAATTCCATCACATCAGAGCTGGATGTGAACTAAACTGGTATCTTCATTGCACAACGGAAGTAAACGTGAGTGCTAAGACTTCTAATAAATGAACGCCCACTAAATACTCGAATCCCCGTGGGTTCCACTATTCCAACCGTGCCATACTTGAAATTCTAACCTGAGAAAGAACATGAAGTCAACATAAAGTTGGCGAGTTCATAGTTTGTCTGTTTTTGTTTCAAATGAATCATAAAACATTTGAAAGTCTTGCATTCGAAAAACCGGTTTGTGGGATCATAGTATCCCAAAGCATTTGAAATGTCATGTCTGTATAACAGTATTGAAATGTTTTCCATGTTGTTTGCAAATCCATGCATATAACGGTTATGTTTATAAACCGGTGATAAAATGTTTTCAATCGTATTTGTAAATCGGTATTGAAATGCTTTCTGTTATGTCTGTAAACCGATATTGAATCTGTTATATTTGCAAACCGGTATTAAAATCACAATATGTAGGATGCCTATGGAATCTAAGGATCTGTCGATGTGTAGCTAATACACTAACCTATCTCCCATAAGTAAGTAACCAACCCGAGACAACTCTGACATCATTGGGATCACAAAAGCACTCCTAACCGGTTAACAAACCAGGAGTGGAGCGTGTCTCAAACTCGATAGATCTATACCTTTTGCACCTTGGTCACTACGTGATTAATGGTTACTATGTCATCATCCTACTTATGCACAGGGATCTGTTATCATCTAATCCCATAGCTACATACCAATTGTTATAAATCTGTGTTTTCGATGTGTATGAACGGGCTTCGCTCTTCATATAATTTCGTTCCTTATACTTTTGATATTGGGCCTAGCCCATGTTTTCTTGTTATTGGGCCTAGCCCATGTTTTCTTGTCATTGGGCCTAGCCTATGTTATCCGTGTTATTGGGCTTAACCCATATTATAAATAAAATTGGGGCCTCGCCCCCTTTGTGACTAAGACAATCTCGTCACCACTCGTAAAACTCATGCATGTTTCGAAAAGCTTTCTATAGCTTATGAAAACCGGTAAATTTAGTCTAAACCATGCTATCCGTGTTATTGGGCTTAACCCATGTTATAAATAAAATTGGGGCCTCGCCCCCTAGTTGTGACTAAGACAATCCCGTCACCAGTCGTAAAATCATGCATGTTTCGAAAAGCTTTGTATAGCTTATGAAAACCAGTAAATTTAGTCTAAACCATGCTTAAAACATCGTGTTTATAGTAATTTGTATGTAATATGGTTTAGAAATATGTGATTTTCGTTACTCGAAACATTGTATACTTTTGCAAAACTTGCACCCTCGAAAATATTTATAAAAATGTAAAACGGTAAAAAAAAAGTGGGGGTTATGAACTCACCTTGATATCCTTGTGCAGTGCTAGCTTAATGTGATTCTATAATGTCGTCTCCACAACATGACTAGCTAGCATGCAATCTATGACATTCCTAAAACGGAATAACTTGTAAGTTTCTAGATATAACGTAGCTAAACTACGTGTCACCGAGCTCTATCGAATCGTTAACCATACGATTCTATCAAAGTGTCATTGTCTTAACTCGGAATAACCAATCTATGGTTTTCTTAGAAACGATTTAGTTTACGAGCGGCTTGAAATATATGTATACATATAAACATAACTATATTTCATGAAAGTGTATTTAGTCGTCACATACATTGACGGATAATAGTACGACTCTTCGTAGTTTTCGTGAGATATAATGTATATATACTTGTAAATATACCCGTATAGATAATACATTTCGTATCCGAGCAAGAGTCTGGCGTATCGTTTATAATAAATAATAACGTCATCGTACGTTTGTTATAATCTTGCGGAGTTGCGTCGTACTTCGTTTAGGCGTTTGAATCGAATATAACCAATATATTATTGTTATAAAATCCTTCGAAAGTATTCGTAAGTGTTCACGTCGTCGATGTTTAAAATAATATAACTATATTTATTTTATAAAAGTATTCAACGTCTCGACATTCGAATAATGTACATAATTATATTCGTCTTATACGATTGTCCGAATTCTAGATGTCTTAAACATATGATTTCCGAATTCTGTCGTTTGAAATAATACGCGCATTGTACTTGTCTTGTAAAAGCGTTCGGAAATCTTGGCGTTTGAAATAAATATAAATAATATATTTATTTTTGTAAAGATATTCGGATGAGTGATCGATGTTTCGAAACAAATTTCCGAATTCGGCGTTTGAAGTAATATAAATAATTATATTTGTTTTATAATCGACTAACGAGTTTTGTTATATTATAACCACGCTCGTTGAAATGTTATCGGATCGATTTGTAAGTGTCGTCAAAATAAATATATATATTAATATTTATTTTATAACAATCGTTGGAATCGGATGTGTTGTCTTTGAAATGTAACGCGTTTCGTGTTAGGTATTTTTACGAAAATCAGGCAGAGTTTCATCTGTTTTCGGACGATCCCGACAATACAAGTTGTCGATTTATTAGTCAAAACGCAATATTCAATATAACCATAACAATACACATAACTTCTCGTCGTATTTCAAATATAATTTTCACCAATTATAATTCCGATTTATATGTATAATGACGTCGGCTCGATTTTAACTAATAGTTTTAAACGAGTAACGTAGTCGGATGGATTGTTATTTTTAAAATTTTGGCGATATGTAATCGTTAACGGATTGGTTTGAGCTCGGTTTTCGCGATAATGAATATTATTATTTATATAAACTAATAAATAGATTTCGCATCGTAATTAAATTTTTACCGAGTCTCGGGTTGACCCGTTGACCAGGTTTGACTGGATTGACTCGTGTTGACCGGGTTTGATCACAGTTGACTGAGTCGACCCGGTGTTGACCGAGTCGAGCCGAACACTGAACTAAACCATCATCTGAACCGAACGACATGACTCTATTGACCACCTTTGACCAGTCAATTCGCTGGGTTGACCCGATCCCAAACCGCGACTGAACTGAAACGAGGCATAACCCGAGCCAAGACCCAGCTTGACCCGAAACAGAACCACCTCCACTACCACTGCCGCGACTATCGCCCCTGTCCTGGAACCCTCACCGAAATCACCACCTGAAACAATAACCAGCAGGGCGGAAAAACGTGGGTCGAACCAAGTCTAAAAGAAAAGAAAGGAAAGGGGATTGGGGGCTTACCGAAGAAGGAAGGTTGAACCGCGGCTGCCGCCGGGCAGAGGCGAATCGCGCACCACCACTGTCGTGGTGTCCCCGGCGACCACCGCCCCCGCCGGCTCCACCGCCGCCAATTCTCCACCGCCGCCAATACTCCACTGCCACCCGTCACCAATACTGCCTTCACTGTCGCTGTTTGCACCCATCTCGACTCGATTAACCACCTCCACTGTTGCCGTCGACCGTTCTAGCGCCGCCGGCTGCGGCGCTCTCTTCCGCCCCCTCGATGCACCACCACCGCCTCCTCTTTGTCTCTCTCTCTGATCTGCCTCTCTCTCTACTAGTCTCTCTCTGATCTCTAACAGATGTATACGTGTGTGTGAGGGTACAAGAGAAGAGGTGTCGCGTGCATGTAGCCGGAGGGGTCACCGGCACCGGCCGGATTCGTCGCCGGGAACTAATCCGGTGACCGGATTATCAGAGGGAGAGAGGCAAAGAGTTTATTTGTGTGGGGGGAGGGGCTAGTGTTTTCTAAAAACTGAGGGAAAGGAGAGGGGTTATGTTATATAGCTAAGGTTTGTCAGTGGGTCGGGCTAAAGCCCGTTAACGTGTCTAATCCCAAACCTTATTTACGGCCCGTTTTTGAATCCGAGTGTTTGTGTTATATCGTAATACGTTTATTTAGGATCAAAAACACGTAAATGCTGTCGGTAGTCGACCGTTTGACGCGATTGTTTGTCGGTTGCGTTAAAAATTGCATAGAAATCACTACGGTTGTCGTTTTTATCCGTTTTTCGATCCGGTTTCAACCGTGAATACAAAATTCGAAAACAAAGCTAGATATGTCATAATATATCAATATTTAGACGCAAATCTAGTCCGTGGCTTCCGTTTGGTTGTCAATTGTCGGTGCGTTCCGGTTTCCGCGTAACTTTCGCATTGTGCTTTGCGATGCCCGATTAATCCAAATGTATCGCATAATTATAACCGAATGATAAATACATGTACAAAATTCATATTTTTAGGTGTTGTCAGTATTTGTTCGGCATCGGTTTGCTTATCGTTCAAATTCGCGTTTAGAGTTCTCGATTATCGTCAAATCGCGTAACGTGAATCAAGTAGACGTTCCTAGGCTCTCCCGGGCCTGATCGAGTTAATTTACGTCTACTTACGTTATTTATGATGGCATTACTGTTCGTTACGCGCTTAATTACAACTGGAAAATGTCGGTTGTCACAGCATAGACCTACACGATCCGTATTATACCCCGTTTTTTGGAGGTGAAAGTTGGTGTTTTGGGTGTGGTTATTGGTGTGTGTTGTTCTTTATTTTTTACATGTTTTATAATTTGTTATATATTTATGCCATTACGTGACGTGTCTTATTTTTCCTGGTTATTTATCTGTCACACCCCGGATTTCCAACCCGAAATCAATACACCGGTGGGCCCGGGTGGGGAGCATCGTGACGTCAATTGATAACTTCATTATCACTTAAACACGGCACAGCGGAAGTCTTGGAGTAAAATTACTATTACAAACCGAATGTTCGAAAATACAAAATAATATACAAGCTTGAAATAGAAGATCCACAGGCAGATCATAAATTGTACATGGAAAGAATATAAAACAGACTTTGGGCAGATTTAAGATTTGCAAGATCCTCTATCACTACCGAGCACTTCCGGCCTATTTTCGTATTATACCTGCAGATTAGTCTTTTGAAAATACGTCAGCTTTCGCTGGTAAATACACCCAACTGACTCATTTTGAAAACATTTCAAAAATGTTTTAAGTGCGTATCAACACAAAATCTTTTTATAACTTGGGTTAATTGACCGTCCAACCTTGTTAACAGATTTACATGTTTGTCCATACATACGGGGCCCGGTACGGAGACCGAGACACAATTAACGTACACACCACTTTGGACTCACGAAGGAGTCAATTCCTCCCAACCTTGTGGGAATGTATAATTGAGCGTCTATCGGGTGTATGCCTACACCCGCGCTAAGGTCGTGGCCATTTCTATTGTAATGAGCCGAGGTTATCCAGGACACGGTAGTTAACCCCTGATGTTTAAATTATCAAACAAAACTGATTAAAACAGAATATGCGGATTTACTATCTCTGAACCGACGTTCGATTGATCCCATTTCCGACCAAGCGATAATAATTTACCGTAACCCAAGCCCGTATAGGGGAAATAAGTCGAGCTTATTTATCTGAGCTAGTCTTCTTTAATTTTAATAACTCAGCCGTACATAAAAGGACTAAGTGCAGATAGCATTTACCAGCAAGTCTCTAGTATGGATTATGGCATAAACTAACCAATTAAATACTAACGGTCTGATTTAAGTCATTGACTTAGACCGACTAGCGTACTTGATCAAAACGTATGACGCTAGATTAAACGATGATTAGATAGAACGTAATTTAATCCCAACAAGTACGTTGACTTATATAATATGGGTAAACTATAAACATTCTGGATTATGAGACTTAAATGACAAGGTTAAACCCGTTTCGGTTAACTTCCGTAAAATAGTTACATATACGTAACCGTGCGCATATTAGCAATATCGGGTAACCGGATGAGTCATGGACAGGTTCTATATGCCATTATATTTTAAATAAGTTAAGATATCAGTAGGATATCAACTTGTATGCCCCTTATGGTTTTTAAACGAAACTATGCCTCATAAGGGCGTTTTGGTAATTTCATACCATATAAAAGGAACTTGAATATAATTTAATGTTATAATTATAAGTATTCTGGAAAATAATTTATTTATGATATAATATCAGTAGGATACCAATTATATGTGTATTTTACCTTTTATGACCAAACTATGCACTGAAGGGGTATTTTGGTCATTTTACACATAGTTTATAAATTATTTGGGATCCTGAGTTTATAATATGTACCTACTGTAAATATGTTTAAAATAAGTTTTAAAATCAGTAGGTATCAAGTCTTGGTCAATAATATGGTTTAAAAAACCATACTATGCGCCTAAACATCGTTTATGTCGTAAAATGGCGTCTTTATGTGATTCTCACGAAAACTGATGTTAAGTTCAGATTAAGATATCTTAGATATGTTATTCAATATAATAATATATCAGTAGGTAAAAGATTTTCCTTGAAAAGATTTGTTTAAAATTAGTTTATGAGCCACAAGGGCTAAAATCGCCATTTATCGACATAGTTTAAGGACTTGCTTGAAAACTCAGTTTATAACTTGGTTTAACATCCCAAATAATCCTACTTATATTATTACATCAGTAGGAAACTCATTTTCAAGTTCATTAAAACCATGATTTATGTAAAAAGGGCATTTTGGTCAAAGATGGCATAATTATGGAACTTGCGCATAAACTTGGATTCTGATTATGATCATGTAATATAACCTCAGAGGGTTATGCTACATTATATTACGATCATAATGCAACTTTAGATCAGTAGGTAACTAATCTAAATCGGGTCAGAATCGAAAGTCAAAGCAGAAGTCAAACTTTGCAACTTTCGGTTGCGAACAGACCCTAGAACAGAAACTGACGAGCCGAACATGTTCTTACATATTCTAATAATTATTACTAACTTGTTTAAGTGTCAAAACAGGTTTCATAACATATATAAGATCAATTTATGATTTTTTTTCCAAAAAATGGCCTGTTTGACTTTTTAATATCATAACTTTGACCCGTCAATTGGTCTAGTAAACGTGATCTTCAGGAGGTGCCCTTTATAGGGACTAATACCTACCTTATTATGATCACTTAGCCATGTTCATTTTGAACAATGGCTGGACCATAATGGTCTTAACCGAAAGTCAAAGCGTTTTCCGTAAAACGCTTGACTTTTGCTATAAAAGCCTATAAACGAAAATGCAAGAGCAAGGAACACTTACAAGAGGTTGCTAGAATGCAAGAGAACTAAGTTGGATGCTCCTTTCAGCTAGGAACTTCCAGAGGAGGGAGAAGAGTGAATTAATGAGAAAGGTGCAAGTTCAAATGGTGAACTTGATCACCTATTTATAGTTGGAGAGCTCAAAGGAGGTGAAGCCAGGTGTTTAGGGGTGTAAGAGGAAGCTTACAAGTGTCCCAAAACGTGGCATAGCAGTTTACAAGTCCATGGTTTCGAATTAATGGTTTTGGAGCTTTGTTTGGAGGCCAAGCCAAAACTTTCTACAGCAGACCTGTTCTCGCGCCCCGCGAGAGACCCAGGCCTGGTCTCTCGCGGCCTGCGACCGTCCACGGCCACTTTCAAACTTTGACACTTTTAGCCCCTTAACTTATTAAAGCTTCTAGAAACCTTTTTAAACACCTTTTTGGCACATTTAGCCCTCCGTAGCCAATACTTGGCATACCCGGGATTATGCCCGGACATTGTCAAGCTCTCGGTTCGTTAAAAGGTCACTCAGAGGTATAAATTAACATGTTGACACTTTTTATCCCTCCATCATCCAGCTTTCACATATTTACAAAATTGAACCCTCTCGTCCAACAAATGGTACGTATGAGAGTTAGGACTTCACAAAGGATTACTCAGAGGCTTATTATAAGCATGTTGATTCCGATGTCACTCAGAGGCTGGGCATGTTGACATATCAGTCACTCAGAGGCCAAATTTCAAGCATCTTGACGTATCAGTCACTCAGAGGCTAATGATTTAAGCATGTTGACATACCAGTCACTCGGAGGCTAATGATTTAAGCATGTTGACATATCAGTCACTCAGAGGCTGTTATTTATGCATGTTGACATCGGACCATCGCTCAGAGGCTCAGATTGAGCATGTTGACGCCTTTAATCCTTATTGGTCTTTAACAGACCATATTTAAAATACAACACGTGTCACTATACTATTGGACACGATTTTACACGGTGTTACATCCTCACCCCCTTAAAAGAAATCTCGACCTCGAGATTTTTATTCAAAAAGATGGGGGTACTTTTGTCGCATAGTGGACTCAACCTCCCATGTATACTCGGGACCTCTAAAAGCGTCCCACTTAACCTTTACTATAGGTATCATTTTTCTTCGGAGCTTCTTAACCTGTCGATCCTCGATAGAAATTAGTTTTTCAACGAACCTCAGGTTTTGATCTATTTGCACCTCTTTGTGCGACATTGCTAGCGACTCATCGGCTAGACATTTCTTAAAGTTAGATATGTGGAATACATCATGGATTCCACTAAGCTCCTCTGGCAATCTGAGCTTATAAGCTACAGTGCCGACACATTCGACTATCTCGAATGGTCCAATATATCTTGGGCTCAACTTGCCCTTCTTTCCAAAATGCATCACACCCTTCTAGGGTGATACTTTTAACATGAATTTGTCCCCTACTTGGAACTTAAGAGGTTTACGCCTCTTGTCAGCATAGCTCTTCTGCCTGTCCCTGGCAGCTTTGAGACGATCACGGATTTGCACAATCTTTTCCGTGGTCTCCAGGACAATCTCTGGTCCTGATAGTTTAGCTTCCCCAACTTCTGCCCAACACACTGGCGTTCTACACTTTCTCCCATACAAGGCCTCAAAAGGAGCAGCCCTGATGCTAGTATGATAGCCGTTATTGTAAGAGAATTCCATTAGGGTAAGTGGTCATCCCAACTTCCACCAAAATCAATTACACATGCCCTAAGCATGTCTTCCAATGTATGGATAGTACGCTCACTTTGACAATCAGTCTGCGGATTGTAAGCCATACTAAAATTTAATCGTGTGCCCAAAGATTGTTGGAAACTTTTCCAAAGTGAGATGTGTATCTAGTATCTCTGTCAGATACAATAGATACCGGTACACCGTGCAAGGACACGATCTTGTCCACATACAACTTAGCCAATTTATCTGAATTATACGTTTCCTTTATTGGCAAGAAATGTGCTGACTTGGTCAGCTTATCCACTATGACCCAAATAGTGTCATTTCCACTTTTGGCCTTGGGTAACTTGGTAATCAAGTCCATAGTTACCATTTCCCATTTCTAAGTGGGAATTTCAAGTTGTTGTAGAAGTCCTGATGGTTTCTGATGTTCAGTCTTAACTTGCGAACACGTCAGACACTTAGCTACATGAGTGGCTATGGATTTCTTCAAACCCATCCACCAATAATTCTTCTTTAGGTCTTGATACATCTTGTCACCTCCCGGGTGAACTGAGTATTTCGAACTATGAGCTTCTTGAGGGATTAGATCTCTAAGTCCTCCAACGATTGAAACCCAAATTCTATCATTGAATCTAAAGATTCCATTCTTTCCAGGCGCTAACTGATCAACAGTTCCGCCTAATCCCACATTAGGGATATTAGCCTCTAATAGAGCTTGTTTCTGCGCATCTAGTAGCTTCTCACTCAAGCTATTTCTGAGCTCAATGCTCTTGGCGTTAATCCTAATAGGTTTAACCCTTTCCTTGCGACTTAAGGCGTCAGCAACTACATTTGCCTTGCCGGGATGGTAGCGAATCTCGTAGTTGTAATCATTAAGTGTTTCCATCCTTCGGCGTTGTCACATGTTCAATTCTTTCTGATTGAACAGATGATGGAGACTTTTATGGTCTGTGTATATAACACACTTTGTGCCATACAAGTAATGTCTCCATAGTTTTAGTGCAAATACAACGGCACCTAATTCCAAATCGTGGGTGGTGTAATTCCTTTCGTGCACCTTTAACTATCGTGATGCATAGGCAATCACTTTGCATTTTTGCATTAGCACACAGCCCATACCAGTGTGAAATGCATCACAATAAACAACAAAATTCTCAATACCCTCAGGTAGAGATAACACAGGAGCGTTGCTCAACTTGTGTTTAAGAATCTCAAAGGATTCTTGTGGTTTAAGACCCCAAATGAATTTAACATTCTTACGGGTCAGGGTAGTCAAAGGAGTGGCTATTCTTGAGAAGTTCTCAATGAACCTTCTATAATAACCAGCCAGTCCTACGAAACTACAAATCTCTATTGGGGTTTTGGGTACTTTCCAATTCATGATGGCCTCAATTTTGGCGGGATCCACTTGGATACCACGCTCACTTACAACGTGTCCAAGGAATTGGACTTCTCTAAGCCAAAATTCAAATTTAGAGAATTTAGCATAAAGCTTCTCTTGCCTTAGGAGTTCTAAGATGCACCTAAGATGTTTCTCGTGATCATCTTGATTATGAGAATAGATAAGTATGTCGTCTATGAAGACAATGACAAACTTATCCAAATATGTATTGCAGACTCTATTCATGAGATCCATGAATGCTGCTGGTGCATTTGTGAGCCCAAAAGGCATCACTAAGAATTCAAAATGACCATAGCGGGTTCTGAAGGCTGTTTTGGGAACATCCTCGCTCCTAACCTTCAGTTGATGATATCCTGATCTCAAATCAATCTTGGAGAAATAGCTAGCCCCTTGAAGTTGGTCGAATAAATTGTCGATCCTGGGCAGAGGATATCTATTCTTGATTGTTAACTTGTTCAGCTCTCGGTAGTCAATGCACATTCGCATCGAACCGTCTTTCTTCTTTACAAACAGTATAGTAGCTCCCCAAGGCGAGGAACTAGGCTGTATAAAGCCTTTCTTTAGGAGTTCGTCTAGCTGCATCCTCAATTCCTTCATTTCAGTATGTGCTAGCCTATATGGAGCTCTAGCTACAGGTGCTGCCCCAGGTATGATATCAATCCTGAACTCCACTTGCCTGTATGGAGGTAGACCTGGTAATTCTTCTGGGAATACATCAGGATACTCTGAGATGACTGGGAGGTCTTCCACGTTCGGTTTAGGTTCATTTATGGTAACTTGTGCCATGTAGATGACACATCCTTTTCTCATACACTTGGATGCCTTAAATGACGACACCTTGTCTGGCAGTCCATAGTGTGAGTCTCCGGGGATGGTGATCATTTCACCAGATGGGGTTTTAATCTCGATGAACTTTTTATCGCGGGCAATACGGGCTTGGTTATGAGATAACCAATCCATTCCTAAGACAACATCGAACCCCGCCAATTTCATTGGCAGCAAAGAGATAGGGATAGAGTGATTCTTAATGGATATAGAACATCCATCAAGAATGGAAGATGCTATCTCTAATGTCCCGTCACCGAGTTCTATCTCATAAGTTTTATCTAGAGTTCTTATGGGCAGGTTTAATAGTTTACTAAACTTATGGTCAACAAATTATTTATCTACACCTGAATCGAAAAGAACTCTAGCGTAAATATTGTTAATGAGGAATGTACCTGTTATGACATTGTTGTCATTAACGGCCTCCCTGGCATTCATTTGAAAGGCATGGGCATTCCCCTTCTTGGCCTCTCCAGGCTTTGCATCATTACTTTTGGGTTTCTTGGGCAATTGTACGTTATATTCCCTTTTTCGTTGCAGTTGTAGCAAACTGCATCCTTAAGATCTTTGTTATCTAGGGTCTTATGCCATCTTCTCTTGCAGATACCACAAGGTTTGGTTTGTGGGTTTATGCTACACTGTCCCCAATGCTTATATTTACAATTCTTGCACAGAGGTTTATCACTAGATGCATGCTGGTTCTTCTTGAACCCGAAATTTCCTTTCTTCTTAAATCTTTGGGAGTTATTATCCTTCCGTTTCCTCTTTCCGTCAATTTCAGTCCTAACTGACCTTTTTCTTACCAAATTAAGGGTGAGGGAAAGAGATAGGTCTACAGCGGACCTATAGGTACTAGGCTGAGTAGCCTTTACCATGCCCTTTATCTCGGGCGCTAACCCATTTATAAAACGCGCAATGCGTTTGGGTTCAGGAGTGATTAGATAGGAAACTAAAATAGATAGGGAATTGAAATCGGAGACATATTTCCGACAATCTAGGTTTTTCATCAAAAGAGACAAAAAGTCTATCTCTAATTTCTCCACCTCATGGGGTGGGCAGTAAGTTTCCTTAACAAGGTCCACAAATTTGGATCTTCCCAAATTATACAGGTGTACCTTACCTGTAGACTGGATCATGGCCTTCCACCATATTAGGGCATCGCCCCTGAAGGATTGTGATACGTACTTGACCACATCCTTATCAGCACAATTGCTGATATCTACAATCGTTTCCATCTCGTCTAGCCACTTTAGGGCTTCTACAGCTCCTTTCTCCCCGTTAAAGTCTCAGGGCTTACAGGAGACAAAGTACTTATAGGTACATCCGTCCTTAACAGAACGGGACTTCTCAATAAGATCTAATTTCTTTGGTTCACTCTTCGCATTTGAAGAGTGAACGGAGCTCTCCCTATGAGCTGAAGATGGTGGAATAGATAAGGGTCTAGAGCGAGTGGCACTCGACTCTCTAAGCCTTTCTATGGCCTTTCCCATGGCCTTTTCAACAGCCGCATCAATGCGAGCTTGAAAATTATCATCATCTATATTTTTGTTTTCAGCTTTGTTGGATTCAATATTCCTGTGGCTACTTTGTGCATCATCATTTGAGTTAGCCACCTTTAAGTCTTGGTTTCTATATTCCAGTAAAACTTCATTTAGCCATGGCGTATCAACCATATCGGCTTTCAATATTGGATATAATGCCTATTCTAGTGTGAATAACATCACAACTCTTAGGCTTAACATATCTATATTTGGCCTAGGTCTTAATAGGACCATCATAGGCAAATTACAATTTGACGTAGTCCATTTATTATTGGACAGTGGATCTAATGTCACAACTGTCATTGTCATCATTGACAATTATATAACTCATACGCTTATCCCTAATGGACATAATAATTAGGCACATTGGCTGGTCATATTGGACATAATATATATGTTACTTAGGACATAATACGTATGGCATATCAGCCTGTCGCATTGGACATAAATTGGGCACATTGGCCTACATCATGTCAGATGTATATGGCATATCAGCCTGTCCCGTTGGACATAAATTGGGCACATTGGCCTACATCATATCAGATGCATAGGCATATCAGCCTGTCCCATTGGATAATTAATTGGGCACATTGGCCTACATCATATCAGATGTATATGGCATATCAGCCTGTCCCGTTGGGCACATTGGCCTACATCATATCAGATGTATATGGCATATCAGCCTGTCCCGTTGGACAATTTCCTCAAGCCACACTACCAAGAGTATGAACATTTCTTAATGTTACATAAGAGTACCTTAATGATTGATTAATGGTCCCGATCACCTTCGACCTTAACGACCTTGGAGGTTTGGACCTAGCCCCTTACCTCTGAATAGAATGATAACTTCCCTTAACTATCCTGATAGAAGACCCCTGTACTTAACTATCATTTCTTTGCCAATGTGTGGTCTACGCCACTTGGCATAATCAATCTATTAAGGTCTTTTGGAATTATATAGCAGAGCATAGATTTTGAGTAAAATCGAGGTGCTCGTTTTCAAGTGGATGAATTACATATATATATATATATATATAAAATTCAAAAGTACTTCATTAAATTTCCATTGTAACGCTTCGCATTTGTATCTTTTCATTTTTAGTATATCGCTTCATGTTTCTATTTTTAGAAAGTCCAAACCTTGTAATCTTATTTCAATTTCAAATTCAATGTATTCTGAGGCTTTGATTGTAAACAAGATTAATCAACTATGCTAAATTCGCAAACTATATTCGAGTTAAAATTATGAACATTCGATACTTTATGCTTTCATAAATCAATTCAAGACAATGTGTAAATGTTGATGAGTGTTTATTAATCATATACTAAACTCAAGCAAGACAATTGGTGTTATTATTCAAAGAATTTAAGCTTCCATTTTTGTAAATCATGTCTTAATATGTTCAAGAAAAATACGTATCGTAGTTGTCTCTTTTTAGGGTTTTCTAAGCTATGTTTTGCATTATAATGGACCATTTCAAGACCCATACATGTAACACATAATATAAAAAATATCTAAGGTCTAATATTTCAGCACTTAATCAATTAATTTGTTCAAAAAAATATAAAAACAGCATAGTTGCGGCCGCAACTATGCACACCCTTTCCCCCTTTTTTTAATTCAAATCTTTCCCCCCATTTGGCATTAAATGCAACCCAAGACCAAAACCCTAATCCTCCACTATATAACCACAAGTTCCCCTACCCATTTCTCACTTTACAAGCCTCCATACTCTCAAAACAAGTCCAAACATTCTGAATTTAGTTGCTGAAACGCAGCACCTTGTAAGTGAGTTCCGACTCACTTTTCTTCTTCCTTTTGCTTTGTTTTTCCTTCTAACACTCTTGGATAACTTCTAGGAAAGTTCTCACAAGTTTTCTTGGGCAAACTAAGGTGAAAACACACCATTTTGAGGTCCAAAAGTGCATAAACTTTCTGCCCAAATTTTTATCTTTCAAACTCCAAGTTTTCAATGTTTTTACTTTGTTTCTTGTTCAATAGTTTGCTAAGGCCCTATGGATGTTACCATATGTTTTCCATGGAAAACCAAGGTGGAATCACATCATTTTTGGGGCCAAACTTTCTGTTTATCTTCTAAATACTTCTTACAACTTGAGTTTATCTCATCTCAAACCTATGTCCGAATGCTTACAATCTTATGGTTGGTTAGGCTTAAAAACGAGGTTGAGACATTTAAAATAGAGGATTCATCCTCACAACTATTATGTTTTCATTAGGGTTTCAAACCCACATGTATTGAGCCATCCAAGCTTTCAAGCTTGTGTTGGTGTAGGTGTGATTACATGAAGGCCTTGGCCATCAACTATTCAATCCACCCCTAACTTGATGTTTTCTATAATTCTTGACCATCCGGATTATCCTTGTGACAATCTTGTGTAATGGTGAATCTTACGAAAGAGGTTTAGGATGGTTAACCACCTACCTCCATGCATGACCTATATGACTTACATGACATCTATGAAATACATGAATTATATGATAAACTAGTAATATGTAACTATATATAAATACTTAAACATAACCAACCCTTTGACGATGACCAAATGGTTACATGTCCTAAAAGTAGGTTATTTTATCTTAGACCTAATAGCCGCTACGATTCTCTTGGGCATGACCCATAAAAACACAATTACCCTTCGGGGCTTATAGTGTCAAAAACGAGCATTAGAGTCTAGATAAATACTTTTATGTTTATATACTTTCGTGTACTTTAATTCCTAAACTCTGTAAACTCTACCGTCAACTTAATACTTACACACCTACGTTGCCTTGTGTAGGATAACTAGGTGATTCATCCCTTAAATCAACTTAACTCCCTCTCACGGAAATTACATCGCAAAACCGTGAGTACACTCGAACCCTTTTTATGCTTTACACTTCTTGGGTGCAATATGTTAGTTTATCAAACTACACTAAATCACACTTTTATTCTATGAAATCACACAAACAATCCATCAAACATGCTTTAGTTATGTGCTACTTGACTTGTTACTTGGTCTATTCTTATGTGATCTAAATGTCATTAACTTCGATCAAGCCTCCCTTAACATGTATAGCACTATAAGAGTAACGCACCGCCCGTATACTAGTGGTCATTGTTAAGTTTAATCTATTTTTGCGGTACACTAGAGGATTGACTTGTAGATGCACATGCCTTGTTACATATGTCTTGTATGCTAGCTATTCATGTGGATTTGTTTAATCAATTTTTATACTTATGCTATGATACTAAAACTTGTGTACTCGCCAATACTTGTTATTGAACTCTATTTTTAACGTATTGCATGTTGATGAAGTTATGTGATGGAACTTAGTAGGGATGGCATAGAAACACGCGTAGATTACTAAGTTAACAAATATGATTTTGTTGAATTTATCTTGTTGTTGTTATTTGTATTCGAATATTTGATGTATCCTTGACAGTTTTGATGTTATGAAATAAAATGGGTTATTAAATTAAATATTGTCACAATTAGCGTTATGATGTTTCGAGCAATCTATTTCGTCTTCCGTCATCGGTTGGGGTGTGACATCAATAAGAAATTACAATACTAGAAAATGAAATAAACTGTCCATGAAAGGACTTTAAAAGAAATAAACATGTCCACGCAGGGACTAAAGAAATAACAATGTTCACGCAGGGACTACATATAATAGAAGAGACTTTACTCATCCTTCTTTCCCTTAACTAGTTTGGAGAGTTTCTTGAAGAACTTATTTGTCTTCTTCTCCGTCTTCTCCGCCTGCTGTTGCATTTCCTTCATCTTTTCTAAGGCCTCGTTAATGGCCTCGAGTGGTGGCGGAGGTTGTGGTTGTGGCATAACCGGATACTGGTACCATAAGTTGGATATCTAGTTGGTGGATAAGTGGGTAGGAAAGGAGACGGGTAAAGTGCGTTGTGCATAACAACCTGCATGTAGGGGTCTTGCGACCATGCTTGATAGTCTACCGGTGTAGACGGGTTAGAAGGATCATATCCAGATGTGTCTGGATATGTGGGGATTTGGTTAGTATAACCCGATGGTGGTGGTTGAACAGCAGGTGCTGGCGTTGGTTCCACTATAGGTGAAACATTAGAGGGTCCACCCATTTGTGGGTCCTCTTGAATTGTGGGGTAGGAGTTGGGCAAAGGTGGCAGCAATCCCGACCTTTGTCCGGCACGTACCGACATACGTGCTCCACGCTTCCTTCTTGGTGGTTGAGGTTGGTCCACTAGTTCCATGTGGACATCTTCTTGTATTAGGGGTGGTTGAGAGTGATGAGAAGGAGTGTGGGCGAAGGTGAATTGGTTCCAATATTGGTCCCACTCATTAGGACCTTGGTAGGGCGATCCGGCATATGAGTTTGAATCGCTTGAAATTTCAATGGGATGCATATTTGATCCCGACGGCGGCATCTCCGGGTCGGAGTCCTCGTCCATAGGGTGTTGCTGGTCTAACTGATTTTGTTCGGATGGAGGCGTGTTAAGGAAATGGTTAGGGTTAAATTCTTCATGGTAAGAGTGATGAGAATGGGAATGGTGAGAATGGTAAGAGTGGTGAGAGTGGTAAGAATTTTGGGAATATGAGGGCGAGTGTCTATTAGAGACAGAACGTCTCGCTGGTTGCCTAGGAGATGAATCTCCTGATTCTTGATAAGTATCTGAGTTAAAAGGTTGAAGAGGAATGCGCCCCGATGGTCCTCCCCTCATTGGACCTTTTCCTCTTCCACTTTGTCCTCTCACACGTGGCGGCATTTTCCTCTTAAAAATCAATTAAAAAACATACTAATAACTTAATAATGAAATGAGTAATCCTAGGTCAATGCCTAGACTTGGAAGTCTAAGGAATGTGCTCGTGTTTGAGATTAAACACAAGAAGGATGGTGTTTAATTCTCTCAAACGTTGGCTCTGATACCAACCTGTCACACCCCGGATTTCCAACCCGAAATCCATACACAGGTGGGCCCGGGTGGGGAGCATCGTGACATCAGTTGATAACATCATTGTCAACTAAACACGGCACATCGGAAGTCTTGGAGGAAAATTACTATTACAAACCGAATGTTCGAAAATACAAAATAATATACAAGCTTGAAATAGAATATCCAAAGGCGGATCATAAATTGTACATGGAAAGAATATAAAACAGACTTTGGGCAGATTTAGGATTTGCAAGATCCTCTATCACTACCGAGCACTTCCGGCCTATTTTCATATTGTACCTGCAGATTAGTCTTTTGAAAATACGTCAGCTTTCGCTGGTAAATACACCCAACTGACTCATTTTGAAAACATTTCAAAATTTTTTTAAGTGCCTATCAGCACAAAATCTTTTTATAACTTGGGTTAATTGACCGTCCAACCTTGTTAACAGATTTACATGTTTGTCAATACATACGGGGCCCGATACGGAGACCGAGACACAATTAACGTACACACCACTTTGGACTCACGAAGGAGTCAATTCCTCCCAACCTTGTGGGAATGCATAATTGAGCGTCTATCGGGTGTATGCCTACACCCGCGCTAAGGTCGTGGCCATTTCTATTGTAATGAGCCGAGGATATCCAGGACGTGGTAGTTAACCCCGATGTTTAAATTATCAAACCAAACTGATTAAAACAGAATATGCGGATTTACTATCTCCGAACCGGCGTTCGATTGATCCCATTTCCGACCAAGCGGTAATAATATATCGTAACCCAAGCCCGTATAGGGGAAATAAGTCGAGAGTATTTACCTGAGCTAGTCTTCTTTAATTTTTAATAACTCAGCCGTACACAAAAGGACTAAGTGCAGATAGCATTTACTTCTCTAGTCTGGATTATGGCATAAACTAACCAATTAAATACTAACGGTCTGATTTAAGTTATTGACTTAGACCGACTAGCGTACTTGATCAAAACGTATGATGCTAGATTAAATCGATGATTGGATAGACCTTATTTTAATCCCAACAAGTACCTTGACTTGTATAATACGGGTAAACTATAAACATTCTGGATTTTGAGACTTAAATGACAAGGTTAAACCCGTTTCGGTTAACTTCCGTAAAATAGTTACATATACGTAACCGAGCGCATATTAGCGATATCGGGTAACCAAATAAGTCATGGACAGGTTCTATATGCCATTATATTCTAAATAAGTTAAGATATCAGTAGGATGTAAACTTGTATGCCCCTTATGGTTTTAAAACGAAAGTATGACTCATAAGGGCGTTTTGGTAATTTCATACCATATAAAAGGAACTTGAATATAATTTAATGTTATAATTATAAGTATTCTGTAAAAATAATTTATTTATGATATAATATCAGTAGGATACCAATTTTATGTGTATTTTACCTTTTATGACCAAACTATGCACCGAATGGCATTTTGGTCATTTTACACATAGTTTATAAATTATTTGGGATTCTGAGTTTATAATATGTACCTACTGTAAATATGTTTAGAATAAGTTTTAAAATCAGTAGGTATCAATTCTTGGTCAATAATATGGTTTAAAAAACCATACTATGCGCCTAAACGACGTTTATGTCGTAAAATGGTGTCTTTATGCGATTCTCCCGAAAACTGATGTTAAGTTCAGATTAAAATGTCTTAGATATGTTGTTCAATATAATAGTTTAGATTTACCTTGAAAAGATATGTTTAAAACTAGTTTATGAGCCTCAAGGGCTAAAATCGCCGTTTATCGACATAGTTGAAGGACTTGCTTGAAAACTCAGTTTATAAGTTGGTTTAACATCCAAAATAATCCTACTTATATTATTACATCTGTAGGAAACTCATTTTCAAGTTCATTATCGTTAAAACCTTGATTTATGTAAAAAGGGCATTTTGGTCAAAGATGACATAATTATGGAACTTACGCATAAACTTGGATTCTGATTATGATCATGTAATATAACCTCAGAGGGTTATGCTACATTATATTACGATCATAATGCAACTTTAGATCAGTAGGTAACTAATCTTAATCGGGTCAGAATCGAAAGTCAAAGCAGAAGTCAAACTTTGCAACTTTCGGTTGCGAACAGACCCTAGAACAGAAATTGATGAGCCGAATATGTTCTTACATATTCTAATAATTATTACTAACTTGTTTAAGTGTCAAAACAGGTTTCATAACATATATAAGATCAATTTATGATTTTTTCCAAAAAATGGCCTGTTTGACTTTTTAATATCATAACTTTGACCCGTCAATTGGTCTAGTAAACGTGATCTTCAGGAGGTGCCCTTTATAGGGACTAACACCTACCTTATTATGATCACTTAGCCATGTTCATTTCGAACAATGGCTGGACCATAATGGTCTTAAACGAAAGTCAAAGCGTTTTCCGTAAAACGCTTGACTTTTGGCTATAAAAGCCTATAAACGAAAATGCAAGAGCAAGAAACACTTACAAGAGGTTCCTAGAATGCAAGAGAACTAAGTTGGATGCTCCTTTCAGCTAGGAACTTCCAGAGGAGGGAAAATAGTGAATTAATGAGAAAGGTGCAAGTTCAAATGGTGAACTTGATCACCTATTTATAGTTGGAAAGCTCAAATGAGGTGAAGCCAGGTGTTTAGGGGTGTAAGAGGAAGCTTACAAGTGTCCCAAAACGTGGCATAGCAGTTTACAAGTCCATGGTTTCGAATTAATGGTTTTGGAGCTTTGTTTGGAGGCCAAGCCAAAACTTTCTACAGCAGACCTGTTCTCGCGCCCCGCGAGAGACCCAGGCCTGGTCTCTCGCGGCCTGCGACCGCCCCACGGCCACTTTCAAACTTTGACACTTTTAGCCCCTTAACTTATTAAAGCTTCTAAAAACCTTTTTAAACACCTTTTTGGCACATTTAGCCCTCCGTAACCAATACTTGGCATACCCGGGATTATGCCCGGACATTGTCGAGCTCTCGGTTCGTTAAAAGGTCACTTAGAGGTATAAATTAACATGTTGACACTTTTAATCCCTCCATCATCCAACTTTCACATATTTACAAAATTGAACCCTCTCGTCCAACAAATGGTACGTATGAGAGTTAGGACTTCACAAAGGATCACTCAGAGGCTTATTATAAGCATGTTGATTCCGATGTCACTCAGAGGCTGGGCATGTTGACATATCAGTCACTCAGAGGCCAAATTTCAAGCATCTTGACGTATCAGTCACTCAGAGGCTAATGATTTAAGCATGTTGACATATCAGTCACTCAGAGGCTAATGATTTAAGCATGTTGACATATCAGTCACTCAGAGGCTGTTATTTATGCATGTTGACATCGGACCGTCACTCAGAGGCTCAGATTGAGCATGTTAACGCCTTTAATTCTTATTGGTCTTTAACAGACCATATTTAAAATACAACACGTGTCACTATACTATTGGACACGATTTTACATGGTGTTACATTATCGCTCCGTATCGTATTTGTATTTTGCATTATATTTTATTCGTGACGTGTCTTATTATTTGTATTTGTATTTTGTATGATAATATATCACTCTGTATCCTATCGTATCATATATGTATTTTGTTGTGTCGTATCGTGAGCCATCATAATTGTTTTATACATTATACATAACCAAACTAGCATATCCAAATTGTAAATAAACATCAGATAAAAAGAAAAATAAATAAACTGAAAGCTGCAAATTTAAATATATAATAAGTTTGTATATACAAGACATAATACAAAAAGGTAACAACTATCCTAAAGATCCTAAGTGGTGCCAGATGACTGTAGATCCTGACCGGCACCAGACGGCTGCGGATCCTGTCCCGGCGTGGCGGCACGTCCGGAATTGGTATGGGCTCATGCCACGAGCCATAGCCGCCTGTAGATTGCCTGTATCACTCTAATCAAAGGGAGCTCAATCCGGGCCTGGTGGGCGTCCATGCGTGCCTGTAGTCGGTCCTCCATCTGTTGTAACGCAAGCGACACAACTAGTGGCAACTGGTTATACAGGACGTGCTGGGGGTACTGAAGCACCCAGGTGGTTGCTGCGGCGGTGGCAGCGGACTAAGCTCTTGGCCGACCTGCGCATTATACAAAATAAGTAAATAAACACAATGTTAGAACATGAAGGTAAATTTAACGCATTATACAAATAAGTAAATAAGTGCTTACCTCGGCGTGAATGCCATCCCCACCACCGTCATCACCATCACCGTCATCGTCATCATCACCATCATCTGCTGGCGGCGCAGGATCCTCCTCTGGTAACTCAGTGGGCAGGGACAAAAATGGCGCCCTCGCGATTACGAAAGCGCAGGCCGATACCCACGCCGTAATCATGGGCAACATGCATGCCGATTAGCATCTGGTGCGTCAATGGTGACAACTCGACCACCCCAAACTCCGTGACCTGTGGGTCCTCATCCAGAATGAGGCCCAGTGACACAACAATCTGCGTGATGTACGCCCCCGTACAACAAACCCGCTCTTTGCCTGTGAAACATCGCCGCAAAACCACTCTGTGAGGCAGCGAGCGAGGGTGCACGGCTGGCGCCATATAAGGCAGTACATATAGAACAGATCCCCCAGATTGTACCACTCGCGACTCTGCTCGCGTGGTGCAATAGATTTGGCAATAAGCCTATGCAGGTAACGATACAGGGGATCTGTTAATGTAGGACACCCTGAACTTCGACCTGCCAAAGCGACCTTGACCGATCACTCTCCATAATCTGGCGAGTGTCAATCGGGGTACAATGTGTTAGTCGTTGGTGTATGATGGGGTGTTCGACTCCGGCAACGTATAAAAGCCACTGTGCATGGTAAACTGATGCAAGGACATATCAAACCACACTCCCAATCTAAAACTAACCTCAACCCACGGGTGCTGAGGGTCCTCATCCTCCTTAGGATGGTCGGTTGGCCTCGGAACGAACACAAATGAGGACAAAAACTAGATAACGAGCACCCGATAGGACGGCGGATACGCCAACTGGAACATCCTGTCACACGATGGGGTTAATATTTCATAAACAAAACAAACAAAACAGAGTAATAGATAGTATACCTGTCCCACAAAGTGTCATGGCCGATAAAGTATCGAGCTCACGCCGCCTCCTACACCTCCTCCAACACCGTCTAATCGACAATAGGATGGCCGCCAATCTCCATGTGGCAAAACTTCTCGCATCGTTGCGCCTCCTCTGACCCATCCTCGAATGCTAGATATGGGTGCTCTGGCAACATGTCAATGTCGTGGGCCCGACGCCCTGCGCCCCCGACCACGACCCCTCCCTCCACGTCCCGACACCACCACCACCCTCCCGCGTGCCTCTACAAGCACCACCACCCCCTTCTCGGGGCCTCTACCACCACCATCAGCACCCTGGCCTCGACCACCAACAATCACATCCATCTATAAAAAATATGACACTTTTTCCTATTATTTAAAAAAAACATAACATATTCGAAATTAAAAAAAATCAAATTTTATAAAATTTAAAAAGTTTAGATATCAATAATTTTAAAGTTTTCAAAATTTCTAAATATTTCAAAATTTATAAAGTTTTCAAAAACTTATAAAGTTTTCAGATTTTATAAACTTTTTTATAAACTTTTCTTAAAAATACTTTTCTTTTTTGTATTTTGGGCCTATATGCGTCGTATAGACCCAAAACGCATCATATAACATCAAACAGATAAAGAAAAGATAAGAAGTTTTGAACCGTTACGCATCGTATAGGGCTATACGCATCGTATTGGTTAAAAATCTTTAAAAAATAAGAACTTTTTGAGCCGATACGATGGCCCGATACGATCATATCGGCTCAAAATACGTAAAAACCCAACTTATAAGCCCTAACATCACAAATTCAAAAAAACATCCAAATAATTACAAGTACATATGATACGGTCTATACACGAAATAAAATACACAAAAAACAAAGATGGATGGATTATAACTTACTTGTATGTATACGATCCGTAGATCCGTATTCCGTATAGAGAGCGTATGTGTGTGTTTGGGGTCGTATTGTGATAAAAAAACCCCTGAATGAATAATTCCTTGTAATTCAGGGGGTTCTACTACCTTTACCCCAATACGCATCATATAGGCCTATACGATGTGTATTAGTGTTCTATATGACACCGTTTGACATATTCGATGCGTATAGGGCACAAACAAAAAAATAAAATTAGGGATTTGCCATTTCGATACGTATAGGTGTCGTATATTGACGTATTTCGCCATTACGTGTCATTTTATGAAGTATAAGCTCTATACGTGTCATTCATATGACACTCGGTTATGCGTAGTGTCATATTCTATGGTTACGTATAATTATGTTTTGAATTCACTTGTACTCTAACGTGTCGTGTTATATGTAAACGTGTCATACCGTGTCATTACTTTCCGTATTTTATCGTTAAATGACGTATTATGACGTATACTGTCATTTTTTGTCGTCTTAGGGCATATATTGTCTGTATTAGGGTGTGTCGTGACATTCGGTATTGTGACGTTAGTGTATGTAAGTGTCGTATTAGGGTGTAGATTGTCTATAAGTGTAGTGTTATCACGTATTTTGTCGTGTATGTCGTATTATGTCTCTACCTGGCTTATTTTTCCGTATCTTTGGTGTATATTGTACGTACGGGCGTGTCGGTGTCGTATTTTAGCGTATATTGTCTGTTACTTAACGTGTTGTGTTTGTTAACCAAAATTAAAACACTTTGAATACATCATACAAACAAAATATTCTTTAAAATTACAAATTAGTCAAGATAATGCATTGTGTTGTCTATGTAAGGCTTCGTTATCGTTTCATACCACGCTATTCATTCCGCGTAGTCTTGCATCCATAGTGCTGCTTCTTTACCTTGATGTCTTACCCGAAGATAGTTCGGTGACGACATTGGATAGTCCCCTTCAAGTTTTACATGGATGAAATAACTTTTGTTAACATAAACTAGTGTAACACTTGATGGGGTACACGTTCACACTTTAGATGGTAGAAGGGAAATAAAGTCGAACAACTCTCATGTCTAATACGTGAACAATCACACCAAACCTATGGGCAAGAAGGAGTCCTGCCTGAGGCATCTTCATGCAATGCTCCATGGGTGTTCTCCCAACTCCGGTAAAATTTATTCTCTTTACATGCGCGTCGTAGTCTCCCGCTAATCGCTGTCAAAAATGCACTTCCACATTTCTTTGTTCGCACCCATCAACTTCTCAACTAGTTTGCTTCGAGTAAACCCGGAGTAGTCTTGTTCCAACCCTAAACCCACAGCCATAGCCTGAAACCCATAGTGTCCATCCAACCTAACATATTTTATTCTTGAAATGTGGGGGTGGAACACTTATGGGATTTGATTTTTGAATCTGAGAACATATTCAAGTGATCTATCATCAATAATTAACGAAAACCCATAGTCCTCGCGTGGCTCTTTTTTTGGTGAAATCGTTGAACTACTACGTCGTATTAACGACTTTTGAGACTTTGAAAAAGTAGATGTTATTAGAGAATCTTGCGACTGTATATAAGAGTTGTGTCGAGGAGGGTCGCAGCTGCTTTGCTCGGAAGGCCCAACTGAGCTATGTATAGCAGCTTGGTCTCTTCTTTCTTGTTGGACCTTGGACGCCCATGAGTGTTTTCTTGTACGACATGCAGTTTTTGTCGTTCATAAATGGGTTTGTCACCGCCTTGATCTTCGATAGGATGCTTTTCTTCACTTGCGGGGGTTGGGAATGCATTTTCTAGTTTCACATCTTTGAATTCTTTTTCTACATCAACGTCTTCATCATCAATTGTTGATGGATTCAGGTCAAGTTTTCTCCCGAAAATGTCTATATCATCAAGCTCAATAATTCGTTCTGCAAAAAAGAAATTACACATGCATATTAAACTAATATAATAAAACTTTTTTTATAAGTTTATAAGTACCTCTATTTTGCAATCTCTCTAGACAACAGACACATAACAACCCGTAACCCGTGTACAGCTGGCAGCCACATGTTGATCCAAATGACTGCAACGTGCATAGTCTCTGTGTTAGCTTGTTTTCTAGTAGGTTAAGAGCATGGATGGAAACTTTACAAAGTAGGTTACGAAACAAAGGAATCCCAAGGTGGTGGTTCATTCGCTTGGTGTGACTTTCTTCCAAACATTTCTTTATTTGTGTATATTGTTTTAGTACCAAGGTCTCACCAGGGTTTCCAGACTGCATTTAGGTGTAGTAAGCTGTTTTTTTATACAGCATGTGCGCCTTCAGCTCTATTTGTCGTATTTTGGTAAAAGGTTAGCGTTTGATTGGTCGATGCATATACAAATTTATAGCGGGATGTGTTTAACCAGTTATCCCACAGGTAATCAAAAACATCTAAAAAATATAAACATATTCAAATTATGTATCTATTTAAATGAATGTATTAACTTAAAAGAAAACGTACGTTTACGTTGTTGATTGAGAAGGTGTCTATGACGGTTTGTGAGGTTATAATCGTACAACTCCTCGTTAGGAGAATCACACACTGTTTTCCACTAATGAGTAAAGTCCTCCCAATCTGGTTGAGTAAAGGAATTCTTGCCGTGCTTTACGATGTTCTATAAAATATGAAACCTGCAAAGATATCTGTGTGCGGCAGGGAATATTTTTTTTACACGCGTTTATCAATGCTTGGTCTCTGTCCGTAAGAATTACATGCGGCTCCATACACTCGTGCAGCATTGACCTGATCCTTTCCAGGACCCAGACGTACATTACCTCCTGGTTGTTTGAAAGAAATGCATGGGCAACACAAAAGGTTTGGTTTGTCAACGTCATACCCCACAACTTGCAAAACTGGAAGAGTGTACATGTTAGTTTTGTAGGTCGCGTCAATCATAAGCACATACGGGAATGCCCGCCACATTTCAAAGGACTTGTCATGACAGAAAAATATATTCTCAACAATATTGGTGGAAGGTTCCGCCTGTATGTAACATGTCATCTTTTTATCCCGGACTCGTTTTTTTATCGAACTTTGAGGCCCTAATCTTTTGGCGAGCGTTGTGTATATTCTTCGAAACACATTTGGTTTCAGGGTTCATTTCCATTACAGCTTTCCAGATTATACGGGGCCGTATGTCTTGATCTGTCAGCCCTTGGACTTGTCTAAACTCATTAAGAGTAAGTCTCCTGGTATATGTGCAACCCTCCCGATGTTCAGCAGGGTCGTGGTTATGCTTCTAGGTAAAATTTTTGTGCAGATAATCTATCCGCCAGGCTCGACGACTTTGGCCTATCACCATAAAAGGTTGTCCGCATTTTTTGTTGCCGGTTTTCCTAACCGTGACCTTACTCTCATGCTCGCCGCTACGACAACATTGGAGCCATGTCCAATGATCCTTGGACCGTTTAGTAACAATAACGTATCCTTTGGCTAAACCCCTTCTTTTTACCCAACGTTCCAACTCATTGATGGATATAAAATCCTAAGCGAAAAATATATATAACATTTATAATAATTTTTTAACAAAAAAATATAACATTTATAACACATTTAAAAAAATATATATAACGATTATAGTAATATTTTTAACAAAATATATATCATTCGTACCTGATCTAATTTGTACGAAACTTTAGGGTAAGCGGGTTGCTCGTCACCCAATGACTCTTGCGCACGTCTTGTTGTGCGCACAAGGCACCACTAACGAAAAAGTTATTGACATAGTTTTCTTGTCTGTACGAGGCACCGTAACTGGCTTCATAATCCGGACACCCGTAACCATGATCACCCCTCGGCACAATAACCTGAAAAGAAGAACAACATAACGGTACATCTAAAGCCTTCTTAATAATAAGTAGATAAATGTTTATCTCGTTCAGATCTGGCAACAACGGTTCGCGGGGCACAACAAACTAAAGTCGAACACGACCTCCTTCGCGTGATCATCATTTCCTCTCCATCGTAAGAATTAGGGATAGCAGGCCTCTCCTAAAACAAAGGTGTGCTAAGTATTTCATAAACAAAACAAGTTTAAATATACTATACTACACTGCTTCCCGGAATAAACGTGCTCATGTTTGTGCCGGACTACTATCCAAAAATGTAATTAAGGTTGAACCAAGACATGGTGGAATCGATTATAAAGAAAAAACAAAGAGAAGGAAATGAATTTTATCAATCGTCTTCATCTTCCTCATTTATAAAGGCCAAGCGGAATGCAAAATCATATACCAATACGGGTTGTATAGGCCTATACGATCCGTATAGGGCTAACGTAATATTCACTTTCAACGTAAGAATTAGGGGTAGCAGGCCTCTCCTAAAACAAAGGTGTGCTAAGTATTTCATAAACAAAACAAGTTTAAATATACTATACCACACTGCTTCCCGGAAAAAACGTGCTCGTGTTTGTGCCGGACTACTCGCCAAAAAAGTAATTAAGGTTGAACCAAGACATGGTGCAATCGATTATAAAGAAAAAACACAGAGAAGGAAATGAATTTTATCAATCGTCTTGATCTTCCTCATTTATAAAGGCCAAGCGGAATGCAAAATCATATACCAATACGGGTTGTATAGGTCTATACGACCCGTATAGGGCTGACGTAATATTCACTTTCAACACTTTCTGTCATTATTGAGTGACAGAAAGCTAACCTCATACTTGATACGGGTCGTTTAGGCCTATACAATCCATTTAAGGTTTGTGTGTGAACACTATCTATCAGAGTTGAAAGACAACCTTGTACCAATACGCATCGTATAGCTCTATACGATGCGTATTGGCTAAACATATGAAGACAATTTCAAACTTTAACTGACCTTGGAAATTGAAGTTAGCCTAATACGGGTCGATAGGCCTATACGACCCGTATAGATGGTGTCGATTTAAGGTGTCAAAGTGTCCCAATAATACAACCCATCTCGTTAGGCCTATACGACCTGTATAGATGGTGTCGATTTAAGGAATCAAAGTGTCCCGTATTATAATACGACCCATCTCAAAGGGCTAAAGAGAGAAGCATATTTCTACACACGTCTTTTCAAAGTATGACGGGCTAAAGAGAGAAGCATATTTGATATTTCTACACACGTTTCAAAGTAAAAACTAGCCATTATTGGGCCTACGTGTATCGAACAGTTTGATGATTCAGACAGCCCATCACTCATGGATAGGTGATCAACAATGGGCCAAATACTAACACCAGCCTACTTATATTTCAGTGGGCCTTTCATGTTCTTTCTTTTCGAAGTGGGGCTTATACGAAACCGTTAAAAATCTATCAATTAACTAAGGGTCATGTTCATACAATCATATGAGTGGAAGTGTGGAACGGGTTTGGTTTTGAACCGGACCAAAAACCGACAATCCTATTGAACATAACCAGTTCATGTCCAACTGGGTTTGTACAATTTTGTTCAACCTAACTTTTGCTCACACCTACTTTTCACTGAAAAGACATTATCTTATTTGTACAAGAGATTATGCATTATGGTAAATTCATGCACAACTATATATACTCGTAAGTTCTTATGGATCTCGATAAGTATCCGTACATCCAAGTCATAATCCACGTCATCCCACCATCATCGATGCCTCACAAATAATTATGAGGCCAGGTGCAAAACCAACAAAGGGTCAAACCGTCAAAGGGATAAGGCAAACTTTTTTAAAACACTTAGGTTTTGAGTTTTAGCTTTGCAGAGAGTAAATAAATTGGTCATTAAGAAAAAAACATTGCATTATGTAGATAAGCATATACAAGTTAGGAGGAAACTAGACACATAATTTGTAACTTATTTGGATAAATCTAGCAGATATTTTAGACTAGTAGTTTGAAAAAAAAAACTTTATTTGTCTTCAAAATTGCAGGTTGGACTTTATACAAAGATAAAGAAAAAGGTAAAATCAAACATTTAAGAACCACTAGAAATAAAATAACATAAAAAAATCAAGAAAGATAAAAGTAATGACTGTCAATGAACAAAATGCTAACTTGAAATTAAAACAAACGATATATCAAATAAAAATATTTTTTACATGAAACTTTAACAAGAAAATAAAGAAAATATATTAAGAGAGAGAAAATTGATGATAAACGTTATTACTTTAGGAATATGAGCATGAAGTAAGATAAGTTATTCAGATGGTGTTTGTTTTTTAAGAGGTAAAATGTATGCAGTTTACGTACCATATCTGTAGATATCTATAAAAAAAGTGGTGGACCAAAACTCTGCAGTTTACAAGAAAAATGTTGTTTGTTTTTTAAACGTATGTAGAGTTCTAAAACAAACTTGTAGTGATGTACGTACGGTGATGGTGGGTGGTGGACGTGGACGGTGGTGGTGGACGGTAGTGGTGTTATTACCCTCTACAGACCTTAGAAGATCTTAGAAGTGATTGGACCAAGTCTGCACCAAGAAGAACTAATGCAGACGTTTTTTAATGAAACGTCTTCGGAAAAACAAACAGTCTGTAGATGTTTGTGCGTGGTCTGCGTGGCGCAGGCAGAAAAACCTGTGCAGATTTTTTTTAGAAAAATAAACACCACCTTAATAATAAAATGGCATACTATTTAGAAAAGATATTACATAAGTTATTTAAAAAAAATATTGCCAGATTGCATAACCTATATAGCATAGTATTTAGAAAAGATATTACATAAGGCAGCTGGATTCGTACTGAATCTACATGTGTATTCAAGTCATATAGTCATATATGTTATGTGGGTTAGGTGTCTAAATACGACTTGTATATTCATATACCAGTCGTATAATTCATATAAAAAGGGTACACAACTCGCATATTCATATATGAGTTGTATATATCATGTGAAAAAGGGCAGACAACAAGTATATTTGTATATACAAGTTGTATAGCTCATGTAAAAAAAGCATATATAAGCCGTATATATTTATACGACTCGTATATATGTCTAGGTGTTAAAAGATCCACCAGAGGTGTGCCACTATCCCGAGCCTTAATCAGTGGCGGACCAAAGAAATATTTTCTAAGGTGCGAATGAGTAGTTTAACCAACTTTTCAAGGGGTGTGATAGAGATTTTTCCCTGCAAAATACACTAATCTTTTTAATGGGTGCGCCCGCCCGCCCACCCAGTCCTCTAGCTAGTTCCGCCCTTGTCCTTAATATTTCATTGGAATTCATTGGTTGAGATGATGATTCACAGCTACATAAAACAAACATTGTTTGCTTCACTGAATTAACGTAGTGACAAAGCAACTGGACCAAGTGCTTTCATCGTCTTACTCACGGTCATCGTCCAACAACTTACATCAAATGATCTGACTAGCATGCAAACAATTCGATAATTCTATAACTTCTCATTTAACGTAGTTGATTCTAGTGAATACTTTGTGAATGCGGGACCCACATGGGTAGTTAATAATAATGAAACAAAAATTGCAAAATTGATGTACCACCACACAACAAAAATTATGATTATTGAAAGTTCATGTTACATACAATCACGTCTTACAATTTCTTTAAATCGTTCACTATATACCTAGGACTGCGGGGATAATTTGAAGATTTATTTAGTGTAATCTTATTGATACACTCTAAAATTTTGTTGATACCATTTTCTACTTTATCTCTCTATCTATCGAGATAAAAAGAAAAAAAAACAGAGTGAAAAAAGGTGCAACAATATCTAACACCCTTTATTTACCATTCTAGTATTAAACTAGATACATATATTATCGTTAGATGAAATTAGGGAGAAGGGGTACTACTTCAATGTACTCTATAACCCATCAATGTTGTATTGTCACATCATTTTTACTTACAAACTATCTTAGTACTAGTAACTAAATTGCGAACAATACTCGTCTTAACTACCATTTAACTTTTTTTTTGTTTCCTACATAAAAAAATAAAGGAAACAATTAAAATAACTAAACTTTAATTTAAATAAAAAAATACTTAATTATAAAACACCTAAATTAATATTAGAAAATTACATAATTATAGTAAAAAAAGTACTTAATTAAAATCTTTCCATTGGGTAAGGTTCTCACAATTTTCTACGCTTCCACATGATAAAAATTGTTTGGGCTCGTAGCTTCTTCGGTACTCATGAAGGCCTCCCTTGATCGTTCCCTCCTCCATTAGCACCTCATCCCTATTCATTTCCTCGTTGAATAGTGGGTCAAAATTTCTACCCAACATTTAGATTATCCTAAATAACAGATACATACCATATACCTTCCGGTTTGTTTCACTCATATTTTGACAAAATCGTTCAAGGACTGTATCACAAAACTGATACGATATGTGAGTCTTGTTCTCGGTGAGACTCAGCAAAGCCTTAGCTAATGTTATTTTCTCTTCTTCGATTCAATCCGTCATTGCCATTTGAGAGAGATGAGAAGATGCTTAAATGGAGATTTTTTTTGTGTGTGTGGTGAATATTATTTGTAAATTTATAGTATGAAAATTGTCTGTATTTATAGTATACTATTATTAAAAAAAGGAAATTGATGGGGTTAAATGGTCATATGATCGTTCAAACGGTTACATTTTGAGGCTTCCATATGCGGTGAACTAAACCAGGAATTGGTATATGTTGGACCTACAAAAGAACAAATGATATTAAAAAGCCAAAACATGACTCAAGGATCAAGAAATAAACAGTTGATAAAGCAATTCTCTCCCCAAAGATGGTGAATCTTGAACACATATTCTAAACATTTGTTCTAGAACAAAGCAACATCTTATCAAGACTTGGAACCGCTGTTCAAGAAGAAACAACATCTATTGAAAGCTAAAGATTGTTGAAGACCAAAGCAGTGATAAAGTCAAAGGTCTGATGAAGAAGATCAAACATTTGTATGGCCAAACAGATGTTTGGATAACTACAATAGAGGATAGCTTAGACAATACTTTCCCAATGTAACAGTACTCATCTTATCAGTGCTTAGACTAGTTAGAACATATGATAGGTGTTCTGGTAAAAAATCTAATTAAGGATAATCTAACCAAATCTGATTTGTGAGGTAGTGTGCTTGAATGTTGGACAAATGTGTAATCGAATATGAAATGCAGATGGCAATGAATACGATGTTTTATATGTGGAAAAAGCCCATGATCTTTAGAAGATCTCCAGCATAAAAAACCTTGGGGTGATGAAAACTACCAATCACCAACTATATTGAATAAAGATATTAAGATCAATACAACTTCAGATGATAATGAAGCTCAATACAAGTGATTGCTAGTGTGTTTGAGAGAGAGAGAGATTTCGAGTGTTGTAAGTGTACGGGTTGCTAATTATTCCTAAGAGCTAATTATCCCCTTATTATACCTGGAAACTATCTAGTACTAACTAAACGAAAAACAAGGGAGCTCCCAAGATCATCCACAACGGCTATTGCCTCATTTTGCACGTGCCTAAATCCAAGCATATTCCATGATATTCCAGCTTGACCAAGTCCATCTATTGTACCTACATCAAATTTAAATAACATATCGAAAACAATCATTAGAAACCATGACAAGGACTAAGGATCCTTGATCCTTCTAGTATCCGCTACACAATGTGAGGAAATTGATACACAAAAGGATCATTGATCCATAAGTAATTAAAACCAACCCTAATAATTGCCCCCAATATGGCGGTTGTGAAAGTGGGTCCCAACTGTCATATTGCCTTATATTCAAACTACCCGTTAAGTGATAAATGATAGGACTCGCTCAGGCTATAAACCATCATAACGATTTATAAGGAATAGATAACTCCCTTTCTCTTTAAATCCATAGATCATCATCATAAATCCTCCCAACAGTTTCATTATTCAGCTAATATTTCCTTCTTTCCTCTTCTCTTTTCTGAAGCTTTCAAATTCTGGCAATGATGCATACTCGATCCTCACCGAAATCTGGCTCCAAGAAGTCCGATGATACAACCAAATCACAAAACCTGTTAAAGGACCCTTCCTCTGAGATCTGTAAGTCATAAATCCAGAAATCCAGAACCTCAAATCTTGTTTTCCTCTAGAGACTATCTTCTGACCTTTTGACCCATCCATACGAAGCGACGCCGTTTCGGAGACTTAGATCTGTTTCCCTGCACTCCCCTTTCTCTTAGGCTTTTCGTACCTTTTCCCTTCTCTAACTTGGAATGCCTTCATGCAAACCGGCATTAGCTATAGTCAGGCTATGATGGAGGGCTCTGGTTACCACAGAGGAGATTATCGAGAAGGAGAGGTTGCCGTTTGGCCTCCATGAGTTAGCTTTCCTGTATTTGCTAGTTACCCACGGTTCAAACCGGTTTTTGTTCAAGTCCAAGCCCCACCAGCCAATCTCTGTCCTAAAAACCACCAGAAACGATTCTTCTTGGAGGAATCAGTTTTTCTTTGTTAGGAAAGATTCCAGAAGGGAATACTTTGCCTCTTAGGTGGATCTCAAAGGGTAGGAGATAGGATCATTGCATGTGATTTTTTCATATTCTGACAGCTTATTGATTTTGTTTCCCTTTTTCAATGAAAAATTTTGCAAGCCTAGCCGAAGAGCCAGGAACCGCTGATCGTGCCAAAGCTTTTCTGGAACTTGACCCCATAGATAGGACATTTAAGATAAGGATCCAAGATCCTAGCGAAGACGTTCAAACTTCTTCATCCTACAGCAAGTCAAGTAAGTAAATGTTGAATGTAGTGTATAATAGATAATAAGAATTGAGTTTAGTACTTATCTTTTTGATAATTGATGATCAGGCGTTCAGAAATCCACCTAAGTCTTCAGCTTTTCGCCCTTGACGATATCAACAGCATGATCATTTCTAAGGCAACCAAGAAGACCATTCCTATCGCTGAGCTCCGCCAAGTCACCAACCAGAGCCAAGTGTGGGTCAAAGAGTAGGAAGACCTCTGAACCAGACAACGATATCTTCGACATTGAGAAGCGCCTCCACGATACGCTGACTGAGGTAAGGATCCTTGATCCTATCATTGTGTTTAACCTGTTGTGAGGATCCTTGATGTGCTAAAAGTAGTTTAATAAAAACAAACCAAATTAACATATTCTAGACTCAAAGTAATACTCTAGACTCACTAAAGCTCGATTAAACTACTAGCAGGCTAGTGAACTGATCGACTCTAGTCAAGCTAAGTAAGTCCGGATATCAAACCTACGAGACTCTATTTAACTACGTTAATGACTCTATCTAGACTGACACGACACTAACCATTTTTATATTTTGTTAGGGGGTTTCTAAATATCCTAAGAATTGCAAATCAAATAAAACTAATTAATTAAATGAACTAAGCACAAACTAAACTTGGGTGGTGAAAGTGTTCGGTGGGTGGGTTCGAGTCAAGCCAGATGGCTGCTCGACCGGCTAGTGAGAAAAAGAACACCTAAAGGAAACGAGTGTCATTGCCAGCACCTTCCATATTAAATGTGCTACAGAGGCGGGTGAGGCGGTTTATGTGAGCTGGAGCATCCTCGTCATCACGACCGTGAAATTGACACGAGTTAGTGATAGCGATCAAGATGTAGGACGGGATCTGCCAAGATTTAAAATTGTTGATTACGAGAAGGGTGATGGGTGAGTTCTCACCGGTGAAACCGGTGGTTGCTTGTTGGTAAACGGTTTGATTGTTGGCCATTTGGACAACTGGTGACGAACTCGGAGGACGGGAAGGTGGTGGGGAATTATGGGGTGACGACTTCGGTGTGAAGTCGAAGCTCGGTGGTTTAGAGGAAGGGTAGAGTCAGAAGGGGCGGAAGATGAAGAAGAAGATGTACTAACCTTTGGGGTGGAGTAAGAGAAGGATGACTTGTCCGTTGGTGGCTTCGGCGGCGGTCCTTGCGAACGTGTATGGGGCATCCACTGCAAAACCGACAATAATCTAAAAACGACTTGAAAAGAATATAAAGACACTATAATAATTAGACTCCCATGACTCAAACAAACAAATAGCACGTATGATGCCAATTAAGTCCAAACAAAGTAATCAAAGCAATTGCTAAAGAGTCCCCGGAAACGGATGTGCTAAAAGTAGTTTAATAAAAACAAACCAAATTAACTTATTCTAGACTCAAAGTAATACTCTAGACTCTCTAAAGCTCGATTCAACTACTAACCGGAAAGTGAACCGATCGACTCTAGTAAAGCTAAGTAAGTCCGGATATCGAACCCACGAGACTCTATTTAACTACGTTAATGACTGTATCTAGACTGACACTGACACGACACTAACCATTTTTATATTTGTTGGGGGGGGGTGTTTCTAAATATCCTAAGAATTGCAAATTAATTAAAACTAATTAACTAAATGAACTATGCACAAACTAAACTTGGGTTTTACTCAGATGGTGGAAACGACTACCTAGACTGAAATCCTGGTTTGCATGGTAATGATATTATTAGGATACTAGTTTTTATGGAACCGGGATCTTCTAATACTAAACCTGTCGAAATACCGAACAAGACCCCCAACCCTTCTTAAGTAGACACTTATGGCACTCTAGAGGCTATTGTGAACACCGGTTGGTTATACTCCCTCACAGGCCATCTGATGGGTTTACGAAAGTACCCTAATTCGATTTACTCTCTCACAGGCCATAGACCTAGAATAGATTCGGGTTCTTGATTAGACTTGTTAGACAACGGTCAAAAGGTAACATGACCCAGATGCTTTCGTATGCTTCAAAAAACAAAACCCAGATGCTTTCCTATGCTTCAAGACTTCAACTGGTTGCTTCAAGAACTCGAAAACACTCCAAATTGCTCCAAACTTTCGCCCAACTTGTTGCTAATTCGTAACTAGGCCCTTTATGAATTATAATGATGTTCTTATATGTTTCAGCAACAATCCAGCAACAATACAAACTCTACCACGATGTTCACCCCCGTCACATCACGTGACGGTTAACTCACTTCAACGTCGCGTAGTGCGGTGATATGAATTCATAAAACATTAATTTAATGTCGCCGCGTCACGCGACGGCCTAATCCTTACACAGTCGCGTAGCGTGACGAGCCTCTTTTCCAGCTTTTCTCAATTTTCGTTCCCGTTCAGCTACGACACGACCCGATTCTCACTACTAACTCTTTTCCAGCATATTTTAATCGTATTCTCATCTTTTCAGCAACCGAGACCTGTAAACAAACAAACTATCAAAAGAAACTATATCTACCTAAAAACCGAAACAAACGAATGCGAAATTATACAAACTATCCAATAGTATAGTGACACGTGTTGTATTTTAAATATAGTCTATTAAAGACCAATAAGGACTAAAGGCGTCAACACGCTCAAACTGAGCCTCTGAGTGACGGTCCGATGTCAACATGCATAAAACAGCCTCTGAGTGGCTGATATGTCAACATGCTTAAATCATTAGCCTCTAAGTGACTGATATGTCAACATGCTTGAAATTTGGCCTCTGAGTGACTGATATGTCAACATGCCCAGCCTCTGAGTGAAATTGGAGTCAACATGCTTATAATAAGCCTCTGAGTGATCCTTTACGAAGTCCTAACTCTCATACGTGCCAATTGTTGGACGAGAGGGTTCAATTTTGTAAATATGTGAAAGTTGGATAATGGAGGGAGTAAAAGTGTCAACATGTTAATTTATACCTCTGAGTGACCTTTTAACGAACCAAGAGCTCAATAATGTCCGGGCATAATCCCGGGTATGCCAAGTGTTGGCTACGGAGGGCTAAAAGTGCCAAAAATGTGTTTTAAAAGGATTTTAGAAGCTTTATAAAGTTAAGGGGTTAAAGTGTCAATTTTTGAAACTGGCCAAAGGGCAGTCGCGGGCCGCGAGAGACCTGGCCTGGGTCTCTAGCGGGGCGTGAGAAGCCCTCTGCTACAGAAAGTTTTGCTTGGTCTCCAAACAAAACTCCAAAAAACCATGTATTCGAAACTATGGACTTGTAATCAGCTATGCCACGTTTTGGGACACTTGTAAGCTTTTTCTTACACCCCTAAACACCTGGCATCACCTCCTTTGAGTTCTCCAACTATAAATAGGTGATCAAGTTCACCATTTGAACTTGCACCTTTCTTATTCATACTCTTCTCCCTCCTTTGGAAGTTCCTAGCTAAAAGGAGCATCCAACATAGTTCTTTTGCACCCTAGGAATCACTGGTAAGTGTTCCTTCCTTGTGAATTTTCGTTTATAGGCTTTTATAGCCAAAAGTCAAGTGTTTTACGAAAAATGTTTTGACTTTCGGTTAAGACCATTATGGTTCAGCCATTGTTCGAAATGAACATGGCTAAGTGATCATAATAAGGTAGGTGTTAATCCCTATAAAGGGCACCTCCTGAAGATCACGTTTGCTAAACCAATTGACGGGTCAAAGTTATGATATTAAAAAGTCAAACAGGCTATTTTTCGGAAAAAAAAATCATAAATTGATCTTATATGTGTTATGAAACCTGTTTTGGCACTTAAACAAGTTGGTAATAATTATTAGAACATGTAAGAACATGTTTGGCTCGTCAATTGCAGTTCTAGGGTCGGTTCGCAACCGAAAGTCGTGAAGTTTGACTTCTGCTTAGACTTTTGATTCTGACCCGATTTAGATTAGTTACCTACTGATCTAAAGTTGCATTATGATCGTAATATAATGTAGCATAACCTCTGAGGTTATATTACATGATCATAATCAGAATCCAAGTTTATGCGCAAGTTCTGTAATTATGCCATTTTTGACTAAAATGTCCTTCTTGCATAAAACAAGGTTTTAAATGATAATGAACTTGAAAATGAGTTTCCTACTGATGTAATATTATAATTAGGATTATTTGGGATGTTAAACCAAGTTATAAACTAAGTTTTCAAACAGGTCCTTAAACTATGTCGATAAATGACGACTTTAGCCCTTGTGGCTCATAAAATAGTTTTAATCAAATCTTTTCAAGATAAACGTTTTATCTACTGATATGTTATATTAAATAACATATCTAAGACATTTCAATCTGACCCTAATGTCAGTTTTCATTAAACATCGCATAAAACGTCATTCTACAACATAAGCACCGTTTCGGCGCATAGTATGGTTTTAAACCATATTAATTAACCAAGACTTGTTACCTAATGACTTTAAAACTTATTTTAAACATATCTATAGTAGGTACATTTTATGAACTCGGAATCCCAAATAATTTATAAACTATGTGTGAAATGACCAAAATGCCCCTTCGGTGCATAGTTTGGTCATAAAAGATAAATTTCACATATAAATTGATATCCTACTGATATTATATCATAAATAAACTATTTTTCCAGAATAATCACGATTATAAACTTAAATTATATTCAAGTTCCTTTTATACGGTATGAAATTACCGAAATGCCCTTATGAGGCATAGTTTCATTTTAAAACCTTAATGGGCATATAAGTTAATATCCTACTGATATTTTAACTTAATTAAACTTGTCCATGACCCTATCCGGTTACTCTATATCGCTAATATACGCACGGTTAAGTATATGTAACTATATTACGAAAATTAACCGAAATGGGTTTAACTTTATCATTTTAATCTCAAAATCCAGAATGTTAATTGTTTACCCATATTATGTGTTGGGCTTAGATTGCTAAAGGTTTACTCATTAGGGATTATTTTGGGCTTTGGTTTGTTTGTGGGCTTCCTAGTGCCTTGTGGGCCTAGGGTTGTAAATAGTGGGCTTGCTAGTGCTTATAAATAGAGATGCTAGGTTAATGAAAGGGGGTTAGAGAGTTGTAATCAAAGAACTTGTATCAGACATATTTTGGTGTATGCAAGTTGAAGTTATTCAAAGTTTTTCTTCTTCCTAATCATTATTTCTGCTACTGATTAGGTTAGGGATACTTGTTTGATCCGTTTACGGGACTTACAATTGGTATCAGAGCCTGCTGTTCAAATACAGGCTCTGGGTATTGCTGATTGAAGAAGTTTTTCGAAGTGTGTTGCTGCTGCTCAGATTGGTTTCTGTTCCGGATCACTGTTCATCGTCGGAAGTGTTACTGTTCCGAAGAACGCGAAGAAGATTTGAAGATTTCGGATCTGGTACTGTTCCAGATTCCGAAGAACACGAAGAAGGTTCTCATATTTCGGATCAACTACTGTTCCGAATTCCGAAGAACACGAAGGAGACCATCCATCTCGGATTGATCCCGGACTGTTGTTCAATCCGGATTACGATCCGAGATACTGTTGCAGTTATCGATTCCTTGGATTTCGGAATACTGTTCCTGGAAAAGCGGATTACTGTTACGGATAAGGATAAGGATTCCGGATTTATCAGATAGTACAAGCATTCCGAATTTCTTCATTCCGGATTCTCCTTTTCGGATTCACCTTTAGAATTGTTTACTTCGGATCATACATCTCGGATTTTCATTCCGGATTTGTCATTCGGACTTCTCGTTTCGGATCCATCAGCTTCCGGTTTCTTCATTTTGGGTTTTCAAGTCGGACTCTCCATTTCGGACTCATCAATCCGGATTCATCAATCCGGATTATCATCAATTCGGATACTATTTCCGGATTTGACCATCATTGACTTCAGAGTTGACTATTCCGGACCAATTTCGGATTCCGCAATGTTCATCTAAGAAACTTAAAATAAATTAATTTTAAATTGGTTTGGTAAATTTTTAATTAATTTAATAATGATGGCTGGATACATGACCGCACAAGATCTGACAAATGCCATTCTTGCTGCCATGCAATCGCAAACACTGGCCCTCCATCAGGAGCTGGATCAAGTAATTGGCACTTCCACTAAAGTGCCACTTTTATTATATGGGGGTGAATACTACGAATGGAAGTTTCATTTTGAACAATATTGTAAGGCTAAAGAGCCTGGTGTGTGGGGATGCATCATGAATGGTCCAAGAACCATAGTTTACAGTACAGAGCAAGATCCAGACACGAAAATTCCTAAGCCCATGCACCTATGGACTCCAGAGGATATCAAGATAATAGAGGAAGATGAGAAGGTCTCGGCAACTCTAACCATGTCCCTTGGACCTGATATCTCTATCGCGTTTAGAAACTGTAAGACCACAAAGGAGGTTTGGAGTGAGCTGCAAAATCTCTACGAGGGAAATGCAGACATGAAAGCAAGCAGGGTGAACCAGCTGAATCAACAATTCAGCTCATTCAATCACATCTATGGGGAAACTATTGAAAACCAGATTCGTCGCCATGTCAAGCTTGTTTCCCAGATGATTTCAGCTGAGATTACCTTCACCAACAGTGCCATGAACAGACAGTTATTAAACTCACTTCCCAAGAGTTGGGATGCAGATGTGGGCATGATCAAAAAGACCAAGAACTTGAATGATGTCACTCTTACTGAGATGATAGCTACTATCAAATCATGTGAGATTGACAACAAGCAGAGGGAAATCAATCATCAAAGCAGTTTGATGGCCGCAGGGATGACAGGGCAAAATGCGGCTCTAATGTCACAAAATCTTTTTTATAGTCATATGCAAGGAAATTCACAAGCACTGGGTGGACCAAACGTGGTTTATAGTCCCATAGCCACGCCTCAGAACACTCAGTACGTGTATGGTCTTCAATCTCAGAATCCCACGATGGTTTCAGCTGCTCAAGTTCACACACAGTACCATGCTTAGTATCCCAACATGGTGTTCAATCCTGCAATTCCTCAAAAAGTGCAACAAGGCAACACTCCTCAAACTGCTGCACCAGCGCCTGCACATGCTCAATCTGCATCCAACTCTGTGTTTCTCACTAAAGAAAACGAAGAGAAACTGGCTATTGTGACGTCAATGATCAAAAGCTTAAACGCCTTCCTGGCAGGTGATCTGACTCCTCCATCCATTCTTCCAACCGAAGTTGATCAGATCATGGAGGAGCACCTGGACGAGATCGATGTTTCTTGGAATCTAGCAATGGCTGCTTTTCGGGTTAACAGGTTTCAGAAGAAGTATGGAAGGCAGCCCTTGTCAAATTTGAAGACTGGTCTCACCAAGGACAAACTTAGATGCTACCGATGTCACGAACCAGGACACTGCGCCAGGGAATGCAAGAAGCCACTGTCCGGGTATGTATCATCCAGGGTCGCTGATATACAGAGCAGTGACAGACAGCTGGTTCCCGTCTCTCCCTCCAAGTCCACTACGAGTCCATCAAGCAGCTCGGGCGGGAAGTCAACAGCATTGGTGGCCCAACAGCATGAAGGTTTCAACTGGGCAGATGCTGCAGCTCAAATGGAAACAATGAATCTCTCCAAGAACAGCAACCATTGCATGATGGTGCAGACAACTGAGACGCCCGATATTTCGGAAACGGTAAATCGAATTCTCTGTTCTGATAGTTGTCGTTTTAAATTATCATAAATGCGTGCCCATAATTCAACTATAGTGGCTGCATATCAACAAGCTGCGTCGCAGAACATCGCCCTTAAACATAAGAACAAGCTTCTTATGGAGAAGGTCGAAGCTCAGAAACAAGATGTAGCTCAGCTAAAAGCTAGACTTGAACCAACAGCAATGTTGGGTCTACGACTATAAGCTAAAACTAGCTGAAAAGGATGTAGAACTTCAAGCAGCCTTAGCCAAGCTAAATTCCTTGACAGGAAAGCTTCACGAAAATGAAATAAACATTAAAAAATTTGAAACTTCCAGTAAACTTGTCAAGGACTTATGTGACCTCCAGCTTAACTATCAAAAGAATTTTACCAAAGGTCTTGGGTATAATAGGGCACCTCCACCATATAATCATAATTATACTAGAATGCCTGAATCTAAGGATGATGTAGAAAATGCAGAAAAAATGATTTATGGTAAACCTTCAGATTATTTATCCAAACAATGGACGCCCTATTACCCAAAGTTCTCCAAACCCACTGAACTCAAGAGGGATGATGTCTTTGTTGCTTCTACACCACTTTCACATGAAACTGGTAATCATCCCTCTGCAAGTACAGATGGCTTGGAGAAAGTAGTGCCTGGGGCAGAAAAATCCACATCCTCCCCAGAATCTAACAGAAAAGAATCTTCTGATACTCAAACTGAATTCATGAACGATACCAATGTGTCTAACTCATGTGCAGAAGAAATTTTAGTTAAGGATATCACAAAGGGTGATCAAGAGGAATGTCTGAATACAAATTCAGACAATTCGGCTGCCGATTATGCGTTTTATAAGCCTACTTTTGACATTTTAAATCAATTTCTTGTTAAACAATTTACATGTTCAAAGAGTGTTGGTTGTGTTGAAAATTTAGACAGTTTTAATTCTGGTTTTTCATCAAATACTGATGTTTTGGATGATGCTAATAACTGTAATAACTCTTGTAATGAGAAAATGAATTTAGCTGAAGGTTCTGCATCAATAGATGATTCGGTTTCATCAGTTTCAGCTGAGGATACCGAAAGTTCTTCTCCAGAGGCTTTGTCTGTTGATGCATCTCCTAGGGTTGACAATGTGAAAGTAGACCAACCAACCGATTCTGTGAACGTTGATGGTGACATAATTCTAGAAGACTCGGGCGACTCAACACAAGGGACTGATTCTGAAATGACAAAAGATGAACACTCTTTTTCTAATGATTCAAATGAAAATCTTAAAACTGATTCTGAATCGGAGTCTAAAAGTTTTCAAAATCGCGAGATTCCACATTCATCTTCTGAAATCTTAGAACAGGATGTCCCTGTAGAGCCACTCGTGTCCTCTACAGAATCTGTCACGAAATGTGATTTGAAGAGTAAGACTAAGAAGCGGAGAACACGCCGATCTAAAAAGAAGAAAACTAAACAGGCGTGTTCGAAAACTGAAACGGAAACTGCTGGGTCTCCTCATCAAACTGAGAAATTGACTCAACTGTCGCAAACTGAATTTGTTAAGCAACTAGCTGAACAGATATCAGTTAAAATTTTGCCAAAATCTCCATGCAAAAACCTTAAATTCAAATCACAAAACTAACAAGTGTACTAATGGTTGTGCGCAAGACACCATTAAGACCAAGACCGTGCATCAGCCGTTAGTACTCGCAAGCAAGAAACTGACAGACAAATTGCCCAGAATTTCCCAAGCTGAACGGACTATTTTCTTCCAGAAGAGGCAGACCTGTTTCAATTGTGGATCTCCCGGGCACATTGCTCGCAATTGTCAAAAGACCTTTACCTCGTTCAAAACTGTGTATTCCAGACATCAGAAGACTATGACTAATTGCCCACCTCAGGCTCAATTTGTGGCTAAGTCTTCTGATCAAGACTGGAATTTGGCCAAGAAACAATCTTTCAAACCCTTGAGACCTTCAGTTTCCCAGAATCCTTCTAGCACTCCAAGGATTGTGCAAAAGTCTGACTCGGTAACCTGGAGGCCTAAGACAGTGGCCAAGCCCAATACTTCTACCCCCATTTCTAATAAATCAAAAGCATCATCAACCTCATCCTCAACCAACTTAATCTTTCGTGAGGTTTCTTACGTTGATGCTAATGGCAAGCCCAGATCTTCAATGGACTGGGTTCCAGTCTCTAACTAAAACCTGTTGAAAAGTGCAGGAACAGCTCTGGCGCGCTCTTGTTATACTATGGTACATTGACAGTGGTTGTTCCAGGCACATGACCGGAGACATATTGCAGTTGAATGACATTCAGTTTTTTGATGGCGGGTTTGTTTCCTTCACAGGTGGAGAAATAGGGAAGATTACCATGAGAGGAACTGTTTGCAACAGAGCCCTCAGCTTTAAGAATGTTAATTATGTACTAGAATTGAAGCACAGTCTTTTGAGTGTGTCTCAACTCTGCGACAATCATTTAGATGTTCTTTTCACCAAGAAAGGATGTTATGTGCTCAAACCTGGTTTAATTATTCCAGATGATTGGATTCTTCTTAAAGTTGCATGAAAAGGAAATGCATATGTTATTGATATGAACCAGACTCCTTCTGACAAGCTCACCTGCCTCTTCTCATCTACAGCCGAACACGACGCCATGCTATGGCATTGCAGAATGGGACACATCAACATGAAGAACTTAAATCGTCTTGCAAAAGGTGGTTTAGTCAGAGATCTACCAGTTCGCGACTTCATGTAGATCGAAAAGTGTGAATCATGTGCACGTGGGAAACAACATCGACAGCCACACAAATCTAAAGCCGCTCCTTCCATGTCTCAAGTCTTAGAACTGCTACATATGGATCTTTTTGGTCCAACAGATATACGGAGCATTGGCGAGAAAGTTTACTGTCTGGTTATTATTGATGACTACTCTCGATTCACCTGGGTTTTCTTTCTTACACATAAAAGTGAAACTGCTGAATTAGTCAAATAGTTTGTCACGCTTATGGAAAACCAGACAGATACTACAGTGAAGGCTATTCGGTGTGATAATGGGACAGAGTTTAAGAATATTACTTTAAACTCTTTTTGCTCTTCCAAGGGGATTGACCGACAGTTTAGTGCAGCCAGAACCCCACAACAAAATGGGGTTGCAGAACACAGAAATCGCACACTCATTGAAGCTGCACGCACTATGCTGGTTGACTCCGAGCTACCTCTTATTTTCTGGGCAGAAGCAATCAATACTGCATGCTATATTCAGAATCATGCCCTGATCAATAAACACCGTATGAAAACTCCAGACGAAGTGGTTGAAGGTCGCAAACCTTCGGTCAAGCATTTCCGCAAGTTCGGATGCCCTTGTGTTCCCTTCCTCGTGGACGCTAAAGGAAAGTTTGAATCACGCGGGGATCCTTGCATCTTCGTTGGCTATTCTAAAAATACGTCATACCGCATTTATAACAAGATCAAGAAGATGGTAGTTGAAACCTACAATGTGGGTTGGCTGGAGGAAAATCCCAAAGAACACACGCGTTGGTCCTGATTGGTTGTATGACTATTCCAAATTATTTAATCATATTGATGTGTCTTCCAATGTGTCTGCAGGTAACAGTTCAATTTTTGCCCTTCCAACAGTGCCCATTTCATCTGAAGACGATGCTGACGCTGCCGAGCTACATGAGACTTTAAAGCAGCTGAGTGTGGATCCTCCTAGATTTAATGACGTTGTCTCGTCTGTAACATCCGTCGAAAAACGGGTTTTCCAAACCCGCTTCGTTTATTAATCGAATAATCAGTTTCAAATTTTTGTTGCTCATTTAATGCTTATTTTAATTTTAAACAATACATAACTAATAAACATTTTAGAATATGGAAATTAAAATTGTTAGAAAATAAAAATAAAGCAATTAAAAATAAAAAAAGGGCTGCCGGGTTACGAACCCGGGTCAACCGGAAGACTTAATCACCAAACAATTAACCACTCCGCCACTTGATGTCTTTGTGTAATCTTGGAAACAAATAAAACATAAGTTCACCTGTGAAATCATCTGTTTTGCGCCAAACTGAAACCGTTCATCGGCTTTCAACTTTCTAGTCGATTGAGTGATCGCAATTACTGATAATAACCGATGAAACCATTACGACGCACGTTCTTAATCAAATTCAGTCTTTAATTGTTTCGATTCATATGAGTTTGGGAGTTAGAAACCGAAATCTTTTACTTCCTGAATTACTCTATCAATATCATCATCTCGCGACTCAAAAACACTCACAGAACCTCTAATTTCACTTTTACTCTAATTCCTGATCGTCGGAATCGCTTTCTGAAATCGCCGGACTTTCGCCGGAAAACTGTGTCTTTCATCAAAATGGTAAATTTCTCAATTCTTTTATCTTCTATCTGTTGCTAGACTGTTACTAACTCAAACCCTTCAATCAGAATCGGTCCCAGACGACGATACCTGATAATCAGCACTCGCCGGAAGATTTCTGAAAATTTCTAAATTTCGCTGTGAAACGGTATAATCATTTAAACCTTCTGATAACTCTTGTTTAGTCATTCAATTCCACAATTAGTTAATCAAAACTGTTAACTGGTCCGCTCAGACGGAGTTCATAAAACAGAACCGACGACTTTGCCGGAGTTCTGAGAAAAGTCATCATTCCGGTACGTTCATTCCCAAAACCTCCCCTGTCCATTTCATTTTAATCAATTATATGTCCGTCAATCGAATTAAACAAGAACAGTAGAATAAATCGTTTGTCTGTGTTGTTAACGAAGAAGATGAAGTTTAGACTGTGTATTTACTTAATATAAATCGGGTTATACCTCGGGTTAGACACACAGTCCAGCGGTGGACTGTGTGCATTTGAATCATAGAGTCCCGGGTTCGAGTCTGTCCTTGTTCCGATTCGTCACAATATTCAGACTTTTTATAAAACCCAAATACGGAAATTTCCAGTTAGTATATAAGAGAAATAAAAACAAGTGTTATAACCAGGTTAGACACACAGTCCAGCCGTGGACTGTGTGCAACGTTAAACAACAGGTTCCGGGTTCGAGACCTGTTATGCACACCGGTTCGATAGAATTAAAATCCTTTTTAAAATAAATGAATTTTGAATAAATTAAATAGTATATAAATATAATCAAAAACAGAAATATTTCGGGTTAGACACGTAGCTCAGTTGGTAGAGCTGCGTGCACGCGTACGGGAGGTCACAAGTTCGAACCTCACTCAGCGCAAACAAACACACGACCGAACCGGTCAACAGTCAACAGTCAACAGTCATGGTCAACGGTCAAAGTAAAAAAGTCAACATTTTTTATATATTTTATATTTATTTATTTAATTTTTAAAAATCAATTAAAAATACTTAAAAATAATGTTTTTAAAGTTAGAAAATAACCTTAAACTCACAAAAATATATCTAAAAATCCTATTAAAATTATTAATAAAATCCACTTATTTACCGTACCTTTTCGTTATTATTTAGGTTAGTTAATCCTCGTCGATCAACCCTCTAAACTCGTGCGCATTCAACATCGTCAAACGAACGCACCCAATGTGAGTGAATCTCTACAAATTCTCCGTTTCAATCACGTTATTTATTACATTTAAACACTTGTGCATCCATCATATCCATGATCAAATGTGTATTCAATATGTATCAACTGTTTGTGTGGTTAATGTTTAGATTAAATTTATCATTTTCAGTACATATATTATCATAGGCCGTCTGTTCCCCATTACCTATGAGCGGAACCGTTCCCCATTACCTATGAGCGTGAACGTGACGTTGCCAACATATACATTGTCATTCATGTCGCAAGGTGGTTTGTTATTGTTTGTTATTGTATGTTATTGTATGATTATTTACGTTTGCTCACATATGATTATTGCACAATTTTTCCATATTAATTATAACAAGAAATCAATAATAAATGTTTTCTAACAAGGTTCACTCGCCAACTTTTGTTGACCCAAAAACCCCCATTTTTACACATGATACAGGTGATCCAGTTGCAGCAAGAAACATATAGGATGGCTTAGAAGAATAAATCGGTTTAGACTTTAGATTGTTTATTTAGTTACTTTTCTTTGTAATTGTATGAACTTGTTTGGAATATTGAGGATGTAATTTTGAATTTAATAAATATGAAACATATTAATAAACATCATGAGCTTTGGTGATAACCCAATTATGCTCGACTCTTATTCCGCTGCGGGTCGGGGTGTGACATCTTCTTACTCCACAGTTTCGTATTCTCAAGAACCAGCTATCAATTCACCTGCTCAGATCGATCCTCCTGAAGTTGTAGTTTCTGACATAGAGCCTCCTACAGCACATGAAGGACCTACTCCCGATGTCTTGGGCTCTTCTCTGTTCCTAGAGCCTACTCCACTCGATTGTTCGGTGGATTCCTTAGCAACTACTTCTACTGATGCATCTGTTGAGGGGCAGTCGTCTAGAGTAGCTTCATCTAGTGTTACCAACCTGCAAACCGATGTTCTCATTCCCGCTACACCAATACCGTAGTGTTTACAGCGTGATCACCCTATTGAAAATATTATTGGTCCTGTCAACGCTGCTGTTCGAACCCGCAGCCAATCTGGGGATATCAATACATGTCTATACTCTTGCTTCATTTCACAAATTGAACCTAAAAGTATTGATGTTGCCTTGCAGGAACCAGGCTGGGTGGATGCCATGCATGAAGAACTCAATCAATTTGAGAAGCTTGGTGTCTGGCAATTGGTGAAGTTGCCTCAAGGAAAACATGCTCTCGGAACTCGTTGGGTTTTCCGTAACAAGCAGATGACACTGGAGTTATCATTCGAAATAAAGCTCGACTGGTGGTTCAGGGTTTTCGACAGATTGAAGGATTAGATTATGATGAGGTCTAACCACCTGTCGCGCGTTTGGAGGCTATACGCATTTTCTTGGCATATGCATCTTACATGGATTTCACTGTATATCAAATGGATGTCAAGACTACGTTTCTATACGGCAAGGTGAAAGAGGAGATCTACGTGGCATAACCACCGGGCTTTACTGATCCTGACAAGCCAGACTATGCTTATAAACTAGACAAAGCTTTTATGGGTTGCATCAAGCGCCTCGCGCATGGTATGCCACTCTTACAGAGCATCTGCTTGCTCATGAATACACTCGGGGAACCATTGATCAATCCTTGTTCATCAAACGTGTTGATAAGGACATTATTCTTGTTCAAATCTACGTTGATGATATCATTTTTTGTTCTACCAATGATGGTTTTTGCTGCGAATTTGAAGAGATCATGAAGAAGAAATTTGAGATGAGCTCATTGGGATAGATGACCATGTTTTTGGGACTTCAAGTTCGTCAGAGCCCTCAGGGTATTCTAATTCATCAAGGAAAATATGTCCATGACGTTCTTGCCAAATTCAAGCTTACAGATTCAAAGCCTATGACTTCACCTATCGCCGAACGGCCTCAGCTAAATGAAGATGCTGAAGGAACGCCTGTTAATCCGACTATGTATCGCTCCATGATTAGATCACTCATGTATCTCATTGCTAACCGGCCAGATATCATGTTTGCCGTCTGCCAGTGTGCTCGTTATCAGGCTACTCCTAAACTCTCTCATTACATGTTGTTAAACGAATTTTTAGGTACCTCAAAGGGGCTCCATCACTGGGCCTCTGGTATCCTAAAAATTCTGAATTTGAACTGTTTTCTTTCTCTGACAGTAATCTTGGAGGTACAAATAGGGACATGCGCTCAACTTCGGCTGGTTGCCAATTTCTGGGAGATCGCTTAATCTCGTGGCAATGCAAGAAGCAACAGACGGTTTCGCTTTCTACTGCAGAAGCAGAATATGTCGCAGCCTCTGCTTGCTGCTCCCAGGTTTTATGGATGCAACACTAGTTTGCAGATTACGATTTGACTTATCTAAACACAACAATTTATTGTGATAATGATGCCGCTATCCAAATTGTTAAAAACCTTTTTTTCACTCTAAAACCAAGCACATAAATATTAAAGTTCATTTTATCCGTGATTGCTATGAAAAGGGTCTCGTAAAGCTTGAGCAAATCCACACTGATACAAATGTGGCGGATTTGTTCACGAAACCCGTTAGCAACGCGTGTTTTCAAGTGCTTGTGGATCTTCTCAAAATGATTTGGTTTTCTACCTAGGCATCCTTCGTCTTTATGTTTTGTTTACTGTTCTTATTTTCATTGCTTCGTAAATTTGTTCATATGTATGCACAAATTTAGGGGGGGAGAAATCTAAAAAAACAGTTTTTGCAAGGATAGGGAAATGAAATACTTTTTTGTGATAAAATGTTTGACTAACACATGTAAGGTGTCGAAGCGGGAAAATATTTGGATCGAAAGTGATGTGTCGGTAGGTCTAAAACTCAACCGGATGGGGAAAGTTAAATGATATAAACATAACGAACTATGTGCTCAGTGGGTCACTTACTATAGGCGTATGATTTCATGGTCTTAAATATTGTGTTGACAGATAGCCAACATCTGAGGTTTCGGGTCTTTATGCTGTTGAGTCATCCGGGGATATCTTGGCTGCCCTTCTGTTGCATCCAGATTATATGCAGACCAGGCACAGTCAGGATATCTTTGTAAAAGAGCCAAAATGGAAAGGCCAAAACCTAAGAGAACAGAAGTTTCTTCATAAGTTCTTACGTACCACATAAGGTATTTGTCTAACCCTCGTCAGTCACTATTGGTCTCTCTGCTGTAAGGAAGTACTGACCTGTTCACGAATAGCCTGATGTTGTAAAATAAAAGGATGACCACAATATACTCACCTACTACGATGAATTGTTGTGCTTACCTTGATTGCGGGGGTATGTCATGGTATGGACACACGAGTATCATAGTATAATACTACCCTAAGCGTATCATAATGCTTGAACAGGAAGGGTTGAGTTTTAGATTTAAATTGACAAGTATATTGACAATCGCTTAGACCAATTGAACCTGCTCATACTGAAAAATGTTCCTTAGTTAGCCTTTGAAACGATTTGATCCCTTAGCAAGGTTGTGTTAATTTTTATGTGTGTGTTGAATAGTTTTTCTTTGTAGAATGTTAAAAGGTGGTTGGATGCTTGGTTAGTCTACTTGATGAAGTTTGATTAGATGGTTTCTGTCAAGAGATATTGGACTGGCCCAGTGTACTTCGGGATTTGGGCTAATCTAATAAAATTGGTTAAAAGTCTTAAAAATATTGGAAACCCAGATTACTATTCCGGATTGGGCTTCTTTGGGCCCAAAAGGTACTGTTTCGGATTGGGCTTTTCCGGAAAGGCCCAATTGGATTTTTCCGGACAGGCCCACTATGTTACTGTTCCAGATTGGGCTTTTTCGGAAAGGTCCAATTGGACGTTTCCGGACAGGCCCACTATGTTACTGTTCCGGATTGGGCCTGTCACAAGCCCAATCCGGATTCGAAATTTTAGGCCCAAGCCCATTTCGGAAAGTATATAGGTATCTCTGATATTTCATTTTGGATTATCCACAAAATTCCGAAATCCAAATTCTTCTCTTTTTCTCTTTTATTCGAACTGTGCATCTCGGACATTCATCCGGATTAGGTATAGATTGCTTAAATTTATGAATTCCAGATGAAAATATTAATGTTTAAAGTATTCCGGATTGTGTGTTGGATAGATCTTCAAAGTCTTAAGCATTTCGGATTTCATTCCGGATGGGTATTCATCTGAATTGATGAACTCAGATTTCATCTCGGATTGGATCTCGGATAATCTTCATCCGGAATGCACCATTGTCCGAACTGTAATTGACCTCCTTCTAATCCGGATTGATGAAAGGGTTCATCCGGATTAAAATTGAAATGTTAGTAATCCAGATTTGAGGTTTTTGAACCTTTCATCTGGTTTGAACCTTTTTAACTGTTGAACCGTATAATTAACTTGAACTTTTATTAAATTGAACCTTGACATCTGATTGAACTATCCAGTTAGTTTTAACTGCCATACTGGTAAACTCCGTTAACTTCTGTTAGTTGGGATTTAACTTGGTTGTTATCTTGACAGATATGGTTGAAGAAGCCTTCGATGCTGTGATGCTGGTTGAGGAGCAATTCCACAACCAAGCGGGTTATCTTTCAGATCCTCTAGCAGAGTTCTTTCAGGAGTTCCAATCCATGATTGTGGGGCTAAACGCGTGTAAGATTGCATATGCTCTCCGAGCTAATCCGGTTATCTACAGAGACATAGTGCATTCATTCTGGAAAAGAGCACGATTTCATCCAAGAGGTGAAGATGGGAGACCGTTTATTCATTCGCTGATACAGGGTAAAGAGATAGTGGTAAACGAAGCGTGTGTGAGAGAGGTGTTGCAGATTGCCGATACTTTTAGCGATCAACGATATATGCCAAAGAGAAGGTGCTTCCTGTGTTGATGGAAATGGGATATGAAGGATCGTATCCTCCATTACTGAAGAAGATGTTTCCAGCTTATTGGAGGTTACTTGTTCACATGTTTATGCAGTGTGTATCGGAGAACAAAGGCGGTCTTGATCAGCCGAATCAAGCTCAGACATCTGCTATAATTTCATTGGTTATGGACTGGAAGTTTAACTATTCTAGTTATATCTTCGACAACATGAAGAAAATTCTAGAACAGTCCAAGAAGCGAATGTTTTTGTTGTACCCGCGTTTCGTCCAGTTAATTCTAAATGCCCGCTACCCTGACTTGGCAAAGGATGCGTCAGATGCCAATTTGGTGAATATGAAGCCGATGGGGCCAACTATTTTTGTTATGATGAAGAAGAACCATTCAACATCTAAATCGATGTTTGTGGGTTGATTTGCTCTGAAGAAGTTTGGGAAGTTCGCTGAAGTTCTTGGTTTGGATATTCCACCTCCTCCCTTCAATGCTATAGTAGCCGAAGAACACGATATACCTGCTAAAGAGAAAGAGATAGAGATAGAGGACTTGGTTACTAATGACGAAGCCGATGCTGGGCAAGCTTTTGTTGACGATCTCGCAGAATTCAACGCCACTTTGACTCCCGTTTTACCGGAGTTATCATCGGAGAATTTAGAAGCTTTGATTGCTCATTTGAAGGATATCCAGGAGAAGCAAGGTGATCCTCCACTTGATATTCCACCTATTGTTGCACCGACTGCTTTGGTCGAGGAAGATGACGAAGATGAAGAAGATGAGGTGCCACTGATTAAAAGGAGAAGAATCGAGCCGAGTATTCCATCAAGCGAACCTGAAGTACCTGTTGCTGTCAATGTTGCAGAATCTGAGTTGATCACTTCTACTGTTGCTGAGTCCACAGTTGCTGAATATGTTGTTGATACTTCGCTACCTGATATATTTGCTTTATCTACACAGACAACCACTCCTATTATTACACAGTCTACTGTTGTGTCTATTCCGGCTGACACAATACTTCAAATGATGGAGTTTGGGGGAAGCTCATCAGGTGCTGGCGGTTCTGAAGCAGGTGGAAGTGGAGTTGGTCGTACTGATGATGTTACTGAAGATTAATTGCGCAGATAAGAGAAAAGGGCATTTGAATTCGGGGGAATGGATAGTGACGATGATGATGATATGGAAGTTGATGTAGTGGATTTAAAGAGGGTGGTCGTATTGGAACAAGAAGTTATTCTGAAGGATGCACAAATTGCCTCACTGCAGACTCGTTTAGATGTCAGAGATCAGACTATTGATCAGTTGTAGGGAGATGTAACCATGCTTATGACTCTAGTGTTTGATTTGAAGGCCAAGCTGGAAAATAAATTCGGAAGGGAATTCAGTGATCCAACAGACGACCCGATGAACATTGAGAATATGCATCATGCAGCGCAACAGAGAATGGCTGAGGAGACTGAAGCAGAGAGACTTGTGGGTGAACAGTTTGCTGCTGAACGCCAAGCAGATTTGGACGATTATCTGAGCGACCCACGTAAGAAGTTTACTGCAAGTCAAAAGCGTGCCACTGGTCAGAAGAAGAAACAAATGGTTCTAATGAAGAATTTTAATGTGAATCCGCTTGATGAGAACTTTCAGCTCAAGGATCCGACGAATCCGTCAGAAAGATATGTGATGGAGCTAGGGTTGAGCTATTATAGCAAAGTGGGAAACAAGTCCAGGGTGCTCAGCTGGATGTATGACCACGTCAAGAATATGTGGATTATTATGCGTCAGGATGGAACACGTGAATATTATTCAAAGGAATCATAATTCGAGACATGGACAAAGGTTGCTTTAACTGATCTATTGAGGGCTCCGTATACTGACGATGATACTACCGAGCGTGGACCTGGGTGGAGGTTTTCCAAAAAGCTGGAACGTGAAGTTAAAAGTGGTTTCAAGACTATGAAGACTGCTGAACCATATCTGAGGGCTGATGCACATACTGGAAAGAGATTCCAATCAGTGATGTGGCCACCAACCGACAAAGAATTGGTTATACCAGTTGCTCCTACTTTTCCTCGCGTGATTCTCAAGAATTTCAATTTTTGGCTATACGACCCTAAAGTTGGAAGCATTGCGATCGTGACAAACGAGAAAGCATTCAGAGTTAACGATGTGGTAGATTTAGTGAGCTTTCATGACGAAGACTTGCAGGTTCTTGCGTCACATCAGATCAGAACTGCAGAGCTGTAGAGGTTTGTGCGAAAGATTGGACTGCTGCGGTAGCTGGGATTATAGCTGGGAGGCTTGGTGTGGACGCTCAACCGAAAGACTAATGTAGTAAACCTAGGAGGAGATTGTTGGGCTTAGATTGCTAAAGGTTTACTCATTAGGGATTATTTTGGGCTTTGGTTGGTTTGTGGGCTTCCTAGTGCCTTGTGGGCCTAGGGTTGTAAATAGTGGGCTTGCTAGTGCTTATAAATAGAGATGCTAGGTTAATGAAAGGGGGTTAGAGAGTTGTAATCAAAGAACTTGTATCTGACATCTTTTGGTGTATGCAAGTTGAAGTTATTCAAAGTTGTTCTTCTTCCTAATCATTATTTCCGCTACTGATTAGATTAGTGATACCTGTTTTATCCGTTTACGGGACTTACATTATGCAAGTCAAAGTACTTGTCGGGTTTAAACTACATTCTATCTGATCATCGTTTAATCAAGCGTTATGCGTTCTGATTATGTACACTACTCGGTCTAAGTCTATGACTTAAATAAAGACCGATAGTATTTAATTGGTTAGCTTATGCCATAATCCAGACTAGAGCCTTGCCGGTAAATGCTATCTGCACGTTAATACTTTTGTATACAGCTGAGTTATTGAAATTAAAAAGAAGACTAGCTCGGGTAAATACTCTCGACTTATTTTCCCTATACGGACTTGGGATACGGTAAACTATTACCGCTTGGTCAGAAATGGGATCAATCGAATGCTGGATTGTGGCTAGTAAATCCGCATATTCTGTTTTAATCAGTTTTGTTTGATAACTTAAACATCGGGGGTTAAATTACCGTGTCCTGGATATCCTCGGCTCATTAGATTAGTTAACGGCCACGACCATAGCGCGGGGTGTAGGCATACACCTGACAGACGCTTAAATGCAAATTACCCAAGACGTTGGGGATAACTCCTCTGTGAGTTCTAAGTGGTGTGTATTTAGTCATGTCTCGGTCTCTGTACTGGGCCCTATATGTATGGACAAACATGTGAATCTGTTAATAAGGTTACAAAGTAACTTTCCCAAGTTATAAAAGATTTTGTGCCCTGTGCACTTAAAATCATTTTAAAATATTTTCAAAATGAGTCAGTTGGGTGTATTTACCAGCGAAAGCTGACGTATCGTCCAAAGACTAAACTGCAGGTACAATACGAAATAGGCCGGAAGCTGCTCGGTAGTGAATAAGAGGATCTTGCAAATCCTTAGATCTGCCCTAAAGTCTGTTTTATATTCTTTCTTGTACATTTTAATGATCCGCCTGTGGATCTTCTATTACGAGCCTGTATATTATTTTATTTCGAACATTTGGTTTGTAATAGTAATTTTACTCCAAGACTTCCGCTGTGCCGTGTTTAATTGACTATGATGTTATCAACTGACGTCACGATACTCCCCACCCGGGCCCACCGGTGAATGGATTTGGGTTGGAAATCCGGGTGTGACACTATACACGATAAATGTATGTATTTTTCAATACATCAATCATGTATCCTAAATCTTGCTTGCTATATTGCAGGAGTTCAGCTGCCTAAAGATCCATTATGGGAATATGGTTGCTGACTATGAGGAGACCCTTATCGGGATTCACTCTGCCACTTCCGCCAAGGACAAACTCATCTCAAACCTGGGAAAAGAGAAACGGGACTTGGAAGATCAACTGCTGAACGCCGAGGTGGGGATTCATGAGGCTTCTATGAATGCAACCGATGAGGCCAAGGTTTGTGTTGCACGGGCTATTCCGCAAGCTCGACTAAAAAATGGCCCAAGAGGCAATAGATCCAGACTTTGATCGGTCAACGTGAGAGATAGCTTCCTGAGAGACGGCGCTGAAGAACCTGGGTGGCGATGAAGAGTCGGAGCTGGCAGTCGTGGATGCAGGTGAACCAGGAACTAGTGGGGTGCAAAAGGAGGTTGGATAGAAGGTTGAAGGTGATGCCGGAGGTGATGGCACAACAGTGGGCAATGAAAGATAATTTAGACAAGGCCTGAGCCCAATTTTTTAATTTTCATGTTCTGGTATTTTTGTTTGAACAATTTGGGTTTGTACTTTTGAACAATAGCTTTAGGTTTAAGGATCCCTGATCCTTCAGACATCAGGTAGGATGACAAAGGTGGAGGAATCCTTTGTTTGGGAGATGAAGCCTTTATTATCCTACTTTTTTACATTTCTGCACTAACTTTAACTGTTAGATAAACTCAATCCGGCCCGGGTAGATGGTCCACATTTTTGCTGGTGAAATCTAGGCCGGGTACTTTTGATAGATATTAACGGGCTTTAATAATATTAAACTTTTAACTATGTGTTATCTCCTTTATATTGCTTTGAAAATTAATCATGCTTGAAAATGTATAGATAATTTTCATGGCAAACATTTTATGCAAAACTATGAGGATCCTTGATCCTCTAATAATAGGTGTAAATAATTCAACATTGCAACTAGTAAAATAAGTTAACCAAGGAAATATCAGAGAATCCAAGTTAGGATTATTTAACACAAGGTGTTACCATACTGAAAAGAGTTGGATGAGAAAATACAAAAATTTGAGTTCTTTTAAACTTCTCTGAGGATCATTGATCATTTTAGGGAACGCTTCTTGTGTACCTGTTAAAATCAATTTAAAATTGAGTCGAATAAACTAGAAATAATCCCAAACAAACTGGGGATAAGCCAAATAATCTAGGGACAAGCCTACATAAACTGGGGTCTAGCCCAAACTGGGGACAAGCTCAACTTAAGTGACATGATGATGCTAAAACCTTAGCTAACGTGAAAACGTTAGAAACCTTAGTGTCACACCCCGACCCGCAGCGGAAAAGGTGATCGGGGCATGATTGGGTTATCATCAAAGCTCATGACATTTATTATGCGTTTCATATTCATTAATTACAATTTAATGGAAATTTACAATAAATGTTACAACATGTTCTAGCTATCAATCTAAGCATCTTTGTTCTCTTCTAAGGCATTTCCTATGTTTTCTTTGCTTCAACCTGTTCACCTGTATCATGTGTAAAAAGGTTTTGGATCAACATAAAGTTGGCGAGTGAATCCTATGGAAAACATTTGAACAAGTTTATTTGAATTGATTATGAATATGTGCACAACCAAACATGAGTAAAAATAGATGTAAACTTATTCAACAATCATAAGATATTAAACAAAACACACATGAACAATAATGGAACATTTAGAGGCACGCGATGCTCAACTCGTCTCTCACGAGGAACTGGGGGGCCTAATGAATGAATTGCATAAACATGATAATATGAATGACACAACTACAAACAATATAAACTCAATGATACACACATGAACAATAATGAATTTGATTTGAGGCACGCGTTGTTCAACTCGTCTCCCACGAGGAACTGATGGGCTTAATGAATGAGTTTCATATAATTTGACAAAAGGAAATAAGTAATCACAACAATATAAACAATCTAAGTTTAGATCATGATGTGGTATGGCACAAGTTTAAATAAACAAGTTAATTATTTTTATAACACATGACACACCCCAAAACGTGTAATTTAAAAGGGGGAGTTGTAAGATTCACTCACAGTGGGTGCGTTCGGTTGATGATGTTGAATGCACGCGAAGTGGTTTTAACCACGAGTGAGATTAACCTAGATAAATATCAATATGGTTCGGTAAGTAAACGGATTTTATTAATCTATTTTAGTGGGATTGTTGGGTGTATTTTTGTGAGTTTAAGGCTATTTTCTAACCTTAAAAATGTTATTTTTAAGTATTTTTAATTAATTTTTAATTAAAATAATTAAATAAAAATAATAAAAAAATTTGACTTTTTCTGACCGTTGACTTGACCGTTGACCGTTGACTGACCGTTGACCGGTTCGTATGCGTATTGTTGTGCGCTGAGTGAGGCTCGAACCCGAGACCTCCCGTACGCGTGCACGCAGCTCTACCAACTGAGCTACGTGTCTAACCCGTTATATATCTGTTTTTAATTATATTTATATATTAACTAGTTTAAACAGAAAATCCTTTTATTTTAAAAACACTTTAATTGAATTAGATGGTGCGCTCCACAGGTCTCGAACCCGGGACCTGTGGCTTATACTAACACACAGTCCACCGCTGGACTGTGTGTCCAACTTGTTAACTTTACTGATTTTTATTATACTTAAACACAAATTAGTTATTTCCTTTTCTGTCTTATTTTAAAAAATAGATAATTGTCCGAGTCGGTGCAGTAGCCCGGACTCGAACTCGTGACCTGTGATATAAACATACACACAGTCCACCACTAGACTGTGTGTCTAACTTGGTTATCTTTCCGGTTATTAATATACTTAACATGTATCAGTATGACTCCGGTTCGGTTAATAAAAAAAATCATTTTTATTAAGGCGACGTGTGTGGAACAAGATTCGAACTCGAGACCTTTGCGTGTTTAATGTGCACACAGTCCACCGCTGGACTGTGTGTCTAACCCGAGTAATTTCTTGTTTTTAATTATACTTAAACATTACAGCAGTCATCGTCTTCTTCACTGGTTTTAACCAGAATCGGAAATCGACTGGTTCGATGATTAAAACATGTTCTTTAGCGTTTTATGATTAATTACAGATGAGGTATAAGTATAAAGAAAGGAAAATAAGCGTGAGGTATACCGACTAGCTTTCCTCTGTTTTCCGGCAGAACTCCGGCGACAGCAATCCCTTCCGGCGACGAGTGTCTTGCAGCAGCGAGCCTTCAGAAAGTTCGAAAAAGGTATGGGTGACTTCGGTATAAGTTCAAAGGGTTTAGTAAGGCTCAGAAATGGGGAAACCGGTTTTCCGACGACGAACAGAATAATTCCGGCGAGTGAGTTTTCGCCGAGAAAAGGTGCGGTTTTGAGCGAAAATGTTTGCAGAAGTTCGAGGTGGTTTTTATAGGGCAAATCTTCGAAGAACTTGGTCTGATTTCCGACTGGATTCGTAAGTTATAAAAACTCCGGCGGTTATGACTTTGGTCGCGGACTCAGACGTCGGTTATAACCGATGTCTTAGTAATTGTTTACGTTATAACGGAAGGATTCGTTAAATACTCGCGAGATTGCCGGGATTTCCGACGACTGAACTTTGGGCGCCGGTTTTGAATTCGGAAAGTCATGATATCAATTAAATGTTCTTAATGGTTAACAAAAGACATCAGTGGTGCAGTGGTTTGTGTGTTGTGTGTTAAATCGCTGAACTGTACTGACTCGGCGACTGACCCGGGTTCGAAACCCGGCAGGGACTTTTTATTTTTATTTTGCGATTTTTAACAGTTTTTCAAAAACTAAATATATATTCCCGTATAATAATTGATTATGTATCGTTTAAAATTATTTTGGGCATTTAATTCGCAACGAAAATTTTAACTGACTGTTCGGTTGATAAACGGAGCGGGTTTGGTAAATCCGTTTTTGACGGATGTTACAGTATCCCCTGCTTTTTAGAAATTTCGTACCGAAATTTTAAATTGTGATATATTTGACTAAAAGAATGATGGTGTTTAGTTTGACAGTTATATGCTTAGAAAAATAAAGGTTTAAGTTTTTGTTTGAGGCGGTAACGTTCCTTGTAAGGGTTAAGTACCCTATTACAGGAATCGTTTTTTGTTGCTTACTGTATAAGTATTGATAAGCAGGAATGATTCGCTAACAATGATATCATGCATAAGAGTTTAGATACGTTTGGAAAAGTATGGTTATATCCTAAGGCAAAACTTCTAACACTACAACCTACATGGAAACATAAATAAAACACAACAGCTGATATTTGAACATAATTAAACACAACAGCTAATATTTGAACATAAATAAGCACAACAGCTAATATTTGAATCCACATTCTGATAGCATATATGTTTGAATGGTGGAAGTTCCTCTCTCGTTTGTTATGATGGAGAGGTTAGTTTATGTAGAAATGGAACACAATTCCAATTTCTCTAAATAGCAAGATGATATAAATGTAACATAATTTCAACCAAGGCAATACCAAATCTTACATGGAACTTCTCATAACCGCCTGATAATGCCTCTGATCCTTTGGCAAGAATACTTATATATAGGAAGTACCAGCGGCGTATCCACCATATTCTTGCCAAATTTTCATTAGTTTTATCCACAAGTTATGATTAGTTACCAAGAAACTAATAAATCCTACATAGAACTTCTCATAATCGTCCGACAATGCCTCTGATCCTTTGACAAGAATACTTATATATAGGAAGTACCAGCGGCGTATCCACCATATTCTTGTCAAATTTTCATTGGTTTTATCAGTGAATTATGATTAGTCCTATAACTCTACAACCAATACAACAAACATAAAATACTGAAATGAAATTTATCTGTGCGATCAAGGCTCAATCAAACGGAGCCGATCGTATTGCATGTACTGAAAATGAAATGTCTGTGCGCTCAAGGCTCAATCAAACGGAGCCGAACGTATTGAATGTACTGAAAATGAAATTGTCTGTGTGCTCAAGGCTCAATCAAACGGAGCCGAGCGTATTGCATGTACTGAAAATGAATAACTTAATCACACAAACAACCTATGCATGGAACCTCTCATAACCGCCTGATAATGCCTCCGATCATTTGACAAGAATACTTATATATAGGAAGTATCAGCGGCGTATCCACCATATTCTTGTCAAATTCTCATTGACTTTATCCGCAAGTTATGATTAGTTCTATGCGACTCTACAACAAACACAACAACCACAAGATACTGATAATGAAATTGTCTGTGCGCTCAAGGCTCAATCAAACGGAGCCGAACGTATTGTATGTACTGAAAATGAAATTGTATGTGCGCTCAAGGCTCAATCAAACGGAGCCGAACGTATTGCATGTACTGAAAATGAACAACTTAATCTAAACAACAATCACACAAACAGCCTATGCATGGAACCTCTCATAACCGCCTGATAATGCCTCCGATCATTTGACAAGAATACTTATATATAGGAAGTACCAGCGGCGTATCCACCATATTCTTGTCAAATTCTCATTGACTTTATCCGCAAGTTATGATTAGTTCTATGCGACTCTACTACAAACACCACAACCACAAGATACTGATAATGAAATTGTCTGTGCGCTCAAGGCTCAATCAAACGGAGCCGAGCGTATTGCATGTACTGAAAATGTAAAATGAACTGATCGATCAAGGCTCAATCAAACGGAGCCGATCGTATTGCATGTATTGAAATGTAAAATGAAATGACCGATCAAGGCTCAATCAAACGGAGCCGATCGTGCGGGCACGCCACAGATCAACCGCATAATAAAAATGGGGATCAAGCTCAACCTCATGGATGGGGAGCTGCGGCCTCGGCAAATGCATATACTGAAAACAATAAACAATAATTACTCTAATAGTCTACACATGGAACCTCTCATAACCGCTAGATAATGCTTCTGATCCTTTGACAAGAATACTTATATATAGGAAGTACCAGCGGCGTATCCACCGTATTCTCGTCAAAGTTTCATTAGCTTTATCCTTAAGTTATGTTTGGTTCTATGTGATAAAGAAAAACATAAAACTAAACGATAGGAGTTGAATCTGGATCTTCGGCGAAGAGGACTAGTTGGGTATCTTCGTTTGGGCCGTTGATATTGAAGACTCTTCCTCTTGCTGGTGGCATAGTGGTTGGGTTTTCTTGGTTTACTTGGTTAACTAGGTTTGATTGGGCTTGAGTGTTGATGACGTTAACCAATTGAGGGCATGTGTTTCTAAAGTGGGTAGGGTCCCCACAATTGAAACAAGCTCGAACATATGGGAACATGGGGTATTGGGGTTGATGATAAGTTTGGGCCATGTTTTGAGTAGGGGAAGAGGTTTGGTTTTGAAAGGTGCGACAAACCTTGCTCAAATGACCATAGCGTCCACAAGTTGTACATAGCTGACAAGGTAAAGTAAGGGGATGGTGATAAAAACAGTTGTTGCATCGAGGGTGAGGTCCAAGATATGGCTTCTTATTTGGGTAAGTTGAGTTGGGTGCCACTTGGGTGATTGGGATAGCTTGGATGGGTATGGCGCGTGAAATAGGTTGGTTTCGTTGGGTAGCAGCGAAAAGTTGTCCGACTCTTCTTCTCTTAGAATTGGGTTGAGAAGGGGATTCGGTTTGGGTGGAGTCGGAAGTTTTAGTCGATTCTTTATCCTTCTTCTTCTCCTCCTTGAAGTCGTTGTTTCGGATTCGGTTCTCGGTGAGCTCTGTTGCTAGCTCCATTGCTGCTTCCAAAGTTGCAGGCGAGGTACTTATTACAGGGTCTTGAATCTTTGACGGAAGACCACGAATGTAGTGCTCGATCATACGGTAGGGGGGGAGTGAACATGTTGGGAACCATTTGATGTAATTCGAGGAATCTTTTGTTGTATGTGGTGTGGTCTCCTTCCTTTTGCTTCAACGAATAAAATTCATCTTCCAATTTCTTGATTTCACTCCTTGGGCAAAATCGTCTGGTCATGATTTCCTTCAATTCGTTCCATGTTAAAGTCATAGCATCGTCGACGCCTCGTTTGGCCTTCTCTGTATTCCACCAAGTAAGTGCTATCCCATATAATCGACCGGTAGCATATCGCACTTTGCGATCGTCAGGGCAATCGCAATTTAGAAAAGTGTTCTCCATTTCTTCAAACCAATGGAGGAGAGCGGTGACGCCTTCAGTCCCTTTGTACTTTGGAGGGTCGCATGATTTGAAATGCTTGTAGGTGCATTTAGTGATATTTGAGGGAGAGTTGAAAATGTTTTGGTTTTCTTGATTGACAGGATTAGCGGTGAGTGCTTGTTGAACTTGGATTACAATGTTGGGTATTACGGCAGCCATTTGTTGAGCGATTTGGGTTCATGGGTAGCATTAGGAATGAACATTCATAAAATAATTATAAAAAAATAAATCTACTACATCCTTAGGATGTCTTGGGCTTTGCTTGCTATTAGGCCCTACATGCCGCCATACTTTACCTGTGTAATCATGTGGGCCCCCATGAATACCGGTTTTTCATATGGTTCGCACGGGTTTGCCAGGTTGCGTACACAAAAAAACCCGGAGAAAATCGAGAAATATGTATACAACGTGTGATATTCGGAATGTGTCCAGGTGTAGACACGGTGACACCTCAAAGTAGGTTAGTTCGAACGACGTTTGGTGTGGCATGCTTTGGCCTAATAGGTCCTTCGTACTCTCATCGTTGGTCCCCAGGTAGGCAAACTGGTCCGTTATATTGGATTTATACGAATGCCAACCTAGACAGGACGTTCCGACTACCGGTACTTATACCCTTCCAGTTACTACATGCCCGTCGCAGAACTTACTTTGATGAGATTTGAAAATTGCAACAAAATCTTTGGATAATGAGAGTATGAAAATAAATTGAATACATGAACATCGATATATGTATAATGAATATGTATATATGTATAATGAATATGTATATAAGCATGTATGTTTGATTGTAAATGTAAACAAATATGAAACAAATAAATATCACAAGTTTGTATGTAACCACCTAATCAATTAAAATTTAGGCAGACTATAGTATAGGCTCTAAGGGTCTAATAACCTATCCTATATCCCTATAGTCATGGCTCTGATACCAATCTGTCACACCCCGACCCGCAGCGGAAAAGGTGATCGGGGCATGATTGGGTTATCATCAAAGCTCATGACATTTATTATGCGTTTCATATTCATTAATTACAATTTAATGGAAATTTACAATAAATGTTACAACATGTTCTAGCTATCAATCTAAGCATCTTTGTTCTCTTCTAAGGCATTTCCTATGTTTTCTTTGCTTCAACCTGTTCACCTGTATCATGTGTAAAAAGGTTTTGGATCAACATAAAGTTGGCGAGTGAATCCTATGGAAAACATTTGAACAAGTTTATTTGAATTGATTATGAATATGTGCACAACCAAACATGAGTAAAAATAGATGTAAACTTATTCAACAATCATAAGATATTAAACAAAACACACATGAACAATAATGGAACATTTAGAGGCACGCGATGCTCAACTCGTCTCTCACGAGGAATTGGGGGGCCTAATGAATGAATTGCATAAACATGATAATATGAATGACACAACTACAAACAATATAAACTCAATGATACACACATGAACAATAATGAATTTGATTTGAGGCACGCGTTGTTCAACTCGTCTCCCACGAGGAACTGATGGGCTTAATGAATGAGTTTCATATAATTTGACAAAAGGAAATAAGTAATCACAACAATATAAACAATCTAAGTTTAGATCATGATGTGGTATGGCACAAGTTTAAATAAACAAGTTAATTATTTTTATAACACATGACACACCCCAAAACGTGTAATTTAAAAGGGGGAGTTGTAAGATTCACTCACAGTGGGTGCGTTCGGTTGATGATATTGAATGCACGCGAAGTGGTTTTAACCACGAGTGAGATTAACCTAGATAAATATCAATATGGTTCGGTAAGTAAACGGATTTTATTAATCTATTTTAGTGGGATTGTTGGGTGTATTTTTGTGAGTTTAAGGCTGTTTTCTAACCTTAAAAATGTTATTTTTAAGTATTTTTAATTAATTTTTAATTAAAATAATTAAATAAAAATAATAAAAAAATTTGACTTTTTCTGACCGTTGACTTGACCGTTGACCGTTGACTGACCGTTGACCGGTTCGTATGCGTATTGTTGTGCGCTGAGTGAGGCTCGAACCCGAGACCTCCCGTACGCGTGCACGCAGCTCTACCAACTGAGCTACGTGTCTAACCCGTTATATATCTGTTTTTAATTATATTTATATATTAACTAGTTTAAACAGAAAATCCTTTTATTTTAAAAACACTTTAATTGAATTAGATGGTGCGCTCCACAGGTCTCGAACCCGGGACCTGTGGCTTATACTAACACACAGTCCACCGCTGGACTGTGTGTCCAACTTGTTAACTTTACTGATTTTTATTATACTTAAACACAAATTAGTTATTTCCTTTTCTGTCTTATTTTAAAAAATAGATAATTGTCCGAGTCGGTGCAGTAGCCCGGACTCGAACTCGTGACCTGTGATATAAACATACACACAGTCCACCACTAGACTGTGTGTCTAACTTGGTTATCTTTCCGGTTATTAATATACTTAACATGTATCAGTATGACTCCGGTTCGGTTAATAAAAAAAATCATTTTTATTAAGGCGACGTGTGTGGAACAAGATTCGAACTCGAGACCTTTGCGTGTTTAATGTGCACACAGTCCACCGCTGGACTGTGTGTCTAACCCGAGTAATTTCTTGTTTTTAATTATACTTAAACATTACAGCAGTCATCGTCTTCTTCACTGGTTTTAACCAGAATCGGAAATCGACTGGTTCGATGATTAAAACATGTTCTTTAGCGTTTTATGATTAATTACAGATGAGGTATAAGTATAAAGAAAGGAAAATAAGCGTGAGGTATACCGACTAGCTTTCCTCTGTTTTCCGGCAGAACTCCGGCGACAGCAATCCCTTCCGGCGACGAGTGTCTTGCAGCAGCGAGCCTTCAGAAAGTTCGAAAAAGGTATGGGTGACTTCGGTATAAGTTCAAAGGGTTTAGTAAGGCTCAGAAATGGGGAAACCGGTTTTCCGACGACGAACAGAATAATTCCGGCGAGTGAGTTTTCGCCGAGAAAAGGTGCGGTTTTGAGCGAAAATGTTTGCAGAAGTTCGAGGTGGTTTTTATAGGGCAAATCTTCGAAGAACTTGGTCTGATTTCCGACTGGATTCGTAAGTTATAAAAACTCCGGCGGTTATGACTTTGGTCGCGGACTCAGACGTCGGTTATAACCGATGTCTTAGTAATTGTTTACGTTATAACGGAAGGATTCGTTAAATACTCGCGAGATTGCCGGGATTTCCGACGACTGAACTTTGGGCGCCGGTTTTGAATTCGGAAAGTCATGATATCAATTAAATGTTCTTAATGGTTAACAAAAGACATCAGTGGTGCAGTGGTTTGTGTGTTGTGTGTTAAATCGCTGAACTGTACTGACTCGGCGACTGACCCGGGTTCGAAACCCGGCAGGGACTTTTTATTTTTATTTTGCGATTTTTAACAGTTTTTCAAAAACTAAATATATATTCCCGTATAATAATTGATTATGTATCGTTTAAAATTATTTTGGGCATTTAATTCGCAACGAAAATTTTAACTGACTGTTCGGTTGATAAACGGAGCGGGTTTGGTAAATCCGTTTTTGACGGATGTTACACTTAGGATAACGGATGTATGGTACGTCTACCATTATACTTGAGATCCTACATATGGCCAACAACATTGAAATTGTCAGCCACTAAGCGTGTACTGGTCCTATTGCCTCGAACCATACTTGGATAAACATGCGCTACTAACGGGGTGTCAAAACCTAATTCGTGTGAAAGGTGAAAACCTTTAAACCTTAGAAGGTATAAGATACCTTAAACGTGGGAGAGAGGTGGCCAACCCCTTAATCCTCTGTTAACGATGTTAAAAATTTCTGCAAAAGCTTAAAACTTGGTGAAATTGGATGTTAAGTATCTAACATCCCTTTCTCATAACAAATTAAGTATGTAAAATAAAAGAAAATTAATGTAGGATGTTACCAAAATAAGGATCCTCTATCCTTGAAGGATCCTTGATCCTTATCACATAAATTATCTCTTGAGATGGATAGCATTCCAAGCCCTTGGTAAAAGATCACCCTCCATGGTTATTAGACGGTGTGGCCCCTTTCCAGCCTCTGCTTCTATGAAATAGGGGCCTTCTCATTTAGGCGCTCATTTGCCATCAGCTGGATTTGTAGAGTTTTGAAATACTTTCCTTAACACCAAGTCACCAACTTGAAATCGTCCGATCCTGATGTTCTTGTTGTATGCCCCGACCATCCTTTGTTGATAACTAGCCAACCTTTTCCTTGCTAGGTCTCTAAGCTCATCCACAGTATCTAGGTCTTGAGCCAGATTTTCAGCATTTGTCTAAGAATCATGGATGCTTAATTATTTTGGCTTTAGGAACCACCATCTCTGTAGGGATCACTGCCTCAGTTCCAAAGACTAGGGAGAATGGAGTCTGGCCGATGGCATTCTTTGGAGTCGTCCTATCTGCCAGAGGACATATGACAACTCTTCAACCCTTTTTCCTTTCTTGAATCCTAATTTCTTCTTCAGGTTGTTGATGAGGATCTTGTTGCTTGCTTCTGCTTGGCCATTAGCTTGTGGGTGCACTAGTGTAGATGTAATCATCTTAATCCCCCAGCTATCGTAGTTCTACTCCTAATAAATTTGGATCCATTATCACATATTAATTTAGAAGGAATCCAAATCTAGTAATAACGTTTCTTTTTATAAAGGATATGACTTCCTTTTCTCTGACTTGAACAAAAGCTTCTTCTTTTATCCATTGGAGAAGTAGTCGATCATAGCTAGCATAAATACTTTTCCACCCGGTGCCTTTGGGAGTTTGCCTGCTATATCCAGTCCCCATTTCATGAATGGCCAAGAGGAAATTATTGGATATAAAGGCTCTGCTGGCTGATGTAGGATGTTGTTGTGTCTTAGGAAAACATCACATTTCCTTGCATAATCTACTACATCCTTCTTCATTGTGGGCCAATACCTGTTCTAAGGATCCTTGAGAATAGGCTTTGCCCCTAGTATGATTTCCACAGTCTCCTTCAAGAAAGTCCTTTAAGACCTCTTGAACTTCTGGATCCTCAATACATTGCAAATAGGGACCTGCAAGGGCTCTTTTATACAAATTGTTATTCAATATAGTAAATTGAGATACCTTGGTCCTAAAGGCTCTGGGATTCTCCCCTGTCAGAATTTCCTCGTTAGGGCTTCATATTCTGCTTCGTTGTTAGTGGTCTAAAGTTCACAGGCAATGGACTAGGGTATTGTATCCCCTGTGGGTATTTTAGTAGTATCCCTACTCCAGTTCCTTTAACATTTGAGGCTCTATCAGTGAAGAGTGTCCATGGATCCTTGGTCTCTCTAAGTTTTTGAGCCTCTAACTCAGCTTCCCTTTGTAGAGCACTACTGAAATCAACCACAAAGTCAACCAAAGCTTGAGACTTGATAGCAGTCCTTGGTTCATATTTATATCATATGCACTAAGCTTGACTGCGCATTCCGCCATTCTTCATGACATTTCAGGTTTCCTAAGAGCATTCTTAACTAGAAAATTAGTTTTCACAATAATAGTATGGGTTTCAAAATAATGTCTAAGTTTAGTGGAAGCCATGATCAATGCAAGAATTAATTTCTCTAAATGAGAATACCTGGCTTCAGCATCAAGAAGGCTTTAACTTACATAATATACAGGGTGTTATTGGCCTTCATGATCCTTAACTAAAACTGCACTTACCATTGTACCTGATACAGCTAAGTATAAGGATAATGGTTTGCCATCTACTGGTTTCATCAGAGGTGGTACTGAGGATATATAATCCTTAAGATCTTTGAGTGCGGCTTTATGTTTCTCTGTCCACTCAAACTTCTTGTTCTTCCTCAGGATATCATAGCTTGTACTTTTCTGAGGACTTTGAGATAAACCTGTTTAGAGATGCAATCCTTCCCGTCAACCTTTGGACATCTTCTACACTGATAGGGGATTTCAAGATCATAATCGTCTTTATTTGCTCAGGACTGGCTTCAATTCCTCCTTTTGTCACCATGTAGCCCAGGAACTTCCCAGCTTTGACACCAAAGTGGCATTTTGACGGATTCAGCTTCATATTGTACTGATCAAGGATATTGAATGCCACTTCAAGATCCTTGAGATGATCCTCTACCATCTTAGACTTGACTACCATGTCATCAATGTAGACTTCAATGGTATCTCCAATTTGCTCTTTGAACATCGTGTTGACAAGTCTTTGGTAAGTTGCACCTTTATTTCTTAGTCCAAAAGGCATTGCAATATAACAATATATGCCAGTAGGAGTCATGAATGAGGTATCCTCTTGGTCAAATGGTTCCATCTGAATTTGTTGGAATCCAGATGAAGTATCCATAAAGGTGAGCAATTCATGTCCTGCTGTAGCATCTGGAGTCAATGTGTGGAAGTGGGAAAGGATCCTTGGGATATGCTTTGTTTAAATCTGTAAAGTTGACACATACCCTCCACTTTCTGTTATTCTTTTGAACAACCACCACATTGGCCAACCATCTTGGATACTTAACTTCCCTAATCATACACACCTTCAAGAGTTTGTCTACCTCTTCTTGGATAATAAGATTCCTTTCAAGTGCAAATTTTCTTCTTTTTATGAATTGGCCTGAAAAATTTGTCAATACCCAATTTATGTGTAATAATGTCTTTATATATACCTGTCATGTCTTCGTGTTTCCAAGCAAAGGTTGACTTTATTCTTTTTAGGAAGGATACTAGATCATGTTCTATATTATCAAGGATCCCGGATCCTATGAGAACTTTGATGTTAGGATCCTGAGGATCCAGTATTACATCCTTGATGTCTTGTTCTCTTGCCTCCATGACATCCCTTGGAGGTTGCTGTAATTGCTATGCCACCCTTGGTTTTGAAGTCGGTTTTATTGAAGAGGTGTAACAATTCTTGGCCTATTGCTGATCGCTCTCTATCTTTGTTACTTCCCAAGGTGTCAGTAGTTTTACACATTTGTTGTAGGTTGTTGGGACAGATTTCATTTCATGTATCCAGCGCCTGCCAAGGATCACATTGCAACATGATAAACAGTCAATAACACAAAATTTTTGTATAGAGTTTACCCCCTCGATATAGATTAGGAGTTTGATGTCCCTCAGCGTGTTCTTTATTTCACCGCTGAATCCTACAAGGACTGGTGATCTCGGAATTATTTCTGTTTCCGGGATGTTCATCTTCTTCAGCACATCAAGTTGTATGATGTTCACAGAGCTCCAACCGTCTATGAAGATCCTGCGAAAAAAACGATTAGTAATAAACAAAGTAATAACTAGGCCATCATGATGAGGATCCTAAATATCAATACAATCATCTTCGTCAAAAGATATAACTTTCTGTTGAGTTAGAGTGAAGGTCCGAATAGGTCTGTCTCTATTTTCCAGCTTGGTTTCTTTGGCATGCCTCTTTGCCGCCGAGAACGAGGTTCCACAGATATCTGATCCTCCAGAAATGAAGTTAATGATTTGTGCGTCGGCTGGAGGTGGAGCGACTTTTTCTGGAACATTTTTAGGATCCTGGATCCGTGACTTCTTTCTGCCCAGCAATTCTTTCAAATGCCCTTACTGAGAAGATAACCAATTTCTCTCCTCAAAGTTATGCATTCATCTGTCAAATGCCCAAAATCCTCATGGTATGCACACCATTTGGACTTATCTTTGAATGAATTGGACTTCTCATTTTTCTTTGGTCATCTTACCTTCTCACCTAAATTCTACAAGTGAAGCATTAGCTCACTATTATCAACAGAAAAACAATATTCGGGTATTCGAGGATATTCTTCCTCATCTTCGTCTTGTCAACTGCATAAACATTTTGATTATCAGCCTTCGAGTACGGATTGGGTCTGTTATTCTTATAGAAGGATCCTTGCTTCTTGTCATTGTACTCCTGTTTGGTAGAACTAGTGAGCCTATCTTGTATTCTCTTATCATCCTCTGATATGATGAATCAAAATGCCCTGTTTCTTACTTCGTCCAAATTCTTACAAGGGGTCATGACAAGGTCATCGTAATAGGGGAAACCTTTTGTAATCCCATTTTAAATGCCTCAACAACAGTTGCAATATCTAGATTTGGGATTTCTAAGGATTATCTTCCAAATTACTGACGTAATCCCTTAAGGATTCATCACGAGCCTAGGTTATCCTATATAAGTCACTAGTTAACCTTTCAAAAGTTCTACTACAAGAAAACTGATTATTAAATAGGTTAACAAAATGTGAGAAAGAAGTAATGGAATAGGGAGGAAAGCAGCTATTTTAACGCTGGTCCAGTGAGTGTGGATCTTAAGCCCTTACACAAGCAAGCTTCTTTCAACCTTTCGGGGATGGGGTTTATCTCCACCCTTTCCCGGTATTGTGCCACGTGCTCCTCTGGGTCAGTTGTAGCATCATATAACTTCATGTTAGGCGTTTGGAAGTGTTTTGGTATCTCTTCATTGCATATTGGTGTTGCAAAACGAGATATCTTGTGGCTTCCATCTGGAATTTCAGGAATAGGCTTGACTATTACTGGTCATGGCCTGACTGATCCCTGCATCCTACATAAAACCATAGTTAGTATCCATAGATGTATTATGAAAGTTTTTACCTCCTATTTGACTTAAAGGTGGTATTCCAGAAGTGTATTGGGGATAAGACATGTCTTCCTTCACAATAGGGCTTGAGGAAGCAATAATCTGCATGGGGATGAAATCCCTATCATGGATTTCTAAGCTTCTTAGTGGTTGGTTCCTTGAGGATCCTTGAACCCAAGCCGAGGATCCTTGATCCTGAAAAAATTGGATCTAGGATAAGTTTGTGTTGAAGGTCTTGATGAGTAATCCATGGATCCTTGAACCCGAGCTGAGGATCCTTGCTGCTGGAAGTAGGATCCTCGAGGCTGGTACATTTCCTGTGATCCTCCAGGTTGATAGAAGGATCATTGAGACTGAGTCATTGCCAGTGATCCCTGCAAAAGGATGGAGGATCCTTGAGGCTGGATAGTGGATCCTCTAGAATGCTGAATTGTTGATGTCGGAGTGACAAAATCTAACGCTCTAGGCATCAACGGAGACTGATCCTCTGTTGGCCTCTTTTTCTTCTTGATGTCATTAATTTCGCAAAGGATCCTTTGATTTGTCTTATCTTGCTGCTTCATATAGCTTTTGATATGTGAAAACAGAACAGAAAGATCATTGTTAGTAGTAGTAGTAAAGGAAGAAACAACATAAGTTTTTGATCCTGTGAAGACGGATGATGTCTTCTTCTGAGCATTTTCAACATTCTTCTGGAATGGTAGGGGAATGGGAGGCAGTGGCATAGTGGTTTGAGATGAGGTAACCGCTAGCATGGCACTTGAGGTAGCTTTCCCCTGAGAGGCCATGGGCGCCAAATTGTTTTGGTAAAAAATCTGATTAAGGATAAGGTAACCAAATCTGGTTTGTGAGGTAGTGTGCTTGAATGTTGGACAAATGTGTAATCGAATATGAAATGTAAATGGCAACATGATGTTTTATAGGAGGAAAAAGCCCTTGATCTTTAGAAGATCTCCGGCATAAAAAATATCGGTGATAGAAACTACCGACCACCAACTATATTGAACAAAGATATTAAGATCAATACAACTTCGGATGATAACGAAGCTCAATACAAAAGATTGCTAGTGTGTTTGAGAGAGATTTCGAGTGTTGTAAGTGTGCGGGTTGCTAATTATTCCAAATGTGCTCATTATCCCCTTATTATAATTGGAAACTATCTAGTAACTAACTAAACGAAAAAACAAGGGAGCTCCCACGATCATCCGCAACGGCTATTGCCTCATTTGCACGTGCCTAAATATAAGCACATTCCACGATATTCCAGCTTGACAAAGTCCATCTATTGTACCTGCATCAAATTTAAATAACATACCGAAGACAATCATTAGAAACTGCTACAAGGACTAAGGATCCTTGATCCTTCCAGTATCTGCTACACATTGTGAGGATAATATATCCTTAACACACATAAGGATCATTGATTCATAAGTAATTAAAACCAGGCCTAACAATAGGATTTGCACAAATGTTTGCAAATCTGTGGAATCTTTTCTATTAGGAATGTTAGATGTTACTATTAGGGTGATGTCAGCATATCATGAACAAAGGTTTAATACGTAGTATAAATAGATATCATCTGTTAGAGATCTATTTTATCACTTCACACATTCTCTTTTGTAAAAATAGTTATAGGAGTGATCGGCTGAGGGGGAGATTGGAGAATCATTTATGTAAACTTTTGAAGCATTTGAATCAAGTGAAAAACAGTTTCTAATAATTCCTTTCTACTTGTGAATTATATTGTGTTTATCAGTATTTGTTTGCAAGTACAAACTCAGATCCTAACAATTGGTATCAAAGCTTGGTCACATTAAATTCAATTTCACAATCAATTTAACACACAAAGATTAACTCAACAGAGATCTAATACTATTTGTAATCAGAGTAGAAAAGTGTAGAGCTCAAAAAAGTGTCTTTCACATATTGTGTTCTTCTTCTAAAATATCAAAAGAGAATGTCACTCAATAACTATGATTCCCTTATCTCTGGTTGTGATAGAAAACCACTGATGCTTGATAGATCAAATTTTCAATATTTGACAACGTCTGATGGTACACTATCTAGCTCAACAAGACTCAAGATGTTGGAGGTCTATTATGTACGGACCACATATTCCAATGACATTTTGTGTTGAAAATCCGGATGTTTATGAGCCAAAGAAACTAGAAGATTACTCTATGCTAGATTTAAAAAATTTTGAGATAGATGCTAAAGCTCTCGCCATAATTGCAAAGGCACTACAGCTGAGTTCTATGCAGATTTATTACACTGTAATAGTGCAAGGGAATTATGGGAGGGATAAAAGAGAAATTCTAGTAAATTTGAGGAAAATGTTAAAAATAACCAGAAACTCTTAACATGCAAAATGTTGAGAGTATATCCAACCCTGTACAAATAACAATTTGTGAAAAGGGTAATGATAATGTCGTAAAAAATAGCAATCCTTGGAATACAATTTAAGATGAAAATAAGTGCGAATGTGCATTCATGGCCATCAAAATGGGAGTATCTACATGCCTAGATAGCCTATGGTATGTAGACAGTGAAGGATCCAGACAAATGACTGGATGCAAAGCTCTACTGATAAACTTCCATTCTCATGGAGGCGGTGACATTTCCTTTGGTAATAATGCTAAAGGAAAGGTGATGGGGTCAGGGATTGTCCAAGCTGGAAAGCTAAAGTTTGAAAATGCTAACTAACAGACAATTTAAAATTTAATTTACTCAGTGTTTCACAAATGAGTGACAGAGGCTATGACTCATTTTTTACAAAGATAACTTGTAAAATTGTTGGACCTAAGGTTGTCAAAAAGATTGATAGAATCATAGCCGAAAGCACTATAGAAATTTTTGCTCATAGGAGTGGCAATGTTTATATAGTGGACATGTCCAAAGAAAACCCAAAATCCAATGTATGCCTATTCTCTGTTGCCTCAATAAAAGAAACGAAGTTATGGCATAGAAGGTTAGGACATGTTAATCTGAAAACAATTAACACTCTGACAAAGGGAAAGCTTGTAAGAGGTTTATCAACCAAACAATTTATATGTGATGAACATCTTGTTTCATGTTTAAAAGGTAAACAACACAAGGTATCACATAAACCGTTGAAGAGTCCAAAACAACCAAATGTTGACAACTGTTGCATATGGATTTGTTTAGCCCAATAAAAATCATGAGCTTGAGGAAAAAAGCGTTATTTCTTTATGATAGTTGATGATTTTTCTAGATTTACATGGACGTTCTTCCTTCAGTCAAAAGATGAGACTACGGGAATTTTAAAAGATTTTATCATAAAAATAGAAAAAACAATATGATCTTCCTTTAAAGTCCATCAAAAGTGACAATGGGTCAGAGTTTAGAAACCAATAGGTTGATGAATTCTATATATCCAAAGGGATACTGAGAGAATTCAGTATTCCCAGAACATCTGAACAAAATGAGGTTGTTGAAAGAAAAAAATAGAACCTTATTGAGGCTGCAAGAACGATGCTTGCAAATTCTGGTCTTCCATTGTCCTTTTGGAATAATCCTCTAAAGAATTATAATTGATTCGGGATCGAATAGATGTGAATTGGATTGTAGAGGAATAATCTTCTAAGGAATAAAATTGGGTTTGGACCGAATTGGATGTGGTTTGCCACCCCGCGATGTGCGTGGGCACCCTATTTCGGCAAAATTGTTTTCTTTGTTATTTTTAAATGCATTTGACCATTTAACTTAAATACTAATCTTTTTTACTGTTTATGATAGGTTTTCTTAAAGGCGGGAACCGGAAGGACGACCAGGTACGTGAAGAAACAATCACTATTAAACCACAAACTCTTGGGAAATATGTATGGAAAGACGAAGCATGATCATGCACGACAAAGCTTCCTAGTTCAAAACTTAAATATTGTAAACTTAAATCGAGTTTAATAATTTGTTATGTCAGTTTGTCTGGGTTAAGCATAGGTTGTCGAATAACAAAAATTTGGGACCTAATTTTACATTTTTTTAAATACTGATATAAACGGGATAAAGTGTTACAGATGTGGGTATGAAGACCAGGGGTGTAGCACAAATTAAGTGTACGCCTTACATAGGGGAGGTCCAAGGTTTAAACATGGACAAGCAAAAGTAGTTTAGGATTTGAGGCTAACTTTTCCATTAAAAAAATAAAAGATGTGATGACATAGAGAAAGTGACCTAAGATGATGAGAGAATATGGTAATTTTTAGGTTTGTTGAGAGAATTCAGTATTCCCAGAACATCCGAACAAAATGAGGTTGTTGAAAGAAAAAAATAGAACCTTATTGAGGCTGCAAGAACGATGCTTGCAAATTCTGGTCTTCCATTGTCCTTTTGGAATAATCCTCTAAAGAATTATAATTGATTCGGGATCGAATAGATGTGAATTGGGTTGTAGAGGAATAATCTTCTAAGGAATAAAATTGGGTTTGGACCGAATTGGATGTGGTTTGCCACCCCGCGACGTGCGTGGGCACCCTATTTCCGCAAAATTGTTTTCTTTGTTATTTTTAATTGCATTTGACCATTTAACTTAAATCCTAATCTTTTTTACTGTTTATGATAGGTTTTCTTAAAGGCGAGAACTGGAAGGACGACCAGGTACGTGAAGAAACAATCACTATTAAACCACAAACTCTTGGGAAATATGTATGGAAAGACGAAGCATGATCATGCACGACAAAGCTTCCTAGTTCAAAACTTAAATATTGTAAACTTAAATCGAGTGTAATAATTTGTTATGTCAGTTTGTCTGGGTTAAGCATAGGTTGTCGAATAACAAAAATTTGGGACCTAATTATACATTTTTTTAAATACTGATATAAACGGGATAAAGTGTTACAGATGTGGGTATGAAGACAAGGGGTGTAGCACAAATTAAGTGTATGCCTTACATAGGGGAGGTCCAAGGTTTAAACATGGACAAGCAAAAGTAGTTTAGGATTTGAGGCTAACTTTTCCATTAAAAAAATAAAAGATGTGATGACATAGAGAAAGTGACCTAAGATGATGAGAGAATATGGTAATTTTTAGGTTTGTTGAGAGAATTCAGTATTCCCAGAACATCTGAACAAAATGAGGTTGTTGAAAGAAAAAAATAGAACCTTATTGAGGCTGCAAGAACGATGCTTGCAAATTCTGGTCTTCCATTGTCCTTTTGGAATAATCCTCTAAAGAATTATAATTGATTCGGGATCGAATAGATGTGAGTTGGATTGTAGAGGAATAATCTTCTAAGGAATAAAATTGGGTTTGGACCGAATTGGATGTGGTTTGCCACCCCGCGACGTGCGTGGGCACCCTATTTCGGCAAAATTGTTTTCTTTGTTATTTTTAAATGCATTGGACCATTTAACTTAAATACTAATCTTTTTTACTGTTTATGATAGGTTTTCTTAAAGGTGGGAACCGGAAGGACGACCAGGTACGTGAAGAAACAATCACTATTAAACCACAAACTCTTGGGAAATATGTATGGAAAGACGAAGCATGATCATGTACGACAAAGCTTCCTAGTTCAAAACTTAAATATTGTAAACTTAAATCGAGTGTAATAATTTGTTATGTCAGTTTGTATGGGTTAAGCATAGGTTGTCGAATAACAAAAATTTGGGACCTAATTATACATTTTTTTAAATACTGATATAAACGGGATAAAATGTTACAGATGTGGGTATGAAGACAAGGGGTGTAGCACAAATTAAGTGTATGCCTTACATAAGGGAGGTCCAAGGTTTAAACATGGACAAGCAAAAGTAGTTTAGGATTTGAGGCTAACTTTTCCATTAAAAAAATAAAAGATGTGATGACATAGAGAAAGTGACCTAAGATGATGAGAGAATATGGTAATTTTTAGGTTTGTTGAGAGAATTCAGTATTCCCAGAACATCTGAACAAAATGAGGTTGTGGAAAGAAAAAAATAGAACCTTATTGAGGCTGCAAGAACGATGCTTGCAAATTCTGGTCTTCCATTGTCCTTTTGGAATAATCCTCTAAAGAATTATAATTGATTCGGGATCGAATAGATGTGAGTTGGATTGTAGAGGAATAATCTTCTAAGGAATAAAATTGGGTTTGGACCGAATTGGATGTGGTTTGCCACCCCGCGACGTGCGTGGGCACCCTATTTCGGCAAAATTGTTTTCTTTGTTATTTTTAAATGCATTTGACCATTTAACTTAAATACTAATCTTTTTTACTGTTTATGATAGGTTTTCTTAAAGGCGGGAACCGGAAGGACGACCAGGTACGTGAAGAAAACCACAAACTCTTGGGAAATATGTATGGAAAGACGAAGCATGATCATGCACGACAAAGCTTCCTAGTTCAAAACTTAAATATTGTAAACTTAAATTGAGTGTAATAATTTGTTATGTCAGTTTGTCTGGGTTAAGCATAGGTTGTCGAATAACAAAAATTTGGGACCTAATTATACATTTTTTTAAATACTGATATAAACGGGATAAAGTGTTACAGATGTGGGTATGAAGACAAGGGGTGTAGCACAAATTAAGTGTATGCCTTACATAGGGGAGGTCCAAGGTTTAAACATGGACAAGCAAAAGTAGTTTAGGATTTGAGGCTAACTTTTCCATTAAAAAAATAAAAGATGTGATGACATAGAGAAAGTGACCTAAGATGATGAGAGAATATGGTAATTTTTGTTTTATCATTACTTAAACTTGATGTTTAAAATAGAACACAACTAATTGACTAACTAATACAAAGAAAAAACAATATTTAACAAATATGAAATTTGATAATACCACATATGTATTATTATTTTAGAGGCGGAATCAATACGACTATATTTTAATCTAAGAAATGCAAGAAACCAGATCAAACAATTCTTGATTGAACTCACTCTGATTTTGGGGTTTAGCTTTATAGTTAAGTTTTAGGTTTAGTATTAAGATTTAGTATTTAGGGTTTCAGGGTTAACTTAATTTTTAGCTTTAGGGTTTAGGGTTTTTGGTTAGGGTTCGATGATCCAATTCCCACTTTGCTGGAATGAGTTTAATCAGAATTCATTTAACTCGGTTTCCTATAAATTTTAATTTAGGTTTTAAATACATCTTTCTTATCTTATCTATATAAAGCAAATTTGATATATAGAATTGTAACTTTACTACAAGTACAAGTTTTGAAGCAACATTTACAAAAGAGTGCAAGCCAATATAAAGGGAATTTGGGTTTATTTTTAAGACGCCTAGGTCAAAATTGGGATTTTTCAATGGAATTGAATGCCACATTCATTGTTTGCTATAGCCAACTCTTCACTTTATTTCTTTATATCTTAACTGAAGCGATGATTGAAGAAGCAAATCAATGATCTAAATCTAGATGAAGCTTGAAGCGATGATTTGAGCAGCAAAGCGGAAGGCATTGAAGACCAATTAAACAAAAACAACGTTTTCTCTCTCACAACAATTGAAGTTTCTCATCGGATTTCTCTGCTCTCTTCGCGATACAAATTTGTGATGGTGAAGAACCATGAGAAACTTAGCAACATCGCATGGTGTGTAGTGTCAATTTCCGACGACTAGGGTTCCTGCTATAGGATTTTCCAGCACATCGGTGACAACTCTGACAAGATCCCAAAGGTAGCGGTAACTAGTGGTCGAGGTACTTCCGGCAACTTTACACTCCTTTTTGTTCCATTATGATGGGTATACAACCAAATGGGATGAGTTGGAATGGTCAAAACAAGCTATTCACATAAGTGTTCCCAAGCAAACAAAATGGTAAAGAAACTAATTCAGTTTAGGTGGTATATTTGCCTTATCTTTTACTTTTTCTTGATTTCAAAGGTGTTATGCATCCTGACATTATTATTGCGCGTACATATTCATATGGACTAAGATCCAGGAGTTGAGAATTTTAATGCTGAAGAGTGTGTGTTTATGGGATTAGTTAATATCATACTTTGATTTTGTCATGTTCGTTGAACATTTATGTTTCAGACACACTAACTTGCGAGGAAGCACAAATTAGAGATATCACAGCCTACAAGTTTAGAACCAAGTAGTGAGGGTTTGACATAGCAGATGATTATGATACAAAAAGATGTTGAAGTTTATAAGTAAGTCAACACTTTGACCATTTGCCTACCTGTAAAAAAATGAAACCTTATGTGTGAACATGAATATACTATTAGTTAAATAACTGATTTTTTTGTATGTTTGTTGTTTCATTTGGTTGGTGCAATGACCACTGTATGCATGTATCAGAGACTTTCAGTTTAATCCACCTCAACGCGCGGGTACTATTACTAGCATTGAACGGGCTTGCAATCAATACACCCTCATTCAGGTAGTGCTACTGATGTGTGTCATGTGGAAATGTCTAACAACGCTCGACTACGAGATCTTAGGTGGAAGATACTCTTACAGGTTTTCTTTTAAATTCCAAAGTTATAGTAATCGATGAATACTTTACTATTTACGGGTCAAATGAAGTCGATATTCTTAACACAAGTCCATGACAAAGTGATCCTGGAGGGGTCGACAGAGTCAACTGAGTAAGTAGAGCCCGACCCGAAATGGCACATTTGATTTCTAGCAACGCTCATTGGACCTTTGGACTCCTATAGATATTCTGAAGTTTTGATGTATAATCAATGGTTGGTTTTGCTCCTATAGAATAATTGAGTTTGCAAAGATCCATGTATTGTATATAGTTATTTTGGTTTCTGGAAGATGATACTATGTAACTCAATGGGTGGTACCCAAACAACTACGAGGCGATAAAATAAACCACATGCCGTGCGGGCATTCCCCACTAGTAAATTATAATTATAAACAACATTAATAATGGATATTTTTATTTTTTGTATATATATTTTTAAAATTTTAAAAAGTATGGGCTTGAATTTATAAACTTTCAATCTCTATTTGTGGCCGTAAAATTGAAGAAGACAATGACGGCTCATCTTTAATACTTTGCCGGATTCGGTCCCCTGCACGGGTCCCCGCCCTCCCACCACATTCTCTCTCTCTCTCACTCACACTCACACTCACACTCACACATTACCACCAGACCACCATCTTATCTAAACAACCACACTCCTACTCACAAACCCTCATTCACAACAATGCACTCCAATCGCTAGCCCTAATTTTCAACCATTAGAGGATGCACATCAACTGGTCAACGTCCTTTATCTGCCGTTAAAAGTAGAAGAACCTACGTTAAGCCGGTCCGTTGCTGCGCTTACGTCATTTTCCGTCACTGCTGGTGCTTTTAGGTTTTAGTAGTTTTCGTCGGAAAATTTGCTTTAAAGCTGCGTATTGTGTGTGATTTTGAACAGTCTTGCGTATAGTGTACTCCAGTTGCTATTTCGAGCACTAATTTTTAACAAATTGTGGTGAATTTAGATGTGTACGGATCCGCCATTGGAGGATACATGTTTACACGTCAACTGTCTCTGATTGAAGAGAGAGAAAGGTGAACGTCGTTTCTCTGCTCTTGAAAGTTGTTGTGCTTACGTCATTTCCCGTCACCGGCGGTTCATTAGGTTTTAATATTCTAGTTTTCGAATCGAGTAGTTTGCTTCGGAAAATTTGGTCGTAGCATCGTATTGTGTGTGATTTTGAACAACGTTGCGTATAGCGTACTCCAGTTGCTATTTCGAGCCCTAATTTTTAACAAATTGTGATAAATTTGAATACGCACGCAGATCCGCCATTGAAGTAATAGAAAGGTGAACGTCGTTTCTCTGCCGTTGAAAGTTGTTGTGCTTACGTCATTTTCCGTCACCAGCAGTTTTCGTAGGAAAATTTGGTTCGTAACTTCGATTCTGTGTGAATTACTGAATTGTGATTGAGTTGCGTGTTCTTCAAGTTTCGAGTGTACCGATGGAGAAACGTGAAGAAACATGTACCGAACTGTTTCAATTCGGCAAGGAAATCGAAATTCAGAGCCTGATGTCGGTCGTACCACCGCCAGAGACCGGTAATTCGTTCACGGCGCTTCTAGAACTGCCGCCGAACCAGGCGGTTATGCTGTTACACTCGCCGGAGGATACCGCACCGGATAATTTCACCTCGCCGGTGTTTCTAGAGACAACTAACTCAATTCTACCAAATTCGAGCCCTAAGAACTTCAGTTTGGTGAAACAGGAGCCAGTTGATTCAGATTCGGTTCATAATTCATCACCGAATATGTCAGATGCTGTCATTTCGAAATCAACGAAGCGGAAGGAGCAAGAAAAGAATGTTCGTATCACTTTGTGACTTTATTCACCATTTCTATTTCTACTTAGGTGTTGCTTCAAACTTTGTTTAAATTTAATTTCATCACTTCTGAAAAAAAATAGGTTAAATCAGCTGTGAAGAAGAGTAAAAGCGTTGCGAATGAGACTGACGGTGATAAGCTTCCGTACGCTCATGTTCGTTCGCGGAGAGGTCAAGCAACAGATAGCCGTAGCTTAGCAGAACGGGAAATGATCTTAATTTTCTTAAAATTAGTGCAATTAGTTAATATTAGTGATCTTAATTATTGGTTGGTTTTTATAACCGATTTTGGCAGGCAAGAAGAGAGAAAATCAATGCTAGAATGAAGCTTCTTCAAGAGCTGGTACCTGGTTGTAGCAAGGTTAGTTATCGAAATTCAGTATTGAATGTCATTGAATACTTGTACTTTACATTGCTGATTTCACCTTGTGGTGTTATTAATCTGACTAGCCTCAGGCTTTCTTGATTAGGGGTTTGGATGAATGCTATTAAATTTACTTGATTAGGGTTTGTGTAGTTTACCAACTTGGTTTCTCCACTTGTTAGTATCCATCTTTGCTGTTAATCAAGAACATAAATGTTTGACATCTCAATGAACAGTCACATTCTTGAAAATCTTTTAGTTAAATAGGTCAAGATTTACATTGGGTGTGCTTGGATTTGTATTTTAAAACTGATTATATGTCATTGTAATAATTAGTTTTTAATGCTTGGATAAACATATCTAGTTTACTAGTTGCAATAAAACTGATTATCGAAGAAATTGCCTAATTATCCATAGTTATTAAAGGCGCGAGGCGCACTCAGGGCGATTTGTTGGGCTTGGGGCTTTATTTGCGCCTAGGCGTGCCTGGACGCTTGCTTTAATAACTATGCAGAAGATTTGAACTAACCTGAAGATTAAAGGCGCGAGGTGCACTCAGGGCGATTTGTTGGGCTCGGGGCTTTATTTGCGCCTAGGCGCGTCTGGGTGCTCGCTTTAATAACTATGTAATTATCACATGAATCTCCATTTTTCACATGAATGCTCTGTTTTGAATGACTTTGATCATTTTATGTATTAATTTCTTAAATAATCATATCTACCGGACCCTCAAAAGGAGCTTATAGGGACCCCCCACGGTCTGCAAGTATCTTTTATTTGGTTTTAGGAATAATAAGTTACCATTTTATTGCAGATTACAGGTACAGCAATGGTGCTTGATGAGATTATTAATCATGTACAATCCCTCCAACATCAAGTAGAGGTTAGTTTCAAGATTACTGTTAAACATTGGATGGTCATAAAACATATTAGGTGATAAAAGTCGTATAAAATTCAACTCAAATTTGTTTTACCTTGTATCACTGTAAGTATATGTACACCATTTAACATTTTTCTCAACTGAGAGTTTCATTTAAGTAGTCAAGAATCATAAAAATAGACATGTTTTTCTGCAGATTTTATCAATGAGACTAGCCGCATTGCACCCTAACATCGATATCAACCTAGACAACATAATTTCTGCAGAGGTAATAATTCATCAGTCCTTTTGCCTATTTATATGTAATTTCACATGCTATGCTATCATTCGTGAAATTCCCATTCATTTTTTACCTTTAGAAAAACCGCACGTTTCACCTTTAATGGTATACTGTTACTGGTACTCAGCATGAGCACTTACATGTAACTTCCTTTATATGAAATTAATGAACAATTATCATAAATTTTAATTTCCTAAATGTCAGATGTTTTCACTTTGATCAGAGGAATTGGAACCACAGTGTATTTACTCTTGTGGGACAATAGTTGCTTCAATTGTGTACTATAGAATTAATGGTTGTATATATATTGATTATGTGAATAAGCAATTAATGTGATAAGTCAGGGTCGGTGGCCCGGTTCTTGTATGTGAGAAGGGTTACACCGTGTCCCGGGTCTAACTCTGCCAGGTCACTATGTTTGACTCGTATGAAATCTTGCAGAGTGGGTCACTTATGGATGGTAATTTTACTGGTATGGTTTCACCACTGTTGAACCACCAGATATGGCAACCTGATGGACTAACTCCTCAGCCACTATGGGGTGTCGAAGATATGAACCCTAATTTCATCAGACCAGAAAACTCCCTTTTTAAGTTACGACTCTTCTCGCAGTTCAGGTAAATCATATTTTTTGGATCATGTTTTTTAACTGATTATCGAGTCTATTGAGACTTAAAGTTGCAATTAGAGGTGCAGGGATGGGTAACAGTTCAAAACAGGGAGGTCGACCTGTTAACACTTTTTGGTCCAGTTTTTTTATATGTTTTTAAATGACTAATTGATCTGTTAAATATGATTACCAATAAACAATAGTGCGTAATATTAATATAATTGATTCAATTTACGGCCATTGTATCCTTAGCTGGATTTTGTTATAATAGACTAGAGACGGGCATAATCAGGTTTTATTATTACCCGGAACCGGTTCCAACCCGGACCCGGTTCTGCTTGGATGTCATTGGAACGGGTATGGTGTGGAACCGGGTCCAGTTCCTACCCGGGTTCACACCCAAGAATATGGAACCGTGTAGAACCGGGTACGGGTATTATAGAACCGGGTATGGGAACCGGGTATGATGCGGAACCGGTTTCTGATAGTGTTGGGAACCGGTTCCTGACAGTCAAACCTGCCATTTATTGTTCAGAACCGGTTCCTGACAGTCAAAACTGCCATTTTACTATTGGGAACCGGTTCCTGACAGTCAAAACTGCCATTTTACTGTTCAGAACCGGTTCCTGATAAATGTTACCGTTGGAAACCGGTTCCTGATTAAAAAATCGGTTTTTTTTTGTATATAAACCCCTTCCTACTTACCATTTCTAAACTTAACACTCACCATCATCAACTTACAAAATCAATCAACTTCTAAGTTCTTGCAAAATACCTATGGCATGCAACGACGAAGTTGTTATGGTCTTAGAGACGAAAAGAAACCCAGCTATATGGAAGAATTTTGATCTCTGTTTAATGTCTGACAGCCACGAGATGGCTAGATGCAAAGATTTTGGAAAATTTATGAAGGCCGCAGCCAACTCAACCCTTAAGAAACACACTGAGCGGCATTGCCCAGTGACGAAGGCAAAGAAAAATGAGACGGGAGAAGGTTCCGGCACCGGTTCTTTAAATGTTTGATGTAACCCGTTTGGTTTGGTGTTTTAATAAAGTTTGTGTAATGTTTCTTTCTATTGTGTTTGTTATGTTTGATTTTTATTATTAGTTACATTGATAAATAAAAATAGTAACAATAATCGGTTAAAATTAAAAAACAAATTAATCGGTTACAATATATAAAAAAAATTAACCGGTTACAGTAAGATTTTATTTCTTTGATCGTTTACTAGCGGCATGTGCAACACTTTCCGATGAGTTTCTCTTAGGTGTGGGTATCTCGGGTACTGGTGGAACCGGTTACGGGTAGGAACCGGGTACGACCCGATTCAAATGGTAAAATTGTGGAACCGGGTTGGAACCAACAGGTATTTTGAACCCGGAACCGGTTCTACTTAATGTCGGGTAGGAACTGGAACCGGTTCCAGTTCGGTTCTACCGGTTCGGGTTCGGAACCGGTTTTTATGCCCATCTCTATAATAGACTTGTTTGAGATAAACAATAATTAGAAATGTTTGTAAGTAAACGGGATCAAATTATCGTTTGTCACGGCTTCGCCTCTAGTTACAACACTTGGTTCATGAACCCTAAATCGTGAACACTAAACCGTCATACACTCAAACAACTGATTATGTGGTTATTACAACTCCAAATCGGTTTGGAGACATGGTCATTGGAAAAGGTTTTGTGCTTATTTGGACCGTATGTTTTTTTTCTGCAGTTTCTTTGCATACAAACCAGCTGAAAATGGAATTATGATGGCGCGATTCATTCTAGTTTTAGGTTTTTGTATATATGGGAAAATAGTAATTGATAGAAAATATCAGTAACTTAGATGAAGAAGCTTTATATGCATTAAAATTAAATCATTGATGGTTAGGGTTTTTAAAAATCAAGATTTGAGTGTGAAAATCATTATGTTATTAATTATTATGCATAGATAATTTTCTTAGTAGTAGACAAGTCTTTCTTCGACATTCATGCTATCATTATATTCTGGTCATTTCTTAATAAGTTATGCTAACACGCCTGGACAAGTGTTAGCGAACATGCACGTCGGACGTTGTGCTATCGAGTACGTGTGAACAGTAACATGCACGTGTACGCGTGAACACATGGAGACAATGATTACACGACCAATTAGCCTAAAGTAATTTTCTACTTTAATATAATTAATTTATGGATAATAATTGTCACCTTATAATTTATGCAACTTTTTTTTCTTTTCATACTTGGCTTGAAACTTATAAAATTCGTCATCTTTAAATATGAAGAAGTTGATATTTTTATCATTTCATCTAACGTAAGAGACAGGACTTAGGAGTGCATTTTGCTTTTTTTTTTTTTTTTTTAATTTCTAAATATAAAGATATTATGACTGTCGTTATTATTAGATATAATTATTTTTGAAACTATTATGCTTCTGAATGGTAAGAATTTGGATACACATAATTACAATCAGTATGAAGTTCAGGACGATTTGGTTGCAGTCATCGGTGCCACATAAGCAGCTTCTTGGTTTCATGTCACCCATTATGTAAAACAGTACAAATATCAAGTTTGATCAACATAATCAATTGTGTGTAAAGTTGAATATATTTCTAGTACAATTAATATTCATGTGTTCAATTGAGATGGAATAGCTAAATGGTGTTTTTACATTGCTTGTCAGGGCTGTAGTTTTAACTTTGTTAGTTTCAACATGAGAGTTACTTGACTTATAACAAGCAACTTTATGGACACTTCTATGCAAACATAAGTGTTTAGTAACATAATACAATTTCTCAAAATAGGATTTCGACTTTCTAGTACATGAGTTGCACGGTATCAACGTTGGGAAGATAGAAAACAAATGTGTAAATATACTAATTCATGTGTAAATATACTAATTCAAACAAACACTAAGATTTTTTAAGTTCAAACACATAAACATCTACTTTTAAAATCTAATAAGTCTGAACACTGTGGTATAGTGCCCCCCAGCACATCACCTTCTATGGCGCTCTATAGCGCCCCTGTCCCATTTCCTAGCTGTCTATAGCGCCACTGTCCCATTTCCTAGCTGCCAAAAGGGGGTGCTATCGAAGGTTCATTGGCACAGTAACAAGCGCTGACGGCTCTATTTGGTGGGCCCTATGCAATTATACTGTTTACTAATGGTTATATTTTAAAAAAATACTTTTATTTTAAATATTCACACTATATATATCCTACCATTTTTATTCAAACCATACCATATCTACCATCTATTCTCCATAATTTTTATAGATACTATCCAATTCACACAATGTTTCCCAACAATCAAAACGCGTGTGACCCCAAACAATCCATTTTGAAGTAATTTAGTAAACAACGAGCAAGAAGAACGATACCGAAGAGACTCGCGAACGGGTGAGATTGAGTATTATCTGATGCCACCTACCACCCTAACCTCCCCTCATCCGACTAAGCCCACCGCTTCCCGGTTTTTTTGGATACTCTTGACTTCTCTCGATCAAGGAAAAGGAACAAGAACTTAAAATGGAGAAACAAATCGAGAAAGATGAAGTTTCTCAAGAAAGTAATTTAGTAAACAACGAGCAAAAAGAACGATACCGAAGAGACTCGCGAACGGGTGATATTGGGTATTATCCGATGCCACCTACCACCCTAACCTCCCCTCATCCGACTAAGCCCACCGTTTCCCGGTTTTTTTGGATACTCTTTGACTTCTCTCGATCAAGGAAAAGAAATAAGAACTTAAAATGGAGAAACAAATCGAGAAAGATGAAGTTTCTCAAGAAAGACTTTTCCCACCTACCGGAGGAGGACCGAGTCATCGTAAGGCAAAAATCCGATGAAAATATATGTAATTTTTTAGTAGGTTTTTATTTTTATTTTTATTTTTAAGTTGGTTGTTTTTTAAGTAACTTTATAGTTTTTATTTTTAAGTAGTTTGTCATATTTTATTTATTTTATTGAAATTATATTTTTTAAATAAAAATGGTATATAAATTAAAAAATACAAAATAAAAGATAATAATTAGGTAATCATGATAAAGGCTTTAAACCATTGCATGCAAGTTAAAAAAAGTAACTTTAAAGCTTCGTATATGACATGAATCCTACGTGATGCTAAAGTAATATGATAAAACCATAAAACTTTAAACCACATCACCCAACCTTATTATTCCGGCACTTTAACTTTTAACACACGCTCTTTAGGCCAAGAGTCTATCGACACAATTAAAATATATGCGTTGTCTTATACTCTTATCTACTCAAGATAAAAGCATTATAAAAAAATCACAAAAAGTAAGATATGTTTCATGTTTGTGAAATAAAATATTGACTATAAATATGTTATGCCATGTGTTTTCGAATGTCAAACACCGTGCCGAATTTTTAACAGAGGCACCACTCTAGCCACTGCCATTCTAATAACGATCGTTATTTATGGTTTAGGCTTTTCTGTGGGGCCCAATTATTTTATAACTAATCATATTATTATATTTTCTTTAATTTATCTTTTAGTTATTGGATAACACATAGTTGTGAGATGATTTAGTTATTGGCTTTAAGCTAAAATAACAACACTTTATACTACATGAGATTGTTTAATGATGTTATAAACTTACAATAATTCACATAATTTTTTGAAACAGTTAATGTCTAGTTAGTCTTTATGATTTCCAGAAATTACATACTTGGTTCCAAGATTTCAATAATACATGATCTTAATGATCGATTTTTTGCAATCGGGTAATCCTTATCACTAACTTGTGTTAAATATCTTAGTTAAATGTGTATTAAATGACAAAAGTTCCCTTATTAAAAAAACAAATAATTTTTTTAATAAAAATTTATAGGTCCCACCCCAAACCTGCATAATTCTCTCTCTCCTCAGCTCTCTCTCTCTCTCTTCCCTCGAACACCTAAGACATATCACCACCCAATCAACCCCCCCACCACCTTTCCTTTCAACTTCTGTATCACAAAGATGCCATCGTCGGAGTGCGAACAATGGTTACCGAAAAAACGTGGAGGTGGAGGTAGTGGGTTTACGGTGGAGGTGGAGGCGGTGGTTGAAGGTGACGGCGGATGTGGTAGGTTGAAGGTGACGGTGGTGGTGGTGGTGGGTTTACAGTGGAAGTGGAGGTGGTGGGTTGAAGGTGATGGTGGTGGTGGGTTTACGCTGGATGTGGAGGTGGTGGTTTGAAGGTGATGGTGGTTGTGGGTTTACGATGGAGGTGGTGAGTTGAAGGTGATCGTGGTTGAAGAAACACTGGCTGAAAACAGTGGATATACGGAGATATCTTAGTTACAGCTCAACGTCTCTGCATAAAAGGTTATATCTCGTTTGCTTTTCGGAATGGTCTTGCTTCAAGCTCATTGCAAAACTAGAAACGTCGTTAGCCTCGTCACGTGAGAAAGAGGGAGGGTTTTCTCCGTGACTACACTCCGGCGTGAGAATAAGTATCGGGGATTGCAAGTAATAAGCAAGTAGCAAGCAATTAGTGAGTGAGCTCAAAAACATGTGTGTTACCTTGTGGTGTGATCCTGTAGGAGATGGGCTAATGGGCCTGGACCCGACAACCAGGAATATCCATTCTGACTCCTTTGCGTCTACCGTTGATGGTCTTTAGCAGGAGGTGCGCTTGGTGCACGGTGAATGGAACCACGTGTCCTGGCAGCTGTCCTTGGTGTCGGACCTGTCATCAACCGGTAGTGGAGATCGTGTGACAGTCGCTGGCGTTAGTGGTTGGTGCCACGTGTACGTCCTTGCATGCAGTCTGCCCTCTGCATGACTGTTCATCATGCGACGTGGTCTGGCACAACCTGCCGAGCGGTTATTGGGTCACAGCTCTGCCACTTTGTACCCTTGTACTTGGTCAATGCCTCTTTGCGCTTCTCCCTTCCGCATGGCTTGCTCAATGCTTTCTGGGCAGCGCGGAGTTGTAGGGATTAAGTCCTTTTGTTCTAGAGACTAAGTATGAGTTGCCCTCATTTAGTCTTGGCCTTGTGCAAGGTTGTAGGACTTGGCGGCTAAAGGATTGTTTGATCCACCCAGGTTCAAGGACCTGCGCTTCCAGGTTTAACTTGCCGTTGCATAGTGTGCGCAAGGTTTGTTAGGCAACCTGCTGGTTTTAAGAATGGCGCACCGTTGTGCGCAAGGTTATTCTTGTAATATGTTAGCATTATGAGGGTATTGTTCGTTGCACAAGCGCATAGTTTTTGGGACCATACCCCTCCAAGTCCCCAGTCCAGTGGTGCTCCTATGCGCATGTTGGCAAGTAGGTGGAACGCTGGACTATAAGAATTCATGTATGCGCGCTTATTTCGACGACAAGAATTCAACAAGATATTTGCAAGGAATAAAACTTTGAGTGGGGGAAACCTTTGGTCATGATTAGGTCTTTGAAATTTAAATTTTCGTTATGTTGATGTTGTAGGCGAGTTGGTGAGAAAAAATGTGAGGTGGAAGTGAGTTTTGACAGCTGCAGCATGCTGTCAACAGTGTAGCCTCTTTTTCATTAATGAATGGCAGAGAAAGTACCGGCCACGCGTGTGTGGTGACCGTCAGTTGCCCACTTGCCCTCCACGTGTCAGATGCGGATTGGTTGAGGGGCCTGCGGATGCGTCACGCTTCCCCATCGCATTAAATGCGATGGGTATAAATAGACGAACCGTCTAGGTTTACAACCACGCTTTCAAATCTTCTTCTTTGCTTCTCTCTGAATTCTTGTTCTCTCTTCTTTCTCTACAATCTTCTTTTCTCCGGTGATCTCATATGGTGATTCGTGGACCAGAGAGTGCTGCTGCTAGTGAGGCTTCTACATCGTTGCCGGTGTTGAAGGGGACCCCGATCAGTTTCCAACGGCTGGTCTCCGGGTTCCGGTTCCCCAAGGACTGGGATGCCCGGTATCCTTCTGAGGGTGATACAGCCGCCGACGCTCCTGCCAGCTACATCACCCTATTTTTTGATTTCTTTGCCGAGACAACTTTCGGTTGCCAGCGACAAAGTTCTTCCTTGACATTCTTGACCACTACCGATTCCACATCTCCCAACTCAATCCGATGGGGATGGTACGAATCAAACATTTTGAATTTTTGTGCCGATCCATGGGTATTCACCCAACCGTTGACCGGTTCAGGGTGTTTTACCATTTATATTGTTCTTTAGGCTTCTATTCTTTTCAGCATAGGATCCAGATGAAGAAGATCTTGCACTCGCCGCCGAAGTCCTACCATGACTAGAAGCACAAAAAAATTACATAAAGGCCGGCGTTATTCCCCTCTGGATGCACTTTTGGGGGCTGAGGATATTCCTGTTGAGACGTCCTCGATACCGACGGACGAGTCTTGGTATAAGGAGATGAAGGAGATCCCGGCGGTTCAGTTGCCGGAGAGGGCACTGGTGGCGGCGGGCATGATCCTTTTGTGGAAGCCCGACCGTCGGGAGAAGCCGGTTTACATGGAAGAGGATTAGAGTAAGTATCCTTGTTTCATCCTTCCATTATTTCGTTGTTTCTCCTTGTGCGCGGACTAACATGATGTGTGCTTTTGCAGGGGTGGCGCTTTTCATAGCGGCCTTTCAAAGGGAGAGGGGGTGGATGGAGAATATCCCCCTCGGCCTAGAGGAGCCCACCGGCACTCCCAGATTCTTGGGAATTTTGAGTTGCCAAGGAGTGCAGATCTTGCGGCCCCTGCGCCTGAGAGTGGTAAGCCTTCAAAGTTTAATTGTATATCTTTTCAGATTGCTTACTATGTTGCAACATGATGCAGGCGCGCTGAAGAACTTGGGCATTGGCCCAGATTCTAAGAAAAAGAAACGTGTGGGGCCAAGCGTGGTGGCCACGAAGAAGGTGGCGCAACCCAGGGCAGACCCGCCCAAAGGTATGTGTTATGTGCCAGACACTTGGAATGACTATGTAGTAGTCTCTGATTCCTTGGAGGGTCTTGCGCCTGTAGGTTTGAGGAAGCCAAAACTAGAGCCACAAGAGATGGCAGAGATTCCGGTTGCCAACCCGGATGACCCCATCAATGTGGAGTCTAGCCCAGAGCCTCTCAAGAGGAAGAGGGCCCCTAAGAGTGACATCGTCGTGCAGCCTCTCAAAAAGGTCGCGGAAGGTCATAGGGAAGCATGGAAATTTGGATGCGCTTACCCCAACTTTCCCCAGGTAAACACTTGACTTTGTACTTCATTTCTTCCTATTTCCCTTGTTTAACCTTCCATTATTCTGCAGGGAAAGGTGAGACGCCTTTTGTCCCTCCGTCCACTCTGACCGCGCCCGTTGAGATCCCTATGCCCCCACCCGTGTTTGAGATGGCGCAAGCGTCAAGTATAAAGGGTAGGGAGACCAGTGCCGGGGCGGCAGAGGTACAGGTAGATGTGGAGGCCGTTGCGCCTGAGAAGGGGGTGGCAGAAGAGGTGGTGGTTGAAGGAGTGGAAGAGGTGGTGGTTGGTGGTGAACCGGTTGAAGGTGGTGAAGATGTGCCTCAGGGGGCTCACGCAGCAGAGCCAGCGCCCGGGGGTGAAGCTGGGGGATCTGGGGGGCGCCCTTCTGATGAAGGGTCCCCAATCCGCCGGACGAAACCCCGGGTGATTATTACTACAGGTCATATTCTGATGGCCGCGCTACTAAGATCCACACCCCTTTGTGGAAGTTGAGACAGGGAGATAAGTTCAGCCACTGGCAGGCGTGCCGGGAATGGTATAAGGGTGCCTTCCCCCCAGCAGAGGTATGTGTGCACGCAGAACAGAGCTACAGGAAAACATATCGCGCGTACCTCCAGTTAGCTGCTAGCTCTGCCTCCAATAAACATAAGATCATAAGGGAGTGGCAGAGCATGCATCGGGACCAAGAGACGTTTGAAGCAGCGAAGAAAGAGATGGTCCAAGAGCGAGCCCGAGTGGCTGCTCAAAAATTAGAACTGGAGGCTGAAAAGACTAAGTTTGCCAAAGCCCAACGGACCGAAGGGTGGTCCGTGCTGGGGTGGAAGAAGAAGGTAGAAGGCTCCGCTGCCACACTTGCGGAGGAGCGCAAGTTGTGGAAGGAGGCCTGCGAGATAGATAACTCAGAAAAAATCATAAGGGATGAGATTGTGAGCCTCCGCGCCGAAGCTGCGCGTTTAAAGAAGGAGAAAGAGGCTGCTGGCGCTGCGGCCGAGGAGGCACGGTCGCACCATGAGCGGAGCGAGCAGAAAGAGGTAAAAACTGTTGCCCTTTATTTTATTTGATCAAGAGTTTCTTAGACTAACCTTATTGCATGATCAGGTGGAGGCTTGCGTGGCACTTGAGAGTGCTAAGAAAGATCTCCAAGCTGCCTTGGTCGAAAAAGCCTAAATGCAGCACAAGCACTTGGAGGATCTGGAGAAGCTCCACCTCACGAAGGCTAAGGTGGGCGCGGGCGAGGAAACACTAGAGAATTCTGAGGCGGCCCGCGCAACCACGGAGAGTCTGTTGGAGCCACTGACAAACAACATGATGTGGATGCAACAGCATGGAGTTGTCAATGTAAGTTCTCCGTTGTTATTTTGATCACTTTGTCTTGATTCTCATTCTATTTCCCTTATATTGTGCAGATCGCAAACTCTATCTTGAACTCAGTAGAGTTGGACAGCGTTGTGGCCAAGCTGATGGTCACAGCGCGCCATGATGGATATGCGCAGGGCTATGTCGAGTGTGCACACCATGTGACTCGGGCACTGGACGTTCAATGGGATACAAGCCGCGCTTCCACTCGTGGGGTCGATACTATTGCAGCCTTCTCCCAGGCGAAGCGCGAGTACGATCGTCTTCAACTGCCAGCGATGGATTTAGTGAGAGAGGCGCTCCAGCACGACGATTATGTGGATCGCTTAAAAGACATATTTCAAGATGTGGCAGAAGTTGAAGAGAGTGAAGGGTAGGATAGTGATGAATGTTTGTAGGCTTATGTTATTGAATGTAATTGCGCACTGCGCTTGATGGTTGTACTCTTTTGATATGAAATGAATGAGTTTTATTAGTTATAATATTTGCGTGAACATAACAAATTTGTGTAGGTAGAGCGAATAAAACTGGTAATGAACTCGTGTATGAACGTAACATCCCATGCTCATATAGTAAGTAGTGAATTCCGTCCATGAGTTATGTTGTACCATGGTGTTTTAGCGTATACCCAAAGTGGTTTTGCACATTTGTAACAAAATGTCTAAATAATGAAAACCAAGCATTGATTGTCTTGTATTAACAATAAGGCGTAAGATCCATGTACAGAATAGACAAATTAGATCATATGTTTTGCTAGTTTGTTACGCAAACATTGGTGAGTCAAAGCCTTGACATTTGAACATGCTTAGATTACATGTAGCATCGCCTTAGCTGTTGCACATTCTAGGTCCTAGAAATGTTTGTGTCGTCCAAACGTTTGAGGGTGTATGCACTCTTTCCTAGGACTTCATGAATTATGTATGGTCCCTCCCACTTAGGCGCGAGTTTTCCTAGACTTTCAATGTTGGACGCTTCGTTGTCTCTTAAAAAGAAATCGCCAGGTAGGAAGGTACATATGCGGACTCACGCATTATAGCAATTCCCGAGCTTGGACTTTTATTTGGCATCATTGATTGTGGCGTTTTCACGCCTTTCTTCTAGAAGGTCCAAGTCGAGTCTGCGCTCTTCCTCATTATTTCGGCGTTGCATAGCAATCATGCGCAGTGATGGGAGGCCTATTTCTGCGGGAATTGCAGCCTCCGTCCCGTAAACCAGGCTGAACGGTGTCTCGCCAGTGCTGGTTTTTGGCATGGTTCAATGAGCCCAAAGGATACTTAGCAACTCCTTTACCCAACCTCTCTGCATCGTCTCCAGTCTTGTCTTGATCCCTTCAACTATACTTTTGTTTATGCTTTCCACCTGGCCGTTCCCTTGGGGATGCGCAACCGAAGTGAACACATCTTCAGCAGCAAAATTGGGGCCGTTATCACTGACAATGCGCAGGGGTAACCCAAAGCGGCAAATGATGTGCTACCAAATGAATTTGGAAACTATCGTTGTTGTGGTGGATGCAAGGGGCTTTGCTTCTACCCACTTAAGTAATCAACGACTACGATTATGAACTTTACAGCACCTGGGGCATCAAGGAAAGGTCCCACCATATCAATTGCCCATTGTTGGAAGGGCCATGCTATTGTCATTGGGATCAAGGGATTTTAGGGCGCAACGTCTCCGGCGCGTGTCGTTGGCATGATGCACATTTCCGCAGCATTTCGACTGCATCGAAGTACATGTCGGGCCAATAGTAGCCAGTATTCATGATCTTTGCGACGACCATGCACAGACCGGCATGAATTCCGCATAACCCTTCGTGTATTTCACGGATCAAGTATTGCGCGTCTTGCGGGTCAACGCAACGGAGGAGTGGTCCAAGGTATGACTTCCGGTAAAGGATATCGTCTGCCATTTCGTAGTTCAGTGCCTTGTTCTGGACCTTTCTTGCTTTCGCCTTGTTCTCTGGGAGGATCCCATACAGCAAGAACATGATGATAGGAGACATCTAGGAAGGATTTCCCATTTCTATTACGTTTACTTGTGTCACACCCCGGATTTCCAACCCAAATCCATACACCGGTGGGCCTGGGTGGGGAGTATCGTGACGTCAGTTGATAATCATCATAGTCAATTAAACATGGCACAGCGGAAGTCTTGGAGTAAAATTATTATTACAAACCAAATGCTCGAAAATACAAAATAATATACAGGCTCGTAATAGAAGATCCACATGCGGATCATAAATTGTACATGGAAAGAATATAAAACAGACTTTGGGCAGATTTAGGATTTGCAAGATCCTCTATCACTATCGAGCACCTCCGGCCTATTTTCGTATTATACCTTCAGTTTAGTCTTTTGAAAATACGTCAGCTTTCGCTGGTAAATACACCCAACTGACTCATTTTCAAAACATTTCAAAAATGTTTTAAGTTAGTATCAGCACAAAATCTTTTTATAACTTAGGTTAATTGACCGTCCAACCTTGTTAACAGATTCACATGTTTGTCCATACATATGGGGCCCGGTACGGAGACCGAGACACAATTAACGTACACACCACTTTGGACTCACGAAGGAGTAAATTCCTCCCAACCTTGTGGGAATGCATAATTGAGCGTCTATCGGGTGTATGCCTACACCCGCGCTAAGGTCGTGGCCATTTATGTTGTTAATGAGCCGAGGATATCCAGGACACGGTCGTTAACCCCTGATTGTTTAAGTTATCAAACAAAACTGATTAAAACAGAATATGCGGATTTACTAGCCGCACCCGGCATTTGATTAATCTCATTTCCGACCAAGAAGTAATAATTTACCATAACCCAAGCCCGTATAGGGGAAATAAGTCGAAAGTATTTACCAGAGCTAGTCTTCTTTTAAATTTTTAATAACTCAGCCGTACACAAAAGGACTAAGTGCATATAGCATTTACCGGCAAGTCTCTAGTCTGGATTATGGCATAAACTAACCAATTAAATACTAACGGTCTTATTTAAGTCATTGACTTAGACCGACTAGCGTACTTGATCAAAATGTATGACGCTAGATTAAACGATGATTGGATAGAATGTAGTTTGATCCCAACAAGTACCTTGACTTGTATAATATGGATAAAATATAAACATTCTGGATTTTGAGACTTAAATGACAAGGTTAAACCCGTTTCGGTTAATTTCTGTAAAATAGTTACATATACGTAATTGTGCACATATTAGCGATATCGGGTAACCGGATAAGTTATGGACAAGTTCTATATGCCATTATACTTTAAATAAGTTAAAATATCAGTAAGATATTAACTTATATGCTCGTTAAGGTTTTAAAACGAAACTATGCCTCATAAGGGCATTTTGGTAATTTCATACCATATAAAAGGAACTTGAATATAATTAAAGTTTATAATCATAAGTATTCTGGAAAAAATAATTTATTTATGACATAATATCAGTAGTAGATCAATTATATGTGTAATTTATCTTTTATGACCAAACTATGCACCGAAAGGGCATTTTGGTCATTTTACACATAGTTTATAAATTATTTGGGATTATGAGTTTATAACATGTACCTACTGTAAATATGTTTAAAATAAGTTTTAAAATCAGTAGGTATCAAGTCTTGGTCAATAATATGGTTTAAAACCATACTATGCGCCGAAACGGGGCTTATGTCGTAAAATGACGTCTTTATGCGATGTTAGGAAAACTGATGTTAAGGTCAGACTAAAATGTTTTAAATATGTTATTTAATATAACATATTAGTAGGTAAACGATTTATCTTTAAAATATTTGATTAAAACTACTTTATAAGCCACAAGGGCTAAAATCGTCTTTTATCGACATATTTTAATGACCTGTTTGAAAACTCAGTTTATAACTTGGTTTAACATCCCAAATAATCCTACTTATAATATTACATCAGTAGGAAATTCATTTTCAAGTTCATTACCAATTAAAACCTTGTTTTATGCAAAAAGGGCATTTTGGTCAAAGATGGCATAATTATGGAACTTGCGCATAAACTTGGATTCTGATTATGATCATGTAATATAACCTCAGAGGGTTATGCTACATTATATTATGATCATAATGCAACTTTCGATCAGTAGGTAACTAATCTAAATCGGGTCAGAATCGAAAGTTAAAGCCGAAGTCAAACTTCGTGACTTTCGGTTGCGAACCGACCCTAGAGCTGAAATTGACGAGCCGAACATGTTCTTACATGTTCTAATAATTATTACCAACTTGTTTAAGTGTCAAAACAGGTTTTATAACATATATATGATCAATTTATGATTTTTCCGAAAAATTGCCTGTTTGACTTTTTAACATCATAACTTTGACCCGTCAATTGGTCTAGCAAACTTGATCTTCAGGAGGTGCCCTTATAGGGATTAACATCTACCTTATTACGATCACTTAGCCATGTTCATTTCGAACAATGGTTGGACCATAATGGTCTTAACCAAAAGTCAAAGCGTTTTCTGTAAAACGTTTGACTTTTGGCTATAAAAGCCTATAAACGAAAATGCACAAGGAAGGAACACTTACTAGTGATTCATAGGGTGCAAAAGAACTATGTTGGATGCTCCTTATAGCTAGGAACTTCTAGAGGAGGGATAAGAATGAATAAATGAGAAGGTGCAAGTTGGAATGGTGAACTTGATCACCTATTTATAGTTGGAGAACTCAAAGGAGGTGAAGCCAGGTGTTTAGGGGAAGTGTCCCAAATCATGGCATAGCAGTTTGGGAAGCCATGGTTTTGATTTAATGGGTTTGGAGTTTTGTTTGGGAGCCAAGCAAAACTTTCTGCAGCAGAGGCCTTCTCGCGCCCCGCGGCCGCCCCGCGGCCAGTTTCAAAGTTTGACACTTTAGTCCATTAACTTTAAAAAGCTTCTAAAACCTTTTTAAACACCTTTTTGGCACTTTTAGCCCTCCGTAGCCAATACTTGGCATACTCGGGATTATGTCCGGACATTGTCGAGCTCTCGGTTCATTAAAAGGTCACTCAGAGGTATAAATTAACATGTTGACACTTTTAATCCCTCCATTATCCGACTTTCACATATTTACAAAATTGAACTCTCTCGTCCAATATTTGGCACGTATGAGAGTTAGGACTTCACAAAGGATCACTCAGAGGCTTATTATAAGCATGTTGATTCCGATGTCACTTAGAGGCTGGGCATGTTGACATATCAGTCACTCAGAGGCCAAATTTCAAGCATGTTGACATATCAGTCACTCAGAGGCTGTTATTTATGCATATTGACATCGGACCGTCACTCAGAGGTTTAGTTTGAGCATGTTGACGCCTTTAGTCCTTATTGGTCTTTAATAGACTATATTTAAAATACAACACGTGTCACTATACTATTGGACACGATTTTACAGGGTGTTACAAGTTGACGCAATGGAATGGAAGGGTTCTTGAGCACCTCGATGCGCACTTCTCGCGCGAGGTGTTTGAAGCTTGTAGCAGCCAATTTGCTGAGTGCGTCTGCATGTTTATTCTCGCTTCGGTTAATGTGGGATATTTTGAAACTTTGGAATTTGGTTATTAAGGGTTGCGCCTGTTCAAGATACAGGGCCATCGTTTCGCTTTTGCATCATACAGGCCATTGATCTGCCCTACGACCAAAAGAGAGTCGGCGTGCGCTTCCAAATTCCTAGCCCCCATTTTGATGGCTAACCGAAGGCCTGCCAGAAACGTTTCGTACTCAGCTTCGTTATTTGTGCTTTTGGAATCTAACCTGATGGCGTAGGTGAACTCCTGGTTATCGGGGCTTATTAGACGGAGACCCGCCCTTGCGCCATCATCATTGGATGCGTCGTTAGTGTGAAGTATCCATGCGCGGTCGTCTATGACAGACGCTGGATTCTGTACAGCTTCACACTCTTGCACTTTATTGCTTGGTACTTCCGTAACAAAATCAGCTAGTATCTGGCCTTTGATAGCTAGGCATGGTTTGTACATGATATTGTGTCCACAAAGCTCGATCGCCCACTTCGCCAGATGGCCAGATATGTCCAGTTTGGACTAAACTTGACCTAGGTGATAGTTCGTGAGAACTGTTATCACATGGCCTGAAAAATACCAACGCAGCCTGCGGGATGCATGGACTAAAGCTAGAGCAAGCTTTTCCATCATTGGATATCTTGTCTCCGGGTCAGTTAACATCTTGCTGACATAATAGATTGGAGTTTGGACTCTTGCGGGCTCTACTAACAAGACTGCACCCAGAGCGATATCCGACGCGGAAATGTAAAGGATCAATGGCTCGTTCTTTTGCGGTGCCGTGAGTGTAGGAAACTGAATCAAACATTCCTTCATCTGTTTGAAGGCTTTCTTCGTATCCGGAGTCCACTGAAACTTGTTTTGCTTTACACAGTTTCTCAGGGTGCTGATGATTAGGAAGGATTTCATCGCGTTGTTGGCTAAGAACCTGTTCACCGCAGCCAGTCGCCTACCAACGATTGCATTTCCTTGATGGTCGAGGGGGAAGGCATACACTGAATCGCTTCTACTTTCTTTGGATTGACTTTGAAACCGTCATTCGTAATGATGAATCCAAAAAATTTGCCTTCTTCCATTCCAAACGAGCACTTCCCGGGGTTCAGCTTCAAGTTGGCCTTGCGCAAGGATGTGAAAGTTTTTTGAATGTTTATTAGCATTCTCTCCTCATCCAGGCTCATGATGACTAGGTGGTCAATGTACACTTCCACAGTTTCGCTAATGTCATCTCTGAAGACATGGACCATTAGGCGCTGGTAGGTGGCTCCTGCGTTGAGCAATCCAAAGGGTATCTTTGTGTAGCAAAAGATTCCTTTGTCCGTGCGGAATGCGGTTTTGTCTTCCTCTTCTTTCTTCATTTGAATCTGGTGGTAGTCTTTGTAGCAGTCAAGAAAACATTTCCACCTGAATGAAGCGAGGGAGTCCACCTTTTTGTCAATTTCGAGCAAAGAGTAGCAGTCTTTTGGACATGCTTTGTTTAGATCTTTGAAATCAACGCACATGCGCCAAATGCCGCTGTGCTTCTGGACCATGACTGGATTCGCTACCCATGTTTGGTAGCGCACTTCTCTGAGGATGCCGGCTTGGAGGAGCTCTGAAACTTGCTCGTTCATTGCGCGAGTTTTTTCAGGACCAAAACTTCGCTTTTTCTGAACTACCGGCACAACTGAAGGGAATGTGTGCAGCGCATGCTCTGCTATCTCTCTTGGAACCCCTTGTCATATCTGCTGGTGACCAAGCGAAGATGTCTGGATTGCGAAACAAGAGCAGTTTGAGCCGCGCCTTGACTGCAGGGGTCATGGCGGGTCCTAATAACACCGTTTGTTCAGGGTACTTGTTGTTGAGTACCCATTTCTCTGGCTCACCATTTGATGATGACTTCGGTACCTTCACCGGTGGTTCTTCTTCAATGGACATGACCTCCTTCCTGGAATACATGATGGCCACCCCGGTTTCTGTTGGAAATCCACATGCAACGTGAGGAGTGGTGGTGATCATACTGAACTCTCTTTGGGTGCGACTGCCTAGCAACACGTCATGGCGCAATGTTGTTGGCATTACCATGAAGTTGGTGGAGACCGTGCGCGAGTGTCGCCCATCAGAAAGAGTTACCGGGAAAGAGATCTGACCTAGCGGAAAAACGCCTTCATTGCAGAATCCAGTCAATGGGAAATCAACCGTCTCCAAGCACGCCTTTCCTCTGCGTTCAATTGTTGAAAGCATTGTTCATAGATAATGTCCATAGAGCTTCCTGGGTCTATGAACATGTAGTCGGTGCGATAATGGCCAAAGATGCCAGTTATCACAACCGGACGTTCCTCCTGTGGGCCCCCGGGAACTATGGGGAAGATGACCTGTTGTTCGCGCCAATGTGACTTACAACTCTTTTGATGGCTGCGCTTGCGCGGTGGGCCACCCTGGATCATATGAACAAATGCTTGTTTTATCTTCTTGTTACTCGGGCCCACTTCGCCGCGAGTGATCTGGCGCACCTCCTTGCACACGTTTTGAAGTAGGTGGGTAAGCTTCCCACTCTTCAGCGCCTTTTCTATCTCCGTGCGCAAGTTGATGCAGTTATCGATCGTGTGTCCTGTATCTTTGTGATAATCGCAAAAAAGGTTAGGGTCTTGACCTTTTTTGTTTCTCATTGACGGTGGCTGCTTGAACAGATGATCTTCTGTGCTGATTACCTCCGCCTGGGTCTTCGTCAGTGGCGTCCACTGACGATCACGATTATTTTGTTTGATTGCTCTTTGAGTAGCAATTTTTTATCGTCGCGCGTGCGTCGACCGGTGAGTAGGGAGGGTTTTGGTTGGACTCTCTCCAACTCTTCTTATTCTTCTTCGCAAAACTCCTACTCATGTCTTGCGGACGGTACTGGGGTAGAGGGGGTCGGTTGGAATTTAGGTTACGCTCCGTCTGCGCGTAGACCTTTGCTGCCGCCATCAGTTTCTCCCAGCTTTTGGGGAGGCCAGAAGTTCCTGACAAGAATTTTATCATCTTGTCACAATGGACAATGTATTTGAACTGTGCACGAATCAGGTCTTCATGCATGTCACCAATCTCAAACACCTCCTTGTTGTAGCGGGTGATGAAATCTTCCAGACTTTCATCATCACGCCGCCAAATGTTAACATCAGAGGAATCTCTGATGTACCGTCTTTGTTGGCTGAAATGAGTCAGGAACTTATCTTTAAGTTCGTTCCATGAAGTAAGCTTACCGATGGGTAAGTTGTCACACCATAGGCGTGCAGCTCATGTAAGAGTTTGAACAAACAGGTGACACCACATGGGCAACGTCCAGCCTCCGATTAGCCCCGCGCCTGTGAACAAGAGCATGTGGTCGTCTGTGTCTGTCAACCCATTAAACTTGCCCATATTTGATGGTAGTTTCGCGCATTCAAGTGGGGCTAACGCGATTTCCTTCATAAACTTCGAGTGTTCGGCTGCTTCAGCCGGCTTGTAGATCAGGTTATAGTTATATTCCGCCTCCGGGTTGTACATAGCCCGTGGTGTAGGCTTGTAGGCGACGTGTTCTTTAGGCAGTCGGTGAAACACGTTGGCGCTGTCACCCTCGCCATATGTTTAATCTTCCTCACACTGGGTGTCTCGCCCCTCTAAAGGACGCGGGCCCAGCCGTGAGTGAATAGACGCTCGCCTATGAGTGTTTGACTCATATTTTAGCAGCGACTGGGAATACTCCGTTTCCCTTGTACGGAGGTGTGAGGGAATACTCGCTCTGGCCGGCGAGTCCTAGCTTAGTATTCGTGGTTCAGGCGAGGCATGCACGTGAGTAATGGGTGGCTGCGCCGGCACAACAGATGCATTAGTTTGCGCACAGAGTTGCGTATAAACGACGTTCAGGACCGTTTGGGATTTGATGTACCAAGACATCGGAGTTTCACCCGGAGGTAAAATAGATGTGATTGGTACAAAGGGAGTTTCCACTTAGATTCCGGGAAATACCGGGATGTTCACACGACCTGCGTCGTGGTGAACACCGACGTTTCCTGAAGAACCTTCTTCCACTTGTCTGTCGGGTCAAGGGGCATGAACTGGGTTCTTGCCCTCGGCCAAGGGACCTCGTGGTACGCTTGTTGGGATGTCAGCCATTTGAAAGTGAGATTTGAGAAAAAAAAAACGAACGAGAGACAGATGTGCGAGTTAGAAAAAATCGGATGACGCCAATGAAGAAACACTGGCTAAAAGCAGGGGGTATCCGGAGATATCTTAGTTACAGCTCAACGTCTCTGCATAAAAGGTTATCTCTCGTTTGCTTTTCAGAATGGTCTTGCTTCAAGCTCACTGCAAAACTAGAAACGCCGTTAGCCTCGTCACGGGAGAAAGGGGGAGAGTTTTCTCCGTGACTACACTTCGGCGTGAGAATAAGTATCGGGGATTGCAAGTAATAAGCAAGTAGCAAGCAATTAGTGAGTGAGCTTAAAAACATGTGTGTTACCTTGTGGTGTGATTCTTATTTTATAGCCAAATAGAGGTGTGTAAGAGATGGGCTGATGGGCCTGGACCCGACAACCAGGAATATCCATTCTGACTCCTCTGCGTCGACCATTGATGGTCTTTAGCAGGAGGTGCGTTTGGCGCAGGGTGAATGGAGCCACGTGTCCTGGCAGTTGTCCTTGGTGTCGGATCTGTCATCAGCCGGTAGTGGAGATCGTGTGACAGACGCTGGCCTTAGTTGGTTGGTGCCACGTGTACGTCCTTGCATGCAGTCTGCCCTCTGTGACTGTTCATCATGCGACGTGGTCTGGCACAACCTGCCGGGCGGTTATTGGGTCACAGCTCTGCCACTTTGTACCCTTGTACTTGGTCAATGCCTCTTTCCGCTTCTCCCTTCCGCGTGGCTTGCTTAGTGCTTTCTGGCCAGCGCGGAGTTGTAGGGATTAAGTCCTTTTGTTCTCGAGACTAAGTATGAGTTGCTCTCATTTTAGTCTTGGCCTTGTGCAAGGTTGTAGGACTTGGCGACTAAAGGATTGTTTGATCCGCGCAGGGTCAAGGACCTGCGCTTCCAGGTTTAACTTGCCGTTGCGCAGTGTGCGCAAGGTTTGTTAGGCAACCTGCTGGTTTTAAGAATGGCGCACCGTTGCGCGCAAGGTTATTCTTGTAACCTGTTATCATTATGAGGGTATGGTTCGTTGCGCAGACGCAGAGTTTTGGGACCATACCCCTCTAGTGGTGGTGGGTTTACGGTGGAAATGGAGGTGGTGGGTTGAAGGTGGTGGTGGTGGGTTTACGCTGGATGTAGAGGTGGTGGGTTGAAGGTGACGGCGGAGGTGGTGGGTTAAAGGTGACAGTGGTTGTGGGTTTGCGGTGGAGGTGGTGGGTTGAAGGTGATGACGGAGGTTGGTTTACAGTGGAGGTGGTGGGTTGAAGGTGAAAATGGTGGTGATGGGTTGAAGGTGGAGGTGGAGGCGGCGGGTAGAAGGTGACTGCGAAAGTGGCGGGTTGAAGATGACAGTGGTTGTGGTGGGTTTATGATGGAGGTGGAGGTGATCGGTTGAAGGTGACGGAGGAGGTGGTGGGTTGAATGTGACGGTGGTGGTGGAGGTGGTGGGGTGAAGGTATCAGTGGAGGTGGTGGTAGTGGGTTGAAGATGGAGATCGTGGGTGGTGAAAAGATGGAGAAGTGAGGGGCGAACCCTTTTTTTTTAAAATATATTTGCTAAGTATTTTTTATTTTTAGTTTAAAGCCAATTAAGTCATTTAATGCACAATTAACCGAGATAATTTTGTTAATAATCACTATAGTGCAAAAAATACTGCCATCGGGATTAAATTTGTAATTAGTGAAACTAAGGACCAAATCTTTGTGAAGGGTTCCCCTTTCGTAAAACACTAAAAACGACGTCGTTAGCCAACCGAAATGAGATCCAACCCATAAACCAATCAGTGGTCTCAGCAATCAGTCTCTCCAGTCTCCACCCTAAAACCCTACCCCGTCGCAGGTATGTTCCGATCACGTCTAACCACCGCCATCCGCCACTTTAGCGCCTCCGCCACCAGCCGGTGGACCACCCCGGGCCACCAGGTCCGACCTAACGGCTACTTCCTAAACCGCACACCTCCTCCACCAGGCCAGTCACGTAAATGGGAGGATTGGGAGCTCCCGTGCTACGTCACCAGCTTCCTCACAATCGTCATCCTAGGCGTCGGACTCAACGCTAAACCAGATCTAACGCTTGAAACTTGGGCGCACCAGAAGGCGATCGAACGGCTCGAAGCGCAAAGGAGTTCTGCGTCTGGATCTGACGGATCTGAGTGAGTGATTGATTGATTGAGTCTTTGTTGATGAAGAAGCGTCTGGTAATAATTTTACCTAATTTTACTTGTTTGTTGTGGGAGATCGAGTTGATTTCTGTTGACTGAATGTTAAGTTTTTGATGATATGATATGTTCATATATGTTTTTGATGAATGACCTAGTTTTTCTAATAATAATAATATCGTCTGATACCCTGATATGATCGTTTTATTACTTTTATTTCTCGAGTAATTGTGTTCTATTTTGTTGACCTAATTTTACTTGTTTTTATGTGGTGGAGATTGAGTTGATTTCCGTTGACTGGATGTCTGAATGTTAAGTTTCTGAAGATATGATGTCTTCATATATATTTGTTTTTGATCTGTGAACTATTTTTTTTTTTTAATAATAATTGTTTACATTTCGGATATGATCGTTATGTTAGTTCTATTTTACAATTGATTATTCTGATTATCATTTGTTTGGAAATTTTACCTAATTTTAGTTGTTCGTATGGTGGAGATTGAGTCGATTTCCGTTGAATGTTGAATTCTGAAGATGTGATGTGTTTTGATGGATGACCTAGTTTTCTAATAATAATTATGTTTAATTTCTGGATGTGATTGTTGTGTTTACTTCGATTTTACGATTGATTGTTCGATTTTCAGTCATCTGGTTATTTTGCCTAAAGTTTTAGTCGTTTGTGTGTTATAGATTGAGTTGATTTTTGTTGAATGTTTGTTAAGTTTCTGAAGATATGATGTGTATATGTGAGACTTAGTTGATGATCTAGTTTCTGAATAATAAATGTTAGTTTCAGATGCCATCGCCGTATTGCTTCTATTTTACGATTGATTGTTAGATTCTCAGTCATCTGGTAATATTTGCCTAAAATTGTACTTGTTCTTAATATGTGTTCATATGTTTTTTTGATTGATGATCTAGTTTTTGAATAATAATTATTCAAATTCCGGACATGATCGGTGAATCGCCTCGATTTCACTTTTGATTTACATCTGATGAATTTGATGGGTTGTTTGATTCGCGGTCGTCTGGTAGGTTATCCTAAAGTTTTATGTTTTTGAGTGTTGGAGATTGATTCAATTTCTGTTGACTAAATGTTAAATTCTGAGATATGACATGTTCATATATGTTTTTGATCAATGATCTAGAATTCTAATAATGCCTAAAATCCAGGTATGATCGTCATAGTACTTTCTTTATTTTAAATTGGATGCGATTATGTTTCTTCAAAAGTTCCTGAAAGTTATTTTAACCCTGTGTTTTTGTATCTGAATTATGATGGATCCGATTGATTGTTTGATTCTCAGTCGTTAGGTAGTTTATTCTGAAATTTTACTTGCTTGTATGTTGGAGATTGAGTTGAACTCTATTGAATGTCAAATTCCAAAGATATGATGTGTTCTTATATGTTTTTACTCAATGGTCTAGTTTTCTAATATATTGTTTAAATTCCGGATATGATTGTCAAGGCTGACACTTGATTTACATTTGATGCGATAATGTGTCTTCAAAAGTGCCGCTAGTTAATTTAATCAGGTGTTTTTGTGTATGAGCAGATCTTCTAGTTCATGTGCTTGCTATTGTGAATTTGCATAGACCTGCATTTTGTTGAATTTGTTTATGAATTATGAATTTTTGGGATTCGATTCGATGAGAAATCTATGCTTTTGTTCTTTAGACAGTTTAGTTGATTTGTTTCCAGACAATAGTTTTAATTAAAGATCCTGTTCATCAACATTTTAGACTATGGTTTGAACCAATGATACGAACCAACCCACACAACAGTGCAACATGGGTTATGAATTACTGCTGTGCTTTTCCATTTCATTTTTAGTTTTCATATTTCGTGTTGTTTAGTTGTTAGTTCATGTTAGGTTAGTGGGTCAGTAGCTATTTGTTAGTGGGTTTAGTAGTTAATTGTTTGTACGCCTATATATAGTCAAGTGATCTATGAATTATGGATGAATAAAAATTAGATAATTTTTTCTGAAAGTGTGTCTCTGTTCTTCTCTAAATTCTTGGGGGATTGACCATCAACCTCTATCTGTGTATGATAATTATATTTTCATTTTTTATTGTTTGGATATCAAGACTGAATCATGAGTGTTCATGTTGCAAGCTGAGTTATCTACTAACTTGTGTGCCACATTTATTTAAGCATTTACTTGTGCCATTAGGTGTCATTTATTTAAAGATTTACTTGTGCCACTACGTGTCATTTAGTTAAACCTTGGGGATTGACTTATTTATAATTGGAAACATGCCACGCCTTAATGAGGCTAGAGTACTTCCCGCTTTATGGTATATGAAATTAGTATAAGGGTATATGAAATTAATATAAGGGTTGTTTAGAGTAAACTATCAAAATGGTTTCTGAGTTTTGGTTACTTTTGTCACTTTAGTTCAAAACTTAAATCTTTTGAATCTGGGTCCTTATGGTTTCAATTTTGTTGTCATTTTCATCCAAAATCAAGCTCTGGTCAGATTTTTCAGTTACTATCCAACTTTATTTGTCTTTTACTTTCTTTTTAATGAAGGGCAAAATGTCTTTTAATGTTATATTATAACAAATTAAAAAATCTGACAATTTTGTCCTTCATTAAAAGGGAGGAAAAAGACAAAAAAGCTGAATATTAACTGAAAAATCCGACCAAAATTTTGCTTTTGGATGTAAATGGCAATAAAATTGAAACCACAAGGACCCAGATTCAAAAAGTTTGCGTTTTGGACTAAAATGACAAAAGTGACTAAACATCAGGACCATTTTGACAGTTTACTCGGTTGTTTACTAGTTTGAAAGTTTTTTTTGGTGAAACTGAAAACGTAACTCAATTCATGTAGTTCAATTTTGAGTTGACCGATTCGGTCTTGGGTTCCGATTGCGAAAACTGAATAACCATCAAGTGTTATTAGATTGGATTGGGCTAACTTAAATTGCCTAAACAACAAAACTAAATGACCATTGCTTTTTTGGTTTGCATCGATTAACAGTATTAATATATTTAAAACCGAAAACCCAATTTGGTTGTCTTAAAATCGAATCGAAAGATGAATATGTAAATACAATTTGATTTTAAATGGTTTCGGTTAGATTGGTCTTTCAATATAATCGGTTGGAATTGAATCTTAAACACACCAACTTTGTACCAACAGGAGACCAACCCTTTCCAACACGCTTTATGTGCAGAAATCTGTTTATGGCCCAAACCGGTGCAGGTTGAAACTGTTTTGAGTTTGGTCAAGTACAATGCTAAAATTAATGAGCAAAATTTCTATTATGTTTGTAGAAATTTTCCGTTCAAAAAAAAAAAAAAAATCTATTTGTCATCTAGGGCTCTATGCAATACTTGGCCTTGTGGGCTCAACCCACAAAATAGGGTTCACTATCATCTATATTGAGACATTTTGATATATATATATATATATATATATATATATATATGCAAAATAGAAACTTGAGAAGCATTCTGAACCACACAATTCTCTAAGCTTTTCGTAATATATACATACGTATAATTTAAAATTGACTATATACATATATGTATATTGTCAAATCTTGATTTATGCACATGTATATAGTCAATTTTAAACTATACATATGCGCATGTACGAAAAGTTTAGAGAAAATGTGTGGTCCAGAATGCTTCTCAAGTTTCCCAATTGGTCTAGTGCTTTTCACACGATTCTACCATATATATATATATATATATAGATGGCTTGGAGTGCTCGAAAATTCACGCAAAATCTCCAGATATTGTCCCTTTTTTCACTAGCAACACTAGAGATGCACTCCATGCCATCATCGTGAGATAAATTCCCCATTGAGGAATTGCTTGATGAATTACATGGTAGAAGGATATTTTCAAAGCTTCATTTAAAAAATATATTTTGAAAATAAGTTACAAATTTAATTTAGTTAATTATTAAAGAGGAAGACTACAATTTAATAATTTATAAAAATTTACCAATATACCCTTACAATGACATTAAATACAAAAATTTAATGAAGCAAATTGAAGTATTTCTATTGGTTGAAATTTCTTCTTTTTTATTTTTACAAAAAAATTATTCTCATTTGAACTCTTCACTATATATATATATATATATATATATATATATATATATATATATATATATATATATATATATATATACAGGGTTAGGATCATGTGAGAAACACTAGGCTAATTGAGAAACTTAAGAAGCATTCTGGACCAAACATTTTCCCTAAACTTTTTGTAACGTACACTTATGTATAGTTTAAAATTGACTATATACATATGTGTATAATTCAATATTTGACAATATACATATATGTATATAGTCAATTTTAAACTATAAATATGTCTATATTATAAAAAGTTTAGGGAAATGTGTGGTTCAGAATGCTTCTCAATTTTATCATATATGATGGACTATATATATATATATATATATATATAGATGCACCGAACAAAGGTGACATATATCTGTAAACGAACTCATAAACAAACAGTTGAAAACGGTTTTATGGAAACAAGTTAATATATGGCCAGTAGCGGATCTAGAAAATCATTATAGGGCAACTTTTCAAAAGAGCATCGTGGGTAACCTTTTATTACACTCTATAAAGACAAAATTTAGACTACCGTTGAAGCGTAAAAGAACATCATGGGTTACCCCTTGTTACACTCTATATCCGTCACTATATATGGTCTTTTACTTTTTTACATCTAAAACATAATTGTAAGTCACCATCTCAACGTTAGAACGAGTTGAGCTCGGCTCTCTAGTATTTTTAAGCTTGAGCTTTTCCCTGGGGCATGGTTTGTTTGTAAATTTTATTATTTAATTATTACATTATATATATATATATATATATATATATATATATATGGCCTTTCAAAAAAAATTACATTAGATATTTGCATATGTAAGTATTGAAGTATGATTATACATAAAAAATTATTATTATCATATTTTTATAGATAGTACTCTTTAGACTAGCAAGCATAGTCAAGCTGGGTAGTGAACATCAAGCTCGTTTATTAAATGACCTTTAATTTAGGTTCGAACTCGTTTATGAAATTAGCTCCAGTTTAGACTCAGACATGAGTTTGTTCAAATTCAACCTTTTAACGAGCTGATATTTACAATGGCTTGGCTCGTTTCGTTTCGCCCACTCAGAGACAATACAATGGCAATTTTGTACAGCTAATAATGCAGTTAGTTTGAGAAGGACCGATAATCTTTTTTCTTGGTAGAATATTATGCTAAATCTTTTTCGAGATAACGTTGATCATGTGTTAAAATAAAATTTTAATTTCTCAATTATTTTCTTTTCAACAAGAAAACAAAGCAATTGAATAAATTTGAAGTGCAACTATTATATTAGTATATTAATAGTATATGAATTATAAATCTTACCCAAAAGATTATTAAATATAAATCCTTACCAAAAGATTATTAAACATTTAAAAATTCAAACCATGTAATATTTAATGTTATCTGCCCCTTTCTTTGCAATAACATCATCAATTTGAAAATTTTGAGACCCATGTCCCCGTCCCTTCATATTTCTCGTGAAACCTTTTGGACCAATTTGCAAATTATAATTAAAAAGTGGGTGGAAAAGACAAATTGAGGAATGCAAATGCACATGAACTCTGTGACATCACTATAGTCTACAAATACATGCTAACATTGATAAGCAAAATGATTTTTTAATATACATAAAAGGAAAGGATTGAGAGCAAAAACCTATAAATATTCTCATAAAAAGTTAAAATGGATGATATATTATAGTGTAACTATGTTGTCGTTTGTTAAGACTAAATTGGGTTTTTGAGTAAATATTCTAATGTTTCTATAATACCAAACATACCTTTGCTTTAATTAACAATTGCTAAAAAGATGTTTCTTCTAAGTTATCAGCTAAGATTAAAAAAACATGGGTTCATCAAATAGTTCTTTCCATATCAAATTATGAAAAAGGTTATACAAAACCATAGTATAGTATGATTCAAACAAAAGTATTTTAGTTTGTGATTGAGACAAATAGCTAGATAGTCCATGTGGTTTGGTCAAATTTTACCTATAGTCCCTAACTTTCTAAAATTACACTTATATTCTCAATATTTTTACTCTCGTTTCTCAAATAGTCCCTAACGTGGATAGGGGATAGTTTTTGGTGTTAAGTTGGTGGGAACTGGTAACACCATAAAACCCGAATGTTTTACTCACTAGTATGATTTCATGTGTTACGGATAGAAAGATGATAACTAAGTTATTTAACTTCGTTAAAGCTATAAGTCTAATGGTAGGATACAAGGTTTGTGGTAAATGGGTTAAGATGGCAAACACGAGTGGTTAAATCTGGCAAGTTGAATTAAAGTTTTATATAAACGAAAACTCTAGCTAGTTGTCACACCCCAACCGATGGCGGAAACATTGGAGTGAGACGCTAACGAGATTGCTCATTGCTCACAACGCTAAAAATGACAATATTTAATTTAAAGTCGAATTTCATTTCAAGAATAATTGTCAAAATACAACATTGAAGCAAATACAACAATTAAACAAACAAAATACAACAAAACTGATACAACAACATTAACCTAAACATCTAAATGTGTGTATCTAAGTCCTTGCTATTTGATTTCATAGCATCTTCTTCATCAACCTGTAACACGTTTTAAAATAACAATTCAATGCAAAAGCAAAGGCGAGTACACAAGTTTAAGCATAACATACGTATACTAATAAAGTTTAAACAAATCCTCATGGCAACTTTGATTCTACAAGAGCATATACAAGGCATGCAATACTACTAGTCAAACCCTTAACGCAATCACGATGTTTTAACATGGCCTCAAGTTTACACGATAGAGGGGGATGCGTTACTTCCTAAAGCGCTTATACATGTCAAACGAAGGCTTAAAACAAGTTAATGACTAAAGTATCACATAAAGAATGTCCAAGATATAAGCATCACGTAAGCGTATCAAGTATTCATGTGTATAGGATTGTTTGTGCATTTCATAAAGTTTAAGTGTTGTGGTTTTGGTATAAGTAAACATGTTACACCCAAAAGTGTTGTAAACGAAAAGTGGGTCGAGTGTACTCACGGTTTTGCAAATGCTTCCACTTGTTACTTCGCGAAGGGTTGGAGAGAGAGTTTGGGGGAACACCGAGTTATCCTACAAGAGGAAAACAGAGGTTGGTAAGTATTTGAACGATAACAGAGGATTTAGGAATTTAAATATACTAAAGTATGTTATACGAGAAAATAATCATCTAGACTTAATACTCGTTTTTGACACTATAAGACCCATTCGGGTTGATGTGTTTTCATGGGTTAGGTTACCCATTATAATCGTAACGAGAGATTAAGTACGTATGTGATGTAACCTAGTACCATGACAGACAATCATTTGATTACCATCAAGAGTTCGGTTAGCGAATATATATACATATATTATATAGCATACGTAATAAGTAAATCATAAACATCATGGAAGTTCATAGAAGTCATGCATGGAGGTAGGAGGATAACCTTCCTTTTAAAACCTCTCTCGTATAGTTATTAATGCACAAGTCGCCACAAGAACGACAAGGATGGTCATGAGTAACATAAAAGTAAAAGACAAAAAGTAAACAAAATCATCAAGTGAAGTGGTGGATCGAAAGTAGGATAGCCAAGGCTTCCAAGTGATCACACTCTACCAACTCAAGTCTCGTTTCAAGAACATGCTTGGAAGGATACAACACTTGTGGGTAAAACCCTATTAAAACAAGACACTCTTACACTTGGGACCTTAGACATGGTGATGTTCCAAGTTGGTCTTCCATGGAAGACTTATGGAGACATTCCAAAGGTGTTTCAAGTGGTAAGAAAAAAGAAAGATCAAAAGGAGAGAGGTGAGTTAGAACTCACTTTTTGAAGCCTTGATCTTTTAGAGAAAGAGAGCTCTTAGAGCTTTTAGAGATAAGAGAAGAGATTATTTGAGGTATGATTTGAGAGGAGGGGGAGTGGGGTATTTATAGGTGAGTTTTGGGAGGTTGTTAGGTGAAGTAATAAATGCAGAAAACACAAAATTAACCAATCCATGAGCTTGAAACCAACTTCTCCGGATTATGCCCCTCTCGCGGCCCGCGAGAGGAAGAGGGCTCGGTCGCGGGCCGCGAGAAGCTAACAAGGATTCGGTCGCGGGGCGCGAGGTGAGTTATTCCAGAAGTTTCTTTGATTTTTATCACTTTTAGTCCTTGAACTTAGTTTAAGTTGCCATTTTTGCATGATTTAAGCATGAGTGTCGAGTGTGAATGCATGAATCCTTGCACGTATAACAATTATCAGTTTGTATGTATTAAACGATTGAATGCACGTAAGACAAGTATGTATCAAGTATAAATTTTATTATGATTCAAGTCTCGGATTACAAGATAGGGAAAAGGAATAAGAATACAAGTTCCAAAAATAGAAATATGACTATACTTTCTAATTAAGGAAAGTATGAAAAAGCGAGGCGTTACACTAGTGTGTGTATGTATGTCGTATATCGAGAGATGGAGAACAAAACTCCCTCTAATTCAATCCATAACCAGTTCTCCCAAATCAAGATCAAATTGGGTAATGATACTTTGCATGAATGAGGATTCCTTATCATCTCAACCTAATAAACATGTGGTAAGTTGTAATTTTTTATTTTGTGATTTTGTATAAAGTGGATTTATGAATTTGTATGAAATTAAGTATGGTGTGTTAGAATCACCAAATAAAATTTGGGTTATGGAAAATTTAAAGTAAATTAATGTTTTGACATGAAACCCACTTGGTGATGATGAAGATGGCGACATGGGTGTATCATCCATGTCCAATTCTTGTGCAATTTGGATGGATGATGTTGTATGTGATTAATTCTTGGTAGATAAATTGAGCATGATATGAATTTTTTTATGTCTAGTTTGTGTCAATGAATGAAAACAAGAAGTAGGAAGTAAAACATGAAATACCTATACATTATGCTTAGTTAGTGGTATGCACATCAAGTGTTTGATGAAATGTCTAGGTGAGATTAATGGATGTGATTGGATGCAAGTAATGGATGAAAATGTATAGGATGTGAATATGATCTATTGGTAATAAACTAAACATGAGAAATATGTTTTTAAGAGGATTACATGTGTGAAGTTAATTGATGGGATGACTTGTTAAGAAGCATGCATTAGGAGCTTGTACTTCATGCTTGAATGTATGATACACCTTATGTGTTTAGTTGATTATGTTGTTGGCATCAAGAGGTGAAATTCGTGTCATTGTATGACATGTGGATATACTAGTAAGGATAATGTTAGGATCATGTTAAATTAGTAAATCTTGAATGATGTTGTCAATTGTAGAATCATGAGAATGGTAGTATGTGTGGAATTGCATATAAATGAATAGGTGTATATATGTGTATTTAACTAGGTGATTATATGGTTGTATGTATTTTACTACATGGGTATGAAATGTTTATTGTGCCATTAGTGTATCACCCATGTCCAATTCTTGTGCAATTTGGATGGATGATGTTGTATGTGGTGAATTCTTGTTAGATAAATTGAGCATGATATGAATTTTTTTTATGTCTAGTTTGTGTCGATGAATGAAAGCAAGAAGTAGGTAGTAAAACATGAAATACGTGTACATTATGCTTAGTTAGTGGTATGCACATCAAGTGTTTGATGAAATGTCTAGGTGGAATTAATGGATGCGATTAGATGCAAGTAATGGATGAAAATGTATAGGATGTGAATATGATCTATTGGTAATAAACTATACATGAGAAATATGTTCTTAGAAGGATTACATGTGTGAAGTTAATTGATGGGATGACTTGTTAAGAAGCATGCATTAGGAGCTTGTACTCTATGCTTGAATGTATGATACACCTTATGTGTTTAGTTGATTATGTTGTTGGGATCAAGAGGTGAAATTGGTGTCATTGTATGACATGTGGATATACTTGGTTCTAGTGGACCCACAAAAGAACAGATGATTGGAAAACCAAAATAGTCTACAACCTCTGATTACAAATAAACAGTGTTTAGAAGATCTACTCCTCCCAAAGGCAAATACTCAACATCTGCTACTCCAAAGTCTGCTAATGCCAAGGTCTGTTTACAAAATCTGTTGAAGACAAACTCTTCTTAAAGCCAAAGGTCTGCCAAAGAGAACCTCTACTGATGAAGACAAAGTCTGATGTAGCTAAGGTCTGCAATGGATCAACAGATGTTAAAGGCCAACAGAGGATAAAGCCCAACAGAGGATTCTCAACAGGTGTTTATCAACAGAGTTTACTTATATTTTCAATGCAACAGTACTTAGGCCATAGCAGATGTTAGGAGTTTATTAGACTGTTAGATGTCACTGTCAAGGTGACGTCAGCTTAGATTTATTAGATGTTTCATTTGTACTATAAATAGAACAGTGTGTGTACTGTTCTATTTATCACTTTGCTTCTTGACATTTTGTACGAACAAACAGAGAGTGATCAGGCTGAGGGGGAGTTGTAATTCTTCATGCATACGTGAATCATTTTACTTTTAAAAGCATGGTGACGAAAGCAATATCTTCATTGTTGTGATTGAAAAGTTTATTATTCCGCTGCATATATCATTTCTGTTTTATCTTCTTTTATTATTTCTATCTTAAACTATCACAACAATCAAACTCAGATCCTAACAATTGGTATCAGAGATTGGTTAATCAAATTCGATTTATACAATCAATTTGATATAAATAGATCAGCTCCTACTATTAATATCGTTTGTTCATTGAATTGAAAATAGAGTAAAAGTTTATTTACTTTCAAAAGTATTTTAAACAAAAACCTGTTTGTAAACAATCAAAATGTCTCAAAATGCACAAGATCCACACAACACTGGTACTCTGTACAAACCTCTGATACTTGTCAGATCGCAGTATAACATCTGGCAACGTCGGATGGGTCAAATACTTGCTCAATAGAACACAGGTTGTTAGAAATCGGTTGTCTTCGGACCACATGTTCCGATGGTGCCGAGTGCTGAAGACCCCAAAGTTCAAGTACCAAAGAAGCTGGAAAACTACTTTGAGCAAGATTTTCAGAAAATGGAGCTAGATGCCAAGGCATTTAGTATTGTTGCTACGGCTTTGCCGAATGATATCTATGCTAGCCTGTTGCATTGCAACAATGCTAAACAGTTGTGGGATGCTTTGAAAGAGCAGTTTGGAGGTATAGAGGAAGTAATCGAAAACAACCTAAAAGTTTTAAACCAACAGTATGAAACATTTTTTCACGTTAAAGGACAATCATTAACTCAACAATTCGAGAGGTTTAGTTGTCTAATAAGTAAGCTTATGCTGGTAAATGTTACTTATGCTAATTCAACCTTAAATAGCCGATTTCTAAGATCACTACCAGATAAATGGGACACTATTGCTTTCGTAACAAGAAACTCTGTTGGGTTCAAAGAGATGAGTTTGACTAAGTTTCATGGTAGACTTTTAACTTATGAAAAAAAGCTTAACCAGAAAAAGAAGCTTCAAGAGTCAGGAAAAGTTGCTGATGACTATGCTTTTGGTAGTACAAAACTTTTTGGTCAAGAAGAAACCTCTGGTGGAAGTAAGGATCAGGGTTATGATCATTTTATTGACATAACTTCTGGTGGAGGATTTAACCCTGACTCTTACTCACCCAATTATGCTTTTGCAGCTAATGGGGAAAACCAAGTTTCTAACGACTTATCTTCTGAGTTAAATGATCTTCAACATTTTGACCCCACTGATTTGGAAGAAATGGACATATTGCATCAACTTGCTCTGCTAAGTGTTAGAACTAGCAAATTTTACAAAATAACTGGTAGAAAATTTCCAGGGTTGCATGGGGGAAATCGAAGATCAAGTGTTACAAGTGTAATAGGCTAAGTAATTTTGCTAGAGAGTGTAGGAGTCAAACAAGTGGTCATATTATCACACATCCAAGTCCTAGACCTCAAAACACTCCACACATGCAAAACACTACTTACTTTACACCCTACAACCACTGTTCCAGTTCAGTATGTCCAAACCACTATTCCTCAGATACAATATGCTCAAATCCTAGTCCCTCATGTTCAAGTGCAACAAGCACCACAAGCTGCACAAACCTCAACTCCTGCAGAAACCAGTCAACAGAGCTTTTTCACACAAGGCTTTGCTGATTGGAGCAGCTTACCTGAAGAACTTACAGATAAAAATTTTGCCCTAGTTGCTAATTTTTAAAAGAAACATGATGATTTTTGTTTTATGGCACTAAAGACAATATTGGAAGGGGTAGAGTCTGAGGAAGTGGTTTCCAATTCTCATGAGGTTTGTGATAATGTTGAAACAGATGTTTCAGAAGAAAAGGATGGTGAAGAAATGGTGAATCCTCTGTCAGACCCATGGGAGTCTAGTTTTTGTGAAGGAAAATGTGATTGTGCCATGATGGCTGCTGCCAAGGTATCATCTCAAGTCCTTAAAGACTTATGTTCTAACAAATGTATTATTGCTTTTGCTAACATTAAAGAGGTGAATGAAAACCTTAGGAACAAGATCTTAGATGATGAAATTCAGTTTGAAATACTTGTCAAAGAGTTAAAATCAAATATGTTTGAAAAAGAAAGTGAAATCAGTAGTCTCAAACATGAATCAAGCATAACCAAGGATCAACTCCAAACAATGATTAGAAAAATATCAAAGTTGTAAAAATGAGCTTGAATCTACCTAGATCACATGTGAAAAATGGGTAGAGTCCTGTAAAGGGTATGAGTTGATTTTAGAAAAACAGATCAAAAGTAATATAAAATTTGGCATGGGGGCTTTCGCAAAAGCGACCAAGTTTCTCAAAACACTACTGTAATGATTCTGGTTTGGTTGAAATAATCCCTACAAACTTGGCTGGTCAAGAAATTAAAGTCACAGAACCAATGGGAAGAAATTTGTTTTAGAAAGACCTAAAGTATCCTCAATTTTTGAGGAAATTGAAAAATATCAATTCAAACCAACATGGTTAGATGAATGTGACATTCTTGAAAATTTTAAGCCAATTGAATTCTCAACCATTGAGGGTGTAAAGCAGCTAAAGTGAAAATCATTTCCTTGAAAGACCTTCCAGCAGATGTTATAACATCTGTTGACAAAAAGGTTGAAAAGGGGTAGAAGAGAGAAAAAATAACAAACTTGTTTTGTAACTTTTGTGAAAAGAAAAACCATGTCACTAAAGATTGTGTTCACCTAAAAGCATATAACATAAACAAGACAAGTGTGATTATTGCTGCACCTCATTGTACTATATGTGGGAAGAAAAATCACAAAACTCAAGAGTGTGTTTATCTCAAAAATTTTGATGTCAAGAAAAATGAGTATCAATCTAAAACACTTGAGAGTCCATAGGCTAGTACTCAAAAAGGAAAGTCCAAACAGACCTTTATCCCAGTCCAAACACTTGTTACCAAACAACTTAATGTAACCTCTGCTCTCAAAGAGGTTCAGGTAACAGATGCATCACCAGCAAACAAATTTCCAAGAGGATATGGCCAAGCACCTTATAAAAGTGAACCACTTGGTTATGAGATCTACAAAAGACCCTCAAAGCCAAGAGTAAACAAGCATCCTCATGGTTACAACCACTTGACATGTAATGGTTGATAGTAGATGTTTCAAAAATCTGTTCAAAACTCTGACCATTCTCCTGGACTTGAGGCTGGAATGCTTGTGACCCCATTCAAAGCCATTTTGGCTTTGGACACTCTCCAAAACAAATATGTTACTAATGTGCAGGGAGCTTCTGCTTGTCTTGATAGTTTATGGTATGTAGATAGTGGAGGCTCCAGGCACATGACAAGATGTAGAGCACTTCTCAAATGTTTTCTAGCACATGGAGGTAGTGATATATCTTTTGGTAACAACTCTAAAGGAAAGGTGTTAGCGTTAGGGATAGTCCAAGTAGGGAAACTCAAGTTTGAAAATGTCAATCTTATAGACAACTTAAAATTTAACCTCCTTAGTGTGTCTCAAATGAGTGACAAAGGCTATGGGTCATTCTTCACTAAGGAAAATTGTAAGATTGTTGGGCTAGATGTGGTGAAAAGATTGAAACAATCATAGCTGAGAGCAAAACACAGCTTGTTGCTCACAAGAGTGGCAATGTGTATGTGGTAGATATGTTGAAGGATAATCCATTGTCTAATGCCTGTTTGTTCTCATTTGTCTTTAACAAAGAGACAGAACTATGGCATAGAAGACTTGGTCACACAAATCTCAAAACTATCACCACACTCTCAAAAAAGGTCTAGTAAGGGGCCTTCCACCAAAAAAATTCACATGTGATGAACATTGTGTTTCCTATCTAAAAGGTAAACAACATAAAAGTTCATTCAAATCCATTAATGAGTCCAAAACTCGTCAGTGTTTACAAACATGGACTTGTTTGGCCCTGTTAAAATTATGAGTCTTAAAAAAAGAGGTATTGTCTTGTCATAGTTGATGATTTTTCATGGTTTACATGGCTTACTTTTTGTAATCCAAAGATGAGACTGTAGGTATTTTGCAGGACTTTGTAAGAAAAGTTGAAAAGCAATTTGATTTGCTAGTAAAAATCTTCAGGAGTGACAATAGAACAGAGTTTAAAAGTAAGGAGTTGGATGACTTCTGTGTGTTAAAAGGGATTGTAAGGCAGTACAGCATCCCAAGGACACCATAACAAAAAAGGGTGGTTGAAAAAAAGAATAGGACCTTGATTGAGACTGCTAGAACAATGCTTGCAGATTCAGGTTTACCATTGTCCTTTTGGATAGAGGTTGTAAACACTGCTTGCTATGTGCAAAACAGAGTTTTAATCAACCTTAGACATCAAAAGACTGCTTATGAAATTCTGTTCAAAATCAAACCACTGATCTCTTATTTCAAAATCTTTGGCTGCCCATGTTTCATTTTAAACCTAAAAGATTCAATTCCAAAATTTGCAGCCAAAGTAGATTGTGGTTATTTTCTAGGATACTCAACTACTGCAAAAGCCTATAAAGTGTTCAACACAAGGACTAGGTGTGTAGAAGAGACTTTCAATGTGAAGTTCAATGAACTTTCTTTTTTAAAAATCCCAACAAACCCTACTAATTTTTTTGACTTAGATAAATTTACATTTGAAGATGTGTCTGTCAAGACTAACAATGTAGGTACACCACAATCTTCTCACCAAGATTATGTATTTGACATTGTGATCCCATAATATAAAGTCATTTCCACCACCAGAGGAACAAATGTTCAAAACAACTGTCAAAACTCTGCCACTGCTACATCAACGGTTGTCCCTAACCCCTATATCTAAAAAGCAGTCCTCAGCATCTGACTTATCCATAGCTGCCTTGAAACAAGCAAAACGAAAGATCAGATGTCTGAGGCTGATGAAGAGATGTTTAAGGAATACAGAAAAGAGGGATTGAAAAACCAGCTGCTATATCACGCAGATCCTACCAGTGCCAAATTGCATGAAACACTTGCTAACCTGGTAAGCAGGCCACAATCACCAAACGCATCACAAATAAATCTTCACCCAAGAAAATCATCTGATTCAAAAATTCAAAAGTGGAAGTCATACTCAGACACCCACGAATTGACATTGCTCAGATCAGATGGTGAAGTTCAAAAGCTAAGAATGGAGGATGCATATGGTCTGGATGTAGATGATTTCCAAGATCTGTTGAATCTTGAACTTGAAAGGGATTTTGAAGACATGATTTCATAGAGTTTGAATTACAATTCAAAGGATAAATCAGGGAAAAACTGATGAGGAATAAAGATAAAAAATAAAGAAGTGTTTGGCATCATCTGTTCTAGGGGGAGATTGTTGGTTCTAGTAGACCCCTTAAAAGAACAGATGATTGGAAATCCAAAATAGTCTACAACCTCTGATTACAAATAAACAATGTTTAGAAGATCTGCTCCTCCCAAAGGCAAATACTCAACATCTGCTACCCCAAAGTCTGCCAATGCCAAGATCTGTTTACAAGATCTGTTGAAGACAAACTCTTCTTAAAGCCAAAGGTCTGCCAAAGAGAACCTCTGCTGATGAAGACAAAGTCTGATGTAGCTAAGGTCTGCAATGGATCAACAGATGTTAAAGACCAACAGAGGATAAAGCCCAACAGAGGATTCTCAACAATGTTTATCAATAGAGTTTACTTGTATCTTCAATGCAACAATACTTAGGCCATAGCAGATGTTAGGAGTTTATTAGACTGTTAGATGTTAATGTCAAGGTGACGTCAGCTTAGATTTATTAGATGTTTCGTTTGTACTATAAATAGAACAGTGCTTGTACTGTTCTATTTACCACTTTGCTTCTTGACATTTTGTACGAACAAACAGAGAGTGATCAGGCTGAGGAGGAGTTGTAATTCTTCATGCATACATGAATTATTGTATTTTTAAAAGCATGTTGATGAAAACAATATCTTCATTGTTGTGATTGAAAAGTTTATTATTCCGCTGCATATTTCATTTCTGTTTTATCTTCTTTCATTATTTCCATCTTAAACTATCACAACAATCAAACTCAGATCCTAACAATACTAGTAAGGATAATGTTAAGATCATGTTAAATTAGTAAATCTTGAATGATGTATTGTAGAATCATGAGAATACTAGTATGTGTGGAATTTCATAGAAATGACTAGGTGTATATATGGGTATGTAACTAGGTGATTGCATGGTTGTATGTATTTTGCTACATGGGTATGAAATGTTTATGGTGCCATTAGTATGATCGACTACATCGATATGGACATATGTTCAACCGTTGACTTTATGAAAAGCTAACGAGTATGACAATAGAATGACTAGAAATCCAAATATGATTATAAGACTGGGAGGATCGAGTGATGCATGATGAATCATTATATGTTATACTTGATGGTATGTTAAATTGCATAATATTGATATGAGATATTGTTAAATCTATGCCTTGTGCTTGTTAGAATTGAGTATTGAAAGCCAAATGTGAGATATAAATTAGATATGATTTGGTGATATGTAAATCATGTATGTTAACAAGAATGTGACTGTGGTGACTTGTAAGGATAAGCATTATGTCAAGGTGACTCAAGCATGGAAGGCTAACAGGTCAAGAGGAGGCGATCACGAATACAGATGCTTAAGGTAAGTGTTTTTCCAAGCTCACTTATTATTATCTAAATGAGGTTATGTATGTGTGTTTATTTAGAATCGCATAAGGATGGGTATGTAATGGTTTGAAACCATGTGGGATAAGTAAACAAGTTGCATATACAAAAGTAATGAATTAAATTATGGAATTTGGACGTTGGGATATGGGGATTTGGTGGCAGGTTTTAGTGTTGTTCTCTATCTTCTATTTTTTTATGTTTGAGGGGTGTGCCATTTTCCATTGTCCATACACCCCTCCGTCTTAGGACTTTAATTTCGTTTGCTTAATTTTCGTGGGTTAAATAAATAAATAAACGCAAGGGTAAATTCTTGTGAGTTTGATCATGTTTGCTAAGTGTGTAGTGTTGGTTCGATGAGATGTTGGTTTGATGGATGGCTCGGTGGTTCGTTGCGGATGCTCCTTATTATTTCGTTTTGCTCCGTTCTAGCTTTTATGTTTCAGGGGAGTTCTCGTGTTCCCGTTTCCTCCACTTTTATTATATGTGCATTTTGCTTATATAATTGTTTTTGTCGTACATCGAGGGCGATGTACAATTTAAGTGCGGGGAGGTGGCTAAGCGCTTGAACTTTATTGTCCGTTTAAAAAAATAAAATAATAATAATAATGAAAAGCTCTCTTTAACATTTTTTGTGGCATACTAATCAAATCAACATAAGTTTTTAAATAAGCACTAAAATTTTTTGATAAATAAATAAGGGTAAACGCAAATAGGGGGTTCGCTTGTGTGAGGATTACTGTCAAGTAACGTGTTTTTTGTACAAATTTGAGCATGAGAAATCGAGTGATTGACCTACTTGTTTGTCTTACATATTTACCCAATACATCTGTTTCCATGAGTTATTTTTGAGCCTTATAGTTTTAGAACTATTTTTGCTCATGTTTTTTAGGGCAAAGATTGAGTGAGCCAGATGACTTTTGCGATTTAGAACTTGTGCTAGGTATCATTTCGAGGCCACAAAGCAAACGTATAGCATGAAGATGATTGAGACACTAGGAAACCTTTTATTTTTAGCCATTCATATTTATTCTCACACCCGAATCATACCCCTAGTCAAACAAATTTGAGTCTTTCCCTTTCATTTCTTTAAACCCACTAAATATTAACCACTTAGCCAAATTAGCCTTTTATATTTTAACCCATTTTTTTGGTTGGAAGCCTGGTTCGGTTAGTGATTAACTCGTAGCTTTTTGTTCAATATCTTAGTTTATTTGTTTCAACCTCATGGTTAATAGTTTTTATCTAAGTAGACATACTTAGTTTTCTCTAAAGCATGTGAAAAAAAAACTAATAGTTATAGTTGAAAAAGCCTTATCAATTGGCTTCATTAGAGCAATTTTGGGAGTTGAAAAGCTAAACTTGTCGTTTAGCTCTCGGTTAGATATTAGTTCTATTTTCTTATGTTCAAGTTGGTCGAACCGTCGGGTTACAACTGTTTTAGCCACTTTCAAAATCCACTTCCACACCCTTAACCCTACCCAAGTTACAACCCAAACAAGACCTCATGATTTATGTATATTTTTGTCAAGTGATTAGATTTGATCCTTCCACAAGCTTATGATATCACATAGTCATCGTCTTTGCATCGAGTGTTTTACACCTATAATTAGCCGAGTATATGTGAACATTGTGAGAATGTAAGGTGAACTTGTAGGAATTTCTAAGATGGACCATTGCTCATAAACGTATTTTGCATACTTTTTGGTTTTTCTTCATGTCGAGTAGTCCTTAATTGTTATAGCCTGATTTATTTATTTGTGCTTATAAAATGCTAGTTGAGATGATTGCCATTGAGAGAGTTTTTTGTTCGTTTTGGTTTGCTTGAGGACAAGCAAAGTTCAAGTGTGAGGATGTTTGATGTATAAGAATTTATACATCTTTAAAACGTTAAATATACCCCGTTTATGTGAGAACTCTTTGTAATTTCATTGATTTTGGTACTTATTTGAGTTGTTTGTGAAAATACAGGTCCAAGCTTCAGCCTGGTGTTGAAACAGAGACTTTTGGAGCAAAATGGAGCAAAAACGGAACATTCCAGCAAACTACCAGATATGGCACGACTGTGCCAACACCTGGCACGACCATGCCATACCAAATATCATCGGCACTCTCATCAGCACTATCAACCGTCAGCGCAACTAGGAAGATCCACGACTCGCACGACCGTGTCATCCCCAAGCACGATCCTGCCTGATCCAAATCAGTCTCTGATCAGCTCATTCCGAGATCGCAACAGTCATCGTCAGTAATTCTTTGATACGCATGGTCATGCCATAGTCTGACATGGTCGCACCACCTCGAGAAACTTTGAGCAGGATTTTTCTAGAAATGGTTGCAAACAAGATCGATAGGCGAAAAGCTCTTCTAACACTTACCACACACGACCGTGCCAAAAGGTGGCATGGTCGTGCCAAAAGGTTGCATGGTCATGCCAAATGCCTAGCAGCTTAAGTACGGGTTTTAAGCTCATTTGCAAGGGAGTTAGAGCATTTTGGTGAAGTTTTCTCTCCATAATCTGGACTTGGAAGCTTGTTGGAGCCAAGAAGGAGCCTTAAGACTTAATCATTAGAAGATTCACTCATTTACCATTTAATCTTGTCCTTAAACTTGGTTAGCTTACTTATTACATTATGGACAATTTAAGCTTTCTTTTAGTTGATTTAGTAGTTATGAGCCTTATAGGCTAATCATTTGTGTTGCTTAGACTTTGTTGAAGCTAATAAATATGTGATAACATGGAAGGATATGTGATGATTGTTTTTTTTAATCTTCATAGTGATGTTTAATCTTGTTCTTAGAGTTCATGTACATGTTTAAAGTAGTTGTTCTTGAATGTTTGGTCATATTACATGATGTGTTGGAAAGCTCATGTAAAGATTATGATTGTTGAATCTTGTAACTTGTTAGTTTGATTCATAGCATGAAACAAGGACCATTGCTAACATGAAGATTTGAACATGTGTATGAATTCTTGCATTTAGATTTGGAAAGCCCTTTTGTGTGTGTAATAGTTCTTAGGTGAAAACCAATTTTAAAACTAAATTTGTGTGAATAAAAACTCAATTAATATATATAATTCACGCACGTCATTAAGTAAGCATACATGCTAATATTATCAAAACAATTATAAAGAACTTTTTTATTAACTACTTAACATAACTCTTGTCATTTTTTATCTAACATGTCATTAGTTATGACATTGCATGCGTTTCTTCTTATCTTTACTTCATCTTTTTACATCAGACATTTAAGAAACACGAGTCTAATTCGCAGAGGATTATCTAAATGTTCCACCGAAGGTATTACCCTCTAATTTTTACAAACTCAAATTTGAGTAGTAAATATGCAAAACTAGCAAACATCGTGAGCTCGTTATGAGAATGAGAGGTGGAGGGTTATTCTCGTAACCACCATTCGGCCTTAGAATAAGTATTGTTTTAGAGAGAAAGACAGGAAGTTTAGAGTGAGACTATAGGGAGTAGGATGTCCTATCCTTAACCTTTGGGGAAGTGTGGTATTTATAGCCGAGTGTTGGAGAAAAATGGAGAATGATTGGACGAGGTGTCATTGTCAAGGTATATCCACTGGTCCCTTCTTCCTTGGCAGATAGTACTTGCAGAAGTGGGAGTACGTCCGTGAACCCTGATTGGTCATACGCCATTTTCTGGATGTACTTCTTGTCTCGTGTGCCATCAGCCGTTAGTGGAGGTTAAGGATAGTTGGACTGGCGTCCTTTGATTGGCCACAAGTCAGTCTCATTTGACCTTTTATCTCCTACACGGTGGCACGTCGTGGAAATCTCCTGGTACAATTCCTGGTGATCAGTGATTGACTACAAGTCACGTTCACCTAATACTATATGTTCACTTTGGGTGCAACATGTACACTCGATCCCATTTTCCGTTTAATTCCTCCAAACTTAACGACTCGCTGATTGCCAGGAATGCTTTGCAAAACCGTGAGTATACTCGATCCCATTTTTCGTTTAATTCACTTTGGGTGCATATACACTTATAGAAAATCACGAATCATGTTAAACTTGTTATAATCACATTCTATCCATTTAAAACATGATACTTGTCTTATTCTTGTTAACGCCTGCTATGTATACTTGTGTCTATATGCTCATTAACTTTGCTAGCCTCCCTTAACAATTATAGCTCTATAGGATTAACGCACCGCCCATGTTCTTGTTGTTTTATTAAGTAAAAATATTTACACCTTGTCATTTCGATGACAATGTAAGCACGATTGCGTTAGACTTTGGTTTGACATATAGTTAGCGCATGTTAGTATGATGGTAACATAATATGCAAATTACCATGTTGGATATGATACAACTTTTACAATATTATGCTATGTAATAAAACTTGTATGCTCACCAACTTTTTTTGTTGATCATTATTTTAATACATTTTGCAGGAAGCTAGTTGATGACGATGAAGAATGTTACTTTGGGTGGATTTAGATACACACCTAAATTTAAACCTATGAATTTTGTTTCATATCGTTATGTTATTTGAAACTTGTACTTCTATTCCCGAAACAATGTATTACCATTTAGTATCAATGAAATTTTGAATTATTAAATATTGTCACAAATAGTGTTATGAAGTCTCTTGCAATCTGTTTTCGTCTCACTCCGATATTTCCGCCATCGGTTGGGGTGTGACAGATTGGTTGTTTTGTGCGTGGATGCGAGTATGGTCCTAGGCCCGCGGGGCCTAGGCCAAGCCCACAAAGAGTCCATGACCATATCCTTCAACATATCGTTATCTTATCTAGTCTTTAAACATATTCCAATAAAGGCACATATTTATCTTGTCATATGTTTATCATTATCGTGCAAAGCATATTATTGTTTCACAACCACACCTTATATCACGTGCTTTAATTATCATAAATTTATATCAACATTGTGTAATTTTTTTTGCTTTTCCCTAGTTGCAACCCGTGGTCGTAGGTCACCTTGACCGAACCACGTAAATTCTCGTGTTCTTTATATTCCACAAGTGTGTGTGTGTTTGTTTCACTTCCGCTCGAGCCTACTCTGATTCGGTACCCCTAACAAGTGGTATCGTAGCCACAGGTTCAGTTAAACACACTGTTCACGCGGTTATCGCAGGAGAGGGAGAGAGTTGTACGAGAGGTCTAGATCTGCTGTTGTTGCCGTCGCCGCTGACGTGTTTACGACCTGTACCTATTCTCCTGGTTACAGCTCGTAAGGTCTAGGTTTACGTCGTAGGGTTTGCTGTTGCAGATCTAGTTGTTTTGGGGTGTTTGGCGATCAGGGTTTCGATTCTTGAACCCTAGTAATTTGATGATTTTACGCTCGGGTTTGCAAGAGAAGTCGTTGGTTCAGGTACTTCCGATTTCTAGTTTATTCAAGGTTGCTTGGGTTTCGGATGCTTGGTTCCTTGTGGTTTTTTCTGGTTTTCTCGTTTGCTATGGCTGAAGACAGAAGTTCCAAATCGAGAAGTTCAACGGTACTGATTTTGCATGGTGGAGAATGCAAATAGAGGCGTTGCTTGGTGAATTCAATTTGGATGTGGTGCTGGAAGAAAAACCTGCTGGAATGGAGAAAGTTGCTGAAGCAATTTAGAACTCAAAGGATAAAAAGGCAAGAGGTAAAATTACATTGGCTTTGATGAGGAGCGTTGCTTTTTATATCATAAAAGAAACAACTGCTCATGGTATGTTAACAGCTATGTCAAATATGTATGAGAAGCTGTCTGCCGGTAATAGGGTGTTCTTAATGAGAGAACTGTTTAATATGAGAATGAACGAGGGCAGTCCAGTTACTAATCACATTAACGAAGTCAATTCGATTTTGTCTAGGTTAGCAAATTTGGGCATGAAGTTCGATGATGACACTCAGGCTGTGATTTTGTTATCTTCCTTCCCTGATAGTTAGTCGGTGTTTGTGACAACGGTCACTGAAACTATTGGAACTGGAAATTTGAAGTTTGATCTGATACGGGATAGTTTTTTAGGTGAAGACATTCGCCGGAAGAACTCTAGTGGAGGATCTACTTCTGTTATGTTCAGTGTTAGCAGGGGAAGAGGTAATAAAAGAAGTAGGGGAGTCATGGAAAAGCTTGTCTAAAGCTGGGAAGAATGTGAGGTGTTGGAACTATGGTGAAAAGGGGCATGTTAAAAATGAGTGGCCCGATCCTAAGAAAGAGGATGGTAAACAACATGTAAACAGTATTGTGTCAGATGAATTTGACGGTGACTTACTGGTTTGCTGTAAAGAGTCTACATAGTCTTGGGATATGGATTCTGGATCTTCGTTTCATGCCATGCACAGCGGGAAGACAATGGTGAATCTGAAAAAAGGAGACTTTGTAAAGGTATGATTAGCTAACGGTACGTTCTTAACGTTACGAGTATGGGAGATGTCAATCTAAAGACTCCACTAGGCACTAAATGGAACTTGCAGAATGTCAGGGTAATTCTAGGTTTAACGAATAAACTTATTTCTGTTAATCAACTGGATAAACAAGGACTAGATGTTAAGTTTGGTGGTGAGAAGTGGAAGGTGATTGATGAAAATCTTGTTGTTGCCTGTTGGAGGAGACGGTGATCATTGTATTTAGTTGAGGTACCTACTAAGGGAGTAGGCGTCCATGTTAAGCATAGAGTCTGGTTCACTAAATCTAGTTAGCGGAAGAGAGTCCAATTTGCAAACTTGAATCCTGGTGGTTTAGGGATGTCAGTTGAATGTAATCAGGGTTCTAAGTTTAAGCCAGTCAGGGGATTTGGTGATAGTGGGAGCACGGGTCGTGTTCCGGGTACAATCACAAAAAGTCGTTGGGTTTTCAAGATGAAGATTCCAACTGAAGAAAAATGCTCTCCTGGAAATAGTTTGCAAAATGTGGAGAGTGGAATTAATTCTCGATGTATCTCTAGAACTGGTGGATCGTGCAAGCCGGTTGAGATAGAGAATGGGTTTGATAAGACTGTTGGGTTGGAACTTGTGGGAGCTTCAACTGGTCTCTCAGGTACTTGATGAGAGGCGTGGTTGCAACTAGGTGGCTTGGATGTGACTGGAGTCTTAGCTTGTTCTTCGAACTGGAGGCTTGGAGGACTGAAGTCTTAGCTTGTTATTGGAACTGGAGGCTTAGAAGACTTGAACGTAAAGATTACTGAAGTTGCTGGTGATGGGTTTCTTGGATGCTCTTTGTGGACTATGCAAAGCCTCCGAGTGGGAGATTGTTGGGTTCCTAGGCCTTAGGGTAGCTGACCCTAGTTAAGGTTAGTCGGCCCACTTATTAGGCCCACTTAGTTAAATGTTGACTAAGGAGTTAACCCTAATCTAGTTCTATATATATACCTATGATGTGATTGTAGTTGGTGACATTCTGTAAACAGTTGTGAGCATCTAATAAAAGTGAAACCCTAGTTGCAATCCATGGACGTAGATCACCTTGACCGAACCACGTAAATTCTCGTGTTCTTTATATTCCGCAAGTGTGTGTGTGTGTGTGTGTGTGTGTTTGTTTCGTTTCTGCTTGAGCCTACTCTGATTCGATACCCCTAACATGTTATTCGGTTTTGATAACTTTTTTGGTCTAACAAAAACCAAACTGATCTGAATTAGAAACATGTCTAATTTAGCTGATTCAAATGATTTATTTGGTTTATTCGGTTTCGGCTATATGATTGAACTAGTTCCTAATTGTTTTATTTAATTGAATTCGATTCGGCATTCATAAGTAAGATTTGTGAAACTGGTAGCTGAACCGAAAACCGAATAAGAAGTTCAGATATGGTTAAGAACCAAACCAAATATCCGAAAAAGATTTTGATTCACCTTTTCGGTTATAGATACAATTCGGTTTTTTATTTTTTACGTCAGAAATGATTTTGCACGCCGCTACATGTCAGTACCCAAAGCTACGTCAAGTTAAAATCGAAACCCAAAACCTACTTGTGGGAGTACGTACTTGTGGGAGTATGGATTAAGGTTTTTATCGTTTTTATATTATGTTAATTTTGAGTAAATCATTTATTTATGAAGTTAACATTATTAGTCCATGTACTTCTTTATTTCTTTTTTGTTTTAAAAAGGTACTTTTTCGCATTGTACCTGAATTTAACAGAAGAACGCTAATAGAGAGTAGTCTTATATTCACATGAATTTAATAGAAGAATGCTAACAGAGAGTAGTCTTATATCCCAAAAAACATTTTACAAAATTAAAATTACAAATCCTAAATTTGCAACTTTTAAAAGGTAGTAGTATCTAAGGTCATGTGTTGTAGATCAAGCTTGCAGCATGAAAGGAGTGAATGAGTGCCACATCGACGACATGGGCACATTTGGCCATGGGCACGCAGGCGTGGTTCGCGTGGAGCAAGTCACGAGAATGGGGGCGGTAGAAGATACTTTTTTAATTATCAAATACTGCAATACCAAATCATGTAAAGGCACCTCAACCAACCACCACCACATGCCACATTACCTTTCTATAACACATGTTGTTAGGTTCGTGTGAGTGTGATACTCTTCACTAACTACATGACTAGGGGCGGAACTATAGTTATAGGAGCCGTAGCACGGGCAACGACTCAACCCCATATACATAGTGTTTTATTTCGGTTTGATACAAAGGATACCCCTAAAAATACGAGGATACCTCTAACCAAAAAAATATGATACTTTATATTATTAAAATCCCTTTTTCTTATAAGCCAAAACATTTTTTTACAGCTCGAAACTTATGGAATAATTGAGCCATAATGATAAAATAAGCCCAAATTAATAATAATATAATTGATAGGAAGCCCAATTAGCAAATAACAAAGCTTAGCCTAATTGATGATAGAATTGAAAGGCGGCAATTTGGAAAACCAGACGTCGAAGAAGTATCTTTGTCAAACAGAAGCCAACGACTCCGCTGGAATCGTCCCTGGCCCTGCTGTTTGATCGTCCCTGCTAAAGCCTAATATATGCACGGAATCATCCCTGCTGAAGCCTAATATCTGCACGAAATCGTACCTGTTGAAGCCTGTTGTTTAATCGTGCTCACTAGAATTGTCCCTGCTGTTAACTGTTTGATCGTCCCTGCTATTTGACTGCAATCAACACCGCTGACTGACGTTGACCAATTGGGTTTGACGTGATTTGTGAGTTTTTTGGTCATTTGATATCTTGTTTAGTGTTATAGTTTATGTAGAAAAAAAATAATTTATTATTGTATGATAAAAGTAATTTCAGGTTACCTTCAAATTAATAGGCTAGCTCCATAGATGAGATAGTTGTTTTTCACATTTTACATTCAACATGACACATGCTCTATTGACCATAACACATAGTTTTACTGTTGGGAGCATTTCTGTAACTAATCAATAAATCTGAAATCAAAGGCGTCAAAAGTCAAATGTTTCCTCTAGTTTTCTGACGTGGAAGTATTCGTCGGTGACGTGCCTACGGTGTAGCAAAGCGACAGAAATCACAACTAATATCCATTACACTAATGTTGTCACCATCAAGGTTTTTCAAACTTCATTGTACTTTCTTTTGTTTGTTTATTTTTAGTCTTTGAAATATGTTATAATACACTTCCTATTCTTGGTTTACTTTGTCTTTTATATATGTTATAACTGATTGGAGTATATATATATATATATATATATATATATATATATATATAGTAAAATGAAAACCATCTTAAGTTATAATAACCATAAAAACTAGACATTTTAAAAAGTTTTTTCAAAAAAAAAATCTTAAAAATCTTTAAAAAAAATAACTTGAATCAGCAAAAAATAAAATAAGAAATACCGCATACAAATTTACATGAGGTGTGAAAACAATTTTCATCGTCGTAACAAAATTTACGTCAGTGCGTAAACAAAACTTATCAGGCATAAATACTGACTCGATAATTTATTTTTTTTTACTTTTTTACAGATGTGTTTATAATATTTTTCATCTACGTTTGTGCAAAAAAAATGTGGCCCAACTCACACGGGAAATAGAAGTTCTGATGAATCTTACAATTCGTGATGGTTCTTAATTGAACCGAAACCTATTTATATTATATATATATATATATATATATATATATAAATTATGCGTTCACTTATCATGATAAAACAAGTAAGCTTACATGACTCCATGAATACTCTCTTGATCAGTGGACCACGCAAAACGCACGCGGCTTGTTTCTCATTTGCTTTCTTTTTCGATTTATTAGGTTTTTTCTATAAATAGAAAAAAAAACTTTTTTTTATAATTTTGTTGGTAATCATGATAAGCACGGGTTTGTATGAGAGAAAATTTTAGTCTAACAGTAAAAAGAAGTATTGTTATATAAAATCTGGATCTTGTACAAGACATCAAGATTATATGAAGTATACGTGAGAAGTTTAGTAATTGATCTCTCAAGATCAGTTGTTTAAAATTAGGCAATGATATTTTGTAATTTCAAGTTTAAATAATTGAAAAACAAACGGAGAAAGGATATTCTGATCCTTTCCCACTTGAATTTTTCCCCCTTACTTTTCAAACGGCTATAACTTTTTCATATGTTAATATTTTTTTTAAATACATCATATTAACGAGCATTTCAATCTCTTTAATTCAAGCAGTCTATTTCTATAATTTTCTTAAAAAGATTACATGATTTTGAATACCCTATTACGTGATTTTGAATACTCAGTACATGACTACGTGATTTTGAACACCCATGATGTGATTACATGATTTCAATATAGTATGTGAAACCACACTAAGTGATTACGTAATTACATAACAATAGTTGACTATGTATTATTACGTGAGTGTGATTTTGAATACATATTTCGAGATTACGTGATTTCGTTATAGTAAACCACACTGAGTGATTACGTAAATACGTAAAAACAAAAACATGTAATACCTAATATTTCATATGGAATACCGAATATTTCAGGTTTAATCACGTATTAAGGATAAACATGCCAATGATCTCTAGATCAAGTGGTGGAAGGGTGGGTTCGATCCTTGAGCCAAACGGGTTTTATCGGTAATTTCACCGTCGTGCCTACAGGCGAGTGGGTAACCGGGTTTTCCCCAGAATTGGTGGTGGACTCGGAGTACTTCGTTTGGTCCAGTGGGTGCCCCGAGAGTGCTCGGAATTGATTGGTTGACCGTTAAAAAATTATATACAAAACATTAGCCAAATCAAACTATAATGACTACATAATGTTGTATACTAGAGATTTAATCATGTAGTAAAGCAAAAACAATCAAGTTCTTATTATTTAATGTGTAATCACGTAATAAGCATAATTGTAATAACATCAATTATAACAAATCATATTGAATGTGTAATCAAGTAATGAATTTATGTTGAATATGTAATCATGTAATGATTTATGTTGAATGTGTAATCACGTAATGAATATTTAAAATAACGTAGTCATGTAGTGGGTAATGGACTAATGAGTTTTCAAACTCCTGTGAATTTTTAAAGAAAACTATAGTAATAAGCTGTTCGAATTAAAGAGAATAAAATACTTGTTAATATGGTTTAATTTTTTTTAAAAATAATAACGTATGAGAATGTTTTAGCCATTTGAAAATAAAGGGATAGTTGTTCAAGTGGGAAATGACTAAATTACTCTTTAAGTCAATAACACTTGTCTAGGTCGCGTATGCTTTGTACCAAGGTTTTCTCTTGTAGAGTATCTAGCCTCGCATCTTAAATAATGTAATTGATTCGATCTAACCCGTTACATTTTTTTAATGACTAATTTTTCCCTTAAATACTTACACCTTATAAGAATTGAACTTTGGTCTCATCATAAAAAAATAATTCTTCTTAATCACTAAGCTATAGCCTAAGTGACATCCAACCCGTTAAGTTGGTATAAATTTTGATAACCATTTCGGATCATTATGGTGCGGTCAGAAACACTATGACCCATTAATTTTGATAAATATTTCGGACCATTTGATATGTAATAATGAAATATAAATGAGTTATTATGGATGAACCAATTAAGTATGATTTAATTTTTGTTTATTTTGCAGAAATCTATTAGAAATTATAAAAGGCGGAGACCAAGACCAAGGGTCAGAATAGAAAAAGTTTAGATAGGCGCCACCGTCGGTGTCCCGACAAAGTGACCCAAAACGACGTCTTTACATGAGTTGTTTATTTATACCTTTTAATATTTCAATCGACAAAAATATCTTTAAAAACTTAATAATAATCATACTGTTATTAATGTATCCATTATGTAGTGACTTTCCACATGTATAACCCCTAATCTATGAATGCATCCATTATGTAGTAACCTTCCACATGTATAACCTCTTTCTCTTATTTACTATTGTACTAATATGAGTGCCTATATATAATGGCATTTGTATATGATGTTAGATAGAATGAATAAGAATTCTCCATGTTCTATTCTCTACATGATTTCATAGTCTAGTTCTCATGTTTATATACATATATATTAGTTGCTAATAGACCTTTGTTTCACAACACGTTATCAGCACGAACGTGCTCTATGTGTTTTGCCACCCTTGGTATCCCTTTTTCCTTGCCTTTGATGTGCATTATTTTCCAACCTAACTCAATCTCGCATGTTAAGAAAACAACCCAATAATTATGCAACTATCTGTACTAATAAAGGTATGATTCTTCGTATGATTATTCATATTATATTTGACGATGATACATCAATCTTACTGGTGACACTTATTAATATACATATATAAACTTAAACTTATCATTAGTATAAATTTTAGAATGTAGTCTCATGATTGAACTCTTATCTATATATTTGTTTTTTTCATTTGCTTTTAGAAGTTATTATATATATATATATATATATATATATATATATATAAGCATGTTGGTATTCATAAGGATTTAGATGTTACATCATAAATTATGACGTTACAGTTGACTAATTCATATTTTTCTAATACTCATTATTAATTGAATAACTATAGTTTTCGTTGACGACGACGATATTACGAATATTTATTTTATTTTTCTCTTTTACAAATGATCCCTTTCTATTATTCTAAATTGGTTGGATTATCATTTAATTAGTTAATTTAATATATGTTGTTTAGGACTCTTACAATCTAGTGATGCTCATCTACATATTCTTTGAGCCACCATAATCATATATTTATGCTTCTTTATTAACCTTGTTAAGTTGTAAATAAAATTGTTGAATTATTTTGGTTTGAGGAAGTTAATTTGCAATCTAGAGAATATTATATGTGCTTTTATTATTATTATTATTTTTATTATTATTATTATTATTATTATTATTATTGTTGTTATAACATGATTATGCAAATATCGTTTGGTACTTATATTAAGGTTAATGCTATAACAAATTTTTCATATAAAAATTCATATAATAGATTAATATTGCTAGATATCATTAGTTGTTTTTAGAGAAACATTTTCTAGCGATGTCGATACCTCTCATGCATTCATTATGCCATGTCATAATGTTTAACAATTTATTTGCATATTAACTATTACTATTGCTATTGCTTCATATGTGCAATGTATAGATTGCTTATATGATGTCACCAGTTGTTTAAATATCAGTATTTGAGAAGAAAAAAAATGAGTATGTTATGTAATTCATCAGTATTACAATTTTCAAATAAAATTTTCAAATACAAGTAATAATGATCTGAGAACTTGAAAGAGATATATGTTTAAGTTTTAAAGTAAGTGTTCAAAATTTATAAGATATTTTTATGTTTGGTTATACCATAATATGTTATTACCTAAATTATATGCGTTTGCTTATTAGTGATAAAAAAAGTTTCTTATTTTATATAGGCCCATTATAAGTTGTTTTTATATGATGACATGCTATAAGGTCATGTATTATATGATTTCTTGCTATCTATACCTTGTATTCTATATGCTATCACTTCTTTGCATTGATAATACCGAATAGAACGACTAAACCAAAGTTGTGTTTTATTGTCATTCTCATGAAAAAGAATAAATATGCTTCGATTTGACACCTAAAGTGTTATACTCCTTTTATCTCATTATCAAGTAAAAGAAATATTATATGACTCGGACATATAATTACTTCTCAATTGACGTTATACGAAGAGAAGTTTATTTATAAGGAAAATCGGATAAAACAAATTTTATTTGTCAAATCTCAAATATACTCCTGAAGTAGCAATATCATTTAAAGGGTATGAACGGTTTGAAACGACTTTATATCTATATGTTCGAGAAAATAATGGAAAACCATAAAAATTGTATGGTTTACTCTGATGCTGAAGTGAATATATATTGATCATTGGCATCATTTGTAACATTTGTATAAATCGGGTCTCCAAAACCCGCTCCGTTTTGTAATCAAATACCAAGTTATGAAATTACATTAAGTATTTATGTTTTGAGTTTAAACGTTACATAATTAATATATAAATTAAACTATAAAATTATATTTGATAAAAATTTAAAATAAATTAAATAAAAAACATTTGTAGCTGACCGGACTCGAACCCGGGTCAACTGACTCCAACGACTTATCAACCGATCCTTTAACCACTCCGCCACCAATTGTTTTCTGTTAACATTATGAAAAAAATTGAGTTTTATACGCAAACACGAATTAACGGTTAATGATATCTGAATAACGGAAATCGGTAAACCGAATCGCCAAATCAGTTTTTGTTCGCTTAGTTAACTTATAACCGATGAATATCGGTTTCTAATTAAGTTCAGATTGAATGAACTTCAAGTTTCGGGTTTTGAAACCGAAAGGCATTCAAACTTCAAATAATTCAGGTTCCAATCATTTATGCAATTCAGAACCGTCTCAAATACATTCCAATTCCTTTTCGTCGCGTTTTCAAGTCTTTTGAACACAAAAAAAACTGTCGCCGGAATTCTCTGCAAATCTCGCCGGAAAACCGTGTTCAACTCAAACCAGTAAGATTTTCCTCTCTTGCTGTTTCAATCTATTGTTAGGACACTACTAACATTAACCCGTCACTCAAAACCAGTCACAGAAGACTTTGCTGGATTTTCTGGGTTCGCCGGAGAAATTCTGGAATTCGCCGGAAACTCGCTAGTTAACGGTAAACACATTCAATCGTGCTAATAATCCATGTACTCTGGTTCAATTTCAAATCTAATTCTTTAATTCTGTTGTTAGACTCTCTCAGCCGAAGGTTCAAAAACAGAGTTACCTGTTCTCGCCGGACTTTCTGAAGAAGACGACCTGTCCGGTATTTCTTTTCCCCAAACTGTTCGGTTTGTTCATTCAAACTAGTAGTCATGTTATTTAAGTAGTAGAACCATGAACCAGTGGTCTGAGTAAAAACCGGTAATTGTAGTGAAGAAGACGAACCTAAAAACGGGTTAAGAGTAAATAAAATTCGGATAATTAACGGGTTAGACACACAGTCCAGCGGTGGACTGTGTGCAAAGTTTATATACAAGTCCCGAGTTCGATCCTTATTACACACACACTCTGCGTAATAACATTTCCTTTTTTTTATTCATGAACTAACCGGGTTAGAGTGGGTAGTTGTTAAGTATAATATAAATCAAGAATATAACCGGGTTAGACACACAGTCCAGCGGTGGACTGTGTGCAAAATAAACTACACGTCGCGCGATCGAGTCCCGTCACAAACACCGGTTCAATGAGATTAAAACGTTTTGCAAAATAAAGGAATTTTCGGTAAATTCGAATAAGTGTATAAATATAATTAAAACTGGATTTCTAACGGGTTAGTCACGTAGCTCAGTTGGTAGAGCTACGTGCGCGTGAACGGAAGGTCACCGGTTCGAATCCCGCTTGGCGCAAGTATTACCGCTGACCGAACCGGTCAACGGTCAACGGTCAAACAGTAAAAAAATATTATTTTTTTTAAATAATTATTTGTTTAATTTAAATTAAAAATCAATTAAAAATACTTAAAAATAACATTTTTAAGGATAGAAAATAGCCATAAACTCACAAAAATATATCTAAAAATCTCATTAAAATCTTTAATAAAATCCATCCATTTAATATATTTTTCCCATTATTATTTAGGTTAGTGATTCCTCATTGACTCGCTTCGTCTAAATCGTGCGCATCTCACCAACTCAAATCCAACGCACCCAATGTGAGTGAACCCTTCAAATTCCCCGTTTTAATCACGTTTTTGGGGTGTATAATGTGTCTTGTTCATTTACATATTATAACCAAGTTATTGTGCATATATCATATCATGACATGTGTATTAATTGTTGCTGTTAAGTAGTTATTATTGTTTGCAAATTATCATTTCATACATGCAATTGTCGAGGCCGTAGCTCCCCATCCATCGAGGTTGAGTTTGATCCCCATTTTATTATGCGGTTGATCAGGGCGTGCCCGCACGATCGGCTCCGTTTGATTGAGCCTTGATCGGTCATTTCATTTTACATTTCAATACATGCAAAACGCTCGGCTCCGTTTGATTGAGCCTTGAGTGCACAGTTCAATTTACATTTTCAATTCATGCAATACGTTCGGCTCCGTTTGATTGAGCCTTGAGCGCACAGTTCAATTTACATTTCCAGTCCATGCAATTCGATCGGCTCCGTTTGATTGAGCCTTGATCGCATAGTTCATTTATGTTAATTATCATATGATGTTGGTAGGTTCATGTATGCTATCGATTGTTAATGTATGTTATAATTGTAACTGATGTTGCCATTGCTTGATTTCATACATATGCTCTTTTATGATTATGCACAATATTTTATTGATAAACTAACCAGAAAATCATTATCAAATGTTTATCTATAAGGTTCACTCGCCAACTTATGTTGACCCAAAAACCTCCCATTTTACACATGATACAGGTGAACCAGCAGCAGCTAGGAACACATAGGACCTGGATTAGAAGAAATAAAACGATTTAGTATTTGGATTTTTATGTTTGGTTATTTTCCTTTGTAATGAATGAACATGTTTGGATGTTTGAGAAATGTAACTTTGACTTTATTTAATTATGAAACATAATAGTAAATGTCATGTGCTTTGGTGATAACCCAATTATGCCCCGACTCTTATTTCCGCTGCGGGTCGGGGTGTGACATCATTGAGAAAATTGTAATGATGATCATATAACCATCAGAAGTGCAACAATCATCATGTTAATAAGAGATCAAACTATCAGAAATTATAAGATAGTGAAGCTAATAATGAGATCGAATATCAGTATTATAATGATAGTCATGATGAGATCAACCACCAAAAAGTGGTAAAAAAGAACATTTTATAATGCATTCTTTCATATCTTATGTTTTGTATTACATACGTGCAAGTAATACATATACAATATCATAAACCATAAGTTTATGGATCATGATTATTTACTTTATTGGTATGACCGGTTAGACCACACCGAGTCAATGATGATGTGAAATATAAAGAAGAATTTGAAGATTCTTCTAGTTGATAGCATATTATGTTTGCTCTTAAGGGAAATTATTTATTTGCCAATTAATGGTATAAATCCCTAAAATATTATGGAATGAATGAAGGATGTATATATCCAAACATTATAACATTTAGTGTTTTAAATCGATGCATCGTCTAAATGGTCATCAAATTTACAACTTAAAGTTGTGTGTAGCTTAGCTAATGAGATAGCAAGCATATTATTCCATACTATCATATTTATGGTGGTTATAACATCGAATTTAGTATCCATGTTACTAATGATTATTGGGATAAGTATTGAACTTTCTAAATGCTTAAGACATAAATTGCTTTTGTTGAAGACGATGATCAAACGTCTACAAATTGATTGCAAAGCCAATAATCAAGAGAGCAAAAGTTCATATTTGAGCACATGTGATTTTACATGCGGTAACATTATTTCACATCAAGCCAACATGTTGTAATAGTTTCTCCCCATTATAGTTGGTTTTGGTCAGAAACCAAATATTTCCCATCAAACTTTTATTGTGCGGTATACATTGGAATTGATCCACCACAACGCATAAAGATTGAAGCTCAAATAATGTTGGGAATATATGTTGGGTAAAAATACTATTTATGATTACATACCTAGAGCAATTAACGAGAGATTTATTTATGGCTCGTTAAATCTTACTTTAAGTAAATTAACATTTTCAACATTAGGGGGAGATTAATAGCATTTGAAAAAGGAATGAGTATGCATGAATTATCATTGATTCTCAAACTAAATTGTGTGAACAAGAAGTTCAAAAGATAATTCGTTACCTAGATTAAAGAATCAATCACCAGACATGCTAACTGGCCTAAATACAGTGACTAAGTAAGTCACGTAGTCAACTGCTAATGCTCCAATTAAGTTAATTGTCCTAGTAGGGCAAACCATATATTAACGAGTCTATTGCACGCGTGAAGCGTGGTAGACTAGTCGATTCCAAGAAAATAAAAATTCCTCGAAAAATTGGAGCAAGTAATGAAGAAGATGGTCAAGTCGAGGTTATAGTAAAAAAAGGTTTCTTGAAGAGACATTAGACATGATGGTTCTGGAAGAATCTCAGGTACCTGAAAATAAAGAGCTCTTAGTAAATTATATCATGTCTAGAAGTGTATGGAATCGAAACAAAATCGACGTCGTTATACTTTTGTATATATATCGCTTGAAAAAATGAAATGATGAGGATCAAGATTTAAAATCTGCCTATGAATAAATACAAAGAAATGATTGGCCAAATGTAACGACGCAAATAAGGCAAAGTTGAATTCTCTATTGAAATGGAAAGCTTACGGGTCAGTAGTCCATAAAAAAAAGTTATAAAATATATTTAAAATAATTAGGTCTTTTATGTGGATCAACAATTGATGGCAAAAGAATTTCGCAAAGACATATGATTAATTATGAGGAGACGTATTCTCCAGTGGTGGATGCAATAGCTTTCCAGTATTTAATTAGTCTGGTAATATAAAGAGAGAATTGATATGGGTCTTATAAATGTTATGTATCATTTAGATACAAAAGTTTACATGCAAGTCCTTGAAGGATTTAAATTATGTAATTCATGTAAAGTAAGTTCTCGAGAACAATATGATCGTTGTATACAGATTCATTTTTTAATACGATTGAACTCCTGAAGAGTTTCTTAAAGCAATTGAGTTCTTTAAAGGTGAATCAAAACAACTTAACGATGTAATTCTTGTGCACCAATAAACAGACATTGAAAACTTGTACCCCGTGATTGTGATATCTTAATAAATAGTGTACACGCATGGTACAATATGGATTTTGGAGATAAAAGAAAGTGTTCATGACACTTTTACATGATATAGATATCTATGTGTTAAATGGGCAAATTTATATAGCAAAACTCCTGAAGAGTGAAAGCACATGCATATATGGATAAGATGGAACGAATTCCCTCATGGATTGATAATGCGAAGCATTGATGTCAAAACCTCAAGAACATACTATATGAAGTTGACAAAATATGTGTAGACTAAAATAGTCAAGTCAAATATGATATAATTGACTCACCAGTGAGCTCGAAAATGAGAAATACATATGGTGAAGTTGATCAATTTGTTTTCATTAAAAGAACGATATGAGGTTTACAAGTATTGCAATATATGTTGATGATGTCATTCAATCTCCCGAAGAGAAAAAAAGAGCTCAAACATTTAAGCAAGAATTTGCAAATGAAATACAATATTACAAATTTATGGCTCGATACGTAGGACATACGTTTATATTATAATCTATCAATCATAATACATCTAGAAAATGTTGGACATTTTCATATGAACAAAGCTTTTGGTGTAAGTACATTTAATGATGTTCAAATATTTGATATAGATAAAAATGACTTTTATCATCTTCTATCAAAGAAGCAAAAATCATTGGTCATGAAGTACCATAATTCAATACAAATTGTATTAATATATCTTGCTAGCTATACACGAACATATACCATTAAATTCATTGGCAAGATTTAACTCGTGTACGACGAGGAGATAGTGAAATGAGTAAAACATTTATTTTCTATACTCTTAAGGTACGAAAGGTATGGGTTCATATTTTACTAACCCATCAACAAGTTTGGTTAGTTTTGTAAATGCAGGGATTATAACAAAACACATTCATGGATCTTATGGTATCTACATACAAGAGGAGGTAATTAAAGTTTTACATGAAGATCATACATCAAGTTCATTAATAGATTGCACATAAAGCGACAAATCATTCAATGCAAAAGTTTTTTCAACAATTTTCATAGAAGATTAGCACTTGTTAGTTGAAATGATACATATTATATTGAGGGGGAGACAATACGCGCTGCACTCTTTTTCCCTTAGCTGAGGTTTTTTCCCATTGGGTTTTCCTAGCAAGGTTTTTAATGAGGCAACATCATTAAGCGTATTAAGAATAGTATTCCATCATGTGGATAGTCAAGGGGGAGTGTTATGAATGTATCTATTATGTAGTGACTTTTCACATGTATAACCCCTAATCTATGAATGCATCCATTATGTAATGACCTTGCACATGTATAACCCCTTTCTCTTATTTACTATTGTACTAATGTGAGTGCCTATATATAATGGCATTTGTATATGATGTTAGATAGAATGAATAAGAATTCTCCATATTCTATTCTCTACATGATTTCATAGTCTAGTTCTCATATTTATATACATATATATTAGTTGCTAATAGACCGTTGTTTCACAACACATACATTTTTGTTAATATTTAAAACATTATAAATTAAGGTTTTAAATTCATAAAAGGATTATTACTTTCAACATCTGATACCGATTGTAAAATAATATTCGTATTCGTAATACATATAAATACCAAGGCTCGTTTTAATCATGAGCATCTCATTATAGTGATTTTCCTAAAAAAACATTGATTAAATTTTTTAGCAAATGCTAAGTAAATACATACATGCTATATTTAAACATCGATCAACAAGACTCAAAGTCTATAGTTTTACACTATTTATAATAACAACACCAAAGTTTAGGTAGACTCATCGTATGGATATGCCACTTGTAGTATGCATATGCTGTATGCCACCCATAATGTCACATCCTGACCGGCAGTGGAAATAAAAGTCGGGGCATGATTGGGTTATCACTAAAGCTCATAATATTTACTAAATAGTTTCATATTTATTAAATTGGAATTAAAACTTCAAATATTCAAACACCAGAATTCATACAAGCACAAATAAAACCAAAATATTGTTCAGAACACGATAACTTTGTTTAATCTTCTAAGGTCATTCCTATGTGTTTCTTTCTTCAGCTTGTTCACCTGTATCATGCGTAAAACAAAAGATTTGGGTCAACAAAAGTTGGCGAGTGAACCTTATTAAAACATTTAAACAGTTGAATCGTATTTTAATAAAAACTGTGCATGAATCATAGTGAGCATGTGTATATATAACCAATCACAAACCACATTATATCCACATTGAACACATGACATGATGAATGATGTACTTGAGATCAAGGCTTTATCAAACGGAGCCGATCTAATGAGGCACCTGATGCTCCCGTATCCCACGAGGAACTGATGGGCCTAATGAAATGATTGCACTGAAATGATAAAATGTAACCACACATAAACCACACAAACAACTATACACATTTGATCACGAGATGATATTAGCACAAGTGTTTAAATAAATAAAAAATGTACGACACATGATACACCCCAAAACGTGATTAAAAAGGGGAATTCGTAGAGATTCACTCACAGTGGTTGCGTTTCCTTGATTGACGAAGAGTACGCACGAGGTTAGGGTTTAGCTGATGAAGTAAACTAACCTATATAATAGTGTAACAATTTAATAACCAACTAAAAATTAATAGTTCGATTTAATTCTTTTTATTGGGTTTTAAGATTATTTTATTTTATATTAACTGAGAATTTTTACCTTGTTATGAGAATTTATTTTTATAAGAAAGTAACAAACAGAAATACTAATAAATATTAAATAAAATAAATAAATAATAAAAAAAGTTTTGGGTCTGACAAGCTTGTCAGACTGCTGACCGGTTCGGTTGTGGGACTGGCATGCGTGTAACAAGACTCGAACTCGTGACCTTACGGTTGCGTGCACGCAGCTCTTCCAACTGAGCTACGTGTCTAACCCGTTGTAATCTGGTTTTTAATTATTCTTATAGACAAATGAGTTAATTCAGAATGATTAATTTTAAAAAGATTTTTCAAATGGTCGGACCGGTGTGGCAGCCAAGATTCGAACCTGCCATCGCCGTGATACACTGCACCCAGCCCAGCCAACTGCGCTGGGTGTCTAACCCATTGGAAACTGAATTTACAGTATACTTATATACTTCTTGATAACTGATTTAATTAGGTTTTAAAAAAGAACATTTTATTTAGAAAACCGGTGTGATCTAGAGACTCGAACTCGGGATGTGCAAGTTAACCATGCACACAGTCCACCACTGGACTGTGTGTCTAACCCGGGCATAACCCGTTTTTAAATAACTAAATACACATCTCCAACTTCGTCTTCTTCATCTCAATACTACCAGAATAACAGGTCGTAAACCTTAAATTAATTGAATTGCTTTTACACATACTTAGCTTAATATTAGATAAAACAAAAGAAAAAGAATGGTTGAAAGTCGATACCGAAAGCGGCGGCGGTTGAAGGATTCCGGCCACTGACGGCGACTCGGAGAAATTCGGCGACAAGAGAGTACGAGAGCAGAGTGTTTCGAAGGAAAAGAGCGAGTTTGATAGTGGGATTTGATCAGTATTTATAGATTGAAAGAGGATGCTTGATTTCAATTTCAGAAACCGAATTGGTGATTGATTGCTTACCAAAATGGTTTGATTGATGCTGATTAGGGAATTCACGCTGATTGAGAGCTTGTTTGTAACAAATTGCAGAAATGGGAACGAAATCAGCGGGTTTGCTGATTTGAACTGCAGACACAAACGGGATTCGTATATATATATATATATTATATGATTTCGAAATCTTAACAAAGGTGCGTGTGTCTCGGTGGTGTTTGATGTGTGAGTTTTACCCGGGGGACCCGGGTTCGATTCCCGGTTTACCCTTTTTGATTTTATTTATTTTATTAATTCAATATATCTACTTTAATTCATTTGTTATTAATTATAAACATTTGTTTTTAATATCCTTGAATAATAATAAAAAATGCTAAAAATATACGTAACGACATATAAAAACGCGCTTGATTAACAAACTGGTGCAGGTTTTTTTCGAAACCCGTTTTACACAAATGTTACAGTATCCCCTACTTTTAGAAATTTCGTCCCGAAATTTAAGTAGCAGTTGTAACTGGAAAAAGATGCGGGTATTTTTCGCGTAATGAGTCTTCACGTTCCCAAGTAAACTCGGGTCCTCATTTTGACTCCCAACGCACCCTGAAGATTGGAATACGAATTTGCCTCAAACGCTTCTCACCGAAATCCATAATTTCCACTGGTCTTTCAACGAAGTGCATTGATTCATCAACTTGAATATCTTACAAAGGAATATGGAGATTTTCGTCGGCGAGGCACTTTTTCAAGTTTGATACGTGAAACATGGGATGAATTCTGTTGAGTTCCTCTTGTAGGTCAAGCTTGTATGCTACAGGACCTACTCTTTTGAGTATCTTGAATGGTCCCACATAGCGTGATGCTAGCTTGCCCTTCTGACCAAAACGACCCACTACCTTCCACGGCGACACTTTCAAAAGTACTTAATCACCAACACAAAACTCCAAAGGCTTTCGTCGTTTATCAGCGTAACTCTTTTGACGACTTTGAGCCGCTAGAAGATATTTCGAATTTGAAGAATTTTGTCAGTTGTTTCTTGAATCAGTTCAGGTCCAGTGATTTGCGCTTCACCAATTTCGTGCCAACATACTGGAGATCGGCATTTACGACCATATAAAGCTTCAAAAGGAGCCATACCGATGCTTGTATGATAGCTATTGTTGTACGAAAATTCAACTAACGGTAGGTGAGTGTCCCAATTATCTTTCAAGTCTATGACACATGCTCGCAACATGTCTTCAAGGGTTTGTATGGTGCGTTCAGATTGACCATCAGTTTGAGGGTGAAAGGCAGTGCTGAGGTCTAAACGTGTACCTAAAGCGGATTGTACGGCTTGCCATGTTCGTGAAGTGAAGCGACCGTCTCGATCTGAAATGATACTTAAAGGTACACCATGACGGCTTACGATCTCATTGATATAGATGCGAGCTAACTTCTCATTCGTGAAGTCCTCGCGAATTGGGATGAAATGAGCCGATTTAGTAAGACGGTCAATGAGTACCCATATGGTGCCATACCCACTGGAGGTGCGAGGTAACCCGGTAATGAAATCCATGGTTATATTTTCCCACTTCCACACAGGTATTTCGGGTTGGACAAGAAGTCCTGAAGGTCTTTGATGTTCAGCTTTCACTTTGGAACATGTAAGGCACTTGGAAACAAAGATAGCGATATCCTTCATCATGCCAGGCCATCAGTAGGTGTATCGTAAGTCTTGATACATCTTATCGGCTCCTGGATGTATAGAGTATCATGTTTTGTGTGCCTCTTTCATGAGAAAATCACGAAGATTGTCGCGATCGGGTATTCAAATACGGTTTACCGTCTGACTTGGTTTCTATTTTGAGTTCAGCTCCACAGGACAGCTCATCGCGCACTTCATTTTTCATTACAGAAGTATGTTGAGCTACTCGAATTCGATCTTTGAGGTCGGTTACAATTTGAGAACATAGAAGACGAACGGAATTTGCATATTCCTTTCGACTGAGTGCATCAGTCACAACATTTGCCTTGCCAGGATGATATCGAATTTCACAGTCGTAATCATTTAGGAGTTCGACCCATCGTCGTTGCCTCATGTTAAACTCTTTTTGATTGAAGATATGTTGAAGACTCTTGTGGTCGGTGTAAATTTCACACTTGGTATCATAGAGATAATGTCTCCATATCTTTAGAGCGAACACGACTGCCTCAAGTTCTAGGTCGTGAGTGGTATAGTTCTTCTCATGCACTTTGAGTTGCCTAGAGGCATAGGCTATCACCTTTCCTGTTTGCATCAAAACACAACCTAACCCTTGCCCTGACGCATCGCAATAAACCACAAAATCTTCGCAACCATCAGGAAGTGTAAGGATAGGTGCATCACAAAGCTTTTGCTTCAAAGTTTGGAAAGCCTCCTCTTGCTTGGGTCCCCAAATAAAGGGTTTTCCCTTGTGAGTTAAGGCCGTGAGTGGAACGGGGATACGAGAAAAATTTGCAATGAATCATCGATAATAACCAACCAGGCCAAGAAATGACCTAACTTCAGTAGGAGTACGTGGCGCTTGCCATTCTTGTACTGCCTTGATTTTTGAAGGGTCGACATGAATCCCTTTGTCATTAACGACATGACCAAGAAATTGTACCTCTTTTAACCAAAACTCATATTTTGAGAACTTACCATAAAGCTTTTCAGTCCTCAAAAGTGTTAGAATAAGTCGAAGATCTCGCTCATGATCGGTTTTGGTCTTGGAGTAAATAAGAATATCATCAATGAAAACTATGACAAAACGGTCGAGATAAGGTTTGCACACCCTATTCATCAAATCCATGAAGACAGCAGGAGCATTGGTTAACTCGAAAGGCATAACCATGAATTTATAGTGGCCATAACGAGTTCAAAAGGCAGTTTTTGGAATATCTTCTTCGCACACTCTAAGTTGATGATATCCAGAGTGAAGGTCGATTTTTTAAAAACAGGTGGCACCTTGGAGTTGATCTAAGAGGTAATCAATACGAGGCAATGGATAGCGATTCTTGATGGTCAACTTGTTGAGCTCTCTATAGTCAATACACATGCGAAAAGTTCCATCTTTCTTCTTTACAAAGAGAACAGGTGCACCCCAAGGCGACGAGCTAGGACGTATGAATCCTTTGTCAGTCAACTCTTGCAGCTTACTAGCCAGTTCTTGCATCTCAGATGGGCTAACCTATAAGGATATTTTACGACTGGTGTAGCACCAGGTATAAGATCGATTCGGAATTCGACTTCTCGCACAGGAGGAAGTCCTGAAACGTCGTCGGGAAAAACTTGAGGAAATTCTTTAACGATGGGAATATCTTCGAGCTTCCTTTCCTTGCCTCCCTTCTTGACGATATGAGCTAGAAACGCGACATAATCTCTGCGAAGATATCTTCGAGCTTGAAGACATGACATCAATTTGAGCCCTTTCGAAGGAGTTTCTCCAAAAATGCGTAATGTTTGACCGTCAGTGAGGGAATTCGAATAAACTTTTCATAGCAAACTACTTCGGCGTGATGCTGACTGAGCTAGTCCATACCGATGATAACGTCGAAACTACCCAATTTCATAGGAATAAGATCAATCGAGAAATCGTGATCATTAAGGGTAAGAGTACAATCGCGTATAATCGAGTTTAACGTAATGGGTTCACCGTCAGCAACTTCTATTGTGAATGATTCAGCGAAACTAACACTAAGTAGATCAAGAATGGACTCGAATTCTAAAGACACAAAACTCTTATCCGCACCAGTATCAAATAGTATGGATGCATAACAATCATTTACGAGAAACGTACCGTTGACCACATTGTTATCAGCCCTTGCTTGGTTGGAGTTGATGTTGAAAGCCCTTCCTCTAGCAGGTGGGTTAGCTTGATTAGCTTGGTTCACCGGGTTGGCTTGGGCTTGGGCGTTAATGATGTTCACCAGGCGTGGGCAAGTATTTCGGAAATGGTTTGGATCACCACAGTTGAACCATGCTCTAATGGGTTGCATCATGGGGTAATTGGGTTGGTAGTAAGGCTGAGCCATGGGTTGGGCAAGTGGTAAAAGTAAGGGTTGTTGGGCTTGGCCCACCATTTGATTATTGGTTTGGGCTTGAGGCTGATTGCGGTTTGATCTTTGGAGTGTATGGCAAGTTTGAATAGTGTGACCTGCACGGCCACAACTTGTGCAGTATTGGCAAGGGTTCTCAGGGGGATGATGGTATTGGCATCGATTACATTTCGGGTGAGGACCAGTGTATGGCTTCTTGAATGGGGTTTGAGGGGCAACTTGTGTGATTGGGACAGCAGTGATGGGAGGATTGGTCTGGGTGACGGCGAAATTTTTGCCATTTTGCTTTCTCTTACCAGCGAACTTAGAAGATGAACTTGATTGGGTTGAGGTTGGAGTTTTACCAGGTGTCTTTTTCTTCTCATCTTTAAAATCGCCATTTCGTATGCGATTTTCAGTAAGTTCTGTAGCCAACTCCATGGCAGCTTCGAGCGTTGCGGGAGAAGTACTTAAAACCGAATCTTGAATTTTCGAGGGGAGACCTCGAATGTAATGCTCGATCAATCGGTATAGCTCAGTGAACAGGTTGGGGACCATCTGGTTCAACTCGAGGAATCTCTTGTTGTATGTAGTGTGGTCTCCTTCCTTTTGTTTCAATGCGTAAAACTCGTCTTCCAACTTTTTGATTTCGCTTCTTGGACAGAAGCGTCTCGTCATGGTTTCCCTAAACTCTTCCCACGTTAGGGCCATGGCATCTTCAACACCTCGCTTACCCTTTTTCGTGTTCCACCAGGTAAGTGCTACACCAAACAAACGTTCAGTAGCATATCGCACCTTGCGATCCTCGGGACAGTCGCAATTAAGAAAAGTGTTTTCCATCTCCTCGAACCAATGGAGGAGAGCGGTGATACCTTCAATCCCTTCGTATTTTGGGGGATCGCAGGACTTGAAATGCTTGTAGGTGCATTTAGTGGGTTTGGGAGGAGGGTTGGCGATGTTTTGGCCTTCTTGATTTGTAGGGTTGATGGGATTGGCGGCGAGAGCTTGTTGAACTTGCAAAACGATGTCAGGAAGTACCGCAGCCATTTGTTGAGCAATTTGAGTGGCCATGCGTTCGCTAGATCTTCCCGACCTTCTACTACCTCGTAAGTGTCTAGCAGACATCTACAGGAATATATGTAGGGAGATTGTGAGTTTGATAGTTTTCTAGGTGTCATAAGTCGTAAAAAGAATGAAAAACAACATTTATGAATAACTGAAGAAAATAACTTAACTACATCCATAGGATGTCTTGGGCTTGCTCCTGTTTGGGCCTCCAAATGTCTCCCATACCATAGCCTGTATAGTCATGTGGGCCCCCATGACTTTTGGGCATAAAAACCGTAAAACATGATTGCGAAAAGTAAGGTCGGAGGGTGTCCAGGTGTAGACACAATGACAACTCAAAGTGGGGTTAGGTCGCACGACATTGGGTGTGGCATGCTTTGGCCTAATAGGTCCTTCGTACTCTCATCGTTAGTCCCCAGGTAGGCAAACTGGTCCTTTGTTTTGGATTTATACGAATGCCAAGCCTAGATAGGACGTTCCGACTATCGGTACTCGTACCCTTCCAGTTACTACACGCCCATCGTAGAACCCACTTTGATGTGATTTGAGAAAAACATGGTAAAATCTTTGAAAATAAATCATGGAAATTGTGAAATCGTGATGTGTGTGCTTACGTAGGCATGATATGTTATTGAGATAGGAACTATAATGAGCATCACATATTAACATGTACTAGTGAAAATGCTTGCATATATTTGTGTGTGAAAATAAACATGAAACATATAAACATCATAATTTCGCATGTAACACATAAAAAATTAAAATCTAATCAATTATAGTATAGGCTCTAAGGGTCTAATAACTTATCCTATATCCCTATAGTCAAGAGCTCTGATACCAATATGTCACACCCCGACCCGCAGCGAAAATAAAAGTAGGGGCATGATTAGGTTATCACCAAAGCTCATGATATTTACTAAATAGTTTCATATTTATTGAATTGGAATTAAAACTTCAAATATTCAAACACCAGAATTCATACAAGCACAAATAAAACCAAAATATTGTTCAGAACACAATAACTTTGTTTAATCTTCTAAGGTCATTCCTATGTGTTTCTTTCTTCAGCTTGTTCACCTGTATCATGCGTAAAACAAAAGATTTGGGTCAACAAAAGTTGGCGAGTGAACCTTAGTAAAACATTTAAACAGTTGAATCGTATTTTAATAAAAATTGTGCATGAATCATATGTGAGCATGTGTATATATATAACCAATCACAAACCACATTATATCCACATTGAACACATGACATATGAATGATGTACTTGAGATCAAGGCTTTATCAAACGGAGCCGATCTAATGAGGCACCTGATGCTCCCGTATCCCACGAGGAACTGATGGGCCTAATGAAATGCTTGCACTGAAATGATAAAATGTAACCACACATAAACCACACAAACAACTATACACATTTGATCACGAGATGATATTAGCACAAGTGTTTAAATAAATAAAAAAATGTACGACACATGATACACCCCAAAACGTGATTAAAAAGGGGAATTCGTAGAGATTCACTCACAGTGGTTGCGTTTCCTTGATTGACGAAGAGTACGCACGAGGTTAGGGTTTAGCTGATGAAGTAAACTAACCTATATAATAGTGTAACAGTTTAATAACCAACTAAAAATTAATAGTTCGATTTAATTCTTTTTATTGGGTTTTTAGATTATTTTATTTTATATTAACTGAGAATTTTTACCTTGTTATGAGAATTTATTTTTATAAGAAAGTAACAAACAGAAATACTAATAAATATTAAATAAAATAAATAAATAAAAAAAAAAGTTTTGGGTCTGACAAGCTTGTCAGACTGCTGACCGGTTCGGTTGTGGGACTGGCATGCGTGTAACAAGACTCGAACTCGTGACCTTACGGTTGCGTGCACGCAGCTCTTCCAACTGAGCTACGTGTCTAACCCGTTGTAATCTGGTTTTTAATTATTCTTATAGACAAATGAGTTAATTTAGAATGATTAATTTTAAAAAGATTTTTCAAATGGTCGGACCGGTGTGGTAGCCAAGATTCGAACCTGCCATCGCCGTGATACACTGCACCCAGCCCAGCCAACTGCGCTGGGTGTCTAACCCATTGGAAACTGAATTTACAGTATACTTATATACTTCTTGATAACTGATTTAATTAGGTTTTAAAAAAGAACATTTTATTTAGAAAACCGGTGTGATCTAGAGACTCGAACTCGGGATGTGCAAGTTAACCATGCACACAGTCCACCACTGGACTGTGTGTCTAACCCGGGCATAACCCGTTTTTAAATAACTAAATACACATCTCCAACTTCGTCTTCTTCATCTCAATACTACCAGAATAACAGGTCGTAAACCTTAAATTAATTGAATTGCTTTTACACATACTTAGCTTAATATTAGATAAAACAAAAGAAAAAGAATGGTTGAAAGTCGATACCGAAAGCGGCGGCGGTTGAAGGATTCCGGCCACTGACGGCGACTCGGAGAAATTCGGCGACAAGAGAGTACGAGAGCAGAGTGTTTCGAAGGAAAAGAGCGAGTTTGATAGTGGGATTTGATCAGTATTTATAGATTGAAAGAGGATGCTTGATTTCAATTTCAGAAACCGAATTGGTGATTGATTGCTTACCAAAATGGTTTGATTGATGCTGATTAGGGAATTCACGCGGATTGAGAGCTTGTTTGTAACAAATCGCAGAAATGGGAACGAAATCAGCGGGTTTGCTGATTTGAACTGCAGACACAAACGGGATTCGTATATATATATATATTATATGATTTCGAAATCTTAACAAAGGTGCGTGTGTCTCGGTGGTGTTTGATGTGTGAGTTTTACCCGGGGGACCCGGGTTCGATTCCCGGTTTACCCTTTTTGATTTTATTTATTTTATTAATTCAATATATCTACTTTAATTCATTTGTTATTAATTATAAACATTTGTTTTTAATATCCTTGAATAATAATAAAAAATGCTAAAAATATACGTAACGACATATAAAAACGCGCTTGATTAACAAACTGGTGCAGGTTTTTTTCGAAACCCGTTTTACACAAATGTTACACATAAAACCTATATCGCGCATATAAATATCGTATGATAGAAGGTTTTGGTGTACACCCAACCTAACATGCGCAAAAGCGACTTGGTATATTAGTTACACTACGCTATTCCACTCCTACAACAAGTCCTGGAAAACAACCATTTTGAGTGTTTTTAAGTTTCAAACAAGTTTTATTCCCATTTATTATGTATAGGTCATACACCTAGATATAATTATAGTATAAAAATCAGATTTTAAAAGATTGGTAAAAGGCATGAGACATGAATCTACCCACCATCCCACCTCTGAAGGTTGGTAAATATCAATAACTAAGGCATGATTTGGTTGATAGAAAAAGAATTTAAAGTATGCATATGAATGTGATGAAGGGCATTTTAACATATATTCATCCACCAGCCTTTTGAAAAATACCGTTTTTCGTTTTATTTTAATAGAACAACTCCACTATATTCCGTACAAGAATATAATAAACAACACTATTTTCTTTCAAATAAATGTTTTGGTGCAGATATCTTTATCTTTTAAAATAAGTAGTGGGATTCAACATGCGGCATGAATGAGAATTCAATTAGTATTGGTTTGGTTTATTACCAGCATTTTTTATAACAACCGATATAAATCCCTTAAAAAAAATAAAGTCGTACTTTGCTGAAAAAAATATTGACATGTGTTTTATATCGATCGAAAATCATAAAAACGACCACCGATTCCAGAACTCACTGTAGCTTATGATACAAAAAAAACTATATTTTGAATACAACTTCGTTTTTAACAAGATTTATACCGGATTATCATTAGAAAAAAATATAAACATAACAACATATTTTTTTTAAATTAACAAGTGCAAGTTATTAGAGAAAAATAAATTTCTAAAAAAAAGTTAAATGTTTATATTCTTGAGTAAATTGCAATTTCCGTCCCTAAGGTCTCAATTACAGTCTCAGACCAACCTTAACACCTTGAAGCCTTGTCGTTTGATCTTTTCCAATCAGTAACATTTGTTGGTCCGGGAAGGTACTGAAAACCGGTATAATGTCAAATTAGAGCTACAAACCCGACATGTTAACTTTAGGAACCTGAGGAGGTATGGCCCCAAGTGACCATATCCTTGACCAAATTGCCACAAAGATAACCTTGCGTGCAACGCGCAATGGTGCGCTTTCTTTGGATTCACTAGGTCACACAATGAGCCTTGCGCACTCAGCACAACGGTGAATTAGACCAGCTTTTATAGGTCACACAATGAGCCTTGTGCACTCAGCGCAACGGTGAATTAGACTAGCTTTTATGAGTCATACAATGAGCCTTGCGCACTCAACGCCAACGGTGAATTAGACCAACGCAATAAAGTCACACAACGAGACTTGTGTACTTGCCACAACAGCAAGTTAGACTCATGCGCGTAGGCTACTAGACCCTACGCACAACAACATTACTCTAAGCTGCGAATCCCAAAACCTTGCAAGGACAAGACACACATGAGAAGCGCCTCATAGTCTTAGGACAAAAGGATGCACCCCTGACACCCTGTACTGGCAAAAAAAACCTTAACATCCTCGCAGAAGGGGGTAAGTACTAAGAGATGTTGACCATACCTCAGGATACGGAATGGTAGAGCTGTGACCAAAGGTTACTTGCAGGTCGCGTGTGACAGCGCTCATGACAATAAGGCAAGTGTCAGACCATACACCAACCACTATTCTGCCAGTGACTGTTCCACTTTCTCCGTTTCGGCTGGCAACAGGCCTGACACCAAGACGTCTGCCTTTACACGTGGCACCACTCAACATCCGCGAAAGCATACCTCCCGACAGTGAACATTAATTCTCCTGCAAGGAGCATTTAATGTCTTGCGCCAAGGGACAAAAGGGATGTCTCTGGCTGTATGGCTCGGCCTAAGGCCCACCAGCATTTCTCCTGAACATACCTTCTCTCGGCTATAAATAAGTATCGGATCTCCAGGTACGGACACGCTCACATACTTGCTACACAACTTACCACACACATAAGCTCTTGCTTACATCATCAATCACTCGTTTCTTATCCAAGATACTTATTCTCACGCCGAAGTGTGGTCATGGAGAAAACCACCCTTTTACCTTTGGTGAGACTAACGGCGTTGCTAGTTTTGCAGATCGGCCGGGGTGAGCTTGCAAACCCAGAGGCTAAGTGAGAGGTTAACTATTTATGCAGAAACATCCTGAGATATCCCAGGATATCCCTAGGTTCAACCGGTGCTTCTTCAGAACCGGTAATTATGATCACGGTAGTATAATGCATAATGGGTCCGGTGTTGATGTGGGCACCGAATGTAAACGGGAAACTTTTCTAGTACGTTTAAGTTCAAAAAAGATCAGTGATGGCAGGTGAGGTGGCTGGTTAGTGGTGGTGGGGGTGGTTGCAGATGGTGTGGTTGGATGGTGGAGGCTGGTTGGAGAAGAAGATGGAGGACATATAGGTAATTTCGAACATAAACTAACTAAAAAATTAACTAAGTTAAGGTGTGGGGACGTAAAAGGTGTTAAAGTTGAAACAGAGGAAAACCTCATAGATGGAAAATTATTTTATTAGGCATACATTATATCCATCTGCCCCCCCCCCCCCCCCCTCTCTGGATTAGGGTCAAGAAATAGAGAAAGGTGGAAACTCCTCAATGGACTACAACCATCACAAACACAACCCACCGCATTTCGGACGCTAGGGTTTGAGATTTGTTGAGCTGAGCTCTTTCTCGACCTACCAATCATTCTGAACTTTTTGGTTGGTGTCATCGTAAGTTCGATTCTATGTTACTACAACTAGGAGGTCAAATTCATGTTTTCATAAAAAAAATAACGAACTTTTGATGAAATCTAGTGACGGAGAAACCAACGGATCCCTCTATTTCACTACCAATCCAAAGATTCGCCTACATATGTGCAAATTGTAAAATGGGCACAATACTGAGTAACGAAATTTTCAATAGGGATGCAAATAGTGAAAGTTAATCTAATCATGTACATAATATGTGAAAATTCAAAATATCAATCTTATAGGCACTCATGAAATTCACCTATCTTTTATCGGCCACACTTTAGGTGGGAATAACAACGAAGGATAGTGAAGAGAGGCCTTAATTTCCATTAATTTCTTGACTGTATGCAAACTTCCTATTTTATAACAAAATAATAATAATAATGATGATAATAATATCAAACAACATTAAAAGGACGCTAAAATCTTGGGAGGAGATCAACGAGTTCGTTTAAATAAAAAAAACGGGATGAGATTTAATATGTTAGATTGGAATATCGCGTGGTGTTTCAAAGTTTGCCTGTAAGACCATGTGTAGTGGGATGGAAAGATAATGTCTTCATTTTTGGGTGTTTTGCGCCATGTGACCGTCCAGTCAGCAATGGGGTATTATGGGACGTTTTTCTAAAATTTGTGTAGTTGTATAATGCCCCATCCAATGATTACCCGATTATTTTTTTTGTTTTTTTTGTTAAACATAATGAAGAAATGGGTGTAGTGGCATGCTTGGCCAACAAAATTTTAATCCGGCGTTTAATTTGGCACGCCCCAACCTAGTTTTGAAGAAAAACGCCCCCGGAGAAAGTCAATGGACGTGTTTGAGCCTTTTTTAAAAAAAGGCCAAAAAAAACCTAATATGGATTGTGTAATGTTTTGAGATCCCACGTACTAGCATCTTGCTAGAGTGGTTCTCTATTTTTAATAAAATTGTCTTTTGCTTCATATACCAAAATCTTGAATACACGTGATTATTTGTCACACTCCGAATTTCCAACAAAACCTTGGTGAGCTCGAGTGAGGAATATCGTGACGTAAGTTGATATTATCATAGTCAATTAACACAGCACAGCGGAAGTCTTGGAGTTAAAATTACTATTACAAACCAAATTTTCAAAGTACGAAAATAATATACAGACGGCTTGTAATGAAAGATCCACAGTTAGATCGTAAAATATATAAAAATGTGTAACAGACTTTAGAGCAGATCTAAGGATTTGTAAGATCCTCTTATATCACTATCAAGCAGCTTCCAGCCTATTTCGTATTGTACCTGCAACTTAGTCTTTTGAAAATACGTTAGCTTTCGCTGGTAAATACAACTAACTGACTCATTTTGAAAACATTTGGGAAAGTCAACTTTGTAACTTTCTTAACAGATTCACATGTTTGTCAATACGTATGGGGCCTAGTACAGAAACTGAGACATGATTAACGTACACATCACTTACGAACCCACGAAGGAGTTATCTGTAACATTTATGTAAAACGAGTTCCAAGAACCCGCTCCGTTTGAGAATCAAGTATCTATTAAAAGTTCGTTACGCATTTATTAGTGCTATTTAATTTATTTTATTATTCATGGTTAATAAATAAATTACATAATTAGTATAATAACTAATAAAGGAATAAATAAAATAATTTAACCTTAAAAATAATAAAATAAAAAGGAAATAAACAAAAGGGGTAGCCGGGAGTCGAACCCGGGTCCCCATTAAACACACACACCACTTACACCACTAAGCTACACATACCATATGGTTAAAAACTCAAATCAAATAGATGTTATACGCTCTCAAATCTTAAACCTGCAAAAATTGAATCGCAAACCAGTAACCATCTTCAACTAAAATTCTCGCAAATCATTCATCATTGAGTTGTAACCGATGTCAAAGATTCAACCGAAATCCGATTCAATTAATCTAAAAACCGTTTGAAGTTAAATTGAAATCATCAACCCATGAATTGGGTTTTGAAACCGATATGCGATGTTGACTGTGTATCTTATAAATACACCCTTTTCTTTAGAATTGAACTTGTCAATTTCAACACAACCTTCGTTCACTCTCTGTTCTTAAAAATCTTCGCTGGATATCGCCTAAAACCGCTGGAACTTATCACCGGAAAACTGGAATTTTACTTCTAGTTGGTATAACCCCCTAAACCCTTTTCATATCTGTTATTTAATGTGTTTTAGATTTTAATCAAGTTGCCAAAATTTTTTTAAACAATCACAGTCGGAATACAGTCCTGGGTTTTAAATTATACGAAGAAGATGAAGTTTTAAAGTGTATATTAATATAATTTAAAACGGGTTATAAACCGGGTTAGACACACAGTCCAGTGGTGGACTATGTGCGTTTTATACAAGCATGTCCCGGGTTCGAACCTTGTGCATTACCGGCTTCTCTGAATAAAAACCAGCTTTTTTAAAGTAGTCAGAACATCTTTTAATAAGTTAATAAGTATAATACAATTTCAGAATTATAATAGGTTAGACACATAGCCCAGTTGGTAGGGCTGGGTGCAACGCAGAGCACAAGCACGGGTTCGATTCGTTGGGTATGCACCGGTTCGATGGTTTTAAAAAAATCTGTTTAATTAAATAAATTTCAGAATTAACCTAACTAATGTATATATATATATATATATTAAAATCAGAGTTCTTTCGGGTTAGACACGTAGCTCAGTTGGTAGAGCTGCGTGCACGTATACGGGAGGTCACGAGTTCGAACCTCACACGATGCCTAATATCCATGCTATCCGACCGGTCAGATTGTCAGATCTGACAAGGTCAACCATTTTTTTTATTTTTATTTCTTTATTATTTATTTACCAAAAATCAATTAAAATACTTAAAAATAAGATTTTTAAAGTGTAAAAAAATATATATATTAATCTAATAAAAAGCATCAATTAAAAATATTAATTTCAAATAAAATTTATTTATTTATCGAATTATTACGTTAATATTTTAGGTTAGTTTCTCTCGTGGTTAAATCCAAATTCGTGCGCGTTCGTTACAAATCCAAGGAAACGCACCCACTGTGAGTGAATCCTTACAAATTCCCCCTTTTAATCACGTTTTGGGGGGTATCATGTATCGTTTACATATTTTATTTATTCAAATACTTGTGCTAACACCATTATGTGATCTAATGTGTATATTTTGTCGTTGTTATATGTGGTTTCATTATGTCATTTCAGTGCAAATCATTCATACAAGGCCCATCAGTTTCTAGTTGGATACGAGTTGAGCATCGCGTGCCTCATTAGATCGCCTTCGTTTGATTGAGCCTTGATCTCACAGTTCATCATTTATCATGCATGTGTACATTGTTGATATTATGTGGTTTGTGGTTTGTTTATATATATATATATATATACATATGCTCATATATGGCCTTGCACAATCTTTTAAATTAATCAATGTAATTGAATTGTTTAAATGTTTAATTTAGATTCACTCGCCAACTTTTGTATACCCAAACTTTTATTTTACGCATGATACGACAGGCTGAGGAGATGAACACTTAGGATTGGCCTTAGAAGATGAATAAAATACATCATGTATAGAACAATATTTCTTGTGTTTGTATGTTTCTTTGTGATTGGATATTTTCCTTTAAATTTCAATTAATAAATATGAAACTTAATTATAGTAAATGTCATGTGCTTTAATGAAAACCCAATCATGCCCCGACTTCTACTTCCGCTGCGGGTCAGGGTGTGACAGATTGGTATCAGAGCTCTGACTATAGGGATATATGATAGATTATTACACCCTTAGAGCCTATACTATAGTTGATAAGATTTTAAATGCTTATGTGTTACATGCAAACTCATGATGTTTATTTGTTTCATATTTATTTCATACACAAATGCATGCAAGCATTTTCACTATTACATGTTACTGTGTGATATTTATTGTGGCCTATATATTCTTAACATATCATGTTTATGCAAGCACACACAACACAAATTCACAAATTTTCATGATTTCTTTCTCAAGGATTTTGTAATGTTTTCATGTTTTCAATCTCATCAAAGTGAGTTCTACGACGGGCATGTAGTAACTGGAAGGGTACGAGTACCGGTTGTCGGGGCGTCCTGTCTAGGATTGGCATTCGTATAAATCCAATATAATGGACTAGTTTGCCTACCTGGGGACTAACGATGAGAGTACGAAGGACCTATTAGGCCAAAGCATGACACACCAAACGTCGTGTGAACTAACCCCACTTTGAGTTGTCATTGTGTCTACACCTAGACACCCTCCGACCTTATATCTCGCAATCATGTTTTACGATTTTCATTCGGGTGATGCGAGCGTTAACAGGCCAACACCAATGTGAACCCTACAAAGCCCAGTAGTCATGGGGGCCCACATGACTACCTAGGCCGAAGTATGGGAGACAGTTGGGGCCCAAACATGAGCAAAGCCCAAGTCATCTTATGGATGTAGTAAATTTATTTTCTCAATTATTTTGTGAATGTTGTTTTCTCTTTTTACGACACATGACACCTAAAAATGATCAACTCATAATATCCCTACGTATTTCCTGTAGAGGTCTGGTAGATACTCTCGAGGTGGTAGAAAGTCAGGAAGATCTGTATGTAGATTAAGCGATGATCGGATAGAATGTAGTTTAAACCCAACAAGTACTTAAGACTTGTATTTCATGGGTAAACAATTAACATTCTGGAATTTGATATTAAAATGATAAGGTTAAACCCGTTTTGGTTAATTTTCGTTAACTAGTTACATATACTTAACCGTACGCACATAAGCGATATCGGGTAACCGGATGAGTCATGAATAAGTTCTATATGTCATTATACTTTAAATAAGTTGTAATATCAGTAGGATATCAACTTATATGCCGGTTAAGGTTTTAAAATGAAACTATGCCTTCTAAGGCGTTTTGATTATTTATGTGACGTAAAAAGGAAACTGGCATATATTCTGATGTTATGATCATAAACATTTTGGAAAAATACTTAATTTGTGATATATGATTAGTAAGATAGCACATATAAGTGTGATTTGTGGTTTAAGACCAAACTATGCACCGAAAGGGCATTTTGGTCTTTTAAAAGCATAGTTTATGATATTATATTAAAATTAGTTTATGATCAAAATATTAACATCATAATATGTTAATTACATTAACATATCAGTAGGTAATTCATTTGCAAGTTCATTGCTCATTAAAACCTTGTTTTATGTAAAAATGACATTTTTTAGTCAAAATTGACATTTTAGCGGAACTTGTGCATAAACTCAGATTATGATTATGATCAAGTAATATAACTTCAGAGGGTTATGCTACATTGTATTACGTTCATAATGTGACCATAAGTCAGAAGTTAACTAATCTAAGTCGGGTCAGAATCGAAAGTCAAAGCATAAGTCAAACTTCGCGACTTTCGGTTGCGAACCGACTCTAGGACAGAAATTGACGGATCGAACATGTTCCAACATGTTCTAATAATTATTACCAACTTGTTTAAGTGTCTAAAACATATTTATAACATATATAAACTTAGGTTATAATTTTTATAAATTCTGACCCGTTAACTTTTTAAAACATAAACTTTGACCCATCAATTGACCTAGTAAACGTGATCCTTAGGAGGTGCCCTTTTAAGGGATTAATACCTTCCTAATTACGATCACTTAGCCATGTTCATTTCGAGCAATGGCTGGACCATAATGGTCTTAACCGAAGGTCAAGGCATTTGTCGAAAATGCTTGACTTTTGGCTATTAAAAGCCTATAAAAAGAAAAGAGCAGAGATGGAACACTTACGAGTGATCCAAGGGAAACTTAGAACTCAAAAGGAAGCTCCTAAATGGTCAGGAACTTCCAAGAGTGTAATAGAGAGGAGAAAGAGTGAATGAGGTGAACTAGTGGGCTATTTATAGTGCAAGAAGGTGTGTGAAGATGAAGCCAGGTGTTAGAGGTGTTTTAGGATCTTCACAAGTGTCTAGCAAGGTGTCAAGAGCTGCAAGAATGTGGCATTTTGCAGGAGAGGTGGCATCTTGATAGAATTTTGGGGTTTTGACACTTTTAGTCCCTCATAAAAAGTTTTTTGGATTGTCATGAATTGTTCCTTGACTTGTATTCAATGACATAATGACACAACTTGGTCTTTTCGTTCTACACGAGATGTATTGAAGAAGAGTACGAATAACCGAATGTTAACGGGTGTCACACTAGGTGTTTTTACAACTTATAGGTGTTTATTAGCTTAAATGTGAAAGATACGAATACTTATGGTTTTATGAGTTAAATTACCCAAACTAGTAAGGTTAAAGGTTCGGTGAAGAAGCGGAATGCTCAAGAATGGTGAATCAAAAGATATCACCTTAACTGGGAGTCGCTCGGGTCCAAAAATGACTTGGTTATGCAAGGAAAATGAAATAATAAAGTCTAGGGGCCTTCGGGTTATTAGTTGAAAGTTAAAATGATGAAAAGTGAAGTTCTAGAAGCCCGCCGTAGGCTACGGTCATGAGACCGTAGCTTAAGGTTAGTTTTAAAATCAAACCAGTAAGCCTTGACCGTAGCTTATGGTCCGGGACCGTAAGCTACGATCAAGTGTAAATTTTTTTTAGACACGTTTGAGGAGTTGAGTGGCTAACTCATTTGAGGTATTATCTGAGGGCATGTACACGTGTCGGTATATTACTGAACGTGAATTTTACGAGGTGTTACATTATTTAATAATTGAGTTCAACCAATTAACCGATTATGAGTAGCGGTATCAAAGTGTGTAGGAAATAATAGCAGAGCTTGGCAAGGTGTGTAGGAAACAGTGGTAGAGCTTGACCAAAAGTTTCGTTGCGGTCGAAAGTCATGGAACCCAATTTTTTTCCTATCGCTATGTTTCGCGTTATATGTTCGGGACGACAATTTAGTTCAGGTCGGACCAAACAATAATAACTCCAAATATCTAATTAATCTCCATGTATTTAAAGGACAATCTTACACATAAAAAAATAAATGATGTTCAATAAACAAAGACCTAAAATAACTTATAACGATGCGAGAGAAATGATAAATACCTGAAAGAAGAATTGGTTTCATTTGTATAATAACTAGTTTCAAACTTTATTAAAAAAGCCCATTTCAAGTTTAAAAACAAGTATAAAAATTCACGGATAGCCCTGTTTTCATGTTTTTATAACTCAATACAACAATAAAGTATAAAATTTTTTGACAAGAAAATTGGTAAGAGCCAAGAATTTTTAGTCAAAATAATTGGTGGGGGCTAGCCTCATACTTATAAAAATTTGACAAAAAAATCAAATACTTAATATTGCTAACCGAAACATTGCTAAGGGCCAGGGCACCCCTCAGCCCCGTCTAAGCTACGCCCCTAATAGTAAAGGTGTTCATCTCAAAGTTGTGTGTTATAGTCTTATAGTTATAGGATATGTTAGAAATTCTTCAATGTTAATTCTGAGTCTAATTAATGGGTAGTTCCGTTGATGACACAATAATACTTTAGTGATCCAAATTTACTAATAAAAAAGTACTAGTCGTACTCAAGCCAAGCTTCTCCAACTCATAATTGTCAATTTGAGCTTAACCTAATTTTGCATTTTTGTGAATCAATGAAATGGCTTGTTTTGTTTCCCAAATTTAAAGATTTTGCAAGTTTCGTATTATGTGTACAAATAAAAAGTTAATAACAATCTCAAATTATATAAGTTTCAAATAATACGTACCAAACTACTAATATAAAAAGTGGAGAAAATCAATGATGTACTAAAAACTTATACGAGTTAACAAACGATTTATTTTGTGTTGTATCATTCGAGGGAATCAACGAACGAATAACCTAAGATCGTAATCGGTTCATATATTTACAAGAGCCAAATCAGTCAAACCGAATTTAGTTTGAATTTCTAATGAGTTACTTGTGAGGAGATTAGTACATACGAGCCAGGAGTTATTTAACTCATAACCACTTTATATCAAACTGGTCTTCATATAAACATGAAACATTCATATCAAATTATTTATCGGATAATGTTTTGGACATGTTCTTATGTATGTCGGAATATGATTATGTTTTGTCGGTCAGTCAAACACAATTATAGTGTTCGTATGTATACGGTCAAAGTTACGTATGTTATACCCTTGTCTCACTTATGATTACTAAAAATATCATATGTTTAAGTATGTTTATGCCTAAGAGCGTCAACTTACCAGGTTAAAATAATATGGGCCTATTTGGCAACTTCTAACTGGTTAAGAGTTGAATCAATAAGAGGTCTGAACTATTAAGTGTTGAATCAGTAAAGGTCTGAATCATTAAGAGCCAGTATAATGTTTAATTGTTCAGAGTCAAACGTTTGACCAATTCAGACTAGATCTCTTAACCATTCAAACTCAGTATAATGCTTAACCATTCAGAGGCAAATGTCTGGACCATTGAGATATCTGCTCGCGAAACAAACAACCTTAATCATAAAGTGTTGAACCTGTAAAAGGTCTGACCCATTACGAGCCCCGTTAAAAGCTAAACAAATAACCCCTAAATATGTGTAGGAACCGTTCACGCAAATTAAAAAATACGCTTTTTATTTAATCAAAACAGTACAAGAAATAAGAAGAAAGTAGTAAATTACAAGTACATATTACAAATGAAATAAGCAAAACAATACAGAAAGAACAAAACAGAAACTGTTTTGGCTGAGGATCGTGTTAAACACGGGTCTCTTAAAACAAATTCCGACTCACCCAGGAGAACTCGTTTGTCACTCAGGGTACAACAGCTGGAGCACTTGCCACTGCCGCAGAAGACGCTAAAACCCGAGGGTATTCCTTGCAGTTGAACTTCAAAAAAGATAGAAAAAGATGGAGAGTTTCTATATAAATACAATGTCTTCTTGTGTGTCTTCAACCAACTAAAACCTAAATTGAAACAACTCCTAGAATTAAAGACAAAAAATTAAATGTCACTGAACGTCTTCAATGCATTTTGTTCTGTCTTTAAATTCGAATCGTAACTGTATGACTGGCAATTTCAATATACAGAAAGGAAGAAGAAGAATTTCGAAAAAAGAATAAAGAGAGAGAAAGAGTAATACCTGAATTAGCTTTGGAATGAAGATTAAGGAAGGATCTTATGATCTTTAAAGGGATTTGAAGAGTTATCTCTACCCTAAATAGCTCGATGATGGTTATAACAAGTCTCATCACTTACGTCAGACCTTGTAACGGCTAGTTACATGCAGCAACGGCTAGTCCGAATTTAATGGCAATATAATAGCTATGAATTCCTATCACAACTGCCATATTAGGGGCACTTGTTAGGACATAGGTTTTACTAACTATGAATCATGTATATTGTTCTCTATGCTTTCTAATGTTCGTATGCAGGTTATGAACGATGTGGACTAAGTCTCAACTGGAATCTCGGGCATAATTCGTTCAATATGCTGCACGTGCTGAATTCCACTAACATGGAGCTTGAATGTGGTCTTCCAAGAATTTCAGAATTAGTTTTTAGGTTGATTTAAAAGGAGTTGATCAAGTGTTAATCAATAAGTTCTTACGGTTACACACACTCACATACATTGCAAACCAGAGCTCTCAACACACTTAGCATTCGATTGTATCACACTTGATCAACATCCGAAGGTGTAATCTCTTTTGTGTAATATAGTTATTGGTGATATTTTTCACTATCCGAGGTTTTTATGCCGGCGATCTACTAGTGATCAAGGGCTTTTCCTCGTATAAATCATCGTGTTCATCATTTTATTCGTTTAGCAATTCATTTTGTCATTGTTATCACCTAAGCATTCTACCTCACTTTACAAATTTGGTTACATTATCCTTAATCAGATTTTTGTCCAAAACAATTTGGCGCCCACCATGGGGCAAGTGGTGCTTCAATTCTAAAAAAAGTCATCCCTTTCTACTCATTCTCATCAATTTCGTAACACCATGGCCTCTCAAGGAAAATCCACTTCAACTTCCATGCCAACGCTGACCTCATCTTAGAGCTCTATGTCGTTGCCTCCTACTCCCCCAGCATTCCAGAAGAATGTTGAAAATGTTCAGAAGAAGACATCATCCATCTTCCCAGGATCCAAAACTTCTGCTTCTTCATCCTCTACTAATACTGACAATGAATTTTCTATTGTATATTCACAGATGAAAAGCTACATAGAGCAACAGAACAAGACTAACTAGAAGATCTTGCAAGAGAATGAAGACATCAAGAAACAGAAAAGACCAGCAGAATATCAATCTCCATTGACGCCTAGGGTGTTGGATTTTGTCACTCCGGCATCAACAACTCAGCATTCAAGAGGATCCACTGCCCAGCCTCAAGGATCCTTTATCCATTCACAAGGATCACTAGCGATGACTTAGTCTCAAGGATCCTTCTATCAACCTGGAGGATCACAAGAAATGTTCCATCCTCAAGAATCCTACTTCCATCAACAAGGATCCTCAGCTCGAGTTCAAGGATCCATGGATTACCCACCAAGACCTTCGACACAAACCTATCCTGGTCCCGGTGTCTTTCAGTATCAGGGATCCTCAGGGAGACAACCATTAAGAAGCTCTAAAATCCATGATGGGGATTTCATCCCCATGTAGACTATTGCTTCCTCAGGCCCTTCTATAACAGCAGACATGTCTTATCCCAAATACACTTCTTGAATACCACCTTTAAGTCAAATAGGAGATAACAATTTCCATAACACATCTTTGAACACTAAGTATGGTTTTATGCAGGATATAGGGATCAGTCAGGCCATGGCCACGGAGTTGCAAAAGCTCAAGGATATGATATCCAGCGTCCCAGGAATAGTCAAGCCTATTCACGAAATTCCAGATGGGAGCCACAAGATATCTCGTTTTGCACCACCAATATGCAATGCAGAGATACCTAAGCGCTTCCAAACCCCCAACATGAAATTGTATAATGGTACAACCGATCCAGAAGAGCATGTGGCACAATACAGAGAATTCTTAGAGATCCCAAATCTAGATGTTGCAATTGCTATTGAGGCATTTAAAATGGGATTGCAAAAGGATTCTCCCTTTTATGATGACCTTGTCATGACTCCATGCAGGAATTTAGACGAAGTTAGAAACAGGGAGTTAAGATTCATCAGACTAGAGGATAACAAAAGAATTCAATACAGGCGAGGTGGTTCTACCAAGCATGAGTATAAAGCAAGGATCTTTCTATAAGAATAACAGATCCAAGCCATACTCGCAACCTGATAATCAACATGTCCACGCGGTGGAACAAGATGAAGATGAGAAAGAATATCCTAGGATATCTGAATATTGTTTCTCTGTTGATAATAGTGAACCAATGCTTGCTTTGCAGAAATTAGGTGAGAAGGCAAGGTGACCAAGGAAAAATGAGAAGTCAAATTCCTTCAAGGATAAGTCCAAATGTTGTGCATACCATGAGGATTTTTGGGCATTTAACAGATGAATGCACAGCATTGAGGAGAAAAATAGGCTATCTTCTCAGCAAGGGGCATTTGAAAGAATTGTTGGGCAGAAAGAAATTAAGGACCCAGGATCCTGAGACTGTCCCGGAAAGAGCTGCTCCACCCCCAGCTGGTGCCCAAGTGATTAACTTCATTTCAGGAGGATCAGACATTTGTGGCACTTCCTTCTCGGCAGCTCAGAGACATGCAAAGGAAACTAAGTTGGAGAATGGTGAAAGACCCGTCAGGACTTCCACGTTGATGGATTAGAAAATAATATCCTTTGACAAGGATGATAGAGTCAACATCCAGGATCCTCACCACGACGATCTAGTCATAACACTATTTATTGCTAACCATTTTGTTGCAGGATTCTCACAGACGGAGGAAGCTCTGTGAATATTGTGCAGCTTGATGTGCTCAAGAAAAATGAATATTCCAGAGACTGAGATCATACCGAGATCTTCAATACTTGTTGGCATCAGTGGTGAAACCAAGAATATATTAGGGGACATCAAGTTACCCATATATATAGAAGGAGTAAACTCTATCCAAAAATTTTGTGTTATTGACAGCTTATCTTCTTGTAATGTTATTCTTGGAAGGCCCTAGATCCATGAGATGAAGGTTATTCCCTGAACATACCACCAATGCGTGAAACTCGCAACTCCTTGGGGAGTAGTGAAGATAGATAGTGACCAACAAGAAGCTATGAATTGCTATACCTCTTCAATGAAGCCTGCTTCAAAGACAAGAATAGCATAGCAATTACATAAAACCTCCAAGACATGTAATGGAGGCAATGGAACAGAATATAAAGGAAGTAATATTTGAACCTGAGGATCCTGACGTTAAGGTATTCATGGGAGCAGGGATCCTTCATTCTATTGAAGAAGATCTCATATCCTTCCTCAAAAGAGGAAATCAACCTTTTCATGGAAGCACAAAGACATGACATGTATTTCCAAAGACGTAATTACACATAAGCTAGGTTTAGACAAATCTTTCAGGCCTATTCACCAGAAAAGGAGAAAATTCGCGCTTGAGAGAAATGCCATTATACAAGAAGAGGTAAATGAACTCTTAAAGGCAAGTATGATTAGAGAAGTAAAATATCCAAGGTGGTTAGCTAATGTGGTGATAGTTCAAAAGAAAAATGGAAAGTGGAGGGCATGTGTCGATTTTACTGACTTAAACAAGGCATGTCCTAGGATCCTTTCCCTCTGCCACACATTGACTCCATGGTGGATGCTACCACTGGTCATGAATTGTTGACCTTTATGGATGCCTCATCTGGATTTCAACAAATACGGATGGAACCATCCGATCAAGATGATACCGCATTCATGACCCTTACCGGTATATATAGTTATATTGCTATGCCTTTCGAACTAAGAAATGCAGGTGCAACATACCAAAGACTTGTCATGATGTTCAAAGACCAAATTGGTGATACCATGGAAGTCTACATTGATGATATGGTAGTCAAGTCCAGGACAGCGGAGGATCATCTTAAAGATCTAAAGGTTGCATTCGATATACTTGATCGCTATAACATGAAGCTGAATCCTTCAAAATGTCATTTTGGTGTCAAAGCTGGAAAATTCTTGGGTTACATGGTGAAAAACGAGGAATTGAAGCCAATCCTGAGCAAATAAAGGCGATTATGAACTCAAAATCTCGTACCAGTGCAAAAGACGTCCAAAGGTTAACAGGAAGGATCGCAGCTTTGAATAGGTTCATTTCAAAGTCCTCAGAAAAGTGCAAGGATTTCTATGACATCTTGAGGAATAACAAGAATTTTGAGTGAACCGAGAAACATGAAGCTACACTCAAAGCTCTCAAGGATTACCTATGCTCAGCACCACCTCTGATGAGACCAGTGGATGGTGAATCATTATCCTTATACTTGGTTGTCTCAGGTAATGTGGTAAGTGTAGTATTAGTTAAGGATCATGACGGCCAAAAACACCTTGTATATTATGTAAGTAAAAGCCTTCTTGCTACTGAAGTCAGGTATTCTCATTTAGAAAAATTGATTCTTGCATTAATCCTGGCTTCAACTAAACTAAAACATTATTTTGAAACTCATACTATTATTGTGAAACCTGATTTTCCAATCAAGAATGTTCTCAGGAAACCAAAAATGTCAGGCATGATGGCAAAATGGGCAGTGAAGCTTAGTGCATATGATATAAAATATGAACCAAGTACTGCTATTAAGTCTCAAGCACTGGCTATATTTGTGGCGGATTTCAGTAGTGATCTATAGAGAGAAACTGAATTGGAGGTTCAACGACTTGGAGAAACCAAAGATCCTTGGGTACTCTTCACAGATGGAGCCTCAAATGTCAAAGGAATTGGATTGGGAATACTACTAAAATCGCCACAGGGGGACATAATACCCCAATCCATCGCCTGTGAATTTCAAACCACTAACAACGAAGCAGAATATGTAGCAAGCTTTAAATGCAGGTTTGCAATTAGCTAAACAAATGATGGTCATGTATCTTCAAGATTATATAGATTCATTGCTAATTACTAACCACTTTAAGGCCTCAATACCATAAAAGGTGAGAAACTAATCAAATATTTAGAAATTCTAAAAAACTGACAAATGCTTTTGATTCTTTTAGCATAACACAGGCACCCATATAGGAAAACACAGGGACAAATGCTTTGGCAAACTTAGGATTAGCTCTAAAAGTTCCAGAAGACACAAAAATGCCTATTATTCACATTCTCTTTCCTGCAATTGAGGAGAATGATGTAATGGAGGTAGTAAAGAATACTGCAATAGCATCCAGTGATTCGTATTCAGGTTCAGGATCATGAAGTTTATCTAGAATGGAGAAATCCCCACAGGAGAGAATCCTAGAGCCTTTAGGGTCAAGATATCTCAATTTACAATATTAGATAACACTTTATATAAAAGGTCTCTTGCAGGTCCCTATTTGCGATGCATTGAGGATCCTAAGATCAGAGAAGTATTGAAGGATTTCCATGAAGGAAACTATGGTAATCATACATAGGACAGAGCATTATTCTCTAGAATTCTTAGGACAGGTTAATTCTAGCCCACCATGAAGAAAGACGCGGTAGACTATGCAAGGAAGTGTGATGCTTGTCAAAGACACAACAATATCTTACACCAACCAGCAAAAGCCTTTATGTCCAATAATTTCCTCTTGGCCATTCATGAAATGGGGGATGGATATAGTAGGCAAACTTCCAAAAGCTCTAGGTGGAAAAGTCTTTATGCTCGCTATGACCGACTACTTCTCTAAATGGATAGAAGCAAAAGCTTTTGTTTAAGTTAGAGAAAAGGAAGTTATATCCTTTATCAAAAGAAACATTATTACTAGATTTGGAATTCCTTCTGAAATTATATGTGACAATGGATCCTAGTTTATTGGGATAGTTAGGGGGATCAAGATGATAACATCTACATATGTTCATCCATAAGCTAATGGCTAGGCAGAGTCAAGTAACAAAATTATTATCAACAACTTGAAGAAGAAACTAGGGTCAAAAAAGGAAAATGGGCTGAAGAGCTACCATATGTCATTTGGGCTGATGGAATAACTCCAAAGAATGCCACAAGCCAGACTCCGCTCTCCCTAGTCTTTGGAACCGAGGCAGTGATCCCTACAGAGATGGTGGTTCCTACAGCCAGAACAAGCATCTGTGACCCTCAGACGAATAGTGAAAATCTAATGCAAGACCTAGATACTATGGATGAGCTCAGAGACCAAGCAAGGATAAGGATGGGCAGTTATCAGCAAAGGATGGATGGGGCATACAACAAGAACGTTAGTATAAGACGACTTCAAGTTGGAGACTTGGTGTTAAGGAAAGCATTTCAGAACACTACAAACCCAACTGATGGTAAATTGGCACCTAAGTGGGAAGACCCTTATCTGATAGAAGTAGAGGCTGGAAAGGGGGCATAATGTCTATTAACCCTGGAGGGTGATCTCTTACCTAGGGCCCGGAATGCTATCCATCTCAAGAAATCTTTTACGTAATAAGGATCAAGGATCCTCAATGGATTCGGGATCCTCACATCGGTAACATTTTACTTCAAGTTTTTCTCTACTTTATATTTTATTTGTTATAAGAAAAGGTTGTTAAGATATTTAACATCCATTTTACCAAGTTTAAGTTTTTACAGAAATATTTGACATCATTTGGATCAATAGAGGTCTAAGGGATTGGCCACCTCTTTCCTACGTTTAAGGTATCTAATACCTTATAAGGTTTAAAGGTTTTCACCTTTCATACGAATTGAGTTTTGACACCCGCCAGTAGCGCACGATTATCCAAGTATGGTTCGATGCAATGGGACCAGTACATGCTTAGTGGATGACAATATCGTTGTTGGCCATATGTAAGATCTCAAGTATAATGGTAGACGTACCAGACATCTGCTATCCTAAGGTTTCTAACGTTTTCACTTTAGCTAAGATTTTGGCATTCTCATGTCACTTAAGTGGGCTTGTCCCCAGTTTGGGCCGGACCCTAGTATCTTTTGGGCTTGTCTCCATTTATCACGGGCTTGTCCCTACTTTTATGGGTTGTCCCCAGTTTGTTTGGCTTATTCCCAAGTTAATTTCAACAAGTTTTGGAGCTTTGGACACTCACAAGTTCAATCAAAAGGATCCTGGATCCTTAAAGTCTAAGTATTTGGTCTGTTTATACAATGGTAATGCTCAAGGATTTAAAATCCTAACTTGGATTTTCAAGTATGCCTTACCTTTATAATTATTTATCTTATTGACTTCACCCTACACCTTTCAATTAAGGATATGTGATTCATATTCACATATGTAATCATATCTTTTTAAAGTTGTTATGAACAAGAATTGGTAAATCTTTACAACAACCCAAAATTTTTCTAAGTATTTATGAAATAGAACTGATGATTTTTGGCAAATAATCTATTTAGATTTAGAAACACAAACATACAAAACAAAACTTTGAAACAAATAAGCAACACGAGGTATAGTCAAAAGATTAAAAAAAATTTTAAACCCTGCTAAGGTTACCAAAATTCTCAACCCGAGTTTCACTAGCAAACCGTGGCCCAGCCACTCGGGTTGATGCAGGATGTTACTAATTGTTCATGATTGTAGGAAAGTTAAAAGTGAAGGGTGTTAAAGGCTTCATCCTCCATAAAAGAAGGACCCATCCACCTTTTACCACCCTTCATATTGTCTTAAGGATCATTGATCCTTATCCTAAAAAAACTATTGTTCAAAGAGTTATTACAAACCATCAGAGTAAAGAATCTCCGGGTAAGATCAGAGTAAAGGGTAGGAATAACCAAGAAGGAATGGTAGGGCTGGAAAACACCGAAATGGGTGAAACGGCATCACTTTTCATTAATGAATCGAAGGATCGAGAAATGGTCTCCGGTGGAAAACAGGGGAACAGACCATCAATCTCCGGGTTAGTAAACTTGTAGAGCTCCAAGGAAGGATTCATCAAAAGGTTCTGACTTTGGGGCACATTATCCTTCTCCAGGCTTTTACTGAGTGAGGATCAAGTAGCTATCTTTGCTATGATCAACGAAAGGAATACAAAGAATTTCGAAAAAAGAATAAAGAGAGAGAATGACTTAGTTGTTAGTTCGATTCAAAAGGGGTTGATCAAGTGTTAGTCAATAAGTTTTTACGGTTACACATAAACACTCGCATTGAAGAAACGCTGGACCAAAAGGTATCCGGATATATCTGGGTTATGGTTCAAAGACTTTTTATATAAAGCTTATCTCTCGTTTGCTCGTCAGTATGATCTTGCATCAAACTCACTGTGAAACTAGAAACACCGTTAGTGTCGTCACGGGATAAAAGTGGGAGGGTTTTCTCCGTGACCACACACGCCGTGAGAATAAGTATCGGGGTTTGCAAGTAATTAGTGAGTGAGCTCAAAAAAGTGTGTGTTACCTTGAGGTGTGATTCTTATTTTATAGCCGAAGAGAATTGTGTAGGAGATGGGCTGATGGGCCTTGGGCTTGGATCGACAACCAGGAACATCCATTCTGTCTCCTCTGCAACGACCGTTAATGGTCTCTGGCAGGAGGGGTGCTTGGCGCACCGTGGATGGAGCCACGTGTCCTGGCAGTTGTTCTTCTTATCGGACCTGTCATTAGCCGTTAGTGGAGATCGTGTGACCGTAGCTGGCGTGAGTTGGTTGGTGCCACGTGTATGTCCTTGCGTACTTTCTGTCCTCAGCATGACTACTCATCATGCAATGTGGTCTGGCACAACCTGCCGAGCAGTTATTGGGTCACAGCTCTACCACTTTGTACCCTTATACTTGATCAATGCCTCTTTGCGCTTCTCCCTTCTGCGTAGCCTTAACAGTGCTTTTTAGCCAGCGCGGACTTGTAGGGATCAGGTCTTTTTGTTCTCAAGACTAAGTATGAGTTGCTCTCATCTTAGTCTTGTCCTTGTGCAAGGTTTTAGGAATTCGCGGCTGGAGGCTTGTTTAATCCGCGCAAGGTCAGGGACCTGCGCTTCTAGGTTTAACTTGTCGTTGCACAGGGTGCGCAAGGTTTGTTAGGCAACCTGCTGGTTTCAATGTTTGCGTACCGTTGCCCGCAGCGCGCAAAGTTATTCCAGTGACCGGTTATCATTATGAGGATATGGTACCTTGCGCAGGCTTAGGGTTATTGGGACCATACCCCTCCAAGTCCCCCTAGTCCAGTGGTGCTCCTATGCGTGTGTTGGCAAGTAGGTGGAGTGCTGGACTATAAGAACTCATGTATGCGCGCTTATTTCAACGGAAGGAAATCAACAAGGTAATTGTAAGGAATAAAGAAAACCTTTGTGTGGGGGAAACCTTTGTTCATGATAAGGTCTTTGAATTTTGAATTTTCGTCATGCTGATGGTCGAAGGCGAGTTGGTGAGAAAAAGGTGAGGCAGAAGTGACCTCTGACAGTTGTAGCATGTTGTTAACACTGCAGCTTCCTTTTCATTAATGAATGGCAGAGAAAGTACCAGCCACATGTGCGTGGTGACCGTCAGTTACCCACTTTCACTCCACGCGTCATCCGCGGATTCGTTGTTGGGCCTGCAGAGGTGTCACGTTTCTCCATCGTATTAAATGCCATGGGTATAAATAGACGATCCACTTAGGGTTAAAATCACTGCCATGGAGGCTTCCACCTTCCTGCCTGTGTTGAAGTGGGTCAACGGGTAGTTTCCAACGGCTGTGGTCGGCTTTCGCTTCCCCAAAGAGTGGGATGCTCGATACCCCTCCGAGGGGGAAACTGCCGCCAATGCTCCTATCGGCTATCTTACTTTGTTTTTTGACATCTTTGTCGACGACAACTTTCGGTTGCCGACGAAAAAATTCTTTCTTGATGTTCCAGATCACTACCGCTTCCACATCTCCCAACTCAATCCGATGGGGATGGTACGAATAAAGCACTTTGAGTTCCTCTGCCGATCCATGGGTATTCACCCAACCGTTAATCGGTTCCGGGTGTTTTGCCAACTCCGTTGTTCGTTGGGCTTTTAGTCTTTTCAGCACAGGATTCAAGCCAAGAAGATCCTGCATTCTCCGCCGAAGTCCTATCACGACTGGAAACAAAAATTCTTCTATATAAAGGCCAGCGTGATTCTGCTGCGGATGCACTTCCGGGGGAGGAAGACATCCCCGTTGAAACAATGTCCATACCAGCGGAGGAGTCCTGGTATCAGGACATTAAAGAGATTCTGGCGATTTAGTTGCCGGAGAGGGTACTAGTGGCTGCTGGTATGAGCCTATTATGGAAACTTAACCGCCGGGAGAAGCCGGTGTATATGGAGGAAGATAAGAGTAAGTAACCTTATTTCATTATTTTATTATTTCTCCTTGTGCGCAGACTAATGTTATGCGCGTTTTTGCAGGGGTGGCGTTGTATATAGCGGCCTTCCAAAGAGAGAGGGGTGGATGGAGAATGTCCCTCTCAACCAAAAGGAGCCCTCATGGCACACCCAGATCCTTGGGAATTTTGAGCTGCCATGGATCGCAGATTTGGCGGCCCCTGCGCCTGAAAGAGGTAAGCCTTCATTGTTTATTTTTGTACATCTTTTCAGATTACTTACTATGTAGCGCCATGATGCAGGTGCACTAAAGAATTTGGGTGTTGGCCCAGATTCTAAAAAGAAGAAACGTGCGGGGCCTAGCATAATGGCCACAAAGATTCCGGCGCAACCCATGGCAGACCCGCCCAAAGGTACGTGTTTTGTGCCTGATTCTTGGAATGACTATGTAGTAGTCTTTGATTCCATGGAGGGTCTTGCGCCTGTAGATTTGAAGAAACCGAAGCCGGAGCCGTAAGATGTGGCGGAGATTCCGGTTGCCAACCCGGATGACCCCATTGATGTGGAGTCCAGCCCTGAGCCGCTCAAGAGGAAGAGGGCTCTTCCAAAGGGCGATACTGCAGCGCAGCCTCCTAAAAAGGTTGCATGGAAAAAGATCATTGGCAAGCACGGGAACTTGGATGCGCTTGCCGCCAAGTTTTCCCCAAGTAAACACTTTTGACTTTGTGCTTTATTTGTCTTCCTGTTTTACTTGTGTTTAACTTTCTATTATTCTGCAGGAAAGTTGAGACACCCGTTGTCGCTCCGTCTGCTCCGGTCGCACCTGTTAAATCTCCATACCACCACCCATATTTGAGACGGCGCAAGCGTCAAGTGTGAAGGGTGGTGAGACTATTGTCGGGCACCGGAGGAACATGTGGAAGTAGAGGTTGTTGTTCCTAAAGAAGTGGTTGAAGAGGTTGTGGTTGAAGGTGGTGAGCAGGTTGAGGATGCGCCTCGGGGGACTCATGCAGCGGAGCAAGTGCCCGGGGGTGAAGCCGGGGGATCTGGGGAGCGCCCTTCTGAAGAAGGGTCCCCGATTCGCCCGGACGAGACCCCGGGTGACTACTACTACAGGTCATATTCTGAAGGCCAAGCTGCTGATATTCACACCCCCGTGTGGAAGCTAAGGCAAGGCAAGAAATCCAGCCATTGGCACGCGGAACGGAGCTACGAGCAGACATATCACGCGTACCTCTAGTTAGCTGCTAGCTCCGCCTCCAACACTCATAAAATTATAAGGGAGTGGCGCAGCATGCACCAGGACCAAGAGAGGTTTGAGGCAGCAAAGAAGGAAATGGTCCTTGAGCGGGCCCAAGTGGCCGCGCAAAAACTAGAGCTTGAGGCTGAAAGAGCCAAATTCGCTAAAGCTCAGCGGACCGAAGAATGGTCCGTGTTGGGTTGGAAAAAGAAGGCTGAAGGCTCCGCTACCACACTTGCTGAGGAGCGCGAGTTGTGGAGGGAGCCTGTGAGAGGGATAACCACGAGAAAATATCTTTAAGAGATGAGATGGTGAACTTGCGCTCTGAAGTTGAACGCTTAAAGAAAGATAAGGAGGCAGCCTCCGCTGCGGCCGAAGAGGTAAGGTCGCACCATGAGCGCAACGAGCAGAAAGAGCTAAAAACTTCTACCCTTCTTTATTTTAAAAGGTCAAGAGATTTCCAGACTTACCTTGTTGTGTGTAACCAGGTGGAGGCTTGTGAAGCACTTGAGAGTGCAAAGAAAGATCTCCAAGCTGCCTTGGTTGAAAAGGCAAAACTGCAGCCCAGGCACTTGGAGGATCGGGAAAAGCTGCGCCTCGCAGAGGTGAAGGTGGGCACGGGCGAGCAAAAATTAGAAGATTCTGAGGCAGCCCGCACCACCGCGGAGAGTATGCTGGAGGCCATGACAAACAACATTCTCCGGATGCAGCAGCATGGGGTCGTCAATGTAAGTTCTCCGTTGTTATTTTGATCACTCTTTATCTTGATTCTCATTCTATTTTCCTTGCACTGTGCAGATCGCTAACTCGATCCTGAACTCGGTGGAGTTGGACAGTGCTATGGCCAAGTTGATGGTCACAGCACACCATGATGGATATGCGCAGGGTTTTGGACGTTTAATGGGACACCGATTGCGCCTCTACCCATGGGGTCAATATTGAAGCTGCTTTCTCCAAGGCGAAGCAAGAGTATGATTGTCTACCACTCCCAGTGATGGATCTGGTGAGTGAAGCGCTCCAGCATGAAGACTTTTTGGATCTCTTGAAAGACATATTTCATGATGCTGCAGAGAATGAAGAATCTGAGGGATAGGCTGAGTGTTTAGTGTTTGATGGCTTGTTAAGAATGTTGTTCTTGTATGTAATTGCGTGCCGCGATTGTCCGAATGTACTCTGATCTCACAACGAAATGAATGTTTATTTGAAGTTACAATTTTTGTGTGAAAATAACTACTTTGCATATGTAGAGCGAACAAAACTGGTAATGCTCATGTATGAACATCACACTCCATGTGCATAGATTAACTGAAGTGAATTCGGTTCATGAGTCATGTTGTACCATAGTGTTTTCGCGTATACCCAAAGTGGTTTTGCGCATTTGTAACAAAATGACTAAATACTGAAAGTCATGCATCGATTCTGTATTTTGTATTAACAATAAGGCGTAAGAGCCATGTACAAAATCGATAAGATTAGATTATAGGTTCACTAGTTTGTTGCACGAACATTGATGAATCGTGAAGCTTTGATGTTTGAACATGCTTAGATTACATATAGCACCGCCTTAGTTGTTGCGCATTCCAGGTCCTAGGAATGTTTGTGTCGTCTAAGCGTTTGAGGGTGTATGCACCGTTTCCTAGGCCTTCATGGATTATGTGCGGGCCTTCCCACTTAGGTGAGAGTTTCATTGGACTCTCAGCATTAGACGCTTCATTGTCTCGTAAAACGAAATCACCAGGTAGGAAGGTACAAATGCGGACTCGCGCATTGTAGTACTTATCGAGCTTGGACTTGTATTTTGCTTCATTGATTGCGGAGTTTTCACGCCTTTCTTCTAGGAGGTCCATGTCGAGCCTACGCTCTTCCTCATTATTCTGGCTTTGCATAGAGACCATGCACGGTGATGGGAGGCCTATCTCAGCGAGAATTACTGCCTCCGTCCCATAAACCATACAGAATGGTGTCTCGCCAGTGCTGGTTTTTGGCATGGTTTGATGAGCCCGAAGGATACTTGGCAACTTATCTACCCAACCTCTCTCGTCTTGATCCCTTCAACTATACTTCTGTTTATACTTTCGACTTGGCCGTTCCCTTGGGGATGCGCGACCGATGTGAACACGTGCTTGATATGCATTTCCGTCGTCCACCATTGTAGCTCTTCAGAAGCAAAATTAGGGCCGTTATCACTGACAATGCACACGGGTAACCCAAAGCGGCAAATGATTTGCTCCCAAATGAATTTGCGAACTACCGTTGCTGTTGTGGATGCGAGGGACTTTGCTTCTACCCACTTGGTAAAGTACTCGACGACTACTACTATGAACTTTATGGCACCTGGGGCATCAGGAGGTTTCACCATATCTATTGCCCATCGTTGAAAGGGTCATGCTGTTATCACTCGGATCAAGGGGTTTTTGGGGCGCAATGTCTTAGGCGCGTATCGCTGACATGATGCACATTTCCGCATCATTTCTACTGCATCTAAGTGCATGTCGGGCCAATGGTAACCAGCATTCATGATCTTTGAGACTACCATGTGCGGACCGGCATGAATTCCGCACAACCCTTCGTGTATTTCATGGATCAAATATTGTGCGTCTTGCGGATCTACACGGCGGAGGAGTGGTCCCAGGTATGACTTCTGGTAAAGTATACCGTCTGCCATTTAATAGTTTAGCGCCTTGTTCTGGACTTTTCTTTCCTCCGCCTTGTTTTTTGGGAGTATCCCAGACTACAAGTGATGATGAGAGACATCCAAGAAGGATTTCCCATTTCTATGACGTTTACTTGATGCAGCGGAATGGAAGGGTTTTTGAGTACCTCGATGCGCACTTCTCATGCGAGGTGTTAGCTTGTAGCCGCCAGTTTACTGAGCGCATCGGCATGTTTATTCTCGCTTCGGTTAATGTGGGTCACTTTGAAATTTTGGAATTTGGTTATCAAGGACTGCGCCTGTTCATTGTACAGGGCCATCGTTTCGCCTTTTGCATCGTACAGGCCATTGATTTGCCCCGCGACCAAAAGGGAGTCGACATGTGCTTCCAAATTCCTAGCACCCATTTTGATGGCTAACTGAAGACATGCCAGAAATGCTTCATATTCGGATCATTATTTGTGCTTTTGAAGTCCAATCTAATGGCGTATGTGAACTCCTAGTTATCAGGAGTTATTAGATGGAGACCAGCCCCTGCGCCATCATCAATGGATGCGTCATCAATGTGAAGGATCCGTGAGCGGTCATCTGTGGCAGGGGCTAGATTCTAGACAGCTTCACATTCTTGCACTTTATTGCTCGGCACTTCCGTGACAAAATCGGCTAGTATCTGGCCTTTAATAGATGGGCGTGGTTTGTACACAATATTGTGTCCACCTAGCTCGATCGCTCATTTCACTAAGCGGCCAGATATGTCCGGTTTGGATAAAACCTAGCCCAGGTGATGGTTCGTGAGAACTGTGATCACGTGGCCTGAAAAATACCTACGCAACTGACGGGTTGCGTGGACCAAAGCTAAAGCAAGCTTCTCCATCATTGGGTATCTGGTCTCCGGGTTAGTTTATATCTTGCTGACATTGTAGATTAGAGTTTGGACTCCTGCGCACTCTACCAACAAGACTGCGCCCAGAGCATTATCCGTTGCGAAAAGGTAGAGGGTCAGTGGCGCGTTCTTTTGCAGGGTCATGAGTGTAGACAACTGAATCAAGCATTCCTTCATCTGTTGGAAAGCTTTCTCCGCATCAGGAGTCCACTGAAACTTGTTTTGCTTTACAAAATTTATTAGGGTGCTAATGAATGGGAAGGATTTCATCGCGTGGTTTGCTAAGAATCTGTTCAGACAGCCAGTCGCCCAGCCAACCGTTGCATTTCCTTGATGGTCAAGGGGAAGGCATACGCTGAATTGCTTCCACCTTCTCAGGATTAACTTTGAAACCATCATGCGTGACAATAAATCCCAAGAATTTTCCTTCTTCCATTCCAAACGAGTATTTCCCGGTATTCAACTTCAAGTTGGCCTTGCGCACGGATGTGAAAGTTTTCTGAATGTTTGTCAGCATCCTTTCCACGTCCGGACTCATGATGACCAAGTTATCAATGTACACTTCCACGGTTTCACCAATGTCATCTCCGAAAACATGGTCCATCAAACGCTGGTAGGTGGCTCTCGCGTTGCACAAACCAAAGGGCATATTTGTGTAGCAAAAGATTCCCTTGTCTGTGCGGAAGGCGGTGTATCTTCATCCTCTTTCTTTATTTGAGTCTGGTGGTAGCCTTTGTAGCAGTCAAGAAAACATTTCCACCGGAATGAAGCTAGCGAGTCCACCTTTTTGTCGATTTCCGGCAAAGAGTAGCAGTCTTTAGGACATGCTTTGTTCAAATCTTTGAAATCAACGCACATGCGCCAACCGTTGTTGTGCTTACGGACCATGACCGGATTGGCCACCCATGTTTAGTAGCGCACTTCTCTGAGGATGCCGGCCTGGGGGAGCTCTTAAACTTGCAAGTTCATTGCGCGAGTTTTTTCAGCTCCAAAACTGCGCTTTTTGGAACCACTAGCTCAACTGAAGGGAAAGTGTGCAGCATGCTCTACGATCTCTCTTGGTACCCCTGTCATATCTGCCGATGACCATGCAAAAATGTCTAGATTGCGGAACAGGAGTTGTTTAACTCACGCTTGACTGCAGGGGTCATGGCGGGACCTAATAACACCGTTTGTTCTAGGTACATGTTGTTGAGTTATCATTTTTCCGGCTCACCTTTTGAGGATGACTTCGGTACCTTCATCGGCGGTTCTTCTTTTATGGACATGACCTCCTTCCTAGAATACATGATTGCCGCCCCGGTTTCTGTTGGAAACCTGCAAGCAGCATGAGGAGTAGAGGTGATCATGTTGAAATTTCTTTGGGCGCGACGGCCTAGTAACAGGTCATGGCGCGATGTTGCTGGCATTACCATGAAGTCAACAGGGACCCTGCGCGAGTGTCATCCGTCCGAAAGAGTTACCAGAAATGAGATCTGCCCCAGCAGAAAAACGGCTTCGTTAAAGAAACCAGTCAATGGGAAATTGACCGGCTTCAAGCGCGCTTTATCCTCTGGGTCCAGCTGTTGAAAACATTGCTCATAGATAATGTCCATAGAGCTTCCCAGGTCAATGAACATGTACTTGGTGCGATAATGGCCAAAGATGCCAGTTATCACAATCGGTCGTTCCTCCTGGGGCCCCCCGGGAACTATGGGGAAGATGACTTGTTGTTCACGCCAATGTGGCGTACAACTCTTCTGATGGTTGCGCTTGCGCGCCAGGCCACCCTGTATCATATGAATGAATGCTTGTTTCATTTTCTTGTTACTCGGGCTCTCTTCGCTGCGAGTAATTTGGGGTACTTCCTTGCGCACGTTTTGAAGCAGATTGGTGAGCTTCCCACTCTTCAACGCCTTTTTCCGTGCGCAGGCTGATGCAATTGTCGGTCGTATGCCCTGTATCTTTGTGATAATCGCAAAAAAGGTTAGGGTCTTGACCTTTTTTGTTTCTCATCGGTGGTGGCTGCTTGAACTGATGATCTTCTGTGCTGAACACTTCCGCCGGGGTCTTCGTCAGTGGCGTCCACTGTCGATCGCGATTATCTTGTTTGATTGCTCTTTAAGTAGCAATCTTTTTTATTGTTACGCGCGCATCGACCAGTGAGTAAGAAGGGTTCTGGTTGGACTCTTCCAACTTTTCTTGTTTTTCTTCGCAAAACTCCTACTCATGTCTTCCGGGCAGTACTGAGGTAAAGGAGGTCGGTTGGAGTTCAGGTTGCACTCCGTCTACGCGTATACCTTGGCTGCCGCCATGAGTTTCTCCCAAATTTTTAGAGGCTAGAAATTCCTGACAAGACCTTTATCATCTCGTCGCAGCGGACAACATATTTGAACAGTGCACGAATCAGGTCTTCGTGCACGTCACCGATTTCCAACACCTCCTTGTTGTAGCACGTGATGAAATCTTCCAGACTTTCACCATCTTGCCGCCAAATATTCATGACGTCGGAAGAATCTCTGACGTATCGTCTTTGTTGGCTAAAATGAGTCAGGAACTTACCTTTGAGATCGTTCCACGAAGTGAGCTTACCTGTGGGTAAGTTGTCAAACCATAGGCGCGCAACACCTGTAAGAGTTTGGACAAACAGATGAAACCACATAGGTAGCGTCCAATCTTCGATAAGCCCCGTGCCAGTGAACAAGCGCATGTGGTCATCTGGGTCTGTCAACCCATTAAACTTTCCCTCATTGGAGGGTAATTTTGCGCATTCAAGTGGGGCTAGCGCAATCTCCTTCACGAACTTAAATTGTTCGGCTGCTTCAGCTGGCCTGTAGATCAGGTTGCAATTATAATCCGCCTCCGGATTGTACACAGCCCGTGGCGTAGGCTTATATGCGGCATGATCTTTAGGCAACTGGTTAAACACGTTGACGGTGTAACCCTCGCCATATGTTCTATCGACTTCTTCACGCTGTGTGTCCTACCCCTCTAATGGGCGCGGGCCCAGTCGTGAATGAATAGATGCTCACTTATGAGTGTTTGACTCATATCTTGGCAGCGACTGGGAATATTTTGTTTCCCTGGTACGGAGATGTGATGGAACATTCTCTCCGACTAGCGAATCGTAACTTAGTACTCGCGGTGCAGGCGAGGCATGCACGTGAGCTGTGGGCGGTTGCGCCGGCGCAGCAGGTGCATTAGTTTGCGCACAAAGTTGCACATAAACGGTATTTAGAGCCGTTTGAGATTTGATGTACCATGACATCAGAGTTTCACCCGAAGGTAAGATTGATGTGATTGGTACAAAAGGAGTTTCCACTTGAATTCCAGGACTCACCGGGATATTCACACGACCTGAATCGTGGTGAACACCGGCGTCTCTGGAAAATCCTTCTTCCACTTGTCCGTTAGTCCTAGGGACATGAACTGGGTTCCTGCCCTCGGCCCGAGGACCTCGTGGGACACTTGATGGAACGTCAGCCATTAAAAATGAGATTTAGAAAAAACGAACAGGAGACAGATGGAAGAATCAGAAAAAAATCGGATGGCGCCAATAAAGAAACACTGGACCAAAAGGTATCCGGATATATCTAGATATGCAAAAAGATATCAAGTGCTCAAAAGAAAAAAAGAAGAAAAAAGAAAGGAAAAATTACTTGGTTTTTAATTCTTTTGATTTTGGTATAAAACAGTTAGGAAATGGATCTGATTATTAATTCCTTTTGTTCCATAAGCTTGAGGTGGGGTTAGGTTTATTATGTTTGCTAGTGTGAGACCTTAGGTAGATTGACCGAACTTAAACTAAATTCATATGATAAGAAGTTTGAACCGAGTTTTGAGTTTAAGTGGACACGAATACTTGCAATTACGATTAATATAAATTCCAGCCTTAATAAAATAACCCTATTTTTGAAGTCGAACAATTACTTGGCTATGATTCCGTTTGTATAATTCTTTTTCTAGAACGAAAAAAGCAAGTGTGAGGATATTTGATGTATTGAATAATACGTTGATTTATCGTGTACAATTTGTATTAATTTAGTTAATATTCATTTCGGTTTGTCAAGAATATATCTACTTTTAATCCAAATATGTTTTGCAGGTCTTGGTTCGTGAAAGTAGCTGAAAAGACGAGAAATGAGCTGAAATGATGAATAAAACCGAGTCGGATTGTAGTTGGAAGCCGAGAGAAGAAACGAATCAAAAAATGGGTGAAATCACTTTCTGGCGGCCCGTGACCGCCCTAGCCAATCCCTCTTGCGGCCAGCGAGAGGCTCATACTTATCCAGAGAAACATAACTCGGTCGCGGGGCGCGATCGGCTGCTGAATCCCTCTCGCGGGGGGCGGGAGGGTAATTTGATCAGATAGTTTCGTAAAATGATCAGGATTGTGAAAGATAAGTATAAGAATTAGAGTTTAACTCTAATGACAACATAATTGGACGAACTATGGAGTTGGAGAGCAATAATTCTGGAGTTCTAGAGCTTGTGTTTGAAGTTCAAGTTGCTGGGAATCATCAGGTTAAAGCGAGAAGCTTAGAGATCAAAGCAAACATGCGTTATATTGTCGAATTTCTAACTTCTAGTTTACTTGTTCTTAATTTTGATGAATTCAGTTTTTAACCTTGTTTTAATCATGTTTAAGACTATGTTACTTGGCTAAATTCAGTATACTACCTAGGTTTTGATTATTTTATTATGAAAGTTTGGATCTTTTTTTTTTGATTTGATAATGTTTTAATGAGATTTTTAATAAAGTAAAGAACTCTTGATTTGGTGTATTTGTATGTTTTGAGTTAATTGTTTATTAATTGATTGTTTTACACGAATCTTGTGGATATCTTCCATAGAATAGGTTTGCGTTGATTGTCGGGTCTTAACGGGTTCGGGTAATCGTTCGGTATAATTGGCCAATAAACTAGAAAGAAAATTAAGTAAAATATATAATTAAATCTTAACACTATACTAAAATTAATTATTGAGAAATAATAATTTATTAACTGAATTAAATAGGTAAATTGCTAGAGTTAGGTTATTCGAGTCGGTTAAACTAAATCAAGAATCATAGTTAGTATAGGCTTCCTATTGAGAGATAGTTAGCTAATTTAGGCACTTTATTAGAAATTAGATAACCGAAAGGAAATCTTATAAACTGGTAAATCCAACTACCTTTAGGATATCATAGATGTCTTCCAGAGAAGGGTCGGGGGTCCTGTTCGATATTCCATAGAGTTTAGTATTTCAAGATCCTGGTTCCCTATCACATTATTAATCAATTAAGAGACCCATTCAATAGTAATAAGAAATCTAACCTAGGTAGCCATTCCACCATCCTTGAATTAAACCTCCAATTTAATAGTCCGTTATAATTCGGTAAGTTAATTTTAGTTTAATAATAAATTTAGGATTTTTAGTAACCCCCCCCCCCCCCCCCCGTAAAAAAACATAAATAAGTGTGTCAATTTAGTCTAGATAGAGTCGTCGTAAGTGGAGAGTCTCGTGGGTTCGATATCCGGACTTACTTAAGCTTTTCTACAATTGATCGGTCCACTTGCCGGTTAGTAGTTTAGTCGAGTTTAGGAGTCTAGAATATAACTTTGAGTTTAGAATTAGGGTAAAATTTAATGGTTTTTATTAGACTACTTTTAGGACATCACTACGGCGTGAGAATAAGTATCAGGGTTTGCAAAGGAATAAGCAAGTAATTAGTGAGTGAGCTCAAAATAGTGTGTGTTACCTTGAGGTGTGATCCTTATTTTATAGCCGAAGAGGGGTGTGTAGGAGATGGGCTGATAGGCCTTAGGCCTGGAACCGACAACCAGGAATATTCATTCTGTCTCCTCTGCAACGACCTTTAATGGTCTCTAGCAGGAGGAGCGCTTGGCGCACGGTGGATGGAGCCACGTGTCCTGTCAGTTGTCCTTGTTGTCAAACCTGTCATCAGCCGTCAGTGGAGATCGTGTGACAGTCGCTGGTGTGAGTTGGTTGGTGCCACGTGTACGTCCTTGCGTAATTTCTGTCTTCTGCATAGCTGATCATCATGCAACATGGTCTGGCACAACCTGCCGAGCGGTTATTGGGTCATAGCTCTGCCACTTTGTACCCTTGTACTTAATCAATGCCACTTTGCGCTTCTCCCTTCCGCGCGGCCTTAATAGTGCTTTTTGGCCAGCGTGGACTTGTAGGGATCAGGTCCTTTTGTTCTCAAGACTAAGTATGAGTTGTTCTCATCTTAGTCTTGGCCTTGTGCAAGGTTTTACGTATTCGCGGCTGGATGTTTGTTCAAGCCGCGCAGGGTCAGGGATCTGCGCTTCCAGGTTTAACTTGCTGTTGCGTAGGGTGCGCAAGGTTTGTTAGGCAACCTGCTGGTTTCAATTTTGGCGTACCGTAACGCATAGCGCACAAGATTATTCCAGTGACCTGTTATCATTATGAGGGTATGGTACCTTGCGCAGGCGCAGGGTTTTTGGGACCATACCTCCACACATACATTGCAAAACAGAGCTCTCAACACACTTAGCATTCTATTGATCAACATCCGAAGTTGTAATCTCTTTTGTTCAATATAGTTGATAGTGATATTTTTCACTATCCGAGGTTTTTATGACGGCGATCTACTAGTGATCAAGGGCTTTTCCTCGTATAAATCATTGTGTTCATCATTTTAACGTCTAGTAATTTATTTTGTCATTGTTCATCACCTAAGCACTTTATCTCACCTTACAAATTTGGTTACATTATCCTTAATCGGATTTTTGACCAAAACACTTTCCTTGGTTAAGGTCCCAACTTTGAGCATCGACATCTCACTCATCATAGCTTGGATTTGGACGTGGTTTGGTTCATTGTAAAGCTCTTACTACATAGATAAGAAACCCACAAAACAGTACTTATATTAACCAAAGTATGATATAAATATACTTGTCCAAAGTTTGGGAAAATACACATTTACATAAGTCGACGTGACAACACCCTAAGTTTTGGTCTCATTCATCTTAGCTCGGATTTGGACGCGGGTTGGTTCATTGTAAAGCTCTTTAGTTGCACAGGCTTTAGTCTCATTCCTCTTCATGACATATAAATAAATCTTTGCTTAACCCTTTCATTAACAGGTCTGCAATGTTATCTTTTGACTTCATATAGTCGATCGTGATAACACCCATTGAGAATAGTAGTTGTGCTGTGGTACGTCAACGTCAAATATGCCTTGATTTTCCATTATACATTGGCCTTTGTGCTCTACCAATCGCTGGTTGGCTATCACAACGTATGCAAATAGCTGACAAAGGCTTGGGTCATCTTGGAATATCTTCCACAGATTGACGTAGCCACTCTGCCTCTTCTCCTGCTTTATCCAACGCGATAAACCCAGATTCCATGGTGGATCTAGCTATAAACGTTTGTTTGGACGACTTCCATGATATAACTGCACCTCCAAGTGTGAACACATACCCACTTGTAGATTTGGAATCTTTTATATCTAATATCAAGTTTGCATCACGGTGTCCTTCGATTACTTTGGATCTCGGCTATAATGCGGCCCATAGTCTTTTGTTATCTTGTATATTTTACTATCATGGTTATACTTTTCAAGTGTTCAGAACTTGGATTGCTAGGATATCTGCTTAGCCTACTAACCGCGTAGGCTAAGTCGGTTCTAGTACATGTCATTAGATACATTAGATTGCCAATGATTCTTAAATACTCTAACTAAGCAACACCCTCACCTCTATTTTTGCTTAGATGGTGGGTGGTATCAATTGACGTCCGAGCTATATTTGTATCTCGCTTATTGAATTTCTCAAGAATCTTATTGACATGGTGAGTTTGACTCAACACAAGACCATCTTGGGTTCTAGTGATCTTAACTCCAAGAATTACGTCCGCAATACCCATGTCTTTCATGTCAAACTTCGAATATTTTAATTGGATTTGAAAAATTACGAATATTTTGTGAGACGTGCTAATTAGTCCATTTGAGTTTGTATAATTTTATTGGGGTCTAATTGTGTACTGAAAATTCATGAAAAATCCCTTTCCACATAAAGGTCAAAACAGTCATTTTTAATAACAGATTACGATTAAATTTATAGAAAAATCCTCGTTGATTCGATTAGCAAAATTCCAGTTGGAGTATCTTATAATCTCTTATGGATATCTGTAGTAAAAAAATTCAATTCTTAACTCTAAGTATTGACCAAGTTATGACCCTCGTCATGAGCCCTATTTTCGGCACCATTTCAGTTTTGACCTTTGATTTCGTTTTAAACTTTTGAGTGACCAAAACTTTTCATAAAAACATGAAACTAGTGGGATTCGAAAACTATTTCTTTGAACTTGACTCTAGACCCAAAAACTACTCAATTTTGTTATGTTTTGGCCGAGATATAGCTTTTATAAATCGACAAAAAATTTCGGACAGAAGCTGTTAACTTACTTTAGTAAACTAAAACGTGAATATGATAAAAAGCCATTGCAATTTTAACAGGCTAGCTTGAGTGGGGGGGCATTGCAATTTTTGTCAATATTACCACAACATGATAAAAAAAAGCTCACCGAAAGCACGTTGAAAGAAGGTTGCCTGGATTTGAGAGGACAAACATACTGACAGTTTTTCTTGTGCCTCGGTTATTCAAATTTTTTTTAAATAATAAACTGACAAGTGTTGCCAGTATGATCTTTTGTAAGAATGTCATGGGGTTTAAAACACAAGAATTTTGTGAAAAAAGGATGCCCCTCAGTTCAAAAAATGAATTTCGGTGTCCAAATTGCAAAGTTTTGATTTTCTTAAACATATTTTAAATCTTTGCACTAATTTTAATTAAAAAGTGGCACGTTTTCGAGAAAGTTTAAGATTTTTGAGCATATTTGGTTTGGATTTCTTAACTTTGAAGAATCCTTCCAATTATATAGGGGCGGCATAGTTATCTAGACAACGTATTTGATAAATATGCTGGCAGATATTTTTTTTGTAAATATATATTCAAATTTTTCATTTGAACGGTTTCATTCTTCTCTTCAAATCCTCACCTTCATACAATTAACAAAAACAACTTCAAAATCTCAAACCCCATTAACTTAGCGTCTGATATTGGTATGTTTTTCATGCTTACGAATCGTTTGTTGAATGGGGATTAGAGGAAGAGGTTATGTATGAAACGGAAGATGGTGATGAAGTGACCCCGCAACATCCTGGATGGTTTAAAAAGTAAAGAGAAAAGCTTCTAGATTTTTATCTAGTAGTCACTGTTGAAAAGACAGAAGCCACCGACAAGATAATCAGCTGGAAGTACTACAATTTAAAAGGGATGTTCATCGTGAAGAGACGTGGTGAGGTAATCCAATACTTTAAGAATGGATTAGACATGAAAAGCCTTCCTCGGTGGGATATCTGTGAGCTCCGAAAATTAGATATGATCATTCTGGTAAACAGTAGCATTGACGCTAATTTTGAAAGACTAATCTTAAGAGAATGCAATTGCGGGTTTATTGTCTTCAAGCCCCAACACCCTAGCAGAAGGGTTACGAAGACAACAAAGGATCCCATCACCGGTAAAGGCAAAGTCACATGGGTTGTCGACCCTGCTAAGGTTGTGATGAGAATTAAGATCCCTCCAGAGATTCCACTGACGCTCACAAATTTCAAAAAGTGGTTCTATGATGGAAAAACAGGTGAAGCGGTCATCAGATCTAACTCAAATGAAGATAGACGCATTTTGGATCCAATGGATGTCTTCATTTTCTACTTGTCCGATTTGAATTTTCTTTACGACCATAAAATTCATGTCGGTGCTAGAAACGAGTACAAGGAAGAAGGCATCTTATTTCAAAGGGCAGTAGAAAGATCGAGGGAACGGAAGATAGAAATGATGGATATTCTAAACAGAATTGAAAAACAAAAGGAGAGAGGGGAAGCGAAGAAAAAGAAAAGTAAAGAGAACAAGAAGCAAAAGTCTCCAGAAAACAAAAAGATCCATCACCCAATCCAGTTGCATCACAATCTCTATCCTCCAACTTCATCCACATATGAAGTCACTATGGAGGTCCAACCAACAACTAGTGAAGCTGTTTTTAACCAAACTGCACCACCAATAAATGATCAAGATGCCGCCACAAGCCCTGAAGCGGAGAACGAAGGATGAAAACTCTCAAGTATGCAACGGTCTAGGGGGATAGTGTTAGGACATTTTGAGACCGTTGATACTTGAGTTTCATAGTTTGTAGCTTGATTGTAATAGTTAGTAAAACTAGAAGGGCTAAAAGTGTAATTTTTAGTTCTTGTACCTGTAGCGGCGTATTTAAAGTCCCAACCTATTTAATAAATTCGCTAGTCAGTGTGTATATATTGGTGATCAATGGAAAACCCTAGTCCAAGGTCCTTGGATAAGTTTTGGTGATTTCTCTTGTGTTTTGATTGTTGTTCTTGTGCTAAATCCGAACATCCAGATGCATTCAGTGATTAAATCTTTTGGGATTCCATATACAACACTTGTTGTTTGATCCATACAAGAATCTTCATCTTTTATTTTTTCTTAACTTTTACACATTCAAACAACTAATCTATAATTGTTTGGGTGATAACAATCAAATCACTATGATCCGTATCATATACACGCACACACACACACACACACATATATATATATATGGGGGTGGGCAATCAGACTTTTATCTTTTATACAAAAATTATAAATTGAGTAAAAAAATATCAAAATAAAAATGAATATGTATAGTATTCATTATGCCCCTAACATAATATTAAAAATAGACCTATTTAACGAAATGCACGAAGATGACAAAAAAGTTAAAAACCTCATAAAAAAGAGTAAATTGCAAGTTTGATTCCTATGGTAAGGTCCAAATTACACTATTTTACAAAAATGAAAAGTTTTGTCAAAAACACTCTATAGTTTCTTAATTCTTGCACTTTCAATCAAATCACTTAACAATATTAGAAAATTTATATTAACTTATTATAAAAAGAGCAAACAACCCTTAATACTTCTGTTAAATGATAAATAAAAATGTAAAAAATGAAAGTAGAAAATATAAATAAAAAATAAGAGTTAAATATAAAAAACTAGAATTGATTCCCCGCGTTGCAGGGCTAGTTTTTCTAATTTGATTTGAGCGTACGTTTTTTTTTTTTTTTGCAAATGTCTTGAAGAGAAAATAATGAACGATTACATTTCCAACTCTTTGGATACTTTCAATGTTGTTTGAAAAATCAATTGTCATCGGCTCTCATGGTGTGTTAATACGGTTGAACCCATATCTTACTACAATTTTGTATTTATTAATCGTAGTTGGATCTCATGAATTGTTACAAATCGAGTTTTTCAATTAATTATAGACTTCTAGTAAATATACACACGACACAAATACTAAACTCATATGACTTCATAAAAAATAATTTTATTTATTTTAATTTAATTTTAATTATAAAATAAGGATGTTACATTAAAATTCATAAAACTTACAATATTAATTTAGATTTTTAGATTTAAAATAATGTATTAATTAATGAGATGACATCATATTACACGTGACTGAATAAAATTATGTATGTCAGTCACTTACATGTCAATATATTTTTTACTGTAGCTAACTATATATATATATATATATATATATATATATAGGGTAGGATTTTAGAGTGAACACTAGATTGAGAGTGAACTGTGTGAACTAATCTGAGTCATTGGATTATATCATCTAGAGATTTTTAAACAATGGCAAGGTTGTAATTATAATGTTGTAACTTCCCTTTAAATTAATTGACAGAAGGGTATTTGCGTTTTTTGTAAAGTGCATTTATTAAAAAATATAATCAAAATTCCTAAAATTTTGCTAGTTTTCGTATATACAAGATATACAGTTGTTAGTGTATACACATGTGTACAATCTCGATAGTATTAGTTTATACAAGATACACAGATGTTAGATTATACACATGTGTATAGTCTCGCTAACTATCAATTTATACAAGATACTGTTAGTTTATACACATATGTACTTGAATAATACACATGTGTATAAATTTGGTCTATATCGACCTGTGGGAACAAGATGTAATTATACACAAGTGTATAAGTCTTGTATATACTGACTTGTATACACATATGTAAAAAACATAATTTAAATAGGTTTATTTAATTTTAAAAAGAACATAAGAGTTTATTTAAAAATAAACATTAGCCCTTTAATCTCTTAAAATTAAAATAATAGAGAAATAATTAAAAATGAGAGAGTTAAGAGATGAGAAAATTAAGTGATTTTAATTAAAAGTATTTGACTAATATCAATCTTACTCAGTTCACTTTCAAGAGGTTGTTCACAAATGATTCTAATCATATATATATATATATATATATATATATAATCTAAAATCTACTCTCTGTTAAGAAAATGGCTAGTAAACTGTTATTCCAAAAAAAGCAATTACGAGGTTTCAAACACAATAAAAAAAACAACAGATTCAGATTAAAAACCCATAAATTAAATTAATAGACAAAACACAACTAGATATGAAGATGAACAATGAACCGAGCACCTCGTAAATCTGCAAGAAATAGAAGTTCAAAGATGATTGATTGATTTTTATCTAAAAACTAGAGGAGACTCGCTTTTTATACTCAAAAGACAAAACCTACACCAAATAAACAAGATAATAAATAAAAGGGCATTAAGAAAAAAAAGCAATTGCAATAGTAATCAGCAATTTTTATCCAACATTTATGCAATACAAGTTATAGGAAAAGATTAAATTGAAAGTTTATTTCAGGTAGAAAACAATAAAAGACACATGATAAACAACAAAAAAACATAATGCAACATCCCAAAAATATTAAATTATATAAATAATCAGGGGCATTTAACTTAGTTAATGAAACCTCTTTAAGAAGGATGGACTTGTAATGTCCCTAATATATATATATATATAGTTAGTTAGTTAGTAATATTTAGTGCAATGGTAAATATTACACATATGATTATTATGGATTTAAAACTTGACTACTTACTTGTTGATAACTAATAAAGCATTTGGATAATGCCTTTGTATAATACACAAAACATAGAGGATTGAATCGGACACTTGGTAAACTGGTAGATATAAATAGAAATTTAAAACTCAAAACACACACAGGTTGACCAGGTGCAAGCAAAAAAGGAGAGAACTCCCTTTAACCCTAGAATCATCAAGTCCTTCAAATTGAAAGAGAAATCAGGTCCTAAATTAGTACATGAGTTGAAGTTAGTAATCATCCAAGCTAGGAGATCTTAATGTATGTTGAATTTCAATGTTTAGTAATGATTATGAAGTTTCATGAATATTACAAATTTCAATTCAAACATAAATTGTAGATGAGATAGCAGGATTTGAGATGTATATTAGTCTAGGGGCAAACCCTTGATGAAATATAGTAATCGAAGGCTATAAATTAAGCATTTGAATGATTATTGTTACTTGTGTTAAATGGGTTTTATGATAGTGTGGAATGTATATGTTATAACGATTAATTTGTGCCTATAAAGTTTGGTAAACTGAAATCTCGATGCAAATCGGATCATAATCGAGCATACTTATTTGATAAGGTAAGAATGAGTAGATAAATGAAGCTTTACTTGTATTGTTAAAAGTAGCACATAAATCCATGCTTACAAGGTGTTTGATAAATTGCCTAAGTGAAAATGTTATACTTTGTAATGTAATAATTTGATGAGAACCATATGTATTGATTCTTGACGAAGTTTGATAATAATAACTTTTATATTGGCCATTTAACAATTCGCCGAGTTGTTCGCTATAGGCAACTCGAGCGAAAAGGTGGGTGATAAAGCTGGAGGTGATACACGACTAAAAGGAAAGCTTTAAGGTACGTGGGTTATTGCTTCGTAAGATTTTAAATTCCGATTTGTGTAATATTATGTGTTGATTAAGGAAAGGTTTGGTTGATTAAAGTGATGGATTTCGCTAAAGCAATCAAATGTCAAAATGATAAAATAAGAAAAGGTTTGGTTGATTAAAGCGATGGATTTCGCTAAAGCAATCAAACGAGTCAACATGATAAAATAAACAAAGATTTGGTTAGTTAAAGCGATGGATTTCGCTAAAGCAGTCAAACGGGTCAAAATGATATAATAGGCAAAGCTTTGGTTGACTAAAGCGTTGAATTTCGCTAAAGCAACCAAACAGGTCAAATGAAATCTTAAATGCACATCGGAATGGATGCGAGCATGCTTATTTTGTTTTAAATGCGGCTAAAGGGTAAACCGGAAAAATATACGCAAAAACCAAATAATGGATGCATAAATCATAATAGTTATCTTGAGAATGGGTATTTTTATTTAATTAATGATCTTGTAAGATTTATAAGGTATATCAAGTTTGTTTGCTCAAAATGAGCAAACGGGTCAAAACTAGAAAATTTAAGAAACTAAAACCTTGTAGCGTAAATCTTCATAAAAAAGCCATTATAATAATGAAAACAAGAAATAATATTTTACTCTACAAATCCCGAGTCAAAATTTGATGTACGGAACCTGAAACTGGTCGAACGGACAATCAAACTTCACAGCAGCTAAACTGCTGCAGCAGGTGGTGTCACCGACGTGGCAACATTGTTCGACGACTTAAACTACTGCCTATGGTAGTTCAGACCCGAAGCGATTGTTGACACGGTGTCGCAGACGTGGCATATGGCCGTCGCCGACGTCATTCCGGCAATTTCAAAGATAACTTTTGATTATTTTTATTTGTAAAATTAGTTCAGACCCGAAGCGATTGTTGACACGGTGTCGCAGACGTGGCATATGGCCGTCGCCGACGTCATTCCGGCAATTTCAAAGATAACTTTTGATTATTTTTATTTGTAAAATTAGTTATAATGTATTTGCTTATTAATTATGATACTAGCAAGAATTTTTTTTAAAAAATCTTAGTTGAAAGGTAATCGTTATCCTTCGTTACGGAAGATGATCAAGCCATGATGAAGAACCAAACACCTTTAAACTCCAAGCTTCCGTTTTCTTTTGTCTATCATATTTATAGATTTTTAGTTAGAAATGTTTAAAATGTCTTGTGTATTAAATGTTATTTTAAATAACATAGTTTGTGATGTATTATATTATTTAGATTTAGTCTCTTGAAAGTCTAATCTTATATACATATTTGTATATATTTTAATATAGAAATAACTATGGGTTTTATAAGTTGGTAATCAGAGCTTAAGGTTAAAGACGAAATGTGTTCGGTTCAAGGTTTGATCAAGATATCCGGTAAGAACTAGTTATGAAATGAGTTTTAATAGAAAAGAAGATGATTTAAAGCATATGGGAGGAGTGTATTAATACACTCAAACCCGGGAAATACACTAGGTATAAATGGTTGAGACAAGCTATATACTTAAACAAACCGAAAAAGAATAATACATTATGAGTAATATTGAATGATGAGTATAAAATCCTTATAATATTATGGAAATGATTGAATGAGTTATTACCAAATTATTGTGAACAATTTCAGTTAAAAGAAGATATCTGAAGGAACTGGTGAAGATACTGTATCCCTCGTTATGGAGGAGGTACGAGAAAAGATTTCCAAGGAAGTCGGAAAGGCCCTAGAGGCCAGTCTACCCCAGTTTATGGATAGATTACAAACCACAATTTATCAGTGGTAGAAGAAAAGATAAATGAGTTAAAGGAAAGTCTTGTACAAGAAAAAGACAAGACTAAAGAAAAGAAAGTGTGTCCGTATGACAAGTTCATGGCATGTAAACCGCCAATCTATAATGGAGAAGTAGATCCAATCGTTTGTTAACGATGGATAAGCGACATTGAAGGAGTCTTAGAGAGAACTCACTATGATGTAACCGATTTTGTAGCTTACGGGACCGGTCAATTAAAGGGTCAAGCAAAAGATTGGTGGGACAATCTTAGAAAAGAGCAAGGGGTTGTAATCATAAGAACCATGACATGGGAGGAGTTTAAGGTACTTTTCCTTAAACATCATAGAACAAGATTATAGAAGAATTTTTCAAGTAAGGCAGAAAGGTGAATCGATTGATAAGATCACGAGGGTGTTCCTTGACAAGCTCAGGTATTGTGACGAGTTGGTGCAAACGGAAGAGCAAAAGATTTATTATTACTATAACATGTTGGGCGCGGAATATAGGGAGTATATGACTCCCTCGAAGTACCAACATCTCACGGAAATCGTGAATGCTGCTCGGGAGCGTGAAATACAGTTAACAAAACAAGTGAAGAGGGGAGAGAGAAGGGTGTTGGACGCGAATCCAAGTCCAACAAAGAAACCGAAAACAAACGAGTCTTCAAATAAAATGAACGTAAAAGGAGGAACGCCGAGTTGCAAAATTTGTGTCCAAGCCCATAAGGGTGAATGCTATTTCAAAAACAAGTCATGTGTAGTGTGCGAAAAGACGGGACATGTAGCATCAAATTTCCCCGGCAAGATATTAGTGTGCTACAAGTGCTATCATCCGGGTCACAAGAAGTCCGAATGCCCGGATTTGGTAGGAAGGAAAGTCATAGCCGACAAAAAGGTGGAAGTCCCAAAGTCAAAGGCAAGATCTTTCCAAATAACTGCAACCAAGGCAAAGGTTGAACCCGATGTGGTCACATGTGCTTTTACCATAAATTTAATTCTCGCTCATGTATTATTTGATACGGGTGCAAACAAATCTTTTGTTTCACACGAATTTGTTAAACACCCATCATTACTATTGACAAAGTTACCAATGCCCTTAGAGGTAGAAGTAGGTAATAACAAAACTTTTATTGTCTGTGATATATGTCGGGATTGCAAATTGAGTATTGAGGATGAGGATTACTTAGTTGATTTGATACCCATGTCGACGAGGGAATTCCAAGTAGTGATTGGAATGGATTGGTTGTCCCGCTACCACACCAATGTGATATGCTCTCGTAAAGAGATACAATTAATATCTCCAAGCGGAAGGCACATCGATATTTATGGGGAAAGAGTGGTTACCCCATCATATGTTCGATAATGGAAGCCCGTAGACTCATCCAACACGGGTGCAAGGCTTACCTGACTTATATACTTGATTCGGAAAAAGAGTCACCAACGATTAGAGATGTACCGGTCGTGCGAGAGTATGAAGACGTATTTCCGGAGGATTTACCGGGGATACCACCCGAGCGTGAGTTGGAATACGGGATCGAATTAGTCTCGGGCGCGAAGCCGGTGGCCAAAGCACCATACAGATTAGCATCGTCTGAACTTCAAGAATTTCTATCACAATTGCGAGATCTGCTCGACAAAGGATTCATTCGACCTAGTGTCTCTCCTTGGGGAGCGCTGGTATTATTTGTAAAAAAGAAAGACGGGAGTATGTGTATGTGTATCGCTTACCGAGAGTTAAACAAACTTACGGTAAAGAATTGATACCCACTTCCAATAATCGACGATTTATTCGATCAATTGCAAGGTGCGAGTTTATTTTCGAAATTGACTTAAGGTCGGGCTACCATCAACTGAGAGTGAAAGAGGAAGATTTACCCAAAACGGCGTTCCGTACATGATACGGGTACTATGAATTTCTCGTAATGTCTTTCGGGCTAACTAATGCACCCGCAACATTCATGGATCTTATGAACTGGGTTTGCAAACCCATGTTGGACAAGTCAGTGATAGTGTTCATAGACGACATTCTCGTGTATTCGAAAAACGAGGAGCATCACGCTCATCATTTACATGAAGTGTTGGAAACGCTTAGACGAGAAAAACTTTATGCAAAATTTTCAAAGTGTGCCTTTTGACTTTGGAAAGTGCAATTCCTTGGACACATTATAAGTGCCAATGGAATATTAGTTGACCTATCTAAAATTGAGGCAGTATCAAAATGGAGTCAACCGACAAATCCTTCAGAAATTAGAAGCTTTTTGGGACTCGCTATTTACTATAGGAGATTCATTCAAGATTTATCTAAAATTGCATCGCCATTAACGAAATTAACCAGAAAGGACAAAAAGTTTGTCTGGGGTGACGAACAAGAAAGGGCGTTCCTAATGCTCAAGGAAAAGTTGACCAGCGCTCCGATATTAACTTTACCTGATGACACTGATGACTTCTTAGTGTACTCGGACACATCGCACCTAGGTCTTGGGTGCGTACTTATGCAACGGGCAGGGTGATTGCCTATGCCTCTAGACATTTAAAAGTCCATGAAAAGAAGTATCCTACTCACGACCTCGAATTGGTGGCAGTGGTATTTGCCTTAAAGATTTGGAGGCACTACTTATACGGAGTAAATTGTACTATTTTCACCGACCATAAGAGTTTGAAGTAGTTCTTTGATCAAAAGGAGCTAAATATGAGATAAAGACATTGGCTAGAAACAGTGAAGGACTACGATTGTGAAATTCGTTACCATCCGGGAAAGGCCAATGTAGTAGCGGATGCACTAAGCCGAAAAGAAGAATATAGACCCATACGTGTGCGGTCGATGCAACTCGTAGTAACTTCAGGTTTGCTTGAACGAATCCGAGTGGCACAAGCGGAAGCGATAAAAGAAGAAAATTGGAGAAAAGAATGTGCTAAGGGTTTGGTGAAAGATAATGAAGACGGAGAAAATGGGATGAAATCCTGATTCGGTAAAACTTGGATCCCGAACACTTGTAATGTCAAGGATCTTCTACTTGATGAGGCTCATAAATCACGTTATTCGATCCACCAGGGAGCAACCAAGATGTATCGAGATCTGAAGCAAAATTATTGGTGGCCCGGAATGAAAAGAGATGTAGCTAAGTATGTTGAAAAATGTCTAACTTGTTTACAAGTTAAAGCGGAGAATCAAAAGCCCTACGGCAAGCTCCAATCGCTAGACATACCAGTTTGGAAATGGGAACATGTTACCATGGACCTATTAACCAAGCTACCGAGAACATCTCGAGAATTCGACGCTATTTGGGTGGTCATGGATAGATTGACAAAAAGCACTCATTTTATTCCGTGAGACTTATACTTCTGAAAAGATGTCGGAAGTATACATGAATGAAATTGTAGCACGCCACGGTGTACCGGTGTCCATCGTGTCTGATAGAGATACTTGGTTCACTTCAAATTTCTGGTGCGATTTCACAAACAAATGGGTACTAAACTGTTAATCAGTACGGTATACCACCCTCAAACTGACGGGCAAAGCGAGCGAACAATTCAAGCATTAGAAGACATGCTTCGAGCATGTATTATTGATTTTGGCGGCAGTTAGGATGCTTACCTACCATTGGCTGAATTTTCATACAACAATAGTTACCATTAAGGCATTGGTATGGCCCCGTATGAAATGCTCTATGGTAGGAAATGTCGAACCCCGGTGTCTTGGGGTGAAGTAGGCCCTCGTGAACTTTCTCACAAAGATATATTAAAGCCACCAATGAGAAAATTGATACGGTTCGAGCCCATCTAAAAGCAGTCTAAGATCGGCAAAAGACTTATGCAGATAAAAGATGAAGGCCTATTGAGTTTCAAATTGGAGATAGGGTAATGCTTTAAGTGTCTCCGTGGAAAGGAATCATCCGATTTAGGAAAAGAGGAAAGCTGAGTCCGAGGTTTATTGGGTCTTTTAAAACTATTGATCGAGTGGGAAAGGTAGCTTACCGCCTAGAGCTACAGGAAGAATTGAGCGGGATACACAACACGTTCCATGTTTCACATCTACGAAAATGCATAGCTGATGAGACAGCTTATATTCAATATGACGATATAGAAGTAGACGATAAACTTAATTACTTGGCAAAGCCGATTGCAATCCTTGACCGGAAGGTCACGGGATTAAGGAACAAAGAAATTAATCAAGTAAAGACCAACTGGGAGAATCGAAAAGGATCAGACACCACTTGGGAGTCCCAAGAAGAAATAAGACAACTCTACCCTTCACTTTTCAGTACATGTATGTGTTTCGAGGACGAAACCCTTTTAAGGGGGTGGATTTGTAATACCCCAAAAATATTAAATTATGTAAATAATCAGGGGCATTTAACCTAGTTAATGAAACCCCTTTAAGGGGGATGGACTTGTAACGTCCCATATATATATATATATATATAATATTTAGTGCAATGGTAAATATTACACACATGATTATTTAATGGATTTAAAACTTGATTAGTTACTTGTTGATAACTAATAAAGCATTTGGATAGTGCCTTTGTATAAGACACAAAACATAGAGGGCTGAATCGGACACTTGGTAAACTGGTAGATATAAATAGAAGTTTAAAACTCAAAACACACACAGGTTGACCAGGTGCAAGCAAAGAAGGGGAGAACTCCTTTTAACCCTAGAATCATCAAATCCTTCGAATTGAAAGAGAAATCGGGTCCTAAATAAGTACATGAGCTGAAATTAGTGATCATCCAAGCTAGGAGATCTTAAGGTATGTTGAATTTCAATGTTTAGTGATGATTATGAAGTTTGATGAATATTACAAATTTCAATTCAAGCATAAATTGTAGATGAGATAGCAGGATTTGAGATGTATATTAGTCTAGGGGCAAACCCTTGATGAAATATAGTAATCGAAGGCTATAAATTAAGTATTTGAATGATTATTGTTACTTGTGTTTATGGGTTTTATGATAGTGTGGAATGTATATGTTATACCGATTAATTTGTGCCTATAAAGTGTGATAAACTGAAATCTCGATGCGGATCGGATCATACATTGAGTAACTTTTGTATGTAGTTTTGTTGATGCACAAGGATTCCACCATTAAGATGTTCGATTTGTAACCCGAGACAAAATTTTGTTTTGCCAAGGTCTTTCATTTCAAATTCTTTTTTCAAATATTCAACCGCCTTTTGGAGCTCCCTTGGAGTTCCAATTATATTCAGGTCATCAACGTATACAGCAATTATAACGTATTCAGATTCTGACCTTTTTATAAAGATACATGGCATATTGAATCATTTTTATAACCTTCTTTCAACAAATACTCACTAAGGTGATTATACCACATACGCCCAGATTGTTTTAGCCCATATAATGATTTGTTTAATTTAATTGAAAGATGTTCTCGAGAACTAGATGTACATGAGTTTGGCAATTTGAATCCTTCAGGTAGTTTCATGTAAATATCAGTATCAAGTGAGCCATAGAGGTAGGCTGTCACAACATCCATTAGACGCAAGTCAATCCCTTCTTATATTACCAGACTAACAAGATAACAAAAAGTTGTCGCATCCATCACCGGAGAATATGTATCCTCATAATCAATCCCAGGTCTTTGCCAAAATCCTTGTGCTTGCCTTGTATCGTACGATTTCATTTTTCTCATTACGTTTTCGCACAAAGACCCACTTATATCGATAGGCTTTACACCTTCAGGTATAAGGACTACTGGTCCAAAAACTTCTCGTTTATTGAGGGAATCTAATTTTGCCTTAATTGCGTCTTTCCACTTTGGCCAATCATTTCTTTTTTTACATTCCTCAATAGATTTTGGTTCTTGATCCTCATTATTTTCCATTACTTCCAGCGCTACGTTATATGAAAAACTGTCATCGACGTCGATTCATTTCGGTTCCATACCTTTCTAGACATGATATAATTTATTGAAATCTCTTCGTTTTCAAGTACCTGAGGTTCTTCCGAAACCATCATGTCTAGTGTCTCTTCAGGAGACTCTTTTCTTGGCATTATCATTACCTCGAATTGACCATCTCCATTATTTGCTCCTTTTTTTCTTTCGAGGATTTTTGTCTTTAGAACCGATTGGTCTACCACGTTTGAGGCGTGCATTAGACTCATTTCCAACATGTGGTTGTCCTTCTGGGACACTTATTTTTACTAGAGCATCAGTAGCTGGTATGTGTGACTTAGTCACTCTCTTTGGGTCAGTGAATGCGTCTGGTAATTGATTTGCTAATCTTTGTAAATGGATTATCCTTTGAACTTCTAGTTCACACTGTTTAGTTCGAGGATTAAGATGAGATAATGATAATTCATTCCAACTTATATTACTATTTTTCAGCTGCTTTTCATCTCCCCTAATGTTGGGAATGTTGTTTCAACAAAATGACAATCACCAAATCGAGCCGTAAATAAATCACCTGTTGATGGCTCTAAATACTTAATGATCGATGGTGATTCATACTCAACATATATTCCTAATCTCCTTTGAGCTCCCATCTTTGTGCGTTGTAGTGGAGCGATAAGAACATATACGACACAACCGAAAATCTTTAGATGGGAAATATTTGGTTCCTGACCAAAAACCAACTTTAATAGGGAGGAAGTGTGGTAACTCGTTGGCCTGATGCGAATTAGTGTTGCTGCATGTAAAATTGCATGCCCCCAAGCAGATGCTGGTAGTTTTGATTCATAATCATTGGTCTTGCAATCATTTGAAGTCGCTTGATAAGCGATTCAGCAAGTCCATTTTGTGTATGTACATGAGGTACATGATGCTCTACACTTACTTATGCCAATAGACATGCAGTAATCATTGAAGGTTTGGGATGTAAATTCACCAGCATTGTCCAACCTAATTTTCTTTATGGGATAATCTGGAAAATGTGCTCTTAGCCTTATTAATTGAGCAAGTAGTCGTGCAAATGCCAGATTGCGACTTGATAGTAAACTCACATGTGACCATCTAGTTTATGCATCAATTAAGACCATAAAGTATCTAAATGGTCCACTAGGAGGGTGTATAGGCCCACATATATCCCCATGTATTCTTTCTAAAAAACTCAAGGATTCTGTCCATACCTTAACTGGTGATGGGTGAGTGATTAACTTCCCTTGTGAGCATGCAACACATGTAATATCCTTAGATTGAAGAATCTTTTGGTTCTTCAAAGAATGGCCACATGAATTTTCTATAATTTTTCGCATCATTATTGATCCGGGATGGCCTAACCGGTCATGCCAAATTATAAAATTTTCTCGATCCATAAACTTATGGTTTATGATTGCATTCGATTCAACTGCACCAATTTTAGTAGAATACAAACCAGATGAAAATGCGGGTAACTTCTCTAATATATGCTTTTTACCCGAAATCATACTTGTGATTTGAAGGTACTCATCATGTCCCTCACTTGTAGTCTCAAGATGATATCCATTTAGACGGATATTTTTAAAGCTTATTAGATTTCTTTGAGATAGTGGGGGAAATAATGCATTGTTAATTTTGAGCAAAGTTCCACTTTGTAGAAATACATAAGCTTCTCTAAAGCCTTCTATTAATTTTGTTTTACCAGATATAGTACCAACGCTTGCTTCTTTCATTATTAAACTAGAGAAATAATTCTTTTTCTTTAGAATCGTATGCGTAGTAGCACTGTCTATTAGACATACATCTTCACCACTAATAGGACGTTTAGTTGAACACTCCATATGCTTCAAAACAGAACAAAATTTCATAAATATGGTTCAAACATAACAAATCCCATAAAATGTCTCGATAAAACATTAAGGAAATAACATAATTTTAAATATAATCATTCACGCGTAAGGAAAATTGCAAGCATCCAACTGGTTGGTATCAGCCATGATATCACCAGAATCCAATTTTTCTTGCTCGATAAGAAAATCAGCATAATCCAGATTACTTGCATTAGTAAGTTCCTTTTCACCACTTGGGACATCGACATTTCCATATTCATTTGTGAAATTTGTCTCTATTTCTTTTCCTTTTTCTTTTATAGATTGTTTGTAAAGCTCTACCAAGTGTCTGGCTGTACGACATGTACCAGCCCAGTGGTTGTTACTTCCACATCGATAGCATGCATTCGATGGGGTTCCTTTTTTCTTTTTACTTTTTCCATCATTGGATTTCTTTTTATAATCAAGCAACTTCTGGTGGGTTCCTTTGTTTTTAAATTGAATACCATGATAATTCCCCCGACCATATCCAAGTCCACGACCATGACCATGACCACGCCCACGTTGATAGCCACGACCACGTCCGTGACTTCCACTTTGGTCATTATATGTTGTCACATTCACTTCAGGGAATGGAGTTGTACCAACCGGACGAGTTTCATGGTTTTTCATTAGTAGCTCATTATTTTGCTCAACCACAAGCAAACATGATATTAAGTCACTGTATTTGGTGAAGCCCCTTTCACGATATTGTTGTTGCAAGACAATGTTTGAGGCGTGAAAGGTGGAGAATGTTTTTTCCAACATCTCCTTATCAGTAATATTTTCACCACATAAAATCAACTGTGACGTGATTCTAAACATTGCTGAGTTATACTCACTTATAGACTTAAAGTCTTGCAACCTTGAATTGAGCCATTCATAAGAGCTCTTGGTAATATTACTGTTTTCTGATGGTCACACCTTTCTTTCAAATTGGTCCACAGGACGAGTGGATCTTTGATAGTGAGATATTCATTTTTCAAGGACTCATGAATATGGTGGCGTAAGAAAATCATTGCGTTTGCTTTATCTTGGGTATTTGTTTTATTTTCTGCTTTAATTGTTTCCCCAAGGTTATTGGCATTTAGATGGATTTCAGCATCCAAAGCCCATGATAAATAATTTTTTTCAGTGATGTCCAAAGCCATAAACTCAAGCTCTGCAAGATTCGACATAGCGAACTATATTAAAGAAATATGCATGAATTAATGTATGTTATTATAATCAAATAAAATTTAGCAACCATTGTTGACTATAAAATAAAACAAGACTAACAAAAAATAATAATAATGTATTGAGTCATTACCAATTAAAGTTTGTTTACATATATTTGTATGTGATATATCCATGCATATAAAGATATTAGGTTAGTTAATAGATGGAAGAGACCAATAATTTGAAATACATATACCTTTTACTTCGTCAAAATTCTCCCTCTTAATTATTATTATGCTAAACAATGATATACTAATGTCGTATTGTGATAACATAATAAACTACATAAAGTTTTATTTATTTTATTATTTTTTGTATGTTTTATAAACTTAAATAAATCCAAACAAACAAATATGTTAATTACATGACTTAATATAATTAGTTCTATAAGCTTCACAAAACTCATCAAGTTATAAACAATCATTTATCATATCTTAATTTTATCTCATCATAATTGGCATAAAAGGAATTTTAACAAATATAATCAAAGAAAATATAATAAAGGAAATATGTGTTTTTAGCTGTATCTTTTTATGAAAAACACTTAGGATTCATTAAAAACAAAACTTTTAATTGTGAAAGATGGAATAAAGTTCCATGACTTAACATTAAAAGAAAATAGAAAACTATTTTCATCCCTCATTGTTTAGATTAAACAAAATTATATAAACAATGATATCATAATGGTCCTTTGAACAAAACATTGTATGAATTGCAATATACATTTAAGAGAATGAAGAACAATGAAAGTTAATATACCTTGTAATAATATGATCTAACTCCAAAAGCAAGTCGTGCTGATAACGTGTTGTAAAACAAAAGTCTAATAGCAACCAATATATGATATATGTAGACAAAAATTATAGAGATTATATAGTGAGAAAGATAGAAAAAAGAATTGTAGAACTTATTCTTATTAATATGAAGTATGAACTACATATACCTCTATTTATAGGCTTACAAAGATGGCAATTAAGTACTTAGAGAGTCACCACAATATAAAGACATATGAATTAAGTACTTGAAAAGTCACTACATTATAAAGACATGTAGATAGTCACACATTAAGATAATAATACTTCATAATAGAAATTACTATTTCGGCCAAATCATGGTAATTGACTCAAACTAGTTTGACAAGTATAAAATATAACAGAAAATAGTTATTTTAATAATATTCTAAATAATTTATTAATTAGATCATAGCGTGATTAACCGGTGATAGCCGGTAAATTGTCTTCACCGACAAGGTGTTACCGGTAACACCCCACATTGCCAGTTTGCCACACACTCTGCCCGTACTAGTTGACTTCTATTTACTCCAATAATTTAGAGGTGAACTTTATGTATAACAAAAAGTAAATAATTACAATTTGATAGTGTTAAAGTTTAAACTCGCCTTTCAATCTTTTACATAAATAATCTTTTATTAAAAAAAGTAATAAAACTCATTAATTAAATAACAATTAAAATTTATGAAAAATTTACCAACTTTTAATATTACTTTTTTATGAACGACTTAAATGATACCTAATCAGTCTTTGACGTTACTCAAACTCTTGATTTCACATAAAGCAACAGCTTAACATCAATGGCTTTGCGAAATTGACCCAACCCTCTACCTCTTTTAATATTACTTGACTATTGTAAACTTGTTATAACCAACTAAATTAGTTAACCTGAATAAAATAGTTATAAATTTTGTTAATATTTAATAATGTTTTCAAGTTTGTTTTTTTTCCTGAACGACAACAATTTAAATTTATCGTTTTTTCTCTATTAGTTTATCTATAAAAAGCTTTGCGTCGAATAATGAATCTCTAAATATATGAAATGAAAAGTTAGCCTTTAAATTTCATCTATCTTTTATGGAACAAGATGAGTGAGAATATTGATAAAACTCTAATAGTTTTCTTAAGATTGTTAATATTTACACACCTCTTTTCTTTATCTTTCTCTATATATACATAGATATATAGAGAGACAAATAGAGTGAAAAAGGATGTGCAAAATAAGGTTTAAGGGTGTGAAAATAAAATGAGTCTTCTTAAATTACATAATATTTTTTGTTAAATTATATGGATATAATTTAAACGGAGAATCCAATAGGAATATTGTTATCAATTTTTCCATAGGTGAAAGTTTTTAATTATTATTATCATTAAAATTATTAATTAGTTGATTATTAACCTTAATTAATTAATTATTAATAATTAATAATTATTAAAATTTATTAATTATTTTATTAATTAATAAGGAAACGTAAATGAATAGTGATTCTATTCCATTGATTATAGAGGCGGTCTCATCCAAGTAAAGAGGTACGCGTTGTTCATCTGGAAGAGAAGGGTGGTGTCATGCATATGTAAAAGAGCCACGCGTTCCTTTCATCTTAATCATATTAGTGATGAGAACGGACATCTCTCATAGTCTGAAAGCAGGGCTCTCCTTTCGTTGTTGCCGCTGGTTGTTCGCGACGTTTCCTAAGCCATTGTCGCCGATCATTTGTTAATATAATTAATACTTGGGTTTTAAAAGATTTTATAAATTTATCACACACCAATAAGATTTCACCTAATATTAATTTACCGTTTATATCAATCTTTATACGATACGAACTAAATTTTCCAAATATTTCATTAGAAGCACTCAAAAAAAAATTTTATTACTCTATTGTCACTCAATTTTTATTAGTTGTTTCAATATTGTGAAAAATACAAATTATACATGTTAAAGTTTTTGAAAAATTAGTGACTATGACTCTTACTATTTTGTGAGTTACTTTTCAAATTAACTTATAGTAGAAGGTGATGGTGAAGAAGTTTTATTTATTAATTAGTAACCAAGAGTTAGATATGTTTCATTTAAATCAAATCAGAAAAAAAGATATAATCACTATAATATAATCACTAAATAGTAGCCAAAATTTACATATAATCATTAAAAAGTTAACATTTATAAAAAAAATGTCACGAGGTTGTATTATCTAACTAAAGTGGCTTTAAAAATGTCGTGAGGTTTTATTATCTAACTAAAGTTAAGTGGCCTTAAAAAAAACTAAGTGAGTTTTGAGACAGTTAAAAAAGGTTAATTACTATCGGAGAAAGTCCTTTTTTTAGGCTCATTATATTCTAACACCTTTAAAATCTTATTTTCATTTTTTTTACTCTATCTCTATATGTATATAGAAAAATATAAAGGAGAGGGGTGTATAAATATTAACAGCCTTTTTTTTTATCCGTTTAACTCCATAACCATAAGATGTAAGTTTAATTGACATATACAAATCCAGATAAGGTGATACTCCTAGCACATGTTCATATAGTCCTCAATAGAACTTTATAACGATGTATAAAAAAAAGCTACTATGCATATGAGCTATTGGCCATAAGTTTGTCTTCCAAAAGTGGGCAATTGTACAACTTTTCAAAAATATCATTAATTGGTACCCTTAAAAAGTAGTAGTCTTTAATTCAATTTACTATAATTGGTAATTATTGCTCAAAACTAGCAAACAATAAAGAAGGATCTAAAGTTTCTCTATGGAAGGATTAAAAGAAAATACTGTATGATAAGAATTAGAGGATCATAATAAATCAATACTAATAAAAAACTTTTAAGGTGTGCTAAATTGAAAAAAAAAAAGTACTCTATACTAATACTTTAGAAATCAAGTGTGCGTTATGTTGTAGAAATGAATTTAATACTTATAAACAAATAATGATTAATAACAATATAATTCATAAATACAAAGTCATCATCAATGATTGCTTTTCAATGATAATTCAAAAAATTACAATATGTTTCACAAAAGTTGACTCTATAGACTCCCTCTCAGCCAATCATGTAACAATTTAGTTCGTACAAGAGAAGAGGGGATGTGTGTGATGAATAGATCACTAATAGGTGTGATCTATTTATACCAAGTACGAAAGTACTGTTGTGTGATTGGCTGACATCACCCTCATAGTGACATTTAACAATCCTAATAGAAAAGATTTCACAAATGTTACAAACATTTGTGCAAATCCTAACATCTGTTCTAACTAGTCTAAATACTGTACAAAATAAATACTATTACATTGGTAAACCACTGTCTAGACTATCCTCTGTCGCTGTGATCTAAACATCTGTTTAGCCAGACAGATATTTCGTCTTCTTTATCATACCTTTGGCTTCAAAAGACTTAGCATTCAACAAGTGTAGTTTCTTCTTGAATAACGGTTAAAATGCTTGAACAGATGTTTGCTTTGTTCTTTAGTTGATGTTCTTATTAGGTGTTCAAGATTCACTATCTTTGGAGAGAGACTGATTCAATCTTTTGTTTATTTATTGATCAGTTGTTCATGTTTTTGTCTTTTGAATATCATATGTTCTTTTGTAGGTCCAACATATGTTGTGAAAACACTACCCAAGATTAAAAAAAAATGTGTTTGTTAGGTTGAGAACACAGGCGCTAAAACGAACAAATGTTCGTTTTGATCAGGTTCGTTTGTTAAGAAATTAAACGCTTTCTTTTTGGATAATATCCTAAACAAACATAAGCAAACACAAAACGAATATAAAATAGTCACACTAAGGTTGTACCTTTTAGACAATTGAATCGATGGTAAGAAGACACCTTTCAACAACTTGAATCTTTGGCCATTCAATTGGTTGCACATTGAACAATAGAGTGATAACGAATTAGAGACAAAAAGCCAAAAACTAAAAAGTCAAGTGAGTTAGTGATTAGTCGATATGTAAGACTTGGTTCTAAAATTTGTTTTAGTTAATGCTTAATTGGCTAGTTAGTATTACCAATAATTGGTTCATTAATCGTAAATGAATACATAACTAAAAAATGAACACACAAACTAATCAAATAAATAAGCATAAGCAAACATAAACACACAAATGTTCATAAATGAAAATAACCAAACAAAACATATATTGATGGTCACTATTGAATATTGAATTGAATTTAATGAACAAAAGTTTTTATGTTCATTTGTTTGTTACATAAACAACTAACTACAAAATAGTTCACCAAATCATACACTAAAAAAATTCATTTAGCCTACATGTTATAGGCTAATGCCCTAACTCACATTAGTCAAATAACACCTGTTAACACCGTGTCATGAGTCATTAATACGTGGCACCAATTCCTTAATACTATACAGTGTGGGCATGAACGTCCTCCACACCAGAAACATCACCCCACTTATGGCGTGGAAGGTGGCGTTGTAGGTGGGGCTTGAAGATTTCCACCAGTGTGAAGGCAAATATGTGGGTAAGGTGGAGGCTCTTGATTGGTAGGTATAGTTTAGGTTTGTTTTGATTGGTTAATGTTTATTTTTTCTTTTAAATTTATTATTCTCTTCCATGACACTTTCCCACACCGTGTTTTTTTGTCTACGCCACCATGCTGACGTGGTTTCCACGTATCGCTACACGCCCTCTCTTCAAGACCCTGCACACCTGAAGGTCTAACAGCGTGAGAGAATTAAGTTATAGAGTTGACCCCAATCAGAATCAACCAATCATACACCTTTTATGTTTTAGTGATAGTTTAAAAGAGAGTTGGTTAAATTTAATTGCCTATATAAAAATTTATTAATTATAAATTGTATGAGGTTGTCGGTGCTTTAAAGTCTCCGTTATTTTGTCTAGTAGTAGATAATTCGTCTTATTTTCTCAAAAAATTAATTAAAAGTTATTAAATAGTTCACCCAATACAACTTAATCAATTTCATTTACTTGTATAAAATCCGAATTCTATTTATCCACGCGTATGTAATTCAAAATTTGATATGCCACTTGCATGCAACCAACATAATATTCTAAATATATAATTAGAATTAGAAATCATTTTAAAGAAGACGATATTTTATATTTTATAAAATAAAATATCCAACAAATAATTATGCGACAATTTTATATGCCGATCGCAGTGCCCTCTGGTCTTCCATTTCCCATCTTTCACCATCACTTTATTCAGAAACAGCAGTTTTAGAGAGAGAAAACTTTTAGTGAGAGAAAACATAGGTCTGTGTGTATACAACTCACACCTGTATGTCTATAGGTTAGAGAGAGACTCGTGTGTGTGAAAGAGAGAGGTTTGGGACTATACAATTTACATACATACATACTCCTGTATCTATAGCTTAGAGCGAGAGATTGTGTGTTGAGAGAGAAAACATCGGTCTCTGTTTATACACACCTGTAACTATCGACAGAGAAAGAGACTAAACAATATAGATACACACTCCTGTATCTATAGCTTAAAGCGAGAGTGTATGTGTGTGAGAGAGAGGTTTTAGAGAGAGAAGGCATCGGTGTCTGTGTATATACATACACACATCTGTATCTATAGAGCGAGAAAGAGACTACAATTTACATATACACCTGTATCTATAACCTACACCAAGTGTGTGTGAGAGAAGATTCAGAGTAAGCATCGGTCTCCGTGTGTACACACACCTGTATCTATAGAGAGATTATACAATATACAGACACACGCCTGTATCTATAGGTTCGAGCGAGAGAGAGAAAACATCGATTTCTGTGTATTTGTGTGTGAGAGAGACTACAATATACAATTATAAATACACACACCTGTATCTATAGGTTAGATTGAGAGTGTGTGTGTGTGAGAGAGAGAGTGTGGAATTTAAGGCTGTATCTAAAAGTTTTCTTTAGTTCAACGAGCTTCCAATCCCGAAGATTCTGTAGTGCTTCAATGGCTGACAATAAGGCCAGCTTTGTATAGATATTTCCAACCTTCTTCTGCACCATTCTCAAAAGCTTCAAGCTCAACGAAAAGTGAAATCTACATAAAAACAACTTTCGGTTAGTTAAACTCAAAACCTCATTGCAGTTATCAATTATCTGTAAACGGATACATGCAATTTGTCGCGTCTGTCGTCTTCTTCCGTGTTTTAAGTTTCGTAAATTGACAGCTATTTGTACTGAATTACCAGTTTCAGGTTTAGATCTAGTGTTTTGTTTTGGATTTTTTGTCTATTGGCGTGTAGTTCTTAATGAACACACACTATGTTGCCACTAATTCTGCAGTTTGTCATCTTATGTTGCTGCTGATCAATACTTTTGAAGTTTCGCTTGCAATATGCTTTATTTGCACAGTGGTGTTTGCATTACATATATCTGAAAACATGAACAGTTTCCTTTGTTGGAAGCTTATTACTCTGTTTCCGCTTATGTGTTGTTCAGATCTTCTTTTTTATAAACAAAATCAATCTCTAGTCGGTGCGGATCAGTTCGTTTGAAGTTTCGCTTGCAATTTGCTTTAATATAATTTTGAACAACTTGAATAATTTCCTTTGTTGGAAGCTCATTACTCTATTTCCGCGTATGTGTGGTTCAGATCTAGTATAACTTTACAGGCCGAATGCAGAGTCTGAAAATTTGCTTTGATCAACATCTATGTTTTGATTTCCGTGTAGATTAGGTTAATTTTCAGATTTGAGTGAAAATCATAAAATTGTGTATGTTGATCTTCACTTCTTCAGGTTTAAGAACTCAAGGGTATAAAAGGTATTTCTCTTGATACCCTGATAGAAATTAGTACTTAGCCACATAGGTCATCTCTGTAGTAGCATGCAATTGATGTGGTCCTGTGGAGAATGTTTTGGTTGTATTGGTTCTTCAGGATGAATGAAATTGGATTGATCACATGTGTCCTGCAATCTGCAGGTTTTGTTATAGTGATCAATGGAAAAAAACAAAAATTAATTTTACTTCAAAATGTGAATCCTTTTATTTATTTATTTATTTATGTAAAACCCTAGGTATTTCGAATCTTGTAGAAAGATATCATGCATGGAGGGTTTCATGAACTCCATATGTTATAAGAAACTTTTCTATGCATGCTGAATGACGTTGTAATCTGTTTACAGTTATAGTATTTTTTTTTGTTACACTAATGATACGGTTAAATTTGCTTTGTATATGCAGTTGAAAAGGGGATAGAGCAAGTATGAAGCAAACAGACAAAAAAAGAACTCCATCGAATAACCAAACCAAACGCTCCGTACGGTCGCAAACCCGAGATAATAAGCAACTACAAGAAAAAGGAAGCCAACCACCTAAATCAAAAAACACTGATAAAAGACCTACGCCTGATGAATCATCTCAAAACGTTAAAACTCTCGAAACAAATCAAGAAAGCATAGACCAAATTCATAAAGTGAACACTAATTTAGACGAAGTATCAGACTCTGAGACAGTGACTGATTCCGTATCATCTAATGGGGATTCACGGGCCGCAGAGGACGAAAAGCTAGAATCCGGTCAAGCGGTTTCACAAAATCCGACAATAAAAGATAGTTCGGAAAATTCATCAGATAAACAAAGAGTGAAATCTATTAAGGCACCTTCAGGTAATAATATATCCAAGAAGACGACAATATCTGATAACAACTCAAAGGGTGTGAAAGTTCATCCGAAACTCCCATCAGCACCGTCGTCGGTGTCTTCTGAAGGAATAGACGACCAAAATGACCAAACTACCCCCGAGCTGAAGGAAGTGGATATCTTGGATGATGATGAAACAACGAAAGAGGATTTGGATCAAAAGATCGAGGAAATGGAAATGAGAATTGAGAAACTTGAAGAGGAGCTAAGAGAAGTCGCGGCTCTTGAAATTTCACTCTATTCGGTTGTTCCGGAACACGGTAGCTCAGCTCACAAGGTGCATACCCCTGCTAGACGCCTTTCTAGACTTTATATTCATGCAGCCAAACACTACTCTCTAGGGAAACGAGCTACCATTGTTAAGAACACTGCATCAGGGTTGGTTTTGATTGCAAAGTCTTGCGGCAACGATGTTCCAAGGTACTTATTTTCTTGTTTGGTGGGTCGGCTAACCGATCAAATGGGCTTGGGTCAGCATTTTTACCAAAATGACCATTTTTCTTCATTAAGTCAGGGGTATTTCCGTCTTTTTTGTTAGCTTAAAGGGCAATTCGTTCTTACAGATTCGGTCAGGGGTATTTTAAATGCTTGTACATAAAGTGAAAAAGACCGAATTGCCATTTAAGTTGACAAAAAAGACGAAAATACCCTTGACTTAACGGAGAAAAATAGATGGGAGTTAACAAGCCGGATGAAAATGGCAAGATTTCAAACCTTTCGGATCCAGATGCGGAAAAACAAAACTTTGAATGAAAGTCGCGAAACTGGCTAAACCTCAGGGACGAAAATGGCATTTTTCTCTAAAAAATGATACAGGAGGTTCAACAATAAGTTGTTTTCAAGTAACATGAGTTTGGATGATATATGCATTAATGATACATTTTGGGAGGCTGTTTGACCAGTTTGATTTGTTTCTTTTAAATCTGTATATAATTTATTTACGTGTTTGACCCGTTAGAGATAATGCATAACTCCAGTCGGCCTATTTGTAACAGAACTTGTTGAAATTGCTATTTCTGCTTTGACTGATAATGCATTTATTCTTTCAATTTACAGGTTAACTTTCTGGTGGTCGAACACTATAGTATTGAGGGAAACGATAACTGAAGCATTTGGCAGTTCATGTCAATCAAGTTCATCAACAAGAGCGCTCGATACACATGGATCAAGTAAACAATTGAATAATAAACCTGATTTTATCGAGTTTGTTGATGACTGGCAAGAAACAAGAAGCTTCACATCTGCACTTGAGAAAGTTGAATCATGGATCTTTTCACGAATTGTTGAGTCTATATGGTGGCAGGTATGAAATTTAATTTTATTCAGGATTTTTTATTGCATAAAATATCATAAATAAAATACTAACATACTTCTTAATCTGATCTTTTATACTGTTATAGTAATTATACATTATTTTGTACATCTAGTGTCACTAAAGTATGACTTGTGTTTTGTTTGAGTCTTTTTATGCAAAAGAAACAGCTTTAAAAGCGATAATATTATTACATAAAAATGTTAGATTTATATATAGCAATTGTCGGAAAAACCCTATGTACATTCACAAATTGTGTACATAATTCCTCGACCTAATTTTTAATGGTTAAATAATATTCAAAACTTGAACAGCAGAGTCACTGGATTTTATTTTTCAAAAAGGTCCTTATGTCGCATGATTTGATCATTCCAGTTTTCTAAAAAAATACGAAAAGGTCCTTTCATGTGATGAAGTCCAAAGTTTTATAGGAAAGAATTTTTTTCGTTAATCTTTAAAATTCAGGGATTTAATCAAGAAAGTCTGTAATGTTAATATAAATATTATCAAATATACGGACTACAAAATGAACCAAATGGTAAACAAACCAATCTTTTAATAACTCACCTACACAAAAAACATACATGACTAAAACAAGACAGATGAAAAATACATTGCTATTTTATAAAAAATAAAATCCATCTTTAGCGAACCAAGTTATGTATCTTGTTGACTTTTGACCTAAATTTTTAATGTTGCAGACATTGACACCTAAAATGCAATCTCTAGGAGATGATACAAGTGCTAATACATCTATAGGGAAGTTACTGGGACCTCAGCAACAAGGAAACTTTTCCATTAATTTATGGAGAATTGCATTCCATGATGCTTTCAAGAGACTTTGTCCTGTTCGTGCTGGTGGACATGACTGTGGTTGCCTTCCTGTGTTGGCAAGAATGGTATGCCATTTATGATTCATTATTATAAGCAGCTTTGACTTTTTCAAAAGTTAAAACAATATTGGATTATACAGGTGGCAGTTTCGAACCATTTGATTGATTTGGTCAGTGTTTTATCTCAAAAGGGTCGACTAGAAAAGATTTAGCTCAAATATGAACGGGTTAAATGTGTTGAAAGTATATTTTTGTATCTTCCTAAAAGTTGAGATTTTACATGTATTATTCTAAATTTCAAAATACCATAAACCTTTCATTAATCAAACACTAAAATGTCATGCGTACCCATTCAATAATAAGTTAAATAACCTGTTACATGAAATTTTATCAGTCTATTTCATTAAATGGACAAAAGGAACATTATCTGCATGATATTAACATTGTTTAGTTAATGAAATGGAGTGTGATAATGAACTGATTTTATTTATTTACTGTGGTATTGGTAAATATGACATTTTTAATGTTTAAAAAGGTAAATGCAATATTAGGAAATACAGAAGGATTTTTATTTATTTTATTTTTTGATTTTAAAACAATATTTATGTAAGTAAGATTTTTTTCAAAGGTTTAGGTTGGTACTTTAAACCATTTTTTTGTAACCATACCTCATTAAACATGGTTTGATATTTCATATATCCTAGTGTGTTGTCGGTCAATCTAATCCAGTTTGGCCCCTTTCAGCTCATTGCTAAAACTTGACTTGTTGTAACCCAAACCCCATTTTGACATGTAATCATATTAAACTGAATATAATTATGTATAAGCTCAACAGTTTCAGCATGTCGAGACATGATTAATTAATATTTCTGTGATTAGGTAATGGAACAATGTGTTGCTAGACTCGATGTAGCAATGTTCAATGCTATTCTTCGTGAGTCAGCACATGAAATGCCAACGGATCCTGTATCGGATCCTATTGTTGAATCCAGAGTTTTGCCTATTCCAGCTGGTGATCTAAGCTTTGCCTCCGGGGCGCAACTCAAAAACGCGGTATGTACCTAAACTCACATTTTAGCTAGAATAAAGCTAGATAAAAAAGATTCAATGACAATGATATTTAGAGGTGCGACAATTTCGGTCCAATTCTTACAAACTAGTGTGTTTTCCCTCGCTACACACGGCGGGAGTTTACATAGTGCGAATTCGGCCGGCATGGGTTCGGTTCGTTACGATTCCAACGCGTAGCAACCGAAAGGGAAAACCCAAAAAATAAAGTCGTGATACGCTCAAAATGGTATCGACAGGTATTTTATATTGATAGAAAAAAAAAACGAATAGCAGATCAACTAACACTGATATCGGTACCGGTGTTGTTCTATCAGAATTGGTTAGGTTCATACCAATACAATCCCATAAAAATACTCTGTTGAGAACACAACTCCCTATTCAACAATGTTTATGCCCGAATGTCGAGAAAAAATCAAACAAAGTTGAGTATACCTTTAAAGAAAATTAACGAACGTAAATTGTTAGAGAAAAATCAAATAGACATAATTTAGAAATAATAATATAATTCCCAGCACGTTGCGGCGGAAATTCGGTTGGTATCAATCAGTTGATTATGGTATTGTGCGGTACTAGCTTACTCGGTATAGCAACCGAATGAAAAAATCCAAAAAATAAAGTCATGATATGCCCAAGAGAATAGCGACATGTGTTTACATCGATCGAAAACCATATAAACAAATATCAGCAGTAGTTTCGATAGTACCAATACTAAAAACATACTCATCGGTACGTTACCGACTCGCTATAGCTTACGATACAAAAAAACACTTTATAAAAAATAAAAATTTGCTTTAAACATTGTTCGGGCTACAATCGAAACGAAAATTACGCCGCAAACCATTCAAACGAATATACTATACAATTTGGGTGTATGGGTATTGGAATTAATATTAAAAATATTTCAAGAGCCAATATCTTTTGGGTTTTACTGTTGGCTCTTGCCTCTTTGCCATCTCCAGTCAACTCCGACCCAACCTGTTTTGACCGCCCATCAAACCACGTCTAGATTTGATTTTTATATTATTTTTGCATGCAAGTGATGCAAATTTACATGTTCTTCCTAGGTCGGAAATTGGTCTAGGTGGCTTTCTGATTGGTTCGGGATGGACACCGAGGAGGAACATGAGCCTCAACATGAACATGGTACACGTGAAGATGTTTCACAAAAAGACGGAAAAAGCAGTGAACTCAAATGTTTTCATCTCCTAAATGCATTAAGTGATCTTTTAATGCTACCCAAAGACATGCTTATGGACAAATCAGTTAGAACTGAGGTATCCCAATAAATATAGTCACCCTCACACAGTCACATTCATTAGATCTGTTTTTCCTTCATTTTTTTCTTTATATATAGGTATGCCCATCAATCAGCCTTCCGTTACTTAAACGAATCCTCTGCAACTTCACGCCGGATGAATTCTGTCCAGATTCAGTTCCTGGTGCGGTATTGGAGGCAGTAAATGCTGAGGTATAACTTTTGTTTACTTTTATAATTCACAAAGATTTTATATAAACAAATTCATATCCTGCTTTATCTATAATGTGTAAAAATATAAATAAAAAAGAGAAAATTTGGTAAAAGGTAACATACTAACATGCCAAATGAGTTGAAAGTTGTTCAAAGTTGTTTTCTTAATATATTTTTGGTGTCAGTTTAAACCGATTTTTGTAAAAGAAGTGTAAGTTCTGGTTGGATTTTGTTGACAGTTAACATCGGTAAAGTTCTCTAATTGTAGATGAATAGGGTCAAACAGGTCAAAAGACGTTAGAAGTTTATTCAAGTGCTCAAACTTTCTTATTTTTTTTTTATTTTTATAGATTAGATTTTTATTTAGTTTTTATAATTGTGTTTTTACATTTAAATTATTTATAAAATTCAATAAGTGTCGGTGGATCACCTAACCTTGTCTCGCCTGTTTTGGCGTGTCCTTAAAGTTGTTACTCGTTTTGACCTAACTGATCCGTTACACAACTCTCCTTGTATCTCGCAGTCACAATTTTTGTTTTGTTTCCTTTTTTTAATGTGATTAAAAAGTATAATCCATACAAAAAGTTACCTGTTTTACTAATCGTTGACTCGGGTCATGCAGGCAATGATAGAGCGTAGCTTATCGGGAGACAATTTAAGCAGCTTCCCTTACCCAGCTGCTCCAGTCATATACAAACCTCCTTCCTCCATTGATGTTTCTCAAAAAGCATCCGAAGCTGGTGCAAAACAATCCCAGTTGAATAGAAACTCATCGGTTATTCAAAGAAAAGGGTATACTAGCGATGAGGAGCTAGAACAACTCGATTCACCACTTGGTTATATCATTGATAAACAACCGTCTTTATCTTTAAATCTTGCAAGAAATGGAAATGGTCAACATATGGACGAAACCACCAGTGTCGTGGTCAACACTAGGTATGAACTTCTTCGTGAGGTCTGGTTATCATGAGTTATGCCTTCATTAGTATATTTCCAGAGTAAAAAAAAAGCTGAAAAAAAACAAAAGAAATAAGTCTTTATTTTCTTGTGTATCTTTAGAACAATGGTGTTGTAATCATATGTTATTTATTATCCGAAAGCAAGCAAATATGTACATTTACCAGTTATATTTGAGTTAAAGAACTTGTACCCGGTCCCGGGTTTGGACTGCACGCATGGTAGGCAAAACTTGAACGAGCCAGAACCGTATTATACAGGCTACCATTAGAAAACGCCTAGTGTTTGAGAGACGGAAAGGAATTTATTTGAAGAACAACATTAAAAATGTAACACCTTAAACAAATCTCATAAGAATTTCTTCACTTCAAAAGCTGTAAACATGAACGTTTTGCCAATAGATGAGAGAATTAAAGAAACAAATGCCAGAATGGGCACTTGCTTCGACCAAATATCTTCAAGGATATTGGAATAATGATTTCTATAAAATAGAGGCCGTCAATCTTGTTAAAGGAACTGGCATGAGAATAAGTATCAACTTCTTAGGAGTGAATAGGCACGTAAAGAATGTACCAAATAGTACTTATAGAGATAGAGAATTAGGGCTTTCTACTTCCTCGTATCTACGGGATAACGCATCTCCTTTTCAAAATGGGTAGAGGTATTTTCCTTTTATCCATTAAGCTTTGTAGTCATAACTACACTTATTATTATATACGTGACCCAGGTTGACCGTATCAAAGAGAGAATTACGGCATTATGGAATTAATACGGTTCATACCTCTTTTAAGTCCAGTGTCTTATGTTGTAAAAATAAACACACGTCCCAACCTGTCACAACGGCACGGCGCACGAAAAACCATTTGAGAGACTTTACCCCTGGCAATTTGGCCCATTTTGCATCTGATATGAAACGGGCATTAAATGCGGGAAGCGTATATGCAGTAGTTCACGGCGAGCCTTCTCCTTATTCTTACCATTTGTACCCCTTTTCTTCTTCCTTAACATAACATCATCTTGACACCGTATCATGCCGTTGTAAACAAGCAAAGCCAGGAATACCAAAAGAGGACTACCGATGCGTAAATCAAGTGTGATTGCCCTGAATCCACCTTTCAAAATAGCTTACTGGTTCGAGTTAAAACCCGAGTGCCACTTAATGCTTGGTGGTCCGGGCACAAAACGACGCGGTGGACGTTCCGCCGAAGGAGGAGGATTACAAACGGAAGAACCTTTTTATATGGCTTTGTACGCGCCCGACGGAGACACAAGAAATGCCTGACCGAGCCCTTGTAGGTGTGGGCATGAGTCTTATATGGTCACATCTTGACGTTCTTCGCCTATATCGACGACAATCGTAAGTACTCTATTTATAGTTCATTCAGTATTGGTTTTTATAAAATTTCTGCTCTCCATACATAAACATAACCCTCGTCTTCAAAAATAATTGTAGTAAAGTATGTATAGTTAGGATCAATTCAAATTCAAGATAGTGATCTCTTACGAAGTCTAAAACTAATTCAACAAACAAACTCGCACTTCAGTTTTTATATGAAATGGTAACATGTTGGGCCATAAAACCCTATTAGGCCACATCAATGGGTTTAAGATATTTGGTCATGAATTGCACAAAATATATTACAGCCCATTTGGACACATCAATGGGTTTAAGAAATTTGGTCACAAATTGCACTAAATAATTCACAACCCATTGTTGCTTGTTTCTTTTCATTGAGGCCTTTGTTTCTAAGCTTGTCGTGACAAACTTTAATTTATAAAAAAGTTACTTTTTGGGTTGCGGACTTGTCAACCGCATTTTATGGAGGATGCGGTATCTCGGTTTGATGATGGCCTTAGAGAGGCTATAGAAGACATAGTAGTGGGTGGCGGCCCCTTCTTTGGTGACCTCCAGTGGCGTCTGGCATCTTTGCCAATGCGTCTAGGTGGTTTGGGCCTCTTCTCAGCTCGAGATGTTGGGGCTTATACCTTTGTGGCGTCTAGAGCTCAGTCTTGGGAACTACAGGATCATATCCTTCGAAACTGTGAGGTCGTCAGGCTTGACCCAGACTATCAGCAGGCGCTTGAACGCTTAAATGTCTCTCTCCCAGACTTGGATATTGGCGGTTTTTCTAATAAGGACACCGCCCCCTCGAAGCCACAAAAAACTTTGGCGAATGCTTTGTTTAACAAAATTGCTCAAAGCCTGGGAGAAGCTTTTAATATGTCATCCCGCCAGAAGGCGGTGTTTGAGTGTCTGAAAGGTCCCCATGCTCAGGAATTTTTGACCGTTATACCAATTGAGGGGTTGGGACAATGTATGTCTGCAGTAGAATATAGAGTCATTCTCAAATACCGGTTGATGATCCCTATGTACCCGGAAGATGAAACTTTCCCGATATGTCGTAAAGCTTTTATGGATAAATACGGGGAGCATGCAGTTCACTGTAAAGAGCTCCCTGGGTTCAAATATCGGCACGACTGGGTACGTGATGCTTTGTGGGACATCTTAAGAAGAGCTGGGATTTCGGCTAAGAAAGAGGCCCCTGTGAATTTCCTCACGGACCCTATGGAAGGGAGATCTACTCTGCGACCAGCGGATCTGCTCGTCTTTGGTTGGGCTGGAGGGAAACATGCTTGTGTAGATCTCACGGGGGTTTCCCCTTTGGTTGGTTTAAGGGAAAACGGGTTTGTAGCTGGACAAGCGGCAAGAAAGGCAGAATCAAAGAAAGTGGATAAGCACGCTAAAGCTTGCGCAAAGAACCAGCATGTCTTTGTCCCTTTTGCCTTTGATACTTTTGGCTCCCTAGCGCCAGAAGCTATCCACTTCTTGACGAGGGTTCAACGGGTCGTCTACAACAATTGTTCAACCCCAAGGGGGCAAGGGTTTGTATTTGGAAGGTTAGGGTTTGCAATTCAGAAAGGATTGGCGGCGCAGCTTGTTGCCCGGCTACCTTCTGTTTTGATATAACTTGGCAAGTTTTCTGAATTTAAAATAATACTAATTAATATTAATTACAAACTTATAAGATCATAACCCTTGTAGATTAAGCTTCAAACTTGATTCAGAAAATTAGAAGATGTGAAAATTAAACATAAAAAGACATGAAATATATTATTCATTTTTTTAACAAATTAAAATACTCCACCAGCTAAACAATCTTAGAAGTTTATTAAAATTCAAGTTCAAAGACTTTAACATATGACAGTTTAGAGATATGTAAGTGCCAGATTGTATTTTATAATTCAAACTATAATTTGTTTAATAAAGAAGCCTAAAAGATAAGCTTGTTTAATAAACAAGTCGAGCCTGAGCTTCATCTATCGAATTTGAGCTAGCTCGAAAGCCTAAATGAATCTATTTTTATTTTTTTTTGCTTAATATACTTTATATAATAACTATATTATATATAAAATTATGACAAGTAACTTTGTAAAATAGTAACCAAGTTTTAAAAGTGTTCCAATTAGGTCACTCGAGTTTTAAAATTGTTCCAATCAGGTTACTCAACATTCATTTTTCATTAAAATTAAGGGTTTTTTCATCCATTTCATAGGTAACTGTGGTGATATGGATTTTTGTTTCTTTTTTCTCTTTTATTTGATGCTAACGTCGAGTGATAACGTGGATTTTTAACTTGTTTTTTTAATTTTTAATGTAATTAAAGTGTTTTTATTTTTAATAAATATAATTTCATAAATTAAAATAATTTGACCCCAACATCTTATGCTCCATTTTTTTCTTGACACATGGAAAAAAGGACATGGCTTGATTTGAATGTTAAGCTATATAATTGGGACAAAAGCAATACGAGTGACATAATTAGAACACTTTTAAACTTGGTTACTATTTTGTGACATTTTCTCATTTTATACTATATATAAAAACTATTACTAAAAATAAAAATAAATGTATATATAAATTTATTAATAAGTAGTAAATGAGCTGTGCGAGCTGGAGCCGGGTTAAGCTTGAAATTTACTCAAAGTCGAACTCAAACTTTTTAATTAGTGTTTAAAATGAGCCGAGGTCAAAATTAGACAAGCTCAAGCTTGATTCGACTCGTTATACCCCTTAGTCAAATCTAAGGCAATACTGAAGAGTCTGACCTTATAGGTGCAATAACTTACACTAGACTACAAGGTTGTTTGTGTAGTAAGTGACATGTTACATAAATATTATTAACCTCTAGCACAATTAAATAACCTACAAAGCTTTTCATAATGAATTTATAGTTAACTTCTAACATAATAAATAACCTATAACTAACTTCTAACACAATTAAAGAACCTATATTCTTTTTTCTAACACAATTAAATTACAAGAGATTAGTAACTTCTTTCATCATTCTTTGTATCAGTAAATTCATGACATGTTACCTTGTTAACCAGTGTGATGTGATAAGATGTTGTTTACGCTAAGCAGCATATGATCTTCAAAGGTGTTAAAGTCAGAAACAAACAGATGTTTGGATTGTTTTTTTTTTAAGTTTTAAATGTGTCTTGCTGTGTTGACGAGTAGCCCCAATTACTAATTGTGTCGGTTCATATTGGACCATTAAATTGCTTATATAAACATATATTCTAAATTATTTTACTACATAACTGGTAGTAAACAACTTTTTTGCCTATTGTTATGACCAAGCCTAAAATAATTAAGTCTAAACTTGTTAATCGAAAAATAAAATAAACCCATAACCGAATTAACCATACTAGTCTCTACCAAAAACATATTGGTGTTTACATAACTGTACTTTCAGGTTTAGGTTTCCCTTGACCCAAATTGCTCTCTACACACCTTAAAAATAAAATGCTCATTGCTAAAACAAGAGAGTTTATATGTTGTAAAATGATTCTTTTTTAGTATATTTATTTAAATAATCTCAACTTTCACCAACTGATCGATAACACTTTTAACTGTCGATTTGTACCAAAGCACTCCCAACTTTCGACTTATTTTCCCCTGCCACTCCCTCTAAGTGAAACCTAACCCAATTAGCTAATGTCAGATGCAACGTCCTCAAAAATGTCGCTTTAGCTGTCACTTCATCAAAAATGTCACGTCAACTGCCACATCAGTTGTCATGTCATCAAAATATGCCACCTCAGCAAAAGTTAAATGGGTTAAGATTCAGTTAGTTAGGGAGTGGTGCGGTACAAATCGAAAGTTTAGAGTGTTATCGGTCAATTAGTGAAAGTTAGGGTTATTTAAATTAAATATATTTTTTTTATCATTTCTTAGATTAAACTTTAATTCCTTATCATTTATCACAACTAATATGTTATAATCATAAAAATTGATTTTTCTCTCAGGTTGCAATATTTTAGTTTATTTTATGGTAGTAAATATATATATATATATATATATATATATATATATATATATATATATATATATATATATATATATATATATTATAACACATCGTTAATATCATATTGTTGAGAAAATTATAATTATAAATAAATGAATGAATAAAACATGTTAATGGGTTAAACACGGAGAACGATAATTTATATTGGACGACACAATATGTTTGTTTTTTTTCTCGTTCTTTCCAAAAACATATTTCTTTTCGTTCATTTACCCACACCGACATGATTGGAAATTTGGAATTCATATGTTGTTATTTTGCACGTGAGATAATTGTTTGCGTTTGCTTGAAATGGACCAAAATTAAAATATGTTGTATAGGTGTAATCCAATATAAAAATATGTGTCGTTTTAAATTAGAATTGATGTAATGTATATTGTTTGCGAGAAATTTTATTTTTCTCTTATTGCGTATGAAGACGCTTGATTAAATCAATATCAAGATATTAAATAAAGAAAGAGAAAAGACGTGGACACATGTTGACACTTAGCATTATATTAATGAAATAAAGGTTAATTTTAATTATAAGAATACCAAAATGCAATGTTTATAAAAACGGGTCAAAAGACATTCGATCATATATGAGTATTCACTTTTCATCATATTTTTATCCTATAATTTAATTAAAAATCATATTTCTCAAATTTTATCCCTTATTAAAAAACCTCTCATATCTCAATCATTTCTTATTCATTTATTATACATTTACAATAATTTGATGTAAGGTAAATAGTAGTTTTTCATATATGAATAACTATTGGAGCAAATATAGGGATGAAGTAAAGAAATAATGGACGGGATGTAGTGACTTCTTTAGTAGTTCTTTTTTTAATTTTAAAGACAAGGGAGAGATGCATATATCGGATGTGAATACTCTTAGCTAGCATGAAATCTTCATCTCGTTAGGCATTCCCTCTCAGCCAGGGATAAGACAGACATTGATGGTCAAAGAGGTGTAATTGGCATTTGTCATATTCTCTTTATAAAACCTAGTTACTTTAAAACAAAAACATGAGTTGAACCATTCAGTTGAAGTCGGTAAAAACAAAAATGGTTTAAAGAAAAACATAAGTTGAACCATTCAGTTGTAGTTGATAAAAACGAAAATCCCTTTCAATTGATACGTTAAGGTTCCACCACTATTCTCAATATTTCCATTAATAATACCATAATAATATTTTTTTTTCTTGTGTCAGTGTTGAACCAACTTGTATTCACTTAATTCGTGGTTAAATCTTCGTAACAAATTCATGAAACCTCTTCCTACAATAGTCAACCAAGATCAACCTTCCTAGTCAACTTCGCAGTGACGGATTTAAAAAATCCTTATAGGGGTGACGTTTAAGAAAAATGGGGTAACGAAATCGAAAAAACATCAAAAAAACATAATTTTTCCAAAATTAACACTACCGTCGGAGCGTCAAGAAGGTTATGAAAACTACCCCTTATTATAAGGTAGGTCCGCCACTACAACTTCGCGGTCAAGTATCTACTCTTAAACAACTTGACTAGCTTCAATTTCCGTTGATTTTACTTCAACTTTTATTGTTCAACATTTATCATAAAATACATCAACTTAATTCCATGATAGGGTTTTAAAAAGAAATAATAATAATAATAATAATAATAATAATAATAATAATAATAATAATAATAATAATAATAATAATAGTAATAATAATAATACTAGTAATAATACTAGTAATAATAATAGTAATAATAATAGTAATAATAATAATAATAATAATAATAATACTAATACTAATAATAATAATAATAATAATACTAGTAATAATACTAGTAATAATACTAGTAATAATAATAAATAATAATAATAATAATAATAATAATAATAATAATAATAATAATAATAATAATAATAACAACAACAACAACTTGACCCCTTTTGCATGGCGTTATGTGAAAAAAATATGTAGGGGCCTCGTAAAAATATGAAAACTGTAGAAATTGCATTTAGTATCTCTGACCCAATAATTTGATCATTTAAAATTGAGGACTAAAATGATTGAGTAGTTTTACCGCGGTATTATTTTAAACGTTATATACACATAATTTATATATAACATGGAATTTGTAAAATGATAATGCATGACGATCGAAATTATTAATTACAATTGTACATTGCTAATGAAAAAAATCATTTAAGATTAAAAATAGTTATCCATAGCTATACCAAGAAAAGGCAAAAGGAATCTACCCAAACCACCATATGTGTCTTACCTAACCAACTAAAAATTAGATCCATAATCATAATCATGTTTGTGTTTGTTCTATGAGTCCATCAAACAACCTAGACTAAATCATAGGTCACATTATTAATTATTTTACATTCGCTTTAACTTAAACGAACGACATATGAATATCAAACTATCATAAATCAACAACATTTGATACCTATATTGGTAGAAAAATTGGCCGACCAAAGAGCAAATGAAAAACCTAGACACAATGTTTTTATAACTAAACTAGTCATCGAGTTAGTCGGTTTAATGGATGATGTTCATATTGACTCAACTAGGCCAATTATGTACTTGATTCCTTGTCTAGCTGGTCTGTCTCTGTTTGGTCCCGATTATAACTTATAAGGATAGTGCATGGACCTAACCACACAACTTTCGTTTCTATAAAGTTGACACCTTTAGTTGATCTTTTGCTATTACACCCTTCTATCACGCTATGCACAAACACAAGTACACAACAATTGATTTGGTTTTCTTGGCATCATCTATATAACAAAACCATGCATAATCAAACATTTTGGTGTATGTTTTGTGACATATTGGAGGCTAAATAAAGAATATAAGCACAATTATGGATGGTATTATATTGTAAGAAATTATTTGTCCTTTTTGGCATACCAAATATTGGAAAAGTGTTTTGAGGTGTAGGACAAACATACCATACCATACCACACCTTTTAATCTTTTATTATCCACACGAGTGGGAGGGAGCAAACCTTATCTTTACACCAATGTACATTTCATCCATGGGTGTAATGTCGATGACACATTTTCTGAAAAGTGGGTATGTACACATTCAATGAGAATATTAAAACTTGCCATTAATTTGGTTTTTAAATTACTTTATTTTTCTTTTAAAAGTATGTACTTAAGGAGGTTGCATTTTCATTGAATATAAAATAATTAAGGTTTGGTAGCTCTTTTGTTATTTAACTAAGGGTTATCTTTCTTGAAAAGGGGTTAAGCGCTTTCTAAGTTAGTTACAACTTACAAGTTCATGCGTCAAAGGCTTTTGGTACAGTAGACCGGCAATGCTAAGATGTTGGATAAAACTTTGTCTTTTCAAGTAGTGAGGGTCCACACAAATAGAGTAAAATGTCTGGATGGTCTTTGTGGTTTTGTAAAGTAACACCTACAGTACCTAACTTTTGGAAATTACACAAGTGCTCCATATGGTTAACTTTTTGTTACTCGAATGGTCCCTGTAGTGGATGATGGTTACTTTTCTCCGTTAAGTCCATTTAAAATTACAAAATTACCCTTGCTTTTATTAAAATATAAGAAAAATATTCACACACACATATATAGCTACATAAAAACACACACACACACTGACTATCTATACTCTCTCTCTCTCTCAGGCAAACCCCCACCACCACCTGCTGCCACCAACACCACCATCTGCCGCCACCCCCACACCACAACTTACCAGCACCTACCCCCACACCACCAATTTAAACTAACAAAAAATAAATCCCAAAATTGCCAAATATGACACAACGTGAATTTACCCCTTTTCACCCTCATCTTCTTCATCCTCCATTCAAGTAACACATTCGATCTGTGACAACATTCATCACTCAACAATCCGATTTAATATTAATTCAATTTAACAAATCTTTTCACATTCTTCAATTTCTCACAAAATGGTCTCAAAATACAAAATTAGGGTTTCAAATACAGACTGTTCTTCAAATGCCTAGCATTGCTGTCAAATTATACAGTGTCTTCTTCAAATTAATATTAAAGCGACGGTTACAGAACCGAATCCAGAACCCTAATTCAACCGATGAAGCCACTAGTTCATTCAGCGCCACGTCACGCTCGGAAGAAACAATTGTCGCCGCTAATCCGTCGTTCACCGACGGCGTTGCCACCAAAGATATACATATGATGACACTGTGGGTGGTTGTGGTAGTGGTGTGAGGGTTTCATGTATTGGATTCACGTTGAGCTTCAAGGAGGTTTTGATTGTGGATGTAGGTGAGAGGTGGTGGTGTGGGGGTGGCGGAAGGCGGTGGTGTGGGGCTAGCGGTAGGTGGTGGTGGTGCTGGTGGCGGCAGGTGGTGGTGGGGGTTTGCCTGAGAGAGACAGAGAGTAGAGATAGTCAGGGTGTGTTTTAGAGAGAGTAAGTGTGTGTGTGTATGTGTGTTTATGTAGCTATATATATGTGTGTGAATATTTTTCTTATATTTTAATAAAAGCAAGGATAATTTTGTAGATTCAAATGGACTTAAGGGAGAAAACTAACCGCCATCTACTCCAGTGACCATCCGAGTAACAAAAAGTAAACCACAGGAAGCACCAGTGTAATTTCCAAAAGTTGAGGACTATAGGTGTTAGTTTACAAAATCAAAAGGACTATTCGAACATTTTAGTCACAGATATAAATATAGTTTAGTACTAGAACTAAAAGTGTGAGCTAACGTTTTAAAAAAGTTCTAAGTTCATGTAAAATTGTTAAATCCTAAGACGTTGTTTCTCTTAAGAGAATGGGTATAATGTTAATTTCAGATTTGTTAGTAAAAAGAAACAAATGTCATAATTTTTTTTTATAAAAAAGCAAAGCAACCAGCAAAACGTAGTAAATACAATACGTATTATCCATGTTATTTACTCTCACTTTCTCTGTTATTTATCTTTTACCTACAACCGGTTGGTTAAGTAAACATTTGCTGTCGGTGGCCATTTTTATCCATTTTCTTTATTTTGAAAAGCCTACATATTTTTATTTAATAATTGCCATATTAAATCCTACGTATTTCATTTTATAAACTATATTATAGTAGAATAAATTAAATGAGTGCATAATATTTTATGAAATAAAATCATGACCTAAATTCTTGCTTTAACGATATCAATTTCTAGTTTGGAAAATGTGTATTACTAAATATAAAAAGTCTTGTTTACAATTATTGAAATTGAATTTATTCTTTCTTATTAATATATTGTTAATACAGTTACATTGTCATATCATTCATCGTACAATTAATTATCTCTCGACGAGGGACTTTACAATAGTTCATATTCATATATTATTATATACAAAATATCGAAAAGATTAGGCAGTCTCAAGAGACTCAAGAATCTCTATTTATATTTTTTTTTTCCAGTTACTAAGACTATACACTATGGAGTGACGTCACCTCACCTAGCAAGGAGGGCGGTGTGAAGGGGCAAGGAACACCCCAAGAGGCGGCGTGGTGGAGGATGGAAGAGAGATAGGCGGGGAAGTGGCCACGACGTGGAAGAGGTGTTGGTGGTGGGGCCATCACAATGGTCATGAGACCGTTCAAGGATATTTTTTTTTAAATTTGTTAATTTTCAATTCATTTCAATTCATAAAATTATATAAATTATATCCAATTCACATTTTTATACCAAACACCCACTTCCAACGCTCTTTTCTCTCTATCTTTTTCTACATTTTATAAAACTCCACACATTTTTATAAAATCATGTGTTCTAGGGCAACATAGACTCAACAATCTATATCGAAACATACTGAATACTCCAAACACACCAAATACCCATATACACCAAACTCTCAATCCAACAACTACCTCTTCACCGTTTGTTATCAGTAGGGGATCCATTCTTAAAGTCACCATAAGCTGTAGCGTTTAACTTTTATTACCAACAGAGCCGTCTTTGAGAATTCATGTGCCTTGTTTGAGCTCGAGAAAATGTGCCATACGTAATGTTTTGTTTATTATTTTATAAAATCAAATGGGTAGTGGACTCACTAAACCTATTTGTAAACCATAAAAATTGTTTTGCAATTGGGCTTATCATGGAGTTGGTATGAATATACTATTTAAAAAAATTATCATATATATATATCTGATTTTTCTACAAAAACATGTGCCCCTCGAAATCACATGCCCTGTACAGTGGTGGTCGACCAAGCGGTGCAACTAATGTTGATTTGCATATCGAGGCGCACAAAACCAACAAACAAGATTAAGGCTACACGTTTACAATGGATCAATAGTGGCAAATTTTAAAGAAAAGCAAAAAGTGGAATCTTGTCCCACCTATGGACATGCGAGAGCCATGGTCAAACGGTCGAAGAGTGTATCGTCCACCGATGTAGGTTCGGATGCTCAGTTCCATTTTAATTTAAATGATTCGGACGATGAGTTTGATATTCCAGATGAGCCGGTTGATGTAGCTCACCCTATGGAGAGAGATCGTGCTATGGCAAAAAAAAAAAAAAAAAAAAACCAAAGGTGTGGGATCGTCTTCAGGTCAAGTGGATCTTGAAGCCAAAATGGATAAACACGTTGAGCGTATCGTCCAATTGCTATCACTAAAACAACTAATGCCACTAACCTTATGGTGCTTTCGATGAAAGGAGACGATATGGACAACAATAACGAAGAAATACTCAACCAAAAAAAAACTTGTTTCGTTAACGATTTCGCTCACAAATGCATTAGTTTTATGTTAAATGAAATTTTATTTTAGGAGTTTTATATTTAATGTATTTTTATTTTAGGACTTCTATTTAAATGTAATTTTATTCTCGGAATTTTATTTTTAATGTATTTTTATTTTAGGACTTATATTTTAATGTGTTTTTATTACTTATTTTAACATTAGTGTGATTTTTTTTAATTATTAATGTAAATGTAATATAGTTTATATAAAAGTTAAAAAGCAAATAAATAGTTAAAGATTAAGAAATGATTAGGGTGGGGTGATGAGGAGTGAAAGGGATGAAATCATAGTAGATGTCAGGCTATTGTTGCGGGGTAGCGTCCTCAGCCACCTTAGCTGGGTGACGCCCCGCCTTCGCCAAGGGGACGCTATCCTTGACCTCCGCCAAAGAAATAACGGATATGAACAGGAAGAAGGTGATGGGGCCCACATCTTTTACCAAACAAATTTTGTTTTATTTGATGTTTTCCTTTTATTTGATATAGTTAAAATGGGCTTTATAGAGGACATTATCTCACACCGTGCAAGTTAACGGTAAACCTCCTCGCTTATGTGGCGCATACGTTGTGCTAATGTCGCGTTATCCCACACCATTTAGCCTTAGTGAAAGAAAGTGAAGGAAAGTGGGTGGTGATATGTTAGTAAGTGGCAGCTACTTTATGATGTGGTAGTGATGTGAAGTCAAAGGGCGTGAAACGATTGTACATAACCTTATGACGAAATTGATATTTAACCAACTAAAATAATAAAGATTAGTGCTTTTATCAGAACAGGTGCGACACCCGTGCTATGTGGCAAGGTCTAGTAAGAAAAATGATGAGTACATTTTTGTACTAAAATATCAGGGGGCGCCCTGATTTTTGATGGCAAGTACCCGCTATCACACCCAATGCTGGTGGTGCGGGTAGGGGGTGTATGGGTTAGGTTAACTTGTTACCGCTTGGTTTGTGTGATATATGTGTGTTTTTTTAATATTTTGGCCACTAAAGAGTAAAATTATTTTTTATTTAATTTTTAATTTTTAAGTTTTACCCCACCCACTATAAATTCATTAGATCCATAAATGTGATAAGGTGGCTTTTGTTAAGTCTAGTCACTATACACATGTCGAATTCCAACTGATATAATTTATTTATTCATATTGGTTGTTTTGCAAATTGAAGATGAATCATGAATTTCAAAGCTAAGCTTTTGGAGAATCTTAAAGTTCTATTATTTAACACGGTGTAATAAACTAATCTATATTATTCAAGTCCGAGTAATATTTATAAGCAATTGCTGTAACTTTTCATATTTCTCTTTATTATGTATAATAAAATGTAATATGTAATATGTAATTTCATTATGATAAGTGATTATGTGTTTCTCCTTAATGATTATTGTTTATTTTGTGACACAACATTTAGATATTTTGTGACATTTATTTCATTTTTGCTTTGGCATATAACTCATATCATATATAATTATATCACATATAAATATCATTTTTACTTAGTATTTTATCTTTTATTCAACATGTATATTATACGACTCTCTAACATGGTTCATACACATAATAGAACTAGGTGTTCAAATTCATATATCCAGAATTTCAAACAGTGGATTTCAATATTTGAATGCGAATTTTTGGATACGGTTTCGAATATTAAAACAATATCCGAATTCTAAAAAAATATTTACTATTTAACAGCTTTTAAAATATATTTAATAATTTTAGAAAGTACTTTGAATATATGAAATTTTGAATTTTAAAAAATGTTCATCAGAAAATTTTAGTTGATATTTATTAATTAACAAAATTTTAAAAACACTTTGGATAATTCGAATATTCGAATTTTCTTAAAAAGCATATCCCAATCCAAAAATTTTAGATATCTGAAGTCATATTCGAATGTTTTATATCCGATTTTTCGAATTTTTCAAATTCAGAACTAAGGATCAACAGGGTTCAGTTTTAAATCTTTTTGCACACCCCTCAAAATAAGTAAACCAAACCTATAATGCTCTATTTATAGCTCTAATCAAATAAAAGGTTGGACAAGTGTGTAACTTTAGGTTATTGAAGAACATAAAGGGGACCATGGGGTGGGTGTGAGTTCATAAGCTTGTTTGGTTGTGGCAATATGTTTCTGTAACGTTTCGCATTTTTGGACTTTTCTTATTTAGAAAGTGTATTTATATTTCTATATTTGGAAACTTGTACCGTACACATATCTTTCATGTCCTTAAATACTCGACTACTCAACTTTATGCGCTATTATACTTATATGTCCTTCATGCATGCTTAAAACACTTAAAAACCAGCTAAACATTAAAAAAAATTCAAACCAGCCAGCCTCACACGAAATGAGGCCACCTCGTACGGGGTGAGGCCACCTCGTACGAGGTGATGACCAACTCGTACGAACCGACCTGTTTTCCTATAAATGCCTACGCATTTCACCATGTCTCCCTTTCCGAATACTCTCACTTCCACTCTCTCTAATTCCTGAATTTTCAGCAGAACCATCTCAGATTGTCTAAGTGAGTTTAACTCACTAACAACTTGTGATTCCATAACCTTCCTTCTACTTTTATTTTATTTTCTGTTGCAACAAGTGTTGTAAGTCCACCTGGTCCATCATCCCCATAGGATTGGATTAGAGTGCCGACTAGTGAGAACGTTGGGAGTTTTGGCTACCCGAATTAAGTTCCACACCTCACTTGAACAATTTTTACTTTCTGTTAATTCATGACCAACTGGGTTGTATTACAACCTTGTGCTTTGGTGAATCATATAAAGAGATTTAACATCTCCATGCTTGACTCCTATGACAAACGTGTCTAAGACATTCATAAACTATCCTTATTTTTCGTATTTTCTTAATAAACCAGTCTGGACGTAACATTAATCACATTCTGATCTAGTGTTATGGCCCGGACTGTTCTGCCTCGTTATCACGATCCCCGTTCAAATAAATCAGTGTCGAAATGGGTACAAAACGGGCTAATACGTTTCAGGACTGTCATCTCGCACGAGGTGAACAGTCATCTCGTACGAGGTGCAAGTCAACTCGTATGAGGTACCAGTCAACTTGTACGAAGTGGTATTTTTCCCGTTTTCTTTCTGTACTTTCTCTTCAGAATCTGGACCTATCGTCCGACTCAGTATACTCATACTCACATTTTTACCCCGTGTAGAGTAACTCCGGGATGCATCACCTGAACACTCGTCCACCCACAAACTTGCTAAAGAAGCTTGCAAAATTATGAGCATACTTGATCCCATTTTACGCTTTATCAACTTTGGGTGTAATACATGTACAATATGCAAAATTGATGAGGATGGCATTGGAAACAAGTAGGACGACTTAGATACTCATCTAGAATTGTATTATTAACGACTGTCGTACTTATATTTTTGTTCCAATTATGTTGTATTGATTTCAAACCATTGTACTTGATCTTTGCTAAGGAAATGGAATTTTGTTAATTAAATACTTGTCATATTTCGCGTTACGATGTCTCGAGCAATCTCTTTCGTCCCGCCCTGATGTTTCCACCATCGGTTGGGGTGTGATGGATTGGTTTCAGAGCCATAACTATAGGGAATTAGGTAGAACTACCATGTTTGACCTAGTCTATAGTCTAAGCACCAAACAGACCCCTTCGTATGAACGAAGACCTTTATGCGAACTGAAGTGCTTGGTGCGAACTGGACCTCTACGTGCAAACTGAACAGCTTCGCACGAAGTGAGCCCACTTCGTACGAAGTGAACTATCCATCGATTAAAACGTCCGAACTTTTCCTATTATACTTCTGATCTAGCCCTGTTTCTTACAAGGATACCTGCTTTTCCTAAGGCTTACACAATACACACTTGAGGACATGAAGACACTCGTACCATAAGCAAGACGATCTCACGAAATTAGGGGTGAAACCCGCACTTTGGTGATCACTCTCAATCCGCGTATCCGTTTTGCACGGAGTACACCATCAAGTTAGGAGTGATATCCACATCTTGATGAGGAACTTCCATTTCATACTCTAGTGGGTTTTACCAACGAGTCGGAATTTGCTCCTCTTATGGTAAATATCAACCACATTAGGGTACAATGTTAGTAAGTTAGGGGGTATACCCGCATCTTGTTGACTAGTCCCACTCCTCGATTTTCAATCTCGCCAAAGCTTCAAATTTTCGACCGGTTAGGGACATGTAGTAACTGGAAGGGTAAAATGCCATTAACGGTGAGAGTATTTTACCTATTAGGCCAAAACATGCCTCCCTAATTTGAAAGGAATTGCAATTCGCTTTGGAATAGTCGAAGTTTCTAAACCCGAAACACTCCCATGTTTTATCGAGCATCTCCTTTTATGTGACTCAATTTCTATAAATTTTACTTTAATACTTTTCTCATTTCAAACGCACAAATCGCACTCTCCACGCAATCTAAAACAATGTTAATAACTGTGAACAAACTAAATTTACGCTCTTTACGTTCTTTTATACGTGACTACACTTTGAAAATACGTGTTATACTCATGCTTTATACGTGACAATTATGTGCTACGTGATATACTTATGCGAAACTATGTGAAAGCTTATATGCTATGTGAAATACTTGTAATCTCCATGCAATCAAACCGCTAATTTACGAAATCATTATGATCAAATCTCATATTTTCCTCTATTTTAACTCTTTAGATGTCTTATGACGGTGAAAACTCGGACTTCAAGAAGATTGATAGCATCACCAGCGACTCCATGACACAGAAAGAGATGATGAAATTTATGGCCAAGCAGATGGCCAAGATACTTCCTGACATCATCAACCGTATCCAACTTGCCTCCACCGCTACTAACATCGAGAATCTCGACGACATGACCAAGCCTAAGGACGAAAGGCCTAAACCTTCCTTCACCTTTAAGCAGTTCAACTCCTGTAGCCCAACGCCTTCAAAGGTGAAGACGGGGCGACAAAGATGCTCCAATGGTTCGATGCCATGGAGGTCACCTTTCGCCAGAGTGGTTATCCTGACGACCAACGCACCGTCAGTGCCACCGGCGTATTTCGATCGAGAGCCCTCGATTGGTGGACGTCCGAATGCAATAGGCATGGCAATGACACGGCCTACTCTCTGACTTGGTTTGAACTCCAGAAACTCATGAGGGACGAGTTTTGTCCTCCCCACGAAACCCAACAACTCAAAAATGCGTTTTGGAACCTTAAACAGGTTGGAAGTGACAACGCTGGGCTGACAGCTAGGTTCAAACAGCTCTGTATCATTTGCCCTGGTCAAGTTGACATTGTCGAGAAGACCATTGCCAAGTACATTCGAGCCCTACCCTATTCTTTTTTCCAATTATGTTGAGTCTTCGCAACCCAAAACCGTCGAGGATGCTTATCACATCGCAGCCAAGTTCAACCATAACATGATTATGGAAGGAGCCTTCGAAACGAGGGGTTCAACCAAATCAGCTCACCAAGCCACCACTGAACCAACCATAGAAACTACACCTATTGAACCACCCGCCAAAAACAACACAAACGGGAAGAAGCGGAAGGCTTCAACCCAGAATTGTGAGGTTGTTACTCTGCCAAACCCACCTCAACAAACACTTATCCTCACCCAAAACACCGAACCTGCCAAACGCGCCTATACTGGAACGCAACCTAGATGCGCAACTTGTACCTATCACCATCCAACCCATGCACCCTGTCGTCTCTGCACTACATGCAACATGTTAGGACACTTCAGCACTCAGTGTCGGAGTGGTCGGAAACCCCAATCAACTAGAACCAGGTTCAAACTCCTGCCAACAACCAAACCCCCGCCAACAACGGCCGCGCTTGCTACAAGTGTGGCGACCCAAACCATCTTGCCCACATTTGTCCTCAGCGCAACAACAACCACCACCAGCAACAACAGCAAGCTCCATGTGGTGGAGCTTTCGTTATCACAACTGCTCAGGCACAAAACAAAAACAAAGTTATTACTTGTACGTTCCTCGTTAACGACGTTTACACTTCATGTTTATTTGATACTGGCGCAGATAAGAGTTTTGTATCGTTAGAGTTCGAACCTTTGTTAAAGTGTAGACGTACTAAGTTGCCTAAACCATTCATAGTTGAAGTTGCTAACGGTAAGTCCGTCACTGTTGATTTCGTTCTTTCCAATTGTTCCTTGGATCTCAACGATCATAAGTTTTCGATTAACCTCATACCCATGCAAATGGGTAGCTTTGACATCATAGTAGGCATGTATTGGCTCATGCGAGTTCGTGCCGAAATTGTTTGTTCTGAAAATTTTATTCACATCCCTCTCCCAAACGACGATTCCTTACACGTCTATGGCGAGAAACCTTCTAAAGGTCTCAAACTCATGTCATGTACCCAAGCGAGCAAGTACTTACGCAAGGAATACCTTGCCTTCCTTGCCCACGTTGTGAAAGGGAAGGATAAAGGTCCAAGCATAAGTGATGTTCCTGTAGTGCGCGTTTTTCCTGACGTTTTCCCAGAGGATCTACCTCGTCCTCCTCCTCCTCGTTCTAGTTGACTTTCGCATCGACCTCATCCATGGCACAACTCCTGTTGCGACATCCCCTTATCGCCTTGCACCATCGGAAATGCAAGAGCTATCTACCCAACTTCAAGAGCTTCTTGATAAAGGAGTTATACGCCCTAGTACTTCCCCTTGGGAAGCTCCAGGCCTCTTTGTTAAGAAGAAGGACGGTTCTTTTTGTATGTCTATTGATTATCGCGAACTCAACAAACTCACTGTCAAGAATCGTATCCTCTTCCTCGCATTGACGGCCTCTTTGATCAACTCCAAGGCGCAACGTGCTTCACAAAGATCGATCATCGTTCTGGCTATCATCAACTTCGAGTTCTCGAAGAAGATATCCCTAAAACCGCATATCGTACTAGATATGGTCATTACGAGTTTGTGGTCATGCCTTTTGGTTTGACCAATGCACCAACAGTTTTCATGGGTTTGATGAACCGTGTGTGCAAACCTTATTTGGACTGTTTCATGATAGTATTCATAGACGACATCCTAATCTATTCGAAAACTCAAGCCGAACACGAACATCATTTGCGTCTAATCCTTGAACTTTTGCGCACTGAACGTCTGTATGCCTCCCCAAGTGTGAATTCTGGTTAAAAGAATTTCAATTCCTTGGACACATCGTCAACGAACTTGGTATTCACATCGACCCTACAAAAATCGAAGCTGTGAAGAATTGGATTGCTCCTAAGACTCCATCTGAAATTCATTCATTCCTTGGCCTAGCTGGTTACTATCGTCGTTTCATTCAAACTTTTCAAAGATCGCCATTCCTCTCACCTCTTTAACTAAAAAAGATAAACCTTTTGTTTGGGGTTCTGAACAAGAGGAGTCTTTCCAAACTCTCAAGGACATTCTTTGCAATGCTCCTATTCTAGCTCTTCCCGATGGAAGCAACGATTTCGTCATGTATTGTGATGCTTCAAACCAAGGTCTTGGTTATGTTCTTATGCAGCAAGACAAGGTTATCGCATATGCTTCGAGACAACTCAATATACATAAGAAAAACTACACTACCCATGACCTTGAACTTGGTGCAGTTGTTTTTGCATTAAAGATATGGCGGCACTACCTTTACAGTACTAAGTGCGTGGTCTTTACCGATTATAAGAGCCTTCAGCACATCTTCAACCAAAAGGAACTCTACATGTATCAACGTCGATGGGTAGAGTTACTCATCGACTACGACTGCGAGATTCGCTACCATCCTGGCAAAGCGAATGTTGTGGCCGACACTCTTAGCCGTAAAACTCATGTAAAGAGTGTTCCTTGCTCCACTTTGGGAAATCTTCGTGAACGTATTCGTGAAGTGCAATACTCATCCGCTAACGAGAACGACTTATACAACGAAATAAAGTGTGGTGCTGAAAACCAACTTGAAACCAAGCCTGATGGTATGCTTTACTATCTCAATCGTTTCTGGATTCCAAATCATGATAATCTTTGTGACTTCTTGATGAAGGAAGCTCATAAATCCCGATATTCCATTCATCCTGGCGCTGACAAGATGTACCATGATCTTCGTACGTCTTATTGGTGGCCTGGCATGAGGAAAGATATCACACTCTATGTCTCCAAATGCCTTACTTGTTCCAAGGTAAAAGTTGAACATCAACGTCCCTCTGGCTTACTCGAACAACGAGAAATTCCCGTCTAGAAATGGGAGAGTATTGCTATGGATTTTATTACCAAACTTCCTCGCACACCTTCGGGTTAGATAGTATCTCGGTAATCATTGACCGTTTGAGCAAATCCGCTCACTTCCTCCCCATTCGTGAGGACTACAAAGTCAAGAAATTGGCTCGTATCTACACGAATGAGATCATTTATCGTCATGGTATCCCCATTGACATCATTTCTGATCGTGATGGTCGTTTCCCTTCACGTTTTTGGCAAACTTTCAAGAAAGCTCTGGGTACTCACCTTAACCTCAGTACCTCTTTCCATCCTCAATCCAATGGTCAAATCGAACACACTATCCAAACTCTCGAGGATATGCTTCGTTCATGCGTAATCGACTTTGTTGGCAACTGGGATTCTCACTTACCTTTGGTAGAGTTCTCGTACAATAACAGTTATCACGCTAGTATTCAAATGGCACCATTTGAAGCTTTGTATGGCCGAAGGTGCCGATCTCCTATATGTTGGCACGAGATTGGAGAAGCTTAAATCACTGGTCCTGAACTCATACACGAGACAACAGACAAAATCCTGCAAATACGTGACATTCTGCTCAAGGCTAGAAGTCGACAAAAGAGCTACGCAGATAAGAGATGTGAACCTTGGAATTCAACGTGGGTGATCACGTACATCTCAAGGTATCCCCTTGGAAGGGTGTAGTTCGATTTGGTAAGAAAGGCAAACTCGCTCCTCGCTACATAGGTCCTTTCAAGATTCTCGAAAGGATTGGCAAGGTAGCATATCGACTGGACCTACCTCAAGAACCCAACAACGTTCATCCAACATTCTATGTCTCGAATCTAAAGAAATACCTAGCTGAAGGAGGACTTCATGTGCCTGTTGATGATCTTCAGATCAATGAAACTTTACACTTTGTGGAGAAACCAGTCGAAATCATGGACCGAGGAATCAAGCAACTGAGGTGCAGTCGCATTCCCATAGTCAAGGTTCGATGGGAACGCAAACGTGGCGCGAAATTTACTTGGGAACTCGAGAGTGAAATGAAGACTAAGTACCCCCACCTCTTCGTTGAGTCTTCCTTTTGAATAAATTTCGGGAGGAAATTTCCTAAATGAAGGGAGACTGTGACGCTTCGTATTTTTGGACTTTCCTTATTTAGAAAGTGTATCGTATTTCTATATTTAGTCGGTCAAACGAACCTGTTGCTATCAATTTTCATAACTTGTCCAAAACACACTCACTTTATACTACCATTCACAAGCCATTTTATTTCCAACAAGAAACCAACAAAAACTTTCTCTCACATACGTATAAGTACTTAGCTAAAATACTTTTCAAAAATTTAAGTTTTACATGTGAATTTTCAAAACACAAATTTCCTTGCATCAATAATATATATATATACATATATATATATATATAAAGCAAACTCACTATTTTACAACCTTGTCAAAAATCGTTAATACTCAAATCTAAATCCGAACACATGGGCAAAAAAATTTCATCGGATAACCTACAACGTATGCGAATACATAATTTTAAAACAAAAGTAGCATTTCTTTTTACAAACCACATCTTACATAAAAAATTAATACTTTTCTCAATATTCACTCGACATTCACAATTTTGGTCCTTCATTCCCGACAAACCCGACCTATTTTGTCTTGACAAACTCAATGTTTTGACTCAAACAATCATACACATGCATATCATCGTACACGATTCAATTTATGCAATCAATATTTCATAGCAATCCTACATGTATCATTCTTACTTTTTTTTATTTATACACTCAAACTATATACTAGACTTATGTGTGCTTAATGCCATGTAAATTTCAACTTATACGTTCTATACTACATGCTAATTTTATGCGTATTTGTCATTAATCATACACAAAACTCATACATTTGCACTACTTGGTAGTCATACTTGAAACCTATAAATGGGCATAACCCGAGTGGTTTTACCTACGTTAGACATACTCACACTTAAATACAATCATGCTTACATGCTTAATTTTTTTATATGCTATCTTATATACCCTTTGCTTACTAGATGTAACCTGACCCATACACTACTAGTACAAACTATGCGAATATGCACAAACCAAAATAATCGCGGGTGCACACGGGATTATATCGGTAGGCGCATAAAAACCCTAGTGGGTTCTACTGTGTGTCGTAACACGGAACGTAACATGATACCGAATAGCGAAACAGACGTAACATGGTGTGAACATGGTGGATATGCCGCTGGCTCTTCCTATATAAAAGTGTCCCTACTATGTTACCAAACTTTCGTAAAACGTGCCATGAGAAATTCGGTGTTTTCCCGGACCTTGTTAAATACATTTGATTCATAACAAACTTTGGTGACCCCACTTCGAAATGATTAGTACTCGATTACCCATGACAAAGCTTCATTCTAAAAATCGTTAGCCTTAACCACGACAACCATCACTAGCATCTCTCAACATTCCAGGTCGCATTTTTCCGATATTCATACCATTTTTACCCCTCGCATACGCCTAGCGAATCGTTCACTACCATACCACGATATTCCCAATTCTTCCCTTAACATTTCATCCAAACTTTATTTACAGTGAATCAGCCTAACGTTCAATCCATTTTTATAAACATTCCCACCGTCTGAATTTGGTCAAAATGCTCATTTTCTTTTAAAACTATCTTCCACTCTTATCTACGCCCAAACTTCAACTAGTTGGTCTATTACCGTCAAAACCTTTTAGAAACCGTAAGTAATTACCATCCTAGCTCTCTCCAATAAACATTTTCTACAACAAGTGATTTTACTAATACCCTTTAGAACTGACAAAGCTTTTCTTACAACTTACGGTGCGGACTGCTCATTTTTATCAAATTACATCCTTAGTCATACTAAAACATTCCCCTTAGGTCACATTCTTTTAAAATATTCCTTCCAATGAGTTGTCCAGACTTAGTCAAGCTCACTTGATTACACACACACATGCACGATTTTACTTATAGGATACACACTTACGATTGGCGTCTCAATACACCTTAGTCAAAACAAAGTACTTTCACAAACCTGCCATTTCTATCCTTCAAAATTTCGACACATATTTGCACATTTATAAACTTTAAACTTCAAAATTATGATTTTGTTGGCCAAACGTTTTCACCAAAATGACATCTTTTCCAAAGTCTTCCTCTTGAATAAATTTTGGGACAAAATTTCCTAAAGGATGGAGACTGTAACGCCTCACTTTTTCGTACTTTCCTTAATTAGAAAGTGTAATCATATTTCTAGAAACTTGTATTCGTACCGTATTCGTATTTCTTTTCCAATTTTGTAACCCGAGACTTTGATCGTGGTAAAATTCATAATTGATACATACTTGTCCTTCATACATTCAATCGTTTAAACTGATATTTGTTATACGTGCAAAGACTCATACATTCACAGTCGATACTCAAATCATACTTATATGCGTTATATGCTTAAAACATGCAAAAATGACAAGTTAAACTAAGTTCAAGGACTAAAAATGTCAAAAACCAAAGAAGCTTCTGGAATAACATCCCTTACGGCCCGCGACCGACCTTGTGAAACTCTCTCGTGGCCTGCCAAACACCTCGCAGCCCGCAACCGATTCTTCTTCACCCTCTCGCGGCCGCGAGAGGGGCATAATCCGGAGAAAGTGGTTTCTAGCCATGGATTGGTCCAATTTGTGTATTCTGCATTAAATGCACCCAACTAACAACCCCCAAACCTCAACTATAAATACCACCTCCTCCCACTCTCATCACACCTCAAACACTTCTCTTCTTCTCTCTAAAGCTCTCTCTCCAGCTGAAAGTTCAAGACTTTCAAAAGTGAGTTCTAACTCACCCTTACCTCCCTTCTTTGATCTTTCTTCCTTCTAAACACTTGAATCACCTTTGGGAATGTTTCCATAGGTTTTCCATGGAAAACCAACTTGGAACATCACCATATATGAGGTCTCAAGTGTAAGAACTTTTTGTTTTAATAGGGTTTCAACCCACAAGTGATGTATCCTTCCAAGCTTGTGCTTGAAACAAGACTTGAGTTGGTAGTGTGTGATTACTTGGAAGCCTTGGCTATCCAACCTTCAATCCACCACCTCACTTGATGATTTTGATTATCTTTTTGTCTTTTACTTTTATGTTTAACTTATTCATGGCCATCCTTGTCGTCCTTGTGACGACTTGTGCATTGGTGAACTATACGAAAGAGGTTAAAGGAATGTTATCCTCCTACCTCCATGCATGACTTCTATGAACTTCCATGATAACTATGATTACGTATACTATATTATATATATATACATACACTAACCGAACTCTTGATGGTAATCGAATGATTATCCGTCATGGTACTAGGTTACATCACCTAAGTACTTAATTTCTTGTTACGATTCTAATGGGTATCCTAACCCATGAAAACACATCAACCCGAATGGGTATTATAGTGTCAAGAACGAGTATTAAGTCTAGATGATTATTTTCCCGTATACATACTTTAATGTATTTAAATTCCTAATCCTCTGTTATCATTCGAATACTTACCAACCTACGTTTTCCTCTTGTAGGATAACTCGGTGCTCCATCCTCCAAACTCCCCCACATTTTACGGAAATACCAAGTGGAAGCTTGCAAAACCGTGAGTACACTTGCACACCCTTTTACGCTTTACACTTTTGGGTGCAACATGTTAGTCTATCAAAATACACGCAATCACACTTATACTTTTATGCAATCACACAAACAATCCATCATACATGCTATAGTTACTGATACACAATTTGTATACTTGGAACATTCTTATGTGATGCTATCTGTCATTAACTACGTACGAGCCTCCCCCTTAACATGTATAGCGCTATAGGAGTAACGCACCGCCCGTATTCTTGAGGTCATGTTAAGTTTATTCTCTTTTGCGGTGACACGCGAGGGTTGACTTGTAAATCGCATGCCATGTTTACATTAATCTAGTATGCTAGCTTAACATGTGGATTCGTTTAATTCTTTTCGTACTTATAATATATCAAACTTGTGTATTCGCCAATAATTGTTGTATTGAATTATACTTTTAACATGTTGCAGGTTAAGGATGTTGATCATGATGAAACTTAGTAGGGATGGCATAGAAACACATCTAGAATGCTAAGATTTATGTTGTTGGTATTTGAAATTTCGTGTTGTAATTGACAATTTTTGTTATGAAATGAAATGAGTTTGATTTAATTATTGTCGCAAATAGTGTTATGATGCCTTGAGCAATCTATTTTGTCTCACTTTAATATTTCCGCCATCGGTTGGGGTGTGACACGAATTAAGTTCGACACCTCACTTGAACAATTTTACTTTCTGTTAATTCATGACAAACCAGGTTGTATTACAACCTTGTGCTCTGGTGAATCATATAAAGAGATTTAACAACTCCATGCTTGACTCCTATGAGAAACGTGTCTAAGACATACATAAACTATCCTTATTTTTCTTATTTCTTAATAAACCAGTCTGGACTTAACATTAATTACATTCTGATCTAGTGTTATGGCCCGGACTATCCTACCTCGTTATCACGATCACCGTTCAAAGAAATCAGTGTCGAAATAGGTACAAAACGGGCTAATGCGTTTCAGGACTGTCATCTCGCACGAGGTGAACAGTCATCTCACACAAGGTGAATAGTCATCTCGCACGAGGTGAACAGTCAACTTGTACAAGTTGCAAGTCAGTTCGTACAAAGTGGTATTTTTCCCCTTTTTTCTGTACTTTCTGCTTCAAGGTCTCGACCTATCGTCCAGCTCAGTATACTCATGATCACCTGTTTGACCCATGTAGGGTAACTACGGGTTGCATCACTTGATCACTCGTCCACCCACGAACTTGCTAAAGAAGCTAGCAAAATTGTGAGCATACTTGATCTCATTTTACGCTTTATCACCTTTGGGTGTAATACATGTACAATATGCAAAATTACACAAACATGCTCATATCAATGCACAAACAATCTCTACACATGCTCTTATGCTAAACTTGAATCACACATGCTTATACTCGATATGTGTAACACCTTGTAAAATTCGTGTTCGGTAATAAACTGACATATGTATATACCCTTAAAAAAATAAAAAAATAAAATAAATAAATACAAAATATAAATACCTCAAATAAGTTAGCCACTCAACTCCTTAGACATATACCAAAATCTAAAAAAAAGTTTTTTTTAAACTGACCATAGCTTACGGTCCGGACTTTCTAGTTAGAGTTTAAACCTAACCGGAAGCTACGGTTTGGAAACCGTAGCTTACAGTGAAGCTTTAGAACTTCAGTTTTGAACCATATAAACTTTCAACTAATAACCCTAAGGTCCCTAGACTTTATTATAACCTTTTCCTTGCATATTTAAGTCATTTTTCGACCCGAATGACTCCCGGTTAAGGTAATATCTTGTGATTCACCATTCTTGAGTATCACACAATTCACCAAACCTTAAACCTTACTAGCTTGGGTGATTTAACTCATTAAACCATAAGTGTTCGTATCTTTCGCGTTTAATCTAGTAAACGCTTATAAGTCATAAGAACACCTAGTGTGACACCCGTTAACGTTCGGTTGTTCGTACTCTTCTTCAATACATCTCGTATTGAACGAAAAGACCAAGTTGTATCATTATGTCATTGGATATAAGTCAAGGTACAATTTATGACAATCAACAAAACTATTCTTGAGGGACTAAAAGTGTCAAAACTCCAAAATTCTATCAAGATGCCACCTCTCCTGCAAATTGCCACACTCTTGCAGATCTTGACACCTTGCTAGACACTTGTGATGATCCTAGAACACCTCTAACACCTGGCTTCATCTTCACACACCCTCTTGCACTATAAATAGCAACTCAAGCCCACTCATTTCCTTACTCATTCACTTCTTCTCCTCTCTATTACACTCTTGGAAGTTCCTGACCATTTGGGAGCTTCCCTTTGAGTTCTAAGTTTCCTTTGGATCATTTGTAAGTTTTACAACGACAAAAAGGAAAATCTACACCCATAAATCGTAGACCCCTCGCCTACCAGCACTGACATTCCTTGCCTTACGTTCCATCTCTGCTCTTTTCTTTTTATAGGCTTTTAATAGCCAAAAGTCAAGCATTTTCTGTAACATTTGTATAAATCGGGTCTCCAAAACCCGCTCCGTTTTGTAATCTTGTACTAAGTTATGAAATTACATTAATTATTTATGATTATTTTGAGTTTAAACGTTACATAATTAATAAATAAACTAAACTATAAAAAATATATTTGAAAAAAAATTAAAATAAAATAAATAAAATACAATTGAAGCTGCCGGGACTCGAACCCGGGTAAGCTGTCTCCAACAACTTATCATCCGCTTCCCAAACCACTCCGCCACCAAGTGTTTTCTGTTAACTTTAGGAAAATAATTGAAACTTAAACGCAAACTCGAATTAACCGTTAATGCTATCTGAATAACGGAAATCGGTAAACCGATTGCCAAATCAGTTCGAATTCGTCTGGCTAGCTTGCAACCGATGAATATCGGTTTCTAATTAAGTCCGAATTGAATGAACATAAAGACTTCATCATTTCCGGTATTTGAAACCGAAAACGTACCAAACTCTGATTTAATCCAAGTCCTGATCATTTGCGCGATTCATAACTATCACAACAACACTCAATTTCATTTTCGTCAAGATTCTGAACTGTAAGATCCTCTGAATCCGATCGCCGGAATTTTTCTGCAACTCACCGGAAAACCGGGACTCGCATTCTCACGGTATTTCCTTCGACTCTTTTTGTTTAAAACATGTGATTAGTCAATCTCTAACAAAATTCCATCATCAGAATCAATCTTAGTCAACGTTTATCGGAAATCTCACTTTCGCCGGAAAGTTTCTGAAATTGCCGGAATCCCACTGTGAACTGGTAAGATATCCTGCATTTCATTTGAACTTTGTTTAGGTGATTTAATTCTATAAATAATCGATCCACACTGTTAATTGTTTCAACAGTCGGAGTTCAATTCCTGTACCGACAAAAACCTTCGCCGGATTTCTGTGTTTATCTCCAATCGGTAAATCCTGTTCTTTAAACTCTTTCCATTCCTTACTCTTGAGTTACTGTTAGTGTCTAAGATCTTAGTAAATCGCAAAATCAACCTTAACCAGTTGAATTACGCTGACAGTGTAATCCGACGAAGAAGATGAATCTATTTCAGAATATAAGAGTAATTAAAATTCGGTTTATAAACGGGTTAGACACACAGTCCAGCGGTGGACTGTGTGCACATTTCATAATCACGTCGCGAGTTCGATTCTTACTATGCACACGCTTTACGTAATAACATTCCTCTTTTTATTCATGAACTAACCGGGTTAGAGCGGGTAGTTGTTAAGTATAATATAAATCAAGAATATAACCGGGTTAGACACACAGTCCAGCGGTGGACTGTGTGTAAAATAAACTCCACGTCGCGCGTTCGAGTCCTGTCACAAGCACCGGTCCATGGGATTAAAACGTTTTGCAAAATAAAGGAATTTTCGGTAAATTCGAATAAGTATATAAATATAATTAAAACTGGGTTTCTAACGGGTTAGTCACGTAGCTCAGTTGGTAGAGCTACGTGCGCGTGAACGGAAGGTCACCGGTTCGAATCCCGCTTGGCGCAAACATTTACCGCTGACCGAACCAGTCAACGGTCAACGGTCAACGGTCAAACAGTAAAAAAAAAATAATATTTTTTTTAAATATTTATTTGTTTATTTTAATTTAAAAATCAATTAAAATACTTAAAAATAACATTTTTAAAGATAGAAAATAGCCATAAACTCACAAAAATATATCTAAAAATCCCATTAAAATCTTTAATAAAATTTATCCATTTAATATATTTTTTCCATTATTATTTAGGTTAGTATTCCTTGTCGACTCGCTCGTCTAAATCGTGCGCATCTCACCATCTCCAATCCAACGCACCCAATGTGAGTGAACCTTTCAAATTCCCCGTTTTAATCACGATTTTGGGGTGTATCATGTGTCTTTGTTTATTTACATATTATAACGAAATTATTGTGCATACATCATAACATGACATGTGTATTAGTTTGTTACTGTTGAGTAGTCATTACTAGATGCAAATTATTATTTCAGTACATGCAATTGCCGAGGCCGCAGCTCCCCATCCATCGAGGTTGAGCTTGATCCCCATTTTATTATGCGGTTGATCTTGGCGTGCCCGCACGATCGGCTCCGTTTGATTGAGCCTTGATCGGTCATTTCATTTTACATTTTCAATACATGCAATACGCTCGGCTCCGTTTGATTGAGCCTTGAGTGCACAGTTCAATTTACAATTCCAGTTCATGCAATACGTTCGGCTCCGTTTGATTGAGCCTTGAGCGCACAGTTCAATTTACATTTCCAGTTCATGCAATACGATCGGCTCCGTTTGATTGAGCCTTGATCGCACAGTTTATTTATGTTAGTTATCATATGATATTGGTATGTTCATGTATGCTATCGAATGTTAATGTATGTTATAATTGTAACTGATATTTGCAAATGTTTGATTACATACATGTGCTCTTTTATGATTATGCACAATATTTTATTGATAAACTAACCATAAAATCATTATCAAATGTTTATCTATAAGGTTCACTCGCCAACTTATGTTGACCCAAAAACCTCCCATTTTACACATGATACAGGTGAACCAGCAGCAGCTAGGAACACATAGGACCTGGATTAGAAGAAATAAAACGATTTAGTATTTGGATTATTATGTTTGGTTATTTTCCCTTGTAATGAATGAACATGTTTGGATGTTTGAGAAATGTAACTTTGACTTCATTTAATTATGAAACATAATAGTAAAATGTCATGTGCTTTGGTGATAACCCAATTATGCCCCGACTCTTATTTCCGCTGCGGGTCGGGGTGTGACAGATTGGTATCAGAGCCATGACTATAGGGATATAGGATAGGTTATTAGACCCTTAGAGCCTATACTATAGTCGATTAGAAACTTATAAGAATTTTGTGTGTTATATGCCAAATTTCATGATGTTTATATGTTTATGTTAAATGTTACATTTGATATTGTACAAGCATGTTCATAAGTATGTATCATCAAATAATGCCTATCATGAAATCGTATGATCATAACATATCACATCCATGCAAGCACACACCACATCATGATTGATTTTACAATGATTTTCGTGTTTTCAAATCTCATCAAAGTGAGTTCTCATGACGGGCATGTAGTAACTGGAAGGGTATTAGTACCGGTAGTCGGAACGTCCTGTCTAGGCTGGCATTCGTATAAATCCAAAATAAAGGACTAGTTTGCCTACCTGGGGACTAACGATGAGAGTACGAAATACCTATTAGGCCAAAGCATGCTATACCAAACGTCGTGAGAGCTAATCCCACTTTGAGTTGTCTTTGTGTCTACACCTGGACACGTTCCGACCAAACATCTCATGAACATATTTTGTGGTTTGCATTCGGGGGATGCGAGTGTTAAATTGCCAATACTAATGTGAATCCTACCAAGCCAATAGCCATGGGGGCCCACATGACTATGTAGGTGAAGGTATGGGGGACATTTGAGGCCCAACATGAGCGAACCCAAGACATCCTTTGGATGTAGTTGCATTATTGATATTTATGTTATTTTCATTTTCTTAAAGACACATGACACCTAAAAAGACACCATAAACTCACAATCTTCTCATTTTATGATCTTGTAGATGTCGTCTAGACCGCATCGAAGAGGTAGGAAATCGGAAAAGTCTCGGGAACGTTTGGCCACTCATATCGCGAATCAAATGGCCACGATATTGCCGGACATTGTGGTACAAGTACAACAAGCCCTTGCTGCAAATCCTACTAACCCTCCTCAACAACAGGACCAGATCATCAACAACCCTCCTACCATCAAATGCTCCTACAAACATTTTAAGTCCTGCGATCCTCCAAAATTCGAAGGGACAGAGGGAGTCACTGCTCTCCTACATTGGTTCGAGGAGATGGAAAACGTGTTCTTAAACTGCGATTGTCCTGAGGATCGCAAGGTTCGTTATGCCACCGGGAGACTACTTGGGGTAGCTCTCACTTGGTGGAATACGGAGAAAGGAAAGAGGGGAACGGAAGATGCGATGGCCTTAACTTGGGAGGAGTTAAGGGAAATCATGACTAGGCGATTCTGTCCTAGAAGTGAAATTAAGAAATTGGAGGATGAATTTCATGCCTTGAAGCAAAAAGATGGTGATCACTCTACTTACAACAAAAGGTTCTTGGAGTTGAACCAAATGGTTCCAAACTTATTCACTCCAACCTACCGTCTGATCGAACATTACATTCGAGGACTTCCCTCGAAAATCCAAGATTCGGTCCTCAGCGTTTCATCGATAACACTCGAAGCTGCCATGGAGTTGGCAACAGAACTGACCGAAAACCGAATTCGCAATGGAAAGTTCAAGGAGGAAAAGAAGAAAACCCCTGCTGAGGGACAAACCTCAAACCACCACACTCCTTCCTCTAAATTTGCTAACAAGAGGAAGCGTAACACCAGGAACTTTGCAGTCACCCAAACCAACACCCCTGTTCCTGCTGCACCCATCACTCAAGCCACTCCTCCACCCGCGCCATACAGAAAACCATACACAGGGCCACTACCAAAATGTAACCGCTGTCAGTATCACCACTCCCCTGATTACCCTTGCTAATACTGTACCGGCTGTGGTCGCGCCGGACACACTGTTCAAAACTGCCGCACGCTTCAACGAACAAACCGCCACCAATCTATAACCCAAACCCACCAACAATTAATGGGTCAAGCCCGACAACAACAACCATTTCCACCCACTCAACATTTAGCCCAAACATACTATCAACCCAACTACCCTATGGGCCAACCTATGCGGGCTTGTTTCAATTGCGGTGATCCAAGTCATTTCAGGAACACATGTCCAAGGCTGGTCAATATTATTCATGCTCAGGCCCAAGCCAACCCTGTGAATCAAGCGAACCAAGCTCCTCCACCTGCTAGAGGAAGGGCTTTCAATATTAACGCAAACCAGGCCAGAGCTGAAGGCAATGTGGTCAACGGTACGTTTCTTATAAATGGTAGATATGCCTCTATGTTATTTGATACTGGTGCGGATAGAAGTTTCGTGTCATTAAAATTTGAACCTATCTTAAGTAAAAGTCGGGATAAGCTCGCGGAATCCATAACGGTGGAAGTTGCGGATTGAAAACCAGTTTCGTTAGACTCTATTTTACGCAACTGTACGCTCACCCTAAACGACCACGATTTCTCAGTCGATCTTATTCCTATGAAGCTGGGAAGTTTCGACATCATAATCGGAATGGATTGGCTCAGTCAACATCATGCGGAAGTTGTATGTCGTGAGAAATTTATTCGTATTCCTCTTTCAAACGGTCAGACTCTTCGAATCATTGGAGAAACCTCGTCGAAAGGGCTCAACTTAATGTCTTGTCTTCAAGCTCAAAAATACCTTCGCAAGAATTATGTCGCGTTTTTAGCCCATATCATCAAGAAGGGGACCACAGAGAAGAAACTTGAAGATATTCCTGTTGTAAAAGATTTTCCACAAGTTTTTCCTGACGACATTTCAGGACTTCCTCCAATCAGAGATGTCGAATTCCGTATCGATCTTATACCTGGTGCTACACCAGTGGCAAAATCTCCATATAGGTTAGCCCCCTCTGAAATGCAAGAGCTAGCCAGTCAATTGCAAGAGTTGACTGACAAGGGATTCATACGCCCCAGCTCATCGCCTTGGGGTGCACCTGTCCTTTTTGTAAAGAAGAAAGATGGATCTTTTCGTATGTGCATCGACTACAGAGAGCTCAACAAGTTAACCATCAAAAATCGCTATCCTTTACCTCGCATAGATGATCTTCTTGACCAACTGCAAGGTGCCAGTTGCTTTTGAAAAATCGATCTTCGATCTGGCTATCATCAGCTTAGAGTGCATGAAGAAGACGTCCCTAAAACTGCTTTTCGAACTCGTTATGGTCACTATGAATTCATGGTTATGCCGTTTGGATTAACCAACGCACCAGCTGTTTTCATGGACCTAATGAACAGAGTCTGCAAACCTTACCTCGATCGATTTGTTATAGTTTTCATCGACGATATTCTTATCTATTCAAAATCTAAAACTGATCATGAGCGTCATCTTCGACTTGTTCTTGCACTTCTAGAGAAGGAAAAACTTTATGCCAAGTTCTCTAAATGTGAATTCTGGTTAAAAGAGGTGCAATTTCTCGGGCATGTAGTCAATGACAAAGGCATACATGTTGACCCATCAAAGATCAAAGCAGTTCAAGAATGGCAAGCTCCACGTACACCAACTGAAGTAAGGTCTTTTCTTGGACTTGCTGGCTATTATCGTCGGTTCATTTCAAACTTCTCTCGCATTGCGGTACCACTCACGGCTTTAACCCATAAGGGAAAACCATTCGTATGGAGACCCAAGCAAGAAGAAGCTTTTCAAACACTTAAACAAAAACTTTGTGATGCACCAATCCTCACTCTTCCTGAAGGTTGTGATGATTTTGTAGTCTATTGCGACGCGTCAGGGCAAGGATTAGGTTGCGTTCTCATGCAAAGAGGAAAAGTCATAGCTTATGCCTCGAGGCAACTCAAGATACATGAAAAGAACTACACCACTCATGACCTCGAACTTGGAGCCGTTGTATTCGCTCTTAAGATATGGAGACATTATCTCTATGGTACTAAGTGTGAAATATACACTGACCACAAGAGTCTTCAACATATCTTCAATCAAAAAGAGTTAAATATGAGGCAACGAAGATGGGTCGAACTCCTAAATGATTACGACTGTGAAATTAGATACCACCCTGGTAAAGCAAATGTGGTGGCTGATGCACTTAGTCGAAAGGGTTATGCGAACTCCATTCATCTTCTATGTTCGCAAATTATAACCAATATTAAAGATCAAATTCGTGAAGCCCAACACGTTTCAATAACAGAGGAAGATGTGCGAAAAGAGATGTCCTGTGGAGCCGAGCTAAAACTTGAAACTAAATCTGATGGTATTTTGTATTATCTAGATCGTATCTGGATTCCTAACCACATCAATCTTCGTGAAACACTCATGCATGAAGCTCATAAAACGCGATATTCTATACACCCAGGAGCCGATAAGATGTATCAAGTCCTACGGTACACCTATTGGTGGCCTGGAATGAAGAAGATATTGCCGTTTTTTTTTTCCAAGTGTCTCACATGTTCTAAGGTGAAGGCTGAACACCAAAGACCCTCAGGACTTCTAGTCCAACCGGAAATACCTGTATGGAAGTGGGAAAATATAACCATGGATTTCATTACCGGGTTACCTCGCACTTCTAGTGGGTATGACACTATATGGGTGATTATAGACCGACTTACAAAATCAGCTCACTTTATCCCTATTCGAGAAGATTTCAAGAACGAAAAGCTTGCTCGTATTTATATCAACGAAATCGTAAGCCGGCATGGAGTACCATTAAGTATTATTTCTGATCGTGATGGTCGTTTCACCTCACGAACATGGCAAGCAGTACAATCCGCTATGGGCACTCGACTAGATCTCAGTACCGCCTATCATCCTAAAACTGATGGACAGTCTGAGCGCACCATTCAAACTCTTGAGGATATGCTTAGAGCATGTGTCATAGACTTCAAGGGAAATTGGGACGCCCACCTACCGTTAATTGAATTTTCGTACAACAACAGCTATCATTCTAGCATCGGCATGGCACCTTTTGAAGCTTTATATGGTCGAAAGTGCCGATCTCCTGTTTGTTGGCACGAAATTGGGGAAGCACAAATTACTGGTCCAGAATTAATCCAAGAAACTACAGACAAGATTCATCAAATCCGAAACAATCTTTTAGCGGCTCAAAGTCGTCAAAAGAGTTACGCAGATAAACGACGGAAGCCCTTGGAGTTTAGCATTGGTGATAATGTACTTTTAAAAGTATCACCGTGGAAGGGAGTAGTTCGTTTTGGTCAAAAGGGAAAGCTAGCACCACGTTACGTAGGACCTTTCAAGATACTCGAAAGAGTAGGTCCTGTAGCATACAAGCTTGACCTACCGGAAGAACTCGACAGGATTCATCCCACATTCCACGTGTCGAACTTGAAGAAGTGCCTCGCTGATTAGATCTTCATATTCCACTGGAAGACATTCAGATTGATGAATCCATGCATTTTATTGAAAGACCAGTGGAGATTATGGACTATGGAGAAAAGCGTCTACGGCGAAGTCGCATTCCTATTGTTAGGGTACGCTGGGAGTCGAAACGGGGACCTGAGTTTACTTGGGAACGTGAAGACTCAATGCGTGAAAAATACCCTCATCTTTTCCCTACTACTTCAACTGTTTAAATTTCGGGACGAAATTTCTAAAAGTAGGGGATACTGTAACATTTGTATAAATCGGGTCTCCAAAACCCGCTCCGTTTTGTAATCTTGTACCAAGTTATGAAATTACATTAATTATTTATGATTATTTTGAGTTTAAACGTTACATAATTAATAAATAAACTAAACTATAAAAAGTATATTTGAAAAAAAATTAAAATAAAATAAATAAAATACAATTGAAGCTGCCGGGACTCGAACCCGGGTCAGCTGTCACCAACAACTTATCATCCGCTTCCCAAACCACTCCGCCACCAAGTGTTTTCTGTTAACTTTAGGAAAATAATTGAAACTTAAACGCAAACTCGAATTAACCGTTAATGCTATCTGAATAACGGAAATCGGTAAACCGATCGCCAAATCAGTTCGAATTCGTCTGGCTAGCTTGCAACCGATGAATATCGGTTTCTAATTAACTCCGAATTGAATGAACATAAAGACTTCATCATTTCCGGTATTTGAAACCGAAAACGTACCAAACTCTGATTTAATCCAAGTCCTGATCATTTGCGCGATTCATAACTATCACAACAACACTCAATTTCATTTTCGTCAAGATTCTGAACTGTAAGATCCTCTGAATCCGATCGCCGGAATTTTTCTGCAACTCATCGGAAAACCGGGACTCGCATTCTCACGGTATTTCCTTCGACTCTTTTTGTTTAAAACATGTGATTAGTCAATCTCTAACAAAATTCCATCATCAGAATCAATCTTAGTCAACGTTTATCGGAAATCTCACTTTCGCCGGAAAGTTTCTGAAATTGCCGGAATCCCACTGTGAACTGGTAAGATATCCTGCATTTCATTTGAACTTTGTTTAGGTGATTTAATTCTATAAATAATCGATCCACACTGTTAATTGTTTCAACAGTCGGAGTTCAATTCCTGTACCGACAAAAACCTTCGCCGGATTTCTGTGTTTATCTCCAATCGGTAAATCCTGTTCTTTAAACTCTTTCCATTCCTTACTCTTGAGTTACTGTTAGTGTCTAAGATCTTAGTAAATCGCAAAATCAACCTTAACCAGTTGAATTACGCTGACAGTGTAATCCGACGAAGAAGATGAATCTATTTCAGAATATAAGAGTAATTAAAATTCGGTTTATAAACGGGTTAGACACACAGTCCAGCGGTGGACTTTGTGCACATTTCATAATCACGTCGCGAGTTCGATTCTTACTATGCACACGCTTTACGTAATAACATTCCTCTTTTTATTCATGAACTAACCGGGTTAGAGCGGGTAGTTGTTAAGTATAATATAAATCAAGAATATAACCGGGTTAGACACACAGTCCAGCGGTGGACTGTGTGCAAAATAAACTCCACGTCGCGCGTTCGAGTCCCGTCACAAGCACCGGTCCATGGGATTAAAACGTTTTGTAAAATAAAGGAATTTTCGGTAAATTCGAATAAGTATATAAATATAATTAAAACTGGGTTTCTAACGGGTTAGTCACGTAGCTCAGTTGGTAGAGCTACGTGCGCGTGAACGGAAGGTCACCGGTTCGAATCCCGCTTGGCGCAAACATTTTCCGCTGACCGAACCGGTCAACGGTCAACGGTCAAACAGTAAAAAAAAATAATATATTTTTTTAAATATTTATTTGTTTATTTTAATTTAAAAATCAATTAAAAATACTTAAAAATAACATTTTTAAAGATAGAAAATAGCCATAAACTCACAAAAATATATCTAAAAATCCCATTAAAATCCTTAATAAAATTTATCCATTTAATATATTTTTCCATTATTATTTAGGTTAGTATTCCTTGTCGACTCGCTCGTCTAAATCGTGCGCATCTCACCATCTCCAATCCAACGCACCCAATGTGAGTGAACCTTTCAAATTCCCCGTTTTAATCACGATTTTGGGGTGTATCATGTGTCTTTGTTTATTTACACATTATAACGAAATTATTGTGCATACATCATAACATGACATGTGTATTAGTTTGTTACTGTTGAGTAGTCATTACTAGATGCAAATTATTATTTCAGTACATGCAATTGCCGAGGCCGCAGCTCCCCATCCATCGAGGTTGAGCTTGATCCCCATTTTATTATGCGGTTGATCTTGGCGTGCCCGCACGATCGGCTCCGTTTGATTGAGCCTTGATCGGTCATTTCATTTTACATTTTCAATACATGCAATACGCTCGGCTCCGTTTGATTGAGCCTTGAGTGCACAGTTCAATTTACAATTCCAGTTCATGCAATACGTTCGGCTCCGTTTGATTGAGCCTTGAGCGCACAGTTCAATTTACATTTCCAGTTCATGCAATACGATCGGCTCCGTTTGATTGAGCCTTGATCGCACAGTTTATTTATGTTAGTTATCATATGATATTGGTATGTTCATGTATGCTATCGAATGTTAATGTATGTTATAATTGTAACTGATATTTGCAAATGTTTGATTACATACATGTGCTCTTTTATGATTATGCACAATATTTTATTGATAAACTAACCATAAAATCATTATCAAATGTTTATCTATAAGGTTCACTCGCCAACTTATGTTGACCCAAAACCTCCCATTTTACACATGATACAGGTGAACCAGCAGCAGCTAGGAACACATAGGACCTGGATTAGAAGAAATAAAACGATTTAGTATTTGGATTATTATGTTTGGTTATTTTCCCTTGTAATGAATGAACATGTTTGGATGTTTGAGAAATGTAACTTTGACTTCATTTAATTATGAAACATAATAGTAAAATGTCATGTGCTTTGGTGATAACCCATATGCCCCGACTCTTATTTCCGCTGCGGGTCGGGGTGTGACATTTTCGACAAATGCCTTGACTTTTGGTTAAGACTGTTATGGTCCAGCCGTTGTTCAATATGAACATGGCTAAATGATCTTAATTAGGTTGGTGTTAATCTCTTAAAAGGGCACCTCCTAAGGATCACGTTTACTAGGTCAATTGACGGGTCAAAGTTATTGTTATAAAAAAGTCAAACGGGTCAGATTTCATAAAAATCATTATCTGAGTTTATACATTTTATAAATATATTTTTGACACTTAAACAAGTTGGTAATAATTATTTTAATCAGTTAGAAATGGGATCAACCGAATGCCGGATTGTGGCTAGTAAATCCGCATATTCCATTTTAATCAGTTTTGTTTGATAACTTAAACATTGGAGGTTAACGACCGTATCCTGTATATCCTTGGCTCATTACGTTAGATAATGGCCACGACCAAAGCACGGGGTGTATGCATACACCCGACAGATGCGAATGCTAAAATTATTTTTACCCACAAGTTGGGGATAACTCCTTCGTGGGTTCATAAGTGGTGTGTACGTTAATCATGTCTCGGTCTCTGTACTGGGCCCCATATGTATTGACAAACATGTAAAGCTGTTAACAAGGTTACAAAGCTAACTTTCCCAAGTTATAAAAGATTTGTGCCTTGTGCACTTAAATCAAATTTTAAAATGTTTTTCAAAATGAGTCAGTCGGGTGTATTTACCAGCCAAAGCTGACGTATTTTCAAAAGACTAAGCTTGCAGGTACAATACGAAATAGGCTGGAAGCTGCTCGGTAGTGATATAAGAGGATCTTGCAAATCCTTAGATCTGCCCTAAAGTCTGTTATACATTTTTGTACATTTTACGATCCGCCTGTGGATCTTTCGTTACAAGTCGTCTGTATATTATTTTTGTACTTTGAACATTTCGGTTTGTAATAGTAATTTAAATCCAAGACTTCCGTTGTGCTGTGTTTAATTGACTATGATGATATCAACTTACATCACAATATTCCCCACCCGGGCCCACCGGTGTTTGGTTGGAAATTCGGGGTGTGACAGGTTGGTATCAGAGCCAACGTTTGAGAGAACTAAACACTAGCCGTCTTGTGTTTAATCTCAAACTTACACAAGCACATTCCTTAGACTTCCGAGTCTAGGCTTTGACCTAGGATTATTCATTTCATTATTAAGTTATTAGTATTGTTTTGATTTGATTTTTAAATAGGAAAATGCCGCCAAGATTTAGAGGACAAAGTGGAAGAGGAAAAGGTCCAATGAGGGGAGGACCATCGGGGCACATCCCTTCACAACCTCACAACTCAGATTCCTACCAAGAATTAGGAGATTCGTCTCCTTGGCAACCAGCGAGACACTCTGTCTCTCATAGACACTCGCCCCCACATTCCCAAAATTCTTACCACTCTCACCACTCCTATCATTCACACCATTCTCACCATTCCCATCATTCCCATTCACACTCTTACCATGAAGAATTTAACCCTAATTACTATTTTAACACACCTCCAGCTGACCAAAATCTGTTGGACCAACCGAACCCAATGGACGAAGACTCCGACCCGGAGATGCCGCCGTCAGGATCGAACGCGCATCCTATTGAAATCTCGAGCGATTCCAACTCCTATGCCGGATCGCCATATCAAGGTCCTAATGAGTGGGACCAATATTGGAGTCAATTTGCCTTTACTAATACTCCTTCCCATCACTCTCAACCACCTCCCATACAGGAAGATGTCCACATGGAACCCGTGGACCAACCCCAACCTCCACCTGAGCCATCAAGGAGAAAAAGAGGAGCACGTATGTCGGTACGTGCGGGCCAACGGTCAGGATCGCTGCCACCTTTGCCCAAACCTTACCCACTATTCAAGAGGATCCACAAATGGGTGGACCCTCTAATGCTTCACCTGTGGTGGAACCGACACCACCACCAGTGGTTCAACCACCACCATCGGATTTTAATAACTATATTCCTACATATCCGGATATAACTGGATGTGATCCCTTTAACCCATCTACACCGGTAAATTACCAGGCACTATCACATGACCCTTATATGCAAGCGGTCATGCATAACGCGCTTTACCCGTCTCCTTTCCCACCTGCTTATCCACCTAATGGATATCCAACTTATGGGTACCAGTATCCTATGATGCCACAACCACAACCACAACCTCCGCCGCAACTCGAGGCCATTAACGAGGCCTTAGAACGAAATTGCAGCAACAAGCGGAGAACACGGAGAAGAAGACAAATAAGTTCTTCAAGAAGCTCTCCAAGTTGGTTAAGGGAAAGAAAGATGAGTGAAGTCTTTTCTTTTATTAAATGTAGTCCCTGCGTGGACATTTTTGTTTCTTTTAGTCCTTGCATGGACAATCAGTTTCATTTATTTATTTCAAGTATTGTACTTTCTATTATCATTTAATGAAATATTTTGGAATTATATGTATGTGTACTCATCCTCTTCAAGCGATCGTCTCGATTTTACTCGAAATTTATGATCAGCTATATAATTCCAAAAAGATCTTAATGGTTTTGATTAGCCAAGTGGCATAAACCACATATTTGGCCAAATGTATAAATGATAGTTAAGTACGAATGGGTCTTCTATCATTATATAAGGAAAGGTTATCCTTCTATCCAGAGGTGGTGGACTTAAGTTCAAGCCTCCAAGTCGTTAAGGTCAATGCGACCGGGACTGTTAATCAACCATTAAGATACTCTTATGTTAACATTCAAGAATGTTCATACTCTTGGTAGTATGACTTGAGGAATAACACTAGCCTTCTAGGTAATGGACTATGTCCTAACCTTATATAGCCTATGTGTTCAAATTTGATCCCGGCTAATATCATCAGTGTGATGATTAAACATCCATTAGTGATGTATTGCCCTTGGGGCTATATTTAAACATCCATTAGTGATGTATTGCCCTTGGGGCTATAATTAAACATCCATTAGTGATGTATTGCCCTTGGGGCTATGATTAAACATCCATTAGTGATGTAGTGCCAATGTGCCATATTTTATGTCCATTAGTGACAGGCCAATGTGCCATATTTTATGTCCATTAGTGACCGGTCAATGTGTCATATTTTATGTCCATTAGTGACATGCCAATGTGCCATATTTGTATGTCCATTAGTGACCGGCCAATGTGCCATATTTTATGTCCATTAGTGATAGGCCAATGTGCCATAATTAATGTCCATTAGTGACAGGCCTGTGTGCCATAATCAAATGTCCTTTATGACAAGCCTATGTGCTATATACAATTGTCCAAGTGATAATGACAGTTGTGACATTACGATCCACGGTCTAATAATATATGGATTATGTCCAAATCGTAATTTGCCTTTGATGGTCCTTTTGAGACCTAGGCCAAATATAGATAACATTCATTTAAAATTTTAAGCCTGACAGTTGTGATTCCATGCACACTAGTTCAAATAGGCAATGGATTTATATATCCAAACTTTATAGCCTATATGGTTATTAATACCATGGCTAATATAAAATTTAATTTGGTATATAGTACCCAAACATCAGAGATGGCTAACTCAGATGAGGCGCAAAGTAATCGCCGGTAATAATAGTGCTGACAAAGCTGAAATATAGCCATCAATAATGATGATTTCCAAGCTCGCATTGATGCAGCTGTCGGAAAAGCCATGGAAAAAGCCATGGAGAAATTTAAGGAAGTTAGCGCTACTCGCTCCAAACCTTTATCTATTCCACCATCATCAGCTCGAAAGGAGAGCTCTGTCCACTCTTCAAATGCGAAGAGTGAACCAAAGAAACTAGAATTTAATGATAGGTCCCGTTTTCTAAAGACGGATGTACCTATAAATACTTTGTCTCCTGCAAGCCCCGAGATTTTAATGGAGAAAAAGGGGCTATAGAAGCTTTGAGATGGCACGATGAGATGGAAACTATTGTAGATATAAGCAGTTGTGCTGATAAGGATGTGGTGAAGTTTGTATCCCAATCCTTCAAGGGCGATGCCCTAATATGGTGGAAGGCCATGGTCCAGTCAACATGAAAAGTACACCTGTATAACTTGGGATGGACCAAGTTTGCGGACCATGTTAAAGAAACGTACTGCCTACCTCATGAGGTGGAGAAGATAGAGACAGATTTTCTGACTCTTACAATGAAAAATCTGGACTGTCGGAAGTATGTTACCGACTTTAATTCCTTATCCAGATTAGTATCTTATCTGATTTCACCTGAACCCAAACGCATCGCATGTTTTATAAATGGGTTAGCGCCTGAGATAAAAGGCATGGTGAAGGCTGCTCGGCCTACTACTTATAGGTCTGCTGTTGACCTATCTCTCTCACTCACCTTGGATTTGGTGAGACAAAAGTCAGTCAAGATTGAGACTGACAGGAAGAGGAAGAGAGAGGATGGTAACTCCTAAAGATTTAATAAGATGAATAAGGGGAGATTTGAGTTCAAAAAGAACCAAGATAAGTCAGGTGTGACACCGACATATAAGACCTGCAACCGAAGACACTGGGGACAGTGTAATTTTGATCCACAGGCTAAACCCTGTGGTATCTGTAAAAGAAAAGGGCATAAAACCCTAGAATGCAAGGATCTTAAGGATGCAGTCTGCTATGTCTGCAATGAAAAAGGACATATTAAGACTAACTGCCCTAAGAATCTAAAGAATAATAATCCGAAGCCTGGAGAGGCCAAGAAGGGGAATGCTCGTGCTTTCCAATTGACTGCTAAGGAAGCTGTTAATGACAATAACGTCATAACAGGTACTTTCCCCATTAATGATATTTATGCTAGAGTTCTCTTCGATTCGGGTGCGGATAAATGATCATAATCATAAGTTTAGTAAATTATTAAACTTATCCATAAGAACTCTAGATAAAACTTGCTGACGGAACCTTAGAAACCACAACTTCCATTCTTGATGGATGTTCTATATCCATTAAGAATCATTCCATCCCTATCTCTCTTTTGCCAATGAAATTGGCGGGGTTCGATGCAGTCTTAGGCATGATTGGTTATCTCATAACCAAGCCCGCATTGCCTGTGATAAGAAACTCATCGAAATTAAAACCCCATTTGGTGAAATGCTCACCATCTTTGGAGACTCACACTACGGATTGCCAGACAAGGTGTCGTTATTTAAGGCATCCAAGAGTTTGAGAAAAGGTTGTGTCATCTACTTGGCACAAGTCGCCATAAATGAGCCTAAATCCGATATCCAAGACCTTCCAGTTATCTCGGAGTATTCCGATGTTTTCCCAGAAGAATTACCAGGCCTACCTCCAGACAGACAAGTGGAGTTCAGGATTGACATTATACCAGGATCAGCACCAGTAGCTAGAGCTCCATATAGGCTAGCACCAACAGAAATGAAGGAATTAAGGATGCAGCTAGACGAACTCTTGGAGAAAGGCTTTATTCAACCTAGTTACTCGCCTTGGGGAGCTCCAATCCTCTTCGTTAAGAAGAAAGACGGATCAATGTGGATGTGCATCGACTATCGGGAATTGAACAAGTTAACAATTAAGAATAGATATCCTCTACCCAGGATCGATGATATATTTCGACCAACTTCAAGGGGCTAGTTATTTCTCTAAGTGATCTAAGATCTGGATATCACCAGCTGAAGGTTAGAAGTGAAGATGTTCCTAAAACTGCCTTCAGGACCCGATATGGTCATTTTGAATTCCTGGTGATGCCTTTTGGGCTCACAAATGCACCAGCAACATTCATGGATCTCATGAATAGAGTCTGCAAACCATATCTGGATAAGTTTGTCATTGTCTTCATAGACGACATACTTATCTATTCTCGTAATCAAGCTGATCACGAGAAACATCTTCGGTGCATCCGAATTATTAAGGCAGGAGAAACTATATGCTAAGTTCTCAAAGTGCGAGTTTTGGCTTAGGGAAGTCCAATTTCTTGGACATGTTGTAAGTGAGCGTGGTATCCAAGTGGATCCCGCCAAGATAGAAGCCATAATGAATTGGGAAGTTCCCAAGACTCCGTTAGAAATTCGTAGTTTCTTAGGATTCGTCGGTTATTATAGGAGGTTCATTGAGAACTTTTCGAGGATAGCCACTCCTTTAACTACCTTGACCCGTAAGAATGTCAAGTTTAACTGGGGTCCAAAACAACAAGAATCTTTTGAGATTCTCAAACACAAGTTGAGCAACGCTCCTGTGCTATCTCTACCTGAGGGTATTGAGAATTTTATTGTTTATTATGATGCATCACACATCGGTATGGGCTGTGTGCTAATGCAAAATGGCAAGGTGATTGCCTATGCATCACGACAACTAAAGGTGCATGAAAAGAATTACACCACCCACGATTTAGAATTGGGTGCCATTGTATTTGCACTAAAACCGTGGAGACATTACTTGCATGGCACAAAGTGTATTATATAAACTGACCATAAGAGTCTCCAACACCTGTTCAATCAGAAGGAATTGAACATGCGACAACGCCGTTGGATGGAAACACTTAATTGCGAGATTCGCTACCATCCCGGCAAGGCAAATGTAGTCGATGATGCCTTAAGTCGCAAGGAAAGGGTTAAGCCTATTAGGATTAACGCCAAGAGCATCAAGCTCAGAAATAGCTTGAATGAGAAGCTATTAGATGCACAAAAGCAAGCCCTATTAGAGGCTAATATTCCTAATGAGGGATTAGGCGGAACTGTTGATCAGTTAGCGCCTGGAAAGGATGGAATCCTTAGAATTAATGATAGGATCTGGGTTCCAGTCTTTGGAGGACTTAGAGATCTAATCCTCCAAGAAGCGCATAATTCGAAATACTCAGTTCACCCAGGTGGTGACAAAATGTATCAAGATTTGAAAAAGAACTATTGGTGGATAGGTTTGAAGAAATCCATAGCCACATATGTAGCAAAGTGTCTGACGTGTTCGCAAGTTAAGGCCGAACATCAGAAACCGTTAGGACTTCTACAACAACTTGAAATTCCCACTTGGAAATGGGAAATGGTAACTATGGACTTGATTACCAAATTACCTAAGACTAAAAGTGGAAATGACACGATTTGGGTCATTATGGATAGGCTGACTAAGTCAGCACACTTTTTGCCAATTAAAGAGACTTATAATTCTTACAAGTTGGCTAAGTTGTACGTGGATAAGATTGTGTCCCTACACGGTGTGCCAGTATCTATAGTATCTGATAGAGATACTAGATATACGTCTCACTTTTCGAAAAGTTTCCAACAATCGTTAGGCACACGATTAATTTTAGTACGGCTTACCATCCGCAGACTGATGGTCAGAGTGAGCGTACTATCCAAACATTAGAAGACATGCTTAGGGCATGTGTGATTGATTTAGGTGGAAGCTGGGATGACCACTTACCCCTAATAGAATTCTCCTACAATAATAGTTATCATACAAGCATCAAGGCTGCTCCTTTTGAGGCGTTGTATTGGAGAAAATGTAGAACACCCGTGTGTTGGGCAAAAGTTGGGGAAGCCTAACTATCAGGACCAGAGATTGTCCTGGAGACCACGGAAAAGATTATGCAAATCCGTGATCGTCTCAAAGCTGCCAGAGATAGGCAGAAGAGTTATGTAGACAAGAGGCGAAAACCTCTTAAGTTCCAAATAGGGGACAAAGTATTATTGAAGGTATCACCCTGGAAAGGTGTGATGCATTTTGGAAATAAGGCAAAGTTAAGCCCGAGATATATTGGACCATTCAAAGTAATCGAATGTGTCGGTCCTGTAGCTTATAAGCTCAAACTACCTGAGAAGCTCAGTGGAATCCATGATGTGTTCCACATATCTAATTTAAAGAAATGTCTAGCCGATGAGTCGCTAGCAATGTCACATCGAGATGTGCAAATTGATAAAAACCTGAGGTTCGCTGAGAAACCAATTTCGATCGAGGATGACAGGTTAAAAAGCTCCGAAGGAAGTTTATACCTATTGTAAAAGTTAAGTGGGATGCCCTTCGAGGCCCCGAGTATACATGAGAGGTTGAGTCCACTATGCGACAAAAGTACCCCCATCTTTTTGAATAAAATCTCGAGGTCGAGATTTCTTTTAAGGGGGTGAGGATGTAACACCTCGTAAAATTCGTGTTCGGTAATAAACCGACACGTGTATATACCCTTAAAAAATAATTAATAAATAAATAAATACAAAATATAAATACCTCAAATAAGTTAGCCACTCAACTCCTTAGACATATACCAAAATCTAAAAAAAAAATTTAAACTGACAGTAGCTTACGGTCCGGGACCGTAGCTTACGGTCCGGTCTTTCTGGTTAGAGTTTAAACCTAACCGTAAGCTACGGTTTGGAAACCGTAGCTTACGGCGAAGCTTTAGAACTTCAGTTTTGAACCATATAAACTTTTAACTAATAACCCTAAGGTCCCTAGACTTTATTATAACCTTTTCCTTGCATATTTAAGTCATTTTTCGACCCGAATGACTCCCGGTTAAGGTAATATCTTGTGATTCACCATTCTTGAGTATCACACATCTTCACCAAACCTTAAACCTTACTAGCTTGGGTGATTTAACCCTTTAAACCATAAGTGTTTGTATCTTTCACGTTTAAGCTAGTAAACGCTTATAAGTCATAAGAACACCTAGTGTGACACCCGTTAACGTTCGGTTGTCGGTACTCTTCTTCAATACATTTCGTATTGAACGAAAAGACCAAGTTGTATCATTATGTCATTGGATATAAGTCAAGGGACAATTCATGACAATCAACAAAACTATTCTTGAGGGACTAAAAGTGTCAAAACTCCAAAATTCTATCAAGATACCACCTCTCCTGCAAATTGCCACACTCTTGCAGCTCTTGACACCTTGCTAGACACTTGTGATGATCCTAGAACACCTCTAACACCTGGCTTCATCTTCACACACCCTCTTGCACTATAAATAGCAACTCAAGCCCACTCATTTCCTTACTCATTCACTTCTTCTCCTCTCTATTACACTCTTGGAAGTTCCTGACCATTTGAGAGCTTCCCTTTGAGTTCTAAGTTTCCTTTGGATCAATTGTAAGTGTTCCATCTCTGCTCTTTTCTTTTTATAGGCTTTTAATAGCCAAAAGTCAAGCATTTTCGACAAATGCCTTGACTTTTGGTTAAGACCGTTATGGTCCAGCCATTGTTCAATATGAACATGGCTAAGTGATCTTAATTAGGTTGGTGTTAATCTCTTAAAAGGGAACCTCCTAAGGATCACGTTTACTAGGTCAATTGACGGGTCAAAGTTATTGTTTCAAAAAAAGTCAAACGGGTCAGATTTCATAAAAATCATAATCTGAGTTTATACTTTTTATAATATATTTTTGACACTTAAACAAGTTGGTAATAATTATTAGAACATGTGGGAACATGTTCGATCCATCAATTTCAGTCCTAGAGTCGGTTCGCAACCGAAAGTCGTGAAGTTTGACTTCTGCTTTGACTTTCGATTCTGACCCGACTTAGATTAGTTAACTTCTGAAATAAGGTCACATTATGATCGTAATTTAATGTAGAATAACCCTCTGAGGTTATATTACTTGATCATAATCATAATCTGCGTTTATGCACAAGTTCCGTAAAATGTCAAAATTTGACTAAAATGCCCTTTTTACATAAAACAAGGTTTTAATCAACAATGGACTTGCAAATAAATTACCTACTGATAAGTCAATGTAATTAACATATTATGATGTTAATATTCTGATCATAAAATGATTTTAGTATAATATCGTAAACTATACTTTTAAATGACGAAAATGCCCTTTCGGTGCATAGTTTGGTCTTAAACCATAAACCACACTTATGTGTGCTATCTTACCGATATTATATCACAAATTAAGTATTTTTCCAGAATGTTTATGACCATAACATCAGAATACATGCAAGTTCCTTTTATACGACATATAATTACCAAAACGCCCTTATGAGGCATAATTTCGTTCAAAACCTTTTCGGGCATATAAGTTGATACCCTACTAATATTACAACTTATTTAAAGTATAATGACATATAGAACTTGTTCATGACTCATCTGGTTACCCGATATCGCTTATATGCATACGGTTAAATATATGTAACTAGTTTACGAAAATTAACCGAAACGGGTTCAACCTTATCATTTTAATCTCAAATTATAGAATGTTAATTGATTACCCATATTATACAAGCCTTAAGTACTTGTTGGGTTTAAACTACATTCTATCCGGTCATCGCTTAATCTAGCGTATCGTACCGATTTTGATCCTTAAAGCTAGTCGGTCTAAGTCTATGACTTAAATAAAGACCGTTAGCATTCTAATTGGTTAGCTTATGCCATAATCCAGACTAGAGCCTTCCAGTAAATGTTATCTGCACTTATTTCATTTTGAGTACGGCTGAAATATTAAATCTTGCATTTTTAAATCAAGACTAGCTCAGGTAAATACTCATGACTTATTTTCCCTATACGGGCTTGGGTTATGGTAAATTATTACCGCTTGGTCGGAAATGGGATCAATCGAATTCCGGATTGTGGCTAGTAAATCCGCATATTCCATTTTAATCAGTTTTGTTTGATAACTTAAACATTGGGCGTTAACGACTGTGTCCTAGATATCCTTGGCTCATTACATTAGATAATGGCCACGACCAAAGCACGGGGTGTAGGCACACCCGACAGATGCGAAAGCTAAAATTATTTTTACCCACAAGTTGGGGATAACTGTAACATCCGTCAAAAACGGATTTTACCAAACCCGCTCCGTTTATTAACCGAACAGTCAGTTAAAAATTTCGTTACGAATTAAATGCCTAAAATAATTTTAAACGATACATAATCAGTTATTATATGGGATTATATAATTAGTTTTTGAAAAACTGTTAAAAATATGAAAATAAAAATGTTTTGTTCCTGCCGGGTTTCGAACACGGGTCAGTCACGGTTCAACAACAGAATTAACACTCAACACTTAAACCACTGCGCCACTGATGTTCTTTGTTAAATGTTAGGATCATTTAATTGATAACGTGTCTTTCCGAATTCAAAACCGGCGCCCAAAGTTCAGTCGTCGGAAATCCCGGCAATCTCGCGACATTTAACGACATCTTCAGTTATAACGTAAACATTTACTAGGACATCGGTTATAACCGACGTCTGAGTCCGCGACACAAACTATAACCGCCGGAGAAATTCAAACCGATGAATCAAGTCGGAAATCGGACCAAATCCATCGACGACTTGCCCTATAAATACCCCATCGAACCTCTGCAAACTTTTTCGCTCAAAACCGCACCCTTTCTCGGCGAAAACTCACTCGCCGGAAATCACCTGCAAATCGCCGAAAAATCGGGTTCTTCATTTCTGAGCCTTACTGAACCCCCTAAGCTTATACCGAAGTCACCCACATCCTTTGTAAGCTTTCTGGAGACTCGCTGCTGCAAGACACCCGACGCCGGAGCCTGTTGCTGTCGCCGGAGTTTTGCCGGAAAAACAGAGGAAGCCAGTCGGTATATTTCACGCCTAATTTCCTTTTTTTTTATTTATATCTCATCTGTAATTAATCATAAAACGCTAAAGAAACCTGAATAAACACTTCGAACCAGTCAGTCATCACTTCTGGTTATAACACAACGAAGAAGACGAAGTTACGGAACATATAAGTATAATTTAAATCAAGAAATAACTCGGGTTAGACACACAGTCCAGCGGTAGACTGTGTGCTCATTAAACACACTAACGTCTCGAGTTCGAATCTTGTTCCACACACGCTGCCTTAATAAAAACGCTTTTTTTGTTGTTAACCGAACCGGAGTCACGCTGTTATATGTTAAGTATATTAATAATCGGAATAATAACCAAGTTAGACACACAGTCCAGTGGTGGACTGTGTGTATGTTTAATCAAAGCGCACGAGTTCGAGTCCGGTCTACTACATCGACCCGGACAATTATTCAAACTTTTTAATATGGCATAAATGAAAATGATTAGTTTGTATTTAAGAATAATAAAATAAGTTTAGTTAACAAGTTGGACACACAGTCCAGCGGTGGATTGTGTGTTTGCATAAGCCACAGGTCCCGGGTTCGAGACCTGTGGAGCGCACCGAGTCTTGGATTAAATCGTTTTTAGAAAAAAAGGATTTTCTGTTTAACATAATTAATATATAAATATAATTAAAAACAGAAATATTTCGGGTTAGACACGTAGCTCAGTTGGTAGAGCTGCGTGCACGCGTACGGGAGGTCTCGGGTTCGAGCCTCACTCAGCGCACAATAATACATACGAACCGGTCAACAGTCACTGTTACAGTCAAAGTCAAAGTCAACGGTCAAAAAAAGTCAACTTATTATTATTATTTTTATTTATTTATTTTAATTAAAAATCAATTAGAAATACTTAAAAATAACATTTTTAAGGTTAGAAAATAGCCTTAAACTCACAAAAATACACCCAACAATCCTACTAAAATGGATTAATAAAATCCGTTTACTTACCGAACCATAATGCTATTTATCTAGGTTAATTTCACTCGTGGTTAAAACCACTTCGCGTGCATTCAACATCATCAACCGAACGCACTCACTGTGAGTGAATCTTACAACTCCCCCCTTTTAATTACACGTTTTGGGGTGTGTCATGTGTCACAAAATAATTAACTAGTTTATTTAAACTTGTGCCATACCATATCGTGATCTAAACTTAGATTGTTTATATTGTTGTGATTACTTATTTCATTTTGTCAAATTATATGAAATTCATTCATTAAGCCCATCAGTTCCTCGTGGGAGACGAGTTGAACAACGCGTGCCTCAAAACCAATTCATCATTGTTCATGTGTATATCATTGAGTTTATATTGTTTGTAGTTTTTGTCTTTCATATTATCATGTTTATGCAATTCATTCAATAGGCCCATCAGTTCCTCGTGAGAGACGAGTAGAGCAACGCGTGCCTCTAAATGTTCCATTATTGTTCATGTGTGCTTTATTTAAAATCTAATGATTGTTGAATAAGTTTACATCTATTTTTACTCATGTGTGGTTGTGCACTCATTTCATAATCAATTAAATAAACTTGTTCAAATGTTTTCCATAGGATTCACTCGCCAACTTTATGTTGATTCCAAAAAACCTTTTTACACATGATACAGGTGAACAGGTTGAAGCAAGGAAAACATAGGAAATGCCTTAGAAGAGAATAAAGTAGCTTAGATTGATAGTTAGAACATGTTGTAATATTTATTGTAAATTTCCATTAAATTGTATTAAATGAATATGAAACGCATAATAAATGTCATGAGCTTTGATGATAACCCAATCATGCCCCGATCACCTTTTCCGCTGCGGGTCAGGGTGTGACAATAACTCCTTCGTGGGTTCATAAGTGGTGTGTACGGTAATCATGTCTCAGTCTCTGTACTGGGCCCCATATGTATTGACAAACTTGTAAAGTTGTTAATAAGGTTACATAGCTAACTTTCCCAAGTTATAAAAGATTTGTGTCCTCTGCAATTAAATCAAATTTTAAAATGTTTTTCAAAATGAGTCAGTCGGGTGTATTTACCAGCGAAAGCTGACGTATTTTCAAAAGACTAAGCTTGCAGGTATAATACGAAATAGGCTGGAAGCTGCTCGGTTTGTAATAGTAATTTAAATCCAAGACTTCCGTTGTGCTGTGTTTAATTGACTATGATGATATCAACTTACGTCACAATATTCCCCATCCGGGCCCACCGGTGTTTGGTTGGAAATTTGGGGTGTGACAATATGCTTATACTCAGTCATTAACTTTGATCAAGCCTCCCTTAATATGTATAGTGCTATAGGAGTAACACACCGCCTAGTAAACTTGGGGTCATGTTAAGTTATACACATCTGGTCCTTTCATGTTATGAAAGGATTATGCTTGCGGGAAACTTTGGGTTGACTAGTATACTTATGCATGATAAGTTTAATATATGTTAGCCTCAAGAATAGACAAGTATGCATGGAGATTTGTTTAAACGTTTATACTATGCTATTATTCAAACTTGTATGCTCGTCAATGACTTGTGTGTTGAGTTATACTTTAACATGTATTGCAGGTTGATCATTGATGAGGATGACAATGGAAACGAGTAGGACGACTTAGATACTCAGCAAGAATTGTATTATTAATGACTGTCGTACTTGTATTTTTTCCAATTATGTTGTATTGATTTCAAACCATTGTACTTGATCTTTGCTAAGTAAATGAAATTTTGTTAATTAAATACTTGTCGCATTTAGCGTTACGATGTCTCGAGCAATCTCTTTCATCCCGCCTCGATGTTTCCATAACGGTTGAGGTGTGGCAATTCCATACTACAGATTTCATATGTAGACTTTTCTCCGACCATGGTTGTATTTATTACCACAATTTTAAGTTTAGTTTAATACTTCCCTACCTACTTATAAGATAATTAGCAACCGGAAGTCCAAGTCTATAAGTTGTCACAATCAATTTTGAGAAACGTCATTTGAGCATATTAATGGAATCTAAAAGTTTAAATATCATTACTATTAGATAAACCGTAATATGAGATGTTCGATCGATTTATGAATTAAAATTGTCAACAAGGTATGGTTCAAAAGATCACACTTTTGACGAGAAACAAGTAAATAATATTTAAGAGATAAATGTAAATTGTTTGGTATATGTGTTGAACTACAATTGGTGGGTTAGTATATATACATGAATTCTTAATCATAAGAGGCTACACACTAATTATATGAGACGAAACTAACCCTCACACAAACTACCACCTACACCGCCCCATCCAGGGTCGCTTCCGCCGGCCTCTACTGTCGGTGACCACTGCGCAGCCCCATAACTCCGACCGATCGCCCCAATCGGCCACGCCACTTACCACCGCACCGTAACCACCAATGACCATCGCTGTAGATTCAGGCACCGTTTGGTCAAATCTGGTCATCATTTTGACCAGTTACAATCGAGAAGGTGTTCTCGGTTCGCGTTTTCAGGTTTTTGAGTTTCGGGTTTAGGAGTTTGATTCAAGTGTTTATTCGGGTACTCCAGGTTTTCGTGAACATGTCAACTAGCGTGACGCTTGTCTGTTCATCGTGTGTGTTCTTCGGTTTTCATCAAAAGGTATGCTATACTAAAACATTTTTCTGGTTGTGATAATTGTTTAAACGAATGATAATTGGATCTCTGACGAGATAACTTAACCGACTTAAATTTGTGTATTAGCTTCCGCCACACAATTAATGTTAGATATTAATTATATATAAAATATGTTTTTATTAAAATTAAAGTTACACACAATATTTCTAATAATTACCACAAACATTAAGTGCATTATGATACTTAAGAGGGATGATTAGTTATACCTTGTAAGAGAGGCGTTATGGAGGGTTATGTCACTAAGTGGTGTAGTGGTAAAACCTCATAACACCAAATATAATCATTACTCAATTATTATTATTTTTAAATTATCTCTAAATTTATAAATTTTAAAAACAAATAACATATCATTAAATTAAAAAACATTACAATAATTAAAAAAACATTACAATAGAACTAAAAAGCTATCTAGATCTTAAAGATTATACCTTTTTTCGACGATCTCCTTTCTTTGTAGAGCCAAGGTCGACGTCTTTCTAGTAAGGCGGTCGTGCAGCTTCGAGTAAAACTCAAAGTCTCTATCAAATTGTCCATCTTTCATAAGCCTGACCACCTCTCGGTTCTCTTCCATGCATTGAGCCTCGAGTTCGTGTATGTCTCGAAGGCAGTGGTTCATCTTTGTAAACGCTTCAGTCAAGTCAGATCCTCCCGATGATGACTCCACCGTCCCCGATCTTGCACCGCTTCTCCTACCGGGCGGTCTTTGTAGCTCCGGTACTTGCTCTTGCGCCCCCTTCTCATCCGTAAATAATGGATTTACATCGTCTAGAAAGACGTTTCGAGGGTCGGACGTAGGCGTTTCAGGTTCAACCGACTCGTTGGTTTTCGACTTTTTTGACGGCCTTTTATTTATCGTTCGACTCAAAGAAGCTCCTACCGTCGTTTCGACATTAACCCATTTAGGGCTATGACGAAGAAGTTGCCAAACCTTCAAGTATGGGAAATCCCATCGGGCCGCTTGATATTCTACTAAGACGACCATATTATATCCTCGTTGCTCGAACCGCCTTTCCCACCGCTTTTCCAACCATTTCGTTGACGTTGATAAATGGATTGAAAATTTGTGCACTTGTTGTTAATATTGGTCCATTTGCCTGATATTCAATCCGGTGGTTGGTAAGTGTCTCCCTTACTATGAGACTGAAAAAACCTTCTCGAATTCTTCTCCAAAATAAATGTTTATTTTTATTGTTTGCTAAAAAATATACAAAAATAAATATAATTTTTTACAAAACAAATTATATGCATAAATTAAAATCTTATCTATATCAGGATCCCCCAATACGTCGATCCAAGATCTAACTGATGCGTACTCCTCTTCGTCATCCCAAGGTTGCATGTTTTTTCCATCGGGTCTCGGTTCCATTTTTCTTTTTGTGTAAGGTCCGTTTGTTGCGTTTTGTGTTGGTCTCCTCTATTTCTGGTTGAGACTCCATTTGTGTCTCTAGGACGAAGTCAGGCTCGCTTTGTGTCGAGCTGAATGGTTGTGAAGCATTCGCGAAACCTACGATGTCAGGGTTCGGGTTCCAACCATATAGGTTTGTGTCACACCCCGAATTTCTAACCAAACCTCGGTGGGCCCTAGTGGGAATATCGTGACGTAAGTTGATATCATCATAGTCAATTAACACAGCACAGCGGAAGTCTTGGAGTTTAAATTACTATTATAAACCAAAATGTTCAAAGTACGAAAATAATATACAGACGGTTTGTAACTAAAGATCCACAGGCGGATCGTAAAATATACAAAAGATGAATATCAGACTTTAGGGCAGATCTATGGATTTGCAAAATCCTCTATATCAATACCAAGCAGCTTCCAGCATATTTCGTATTGTACCTGCAACTTAGTCTTTTGAAAATACGTCAGCTTTCGCTGGTAAATACAATTAACTGACTCGTTTTGAAAACATTTCAAAAATTGATTTAAGTGCACTAGGCACGAAAAATCTTTTATAATTTGGGAAAGTCAACTTTGTAACCTTGTTAACAGATTCACATGTTTGTCAATACATATGGGGCCAATACAAAGACCGAGACATGATTAACGTACACACCACTTACGAAACCACGAAGGAGTTATCCCCAACTTTTGGGTAAAAATATTTTAGCATTCGCATCTGTCGGGTGTATGTCTACACCCCGTGCTTTGGTCGTGGCCATTAGTAACTTAAATGAGCTGAGGATATCCAGGACACGGTCGTTAACCCCCGATGTTTAAGTTATCAAACAAAACTGATCATAACGGAATATGCGGATTTACTAGCCACAATCCGGCATTCGATTGATCCCATTTCTGACCAAGCGGTAATAATTTACCGTAACCCAAGCCTGTATAGGGAAAAATAAGTCAAGAGTATATACCTGAGCAAGTACTTGATTTAAATGCAAGTTTATATTAACTCAGTCGTTTAATCAAATAAATAAGTGCAGATAGCATTTACTGGAAGACTTTAGTTTGGAATAATGGCATAAGCTAACCAATTAGAATGCTAACGGTCCTATTTAAGTCATAGGCTTAGACTAGCTCAAATGATCAAAACGGTACGATACGCTAGATTAAGCGATGAGTGGATAGAATGTAGTTTAAACCCAACAAGTACTTAAGACATGTATGTTATGGGTAAACGGTAACATTCGTAAAAAAATGAATGAATCCTAAAACCCGACATGTTTTTGTAACTCGATCCGTTTTCATATTCCACGTAATTTTTTTAATGTTTAAGCAATAAAATGTCTTGGATTCTATGTTTTGATCATACATGTTATCATATCTGGTGATTTATAGTCTTATACATGTTTTAGACAACCTTGTAAATTCCTTTCCATGTATTTTGAAGCAACCCTCTATATCTCAAGGTCTAAAACTAAGGTTTTCCTTAAGTTAATCAAAAACTTTGGAGACCTCGTGAACATATCTAACACATCACATCCTAACCTTCTTATCATTCAAACTTCATTATATACATGCCTTAAGATAGGACACTGTGTTTTGGAGAGTTTAGATGTCAATGATCGCAAGTAAAAAGCTCTACATGTCGTATTCTTAGTTTTGTCATAAGATGACTTTTGGGTGACTTTCTTGCTAACTTTTCTCCATCCTTGAGCTATCATTCTGCTCCACTCAAAGTTCCAAGATATACTTGGTATACTAAGGATCAAGTAGGTTCAAATGGTGCATAAAACTGAGCTCCAGTGTAATGGGAATCACAAACACAAGTTTTAGAACATAACCCTCGACCCGCATCAAGACCCAAGGTTTAAGCCTAATTCTCGACACCATGGATGTTGGATTACTCTCTTCCATATGATAGTACTCTGAAAATAATGAACGTAGGCGAAAACCGTGCGCGAAACGGAGTTATAATGAAGCAGGAATCGCGAAAACAAGTGTGGTGTTTGTTGCTGATTTGAAAGACGCAAAAATCTTGTTTTAAAGTTATCCCACATCACCCCAATCACCATTTTGTGCTGTATTTCACACCTATAAATACCCTTGCTTGGTTCTTGATAGCTTGCAACTCCTAGTTTGAGTATAAAAAAGTGGAATAACCAAATTTGATGGCTCCACAAGCACAATACCCCTTTGGGTGGTGTGTAGTAGTTTTTATTTCCGCTTTCGACGAGGAGGTGTTGCCCTTCAAGCTCTTCTCATTTTGTAAAGTTCTTCTTCGAGGTAATCTTCCTTTCTTTGTTTTTTTTTTGTTTTTTTTAATATTCATTTATTTATTACTTTCTTAGTTTAATTAGTTTAGTTTAGGTTCTTAGTTAAGGAGCATTAGGCTCGTTAAGGTAGCCTAGTTTAGGCTCGCCTTTAGGCTTTTCATAGCCTTGTAGAGGCTCGTTAGGCTCAACGAGGCTAACATATCATGTTCTTTCATTTAGCTATGCCTAGCATAACGTTTACTTTTTTTGTTGCATTCGTTTGTCTAGCTTAAATCACGCTTATCAATTGGATTTTCTCCTTATTCTCGTGCGGTGTTTCACTAAGGATTAAAAACGCAAACACTGTGAGTGAATCCTTACAAATTCCCTTTTTTATTCACGTTTTTGGGTGTATCATGTGTCGTAATTTACTTTATTTATACATATACATGTGCTACCACCATTATGTGATCTAATGTGTATATTTGTTTGTTGTGGTTATGTGTGGTTACATTTTATCATTTCAGTGCAATCATTCATTTAAGGCCCCTCAGTTCCCGTGGGATACGAGTTGAGCATCAGGTGCCTCATTAGATCGGCTTCGTTTGATTGAGCCTTGATCTCAAGTTCATCATTCATCATGTTCATATGTTCATTGTTGTTATGTGGTTTGTGATTTAATTATATATACATATGCTCATATATGGTCCATGCACATTTTTATTGAAATAACCAATTTAACAAACTGTTTAAATGTTTAACTTAGATTCACTCGCCAACCTTTGTTGACCCAAAACCATTTTTACACATGATACAGGTGAACAGGTACGAAGAGAAGATTGGACATAGGATGGCCCTTAGTTAACAAGAAACGAATTAGTGCAATATACTTGTTATAAACATCATCTTGTGTTTGTAATTGTTTATGTGAATTATTTGTATTGTGAGACACTTGATATGAATTAGTGAATATTTAAAACAAGTAATAGCAAGTCATAAGCTCTCGAGTTAACCCAATCATGCCCCGATCACCTATTCCGCTGTGGGTCGGGGTGTGACATAAACAATTAACATTCTGGAATTTGAGATTAAAATGATAAGGTTTAACCCGTTTTGGTTAATTTTCGTAAACTAGTTACATATACTTAACCGTATGCATATAAGCGATATCGCAAAATGAGTCATGAACAAGTTCTATATCTCATTATACTTTAAATAAGTTGTAATATCAGTAGTATATCAACTTATATGCCCGTTCAGGTTTAAAAATGAAACTACGCCTTATAAGGCGTTTTGACCCTTATGTGTCATATAAAGGAACTTGCATATAATATGATGTTGTGATCATAAATATTCTGGAAAAAAAAATTTAATTTGTGATATATTATCAGTAAGAAGTCCCACATAAGTGTGGTTTATGGTTTAGGACCAAACTATGCATCGAAAGGACATTTTGGTCTTTTAAAAATATAGTTTACGATATTATATTAAAAATTAGTTTATGATCAGAATATTAACATCATAATATGTTAATTATACTAACATATTAGTAGGTAATTTATTTGCAAGTTCGTTGTTGATTAAAACCTTTTTATGTAAAAAGGGCATTTTAGTTAAAGTTTGACATTTAACAGAACTTGTGCATAAGCTCAGATTATGATTATGATCATGTAATACAACCTCAGAGGGTTATGCTACATTGTATTACGATCATAATGTGACCACAAGTCAGTAGTAAACTAATCTAAGTCGGGTCAAAATCGAAAGTCAAAGAAGAAGTCAAACTCCAGGACCTTCGGTTGCGAACTGACTCTAGGACTAGAATTGGCGGATCGAACATGTTCCCACATGTTCTAATAATTATTACTAACTTGATTGAATGTCAAAAACATATTTATAACATGTATAAACTCATATTACAATTTTTATAAAATTTGATCCGTTTGACTTTTTAAAACATAATCTTTAACCCGTCAATTGACCTAGTAAACGTGATCCTTAGGAGGTGCCCTTTTAAGGGATCAATACCTTCCTAATTACGATCACTTAGCCATGTTCATTTCAAACAATGGTTGGACCATAATGGTCTTAACCGAAAGTCAAGGCATTTGTCGAAAATGCTTGACTTTTGGCTATTAAAAGCCAATAAAAAGAAAAGAGCAGAGATGGAACACTTACAAGTGATCCAAGGGAAACTTAGAACTCAAAGGAAAACTCATAAATGGTCAGGATCTTCCAAAGTGTAATAGAGAGGAGAAAGAGTGAATGAGCAAATGAGTGAACTTAGTGGGCTATTTATAGTGCAAGAATGTGTGTGAAGATGAAGCCAGGTGTTAGAGGTGTTGTAGGATCTTCACAAGCGTCTAGCAAGGTGTCAAGAGCTGCAAATGTGTGGCAATTTGTAGGCTAGGTGGCAACTTGACATAAAATTGTGGCAATTTAGTCCTTCAAAATGAATTGTCCCTTGACTTTTATTCAATGACATAATGACGCAAACTAGTTCTTTTCATTCAACACGAGATGTATTGAAGAAGAGTATGAATAACCGAACGTTAACGGGTGTCACACTAGGTGTTTTTACGACTTATAAGGGTTTACTAGCTTAAACGTGAAAGATACGAATACTTATGGTTTCATGGGTTAAATTACCCAAACTAGTAAGGTTAAAGGTTCGGTGAAGAAGCAGAATGCTCAAGAATGGTGAATCAAAAGATCACCTTAACCGGGAGTCGTTCGGGTCGAAAAATGACTTGGTTAATGCAAGGAAAGTGAAATAATAAGGTCTAGGGGCTTTCGGGTTATTAGTTGAAAGTTAAAATGATGAAAAAGTGATGTTCTAGAGGCCCGCCGTAGGCTACGATCATCAGACCGTAGCTTACAGTTAGTTTTAAATTCAAACCAGTAAGCTTGGACCGTAGCTTATGGTCCTGGACCGTAAGCTACGGTTAGGTTAATTTTTTTTGTTTTTTAGACACGTTTGAGGAGTTGAGTGACTAACTTATTTAAAGTATTATCCGAGGGCATGTACACGTGTCGGTATATTACCGAACACGAATTTTACAAGGTGTTACAGTTTGGGTCCCATGATAGGGGTTGGTTCAATAGGTTCATGAAGCCGGTTTGGTTTTGATTGTCCTCGACAAACCCAGTTCCATAGCGCCGGCCGGAGCGGTGTTCCCCGACGCTATAAGGCGTTATGATGGTGTTTGCCGCTATATACCGTACCACTACGGAAGGTCTTATATCACATAGTAAACCGGTTTGTGGCATTATCCGATGGACCATACCCTGAGATGAGCCAAATCACCCAACAAAGCATCCTTATCACTACAATAAATGAATGTAGCGTGAATCCGTATTAGAAAAATCATCAATTCTTGGCTATATTAATACTACACTCAAGCATTTGATTGTAATTCACTTTTGATAATACATATGCTAATACAACCGGACTTAAAGCTTGTAACTTCCATAACCGAACACACCATCAAATCTATTGTTGCAACACTACTCAAATGGTTGTTTATTTTCTACTATATATGCAACTGAAGATAAGATGAAAGTGAATTAGTTCACTTTGATTTGACTTAAACCTTTGTCCCAATATTTGTTTAAATTTGACCTTAGACAACTTGATTTCTTGAAGTTTATTTTTCCGGTTTTATTCGATTTTGTGTATAGTTTTGCGCCATAACAAATTTGGCTTTACATGATTAGTTTTATTATTTCAAACATGTCCCAATGTTGCATATGAAGTTGAATTCTTTTTTCTTCATCTCCTTTAAACTAGTTTTATTTTCTTTTTCTCTTATCTTTGTTTTTGTTATGAAAATGGTTATTTAGTTTTGAAAATATATTATTAAAACAAGAAAAAGGGTAAGCTTAAGATATGTGTTGGACTCTTGTCAACTTAAATGATTTCTTACAATGATTGTCACTAACATAAAAATCGAAATCTATTATATTAAAATAAAACCAACTTATGTCACTTGTCATGAATTTATACTTATTATTGCCACTTGGCAATGTAATATCACTCATTCATATATTTTGAGCGGCAAAATCATTCACAACCTATTTTTCTACTCAATCATAAATTCCCTTCTATAGTTAGATTTAAACAACTTACCGATTTTATATTTGAATCAAGAATAGAAATATTATTTATAGTATACAAAATTAATTTCTTTTGTTGATGTTACCTTTTACCATATATTTATTCTTCATAACTTATTCATAATAAATAAATAATATACATATAGAAAAATCAGTTGGTCGATTTTCATCTTCAAAATATGTATCTTCTAATGAACAACAATATATGTGTAATGCTATCGATTCTTGACACATGTTGACGAATAACGTTTTTTATTGTTATATTTGCTTTATTTTACTCTGAAAAAATGTTTTTCTTTTTTAGTGTTGGTAGTTATGATAAAAGTTGTATTAATTAAATGAACATCTAAAGGTTAGTAAAAATATAATTATTTATTTCTTTTATCATAAAAATCAAAACAATTTGATCCAATTTATGTCAATTAATTACAATTACATACAATTTGAATTTTATTCTAATAATATTTCTTTAATGTCAAAAATTTTTTTCATTGAAAACATGTATTATATAGCAATTTCTAAATTTTGACACAATTAGCAAAATAAACTTTTAGAATAAAAGATTTCGTTAACATTAAATGGATCAACATTGTTTGACGTTTTTCATTTTTAATATAAAGACATGAATTTGTTATTTGTTAGTGTTTATTTACATTTTGCTTGACATTTTTAACTTTGATGTCTATGAATAACTTTATTTTATAATACATCTATTGTTTGTTTATGTTACTAAACACTGTCTAATGTGTATTTATTTGAACATCAACGAAAAGGATGATGTAGGTTGCGATTCGACTTTGAACATTTGTCAATGAAAGAATAGCCTCATTTCTATAATATCTACACTTTTTAACCCTACATGACTAATAACTCAAAAAATATACTATGAATACGTGTTTATACATATCTCATATTGACTATTTAAATACCAGTTATAGGATTATAGGTTATAGATCTTATTTTTTTATACTTTATAATTTGTATTAGTATTAGTTTTGTTCCCGATGTGTTACAAATCAAATATTGTTTGTTTATTGTGTATTTATTGATTATAAAATTATTAATTTTAAATCATCGTAATCAAAAGGGAGAATGCAGCTAAATATCTAATTTCGAATGTACATAAAAAAGAGTTTCAAAAAATGATTAAATAATCAATTGAGACATAATTGTTTTTTCATCAATATCAAAATATCTAATTCCGAATGTGATAAAATCAACTATAAAAATTATCCAAGATTTGATTAGTAGCGATTTATAATATACCAGAAGTAAAAAATTATCTTTGGTAACTATGATAATTGAGGTGATCTTAAAAGTTGTAACATCCGTCAAAAACGGATTTACCAAACCCGCTCCGTTTATAAACCGAACAGTCAGTCAAATTTTTCGTTGCGAATTAAATGCCCAAAATAATTTTAAACGATCCGTAATCAATTATTATGCGGGGATATATATTTAGTTTTTGAAAAACTGATAAAAATAACAAAATAAAAATGTTTTGCTGTTGCCGGGTTTCGAACTCGGGTCTGTATCCGGTTCAACCAAACACTTAACTCCCACACCGTAAACCACTCCGCCACTTTGATTTTCTGTTAAGTTAATGGAATTATTAAATCAAATAATGATGTTCGGAAATTCAAATTCCGTCAACTTGCGCCCAAACAGCTGTCGTCGGAAATCCCGACGACTTCGCCCATAAAACACGTTTTCGCTCAATTTAATCAATCAATTAACTCTCGCCAGCTATAGCCAACGTCTGAAAACGCGTCATTTGCCAAAATCGCCGGAGAACAGTTGACTTCGAATATAGACCGAATTCAGACCCCATTCATCTCGTTGCTACCCTATAAATACACCCACAACTCGCCAGAAGTCTTTCACACTCAAATCGCACCCTTTATCAGCGAAACATCACTCGCCGGAAGTATTTGATACATCGCCGGAAAACCGTATCATTAACCTTCGAGCTTACTGAACCCCCTAAACTTTCACCTAAGTCACCCACCCCCTTGTAACCTTTCGGAAGACTCTCTGCTGCAAGAAGTTGTCGCCGGAAAAAGGTTTCTGTCGCCGGAGTTCTGCCGGAAAACAGAGTATAATCAGTCGGTACCTTTCACGCTTAATTCATTCCCTTTTTACTTTTATCTCATTTGTAATTGATCTTTAAACGCTAAAGAAACATGAATTAACATTTTGAACCAGTCCGTCGTCACTTCCGGTTAAAACCGGTGAAGAAGACGAAGTTCGATAATGGTTAAGTATAATTAAATTCAAGTTATTTACCGGGTTAGACACACAGTCCAGCGGTGGACTGTGTGCACTTTTAACGCTAAGGTCACGAGTTCGATTCCGGTTTCACACACGCTGCTTTAATAAAAATCCCTTTTTCCACAAACTGAACCGGGTTGTTTTAAGTATGTGTTAAGTATATTGATAACCGAGTTTATAACCAAGTGTGACACACAGTCCAGCGGTGGAGTGTGTGTCCGCTAACCCACAGGTCCCGGGTTCGAGACCTGTGGAGCGCACCGGTTCTCGAGACTTAATTCATTTTTAAAATAAAGGTTTTCTGTTAAATCCTAATTAATGTATATATATAATTAAAATCGGATATATAACGGGTTAGACACGTAGCTCAGTTGGTAGAGCTGCGTGCACGCGTACGGGAGGTCTCGGGTTCGAGCCTCACCCGGCGCACAACAATATGCCTATGAACCGGTCAACGAAAGTCAAAGTCAACGCAGGTCAAAGTCAACTGTAGCAAAAATAAAATATTTTTTTTATTATTTTTATTTAATTATTTTAATTAAAAATCAATTATAAATACTTAAAAATAACATTTTTTAAGGTTAGAAAATAGCCTCAAACTCACAAAAATACACCCAACAATCCTACTAAAATAGATTCATAAAACCCGTTTACTTACCGAACCATTATGCGATTTATCTAGGATTAATTTCACTCGTGGTTAACACCATTTCGCGTGCATTCAACGTCATCAACCGAACGCACCCAATGTGAGTGAATTCTTACAAACTCCCCTTTTTTTTTATTCATGTTTTGGGGTGTATCATGTGTCGATTAAACTAATTCTCTTATGCAAATTCGTGCTATACCATTATATGAACTAAATTAGAATGTAACTATTGATTGTTTGTGATGTATTTCATATTGTCAAAGTTGTATACAAATTATTTAGGCCCATCAGTTCGTAAGAACAACGCGTGCCTCAAAACTCATTTATTAGGCCCATCAGTTCCTCGTGTGAGACGAGAACAACGCGTGCCTCAAAACTCATACATTAGGCCCATCAGTTCGTAAGAACAACGCGTGCCTCAAAACTCATTTATTAGGCCCATCAGTTCCTCGTGTGAGACGAGAACAACGCGTGCCTCAAAACTATCATTTGGTGTTTGTATGTTCAATATTCAATATTATGTGTTGTGTGAATAAATTTACATCTACATTTACTCATATGAGGTATGCACATTATTTATAATCAATTGGATAAACTCGTTCAAATGTTTTTCCATAGGATTCACTCGCCAACATTATGTTGATCCAAAAACCTTTTTACACATGATACAGGTGGACAGGTTGAAGCAAGGAAAACATAGGATATGCCTTAGAAGAGAAACAAGAAGCTTAGACTGATAGTTAGAACATGTTGTATCATTTATTGTAAATTTCCATTAAATTGTATTAATGAATATGAAACATATAATAAATGTCATGAGCTTTGATGATAACCCAATTATGCCCCGATCACCTTTTCCGCTGCGGGTCGGGGTGTGACAGATTGGTATCAGAGCCATGACTATAGGGATATAGGATAGGTTATTAGACCCTTAGAGCCTATACTATAGTCTGCCTAAATTTTAAATTGATTAGGTGGTTACATACAAACTTGTGATATTTATTTGTTTCATATTTGTTTACATTTCAGTCAAACATACATGCTCATTCATTATACATACATATATCGATGCTCATGTATTCAATTTATTTTCATACTCTCAGTATCCAAAGATTTTATGCAAATTTCAAATCTCATCAAAGTAAGTTCTGCGACGGGCATGTAGTAACTGGAAGGGTACAAGTACCGGTAGTCGGAACGTCCTGTCTAGGTTGGCATTCGTATAAATCCAAAATAACGGACCAGTTTGCCTACCTGGGGACTAACGATGAGAGTACGACGGACCTATTAGGCCAAAGCATGCCACACCAAACGTCGTTCGAACTAACCTCCCTTTGAGATGTCACCGTGTCTACACCTGGACACATTCCGAATATCACACGTTGTATACATATTTCTCGATTTTCTCCGGGTTTTGTGTACGCAATCAGGCAGAAACCATGCGAACCATATGAAAAACCGGTATTCATGGGGGCCCACATGATTACACAGGTAAAGTATGGCGGCATGACGGGCCTAACAGCGAGCAAAAGCCCAAGACATCCTATGGATGTAGTAGAGTTATTTTTCTATAATTATTTTATGAACGTTCAATCCCAAACACGACCCACGATCCCAAAGGCATTCAACTCATACTCTTGACATGTATTCCTTGTAGATGTCTTCTAGCCTCGCTCGTAGGAAAATGAGAGCAGGAAAAGCCCGTGAACGCATGGCTACCCAAATCGCTCAGCAAATGGCGACCGTAATACCCAACATCGTAGTTCAAGTTCAACAAGCCCTTACCGCTAATTCCGTTAACCCAACCCAACAAGAAGATCAAAACACTATCAATCCTTCAGTCACTAAATGCACCTACAAACATTTCAAATCCTGCGATCCTCCAAAATACGAAGGTACTGAAGGTGTCACCGCTCTCCTCCATTGGTTCGAAGAAATGGAGAACACTTTTCTAAATTGCGATTGCCCCGATGATCGCAAAGTGCGTTATGCTACCGGTCGCTTACTTGGAACGGCACTCACATGGTGGAATACAGAAAAGACCAAACGAGGTGTTGAAGAAACTATGACCTTGACTTGGGAAGAATTGAAGGGAATCATGACAAGACGGTTTTGCCCAAGAAGTGAAATCAAGAAATTGGAGGATGAGTTCCATGCTTTGAAACAAAAGGAAGGCGACCACACCACATACAACAAGAGATTCCTTGAGTTAAATCAAATGGTTCCCAACTTGTTCACTCCCTCTACCGTTTGATCGAGCACTACATTCGTGGTCTTCCATCAAAAATTCAAGACCCTGTAATAAGCACCTCGCCTGCAACTTTGGAAGCAGCAATGGAGCTAGCAACCGCGCTCACCGAGAACCGAATCCGGAATAAAGATTTCAAAGAGGAGAAGAAGAAGGATAAAGCATCAACCGAAACCTCAAACTCCACCCGAACCGAATCCTCTACACCACCTATTTCTAAGAGAAAACGTGATGGGCAAATCTTCGCCGTCACCCAACGTAACCAACCAGCTTCACAAGTTGTACCTCCTCAAACTATCCCAAACGCTCAAGTAGCACCCAACTCAACTTACCCAAACAAGAAACCTTACATTGGACCTCACCCTCAATGCAACACCTGTTTCTATCACCATCCATCTACCTTACCCTGTCGACTATGTGCGAATTGTGGACGCTACGGTCATTTGAGCAACGTTTGCCGCACCCCTCAAAACCAAACCTCAACCCCTACTCAACCCATGATCCAAACATATCAACAACCTCAATACCCCATGTACCCATATGTTCGAGCTTGTTTCAATTGTGGCGACCCTACCCATTTTAGAAACACGTGCCCTCGTTTGGTTAACATCATAAATGCCCAAGCTCAGGCAAACCCAGTTAACCAAGCAAACCAAGCAAATCCAGCTCCACCGCCAGCAAGGGGAAGAGTTTTTAACATCAATGCCAATCCGGTTGAAGATGTTAACGGACCAAACCAACCACTTAACTAGCCTTCTCTCACCAAGAATCAAGATTCAACTCCAATCACTTAGTTTTTATGTTTATATCTCGATTTTCATGTATCTCAGTTGGAATTTTTATCCAAGAAATTTTAATGCAAATTACTAGTTCAGTTTGTTTTATACTCATTATTCATATCATCATACTTCACGGCATATTTCAGTTTCACATAGACTAACCTCTCCATCATATTAAACGAGAGAGGTTTTGTCAAACACGGATACTATCAGAATTAAGACTCAAGCGCTGATTGTTGTGTTGTTTATGTTGTAGAGTCGCATAGAACTAATCATAATTCACTGATAAAACCAATGAAAATTTGACAAGAATATGGTGGATACGCCGCTGGTACTTCCTATATATAAGTATTCTTGCCAAAGGATCAGAGGCATTATCAGGCGGTTATGAGATGTTCCATGTAGGATTTAGTATTGCCTTGGTTGAAATTGTGTTACATATAAATATCATCTCACTAGTTAAAGGAATTGGATTGTGATCCATTTCTATATAGACTAACCTCTCCATCATAACAAACGAGAGAGGAACCATCACCATTCAAACATATATGCTATCAGAATGTGGATACAATTGTTAGTTGTTGTGTTTATTTGTGTAGATTGTAGAATTTCTGCCTTAGGATATAACCCTAAGCATATTCAAACTTTTATGCGTGATATCATTTTAGCGAATCATTCCTGCTTAACAATACTTATACAGTAGGCAACAAAAAGCGATTCCTGTATTAGGATACTTAACCTTTACAAGGAACGTTACCGCCTCAAACAAAAACCTAAACCCTAATTCTCAAAAATGTAACCGGCAAACTCAACACCATCATTCTTTTAGTCAATTATATCCCTAATTAAATTTCGGGACGAAATTTCTAAAAAGCAGGGGATACTGTAACATCCGTCAAAAACGGATTTACCAAACCCGCTCCGTTTATAAACCGAACAGTCAGTCAAATTTTTCGTTGCGAATTAAATGCCCAAAATAATTTTAAACGATCCGTAATCAATTATTATGCGGGGATATTATATTTAGTTTTTGAAAAAATGATAAAAATAACAAAATAAAAATGTTTTGCTGTTGCCGGGTTTCGAACTCGGGTCTGTATCCGGTTCAACCAAACACTTAACTCCCACACCGTAAACCACTCCGCCACTTTGATTTTCTGTTAAGTTAATGGAATTATTAAATCAAATAATGATGTTCGGAAATTCAAATTCCGTCAACTTGCGCCCAAACAGCTGTCGTCGGAAATCCCGACGACTTCGCCCATAAAACACGTTTTCGCTCAATTTAATCAATCAATTAACTCTCGCCAGCTATAGCCAACGTCTGAAAACGCGTCATTTGCCAAAATCGCCGGAGAACAGTTGACTTCGAATATAGACCGAATTCAGACCCCATTCATCTCGTTGCTACCCTATAAATACACCCACAACTCGCCAGAAGTCTTTCACACTCAAATCGCACCCTTTATCAGCGAAACATCACTCGCCGGAAGTATTTGATACATCGCCGGAAAACCGTATCATTAACCTTCGAGCTTACTGAACCCCCTAAACTTTCACCTAAGTCACCCACCCCCTTGTAACCTTTCGGAAGACTCTCTGCTGCAAGAAGTTGTCGCCGGAAAAAGGTTTCTGTCGCCGGAGTTCTGCCGGAAAACAGAGTATAATCAGTCGGTACCTTTCACGCTTAATTCATTCCCTTTTTACTTTTATCTCATTTGTAATTGATCTTTAAACGCTAAAGAAACATGAATTAACATTTTGAACCAGTCCGTCGTCACTTCCGGTTAAAACCGGTGAAGAAGACGAAGTTCGATAATGGTTAAGTATAATTAAATTCAAGTTATTTACCGGGTTAGACACACAGTCCAGCGGTGGACTGTGTGCACTTTTAACGCTAAGGTCACGAGTTCGATTCCGGTTTCACACACGCTGCTTTAATAAAAATCCCTTTTTCCACAAACTGAACCGGGTTGTTTTAAGTATGTGTTAAGTATATTGATAACCGAGTTTATAACCAAGTGTGACACACAGTCCAGCGGTGGAGTGTGTGTCCGCTAACCCACAGGTCCCGGGTTCGAGACCTGTGGAGCGCACCGGTTCTCGAGACTTAATTCATTTTTAAAATAAAGGTTTTCTGTTAAATCCTAATTAATGTATATATATAATTAAAATCGGATATATAACGGGTTAGACACGTAGCTCAGTTGGTAGAGCTGCGTGCACGCGTACGGGAGGTCTCGGGTTCGAGCCTCACCCGGCGCACAACAATATGCCTATGAACCGGTCAACGAAAGTCAAAGTCAACGCAGGTCAAAGTCAACTGTAGCAAAAATAAAATATTTTTTTTATTATTTTTATTTAATTATTTTAATTAAAAATCAATTATAAATACTTAAAAATAACATTTTTAAGGTTAGAAAATAGCCTCAAACTCACAAAAATACACCCAACAATCCTACTAAAATAGATTCATAAAACCCGTTTACTTACCGAACCATTATGCGATTTATCTAGGATTAATTTCACTCGTGGTTAACACCATTTCGCGTGCATTCAACGTCATCAACCGAACGCACCCAATGTGAGTGAATTCTTACAAACTCCCCTTTTTTTTTTATTCATGTTTTGGGGTGTATCATGTGTCGATTAAACTAATTCTCTTATGCAAATTCGTGCTATACCATTATATGAACTAAATTAGAATGTAACTATTGATTGTTTGTGATGTATTTCATATTGTCAAAGTTGTATACAAATTATTTAGGCCCATCAGTTCGTAAGAACAACGCGTGCCTCAAAACTCATTTATTAGGCCCATCAGTTCCTCGTGTGAGACGAGAACAACGCGTGCCTCAAAACTCATACATTAGGCCCATCAGTTCGTAAGAACAACGCGTGCCTCAAAACTCATTTATTAGGCCCATCAGTTCCTCGTGAGAGACGAGAACAACGCGTGCCTCAAAACTATCATTTGGTGTTTGTATGTTCAATATTCAATATTATGTGTTGTGTGAATAAATTTACATCTACATTTACTCATATGAGGTATGCACATTATTTATAATCAATTGGATAAACTCGTTCAAATGTTTTTCCATAGGATTCACTCGCCAACATTATGTTGATCCAAAAACCTTTTTACACATGATACAGGTGGACAGGTTGAAGCAAGGAAAACATAGGATATGCCTTAGAAGAGAAACAAGAAGCTTAGACTGATAGTTAGAACATGTTGTATCATTTATTGTAAATTTCCATTAAATTGTATTAATGAATATGAAACATATAATAAATGTCATGAGCTTTGATGATAACCCAATTATGCCCCGATCACCTTTTCCGCTGCGGGTCGGGGTGTGACAAAAGTGAAATATTTTTTATACTAAAGAAAACTTTTTCCCCTCTTATAACTTATTTAAACCCTTTACATTCTCATACCCCATTTTATTGTTGTATGACAAACAAACACATCCTCTACAAGTTACACGTAAGTTGCTTACAATAGGCTCGATTTGATTTTGAGTCAATCATAAAAGCATGTTAGTTACTTTCTATATTCTTATTATCTGTTTCTATTGTTATAAGTGTGTAGTTTTATCTTTGTATACTAATCAATTATTAAACAATTATACTTATTAGTTAACGATGTATCTGTTTATACTTTAATTAAAGAATGAATCTTCTTCTTCTTCTTTATTCATTAGATACCTTAATCGCATTTTTAGTGAAGCCTGGAGTCTGGAAGTAGATACTATCCATGTATATTTTGATGTTTCTTCATAAATAGTCTGACTTTAATCTTCTTATCGACTTGGGTCAAACAAATAGTCATATAGGTACAGTTTGATGATTTAAATCACTTCAATTACTCTATTGCACACTTGATATAAGGATAAATTGACTTATGACGTCAATTATAGTGCAGTGATGCTTTAAAAAGTCTGACACTTTATTAAAGATTCAATATGTTAACAGTTTGACTTCTTAGGTCAAAACATAGCATTATGATGTCTTAAAAAGTCAATGTGTCTATTATAAACTCAATATAGGTACAATTTGACTAATGAAGTCAAACATAATGGTATTTAGAGTATTTTGACATTTTTAGATACTACTTACCAAGAGAATGAAGGATGTACTTAAGCAAGCTTTTGAAGGTTGTTGCCCCTTAAAACATCATTCAAAGTTATAAAATTTGATCTAATATTGAAAATTGAGCAAGTAAATCTGTTATATTCGGAGTGGTCAACTCTTAGACTTGGAAGCAATGGTCCCACACGATGATTATTTCGCATTTTCTTTTGTCAGCAAAAAGTATCCTTGGTGAAATTTCCGTAAGCTCATCACTCAAAATATGACAATTATAAATAGTTGTAAGAATTATTTTTTAATACAGTCCGTGTAACACACGAATACTTAAACCAATTTAACTATTTTTCAGAAACCACTAGTCCACTTAAGTCCTGAATCACTAGAATAATATATATATATATATATATATATATATATATATAATATGATATATGTTAACAATGGGTGGAATTTTGTATTCTAAATAATAAAATATATTATACATATTAATAGATAGTTGTCAAGAACAGTAAACTAAAATTTTTAAATATTTGTCTTTTGTTTTTAGCAATATTTTATTTAGTATTCATTAGATTTAATAATAGATAGTAATTCATATTTCTTATGCTTTTATTTTTTATTATGGGTTATTCAATTTTAATAATCTTAAGTTTCACATGTTGTTCGGTAATAATCCTAACTTTAAAAATTCTCTCCAACTATCATAACTTGTAAGAATTTTATCCCATTGATCTTTTTCTAACATATAAGAATTTGTTATTCTTAACAGATTCAAGTGCACCTGTAGCCTCCTTAATTGATTTAAGTTGCACATACAGTTAGAAATTGATCGATAGGGGCCACATTCTTACAAGTTGGGATCGTTGGAAGTAACTTTTAGAGTTTGGATTATTATCGGCTAATAGTTGAAACTTAGGATTATTAAAATCTAATAATCCTTTATTATTAAAGGTATTTTATTTAGCATTCAATTTGATTTTTATATAACTGATAATTCTTGGATATTTGTTTTTTTATTATTAATGGTATTTTATTTGACGTTCAATTTGATTTTTTAGTAATAACTTACGTACTTTTTCGTAAAAAAATAAATTCTAAATATGCATCTATGTTTATTTATATTTTAACATTCTAAGTTATTTGCCCGCGTCCTGTGATGGTACGTTACTGTGGGCATTGGATTAGTAATGGTTTGTTACAGTACCAATGTGATTCACGCATTCGACATAGAAATCAACATGTGGTTTACATCGACCGAAAACGATAAAATCGAACACCGGTACCGACACCGATGTTCTTTAAACGGTATTGATTGGTTCAAGTTGTTATGGTACTGGTGCCGATATCCATTTGCCGACACGGACAACGTTGAATAAATGAAAATTTTTCAAAATCAAAAACCATAATATGGATAAAAGTATCGGTATCGATGCTGTTTGGTACATGATGCAAGCGATATGTTGTCAGACTATCATACAAATACATACCGGTACCGAACCGATGTTGTTCACTCGATTTTCGTTCAATCAACTACGGTAGCGACACGATATCTATTATCAAACAAGAAACCATAAAAATTAATACATAACGGCATTGATGTTGTATGTTTTGGTACGGTAGGTAGCGATACGATCTTAGCTTATCTAAGCAAAAATAATAAAAATAAATGTTGGTACCGATACACATGTTGTTCAGTCGCTTTCGATTCGATTTGGCACAATAGCCGTTTTCAAAAAAAAAAAAGTTTATTCGTAAACCAACCTAACTAAGTTTACGGCATAATAGCAGTTTTCAAAACGACATTAGTATCGGTATCGATATTCTTTTTAATTGTTCTCGATCGATGTAAGGTTTTCTCTTTCGATTACTATAGTGAGTGTGGGTACTGTAACGAACTAAGCTGATCAAATTCCCGTCACAAAGCGCGAGTGAATGTCACTAGTTTAGAAATAAAATGAAGTATATTAACAATGCGTGCAATTTAAAATTCTAGATTTAAAAATTTAAAATGTAGGCAGAAGATCAAATACAAATAGCCTTATCATACAAAACGTACGAATGACATGAAAAGGCAAAAAAATGCGGTGACGTTTTCGTAGTTATTTACTCGTAGAGTAATTATCAAAATTACCCTACAAATGATTTTGTAGGGTAAGCTTGATCTTGTAGGGTAATTATGTAGAGTATCATAATTACCCTACAAATGATCTTGTAGGGTAATTTTGATCTTGTAGGGTAATTTTGTAGAGCATCATAATTAGTCTACAAATGATCTTCTAGGGTAATTTTGATCTTGTTGGGTGGTTTTAATCTTGTAGGGTAATTTCGATCATGTAGAGTAATTATGAGTAAAATAGTTACGGAAATGACACCGTGTTTTTTTACCTTTTCATACCTTTCATACGATAAAGCTATTTGTAATGAATCTTTACCCTTAAAATGTAAAGAGTGCATACATTACAAGTTTATAAAATTAAACATCACATATACTATGAATAAAGAATTTATAATCTATAAAAGATTGACCATATCTAAAGTCATATTTTTTCCTACATCTAGCACATAACTTTCTTGGGTTTCAAATTGTTCAGAGTTCGTGTAATGGGAAGTGGACGCCTTGTTCATCTCTTGCATTCCTTTCCTGCTCTTAGTGAAGAAAATCTGCCATTTTGACGTTAAAATTGTTTCAATTTATCGCTTTTTTCGAACATACTATTAAGTTTATTAGTGACGCCCGCTTTTGCCTTCGGCCCTATTGGACGAGGTAGTTCATCAACATCAACCAACATAGGAGTACCAGTGTCTAACAAAGTGATGAACTCACCTGACGCAGATGCCTTTGTTGTTCTCTTTGGTTGTTGGGTACATCATACATGCAAATGTAGGTTTGTTGTTTCTACTTGAGTTGTATTTTTGTATGTGCCACACATGTTCATATACGAGATGTGAGTTAGTTGTAGAGTAGCATTCCTCTCTAGCGCATGTCAATAGCTAGTCATTTGATCAGTCATTTTGTCTTTGTGATTTTAGTTGTATGAAGATGCCGAAGAACTTACTACCGATATGAAGGTATGTTGTCAATGGTATCCTCCCTCTCCAAAAATCACGACCTACCCTTCTGCCATCGCCCACTCCTCTGCCATCACCCACCATGTCTTCTCCTTCTGATCTTTCTGTCATCCCACTCCACTCCCTCAACCACCTCATAACCTTTAAATTCTCCTCTTCCAACTATCTTACATGGAAAAAGCAAGTCCAACTTGTTCTTGCTTATCTCACTCTCCTTGACCATCTAGATCCTACCTTCATTCCACCAGTCGAAACCATCACCAAAGATGATAATTACTAATCCGGATTTTCTTGCATAGAAAGCCGCTAATCAGAAGGTTCTCCTTCTCCTAAACTCCACTCTCACAAGGGAGTAGCTAAAAGTATCGACTACACCACTGTAGTGCAAGTTTGGCAAGCCCTTGAAGCTGCCTACAGTCACCATTCTGTTTAACGTATGCACACGCTAGCTACATGACTCTCTCCATCAACTGCAAAAAGGGGCATCCACTGTGTCCAAATTTGGTCACAAATTCAAAGCCTTAAGCTACCAACTCGCTACCATTGGTCATCCAATCAGTGATGAAGACAAACGCCGTTGGTTCCTTTACGGCCTTGGTATCTCCTTTGAAACCTTCTCTACGTTTCAAAGGACCATTTATCCCGCCCCACCCTTTCATGACCTTCTTGCACACGCGGAAAATCATGAGATCTTTTTACAAAATCTTCATGGAAACCAACCACCTCAAGCAGCCTTTTCGGCTCAGGCTCCAAAATTCAGCAACTCACGCCCCTTGCATAGCCATGGACATAGTTCATCATCGAACTGTGGCCACTCTAACTACACTACCTTAGTGTCAACTCTGAAGAAAATAGGGTCATTATGCGAGTGCATGCCCAAATATCGCCTCTTATGCTCAACGTGTCATTCCATTAGATGCAAATTTTGCTTAGGCGTTTAATGCTTGATGCGACATTTATCCGGATTGGATTGCTGATACAGGAGCAACAACCCACATGCTTCCAAAATCACATCGTCTAAACGAATCTAATCCAGATCTCAGTAACTCTCGTGTCACTTTTGGTAATGGCCAGTCACTTCCGATCACTCATATTGGAGCGACTAACCTAACCACTTCCACCCTTTAAAAATGTGCTTGTTTTCCTAATATTACAAAAAAAATCTACTTTTTATTAGTAGGTTAACAAATGATTCACTTGTTGATGTCCTTTTTTCTAACAATTTCGTTCATATTCAGGACCGAAAAACAACGGAGGTCCTTGCTAGAAGCACATGTGAAAATGGATTTTATGTCCTCACTCAAAGTCATAAGTCTCTTATTGCCGCTTTATTTGCTTCACATCTTCCTGCTTCATTTGATAAGCCTAGGGCATGTTGCTTTTGATACTATTGCTACTTAAATAAACTTGGTTATGTTTTTGTTACTTCTTTATTACTCAAGCCAGGTTTGTGCACGCCTTGTCAATTGTCAAAAGCACAACACTTACCTTCCATCGAAAATACAAAACGAGCATTGCATGTCTTAGATCTTGTATATTGTGACCTTTGGGGACCCACTTAAAGCCAAGTGGTTATATATTATGTGATCTTTATCGACGATTTTTCTAGATTCACTTGGTTCTACCCTCTTAAAGCCAAGTTGGAATTTTACTCCATTCTTGTAGATTTCTTAAACCTTGTACAAAATCAATTTTTATGTAATATAAAATCTTTCAAAGCGATGGTGGAACCGAGTTAACAGATACTCGAGCGATAATGTTTTCACAACCACGGTATTCATCATAGACTTTCATGTCCATTTACACCCTGACAAAATAGGCGCGCCAAAAGAAAGCATGGTCATATTACTGAAACAGGCCTTGCTACGATGTTTAATGCTCATGCACCATCAAACTTGTGGGTAGATGCTTTCACTTCCGCTACTTATATCATAAATAGCCTTCCCACACCAATTCTTGACAACAAGTCCCGTTTAAGATCCTTTTTAAACAACCTCATTCTTATACAAATTTACGTGTCTTTGGATGTCGCACGTTTCCTTATCTTCAGGCCTACATCAAAAATAATTTACTTTTGTGAGATGCACCTTGTGTCCTCGTTTTCTATCGTCCCCATTACAAAGGTTATCATTGTCTCGACTCCAACACCTCACGTGTTTACACCACTTGGCATGCCAAGTTTGATGAGGATGTTCTTCCCTTCAAAAACCCTTCCTTAACATTAAATGCAAAAAAGTTAAACATCTCAAACTTTGATGACACTCTCCCTACCCCACTGTTGACTCCACATCCATCACCACTTAATAAAACCTCCAAATCCCAAACCTCACCAGCTTCATGCACCTCTGGCCCACTCCTTATATCCAACTTATCCCTATCCTAACCTCCTGTTCCAAGCTCCAAACAATGCTCCATCCAGCCTAACACCCTTCCCATCACCTTCATTCTCATCACCCACCGCCCCAACCCGCCCATTATCTTTTGGCCCAACACCTAACAATCCGCCCTACCCACACTCACCTTCACCGGAAACCCACCAGACCAATCACCTACGTCCCAACCAACCCAAAGTAACCGCCCAACTATCTGATCCTCCTCAAAATTCCTCATCTATCCCTCCCCCATCACTTCTCATCACATAACCACCTGGTAGAAATCTAGGATTTTCATTTCCTCACAGATTCCAGGGGAGTCAAAACAACATTCAAAGACCCCAAATGGGTAATCGCCATGAATGAGAAGCTTGATGCCCTGTGCAACAACAAAACCATGGAAATTTGGCAAGTGTCCGTTTTTTTAATCTAACATCGTTGGCTCTAGGGGCAGGCCAACGACAATTCTTGACATGACCCGCCAACCTGACCTAAACCCGACACGAAAAAAACTGGTTTGGGTCGACTAACACGACCCCTTTTAAAAAACGGGTCGGGTTAGGGTTGACCCATATAAAAATGAGTTGACCCATTAACTCGTTTAACTATTTAGAATAATTTTATGTTTTTGTTTTTGTATTATCATTTTACATGGTTAGTTATAATAATGTTAGTTTTGACACATTATATTATTATCACACTCATACTCATCATTAAACATGTTATCGATAACCCGCTTAAAACCCAAAAAACTTGCTTATAAATCGTCATCATGTATGACTCGTTTAAAAATATGGGTTAAAAGGGTTGGGTTCGGGTTGACCCGAATTTATATGTGTCGGGTTAGGGTTGAAATCTTTAACCCGAACAATAATATGGGTCGGGTGTCACACCCTGTCACACCCCAACCGATGACGGAAATATCGGAGTGAGACGAAATAGATTGCTCATCACTCATAACACTATTTGTGACAATAATTTAAATAAACCAAATTTCATTTCCAAAACAAATTGTCAAATACAACAAGAAGCAAATATGACAACAACATTTCTTAATATTCTAAGTGAGTTTCTAAGCCATTCCTACCAAGTTCCATCATGATCAACATCTCTAACCTGCAACATGTTAAAAATAAAGTTTAATACAACAAGTATTGGCGAGTACACAAGTTTGTAATGCATAGCATAAGTATAAAGAATTTACTCAAATCCACATGGCAATTGTATGTAAGGTAAGCTAGCATGCAATACTTAATTGTTAAACCCAAGTGTCCACAAGAATGTATGTGTCCTTCGTCACACGAAGTAACGAGACTAAAGTATGAATGTAACAAGAATGAATCAGCTTTAAGACTTAACAATACCCCGACGGGCGGTGTGCTACTCCTATAGCGCTATATATGTTAAGTTCGAGCTAGCTAAGTTAATGACAATAAGCATGTATGAATTTAGCATGAACCAAAGCATAAGAACAAGCATGTATAAAGGATTGAGTGTATAAAGCATGTAGTGTGTATTTGTGTGTTTTTGTATGATAACATGTTGCAACCCAAAATGTGTAAAAGGAAAATGGGTCAAGTGTACTCACGGTTTTGCAAGCTTCCACTTGTTAGTCCCGTGAAGAGGTTGGAAGATGGAATGATCACCAAGTTATCCTACAAGAGGAAGAATGGTTTGGTAAGTTTTCGAAGGGTAATAAAGAATTTGGAATGGAAGGACGATAAAGTAGTTTATATGGGAAAGTAATCATCTAGACTTAATACTCGTTTTTCACACTATAATACCCATTCGGGTTGATGTGTTTTCATGGGTGGTCTACCCATTAGAATCGTAGCGAGATATTAAGTACGTAGGTGATGTAACCTAGTACCATGACGGATAACCATGTGATTACCATCAAGAGTTCGGTTAGTATAAGTGTATACATGTATACGTAATAATTAAGTAATAAATGACATGTAGAATCATAGAAGTCATGCATGGAGGTAGGAGGATAACCTTCCTTTTAAAACCTCTCATATAGCTTACCATTGCACAAGTCGTCACAAGGACGACAAGGATGGTCATGAGTAAGTTTAAAGATAAAAGTAAAGGCAAAAGTAAACGAAAACATTAAGTGAGGTGGTGGATCGAAAGTAGGATAGCCAAGGCTTCCAATGGATCACACACTACCAACTCAAGTCGAGCTTGGAAGGATACAACACTTGTGGGTAAAACCCTAATAAAACCATAATGTTCTTATACTTGGGTCCTTAAGCTTGATGATGTTCCAAGTTAGTCTTCCATGGAAGACTTATGGAGACATTCCAAAGGTACTCCAAGTAATAAGAAAGAAAGAAAGAAGAGAGAGAGAGGTAAGTTAGAACTCACTTGATTAGAGAGAAGAGCTCTTTGAGCCTTTAGAGAAGAGAAGAGAGAAATGAGGTGTTGGTTGAAAGTGAAATGGGATGGGTATGTATAGGTAAAGTTTGGGAGGATGGTGGTTGAGGGTAATTAATGTAAGAAACACAAACTTGACCAATCAACAAGCTTTAAACGAGTTTTCCAGGATCGCGCCTCTCTCGCGGGCCGCGAGAGAGTAGAAGGATCACGGTCGCAGGCCGCGAGATGTCTGGCGGGCCACGAGAGTGGAGAATTGGGTCGGTCGCGGGGCGCGAGGGAGGGTATTCCAGAATGTTCTTTGGTTTTTATCACTTTTAGCCCTTAAACTTAGTTTTATAACGGTTTTTGCATGTTTTTAAGCATATAATGAATATAATTATCGAATGCATGAATCTTGCATGTATATAAGTAGTAAGCATGAATTAAACGATTGAATGTATAAACAAGCATGTATCAAGTATGACCTTTATTACGATTCAAGTCTCGGATTACAAGATTCGGAAAGGAAGTACGAATACAAGTTTCCAAAAATAGAAATACAACAATACTTTCTAAATAAGGAAAGTATGAAAAAGCGAGGCGTTACAGTCTCCCCTCCTTTAACGAAATCATCAGGGCGGACGTAAATAGATTGCTCGAGACTTCATAACACTAAATGTGACAAGTATTTAATAAATAATGTTTCAGTTCATTTCTAATGGTTCAAGTACATGGATTGGAAAACAAAAATACAACAAATATTGTATGACTAATCTATAAACATGAATTTAAAGTTTGGTGCATTTCTAGCCTTCCTATCAAGTTCCATTCGTCGTCATCATTATAGAATTCCGGCAATACGTATTAAAGTATAGTTCAATACAAAAGTATTGGCGGGCATACAAGTTTGAATACTAGCGTAAGTATGAAAGTTTAAACGAATCCACATGGCATAATAGTTAACTTAAATTATCATACAATACCAACATGCAACTATACGTGTCAACACAAAGTTTACTGCTAGCGTAATCTTATCGTCGCAACAATAAGACCGTTATGAATGACTTAAATGACCTCACGAATATGGGCGGTGCGTTACTCCTATAGCGCTATACATATTAAGGGAGGCTTGAAATAAGTTAATGACAAAGCATAGCATATGTAACGATTCTAGCATATATGAATTCTAGCATAACGTATTAAGCATGTATGACCGATTGTTTGTTTGTAAGCATGTTTGTAAGTGTATGTGCGCACTTTTAATAAGGAATAAGTATTGCACCCAAAAAGTGTCGAAAAGTAAAATGGTCATGTATACTCACAGTTTTGCAAAGCTTCCCGATTATCCATGTTTTGGCGAGTTGATGTGAATAGGAGAGTGAAGGTGTGTGAGTATTCAGAAGGTTAACGGAGGATTCGGATTGGAATTTAAAGTACAAAAGTATGTATACACAAAGTAATTATATAGTCTTAAACACTCGTTTTTGACACTATAAATCCCGTATGGGTTGATGTGATTTCATAAATTGTCATTAAGTCTATCAAGGATATCACAAATTGTCATATAAGTCATGCATGGAGGTAGGAGGATAACCATCCTTTAACCTCATTGTAAGATTCACCAATACACAAATCATCACAAGGATGATTCGGATGGTCATGAATGAAAAATAAATGTACAATAATTACTATACTAAGTAGCCAAGTAACCTTTAACCCGGGTGAGTCGGCACCGACATAGAAAGAGTTAACTAAGTGTCGGAGGCTTGATGGGGTTATGTCACTTTCAAGCTAGCAAACCACTTGGGATAGCAGGTGTAAAACATCAAGTGAGGTGATGGAATGAAGGTACGATAACCAAGGCTTCCAAGTATTCACACCTATACTAATACACAAGTATTGCCATCAACTTCATGGCAAGCTCAGATGGTTTCATCATCTATGGGTTCCATAAACCTTGCAAAAATAGAAAGTTTAGAGGTGTTTGCACCTCTTAAACTCATAAGAATCTATTCCTAACAAGTCTCATAACCTTAGATAGGTTTAAGAACAAGTAGGCACAAGATTCATACAAGTTTTAGATCAATAAAAGCAAGATACAAAAGTATAAATGAAAGTAGAATTTTAATCCTATTTTGGACCTCAAATGTGGTGAGATTTCACCTTAGTTTGCCAGGGCAAGCTTGTGAAAACCTTCTTAGAGGTTATCTAAGTAGAAAGGAAGGAGAAAACATAAGAAAATAAGAAGAAAAGTGAGTTAAAACTCACTTAGAATGGTTGCAACTTTCTGCCAAATCTTGGAAATTAGAGAGTAACCAAGAAAATTTGAGAGTGATTTGAGTGTGTTTAGGAGTGTATGGAGGCTTGTATTTATAAGTGGGGATTAGTGTTTAGGAGTTAATGAAGTTGGTGGTGGTTGGGAGTTGGAAAAAGGGAAATGAAGCCAAAATTCGCGTATTTTGAGAGATTCTGCCAGACCTGGTCATTTGGCACGGTCGTGCCCGTCATAAGCATGGTCATGCAAGCAATGAGCATGACCGTGTGAGACATGAGCATGGTCATGCGGGTCATGAATCTTCACTGAGTGGTCATGAGCACTATCGTGCGAGTTATGTGCATGGTCGTGCGGGCCATGAGCATGACCGTGTGAGTCGTGAGCATAATTTCCCATATTTGTAGTTTGACCCCTAGAGTTTGATAATTCCATTATTTTATGCTAGAAACTCATAATTTAGCATGTTTTTAGGTATTCCAAGTGCATTAAAGTAACATATGAGTATAAAGCACGTATAATTGATAATTTCAAGTATTCAAGTGTCGGTTTTTCCGTATAGACACGTATTCGAGATTGTAGCGTATAACACAAGTATGTAACATGTATAAGTAGAAAAATAAATTCCATTATGATCAACGCCTCAAATTGTGATAACAGAAATGGAGTACGATTGTAAGGTTTCTAAAAATAAAATGCGAATATGAACTTTCTAAAAATAGGAATACAAAAATACGAGGCGTTACATCGGGTCCGGGTTGAACATTTCAAACCACCAACCCATCAACCCGTCAACCTGCCAACCCATCAATCCGACACGATTGACACCTCTAGTCGGCTCCAAATGGATTTCCAACATTAAATATAAAGTCGATGTTCTCTTGATCGTTACAAGGCTCGTCTTGTAGCTTAAGGTTTCACCCAAGTCCCCGAACTTAATTTTTCTCACACCTTTAGCCCCATCGTCAAGTAGTTGACTATCTGTATTATGCTTAGTCTTGCTACTATCCAAAAGTGGACTCTACATTAACTTGACATAAACAATGCATTTCTAACGGTCACTTAAATGAAATTGTATACATGGAGCAACCTCCCGGGTTTGAAAAGCTGAAATTTCCCAACCATGTATGCAAACTTAACCGTGCTCTTTAAGGTCTTAAACAAGCCCCTCGCGCTTGGTTTCAACGATTCAGTAGCTTTCTTGTAACTCTTGGGTTTCAATGTAGTCGTGCTAATACATCTCTCTTCATTTACAAACGTGATAACAATTTAATTTATCTCATTGTTTATATTGACGATGTTATTATTATAGGGGAAAACGATCAAGTTATCACATTTTTTACATCACGACTTAGGAGTTCAAGCTAAAAGATCTCGATGCTCTTAGCTATTTTCTTGGCTTAGAGTTAACTCACAACAACACCGCCCTCTTTCTAAGTCAAGCAAAATATGCATATGGCATTCTCTCACGCGCCGGTCTTCTTGACTCGAAACCCGCCGCTACTCCTCTTGCCTCCACCGATGTATTAAACTCCACCGGTGAACCCTTCCATGACCCAACCCTTTACTGCTCTCTTGTGTGTGCCCTTCAATATCTCACCATCACGTGTCCTGATGGTAAATCAAGCTAGTCAATATCTTCAAAATCCAACAACCGCTCATTTTCAGCTTGTCAAAAGAATTCTTCGATATGTCAAAGGGAACTTTATCTTATGGTTTAACTTTTGATCGTCCAAAAAAGACGGATTTACTAGGTTATTCGAATATGGATTGGGCTCGATGCATTGACACCAGAAGATCAACATATGGCTATTGCATTTATATAGGTGGTAACTTGGTTTCATGGAGTGCAAAAAACAACCCATGATTTCTCGTTCAAGTTGTGAATCAGAATATAAAGTAATGGCGAACACAACCGTAGATATAATATGGTTAACAAATTTGTTAGGGGAATTACATGCTCAACCTATGGGACGATCGAATCTCTAATGTGACAACAAAAGTGCTTTATTTTTTAGTCAAATTCCCGTCTCACATAAACAAGTAAAACACATTGACATTGATTACCATTTTGTTCGTGACTTGGTTATATCAGGTCGTCTCGCCACCAAATTTGTTCCAACTACTCAACAGGTTGCAGACAGCTTTACCAAAAGTCTTCCTCGTCCATTGTTTGAGCACTTTTGCACACTACTCTGTATCAGACCTCCTCCGGCTCGCATTGACCGGGGGGGGGGGGTAATAGGCGCCAACCACAATATGGAAACAATTCAAAAGTCTGAGTCATAGATTAGCTTGACTAAATATTCTGTACTATTTGTTTTGATTTGTTTTGGTGTGTGTGTATATATATATATATATATATTTGTATTGTAATCAATTCCTTGGCATATCAAATCCCTCACTTTTGGAAACATTTCGAGTAATTAGGGCTGCAAACGAACTAAACTTCAGTGATTGTTCATGAACCGTTCGGCGGAAGTTCATTTGTGTTCGTTCGTTTAATAAATGAACAAACACTAACAAAAAACTTCGTTCATTTAGTTAAAAGAACGGAATCACATTCGTTCATTTATGTTCGTGAACGTTCGGTAAGTGTTTGTGTCCGTTTGTGTTTAGGGTTTAATTATATATATATATATATATATATATATTAATAATTAATAGTATTTATATATATTATATATATTTATTTTTATTAGATGTTAAGTACTTAAGCATGTTTGGATAATTAGGTTGGTATATTTTGGGTGGATCTACTTAGTGTCTTTGATGTCGTTCATATTCGAAATTTAATATATGTCCGTTTGTGTTTGTTTATTTTCATTAACGTTCGTTTATGTTCATGAGCACACTTGTTTGTGTTCATGAACGCCAATTTGTGTTTGTGTGCGTTCATGAACGTTCGTATGTGTTTAGTATCTAAAATTAACAAACGAACACGAACATATTATCTTGTTCAGTAAACGTTCATGAACACATGTATATCCTTAACAAACTTGTTCGAACAAGAACTTGTTTGAGTCCGCTCGGTTCGTTTGCAGCCCTACGAGTAATCAATGAACTTTCGGGATTTCTCAAAAGTGGCATGAACAAACATACATGTATCCAAGCTTTTTGTAGTAGCTCGTTATCGGCTATAGCCAAGGCCGACCTAGAGGGTGGGTGTGCCGCATCCCTGGCTGAGGTCCAATGTTTTTTGGGGTCTCAATATATATATATGTGTGTGTGTGTGTGTGTGAAACTGGAATATTTATTAGACCCTCTCTATAAAAATCAATCTTACAACTTATTAGGTCCAAATAAATTTATTTTTACCCATATCTAAAATTTTATAAAATATTAGGCTTATTAGTCTTATTTTGATCTATATCCATTATCCAAACATCCATTCAATTTAATTAATAATAAAAAGTAAAAGAAAAACAAAAAACAAAAGATCAGATATGGTGATGAACTTTGTATGGAGTTTAAGTTATTTGACACATTAGAAACCAATGAATTTAGCAACTCTGTAGTTTTACTATGTTTATTGTTATAACATTAATCGTTGTTTAAAAAATAGTTTATACAATTCGTTAGGCCAAATGACCTTTTTTTGGGCTTGGACGAGTAGAAGGCTCCGGCTATAACCCAATGGTTCTGTTTCGCACCCAAAGGACGCGTCCGCTTTCCCATCTTCTTTCTAGTAGCAGTCTTCATCGGCTACGAGGACGAAGATTTATTCACACCCGTGTTGCAAGGTGCTGGTGTGGATGTTTTGATGATTGAGAAGACTAGAGCTTGGGGAATTCGATATTTTGAAATTTAGATAACCCGAGAATTTAAAATCGAGTAAGCCTGAGATTTGGAATTTGGAAGATCCAAGGTTTTGTATTTGGGAGAGCGGGGGTTTTGGAATGAAATGGTGGATGCCAAAAGTTTTGATACGGCATTTGGTTTGTTTGTCATCCTCTAGCAATTGCAAAAAGAAAAAATCCCACCCGTCCGACACCAACCCAAAGCACAAAAAAATTGAATATCAAGGATACCCTTGTTGGTTAAATTGAGATTGCAATGCATGATCTGAGAGGTGTGTAGTCGCTTTCAGATGGAATTAGTTTGATGGTTTACCCGAAAAGTCCAATCAGATACAACTTAGATTGAGAACAAAAACTTAGTATGTGATTTAGTGAGAATTCGTATGAACCTACATGTCTATCACCAAGAACAATTTCGAATTGAGATGCAAAACCACTTTGCCTCTATGCATCTAATATCTAAAATAAATACATTGTCACCAAAATGCCTTAAATTTTCATCTTGAAAATAAAGGAAATTACGGAAACATATTTTTCGAATTATTTTTCCATCTCGAGCCCAGTCAGAGGCTCTGCCCTTTGGCCCTTAGACCTTGCTCCCAGGGGTACTACCCTGGACACCCGCTAAGGAGGCGTTGCCTCCTTGGAATCCTCATTGATTAGAGGCTCCGTCCGAACACTTAGAACTATAACAAACTCAAACAAATGTGCACCCCCGCATCTCCTAACTTAGTTAACGTGTATTACATTACAATTCACTTTGATCAATAAGTCTACGCTAAAATATTCAACAACTCTTGTTCATAAGAGTTTCAATCTAAACCATAAAATGCTTTGTTCATCATGTTGGTCAAATATTACTTTCATTGTTTCAACAAATTAAATAACATTCTGTTGTGGGTCAAATAAGAGGTAAGATGTTACAAAATCATACCAACAAAGATAATTATCGATTTATAGAAAATTAAAGAGGAAACTTTTTCTATAAACACAAACCATTATCCTTCAAGTATATATACATGTATGCCTGATTTTGTAGGGTATTAACATAATAGGCATTTTTCAGGTGAAGATGTTGACATATAACTGTAGGCCAGTCAAAGAAAAATAATTTCTTTGTATGAATGCTCTCCACTCCCACTCTCCATCTCCATTTCCCCTATTCAATCTGTAAATGCAAGCAAAGTCTTTATTTTCCATTTATTTTTATATTATTTTATGCGATTATTTTCCATCTCTCTCTCCTGTTTGGTGACCAACAACCCCTTCTTTGATCCAAAAAAATAAAAATAAAAAAGACAAGAAAAAACACACCCTTTTGTTTAATTATTAATATACAAGTTCTAATGTTCTATATCCCTTTAATTGAGTTTGTATAACCTCATCTCTCTGCATTTTTTATGTGTAAAGAACTAAATATTATTTGGCATTGAACTTGCTTTACACAAGTCTTGTTTTTCCACCAATTTTCCGATTTAAAAAACTCAAAAATTCAACTTTAATCGAGTGTTTTTCCTACCCCACACCCACCTTCTTTCTATTGCTTACCCACATTCTTGAAGCTTGATATCATCATTGTATGAAAGATTTTGATACCCTTTTAAGTCAACTTATTATTTCATAGGTTTTCTTGAAAGTCTTTGAGCCATAAAAACAGAATCTTTAAGCAAATTAGACAAGTTTGTGGTGGTTTTTGGTGATTTTAGGTAATACCCATTTCATTTTTTAGCTAATTTGTTGACTTATTTGGTTGTGAAAGTTTGAGTGTTTTTATTGGCAGAGTTTTCTTGAAAGTCTTGAGCCATAAGATTGAGTCTTTAAGCAAATTAGACAAGTTTTTGGTGGTTTTGGGTGATTTGAGATAATGCCCGTTTCATTTTTTTCATTTTTCAGCTAATTTGTTGACTTATTTGACAATTTGGTTGTGAAAGTTTGAGTCTTTTTTTGGTTAAGTTTCTTAGGGTTTGAAGAAAACACGTCACAAATGGAAGCAGAAAATGGTGATGGAAAGTCAAAGATGGAAGATTATGAAGTTATTGAGCAAATTGGTAGAGGGGCTTTTGGGGCTGCTTTTCTTGTTCTTCATAAAATTGAAAAAAAGAAGTATGTGATTCCATTTTCCAGTTTACCCATTTTTTTTAATTTCCATTGCAAAATATTAAATTTTATCATCTGGGTATGTGTGTGTTTATGTGTTATTTCATAAATCCTTCCGCTTTAAGGGTTTAGGGCTCCACATGCGTGTTCAATTTGGGCAACAATATTATTCACACATCTGCAATTCTTGAAATTTAGAGTCTTAGGTTTTTTTTTTATATATAATGTGAAGTTCATGTTTTTGATTTAAATTAATATGAAAAGGGAGTTCCGTTGATTAGATGGATGATTATTCACACATCTGCAATTCTTGAAATTTAGAATCTATATTTTTTTTTATATTGTGAATTTCATGTTTTCAATTTAAATGAATATGTGGAAAGGGAGTTCTGTTGATCAAATGGATGATTATTACTTAGATTAAAGTGAATTTAATATCTTTTATTCTTTAAACTGCATAAACATGAATTTAGTAATTTACTCTAATTAAGATGCGGTTAATTTTTTTAATAGGTATGTTATGAAGAAGATTAGATTAAACAAGCAAACAGAGAAGTTTAAGAAGACAGCACATCAAGAGGTATTTCTTATGTAGTTCCTATTAGTTACTTGCAACTTAAAAATGGTTAGAATTTCTTTTTGATTAAGTAAAGAAAAAATAGTTACATTCGGTGTTGACTTTATTGAAGTCAAACATGTTTTATGAAAATTGACGTGATCTGGTTGTACACCGAAGTTCCATATTACACAAATCAACATAGTACCCTCGTATTTCAAGAAACTAAGGAAATCTTTGTTAATTTTAGTATATATAAATATAACTCATGTGACAGTGTTACTAAAAACCGGGAGGTATTTCTGGGATGAGGGGCACAAGGATGCAAAATTACGTGAATTATTAGCAACATATAAGTGTCTGCAACCGCAAGGATGACATCACGGCGTATTTGAAATCATTATCTTTTAGAGTTCTCTAAATACAATATTGAAAGATAGTAAATGAATTGATTGTTTACTTATATTATTAATAACATTGTACATAAAACTCTACACATTTTCTCTTTCACTGATAAAATGCATTGAAGTAGGAATTTGTTGTGCTAGAAATAAATACATTTTGACGTTCGTGGGCATACACAGATATTTGTGTAGTATATAAAGCTTAGATCTCCTTTTTTGATTTGGTAGAAATAAGGCGCTAATTGTAATCAACGATGATAAAACGGTTCTCTTTATTGTGGAAGATAAATCATGTCGAAAGTGGATTTCGAATGGTGGTGGTAAATGGTAATATGTAGCCGAACCTGTAGCAAGTTAATCCATTTAAAATAAGTATGTTAAATATCTTAAACGTCTCATATAATAGGAGAGACAATTGAGTATAACGAAAACTATTAGTAAAATATAGGTTTTGTAAGAAATGAAACATTTATAATTAATTTGAAATATACCTCAATGGATTTTGTTGCATTTGAAATACCTTTCGCGCTTTGAAGTTTGTACTAAGAAAGCTTTTATATGTTTTTATTGTAGATGGATTTGATTTCTCGACTTAATCATCCATATGTTGTTGAGTACAAAGATGCCTGGGTGGATAAGGTAATGTGAAATTCTTCCCATTTTAATTTTTATGTGAAAATTTCCACATGTAAGAGATTAAAGAGAATGATTTCTTGGAAAAAAAATACAAGGAGAAAAATTGTGCATTAAGATAATTGGTTGGAACAATCATTTGTGAATTTTTTTTTCAGTAAATGGATTATTCTACCTTTTACACAATCGTATCGGGTTCTAACTAATAATGTATGTAATCAATGTATATTAGCAAATGGTCCATTGATTTTGAACTTTATGGCTTTTCCTTGAAGGTCATAAAACCCGACAACTCCTCCTTAGATGTGACAATATTGGTGACCTTTGTCTATGATGCGTGTAGGTCACCCGGTCTCGTATCTAACGGCCTCATGCCCATATGTCTTGTTGTAAAGCAAAAACTCCTATGCTATGTCATGCTTTCTTTCTAGCGGTTAAACCGTCAAAGTCCGTAGTTGTATCTCCTTTTTAACATTGTTCATTTCATCTCGTATTTCTAGCATAGATGATAATAAATATTATGTTATTTTCCTTATCACTTCTCTCACTTTCTATGGGTTTATACTTTACATTTGTTACCTTTCTTTGCTTATGTCAATATACAAATTAAGAGTGGGATAAAATCTTTTTGGGAAATTTGACAACACATCCCTACATGATCTCTTTGCCACCAATAGGATTCTAATCCATTTCTTTTACCGAAAAGTCAAAACTTAGGATTAATGTTGCTACGCACAATGAAGTTGGTCTATTTCTCTCCAAAGTTTGACTTATCATCATCATACTCAGTAATCCCACCAAAAACAAAGCTAAGGTAGGGTCTGAGGAGGGTTATGTAGACAACCTTACCTCTACCCTGTAGGAATAGAGAGGCTGCTTCCAGTGAGACCTCCGGCTCGGTAGTAGGTTTGCTATCAAGCCTAGGACATAAGGCACATGTCACTCAGCAACCGGGACAAAGGGCGATTAGTGCATGTATCCCCATGACTTTCGGCTATCAACGCCACCACATGATGCATGATTAACCGTCCGCTACTTTTAACGTTATTTTCACAAAATTAGTAAAATAACATTAATATTAGTGCAATTTCACTTTTGCCCCCCGAGCGCCCACACATATATACATTATATGCGCGCATCGCAAGCGGGGCGTAAATGATCTTAAGGCCATTTATGCTACATTTGTAGCACCTTAGATTCTTAGATCACGGACTAATTTGAGATATCTTATATAACTACAAATCAATAGATTTGTTATGCATGTTCCTCAAGAGTTACACTTCAATGAAGTTTGACTTAAATGACTTAATTTGAGATATCTTATACAACTACGACTCAATAGATTTGTTATGCATGTTCTTCAAGAGCTACACTTCAATGATCTTAAGTCCATTTATGCTACATTTGTAGCACCTTAGATTCTTAGATCACGGACTAAAACTATATGTATCTGCTACGTCCCCATTAGTCAAATTGGTTCTAGGATTTTCTAGTCTCTCTCTCTCTCCCTCTCTCTCTCTATATATATGTATGTGTATATATCCATATAAAAAGGGTATACCCTACGAACATTGAAAAAATCATATAAAGAACCTGATGTTTATATTGTTTTTTAGGCTGGCATATGCATAGTAACAGCTTATTGTGAAGGGGGAGACATGTAAGTAACTTCCTTTGACTTTGATTTTGCAACCTTATGTCTTTAGTTCATGAGAATTGTTTGACTATTTGTCAAATATATAAAGATCCTTCAAAATAAAAACAAATTAAATTAATTTCGTGGACCAAAATCTTCCACTAATTTTATTTCTAAGGATAATGATAGATAAAATAGTAATTTGAACTTAAATGCTTTATAAAAAAATTGTTGAAAGTCCATGCAAACAAAATTGCTTAAATGATACTGATTTTTGGGTTGATCAGGGCCGAGCTTATACGGAAGGCTAGAGGAGCATATTTTCCAGAGGAGGTAATATAATAAAAGTATAAATATTAAAATTTCTCGTTCTCTTCTTTTATTATAAAAGTTAAATATACTAAACATATTTATTGTTCTATTCATCTTTGTAGAAAGTCTGCAAATGGTTAACACAACTATTATTGGCATTGGATTATTTGCATACTAATCGTGTCCTTCATAGGGATTTAAAGGTAAATGAAACATTTCTCTTTTTGGCAAAGTATCAATGGAAATTACCTGTTTGCCCTTGAGTTATAGAAAAATTCAAAAACATTGATTTTGGCCCGCAAAATTCCCTATTGTTGAGTCATTTTAGAGGTCAGACTGCGAGTCAAACACTTACGTTATACCATGTGTTTCACATCCCTAAATTTGTAAAATTTCTTGTAGTGTTCCAACATATTCCTCACAAAGGAGAACGACATTCGTCTCGGTAAGAATGCGGTATCTTCTCATAAAAAAAAAAAAATTCAATTGTTTTTTTTCTGTTTTTTATAAACTTTTGGTTGAGCAGGTGACTTTGGACTCGCGAAACTCCTTAACTCAGAAGACCTTGCTTCCTCGGTAATATACTTGGTTATAATCAACGATTTAAAAGAGTAGTTTGACTACATGTCATGTCAAACCTTATATTCTGACTAGAGTAAAGTACACGGGTGGTCCCTATGGTTTACCAAAATTTTGGATTGGTCCCTAGCTTTTCAAAAGTACACAGATGGTCCTTGTGGTTTGCGCTCTTAACACATTTAGTCACCAGCTTTTTCCAAAAGTACATGGATGGTCCCTGTGGTTTGCACTTTGTAACGCATTTATTCTCTAACTTGGACCTGCTGAAACCTGTTGGCTGGGGACTAAATGCATTACAAAGTGCAAACCACAAGGACCATCCATGTACTTATAAAAAACTAGGACCAAATCCAAAATTTTGCTAAACCACATGGATCATCCGTGTACATTAATCTTCTGACTATATAGTATCCACTTTAATTCATGTCAATATATATTCTTTTGTTCTTCACTACTAACGATGGCTTCAGTCTATTTACTTATGAGTGAGTCAATATGGGTTGTGTTTTGTCTTAAGTGAAAACGGGTCAAATGGGTTGAAAGCCGCCAAAAGTCATATTGATGCATACAACCCTGTAAACCGTTCTAATCATAAGTTGAATTGTTATTCTGATATTAGTTAACATATCATGTTATATATGAGATTTTATAAAACAGGACAAAAAGTTGTTTTCAGGTCAATCCAATCCGAAACTAAAGTCAACATATGTTCTCGAAATCCTAATAATTTTATGGTTGTTGAATATATAGGTTGTCGGCACTCCCAACTACATGTGTCCCGAACTCCTTGCAGACATTCCTTACGGCTATAAGTCAGATATTTGGTCCCTTGGTAAGAACAATATGATCACATTAATATAGATCTAAATCCTGCGGACTGTTTTTTTTTTGTACCGTTTGGGTCATCAGTAAATATCCTACATGGACCCAAACCGGACGAAAAATCATCTTTTAGTGACTTCATTTGCACATTAATTTACAATGCTATATAGCATTACCAATTTTAACTATACTATATTCAACATTTATTAATTATAGTTTTGTCTTTTTGCTCTTTCTTTTATCTTAGGTTGCTGCATGTTTGAGATTTGTGCGCATCAACAGCCGTTTCGAGCTCCTGTAAGTTTTGTTAAAGCTTTTTATGATACATTAATTTCCTATCTGGGTGGCATTTTACCTACTTATTGAATTCATCTTTGATATATGTGGCAAAATGGGCCACTTGAGTAACGGGTCAAAATGGGCCAGGCCAGGTCGACCCGAAACGCTTCTTGTCACTTTTTTTTTGTATATGGGTAGTGTGTAAACTATGATTACATAAGTTATACTATTTCAATTATATTCTATTAGTTTTTTTTATAAATAAAATGTTTTAGGGGGATCTATGCATTAAAAACAAACCTTGGAATTTTTTTGGGACCCGTTTGATCCACTTGACCTATTTCCGTTTAACTTACATTTTCTACTTCAGCCATGTAATGATAAAGCATTACGTGAATCACTCCATTCATAAGTTAATGGGCCCAAATTGCCATTATAAGTTGCGACGTAATTTAACAAGACAACTTGTATCCACACACTAAATTAGTTTTCATGCCTAGCGCAAGCTGCATTTTACCTGGTCCAATTGGTTAGCAGGGTATTGGTGGGGCCGGTGAGTTTTCCGGTGACGGGTTCTCATGGTTATTTGGAAAAAAGTAGTTTTTTCCCTTTCCTTCAAACTTACTTGTTTGCCCCCTATCATATGGTTTCAAGATCCTTTACTTTGTTCTTTTAAATGGTATTTCGATATATAACACCTTTGATCCTGCAGGATATGTCAGGACTTATCAACAAGATAAACCGATCAACCATCTCTCCTCTCCCCATCGTCTATTCTTCAACATTGTAAGTGTTTTTTCGTCCAAAACTAGTAATTTCACTTGATTAGGACTTTAGTAGTCAGAACATGACAATTTTCCGTTAATTGTTCAGAAAACAGATCATAAAGACAATGCTAAGGAAAAGCCCGGAACATAGACCACCTGTAAGTCAAAAGTCAAACATCCTTGTACAAATTTCATTTGATTTTTAGTTTTTTACTAACTTTAGTACTTTTATATTATTAGGCTGCAGAACTTTTAAGGCATCCACATTTACAACCGTACCTCCTTAAATGTCACAACCCATCTTCTGTTTTTCTACCCGTTAAGCCCCCAAGCAGCCCGAATGATAAAGTCCATAAAAAACATTCTCCCATGAAACTGAATGATGGAAAAGATATACATGAGAGAGATGTACAAGTATTAAAGCCGAAAGTACAAATAACGAAGCGTGAAGAGAACGGTAACAGCGACATGCCTGTTAGAAGTTTACATAACAACCCCATTTTCGCAATTGTAGAAGAAACGACCAAGAGGGTGGACCCCACGAGTTATTTTAACGATAGTGGGGACACAAGTTGTGAGACTACAATAGTTTCTAACGGTGATGGGCCTGAAATTTCGGATTCGTTAGTACAAAAGGTCAGCACAAAGTCAAGCTCTATGGATCTTTCTAATGGTGAACAAGAAGCAACAAGTCTTCAACTTTATGAGAAACCCGACAAGGGTATTGTTGGAAATGACAAAAAAGATGATATTTTGGTGACTTTTAGTGAAAAAGTTGAATCTTTATATGAAGAAAACATGTTGACTCAAATGATCATTTGTGAGGTGGATACAGAGCAACCAAGAACCGTTGAGCCCAAACCGGTCGAATCTGTTGACCAAGAACCGGGCTTGAAGCAACCAGAGAAGGCTGCACCGGTTAACGAGTCATTGGGAACCCACGCCCCGTCAAGTGTCACCAACGGCAAGACCGAATGGCTAAACCCGACTCAACAAAGAGCCGATGCATTAGAGTCTTTACTTGAGTTATGCGCACGGTTACTGAAACAAAATAAACTTGAAGAGCTTGCGGCCGTTTTGAAACCGTTTGGTGAAGAGACAGTTTCATCTAGAGAAACAGCGATTTGGTTAACGAAAAGCCTCATGGGCGCGCAGAAATCTTGAATTTATGACTTTTTTAGTAGTTTTATAGAGGTTTAAGTGTGGAAGAAAATGTTTTTAAAATAGGGTTTAAGTAACTTGTCCTTTGACTTGTGTGGGGGTTGACTTTTGTTTATATAAATACATGACTAGTTGACCACCCCCTACACCTTGGCACAGAAAGGGCTTTTTGGTGTGTTTGTTAATTTTTGTTTAGTATGGGTGTTGTTTTTTGGAACATGATTCATGTTCTTGTTAGCAAATATTATGTTTAATGTGAACTTATTATTTGATTATTTACCTAATGAGAGTGGTAGTGTGCATTTCTCGACTTGGCTCTTTGGCGCGTACTGATATTCTAAAAGTAGTTAATTAAAAACAAAACAAATTATCCTAATTCTAGACTCCTAAATTATACTAAACTACTAACCGGCAAATGGACCGATCAATTGTAGAATAGTATTAAGTAAGTCCGGATTATCGAACCCACATGACTCTCTAATTGCTAAGACTACTAATTTAGACTCAATTACACACTAGGTATATTTTTTTTGGGGGGGGGGGGGGGGGGGGGAGTGTTACTAATAATTCTAAATTATTAAATTAACTAAAGACTAATGAATTGGAATGACCAAACTATGAACTTCTAGGGACTTATTAGAACTTTTACCAAGAGATAATAAACTAGTTACCTAAGTTAGGTTTTAGAATACTACTCCTTCAATTTAACAATAATTAATCTGGTTGAATATTTACCGGGATCTTAGCATATCAAAGTTTAGGTTTATTAAACAGGACCCCCGACCCTTCTCAGGAAGACACCTACAATAACCTATCCTTTTTATTCGTTTACCGGTCCTAAAGATTCTTTTTCAATTATCTTTTCAAATTAGTAAAGTGCCTAATTATTAATTACCTCTCAATAATTAATCTAGACCAACTAAAATTCTCTAGTTTAGATTAACCGATTCAATTATGACAAGGAAATTAGACTCGAGAATTTCTCAAAACCCTAACCTAACAATTTACCATATTAATTCAGCCAACTAATTGCATTTCTCAATTAACGAATTAGATATAATGACAAGTTTAATTTAATGGTTAATCTAATTGTTTCCCCGGTTTTATTAGCCAATTTTACCGACAACTTCACGAATTCCTAAGAACACGAAAAGTAACATAAACCTATTACATGAAAGACCTTCACCAAAGTTTATGTAAAACAACCAAACAATCATCAAACAACCAAGATCATGCAAATACCCTAAACTAGATTATTAAAGTTGCAAACTTTACCAATTTAAATATTCAAACCAAACCATGAACTTAATTAAAGCAAATTAAAATTTCATAAATCCATAATCCAAAACCTAGGTAACCAAAGAAAATCTAGCCTAACAACATGTTTAAAAAGTAAATAAAACCAAGTTGATAACAAGATAGCATGATTGATTAACAAAACCGGAAATCAAAGGGGAGATTGGTATGATAAACCGTGACAAGCTCCTGCCTTTAACTTCCGTGATCACCACCACCGTTCCTGCAGCTTAGATTTGCCTTGTGTAGCTTCAAACCTCCAGAAAATAGCTCCAAAGTTGCTCTAGATCGTCCACAATTGCCCAAGATGTGTTTGATTATGATAATAAGTCTATTATAAACAAACAAATCCCAAAACAACTCTGATTTCGAAACTTTCTGGATAAAGACCTCTCTCGCGGGTCGCGAGAGAGTTTGGAGGGACCGGTCGCGCCCCGCGACCGAGTAAAGATTCCGGAGATAATTATCCCTCTCTCGCGGGCCACGAGAGAGGTTATGCTTGCCGGTCGCGCCCCGCGACCGGGTGGAATCCCTGATTTTTGCGTTTCGTTTTTCCGTTTTCGATCCACTCACGTCCCGGCTCGGTTATTTTCACCATTTTCGCTCGTTTTCCCATCCTTCCAACCATTTTCACGAACCAAGACCTGCAAAACGTGTTTGGATTAAAAGTAGATAAATTCTTGACAAATCGAAACGAAAACGCGCTAAAATTATACAAACTCTACAAGATAAATAGATGTATCATCAATACATCAAATATCCCCACACTTGCTCTTTTTTCGCCATCGAAAAAGAATTGTGCATAAACGGAATCATAACCCAACAATTACTCGATTTCAAAAATTACTATTATTTTCATTAGGGAGCAAAATTCATGTTAATCGCGATTGCGAGTATTGGGTCCACTAAAACTCAAAATTCGGCTCAAACCTCTTATCATATAAATTTAATTTAAGTGCGGTCAATCCACCTAGGGTCTCACACTTGAGTCCACAGTATCCCTAATCCCACCTCAAGCTTATGAAACAAAAGGAACGAATTGTCTAATCCTTTCCTAACTGTTTTATACCAAAATATAAAGAATTTAGAATCAAGCAAATTTCTTTTTCTCTTTTTTTCCATTTGAGCATTTTGATTTCATTTTGCATATCTAACCTAGAGGCTGTCTCAACCAGAGTCACCATCCCCGAGAGCGACAACGTGGGCTTCGATACTTAAATTTCAACTAATCCTAGAGGGATTCTCGATCAGAGTCACCATCCCCAGGGAGATTCCATAGGCCTCAGTCTACTTTTCAATCAAGCTCATTTTCTATTTTTTGTTCTTTTTTTTTCTTTTTACATGGTTAAAAGTTCTAAATATTTTAGCTTATAACGGCATTTCTTATACTGTTTTTGGTGGTTTCGGTTTCCCATTCTCCTAGATGAGTACCCACTAGTAGACCGACTATTAAGGTGTATTAAGCTCAAAGAAAATATGAACCGAATTGAGCCTACTCGCACATCCCAAATTAGACATAAACTCACCCCTTTTGTTCTCATATTATTATTATTTGAAACCAAATAAAAGTTAAATTTTTCTATTGTTTTCCGTTTAATTTTTCATGCAAACTTCCTTTTCAAAAGACATTTTCAGATTTTTTATTTATTTTATTTTATTTATTTTATTTATTTATTTAAAAAAACTAATACAACTCTAATATCCCATCACCACACTTAAAGTTTTGCATTGTCCCTAATGCAAGGACGAGACAAATACTAATCAAAATAAACTAAAAACAAGCAAACCAAATAAGAAGAAAAAATAAAATACAGAAAAGAAAGCGACTTAGCTGATAGTGCAAGCCTGTCGATGTGCCAGGCAAACCACTCGTGCTCTCCAAACCGAACGCGCTTAATGTGTCACTCTTAACGCTCTCATGCAAACGGAACAACATGTACATCAACCTAGCATCACACACTTACAAAACATGATAATAATAAAGCCAAATAAATCCATAGTTTTGAAATATTGTTCATCAACACATACCCAACCAACCAACCATCCCAAAAATAAATTGTTTAAAACGTACAAACCATAATGACTGAAAACAGCAGAAAAGAAAAAATAAAGGTAAAGATCTTCCGCTGCTTCAATCCTCCTCTTCGGATTCTTCGGACACCTCGAACACCTGGTAAGGCTGCACGTCTTCCATCCCTGCAAACTGGCTGGAACCTGCCTGACCGCCTGGCTGCTGGAAGTAAGACGGGACTCCCATGTTTAGATTCTGCATCATGTAGCGCATCCCATCCTCTAACCTCCTCTGACTGGCCTCGTGCATCCGTCTACTCATAGTTTGGCGCACCCCGCCAAAACTGCTGGTCCACATAACCTCTCAAATCCCCAAACCCAATCTCCATCATGTCATAAAGCGAGTCTAAGGTCAGTGGGTCCGGACGAGGTTCCTGAAGCGGGTACTGCCGTCCTAGCAGTTCCTGGCGGGTGACTGGCCGCTGGTATCGAGTAGGTATGGCCGCCTGCATAGAAGATGCAGCCTCGGATCCGGGAGGCGGTTGCACTTGAGGCCCTTGGCGGGCTGGTATCCAACTAATCGGCTCTTGGGTGGTGAGAATTCCTGCAGCTTGGAGATCTCTGACGCTCATGACACAGGGGCTGGGGCCTTCTCTCATTCTGTCCGGGGGGTATCTGTCAAACACCCCTAGGCTCTCGGCCAAGCATGTAATCAAGGGCCCGCAATAAACCCTTGCCCCGGGGCCCCCCTCCACAATCTCTTCATTGACCAAGCAAATATTGTGGCCAGGTTTGCTGGCCGTCTCTCTACCATGCGCATTAGACAAAATAAACTCACCTGATTGACTTTATTATCCCCTCCCAACCAATGTAGCAGCAAGAATCTTATGAAGGAATCGGTGAATGGGATCAGTGATATCGCTTGCCACCATGTTGTTCGAGTACGGGGCAGAAGAGATGGTGCCCCAAAATCTAGCGAGTTCATCTGTATGTGCACTGTGGGGGTGCCTTCTTTTGAAGACACCCTGCAAGCTCGTGGCAAAATCCGGCGACTGAACCTCCTCATCTGAATATATTTGCGTCACCACCGCAAACTGTGGAATGGTCATTTCAAATACTTGCCTCCCCAGAGCAAAAGAAACCGCGTCATTTTCATTAAACTTTCCTTGTTGGTACTTGAAAGTGGAATGGAACTCGTAAGTAATTTCCTTGTACTGCTTTGCTCCACAATCTAGTACCCTTCTGAACTTATCCCCCAGTAGCTGCTCGATCCAACCCAGCTGTCCCAAATTATCAATCAACCCCCAATCAATCCTCCTGTAAGGTAGTAACTCATAGGTGACCAAGTTTGAGAGCCTCTCCCACTCGTGGGAGTCGAAATCGAACTGCAAGGGGGTTGTCCATGATTCGCGTGCTCTGCCCATGGGGGACACCTTCTCCCCAATACCTGATCTTGCGCCTTCCGAAGTAAGAGGGTTGTTGTGGCACGTCTGCGGGGTCACCTCTCTGAAGAGGTACTGGTCCCCTTCTCTTTCTGCCGGCCCTGCTTGAGCTACCTTCTCCTGACATCTGCATAAAGCACAAGTAAGACAAGTATGACCTCAGAAAGAAAGCAACCACATAAAATAAACGACCGTATAACATTTCATTCGCGGTCGTGGTTTGCATTAGCAAAACAATTTTCTTTATGATTAAGATACATTTGAAGCGAGTGTAACATTATAATAAAAACCGAATCTCGCCCGAATGGAGATTGAGTACGGGCGAGACTGAAATTTTTTTATGCACGATTAATTAAATGTTACTAACCCCTCCCGAAACATATCTAAACCAAACACTACCCCCTCTCGGCACTTTAATTGTCCTCGATTAAACCAATGTGCCGAGATACGAGCCCACATTGAGTGTATAATGAAAGATAAAACAAATTGAATCATGGCAGAACTAACTGTTGACTATAAAAAGGCAGATTTTAATTTAGAAACAGAGTTAACCAACCCTCATCCCCACACTCAATGTTGGCTCGCACCAAATCCGCAAACTTCCCCCTGCATGTACAGAATCTATCCACAAATAATAACCCATACTACTCTTAAAACTCCTGAGTAACCCCGATGAACCCAACCCGCACTTACCGAACCGACAACTAGTATAGTAGCAAACATCAAAATAACCTCAACAAAAAACTATAGCATAAAGAAATGAAGCATAAGAGTTGCGAAAAACCGTACCTTGTTGTAGATCTAGAAGATAAGTAAAAAAATTGAAACTTTAAAGCACAGGTTAAATACAAGTGAGGGTAAAAACCGGGTGAAATCGCGTCAAAATGAGTGAGGAATGATGTAGGGAAGAAAATGTGGGTGATTTTGGTGAATTTGGTTTGAAAATGGCAGAGTTATGGTGAAATTGGGGTGAAAGCCGTAAGGAAAGCTTGAGAAAAGTGGTGAAATGTGGGTGAAAATGGAGGCTAGGGTTTTTTAAATGTAGATAAGGCCTCTCGCGGGCCGCGAGAGAGACCACTAAGTCTCTCGCGCCCCGCGACCGAGTGATGATGCCGGAACCTTTAGGCCTTTTGCGGGCCACGACCGAGAAGGCTTGTGCCTCTCGCGCCCCGTGAGAGGCTTGTTTTCACAGAAAGTTTCTTTCTTTTGCCAGGTTTTATGCCTTAGTGAAATTTTGAAAACTTTGAAACTCTCATGTTAGCTTTGTTAGTTCACGGAATCAAACTCGTTCTACCGGATTGATCAAACGTACCTGCAATCGCCCGTGCTCCATGACTGACACGTGATGTGATCTGCAAAAACCAACTAAACCGACCCACAAACAAACAAGCAAAATACGAAACATGAATTAAATAAAAACATAAAATGCAACAAACTACCAAACTTTACAAACTCTACATTCGAGCCAAAACCCGAAAATCTACGCGGTCTAAGGCGGAACTTCGAGAGGAGTCTCCTCCGTCTCGGTAGGATCTAGCGGTCCTCCTAAATAATGTTTCAAGCGATGCCCGTTGACCTTCCATGTCCCTCCGTCAGCTTCGTCTTTCAGCTCGATAGTTCCATAAGGGAAAACCTCATTTACCACGTACGGGCCAGACCATTTGGATTTTAGCTTGCCCGCAAACAGTTTTAATCGGGAATTATATAGAAGCACTTTGTCACCGATTTGAAACTCCTTCACATTCTTCAATTGTCGATCGTGCAGCGCCTTTGATTTCTATTTCAGACTCCATGACCGCTCATACGCCGCATCCCGAAGTGCCTCTAACTCGTGAATTTGAAAGAACCGTCGCTTGGCTGCTTCGGTGAGGTCAGATTTACGGTCTTCAATGCCCGCAGTGCCCTATGCTCTAATTCGACTGGGAGATGGCAGGCTTTACCGTATACGATCATGAAGGGCGTGGTGCCTTATGGTGTCTTGTAGGCGGTGCGAAACGCCCACAAAGCATCGTCCAGTTTGTCGGACCAGTCCTTTCGACTCTTTCCTACCTTATTCTCTAGGATCCGTTTTACCCCCTGTTCGCGTTCTCCACTTGACCGCTAGTCTGCGGATGATAAGCGGTGGAGAGGCGGTGAGTGACACCGTAGCGCGCCAATGCCTTTTCCATGATGGCATTGCAGAAGTGCGTGCCACAATCACTGATAATGGCTCGTGGGGTACCAAAACAGGTGAAAATTTTCTTTAAGAATCTCACCACCACTCGGGCATCATTTGTGGGTAAAGCTTAAGCTTCAACCCACTTAGAGACATAATCAATAGCCATGAGGATGTACCGGTTCCCGTTAGAGACGGGAAACGGTCCCATGAATTCGATCCCCCAAACATTGAAGACTTCAAGAATCTGGATGGGATGTTGGGGCATCTCGTCCGTGGATGAGATGTTGCCGGTACGCTAGCAACGATCACACATCTTCACAAACTCTAGGGCGTCCTTCACATCGGATGGCCAATAAAAACCGCAATCAAAAACCTTCTGTGAGGTGACGTGCGGACCATGGTGACCTCCTGTCAGTCCCTCATGCACGTGTCTCAATATCTATCTCCCCTCTTCTCGACTCACGCAGCGCCTCAGAATTCGGTCTCCCCCTACCCGAAATAAAAATGGGTCGTCCCAGATATAACGCCTGACATCGCGGAATAATTTCTTCTTCTGCTGTGTGGTCATCCCCTTCAGTACGGAGAGCAGGAGAATCCATCGGATGAGACGAGGCTTCGCGTCTGGAAAAGGAAACGCAGAGCCGCGTGGTCCGTAAAGACGATGGTCTTAGACAGGACGAGGTAAGAGCGGAATTTATCAAATGCGAACACCACTGCTAAAAGCTCCTTCTCTGTAGTGGTGTAGTTCTCCTGTGCGTCATTGAGGGTTTTACTAGCGTAGTAAATAGGGTGAAAACATTTGTCCCGATGCTGACCCAAAGCGGCACCCACAACATAATCACTCGCATCACACATGAGCTCGAAAGGCAAGCTCCAGTCCGGTGAGACGAGGATAGGAGCACTCACTAATTTCTCCTTTAGGATCGTAAAAGCTTTGAAGCAGACGTCATTGAAGTCGAAGGGTACATCTTTCTCGAGAAGTCGAGTCATGGGGCGGGTGATATTTGAAAAATCTCGAATAAACCGTCGGTAGAAGCCCGCATGACCGAGAAAGCTGCAGATGGACTTGACGCTAGTCGGTGGGGGAAGTATGCTGATAGTATCGATTTTCACCCGATCGACCTCTATCCCGGCTCGTGAAATTTTATGCCCTAGCACTATACCCTCTGTCACCATAAAGTGACATTTCTCTTAATTGAGCATTAGTCGCGTCTCGACACACCGTTTCATCATCGCATCTAAATGAGTAAGGCATTGATCGAAGGTGTTTCCATAGACAGAGAAGTCATCCATGAAAACCTCCATGGAGGTTTCGATCATGTCCTGGAAGATGGCTACCATGCAGCACTGGAAAGTAGCCGGAGCATTACATAACCCGAACGGCATGCGGCAATACGTATAAGTACCATACGGGCATGTGAAGGTTGTCTTTTCTTGATCCTCAGGAGCAATCGGGATCTGAAAGTAACCTGAGAAACCATCAAGGAAGCAATAAAATTGTTGTCCTGCGAGACGCTCCAGCATCTGATCGATGAATGGGAGCGGGAAGTGATCCTCGCGGGTGGCGTCGTTTAATTTTTGATAGTCTATGCACACCCTCCAGCCCGTGATGGTTCGCGATGGGATAAGCTCCTTCTTTTCGTTCATGACCACTGTCATTCCCCCCTTATTGGGAACGACCTGAGTGGGGCTTACCCATGCAGAATCAGAGATAGGATAAATGAGACCAGCCTCCATCAGCTTAAGCACCTCTTTCTTCACAACTTCTTGCATATTCGGGTTCAGACGGCGCTGTGGCTGCACTACTGGCTTAAAGACGTCCTCCATGAGGATCCTATGAGTACAGAAGATAGGGCTAATCCCCTTGATATCAGACAGTTTCCATGCGATGGCCTCCTTATTTGACTTCAGGACCTCAATTAAACGTCCTTCTCCTCCGTTGACAATTTCGAAGAAATGATCACGGGTAAGCTCGAATCGTCACCTAGGAACGCGTATTCTAAATGAGACGGGAGAACCTTAAGCTCTGCGGCAGCTGGTGTCGGCAAAGGTGTACTCTCGGTAGCGGCACTCACCTCACAGAAATCTAGAGTCTCGGGAATCTCGAAGACATCGTCCCCTATCTCATCACTATCGCTCTCCGCAGCTACTACATCCTCACTCACTAGGTCGGCTCCACTGATGTACTCGATACACTGATCAACGCACGACATGAAAGAGTTAAGAAAATATACGGAGTGACAAGGGCCGCTATCGCTGTCGCCACCCATTGGGTGTTGCATCGACCTTGCGATCTCGAATGTGACGTTCTCATCTCCGACTCGAAGGGTGATTTTCCCATCATGAACGTCTATGAGTGCTTTCACGGTACGCAAGAATGGGCGACCTAAGATGATGGGTACCTTCTCGTCGGCCTCGATATCGAGGATGATGAAGTCTACGGGAAAGACAAATCTATCGACTTTAACCAATAGGTTTTCTACGATTCCCCTTGGATATTTTACCGACCTATCAGCTAACGACAGAGACATGCGCGTATGGGTGAGCTCCCCTAAACCTAACCGCTCGTACAGCGAGAAAGGCATCAGATTTATGCTCGCCTCGAGATCGGCCAAAGCATGGGCCGGAGAGATGGATCCACCGAATAAGCATGGGATAGTGAAGATACCCGGATCAGTAGGCTTCTCGGGTAACTTGTTCAAAACGATGGCAGAACATCCCCAGGTCAATGGGACATTCGAGAGCTCCCCCAGCCTATCTTTACATTTCAGAAGATCCTTCAGAAACTTAGCATATTTAGGCATATGTTGGAGGGCCTCGATAAACGGGAGATTAATCTTTAATTGAGTGAACATATCAAGGAAATTCCCGTATTCCTTGGCATATTTCTGCTGCTTCAGACGTGCTGGGTAGGGTAGGCGTGACGTGTCTACAGTCGGCGATGGCCTAACCTCTACCGGTTTTCTCTCTCCCCTACTCTCAACTGAAGGTCCATTGGCCGGTGCGGTACTTGCTGGGTCTAGCCTGGTGTGCACCCTGGGTGGAGCCTCCATCTCGATTTCTTCATCTACCTCTTCATCTCGCTCCTCTACCTCTACCTCTACACCCTCTCTACCTACCTCCTTCAGAGTCCTACCACTCCGAGTAGTGATCGCTTTCGCGTGTTGGTTTGCGGGGTTGGTTATTACCCGCAAACTGTCCGTGTCGCTGCTCTTGCAGCTGCTTAGCGATACTACCGACCGACCTCTGCAGATCTAAGAGTGCGGACTGTTGATTTTTCAAGAGCAAATCATGTTCCGCGAGAGTTTTCTAAGTAGCCTGATCTTTGACAACTAGTTGGGAAAACAACTCTTCAATCCTATCTAGACTACCTCCGGACCCTCCAATCCTAGTCTGACCCTTCTGATTTGAACCCCCTCCACTAAACTGACTGGTGTGACCTGACCCTCCACTATTGTAGTGACCCTGCCCCCCGTTCTGATACGAGCCTGATTGGAAGCCAGGGGGTTACCGGAAGATCAATAATTATTATTACTACTACGCCAGTTTTGATTATAATTGGAAGAATTATTATTGAAAGGATTCGTAGGACCGCAGTTCTGACTGGTGATAAACTTAACCTGCTCAACAATGAGCGTGGGACACTCTAGCGTGTCGTGACCCCCTCGACAAACCTCACATATGTCTACCTTTTTCTTCAACTCCTGTATCTCCTTCGTGACCTCTCTCTTGAAGCTATCTAGAGCAGCAACTACCGTAGTTTCCAAGCTAACTTGGTGTAGACCCCGGGTAACCGGAGGTGTAGTGAAACAGGGATTGAATTTCTGCCGGCAGTGCTGTCATCAACATCAGAATGGGCAAAGCTCTCGAAAAGGTCATTCCACTCAGCTACTGATTTCTTTCCCATAAGATGGCCACCAGCAGAGGTGTCGAATCGAGCACGGGTCTCAGGGGTGAGACCATTGTAGAATTTCTCTACAAGTGCCTAGTCTGATAGACCATGCTGGGAGCAACGGGATACTAGAGTTTGGAACCGCTCCCAAGCTAGATGGTAGGGCTCGTCAGGCTCCATTCGGAACGAATGGATCTGATCGCGAAGGCGGGATGCTTTGGCGGGTGGAAAGTATTTCTTAAGGAAAGCATCCCGTAAAGAGGCCCAAGTAGAAAAATGCCGGGTGGTTGGGAGTCAAGCCAGATGGCGGCCCGATCCCCTAGAGACAACGGAAAGACTTGGAGAAAATGGGCATCATGACCCGCTCCCTCCATGTTGAATGTATGACATAGATGGGTAAGGTGATTGATATGTGCGGGCGCATCCTCGTTATCACGACCGTGGAATTGGCAAGCGTTAGTGATGGCGGTCATAATGTAAGAAGGGATTTGCCAAGCTCGGTCATTGTTCATGGGGGGTAAGGTAATGGGTGAGTTCGCACCGGTGAAACCGGTGGTGGCTTGTTGGTAGACAGTCTCATTGTTATTATCGACCATGTGGAAGTTGGGTGGTGGCTGTGGTGGGTTTACGTTTCTATGGACTACGGGGTGACGGGGAATCGGGTGATGAAAGTTTAGGGGTAAAATCGAAATCGGGTGGTACGAAGGAATGAGATGAACGCAATTGCCAATGAGAGATTCCCCGGCAACGGCGCCGAAAACTTGATATTCTAAAAGTAGTTAATTAAAAACAAAACAAATTATCCTAATTCTAGACTCAAATTATACTCTAGACTCCTAAATTATACTAAACTACTAACCGGCAAGTGGACCGATCAATTGTAGAATAGTATTAAGTAAGTCCGAATTATCGAACCCACATGACTCTCTAATTGCTAAGACTACTAATTTAGACTCAATACACACTAGGTATATTTTAGGGAGGGGGTGTTACTAATAATTCTAAATTATTAAATTAACTAAAGACTAATGAATTGGAATGACCAAACTATGAACTTCTAGGGACTTATTAGAACTTTTACCAAGAGATAATAAACTAGTTACCTAGGTTAGATTTTAGAATACTACTCCTTCAATTTAACAGTAATTAATCTGGTTGAATATTTACCGGGATCTTAGCATATCAAAGTTTAGGTTTATTAAACAGGACCCCCGACCCTTCTCAGGAAGACACCTACAATAACCTATCTTTTTTATTTGTTTACCGGTCCTAAAGATTCTTTTTCAATTATCTTTTCAAATTAGTAAAGTGCCTAATTATTAATTACCTCTCAATAATTAATCTAGACCAACTAAAATTCTCTAGTTTAGATTAACCGATTCAATTATGACAAGGAAATTAGACTCGAGAATTTCTCAAAACCCTAACCTAACAATTTACCATATTAATTCAGCCAACTAATTGCAATTTCTCAATTAACGAATTAGGTATAATGACAAGTTTAATTTAATGGTTAATCTAATTGTTTCCCCGGTTTTATTGGCCAATTTTACCGACAACTTCACGAATTCCTAAGAACACGAAAAGTAACATAAACCTATTACATGAAAGACCTTCACCAAAGTTTATGTAAAACAACCAAACAATCATCAAACAACCAAGATCATGCAACCCTAAACTAGATTATTAAAGTTGCAAACTTTACCAATTTAAATATTCAAACCATGAACTTAATTAAAGCAAATTAGAATTTCATAAATCCATAATCCAAAACCTAGATAACCAAAGAAAATCTAGCCTAACAACATGTTTAAAAAGTGAATAAAACCAAGTTGATAACAAGATAGCATGATTGATCAACAAAACAGGAAATCAAAGGGGAGATTGGTATGATAAACCGTGACAAGCTCCTGCCTTTAACTTCCGTGCTCATCACCACCGTTCCTGCAGCTTAGATCTGCCTTGTGTAGCTTCAAACCTCCAGAAAATAGCTCCAAAGTTGCTCTAGATCGTCCACAATTTCCCAAGATGTGTTTGATTATGATAATAAGTCTATTATAAACAAACAAATCCCAAAACAACTCTGATTTTGAGACTTTCTGGATAAAGACCTCTCTCGCGGGCTGCGAGAGAGTTTGGAGGAACCGGTCGCGCCCCGCGACCGAGTAAAGATTCCGGAGATAATTATCCCTCTCTCGCGGGCCGCGAGAGAGGTTATGCTTGCCGGTCGCGCCCCGCGACCGGGTGGAATCCCTGATTTTTGCGTTTCGTTTTTCCGTTTTCGATCCACTCACGTCCCGGCTCGGTTCTTTTCACCATTTTCGCTCGTTTATCCCATCCTTCCAACCGTTTTCACGAACCAAGACCTGCAAAACGTGTTTGGATTAAGAGTAGACAAATTCTTGACAAATCGAAACGAAAACGCGCTAAAATTATACAAACTCTACAAGATAAATAGATGCCTTATTCAATACATCACGTACCAACTACAAACCGTATTAGTATCATGTGTTGTAAGCCGTATTAGTATCTTGGCTCTTTGGCGCGTACCGATTACAAACCGTATTAGTATCATGTGTTGTAAACCGTATTAGTATCATGTGTTGTAAACCGTATTAGTATCATGCGTTACGATCCTTATTGTTATTAGTAATTTAGCATCATGTGTTGTAAACCGTATTAGTATCATGCATTATGATCCATATTGTTACTGTTATTGTTGTTGTTGTTGTGCAAATTGAATTTAAATAATCTAAACTTTCTCAATTTGGCCGATAATAATCCCAACTCAGTTATTTGCTGATAATAATCCGAGCTGATCCACTTTTGGTCGATAATAGTCTGTGTTAAAAATAGTTTAACGGAGATATTTTTTTTAATTATAAACCGATGTTTTAGGGCTTTTGGTTAGAACGAGGATACGAGTTGATTGATGTAAAATTTACCTTGAAATACTGCCCCCAAAGACGAAAACGTTGCTTCAATTCAGGTGTTTAAACTTCCAATTAACAAAAATCAATCCGTTTGGAGCACTATTTCGGGTAAGTTTTACATAAATCGACTCGTATTCTCGTTCTGATCAAAATCCCTAAAACATCGGTTTGTAATTTGGAAAAAAACTTAACTCCGTTAAGCTATTTTTAACGACAAACTATTATCGGCCAAAAGTGGACCAGTTCGGATAGCAAATAACTGAGTTAGGATTATTATTATCAGCCAAAGTGAGAAAGTTAGGATTATTTAAATCCAATTTGCCTTGTTATTCTTATGTGTAACAACGGACGAAAAGAACTTATTAGATATAACATATTAGTAATTTGGTTATGAATTTAATTTTAGTATTTATTTCCTAAAATTATTGTAATTCAATGTATACATAAAATTACTTATATTGTAGTTATTACTTAGCAAAAAAAAGTATTGTAAGGTACAACAATTTTTAATCTATATTTGACTTATAAAGTACACAATTTATAACAAATAAGCTATAAAATGGTTATATAGTTTTATTATGATCATTTTAGATACACCTCTTTTACCTTTGTATCAAGTGACACTTGATGTAAAGGTAAAAGATAGACGAATTCAATGAGAGAAAGTTACGTCACATTCATCGATCTCATGCTCATTACTATTAGAGTTAAATGCTTGTTTGGTCCATGTGGTTTGCAAAAATTGCATATTTAGTCCTAGTGGTTTACTAATTACAACCGTGGTACCAAAACTTGTTAAAAATGAACTTGCTTGGTCCCTAGCCCTAACATCAGTTAAATATCTCAGTTAAAACACCTCCTGTGCTTAGCACATGAAGGTAATTTGGTCATTTCAGTCAACACATTATATTAAGAGATGAATAAACTGGTTGGTCCCACCTCTTCTTCCCCAAACAACCACCACCATCTCATGTATTTTTATAATTTACTTATTTACGGTAACTATTATTGCACAAGATTCAAATCATGTTAAGCCACTGACTTCAAATCATGTTAGTAGAGGTTCCCAGCATGGCAACAAACAGCAAGACACTAAGAATGTTACTTGAAAGATGTGAAAACATACACCAAGCCCCGTGAAAACGAGCGGGGCCGCATTATGATGAGTCTGAACATGGGGACTCGTGTTTAGCTGAATATGGTTTTGGTCATTTGGAATGAAAAATGCAATGGGAGTAAACCAATAGAAAAAATCCATATAATTACCACTAAACTTAGAACCATAACCAACAACTCCAAAAGAAGAAGAGGTGGGACCAACCAGGTTATTTATTTCTTATTATAATGTGCTGGACTGAAATGACCAAATTACCCTCATGTGCTAAGCACATGAGGTGTTTTAACTGAGATACTTAACTGATGTTAGGGTTAGGGACCAAGCGAGTTCATTTTTGACAAGTTTTGGTACCACGCGTGTAATTAGTAAACCACTAGGACCAAATATGCAATTTTTGCAAACCACATGGACCAACAAAGCATTTAACTCTTACTATTATTTTGTTTAAGTAGCTGGGTTTTACAACTAACTACCATTTAAACGGTAGTTGAGTTTGTTAATCCCATGTTACACAATTGGTCCCTCATCCTACCATTCATTATATTACGAGTCTAAGTAGCAACTGTTTAATCTGTTGATTTATTGCCTCCCTACTCCTGAATAAAACCTCCATTGCTGCAACACTTGAGTCATGGGTGATCCAATGGAATAAAATGACAATATTTTGTCAAGCAATCAACGACTACAAGTATTGTATTGAACCCACTTATGAAGTCCATCGATATATCCATAAATATGGACTTACGGATGAGCGATGGTTGTAGCTATTCAAATAGAGCGAATGTGTCAAGTTATGACAGATACACCTTTATGTCTACAGCAGCATCATGTATACATACTGACTTGACTGTCTAATATCTATCAATGTGAACTTTATTTGCCAAGATACTCTAAAATTTAAATAAAAACACATCTAAAAGTTTATCTATATCTATATTTTTACACACTTTTTTGGTACTATACTTCAAAATATCAGTTTATGAATGTAATACTATGTTACTTATATACATTCTGTTTCACATATTAAATACTGCAAAAACAAACTGTTTACAGGCCCACTAAAGAGTTAAAAATAGACCTTATATGCGTTTCATTTTGAACTTTAATGTTATGAATCAATTAAGAGTTAAAAATTCGTATGATGTAAATTCATCAACACGTCGTTGTAGTATAGTGGTAAGTATTCCCGCCTGTCACGCGGGTGACCCGGGTTCGATCCCCGGCAACGGCGTAATGTATTTTTGGCAGTCTTTTTTATTAAAATGAAAACAAAAGGATAGATTTTTTGAAATTCTTTGTATATATAACAAAAATGATCGAACTTCGAATAACTCCCTCCGATTTCAGCCCAAAAACTCCTAGAAATAACTTACAAGATAGAAATAACAAAAGAAATTTGGTTGGAGTGATGCAAGATTCAAACACTAAGCCTTTTGTAAAACAACAAAATTCCAATATCTCGGTGATAGGCTCAATCCGAAAAAAAATAATATTAGTGATCCGACCCGATAAACTTAATAGACATACTACTAAGCCAAGAAAATCGGGACCTGATAAAAAAATTCTTAGGTCATCCACTAAGTGTATTTAATATTGTAATTTTTTAGCGTGAAAGTATGCCGAAACTAAACCATGAAAGCAACCATAGTTAGACATAATTCAACTGATTCTAATAATTAACAAGATCAAACCGACATTCAAACACGGTGTAATGTTTTTACTACACAAAACGAAAAGGATGATGTTGATCCATTCGAGTACTATTCATGAACAAGTTGTACTCAATGCAGTTTTTCTTGTACACTACCGTTAACATAGCTGGACATTGCTGGGACCACTTTTGCTGGTGTTGAACGTTCAGCTTGAGAAAACTGGATCAAGATTTGCATCAAAAAGGTAATAATGCCCAACCCGGTTGCAGTGAATGTGAGACCCTTCCATGAAGATAGAAGATTAGACCATTGCAAGAATTTGAAGGTCCCAAGTACAAGCAGACAAGCCCAAGAAACAACCACCTATTGCATACACAAATATTCGGTTTATGCGTTACTTTTTAAGTGTGAAGTAAGCAAACTGAAAAGGAAACAGGTCAAATGGGTCGAGTTGTTTAATGTCGCCAAAGTGCATATTTAATGTGTATCCAAATGGGTCAGTAAGTGGTTTTCATGATTTGGCAGTTTAACGGTTTTGTATGGTTTGAATCTTGGAAGCCACATTAAACTTTTATTATATATATGTATGTATATTATAATAATAAACCATCTTTTATCTTTTTAAATTCTTTTTCTACAAACTAATGATTTTGAAAAAATAAAAGTAAAAAAATCGGTTTAAACGATCAAACCTAGACCTTTAAACTGCCAAATTGGTAAAACTAGCCATCCCACCCTACCTGGTCGGTTTGGTTTGTCTGTAGTTAGCATTTCGGTCCATATTTTCACCAAAAGTGGCCGCACTGGACCGTAAACATTACTATAAACTAGATTATTCGAGTATTAACATGAATGTATCTAAACTTTCATTAGAACTAAAATACTAATATACTAAATGAATACAACATACTAAATTTCTTTATTAATAAGGGAAGATTGCCCAGAAAAAAAAAGTAAAAGAGTTTAACTTTTGACAAATATAATAGTGCAAGTTGAATTTTAACATATTTAGGACCTAAATAAGCTTCAGATTTGACAAAATTTCCAAAATTTCGGCGAGAGAAAATTACTAAACCACACATTGTCAAATTTGAGATTTTCGGTTACTTTTCTTGGCAATTTTCACCATTAGCAAACTAACATTACGAAAAAAAAATACATATAACCTACTAAAGCCTATTGGTATATTAGAGGTGAGTTAAGGTTTAGGAATCATTAGGTCATGGATTCGATTCCTATAAAAGATGGTTTTCTCAAATTTATTAGGTCTACTCCTGAATTTGTGTATAACTGTTTTGACCCGCCCTGACCATTTTGCCAGCGGTTCTTACCACAAGAGGTTTCAATGGTCGGCCGATATCAACGAGTTCTGAATCAGGAAAGGAGTCTGCGATTTTATGCTGGTCTAATAAATCATCCTGTAGATAAAAACAATTAATGAAGCATGAATAAGGAACAACGATATATACGTGTAAAAGATACCATAATCTATGACAAATAGTGAACACCTTATGAATAAAGAAGCTAAATAGTTTTTTTCTTTTCGGGTTCCTAGGGTTTTCATTTTTTTAATCATTTTGGTTCAAGCCATTAACTCCACCCAAAATAATCAATTAGTTTAGAGGTATTTTCATTCTTTTATATATTTGTTTTTCTTATTTCTCAAACCCTATTATTATTATTATTATGATTATGATAACTAGTGGGACCCACCCCCACCATCCTCCTTTATCAATACCCAACTGTCGTAAACCCCGGCCCTTACACCCCCGGCCACTCCGTAACCACCACCACAAAAACGGACCCACTCCAAGCAAAGAACTTCGGCGACCACCCCGTATCGTCTCCGTCAACGTCCACCACCAAAACACCACTAGTCCACCCTGTCTCTAATATCAACCACGTCAATGTCCATCGAACTAGTGTATACCACTGCCATTATAGCGCATATTAACAATTGAAACAAAGCTCAGTCCACCACCGTCAATGTACTTATGATAATTTTAGCTCTAATTTCTTGACATTTATCAATTGAAACAGTGAACAATATTACAAGATCGATGTATTTACATTACATCTTGGTGTTTGGAACTCCGACTAAATCGCTACTTAGTGTCCAGATCTCAGTCCACCACCGACTCTGTTACAAGTGGCGTTTATATGTTTTAGGGTTTTAAGTTGGGGATGCAGGTTATGGTAATGGTGACAGAGGTGGGTTTTGATGATGGCGACAGTGCTATTGATGTGTGACGGTGGTGAACGATGATGGTGATGGTGGTGAAAGGTGATGAGGTCTGAGATATTGGTGATGGTGGTGAACGGTGGTGGTGATAGTGTTATCGGAATTAGGTGTGGTGGTGGCGGTCAGGTGTGGGGCTAGCGGTGGTGGTGTGTTGGTGGAGATGGATGTTTGAGAGAGAGAGAGGGGGAGGGAGAGAGGGGACTTGTTTGGTTTAAAATTATAGGGTTTGAGAAATATGAAAAAACCAATATATAAAAGGATGAAAATACCCCTGAACTAACTGATTATTTTGGATGGAGTTAGTGATTTAGACCAAAATGACAAAAAATGAAAACCTTGGGATCCATAGGAGAAAAAAATTATTTGGACTAAAGTGACATTTTGATAAACCTAGAGACTAAAATGACAATTTACTCATACCAAAATTAAAACATATACCTTGGCAACAAAAAGATCTTTACACCATTGTGCAATACCTTCATCAGTTTCTGGCAGATCCTTCATTAAATGGCGCTTAACTCTGACATGAATCTGCAAACAAAGGAACATGTCAAACGGGTTTCTAGTACATCCTTCATTTTGACTTGCATGATGATACCAGTCAAAAAAAGTTGTCCGGTGTGTATTTTTAAAATGATTTATTATCAAATAATAAAATAGATAATGGTGATATAAATAAGGGTAAATTGTAGTTTATATCCTTTAAGTTTAAGCAGAATTGCAGACATTGTCATTTAACTAAGTTACATTGGATGTCCTTTATGTTATAGTTTCTCATCATATGGTGTCTTTTGTTCTACCCAGTTAATTTTTTGTGTTAACTCTTAACATGTGCTACTCATTTAAGGGTATAATGGTCATTTTCACTTAAATATATCTTCCTCTTGAAGTTTCACAGGTAATTTTTATTTTTTGTTTGTTTTAGTTATTAAGTGAAATGACCATTATACCCTCATGTGAGTAGCATGCGTTAAAAGTTAACAAAAAAAATTAACTAGGTTAGGGCAAAAGAACACTATATGATGAGAAACGTTAACATAAAAAAATATCCGGTATAATTTCGTTAGTTAAAGGATAACGTCTGCAATCTTACTCAAATTTAAAATATGTAAAATATAATTAATCTATAATTAATTGGTCACATGTTACACAATTAGGCATGTCATGGCCTTCAATTTCCATCAACTGGATAGCAATTAAGTTTTATGATGTCATCTACCCAATTTATCTAATCTAATTATTGAACTTGACAATGTCATCTTCCTAATTTAATTAATATTGATATGTATCCTTATATTAGGTTGAAGGGTGTGGGGATAAGTTGGGTCATTAATTCTCACGCTGGACTTTTCTTTTTCAATTTTTATTTTCATTTTCACAAAAATAAATTGAAATAAGAGAATAATGGTTTGAGTCATAACCATATTCTTAGGGTAGTGGTTTTGGATGACAGATTAGAAGTGGGTAACATGACGCTAATGTGAAGGGTCATGGTAACATTAGGGTCATGACCACATGATGAAAATTTATACTCATTAGCCTTGTGATGAAAATTAATACTCATTACTGTCTTCACTAATAGTTATAAATTTTAATCGTTTTTTATACAGTTTCTAAATTTATTAAACACCACAACATGGTAATTCTATATGGTTTCTTAATTTATTAAACAACACCACCATACGGCAATATAATATTCTGAAAAAAGATAATTATATCACTAAAAAATCTATATTCACAACGAAATTCATATCCTCTATCCATATAATTATATTAAAAATCACTTTTTTCTCTCTATTTTTTAATTAAATAATATTTTTTATACCTTTATCATTACATTTTCTCTCAATCACTTTCAAAAATATTAAAAAAATAATAAGGGGTGAATAGTATTCTCGTATATTTACAGATGAACAGTAACATTTTCTCTCTCTTTTACTCACAACCATTCAAAACCATTTCTTATAATATAACTAACTCACTCACATAAATTCAAAAAATCCACTGTGAATGCTGACAGTATGCTTAAAATGAACCCAAAATTAAAAGATCGGTGATGTTAAACACTTTTAACATTTTGTTAAATATAGCTAGATTCAATATACACTATTTCTGTTTGAAAAAAAGTGGAAGGGACACCATGTCAAAAACACACAGTGACGTCACTAATGTGTAACTGTAATAACAACTAGTCTTAAGCCCCTGCTTTGTGGACGTAAAACCATATTAGGTAGCAACCAAACAACGACCAAAGTTGAGAAAAAAATCTTAAAGAACATGAATTTCTAACATAAATGACTTACGTGACGTATTACATAAACGAAGTTGAATCTATACCGACACGTATTAAAAATTCAGGGAGAACTTAAGAGATTAAATTTAACCACCAAACACCGTACTAAGTAGCAATCAAACTACGACTAAATTTAGAAAAAAATTTAAAACAAAACTAATAAAAAATTAAACACATTTAACTTTTGTGGTAAATTATTAGAAATCAAAGTTTTATTACTAAAATAGAACACCCTAAAAGTTTACTATGAAAGAGAAAATCACAATATACAAAAAATATCATCATTCATTACTATCTTATGAATTAATATATATAAATTTGTCTTCAAGCTGTTTATGTTTGGTAGTTTAAGACTTAAGTATTTTTTATCTGCTTACATAATAGTCTTACCACAGAAGACTGGCCTTTAAAGAGCCTAAGCATTGTTGGTGGGGTTGAATCTTTGGGGATAGCCACCGTCATATCCATAATTGCAGGAGCAAATGATCTCATCTCTCTCACGGAAGTAACAAACCCCTGAAAATTTCTTAACAAAATATTAAGTATATAAAAACATCAATCAGAAAAAAGATTTGGGTTTGAGGTCACTAGTCTCAAGTTTGAATCCGGTTCCAATCAGGTTTTATTACACTGGGCTTTTGGGCGGCGGGTTTTCCTCAGAACTAGAGATGATGGGTTTCGGCTACCCAACAATGTATGCGGTCATGGGTGTATGGTGACGCCTTTTCCCGTTGGGTTACCGCAGGTAGCCGAACTTTTATTCGTTGTTCATAAGAAAATAAAAATAAAAGAAAAACTTTTTAGTTGTGTTTCTATGGAACATCTTAACAGAATATAACTATTTTAACCCTCTAGGCTAAATTAGACATTAGAGAATTTCATGACCATGGGTAAGCATGGTTGGGCTAAAACCATGTTTTGGCTTTTAGGTTTCTTGTATATTCTTAAAATAGTTTTGTAACAATAAAAGTAACTTTGGACACATCATAATCTTACCTTTGTTCTTGGGATTAACACATTTCTAGGAATAGGTAAACCCGTTGAAGATGCATATTCTTGAGCTGCCAAAAGCTTTGCGTTAGTAAATCGAGTCCCTTCAACATAAAGGGCCATCAAAAAGGGTTGAGGATAGTCTTTTAAGCGCCGAAGACCTGCCTGTAATACACATAGTGAAAATGTGAAAACACACCCTACATAACCTAAGTTACGTACATAAGTGTGAAAATAATAACACCTTTAGGGTACTTTCATCTTTAGCCCACTTTCTCTCAAGAAAAAGAAACTCAGAAAACCACATTGACCAACCTATGACCTGCATGTATATTCAATAGATCTATCTTTGTAAGTTGTAATATATTTTTAAATAATTATTTTAGGCCTATAACTACACAATTAAAGATTAACCAGAGGCCAAACATTCAATAATGTTAGCACATAGGGTTGGTTAACATACAATTTTGCTTAATGTACGCTGAGTTATTTCAACATGCGGGTTTTCCCCTTAACATGCGGATTTGTTTTTTATCAACATGCGACTTTTTATACTTTCCCACATGCGATTTTTTCTGTTTTTAACATGCGGACTTTCTTTTCTTGTATACACATGCGAATTTACCTCTCTAAACACAAATCTGCATGTTGTAATCCAATATCCGCATGTTATATCTTACCAGTGTACGTTAAGCAAAATTGTATAGTACATTTTCACTATATACATAATGTGTCTGTTGCCGTTTTGGCAAGTGTCTTGTATCTTGAAAGTTGCGATTGGTTGTTTTGTATTAAGTTAGATAGAGTTTGTGTTTTACGTAACTCAAACGCATGAGTCATGTGTTTGAGGTTGTCAACCGTATGGGTAGGTAACTGCATAGGTCTTATGATTGAATGAGGGCAGCCGCATGAGTCATGTGCTTGAATGTTTAAGCGTGCGAGCCTTGCGCCTATAAAAGGTGACTCATGCATCTGAGTGTCATAACTTTTCATGCGTCTGGTTACTAGAATTGTCATATTGTAGCAAAACTCTTGTCAATTTGACAACAGAAGAATACAAAATGTTTATTTAGCTTGTGTGTACACATAATCATTCATACAGGATGGGTTCCGCACATCTAGTGTGATAAATCGTAGAATAAAGTGTTTCATAACGTTTAATCAAGGTCCACATGGGATTCAAATTAAAGTTGATAACGAAAACCGATACAGAATTTGCATACTGTTAAAAAGAAGTACTATTTAATTTATTAAAATACTTACAGGAAGAAATTTTGATGATTTCTTCATGACAGCTAATGTGCTACCAAGACAGCCTGATCTCTGTTTCAGTACAATTAAAGAACATTAGAGAAGGGCACAACCATTGCTGACATGGCAATGTGAAAATGCACAAATAAATGAGGATTGATTTCCTTTAAAAAAAAATAAGAAGAAGAAGAAGAAGAAGAAGAATTGATTCATATGCATCCTTCAAAAGTTGAAAGTTTCATATATATATATATTTACCCATTCTATACTACATAAAATACAATCAACTATTTAACTGTCTGTTTCAGTGAATAAGTGAACTGTATAACAATATTAATACTATCTCGATGCATAATATTCTCTTAAAGCTTGGATGGCCCTTGAATGCACCTTTTAAAACAACAAAGGATCCCTTGCTATTCATCTCCTTCAAAAGTTCTTAATCACACGTCTCGATGGCTTCCCCAATGTCTCTGCTTACTGTTAACAATTACATCTTCCGAGCACCTTCGTCATCAACTCATGGCACACCTTGCAAGTGAGTTCGCAATGAAAGACCTTGGACCGCTCAACTTCTTTCTTGGTATATCCATTTCATGACATGTTAAAATACCTGAGTGTGATTGTTATCTTCAAACATGTTGTTGAGCCAGTTATGATATGTTGTTGGTTCAGTTATGATTGGATCAAGTTTGTTATATTTTTGTTATTTTTGTTGGGCCGGTTAAGGTTCATTTTGTGTGCAGGTCATTCTTTAGGGTGCTAATTGTAAGTTTACAGAGACTTCAAGGGTTGCTGTAGAAAGTTGTTTTATGATGAGTATAAAAGGAGAAGAGAGAGAAGGGCAGTTCATTGGTGATAGCTTCAGATATTTCTCGGGTTTCTCTGCTCTCTGTTGTGTTCTTCTTGTTCATCCATTGTGTTTGTGATTTCACTACAGTTGGATCACAGAGATCTTGTTATCTCTGTGTTGGTTTGTAGTTGATTTGTTCAATCGTACAATAGATCTTACTGATCTGTTGTGTTCTGATATTATACTGTACAGATCTCATCATCTTGAGATCTAGGGTTTGGTTTGGGAGATTTCTGGGTTGGTTCAACATAATAAAAGATTTTGTCACGATTTTGCCACTACATCAGGTGTTAGTGTTCTCTTTGTTTCTGTTCATTTTGTTCATATAAATTTTACATGGTATCAGAGCCCGCAAGGTTCTTGATTCATAGTCTTATCTGTTATTTCGTTGGTTCTGGGTTGATTTTTAGGGTTTCCCATCTTTAAGTTCATCTTCTGTTGCTAAGAAAGGTTTATGCATTATGTATTTTTAGTTTAAGATGTGTACGATTGGGGTTCTCATTATCAAAACCCTAGATCTGTGATTTATTTATTCTATCACAATTTCTTCAATTTTGATTACGGGTACTAATCTGGTTCTTGCTCTATTTGGGCGAGCAACTGAAAAATTGTTTCATTCATCTGGAAATATTGAAGATGCCAAAGAATTTTATTGGTTGTCTGTTAACGTTCCAAACGCTATCACTGGAGTTCTTGGAGACTAGAAGTGGTTTATCGGAATGCGCGGATACGAGTGTTGAAGGTAAGAAGCTTTGAAACTGGTTGCTAAGCTGCGGGTGATATCCAGACTGGTCTATTGTATCCGTTTCACAGGCAAAAAGGTTTTAACGGATTCTTGCCTGTCATTCTAAAACCTCTGTAAGCTTCTTATACTTAGCTTAATTATTGTGACACGAGTTATATTGATAGGCATATATATGACTTGACTAGTTAGATCAGTATTGTGCACAAGGGAGAGACACACCTCTCATTTAAGTATGCATCAAAAATGTGTATTTGGTATGTGCTTTATGTCTTCATTATTGATGTGATTTCTTTCATATCAAGATATGTTAAGATATCATTTTTCAGTCAATTCATGTTTTCTTTGATCAAGTTAAAAAGGGATTTTAAGTTCTGTATTAAAAAGTATTATTTTCTTTTAAAAAGTAAACATAAATGTTTATTTCAATAGATGTTCTAAACTTTAGGCTTTAAACCTTAACGATTATGAGCCTGACCAAGTTTAAATATGGTATTGTGATTATTGAATAGGATTATTAGGATTATTTGCCTATAATAAAAAAACATTTGTGAATTAAATAATAAAAACATTTCATGTTTTTTAATAGAACTCTCATTTTCGTTTCTCTTCATTTCTATACAAGGGTATATTTGTTCATAGCGTAAAGGATATCGTGCAAACTACTTATGTGTTTTTTTTTTTCTACACACATCAGTATCACAAACATTTATTTGTGAACTATATCTTTTACACTAGAAACTCATTGTTGTTTGAATTCATCAATTCTAAAAATGATAAGTGTGGTTGTTTGCAATATAAGGTTGATACATATACGACCATCTTTGTATTTTCTGGTTGTTAATTGTTTTATTATAGACCTGTTGTATTATGTTTGCTTTGACTAATACTTGTTTCATGGTTATGGGAAGATTTTTTTTACTAGTCTTGGTCAGAATAAGTTTTTCATAAAAAAAACGTACAACTTCGTTTCTTGTAAAGGTTATGACATCTTGAAGATTTTTTTTTGACAGTGTTTGCATTTATCTCACTGGTCCAGGACACTTCATGTTTTTAGTCCGACCGTAGAGGTTTGTGTAGGATCATAATGTTGGTGATCTTATTTGTTTCTTATTCGTTTCTTTGAAACTTCGTCGCTGATCGTAGTGTTGGTTTTTATCAGTTTTTCGTGTTGATCTGATTTTGTACATACGTGTTCTATAGTTGTACTGGTTTAGAGCTGTCATTAGATTCTTGTATTATCGAATCTAAGCTCTTAAAATTGTAGTGCTGATTTGTATCAAGTTTTTTTTATCTGAATTGTATATGCATATTTAGTGTGCATCTTCTTGTTCTAGTGATGATCTGATCCGTAGAGGTGTATAAAGATCTTGTGTTCTTGATTTCTTGCTATGGTTTTTTGTTTTGAATCAAAGTGTTCTGATGTTAAATTTTTTTTTTGGTATTACTAAATGTGTTTAATTTTTCTTAAATATATTTTTATAAAAAAGAAGGTTGTTTCATGAATAGCACATCTTGATTTGTGACCTAGCTTAAGTTGGGTTTCATGGTTATTTGTTTGATTCTCGTGTATATAGGATCTTACATGTCTACGTATTGGACAATCAATTTGGTTTTGTCTTGAACATATGCCTTTTAGGTGTGGTTCATATGTCTTATTCTCATGATTTATATGTTCTTTAATTCTAAGAATATAGATTCATGTTAGTGATTATTTGCCAGTTGATCTGTTGTATTTGTGAGTTAGCTTGATTATGTGTCTAGTATCAAAAGGCATCTTTAATATATTTGTTTTTTGAAACAACATGTTTTGTGTTCAGTTATTACAGATATTGTTTTATGTTGATTGGTTTTTTTTTTAAGCTCTCGAGCTTGTTAATTGAAAACCGTGTACCAAATTTTAATCTGAGACGTTCTTAGATCTCTTAAATCTTGTATGAGATTTCTATTTGTTATTCATGGTTTTATGTTCAGATTATAAATAAATGGTTGTTTGTTTGTCATCGGGATTCAATATTTTGTTATTCGTGTTATTAGTGTGGCACGAGTTTGTTTTGGATCATGTAATTTGCTTTGTTGTTAACATGATATTTTTCAACCGTATCTTGATGTTTTTTGTTCTTTAAAACTATATCAGGATGGTTCGTTAGGTCGTGTTTTGATCGTCTTGATTTTTTTTTTACAGCCTTATGTGTCTTCTCTATTAATGAGTTACTTTTGGTTGAAAAAGTATGCGGTTTTATTTCAACTAAAGTTTTGGGTGTATATTTGTTGTCTGCCGTTGAATTGTGTAATTCTCGTTTCGTCAAGTTAGTGATGAATCTTGTGATCCAGTCGTTGTGATCTAGATGTTGTAAAGCTGTAAACGTTTATGATGATATCAAATAGGTTTTTGTTCTTTACAGGTCTTGACATGAATTTTTTTAGACGTGATTCTGAGTTTTAAAGTCGTGTGACTTTTTGTTATCAAATTGTATTTTGATATCTTTGTTGAATGATGTGATTCAAAGTTTTTTAGATATTGTTCTGAGGTTGTATAGTCTTGTGACTATTTGGTGTTATGAGATATGTTTCTCATATGGCTATTAAATCAAGTAGTCATTGTTACTCAAATGATTTTGTGTTTCTGTTCATTGTCTAAAGTTGGTATATGTCTAATGATGTTATTTTTTCTTTGGTTTTGAATTTAAATTTCGTTATCCAATTAGGGAAAATTTCTTGGTAGTTGTGTTCAGTATTGATGTTACACATCATAGTTTTCATTTTTTATCAACCAATTTTTGGAGACTTAGTGGCTTGTTTTTAAATAAAATGAATATATGTCCTTGAACCGTTTTTTTCTTGAACAAAATATAAATGTTAAGATCCATCCAGAAGTCTGCATCTCTATTAGCAAAGGTTTTGACTTAACTATACAGTTTAAAACAATTATACTTCAGAATGGCAGATACTTTCTTGACTTAGGTCTTTCTTTTCTGTCATCACATTGTTTCTCTCTAGAGTTTCATATTGAAACTGAGATTTAGGGTGTATCTTGATCTCATATGTTCAGGTTTGTAGCATCCGTTAAGTCTTGTTGAGAGTTAAAGCAGATCGTCATGTTGATAATTCGTATGTGTGAGATTGAGTGTAGTCATGTAGATCTAGTTGATTGTGTCTGTTCTTGTAAGGTTTTGTGTAATCTTTGCATATAAAAAGTGTTAAAAGTTTTTGTTCCATGATGTTTGACATGTTTAAAATACCTGAGTGTGATTGTTATCTTCAAACATGTTGTTGGGCCAGTTATGATATGTTGTTGGTTCAGTTATGATTGGATCAAGTTTGTTATATTTTTGTTATTTTTGTTGGGCCGGTTAAGGTTCATTTTGTGTGCAGGTCATTCTTTAGGGTGCTAATTGTAAGTTTACAGAGACTTCAAGGGTTGCTGTAGAAAGTTGTTTTATGATGAGTATAAAAGGAGAAGAGAGAGAAGGGCAGTTCATTGGTGATAGCTTCAGATATTTCTCGGGTTTTCTGCTCTCTGTTGTGTTCTTCTTGTTCATCCATTATGTTTGTGATTTCACTACAGTTGGATCACAGAGATCTTGTTATCTCTGTGTTGGTTTGTAGTTGATTTGTTCAATTGTACAATAGATCTTACTGATATGTTGTGTTCTGATATTATACTGTACAGATCTCATCATCTTGAGATCTAGGGTTTGGTTTGGGAGATTTCTGGGTTGGTTCAACATAATAAAAGATTTTGTTGCGATTTTGCTACTACATCAGGTGTTAAGTGTTCTCTTTGTTTCTGTTCATTTTGTTCATATAAATTTTACACGACACAAAGATACTATGTTCCTCTCCCAACAAGCTTATGCTCTTGAGATCATAGAGCGAGTCGGCATGCAGACTTGCAATCCCCGATACACTCCGTTTGACACGCATGCAAAGTTAAGTGTCTCATCGGGTGAGGACTTTACCGATCCTATCCTTTATCGTAGTCTAGCCAGTGCCTTGCAATATTTGACATTCACTCGTCCATACATTAGCTATGCGGTCCAACAGATATGTATTCATATGCATGCTCCCAAAACTAATCATTGGAATGCGCACTAAAAAGAATAATACGCTACATCCAAGGCACTGTTTCTACATCCAAGGCACTGTTTCATATGGACTCACACTCGTACATAACATTAATCCTTCTTTGCTCTCCTACACGGATGCAGATTGGGCGGGTTGCCTGGACACTTGTTTCTCAACAAGTGGCTATTGTGTTACGGTGACAACTTAATTTCGTGCTCAAAGCGACAGGGCACAATCTCACACTCTAGCGCCGAGGCCGAATACCGCGGGGTGGCCAATGCAGTGGCAAAAATATGTTGGTTACACATTCTATTGTTAGAGCTTCGTCGCCCGCTCTCTCGCACTAGTCTGGTTTACCGTGACAATGTTAGTGCAATCTACTTATCAAGTAACCCGGTCCAAACACATCAAGCTTAACATACATTTTGTACGAGAGCAAGTTCAACGTGGTCAGGTTCGGGTTCTACATAGGATATTGTATTATGTTAGGAGATTGTATTTATCACAATTACATTCTTCAGTTTAGTGAGTAAAATAGAGTGTTAAAAGGAAATGATGTTTTAGAGTTCTGAAATGTAATAATGTGGTATAGAATTTTAAAAGGATATATATAAATAAGTAACTAGGCATCAATAAGGGGTATAGTGGATAATCACCTGAGCAAACACCCATCCAAGGAGCCAATCGATATCACTTTTGTGATTAGATATCACAAGCGCATGTTCCTTACCTGAAAACCGGGGTTAGCCAAAATAATATTCTTCAAAGTAACATGTTACGAAATCAATATCCAGCTTACCCATCATATTTAGTGTTTCAGGATCTGTGTATAGCTTAATCTGCAGCAATAGGGCACCAAAAACTTTAATAAGACTTATCAAGAGATAACATACATATATGTGTGCACGTGAGCGAGTGTGTGTGCACCAGAATATAATATGTCCAAAAACCGACATTCTCCTAATAAATTTTGGTGGATGAATATTTGGATCAGTTATTCAATTGTTTCATGGTGGAAACGAGATTTATCAAGAGGAAATATATTAGTTATGTTTTCCTTGACAAATTAATTCTCCAACACTTTACCGACCACCACCGATTCGTGTTGCATGCCCTGTCAAGCGCTACCACATCCCTCTGTCTTCTATTAATCAGATGCCAAGAACAACTACATAGATGTTGCTTGATGTCATTGTTTTAGTGCATCCGTCTAGTTAATTTAATAACTCTTAGCAGATATTAAATGGGTTAACTTAATAACTTTTAAAACAAGTTTATTTAGTTTTAAATGTACAAGAAATGATTATTACTTAGACTAAACACACACAATAGTCAAGCGTACCAATCATTTGTAGTAAAGTTATCAAACTCAAATGATACGACTTTAATAGTTAACTCTAAATTACCAACTAGTTGTTTTGCTATTTTTATATTACAACTAGAAAATAAATATCAAGAGCACGGAGACTGTTGCTTTGTATCTTTGAATTCACTTGGGATGAATCATAGTTAAGTTATTGGTAAGTAGTGAGGTTAATTAAATCAAAACCCAGCTCCTAGCTAAGGTAACCGACGAAGTTTTATTAGATTTACAAAATGTGACTTTAATGTTAAAATAGATTTAGAGCCAATTAAAGATAATTTATTGTCTAATCTTAGAAGAATGTTCTTTTTTAATGAACAATCCCCTAATCTGGGGTTAGTTACGTCTAACTACTCTTCTTTCTTTTACATTGTTTCCATGGATTGTGATCCTCAAAAGGGCACATCTTTGTCTAACTTCAAAGATAGCCAATGATATATCAAAGGTCTCCCCACGACTGCTAGTGACACTTGTAAGTAGTTATGGTGATTGATTTTTTTAACGGGTGGCGTTATAAATAATAAAAATATATATATATAAAAGCGTATACTATTTTAACATGGGTTCACCAACTCTTGGTTTGCGCCAAGCGTATAGTATTTTAACATGGGTTCACCGTGCTAGACAAGTCGCGTAACCAAGTTTTGGCTAATTATTAAGGCCTAGCATATAAATCATGCTGGCCAACAATGATATTCTTGATAAAACAAGGGTTGATCATAAGATGTGTTTTCACAAATGGGTCAACCACTTCTCAAAGTTTGGATTTCCCTTATTAGTATATAGGTTATACTAATAAGCTTCACCTTCAAAGGTTATCAAGAACTCTACGAGATCAAAGACCAAAACATTCACAAGCTCATTAAGAAAGAAGAAGAGTAGAAGGAATTATCAAAGACACGACACACCATTTTGCTAAAGATTAACAATTTAATTTATAACAAGCTTTATCTTCAACCCAAGCTACATAAAGAGTTTACCCAACAATGGCTCTAATTTGTCTACAAACAATGATCATAAAGTGGACCATGATGGATCACGAATGATAAGATCAAACAACTTGAAGAAGGGTTGTTGATTACAGGTTCTCTCTCTCAAACTAAGATATTAGAAGTGTTTTCTTGGAGCGATCCCAAACTCCTTTGTGGCTTCTCAAGGTCAGGTGGGAGTAGTACTAGAGTGGGTGATCTCCTAGGAAGTTTCCACCGTTGCAGCCAAAAACAAATCTGTGAGTTCGTGGATGGGCAACCCATCGGGGCAAAGCGGACAATATTGGTAGTGAGAGAGGGCGAATGTTATTAATGGTTTTAGAGCCATTTTTAAGTCGTTCGAGATGGTGGGGAAAACTTCATCGAGGACGATGAGTCCCTAAGGGGGGTGATTGTAACAATACCGATACTGATACCGGAAAGATTAACATGGACCATCAGGACACCCTAGGAAAATCCCACATCGGCCATGCATATGAGAGATTCTTGGTTCATAAGACATACCCTGCCTCTTAGATCACCAATGTCTTTTGGGCTTAGTTGGCTGTGGAGCACATGAGATCTCCATAATTCAATAAAAAACAAATCCATGAGTTGGGTAAAGCGGACAATATTGGTGTTACAAGAGACTGGATGTTGCCGGATACCTCTTGTGGGATTATGGAATCATCATTTAAAATTGTGGATTCTCATATGGATCGAACGAAGATTGCAAGATTATGGAATTTGGCCCCATGTTTTGACCGAAATTGAAGTGTTTTTTAGGGTTTAACTTTATGTTAATTTGTTTTCCGGTCTAAGCTTTTGATTCTCTACTGCTCTGATTGTGGGAAAGTATTGAACTGTAGTATTATTAGATTTATTATTATGATCCCACGGGCCCACAAGGTCTATAGAGTTTGTATTATGTTTTCTATACGATGTAATGTATTATTTCAAGTAATTTATTATATCAGAGCCTGTCTGCCGCTGAGGCCTGTTTGGCCGTTGTTCGTTTCCGTTTTTTGTTTCACCTTTTGCATTTCCCGTTCTATTTAAAGTCACAGTTTCGGTTCTAGATTTTCTTCTTACCGTTCTCGCCACCGCCTTTAACCCATAGTCTTGGCGCCGCGAACCTTCCATCACTTCTGATCATTCTAATCTTGGTGTGATTTTGCCGACATCATCAAAAGTGCTTTGTTTGGGATATATTTCTCTATTTGATGTTATTGAGGAAGCAAGTACAAAGGAAAATAAATCGCAAGTATACAAGCACCTTAAATTTGACGACAACATCTATAAAGACAAGAAACTTCAAGCAAGCTAGTGAAATAAACTTCCTCCCCGCCGTAGCCGCTTATCATGATCAAGCGCGCCGCTTGTCGTCTTGTGAGTATATGGTAAAAGAAGATATCAAACCTATATATTACATGTAAATAAAATGGCGCTATTTGTAGCTAGCCAACAAGAGATTTACTGGCGACTTCCTTATAATGTTCCCAGTTACTTAATAACTGCTTATTAAAACACCAAATTATTGGCTTAATGCGTTTCTTTTAAAGCTGAATAGCATTATATAAAACAACGTGTTTATTCTTATTTGTTTATTTTATGGTGAAATAAGTGGCTTTCAACCATTTTGGGATTGCTAATTTCAGAACGATCACTGATTTGTCTTATGGAATAAAAAAAGGTGCAACCATAAGTACACCACCTAACGTCACCATGCGGGCCGTATGGCGGGATAAAAAATAGTCATACAGGTCGTATGACTCTGTCAGTGGTGTGCGTAGTCATATCATTCATTTCGTGTCAATTTAACACATCATACGGCCCATATGAGTTTAGCAAACATCAAGTCATACGACCTGTATGACCATTTTCAAACGTCGACCACCTTTCAAATTTCATACGTCGTATATGACCAAACACGCCGTATGGAACGTGTGTGGATAGCGTTTAATAAATTAGCTAATGAGTTGTTTAAATAAGTAATCCAAAAATCAATTTGATCAACTGGAGATTAAAAAACCTATCAATCGTATAAATCCTCAATCGGTAAACATACCAGAGCCCTAATTTACTCCATATCCATGAATACATGCATAAACTAATCAACAATCGAATTGTTAAACTTCAATAAAATCAACCTCACTTAACTCATAATCACTTAGATCAACAATCGTAACAGAGCCCTATTTTACTTCATATACATAAACACATGCATAAACCTCACCTAAACTTATACTTAATATCTACATATAAACACATGCATAAACTAATCAAGAATAAAATAAAAATAATAAAAGTTGAACAAAATAACTGATTAAAATGAAGATGACCTTAACTCCAGACCACCAATCAACGATCCAGATAAGCTGCAGCCATAAGAGCTCCGCTACCTTTCTGTTAATCCTTCTGAACAAACTCTTCGAGAATGGTCGTATAGTAATGAATATGAGTGCCTATAGAATATACAGTGTTGTATGGATAAGTTTAAATGAGTGAAGAAATTAAAGAATAAATAAAGAGTAGTGGAAAAGTAAGATGATAACCTGAAGGAGATTGACGATGAGGCCGGAGACCAAGAAGAGGACGCCGATAGGAACGATAACTACTGCTGCTGCGATTGCCATGCCGGACTCACTCAACTCTGTGTGTGTGTGTGTTTGAAAAACGGGGGTATATATATAGATATATAGAGAGGAGAGGGAGAGAGTAAACGTTTCAATAATATGGCCTGGTACCGGTTCTAATAATACGGACCTGTATCAATGTTGTTTGGTAAAAATTGATTTAGTTTGTCATGATAGCAGCACTTATATAGGTCGTGATACAAAAATGTCTGACTTTTATGTTGTGGGGTGTTAAAAGCATCCAAAACATAGGTAAAGGATACTCAGTAATATTATAATCAACTAAAACATTAAATTTAGCGTTGAAAAAACAATTTAGTTTAATAATAAGAGAAAATTATTTTTTTTAGTTATATGAAATTGAAAGAAAGTTTTAAGTGGGTTGATTTTAATTAAATAAAAAAAGAAAAGCCTACTAAAAGTCCACATAAACCTGCGCTATCCAAAAGACAAACTATAATTTTATTATAATTTAACGTTTAAAAATTATATAGATACAAAAGGCCATGTGGAAAAACCTAGTTCTAACTTCTAAATGGAAAGCCTTTGATTAATGGACCAATAGAGTAAGTCTCTATGGGTTTTATAGCATCACGTATAAGCGAGTGGCTATATTGTTAATTTGTACGGCGTGAAATAACTTTCTTTCTAAATTATTTTTTAATTATATTAAAAAAAAGTCAAAAGAATAAATCTGATCAGATGATTCTACTTGGCCTCTTCTTTTCTTCTTTTAACCAGCTGAGGTGGTTAGGAGTGTTAGCCCATATCGTACAGTCTTAGGAATTTGGATTATTTTAATATCATATTATTACTAGTAGGATGCCCGTATAATGCAGCGGGGATTCAATTTTATGCTGTATTAGTTTGATTTATTACTTTACGGGTAAAGTTCTTTGAATACAACTCTCTTTCAACAAAATTTATACAAAAATATTAAGAAAATATATACACGTCTGCGTATACTTTAAAAAAGTAACCTCGCAGGTTATTAAAGAATAATCAAATTAAAATGAAAACTAAAGAGTTAACGATACATATTATTTATAATTATAATATAAAGGGTAAAACTAAAATTTTGAAAAAAATATAATAAAGGTACTATTTGTAATCCATACAGATTAATAACTGTTTAGTAATTAGTAATTATAACTAATTATTTTTTATATAGTTTAGCTTTTGTTAGTTTTAAATAGGGGTGTTAAACGGGTCGTGTTGCGGGTTGACAGGTTTAACCCGATCCGAACCCAAAAATTTTAAACGAACCCGAATCCGAAAATTGTGTCATATATATGAACCGGAACCTGGCCCGAATATTCTCAGGCTGACCTGAACCCGGCCCATTCAACCCGAATTTTTTTTATTTTTTTCAGCAAATTAATATATTAAAATTAACATCTATAATTAAATTACATTGAAATCATAAAATCTTATGTCAATTTCCCTTTTTAAGTTATAATTATAACATAAAATTACACACTTAATTAAATTTATGACCGAAAACATATTGTAAAAATATAATTTTAATATAAATGGATTAAACGGGTCAACCCGCTAACCCGACTGGGTTGACCCGAACCTGACCCGTTTAGCTAAACAGGTTCGCGGGTTCAACCTGAAACTGACCCAACCCTGTTTAGACTAAATCCAAACTCACGAATTTCATGGTAGATTCCTATCGTGTTTTCGAATCGTGTCAGAAATTCATACCCCTAGTTTTAAAACGTGTATTTTTCATACTTGCTGGTCAAATAGAAGAGGCTTGTATACACCACCCAACCAGTGGATATCCAGGCATGTTGACATCATATGGCCAGTCGTAGAGAAAGATGAAAAAGGTGATACAAGAGGTATGAGCTATATATATTATTGTCACATCAATAGTTTCTTTGTTAGCTCACACTTTCATATTAGGCATATGATGTGGGAGAAACACCATTTCATAAGGGTCATATAAATTCGTCATGTTACACGAATTGAATGAGGGCTGGTGTCAAATTAACATGGGATTATGTACCAATATCAGCTGTATAAGGAAATGTTAAAATTTTAAATAACATATTTTTGTTAGATATAATATATATTTTATTAGATTAACAACACATTATACAAGTGATAATCTGCGCAAAAATATATTGTACTGCTTCTAAGTAAACTATTAAACAAATAACACATTAACAACATATTATACAAGTGATAATATGTGCAAAAAAAAGTGCCAACTAATATAAAAGGAGAAAACCTTTTAAAAGTCCTTAATATTAATATTAATCTTACGTCTCTACAAACTCTTATCCTTGATCATTCGAAGAGATGTAAGTCTAGCAAATATTTTCTAATTCGCTCCTACCAATTAAAATAATCCCTTTATAGTATGTCTAACTTATTAGTTCATTTAGAAAAAAAAAACGATATACAAGAATTGTATCCGGGTGAGAATTGAGTTTCCTGGCAAAGGGATCACGTGTTAGGTTAGGTGATGTTGACCCGAACACAATATTAATTGCCACCCCAAGGCAAATTAGAGTATTCCTTTAGTGTAACATTTAATTCTTAAAACATGTGTATTTCAATCTCAACAGAAATTATGATTATTAAGATATCGTATAAATCAAACACCTCAAACGTCTAGACTGATATGTGAGTCTCGTATGAACACATGATTAATAAGATTGGAGTGAAAACACAACAAACACAAATAAGCAAACAATAAAGCAAATAGCCAAACGATACAAAACTTAACATGGCTTAGGCTACCCCGGTAGTTGCCCTAGCCTACACACCAAAAAATGGTATATTAGTATTGTATATGTTTATTTTGTTGGGCAAATACCATAAAAAATCAATATAATTTGTTTTTTTTTCTCATAAAAGTCCTTCAACAATTTTTTGAACGTAGAAAACTAACAAACTTTTTGTTTTGTCTCACAAAAGTCCTTTAAAATTTTTTTAAACATTAAAGTCCTTTCACATGTTAAATTTGAACAAAATTATGACAAAAACTTTTTTAAAACTTGCTACATAAAGTTATGTTCCAGCCTAAGATATGTTTGAAAATTCATAGGGCATTGCTACAAAATGGAAAACAGTTAAAATGAAATCCGAACAAAAAAGATTAAACCCGAATCGAATAAAATGAATTCGGTTTATATGTTGCCTAATAAAACGAGTAATCAAAATAAACCATGCTTTCTACGTAGTACAATAAACCCAATTATATGAATTCGTTGTTTTCAGTTGTAACTGAAAACCAAACCAAATACGAATGCGGTTTGTGATTCCGTTGTGAAGTATTTAAATTCCGTTTAGTTTTGTTCGATGTTTGGTTCAACCAAAAATATTTCAAACCGAATAAAATGACCAAATAATCAAATTAACTGAAAAGAACAGATGGACACCTCTAACGGTTCCAAGTTGCTTTAATTATTTTTGTCGTGATTCCGTTCAAATTTAATATGTGAAGGGACTTTAATATTCAAAAAATTGTTGATGGACTTTTGTGAGACGAAACATAAAGTATGTTGGTTTTTCATGTGCAAAAATTTGTTGAAGGACTTTTATAAGAAAAATAAGAAAGTATATTAGTTTTTTTATGATATTTCCCCTATTTTATAACATTGAATCCGAGCACTGAGTGTGTGTATATATATTTTATAAAATAAATAAAAATAATTAGTTTTAGAAATAATATGATATAAAAGCACTAACTTAAATCTTTTTAGTTTTTGTTTATATAAAAGTAACTGCCTCAGTTTTGGTGGTATTGTTCTTTCCTGAAGGAGTAGTAGTTGGGATTTTTGTTTTATGCTAGATTTTTATTTATAAAAGTTTCTAATTGATAGGGAAAAACCAAAACGTGTAATTGTTTATCGGATAAATTTGTATGATAAAAATATTCAAGTTTAAATAGCTTTTTTTATCTTGTAAAATCTATCATCCAAGTGATTAGACTATGGAAGATTATAAATAAAGTGGTTAACATTATCTTAAGTAAAATTCAGTTTCATAAACATATTCTTTAAAGTTTCTTAGTAAATAACATTCACTCTTGATCTTCTTCCTTCCTCCTTCAAAGTTCCTTCGGCAACGGTTGTGGTCTTCCATATTCTTGTCTACTCCTCCTTCGCTCTCTCTTCATCGTTTTTGATTGGGTTGGGGAGATTTGATTTAATCTAGGGTTGGTTGTTTATGCTACAGTTCGCCTAGTTATGAAAAAAGAAATAAACTTGGGTCGGACTATTAACTAAAATTTTGTAAAATGACAAACCAAATTGGTTGGGTTGGTTGGTTGAACCAATAGAGCTTGATGATTCAAAGGTTTGGTTTTGATGGTTTGACAATTTGAAACTGATTTTTTTAATTTTTTTTTTCAAAAGGATAATTTTGTATTAACCTTTTCTGAAAATGATAAAGATGTTCAAGAATATAATATATATATATATATATATATATATATATATATATATATATATATATATTCCTGAAGTTAAAAATAATAATAAATCTTATATTTAGTATACATGAGTGGTTCAAGTTCAAGTCATAGGCCGAACCATAAACCCACAACCGTATATATTTCAAACCAACCGGTTCTAAGGGTGTAAGTGGTGCATGCCTAATGAGTGTAAGCAAACTTTCTCCACACTCAATCATATTGTACCATATCATTTCCTCTCTTGTTTTTCCCTCTTGCCCAAAAAACATAAGGGGTGCATGCCTAAAATGAGATTAGGCAAACTAATTTTAAAAAAAATATGATTGGTTAATATAAGTCTAGGCCCCATCACTTACTCTCTCCCTCTTCTTTTTCTTTACCGATCGGCAAAGGTGGTGTGGCAGTGGACTCCCTTGCGGCAAAAGGGGGTTGCCAAAGGGTTTGCCTAACCCACCCCGTACACCCTAAGTTCAAACCATAGAGTTCAAAAGTTGCAGTAGCTAACATCTCAACATTTATGTTTTGTGTGCTCAAACAATATCCAACAAATCATGATGTCGGAAACATTTGTAAGTGTATGAAATCAACACAACACAAGAAAGAACAACAAAACATGTGACAAAACTTTATTGATTTAACCCAAATAAAAAAAAAAAACCCCAAACCAAACCCTTGATCTTACAATATGTAAGATCTATAACAACTGATACAGAATGCAATAGAAAAAATGAACAACAATACAAGATCCAATCTGGATTAACAACTACTACAAGATGATGAACAACGAAGGATACAGAGAGAAAAACTAAGACTAATAATTGCTCAAATGAAACCCTAAAGATCTTTTATATCTGATCTCAACATAAGTTCCACTTCAACCCTTCAAGTATCTGCACTCCAAACTTTAGCCCTTCACTTTTATCAATATACCCCTCAAACTTTTACTCTGCACACTTATAACCCTTGTTAGTCATAACAATATGTAACAAACTTTATAACATGTATCAACATGTTGCACTCATGAATTAGTATATTGTCACACGGTATTTTAACACGCCCCCTTAATTCATGTGGCAAACATGTCGTAAATTCCAAGTTTTTCACGAAGAGAATGATGTTGAACTGCACTCAATCCCTTTGTAAAAATATCTGCAATCTGCTCATCAGTATGAACCTTTTCAGGTTCAACAACCCCAGCAGCAATTTTTTCTCTCAAACAATGCAAGTCTATTTCGTGAAATACAGGGTTAAGAGAAATAGAAATAGCAGATTTGCTGTCACAATATAACTTAACAAGTAGATTGTACTTAACTTTTAGCTCAGTTAAGACATTTAAGATCCAAATTATTTCACCAGGTGGCTGAGCACATTGCTCTATACTCAGCCTCTGCTGTAGATCTTGATGTAACACTTTGTTTTTTTACTTTTCCAAGAAACAAGTGTATGACCCAAGAATATACCAAATCCAGTAACAGACCTTCTTGTTTTTGTACACTTAGGCTAGTCAGAATCGACAAATCCTGACAAGATCATATCATCTAATTTCCTAAAACAAATACCACTACCTGGAGAGCGTTTTAAATATCTCAATAATCTCAATACAATATTGAGATGATACTGACAAAGACTATGCATGTATTGACTCAAGAATTTAATTACATAACTTATATCTGGTCGTTTACCAATTAATCTTTGAAAATCATTTATGTTTTGCAAAGCCTGCTGTTCCTTAACAGTTTTATTTTGTCACCAAAAAACTTTTTTCAATTGGAGTTGTAACAGGTTTACAACCCAGATATCCGAATTCATTTAACAACTCAAGACAATATTTTCTATGTGACAAACATATACTCCCATTAGAATATAGAATTTCTATACCAAGAAAATATCAAAGTAAACCTAAATATTTTATTTGAAAGTTTTCACTTAAACACCTTTTAATTCTATCTATTTCTGCTTTATTGTTTCTAGTAACAATAATATCATCTACATAAACCAATAAAACTATAAACACATCTTTATCAGATAACACAAACAATGAGTGATCACATACACTCTGAACAAATCCCATACAAATTAACATAGTAGTTAGTTTTTATTCCACTGCCTTGGAGCTTGTTTTAGCCCATACAATGACTTAACTAACTTACACACTTTTGTGTTATCTTCTGAAAAATAACCCTGAGGTAAAGTCATGTAAACATCTTCTGTTAATGTACCATACAAAATAGCATTGTTTATATCCAACTAATATAAAGACCAGTTATTATTAACAGCAAGTTTAAGTATAATCCTAACAGTTATCGTTTTTACAACCGGAGAAAAAGTTCTCCAAAATCAATTCCTTCCCTTTGATTAAAACCTTTGGCCACTAATTTGGCCTTATATCTCTCTACCTCCCCATTTGCCTTGTATTTTATTTTATATACCCACTTACAACCTATAGGTTTTCTATCCTTAGGTAGATCAACTACAACCCAAGTATTCTTCCTATAAAGAGCTTCCATTTCATTATTCATGGCATCTATACACCTAGCATCTTTTACAACTTCATTATAAGAAGTGAGTTCAACAGATTTATTTAAATAAGCAATCAAACACATGTTATCATAAGAAAGATTCGCATAACTGATAACCTTTTCAATACCATACTTAACCTTACCCTCAACAAAAAAATTCATCAAACTTCCTTGGCATAGACACATTCCTAGAAGATCTCCTAATATTTTGAACAAGAACAGGACCCTCAGATAGGTTGGTCTCAACATTTGATCCTACAGTGTCCTCTGCCCCGACATTGTTATCATGCTCACTACTACTCATTTGCCCACTATCTGGATGTTGAACACTGTCAACATTAGGGGCAGTGGCAAATGTAGAGGGCAACAATGGTTGCTGATCATCATTGGAGTGATCATGAGCACTAACATGGTGCGAACGGGTTATAATTTTTGTTATACTTTAGGCACTTTTTACTCATAGATCAAGCTTTAAATTTATAAAACACGATATAATACTACCACTCTACACATGTTAGGCAAGTGCACCCATCGTGGACGTAGTATAGTGATGGTAAGATACTGAGGTCGTCCAAGGACACAAGAGCTTTTAGTACCGGCTTATCGTTAATGACTAATCTAACCAAATTTTGATAAATGTTTTGAAAATTTTAAAAGATAAAAAAGTAAAAACGTAAATAAAAAACGAAAACAAATAGACAAGAAAGAATCACTTGGTTCCGACTCCTCTTTTACATATCCTTTGATAATTTACGCACTTTGGGCATTTTAAGAGATTATCTTAGTTATAGTAGTAAGCCCCTCTTGTGAAGGCGACGTTACCCTCAACATATTGGTCTGAGTCAGCAGGGATACAGGTCCGCAAGGTCGGAATATTGGAAGATAATTAAGTAAGTTATTAATGCGAAAGGTGGTAGGTCCCTCTTGTGAAGGCGATGTTACCCTCGGCCATATTGTTCTGAGTCAGCAGGGATACATTCCCACAAGGCCGGGTAAAGTTTTAATAGTAGTTTATTTGTAAGGGGTTCAAGCCATTCTTACTTCCCCCGATTTGATGTTATCTGCCTCAAGGGAAGTCCTAATAAGCTTGAACCAAGTCCTCGTAGGATCTATACACTGAACGAGACAAGAACTTTACCCAAACACCCTTCTAATCCCCTTCCAGGTTGTTAACACGCTTTATATAGACCGTAAAGACACGAATGAGTGAACCAATGAAACATGAAGAAATGTTTAAATAAAGTTCACTCTCAATATAAAAAACTAGCTATTAAAGTCATTAATACCTACCCAAATAAAAAGTTGCCAAAGAGTGGACATCAAAAGTAATATATAAAGAATTTGTCTTCACCAAGTGATGTAAGAGTTTTAGCCAAGCATGGCCTTTTTTGACAAGAACTCCTACGATCAATCTTGGATCGCGAGATTACTACACACTCTAAAAGATGAAGATGGATAATAGTGGTGGGTGTTGGTGTTGTAGTGGTGGTGATTGATGGCAAGTGTGAGAGAAGTGGTTTGCCAATGGATGCCTTTCTCCAAAGCCAAGCACCTCTATTTATATTTGAACAGAAGGCGACCAGTGCCTCGTGCCCGCCTGGCACGGCCTCGTGGTGGACTTTTACTCCCCCTTCATTAACTGCAGATGTCCAGGTTGTTGTACCAACACGCCCCGTGGTCAGTGTACTTGTTGTACTATCTAAGATTCTGCAAATCTTAAAGTTGACCATGGCCCATGTTGAGCTAGCATGGCCCCGTGTTGGTTGTCTTTTGTTGTTGTCTTTTCTACAGAGAATCTTTGCTTGGGCATGGCTCCGTGTTTGAGCTTCTGTCTTCATTATTTTTGTTGTTTTGGATGTGATTGGGGGGTCGGCATGTCGTGTCAATCCTTTTTCTTAGTATTTTTGTTGGTTTCTACTGTTAATTTGTTCTTTTTATTCGTTTAAGCTATTTTGATCCTGTAATTTAAAAGTAAACAAAGAAACATGCTTTTTCCAACATTAGTACCGAAAAAGGGTTGAATTTATGCCTTGTTTGACGTAATTTATATGTTGTATTTTGCGCACATCAAGCACCATGTTTACCCTCTTCATCATTTGATACTAAATGAACTTCAGATGACAATGTTTCATACAAATAAAAAAAATTATGTGATTTAAATTTTTATTACTAAGACACTCTTGATTATCACTCTGTTTAGTCTTAAAGGGATATATATTTTCATAAAATTTTACATCTCTAGAAAAGTATACCTTTTTTGTTATCCAAACTCCACAATTTATATCTCTTTTTAACATTTGAATAACCAATAAGCACACACTTATCAACATGATAAGCAAACTCATCAGACTCAGTTAAAACAGTACTAATACATAGACACCCAAAGTTCCTCAAATGAGACAAAGATGGCTTAAAACCAAACATAACTTCATATGAACTCTTACCATCTAACACAAAAGATGGCAACCTGTTAATTAAATACACAACAGTCAGGATACAACCAGACCAAAATCTAAGTGGCAGACCACCCTGAAACATCAAGGCTCTAGCTGTGTTTAAGAGATGTCTATGTTTCCTCTCCACCACACAATTCTTTGGTAGTGCATAGGAATGTGATGTTTGATGAAAAATATCTTTTGACTTACAGAAAAAACTCATTTGATTGTTTACAAACTTTGTTCCATTGTCACTACTTAAATTGTGTTGAAATGAGTTCATAAATACTACTCAAATTCTCAAAGACTTTTGTTTTATTTGCTAAAAAATAAAACCATACAGTTCTGGAATAATCATCCACAACTGTTAGAAAATAATTATGGCCTTCATAACTTGTTATTTTATATAGATCCCACAAATCTAAGTGTATTAAATCACCCACGGACTTAGTTTTGTGTTCACTAAGTGGAAATGGAACCCTAACCTGTTTAGCCCTATAACACATCTCACAAGGCCAATGTTCAACATTTCTAACATCAGCATTCTCTTTCAACACAGCCAAGACCTAATCAGAAGGATGGCCTAATCTACTATGCCACAAATTAGATTTGACAAAACTATTAAAACAAACATTCACTGAATTACAATTACTACCAACAAAATACAAAGCACTATCCTAACTACCAATCATCAGGACTTTCCTTGATTTGGAATCCTGTAATACACAATTCTCTTTATTAAACACTACAGATATTTGATTATGTTTAGCTAATCTATGAACAAACAGTAAGTTCACATTATAACCAGGAACATAGAAAACATCTTTTAAAACTATATTATCCATCAATTTTATATTACCAATTTTCATAACCTTAACACTTGTTCCATTAGGATGGCCAACTTTGAGATTGAATTCAAACACATCAATAATGTTAAACAATTCTTTACCATTGTTAATCATATGTTGACTAGCACAAGAATCTATAATCCAACTATAGCTATTACCAAAAAAATATAGAACTTGAACAACTATCCCACTGATTAGCCAATACATCATCATCCTTAGACTTCTCACATTTACCATCTATAAACCCATATTTAATCTTGGCTTCTAAAGCAAGTTTCATAACACAAGACCAAACAACATAATTCTCAGTCCCTTTCGATATAATACTAACAATACTTAATGCATTTGACTCACTAGGATGCTAATATAAGGGATCACCAATATAAAGAGCTATTTTAGAGCTCTGATACCAAGTAAAATGGTGTGAAATCAACATAAGAAATAGCGACAAAAAAGTGATAAAACTTTATTAATTTAACCCAAACCAAAAAACCCCAAACCAATCCCTCGATCTTACACTATGTAAGACGCATAACAACTGATACATAAGATAGGATCAACTGATAAGAATATCTGTTGATCATAGAAAGAATGAACAACAATACAAGATCTAATCTGGATCAACAACTACAACAACATGATGAACAACTGATGTGCAAAATATGGTCTATAAAAACTAACCTAATTTAGACACTCTAATTTTAAATTTATAAACTAAGACTCTCTAAATGCTAGACCACTGACAGGCAAGTGTACATATCGTACGTAGTAAAGCCTAAGAAAGTCCGAGTATCGAACCCACGAGACATGATGCTAACTAGACTCTAACTCAACTAATTACTTAACTGATTTATTTGATTTTGAGCGTCTTTATTTAATTAATCTAATAACCTAATATTAACTAAGACAAACGAGACAGCTAAACAACTGGGAACACGAGTTTGAGATCAATCAGAAGGAGAAACCACCTAGGCAATGAATCTCTTAGAACATGTAATGACTTATGACTTTGACAATCGACTAAAGATCTGATATCTAACCTAACCAACCTCCCGCTAAGGATGATTAAGTTCTATAGTAACTAGTCAGCTCAGAGCGGGACCCCCACTCTACAGTTCCTAGAAACCGAACTACGAAGAACAACCAGAACACGTAATGAAGTGATAAGATGGACCGACTCGACCTATCGACACCGAATCCCACAACTATTAGGATATGTAACACCACTGGTATTAACGAACAAGCTAACCCCAATTTGATACATCGAATACCTAGGAACAACTAAACGTGAATAAACAGAAGAACCCTGAGCTATAGAGTGTTTCAAACTATCAAATAACGCCTAGAACAGACCTAGCAATCCCAAATCATATTTCTAATCATCAAGATTGGATGCACAAATTAAACTAGCTGATTGAATTAACTTGGTTACCATAGATTATTTCTAAAACCAAACTCTAGATCGAGAACTCGGAATAAACGGCCTATAAGTGACTAGAATATGTCTAGGGTGAATTTCTTCTATCTAAACACATCAAAAATCAATAACCAAACAATAATCACAGCCAAGAACTAGTACACATAATCATATTCAGCAACAAATCAAAGTTATTTTAAATCAGAACGCACTATAGTCGAAAATAACCAAATATAAAAGTCAAAGCAAAAGGTTCCAAGTTCATCACAACCTAGGCGAAACGATAAAACTAGCCAAGAAACATGTTCGATTCAACTAAACAATAATATTCAATGGCAAGAACATAATAAACGAGTTTAAACGAAAAGAACCCGAAAAATAAAAACTAACGCGTGTCAAATCTTCGTTCCAGGTACCCGGTTCGTTCTCGTATTGACCCTTCTCCTATTCGTCCTATTGAATCCCTTCAATACGTACAACAACAGCTTCTGGATCATATATGCAACAGCTTTTATCCGTACGTATCTATGTCGCCTTCTTTCCGTATCCCCCAATAATATTTTTTATCCTCCCGTGGGTAGGGGTGAGCAAGTTTAGGTCCCAACCGAAAATAATCGAGAACCGAACCGAAAATATACCTAACCCGACCCAAACCTAAGCACCTAGATATTTAAATCGGTTTCAGTTTTTCATATAAAATCGGGTCGGGTCGGTTCTCTTTTCTTGGTGAAACCCGACTTGAACCTATGGACCGAACTAAAGTGCTACTTAAAAAAGACTGGGCCATAGCCGAGTATCGAATGGGGCTTGAATCCCTAAAATATATAACATACAACGACTTCATGATGTTTCCACAAATACATGTATATAGAGAAAGAAATCATCTGCATTTAATTTGCAGTCAACTTCTTGGTTGCTACTTTGATTCATTGACGAGGTACGTATCTAATATGTATCATAGTTTTTTTATTTGGTGTCGTTATTGTTGTTTTCGGAGTCAAAGCGAATGCAAGAAGGTATAACATTTAAAGCGAATACAATAAGGTATAAGGTGAATAATCGATTACGCGATAAAAAATCATAGAATTTATATTAATAGGTTTGACTTCTTGGAATCAAAGCGAAAACAATACAATAAAGCATATCATATTTATTCTTATACACTTCATTAGCGATTAGTATCATAAGAATAACTGATTTTGATGATATTGGAGAAGGTAAATTTGACATATACATTGATACTAAGTTTGTTGTTTATTAGTAGCCTTCCCAAGTTCATAACAAAACATGTTGAAAAATGAAATATATCGGGTCGGTTCTTATACTTAGTACCCGACAAACCCAATTACATATAAATCCGGAACCGACCCAATATTTAGGGTACTGAATCGGTTATATATTTTTATGTTTAATCAGTTCTCGGGTTAAGTCAGGTAATTGTCGGATAGAGTCGGGTTTTGCCTTTTGCTCACCCCTTCACATGGGTTTGTTTGCGTATCACAAAGATCATCAAATAGGTGTTGGACTGGTCTACTCAAGTCTCCAAACGGCCCAACAGAATATTAACAAAAAGAACAGTGGCAAAGCATTGTGATTAGTTGAAGGTTGCATGGGCAGTTTGGTCATTATGGCTTCAACTAGATCCTCCTCTAATTCTTTCGTCTTCAGCCTTTAATTCCTACAATATAAGCCTTTTTTCATATCTTAATATCCAAATGGACCAAATGCATAAAAAATAGATATACAATATCGATAACGTGGATAGCACAAGCTCAATAAAATGACTTAGATGCAATATAGCTTAAGGGTTGAAAGGTAAAAGGGTTCGGAATCAATAACTGTCGTGAACAGCAAAAAGAATGAGAACAGTACCCAGTCACATCAAGACTTTGCGTGTAAACTCTCCTGACAGCCACAACAGAGCATGTGCGAGAGCACACTCTTTTACCCGCAGGTCCAAACCCTTCAGCCTACCAAAAAGGGCAAGTCCCCCACTGCAGCCAATGATGACTGGTCAAATGTTTCTTCTTATTGAGAATCCCTTCCCTATAGATCACAGCCTCTTGTCATTCAGGAAAGGCACTCTAGATCAGCTCAGGTCACTCTTGATCTCTAATCTTACTTCTCCCCTGGAACTTGCTTTATGCTTGTTCTATTCTTCACTTGACACTACATCATCACACTTGATACTAACATTCTGAGTTGAACACTTCTCAATCCAGAATCCAAAAGTGAACAAAAACAGTGATCTCTCTCCACGTTTTACAAACGTGGGGGGACCCCACGACCTGCGTTAGGCAAAACCGAAACCCTTGAACCTTTTTGCCTAACCGGTTTAGTTACTATCCTTGGTCTTATATTTGTTGTAGCAACAAATATAGTTTTTATATTTACTAATACCAAGTACACCGACCCCTTCTCGCTTGGGGGTTCCCTCTCCCTAAGTCGGTGCTACAAGTACACCGGAACGCATCGACTTGACACCCGAAGGAGTAGCTCGAAACTTCTTACAACTGAGATCCATTCTGAACTAACAGGTGAGCCAAGAAAGGGAAAAGGGGGTGAGGATAAGGCTAGACTACGACGAGTCCGAGTTGTCCCCCACCTCTTCCTTTCACTAGCTCACGTACAATCGCCTCTCACTTTGAAGCTGGTCCAAGTGTGACGAACCGAACGTTTAACACAAGCTCTTATGGTTTTGGAAGGCCGAGTCCAACTGCTTTTACCTTATTCACTTCCCAACCCGCCGTGACCCGCACACCTCTTGAACATGAAACCACTCTTGAGCAATTATTGCAATCACTAGCTTCGAGTGTTCCCCCTCCTGCTGCCACTACGTGGGAACAAGCCATGGTAGTCTTACCCCTGGCTCGAAGTCCACCATGAGCGCTCCCATGGGAACAAATTACGTGGCTGCATTTGAAAGCCTTCAAGGCTTCAACCTGATTCCTCAGTTGGTGACACTGATGATGGCACAGTTTCCTTGGCAACATTTCATCGATCAAGTGTTGTCCACTCACCAAGGAACCTCAACAATAATACGACCTCAAGAATAGAAGAAGATCTTGCCAAACCCTACAAGCCCAACAATTTGTCCTGTTTTTCTCAACAAATTGCTAACTATGTTTTTCAAACCCAGATCAAGATGCCATCCCATATGAGAACTTATGACGAAACTGAAGATCCAGAAGACCACCTCCCAATCTTTACTGGAGCAGCCAGGATCAAAAAATGGTCCAACGTGTAATGCTGGCTCATGTTCATGCAACCATCGTAGGGTCTGCCAGGATATGGTTCAACGACCTACCTGACAAAAGCATTCGAACCTTCGATGATCTAAGCAAAGGTTTTTTAGCCAACTTTTCACAAAAACGGAGGTACGTCAATGTCACACCCCGGATTTCCAACCCGAAATCCATACACCGGTGGGCCCAGGTGGGAGTATCGTGACGTAAGTTGATAACATCATTGTCAATTAAACATCGCACAGCGGAAGTCTTGGAGTAAAATTACTATTACAAACCAAATGTTCAAAATAAAATAATATACAAGCTCGTAATAGAAGATCCACATGCGGATCATTAAAATGTACAAGAAAGAATATAAAACAGACTTTAGGGCAGATCTAAGGATTTGCAAGATCCTCTTATTCACTACCGAGCAGCTTCCGGCCTATTTCGTATTGTACCTGCAGTTTAGCCTTTGGATGATACGTCAGCTTACGCTGGTAAATACACCCAACTAACTCATTTTGAAAACTTTAAAATGGTTTTTAAGTGCAAAACGGCATAAAATCTTTTATTAACTTGGGAAAGTTGACCTTGCAACCTTGTATCAGATTCACATGTTTGTCAATACATACAGGGCCCAGCACAGAAATCGAGACATGATTAAATACACACCACTCAGGTACTCACGAAGGAGTCATCCCCAACGTCTTAGGCATATTGTATATGAGCATCAAAGGGTGTATGCCTACACCCCGTGCTAAAGTCATGGCCAATAACTAATGTATTGAGCCGAGGATATCCAGGACACGGTAATTTAGCCACCGATGTTTAAGTTATCAAACAAAATTGATTAAAACAAAATCTGCGGGTTTACTAGCCACAAGCGGGCATTCGATTGACCCCATTTTGTACCAAGCGGTAATAATTTACCGTATCCCAAGCCCAAATAGGGAAAATAAGTCGAGAGTATTTACCTGAGCTAGTCTTCTTCTTTTATTTTTAAATAACTCAGTCGTATACAAAAGTACCAAGTGCAGATAGCATTTACCGGCAAGGCTCTAGTCTGGATTATGGCATAAGCTAGCCAATTAAATACTAACGGTCTTATAAACCGAATAGTGTACATGATCATTACGTATAACGCTTGATTAAACGATGATCGGATAGAATGTAGTTTAATCCCGACAAGTACTTGACTTGTATAATATGGGTAAACTATAAACATTCTAGATTTTGAAACTTAAATGACAAGGTTAAACCCGTTTCGGTTGGTTTATGTAAAATGGTTATATACGTAACCGTGCGCATTTTTGCGATATCGGGTAACCGGATAAGTTATGGACAAGTTCTATATGCCATTGTACTATAAATAAGTTAAGATATCAGTAGGATATCAACTTGTATGCCCGTTAAGGTTTTAAAACGAAATTATGCCTCATAAGGGCGTTTTGGTAATTTCATATCATATAAAAGGAACTTGAATATAATTTAATGTTATGATTATAAGTATTCTGGAAAAATACCTTATTTATGATATAATATCAGTAGGATATCAATTATATGTGTATTTTACCTTTTATGACCAAACTATGCACCGAATGGGCATTTTGGTCATTTTACACATAGTTTATAATTTATTTGGGATTCTGAGTTTATAACATGTACCTACTGTAAATGTGTTTAAAATAAGTTTTAAAATCAGTAGGTAACAAGTCTTGGTCCATTAATATGGTTCAAAACCGCACTATGCGCCTAAACGGCGCTTATGTCGTAAAATGGCGTTTTTATGCGATGTTTATGAAAACTGATGTTAAGGTTAGATTAAAATGTCTTAGATATGTTAACATATCAGTAGGTAAAAGATTTACCTTGAAAAGATTGATTAAAATTAGTTTATGAGCTACAAGGGCTAAAATTGCCATTTATCGACATAGTTTAAGGACTTTCTTGAAAACTCAGTTTATAACTTGGTTTAACATCCCAAATAATCATACTTATAATATTACATCAGTAGAAACTCATTTTAAAGTTCATTACCATTTAAAACCTTGTTTTATGCAAAAAGGACATTTTGGTCAAAGATGGCATATTTATGGAACTTGCGCATAAACTTGGATTCTGATTATGATCATGTGTTATGCCACATTATATTATGATCATAATTCAACTTTAGATCAGTAGGTAACTAATCTAAATCGGGTCAGAATCGAAAGTCAAAGCCGAAGTCAAACTTCGCGACTTTCGGTTGCGAACCGACCCTAGAACTGAAATTGACGAGCCGAACATGTTCTTATATGTTCTAATAATTATTACCAACTTTTTTAAGTGTCAAAACAGGTTTCATAACATATATAAGATCATTTTATGATTTTTCCGAAAAATGGCCTGTTTGACTTTTTAATATCATAATTTTAACCTGTCAATTGGTCTAGCAAACGTGATCTTCAGGAGGTGCCCTTTATAGGGACTAACACCTACCTTATTATGATCACTTAGCCATGTTCATTTCGAACAATGGCTGGACCATAATGGTCTTAACCGAAAGTCAAAGCGTTTTCCGTAAAACGCTTGACTTTTGGCTATAAAAGCCTATAAACGAAAATGCAAGAGCAAGGAACACTTACAAGAGGTTCCTACAATGCAAGAGAACTAAGTTGGATGCTCCTTTTAGCTAGGAACTTCCAGAGGAGGGAGAAGAGTTATGATTTAGAAAGGTGCAGGTTGGAATGAAGCACTTGAACACCTATTTATAGTTGGAGAGCTCAAAGGAGGTGAAGCCAGGTGTTTAGGGGTGTAAGAGGAAGCTTACAAGTGTCCTAAAACGTGGCATAGCAGTTTGCAAGTCCATGGTTTCGATTTAATGGTTTTTGGCATTTTTTTTCGAAGCCAAGCAAACTTTCTGCAGCAGAGGTCCTCTCGCGCCGCGCGAGAGACACAGACCAAGTCTCTCGCAGCCCGCGACCGCCCCTTAGCCAGTTTCAAACTTTGACACTTTTAACCCTTTAACTTATAAAAGCTTATAAAAACCTATTTAAACACCTTTTTGGCACTTTTAGCCTTCAGTAAACAATATTTGGCATACCCGGGATTATGCCCGGACATTGTCTAGCTCTCGGTTCGTTAAAAGGTCATTCAGAGGTATAAATTAACATGTTGACGCTTTTAATCCCTCCATCATCCAACTTTCACATATTTACGAAATTGAACCCTCTCGTCCAACAAATGGCACGTATGAGAGTTAGGACTTCACAAAGGTTCACTCAGAGGCTCAGTTTGAGCATGTTGACGCCTTTAGTCCTTATTGGTCTTTAATAGACTATATTTAAAATACAACACGTGTCACTATACTATTGGACACGATTTTACAGAGTGTTACATCCTCACCCCTTAAAAGAGATCTCGACCTCAAGGTTTTATTCAAAAAGATGGGGGTATTTTTATCGCATAGTGGACTCAACTTCCCATGTATACTCGGGACCTCTAAAAGCGTCCCACTTAACCTTTATTATAGGTATCATTTTTCTTCGGAGTTTCTTAACCTGTCGATCCTCGATCAAAATCGGTTTCTCAACGAACCTCAGGTTTTATCAATTTGTACATCCTCGTGTGACATTGCTAGCGACTCATCGGCTAGACATTTCTTAAGGTTAGATATGTGGAATACATTATGAATTCCACTAAGCTCCTCTAGCAACCTGAGCTTATAAGCTACAGTGCCGACACATTCGATTATCTCGAAGGGTCCTATATATCTTGGGCTTAACTTGCCCTTCTTTCCAAAACGCATCACACCTTTCCAGGGTGATACTTTCAGCATGACTTTATCCCCTATTTGGAACTGAAGAGGTTTACGCCTCTTGTCAGCATAGATCTTCTGCCTATCTCTGGCAGCTTTGATACGATCACGGATTTGCATAATCTTTTCCATGGTCTCTAGGACAATCTCTGGTCCTGACAGTTGGGCTTCCCCAACTTCTACCCAACACACGGGCGTTCTACATTTTCTCCCATACAAGGCCTCAAAAGGAGCAGCCTTAATGCTAGTACGATAACTATTATTGTAGGAGAATTCTATTAGGGGTAAGTGGTCATCCCAAATTCCACCTAAATCAATTACACATGCTCTAAGCATGTCTTACAGTGTCTAGATAGTACGCTCACTTTGACCATCAGTCTGCGGATGGTAAGCCGTATTGAAATTTAATCATGTGCCTAACGATTATTGGAAACTTTTCCAAAAGTGAGATGTGTATCTAGTATCTCTGTCAGATACAATGGATACCGGCACACCGTGTAGGGACACAATCTTGTCCACATACAACTTAGCCAATTTGTCTGGATTATACGTTTCCTTTATTGGCAAGAAATGAGCTGACTTAGTCAGTCAGTCTGCAATGACCCAAATAGTGTCATTTCAACTTTTGGTCTTAGGTAACTTGGTAATCAAATCCATTGTTACCATTTCCCATTTCTAAGTGGGAATCTCAAGCTGTTGTAGAAGTCCTGACGGCTTCTGATGTTCGGCTTTAACTTGCGAACACGTCAGACACTTATCTACATAAGCGGCTATGGATTTCTTCAAACCCATCCACCAGTAATTCTTCTTTAGATCTTGTTACATCTTGTCACCTCCCGGGTGAACCGAGTATCTTGACTTGTGCGCTTCTTGGAGGATTAGATCTCTAAGTTCTCCAAAGATCGGAACCCAAACTCTATCATTAAATCTTAGGATTCCATCCTTTCCAGGCGTTAATTGATCAATAGTTCTGCGTAATCCCTCATTAGGAATATTAGCATTTAATAAGGCTTGCTTTTGCGCATCTAATAGCTTTTCACTTAAGCTATTTCTGAGCTCAATGCTCTTGGCGTTAATCCTAATAGGTTTAACTCTTTCTTTGCGACTTAAGGCATCAGCAACTACATTTGCCTTGCCGGGATGGTAGCGAATCTCGCAATCATAATCATTAAGAGTTTCCATCCAACAGCGTTGTCGCATGTTCAATTCTTTCTGATTGAACAGGTGTTGGAGACTCTTACGGTCAGTGTATATAATACACTTCATGCCATACAAGTAATGTCTCCACAGTTTTAGTGCAAATACAACGGCACCTAGTTCCAAATCATGGGTGGTGTAATTTTGTTTCATGCACCTTTAATTGTCGTGATGCGTAGGCAATTACCTTGCCATTTTGCATTAGCACACAGCCCATGCCGGTGTGCGAAGCATCACAATAGACAACAAAGTTCTCAATACCCTCTGGTAGAGATAACACAGGAGCGTTGCTCAACTTGTGTTTAGAATCTCAAAAGATTCTTGTTGCTTTGGACCCCAATTATACTTAACATTCTTACGGGTCAAGGTAGTTAGAGGAGTGGCTATTCTTGAGAAGTTCTCAATGAACCTTCTATAATAATCAGCCAGTCCTAAGAAACTACGAATTTCAGATGGAGTCTTGGGAACTTCCCAATTCATGATGGCCTCAATTTTGGGGGGTCCACTTGGATACCACGCTCACTTACCATGTGTCCAAGAAATTGGACTTCTCTAAGCCAAAATTCGCATTTAGAGAACTTTGCATGAAGTTTCTCCTGCCTTAATAATTCTAGGATGCACCGAAGATGTTTCTCGTGTTCAGCTTGATTACGAGAATAGATAAGTATGTCGTCTATGAAGACAATGACAAACTTATCAAATATGGTTTGCAGACTCTGTTCATGAAGTCCATGAATGTTGCAGGTGCATTTGTGAGCCCAAAAGGCATCACCAAAAACTCATAATGACCATAGTGGGTCCTGAAGGCTGTCTTAGAAACATCTTCACTTCTGACCTTTAGTTGATGATATCCGTGATCTCAAATCAATCTTGGAGAAGTAGCTAGCCCCTTGAAGTTGGTCAAATAAATCATCGATCCTGGGCAGAGGATATCTATTCTTGATTGTTAACTTGTTTAGTTCTCGGTAGTTGATGCACGTTCGCATCGAACCGTCTTTCTTCTTTACAAACAAAATAGGAGCTCCCCAAGGCGAGGAACTAGGTTGAATGAATCCTTTCTCCAAGAGTTCATCCAATTGAACTCTTAACTCATTCATTTCGGTTGGAGCTAGTCTATATGGAGCTCTAGCTACGGGTGTTGATCCTGGTATGATGTCAATTCTGAACTCCACTTGCCTATCCGGAGGTAGGCCTGGTAATTCTTTAGGGAAAACATTGGGATACTCCGAGATAACTGGTTGATCTTCAAGGTTCGGCTTAGGTTCATTTATGGTGACTTGTGCCATGTAGATGACACAACCTTTTCTCAAACACTTGGATGCCTTAAATAATGACACCTTGTCTGGCAATCCATAGTGTGAGTCTCCAGGTATGGTGATCATTTCACCAGATGGGGTTTTAATTTCGATGATCTTTTTATCGCAGGCAATGCGGGCTTGGTTATAAGATAACCAATCCATACCCAAGACAACATCGAACCCCACCAATTTCATTGGCAAAAGAGAGATAGGGATGGAATGATTCTTAATGGATATAGAGCATCCATCAAGAATGGAAGAAGCAGTTTCTAAGGTTCCATCGGCAAGTTCTATCTCATAAGTTTTATCTAGAGTTCTTATGGGTAAATATTTAATAGTTTACTAAACTTATGATCAACAAATGATTTATCCGCACCCGAATCGAAAAGAACTCTAGCATAGATATTGTTAATGGGGAATGTACCTGTTATGACGTTGTCGTCATTAACAACCTCTCTTGCAGTTATTTGAAAGGCACGACCATTCCCCTTCTTAGCCTCTCCAGGCTTTGCGTTATTATTCTTAAGAAGCTTAGGGCAGTTAGTCTTTATATGCCCTTTTTCGTTGCAGATGTAGCAAACGGCATCCTTAAGATCTTTACAATCTAGGGTCTTATGCCTTCTTCTATTACATATGCCACAAGGTCTAGCTTGCGAATCAGAATTACACTGTCCCCACTGTCTGCGGTTGCAAGTCTTGCAAAATGGCATCACAGCCGACTTGCCTTGGTTCCCTTTGAACCCAAATCTCCCTTTATTTTTCTTATTAAATCTTTGGGAGTTGTCATCTTCCCTCTTTCTTTTCCAGTCAGTTTCAGACTTAACTGACTTTTGCCTCACCAAATCCAAGGTGAGGGAGAGAGATAGGTCAACAGCGGACCTATAGGTAGTAGGCTGAGCAGCCTTTACCATGCCCTTTATCTCGGGCGCTAACCCATTAATAAAACGCACAATACGTTTGGGCTCCGGGGTAATCAGATAGGAAACTAACCTAGATAGGGAATTGAAATCGGAAACATATTTCCGACAATCTAGGTTCTTCATAGAAAGAGACAAGAAGTCGGTCTCTAATTTCTCCACCTTATGGGGTGGGCAGTAAGTTTCCTTAATAAGGTCCACAAACTTGGACCATCCCAGATTATACAGGTATACTTTACATGTAGACTGAATCATGGCTTTCCACCAGATTAGGGCATCGCCCTTAAAGGACTGTGGTACATACTTGACCACATCCTTATCAGCACAGTTGCTGATATCTACGATGGTTTCCATTTCGTCCAGCCACTTTAGGACTTCCACAACTCCTTTTTTCCCATTAAAGTCTCGGGGGTTACAGGAGACAAAGTACTTATAGGTACATCCGTCTTTAATAGAACCGAACCTTTCAACAAATTCTATTTTCTTTGGTTCACTCTTCGCATTTGAAGAGTGAATGGAGCTCTCCCTATGAGCTCAAGATGGTGGAATAGATAAAGGTCTAGAGCGAGTAGCACTCGGCTCTCTAAGCTTTTTGATGGCCTTACCCATGGCCCTTTCCAGAGCCGCATCAATGCGAGCTTGGAAATCATTATTATCTATGGCTATATTTTCAGCGTCCTTAGAGTTGACGTTCCGATGGCTACTTTGTGCCTCATTAGAATTAGCCATTCTTCAAAGCTTTGGTTCTATATACCAAATAAAATTTCTCTTAGCCATGGTATAATAACCATATCGGCTTTTAAACATTGGATATAAGAAAAATCCATTGCCTATACTAGGCTTAATATAACTATATTTGGCCTAGGTCTTAATAGGACCATCATAGGCAAATTACAATCTGGACATAGTCCATTCATTACTAGACAGGGGATCGCAATATCACAACTGTCATTGTCATATTTGACAATTTATAGCACATAGGCTTGTCACAAAGGACATAAGGTTATGGCACATAGGCCTGTCACTACTGGAAATATAATAGGGCACATAAGCACTACACCACTAATGGATGTTTAGTCACCGCACTGGTGATATTAGCCGGGATCAGAAGAGATCACATAGGCTATATAAAATTAATTATAGCCATAAGGGCAATACATCACTATTGGATGTTTAGTCACCGTACTGGTGATATTAGCCGGGATCGAATAGATCACATGTGCTACATAAAATAAATCATAACCCGAAAGGGTAATACATCATTAATGGATGTTTTATTTATCATCGCACTGATGACATTTGCCGGGATCAAATAGATCACATGGGCTATATAAAATAAATTATAACCCGAAAGGGTAATACATCACTAATGGATGTTTTACTTATCATCGCACTGATGACATTAGCTGGGATCAAACAGATCACATGGCTATATAAAATAAATCTCTAATGGATGTCTTATTCATCACCGCACTAGTGATATTTAGCGGGGATCAAAAGATCACAGGGGCTATATAAAATACATCTCTAATGGATGTCTTATTCATCACCGCACTGGTGATATTTAGCGGGGATCAAACAGATCACAAGGGCTATATAAGGTTAGGACATAGTCCATTACCTGGAAGGCTAGTGTGATTCCTCAAGTCACACAACCACGAGTATGCACATTACTTGAATGTTAACATAGGAGGATCTTAATGGCCGATTAATAGTCCTGGTCGCATTGCCCTTAATGACTTGGAGGCTTGAACTTTGTCCACCACCTCTAGATAGAAGGATAACTTCCCTTAACTATTATGATAGAAGACCCGTCTGTTCTTAACTATCATTTATATATTTGGCCAAATATGTGGTCTGTGTCACTCGGCAAATCAAAACCATTAAGATCTTTTTGGAATTATATCGCAGAGCATTTCGAGTAAAATCGAGACGCTCGTTTTCAAGAGGATGATTTACATATATATATAATTCTAAAAGTACTTCATTAAATTTCAAATTAGAAATTACAATACTTGAAAATGAAATAAATTGTCCATGCAAGGACTTTAAAGAAATAAACATGTCCACGCAAGGACTAAAGAAATAACAATGTCCTCGCAGGGACTACATATAATTAGAAGAGACTTCACTCGTCCTTCTTTCCCTTGACCAATTTAGAGAGTTTCTCGAAGAACTTGTTTGTCTTCTTCTCCGTTTTGTCCGCTTGTTGCTGCATTTCTTTCATTCTTTCTAAGGCCTCATTAATGGCCTCAAGTGGCGGCGGAGGTTGTGGTTGTTGTTGTGGCATAACCCGATACTGGTACCCATAAGTTGGATATCTAGTAGGTGGGAAAGGAGACGGATAAAGTGCATTATGCATAACTGATTGCATATAGGGGTCTTGCGACCATGCTTGATAGTCTACCGGTGTAGACGAGTTAAAAGGATCATATCCGGACGTGTTTGGATATGTGGGAATTGGGTAAGTATAACCTGATGGTGGTTGAACAGCAGGTGTTGGTGTTGGTTCCACTATAGGTGAAACATTAGAGGGTCCACCCATTTGTGGGTCCTCTTTTATTGCGGGGTAAGAGTTGGGCAAAGGTGGCAGCGACACCGATCTTTGTCCTGCACGTACCGACATACGTGCTCCGCGATTCCTCCTTGGTGATTCAGGTGGTGGTTGAGGTTGGTCCACCGGTTCCATGTGGACATCTTCTTGAATAGGGGGTGGTTGAGACTGGTGAGAAGGAGTGTGAGCGAAAGTAAATTGATTCCAGTATTGGTCCCACTCATTAGGTTGGTAAGGCGATCCGGCATACGAGTTCGAATCGCTTGAAATTTCAATGGGATGCATATTTGATCCCGACGGCGGCATCTCCGGGTCGGAGTCCTCGTCCATAGGATGTGGCTGGTCCAACTGATTTTGATCGGCTGGAGGTGTGTTAAAATAATGGTTAGGGTTAAATTCTTCATGGTAAGAATGTGAATGAGATTGATGGGTATGGTGTGAATGATAGGAGTGGTGAGAATGGTAAGAATTTTGGGAATGTGAGGGTGAGTGTCTATTAGAGACAGAACGTCTCGCTGGTTGCCAAGGAGACGAATCTCCTAATTCTTGGTAGGCATCTGGGTTATGAGGTTGAGGGGGTATGCGCCCCGATGGTCCTCCCCTCATTGGAACTTTTCCTCTTCCACTTTGTCCTCTCACAAGTGGTGGCATTTTCCTGTTAAAAATCAATTCAAAAACAATACTAATAACTTAATAATGAAATGAGTAAATCCTAGGTCAATGCCTAGACTCGGAAGTCTAAGAAATGTGCTCGTGTAAGTTTGAGATTAAACACAAGAAGGAAACGTTGGCTCTGATACCAACCTGTCACACCCCGGATTTCCAACCCGAAATCCATACACCGGTGGGCCCGGGTGGGGAGTATCGTGACGTAAGTTGATAACATCATTGTCAATTAAACATGGCATAGCGGAAGTCTTGGAGTAAAATTACTTACAAACCAAATGTTCAAAATAAAATAATATACAGGCTCATAATAGAAGATCCACATGCGGATCATTAAAATGTACAAGAAAGAATATAAAACAGACTTTAGGGCAGATCTAAGGATTTGCAAGATCCTCTTATTCACTACCGAGCAGTTTCCGGCCAATTTCGTATTGTACCTGCAGTTCAGCCTTTGGACAATACGTCAACTTACGCTGGTAAATATACCCAACTGACTCATTTTGAAAACTTTAAAATGGTTTTTAAGTGCAAAACGGCATAAAATCTTTTATTTACTTGGGAAAGTTGACCTTGCAACCTTGTATCAGATTCACATGTTTGTCAATACATACAGGGCCCAGTACAGAAACCGAGACATGATTAAATACACACCACTCAGGTACTCACGAAGGAGTCATCCCCAACGTCTTGGGCATATTGTATATGAGCATCAAAGGGTGTATGCCTACACCCCGTGCTAAAGCCGTGGCCAATAACTAATGTATTGAGCCGAGGATATCCAGGACACGGTAATTTAGCCCTCGATGTTTAAGTTATCAAACAAAACTGATTAAAACGAAATACGCGGGTTTACTAGCCACAAGCGGGCATTCGATTGACCTCATTTTAGACCAAGCGGTAATAATTTACCGTATCCCAAGCCCATATAGGGAAAATAAGTCGATAATATTTACCTGAGCTAGTCTTCTCTTTTATTTTTAAATAACTCAGCCATATACAAAAGTACCAAGTGCAGATAGCATTTACCGGCAAGGCTCTAGTCTGGATTATGGCATAAGCTAGCCAATTAAATACTAACGGTCTTATAAACCGAATAGTGTACATGATCATTACGTATAAAGCTTGATTAAACGATGATCGGATAGAATGTAGTTTAATCCTGATAAGTACTTGACTTGTATAATATGGGTAAACTATAAACATTCTGGATTTTGAAACTTAAATGACAAGGTTAAACCCGTTTCGGTTGATTTCCGTAAAATGGTTACATATACGTAACCGTGCGCATTTTAGCGATATCGGGTAACCGGATAAGTTATGGACAAGTTCTATATGCCATTATACTATAAATAAGTTAAGATATCAACAGGATATCAACTTGTATGCCCGTTAAGGTTTTAAAACGAAATTATGCCTCGTAAGGGCGTTTTGGTAATTTCATATCATATAAAAGGAACTTGAACATAATTTAATGTTATGATTATAAGTATTCTGGAAAAATACCTTATTTATGATATAATATCAGTAGGATATCAATTATATGTGTATTTTACCTTTTATGACCAAACTATGCACCGAAGGGGCATTTTGGTCATTTTACATAATTAATTTGGGATTCTGAGTTTATAACATGTACCTTCTGTAAATATGTTTAAAATAAGTTTTAAAATCAGTAGGTAACAAGTCTTAGTCCTTTAATATGGTTCAAAACCGTACTATGCGCCTAAACGGCGCTTATGTCGTAAAATAGCGTCTTTATGCGATGTTTATGAAAACTGATGTTAAGGTCAGAATTAAATGTCTTAGATATGTTATTTGATATAACATATTAGTAGGTAAAAGATTTACCTTGAAAAGATTGATTGAAATTAGTTTATGAGCCACAAGGGCTAAAATTGCCATTTATCAACATAGTTTAAGGACTTGCTTGAAAACTCAGTTTATAACTTGGTTTAACATCCCAAATAATCCTACTTATAATATTACATCAGTAGAAATTCATTTTCAAGTCCATTACCATTTAAAACCGTGTTTTATGCAAAAAGGACATTTTAGTCAAAGATGGCATAATTATGGAACTTGCGCATAAACTTGGATTCTGATTATGATCATGTGTTATGCCACATTATATTATGATCATAATTCAACTTTAGATCAGTAGGTAACTAATCTAAATCGGGTCAGAATCGAAAGTCAAAGCCGAAGTCAAACTTCACGACTTTCGGTTGCGAACCGACCCTAGAACTGAAATTGACGAGCCGAACATGTTCTTACATGTTCTAATAATTATTACCAACTTTTTTAAGTGCCAAAACAGGTTTCATAACATATATAAGATCAGTTTATGATTTTTCCAAAAAATGGCTTGTTTGACTTTTTAATATCATAACTTTAACCCGTCAATTGGTCTAGCAAACTTGATCTTCGGGAGGTGCCCTTTATAGGGACTAACACCTACCTTATTATGATCACTTAGCCATGTTCATTTCGAACAATTGCTAGACCATAATGGTCTTAACTGAAAGTCAAAGTGTTTTCCGTAAAACGCTTGACTTTTGGCTATAAAAGCCTATAAACGAAAATGCAAGAGCAAGGAACACTTACAAGAGGTTCCTACAATGCAAGAGAACTAAGTTGGATGCTCCTTTTAGCTAGGAACTTCCAGAGGAGGGAGAAGAGTTATGATTTAGAAAGGTGCAGGTTGGAATGAAGCACTTGAACACCTATTTATAGTTGGAGAGCTCAAAGGAGGTGAAGCCAGGTGTTTAGGGGTGTAAGAGGAAGCTTACAAGTGTCCCAAAACGTGGCATAGCAGTTTGCAAGTCCATGGTTTCGATTTAATGGTTTTTGTCATTTTGGTTTGGAAGCCAAGCAAACATTCTGCAGCAGAGGTCCTCTCGCGCCGCGCGAGAGACACAGACCAAGTCTCTCGCAGCCCGCGACCGCCCCTTAGCCAGTTTCAAAATTTGACACTTTTAACCCTTTAACTTATAAAAACCTATTTAAACTCCTTTTTGGCACTTTTAGCCCTCTGTAGCCAATATTTGGCACACCCAGGATTATGCCCGGACATTGTCGAACTCTCGGTTCGTTAAAAGGTCATTCAGAGGTATAAATAAACATGTTGACGCTTTTAATCCCTCCATCATCCAACTTTCACATATTTACAAAATTGAACTCTCTCGTCCAACAAATGGCACGTATGAGAGTTAGGATTTCGCAAAGGATCACTCAGAGGCTCAGTTTGAGCATGTTGACGCCTTTAGTCATTATTGGTCTTTAGTAGACTACATTTAAAACACAACACGTGTCACTATACTATTGGACACGATTTTACAGGGTGTTACAGTCAAGGATGCTACAGTAATATTCCAGTTAAAGCAACGAGATGATGAAAGTCTCAGAGAATTCATTGAAAGATACAAGAAAGAAGGGTTAACCTACGTAGGTGCTGATGAAAAAATAAGGGTGGCAGGATTCATGAATTCCATCACCTCCAAGTATCTCACAAGAGATTTCAACAAATGCCTACCCGAAACCCATGAAGAGGCCCTCGAAAGAGCTGAAGCTCACATTCGTGGAGAGGAAGCTGTTGACATTAAAGAGCAACGGAAAAGTGCTCCTAGTTGGCGAAGCAACAGTTTCAACAGAAAAAGAGGAAACTTTCGCCCTTATGACAAACAGTTCAAAGGTTCAGACCCCAGAAGGCCTGAAAGTCGGAACCCTCCAAGCCGAGAAAAAACCATAAACTCACAGCTTTGACCAATACCCCACAAGAAATCTTGGCCACGGAAGAAGTAAAACACAGCTTCCGACCTCCTCGACCTTTGCTCAAAATCAAGAGAAACGAAAACTTTACCCAATACTGTGAGTTTCATGAAGAGAAAGGTCACCATACGAACAATTGCTTTCAACTCAAGAAAAGAATTGAGGAGGCTGTCAAGTCCGGGGAACTAGCCCACTTAGTAAAAGGGGTTAGGTACAAGATGGTTGAAGGAAAAAAGCAAAGAAGTAAATATGGTGGATGTTGATGGAAAAACTTCCTACAAACGACCACGCCTAGAAGCTTGGGAACGACAATGCGTCTGCTTCCCACCAACCAAAGTGGACTTGGTATCCAAACCCTTGGTGGTAGAGGCTGTGTTGGGGACACTCAAGACACACAAAGCCTACATTGACACTGAAGCAGCAACAGAGATTATGTTTAAAAAATGCTTCAATCGTCTCAACAATGACGAACGTTCAAGGCTTCAACCATCTGAATCCTCCATTAAGGGTATCGCCGATATACCCATCAAGCCTTTGGGCCAACTAACCCTTAATGTCTGTTTCAGTGAAGGAAAAATGGAAAGAACCAAACCACTCACCTTTATGGTGATCAACATTCCCTCCAACTATGATGTTATCATAGGTAGGCTAGGGCAAAGTGTGTTTGGAATGGCGGTTTCAATTGCTCAAGGCACCATAAAGTTCCCTACTAAACGAGGGATAGCAACCCTTCAACCAACACAAGAAACTTTCTTGGTTGAAGGAGAAAGTTCAAAGGAAAATGAGGATGATGAACAAGGATGGATCATTAACCCGAAATATCCTCAACAAAGGATAAGGGTAAATACCAACCTTACTGAAGAAACCCTCTCTCATCTCTAGAAGCTGCTCCTACACAATATGGACATCTTTGCATGGTGTCCCAAAGACATGACTGAAATCCCCTGAAGTATTGCCGAGAACGAGCTCAAAATTCCATCTGATGTAAAACTTGTTGTCCAGCAAAAGAGAAGCCTAGCCCCAGATAGAAGCCTTGCAGCCTGTCAGGAGGTTGAAGGGTTTGTTCAAGCCGGAATCCTCCGAGAAGTCAAGTATCATTCTTGGATAGTCAACCCGGTAATGGTCCGTAAATCGGATGGATCCTGGAGAATGTGCATTGACTTCAAAGACCTAAATAAAGCATGCCTAAAGGATTGCTATCCATTACCAGAAATCGACCTAAAGGTTGATACGCTCACACGCTTCCCTCTCAAATGCTTTCTTGATACCTATAAAGGTTACCATCAGATTCAAATGAAGCAAGAAGATGAAGAGAAAATGGCATTCCATACTGACAAAGGTATCTTTTGTTACCAAAAAATGCCTTTTAGTTTAAAAAATGCAGGGGCAACTTATCAACGTTTGGTAGAAAAGCATGTGCCGAACAAATAGGCAAAAACATGAAAGCCTACGTTGTTGATTTGGTGATAAAAGTAAAACCGAAGGTCAAATGCTTGATGATATACAAGAAACTTTCCAGAACCTAAGAAAGATCAACATGAAGCTTATTCCTATAAAGTGCTCATTTGGATTCGAGGAAGGCAAGTTCTTGGGGCACATAGTGGAAAACAAAGCACACAGGCTAATCCTAACAAGGTTAAAGCCATCCTCGACACAAAGTCCCCACAAACCAAGAAGGAGGTGGAAAGCTTAAACGGAAAGCTTGCAGCCTTGAAGCGTTTCATGTCCAAACTAGCAGAAAAGTCCCTGCCTTTCTTCAAAACCCTTCAAGAGTGCACAAATAAGAAAGACTTCCGATGGACAGAAGAGGCAGAAGAAGCTTTCAACCAAATAAAGCAACACTTGGCTCACTCCTAGACATTGCCGCTCCAAAAACGGGGGAACCAATCTATGTCTATCTTTCGGTTGTTGAGGAAGCTATCAGCGTGGTCCTGACCATTGAACGAAACAAAGCTCAGGTACCCGTTTACTTCTTCAGCAAAACTTTAAAATTAGCAGCAACCAAGTACCCCCCCCCCCCATTGGAAAAACTTGCTCTAGCCCTGGTAAAAACAGCCAGATGCTTCGAAGGTACTTTCAAGCACACCCAATTAAAGTGGTCATTGACCAACTTATAAAAAGTGTGCTTGAAAAACCCGAAACTTCCGGGCGATTAGCCAAAATGGGTCGTGGAATTAGGTGAACACAACATCACCTACATTCCAAGGAAGGCTGTCAAATCCCAAATCATGGCTAATTTCATTGTGGAAATTCCAAAAGAAACATCAACGGAAGTTAACACAACCATAGCTAAACCATCTGACCCAAATACCTGGAAGCTTTTTACCGATTGAGCTTCCAGCCTTGAAGGGTCAGGGGCCGGCTTAGTGCTAATCAACCCCAAAAACTTGGAGTTTACATATGCTCTCCGGCTTGAATTTCAGACAACCAATAACGAAGCCTAGTATGAAACACTAATTGCCGGACTCAAGCTAGCCAAAAAGATGGATGTCTAAAAACTTCAAGTCTTCACATACTCTTTACTTGTTTCAAACCAAGTAAATGACAGCTACACAGCCAAGGAACCTAACATGAAGAAATACAGGGAGAAAGCAAAGGAACTCATGAGTACATTCCAATTATGTACCATCAAACAAGTTCTAAGATCACAAAATAAGAGGGCTGATGCACTAGGCACGCTTGCATCTCTCACATTTGCTCATTTCACCAAGAAAGTATTAGTCGAGGTATTAAAGACACCATCCATCCAAGAACTTGAAGTACAGACGTAATTACCGAGGAATTAAAGACATACACTTACATGTGCTATGCTTTGTCATTAACTTGTTTCAAGTCTCCCTTAACATGTATGATGCTATAGGAGTAACGCACCGCCCGTATTCGTGAGGTCATGTTAAGTAAATAAAACGGTCTAGTCATTGCTATGATTAGATTACGCTAGCAGTAAACTTTGAGTTGACACGTATAGTTGCATGCTAGTATTGTATGATAATTTAAGTTAACTGTTATGCTATGTGGATTCTATTAAACTTTTATACTTACACTAGTATTCAAACTTATATGTTCGCCAATAATTTTGTATTGAACTATACTTTAATACGTATTGCAGGAATTCTATGATGATGACGACGAATGGAACTTGATAGGAAGGACTAGAAAGACACCAAACTTTAAATTCATGTTTATAGATTAGTCATGCAATATTTGTTGTATTTTTCAATTCATGTACTTGAACCATTAGCAATGAAATGAAATATTATTTATTAAATACTTGTCACATTTAGTGTTATGAAGTCTTGAGCAATCTATTTACGTCCGCCCTGATGATTCCAGCATCGATTGGGGTGTGACATTAACAAACTTTATAACACGTATCAACATGTTGCACTCATGAGTTAGCATATTATCACACGGTATTTTAATAGTAAGAATCAATGAGTTGTCAAGGACATGAATTTCTTTTATAAAATATCATATTCTTCATTGACGTTGGTGTGGCTTTACCTTACTCTATTTTTTAACTGCGAAGACGAATTTTATTCACACCCAAACCATTTTACAATTTACAGTAGCAAGGGGCTAGCAAATGACAGACCCATACTATAGATGCTCACAACCCAACACCCACTCAAGACTATTAGTTCAGCCAAGACACAAGACTAACTCCCTTCTATGTGAATTGCCTCCAATGAACCCAGTTGAATTCCCCCATATTTGATATATTACTAACTCATAGAAAACTCATGGATTGGATTTCACCGACGATCTCTTCGACCTGTGCACGTTTTCTCGATAATATCCAACCATTTTTGGACCACCATATTGCCCAGCACCCAACCGTGATTATGGTTTGTACTAGTCGCTTTTTGTTTCCGTTTAGGTTCATGTTCGTGTGTACCCTTAGTAGGTCTCGGTCAAGAAACGCGAAGATGGGGGGTTACCACACCGATGCTCACTTTTTTTTCCCTACGTAGCGCTGCAATTATACATGAAGTAATGTCACACCCGCCAGGCGGAAACGCGCGAGTGTAATCAAAAAGGTTTTCGTAGCATATGTTTAAGCAAACACTTACATGATATAAAATCGAACGTTTTACAATCCCAAACACAAGGATTCTAATACAAACCTACACTAAAGGCTAACATGAGACTCTTCCAAAGTTCGGTATCCTAGCATGCATGCAAACTCAAATGTAATCTCCCACTTGGGTTTAACACCTGAAAAATATGCTTAAAACGTCAACATATTGTTGGTGAGTTCAGATGTTTATTTCATTAGATGAAAACTCATTTGCATGAAAAAAAAAAAACATGTGTGAAAATCTTAAAAACCAATTGAAAAACACTTCAAAATCATTTTTGCATGCAACACATTGTATGAAAATCCAATACCCATTCGAGGTCCCACCTCATAAAACATTTTCATGCAACACAATAGTATGAAAATCTATCACCAATTCGAGGTCCCACCTGATAAACCATTTTTATGTATAACATTGTATGAAAATTTATTACCAAATTGAGGTCCCGATCTCATGCGAAACAATTATATGAAAATTTATAAACCTTTGCCCAAAGCACTTGAACTCCGTCCCTATGGAAAAATACTTGATGATACAAATACTTTTCTCTAGACATTATAAAATCACATAAATGTATATGAAACTAAAGTGTATGCGTAGCCAAAGAAATGCACGATGATCAAATTTATGCCTAGTAGGACACTGACGTATGTGCCAACATAAGCCCGTAACCAAACCATGACAAACGTTGCCTTGCCACATCGTACATCATGATGATGTCCAACAAATTTCGGACGCAATTGCGCTCCCACAGAACCACAATTGACCAAGAGCGGGGATTGTCAATCCTAATAGATCTATTCGATTATTCAGCAATCACACCGACTAATGGTTACTAAATATCAACACAAGGACTTCTCGCACTCAAACGAACTAAACTTATGCGCACATAATAATCTGATTGTGTGACTCTATTCTCCCATAACTAAGACACCGTCCGCGTAGATGAGATGTGATAATAATGGACCCCGTTCCTGTCACCCGAGTTCAATCCCCGGCAACAACGATAGCGTCATTTGTTTTTTGAAATAAAAAACTGAAGAGTTAAGAGCTCACTTTTTTATAGGAATCAAATGACTTCGTAGGCTTTAAATAAAGAGTATGTTTTTCCTTAGATAATTTATAATATCAAAAGTCGAATCGCTCTGTGGTAATTTACGTGATAGAAATAACAGAAGTCATTTGATTACATTAGTAGAAGATTTGAACACTAAATGTGGGATAAACCCAAAATATTCTAGTGACAGACTCAACAGAAAAATTCCGAGTCTTGCCGATGGGCGCCTTTAAAACTATAATTTTTTGTCGAGTAAATATTCTAGTTATATATGAAATTATCCCAAAACTAAACCATAAAAGCAACTGCAATGAGAAGCAATTCAACTGATGCTAATAATTAACACGATCAAATCGATATCCATACATTCATACAGTGTACTGTTTTTTACTACACAAAACGGAAAGGATGATGTCGATCAATTCGAGTACTATTCAAGAACAAGTTGTACTCAATGCAGTTTTTCTTGTACATTACCGTTACCATTGCTGGACCTTGCAGGGGCCACTTTTGCAGGTGTTGAACGTTCCGCTTGAGAAAACTGAATCAAGATTTGCATTAAAAAGGTAACAATCCCCAACCCGGCTGCAGTGAATGTGAGACCCTTCCATGAAGATAAAAGATTAGACCATTGCAAGAAATTGAAGGTCCCGAGTACAAGCAGACATGCCCAAGAAATAACCACCTGTTGCATACACAAATAATCGGGTTAATACTATATATCTTAAAAACCTTTTTCACGTGACCTCAACTTTACATATTTTACAAATTCAACCCCCATCTTTTGGTAATTGTCAACTTTAACCCCCGTTTTTTTCTACTTAATAACTTTACATCTCATCTTCTACAACATTTCAATTCTTTTGTTTAAATTACCGTTACGACTTTACTCCGCAATGTGCGAGACATTATACTCTTCTTTATCTATGTCTAACCACGTTAATGTCACGAAGGTAATGTGTGTGACAAAGTTAAAACAAGTCATGTCACGAGCGGGCATCACATGTTAATGTCATCATCGTAACGCGTGTAACGAAGTTGCAAATGCGATGTTGACGCCGCAATGCGTGGCACTGATAAAAATCTGGTTTTTATATTTTACATGTGGAATAGGTAGCTGAAAATGAAAGGGGTCAAATGGGTTGAGTTGCTTAATGTTTGCCAAAGTGCAATTTTGATGTGTAAAAATACCTAGGGTTGTTCAAAAACCGTTTAAACCAACCGAACGCCCAAACCTAGGCGAGTCAGTCGGTTTGGCGGTCGGAGATCCAGATGTTCGCCGGACGGTTTTCACAGTTTGGCAATTTAACGGTTCGGTTCGCTTCGGTTAAAAAACTAAGAAAATTAATGCATATAACCTACTATGTGCATACCACACATTGATTAACATAATAGTAAAGTACACGGATGGTCCCCAGGGTTTACCAAATTTTTGGATTTGGTCCCTTACTTTTCAAAATTAAACATATGGTCCCTATGGTTTGCACATTTTAACGCATTTAGTCCCCAACTTTTTTCAAGAGTACATGGGTCGTCCCCGTGGTCTGCACTTTGTAACACATTTAGTGCTTAACTTGGACATGTTAGAACCTTTAGATTTGTTAGCTGGGGACTAAATGTGTTACGAAGTGCAAACCACAGTGACCATCCGTGATCCGTGTACTTTTCGTAAGCTAGGAACCAAATCCAAAATTTTGGTTAACCACAGGGACCATCCGTGTACTTTACTCGACACAACATTTAGGTCAACACGGGCGGTTTTGACCTGTAGAAAAATCAACCGTTTTGACTCGTCCCAACCATTTTGCCACCTTAAATTATAACAGCAATTCTTACCACAAGAGATTTCAATGGTCGGCCGATATCAACAAGTTCTGAATCAGGAAAGGAGTCTGCTTTTTTATGCTGGTCTAATAAATCATCCTGTAGATAAACATGATTAATGAAGCATGAATAAGGAAGAATAGAAACTTGAAATATATCCAGTAATCTATGACAAAAAGTGAATACATACAAATAAAGAAACTAGAATTAAAACATGTACCTTGGCAACAAATATATCCTTACACCATTGTGCAACACCTTCGTCGGTTTCTGGCAGATCCTTCATTGAATGGCGCTTAACTCTTACATCAATCTGCAAAAAAGGGAACATGTCAAACGGGTTTCTGACAGATCCTTTCATTTGACTCGTACAATGATACGAATCAAAAATTTGCCTGAAGTGTATTTTAAATACAAGCAAATTCCTAAATAGCTGTATTTTTTAAAAAAAATGGATTACTAACTTTACTTCATGTATAATAAAATAGAAAATTGATGATACAATTAATTGGTCAAATTGAGCACATGTTGCACAATTATATATCAGTTAAATTTGATACTGTCATCTTCCTAATTTATCTACTTTAATCATTAAATTTGACACTGTCATCTTCCTAATTTATCTAATTCAATTAGTATTCATATGTGTCCTTATATTATGATGAAATCAAAGAATTACTATATATACTCATAACTATCTTCACTTTTAATTGTAAAGCTTAATCATTTTCTATGCAGTTTCTTAATTTATAAAACAAACACCACATAGTAATATAATATTTTTAAAAATAATTACATCATTAAAAAGATATTCTCAATCTCAGTATGTTGAAAATGAACCAATATTAAAAGGTCAAGGATGTTTAAATTATTTTCACAAAATATAAGACACTTAAAACACTGTATTAAATATAGCTAATCAACTATTTCAAATATAGTTTTAATACACTATTTCTATTGGAAAAGAAGTTGAATTGACACCATGTCAAAAACACACATACGACGCCACTAGTGTGTTATTGTAACAACAATATTTGTCTTCAAGCTGATGTGTGTAACACATGAGTTACAAACTAGTTGTGGTAATATAGATTTTGCAATCAAAAAAACACATTAATTATTTTCAAAAAAAGACTAAAAATGATCAACAAAGTGTTTCGGGTCAACCTGACCCGACCTATAATTACACTTTACATAGCGAAAACATAACGATGAAAAAGTCTTACCGCAGAAGACTGGCCTTTAAAGAGCCCAAGCATTGTTGGAGGGGTTTTATCTTTGGGGATAGCAACCGTCATATCTATAATTGCAGAAGCATATGATCTCATCTCACTCACGGAAGCAACAAACCCCTGGATATATATTATCAAAATATTAAGAAAAATATAAGTCTATAGGCCGTCTCCGAAAATCACAAAAAAAATTGGCCCTGTGCGAGATAAAAAAAGTTGGGGCCCTATTCGCAAAAAGAAAATTTTGGCCCAGCAGCGCCCCTCAATTCATTAATTAGGTTTTGAATTAGTTTTGTTTATTCTATTGGGCCTGAGTTACTTTCATTACACTTTCACAAGTTGGGCTTCTCAAAAGAATTTAGCCATTCAGGCCCTTTACGAATTTCACTGACAATCTGGGCCACAAATCCAAAAGTGTGTTATGGTCATTTTAACATTTTTTGTTATTAAACCCAGAGCCGTTAAGATTTTTTTTTTAAACATACAGATTTTTTGAAGTATATACATAAAAAAATTATAAAAAAAAATCGGGCCCTATATCGATTTGGGCCCTCAGCGGTCACTTGCTCAGGGCCGGCCGTGTAAAAACGTTATCAGAACATGAACTATTTGGTTGTGTTTCTATGGAACCTCTTAACAACCGAATATTACTATTATTACTATTTACTACTTTAACCCTCTTAAGCTAAATTGGACAAAGGACAATTTCATGACTACTGGTGAGCATGAGTCAATTTGGTTCGGTTATGAGCTAAAACCATGTTTCGGCTTTTAGTTTCTTCTATATTCTTCAAGAGTAAAGTACACGGATAGTCCCTGTGGTTTCCAAAATTTTAGATATGGTCCCTGCTTTTCAAAACTACACGGATGGTCCCTGTGGTTTGCACTTTCTAACGCATTTAGTCCCCACCAAGAAATCTGAAGGGTTTGGTGGGTCCAAGTTAGGGGCTAAATGTGTTACAAAATGCAAACCACAGGGACCATCCACGTACTTTTGACAAAGTTGGGGGCTAAATGCGTTACAAAGTGCAAACCACAAGGACTATCTGTGTACTTATGGAAAGTTAAGGACCAGATCCAAATTTTAGGTAAACCACAGGGACTATCCGTGTACTTTTGGAAAGTTAAGAACCAAATCCAAAATTTTGGTAAACCACAAGGCCCATCCGTGTACTTTACTCATAATAAAAAAAGTAACACTGGTCACATCATAATCTTACCTTTGTTCTTGGAATTAAAACGTTTCTAGGAACAGGTAATCCCGTTGCAGACGCATATTCTTGTGCTGCTAAAAGCTTTGCATTAGTAAACCGAGTCCCTTCAACAAACAAGGCTAACCAAAAGGGTTGAGGGTAGTCTTTTAGGCGTTGAAGACCTGCCTGTAATACACATAGTGAAAGTGTGAAAACACACACTAGAAAACCTAAGTTAAGTAAATACGTGTGATAAAAATAACGTTGATAACACCTTTAGGGTACTTTCATCTTTGGCCCACCTTCTCTCGAGAAAAAGATACTCGGAAAACCACATTGACCAACCTATGACCTGCATGTATTCAATAGTTTTATAATTGTGAATTGTAATATTATTCTTAAAAGAGTAAATTGCACAAAACATCCTTTATGTTTCCTCAAACTTGCAGGTTCCAGCCTTAATGTTTAAAAGTTGCTAAAAACAGCCTTTAAGTTTATTTTTGTTGCGGGTTCAATCCTTTACAGCTAACCACGTTATTTTCTTCAGTTAAGTTCCCTCACATGCATAACATGTGAGGGTATATTCGTCATTTTGGTTGATCATGTGAGGGAACTTAACTGAAGAAAATAACGTGGTTAGCTGTAAAGGATTGAACCCGCAACAAAAATAAACTTAAAGGTTGTTTTTAGCAACTTTTAAACATTAAGGCTGGAACCTGCAAGTTTGAGGAAACATAAAGGATGTTTTGTGCAATTTACTCTTCTTAAAATAGTATCTTCTAGACCTATAATTACATAATCAAAGATTAAACAGAGGCATACTAGCAAAGATTACATTTTTGTTCAGCGAACCACAAAAACTGAAAAGGAACTGCATATTATTAAAAAGAATTATTATTTAGTTTATTTGAATACTTACAGGAAGAAACTTCGATGATTTCTTCATGACAGCCAATGTGCTACCAAGACAGCCTGATCTCTGTTGCAGCACAATTAAACGATGTTAGCAAAGAGCATAGCCTTTACTGAGATGGCAATGAGAAATGCACAAATAAATAAGGAAAATTTCATATATATATATATATATATATAGGGTGAGGTTATTGTGAGAAAATTTAAAAGGGTGAGAAGAATAAGAAAGAATCTAAACCATTAGATATTTAATCTAATGGTTGAGATTATAGTGATGTTGACTATTAAACTAACTAATTTTCTAGATTAAGGGTATAAAGGTAAATTTAATATTTTTAAATTAAGGAATTAACATTAATACACATGCAAAGTTCCCCCCTTCTTTTTTAAACATCAATAACTTTTTATACGTAACTCTTTTTTTTTTAAATTACACCATAATAACGAGTGTTTTTTTATCTTTAATATGAGTACCATATTGATATACTTATGTAGAGTTATTTCTGTTTTTATATATTTAGGGTGTTATTTCTGTTTTGATTCTGATTAAAGTGTTGACTGGTGTTATTTCTGTTATATTCAATGTTAGGGTGTTCTTTATAAGATGTGTGCCTTCAATATAACTGTTGTGGTGTTTTTATGAGTTATGGTGTTATTTTTGTTATATTTCTGTTCTTTATAAGATGTATGCCTTCAATATACATGTGGTGTTTTTTATGAGTTAGGGTGTTTTTGTGAGTTATATTTCTATTCTTTATAAGATGTATGCCTTCAATATACATGCTGTGGTGTTTTTATGAGTTAGGGTGTTATTTCAAATTCGAAAATCCCTACAATAACTGCCAAAATTCGGTTGCATATATTCATTTCATAATTAGATTTTATTAGTTAGATTACACTTATACCCTTAAACTACCAAAATAAAAAGGGACACACGTCACCTCCATAATCTTTCTTATCCTTATCACACTTTTAAATTTTCTCACATGAACCTCTACCTATCCTTCCAAAAGTTCAAAATTCCAAAGAATACCATTAACTTTAGTTTGTTTCACTAAATAAATTAACCAAAAACCATGTTAATACTGTGAATTATTTTGATGCGTAATATTATCTCTGTTTGGCTGTGCATTAAGTAAAAGAATATAATATAATTAAACATCAATAAGGGGTGTATCGGATATCACCTGAGCAAACACCCATCCAATGAGCCAATCAATGTCACTTCTATGATTAGCTATCACAAGAGCGTGTTCCTTACCTGAAAACTATGGTTAGCCAAAACTACTGTGCAAAAATAATATTCTTCACTAAACAGACGAAAGTAACATGCTACAAAATCAGTATCCAGCTTACCCATCATATTTAGTGTTTCAGGATCTGTGTATAGGTTAACCTGCAGCAATATGGGGCTAGAAACTTTAATAAGACTTATCAAAAGATAACATATATGTGTGTGTGCATATGTACGCGAGCGTGTGTGAACCAATATATAACATAATATGTCCACCAACTGATTCAAATAGGTAATTGATCAACTAAAGGCATAAAAGAGCTCATATTAGAAGTAAAAGCAGAAATAACATGTATAACTGTTCTTTTAACATGTATGGCTTTTTAAAATTGAGATATCTATAGCTAGCTATTAATTAAAAGATGTGGAACATAATCAATGATGTAACTGCTACAAAAAGTAAGCATGCATCTTAGGAGAATATGGTAAAAGAAGATATCGAACCTGTAAATTACAAGTAAATTAAATGGCACTAATTGCAGCTAGCCAAGAAGAGATTTACTTGCGAGTTGCATGTGATGTTCCCGATTACTTAAAAACTGCTTATTTAACACTAGTTTATCGGCTTATTGCGGTTTTTAAAGCCGAATAGCATTGGATAAAAGAAAGTGTTTACGCTTATTTGTTTATTTTAGGGTAAAATAGGTTGCTTTCAATTTTAGCCCCAAACTTCTTAACAGCAGCATTCTTTGAATCACAAATACAGTAAAAACTTACAATTATTGAATACAGTGAACAAACAGAGCCCTAATTTACTTGATACACATAAACACATGCATAAACTAATCAACAATCAAATTAAAAGAAAACTTCAATAATAGAGCCCAAGTTACTTCAGATGCATGGACACATGCATAAACTAATAACTAAAATCAGTAAACATAACAGAGCCCAAATTACTTCATATCCATCACACATGCATGAACCAATCAACAATTGAATTAAAATAATAATAATAATAATAACAACAACAACAACAACAACTTGAATAAAATGATTAAAATCAACCTCACCTAACTCATAGTCAGTAAACATAACAGAGCCCTAATTTACTTCAAATAGATGAAGATATACATAAACAAATTAACAATCAGTATTATAAAAAAATCAAAAAAAATCAACTCATAACCACTGAAATCAGTAAACATACCAGAGCATAATATACTTCATATCAATGAACACGTGCATAAACTAATAAACAATTGAATAAAAAATATAAAAAAATTTCAATAAACTCAACCTCTCCTAAACTCATAATCAGTAAACATAACAGAGCCCTAATTTACTTCATATACATAAACACATGCATAAATTAATCAAATTTAAAAAAAAAACTGCAATTATAACAGTGCCCTTCATATACATGATCAGATGCATAAACTAATCAGCGATCAAATTAAAAGATAATTTCAACAAAACGATTAAAATGAAGCTCACCTTAACTCCAGACCACCAATCAACAATCCACACAAGCTCCAGCCACAAGAGCTCCGCTACCTGTCTGTTAATCCGTCTAAACAAGCTCTTCGAGAATGGCCGTATTGTTACAAATATAAGTGCCTGTAGAACGTAGAGAGATGAGAGTGTTGTTGTATAAGTTTAAAAGAGTGAATTGTGGTGAAGAAATTGATAAGAAATGATGGAACCTGAAGGAGAGTGACGATGAGACCGGAGACGAAGAAGAGGACGCCGATAGGAAGGATGACAGCTGCTGCTGCGATTGCCATGGCGGACGCACTCAAAACTCTCTGTGTGAGGGAGATATATAGACACAGAAAGTAAACGTTTGCGTGAGCTTTTATATATATATATTTTTTAAAATTCAACAAATCAATCTCGAGCACTATTGGTTTACTTACGGGACAATCGGAGTACCTTGAGAGTAACCCGAGTCGTTCACCACTACTTCTGAGAAAAATCCGGTAACCCACCCGTCCATAGGCACGACGATGAAATTACCGGTAAAACCCGTTTGACTCAAGTATCGAACCCAAGTTTCAATGGGTCTTTTATCATTACCCACCAATGCCTCACTCCTTTTTGCACCAAATGGGAATTGAACTTGAGTCTTCACAAAAGGATTCAAATCCTCCTTCCACTTGAGCTGGAGGTGCATGAGTTTATTTTAGAGGAACTTATTTACTTATAAAAGTTAATAAGTTGTTTTTATAGTGTTTAGATTAGCTTATTTAAGTTGTTTTTATGTGTTGAAAAGTTAAAAATAAGAAGGTAGTATTTATAGCTTATGACTTATACAAGTTAATAAGTTGTTTTTTAGAAGGAATCCCAAACATCATAGAGTAAGGTTGTTCAAAATCGGATTATCCGGATTTCGGATATTCTAAAATTTCGGACAGTGAATATTAGTATTCGAAATTTCGAATATCAAATCGAAATTTTGGAATTCGGATAAATTTATAAAAAAATTCAAAAAATTCGTTTCGTGCATAGATTAAAACTAAACCAATATTCGATTTTTCAAATTTTCAACGGTAAAAACAACGAACTATTATAAATTCACATCCGAATCCGATTTTTTACTATTTTTTACTACATTTCAAACTAAATACAGTGCTCATCTAATATATATAATATATATATATATATACTTTTCGGATATCAGATAATCCGATTGTCCGAAAATTTTAGAAATCCACATCCGAATCCGAAAATTCGGATTATCCGGTTTTCGGATATCCGAAATTTCGGATATTTCGGATACGGATTTCGGATATTTCGGATTTGGTTTCGAATGCAAATTTTTTGAACACCCCTAGTAGAAGGGTACTCGCGGCGGGGAAACACAAACATTGTTAGGGTGTGCATTAACGGAAACTAAAGTTATCGATTATTCTATTTTATTAACCAATCAATTTTCATTTGATCGATTTGGTTAATTTGGTTGGATTGACGGTTTTTAGTTTGATTTCTTTAATTCGATTAATAGCCAAAGCCAAACTTAGGCTAAAACTTTTGCTTGTATACATGAAATGGAGGTATAAGTACATGAATGGATGTATAAATACATAAAATAGAAGTATAAATACATAAAATGAATGTATAAATATAAAATACATGAATTGAAGGTATAAATGTTAGAAATATATGAAAATATGAATGGTACGGTTATTTTGGTTAAACGATGGTTCAAAAAAGTCGATAACCTGTTTTGGTTAATTTCGGTTCGGTTAATTGATTTTCAGTTAATTTAGTCATTGGTTGATTTTGGTTCGGTTTCATATGTTTTCGGTTAACGATTCAGTTATTGCTCACCCTTAGACACTATTAATTACGTAACATATCAATTTCTAATTAAAAAACTATAGTAATATAATACTCATATTAAAGAGAATAATACTCATTTCAAGGTGTATTTTTTTAATTTTAATGTACAAAAAATTATGACCGTTTAAAAATCGTGGGGTAGTTGGTTTTTTATAAGGGGATAAAGTGTAACTACCAACTAAATATCAATAATTTTGTTAAATATGGGGAGATTAATGTGTAAGTAAGATGATGGGATTAAAATGTAACTACCCTTTGAAAGACTTAGTTTTCCTTTATTTTAAGTTGTACCTTATGCATTAAAACAAGAAAAAAAAACTTTTTAACTTTTTGGTATCTTAAAATGTCATTGTTTTTTTACATTATATATAGTATAGATTAATATCATATTATATTATATATTTTATTATTATTATTAATTATTATTATTATTATTATTGTGATGTTGAAAATTAAAGTTTACTGGTGTGGGATACCCTCTAAGATCGATTGAAATTTAGGTTTGATTAGTATTAGTTTGGTTTGGTTTGTTACAATGTTGATATGATTCTTTGATACATCTTTGCTTTAACAAAGTTATATTAAAATGACGAGAAAAAAAATAAAACACGTCTGCATGTTCATTAAGAAAAAGTTAATGAACGCAAGAGTTTAAGAAAAAAAATCAAATTAAACAAAAACTAAATAGATTAAAGATGTATTTTATTCATAATATAAAGGATGACTTTTAATAAGTTATAAGAAATATATCATCATAATTCATGCAAATTAATAAATATACTAATTTTAAATAATTATATTGTATTATATGGTTTAGCTTTTGTTAGTTTTAGAAACGTGTATTTTCATATTTGTTAGTCAAATACTAAAGAGGTGCTTATATACATCACTCCAACAATAGATACCAGGGCATGTGTCACATCATATGACGAGTCATAGAGAAAGAGAAAAAAATATAAATAGATTAAAGATATATTTTATTCATAACATAAAGGGTGACTTTTAATAAGTTATAATAAATATATCATCATAATTCATGCAAATTAATAAATATACTAATTTTAAATAATTATATTATATTATATGGTTTAGTTTTTGTTAGTTTTAGAAACGTGTATTTTCATATTTGTTAGTCAAATAGTAAAGGGGTGCTTATATACATCACTCCAACAATAGATACCAGGACATGTGTCACATCATATAACGAGTCATAGAGAAAGAGAAAAAAGGTAATAAGAGACATATAAGTCATATCATTATCACATTGGTCATTTCTTCGTCAAGTCATGCTAAGCCAGTAAGAGTATGATGGACAATGTGGTAGTGGTTGGTGGTAGAGGAAATGGTGGTGGGTAGAGGAGGTGGTGCGTGAGTGATCAGGTGAGGGTTATGAACACATGTGAAAAGACAAAGGGGTAAAATTGTTATTCAACATCATTTTAAAACTTAATGGGTAAGATGTCTATTGCTTGATTCAAAGGTGTCCTTCAAGTGAAACAAACACACTTAATGTTGATTGATTTAGAGGTAGCATCATAATGAAATCATTAAGAGGCTCCCAAATAGCCTCTTAGATATGAAACATCTTTTATTACATGGCGTATGTTTGAGATGTGTTACTGATGAAACGAAATGATCGTTAATCGTTAAAAACTGAAATACATGAGTAGTAAATTATAAGTTCTAAATTAGAACATGTTTACAATCCATTTAACCCTAACTAAAAACTCATTTACCTAAATAATTCTAATAGCGTGTGTAACTTATCAGTTAGTTTAGATAAACATGTTATATGACAATTGTGTGCGGGTGAGAACTAATTTCTGAAAAAGGGACGATGTGTTAGGTTAGGTGATGTTGACCCGAACCCAACATTAATTGTCAACCCAATGTGAATTAGAGTATTCCTTTAGTATAACATTTAACTCTTAAAACATGATGCTTATTTTGATCTCTGCAGAAGTTAGGATTATTAAAATACCGTATGAATCAAAGACTAATGTTAGATCAGTACACAAATCTCGTATAAATACATGGTTAGTCACGTTTGGGGTGAAACACAAGGAACAAATGTAAACAAACAAGAAAGCAAACAACCAAACAACGCAAAATTTAACCTGGCTTGAACTATCCTGGTAGTTAGCCTAGTCCACACACTAAAAGAGGATATATTATTATCGTGTGTTTATTTCATACATTGAAGTAGTGAGTGCGTGTGTATCGTGTGCGTATATATATACATACTAGTAGGGTGTCCGCGTGATGTGGCGGGACACTTTGCATTGCGGCACTCGTTTCTAGTAGTTTTCTTATTCGTATAATATTATGGTAGTATTACTTTGGTGGATATATGTTATAAGTGTTACACATGTTTAGTAATTATTAACTTGGAATTTAAATTAACAAGTACTTAAAGAAACCATTAGTGCAATAAAGTAACACATGAATAAGAAAAAAAGTCTTAAATATAAATAGAAGTTATATAAAGTAGCACATGAATAAGGAAATATAAGTTTTAAACATAAAAGTTAAAAACTAAAAGCTCAAGTTATCAATTTAGTGATCATACGACTTATACATATCAAGGATGTCATTTATATTGTCACACCACCATTCGTCATAATCAAGATCAGCGTCCTCCAGAATTTCTCGTATCTCTTCCTATTTGATTGTATTCTTTGGAGGATGAGTTTCTTCTCTGTTCTCCTCTTTATTAGATGGAGAAAACTAGTAAAACATTATTTTAATATAATCAATTAGATAAAACAAGTTAGTTAGTTTGATGTCAATTTACTACCTGTTAACCCATGTAAGTGTGTGCACCCAACCAAGTAAATACACAAATATAAAGAATACGAACCAATCCCATATCAAACCCGTATGTGCAAGGTTTCGAAATTTTATCTAGTCACCGGAACAAATTGGTGAACAATCTTAATCAAACGAAAATCAGAGTGAAAAGGGTTGGAATATTATTAAATTGATAATAATGACAACAATGTCGAGAGTCTTGAGCATTTGAAATGTGATAGAACACATTGTTTTAATCACTTATGCACTAAAACATCATCTACTTGTACATTTTAATCCGCACATCAATACTGACCAAGACAACTATCAAAACGTTGAAAAAAATGAATATGTTAACACGGTACCTTTGGATTTTTTTAAAATATTATAGTTTATAGATATGAGAAGAATACGTAAAAGAATTATAAATTTGTTGTGTAGGGGAAAAGTGTAACTAATTATCTATAATTTTGTTAAAAATAAAGGATTTAATTGTAACAATATGAGGGACTAAACTATAACTAGTATCTAAAAGATCAATTTACCCTATTTTTTGTAAATAAAAAAAGAAAAATTTCTTATTTTTTAATACCTTAAATATCATTCCCTTATGCATTACAGTGTGTATATATATTATGGAGTGTCCTGCATATTAAATAGATTAATAATATTTAATATCATCTCAAGAGCTCAAACCTTAAACTTTTTAGTTTTTGTTTATATAAAATAAACTACCTCGGTTTTGGCGGTATTGTTCTTTCCTGATGGAGTGGTAGTTAGAATTTTTGTTGCATGCCGGATTTTTATTTATAAAAGTTTATAATTGATAAAGAAAAACCAAAACGTGTAAATGTTTATTGTACAAATTTGCATAATAATATAAAAATGATTTTTCATGATATGTATTTTAAATAGTTTTTTCTTGTAACGTATATTTAAAATCTACCACCAAGTGAATAACATAATCTAAAGTAAAATCCAGTTTTATTAACAGATTTTTTAAAGTCGCTTACTAAAATGTTTAAAGGCAGAAAAATTGAATAAATAGTTGAGACTATATATGTAATTTCTAAAAAATAAAGAAGAAAAAATTTAAAAATCAAATTTTGAGTTATGGTGATGCGCTTCTAAAATCATTAATATTTTTGGTAACATAGAATTAAGAATATTATATTTTTTTTAACATTACATTTTTTGTAACTAATGACAAGTCGCTTTCTAAACTAAATTGGACTTTTAGTCAAATAACTAGTGCCGTTCATCCACCTTAAACTAACATACTTTTGTTGCATTAATTGTCTTGAATTTATTCTTATATTTTAACCCTAAAAAGTTTTTCTTCTTTTAGTTTTAGCGCAAATATCAAATTAATTAATTATATTTAAAACAACAATATTTTCAATATTTCTTTCAACTTCTTTTAACGGCTTAAATTACATTAAATCTGTATTCAACGGAACTTGAAATTCCTTGACCTCAAGAGCCTTATTTTCAACAGTTTTGCCAATTATACTCAACAACACACCATAATATTCTTCTTTCAACTAAAGGCTACCTTCTTTGGTTACCACTCATTGTAAATTTTAAATTATTGTATCTCTTCTTTTACTCTTTTAACTTCGATCTCTAAAAAAGGTGGACTGAATATCAAAGAAGTAATTTGCAACTCGCATATTATTGTAATGAAAAACACTTTGTTGTTTCCTACTTCTCATTGTTATATGATGATGTTGCCACTATTCCTCTATAACGCCTCGTTTTTTGTACTTTTCTTATTTAGAAAATGTAATCGTATTTCTATTTATAGAAACTTGTATTCTATCTTATTCGTATTTCGAATCCAGCTTTGTAACCTGAGACTTTGATCGTAATGAAAATTACACTTTATACATGCTTGTTATGCTTACAATTTAATCATTTATACGCAAACCAATACTTATTATACGTGCAAACATTCGTACATACATTCAAGATACTCAAATTATACTTACATACGTGTTATATACTTAAAAACATGCAAACACACCAAGTTTTAGCTAAATAAAGAACAAACCAAAGTTCAGGGACTAAAATGCAAAAAAAACTCAAAAACGGGCTAAAATGAGGTGTGGCGCTACACGACGCCTAACCCTAGTAGGCGTGGCGTAACGTCTAGCCCCCTTATCCATAAAAGTGGTTTCTTGAATGCAAATTGGCCATTTTTCTCACCTCTTTTCTCACCCAATCATCTTTAAACCTCCATTAACACAAAACACTATTTCACCATTATAAAAGCAAGCCTCCACACACCTCACTTTCCAAACTCATCCAAAACCTCCAAAACACTCTCAAATCAGTTGCAAACATCTAGAAAACTCAGATTATTCTAAGTGCCAGAGTGAGCACTGTACTTCATTTTCTTCATCTTTTCTTCATCAAATATCCCACTACAAAACTTGGAACACCTCTAGGAATGTTTTCATAGGTTTGCCATGGGAAACCAAGGTGGAACATCACCATTTTGAGGTCCAAACTTTCTGTTTTGGAAGAACTTTTGTTAAACTTTTACAAACTATGTTCTTGACTTAATCTTGTTCCTACTTGTTTTTGAACTTATCTAAGGTTGTGAGACTTGTTAGGAATAGATTCTTATGGGTTTAAGAGGTACAAACACCTCTAAGCTTTCTGTTTTTGCAAGGGTTTATGTAACCCACAAGTGATGAAACCATCCAAGCTTGCCATGAAATTATCGCAAGACTTGTGTTTTGGTATAGGTGTGAATACTTGGAAGCCTTGGTTATCCTAACTTCATTCCACCATCTCACTTGATGTTTTACCATTGTTATCTCAAGTATTTCGATAGATTAAAAGTAACCTAACCCCGTCTAGCCTCCGATACTTAGTTAACTCTTTCCATGTCGGAAGTGGCTCACCGGGTTAATGTTTACTTGGCTACTTGATATAGTGATTAGTTGTACATTTCCTTTCATTCATGACCATCCGAATCATCCTTATGATGATTTGTGTATTGGTGAATCTTACAAATTAGGTTAAAGGATAGTTATCCTCCTAACTCCATGCTTGACTTATATGACAATCTATGATATTCTTGATGGACTTAGTTTAGAATTATTATATAAACTATACAATATATATATACATAACGGAATCCTTGATGATAATCAACATGGTGACTTGTCATGGTAATGGGTTATATTATCTAAGTCTTGAACCTCTCGTTACGATTCTAATGGGTAACTTGACCCATGAAATCACATCAACCCATACGGGACTTATAGTGTAAAAAACGAGTGTTTAAGACTAGATAATTACTTTCTTGTATACATACTTTTCGTACTTTAATTCCGAATCCAGATCCTCCGTTAACATCCAAATACTCACACACCTACGTTTCCTCATGTGTTCCAAATACTTTTACCTACGTGTTACATCCTTCAAACTCTCCAACTCTTCACGGGATTACCAAAGGAAGTTTTGCAAAACAGTGAGTACACTCGATCCCATTTTTACGTTTTACACTTTTGGGTGCAATATGTTTACATATCAAAAATACACAATCACCACTATTCTTTATGCAAACCAAACAATCCATACATGCATGCTTAAATACGTGATATTTAATTTGTATTCTTGGAGCATTCTTGTGTGATTCGCTTGTCATTAACTTTGTACGAGCCTCCCCTTAACATGTATAGCACTATAGGAGTAACGCACTGCCCGTATTCTTAAGGTCATGTTAAGTCTTTCATTCATGCGGTAATCAGATGGTTGACTTGTAAAATTGCATGCCTTGATACATTAATCTACTTAACTATTTAGCCATGCAGATTCGTTTAAATCACTTTTTACCTACTTATGCTATATTAAACTTGTGTACTCGCCAATGCTTTTGTGTTGAACTATACTTTTAATCATGTTGCAGGTTGATGATGTTGATATTGACGAAATCTAGTAGGGACGACTTAGAAACGCATCTAGAAATACTAGATTTTGTTATTGTATTGTTGTTTAATTTTGTAGTACTTTAAATTTTCAATTGTTGTATTTGATTTCTTGGATTGTACTTGACAATGATTATCTATGAAATGAAATCGGTTTTGAATTAAATACTGTCACATTAGTGTTATGATGTCTCGAGCAATCTACTTACGTCCGTCCCGATGATTCCGCCATCGGTTGGGGTGTGACATCCTCGCATACATTCGTTGACAACCTCCACTCACGTCGTTGTCGTGTTTCAAATAGTCAATTCATGGTTTGCCTAACTTCAATGTCTATTCTTCCTTTATGTCAAAGTACTACGTTTATGATATTGTGACAGATAGTTGTTTGGCATACAATCATTTTGTTTGAGAGATTAAAGATTGCAGCTACTTAGGCCACTATTAATTACAATTGGTTTTTAGTCCCTATTTCATTATCTCGTTACACACAGGGACATACTAACCTTAATAGGTAGGTGGGCGGGCGCATCCATTGAAAAGAAAACTTTAGTGTATTTTTTAGGCACAAAATCTGATCGCACCCCTTGAAATAGGGTTGAACCTTTTATCCGCACCCTCAGAAAAAAAATCTTGATCCACCACTGACTACACAACTCACTATAATGAGTTTGTTATCACTTCCTCTAAAAAAATCCACTACCATTATCATTATTATTATACACCATTAAAAAAGAATTTCAATGTTTAGATTACATATATTAGATAAAAAAATCCACATGTGTAAGTTATTTACATATGTGTAGGTACGCATGTGAAAAAAATATGTTAAGAGCAATTTAGAAAGGATAGATGAATTAATTTGAGGGTAATTTTTAACTGTTTTATTTAGCAAGACCACTCGGTGTGGTATATCGCCCCTCGTCACATCACCCTTATTGGCGCCCGTCCCCCATTACCTAGCCGCCAGAGGGGGGCACCATAAATGGTCCGTTGGCACACTAACGAACGCTAACCCCTCTTTTTGGTGGGGGCGTATGCATTTCAACCGTTTGACAACAGTTATAATTTTAAAAAAATACTTTTATTTTTAAATATTCACACTATATATATCCTACCATTTTTACTCAAACCATACTATTTTTACCATTTATCCTCAATAATTTTTATACATACTATCCAATTCACACTATGTTTCCCAATAACCAAAACGCGTGGGACCCAACAATCTGTTTTAAGGTAATTTAGCAAACAATGAACAAGAAGATCGGTACCGAAGATACCCACGAACGGGTGAGATTCGGTATTATCCGATGCCACCTACCACCCCAACCTCCCCTCATCCGACAGCTCCACCACTCCTTCCCCGTTTTTTTGGATACTATTCCGCACCAAATCCACCACCATTTTTTCCACAAACCCAAAACCTACAGCCCATACCCTAAACTAAAACATACCCGAAACCCAACCCATTTCCTCAAGAGGTGGACGATTGAGAAGGCAACGTAAGAAGAGCATGAATGTCGAACGTGCTCCTAAAACAATTGACAAGTGGGCGCCTACCGAAGAACTTGCATTGTCACAAGCATGGCTCGTGGTGAATATCATAACAAATATCCGATTATTTGTAATTTTTTTCTCCATTAACTTTATATATATATATATATATATATTCATTTTGTTGCTTCTAATTTTAGTTAATTTACTTTTCAAATTATAGCAACCAATCAAGTTATAGTCGTCTTTTGGAGGCATATACGATAATATGTGAGAAGTTTTTCGCCGCAATGGGTCGTGGTGAATATCGTATGCCCAAATTCGTGTTCGGGCAAGTGGACCGCAATGCGCACCAAGATTAACAACTTCAACAACATTTACAATACCCATTAACAATCACACAAAAAGAAGTGGTTTAAACGACGTGGACATCATGACCGCCGCCCACAACGAATATAAATTGTATTATGGGCATCCGTTTATGATGATACCTTCGTGGGAGCTTCTTCGCAAATCTCCAAAGTGGCATCTTGTACCACCATTTGACCCAACGGCCCATAGGTCAAAACGGTCCAAATCAACAACGACTAGCGAACTATCCGAGTTTGATGCTCGTACTACTATTAACTTAAACGACGAATTGGATGAAATGCATTTCGAGGAACTGCAAGAGCTGCCACGACCAAAGGGAAGGGATAGAAGTAAGGCAACAACACGAGCACGAGACACCTCCCCTTCAACGCCATCGGATGGCCCATCAAGGTTGGGCGGGTTCGACGATGGACTCACTCAGCTTCTCTCGATCAAGGAAAAGGAACATGAACTAAATTGGAGACAAATCGAGAAAGATACAAAGTTTCTTGAGAAAGACTTTTTCCACCTACCGAAGGCAGACCCAGTCATTTTAGAGACTCGTAAGGAAAAAATTTGAGCAAAATATATGTATTTAGTAGGTTTATTTTTATTTTTAAGTTGGTTATTCTTTAAGTAACTTTGTAGTTTTTATTTTTAAGTAGGTTGTAATCTTTTATTTATTTTATTGTAATTATGTTTTTTTTTTTAATTTTGTTTTAAATAAAATGGTATATAAAATAAAGAAAAAACATAAAATAAAAAAACAAATAATTAGGTAGTCATGATATGAGTTTTAAACCATTGCATGCAAGCTAAAGAAGAGAGCTTAAAAGCCTTTATGTGACATAGAGCCTATATGACACTGATGTGGTGTAATAAAATCTCTAAAGACTTTATATCATGAGAGTAAAAAAAATAATTCCTATTGGATTTTAAGGTTCTTTACCGAGTTCCTACGATTTTCAATATATATCAAATGAACTTCACCCTCTTTCACTATATACAAACTCCAATAATATGAGTTTTTGGAATTGAGAAAACATCACCATTTCAATAATAAAATTTGTACTACAATTATTCTTTTTCTAGTTTGTGCGATATGCACACACATACAATTATTCTTGTTATGAAAAAAATGAATTGCCCTCATAATTTGGTAATTTGAAATTTTATTTTGTATCCGACTTTCAAAAATGAAGCATGTGCTCTTAATTGTTTGCTCCACTGTTACACTTCTGTCCTTTTCAAGAGCCTTTTTTTTACAAGCGAAACTTCTATAAAAAAAATATAAAAACCGGACTTTTCCAGGCTAAAAATACAACCCACCCATTACATCAAGATCTTTGCATATAGGTTTGTAATTTCACAATCAAATAAGTGATCAATCATGGACATCTCAAGAAGAAACCCACCTAAGGATAAGTTGTCATGTCCTAAATTTATTCTTTGCGAATACATAGGTGGGTGGACAAACCTTGAAGTGATATATATATAAGTCAGAGCTTTTCATAGATACTTTTTCCTCAACCATAAGGGAAAATGGGGACATTTGAGGATGTGAAGCACTCATGCATGTGTGCACCATTTCTACTGACAATGAACATAATATACTGTTTTGATGACACATTGCACACCCGCATCACTCTGTGAGCCGATTGAGAGCCACCTTTGTGATTTTGAGGTTTAGCTCGAAAGCTCATTTACTACCTACAGCTCGATCAGCAAGAAATTTATGCTAATTGCAGTTGCTATTGATTTAGGTCGATTACAATTTACTACTATTAGGCAGTGGTTACCGATGTGAGTTACGTGTGTAACTAAGTTGCTACTACTCAGTTCCTATTGAGCAAGGTTCTTAAACGGGCTCTTAATTACATAGTCTATCATGAATTGAAATAGCGGTTTCAGTTGTGCACTTAAATCCATTTTAGTGGAGAGTTAAATTTTGTTTATTACAAGGTTAATGTACATGTCGATTTCCTTTTTGTGCAACTATAAAATGTTTTTGTGAAAAGCGATATCACACAACTTAAAAACAAATAGCTCCAAGCAACTATGAAACATTTCGAAAATATGGTAAAGAGCACCCTCTAATCGTGCCACTACTTATTTTTCCGGAAAAACAAAATACAAAAAGCTTGGTGCTACTATCTTGTGCACATAAGCCAGGTCCGACACTCGGAAATACAAGAACTACTTCGATTGTTGTACCTTAGAAGAGAGAAGTGTTCATCTTAGGAGAAGCACATAATTTATTGATTTTCCATTTAGAAGAGCCTATTATTTATTTGCATTGTAAGGATCCAATCTTTCTTCATGGGCATTTCCTGTGCATACTCAAAACTGTATAGACCACATCCCTGGATTCTTGTCAAAGCAAACCTGATCGTGAATTTGTAGAAGTTTTACTTGAAAATTTATAAAGGAACCACCAGTAACAGGAGATGGGGGAAGAGAACATAAGGTTATTTGTATTTTTTGTTTTTTAAGCAAAGAAACAAAGTTAATTCATAAACAGTTTCACTTCAACAGCCTGATGCCAATAAATTGCTAAGATGATACAATACTTTCTATAAAATAATTCGTTTTTAAACCGGACCCACTCGATACATTTTAAAATGGATCACGCCTTGAGCATGTTATGCTAGCGAGGCAATAAATCCATGAAATGATACAATATATATATATATATATATATATATATATATATATATATATATATATATATATATATATATATATATATTCTAAAATGACCCATTAGACTTGAACCAATATGACCCGTTGATTGACCCGACCAGCGTGTTCGGCCACACAGGAATCATATATATGTGTTTTAACCCTTGGTGAGCAAGTTAACTTGAGCTGGAGAGCGTTTAGCTTGCAGGGCTTTCTTGTCTTTTTTTTTAATTCTTGAGATTAGGGAGTTTCTGGATAGACAAAAAATGGTTAACCTGAAGAGGTAAACTGTTGTCATTCACAATGAGACATGTTATATTACATGTTAGGAGGCGTAAAAAAATAAGCTCGTACGGACTGATGGAGCTGAAGTAATACATACATAGTCGACTATGTCGGTCAACTTACATTTGTCTACACAGTCAGTTTGAACTTGGTAATACACTAGCTGTGGGGATAATCAACATAGCATATGCTATTGTCCATGTTAGCAATCAAGGCTAATTATCGAACAGTAATTATTAGACTCTGTTCAAACCTTAATGTTTTAAAGAACAAACTTCAATAATACGTTACTCATGAATCTATAGGAGATTGATGTATGAACACCAAATGAAAAGGTACAAATGGTGTTATACGAACTTGGAGGAGGTGGATATATTACTTTTAATTTTTATAAACCTTGTTAACGATTTTTGCAACTTGAAAGACTTTTAATAACTAAAGTAAATATGCAAAAAAGAAAACAGAAACATATCACCAGACAACAAGTACGTTCAAATGGATGTTAACAAATCTATCGTCAAAAGTTGTTTACTAAACGTCTCTCTTACAAGGAGGTTAGAGATCATCAAGACTTTTTCCTAACAACACAATGTATATCTTGATCTTCTCTTGCTATGAGGATTTCGGACCCTTTATTTCAAACGGACGACATATCGCTTAATCATTATATCGACGGTAGTCCTTGTTAGGTGATTTCGTTTAGTGCAGATGATAGTCGACATCAACCATAACATTAAGTCATTAATTGTGTGTTGTAGTGTTATACATATTAGAGTCTCTAAATAGTATTCAACTCATACTTTTATCCTTTTTAGAATCATCAAAAAGATAGATTATAATTGCATATGTATGCACCAGTTTATGTAACTATAATGGGTAACTCATGAAAAGTTATACAGTTAGTATACATGCACATATAGGGGAATACGTGTCTGGCGTAAACAATAATATGTAATCATATTCACCTACAAGCAAATGTACAGATTTGTTATAAATTGGGTATTGTTGTGATATGATTCACAGTTTACTGCTGCCTCTAGCTGAAACCCTAAATTTAATATATCATCAAATCTCTGCAAATACTACAATGTATTAACTTCGCAATCAAACCCTGACTATCGATCATCGGACACTAATTCAGTCAGTAATCATTTTGACCACAAAATCAAGCCCTCTAAAGACGGATATCGATCATCAGGTATTAAAAACAATGAATGAACCCATAACCTCTTCATGTAAAATCTCATCGAAATAAAATCATATTGGCATACCCCCTGAGCAAATGAAATTACACTTAGTTAGCAACACTAATCTGATCGGTTGTCAAAAACTTACATGTTCATACAAGAAATTCATACAAATTGTACAGAAACAAAAGTAAAATTCAGAGAACACTTGGATCAAATATGATCAATAGGTACATAATCAAACCCAAACTATCGATCATCAGAAACTAAACAAAAAACTAATCCATAGGCTCTATGATAAATCTCGTCTAAATTCAATCAATAATCTATGTATGTACATCGATCATCAAAAACTAACAACAATCTACAAAAATTTTAGGGAAAATCTCTATTCGTATGACGCTTGCGCAAACGAAATTACACTGAATTAGAAAATCTAATCCAATCGCCTATCAATAATTTACACATTCATACAAGCAATTCATCGAAATTGTACAGAAACAAAAGTAATAACGGAGAGCACTTGGATGCATTTGACCGATTGGTGCAGAAGCATACCATAACTCATCAGAAACTACACAGAAGTGTAATCCATAGGCTTTGTGTATGTAAATCTCTACACACAGTAGAATGTTTCGACCACAAAATCAAGCCCTAACAAAGACAATATACATCATCAGAAGCTAACAACAATCTCATCTGAATTCAATCATGTTCGCATATAACGCTTGCAAGAAAAAAATTATACTTAATCAGCAAAACTAATATGATCGCTTATCAACCGTTTACACATTCATACAAGCAATTTATCAAAAACGTACATAAACTATAGTAAAATGAGAGCACTTGGATCAAATTGATCGACTGGTACAGAATCCTAACCATCGATAATCAGAAAGTAACAACAATCCATAAGCTCCTTATGTAAAATCTCATCTGGATTCAATGACATTTGCATAACGCTTACACAAACGAAAATCACACTGAATTAGAAAACTGGAAACCCAATCTGATTGATTGTCAATAATTTACATAATAATACAAGCATTTCTTCAATATTCTAAAGAAACAAAAGTAATATCAGAGAGGACTTGATCAAATTTGCTGAAAGGATCCGACGAAGAAGCTCAGGCTTCTGATCGGCGGTACGTAGAGCGTCAACGGAACCGCCGAGAAGGCCACGGTGAAGAATAGTTGCAGCATTTATTTATTTATTTTTTTTATATTATCTTTTTTTTCTTGTTAAAATAATATTATTTTAAATTCAGAAAACTTGTCAAGTTACATAAAAACAGAAGGTAGCCGGACAACAAGCTGCGCCGCCAATCCTTTCTGAATTGCAAACCCGAACCTTCCAAATACAAACACTTGCCCCCTTACGGTTGAACAATTGCTGTAGACGACCCGTTGAACCCTCGTCAAAAGTGGATAGCTTCTGGCGTTAGGGAGCCAAAAGTATCAAAGGCAAAAGGGACAAAGACATGCTAGTTCTTTGCGCAAGCTTTAGCGTGCTTATCTACTTTCTTTGATTCTGCCTTTCTTGCCGCTTGTCCAGCTACAAACCCGTTTTCCCTTAAACCAACCAAAGGGGAAACCTCTGTGAGGTCTACACAGGCATGTTTCCCCCCAGCCCAGCCAAAGACGAGCAGATCCGCTGGTCGCAGAGTAGATCTCCCTTCCATAGGGTCCGTGAGGAAATTCACAGGGGCCTCTTTCTTAGCCGAAATCCGAGCTCTTCTTAAGATGTCCCACAAAGCATCACGCACCCAGTCGTGCCGATATTTGAACCCAAGGAGCTCTTTACAGTGAACTGCATGCTCCTCGTATTTATCCATACAAGCTTTACGACATATCGGGCAAGTTTCATCTTCCGGGTACATAGGGATCATCAACCGGTATTTGAGAATGACTCTATATTCTACTGCAGACATACATTGTCCCAACCCTCAATTGGTATAACGGTCAAAAATTCCTGAGCATGGGGACCTTTCAGGCACTCAAACACCGCCTTCTGGCGGGATGACAAATTAAAAGCTTCTCCCAGGCTTTGAGCAATTTTGCTAAACATAGCATTCGCTAAAGTTTTTTGTGGCTTCGAGGGGGCGGTGTCCTTATTAGAAAAACCGCCAATATCCAAGTCTGGGAGAGAGACATTTAAGCGTTCAAGCGCCTGCTGATAGTCCGGGTCAAGCCCGACGACCTCACAGTTTCGAAGGATATGATCCTGTAGTTCCCAAGACTGAGCTCTAGACGCCACAAAGGCATAAGCCCCAACATCTCGAGCTGAGAAGAGACCCAAACCACCTAGACGCATTGGCAAAGATGCCAGACGCCACTGGAGGTCACCAAAGAAGGGGCCGCCGCCCACTACTATGTCTTCTATAACCTCTCTAAGGCCATCATCAAACCGAGATAACGCATCCTCCATAAAATGCGGTTGACAAGTCCGCAATCCAAAAAGTAACTTAACGACCCCCATGCACGACCTTAGCAGAAGGAGTTCACATTGGGGATCTCTCAGGCATGGTAAGAGTTTCATGAGGTCAACCGCCCCCGAGGCTCGCCGCCCTGTCAACTCCTCAATAAAGCTAGGATCCCGACTAACAGCTTCACCAAGGAGCTTAATCCCCTTATTTATTTATTTATTTATTTATTTATTATGAGAGTGATTTGAGTTTTGTTTGGCGATGGATTGATGGATTATTTTTTTATTTGATGTTTGGGTTTTAGAGTTATTGCCACGTGGATGGACAGCATTTTTGATTCTTCAAGGTGAAAGTTGCTGTTTGGGCTTATAGTTATTGCCACGTGGACGGACAATACTAATACCTTTTTTCTAAAGTGAAGTTAAAATAAAACTTATATTAAAACCACAAAAACAAATAATCCACACGACCAGAAGGACAGACCCTTATTTAGACTGTGTGTCACCGCAGCGCGAAGGGCAGCACTTTTCTGCATTTCTTTTAGAAAAAAGTGCGTCTATGGTAGCACTTTTTTTTTATTTAAGTTTTTAATTAAATCCTTATAATACATAGTCTAATAATAAAGCATCAGAATTCAAACTAACTACGGACCTTTATTTACCATCAAGCATCAAAATTCAAACTACTCCATTGAGAAGAAAAGTGTGTCTATGTGTCGCCTGTACGTATGCTAATCAAGGTTAAAGCTTTAGTCATCAATCCATATTTGATAAATAACTTTCAATAAGTTTTTTTTATGTAGATTAAAAGAAAAATTAAGTAGAAAATACACAAAACATTAATAGGTTGATTAAAAAAATATTGGGTTGATTGGAAGAAAGGGTATAATAGATGAAATAAAATGCAGACAATGGATTGATCGAATAGAAAATATAATTAAAAGTTTACTATGCTGATTAAAAGAAAAGGAGAACACAAAATTAATAAAATATACTATTTTGGTAAATAGCTTTCAAGGAACATCAAAATGGTAAATAGTTCTTCAAAGGAGAACAACAAAAATCACCAACAATGATACGAGTTTGAGTGTTCATAGACATGGAGAAAAACGACTTCGTAAACTCGTTCATCAATCAACGACTGTCGGATCGCTTCCAAGGGATCTTTTAGTTGATGTTCTTGGTTGGGTTGCATCATCTTCGTTCAGTGATCTTTCATTGCTAAACTCAGGTTAGCTTCATAATCTAGTATATTTCCGATGCAACCATGGGCGAACCTTTTAAGGGGAGGGAGGGGCGGCCGACCCTGAACTTTTCGCTCAATAGTGGAGAGTATATAGTTTTCGTATAGAAATTTTTGGATATATACGTTTTCGACTCCCGGTTTTATAGAAATTTTTAGGTCCGGTGACTCCCCCCTCCCCGGTCGAAAATCTCAAGATTCGCCACTTGATGCAACTAACTTTGATTTTGTATACATTACAACTTTTTTATTTTCGTACATTTTTTACCTTATCTAAACAACAAAAAACTTAAGAATCATATTAACAAGATTTATATATTATTCATCCCCATATTTACTTGATTTCGTGGACATGTTTTTCTTCTACTCATATTGGTTTTATTTATTGTTATCTATCTTCTGTTTTGATATTGTTGTATGGTAAATAAATACCTGAATTTAGCATTAAAAATTCAAATAATAATATTTTCGGTTACTATTATTTTGTTTTTTTAGGCTATGGGGTGTGGTCATAACCCTCATGGTCATCATGACCATCTACATTAACGTCATATCACCCACTTCTAATTTATCATCCAAAACCACTACCCTAAGGGTATGGTCATGACTTAAACCACTATTCTCTTATTTAAATTTAGAGTAAATTACAAGGTTTGTCCTTTAACTTTACATCAACTTGCATCGTGTGTCATTTATCTTTAGAAATTACACCGAGTGTCCTTTATTTGAAACTTTTGCACACCACATGTCCTTTATACGAACCTCCATCCATTTTTATGGTTAAGACCAATCATGTGCCCTCATATGAGGGGCAAAACTGTTATTTTTTATTTAATTTACGTGTATTGTCCTAAAAAACATATCAAGTTTATATATATAGGGAGAGAATAATGAGAAAACTAAAAAACTAAAAGCCTAAAAACACACCAAATTTTGTTGTTTATAATTTTTTATTTAAAAATCACTATTTTAATGTATAAAAACTTTTTTTTTAAATAAATAAAAAAATTAGCACTGCACATGTTTATTATATGTATATGTTGAACATGTAATTTAGTCTTAGGGCTTAGGTTTGGGTTTAATTTAGCTTTTACGGTTAGGTTTTTGAGGGGTTTAGTTTTTAGGAGGGAGGGGGTGTTGTGGGGGTGGGTTAGGGAGTTTAGGTTTTTCGTAGTAATGCACATGTATAGTAGTTATTTTTTTATATACCAAAATAACGAATTTAATAAAAAAATATAAAAAAATTGATATGTTTTTAGCCTATTTTTGCTAGTTTTTAGTTTTCTTATTTAAACTAATTTTCTAATGATCTATCCCCTTATATATATATGGCTGGATTTATTTGCGAACTATAAATAATTATAGAACTTTTAGAACTCCTAATAAACAATCATTATATATATAACAAATATTTAATAAATGATAAAAAATACCATATATATATATATATATATATATGATATTTTTATCATTTATTATATGTATTTTTATGATTAGATACATGTTAAAAGTAATTTACATATGTGTAATAACCAAATTATATATATGCATTATAAGTAATTACATATATGTAAAAAAACTAGTTTACATATATGCAATTATAAAATTTCATATAAAAGATGATAAAATGATAGTTTTGCCCCTCATGTAAGGGGCATATGATTGGTCTTAACCATGAAAATGGATGAAGGTTAGCATAAAGGACTTGTGGTGTGCAAAAGTTTCAAATAAAGGACACTCGGTGTGTCACACCCCAACCGATGGCGAAAACATTGAATTGAGACGAAATAGATTGCTCAATGCATCATAACACTATTTGCGACAATATTTAAATAAAAACTCGTTGAACTCATATATGAAATTGTCACTTACAACAGAAATCAAAATACAACAACTTCAACAAAATTACAACTTAAAAGCCTAACATTCTAGGTACGTTTCTATGTCGTCCCTACTAGATTTGACATAAGCATCATCCTCAATCTGTAACATGTTAAAAGTATAGTTGAATACAAAAGTATTGGCGAGTACACAAGTTTAAGTACATAGCATAAGTATAAAAGAATTTACTCAAATCCACATGGCAATTGTATACAAGGTAGGCTAGCATGCAATACTAATTGTCAAACCCAAGTGTCCACAAGAATGAATGTGTCCCTCGTCACACAAAGTAACGAGACTAAAGTATGAATAAAGAATGAATCAACTTAAAGCTTAACATTACCCTGACGGGCGGTGTGCAACTCCTATAACGCTATGTATGTTAAGTTGGGGCTAGCTAAGTTAATGACAATAAGCATGTATGAATCTAGCATGTACCAAAGCATAACAATAAGCATGTATGAAAGGTTGAGTGTATAAAGCATGTAGTGTGTGTATTTGTGTGTTTGTATGTTAACATGTTACAATCCAAATTGTGTAAAAAGGAAATGGGTCAAGTGTACTCATGGTTTTGCAAGCTTCCACTTGAGTATTCCGTGAAGGGTTGGAGAGTTGGAGGATCACCGAGTTATCTTGAAAGTCTTGAACTTTCTAGATTGAGAGAGAGCTTTAGAGAGATAGAGAGTGAGAGTGAGAGAGAGAGAAGTGTTTGAGGGGTGAAATGAGTGTGGGAGGAGGTGAGTATTTATAGTTGAGGTTTTGGGGGTTGAGTTAGGTGAGTATTGAATGCAAGAAACACAATCCAACAAACACACTTTTGCCCAATCCATGAGCTAGAAACCACTTTCTCCAAATTATGTCATTTTTAGTCATTGAACTTAGTTTATCTTTCATTTCATGCTATAACTTAATAGTTTGCATGTTTTTAAGTGTATAAAGTATATGTAAGTATATTTTAGGTATCAAGTATGAATGAGTATTTCACGTATAACAAGTATCGGTATGTATGTAAGCACGTATTTAACAATTGAATGTATGCAAGACAAATATGTATTAAGTATGAATTTTATTACGATCAAAGTCTCGGATTACAAGATTGGTAAAGAAATACGAATACGATACGACTACAAGTTTCCATATATAGAAATACGTTTACACTTTCTAATTAAGGAAAATATGAAAAAGCGAGACATTACAGTCTCCTCTCCTTTAGGAAATTTCGTCCCGAAATTTATTCAACAGGAAGACTTTGGAAAAGATGTCATTTTGGTGAAAATGTTTGGCCAAAATCAAGGTTTTGAAGTTTAAGAGTTTTTGCGGAGTTCATGTATAAGTGTGTCAATATGTATCGAAATCTTGAAGGATAAAAATGGTAGGTTCGTGAAAGTAATTTGTTTGACTAAGATGTTTTTGAGACACCAATCGTAAATGTGTATAAGAATAAGTAAAAACGTGTATGTGTGTGTGTAAGCAAGTAAGTTTGACCGAGTCTGGACAACTCATTGGAAGGAATATTTTAAAAGAGTGCGACCTAAGAGGAATGTTTTAGTATGACTAAGGATGTATTTTGATTAAAATGAGCGGTCCGTACCGTAAGTCGTAAGAAAAGTTTTGTCATTTCTAAGGCATATTAGTAAAATCACTTGTTGTAGAAAATGTTTATTGGAGAGAGCTAGGATGGTAAATATTTAGGGTTTCTAAAAGGTTTTGGCGATAATAGACCGACTAGTTGCAGTTTGGAAAAGATGTCATTTTGGTGAAAATTTTTGGCCAAAATCAAGATTTTGAAGTTTAAAAGTTTTTGCGGAGTTCATGTATAAGTGTGTCAATATGTATCGAAATGTTGAAGGATAAAAATGGTAGGTTCATGAAAGTAATTTATTTGACTAATGTGTTTTTGAGACACCAATCGTAAATGTGTATAATCTAACATTCGTCAAAAAACGGGTTTCCAAACCCGCTTCGTTTATTAATCAAATACTCAGTTTAAATTTCGTTGCGCATTTATTGCTCGGATAAATTTTAAACAATACATAAATAATATATATATATGAATTTTAAACCAAAAGTATTAAATAACAAAAAAATCGTGGATTAAAAAAATAATGGAGACGCCGGGTTTGGAACCCGGGTTACCCACAAACCCAAACACACAACACACCGCTCCGCCACACACTGTCTTTGTGATAAAAACTAAAACAAATAACACATATAATAAAACTGAAAATCAAAACCGGACATCCGCGCGCTCAGAACGCGGAATCGCCGGAGTAAGACCAAAACTCCACAAATGTGGCCTTTCCTTTTGACTAAAACGCGATAACCGACTACGGCATCAATTATAACCGATGTTTAACCGTCAAATTCGGCCATAACCGTCGGAAAATCTTCAATCGCGAATCAAGACTCAAAAGCGGACACAATTCATCCAGTTCTTCACTATAAATACCCACTCAATCTTCTGGAAATCCTTTTGCTCAGAACCGTGCACTTTTTCGAAGCTTTAGCTCGTCGCCGGAGAATTTCAATTTCGCCGGAACTTCGCCGGAATCGATTGTCAGAAAACCGTATTCATTCATCAGTCGGTATAACTGTCTAAACTTCTCTGCTATCTCTTAATTTATACTTTAATCGTTCAAATCAATAATCAAAACTGTTAAAACAGTTCATACCGCCGGAAAGTCCGTTCACCGTCGGAAGTTCGATCGGAGATAGGAATCTTTCTTCAAATCGGTAAAACTACCTTAAATCTTTCTTTGTTATGCTGTTACTATGTTAATATTCTAACACAGTTAACCAAAATGGCATAACTTGGTTAGCAGTTGGGGATCGGGTTTTGGGTAATTTATGCGAAGAAGATGAAGTTATTGTCAGTACATATGAGTAATTAAAAACGGATATTTCATCGGGTTAGACACACAGTCCAGTGGTGGACTGTGTGCAATTATAACATTCAAGTCCCGAGTTCGATTCGTGTACGTATCCGGTTCCCGCAATAACAAAACATTTTTCTTTTAAGTGTAACAGAACACCCATCAGATAGTACTTAAGGTTAATATAAATCTTAATTTAATTGGGTTAGACACCCAGCCCAGTTGGTTGGGCTGGGTGCCAATCAAAGCAAAGGTCACGGGTTCGACGCGGGTTATACGCACCAGTTCTGCAGATTTTAAAACCTTTTTAAAATAACTAATTTCTAAAATATTCTAGTTAGTATATAAATATAATTAAATCTGAGTTTATTTCGGGTTAGACACGTAGCTCAGTTGGTAGAGCTGCGTGCACGCATACGAGAGGTCCCGAGTTCGAACCTCACTCAGCGCATAGAAAACACAGTCTGACCGGTCAGACCCGGTCAACGGTCAACGGTCAAAAGTCAATTTTTTTTATTTTTTTTATTTCTTTTTAGTTATTTATTTAATTAGAAAATTATTTAAAAACACTTAAAAATAAGATTATTAAGGTTAGAAAACTTCCTTAAACTCACAAAAATAATTCTAAAAATCCCATTTAAGAACACTAATTAAAAATATTAATCTCAACCAAAATTTATTTATTTATCAAATCACTTTGTTATTATCTAGGTTAGTTCTTCCCTCGTCAATCGAATCTTAAACTCGTGCGCCTTCATCATCATCAAAGAACGCACCCATTGTGAGTGAATCTCTATCAATTCCCCGTTTTAATCATATTTTGGGGTGTATCATGTGTCGTTTAATTCTTTATTATATTTAAACACTTGTGCATACATCATATCCGTGATCAAATGTGTATCAATTGTTGTGTGGATTATATGTAGTTTGGATTCATCATTTTCAGTGCACGCATTTCATTAGGCCCATCAGTTCCCCGTGGGAGACGGGTTGAGCATCAGGTGCCTCGTAAGATCGGCTCCGTTTGATTGAGCCTTGATCTCACATTCATCATCATTCATATCATATACAGTGGTTTGTGTTTGTTTACTTATATATGTTTGCTCACATGTGATTATTGCACAAATTTTCCATATTAAATAAAACAAGAAATTAATAACAATGTTTTATCAAGGTTCACTCGCCAACTTTGTTGACCCAAAATATCCCCCGTTTTACACATGATACAGGTGATCCAGCTAAGGCAAGAAACAAATAGGAAGGCCTAGAAGAATAAACCAGTTTAAGCTTTGGATTATTTACATAGTTTCATTTCCTTGTAATTGTATGAATTTTGATTTGGATATTTAAGTTGTAATTTGAATTTAATAAATATGAAACATTTTAGTAAACATCATGAGCTTTGGTGATAACCCAATTATGCCCCGACTCTTATTCCGCTGCGGGTTGGGGTGTGACATATAAGGATAAGTAAAAACGTGTATGTGTGTGTGTAAGCAAGTAAGTTTGACCGAGTCTGGACAACTCATTGGAAGGAATATTTTAAAAGAGTGCGACCTAAGAGGAATGTTTTAGTATGACTAAGGATGTATTTTGATTAAAATGAGCGGTCCGCACCGTAAGTTGTAAGAAAAGTTTTGTCATTTCTAAGGCGTATTAGTAAAATCACTTGTTGTAGAAAATGTTTATTGGAGAGAATAAGAGTGAAAGATAGTTTTAAAGAAACGGAACATTGATTGAGCCGGTGGGGACGTTTACAAAAATGGATTGAATGTTTAGGCTGATTCACTGTAAATAAAGTTTGGATGAAAGGTTAAGGGAAGAATTGGGAATATCCTAGTCTGGTAGTGAACGATTCGGTAGGTGTATGCGAGGGGTAAAATGGTATGAATATCGGATAAATGCGACATGGAATGTTGAGAGATGCTAGTGATAGTTGTGGCGGTTAAAACTAACGATTTTGAGAATGAAGCTTTGTCATGGGTAATCGAGTACTAATCATTTCGAAGTGGGGTCACCAAAGTTTGTTATGAATCAAATGTATTTAACAAGGTCCGGGAAAACACCGAATTTCTCATGGCACGTTTTACAAAAGTTTGGTAACATGGTAGGGACACTTATATATAGGAAGTACCAGCGGCGTATCTACCATGTTCACACCATGTTACGTCGTTTCGCTATTCAGTGTCATGTTACGTTCCGTGTGGCGATACACAGTTGAACCCACTATGGTTTTCATACTCCTACCAATATAATCCCGTGTGCACCCGCGATTATTTTGGTTTGTGCATGATCCGCATAGTTTGTACTAGTAGTGTACGGGTCAGGTTACATCTAGTAAGCAAAGGGTATGTAAGATATCGTATAAAAATTAAGTATGTAAGCATGATTGTATGTATATATGAGTGTGTCGAACGTAAGTGAAACCACTCGGGTTATGCCAACTTATAGATTTCAAGTATGACTACCAAGTAATGCAAATGTATAAATTTTGAGCATGATTGAAGACAAATACATATAAAGTTAGCATGTAGTGTCGAGCGTATAGGTGGAATAAATGGGATTTATCATATATAAGTTACCATGAAGTTGCGAGTGTGTAAAAATACGAAGTGCAATGGTGATATGTGCGATATTTGTCATGTGATATTGACTGTATAAATAGAAGCGTGTAAGATGATATGCATGTGTATGGTTGCTTGAGTTATAACATTGAGTTGGTTGAAATAAAACAAGTCGAGTTTGCCGGGAACAAAGGACCAAAATTATGAATGTCGGGTGAATATTGAGAGAAGTACTAATTTTTTATGTAAGATGTGGTTTGTAAAAGAAATGTTACTTTGGTTTTAAAAATTAGGATTTGAGTATGTCGAAGATTGTCCGACCTAATGAGTCTTTTATACCCACGTGTTTAGATTTAGAATTGCTTATTAACATTCTTGAAAAAGGCTTTAAAACAGTGAACTTGCTTCATTGAAGGTGTTTTATATCGAAATAAGGAAAGTTATGTTTGAATATTCCGTGGATAAACTTTGATTTTTGAAAGATTTTTTTTTGTAAAACGTACTTGTATGTATGTGAGAGAAAGTTTTCGTTGGGAACAAAATATCTTTAAAATGATAGTATAAAGTGAGTGTGTTCTAGTGATTGGACGAATTATGAAAATCGTGGGCAAGAGGTTCATTAGACCGACTAAGTTTGATAGATAGCTTTTCATAAGATTTTGAAAATTGGGAAAGAAACATTTAATGTATCATTAGGAGTTTCGTGTATGTGATTTACGTAAATAAGTTATAGGGTGAGAAATTGTTTGGATAAAATAGTAAGGTTTGAGGTTTATGCATAATTGAGAAAATTGAAACAATGATAAAAGGTTTGAGTATAAGTTTTGATATAGTGATCGTTACGAAAATAGTCGAGTTGGAGTTGGACTTCGACTCATTTCTCCAACTTGAGTTTTGCGAAAAAAGACATCTAGGTGATCGACAATAAAAATCACGTTTGAGTATGTAAGTATCTCATAACACGTAAGAGTTCACAAGGATGACATAAGCATAGCAAGTATTCAAAGGTATAAACAAGGATGATTGCGTAAGGAGTATAAATTTAGTTGGTTTGCGAGAATTATTATTGTTTTTGATTGCGAAAGATGTGCGATTTGTGCATCGGGTTCGAAATGAAAGAGGTAATAAGTATTAAAAACATAGAAATTGAGATAGCATAAAAGATAGGCTTAGTAAAATATTGGAGTGCTTTGGGTTGAGAAGTGTCGACTATTCCAAAGTGAATCGAAGATCCTTTCAAATTAGAGGAACGTGCTTTGGCCTATAGGTAAAATGCTCTCGTCAAGAAATGATTAACGGCATTTTACCCTTCCAGTTACTACATGTCACACCCCGACCCGCAGCGGAAAAGGTGATCGGGCATGATTGGGTTTTCATCAGAGCTCATGACATTTATTATAACGTTTCATATTCATTATTACAATTTAAAGGGAAATCATACAATCATAATTACAACATGTTCTACACATCTTTCTAAACTTCATTATTTTCTTCTAAGGCATTTCCTATGTTTTCCTTGCTTCATCCTGTTCACCTGTATCATGTGTAAAAATGGTTTTTGGATCAACAAAAAGTTGGCGAGTGAATCCTATGAAAAACATTTAAACAAGTTTATTGAATTGATTATAAATAAAGTACGTAACCACATATGAGTAAATATAGATGTAAACTTATTCAGAAATCACTTAATATTAAATAATGCACACACATACAATAATAGATTGTTTTGAGGCACGCGTTGCTCAACTCGTCTCCCACGAGGAACTGATGGGCCTAATGAATGAGTTTTGAGGCACGCGTTGTTCTACGAACTGATGGGCCTAATGAATGAGTTTTAAGGCACGCGTTGTTCAACTCGTCTCCCACGAGGAACTGATGGGCCTAACAAATAATTTGCATATAACTTAACAATATGAAATACATAACTACAAACAATATTTACATTCTAAGTTTAAGTCATAATATGGTATGGCACGAGTTTGAATAAACGAATTAGTTTTAGTGACACATGATACACCCCAAAACATGTAATTAAAAAGGGGAGTTATAAGATTCACTCACAGTGGGTGCGTTCGGTTGATGATGTTGAATGCGCACGAAGTTGGATTTAACCACGAGTGAAATTAACTTAGATAATAACATAATGGTTCGGTAAATAAGCGGATTTTATTGATCAATTTTTAATAGGATTATTGGATATATTTTTGTGAGTTTAAGGCTATTTTCTAACTTTAAAAATGTTATTTTTAAGTATTTTTAATTTAAATAAATAAATAAAAGTAATAAAAAAAATGTTGATTTTTGACTGTTGACCATTGACTTGTTGACCGTTGACCGTTGACTTGTTGACCGGTTCGGCCGGTTATATGTGTGCGCTGGGTGAGACTCGAACCCGTGACCTCCCGTACGCGTGCACGCAGCTCTACCAACTGAGCTACGTGTCTAACCCGAAATATTTCTGTTTTTAATTACATTTATATACTAATTAGATCAATCCGAAAATTACTTATTTTAAAAACGATTTAATTGCATCACTCGGTATTCGCCACAGGTCTCGAACCCGGGACCTGTGGTTTAGTTTGGCACATAGTCCACCGCTGGACTGTGTGTCTAACTTGGTAAATAATCTGGTTTTTCTTATACTTATGTACAAACTAGATAAATTCATTTCTGTCCTTATATAAAAAGTTTGATAATTGCCAGAACCGGTGCGGTAGCCTGGACTCGAACCCGCGACGTATGATTTAAACTCGCACACAGTCCACCATTGGACTGTGTGTCTATCTTGGTTATTATTCCGGTTTTCATTAAACTTAACATCTATTTGCGAGTGGATCCGGTTCAGTTTAAAAAAAGAACATTTTTATTAAAGCGAGTGTGCGTGTGTCAAGGATCGAACTCGGGACGTATGCGTGTTTATTTGCACACAGTCCACCGCTGGACTGTGTGTCTAACCCGAGATATAACTTGATTTAAATTAAATATATATATAACCGAAAACTTCATCTTCTTCGTTAGACTTAACCCAGAACCAAAGTCCGACTGTTTCGACAAATTAATCAATTTCTTTAGTAAGTTGTGATTAAATACATATGAGATTAATAAAAAAATGAGATAGATTAGGTATAAGATATACCGACAGAGATCCCCTGTTTCGCCGGCGAGATTCCGATGACAGCATGTTATTCCGGCGACGTGTATCTTGCGGCAGAGGGTCGCCAGGAAGCTTGAGGTGAGTGTGGGTGGCTTCGGTATGAGCTCTAGATGTTCTGTTTTTAGAGTAAGGCACAGTGATGAAATGGGTTCGGTTTTCCGGCGAGTTGCAGAAAGTTTTCGGCGAGTGAAATTACGTCGAGAATTTGTGTGATTGTGAGCGAAAAGGTTATCAGAGGCTTGTGGGTGTATTTATAGGAAAGAATCGAGATGCATGGGGTCTGATTTCAGTCTTGATTCGTCGGTCAATAATTTTTCCGGCGGTTATGACTGATGTCGCGGACTGGACATCGGTTATAACCGATGCAATAGTTATTATTCGCGTTAAGACACAAGAAACCGACAGAGAAAGGCGAAATCGTCGGGATTTCCGACGACTGCGATTTGGGCGCGTCGATTTGAAATCGAGATTGTGATATTTGAATTAATTGTTTTGATATGTTACTAAAGAACACAAGTGGCGGAGTGGTTGGGTGTGTGGGAGTTAATACTTTGGCTGATGCTTGGCTGACCCGGGTTCGAAACTCGGCTTCAACATTTCATTTTAATTCACTATTTTTAATACATTTTCAAATATAAATTTTATATTCTAATATACTTATTAATTATGTACCGTTTAAAATTAAATTGAGCAATAAATACGCAACGAAATTTTTAACTGATTGTTCGGTTAATAAACGAAGCGGGTTTGGTACATCCGGTTTTTGACGGATGTTACACTACACGTCTCTAATTGATCGAAAAATCGAAACCTTGGCGAGATCCAAAAATCGAGGAGTGGGACTAGTTGACAAGGTGCGGGTTTCACACCTAACTTGGCAACATCGTACCCTAAGTGTGGTTGGAACTTACCAATCGAGGAACGAATTCCGACTCGTTGGTAAGGATCCACTAGAGTATGAAATGGAACTTTTCCATCAAGGTATGGATATCACTCCTAACTTGATGACGTAATTTCGTGAAAAAAACCGAATATGCAAATTGAGAGTGATCACCAAACTGCGGGTTTTACCCCTATTTTGGTGAGATCGTCTCGTTAGTATGAGTGTCTTTAAGTCTTCAAGTGTGTATATTGTGTAAATATCTTAGGAAAGACATATTGGATATATTAAGACCAAAAGAAGTAGAAAGAAGCAAATAGAAAGAATTAACATTTTTAAGCATGAGTCAAGAAGGGTCAAGTTGGACACTTAAACTATAGACTAGGTTGAACATGGCAATTCTACCTAATTCCCTATAATTATGGCTCTGATACCAATCTGTCACACCCCAACCGATGGCGGAAACATCAAAGTGAGACGAAATAGATTACTCAATGCATCATAACACTATTTGCGACAATATTTAAATAAAAACTCATTCATTTCATATATGAAATTGTCAATTACAACAGAAATCAAAATACAACAACTTCAACAAAATTACAACTTGAAAGCCTAACATTCTAGGTACGTTTCTATGTCGTCTCTACTAGATTTGTCATAAGCATCATCCTCAACCTGTAACATGTTAAAAGTATAGTTCAATACAAAAGTATTGGCGAGTACACAAGTTTAAGTACATAGCATAAGTATAAAAGAGTTTACTCAAATCCACATGGCAATTGTATACAAGGTAGGCTAGCATGCAATACTAATTGTCAAACCCAAGTGTCCACAAGAATGAATGTGTCCCTCGTCACACAAAGTAACGAGACTAAAGTATGAATAAAGAATGCATCAGCTTAAAGCTTAACATTACCCCGACAGGTGGTGCGCTACTCCTATAGCGCTATATATGTTAAGTTGGGGCTAGCTAAGTTAATGAAAATAAGCATGTATGAATCTAGCATGTACCAAAGCATAACAATAAGCATGTATGAAAGGTTGAGTGTATAAAGCATGTAGTGTGTGTATTTGTGTGTTTGTATGTTAACATGTTACAACCCAAATTGTGTAAAAAGGAAATGGGTCAAGTGTACTCATGGTTTTGCAAGCTTCCACTTGAGTATTCCGTGAAGGGTTGGAGAGTTGGAGGATCATCGAGTTATCTTGAAAGTCTTGAACTTTCTAGATTGAGAGAGAGCTTTAGAGAGAGAGAGAGAAGTGTTTGAGGGGTGAAATGAGTGTGGGATGAGGTGAGTATTTATAGTTTAGGTTTGGGGGTTGAGTTAGGTGAGTATTGAATGCAAGAAACACAATCCAACAAACACACTTGTGCCCAATCCATGAGCTAGAAACCACTTTCTCCAGATTATGCCATTTTTAGTCCTTGTACTTAGTTTATCTTTCATTTCATGCTATAACTGAATATTTTTGCATGTTTTTAAGTGTATAAAGTATATGTAAGTATATTTTAGGTATAAAGTATGAATGAGTATTTCACGTATAACAAGTATTAGTATGTTGTAAGCACGTATTTAACAATTGAATGTTTGCAAGACAAGTATGTATTAAGTATGAATTTTATTACGATCAAAGTCTCGGAATACAAGATTGGTAAAGAAATACGAATACGATACGAATATAAGTTTCCATAAATAGAAATACGTTTACACTTTCTAATTAAGGAAAATATGAAAAAGCGAGGCGTTACACGGTGTAATTTTTAAAGATAAATGACACACTATGCAAGTTAGTATAAAGCTAAAGGACAAACCATGCAATTTACTCTTTAATTGATTTTTGTGAAAAGGAAAGTAAATATTGAAAAAAGAAAGGAGGCAGACGATTGCAATGGTTTAATTCATGCCAACCATGGTGGATATGGGGCATGGTGTAGCAATCCATTAGTGGTCCTACGTGGCGATGGATGACCTAGCCTATACCCTCCACACCCTTCGGCCCTTGTTGTCTAAAAAAAGTTTATGTATTTATTTGCAGTCTCTCATAAGATAAATAGGTGTATATCTCATATTTAAGTTTAAACTTATTTATTTTAATTAAGAGTAAACTTCCGTTTTACTTCCTGTGGTTTGGTCATTTTAACGGTTTTGCCCCATTCCTTTAAAAATAGTCATTTTACTCCCTGATCTACAAAGTTTATCTCTATTTCACTCCCCACCCTTAACGCCATCCAAATTCACTTATAACTTAAAGGGTATTTTAGTAAATTTATAAATAAGATCTCAATTATTTAACAATAAATTCTTAAATCCAATTATTATTTATACATACATTTAATATAATCACGCTCTCTCCCCTCACCGTTTTCTCTCCTCTACCTAATCTCTACCATCCACCCACACTATCTGCCAACCACCGGCCACATCACCTGCTGACCACCACCTCCAATCGAGCACAAAACCCTAGATCTGAAAAGGAGATTCAAGCCCCAACTAGATTGATTGCCTACCCACCCATTTTTCTACACATATTGGTTTTCATTTTTCATCTCTTCAAAATCAAACCGATTGAAAACATCAAAACGGTAATATTTCATCTCCATCATTTCCCCCAAATTTTAAGGTTTCCAGTGCAATCCAAGCCTGAAATAGAAAAATCTTCATTCAAATTCGTGTTCCATTCGGTTTCAGATCCTCTATTTTGACTAATTCATCGATAATCTTCACATTCACGATTCGATTGATTGTTTTTTGTGCTGAATTTGAAGAAGTTGTAATTAGGGTTTACGAAACATGTTAGGAGCTGGATTGCAGTTTGGACGGAGTCGTAATGGAGAAGATAGGTTCTACACAATCCATAAAAAGCGAGAAGAAACCGTCAGTTCCAGGAGAATCTCCGGCGAGCTCAAAGTGACGTCACTTAATCCGATTCTACGACGTTGTGTGGTGTTGTTGCGAAGGCTTTGAAAGTGATTCCGTGGAGCCGTCGGTGTCTTAGCTGGTGTGTAATCTGGAATGGTTTTTGGAGTTAGTTACGCCTTCTGTTCCTTCTCAGTCGGTTACGCCTTCTGTTCCACCTCGTTTTCCAATTCTGATCTTGATCTTTGCCATGTTATTGATGTAAAGAGATTAGGTATGGAAACGTAGGAGTGCGGGATAAAAGTTAGGGAAAATTTTGTTTGTAGATATAGTGGAAGCTTCAACAGTAGGTAGTGGTGGTCGGTGGAAATTATGGAAGGTGGTGGTTGTAGTTGTCAAGTGGAGATGGTGGAAGGGGGAGGTGGTTGTTGTTCGGTGGGTTGGGGGTGGTGTCTGATGGTGTGGGTGGTGGTTGTTACAGTATAAAGAGAGATGCAGGGATGGAAGTGAGTGATTTTTTTGTTATATATATATAATTAATTAATAATAACATGAGGATGGGAAAAGACTAAATTGCCCCTTATGTGAAGGGCATGTGAACTAGATTTAACAGTTGAACTGGATGGAGTTAAGGGCGTGGAGTAAAATAGAGATAAGCTTCATAGAACAGGGAGTAAAATGGCTATGTTTAAAGGATTGGAGCAAAACCGTTAAAACGACCAAACCACATGGAGCAAAACGAAAGTTTACTCTTTAATTAATTATTTTTTGTTATTACACAGTTGTAAAGATTTTCTTGAATCAACAATAGGCTACATCTCTTGTTTGAATTGAACCCTACAAAAGAACAGATGATAGAAAGCCAAAATATACTACAACCTCTGATCCTAATAATAATATAACATCTGCCCAAGTCAAGCTCCGCTAAAGACTAAATGTCAAAGGTCTGCCATAACAAAACTCTGTTGAAGACAAAGCTCTACTGAAGTCTAAAGCTAAAGGTCTGCCAAGGCAAAGCTCTACTGAAGTATAAAGCTAAAGGTCTGCTAAGGCAAAGCTCTGCTGAAGATTAAAGCTAAAGGTCTGCCAAGGCAAAGCTCTGCTGAAGGCCAGCAGAGGATGTCTTATCAGTGTTTTACTATTAGTCTTTGTAATATTTAGTTTATAGCAGTGGTAGATGTTGTTAGTTTGTTATTTTTGTTAAGTGTCACTTTCATGCTGACATCATCATAAGATGCTCAATGGTTAGGATTGTAGTATAAATAGAACAATGCTTGTACTATTCTATTTGATCACTTTTATCAATTATCAATCTAACATTTCTTCCTTACATTCTGTACGAACAAATCAGTGATCTTAGGCTGTAGGGGAGATTGTGATTTATATGCATGTGATTACAATCACTAAAAGAATGATAATGAAAAACAATATCTCGGCTGTTATGAATTAAAGTTCATCATTCCGCTACATGTTCATCTGATTTATCATCTTTCTATCATTTTTAGAACTTTCATAAACAGTTTCAAACTCAGATCCTAACACTTGGTATCAGAGCTTGGTCAATCGAATTTCATTTAACATTCAATTTGATTTGAATAGATCAGTTCTCACTGCTAATTCAGTTTGTTCATTTTTATTGATAAACATAGTGTAATTACATTTTCAAAGTTTTTAAACTAAAACCATTTTCAAAGTTTTTAAACTAAAACTGTTTGTAAACAATCAGAATGTCACACACTTTACAAGATCCTCATAACACTGGCAACATGTTTAAACCACCGATCCTTGTCAGATCTGACTATAATATCTGGCAAAAACGGAGGGTCATGTCCTTTCTCATCAAAACACCGGTTGCTGGAAGTCGGTCATCTTTGGACCTCATGTTCCAATGATACCGAGTACAGAGGACCTTAAAGTCCAAGTACCAAAGAATCCTAAAAATTATTCAGAGCAAGATTTCCAAAAAATCGAGCAAGATGCAAACGTATTCAGCATCGTGGCCTCTGCATAGCCAAACGGTATCGATGCTGGCCTGTTGCATTACAATAGTGCAAAGGAATTATGGGATGCTTTGAAAGAGCAATTCGGTGGGACTGAGGAAGTGATAGAAAACAAAAGAGAGGTTCTGAATCAACAATATGAAACGTTTTGTCATGTAAAAGGAGAGTCACTAACCCAACAGTTCGAAAGATTTAGCTGTCTCATTAGTGAACTTAAACTGGTAAATGTTACACTTGCAAATTCGACTCTAAATAGTCGTTTTCTTAGATCATTACTAGACAAGTGGGACATTATAGCTTTTGTAACTAGAAATTCAGTTAGGTTCAAAGAAATGAGTCTTACTTAGCTTCATGGTAGGCTCTTTACTTATGAGAGAGCGCTAAACCAGAAAAAGAAGCTACAAGATTTTGGCAAAGTGGCTGATGACTATGCATTCGGTAGTACAACACTCTTTAGCCAAGAAGAAGTCACCGCAGTAGTAAGGATCAGAGTTATGATCATTTCATTGATATAACTTCTGGTTTCAACTCTGACCCTTACACACCTAATTATGCATTTGCTGCTAATGGGGAAAGCCAAAATTTTGACGACTTATGCTTTGAATGAGTGATCTTTAACATTTTGATCCATCAGATTTGGAAGAAATGGACATTTTGCACTAGTTGGCTCTGTTAAGTGTCAGTGCTAACAAATATTACAAGAGAACAGGTAGAAAGTTTCCAGGGTTGCATGAGGGAACAAAAGTTGGGTTGGATAAGTCATAAATTAAGTGTTATAAATGCAATAGGCTAGGACACTTTGCTAGAGAATGTAGGTATCAATCAACTGGACCAATTGTCACACATCCTAGCCCTAGACCTCAAAACACTGTCCATTATTCGCAATATACCCCTGCTCTTCACATGCATAACACTGCTCATTTTGCACACCCTGCTACCACTGTTCCTGTGCAATATGTTCAAACCACTGTTCCTCAAATTCAGTATGTTCAGGCACCAGCTCCTCAGGTTCAAATACAACCTGCACAACAAATTACTCAAACCACTGCTCAGGCAGAGGTTAATCAACATAGCTTCTTTACTTAGGGCTTTGTTGATTGGAGTAGCTTACCTGAGGATTTGACTGATGAAAACTTTGCTCTAATTGCTGACATTGAAAAGAAACAAAATGAATTTTGCTTTATGGTATTAGAGTCAATAGTTGAGGGTGTTGAATTTGAGGAGGTGGGGTCTAAATCTGTTGAGTCTAATGTTCATGATGCAACAGTGGTTACAAAAGAAAGTGCTAATGAAGATGAGAAACCTCTGTCTGATCCATGGGATGCTAGTGTTTGTGAAGGTGAATGTGATTGTGCTATGATGGCTGCTACCAAGGTATCTCCTTAGGTCCTAAAAGATCTATGTTCAGATAAATGCATCATAGCTAGCAAAAAGGAGTTGGAATCCACCCAAATCACATGTGAAAAATGGGTGGAATCCTATAAAGGTTATGAGATTTTGCTAGAAAACCGGGTCAAATTGTAACATAAAATTTGGCATAGGATTCAAGAAAAATGACCAAGTTTCTGAAAATGTTATTGAAAATGATTCTGGTGTGGTTGAAATTGTTTCAACAAACTTGGCTGGTCAAGAAATCGAAGTCACTGATAAAAATGAAAAATAAAATTGTTTTAGAAAGACATGAGGGATCCTCAACTTTTGAGGAGATTGAGCAATATCAATTTAAATTCACATGGTCTGATGAATGTGACATTCTTGAAAATTTCAAGCCAATGGATTTTTCAACCATTGAAGGTGTCAAAGCACCAAAGGCAAGAATCATTCTCATAACATATTTCCCAGCAGATGTTGCCATCTGCTGACAAAAAGTCTGAAAACAGGAAAAAGAAAGAAAAGATCAAAAACTTGTTTGTGACTTTTTTGAAAAGAAGAATCATGTTACTAAAAACTGTTTTCTTCTAAAAGCTTATAACATCAACAAAACAAGTGAGATCATTGATTCTCCAAATTGCACAATTTGTAATAAAACAAATCATAAAACTCAAGAGTGTGTTTATCTCAAAAACTTTAATGTGAAAAAGAATGAGTAATAGAGAGTTCAAAGACTAGTACTTCAAAAGGAAAGTCTAAGCAGACCTTTGTGCCTGTTGAAACACCTGTTACCAAAGCACTGCACAAAACCTCTGCTCTTAGAGAGGTGCGGTAACAGATGCACCACCTGCCAACCAGTATCCAAGAGGATATGGCCAACCAAATTATCAAAAGGCACTTTTAGTTATGAGGGTTACAAAAAGCCCTCAAAACCAAGAGTAAATAGACATCCTCATGGTTACTATCATCTAATAGGAGATGGGACTCAACAGATGTTACAAGGATCTATTCAAACCTTTGCTCATTCTTCCAAATTTGAGAATGACATGTTTGTGACCTCTTCCAAAGCCATTTTGGCTTTGGAAACCCACCTAAACTAATTATTTACCACTGTGAAGGGAGCTTGTACTTGCCTTGATAGTTTATGGTATGTAGATAGTGGAGGCTCCAGGCATATGACAGGATGTAGAGCCCTTCTCAAAGACTTCATGGCTCATGGAGGGGATGATATCTCCTTTGGTAATAATTCAAAAGGGAAGGTGCTTGGGTCAGGGACAGTTCAGGCTGGGAAACTCAAATTTGAAAATGTCAATTTTATTGAAAATCTGAAATTTAATCTTCTTAGTGTTTCACAAATGAGTGACAAGGGCTATGGGTCATTCTTCACTAAGAAAACTTGTCAGATTGTTGGGCCAGAAATGGCTAAAAAGATTGATCGAATCATAGCTGAGAGCAAAGCACAACTTGTTGCTCATATGAGTGGCAATGTATATGTGGTTGATATGTTGAAGGATAATCGAATGACTGATGCCTGTCTGTTCTCAGCTGCCTCTAATAAAGAGAAAAAACTATGGCACTGAAGACTTGGACACACAAATCTAACAACTATCACCACACTCTCTAAACAAGGCCTTGTAAGAGGCTTACCACAAAATTTTTTCACAAAAGAAGAACATTGTGTTTCCTGTTTAAAAGGAAAACAACATAAAAGTTCTTACAAACCCATTGGTGAGTCCAAAAAAAGTCGGTGTTTACAATTGTTACACATGGACTTGTTTGGCCCTGTAAAAATCATGTGTCTAAGTAATAAGAGATATTGTCTTGTCATAGTTGATGATTTTTCAAGGTTTACATGGACTTACTGTACATACTCCAAGGATGAGAGTGCAGGTATCGTGCAAGGATTTGTGAAACAAGTTGTAAAGCAATTTGACCTACCAGTAAAAGTCTTCAGGAGTGACAATGGCACTGAGTTTAAAAATAAGGAGTTGGATGAGTTTTGTGTGTCATAAGGGATTGTAATGCAGTATCCGAAGAACACCAGAACAGAATGGGGTGGTTGAAAGAAAAAAACAGAACTATCATTGAAGCTGCTAGAACCATGCTTGCAGATTCTGGTTTACCCTTGTCTTTTTGGACAGAGGCTGTAAACATTGCTTGCTATGTTCAAAACAGAGTTTTGATCAACCCCAGGCATTAATCCACTGCTTATGAAACTCTGTTCAAGATCAAACCACTGATCTCATATTTTAAAATCTTTGGCTGCCCATGCTTCATTTTAAATCTAACAGATTCAATTTCAAAATTTGCTGCCAAAGTAGATTGTGTTATTTTCTAGGATACTCAACCACTGCTAAAGCCTATAGAGTCTTTAATTCAAGGACTAGGTGTATGGAAGAGACCTTGAATGTTAAGTTCAATGAACTTTCTTCATTAAAAATCCCAGCAAATCCTTCTGAACTTTTTGATTTAGACAAATTCACATTTGAAGCTGTGTCTGTTAAGACTAACCCTGCAGGTACACCACAGTCTCCACAACAAAAGTATGATATGGCATTGTCATTCCACACTATAAAGCCACATCCACCACCAGAGGAACAAATGTTATTAACAACTTTGAAAACTCTGCCAGTGCTGGATGAACCACTTCTGATCCACAATCATTTGTCATCTCATCAACTATAACCTCTGTTGATAAAAGTCCAACCCTTGTGGATAAAAGTCATCATGTTCTCACACCTCTCTCACATGTACCTCCACCTCCATTCCAGACAGATGTTGGCTCTTCAAAATTGCCAACAGATGTTAGCTCAGATGATTCACATCTGCAACCTTCACTTCAAAATACTATCATTCCATATAAGGGAGATCTAATCTACCTTAGGAATCATCCATCTGACCAAATAATTGGCAACATCAATGAAGGGGTGCTCACTAGAAGTCAATCCCAAAACATTTATCTTTTTGCTGGTATCCTATCTCTCACACAACTTATCAAGTATCAAGAGGCACTAAAAGACAACAGCTGGGTAGAAGCCATGCAAGAAGAGCTCCTTCAGTTTAGAAGACAACAAGTATGGGAACCTGTACCATTGCCAAAGGATGTATGTACAATTGGCACAAAATGGGTCTTCAAAAACAAAACTGATAAAAGGGGTATTGTTGTCAAGAATAAAGCTAGACTTGTGGTTCAAGGTTACAGACAAAAAGAAGGCGTTGATTATGATGAAACCTTTGCTCCTGTAGCAAGATTAGAAGCCATCAGATTGTTCTTATCTTCTGTTGCCGACCACAACATCAAGGTGTTTCAAATGGATATCAAAAGTGCATTCTTGTATGGAAAGATCAAAGAAGAGGTATATGTGTGTCAACCTCCTGGCTTTGAAGATGCATTTTATCCTGATCATGTCTACAAGCTTAACAAAGCTTTGTATGGCTTGAAACAAGCACCAAGAGCCTGGTATTTCAAACAGTGATTTTGCTGGATGTCACACCACAAGGAAGTCCACTTCAGGAGGTTTCCAATTCCTAGACAATTGCTTAGTGTCTTGGCAAAGCAAAAAGCAAGCTGCAGTATCAACATCCACAGCAGAGGCTGAGTATATTACTGCTGCAAGTTACAATGCTCAACTCCTATGGCTTCAAAATCAACTATTGGCTTTTGGTGTAACTGCTTTAAAGACTCCTCTCATGTTAGATAGTCAAGCAGCTGAAAACATTATTAAACATCCAGTATCTCATTCTACCACAAAGCACATGACATCAGACATCACCTTATGAGGGATTGCTATGAAAAAGGTTTGATTTTTCTACATCATGTTCCAACTAAAGATCAATTAGCGGATGTTCTAAAAAAAGCAGTAGATACATCTACCTTTGAAAGTCTGATATCTAGAATTGGTATGCTAAACATGGAAAAAAAACAAGCATTTGTGTTCCATGCATAAATAGCATTAAAATGTTTTCAGAAAATCAAAATTCCATCCTTAAAATAGCTAAAATTGAAAATTTTCAATAAATCTCTAAAGTCTGTTCACAACCACTGTTTCTCCAAACCTCTGCTTGGCATGAGAATCTATCTATTGCTGAAAGTGTATCCTCTTTTATACTTCCACAGTTGGTGAAACCACTGTTTTCCCAATCCATTGATAATCTATCCTCTGATAGTGTAGAATCACCACTGATCATTCCTCTGTTCCGAACCACTGCTGGTCTCCAGCATAGATTTCCAAACAACTATCATCCAATATCCAACAGAGTTTACACGTCCACATATGTTAGCCATCAGATCTTTTGGAACCGCTGACACGTCAGCATTCACTTTTCCCTTTATAAACCCTTGCCGTTTGAAAGACATCTTCCATGATGAAGCGGCGGAAGTTGAAGAGTCGGAGGAATAGGATGTGAGTTCCTACCACGTGTTGTGTTTTGGGTGGCTGTGAGGAGATAGTTTTAATTGCATTATGTAACTGTGTAAAATGTGTTTGTTGTTGATGATTATGTGACGAAGTTGTACTTTTGACCCGATGTGGGTGTTGAAATGATAATCTAACATATATGTTTTGAGTTACAATATTTGCATGAAAAATAACTACTTTGTGTGGGTAAAGTAAATAACGTTGGTGATAAACTCATGTATGAACTAGTCACAACCCCGTCGACGCGCAATGGTCTGCGGCTGACCCTAAGGTAGATTTTGTTCATGAGACTAATGTTAAACCATAAAGTTTTAGCGTATACCCAAAGTGGTTTCACGCATTTGTAATGAAACATAGTTGAATAATCAATGCAATGTAAGTAACGACTTCGTTTTGTTTTTTGTATTAAAGATATGGCGCAAGGGCCGTGTACAAAGTTGATAAGATTACATAGACCATGAGATGTTTGTAAATAGCGACTTTTGCACCAAAACTGATAAGGCGCAAGGCCGATGCGTGTAAAGATGCTAAGATTACATATAACATCATCGTAATTTTTGCACTCTTTCCTAGACGTTTAAGGGGTAAGCCCCCTTTCCTAAGACTTCATGGATTACGTAAGGGGCATCCAAACGTTTAAGGGTGTAAACCCCCTTTGCTAAGACTTCATGGATTACGTAAGGGCCTTCCCATTTAGGCATGAGCTTCCCTAGACGCTCAGCGTTAGACGCTTCATTGTCTCTTAAAACGAAATCTCAGGAAGGAAGGTACATATGCGGACTCGCGCATTATAATATTTTTCAAGCCTTGTATTCGGCCTCATTGATTGTGGCGTTTTCACGCCTTTCCTAGAAGAGGTCCAAATCAAGGATGCGCGCTTCATCGTTATTGTGGGTTCGCATAGTGATCATGCGCGGTGATGGGAGACCAATCTCAGCTAGGATCACTGCTTCAGTCCCATAAACAAGGCTAAATGGTGTTTCGCCTGTGCTGGTTTTTAGCATAGTTCGATGAGCCCAAAGGATACTTGGTAGCTCATCAACCCAGCCTCTTCTCACCATTCCCAATCTTGCCTTGATTCATTCGACAATAATTTTATTGATACTCTCCACTTGGCCGTTCCCTTGGGATGCGCGACCGAAGTAAACACGTGCTCAATGTGCATCTCGGCCATCCATCGTTGTAAATATTTGGAGGCAAAATTGGGGTCATTATCACTGACAATGCACAGAGGTAGACCAAAATGGCAGATAATATGTTCCCAAATGAATTTACGAACTACCGTTGCAGTGGTTGATACGAGTGGCTTGGCCTCTAGCCACTTAGTGAAATAATCGACAACTACGATTATAAACTTGACGAAACATGGGGCATCAAGAAAAGGTCCCACCATCGATTGCCCGCTGCTGAAACGGCCACTGTAACATCCGTCGAAAAACGGGTTTCCAAAACCCGCTTCGTTTATTAATCGAATAACCAGTTAAAAATTTTCGTTGCTTATTTAATGCTCAAATAAATTTTAAACAATACATAATTAATAAATATATTAGAATTTAAAATCTATAATTGAAAATTAATAATAAATAAGGAATAAAAAAATAAAAGGGGACGCCGGGATTCGAACCCGGGTCACCCGGATTAACAAACGCACAACAAACCACTACACCACCTCTCCATATCTGAAATGATTTAATCAAATAATCATTTATGTATTCCTTAACTTCTTGATCTGAATTCAAAAGTTCCACTCAGTAACGGCTGTAACCTGCAGCAATCACCAAGATTGCGAATTCTTCGCAAATAACCGAAGAAAATGTTTCCAGTCTTGACCCAAGACTCAAATCGAGTCAAAATACGTCCAATTAGCTATGCAATCAATCAATCTACCATAACTCAATTCTGACCGAAACCGAAGATTTAATTGTGCGGCCTCCTCATCTATAAATAGGAGCTTTAGAACTCTTTAGAATTGCACATACACACTCTTAAACCTTCTCGCAACTCTCTGTTCACCAGAAAACACTTGTCGGAAGATCTGCACTTAACGGAATCTCGCCGGAAAACCGAAGAATCCATTCCCTTATTACCTTACTCTAAAATAGGACTTCTAGAGCTCAGACAGAAGTCACCCACACTCACCTCAAACTTCCTGTAGATCCTCTGTCGCAAGTTACACTTCGCCGGAATTTCTTTCAGTCACCGGAACTTCATCAGAGATCACACCTGTTCGGTACAACATCCTTAAATCCTTTTCTGTTTTAATTATTTCCGTTATCAGTAATAATCAAACAATTAATTCAATAAGATTTGATTAAACAGTCGAGTTATGTTTCTGGGTATTAAGTCTATTGAAGAAGATGAAGTTGAAATGAGTTTAAAGGAATTTAAAATCGGTAAATATACCGGGTTAGACACACAGTCCAGTGGTGGACTGTGTGCAAATTACAAAGCATGCGCCTCGAGTTCGATCCTTGACACAACCCTATCCTCTGAAATAAAAATGTTCTTTTTAAAACCGAAACCATATTAACTCGCTGTAAGATGTTAAGTATAATAAAATTTCAATATATATCGGGTTAGACACCCAGCTCAGTTGGTTGGGCTGGGTGCAACACAACAAGAAGGTCGCGGGTTCGAGTGTTAACAGGCATGCCGGTTCGATTGGATTAAAAACCTTTTTAATTAAATAAAATTCGGTATAATCTAAATAGTATATAAATATAATTAAAATCAGAAATATTTCGGGTTAGACACGTAGCTCAGTTGGTAGAGCTGCGTGCACGTATACGGGAGGTCACGAGTTCGAACCTCACTCAGCGCACACTTAACCACAGTCCGACAGGTCAACGGTCAAAAAGTCAAAATTTTTATTTTCTTTTTATTTATTTATTTTATTTAAAAATCAATTAAAAACACTTAAAAATAATATTTTTGAAGTTAGAAAATTTCCTTAAACTCACAAAAATAAATCTAACAATCCCATTAAGAACACTAATTAAAAATATTAATCCCAAATAAAAGTTTATTTATTTATCGAATTTTATGTTATTATTTAGGTTAGTTTCTATCGTGGTTAAATCCAAATTCGTGTGCATTCATCATCAATCCAAGAAACGCACCCACTGTGAGTGAATTCTTACAAATTCCCCTTTTTATTCATGTTTTGGGGTGTATCATGTGTCGCTTTAATTATTTCGCTTATTCAAACTCGTGCTATTACCATTATATGATCTAAACTTATAATGTAAATATTGTTTGTTGTAATGTGTGTTTACATTTAGTCAAGTTGCGTGCAAATCAATTCATTAGGCCCATCAGTTCCCCGTTGGAGACGGGTTGAACATCGCGTGCCTCAAAATCATTCATTAGGCCCATCAGTTCCTCGTGGGAGACGAGTTGAACATCGCGTGCCTCAAAATCATTCATTTGGTGTGTACGTGTGTATTAATTAATATTACGTGTTTTGTGATTAAACTTACATTTACGTTTATTCATATTTGGTTATGCACAATTTTATTCAAATAACCAACATAACAAATCCTTTCAAATGTTTAAATAAGATTCACTCGCCAACTTTTTGTTGACCCAAAACCCTATTTTTACACATGATACAGGTGATCCGGTTGAGAAAAGAAACACATAGGATGGCCTAGAAGAATAAACAAGTTAATGCCTTGGAATAAACGTTTAGTTTTGTTTTCCTTTGTAATTGTACCCTAGTTTGTAATTTGAATGAAAATGTATTTGAACATGTTGTGTTGTATGATTATTGTAACTTCTTCTTTAAAAAGAAATAATAAATATGAAACTTTATAGTAAATGTCATGAGCTTTGATGAAAACCCAATCATGCCCCGATCACCATTTCCGCTGCGGGTTGGGGTGTGACAGCCACGCTGTTGTCACTAGAATCAAAGGATTTTTGGGGCGCAACGTTTTGGGAGCGTGTCACTGACATGATGCGCACTTCCTCAGCGTTTCGACTGCATCTAAGTGCATGCCTGGCCAAAAGTACCTATTATTCATGATTTTTCGACTACCATGCATGGGTCAGCATGAATTCCACATAACCTTTAGTGAATCTCGCGGATCAAGTATTGCACATCCTGTGGATCGACGCAACGAAGGAGTGGTCCAAGATATGACTTCAGTAAAGTATTCCGTCTGCCATTTCGTAATATAGCGCTTGTTGGTGCTCTTGAAATTCAACCTGATGGCGTAAGTAAACTCCTGGTTACCATGGCTTATTAAACGAAGACCAGCCCCTGCATCGTCATCATTGGATGCGCCATCAGTGTGGAGAGCCCATACACGGTCACCCACATCAGGCATTGGATTTTGAACAGCCTCACACTCTTGCACCTTGTTACTTGGAACGAAGTTTCCACTTTTCGTTTCAATTTCATCCAAACAAAGTATCCACTTGCCGTTTCAATTTCAAAAAAAAAAATTCTCCATAAAAATCTACATTACTGTCATCTTTTTCCAAGCCCTAAATAATCACACTTTCACCATGAATCTCATCATAAAAACTCCCCATAACTACCTTCCGATATTCGAAAAAACCAATAATAACACTGCGTTTCACTCCATGATCGATATTCTACAAACATCATCATACAAAGATATGTTACTAGTGATACGTGGTCGAAAATCGATGTTTCTATTACGTTTTAGTTAATGTTTTACATAACTTTTAGTTTCGGATAGTCTACTTTTTATTGGATTTGTGTTTTACAGGTTTACGGAGTTTAAGGAGCTATTCGGGAGCGTTTTGGAGCATCGAGACAGAAAACGGGTCAACTGGGATCGCGAAATGGGAAAACAAGAAAGCATGACTTAGAGAGGTCGTCGCCGACGCCCCTCAGATAGTCCGTCAGAGAAAAATTGTCATAGACAGTGGATTAGAGCGTCGGAGGAGAACTACACAAAACACATGTCGTCGCCGACATGACACATGTGAATGAAGAGGTGAATCAAGTGTATGGTGAGCGAAAGCAATTTGACATGAATTCAAACACTTTTCACCTGGGGTTGAGAAACCATCCCAACTTTCGCTATGGAAATGCTTCAAATCAAATGAATCACAATTTTCAAACGAATAATCAAAGTAAGAATCAAGTGGGTTCGATGTACCAAAACCGTCAAGACGGTAATCAAGGAGGATACCAAAGAAATTACAATCAAGGAAGTGGCCAAAATTATCAAAAGCGTGAAGGTGGGTATCAAAGGGGCTACAACCAAGGTGGTAATGGGGGTGGTAATTCTAATCCTCCAATGGGTGGTGAAGACTCCGTAAGCTCAAAGTTAAATGCAATCATGAATGCCATCTCGACTTCAAATCAAGAGCTAAATATGAAATGAAAAAGGAGTTCAAAGTTCGTGATAAATCGCATAAAGCTTTGGAGAAGGAAGTGGGTCAACTTGCGGAGGAAGTGGCGCAGATGCGTGGAAGTGGTGGAAAGCTACCTAGTGATACTACAGTGAACCCTAAGCATCAAGGGTCCAGCTCGAAGAACACTCGTGAGGTACCAATTAATAAAATATCATTACGTAGTGGTCGAGTCATAGAAAATGGTGTTGTGTCACCACCACCCCAGTTTGTTGAAGGGGTGGTGGAAGAGGTTAGCGATGATGAGAGTGTTGACGGTCAAACGGGTCAAAAAGAAAATGTTTTGAAAAATGACAAAAACACACCCGTTGTGACCGTCCCTGTCCCAAAAGCTAAGAAAAAGGGTGTGGAGGTTAATACCGCCAGTTATCCTGAAGCTTTATTGGGACCATCCAAGAAAGTGGTAAACAAAAGAGGTCCCCACCAAGAAGAAATGTGGGAAGTTTTTAAACAAGTTAAAATCAACCTACCACTTTTGGATGCTATAAAACAAGTCCCATCACATGCTAAGTATTTGAAGGACTTGTGTACTCAAAAGCGAACTCACAAATTTCCAAAGGAACTTGATTTAACCGAAAAAGTGAGTTCAATTCTTTCGGGTGCACTTCCACCTAAGCTACAAGACCCGGGAGCGCCTATAATCTCCATTCAAGTTGGAGAATTTAAAATGACTAGGGCACTCTTGGATCTTGGTGCTAGTGTGAGTATTCTACTAGGTAGTTTGTATGACCAATATGAGTTTGGTCCACTTAGAGCGGCAAATACTACCGTAGTGTTAGCCGATTTAATTCTTAAACTTCCCCGTGGAATAGTCACAGATGTAATTGTCAAGGTCGAGGACTTTTACTATCCGGTGGACTTTTTAGTACTTTATTATGTTTCATTGGACCTAACCAAGCAACCTACGGTTATTCTAGGTCGACCGTTTTTGGCAACATCAAATGCTCAAATTAATTGTAAAACAAGAATGGTTGACATGACTTTTGTTAACCGTCGGTTGTGGTTGAATGTTTTTGCCAGATTAACGGATCCTCTAGTCAATGACGAATGCTATATGGCGGACGTTGTTGACGAGTGTATAACTCTTTGCGACATGGGTGTCGAGGAGGAAAACACAATAGAGGAGTGCTTAATGTTTGACATGTTATAATCAGAAACAAATCGGAGCATGGATGAGGAAGAGAAAAGGATGGAGGTGATGGTGGTGAAGGAAGGAAGACTACCTTGGACACACCAAGTGGAAAGTCTTCCCGAGAAGATTGATACAAAGCTTAAGTCATCGTTGATAGAACCTCCTACCGTTGAGTTGAAGGTGTTGCCTAAGCATTTGAAGTATGCTTATGTGGGTGAGGGCAACACGCTACCGGTCATCATTGCGGCAAATCTGACCGGGGAGCAAGAGAAGAAATTGATGGATGTGTTGATCGCCAATAGAGCCGTTATTGGGTGGACCATTGCTGATTTAAAGGGAATTAGCCCTTCCGTAGTGATGCACAAGATCATCATCGAAGATGGTAGTACTCCTTCTCGTGACACACAACGGAGATTGAATCCGAACATGAGAGAAGTTGTCAAGAAGGAGGTACTAAAGTGGCTAGATGAGGGTATCATATACTCCATCTCTGATAGCCAATGGGTGAGCCCAACACAGACTGTTCCCAAGAAGGCGGGCATCCAAGTCGTCACAAATGACGCAGGTGAAGAGGTCGCCACTTGGCTGGTAACCGGGTGGTGTAATTGTATTGATTATAGGAAGTTGAATTCCGCAACTTCTAAAGACCATTTCCCTTTACCTTTTATTGACCAAATTGTTGAAAAGTTAGCGGGTCAAAAGTATTATTGTTTTCTGGATGGGTATTCGGGTTACAATCAAACTGCTATCTATCCGGAAGACCAAGCTAAGACTACTTTTACTTGCTCATACGGTTCTTTTGCATTTAGGCGAATGCCGTTTGGGTTATGTAATGCCCCCGCCACCTTTCAAAGGTGTATGATGAGTATCTTTTCATATATGGTGGGGGAGTCTTTAGAAATCTCATGGATGACTTTTCAATTATCATTTAATGTTTGCCTTGACCAACTTGAAAAGGTTTTAAAAAGATGTGTTGAGAAAATTTTGGTTTTGAGTTGGGAAAAGGGCCATTTTATGGTTCAAGAGGGAATCGTGTTGGGACACGTGGTGTCAAGTCGTGGGATAGAGGTTGATAGGGCGAAAGTGCAAGTTATTTCTACCTTTCCATATCCCACGAGCGTTAAAGGCATTAGATCGTTTTTGGGTCATGCAGGGTTTTATAGAAGATTTATAAAAGGGTTTAGTGATCTAACAAAACCTCTATGTAATTTATTGCTAAAAGACCAACCGTTTGACTTTAACAAAGATTGTCAAAATGCTTTTAATGTTTGAAACAGAATTGGTTGAGGCCCCAATCTTGCAATCACCTAATTGGTCTTTACCGTTCGAAATTATGTGTGATGCAAGTGATTATGCGGTGGGGGCCGTTTTGGGTCAAAGGTAGAATAGAAACCCGTTGCCATATACTACGCAAATAAGACTCTTTCGGATGCTCAATTGAACTATACAACAACTGAGAAAGAGCTACTTGCGGTGGTATATGCATTGGATAAATTTCAGGCTTACATTTGGGGTAGTAAAGTAATTGTTTATTCTGACCATTCTGCTGTCTGGTACCTCATGGAGAAGAAAGATGCAAAGCCGTGGTTGATCCGATGGGTTCTCTTGCTACAAGAGTTTGACCTAGAGATACGGGATAAGAAGGGTAGCGAGAATGTGGTGGCGGACCACTTATCCCGGTTGTTGGTAGAGGAGGGTTTTTCTCGTGTAGAGATTAATGAGACCTTCCTAGATGAGCATATTCTTAAAGTTTCAGTATTACCTTGGTTTGCTAACATTATAAATTATTTGGTGACCGGTGATTTGCTGGCTCATTGCAATAGGAGGAGAAGATTGCATTTTCTATCTCAAATCAAGTACTACACATGGGAAGAACCGGATTTATTCAAGACATGTCCGGATCAAGTCGTAAGAAGATGCATACCGGATGAGGAGATCCCGAGTGTCTTGATGCACTTGCATTCCTTTGCTTGTGGAGGCCATTTTAGTGGTCACAAAACGGGACACAAAGTGCTCAATAGCGGCTTATATTGGCCGACTATCTTTAAAGATGCTTTTAATTTTGCGAAAAAATTGTAGAGTGTCAAAAAGTAGGGGGTATTTCTAAGCGGGATGAGATGCCCATGCAACCGATTCTCCTTGTTGACATTTTTAATGTATGGGGAATTGATTTCATGGGCCCATTCCCCAATTCTCATGGGAATTTATACATTTTGGTGGCGGTAGATTAGGTGTCTAAATGCGTAGAAGCAATCGCCACCAAAACGAATGACCATACCATTTATAATTTTGTGCAAACTAATATTATTTCTAGATTTGGGATACCTCGGGTAATCATTAGTGATGGGGGATCTCATTTTAAGAACTTTAATTTTGGGAATCTACTAAAACGGTATGGTGTTGACCATAGAATTGCTACCCCCTAACACCCGCAAACAAGTGGTCAAGTAAAGGTGTCCAATAGGCAAATAAAGGAAATTTTGCAAAAGACCGTTCGACCGGACCGTAAGGATTGGTCAACGAAGTTGAACGATGCCTTAAAGGCCTATCGAACGACACATAAGACACCTATTGGCACTACTCCTTACCGCTTTGTTTATGGTAAAAATTGTCATTTGCCGGTTGAACTTGTACATCGTGCATTTTGGGCTATCAAAGAAGTTAACCTTAAGTATGATGATGCAGGTAAAGAACGCAAGTTGAAGCTTTGTAAGCTAGAGGAGCTTCGGGAATAGGCATATGAATGTGCTTCAAAATATAAAGATGGCATGAAAAGATCACATGATGCCAAATTGAAGCTGAAGGAATTTGTGGTAGGCCAAAAGGTTTGGCTATACAACTCACGGCTCAAGTTCTTTCCCGGAAAGCTAAAGAGCAAATGGATGGGCCCGTATGTGATCACGAGAGTCAGAAAGCTCGGGGATGTTACCATTGAGGACTCAAAACAAACGGTTAATGGTCATCGTCTAAAACCGTTTCTTGATGGTAACAAGGAGAACAACGACACAATCAAGGAATTGGAAAGCTTTTTGGTAAGCGTGCCAACTTATGAGGACAATTAAAGGACCAAGAACAATTGTTGTAGAGTTTTGTATATTTTTATTGTTTGTGCGCATTGTTTGTATTTTATTTAGTCCGTTTTGTACTAATCTCGTTAACGTGTGAAGTTCGGATTTCTCAAACGGGTCATGAAGACATAAGGTATGTTTTTAACTTGTTTTGTGGATTGAGGACAATACACGATTATTCGGGGAGTGGTATGGTAAATGTGTGTCATGACTTTGTGAAAAAAATTGTTGAACCATCGACGACGGGGCTTTTGGTCGTCGCCGACGACTGCTGGTTAGGACCGTCGGGTCAAATGTGTCGTAGACAAGGTGTTACGCCGTTGGGAGGATTTGTGCATTTATAGAGGGCGTTGGCGACGGACAAAAGGGCCGTCGTCGATGGCCCTTTGTTTGTCAGCCGAAGCTGATTCCTATTTAACGCATTTTTCCGGATCCTAGCTCATTCTAACCCTAAATCCGACCCGAACATTTTTTAGCCACAATTTAGACCCGGGTGAACCCTAAACATCCAACATCTCTTTAAAACAACCCACATCTCTGCATTTTCATCACCATCTCCATTCATCTTCCCCAATTCCCTTCAAGAACCCTAAACTTCAATCCTTCATATCTTCTTCAATTCTCCACCAAATCAACGATTTTTGAGCCTATTTTGTGTAGTTTTTCGAGTAGAACAAAACCCCCAACACGGTTTCTTTCAATTCTTTCTTGTTTGCAAGATTGGTGAAGTTGAAATTTCGGGTTTTTGAGGAAAAGTGTTCTTCAAGTTTTGCATTACATATTTTTCAAGTTCCATCAACTATACAACACTAAAGGGATGATCTTTACTTAAATTTGAGCATGGATGTCATATGGTTTGTGATTTTCTTCCGAAATTTTAAACTTAAGTTTAAGAGTAGGTTGTTTATGGTGCTATTATATGAATTGTTGCTTGAATTTGAGTCTGTGGTTGATTTGGGTGGGATTGAACATGCAACATAGCTAAGTAATGTGATTATAATTGTTAAAGTTGCATGTTTGAACATGAACACAATGTTGAATGTTGTTTAAAATCTTATATATTTAGGATGAAGAACATAAAAACTTAAGTTTAGATGTTAACAAAAGTGCCAATTTTGAAAGTGTAAACCGGCTAATTTTGTCTAATCAATTAAGCTATGGTTCAACATTGTTTGTCATGTTCAAGAATGTGATTGAATTGAAGTTTTGTGATAGAATTATGTGTTTGAAGTTAGACAAGGTTTAATTGTTTGCTTTGCATCTTGACTTGCAGGTATGGCGAGCTAAAAGAGGAGTAAGATTTTGGGTCAAGGCTCATCTTCGGGAGCCGGGTCATCTTCGGGTCATAGAGCAAGGAAATGGGAACAACTGAGTGGGTTGGAAGACAATGATGATCGGTTGTTCAGACAAGATTGGGCTTGGGAGAGAATAAGGGATAATAACGTGGGCGAGCGTGGGAGAATAACAAGAAAAGGCCATTTTCAAGGTTTCATGACAAACGATTAGAAATTAAACTTTGGAAGTGGAAAATGGTTCACGGGGTTACTACATCTATCCCGGAAAGGGTTGTGCCGGAGCGCACTTTGAATGTGGACGAGTTCAGGACGATTGGGATCGTCCAGATGTTTGAGAAGATTGGTTGGGAGAGAGTTCTGGATTGATGTGAAGACATCACACTGCGAGTGTATTTGGCTGTTGTCTGTGAGTTGTTGGCCTCGCTTTGGTTCGTCAACAAGGATGGCCCACCGCACACATGGCAATTGATAGGCGATACGGGTAGAGGACAAATGGTCATGTCCTTTGAAACCATGAATTGTGTTGCCCGGTTTGACTCATTGGGAATTGACGAGTATTATTACTACAACGTCGATCAATTTTTGGACAACAAGTCAATTCTTCTGATCCCGATAGCATGGTTGGATCAGTATTACCATTTGCTGACGGTGGGGCGGTGTTACTCAGTCAGTTATCGGTTGAAGGAAAGATCCTTCAACCCTTCTCTCTTGAAAATATTATGGTTCGATTCGAGGATCGGGGTAAAGTGAAGGCTTCGGATTGTAGGGTACTCCATTCATTACTTTTTGGAGTACCTAAGTTATCATGGCGCCATCTGGTAATGAGCAACACTTGGGACACTCGTGAGTCGTACACCGCAAGATGATACCGTACGTACGACTCATCAGCGCCATGATTGTGCAAAAGAATAGGTTGCCACCAGATTCATTGTGGGTCTCGAAGCCTGTGGATCAAATCTATTTCGCGTCAATGAAGCAGCATTGGAAGATATAGATACAAGTGTATGGTCATCAGTATACAGTCACTGATGACCAAGGACACAGATTCCAATTTACTGACCCGAGTGCAGCCCAGGAAGCTGCAAGCGAGGAGGAGATGGCTAACGAAGAGGATGAAGATGAGCCTCAGGGTCCGAGGGGACCCCGACAGAGGTACACCCGGCCACATAGGGAAATTTTAGCTGGGGTGGCTAGCTTCATTCCTAACCGACGTAAGCCCTGCTATCCAAACTACAATCGGGGGCAAAAGACGTTTATGATAATGTCTCCGCTTGTATTGGGAAGAACCGGGAGTATGAACAAAGGAGGAAGCAGTGGGAACAAAATTGGGAAGCCCAACAACAATCTCATTAGGCTGAAGAGGCTGCTCATCGCGCTAAAGAGCAAGAATATTGGGAGAGACTACAAGAACAGTGGGCCACCTAACAAGCTTTTATGGAAAGACAAGACTTGTATCAGGCACAAGAATGGTGTAAAAGGCAAGCATGGTAGGAGGAGCAGGAATGGACGCTGCTGATCAGAACGCATTGGAAGACTGCCAGTGGCATGCTATGGCGGTGACGTAACAGATGGCGGTTATTAACGCCAAACATTTTCATGACCAAGAGCGCCACCATAGAGATTGGGAGGCGGGGTATCCATACCAAGAGCACATGCCATGGACCTCATATGAGAACCTTCCTCTTCCTTCCGGGCCCTCTGATTTATCGCCGCATTGGCCCGAAGTAGTCGGTTCCAGTTTCATCCCACTATAGTTCCAAGCGCCGGCTGAAGGCGAGAGAGGGCCACTCAATGACTTTCACGACATGATGTCGGCCCTCACGGGATACCCCTACCAGCCATATTGACGGGTGGTCTATTGGACAACCCGAAAGTGCATTAAAATGATCAGTATTCCACGTTTAAATGGGTTAATTGTTATGATTTGATGTCTACGGTGTATATGGCTTTGCAGGTACCGAAGAGCATAAACGAGGGAGTATAAACGTGCTTTGGCAGGTGCTTGTAATTGGCTTATTGAAGACAAAGACTCAAGAGATTGATTGAAGGGCAAAACTGGAAATTCTACTGACCACCGTAAGCTACGGTGGGCACCGTAGCTTACGGTGGAGTCCACTTTCAAAAGCACCGTAAGACATATCTTCATTGCCGTAAGAAGATTTCTGCCCACCGTAAGCTACGGTGGGCAGCGTAGCTTACGGTGGTGAGCTGCGGGAAAGTTGTAACTGCCCATTTATACTCAATTTTGAAGAGGCTTTTCAGATACCAATCATTGGGGAACATTTTGCAGAGCTTAGGGGCGATTTTTGAGTAATCTTGTGGGTTCTAAACAATTTCTAAACATTGCTTTGGTGTTTTTGATTCCTATGAACAAAACTATTGAAGGCTTGATGAATTGCAAGACCATGAGTGGCTAGGACTCCTTGTGATCATCTTGAGTGGAAGGTTTGTTTGAACAATTGTGTTTTGAATTCTCATTTCTAGAATAATAACTTGCTATATTTGTAGTTGTTATGGTGTTTGGATTCTTGTTACTAAATTGTTGATTGATGTTTGAATCATTGCCTTAATCGTATGTTCTTGGTGTCATTGACAATCGAGATATCATGGGGAGGTTTACAGGTTGAGTATTAGTCAATTGGTTATCGGGTAACAACCTCTCATTGTAATAATCCGAGTACTTAGTTCCCTTTTATCACAAACAAGTAATCAAACACGAGTCATGTCTATGTGACTCTTTCTAGTTGAATTTGAAATACATGCGTTAATTTAAACCGGAAACTTGAGATGGTCACTCTCTTTTAATCTGTTAAACAACCAACTTTGATTTGGTATTAGTTAAAATCTAAAACCACAAACCAAAAATTCTGAATTTAATTTCTTATAATTTAGGTAAATTATTCAAAGTATTACAAACTCTAGATAACGCAATTTCCATAACTCCCGGTGTTCGATACCCACTTACCGCTAGCTACTAGTAGTATTTGGATTAAATTTACGTGAGACTACGACATCACGTCACGTATCCACCGGTGGATCCCAACGAGCGATACCAGAGATGATCACCGGTATGTTTTCTTTTGTTGTTGTATATCTTTGTGTAGATTTTAGTTTATATTTCATTTCTTGTTAGTAGTTAAATGAACTTTATGGGTGTGTTCCCTAAATAACCCTCACGAGACCTACTCGTCCTTCCGAGCTATCGGAAGGTTTAAAAGGGCTTGTTACATACGCTAAATGCAATCGTGATTCTATGAAAGTGAGTTTAGATTGTTGTTGTAACGTGTGTAATATTTGATTTAGTTTAGTTTGCTATTTTTCCGGGTTTAGCTGGTTGTGTTAGTGTGTAGGTATTTACAGGTGCATGCATACTAGAGGCTCTAACAGGCTATCACCATTGGCATTTGATCCGGAGATCGAACGAACTTTGCGATGAAACAGGGTTTTGCTACGCGAAAACAAGATTAGTGGTTCACCAACAACACCTACTACACCAATTTCAGCACTTAATACCATGGAACAATTACCTACCACCACAAGCCAAACATCACCATCCACACCTCTACCAATTCCTACTACCAATCTAACCTCAACACATGAAGTTAACCCATCCAACGCCGCATCGATGGTACCACCATTCTCATCCTTTTTCCCAACATCCGGTCAATCATCATCCACCTAACAACCATTACCAAGTCAAACTTTACCAAGTTCAACCATTATCCATACCTCCTCCACATTTCAACCACCAACCCAACCTGGTTTCCATTATCCTTCATCACAGCTTGTGCAATCGTCGGGTGTAGGGGGAGACGGGTTTGATGATGGTTACGAAGAAGAATTTGGAGGGTATGAAGAAGAAGGTTATTACTATGGGGGTGATGAAGGTAACTTGAGACCTAAAGGGGGAATGGGTTACCCCCAAAGGCAATAGTTGGAACAAGTACAAGAAATGGTTAGGCAACCTACGGGTGTGCAATAAATTCATCCTCAAGGGCCACCGTTCCAATGACTGATGCCTTTACAACAAGTCCAAGGTCAACATCAACAACCTCAATTCCAAAGACCGATGCATCAACCCCAATATCAACAACAATTCGCACCTCAAGGGTTAAGACAAGGTCAAACGGGTCGACCAAGAGTATCATTAGGTGCTCCGCAAGACATCATCGAGAGGTAGTGCGGGGGATTGAAGCCCATTTTCGACCGGTCATTACTAATAATCCTTCTCCGGTGGTGATACCACATCACCCGGATGGAAGGACTTTTAAGGTTAGAACGACTGCATTACAAAGCTTACCGAAGTACAAGGGTCTAGCAACGGAGGAACTGTACTTCCATTTGGAAACATATGATTCCATTTGCAACACTATTGGAGGGTAAGGCTTTTCATTGGATGATGTTAAATTGGTAGTTTTTCAATTCTTGTTGGAAGATAAGGCAAAGAGGTGGTTTCATACTCTACCTTCCACATCAATCTACACATGGGCTGACATGCAACAAAGATTTTAGAAGAATTTTTCACGGCCCAAAAGACTAATGAAGCTAGGCGGAGCTTGAGAAGCTTTCAACAACAACCGGGTGAGATGTTACATGAAGCATTTGAAATGTTTAACATGATGTTAAAAAATTGTCCTTATCATGGCATTGCACTTTGGGAGTTGTTGAATGCTTTTCACGAGGGTTGAGTTCAGAAGATGCTTGTAACTTGATGTCCATTACTAATGGTACTTTTGGTACAAATTTTGAGCAAGATGATTGGGCATTTTTGGAGCAAATGGCGGTCACGTCTAAAAGAAAAGCGCAATCTTCAAGAAGGGCGAGACATGTTATTACAAGACCCAAGTATATGCGGTAGATGATGGAGGGGTACAAGCAACCAATCAGGTATATGATGTTTGTACGAATTGTAATGAATTGGGTCATTCGGCGGATGTGTGTTTGGTGGGTGTGGTTGAAGGTCAAGTAGAAGAGGTGAATGCTATTCAAGGGGGTGGTCATAATTTCAATATGAACTCCAACACATACCACCCGGGTTAAGGAATCATCCTAATTTTCGTTATGGGAACCCGGCGAATCAAAGGAATCCTAATTTCCAAGGAGCTCAACGAAATTTCATTCCACGCCAACAATACAATCAAGGTCAAACTTCATCAAGTGGGAATGAAGTTATGGATATGCTCCAGATGATGCAACAAGATATGCAAAGGAGGAATCAACTGGATAACGCTCAGGCACAAAAGGATGAGATTCGTGACAAAGCCATTCAATCATTAACCACACAGATAGGACAGTTGTCTAGTGAGGTAGCAGCATTGAAGCAACAGAATGAGAAGCTTCCCAGTGATACACAAACTAACCTAAAGAACACAAAGAACATACCGATTAACGGGGTAAGTTTCATTCCTAAAAATGACAAAAGTTTAACTGCTTCTGTTGTACATGTGAGTGCAGGTGCAAATGAAACAAGTGTCGAGAGAAGTGGAAGTGATGCAGGGGAACCAGTTATCCCGATTCAAGTTGGGAAGTTCAAGATACACAAAGCATTGTTGGATTACGGAAAAGGGATGAACGTTATCCCGGGTAGCCTGTACAACCAGTACGACTTTGGTCCATTACATGAGATTGATAGCATGGCGGTGTTCGCGGATGCGAGTCGGAAGCAACCCCGAGGGGTTGTAAAAGACGTAGTGATACAATTGGGCGAGTTTTACCACTCGGTGGATTTTATGGTGATTGACTACGCACCGTCGAAGACATACGAGCAGCCGCAGGTAGTGTTGGGTCGTCCATTCTTGTATACGGCAAACACTCAAATCGATTGCAGAAACGAATGGTCACCATGAACTACGAGAATTGTAAGTTATACTTTAATGTGTTTTCAAAATCCATTTACTACGATCTTGTTAATAACTTGAGTTACACAGTTGCTACTAACGAACATGTTTCAAGTGTTAACACAGTTAGGTCAATTGCATGTGGTGTTGAGTTGTATAGGTTTGAGTTGAAGAACAGTGAACATCAGGCAAGGAAGAAGGCTAGTGTGAGTAGGAAAGCGGGCAAAGGAAAACCACCCGATGGTGGGATTAGATGGGGTGATGAGGCTAAATTTGACCCAATTGGCGTGAAACTGCAAACTCTCCAAGAAATTGGATGGAGTATGGAGAGAAATGGGAAAGCAATGGTTCATTTGAACCACCTTGAGTACGTCAGGTGGTGTTCTTCTTTTGTATATTATTGTAGACATTATTTTGTTTTGTTTATGGTTGGGTGGAAGGGTGGCGTATTTTGATTGGTATTCATGTTATGGGTTGGTGGTATGTTGGTGGTGTTTTCATGTTTTTTTAAAGAAAGTTGGGATTTGAGTATTTGAGCTAAAGGTGAAGTTGAAGTAACCTGAGTGATTGTTTCCCCAAAACCATACATTGGGGTCAATGTATCCCAAGTGTGGGGACATGGGAAATTTTTGGGATTTTTGAAAAATTTTGTGAACCAAACTAAACAGTTGTCAAGTTTGAATATGCTACCTTAATCTGCATGACACATCGGTATCCATTTTTATCCCTTTCTTGGTGAGTTTTGAGCCATATGGATGCATTCTAGAGATTAAATTCTTTTTGGTTGAGTGGCGGTATGTGTGTTGTGCTAATAGAACTTGGATAATAGATGCTTGTCAAAACCTAAGTGTAACATGCTTGTGAATATGATAAGGGCATTTAGGTAGCCTCATCTGGATGTGTGTTGAGTGTGGGTTTGGGGGGTTGGACCTCATAAGTTACACATATGAGCTTGGTAGTGAGCGGGACGGGGGTTTGGACATTAGTAGCCAAAAATTTGAGCTTTAACCATTCATTTGTTACCCAAGCCTATGTCCTACAAAATTCTACCTATTCAATCGACCTGGTTTAAGAGTTTAGTTTAGTTTGATATTATTATGTATGTGTTTTTCCTTCCCGTGTATTTGTAGTTGTTTGAAAAAAAAAAAAAAAAGAGAAAAAAAAAAGAAGGAAAAGTTATTTGTACAAATAGTGTTGGTCATTTCTTTTGTTTGTAGTAATTCAAAAACCGGGTCTATTAAATGAGCTACATGAATATTTCCTACCAGTTCTCACCCTTACACATTGCCTCATTACAACCCGAAAGTCCTTTTGATTTGTAGGCATGTTAGACAGTGTGTAGGTGGAGACTTGATTATTATCCAAGCTTATTGTCGCACATTCATGTACTTGCATTGAGTGATCTAGCACAATCTTGCTAGTACCATTTTTGTCACCGAGAGGAGAGTTATTGTGAAAAGTGTGTTATGTGGTATGATGGTGTAACATCCGTCAAAAACCGGGTTATCCAAACCCGCTTCGTTATTAATCGAATACCCAGTTATAATTTTTCGTTGTATATTTATCGCCCAAATTAATTCAGAGCGATACATAATTAATAAATATATTAGAATTTAAAAACTAGAATTTAAAATTTCTAAGAAATACTGAATAAAAAAAATAAATGGGATAGCCGGGTTTCGAACCCGGGTCTCCATCGAACCCACATGCAACACACACCACTGCGCTACACACACATTTGGTAATAACCAGGAAGCAATTTAGTTTTATATAGAAACAAACATAAAAACCTGCAAGTTCAAATTCGCAAAAATACCGGTAACTGACGAAAACTAAACTTTTGCAATCAACCCAAATTGACGTTTTCCTTATGATTAAACGAGTGTAACGGATTTCCAACATCAGTTATAACTAAAAACCAGAATCAATTGAATTGAAAACCGAGAGAAATCAGCGGCCTTTAAAAATTGAAACCGAAAATCCTTGTCGGACATAACACTATAAATACAAACCCATTCGCTTCCCAGTCTGAACGCACACACCCACTCGATCATCTCTCGGAAGTTTCTGTTAAAGTTTGGCCATCAGTTTTGTTCCGAGTCGTCGGAACCTCGCCGGAAAACCGAATCTATTCCATTATTGCTTTACTCTAAAAATAGGACTGTTAGAGCTTCGACAGAAGTCACCCACACTCACCTCAAACTCCCTGTAAAGCCTCTGTCGCAACTCAAGCTTTGCCGGAAAAAGATTGGAACTCGCCGGAGTTGGTCACTGGAATCATCAAAGTGCTGTTCTCCAGAGGGTATGAACCTTTAAAACCTTTATACGTTCATATTTAATTCCGTTAATTCGTAAACCAGTAATCAGAATCGATTAGATAAAGATAACAGTCGGATTTTTGGTTTCTGGGTAATGTTTAGGAAGAAGATGAAGTTTTGCCTAGAAAATAAGTATATTTAAACATGATGTTATAACCAGGTTAGACACACAGTCCAGTGGTGGACTGTGTACGATTATAAAGCATACGTCCCGGGTTCGAGTTCTGTTTGTGTTCCGACCCACTAAAATAATATACCCTTTTTATATAAAAGCCAAATCCTGAAACATGTAATAAGTGTATAAGTATAATAAAAACCGGAATAATAACCAGGTTAGACACACAGTCCAGTGGTGGACTGTGTGCAAAAACATTAAGCACGTCGCGGGTTCGAGTCCAGGCTCCCGCACCGGTTTGACAGTTTAAATCCTTTTTAAAATTTAATAATTTCTGAATAATCTAAATAGTATATAAATATAATTAAAATCAGAAATATTTCGGGTTAGACACGTAGCTCAGTTGGTAGAGCTGCGTGCACGTGTACGGGAGGTCACGAGTTCGAACCTCACAAGTTGTGTGCAAATTATTTATTAGGCCCATCAGTTCCTCGTGGGAGACGAGTTGAACAACGCGTGCCTCAAAACTCATTCATTAGGCCCATCAGTTCGTCGAACAACGCGTGCCTCAAAACTCATTCATTAGGCCCATCAGTTCGTCGAATAACGCGTGCCTCAAAACTCATTCATTAGGCCCATCAGTTCCTCGTGGGAGACGAGTTGAACAACGCATGTCTCAAAACAATCAATTGTTGTATGCGTGTGCAATATTTATTATTATGTGTTTTGTGAATAAATTTACATCTACATTTACTCATATGTGGTTATGCACTTTATTTTATAATCAATACAATAAACACGTTTAAATGTTTTCATAGGATTCACTCGCCAACTTTTTGTTGACCCAAAAATCATTTTTTTACACATGATACAGGTGGACAGGATGAATGAAGGAACACATAGGAAATTGCCTTAGAAGAAAAATAATGAAGTTTAGAAAGATGTATAGAACATGTTGTACTTGTATGATTTGATTGTATGATCTCCTTTAAATTGTAATAATAAATATGAAACATTATAACAAATGTCATGAGCTTTGATGAAAACCCAATCATGGCCCGATCACCTTTTTCCGCTGCGGGTCGGGGTGTGACAGATTGGTATCAGGGCTTTTGACTATAGGGATATAGGATAGGTTATTAGACCCTTAGATCCTATACTATAGTTGATTAGATTTTAATTGTTTATGTGGTTACATGCAAACTCATGATGTTTATTTGTTTCGTATTTATTACACACTCAAATGCATGCAAACACTTCCACTATTATATTTTGTGATACATAATGAATTATACTTACAGTCAAACATACATGCTTACATATACATTCATCATACATATTTTAATGTTCACATATTCAAATCATCTTCATACTTCCGTTATTCAAGATTTTGTTGCATTTTTCATTTTTCAATCTCATCAAAGTGAGTTCTACGACGGGCATGTAGTAACTGTAAGGGTACAAGTACCGGTAGTCGGAACGTCCTGTCTAGGTTGGCATTCGTATAAATCCAATATAACGGACCAGTTTGCCTACCTGGGGACTAACGATGAGAGTACGAAGGACCTATTAGGCCAAAGCATGCCACACCAAACGTCGTTCGAACTAACCCCACTTTGAGTTGTCACCGTGTCCACACCTGGATGCACTCCGAATATCATACGTTACATACATATTTCTCGATTTTCTCCGGGTTTTAGTGTACGTTACCAGGCTAACACATGCGAACCATATGAAAGACCCGGTAATCATGGGGGCCCACATGATTACGAAGGTGAAGTATGGCGGCATGCAAGGCCCAATTACGAGCAAAGCCCAAGACATCCTATGGATGTAGTAGATTTATTATTCTATATTTATTTTATGAATGTTCATTCCCAAATACGACACATGACCCCTAAAACGACCAACTCATACTCTTGATACGTATTCCTTGTAGATGTCTTCTCGTCTCGCTCGTAGGAAGATGAGATCAGGAAAAGCCCGCGAGCGCATGGCTGCCCAAATCGCTCAACAAATGGCGGCCGTAATACCCAACATCGTAGTTCAAGTTCAACACGTCAATCAAGAAGATCAAAACATTGTCAATCCTCTCCCAAAAACCACTAAATGCACCTACAAGCATTTCAAATCCTGCGATCCTCCAAAATACGAAGGGACGGAAGGTGTCACCGCTCTCCTCCATTGGTTTGAGGAAATGGAAAACACTTTTCACAATTGCGACTGTCCCGATGATCGCAAGGTGCGATATGCTACCGGTCGTTTGTTTGGAGTAGCACTTACATGGTGGAATACAGAGAAGGCCAAGCGAGGTGTTGAAGATGCTATGACTTTGACTTGGGAAGAGTTGAAGGAAATCATGACAAGACGGTTTTGTCCAAGAAGCGAAATCAAGAAATTGAAAGATGAGTTCTATTCTTTGAAACAAAAGGAGGGCGATCACACCACATACAACAAGAGATTCCTTGAGTTAAATCAGATGGTCCCCAACTTGTTCACTCCCCTCTACCGTTTGATCGAGCACTACATTCGAGGTCTTCCTTCAAAAATTCAAGACTCTGTAATAAGTACCACACCTGCAACCTTGGAAACAGCAATGGAGTTAGCTACAGAGCTCACCGAGAACCGCATACGAAATAAGGACTTCAAGGAGGAGAAGAAGAAGGATAAAGCATCAACTGAAACCTCAAACTCCACCCAAACCGAATCCCCTTCTCAACCCATTTCTAAGAGAAAACGAGATGGGCAAATTTTCGCTGTCACCCAACGCAATCAACCAGCCTCACAAGCCGTACCCCTCCAAGCTATCCCAATCACTCAAGTAGCACCCAACTCAATTTACCCAAATAAGAAACCTTACTTTGGACCTCACCCTCAATGCAACACCTGTTTTTATCACCATCCATCTACCTTACCTTGTCGACTATGTGCGAATTGTGGACGCTATGGTCATTTGAGCAAAGTTTGCCGCACCTCTCAAAACCAAACCTCACCCCCTGCTCAAAACATGATCCAAACATATCAACAACCCCAATACCCCATGTTTCCATATGTTCGAGCTTGTTTTAATTGTGGCGACCCTACCCACTTTAGAAACACGTGCCCTCGATTGGTTAACATCATAAACGCCCAAGCTCAAGCAAACCCAGTTAACCAAGAAAATCAAGAAAACCTAACCACTAGGCCACCAGCAAGAGGAAGAGCTTACAACATCAACGCCGATCATGTTGAAGATAATAACGGCCCAAACGAACCACCCAACTAGTTTCTTCACCAAAAATCAAGATTCAACTCCAACCGCTTAGTTTTTATGTTTTCTTTATGTTATCTCAATCCTCACGTATTTCAATTATAAAATGGAAATTTATCCAAGAATCTTAATGCGAATTACTATTTCAGTTTTTTTTATACTCATTGATTTAACATTCATATCATCATACATCTCGACGTATCTCAATCTCATCATTCAAAGGAGTTGGGTTGTGTCTCACTTTTACCTAGACTGACCCCTTCATCATAACAAACGAGATAGGTACTGTCATCATTCAATCATGTAACCTTCAGATTTGAGACTCAAGTTTTGGTTGTTGTGTTTGTTTATGTTTTAGAGTCACATAGAACTAATCATAACTTACTGATAAAGCCAATGAAAATTTGACAAGAATATGGTGGATACGCCGCTGGTACTTCCTATATATAAGTATTCTTGCCAAAGGATCAGAGGCATTGTCAGGCGGTTATGAGAAGTTCCATGTAGGATTTAGTAATGTCATGGTTGAAGTTTGTTTTATACTCACTGATTTAGCATTCATATCATCATACATCTCAACGTATTTCAATCTCATCATTCAAAGAAGTTGGGTTGTGTCTCACTTCTACATAGACTAACCTCTTCATCATAACAAACGAGAGAGGTACTGTCATCATTCAAACATGTATACTTTCAGAATTAAGACTCAAGCTTTGGTTGTTGTGTTTGTTTATGTTCTAGAGTCACATAGAACTAATCATAACTTAATGATAAAGCCAATGAAAATTTGACAAGAGTATGGTGGATACGCCGCTGGTACTTCCTATATATAAGTATTCTTGCCAAAGAATCAGAGGCATTGTCAGGCGGTTATGAGAGGTTCCATGTAGGTTTTAGTGGTAGAAGTTTTGTTTTAGGATATAACTTTATCTTTCCAAACGTATCGATTCTCTCAGAACTCTTGTGCATGAGATCATACCTAGTCAATGTAACATCCGTCAAAAACCGGATTTACCAAACCCGCTTCGTTTATTAACCGAACAACAAGTTAAAAATCGTTGCGTATTTAATGCTCAAATTAATTTTAGACGATACATAATTAATAAGTATATTAGAATATAAAATTTATATTTGAAAATTTATTAAAAATAGTGAAATAAAAATAAAACAAGGCTGTCGGGATTCGAACCCGGGTCAGCCAAGTCTTAACTCTCATTCACCAAACCACTCCGCCACTTGTTCTTTAGTAATATATCAAAACAATTAATTCAAATATCACAATCTCGATTTCAAACTGACGCGCCCAATTCGCAGTCGTCGGAAATCCCGACGATTTCGCCTTTCACTGTCGGTTTCTTGTGTCTTAACGCGTATAATAACTATTACATCGGTTATAACCGATGTCCAGTCCGCGACATCAGTCATAACGGCCGGAAAAATTATTGACCGACGAATCAAGACGGTAATCGGACCCAATTCGTCGATGTTCTTCCCTATAAATACACCCACAAGTCACTGGTAGCCTTTTCGCTCAAAATCGCACCTTTTCTCGGAGAAATTTCACTCGCTGGAAATAACCTGCCATCACCGGACTTTCGCCGGAAAACCGAGACTCACCTCAAAACGGTAAATACCTCGACTCTTTCCGTTTCAATCCGTTGTTAGACTGTTACTAACTTCAATCCAACCATCAGAATCAATCACAGACGACGTAGCCGGAATATTCAGCTCTCGCCGGAAAACCTCTGAAATTTCTGATCTTACGCTGGGAATCGGTACAATCATCCAAACTTCTGTTAATCCTTGTTTAAGTACCTCAATTTCATAACTAATTGAACAGAACTGTTAATTGATTCTAACAGCCGAAGTTCACAAACAGAGCCGACGAATCTTTGCCGGAGTTCTGTGAAAGACGCTGATCGGTATATCGTTTCCCCCAAACTCTCTCCATTCATTTCCTTTCAGTTACTTATAAAGCTTGTTAATCGAATTAGACATAAATCAGTTGAATTATCATTATCTGTAATCTTAAGCTGGTAGTGCTACGTGAACGCGTACGGGAGGTCTCGGGTTCGAGTCCTGCCCGGCGCATACATACACACAATAAAACCGGTCAAACAGTCAACGCTTATGGTCAAACAGTCAACGCTTATGGTCAACGGTCAAAAGTCAACATTTTTTTATTACTTTTATTTATTTATTTAAATTAAAAATACTTAAAAATAACATTTTTAAAGTTAGAAAATAGCCTTAAACTCACAAAAATATATCCAAAAATCCTATTAAATTTGTTAATAAAATCCATTTATTTACCTTACTTTGTCGTTATTAAATAGGTTAGTTTTTCCTCGTCGATCAATCCTCTAAACTCGTGCGCATTCAACATCATCAACCGAACGCACCCAATGTGAGTGAATCTTACAACTCCCCTTTTTATTACACGTTTTGGGGTGTATCATGTGTCACTAAAACTAATTCGTTTATTCAAACTCGTGCCATACCATATTATGATTTAAACTTAGAATGTAAATATTGTTTGTAGTTATGTATTACATATTGTCAAGTTGTATGCAAATTATTTGTTAGGCCCATCAGTTCCTCGTGGGAGATGAGTTGAACAACGCATGCCTTAAAACTCGTTCATTAGGCCCATCAGTTCGTAGAACAACGCGTGCCTCAAAACTCATTCATTAGGCCCATCAGTTCCTCGTGGGAGACGAGTTGAGCAACGCGTGCCTCAAAACAATCTATTATTGTATATGTGTGCATTATTTAATATTAAGTGATTTGTGAATAAGTTTACATCTATATTTACTCATATGTGGTTACGCACTTTATTTATAATCAATTCAATAAACTTGTTTAAATGTTTTTCATAGGATTCACTCGCCAACTTTTTGTTGATCCAAAAACCATTTTTACACATGATACAGGTGAACAGGATGAAGCAAGAAAAACATAGGAAATGCCTTAGAAGAAAATAATGAAGTCTAGAAAGATGTGTAGAACATGTTGTAATTATGATTGTATGATCTCCTTTAAATTGTAATAATAAATATGAAACATTATAATAAATGTCATGAGCTTTGATGAAACCCAATCATGCCCCGATCACCTTGTCCGCTGCGGGTCGGGGTGTGACAGATTGGTATCAGAGCTTTTGACTATAGGGATATAGGATAGGTTATTAGAGCCTTAGAGCCTATACTATAGTTGATTAGATTTTAATTGTTTATGTGGTTATATGCAAACTCATGATGTTTATTTCTTTCATATTTATTTCATACACAAATGCATGCAAACTACTTCCGATACTATATTTTGTGATACATAGCGAATTATATTTACAGACAAACATACATGATTACATATACATTCATCATACATATTTCAATGCTCACATATTCAAATCATCTTCGTACTTCCGTTATTCAAAATTTTGTCGCATTTTTAATTTTTCAAATCTCATCAAAGTGAGTTCTGCGACGGGCATTTAGTAACTGTAAGGGTACAAGTACCGGTAGTCGGAACGTCCTGTCTAGGTTGGCATTCGTATAAATCCAATATAACGGACCAGTTTGCCTACCTGGGGACTAACGATGAGAGTACAAAGGACCTATTAGGCCAAAGCATGCCACACCAAACGTCGTTCGAACTAACCCCACTTTGAGGTGTCACCGTGTCCACACCGGGATACATTCCGAATATCATACGTTACATACATATTTCTCGATTTTCTCCGGGTTTTAGTGTACGTAACCAGGCTAACACATGCGAACCACATGAAAAACCCGGTAATCATGGGGGCCCACATGATTACGAAGGTGAAGTATGGCGGCATGCAAGGCCCAATTACCAGCAAAGCCCAAGACATCCTATGGATGTAGTAGATTTATTATTTTATATTTATTTTATAAATATTCATTCCTAATTACGACACATGATCCCTAAAGCATCCAAATCATACTCTTGATATGTATTCCTTGTAGATGTCTTCTAGCTTCGCTCGTAGGAAGATGAGATCAGGAAAAGCCCGCGAGCGCATGGCTGCCCAAATCGCTCAACAAATGGCTGCCGTAATACCCAATATTGTAATTCAAGTCCAACAAGCCCTTACCGCTAATCCTGTCAACCAAGAAGATCAAAATATTATCAACCCTCCCCCAAATACCACCAAATGCACCTACAAGCATTTCAAATCCTGCGACCCTCCAAAATACGAAGGGATTGAAGGTGTCACCGCTCTCCTCCATTGGTTTGAAGAAATGGAGAACACTTTTCTAAATTGCGATTGCCCCGATGATCGCAAAGTGCGATATGCTACTGGTCGTTTACTTGGGATAGCACTTAGTTGGTGGAATACAGAGAAGGCTAAACGAGGTGTTGAAGATGCTATGAGTTTGACTTGGGAAGAGTTGAAGGAAATCATGACAAGACGGTTTTCCCAAGGAGCGAAATCAAGAATTTAGAGGATGAGTTCTATTCGTTGAAACAAAAGGAAGGCGACCACACCACGTACAACAAAAGATTCCTTGAGTTAAATCAAATAGTTCCCAACTTGTTCACTCCCCTCTACCGTTTGATCGAGCACTACATTCGAGGTCTTCCTTCAAAGATTCAAGACTCTGTAATAAGTACCACACCTGTAACCTTGGAAGCAGCAATGGAGTTAGCTACAGAGCTCACCGAGAATCGAATCCGGAACAAAGACTTCAAGGAGGAGAAGAAGAAGGATAAAGCATCGACTGAAACCTCCAACTCCATCCAAACCGAATCCCCTTCTCAACCCATTTCTAAGAGAAAACGAGACGGGCAACTTTTCGCTGTCACCCAACGCAACCAACCAGCCTCACAAGCCGTACCCCTCCAAGTTATCCCAATCACTCAAGTAGCACCCAACTCAACTTACCCAAATAAGAAACCTTACCTTGGACCTCACCCTCAATGTAACACCTGTTTTTATCACCATCCATCTACCTTACCTTGTCGACTATGTGCGAATTGTGGATGCTATGGTCATTTGAGCAAGGTTTGCCGCACCCCTCAAAACCAAACCTCACCCCCTACTCAAAACATGATCCAAACATATCAACAACCCCAATACCCCATGTTCCCATATGTTCGAGCTTGTTTCAATTGTGGCGACCCTACCCACTTTAGAAACACGTGCCCTCGTTTGGTTAACATCATAAACGCCCAAGCTCAAGCAAACCCAGTTAACCAAGCAAATCAAGGAAACCTAATCACTAGGCCACCAGCAAGAGGAAGAGTTTTCAACATCAACGCCAATCCTGTTGAAGATAATGACGGCCCAAACGAAACCACCCAACTAGTCCCCTTCACCAAAAATCAAGATTCAACTCCAACCGCTTAGTTTTTACGTTTTTCTTTATGTTATCTCAATTTTCCCGTATCCCAGTTATAAATTGGAAATATACCCAAGAATCTTAATGCAAATTACTATTTCAGTTTTGTTTTATACTCATTGATTTAACATTCATATCATCATACATCTCAACGTATTACAATCTCAACATTTAAAGAAGTTGAGCTGTGCCTCACTTCTACATAGACTAACCTCTCCATCATAACAAACGAGAGAGGTACTGTCATCATTCAAACATGTATGCTATCAGAATTAGGACTCAGATATTGGTTGTTGTGTTTATTTATGTTCTAGAGTCACATCATAGAACCAATCATAACTTACTGATAAAACCAATGAAAATTTGACGAGAATATGGTGGATACGCCGCTGGTACTTCCTATATATAAGTATTCTTGTCAAAGGATCAGAGGCATTATCAGACGGTTATGAGAAGTTCCATGTAGGATTTAGTATTGTCTTGGTTGAAGTTTGTGTTATACTCACTGATTTAGCATTCATATCATCTCATTATTTAAAGAAATTGGATTGTGTTCTACATAAACTAACCTCTCCATCATAACAAACGAGATAGAAACTGTCACCATTCAAACATGTATGCTATCAGAATTAGGACTCAGATATTGGTTGTTGTGTTTATTTATGTTCTAGAGTCACATCATAGAACCAATCATAACTTACTGATAAAAACCAATGAAAATTTGACGAGAATATGGTGGATACGCCGCTGGTACTTCCTATATATAAGTATTCTTGCCAAAGGATCAGAGGCATTGTCAGGCGGTTATGAGAAGTTCCATGTAGGTTGTAGTATTAGAAGTTTTGTTTTAGGATATAACCTTATCTTTCCAATCATATCAAAACTCTTGCGCATGAAATCATACTTAGTGAATCAACTCTGCTTATCAATATTTTTACCGTAGGCAACAAAAAGCGATTCCTGTAGCAGGGTACTCAACCCTTACAAGGAACGTTACCGCCTCAAACAAAATTTAAACTCTTACTCCTTTCTAAGTATGTAACTGTCAAACTAAACACCATCCTTTTGAGACAAACATGCCACTACTTAAATTTCGGGATGAAATTTCTAAAAGTAAGGATACTGTAACATCCGTCAAAAACCGGATTTACCAAACCCGCTTCGTTTATTAACCGAACAACCAGTTAAAAATTTCGTTGCGTATTTAATGCTCAAATTAATTTTAAACGATACATAATTAATAAGTATATTAGAATATAAAATTTATATTTGAAAATATATTAAAAATAGTGAAATAAAAATAAAACAAGGCTGCCGGGATTCGAACCCGGGTCAACCGGGTCAGCCAAGTCTTAACTCTCATTCACCAAACCACTCCGCCACTTGTGTTCTTTAGTAATATATCAAAATAATTAATTCAAATATCACAATCTCAATTTCAAACTGACGCGCCCAATTCGCAGTCGTCGGAAATCCCGACGATTTCGCCTTTCACTGTCGGTTTCTTGTGTCTTAACGCGTATAATAACTATTACATCGGTTATAACCGATGTCCAGTCTGCGACATCAGTCATAACCGCCGGAAAAATTATTGACCGACAAATCAAGACGGTAATCGGACCCAATTCATCGATGTTCTTCCCTATAAATACACCCACAAGTCTCTGGTAGCCTTTTCGCTCAAAATCGCACCTTTTCTCGGAGAAATTTCACTCGCTGGAAATAACCTGCCATCACCGGACTTTCGCCGGAAAACCGAGACTCACCTCAAAACGGTAAATACCTCGACTCTTTCCGTTTCAATCCGTTGTTAGACTGTTACTAACTTCAATCCAACCATCAGAATCAATCACAGACGACGTAGCCGGAATATTCAGCTCTCGCCGGAAAACCTCTGAAATTTCTGATCTTACGCTGGGAATCGGTACAATCATCCAAACTTCTGTTAATCCTTGTTTAAGTACCTCAATTTCATAACTAATTGAACAGAACTGTTAATTGATTCTAACAGCCGAAGTTCACAAACAGAGCCGACGAATCTTTGCCGGAGTTCTGTGAAAGACGCTGATCGGTATATCCTTTCCCCCAAACTCTCTCCATTCATTACCTTTCAGTTACTTATAAAGCTTGTTAATCGAATTAGACATAAATCAGTTGAATTATCATTATCTGTAATCTTAAGTTGGTAGAGCTGCGTGCACGCGTACAGGAGGTCTCAGGTTCGAGTCCTGCCCGGCGCATACATACACACAATAAAACCGGTCAAACAGTCAACGCTTATGGTCAAACAGTCAACGCTTATGGTCAACGGTCAAAAGTCAACAATTTTTTTATTACTTTTATTTATTTATTTAAATTAAAAATACTTAAAAATAACATTTTAAAAGTTAGAAAATAGCCTTAAACTCACAAAAATATATCCAAAAATCCTATTAAAATTGTTAATAAAATCCATTTATTTACCTTACTTTGTCGTTATTAAATAGGTTAGTTTTTCCTCGTCGATCAATCCTCTAAACTCGTGCGCATTCAACATCATCAACCGAACGCACCCAATGTGAGTGAATCTTACAACTCCCCTTTTTATTACACGTTTTGGGGTGTATCATGTGTCACTAAAACTAATTCGTTTATTCAAACTCGTGCCATACCATATTATGATTTAAACTTAGAAATGTAAATATTGTTTGTAGTTATGTATTACATATTGTCAAGTTGTATGCAAATTATTTGTTAGGCCCATCAGTTCCTCGTGGGAGACGAGTTGAACAACGCGTGCCTTAAAACTAATTCATTAGGCCCATCAGTTCGTAGAACAACGTGTGCCTCAAAACTCATTCATTAGGCCCATCAGTTCCTTGTGGGAGACGAGTTGAGCAACGCGTGCCTCAAAACAATCTATTATTGTATATGTGTGCATTATTTAATATTAAGTGATTTGTGAATAAGTTTACATCTATATTTACTCATATGTGGTTACGCACTTAATTTATAATCAATTCAATAAACTTGTTTAAATGTTTTTCATAGGATTCACTCGCCAACTTTTTGTTGATCCAAAAACCATTTTTACACATGATACAGGTGAACAGGATGAAGCAAGGAAAACATAGGAAATGCCTTAGAAGAAAATAATGAAGTCTAGAAAGATGTGTAGAACATGTTGTAGTTATGATTGTATGATCTCCTTTAAATTGTAATAATAAATATGAAACATTATAATAAATGTCATGAGCTTTGATGAAACCCAATCATGCCCCGATCACCTTTTCCGCTGCGGGTCGGGGTGTGACAGTCAATCAACTCTGTTTATCAATATTCTTTATCTTAGGCATCAAAAAGCGATTCCTGTAGCAGGGTATCCAACCCTTACTAGGAACGTTACCGCCTCAAATAAGATTTAAACTCTCACCCTCTTCAAAGTATGTAATTGCCAAAACTACCCTCCTTTTGAGTCAAACATACCACTACTTAAATTTCGGGACGAAATTTCTAAAAGTAGGGGATACTGTAACATCCGTAAAAAACCGGGATATCCAAACCCGCTTCGTTATTAATCGAATACACATCAGTTATAACTGAAAACCAGAATCCATTGAATTGAAAACCGAGAGAAATCAGCGGCCTTTAAAAATTGAAACCTAAAATCCTTGTCGGACATAACACTATAAATACAAACCCATTCGCTTCCCAGTCTGAACGCACACACCCACTCGATCATCTCTCGGAAGTTTCTGTTAAAGTTTGGCCATCAGTTTTGTTCCGAGTCGTCGGAACCTCGCCGGAAAACCGAATCTATTCCATTATTGCTTTACTCTAAAAATAGGACTGTTAGAGCTTCGACAGAAGTCACCCACACTCACCTCAAACTCCCTGTAAAGCCTCTGTCGCAACTCAAGCTTCGCCGGAAAAAGATTGGAACTCGCCGGAGTTGGTCACTGGAATCATCAAAGTGCTGTTCTCCAGAGGGTATGAACCTTTAAAACCTTTATACGTTCATATTTAATTCCGTTAATTCGTAAACCAGTAATCAGAATTGATTAGATAAAGATAACAGTCGGATTTTTGGTTTCTGGGTAATGTTTAGGAAGAAGATGAAGTTTTGCCTAGAAAATAAGTATATTTAAACATGATGTTTTAACCAGGTTAGACACACAGTCCAGCGGTGGATTGTGTGCGATTATAAAGCATACGTCCCGGGTTCAAGTTCTGTTTGTGTTCCGATCCACTGAAATAATATACCCTTTTTATATAAAAGCCAAATCCTGAAACATATAATAAGTGTAAGTATAATAAAAACCGGAATAATAACCAGGTTAGACACACAATCCAATGGTGGACTGTGTGCAAAAACATTAAGCACGTCGCGGGTTCGAGTCCAGGCTCCCGCACCGGTTCGACAGTTTAAATCCTTTTTAAAATTTAATAATTTCTGAATAATCTAAATAGTATATAAATATAATTAAAATCAGAAATATTTCGGGTTAGACACGTAGCTCAGTTGGTAGAGCTGCGTGCACGTGTACGGAAGGTCACGAGTTCGAACCTCACTCAGCGCACAAAATTAACACGGTCCGAACTGTCAAAGTCAACGGTCAACATTTTTTTATTTATTTATTTATTTAATCAGAAAATTATTTAAAAATACTTAAAATAATATTTTTAAAGTTAGAAAATGTCCTTAAACTCACAAAAATAAATCTAGAAATCCTATTAAGGTTATGAATTAAAATTATTAATCTCAAATAAAATCCATTTATTTACCGAACCACTATGTTATTATTTAGGTTAGTTTCTCTCGTGGTTAAATCCAAATTCGTGCGCATTCATCCTCAATCCAAGAAACGCAACCACTGTGAGTGAATTCTTACAAACTCCCCTTTTTATTCATGTTTTGGGGTGTATCATGTGTCGCCTAAATTAATTCGCTTATTCAAACTCGTGCTATACCATTATATGATCTAAATTTAGAATGTGAATATTGTTTGTTGTGATGTATTACATATTGTCAAGTTGTGTGCAAATTATTTATTAGGCCCATCAGTTCCTCGTGGGAGACGAGTTGAACAACGCGTGCCTCAAAATTCATTCATTAGGCCCATCAGTTCGTCGAACAACGTGTGCCTCAAAACTCATTCATTAGGCCCATCAGTTCCTCATGGGAGACGAGTTGAACAACGCGTGCCTCAAAACAATCAATTGTTGTATGTGTGTGCAATATTTATTATTATGTGTTTTGTGAATAAATTTACATCTACATTTACTCATATGTGGTTATGCACTTTATTTTATAATCAATACAAGAAACACGTTTAAATGTTTTCATGGGATTCACTCGCCAACTTTTTGTTGACCCAAAAACCATTTTTTTACACATGATACAGGTGGACAGGATGAAGCAAGGAACACATAGGAAATTGCCTTAGAAGAAAAATAATGAAGTTTAGAAAGATGTATAGAACATGTTGTACTTGTATGATTTGATTGTATGATCTCCTTTAAATTGTAATAATAAATATGAAACATTATAATAAATGTCATGAGCTTTGATGAAAACCCAATCATGCCCCGATCACCTTTTTCCGCTGCGGGTCGGGGTGTGACAGATGGTAAGTTGACAATTGATTGACATGTTTCTGTTTGGTTTATATAGTGATTACTCTTAAGTTTGAAAACGGTTGTGATGCGTTGCTTGGGACTAGGGATGGCAAAAAAGCCCAAGCCCGACGGGTATACCCGAAACTCGAAACATACGGGTTGGGTATACCCGAAGCCTGATGGGTATGGGCCGGGTATGGGCTTAAAAAGGAAAAAAATTCGGGTATGGGTACGGGTATGGGATTGAGGGACACCCGCCCGTTACCCGGCCCATTTACTCGAATACTCGAAATAATCATATTATAAATTTTCATATATATAAATTTACTACATGCACTTATTACTAATTTACTATAGGACTAGGGTCTAGTTTTGTCATCTCTTCAAAATTGTATTTCCAAGAAAGAAAAGATATAGATGATTAGCATCCAGATTTTTCCACCAAATTTACCAAATGCATCATCCAGATATCCACTTTATTGAAATTGAATCATCTTACTATATTCTACTCATAAAGCAATAACACAAAAAGTCAAGAAGCTACAACACCATTATCAGATCGAGATCTCTGTTCTTGTAGTCTCTGTTATTGCAGTGAAGGTAATTTCTTTTTTTCTATTATGTAGAATTCTTTTGGTGATTTTCTTAGTGGATTTATTCATAGATTTTGATCTCTTATTTTTCTTCAAGAATTTTAACATACACAAACAAGATTTTAGGTTTAGTTATATTCACACTAAAGACTTCAATAACACTCAATGTGTGTTAGTTCTGGCATTTGGGATTCTCTAAATACATTTTAGGTTATGGAGATTAATGGGGTCATTCTTACTTTATGTGCTATATATGTTTGTTTAATACTCTTAGGAACATTAATAGCACCAATTATGATGTATGTAATATCCCTTTTAGTCTATTAAATGCAAAATACATATATGCAAATGAAGTTCACGAGAATATGTAATGCATATATTATGATGAATTATAACAATTAATGCTATCATAATGATGATGGATATCCCTTTGAGTGTATTAAATGCCAAATACATAAGTTCACATGAAGTTTCACTAAAATCCCTTTTACTACAATTTTTTTCTTTTTGTTCAGCAATGAAATAAGCTAAACTGCAGTTTTTGTTGGCTACTGCATACTCTTTTTTAGGTAATATGGATGAGGAAGGAGAAGGGATTTTGGATTGTGATGGTTCCAATACACAAACACATGTTTATAGTAATCAACATAATCAAGAAGATCAACAAACAACCAAAAATCAATCACAAGATCAAGGGAAACGAACTCATGAAGATTCTAGAGAAACTGCTGATGACGACAACGGTCCAGTTAACAAAAAAAGGAAATCACCTTCGCCTGCATGGGAGCATTTCACAAAGCTGAAAGTGAATGGTGAATTAAAGGCCGAGTGCAATTATTGCAAGAAACGATTAGCAGCTGGAAGCTCAAACGGGACACGCTATTTTCTTGCTCACATGGATACTTGTAAGAAACGAAAAAATAAAGATATACGCCAACAAGTGTTGTCAGCGAATCAAATAAAGACATCGGGACAGTCAGAGCTTTCTTGTTATAATTTTGATGCTGATAAGTCGAGAAAAGATATCGCCGAGATGGTAATTGTGCATGAGTACCCGCTTGTTATGGTTGAGCATCGTGGGTTAAGAAAGTTTGTGGGTGGCCTTCAACCTTTTTTTAAGGTTCCATCTCGAAATACTCTCAAAAGTGACATAATGAAGATTTTTGAATATGAAAATCAAAAGACAATGAGGTATGCCTTATGTTTTATATGAAATCTTTATCATGTTACATTCATCCTAACATTTATTTATTATAGGATTTTGGAGAAGAATACGAGTAGAATCGCAATTACCACAGACATGTGGACATCAAGCAATCAAAAAAAAGGTTTTATGGCGATCACTACTCATTTCGTTGATGATAACTGGAAAATGCAAAGCCGTATAATCAGGTATAGTGTTGTTGTTTTTATCTATATATAATTTGTCCAACTAATCGTGTTAACTCATTTTTATGAATTTACACTAGGTTTATTTATGTTCCTTGTCCTCATACTGCTGAACTTCTTGCTGGTGTTTTGTATGAGTCCTTGTGTGATTGGAACATTGACAGAAAAGTATCCACAATAACCGTGGATAACTGTTCAACAAATGATTTATTGATTCACTTATTGCTAGATAAACTCTATCTGGGTGATCTTATCTTAGGGGGCAGTTATTTCAGATGCGTTGTTGTGCACACATTTTGAATCTAATCGTCCAAGATGGGTTGACAATTATTGTTGGCGGGATACAGAGAATTAGGGATAGTGTTGGTTTTTGGACAGCAACACCAAAACGACTTGAAAGGTTTGAAGAAGCAGCTCGTCATTTGGCAATTCCATCCTCAAAAAAATTGTCCCTTAATTGCAAAACCCGTTGGAATTCAACATACTTGATGTTAAATGTTGCTATTATCTACAAAGATGTTTTCAAGCGCCTTAAACTACGAGATGCACAATATAATAGTTTACTATCAGAGAAGGATTGGGAGTTGGCTTCTACTATTTGTCAAAAGTTAAAGGTATTTCATGATGTGACCGAGTTGTTTTCCGGAACAAAATATCCCACAGCAAATATATTTTTCGAATCTGTATATGAAATAAAATTTGCATTAGACAAGTTGGGTCGAGATGAGGAAGAAGTGATTAAGGAGATGGCCAACAAAATGATTGTTAAGTTTGATAAATATTGGTCAGATATACATGGGTTTATGGGTGTAGCAGCCATTTTAGATCCCCGTTACAAGTTGAATATTATGAAGTATTGTTTTCCAATACTTTATGGTTCCGAAGGTGCAAAGGCTGAACTTGAGAAACACAAAAAGTTGATATATGAATTGTTTGAAGACTATAAAGAAAAAGGTTTTCGGAATGCAAAGAACCACAGTTACGGCACGTCAACTTCAAATAATGCTAAGAGTGAAAGTGGATTATTTGACGACTATTTATCATATGTCGCTGAGGGGAATTCATCAGGTATGAGGTTTTTTTACCATTTTTATTTATTATATTCATGTGTAGTTAATATTGTTCGATATAAAAAATTCATTTAAATGCTAAAGGAAGTGTTATATTGGAGCTTGACCATTATCTTGAAGAGAAAGTTTGTCCGCCGAACGTAGATCTTGATATACTAACTTGGTGGAAAACATATGGTATGAAGTATTCGATACTACAAAAGATAGCTCGAGATGTACTAGCAATACCTATAACAACAGTTGCCTCAGAGTCTTCTTTTAGCATAAGTGGTAGATTGGTAAGTCCGCATCGTAGCCACCTTCATCCAATTACATTGAAAGCATTGATGTGTGCTCAAAGTTGGTTGTTAAATGAAATAAGAGGTAATTTCATTTGATTATGTTTATAGAAATGATTATTTTTATATTTACTGTGTTGCTTTTTTTATACACACAGCAACCTGTTCAAAAGAAACCGACGAAGCATATTGTCAAACAATTGAATATGACTATGATGATGGTGACGAGGTAAATATATCTTCCAAGTTTAAGATTTTATTACATTTATGTTATCTTAGTGATGAGTTATTTAATAGTGTATTTTCTCTTTTTCTCATTAAGTGTAGGAAAGAGGTTTCAAGGGATGAGTGACGAAATGGTATTTTAGCTTCACTTTTGGAAAGCAAGCACAAGGGAGTACTTACAATAGCTATCACAAATGAACTTACCTTTTTGACTACATATGGCTATCACAAGTAAACTTACCTTTTCGAATACATATTTGGATATGAAGACAACTAGTATTTCATATGTGGATATGTATTTGGTAGCTGCTTAGTGAACAACTAACTTATTTTTGAGCATGTATATTGGATATGGAAGCTAGCACCCTTTATTATATGGATGTTTATGCCACTAGGTGGTCCTAATACAATTAATTAATTAAGTAACCGTTTTGATTTAGTTTGGTATATGTAGTATGAATATGATATGGAAGTATTTAATCATGTTTTCATTTGTTATAGTTATTAAAATTGTAAATTATATAAACATCATAGTAAAAATTGCACATTTGTCCCGACGGGGTATTTTTAAGAAATTAACGGGTATACCCGATACCCGCGGGTATGCCCGATACCCGATGGGTAATTACCCGACAAATACCCGATGGGTAACGGGCCGGGTACAGGCCAAAGAAATACAATCGGGTATGGGCTTGGGATTACCAATAACCGGCCCAAAATCGGCCCATTGCCATTCCTACTTGGGACAAGCAACGTTTAAGTGTGGGGATCTGACGGGTGGTCTATTGGACAACCCGAAAGTGCATTAAAATGATCAGTATTCCACGTTTAAATGGGTTAATTGTTATGATTTGATGTCTACGGTGTATATGGCTTTGCAGGTACCGAAGAGCATAAACGAGGGAGTTTAAACGTGCTTTGGCAGGTGCTTGTAATTGGCTTATTGAAGACAAAGACTCAAGAGATTGATTGAAGGGCAAAACTGGAAATTCTACTGACCACCGTAAGCTACGGTGGGCACCGTAGCTTACGGTGGAGTCCACTTTCAAAAGCACCGTAAGACAGATCTTCATTGCCGTAAGAAGATTTCTGCCCACCGTAAGCTACGGTGCCCACCGTAAGCTACGGTGCCCACCGTAAGCTACGGTGCCCACCGTAGCTTACGGTGGTGAGCTGCGGGGAAGTTGTAACTGCCCATTTATACTCGATTTTGAAGAGGCTTTTCATATACCAATCATTGGGGAACGTTTTGCAGAGCTTAGGGGCGATTTTTGAGTAATCTTGTGGGTTCTAAACAATTTCTAAACATTGCTTTGGTGTTTTTGATTCCTATGAACAAAACTATTGAAGGCTTGATGAATTGCAAGACCATGAGTGACTAGGACTCCTTGTGATCATCTTGAGTGGAAGGTTTGTTTGAACAATTGTGTTTTAAATTCTCATTTCTAGAATAATAACTTGCTATATTTGTAGTTGTTATGATGTTTGGATTCTTGTTACTAAATTGTTGATTGATGTTTGAATCATTGCCTTAATCGTACGTTCTTGGTGTCATTGACAATCGAGATATCACGGGGAGGTTTACAGGTTGAGTATTAGTCAATTGGTTATCGGGTAACAACCTCTCATTGTAATAATCCGAGTACTTAGTTCCCTTTTATCATAAACAAGTAATCAAACACGAGTCATGTCTATGTGACTCTTTCTAGTTGAATTTGAAACACATGCGCTAATTTAAACCGGAAACTTGAGATGGTCACTCTCTTTTAATCTGTTAAACAACCAACTTTGATTTGCTATTAGTTAAAATCTAAAACTACAAACCAAAAACTCTGGATTTAATTTCTTATAATTTAGGTAAATTATTCAAAGTATTACAAACTCTAGATAACGCAATTTCCACAACTCCCGATGTTCGATACCCACTTACCGCTAGCTATTAGTAGTATTTGGATTAAATTTACGTGAGACTACGACATCACGTCACGTATCCACCGGTGGATCCCAACGAGCGATACCAGAGATGATCACCGGTATGTTTTCTTTTGTTGTTGTATATCTTTGTGTAGATTTTAGTTTATATTTCATTTCTTGTTAGTAGTTAAATGAACTTTATGGGTGTGTTCCCTAAATAACCCTCACGAGACCTACTCGTCCTTCCGAGCTATCGGAAGGTTTAAAAGGGCTTGTTGCATACGCTAAATGCAACCGTGATTCCTATAAAAGTGAGTTTAGGTTGTTGTTGTAAATTCTTTTTCCACAAGAAAATCAAAGCTGAATAAAATTATATGACTTGGTAATTACTTTAATAAAAATGGTAGAACTAAGTAACTAACAAATTTTTAATGGTTGTGAGAAGCTTGCTTCTACACGAAGGTTGAAAATTGTAGGTAAACTGTGTTCGCGAGACAACCGTTTTTGTTGAAGATGAAGAGCACACGAAGAATGAGCGAAAAATCAAGTGCATACGTTTTCTTTAGCTTTGATTTGTTTTTGTTTAATAAATGGATTGTATTGTGTATTTTATTTTCCGGGGTGAATTTTTGGGAAGGTTAGCCGTGTCATATCCCTTGTGCGTTTTAATGGCTCTATTCTTACACATTGAGGACAATGTTGACCTCAAGTGTGGGGATGGGGAGAAGAAAAACTTTTTCAATTTTGACCCGTTTGTTTAAACACTACACATTGAGGACAATGTTGACCTCAAGTGTGGGGATGGGGAAATTTCAAAAAAAAATTCAAAAATGTCTTTGTTTGAAGCAGTCTAAAAAGTATAAGTAACTTAGTTAATGAGGGATGGCACAACCCATTTGGTCTTTTGTCATGGTCAAGTTCAAATTAATTTCTTGACGGGTATTTAACGGGTGGTTATTTGTGAATACTCCGCCTAAGAAACTTGCACTTTATACATATCGCATACCATACCTTCTATACGTGAGATTTTGAGCCATTTCTACATATCATATATGCATATATTTCTTTGGTTGAGTGGACCATTAGTCATGTATTGTAGAACTTGCAATTTTTTATACGTTTGGACCATAGACCGAATATGAGCACAAAATGATTAAGGCATTAGGTAAACCTTTTTACTTTACACCATTTATTTACCCTTACCCGAAATCAATCCTTTAGTCGCCAATCTTGAGCCTAAACCCTTCGTTTGACCAACCCATTTAGCCTTGACCGTTGAACCTTTTATTTTTAACCCGTATGATGAAAACTTGATTTTAGGAATAGTAAAAAAAACATAACATAATTGAGAAAACAAAAATGTATGTATTGATAGCTTGTTGAATAAAAGGCGAAAGACTTTTGCCTCTTAGTTATTGTTTCGTAGTCGGTTGGGTTAGAATAGTTGTCTTTGTAATAAAAAATTGCGTTTTCATCACCTTAGCCACTTTCAAAATATCATATTCCTTACCCTTAGCCTAGCCCTAATTCAAACCGTTCAAGACCTTTTGACTTGTGTTTAATATTTGTGTTCGGTGGTGGAGAATGATTGAGTTGCAAGCTTATGCGAGCATGTGTTCTAATCGGTTTGTATGTTTATCTCAAAAGTGCTAATACTTAAATATTAGCCAATTTATAAGCCGAGTGGAGAGAACATTGTGGGATGTGATTTGTGAGTTTCAAGGGTGGGTTAATCTTGGATAACCATTTTTATGTGTCAATCATGTTAACGTTAAATATTTTGAAAATGATAAAAAATTTTGAACCGAGTATGACATTAGACCTTAACTCATGTTTCGAGAATGGGAAATGTGTTCCTTATTGACCCACGTGAAAGTGAAAGACAGATTTGCTTGAGGGCAAGCAAAAGACAAGTGTGGGGATGTGATACATGGTCGAAAACCGATATTTCTATTACGTTTAAGTTAATGTTTTACGTAACCTTTAGTTTCGGATAGCCTACTTTTTATTGGATTTGTGTTTTACAGGTTTACGGAGTTTAAGGAGCTATTCGGGGTTTTGAAGCATCGGGACGGAACACGGGTCAATCGGGATCGCGAAATGGGAAAACAGGAAAGCATGACTTAGAGAGGCCGTCGCTGACGCCCCCTAGGCCGTCGGCGACGCCCCTCAGATAGTCCGTCAGAGAAAAATTGTCGTAGACAGTGGATTAGAGCGTCGAATGAGAACTACACAAAGCACATGTCGTCGCCGACGGCCGCCCCTTCTAGTTTCATGTCGCTGAAATTCAATTTTTGACGGATGATATCTCATGTTTGACCCATTTGGTGGGGAGTTACGAATTTTTGAAGGTTTGAACTTATTCTTGGAGCCTAGCAACACCAAACCATCATCTCCTATCATATCCATTCCATCCAATCCATCATCATTGATCATAACCCTAATCCAATTCCATTATCATCCTCCTTCAATCTCTAATCCATCCATCATCATCACTAATCCTAAACCCTAATCATCATTCATCTTCACCATCAAGCTTCAAGATACCAATGTTCAAGTTATCATCAATTATCGATCAAGTTCCTTTCACCATGAGCGGCTAATTTCGTTGGGTTTCACCCCGGTGTAGGTTTGTAAGTGCTAGGGTTTGACATGTTTTTGAATATTGATTTGTGACAATTTGTACTTTGATTTTGAAACTTATGATAATTGACTTGCATTTGTATTGAATTCATGAATTGTCGAATAAAGATTAATTTGACTTTGTGAAATGTTTTTGTGCAATTATGCCTTGTCTAGGTTAGAGTTTACTTGTTTGTGATGATAAAATGTATTGTGGTCCGTTGTTCCTATTGATAGCTCTTGGCATCTAAATCACTTAACACTAAACTTGTTGGTCATTGATACAAAGGAATTGAATTTAAAAGCGTGTAGGAACCCTAGGATTTGCATTACTGAACCGGGTGTGAACCTTGTTCTCAAATCATTGTTTTAAAATCGAATAATCAAATTTTCTTGCAATCCTTTAAGTTTTCAGAGTTAGTAAATTAGAAACAAATTCATCGGATCATTCCGACATTCTTTCAAACAAACAAATATTTAAACAATCGAAGTAGCAAGCTTCATAATTTGTGACAACAACCATTAAGAATCAAGTGCATCCATCGCAAACCACAAACTCTTCGTGGTTCGACCCCTTACTACCACTAACGCATTGTTAAGGGTAATTCGGAATTATAAATATTATCTTTGACCGGGGCGCAACACTCCGATCAACTAGCCAAAGCACCGATTTATCTCGACACTCTTCGTCAATTTTGGGCAAATGCTAAAGTTGAAGTTCAGAATAAAAAGCCTTTTGCCATCACTTCAAAGATTGGACAGTCACTTGTTCAAATCTCTCCATCTACTATCTCCACCACATTCCGTCTCAACGACCTTGATGACCCCACTTCTTTCCCAAAGAAAGATTTACACGCAGAATTCATTGAGCGAGGATATGAAGGTCAGTTATCAGGTGTTACCATTTTCAAACCTGAATTTCCCGCGAACATGAAATTATTTTTCCACACCCTTTACTATGTTTGTCAGCCAAAACAACCGCTTTTAACGAAATACCTTTAAATATTCGATATCTGGGTTATGTTATTTTAACCAAATGAAAATTTAATTTTTCCCAGCTATTGTTTTCTGATTTGGTTTCAAATTTTAATAATCTTAAAAAGGGTCAAGCTTTTTTGATACACCCTAGGTTGTTGAGTTTCTATTTACAGAAACAAGTTTCTAAATTCGATTTTCAACAAGGTGTCATCTGTGAAGTTAGCAGCCTTAAACATGAAACTTTGACTAGACTCTCAACACAAAAACCAAAGGTGTTGAAAACTAAAGCAACATAGACTAAGCAAATTTTGACTACTTCTACAACCACTGCTCCTTCCTCTGTGCTGAGCCCACTGCTCCTGGTGAACACGGCACTATAACCTGTGTTGTGTGTGCAACCCCCACCAGAAAAAAACCCAAAAAGAAACCCACCAAATCCACAAAGCCCACCAAACACCCCGAAAAGGTAACTCTGGAAGATGAGATCCCAGATGTTTTACCCCACGACAACACCAAAGTCACTTACAACCACTGCTGCTACTTCCTTACAACAGTTGGTTCAAAGATCTCCACCATCACAAGCTCCTCTTGTTTCCTCACAAAAGGAACAAATTGTAAGTACAGGGACACCACACTATGGGGCAATTGAAACGTATAATTGTAATTAGGTTTTCTTATTGAATAATGAAGAATACAAGGCCCTATATATAGATAAACTAATTACAACTTGGTACCCTTAATAATAATAAACTTGTCTAATTTAAATAACTTAGTCTAACATCCCCCCGCAAGTTGAGGGCGGGGAACGACCTGCAACTTGGACCGTAGAAACTCAAATCTTTGTGAAGGTAGAGCCTTTGTAAACACATCAGCAATTTGATCATTAGTGGAGATGAACTTGACATTCAGCTTCCCTTGAGTAACTTGTTCACGAACAAAGTGATAGTCTATTTCAACATGTTTTGTACGAGCATGAAACACTAGATTAGCAGAGAGATAGGTTGCACCAAGATTATCACACCAAAGCGTTGGTGCCTTGCTAACCAGACCGAGCTCATGAAGAAGAGATTTCAGCCAGATCAGTTCTGCTACAGTATCAGCAATAGCCTTATATTCAGATTCTGTTGAAGATCGAGAGACAGTTCGTTGTTTTCGAGCAGACCACGAAATAAGATTAGAACCCAGATAGACAGCATATCCCCCCGTGGAACGACGATCGATAGGGCAACCAGCCCAATCAGAATCCGAGAACGCCCGAAGACTAGTGGCCCAATGAGAGTCAGAAAAGGCTTGTAGCGTAGACCCCGTGTTGTGACGAAATAAGAGACCCAAATCAGCCGTGCCCTTCAAGTAACGCAGAATACGTTTCACCCCAGCCCAATGATTCTCGGTAGGAGCATGCATGAATTGACAAACCTTATTAACTGTAAAAGCAATGTCCGGACGAGTTAAAGTTGCATATTGAAGAGCACCGACCGTTTGCCTGTATCTAGAAGGATCATCAAGTAACGGACTATCATCAGGTAAGAAAATCTGAGAAGTACTCATAGGGGACGACACGGGTTTGCAGTCTGCAAGGCCTGCACGATGAAGAATATCAAGAATGTATTTTCGTTGAGATAGGACCAGATCCGAACCATGATGCACCACTTCAATGCCCAAAAAATAATGTAATGGACCTAGATCTTTAATTGCAAACATAGAGCTCAAGCGGTCAATAACAGCAGTAACAGCCCCAGGGTGATTGCCTGTGATGATAATATCATCTACATAGACAAGAAGGTAAACCAAAGTACCATTGTTGTTAAGAATAAACAGGGACGGGTCAGTTTTGGACCCGTGAAAACCCAATTGGTAGAGAGCCGTTGATAATTTAGTAAACCAAGCACGAGGAGCTTGCTTGAGACCATACAAAGATTTGTGTAATAAGCACACATGATCTGGCCTAGTTGGGTCAACAAAACCAGGAGGTTGTCTCATATAGACTGTCTCCTGAAGATCACCATGCAGAAAGGCATTCTGAACATCTAATTGTCTGAGAATCCACTTGTTGGTGACAGCTAGGGATAAAATAGTCTGAACCGTAGCAGGTTTGATTACTGGGCTGAAAGTCTCATGATAGTCAACTCCATGTTGCTGGTGAAAACATTTGGCAACAAGTCGTGCCTTGTACCTGCTGATGTTCCCACTTGCATCTGTTTTTAACCTGTAAACCCACTTGCAATCAACCAAGTTAGTATGAGGGGCAGGGGGAACTAACGTCCATGTCCCATTCCTATGTAGCGCATCCAACTCTTCAGCCATGGCTTGGCGCCATTCTAAAGACTTATTAGCAACGGTAAAGGAGGTGGGCTCAGCGGGTAAGGTAGGGGTAGTGGTGGCAGTATAGGCAGCGGGATTATAACGAGTGGGTGGCTTGGGGTTTGGACGAAGGTTGGATGGGCGAGGTCTAGGTGCTTGGGTGGGTTCTGTGGGTTCGGTGGAGGGTTCGGGTGGGTCTGATTGGGTAGGTTCGGGAGGTGCAGGAGTGGGAGGTATAGGAGGAGTATCGGTTTGTAGTTGTGGGTCTGATTGGGTAGGTTCGGGAGGTGCAGGAGTGGGAGGTATAGGAGGAGCAGGTGGTGTGGGTGCAGCTGGAAAACCGGGTGGTGGGTCAGGAAATATTGAGACGGGTGGGGAAGGTTGTGGTGGTGTTTGGGTAGGTACAGGTTTGTTATATGGAAAGACATGTTCATTAAAGCGAACATGTCGGGCAATGTATATTCGTTCGGTGGATGGGTCCAGGCATCGATAGCCATGATGAACAGGGCTGTAGCCAAGAAAGACGCAAGGAGTGGATCGAAATTCAATTTTGTGACGGTTATATGGACGAAGATAAGGAAAGCATTGGCATCCAAAAACACGAAGAAAAGAGTAGTCGGGTTTTCGTTGAAATACATGTTCATATGGAGATTTGTTAGAGGAGACACGAGAGGGAAGTCGGTTGATTAAGTAAACGGCTGTCTCAAAAGCAAATTGCCAGAAACGTTGGGGAAGACTGGATTGTGCAAGAAGTGTAAGTCCGGTTTCCACAACGTGCCGATGACGACGCTCGACCATCCCATTTTGCTCACTTGTGTGAGGACAAGAGCGGCGATGAATGATACCGTGACTGGTACAAAAGGATGTAATCGTACGAAACTCTCCCCCCCAATCAGATTGAATGCATTTAAGTTTGGTGTTAAATTGTCGTTCTACTAGTTTAATAAAGTTGGTTAGCACATTGTAAACATCTGATTTTTGAGCTAGGGGATAAAACCACATGTATCTAGAGTAGTGATCCACACATAACAAAAAGAAACGATAACCATCAACAGACAAATCAGGCGACGGCCTCCAAACATCACAATAAACAAGATCTAACAAATTTTTGCTACGAAAAGATGAGTCTGATAAGGATAATTTTGACGACTTGCCTAGTTGACAAGAAGTACATAATGTATTTGAAAACTTGTCAGTAATAGGTAAAGAACAATGAGAGATAATTGAACGAAAAACTTGAGCATGAGGATGTCCTAAACGTTGATGCCAAATGCTAGAAGAAGCTTTGACAGCCGTGAAAGCGACTTTAGGGATAGACTGGAGCTGAGGAAGACGAATGGAGTACAAACCCTGTTCACTGGGACCCGTTAGGAGGATTGTGCGTGTAGACTCGTCCTTCACAACAAAATAAGACGAGTGAAATTCAAAGAAAACATCATTATCCACACAAAATTTTTGAACGGACAAAAGGTTTTGTTTAAGGTCAGGAACGTGAAGTATATTAGATAATTTAAAGGTTTTGTTAGGTGAGTAAATAGTTGAGGAGCCAATATGAAAGATAGGTAGTGGGTTACCGTCACCAATAAGTAAAGAATCATTACCAAAGTAGGCCTCCGAGTTGTCAATGCTAGATAAGTCTGGAGTGGCATGTCCATTGCATCCGGTGTCAGGCTTCCAAGTGAATCCTGATTGGGAGGCAACATCAGAGTGAGCAGCAAAGTTGGCTTGTGGTGCTGCACGAGATTGTTCAGTTGATTTGGACATTGAGATGGGAGATGACCAATGCCACAACGGTTACAGTGGCCATAGACTGTGTTCTGTGTTGACGCCCAAGAGAATTGACGAGTGCTAGTGTTGTCCTGATTGCGGTTATTTTGGCCACCACGAGAGTTACCACGGGAAGAACCACGAGAGCCACGGTTGCCTCTGTTGTTGTTAAAGGAGCGAGACCCAAAGTAAGCTTGTGGTTGTGAAGAAGATGCAGGATGAAGTTGATATCCCAACTGAGAAGCCATGAGTTGAAGATTGTGAAGTTGTTGCCGTAGGGAATCAATATGTGGCTGTGGAGGAGTTGGGACAGCAGCTGTAAGAGGCTGTTGTGAGGTTGTGGCAGCCGCAAATAAGGCGTGTGGCGCCTGCTGATGGGTGGCCAAGATCTTTGTGATCATGTAGTCATGATCACTTAGTAACCCGTGTAGTTCAGTAAAAGTAACAGGAGGGGAACGAGCCAATAAGTTGGCTTTGAGGCCATTATATTCGTCACGAAGGCCGGTAACAGTTAACATGACCAGATCTTTTTCCTTCATCGGTTCTCCTATGTTGGCAAGGGCAGTAGCATACTCTTGAGCCCGGGCCAAATAGTTAGCCGGTTTTTCATCACCCTTCATGGTGATACGCAGCAGTTGGCTTTTGAGAGTGAATTCATGAGAGGAAGAAACGGGTGCATAAGCGCGTTCAAGTGATAACCATACCTCACGAGAAGTGTGTCCTTGAACATGCTGAAAAGATTCCTCAGAAACTGTGTTGACAATAAGCATACGGACATGAGCATCATTGGCAAGCCATGGAGCGTAACTCGGGTTGACAGTGGTGGTTGTTCCAGTTGTAACATCCTTTAATGGGCAAGGGATGGTACCATTCACATAACCGAGTAGGTTATGAGAGGCAAGGAAAGGTTCGACTATTTGTTTCCAATAGCTATAGTTTGTAGGTTTTAGGTTGAAAGCAAACTTGTGAGAGTTATGGATAGCTTTTTCCTGATTTGTAAAGGTTGTGATGGCAGCCATAATAATCGGCTGTTAGGGTTGATAGCTGCAGCAGGATAGCACAGTATTGGTAATCGGCTGTTGGTTTGGTGATCGGCTGTGGCGGCTGTTAGGTTTAGAATCGGCTGTTTGCGGCTGTTAGGGTTGATAGCTGCAGCAGGATGGCACAGGATTGATAATCGGCTGTTGGTTTGGTGATCGACTGTGGATGTTAGAATCCACAGGATTGGTGATTAGCTGTTTGCGGCAGATTTAGGGTAGAAGGAGGCTGCGGCAGATTTAGGGTAGAAGAAGGAGGCTGCGGCAGATTTAGGGTTTAGGGAATCCCGGAGCGTATAAGCTCTGATACCAAATTGAAACGTATAATTGTAATTAGGTTTTCTTATTGAATAATGAAGAATACAAGGCCCTATATATAGATAAACTAATTACAACTTGGTACCCTTAATAATAATAAACTTGTCTAATTTAAATAACTTAGTCTAACAGAGGCTGATGATTCAATTGAACATTTGCTCTCAAGCCCCTCTCCCAGGGCCATGTCTCTTTCTACTCCAATACCACCCATATTTATACCTTTGCTTGAGGCAATAGAGAAAACTCAGACACTCATCAGTCCCTCTCACTCACCTATTAAAGAGAGTCAATTTCCACATTTGACTAAGTCTGAGAAAACTCTATCTGCTAGCCTACAAGCAATTGAGAAGGTTACACCCCATGAGTTACATGTAACTCTTGGTGGTAGTTCAAGTGAGGCAACTACTACAACTGCTACAATAGTGGCTCCGTTGGACAATGGTTACATACATAAGACTTCCTTGAAGGCAACAACTGCTGAGGCTACAGTTGTATCCTCTAAGCCAGTTGGAAGTCCCCAGAACCAAGAAATAGGGGCATTTGATTCTAATACTATGGAGTTTACTCCTATAGATGATCCAGATACAACTACCACTAGTAGGAAATCAGATGATCCTATTAAATTAGGTGATGAATTAGGATACAAAGAATTGACGGAGAGGACGTCTTCCAGGGAATCATCAATTGATGACCTCAAAACCATGATGAAGCAAGTCTTACAAAACTCTCAACCACAACCATCTCCAACACAAAATGCTGAAGAGCTATGGAAGGTTGTTCAATCAATCATCCTAGCTCAGAGAAACTTGGCAAATATTCAACATGAAACTCATATGAAGTTGATCCGCAATATGGTCGAGGCTCGATAAAAAGATGCACAAGCTGACATTAAAGCCATCAAAGACCACTTGCTCAAAACTATTGGCTCTGCCCCGGTTATCATTCTTCAAGATGATGCCAAAAAGGGGGAGAAAGATTACATGAGAAAGTTGCAGCCTGATTCAAAAGTTAAATCACAGGTGCAACAACAGCCAGCAACCACTACAACCACTGTTACAGCATCCGAAGCTACTTTGGGAAATGTAATTGATGAGACCTTAAACAAAGAAGCTGAAAGGATTGCTAATGAAAAGCAACAAAGACAAGATACACTCAAAGAAAAAGCTTTGAGGCTCATTAAAGAAGAAAAAGCTAAGCAGTTGGAAAAAGAAGATGTTGGTATTTCAAGGCAAATAAAGTCTGCAAGACAACCAACTCCCATCTCTTCTAAAACCACTGTTGAAGCTACTACTATAGTATCATCTGTCACCATAACCCCAACATATGTTAGGACAGATGTTGTGACAGCAGATGCTGGAACAACAGATGTTCCAACATATATTGCGCAAACCACTGCCCTAATCACATTTCCAACATTAACTGAACCATTATCCACACCACCTCGAATTCCTACACATCCACCATCTCCAAAAATTAAATTCCAACACAAAAGAAAAACTTTTGTTGTTGATGATGATGATGAAGAGAGACAATCACCGCTCCCTGCTTCATCACAATCCATTTCACAACCATCCTCATCACTGCCACATCCAGAAACCTCATTTTCCCCATTTCCAACCATGCATCTATCATCTTCATTCCTTCCTATGGGTGCACTATACACTTTGGAACTTTTTGTCGTTAAAGGAGAGATTGAAGCTTTCTACAAGATAGAGGATCCGAAATAGAAATTCTTGCTAGGGTATCGAAAGCCTAAGAACCTTGATGAATATCTTAAGTTAAAGGCTAGACAGGCTGAGCACATTGCAAAAGATAAATCAAAAGATAAAGATGACAGGTCTTTACAAATCTCCTTGCAATATCAACTAAGCAAAGTAAGAAACATTGAAGAATTTGCTAAGGAGTTGAGTAAGTCTATGTCTGAACAGCCAACCACTAATGATCCTGAATTGAAAGAAAACTATCTTGATCATGTCATGAAGCACAAAGCAACAAGGGCTCAATTTAAAAACTGGTCGACAAATGAGCTAAAGGAAGAAATTGAAAGAATTCATACAATGCTCAAGAATCCTTCAAAGAAGCCTACTCCTCCTATTTGGAAAAAGGCCAAACTTGAAAGCCAAGACCATGCTCTTAAAATGAAAAGAATGAAAGCCGAACTTGTTGATGCTCTATATGGAACAACAAGGCAAATTGCTAGATGGCCAGATTTAAAAGTGGAAGATACATATAGAAGGTTGGAAGAACTAAGAAAGAAAGATCCTTCTATCCCAAGAAAGTCAATCTATGCTCAATCAACCACTGCTCCTCAACAGACCCATGCTCCTAAAATATCAACTTCAACCTTTGTCTTATCCACCATTGCCTTAAATCAAGCAAAAAGGCAAAAGCAGATGAAAGAAGAAGATCAAAGGATGCATGAAGAACTAAGAAATGAGAGAATAAAAAATCAAATTTTGTATCACACAAATGCTGCAAGTGACAAGCTTAGAGCCTCACTTTCTACACTTGTACATAGACCTATTTCACCCAACTCATCACAAATAACCCTACTCCCAAGAAAACCATCTGACTCAAAAATTATAAAAATGGAAGTCTTCCAATGACAACCATGAATTGACACTACTCAGGTCAGATGTTGAGTTCAAAAGATAAAGATGGAGGATGGTATGGTCTGGATGCAGCTGATCTCCAAGACTTGCTGAATCTTGAACTTGAAAGGGATTTAGATAACATGATTGCCCTGGACTTTGAACTTCAGCTCAAAGGCCAAATAAGAGAATCATTGATGAGGAATAAAGATCAGTAATAAATTTTTTGTTTTGGCATCATTTGTTCCAGGGGAGATTGTTGGAATTGAACCATACAAAAGAACAGATGATACAAAGTCAAAAATATACTACAACCTCTGATTCTAATAATAATATAACATATGCCCAAGTCAAGCTCTGCTGAAGACTAAATGTCAAAGGTCTGCCATAGCAAAACTCTGTTGAAGACAAGCTCTGCTGAAGTCCAAAGCTAAAGGTCTGCAAGGCAAAGCTCTGCTGAAGATTAAAGCTAAAGGTCTGCCAAGCAAAGCTCTGCCAAAGGCCAGCAGAGGATGTCTCATCAGTGTTTTAGTATCAGACTTTGTAATGTTTAGTTTATAGCAGTGGTTAGCTTAGCATATGTTAGTTTGTTATTTTTGTTAAGTGTCACTTTCATGCTAACATCATCATAAGATGCTCAGTGGTTAGGATTGTAGTATAAATAGAACAGTGCTTGTACTGTTCTATTTGATCACTTTCATCAATTATCAATCTAACATTTCTTCCTTACATTTTGTACGAACAAAACACTGATCTTAGACTGAGGGAGAGATTGTGATTTATATGCATGTGATTACAATCACTAAAAGCATGATAATAAAAAAACAATCTCTCGGCTGTTATGAGTTAAAGTTCATTCCGCTGCATGCTCATCTGATTTATCATCTTTCATTTATCATTTTTAGAACTTTCATAAACAGTTTCAAACCCAGATCCTAACATCTCTCAATGTATTTCGATTAAAAATTTTCCAATAATACATTGGTTTCCACCTAATAAAAGGGTGCTTTCTTTCTTAACTCACTACTTCAACAATGAAAACCCGAAGTCTCTGTTTAGAAAAGGAATAGTAAGCATAATTTAGAGTATATATAACTAATCGTTTGGGATCAAATCGGTTCTAAATTGACTTCTTGATCTTTTAGTTATTGTTCAAGTAGTGTATAATATGATTACAAACCCGCTTAAATTTGTACTTCTGATATAATATAAAAACTTTACCGCTTCAAAACACTTACAATCTCATGTTTACCGATTACTGATAATCATCTGTTTCATAGCACTAGATAAATACAACATTCTACACTACTGATTTGTAGCCATTAAGAAGGCTTGATTTTGATGCATTTGGACATGTACCAAAAATCAAACCCAAACAGACTCATTTACTAATAATCGCGTTGCAAATGTTACCTTACCCGCAGAAATACACGGTCTATATTAACATATGTGAGATCCACGATCTTCAAAAATTCTAGGTAGATGTCATACATGCAAGCAATTGTGAGCACAATTGTCTGACACTTGGTGAAGAATCTGTTTGAGATATATCTAAAAGTAGAGTTTTAGCTTCCAATAATCCTTCTGAAATTCTTTGCACGATCGCTTCCTCACTTGCCATTAATGATGCCAGTAATTTGGCTCCACCCATCCTTTCCTGTTTAACAGTAACATACGCCTAATTTAATGATCCAAACGAATCGCTTCTAAAGTGTTTGATATAGGGTTTAGATTGAGGGGGTGTTTGGAAGTGGCCATCTGCTTATTGCGTTTTGATATGATTATAAGCTATTTTGAAAGTGCGCGTGTGTGTTTGGGATTTTATAATCCAAACCACTTTAACTTATTATTTGCGAGTGAAACGACTGATTATCTAAGTTTAATTTAATCGAATCACAATAATATCACACTCAAAACACTCCCTTGGAACCTAATCTCCAAAATATTCCTACTTTGACAACCTTAAAAGTCAAAAATGGACCACTTCTCAAAATAAAAATAGTAAAAAGAGATGTAAGGTGAAATTACCATTTCAGACCCACGCTTTAGAGATTCCAACGAGGCCTTGAGAAGGTCAGATGAGTAGGGAAGGACAACAGACTTCAAATGGTACACGATGGAGAAAAGAACTTGGATACATGCAGCCCTAATCTCGGGTTCCTTCACATTCTGTTGATAAAAGTACGCATTGAAATTAGCAGCCCAAGAACTACATGTGGCAATTCCGACCCGTGGGTCACCTCAGGTTATGTTCTATCTCGAATGGGCCAAACGGGTAAAGTAAAAAAAAGCTAGCTGAAAAGGTGTACTTTTCATAGGGATGGACATTTGGCACAAGGTACCGGTACCTATTTTCCCCTACCGAATCATTTTCGGTACCGATTCGGTACCCACTTTTTGGCGTTTCAGTACTGGCACTTTCGGTTTCCGGTATTTTACCGATTTTTACCTTCAAATACCGGTAATAGTACCGTACCGAACATTTTCAGTATCGGTATCCGTACCCAATTTTGGCGATAGTAGTGTTATATATGCGTGAAATTCCTGAGTGCCCCCATGAAATTTTGCAATCACCCCCCTTGACTTTCGAAACCAACCTCTAAGAAGATACCTAATTTTGATAAACTATCGAAAATCCCGAAAATATTCCGACTGGTGCGTGTACAGATGCTTGAAAGCATTTGGAGAAGATGACCTACTATTGTAATAAACTTTTAATTGAAGGGAGTTTTTGTAAGTTTACAAATACATTAAAAACATAGCTTCCAAAGCAAAAACATTGGGTGGTGTGGACCGTCACTTTTCCTTTTCAAATTATAAAACTTAGTTTCTTCCGTAAATGAAAATAACAAGTTATTTGAAGTTTATTTTCTTTATGATCTGAATCCTTATTTTGTGATCTTGTTTATTTATTTATGGTTATTTGTTAAAAATAATTATTGTAACCTAGTGAATTTAATATATGTATTGTTTATCTCATCTATAATACCTAATACATTGAACCGAACCGACCTGACCCGATTCGTACCGAAAAAAGTTGACATATATCGATGGCCAAGCGACCCCCAAAATTCCCGCCCCTCATAAAAAAAATTTCTGGGTCCGCCATTGCCGGTACCAAGCTCATCCCTAATTTTTCATACATGATTACATAAAACCCCTTAAGCCCTTCTGTTAAAAAATTTTCATTATTATAGCAAATAATATAAATTTTCAATAATTAAGGTTGACGGGTTAAACTTGTAAAGTTTAAAGAAGTTGTCTTAAAAATAAACATAAAGTGTGTTTTTGCCATATTCAGTATAAAGAAAGTAGATACATACTTGGGTGGCCTTCACATTTTTATAATCATCCCTTGTTTATTAAACCAAAAAACTTGGCCAAAAAGCGTTTCAAGTCAACCTAAGGTAGCCCATACAAAGAATTACATACCTTTAGTTTTTACCCATTACTCAACCCATCTATTTTGCCACCATGGAAAGGAAAAGGGAAAACTTACACCAATGGAATGAATAATACGTTGCAGAATTTTCGAAGCAAATGATTTTTTAGCGGAACCTGAAATCTTCTGACAAGCACTGATGAGGACATTGGCCATGCATAGACGAAATGAAAGTAACTGCTTTTCCGACATTTGATTAAGCGGCTCCCAGTTGGAGATATTTAGATTGTGCTCATCGAAAGTCAACCGGTCAAGAACGTACGCTTGAAATGTAATAGTGCTATTATTTCCTGATATCATAAACAGAAAGTGAAAAGCATTAAATTCATAAATCTAAAGAGTAAAGTACACAAATGGTCCCTGGGGTTTACCAAAATTTTGGATTTGGTCCCTAGCTTTCCAAAAGTACACAAATGGTCCCTGTGGTTTGTACTTTTGAATCCGTGTACTTTTGAAAAGCTAGAGACCAAATCCAAAATTTTGGTAAACCACAGGTACCATCCGTGTACTTTACTCTAAATCTATAAGATAAGAAAAAGCAGTATAAACTACGATACAAACCAGTTTGAACGATGCGTTTTTCCTTAGAGGGTGAGATTATCGACAGTTTTGGAGCTTGAAACTCGGTACACAAGGCTATTGCAAGACAATCAATACATCCATGCTGAGCTTTTGAAACTGAGATAAACAAATGTTTATTGAATCAGGGCATGTGAATAACTAATCAAATTAGAGCATTCGCAATAAATTCCCTATCCATATCCATATGTTTTCACTAAAAACTACTTTTTATCTCTCCTTTTCAATTAAATAATATTTTTTATACGTTTATCATTACCTTTTCTCTCTCCACTCACAACCATTTCTAAAAATATTAAAAAATTTATAAGGTTTTCTCTCTCCAGATTTTTTTCCCATATATTTACCGATGAATAGTAACTTTCCATATATTTTCTCTCTTCTACTCACAACCACTCAAAAACGCTAACAACCATTCCTTATAATATAACTAAACTCCCTAACATATTTTCAAGGTTTTCATTGTGAATGACCTTAGGGAATTTTATGGCAAAGGGAAATACTAGAGGTGACAACTTCAACCAATTTAACCAAACGTTCGGGACAACCTGACCCAACCCGGCATACTCAATCCAAATCCAAATTACCTTATGGACCTGGATCCAATGAGCCTAAATTTTGTAATCATATTTGATACTCTCTAATAAACTATGCAGTTAAAAGTGGTCCAAAATCAGACCCTACCTTAGCTTTGCTATTGGTGGGATTTACCGAGTATGAAATTGGTAGTTTTATATCATGCAGAACTTATATATATATATACATATATTAAACGTAAAACATACATAATATTAATTGTAATATCAAAAGTCAAAACTCAAAAGTGCCAATATTTGAAACATGATCTAATCGTAAGCCATGAAATCTTCCTCAGAGTCCACATTAACCAAGATATCCAAAATAACGGTCAAATATCGGTCAATAGCGGTAATAGCGCCGACAATAGTGGTTCCGCAGTTCTAGACTGCTGCTTGACACCGCTATTTTGGAAGAGCCCGATAACCGCTATCCCACCGCTATTGACTGCTTAACTAATAAAACAGAAATTTTACGATAAAAACTATGCCGGGCCAACCCAAACCAAATAACTACTCGCTTTGAAAAATACTTACTTTCATCTCCATCTATGGAGGGCCATAACAGAACAGTTTCAATTGATTCTCTGATACAACTCATGCCTGGATGACAAACAGACTCCACGCCTCTGACCTGAACTCATAGAAAAGAACTGTAAATTAACTGAAAAATGTAAATCAACTTGAACTTAAATGTTTGATACAAATCTATAAACACAGAATTAAACTGAAAGGGAAGCTGGAATTGAATATCTTTTTTACCACTAAAGATGTGCAAACTGCAAAGAGACAGGCTTTTAGCTTCAATATATCATGATCATTTGTAGCGTGTTCCAATTCAGATGAAACAGCGGGAAAGAAAACCTACAACACATATTACTCTTTTTCTAAATCTGGATTGGACATAAAGATAAATTAAAGGGGGCAAGATGGGTGGCCTATGGGTAGGGCTGCAAACGAACTAAAAGTTCAGCGAACAGTTCATGAACCGTTCGGCCGTTTGGCAGGAAGTTCGTTTGTGTTCGTTTGTTTAATAAAGAATGGACACAAAGAAGAAATTCCGTTCGTTTAACTAAAAAACGAACATAACAAATACAACGTGCATTCATTTATGTTCGTGAACATTCAGTAACGTGTTCGTTAATGTTCGTTTGTGTTCGATAGCTTATTGGTGTTTTCAATTTTTATATTTTATTTAAATACCTCAATATTCCGACAAAAAAAAATATTAACAAATATCAATGTATTTATATATTCCATTCATGAACACTTGGTTGTGTTCATGAACGTTCTTTTGCGTTTTTTACCTAAAATTAACAAACGAACACAAGCACGTTCATTTCCTTAACGAACGAAACGTTCAGTAAGTGTTCATGAACACATATATTTCCTTAACAAACACACACTTCGTTTGCAGCCTTAACAACTAATGGGTTAAAACAGATTCCGGTTAAATCAGATCAATCTTCTAGTAAGATGAGCGACTTTCTATGCATGAACCCATTTGCTTGACATAACGTACAACACAAACAAACCCGACCCAGTCATAAGTAACTGGACTGGATCGAAATTGTCATCTCTTAATAAATTATAAAAAAGATAAATTTGAACTGTACATTGGGATGAAGCCGCCCACAGAGCTCAGCTGAAAGTTTTCTAACATCTTCAAATTCAAACTTGTTAAATGTCCTAAGAACATGGCAATGATCACATCAAAGAGTCTCATTCAATGTTTAAAAATAAACATAACAATTTTGCTAGAAAAAACCTTTTGAGAAGAAGTGATGCAATACATCTAGTGTCACTGATATCGTGTATATTATCTGCCAATGAAGTCATAAGAATAGAGCATCTAAAAATGAGTTCACTAGTATCACGTGTATTAATAGACAAACTAGATGAAAAAAAAAGCATACTTTACAATTTTTCCTGATTTTAGCAACAAACTTTAGATTAGACTTGAAAGATAAACCAACTACTAATTTATCACTAATTTTAACCAACCTCGTTTTATTTTATTTCGCACTAGATATTTACCCCTACTGCGCGTTGCGGTGGCAACATCGTGTTTGTAACATTACACGTGATGACACTAACGTGTGATGCCCACGCGTGACGTGACACGTTTTTTGACTTTATTACACACGTTACATTAGTGACATTAATGTGGTTAGACATAGATAAAAGAGTAAAATGTCTCGCACGTTATGGTGTAAAGTCGTAAAAGTTATTTAAACAAAAGAATTAAAGTGTTGGAGAAGATGAGGTGTGAAGTTGGCCTAAATAATAAGAATAATATGCTTACTATTTTGATCAGAAAGATCAGCATAAACAAGAGAAGATTTTTGGTCATTAAAAACTTTTAATGGAAGAAGCCTTATAAGAAGCAGTGGGCAGAGACGATTAAAGAGAGAATGCTGCAACTTTATATCATTTTCGGTACCAGATATATCCAGTTCACTCATAAGGTTTTCATCAATTCTGCAATTTAAAACATAATTCACCAAATAAGATTATTCGGATATATATTAAGGTAAAAAAAGTAACATACTGAGGGAAATGAAGTACAGGTACTTATTTTAACCCATTCATAAGAAAATGGGTCAAGCATGTTAGAGTTGTAGGCTTCGGCCTCTTGTGGGCCAGCCCGCTGATTAGGAGGATGCACAAGGAGGGACCGGCCTGCCCATGTGTTTGCAATCCAGCCCAGTTTTAACTTGTTGATTAAGTTAGAAGGGTCTAACCCTAATTAGTTTAGTGTATAAACAATCTCTTATACTTGTAAACAAATTATCACTCAACAAAATATAAACCCTAGTTGTCCCCATGGACATAGGTTACACACCGTAACAAAACCACGTAAATCTCGTGTCTTGTTTCGTTTATTGTTCGTGTGTGTGTGTTGTTAATTCCCGAACAAAGCAGGGTTGTGATTTATTGGTAATGGGGCAAAGGGTATATAAAAGTAACTACAAAGTCGGGTCAAAAGTCGCCTTAAACATTCAAATGCTTAAAATATCCTAAACTCACTTTCATAAAAGAATTATATCGTTGTTATGATAATATAGTTTGTGTGATATTACTTGATACTTCAAATATATTTAAAAAGTTAGACACTTAAATCTGTGATATTACTTAATAAGAGAGGTATTATCATAATACAGGACAGGTCAACCCTATCTGACCCGTCCATTATGACCCGTACTTCACGTCTTCACATAAACATGTTTTTGACCCATTACCCAACACCTCTAAGAAAGGTATAGGACATACTTCAAAATTTCCCACCAGACAACTACTATTAAATGCATGTATTGACACTTACATAACGAAAATGATTTAGTTACTCAGCATGAATTATAAAAGTGATATAATTTAGGATGAACAAACATGACTACCAAAGAAACTACATACTCTGTTTGTGATTCTGTATGTAATAGAATTTGTTGGAAGACTATATCCGCCATTGCTCCTAGATAATCACTTATATAACTTAGAAACTTAACCATGATCGGGTTTGATGGCTCAGCAAACATCTTGTCTACCAGTGGCCCCACTAATATTTTCCAATTTTCCACCTGAAAGAGATCATAAACAGACGAGCATATGAACTAAGATCCAAAATATAAAAAAATATTAAATAAGTACATGTAAAGCAGTTCAATATAAAAAAAAACATTAAAAAAGTACATGTGAAGCAGTTAGTTAATAGTTACCAAGATTCCAACATGCTTATGAGAAAATAATGAAAAGCATTTTAGAGGATTTATACTTAATAACTGAGTGATTAGCATATAAAAAAAGTTACCAAACTGTAACAACCAAAAATACAAAAGCAAACAATGAACAATTGTTTAAGGATTTCAACATTATAACTTACAGATCTGGACCACTCTGGTATCAACTTGAGAACTTTCTCCACGTCACCCTTAGATCCTGATAAACGTAATTAATAATAAAATAGCCATACAAGGAATTACTATTACTATATATACTAAAACGCTATTTTGTCAACATATTTTTGGCCCGTCAACTTTGATAATAGCATATTTAACCCCTCAGCTTCAATAAAATTTTGTTTTTATTAATACTCAATATTTACCCTTACAATTTATTATAATTACTATTTAAACCCTCAACTTTTAGCTTTTTCCCCTGTACACTTTATTGGAATTACTATTTAGACCCTGAACTTCTAGTTTTTTTCCCTTTTACTTGTCCTTTTGTTGTTTTTTTTAGTTTTTTTCTCAACGTAATACTTTTTAAAATTCCATATGTACTATCATAAGTAGGTTATTTTATTTACATTCTGAACCCACTGTGGGTATTCGTTTTAATAGTTACAATATAACGAGTGCCGATACCGTAACGAACTGAACCGATAACTTTTCGCGACTTTCGAATATAATGCTCGATGTGGTTTTTTTTCGTAATGTAAGTTATCCTGTCGTGATTTGTTTATTTTTATCAGCGTTTCGCACCCGCCGTGGAGCGGGGGTGATAACCCACTAGTTGAGTAAAAAGTGGCCAAGTTATATGTTTAATGCATAAATCCTCCTTAATCGTTTATTCATAATGATTATTATTGAAACTGTTATAACTTTGTAATCATATTCTTGACAAACAAGTTATATACAAAAGATACAGATTTTGAACAAAGGGTTTCGGTCTACCAGTTTGGACTAGTACCAAAAACTACTTGTTACCCTACCCTCCCATGATTCCACCTCTAATACCAGTAACTAAATACCTTCCAGTCTGTAGTTTTCTGCAGTCTTCTGATGATCCAAACTTGCATCAAGATTACTGATAAAGGAGAAAGTGATGACAAAAAGAAAGAAACAAATATTAGAGTATTAACATCTGAAGTTGTAAAAAGATGAATGGATCTTGTATAATAGTAATGTGCATATGTATAGATGACTAGATACATGTTATACGTATATGATATATCTTTGTGTGTATAAGCATGTGTATTGTGTATATATAAAATGAACTAGAAGAAATAATTTAAGTAGCATTCACTAATACTTGCGTAAATGCAAAAAGTAAAAATTAAATAGATAAAACAACTCTCGTTAGCAAAACACAACTATATTGGCTCTTTTTCTTTTTTTGCAATCTGAAACCATGTTTATCTTCTACAAATAAAGGGTTAAGAATATTAGCAAATATGTTCCAAAAAGATTACCTTAAGCAATCTAGCAACAAGGAGATAACTTCAGGTTCCTGGTTGTGAGATGTGAGCACACGAAGTAATGTAGTTGTAGCAGACGAAGATAATGTTGCATCTGATGAATAGATTAGATTAACTAGCGCAGGCAGTACCAATGACGGATCTACAAAAACGAAAGCCACCATTAGTGAGATGTTTTAAAGAACTAAGCATATAATGCAGGAACAAAATTATGGAAAAGATGTTAAAACTTGAAGCAAGCCTCAAACTAACTACAATGCCTATAAATTATAGGGTAAACAATGCACGCCTTTTACACTTTTTTTTCTCAAAACTAGCAATTGATTTTAAAGTAGGCATAAGTAGAAACTAACATACAATTATTTATTGATTTTAACTATTGAACTCAAGTTAACTGCTTTTATCTGTAAATTGTTGATGACACCGGCTGATGCCATGGACATCCACCACCCATAGTTATCGATAGCGAATAGCGACAAATGCGACAAGGTACCTATACGCTATGTAGCGATAGCGATGAAATAGCGCCCGCTACTTCGTGTTTAGCAATAAGGTAGTAAAAAAATTAAAAAATAAAAATAGCTATCTATATTTTTTTATAAATGTATAATGTTTACACCTTTTATGTATAAATTTATAAGTTTAAGGATCAAATGTAAGGTAGTGAAAATAGGGGGGTTAAATGTTAAAATACACAAACTAATTTTACACTTTTATGTAGATTTTTACAAGTTTTAGAGACTAAATGTAAGCTAATAAAACATAGAGGGGTTAAATGTTAAAATCTGTAAAGTTATTTAACCCTAAAAAGCCTCAAACGTAACAAAACGCAGCCGCTCTTCTTCTTCCTAGTTTCCAGCAAGTTTCCGGCAAAAATTGCAGGTTTCCAGCCGGAATTCGTCGTCAGAATCCGCTATAATCGCGCTATGGAGTCGCTACACAGCATATAGCGAGGGTCTGACGCAACGCGACGCTATCCGCTATAGCGGTCGCTATGGCCGCTATCGATAACTATGCCACCACATACGATTAGGCCTGTAAATGAACCGAACGAACATGAACAGAGGCATGTTCATGTTCATTCATTTGACTTCAACCGAACATTAACATATAATCGAGCAAACTTTTTTCGTTCATGTTCGTTTATTATGAAAATGGACACATTCGTGTTCGTTTATGTTCATGTCCGTTCGTTTAAAACCTAAATAAACAGTTCACGAACGTAAACGAACATAAATAAACAAACATAAACGAACCTAATTTAACAAACAATAAACAACACAAACGAACATAATGAACAAACACAAATGAACAAAATTGACTAAACATAAACGAACATAAAGTAATTTTTTATATAGATTAGTGATTAATTATGATAATTCCATTGAAAAACCCATTTCTAATACTAAAAAGCCCAATTAGTTATATTTATATAAGTAGTTGGAAAGTTTCTTTTATGTTAAATATATTTATATAAATATAACTACTTATGTATCTAAATTGAAAACGAATATAAATGACCCATTTTTATATTCATATTTATATAGAAACCATATATAAACGAACCCATTTTTACGATAAATTCCATAAACCCATTTTTATATTTATTTGTATATAAACAAACAAACATAAACAAATGTAAATAAACGAACATAAATGAACAAACAAAACGTGTGTTCATGTTCGTTCGTTTAACTAATTGAACAAAAAAAAAATTGTGTTCATTTTCATTCGTTTATAAATAAACAGACATAACGAACTTCCCACCGAACAAGTCCATGAAAGGTCGGTTCGTTTACATGCCTACATCCGATGCCACATAAAAGTACAAGTTTGAAAATGATCATGTATTAAAATTAATACATCAGATGTCATGTGTCATATAAGTATAAAACTATAGGTTGGTTTCTATGTTGTTCTGAATTCAAAGTTACTTGCTAAAATCGAGAGAAAATGTAAAGTCCTTGCCTATCTTTTGCAATTTACTCTAACGATAATAACAAATTATAAATTAAGAAGACTAACCAACAAGTGTTAATAGTTTGTTTGCATGTGCGCGAATTATTTCTTCTTCATCTTTAAGACAATCAAGTAGCTGGTTTGATACATCCTGCCTGCCATGATCTTTATTTTTTAGAACATAAATCATTTAAGAGTGACAACTGCCAATTATTAAAAGAAAAAAATTAAACTATTTTACCAAACCGAATGTGAAAGTGTAGAGGGTGAATCTGATGAAATGTTGATGACTTCTGATATAACATCCAGAGCGTTACTTTTTTTATTAATACTTTCACTAGCAAGACTCTTTAGAATTTGATCAAGGCAATATCTATCCTCACTCCTGGTAAATAAAACCATTTATTGTTAGTAGAACGGAAATTTGGACCCGTTTTCTTTTAATTGGATCAGTTTGGGTTGTGTTTTTTCTCGAACAGGTCAAATTGAGAAGTTTGGCTAAGAGGTGAATTGATCAAACGGGTTGAAAAGTCACCCAAAGTCTATATTTACTTCATTAAAGCCTCCTAAATTTGTTCAGAAACCAAGAAGAAATTCAAATAAATAATATATTTTATGTAATGGTTAACATGAAACAAAAAAAAATTAAAATGACAAAGAAAGTGCGTCTGGAGTCAACACGCCCTTCCCAGTCCACGTTACAATTATAAAATATGAATGTAATAATTATGATAGCAAAAAGCATATTATAAAAATTAATAATTATGATAGCAAAAAACCATATTATAAAAATATTGTTACGTATCAGATTCACAATTCCAATTGGCCATAAGAACTTGAGAGAAATATAGAATGAAACTTAGACTCTAATTCATCCGCATATATTCATACGATAACATCCTTTTAAAGGATTACAAAAAGCATACTGAAAAACATGGGATCGTGGCATAACGCACCTCCTCTTTATTCGACCCACTACCTACTTTCCTACTTAACTGGAATTAAACAAATAAACCATTAATAGACTAGATAAATAAACATGCAACATGGATAATAAATATGCAGACTTGAAATGTGAACAAGCAGTGGACGTGGGTATTGCACTTATCACATATTTTTACTAGTATGTCGAACGGGTCGTATCAAAATAGGCTAAAAGGAGAATTGGTCAAACTGGATGAAAAGTAGCCCCAAGTCAAGTCTAATAGTAGTAATGCATTACAACCTCCTAAAAATTTTTTAAAACAATTTAGAGTATTACCATAATAATAAGAGTTTTGTAAACATAAATGCATTAAGAAACGGATAAAAAGGTGTTTTGTGGGTCAGCCCAAACCGACCCACCCGTCCTGAACCACACTACTATCGTAATAGTACCTTTTTTTGTAATCGTAGCTAAATATTTACAAAAATATATAAAAAAAAAAACAAGAAAGTATTTTGTGGATCTACTCGACCCTGGCCCTTTACGACCCACACTAAAAAAAGGCCTGTTTCACTTTAAACCCATTCAGGTCCATGACCCGATCCCCCATATTGCCATATCTAACTAAAGGATTAGAAGTTGAAATACATACACTGAACAATATTCAGCAATTAATGTCACAACAGCTCTGGCTGTACCATCACGTTCATCCAAAAGATTTAATAATAAAGGCAACACGGATTTCATCTGTTTATTGTCTATGAGATTGCTCCCAGATTGAAGATGGTTTGTGCCGAAAATAGTTGCTTTTAGAATTGAAACAGCACCATCGATGACATCATCATCAGCTGAACAAAGCTTCAGAATAATAAAAATGTTAGTAACAGTTAGGGGTGAGCAGAAAACCGAAAAAACCGAACCGCACAAGTAACCAAGAACAACTGAATAGGAAAAAACGAAATTTGAAGGGTTACGGTTTTGCATTTTATGAAAACCGAAAAAAAAAAACCGAACCGAACCGAATAACCTAAAAGTCATTTTTTTTATTTTATTATATATTGATTTAGGAATTATTAATTTTATTCTTGAATATTAAGTATTTATAATAAAAAGAATAAAACGTTTATTTATCTTTGAAATGATTTATTCGTTACCTACAAGAAATAACAAAATTTAACATAAAAGTTAAATGATTTTCAAAGAATTATAAAAGAACATGTTTTAATAAAAACTTTAGAGAAACACAAAAATAAATTAGAAGGTTTTTTTTTGTGAACAATATTAATTAAAAAGGTTAAGTATAAGAACTTAAATGTTAAAATCTAAGAAGGATTCTTAAATCTTGGATTATAGCTTTTTTTTGAATTTTACGTAATACTGTATCAAAAACCGAAAAGCCGAACCGAGCCGTTGCTAAAACCGAAAAAGCCGAAACTGAATGGTTTTCAAAAACCAAAAACCGAACCATGCAGACCCTTAGTAACAGTATAACTCAAATTACACAAAATAGATACGCCTTTGATATAAATGTATTATAAGGATGCACAATCTTTGTATCCAAAGAAAGTGTAAAATATCTTTAAATGTACAAAAGTGCATCATGCAGTATTATTAAGCCGACAAAAATCATTTATAACAAGCTTAATTACCTGTGACGCAACAACACGAGTAATGACCATTCTGTGCTCCATCATTGCAGTGTCAAATTGTTTTGAAGTAAATCGACCCAATAGAAGTAATAAGCAATTCAAGAAGAAATTTATGGTTGATATTCCACTATCATTATCATCAGTTTGATCTTTCATGTAGTTCCCTGCATAATACTACGCGGTCCCATTTGTCAAAAAGTTAAAAATAAAAATCATGGGGCATAGTTTAGCAGTTCTCGTTCTAAAAACCAAGATGAGGATCAATATTATGATATTCAATTGCAACGCTAAGTGGGTGTTTGGTTGTGAGTTATGCAACTGATTATCTGATCAGTGGATTTCAAGTAGTAACACTCACTTTCTAGTGTTGGGATAAACTGAATATAGTGCTTATGATTAGATTATTAAGAGGTCCAATAATCAGTTATGGATCAATAAGTTTCAGATTATTTATGTGGAAACCTTACTTTTACTCCTTTTATTTTACATTTCTAAAAGACTTTTCACCCTCCTTTATCATAGTTTAACACATACATAAGGAAAACATGTAATTGCTGGAAGTCATCATCATCATACTCGGTAAATCCCACCAATAGCAAAGCTAAGGTAGGGTCTGAGGAGGGTAGATGTAGACAGCCTTATCTCTACCCCGTAGGAATAGAGAGGTTGCTTCCAGTGAGACGACCCCTAGCTCGATTGTAGTTTTGTATTAAGCCTTGGACGTAAGGCACGTAACACTCAAAACAAACGGGACAGAGACCAATAGGGGCATGTACCCCCATGTCTTTCAGCTATCAACGCCACCACATGATGCATGATTAACCATCCGGCGCTTTTAACGTTATTTTCACGAAATTAGTAAAATAACATTAAAGTTAGTACCATTACACTTTTGCCCCCCAAGTGCCCACACATATATACATTATATGTGCATACTGCAAGCGGGGCAAATATAATTGCTGGAAGTATCATGACAAATGTTTTCAAACAGCGAAATAAATTGTGATACTTTGAATTTAAATATTTCATCATTATATAAGGAAAACGACATCATATATAAGAGAACTATACACTTTTTCCTGATCTTAGCAACAAACATTAAATCACATGCAAAATAAATATCAGCTTACAATTTCCATTTACCTTTTTTCCCCGAATTTAAACATGGTAACAAATCAGGAAAGAGTATTAAGTTCATTTATTTTTTGTGCAGATTATACAGAAGACCTGTTTTGCTCATTTTATCTATTAGTTCCTTCAATAATCAGAACTTTCCAAACACACAAACAACTGATTATCCAATTATTCCAAACTTATAACTTCATACAACAAAAGCACATCCAAACACTACTTCCTACAACCTTTTTGTTACATTTCTGGTTATTCAATATCACATAAGTATATATACTATAAGTATGCTATTTTGTCACATCAAGCAACTTTGACCCCTCAACTTTGGCATTAACCAACTTTAGCCCCTCAACTTTGGTAATGATATGTTTAGCCCCTTATCTAAAACAACTTTAGCCCCTCAACTTTAATAATAAACAACTTTAGCCCATCAACGTTAATAATAAACAACTTTAGCCCATCAACTTTAATAGTGAAATGTTTAGTCCCACAACTTTAATAAGGACATGTTTAGCCCCTCAACTTTAAAATGACATGTTTAGCCCCTCATCTTTAATAATGACATGTTTAACCCCTTGACTAAAACATCAAACACCTTTAACTCTTGCGATTTGCTTATTTTTATCCATGTTTTGAACCCGCTGCGGAGTGCGGGTGGTAAGCCACTAGTTAGTTTTAAAACACAAATAGGAACACCCTTTGAAACTTAAAGCTAGAAGCAAATTTCAGTGGTTCAGTTATATCTAACCTCAATACCAGACAAATACTGGTCCAGTAATTCCTTGTAACGACTAGAAATTTGGTGATCTTCCAAATGCAAAAGAACGCCATAGTGTTTCCAACAAGATGATAAAAGCAACATGCCAGTTTTTACCATACGTTGACCTGCCTTCCAACAAATGATCAAGTTAACAGATGCAAAAAAGTTCATAAACTCAAAAACAAAAATAAAGTACACGGATGGTCCCTGTGGTTTGCACTTTGTAACGCATTTAGTCCCCAATTTTGCCAAAAGTCACATAGATGGTCCCTGTGGTTTGCACTTTGTAACGCATTTAGTCCCTAACTTGGACCTGTTGAAACCTTTAGATTTGTTGGCTGCAGACTAAATGCGTTACAAAGTGCAAACCACAAGGACCATCCTTGTACTTTTTGAAAGCTAAGGACCAAATTCAAAACTTTGGAAAACCATAGGGACCATCCATGTACTTTACTCAATAGAATAACAGAAGACAGTACCTGCCTGATCTTGAGAAGAATGATACTGCTTTTTTGTCTCTTGCAGCCATTTCAAAACTCTTTCCAATCCTTTTGCATGCAAAGACCGGCTTTTCTTGCTCCACTATGGTACACAAAAAGAACCACGGTTACTTAAGATATCGAACGGTTCTCGATTCTTACAGATGAAGACTGTAATGACTACTTAAAGGGTGTTATGATACCCCACCTCTAAGTGATTAGAATAACCAGAACCAGATAACAAGTTGTAATAGAACGTGTCGTACGAGATGATGTTTCAATGAGTTCTTTTGTAAAATGTCATTTTCGTCCCTGAGGTTTGGCCAGTTTTGCGACTTTTGTTGTTCCGCATCTGGATCCAAAAGGTTTGAAATCTTGCCATTTTCATTTCGCTAGTTAATTCCATCCATTTTTCTTCGTTAAGTCGGGAGTATTTCCGTCTTTTTTGCTAACTAAAAAGGCAATTCGGTCTTTTTCAGTTATTCAAAAAGACCGAATACCCCTAAAAAGGACCAAATTGCCCTTTAAATTAACAAAAAAAGACGAAAATACCCCTGAGTTAACGGAGAAAATGGATGGAGTTAACGAGACGGATGATAATGGCAAATTTTCAAACCTTTTGGATTCAGATGCGGAAAAACAAACCTTTTAAAGAAAGTCGCAAACTTGGCCAAACCTCAGGGACGAAAATGGCATTTTACTCTTTTGTTTTTTTTATAATTTCATCTACGGAACAGAAAAACATAAGAGTACTAATAATAGTCTTAGTAAGTTATTAATAAAAGGGAATTGGTGAATACATATAATAGGGACACACATCATATAGACACAAACAAACGATAACAAGCAAAGGCCACCGAACGTAAAAAAAACTAAAACATCGAACAAATAAATAACCAGAAATAAAAATAAACTGATAACAAGTTGAGAGCATACAGCAAGAAGTCTCTGCACAAGCATAATGAGATGATCTACAAGATTCCAAAGCAACAAGTGCATATCCATATCCCTTGTAATCTCAGAAGTTTGACTTTGACTGATTGGCTTCAGTTTTTTCTGGCTACCAAGTTCTTGTTGACTAGATTTTGATACCTTTATCGTGTCTTTTGAAGGATTAGAAACCATTTCCTTTTTCGTCAACGCCACACTAAGAGCTATAATACAATCGGCTGCAGCTATTGAAAGACGCGTCGGTAACTCAAACCCACCTTGCAAAGTACTACAGAATACAATTATCAAAACTAAAAAATAAGTATATTTTAGTTTAAGTTTGTAATATGGACACCCATTTTGAAATAAATCGTTGTGTAATGTGTACCTCCCACTATTTATTAGAGACATAAGATGACCACTACATATACAAAGATTCTCCAAGAGTCCGGTGTTCCGTTCCTTTATCCCTATAGTGAGAAAATACAAAGAAAACCATGTTAAAAATTGCTCGGTGTGTAATTAGTAAAGAAACAAAACTACCAATTGATCTCTCAGGTGATGTTTGGTCAGTTGTCAAATGTCAAGGAATCACAATGGGCATGTGTGTGTGTGTATATAGGGAGAGGATCATGAGAAAACTCTTTCATCGTGAGAAAACTCTATCAAACGATTGATATTTGTGTTGATTTTTTTCTGGTGTTTAGTTTTCAGGGTTTATTGTTTAATTTTTAGAGGTTAGGGTTTAGCTTTAGCATTTAATTTAGCTTTTAGGCGTTAGCCTTTAGGGTTTAGTTTTTTTGGGGTTTAGGGCTAATCTCTTAGGGTTTAGAGTTTAGGGATTAGTAATGGTTAGATAGAGTTTTCTCACAGAGAGAAGTTTTCTCATGATCCTTCCCTTATATATGTTTAGTTTTATAGATGAGCTAAGACAACTTTTTTACTCCGTCACTCATACATCTTCTTCCTCCAAACTATAACCAAGTGCATAAGGTATAACAATAAATTTAGAACAAAATTCATTAAAGAATTGACAAAACATATGTATGATATACATACATACATACTAATCAATTAATCATCATTCAGCAAATATTCCTTCAAACTATAATCAGATTTTATTGAGCAAGAGATGTAACCAGAAAATCATGAATAATTAAAAAACTAAAACAGAAGTCATTAGTTAATCTATTTTATTAACCATTCGGTTTTCAGTTAATCGGTTCGGTTTATTCAGTTATGTTTTCGGTTCGATTTTCGGTTATTTACTGTTAATAGCCGAAACCAAACTTGAGCTAAAATTATTGCTTAGAAATACACGTAATGGAGATATAAGTACATGAAACAGATGTATAAATACATGAAACGAAGGTATAAATAAATGAAATGAAAATATAATTACACGAAATGGAGGTATAAAACATGAATACATGAAATGAAGGCATAAAGGCTAGAAATATATGAAAATATGAATGGTTCGGTTCCGTTTATTTCGGTTAACCGAGGGTATAAAAAAAACCGATAACCGATTTTCGTTTAACTCGATTTTCGGTTAATTTCGGTGCGGTTTCAACGATTTTCAGTTCGGTTTCGATTAACGGTTCGTTTGTTGCTCACCCCTAATACTTGGAATAAATGATGGAAACCACCACAGTGGGTGGGTTTGAAAAAAAATCCCCGATCTCAAGGATTAAATAAAAAACCAACCCCTTAAAACAAACATCAGGTATCACTTCTATCCTCTTTCCCAAACTTTTAAATTATACACACCTTAAGTGTTGCAGTACTGAAAATTTATGACGAGATAGAATTACTACATGTATTAGAATTAAAAAGTAATGATTTGCGACATACCAGTTACTGAAAACCGACTCATGGTAACATCATACTCTATGAGACGGCGTGCAAGGATACACCACCCCAACGCGATATGACGGTCCTCTTTCCTCAGCAAAATATCAGAAAATTTTCTTGCCAAAGCTTGAAAAAGAACTTCATCTTGAAAGAGCCAATTAAGAAGAACCATCTCCTGGTTCTTGTGTTTTGAATCTTTACTTCTTAATGACTGGACAAAGATAAATAAACTTCATCTCCATTTCGGTAAAATAATCTAACAGTTTGTTCAAAACCGAGATACATTTTGACTTAAAGAAGTTGATATGAATTGGTTCGATTGAAACAATTATACATACATGTTCAATCATAGGTATCAGGATTTCATCAAGAGACTCTTCCTTCTCAGCTCCATCCCTAACATACTTGTGAAGAATCCGTAACGCGTTCTCTAACGATACTACAACACAACAATAATATGTAGAACAGTCAGAACTAACAATTTTAGGTTAAATGAATGAAAATGCACAGATTGTAATGATGAAACAAAGATATTATCATCCAGTAAGCATGAAACAACAATAAGTAACAATACTAGAACACGGTGATAGTATATATAGCAGTCATAACTAACAAATTTATGTTAAATTCCTGAAAACAGACAGATTTTAACGACGAAACAAGAAGATTATCATCCAATAAGCATGAAAAAGAAAATAACTAACAATACTCCAACACAGTGATGATATATAGAACAGTCAGAATTAACAAATTTATGTTACATCCATCAAAATGCACAGCTACTAATGACAAAACAAGAAAATTATCATCCAATAAGCATAATACGAATAGTAACTAACGATACTACAACACAGTAATTACATACAGAACAGTCAGAACTAAAAACTTTAGATTAAATTCATGAAAACGCACACTTAATGACGAAACAAGAAGATTATCATCCACTAAGCATGAAAACGATACTACATGCAGTAATAGTAAATAGAACAGTCAGAGCTAGTCAATTTATGTTAAATTCACGAAAAAGCACAAGTTTTAATGGCGAATCACGAAACAACGAGATTATCACCGATAAGCATGAAAACGAAAAAGACCAATGATGCTACAACACAGTAATAACAGATAGAGCAGTCAGAACCAGTGGCGAAGCTTGAGATTTCCGACCGGGGGTCCGAAGTCACCAGACCTAAAATTATGCCTAAAAAATTATAAAACCGTGGGGTCGAAAACGTATACACCAAAAAAGTTCTATACGAAAACTACATACCGGACACTACTAAGCGAAAAGTTCGGGGGTCGGACGCCCCCACTATGCTACGCCCATGGTCAGAACTAACAAATTCATGTTAAATGTATTAAAACACACAAGAAACAACAAGATTATCACCCAATAAGCATGAAAACGACAATAACCAACGATACTAAAATACTACAACCAGGAACAGTCAGAACTAACAAACTTAAGTTAAACTCATCAAAACGCAAAGATTTTAACAAGATAACAACAAGATTATCATCCAATAAGCATGAAACAATAACACCTAACAATACTACAACACAGTAATAATATATACAGCAGTCAGAATTAACAAACTTATATTACATCCATCAAAATGCACATATCTGCTAGCGAAGAACAAGATTATCATCCAATAAGCATGCAAAAAAATAATAACTAACGATACTGCAACACAATAATAATATATACAACTGTCAGAACTAACTAATTCATCAAAAAGCACAGATTATAACAAATAAACGATGAAATTGTCATCCAAAAAGCATGAAACGATACTAGCAAATTTAGGTTAAATTCATGAAAACGCAAAAACTTTAATAACAAAACAAGGAGATTATCATTCGGTAAGCATGAAAACGATGATAATAAACGATACCACAACACATTAAAAATATATTTAATAGTCAGAACTAACAAATTCATGTTAAATACATCAAAATGCACACATTTTACCGAAAAAACAAACCGCTAATGATCCAACAAGCATGAAAAGAATGGTAACTTACGAGCGAGTGAATTGTTAGGGTTTGGAGATGATTGAAGACGAGATAATGAGTCGATTAGCTTGGTAGGTCGAGCAGTGAGTACGGTGGACATTACTCGGCCCACGGTGGCCGCCACCATTGAATCTTCTTCATCTTCCGATTTCCACATGGTTTTATGTTCTTCGATCTCCATTACGAACTGTCTACAACTCGGAAGAAGCAACAATTGAACAGAGTTCAAAGGTGAAAAGATAATGAGTGAGGCCCCTTGACTATTGCATAAGTATAGTTTCAGTACCTAAAGTTCTAAGCAAGTGAAACAGGGTATTTCTATTTTCTACCCTGTTTGTTTAGGATGGTAAACCGGACACAAGTACGTTTATGATATGTAGAAGTGTCCCCGAAAATTATTAAAAGAGAATTTTAAGATTCACGCGAGACAAATTATGGCTCATCTCCTTATATTTAAGCTCATTAATTATATATGAAAAACTATCTCCTTATATTTAAGCTCTTTAATTATATATGAAAAACTATAAGTGTGTGTGTTTTGTTTTTGAACGACGACAACTATATATACAAGAATACTGTAAGAATGAACACTGATTGAACCAAAGTCTCTTAACAGGATGATCCAAATGGAATTTTATTTTTATAACCATCAATATACCACAAACACGTAAATGATTGCCTGCTTCTTTTAACACTACGTATTAAATGGGTTTGATGTGTTGTATTTATATATGTAAAATCTAAAAGTATACCATAAACTATATAAAGGAAGAAAAAGGTACACATATTGGATAAAACAAAAAAAATTGTTAAAATCATGTTATTTCAAGTGAAAATGAATACATAAATAGTTAAGAAAAACTAGAGTACGACTAATTTATACAGTTGTTTTTTTCTCGTTTGAAAAAAAGTAAAATTGTGTTGGTCTATAATTAAAAAAAGACCACTTTAAACATTTCAACATATTAAACTATATTTTCTTCGTTTAGAAATAGAGGTATGTATTACTTTTAGAATCGTCGTTAGTTAAGCCCAAAGATTCCCTGAGTAAGAAGAAGCTAGAGCAAGGCCTAATTGAAAATGAATCGAATTATTAATTGTGTCATAAAGGCCCTTATGCCCACGTCCCAATCGCCCTCCCGGAGGGATATGTGCATCTAAAAGATCTTTCATACTGTGCCCAATCCCAAAATTAGTTCTATACATATGCCCAGCAATGAGAAAAATAAATGCAATAGCTAAATGATGATGAGCCATATCAGTCAGCCCTAAACTTTGGGTTTGTGGATGGAATCCCCCGAGAAGGGTTAAAATGGCAGTTCCTGCTCCATTTACGTTTCACAGTTCTTCCCAATAACACACGTACCTAGGTCTACGTTCCAACCCATGGCACCGTTTAACAGACCTTGCAAAAACCCAAGTCAAACCCATGATGTGTATAATGTTATATGTTTTTATTCCATAAAAATGTTGTTTTTAATTTATAAAATTGTTTTAATATTATACACAGCCACACACAAATAAGGCAATTGTACCTATCGTGTAGTAGTATAGTATGGTTGTAAAACCAAATGACGACCAAGGCTTCAGTGTCTCCCACTACTCAACTATATTGTTGCGTAGTCACAGATTAAAGGCACAAGGATACATTGATAAAACAAAATAAAAAGACGGTAAATAAATTGAACATAAAATAGGGCATTGAAAGTTATCTGGTGATGCAGTAAATAGGGCATTCCATCGTGACATGAGAATGACAACATCCGACATATTATCTATAAACTCTTTGTGCATCCGCATAAAATGGAAAGACCACATCGGGTTGCATCTCCCTGGAACTTACTTGCAATAACAGAACGTGCGACCTATAAGTTGGTGTCAAAAACATTTTAAATAAATCTACACTTCACCTATAAAATCCTCTTGCTAGTTTAAATGTACACTGGGACATAAAATTGAATGTATAAGCTCGGTAGCACCGTCATATAATAGATAAATTAACAATCAAAGACACAAAAGCTAATTACACGATATCCATGGTTTTCATGATTTTGAAATAGCAAACTAGGGAATTGAAACTTTGTCCATCATTCATAGTATAATAATCGTCTTTGTATAAAGATGTAAAAACCTGAAATTCGTGCACAAACCACATCAGGTTGACATATACGCGTACAAGTTCAAAACCTAAGTTTAACTCATCTTCAATAAAGTATAAAAATATTTAAAAAATCAAATGTATGAACACATCACCAAAATAAATTTTACATGTAAAATACATACATTAATGTTCATCTAAACCAAAGAAATGCACGAAGTTTAGGTAATAACTGTAACGCTTCGCATTTTTTGTACTTTTCGTATTTAGAAAGTTGTATTCGCAATTCTATTTTTAGAAACATGTAATCGTGTCATATTCGTGGTTCATTTCCAATCTTGTAATTCCGAGGCTTTTATCATAATGGAAATTCATTTTATACATATACATGTTACCTTTCATATTTGTGTTATGTACGCAATAAATATTTAAATACATGTTTATACGCAAAACTGAGTCTTAAAGTACACTTTAGATATCTAAAAAACAAGCTAAAATACAAGAAAACAACATAAAATAACCTAGTTACAAAGTGAAGGACTAAAAGTGAGCAAAACCAAAACATTACACCCTTTTTTAACCAATCATATTTCACCATTTTTCACCTCCTTTCTCCTCCAATCACCTTACACCATTTTTTAACCAATCATATTTCACCATTTTCACCTCCTTTCTCCTCCAATCACTTTCCACCCTTCTTTAACCAATCATATTTCACTGTCTTCCACCTCCTTTATCCTCCAATCATCTTCCACCTTCATTAACTCCCAAACCCTAATCCCTACTTATAAATACAAGCCTCCATACACTCCTAAACACCCTCCAAATACTCAAATCACTCTCAAATCTTCTTGGTTACTCTTTAAATTCCAAGACTTGGCAGAAAGTTGCAACCATTCTAAGTGATTGTTAGCTCACTTTTCTTCTTATTTTTTATGTTTTCTTCTTTCTTTCTACTTGGATAAATCTAGGAAGGTTTTCATAAGCTTGCTTTGGCAAACTAAAGTGAACCTCACCACAGTTGAGATCCAAAGTAGGATTAAAATTCTGCTTTCATCTATACTTTTGTATCTTGCTTTTCTTGATTAAAATTGGTTTGAATCTTGTGCCTACTTGTTCTAAGATTACGAGACTTATTAGGAATAGATTTTTATGAGTTTAAGAGGTGCAAACACCTCTAAACTTTCTGCTTTTACAAGGGTTTATGCAACCTACAAGTGATGAAACCATCCGAGCTTGCCATGAAATTGATGGCAAGACTTATGTTTTGGTATAGGTGTGAATTCTTAGAAGCCTTGGCTATCCTACCTTCATTCCACCACCTCACTTGATGTTTTACAATTGTTATCCCAAGTGGTTTGCTAGCTTGAAAGTGACATAACCCCGTCAAGCCTCCTACACTTAGTTAACTCTTTCTATGTCGGTGCCGGCTCACCCGGGTTAAAGGTTACTTGGCTATTTGGTATAGTAATTATGGTACATTTCCTTTTCGTTCATGACCATCCGAATAATTCTTGTGATAATTTGTGTATTGGTGAATCTTACAATGAGGTTAAAGGATGGTTATCCTCCTATCTCCATGCATGACTTATATGACAATCTATGATATCCTTGATAGACTTAGCTTAGAATTATTACATAAACTATACGATAAATATATATATACATAACCGAATCCTTGACGATGATCAACATGGTTACTTGTCATGGTAATAGGTTATATTATCTAAGTCTTGAACCTCTCGTTAACGATTCTAATGGGTATCTTGACCATGAAATCACATCAACCCATACGGGATTTATAATGTCAAAAACGAGTGTTTAAGACTAGATAATTACTTTGTGAATACATACTTTTGTACTTTAAATTCCAATCTGAATCCTTCGTTAACATTCCGAATACTCACACACCTTCACTCTCCTATTCACATCAACTCGCCAAAACACGGATAATCGGGAAGCTTTGCAAAATTGTGAGTATACATGACCCTTTTACTTTTCGACACTTTTTTGATGCAATACTTATTTATTATTAAAAACGCACACATACACTTACAAACATGCTTACACAAAAACGGTCTGTCATACATGCTTAATACGTTATGCTATAATTCATATATGCTAGAATCGTTACATTTGCTATGCTTTGTTATTAACTTGTTTCAAGTCTCCCTTAACATGTATAGCGCTATAGGAGTAACGCACCGCCCGTATTCGTGAGGTCATGTTAAGTCATTCATAACGGTCTTATTGTTGCGACGATAAGATTACGCTAGAGGTAAACTTTGGGTTGACAAGTATAGTTGCATGCTAGTATTATATGATAATTTAAGTTAACTATTATGCCATGTGGATTCGTTTAAACTTTTATACTTACGCTAGTATTCGAACTTGTATGCTTGCCAATACTTTTGTATTGAACTATACTTTAATACGTATTTCAGGAATTCTATGATGATGACGACGAATGAAACTTGATAGGAAGGACTAGAAACGCGCCAAAGTTTAAATTCATGTACATAGATTAATCATGCAATATTTGTTGTATTTTTGTTTTCAATTCATGTACTTGAACCATTAGCAATGAAATGAAATATTATTTATTAAATACTTGTCACGTTTAGTGTTATGAAGTCTCTAGCAATCTAATTACGTTCGCCCCGATGATTTCGCCATTGGTTGGAGTATGACAATAACAACCATTACAAAGTTACCTACACTTGGTGGAATAAACATGAAATTAAGGTTAGAAAACAAGAGGCTTTAAAACCAAAAAATCAAAATCTGAGCTTAGAGAAAATAGTGAGAGAGAACCAATCCAAGCAAAAGGAAGCCATGCACAAACACCATTGTCACACCCTGACTAGCAACATAAGTAAAAGGGATACAACAGACACCTCTGGTACAAGAACAATGTTTATAAAGATACTATAGTATTGGGTTACACCCGCGCTACGCAGCCGGAGCGATCTGATTTTTACCAATTTGAAATGAAAAAGTAGACATAATGGTAAAAATAAAGTTAATGGCAGAAATCCATTCGATATTGGTTCGGTTTATTAAAGCAATGATACAATACCAGAATGGCGACACATGTTTTACATTGATCGAAAATAATAAAAACGAATACCGATACATATACCAACGTTCGGGCGGTAATTCAGTTGAAATTAAAAAAAAGAACTAAAAAAGAAGAAAAAGAAAAGACAACACTACATGTCGAAGTCCTCCATCACCACCTTTTTGCTTAGCTTTCTCTACTTATAATGCCTTTAGTAACTTCCTCAAATCCGCTAAGCTTTAAGAGTTTTATTGAAAGCCATAGTGTCATTAAAAACTATAAAAGCAACCCTGAAAAAACAAATTAATTTGTTAGAACAAAGATCAAAATTTACAGATTTCTATTAATTTTTTAATGAAAATAAAACATACCCTTTAAGACCCCCCCCCCTTCAAAATCCTTAGGAATAGCCATCCTTGAAATATCTCCACGTTGCCCAAAGGGCTCCTCAATGCTACTCCTAACCTTTGCAATAGAGCAAAAAAATATAATTACAAATAGTATAATAGAAGGTATAACTAAAAAACTTGTGGGATTATGATCTGTAAAGGGTACACTGTCACAACCATCAGTGCTAAATCCCCTTACAAATACAGAGAGTGCTTGAGATTGTCCATTGACCACTCTTTTATGAAAACCTCTCATTACTACATTATAAAATTTGATCGTCGATTTAGATATAATCTTTTAATCAGATGTAATATGTATTAATGGGAAAAAATTTTACCCGTTACCGGGTGTGTATGCACCCTTTTTCTTTGCCAGATTCAAGTGTCACAACATGACTGAGTAATAATTTATTGATGAGTAAGGGCCTGCAAATAGAAATATGCTTGTTAGTAGACAAAAAATATCATCGGTGAACCAGAACTCGTAAATAGCATCATTCAGATTTTGGTCACCCTAGCCGGAGTCAACACCTCAGGCTTAGGACCACAATTCAGTATGTTTTCACATTGGCAACTTTCGACCCATTTGCTTTTAAGCTACCTTTTATACCCATTTGATGCATGTGAGATAAAAGAAACATAGCTCGAACGAAACTTATCCCTGTGAGATAAGTAATTGGGTCAATCTATTTTCAACTCCCTTTAAACATTTCAAAATATAAGTTTATATCCCAGAACCTTTTAAAAGTTATGAAACCATTTATGTGTAGGGTCTTATTATATAAAAAATAAACTTTATTTAAATCTAACCTGTCTCTTGTGGAGTTTCATGTCAATATATATCGGTACTTAAGTAGTATAACCTGTAAGATCAACTCTAGACATTAAACATTAAATTCAAAATTAAAATGAAAAAGAAAATTATAGTTGCAACATGTAGCTAAACCTGCAAGTTTTGCCCTCATAATCTTTGTAAATTCTGAAAAATGGCCTCTTAGTTGATGTGGGATTTTTGTTGTTAGTGTATGTGTGCAACTGATTTAAAATTACATGTTATACTTATTTTTTTAACATAATTTTTGACATGTGAATCTGAAGATGGAAATGACGAAAGTTGATAGCTTCATGTATGTCCGCCCCACTTGGTTATAATGTTGATGGTGCCAAATTTTCAAACATTATTGACAAGAAGAAAACACAGGAACCCTCACAAGGTCTACACTAAGAGGAGGCTGGATCGGCTCATATGTAATTAACTATATTTGTAGAATTTTGCAGCCTGCAACGTAAGAATTATATGTCTTGATTGTTTAACGATTTATTTTTTAGGTCCCATGACCACTCAAACACAAAGATGTCAAGACTCAAAGCTAACCTCTCCAAATAGTAAAAACTTCAAAGGCATCTTCATCCTTCTTACTTTTGACCAACCTTTTAACTTTTCCACGAGACATAAGCCCCCGATCTTTAGTGGATGAGAGGCGTGGGAAGATTGAAATTGTGGTAACAGGCTTCTTGGCTTCTCATCTGACGCAAAAGCATAATTAATGGTGAATACATTCAAAGAAAGGAATGGCAGAAATCTGAGGGGTTGTGTAACTCATGAATTCTATTGATAGTGTTGTAAAGGTTTATTGATTGTGATGTGAGATGGTAGGCTTCAAATGGCCGATCAATGGAGATAAGGGCAGAAAGGGAAGAAAAATGGCAAAAATTTGAGATTTGAACTTGAGACATTCTATCTGACATCTTAAAAGTGGATGTAAATTATCAAGAGGGCAACGGCAGGTTCCCGTGAACCTCTTTATTCCTATAGCAGGTATGCATCCATGTACATGATTATCCGCAAGCAAAACTTGAAACAACAGGACACATACATCATTCATTTTCATGTTTACCTGAAAAGCATGTTTAAAAACGGTCACTACAAAAGTTAGTGAGTTTCACAGGTTTTGTTTGTTTTCAAAAGTTAGCACACAAATAAAGTTTTGCACATTTGATGTAATTATACTAAGTTCACAACAAGCGCCGAGACATGTATCCAACTCACCGTGGCCAACACCAATCACAAAATAGTAGTTATGCCTAACACAACATAACTTGTTTGGTCATGAATATGTGCAACCACGTTTCGCGCGTTCAGCATTCAGCCATGTTAAAATTGTTTGGCAGTTTAGGCTTGTCGGGCCAAATAGTACTTGTAAGACCCGACTCAATAAATGTATAAAATTAATATTGTATACGAACTACTTCAACCAAAAGATTACAAGTTTTAGAACAAATGCTACTCAAGTACCTATGGTTCGATTCAAAGTACATATCCTCAAGTTTTTAGTTTAGAAACATAATCAACAAAAACACAGAGCCGAATATTGTTAAGGAGTGTTCGATTCATCGTGCAACTTGACCTTCGTCTGTTTTCTTAAGGAAAGAGTAACCTAGCATTTATAATCATTCAAACGATTAGTAGTTGAGGCATTTAAAGAAACAATTTAAATCAGGTAGCGAATTTTTTATTATTATTATTTTGTTTTATTTTTACAAAAATGAAGAATAGTAAAAAACGTGTTTCTTTTCAGCACCCTGACCCGGGCGGGTCAGGTTTCCACTCAACCGTATCAGCTGCAATGTGTTTTCTTTTCACCGAATTTACATCCAAATCGATCCAAACCTAATTTATTCACATAGGATTAATTCTTTAACATTTTTAAACTATAACTCACTACCCAGATGTCACACCCCGACCCGCAGCGGAATAAAAGTCGGGGCATAATTGGGTTATCACCAAAGCTCATGATGTTTACTAAGATGTTTCATATTTATTAAATTCAAATTACAACTTAAATATCCAAAACAAAATTCATACAATTACAAGAAAATAAAACTACATAATTAATCCAAAGCATAAACTTGTTTATTCTTCTAGGCATTCCTAAGTGTTTCCTGTCTCAGCTGGATCACCTGTATCATGTGTAAAACGGGGGATATTTTGGGTCAACAAAAGTTGGCGAGTGAACCTTGATAAAACATTGTTACTAATTTCTTGTTTTATTTAATAAGGAAAATTTGTGCAATAATCACATGTGAGCAAAGATATATAGATAAACAATCACAAACCACTTTGGATGAGTATATGACATGAATGATGATGTATGTGAGATCAAGGCTCAATCAAACGGAGCCGATCTAATGAGGCTCCTGATGCTCAACCCGTCTCCCACGAGGAACTAATGGGCCTAATGAAATGCGTGCACTGAAAATAATAAATCCAATCTACATATAATTCACACAACAATTTATACACATTTGATCACGGATATGATGTATGCACAAGTGTTTAAATAAAATAAAAGGATTATATGACACATGATACACCCCAAAACATGATTAAAACGGGGAATTGGTAGAGATTCACTCACAATGGGTGCGTTCTTTGATGACGATGAAGGCGCATGAATTTATGATTCAATCGACGAGGAAAAACTAACCTAGATAATAACAAAATGATTCGGTAAATAAATAAATTTTATTCGAGATTAATATTTTTAATTAGTGCTCTTAGTGGGTTTGTTAGATTTATTTTTTGTGTGTTTAAGGAAATTTTCTAACTTTAAGAATCTTATTTTTAAGTATTTTTAAATGATTTTTCGATTAAGTAAATAAATAAAAAGAAATAAAAAAAGTTGACTTTTTGACCGTTGACCGTTGACCGGGTCTGACCGATCAGACTGTGTTTTCTATGCGCTGAGTGAGGTTCGAACTCGGGACCTCTCGTATACGTGCACGCAGCTCTACCAACTGAGCTACGTGTCTAACCTGAAATATTATCTGTTTTAATTATATATATATACTAATTAACCTTAACCTTATTTGGTTTTTATTAAAAATGATTTATATGGTCGAACCGGTTGCAGAGACCCGGAGTCGAACTCGGGACCTTCGGTTCGAGTGCGCACAGCCCAACCAGTTGGGCTGTGTGTCTAATCTGTTTAATTACTGGATTATATTCCTCTTATGTATATACTGTGACTTGATCTGATTAGGTTTTAAAAATATTGGTTTTATTTCTGAAAGTCGGTAACGTGTGCGATTCGAACTCGGGACATGCATATTGTATTTGCACACAGTCCACCGCTGGACTGTGTGTCTAACCCGTTTGAATATCCGGTTTTAATTATATTAATACATATATTCGACTTCATCTTCTTCGTTTACAAGAACACAGAAAAGTGAAATCCGACTGTTCTGTTTAATCGATCACGACTTATACTTGATTGAAATGGACAGAAAATTAAATGATATGGTATACCAGAACAGCGAGTTTGCTTCAGATTTCCGGCAAGATTTCGTCGGCTCTGATTTGCGGATTCCGCCTGAGTGAACTGTTTAACAGTTTCGATTATTGTGTTGAGCAATTAGATTACTAATCAAGAGATAGCAAGAAAGGTTTAGATGATTGTACCGATTAGGAGTAAGGTTTCGGTTCTCCGGTGATTTTCCGGCGAGTGCGAGAATTTCCGGCGACGTGTTCTGAGTGGACTAAAGCTTCATGAGTGAGCGGGATTCTGAGCGAAAAGTTTACAAGGTGTTTGGGTGGATATTTGTAGTGGAAACAGGCCAATTGATTCAATTTAGAAACCATGATTTCTCGGTCAAGATTTTCGATCTTCAAGGGTAACGGTCTTGACTGAAATTGATGGTTAGACATCGGTTATAACGGATGTCGAAGTCGGTTATCGCGTTTTAGTCAAAAGGAAAAGGCAACATTAGCGGAGTTTTGGTTTTACTCCAGCGATTCCGCGTTCTGAGTGCGCGTTGATTTCCGGTTTTGAATTCGGGTTTACATTAAGTATTATTTATTTCAGTATTTGTCACAAAGAAAGTGTGTGGCGGAGTGGTGTGGTGTGTGTTTGTGCTTGCGGGTGACCCGGGTTCGAAACCCGGCGTCTCCATTTTATTTTTTATTCGCTATTTATTATTATTTATAAATTATGGTTTTTAAATTCTAAAGTATTTATTAATTATGTATTGTTTAAAATTAATCTGAATAATAAATACGCAACGAAACTTATAACTGATTATTGATTAATAAACGAAGCGGGTTTTGAAACCCGTTTTTCGACGAATGTTACACCAGACCCATTGATCTCGAGTCTTTCACTCTTATTATCTAGTTTGGGTTTATTACCTGTTTGACTCGTTATGAGACTTTGAGCGTTTTAACACAAGCCTTCTACATCCTTGTCAAAAAAAATAATTTGTTATTTTTACTAGTCACAACCAAGGTCATCATTGGTTTTTCTTAGGAATAACCTTGGCGTCAAAGTATCATCTTTTCATTCGATGTCTTACTTTGTTTGACCCGTTATGTGATTTAAGCTCTTAGCTTTAATCATCGCATTCTTTCGTCAAAGCTTTTCATTGTTTTCCAACCACGATCAAAGTTCGTGGTAGGTAACTCAGACAACACCTTGGCTTCTACGACCCCACGGGTCATTTATACCTTTGTTTTACTTGTCCGTTATCTAGCTTGTGGCCTTATAAACCATAAGTAGCCCGTTTGATTTGCACTTGTGGTTGTTATCGTCCACGAGCGACAATCATCACTTTTTAACCATTTTCACCATGGTCCTTTACCACTTTCATTTGCGTTGGGTATCACCTCAGCTTCTATGACCATGCGAGTCAATTTATGCTTCGGTTTTACATGCCTTCGGCACGATTCATTTAAAACTCATTTTTCTTTCTCTTTATTTGTCCAAAACTCTTCAGTAAATTCTTTTAGCCTTTAATTTTATCAACAATAATAAATTAATTTATAAAACAACGTAACAACAAAGCTACATACCTTAAAACTTCCATTTGAGACGAGTATCCTTTCCCGCTTGGTCTCCGGTGTATCACTTTAGTTGCCTATCATTTACAACCTAATTGATCATTAGGACACCATCATATATGTCCATTTTACCAATACTTGCTGACAACCATTCATGGGGCCTTTGACCAAAGTATTTCATGAATTGTCAGCAACTAGTTTCCACTTAGGCATTTGATCAAACACCTTATTAGGCTAATTTTTTGTCAACCTCTTTCTGTCATATTTCAATCCAATAAATTCATACTATCATTAACAATTAAATTGACATGAAAAAATTTAGTTTATCATAACTTAATTGCATAGTTTAACCTACATATTTCATGGATACAATTCTTATGTTAAAACCCCATTTCCTACATACCTAGATAATCATCTATGTGAGGATCGGTTATCATTAGATAGCTCATCTCTAAATATGTTAACCTAGTCCATAATCATGCGGAATCCGATTTTAGATTAGATGACAATAACAAGATTACTCAATTATATGTTTTCATTAATTGGTTCAACAGTTACAAAGTCCAGAAAACACTTGGACAGAGCTTCACCATCTAATCCACAAAACCAACTTAAAAACCCAAAGTCCACGCACCTATTTATACTAACACTACCTTTGTGTGGACTAGGGTTGTAACACCCTGTAAAATTGTGTTCAATAGTATAGTGACACGTGTTATATTTAAAAAAATAGTCTGTTAAAGACCAATAAGGACTAATGGAGTCAACATGCTCAAACTGAGCCTCTGAGTGACGATCCGGTGTCAACATGCATAAATAAACAGCCTCTGAGTGACTGATATGTCATCATGCTTAAAATTTGGCCTCTGAGTGACTGATATGTCAACATGCCCAGCCTCTGAGTGACATCGGAATCAACATGCTTGTAATAAGCCTCTGAGTGATCCTTTGTGAAGTCCTAACTCTCAAACGTGCCGTTTGTTGGACAAGAGAGTTCAATTTTGTAAATATGTGAAAGTTGGATAATGGAGGGATTAAAAGTGTCGACATGTTAATTTATACCTCTGAGTGACCTTTTAATGAACCAAGAGCTCGACAATGTCCGGGCATAATCCCAGATATACCAAGTATTGGCTACGGAGGGCTAAAAGTGCCAAAAATGTGTTTGAAAAGGTTTTTAGGAGCTTTATAAAGTTCAGGGGTCAAAATTGTCAATTTTTGAAACTGGCCGTAGGGCGGTCGCGGGCCGCGAGAGACCAGGCCTGGGTCTCTCACGGGGCGCGAGAAAGGCTATACTACAGAAAGTTTTGTTTGGTCTCCAAGCAAAACTCCAAAACCATTAATTCGAAACCATGGCTTCTCTAAACTGCTATGCCACGTTTTGGGACACCTGTAAGCTTCTTCTTACACCCCTAAACACCTGGCTTCACCTCCTTTGAGTTCTCCAACTATAATTAGGTGATCAAGTTCACCATTTGAACTTGCACCTTTCTAAAACATAACTCTTCTCCCTCCTCTGGAAGTTCCTAGCTGAAAGGAGCATCCAACTTAGTTCTCTTGCATTGTAGGAACCTCTTGTAAGTGTTCATTACTCTTGCATTTTCGTTTATATACTTTTATAGCCAAAAGTCAAGCGTTTTCGTAAAACGCTTTGACTTTCGGTTAAGACCATTATGGTCCAACCATTTTTCGAAATGGCTAAGTGATCGTAATAAGGTAGGTGTTAGTCCCTATAAAGGGCACCTCCTGAAGATCACGTTTGCTAGACCAATTGGCGGGTCAAAGTTATGTAAATAAAAAGTCAAACAGACCATTTTTCGGAAAAATGATAAATTGATCTTATATATGTTATAAAACCTGTTTTGACACTTAAACAAGTTGGTAATAATTATTAGAACATGTATAAACATGTTCGGTTCGTCAATTTCAGTTCTAGGGTTGGTTCGCAACCGAAAGTCGCGAAGTTTGACTTCTGCTTTGACTTTCAATTCTGACCCGATTTAGATTAGTTAGACACTGATCTAAAGTTGCATTATGATCGTAATATAATGTAGCATAACCCTCTGAGGTTATATTACATGATCATAATCAGAATCTAAGTTTATGCGCAAGTTCCATAATTATGCCATTTTGACCAAAATGTCATTTTTGCATAAAACAAGGTTTTAAATGGTAATAAACTTGAAAATGAGTTTCTACTGATGTAATATTATAAGTAGGATTATTTGGGATGTTAACCCAAGTTATAAACTGAGTTTTCAAGCAGGTCCTTAAACTATGTCGATAAATGACGGTTTTAGTCCTTGTGACTCATAAAATGATTTTAATCAATTTTTTCAAGGTAAATCATTTACCTATTGATATGTTAATAAGATATTTTAAACAATTTTAATCCGACCCAAATATCAGTTTTCGTAAACATCGCTTAAAAACGTCATTATACGACATAAGCGCCGTTTAAGCGCATAGTATGGTTTTAAACCATATTATTGACCAAAACTTGATACCTACTGGTTTTAAAACTTATTTTAAACATAAGTACAGTAGGTACTTGTTGTAAACTCAGAATCCCAAATAATTTATGAACTATGTGTAAAATGACCAAAATGCCCCTTAGGTGCATAGTTTGGTCATAAAAGATAAATTACACATATAATTGATATCCTACAGATATTATATCATAAATAAAGTATTTTTCCAGAATACTTATAATCATAACATTAAATTATATTCAAGTTCCTTTTATATGATATGAAATTACCAAAACGCCCTTATGAGGCATAATTTCGTTTTAAAACCTTAACGGGCATACAAGTTGATATCATACTGATATCTTAACTTATTTAAAGTATAATGGCATATAGAACTTGTCCATAACTTATCCGGTTACCCGATATCGCTAATAAGCGCATAGTTACGTATATGTAACTATTTTACGAAAATTAACCGAAACGGGTTTAACCTTGTCATCTATAATTCAAAATCCAGAATGTTTATAGTTTACCCATAATAAACAAGTCAAGGTACTTGTTGGGATTAAACTACATTCTATCCAATCATCGTTTAATCTAGCGTCATACGTTTTGATCAAGTACGCTAGTAAGTCTAAGTCTATGACTTAAATAAGACCGTTAGTAGTTAATTGGTTAGTTTATGCCATTATCTAGACTAGAGACTTGCCGGTAAATGCTATCTGCACTTAGTCCTTTTTGTGTATGGCTGAGTTATTAAAAATTTAAAGAAGACTAGCTCAGGTAAATACTCTCGACTTATTTCCCCTATACGGGCTTGGGTTACGGTAAATTATTACCGCTTGGTCGGAAATGGGATTAATAGAACGCTGTTTCGGAATACAGATCCGCATATTCTGTTTTAATCAGTTTTGTTTGATAATTTAAACATCGGGGGTTAACTACCGTGTCCTGGATATCCTCGGCTCATAACAATCGAAATGGCCACGACTTTAGCGCGGGTGTAGGCATATACCCGATAAACGCTCAATTATGCATTCCCAAAAGGTTGGGAGGAATTGACTCCTTCGTGAGTCCAAAGTGGTGTGTACGTTAATTGTGTCTCGGTTTTCGTGCCGAGCCCCGTATGTAAAACAAACAAGTAAATCTGTTAACAAGGTTGGACGGTCAATTACCCCAAGTTATAAAAAGATTTTGTGCTGATACGCACCTAAAACATTTTTGAAATGTTTTCAAAATGAGTCAGTTGGGTGTATTTACCAGCGAAAGCTGACGTATTTTCAAAAGACTAATCTGCAGGTACAATACGAAAATAGGCCGGAAGTGCTCGGTAGTGATAGAGGATCTTGCAAATCCTAAATCTGCCCAAAGTCTGTTTTATATTCTTTCCTTGTACAATTTATTATCCGCCTATGGATCTTCTATTACAAGCTTGTATATTATTTTGTATTTTCGAACATTCGGTTTGTAATAGTAATTTTACTCCAAGACTTCCGCTGTGCCGTGTTTAATTGACTATGATGATTATCAACTGACGTCAAGCTACTCCCCCACCCGGGCCCACCGGTGTATGGATTTCGGGGTTGGAAATCCGGGGTGTGACAGGGGTCGTACCTCCGTACGAACTAATATGTTACCTCCGTACAGACTAACATTCACCTCCGTACGAAGTAACACCTTCGTACCGGGGGTACTTACAAACACACTTTTGAATAATCTAACATGTAAAACCTATTAAAAACTCTGACATGACTCGTAGAAGCAGGCAACAAATATATGTATTAACAAACTCCCCCTTGGATATTGCCGTAGTCTTGATCGGTCTTCAAAACTTCATAACTTTAACTTTAACGCCTGAAGAAATGCTTTCTTGGCGTAGTACATCTTTCTTCACTTGGAATAGGCGTTTGATCAGTTGGACGAGCTCACTTCATACACTTGAACCTTGAAATAGAAGCTTTCTTTATCTTTTTAGCAAGTCTCTCTTCTTTTCTAAGTTCTTTCATGAACTCCTTTCTTTCCAACTCTCTCCACTTAGATCTCCACATATTTCTAGAATTTATCTCGTGAGAATAGCATATATTGATGACATTCTGATACTGCATAGCTTGTACCTTTATTGTACTTGATGATATATCTTGTCATAGAACAAACACTCCACATATTTTTTAAGACAAATTCACTAACCACATTGGATATGAAATCCGTATAGCTCTTCATACACCATCAAACTTCAATGCTATCAAGCTTCACCCGTTTCTTTGCCATATTCCCACCACTTAAAATCTTTATAAAATCCTACTCGATCTTTATTAGCGGCATATTCTTCATAGCTCGCGGTCGTTTAACAATCAATGTCACATCAATCTTAGTAATCTTGTTTGGATAGTGAGGCTTCCAGTTTGGAAAATCATGATTTGCTTCACGTCTTATCAGCTTTCACAGTTTCTGATCTCCTGGTTTCATCTGAAAGTATATCAACTTCATTTGACATAACTCCAGCACATCCCACTACGATAGAGTTTTAATATCTTGTAAGTATCTGAAGTATTGTACTCCAAATTCTCTATTTATTCCCCAAATGTTCAACTCTGGTAACCAGCCCCAGCTTATAATATCTCCTAGCGATTTATCTTATATTTCATGTGAAAAACGCTAGAGGTCATCTGAACTTTCTTTCTTGGGGCATCTCTCTAAACCAGGTTTTCCGAGCTTCCAAAATTTCTTCTTTGCTAAGCCTTAGAATTTCCATCTTCAACTGTCTCTTCAATATTTCTCTTTAACAAATCACTCGTTTCTTCATTGAATAACTCTTGAAATGTTAGGAAGTCATCAGTTCATTCACCAGAATATTTGACCGTTTCATCATCTGAATCATCATCCACGACAACATTATCAAAATTATCAGCATCTTCAACATATTTGTATACATAATCATCAGGCTTTGCTATGTTGATGTCGTTTAATTCTTCTTCGAAATCAAACTCAAACGAACTTTCATCAATTCCCATCAGCTTTGCTATTTCTTCTTTAGAATAGTTGTGAACTAATTGACCTTCTTCAACTCCATGGTCCAGATAGAACGTTTTGTGTTGAATTGCAGAAACAACCGTTAGTGTGGTAACGTCACTGAAGATCCATGAATCCTCTTCATCGTGTACAGTATCACCTTTCTCCCCCCTCTCGATAAGAATCATGCTCTTGATTTGCATTATCGTTTAAGAAATCATTGTAATCAATAGCATCAACAAATTTACCTTGAAATACGACCAACCCTGTACCACCCTAAGTCATCATCATATTTGTCATCATCATCACCATGATCAGCACCATCAACATCCACATCTTCATCATCTTCTTTCTCATCTGCCTATTTTTCAACCTCCGATTCTTTCTTTTTCTCTGAATGATAAGGAACATCTTTGAAAGGTCCAATCAGAACATACTTCGAAATGTTAATCTCTGGCTCTATCTCGTTTTCTTGCTCAGGCGTAATAATAGGTGTCACACCCAAACCCGCAACGGATAAGGTAATCGGGGCATGATTGGGTTTTTCATCAAAGCTTATGACATTACTATTTTAAAGCTTCAAAATTTAATATTTCAAATTACTTAAAGAAATTCCAATAACACAATATTCAACAAATCACAATGTAGTTCCAAACAATTTCAAATAACGTTTTTATTCTTCTAAGGCCCAATCCTATGTGATCCATGCTTCAAACATGTTCACATGTATCATGTGTAAAAGAAGAGTTTGGGTCAACGTACGTTGGCGAGTGAATCCCTTTTTGTTATTAGTAAAAATGTTATATTAAATCTTTCATTTATGAAAATTGTGCATTAACCAAACTACATGAATATTGTGTACGTCGATTATTAGTTGCCACAAGCTAACTCATTCAACATAATAATGTACAAGTGTGCACGATAATGCGGCGTGCTGCAAGATCGAAGCTCAATCAAACGGAGCTACGGAGCTGATCTCGTATAATATGCGACGTCGTGTTTCGCTCATAGGTAACGGGAAACAGACAACCTTTAATGAGAAAAAGACTGCAATGAATGTAAAACTATAAATGACAAACCACAATCATCACATAACACGTTAAATCACATAATGGTAATTACATGTAATTAAATAAAAATAATAATAATACAGAGCAACACATGATACACCCCAAAAACGTGTAAATAAAATGAAGTGGGGGATTGTAGGATTCACTCACAGTGGTTGCAAATAAGATTTATTGAAGATAGCGCACGAGTGTGAAGTTGAGATAACCGAAAGGTCGAACGTTTATCCTAGATATCCACATGACAACTAAGTTAATTAATATACTTACGTTCGCAAATTTATTTATCTAACTTCTTAATTATTTATTTACGTGAGTGTTGAAATATACATATAAATAATATGTCTACTTTTAATTGGAAGAATTACATTATTTACAAGTATGGTTTTAGTAGTTTTATTATTATTATAAAAAGAATGTTTCATAATTAATTACATTATTTATAAGTATGATCTTAATAGTTCATTTAATATTATATAAAAAATGTTTCAGAATTAAACATGAAATACTGTCCAAAACCGGTCCTAGCCGGGATTCGAACTCGTGACCTCTCGTACGTGTGCACGAAGCCCGACCAAATGGGTTGCGTGTCTAACCCGTTTGATATGGGATTTTAATGACTTTTATACACTTACTGCCTTGTCTCATGATCTGTTTTTAATAAAAAGAATGTTATTGCAGCGACCAAAACACATACCCGACTCGAACCCGGGTCTCTCCGCTCGTGTGTTCACACAGCCCGACCAACGGGGCTGTGTGTCTAACCTGTTCATTATCAGATTTTAATTTCATTTATGAAATGTTTTAGAATCTTCAGTCCTTGATTTAAAACAAAAGGATTTAAAACATGATGGTGCTGGGACTCGAACTCTAGTCTTCTAGTATGTGTGCACACAACCCATCCAACTGGGTTGTGTGTCTAACCCGGTAACAATACACTTTTTAATTCTTTTGAACACAATTTCCCGGTTATCTTCTTTGTTACAAAAATGACAGAACGAATTTAACCCGGTTGCGTTGATTTAATCGACAATACTTTTATTGTTTATAGATGACTACGCATGGTTTAATGAAAGAAAAAGAAAGGAACGAAGAATATGCCGAACAGGAACGACACGGCTTCCGGTTAATTTCCCGGCGAGGTTCTTATGATGGCTGGGAGTGCAGGAGTGGTGGAGAGAGTTTGTGAATTGGTGAGATTTCACTTGACACCCCTGTATTTATACTCAGTACGAATTGGTTTACTCGATTTTGGTTTTGGAAATTGGTTTCTCTGATTTGGAAGGTGTGAGCTGTTCACGACCAGATTCCATGCGTTTTGGTGAACTCTCAGCCTGAATTGCATCTAGATGCCTGATTTTTCGATTATGGAAATGAATCACTCAAATCAATTACGAGTAAAATGGAAAGGTTGATGATTTACCCACTGTCCGCGTGCTGGCATTTGGGCGGCAAATCTTTTTGATTTAAGAAGGAGGACAATAATGAGCGTATAAATGAATTATTGTTAATGTTGCTTACAGATGTTGTGAGGTGGTGGAGTGGTATGCCGTTTGTTCGGTTGCCTGTGAGACACGGGTTATAATTTGATTTTTTTCTTTTGTTATTATTGTTATTATTATTATATATTATTATTTGTTATTATATATATCTTTATATATAACAAAGTTCTAGTCATAAAAATATAAGATATTGAATGAATTTTTCAATCGTATTTATTTGTCGAAAGTTCGTTTACAAACGGTTCGGGTTTTAAAACCCGTTTTTCGACGGATGTTACAGTAGGAACATCATTAATCTTTCCTTTGCCTTTATCTGTATTTTCAGCTTTAGCTTCAATAGCAGCTTTACGAGCCCTTTCAGCAACCCTTTCTCTCGCTTCATCTATCTCTATCTGACTGAATTCTGCTTCAAATCTATTCCCATTCTTTTTTCCAATACTTTGTACAAACACTTCAAGCTTTCGATCTTTTACTTTCTTGTCAGCTTCTAAGTCACTCAATATTTTTCGCATTCTTTCATTATCAAAGACCAGACTTGCAATTACTGTTTCCATATGCTGACGATCATTTTCTAAGAACTTGATTCTTCCTTCCAACAATTTAACTCTTTCTTCAAGTGGATTGTTCAAGATCCAAATTCACACCTTGTAGAAATAAGGGACCTTCTTCAAATATAAAACTATCTTTGTGTGCAAGACCAGTTGGATGAGGTTGTTGTTGTTGTGATGACTGAGCCTTGGGAGTTGATTGTTGTTGTCTTGGTGTCAAAGATTGTCTTGGTGGTGATAATGGTTGCTATGAAGTAGTTGGTGGGGTTTGTATCAGTATAACGTGTTCAACTTCATCTTCAACTGTCGGCGTCTCCTTTTCCGTAATCACTGGCTCAGCTCTAGCAGTTGTTTCCATTGAAACTTTTAAATATTTTCTTCTTGATTTCTTCGCCATCAGAGACCCGGTCTTTTTCTTACTAAAATGCATAGCCTTGCTTTAAACTCTTTTTTTGGCGGTACATACTGTTCATCATCTCCATCTGTTGTCTTTTTCTTACGTTTAGACACTCTTTTGTCGGCCATTGCTCCCGGATCATGTGTAGTGGGAGCCATTTTGGTGATCTCTATTTTACTATCACTTTCTGTTTCCTCAGTATCAACATCATTTCCACCTTCAAATGCTTGTGTCTTTATATCACCCGCAATTTCAGCTGTATCTATAGTGCTCTTCTCAACTCTTTCTTGATCAGATGTTGCATAGAATACTTCATCTTTAACATACTCATGCACATGCTTTTCTTCATCATCACTGCTTTCATCTCTAAATATTGTTCGTGCAGCCTTTCATATTCATGTACTTTTCTTTTCATTTCGTCTTCTTTTTCATACCAATTACTTATTTTCGCCACATAACCTTCTAGTCTTTCTTCCTCATCATTTTTAGAGTTACTTTCATCCTTTCTCCACTTTCCCTTCTCTGGTGCAACATAGTTTTTGTCTTTAATGCAACCAAAAAATTTGTTGAATGGAGGAATCGTCTTTGATAAGTATTGATTAAGGCGACCTAATGACAGATTCGTCATGTGTTCAAGAAGCAGTTCATCATATTCTACTTTCCCTAAGTTAGGAACTAAATCATCAAGCATCATCTGCACGAATCTCAGATATTGCAGAACTTTCTCTTTCATAATGTTGGCCTTCATCTGCTCAAAGATTAATCGTGTGAAGTTGTACGGCAGATTCAACGTCAATGCAGCAATCATACACATCTGGTAGTCGACCAACACGTCAAAACCGCCCTTTCTATGCCCTAGGTGTGAACCACAGAATGAATGAAGAATTTGTAGGTCCTTGAAAGATATGATTTTGAAAATTTTGTTTCTTTGACATGACTGATGTAGCCCATTCGGTAAAAACAACCTTTAACCATACGTTCTGAATATCCAGTCGGATCATCATCTTTATCTGTGAAGTCCAAACTCTCCTGATCTACGCTTCAGTAATCAATACTTCTTTATCTTCATTCCTGACTTTAAAAAATTAATGAATAGCTGGAGGATTAGGAATGAACTTGGCATGCTCCCAGAAAACGTTCAACGTGTGATCGATATGCCTTATGTTGATGGGTCAGTGCTTTCGTGTTTCGGATCCGCTCCATAAACTCCAAGATATATTCAAACGACTTCATTTTCATCAATAATTTATCAAGTACATAACATATGTTATGCTTTGGTTCGAAATTGGAAACTTTAACCTGCACAAACATGAAAAATCAACACTTGGTCAAAATTTTCAAAAATTTCAACTTTGGTGCGAGGGTATGATGTGCTCAATGTGGTCAAATAAAACTATCTAAGATTAACCTAAATTAAACACTCTAAGCTTTAAATTTATAAACTTAGACTCGATCTAAACCTAAACCACACAACTGGCAAGTGTACCGATCAATGTAGTAAAGCTAAAGTAAGTCTGAGTATCGAACACATGAGACTCTCTAATTACGCTAACTAAATTATCTAGGCCTAGACTGACATGGATGTGACGCTAACCCATTTTATATTTGGGGGGGTTTCTAAATATCATAAAATTGCAAATTAAATTAACTAGCACGAATTAACTTGGATTTTAACTCAGGTGATGGAAACGACTGCCTAGACTGAATTCCTAATTTAATATAGCATTGACTTAATTATGTTTCTTAATTATTTTGGAACCAGGATCTGAATATTCTAAACCTACCGAGATACCGAACAAGACCTTCGACCCTTCTCAAGGAGACACTTATGGAACTCTAAATAGGCTGTTATGATTACCGGTTGCTAGACTCCTCCACAGGTTGTCTAGGTTTCTAAAAGTACCCTATTTCGATACACTCCCTCACGGGTTATAAACCTAGGATAAGTTTAGAATTTCAGTTTAACTTGTTAGACAACTATCACTAAGGAAACTAGTTTAGTCTCCTCAAGATATCCTACCTAGCAATTTAATGACGAAGACCTAACAATAATTTCGCACCTCACAGTTATTGAAATTAGTAGAACACTAACAATTATTAAATTACCAAATATTACTTCTAAGGTGTATCGCGCGATTAACCCTAAAGATTATAAATTTATTCCGTGATATAGACACTCACCAAAACTTATAACCTAGTATGAATTTATTCCGTGATATAGACAGTCACCAAAATTCACACGAAGCACAAAAGACTATAAAACAATTTAAAGCATGCATACACATTAAACCTAATAAACAAACCGACTACTTTTATCAACAATCAATAAATGACTAATTAAATATAATAAAAATCAAAACCTATAAATCTATTATCACAGTCTAGGCAGTTAAAGAAGTCTAGCCAAGAACCATAGTCAAAAACGAAAATAATAAACAACTCTCGCACGATAAATCGTCGTTTGCTCTCTCCTTTGTTCGTCGCCTGATGTTTGGCTCTCCTTTTCAGCCGTCCTCCAAGAAAATAATATATATCTCTCGTAACACAATTTGAGTTGCAAAACAATTCCTCACGAATGGGCTTCAGGCTGTTACTAAAGCTGAAGTGGGCCTGGAGTAGCGACGAAGTAAGAGCCCAAATAAAAATGAATAAAATTAGCAGTCAACTTGCTTTTCCTTCGGTCAACACGTAAAACCAATTCACAATTCACTCACGTGAATTCCTTTAGTTTTGTCATGACATTAGGGAATTAATTTCACTTTCACACAATGTGCACTTTAGTCCCTTGAGTATTTTTTTAAACACCTTTTCGTTAATTGCAACTAAGGCCTTCATCTTTTAACAACTATTTTTAAACGACTTCAAATGTAATAGATACATCCATAATAAATCACAATAACAACAATCACCACAATAAATATGTTAATGCGACATATTAATAAAGAAACAATAAACATAATGAGATTCAAGCCCCGAAGAGCGAAACGAAGCGATGGCGATACCTAGTTCAACCCATGGTCGCGGGGATCCGGTCAGCCAGTGGATCCACATTAGAAACAATAGACACAAAACGAGTAACAAGTAGATACATGTATATGAAACAATAGATACTGAAACCATAGAAACATGAATATAAAACACATAACGACACTTTGATTTTGTATGCTGATGATTTAAATAGTAACATAATATATAAGAAACATGATACACCCCAAAAATATTTACTGACAAAAAAGGGGACTAGGAAAAAGATCTAGTCACAATTTTGTGTTTCGTTTAATCCTTATGTAAACCTCACCAGTGTTAAAGGAAAAACTCCAAAAGATAATAGTTACACTGACTTGGTTAAGGTTTGAAGGAGTAATCGATGAAAGAAGTTGTGAGCCCTATATTAGTTCTTCATTTGGATTCACGAGATTGGAAGTTTGTTAACTAGAGTTTGTGTTGAGAAATGATGAAAAGGCTTATAGGATTCGTATGGTATAAAGTTTATAGCTTATTGTTCACGCATTGAATGGAAACTGATCGAATTCTTCTTGGGTGTTAATAGTGCTTTCATGGCGGCAATAACTGGACCTAATTGGTTCAATTATGGTGTGTTAAGAAACATATGGTATAGATTATGCCTCCCCGTGATCCCGAATTAATTAGAAGTGATTAGGAGTCGAAACATCGTGAAACAAGAGCATACAGATCAGGTCGGGTGAGATCTGAGATCCAGATCGTGTCAACAATCAAGAAGATGAAGTAAAGGAAGGGGCTGTTGGATTTCCGAGTTTAGGTTAAATACAATGCGGAACACATTAATTCACAAGAAATAGTGTAGTTCAGCCGGTTTGCTGGTTGTTTGGTTATCCGATGGATGCGGGTTTGAGTCCCATCCTGCCGAGTTCCCTTCTTCTTTCTATTATTAAATAGTTCAAAGGTTGAAAGTTTAGTCCTTGTAACTTCAAACTTTATATAACTTGCATACACAACTTAGTTACTTACTTCCTTTAAGAAAACCGAACTAGACTAACGAAATTCATTTATAAAATTATTATTTCTTTGTAAAATTATTATTTTTAAATCCGCATTTATTTTAATTATTACTAGGGAAATATTTAAAATAGATAAAAAAATAAAAAGAAATAGATTCATTTTCTTTTACTACACGTAGGGATCGGTTTACAAACGAGTCGGATTTTGTAGGACCTGTTTTTCGTTGATGTTACAAGTACAACAACCTTATCCAGCATAATCCCACCTATAGCCAGGCTATTGATAGGGTATGGAGAGGGTGAGATGTAGGCAAGTCTTACCTCTATCCCATCCAATCTGAACACGGTCTCTACATCACTATCTATCTCTCCACTACTCTGAACAAACGATCCTAATTACTTGAACTTAGTTTCCTGCGGAACCACTTGGCCCTCAATGGTGATATGAGTGTCATGATGATCGCCTGCTGCACTGAAATCACAACAAAAGTACTCAGTCTTAGAGCGACTAATCCTCAAACCTTTGTTCTCTAAGGCTACCCGCCATTCCTCTAACCTGCGTTCAGGCTTTGTTTACTCTCCTCAATAAGCACAATTTCATCCGTAAAAAGCAAGCACCACAAAACTGACTCCTAAATCAAATTTAACAACTCATCCATGACAATTGCAAATAGGAACAAACTCAACGGTGACTCTTGGTGGAGTCCTACCTTTACAGGAAAGAAATAGTATATCCTATTGGTGCACGGACACTAGTTTCAGTATTAACATACATATCCTTAATTAACTCTATATACTTCCTAGGAACCCCTCTTCACTCTAAACTGTCCCATATCAGTCTACGTGGCACATTGTCACATGTCTTTTCTAAATTAATAAACACCATATGTAGATCATGATTTTTCTCGCTAATTTTTCCATCAATCTCCTTAGAATGTGTATCACTTCTGTAATTGCCACCCTGGCATGAAACCAAATTGCTTCACCGTAATCTGAATTTCTCTTCTAAGTCTAGTCTCAATCACCCTCTTCCATAATTTCATAGTATAACTAAACAACTTAATCTCTCTATAATTCCCACAACTTAGGGTGTCTCATTTGTTCTTATATAAAGGCACTACAATACTACTCCTCCACTGGTCCGGCATTTTACGGATTTAAAAATAAGATTGAACAAGTTAGTCAAGTATGATGCTTAATTGCAAATTGTAAAAAAAATATAAATTTACTCTAGTGAAGTAGTTATGTAATTACTCTACTGGTGTAAAGACATGATTTTTTTTTAGATTCTGAGATTAAAATACATATTTGACAAGATGGGAAAAAAAGTTAAAGAAATAGAAAAATAGAAAATTTCCTCATTCACTTGTAATGTTAAGCGCACTTTATATGTTAGATACATTTGTATCGAAACCTAACTTTATATATGCATGATGATAGAAAGTATGATAACCCGACCATGTTACTTTTACTTCAATTCAATACAAAGAATAATTCTTTCAAGAATATTAGTAGCATATGTCTTCTTATGGATCATATTCTTTAAATATGTTTTTCGAGGTTGATTGTTCATATTTTCATTTTCTTCTCTTATCTCTTAATAAAAAGTTGTTTAACCTTGTCCAGGCCTCATTAAACAGTGTTGTTTTACTATCGTAACAAGCTTTTTAAAATTCGATTTATCTTTGAAAAAATAATGAAGATGTTTTTAAAGAGAGTATTTAACATAGTTATCAAAAAATACAACACCATCATCATCCTTCTAGATTACCTAACAAACACTTTCATATGTAAATGAAATATTTCGAGCTGATATCTTAAAATCTAATAGAAAATAACATATATTTGCAAATGAAAAAACAAAATACTCAAAACACGCCCAACCAGTGGTGGTTCAATTCGTATGGACCAACCAATAAAGAGTCGGGTTTCTGGTCTATCTACCCAACCTGAACCGGTTTACATTGGGCGCGATTATATCATATAACTTAAGCATTTAAATTTCAAAATCTGATACCAAGTGGTGTTCTTGTAAAAATTTTGTATGACGCATGTTATGGTTGCGATTGCTTGATAAATAATAATAACCATACCCTATAAATCCTATAAATAATAAGGTATAGGAAGGGAGCAATGTAAGCAAACATTACTCTATTCAGGGGATAGAGATGTTACTTTTGAATAGACCCCCAATTAAAATACAAACGACAGACAAATAAACAAAACCAAAAATAGAAGTAGAAAACTATCAAATTACAAAAGAAGTGCGATAGGGTAACACTGTAACATAGAAAAATAGAAACAAATAATAAAACACAAAACCACATATAGAGATAGATATATGAAGATAATCGCCAGCAAAGACCACCTAAGGTATAAAAATCTAAACACTCTTAAGGCCCAACTAAGCCACAAGTGTATCCTCTCCTAATAGTCTTTAACTTTAATCATACATCTTTACGAACTCATATTCTAGATCATGTCCTCATAGTGGATACTTTTTTACAATGTGTAAGCTCAAATCAAACTGGAAGGATACTTATTTTATTATACGTAACTACGTATATAATCATATAGTTAAAGTTAATTTTAAATATCTTTCTAAATTAATCTCAAATAACTTATGAATTAGACCCGTTTTCATACACCATAGTTTATACTTATTATTGTTTAAACTTGAAATCAACCATGGTGGTTTCCATTGCTCAGTCTGTAAGCTAAAGAATCTATAATTTTGATAGTTATTCAACTTTTTTTTTCTTAACATATGATTTGGGTATGTTAAGTCGTGTAATTCACTCTTCTTTCAAGTTGACACATGCCCTAATGAATAATGATATGTGCCCCTACGTTACATGATGAAAATAACCAGACCAAAGATACTTTAAATAAAAACATAGTGTGATCAAAGTCTTTAATTTAATTTGCTACAATGTGTTATACAAACGTTTTAAATAATATAAATTTGCTATTTAAAATAATGTTTTGTAACATTTTTAAAAGTGATTTTATCAATATAAAATTTTACCAATGTAACAGTAGGGTTAGGTTCATTTGTGAACAATTATTTTGATAGTGAACTTTATGAACTAATCCTAGCCCTTGATTATCAATACACAAATGTAAATCAATAGCCAGGATTTGATGAAGAAAATATATTAGTATATTTTAAGATTTGATGATGTAAATCAATAGCCAAGATTTGTTCACTCAGTTTACAAATACACTAGTATTCACTATAGAACTACACCGTGTAACAGTATTAGGTATATTAACATCATAGTGACATTGTAATATGACATGTTTGCTATATCAACCTTATGGTGTTAGTTACAAACTTACAATGCGTAGGTCATGTACATGCAAATTGCATGGAGGACTCATGTCATGCATTAATCCTTGTTTATCGATTGGGCATAAATCAAGTATTACGACATTTAGTTTGAATGGTTTAAAATAAATAATACAAAACTAAACAAACATTCATAAAATTTTTATTTATCAAAATACAGGAAACTAAAGTTGATATATATATATATATATATATATATATATATATATATATATATATATATATATATATATATATATATTGTAAGAATAGCATCATATGATTGTTGAGTGTGAAGAGGGTCATCTACATTAACAATTGAGCACTACGAGATTCTTATTGTGCGTTAAGGCGGTTTGATTTGGAACAAATAATTGAGAATATGTAACCTTTTATTCATTTCTTACCATTTTTAGATATTTGAAACACACTTATAAAAAAATATTAACCTATAAGATGTTATGAGTACATAAATCTTTTTGTCCTGATTTTTCACCAATCTGATATAAATATTTCTAGACTTACTTATATGACCACTAAAAATATAAAAATGCCTAAAAAATTCGTTTATCCATAGGATTAGGAGTGTTTAGATTTGGATATTTAAAATGGTTTTATTCAAGCATGTAGAGTAAGATAATATAAAATACATAATTTAATCTAAAATTAACAAGACCCTTTTTATAAAAAATAAATATTACTTCAACAACTTGTATTAAACATATGTGAAAAAGGATAAGATCATTTAAAGAATATTATTTGGGCATTTGCCCAAAGCCTCATCTCATATCTTCTAAAAGGAAAACAAGATTCATTATTCCTAGGCAATAAAAAAAGGTTGTTCATCAAAGCATCTCATCCCATCTCCACATATATTTATTTAAAATTTTAGAAGGATAAAAGATAAATTTATTTTTTAAATATAAAAAAATAAAAAGATAGATACTTTGTGCCATATAATCCCCATCCACAAAATCCCACAACTCACCATGCCAAATCCACCGTTGGGGATTCCATAATAGCATATCACATGTTCTTTTTTCTTGACTCAATAACCCACTAGTTTCATGATAGTCCGATTTGCAATTTAGACAAATAAAAATAGTTATGGCTAAAATGAAAAAGTTTGAAGAAAGAATATTTTGATAAAACTAAGGTGTAAATTGTGTTGGTTTAAGGAATTAAACTGCTTAACCTAAATACTATTTATATACTTATGCATGTTAAAGACATCTACACTATGACATAAAACACGTAAAATCATATAACTTAAACATATATCATGTAACATGTTAATATAAACTCATAAAATAAACTGTAAATGAGTTACAATAATGTTATATAACGATTTGCATATCATATATAGGTTGTAAAATATTATAAATGAATAGTTTGGCTTATAAAGTGTATGTCATTCTTTTTCCGACTCCAACTTCAAACAAGTTAACACAAAACTCCAATTTTATTATTTGCACATTTAGTTAATGTTTAGATTATTTTTGGTCATATAGAATCAACTATTTAGGGGCGTCTATTAGAATTCATATACCATGTTCAAGCTCAAAAGAATGTGTCTTTATGCCTTAACGATAAACAATGCAATTACTATTTAAAAAATAAAAATGGGCTCACTAAACCTAATGTTAATGTGCTAGCTTCTAGACCATGAAAAATTATTTGTAAATAGGCCTATATTAGAATTGGTATAAGTATACTATTTAAAAAAAATAATTAACATATATAAATCGAACTTTAAAAAAAACACGTGCCCTTCAAAATTACGAGTCATGTGCGACACTATAAAGGCCGCCCATGCAACTATTATATTATATGCAACTCAAATACGGCATCTCAAAATCGAGTTATTTCCACCTCAAGTTTGTGTTCATGTTTTAAGTGGTTTGAGTATACCACCCGACCTTAAAATCTCTAAGAAACAAATAGACGAATACAGTAAACATCTCACTCGTAAAATCTATAAAACATTAGATGTTGATCCAAAACACAAGAGAATGAAGCTATGTGCATAATGTAATTTGTATAATAATTGAAAGAAATAATATTAATTTTAATCATTGCTACATAAGTTATGATGATCCTCACCTCCACCTTCTAAGTCTCTAAAAGATCAAAACACTTCGAGATCTGCACTAGACATGATTACATCAAACACCTAACACCTCTCAAGAAAAAAGGTAAAAGGGGACAATTTAGTAATATCCTGTTAATAAACATTAATAACTAATATTAAATAATATATTTTTCAGAAAATTTTCTAATTTCTGCTTGTATATTATAATTAAATTAAAAACAATTGTAGTAAAAAAAAACTTGTTTGTTATTCAATGCAGATTGATCCATTTATCCAAAATAATTGGATAAATCAAAAATCAAAACTGGTTTGTATTTTAATTCCTCTTTGTTGCCCAAAAATTTTAATTTTGTTGAGCCATAACTTGCTCAAGCTGCATTTGCTCAATCCATGCACTCAATGCAGATTGATCCATTTGTTCAATCTGTGTACTTGAGTTCACACCATCACCACCACCATTGCTGGGCCCTCCATCCGCCACCGCCTTTTCGGGAGGTGTTTCTTTAACGAGCGATTGAACCCATGACAGATCAGGCTCTTCCGCGTTACTCCCAACATTTTCGAACGATGATGACCTTCGAAGCTTACCGAATTCGTCCGCGTTAGCATTATCAACCGCCCAATCGGGTTTCTCATTACCCGAGCCCCATTGTGACCACGGATCAACCCCCGAACCCGAAACTGTTACACCACTGGATCGCGACCCGAGTTCCCTTGAACTCAAACTCCTAAACTGATGTTGATTCTCGCGTGCCAGTATTGACACACGAGAACTCATGGGCGAAATCGGGTCAACCCGGTCAACACTTCTCGGGGACATCCTCCCGGGAGACTGAACCGACTGAACTGAAAAGGGTGTATTCTTTGGTGAGAAGTTTGTGTTAATTGGTGATAACATACTTTGTTGTTGCTGAAACTGGTTAAAAACCGATGAACTGTGTCGCGGTGAGAAAACCGATTGATCGTTAAACCGAGGAGACGAGCTTTCGGCAAAGATATCGTCGAGCTTTGTCGGGGTTAACACCGACCTTTGTTGTCTTTTTAACTCGTTTAACAGCTGAATGTTCAACTCTTGATCCATATCTCGAGCATTAAGAGATGATCTTAACAGGCTCGATTGAAGGTTACTTCCCGGTAAATGCAATGACGGGACATTCGGTTGAGCCCAATTGCCATTCGCATTTGGAGACAACGGTGGTGTAAAAGACGGGCCTGGGTCCAGCCCGGGCATCAAACTCATGGCTGCAGCAAAATCCAAAGCACTCGGTCCACCTGTTGACCGAGGCGACCCAACCACAGAGCCCGTTGACACAAACAATGGGCGAAGCTCATCTCGTGTATGAGCAAAGAAACATACCCGTCGCTTACAACCGGGCCCGTCTTTACAAAGACGGGTCCGATACTGGGCCGGGTGTAGCCAACACTCGAAAACCCCATGAGCGTATTCGCACATATCACCTCCTCTGCAAGTACCTTTCCGGAAATCCGGACACGGAACACAACTGTAATGAAACTTTCGTGGGTCCCGCCTACGCGCGTTTTCACCCGGATGAACAAACGGGCATTCGGTCCAGTCATGAGAGTAGGCCCGTGAACAGGGCCGGACCTTAAACGAGTACATTCTAAACTCATCGGTTGAGTAAATACTATTCTTGATATCGGGTAATGAAGGGTCAATCGGGTATTCCCGTTTCGACATATCCAATTCTGGGCTGGGTTCCGGTTCTGGTTCCGTTTCCGTTTCCGACAAGGGCAAGACGGTAATTTCACCTTCGCCAACTCCAAGAAGCTCTTCGAGAGTCTTTTTCATACCCGGAAACTTTGGTGAAACAACAATCACATCCACGGGTGGAAGCCCGTTAACATCGATCAAATTCGGGTCAGCACCTGCGAGCAACAACAGTTTAACGATCTCAACCGCGTTTACAGATCCACCGGAAGCAGCACAATGAAGAGCAGTGGTTGTATCAACGCCACATAACCGATTCACATCGGCTTTCGATTGAGAAAGAATCAGTTTCAATACATCAATGCTTCCATACATTGCTGCCACCATTAACGGGGTTCGGTGTTCGAGAACCATCTGTTTCGACCCTTTTTGACGGCCGTACCACAGTCCAACTTCATCGATACCAGAAGGGTCAGATTCAATTGCCTTTTTGAACCCTTCAGTGTCATCATTTGCAGCAAGTTCAAGTAATGTAGCAGTAGTATCTTCGGTTTCAACACTCAACTGGCTCATATTGACTAACTTATTAACGAAAAAACACAACGGTCAATGGTTAACGGAAGTTGTTACCTAGCCCATGATTTTGATCTGCAAGAGAGATTATAAACGGGAAACAAGATTAAAAATCAAAACTTTATGATAAAATGACTAAAAGTAATGAGGAAGTTAATAATTGTATGCCAAGATTATCGATATCAATAGTAAAGTTATACATATATAGATAAAAGGATATATAGATAAAAAGGAAAGATAAAAGAGATCTACATGTGTCCTATTATATGGCTCACTTTCTCTTTTTCCATATATAAAGTTCCTATTTGATATAAGGGTGCGTTCAATACGGGACCAGTTTTGATTAATAAACGGCAAATAAACACTTGTACATGGTGCTAACTTAACAGAAGAAAGCAAAACATATTAGATCATGCAATTACATCACCACGTAATGTATCACAGTCAAAACAATAACTTCATGTGCTTAAGTGATTCTTACGGTCCTTACAGTTCTCTACTTAATTGATCATGTATTGAACGTCACACATATACATAAACATATATAAATTATTAAATAGTTAGAAACCATAGGACCGTTTATTGGCCTTTGAGGAATATTTCAATCGATGGTCGGGATCCCCCTTATGTTAGGTTCAAATTTTAAACCCGACAACCGAACCATTAAAGCCACTTTTTCAAACCAACAAACATATAAACCTCAAACCATCCCGAAATGACCGATAATAGCTTATTCATGAAGTTTCTATATATTTGTTTGGTCTCATTTGAACCCACCCAACCATATAAATATTATGCAAAGCAGTTCATGATAGATCCAACACATTAAAGACCTCTAGTAAATAAATTGATGAAAAGGACCAATACAAAAGTGAAGTAGCTGAGTGATAACTAAAATAATATGAATAATTGACAAGATGAAAGACTAAAACCCTTGTACAAAAATAGAAAACAATGAGTTGGGGCCACAGGTAGATTTATTGGTATGTAGAATAGTGTGATTGATCACCAAACCACCCATCAAATTTTTCCATAAAAACAATATAATCATGTAGCAAATTCACTCAAAAACAATTAAAAAATTAAGACGTGGGTCCCGTTACCGGTAAACTCACGGGCCTACCGATACCCTATTAACCGGACGGAGCCGAACAGGTAAAGCGCGACCGAAGCCGGGGTAGGTGGACTTCGGGGTCGAGAGAGGAATCAAACGCTTACCACTTTGCTACGAACGAAAGTTCACTTAAAATAGTATTTGCATCTCTAATTTCATTTTTAATGAACAAAACAATCTTTGAAACCCTAAAATGAACCCCTAACTTATGCCTATTTATAATCAAGATGCATCGAAAAAAATAATGGGAATTCAAGAAAGTTGACCAAAGTCAAAACTGAAATCAAAAGCTTGTATCTTTATTCAGAAACTGAGAACAATTAATTCTCTTAAAGAAACCCCAAAACCCATTAAAAGATGGATACCAAAATTTAGAAATGACATCAAAAATCTTGAAATTTAATGGGAAATCAAGAAAGTTGACCAAAGTCAACAATGAAATCAAATGCTTGTATCTTTATTCTGAAAATTCTTTTAAAGAAACCCCATTAAAAAAGGATATCAAAATTTAGAAATGACAGACAAAACAATCAAAAATCTTGAAAAACAATGGGAATTCAAGAAAGTTGACCAAAGTCAAAATCAAAACTCAAAGCTTGAATCTTTATCCAAAAATTAACACCAATAACTTCTTTTAAACAAACCCATTGCTAGATTAATATCAAAAACTTAAAACAAAACACAAAACCCCCAAAAACCATGCACTATAAACAACTTGTACCAAACGCTTAACAGCTTGTACATCTCTATATGTTCCAAAAACAACCAACACACTTCATCAATGCCATTTCTTGCCAATCAAGACACAAAATTTCCATTCCCCAACCAATCAATAAAAAAGAAAAAATTAAAAAACACACCAAACAGGTGTTTCACACTTCAAAAAACCGATAACCGGTGGGGTCAAATTCACCCAAACACACACGTTTGAACGTGTACGGACACACACAGATGTTAAAAGGATTCAAAAGGGTATCCAAAAATATAAAGATCGGAGAGTTTAAGCAAGAAACGAACTCAGAATAAGTTCGCCGGAAAATAGTTCAGGCTTACCGGAGTTGCCGGAGATGGTGGTTTACGACGTCGTATGAGGTTTTAGATCTGGGAATTGAAGAAAGTGAAGTGGGTTAGTGGTGAGTTTGTGAGGAGTGATCAGAAGTTAGTTTTGAAGAGCTTGGTCGCCATTTTCGATGTGTTTGTTCTCTTCTCTTTCCTTCTTCTTCTTCAACTGAAATAATAATAATAAATAATAATAAATTATTATTATTACAATGGATGTAATTTTGTTATAGGGTGTGTGTTTGAGAATATGGATGGTTTGGTACCTTTACTTTGGGATTTGACAATAACATCTTTTTAGTTTTGGGGATGTTTTGGAAACTGTTTTGTGAATATTCATTGAATGAAATGAATATTTAATACATACATATACATATATATATATATATATATATATATATAGGTAGAGGTTCATGTGAGAAAATTTAAAAGTGTGAGAAGGATAAGAAAGATTATGGATGTGACATGTGTACCTTTTTATTTTGGTAGTTTAAGGGTATAAGTGTAATTTAACTAATAAAATCTAATTATGGAATGAATATATGCAACCGATTTTTTGCAGTTATTGTAGGGATTTTCGAACTTGAAATAACATCCTAACTCATAAAAAAACACCACAGCATGTATATTGAAGGCATACATCTTATAAAGAATAGAAATATAACTCATAAAAACACTCTAACTCATAAAAACACCACAACATTTATATTGAAGGCATACATCTTATAAAGAACAAAAATATAACAAAAAAAAACACCATAACTCATAAAAACACTACAGCAGTTATATTGAAGGCACACATCTTATAAAGAACACCCTAACATTGAATATAACATATTTACACTCTAATATAACACCAGTCAACACTTTAATCAGAATCAAAACAGAAATAACACCATAAATATATAAAAACATAAATAACTCTACATAAGTATATCAATATGGTACTCATATTAAAGATAAAAAAACATTCGTTATTACGGTGTAATTTAAAAAAAAAGAGTTACGTATAAAAAGTTATTGACATTTAAAAAAGAGGGGGGTAACTTGCATGTGTATTAATGTTAGTTTCTTAATTTAAAAATATTAAATTTACCTTTATACCCTTAATCTAGAAAATTAATTAGTTTAATAGTCAACATTATTTATAGAATTGACACTATGATCTCAACCATTAGATTAAATATTTAATGGTTTAAATTATTTCTTATCATTCTCACACTTTTAAATTTTCTCACAATAACCTCACCCATATATTGAATGAAATGAATATTTAATACACATCTATATATATATATAGGTAAATTATAAGAGAAATTCTAAGTGAATTATAAAAAAAAAATTCTGAAAATCTGCAACGTGTAACACTTTTTAGCTCCAACATTTTTACTGACACCTACAATATTTCCTGACACTGACACACTTTTCATAACAGTGGAAAGAGAAGAGAGAAAATGTTACAATTTTCAGTTGTAACACCTTTTTATTATATTTTTACAACAGTTTTTTAGATTATATAAAGTGTATAGATTTTAAAACTTATGATTTACGCAGTTTTATTTTGTAACATGCGTAGAAAACATGTTACATTTTTTATACAACAAGATTTTTAAGTAAGAATAAGATTTTTAAGTAAGAATGCACCTGTCACACTTTTTTGTGTCAAATGAGAGAGGAGAGAGGAAAGAGAAAAGTGTAAAAGTGTTACATTTTTTGTTAAACTGTAACATTCTCTAAAAAGATAACATTTTGTACCTTTTTAATATCAACCCATTTGATCACATGAGATTGATGATGGAGATGGAGTTTTCGGGTTTTCTTTAACTCATGTGGGTTTTCAGTTTTTTATTTCCCTATATATATAATGATTGCTTTAAAGGTTATACGTATTATATACCCCAATATAAATATATATATATATAGGATTAGGATTATTTGTGAACAACTTCTTGAGAGTGAACTAATCTTGGCCTTTGATCATTTTTAGATTAAAATGGTAAGATTGATATTAGTCAAGTACTTTTGATTAAAATCACTTAATTTTCTCATCTTTTAACTCTCTCTCTCTCTTTTTCTCTCATTTTTAGTTATTTCTCTATTATTTTAATTATAAGAGATTAAAGGGCTAATGTTTATTTTTAAAAAAACTCTTATGTTCTTTTTAAAATTAAACATTAAACCTAATTAAATTACGTTTTTTTACATATGTATATACAAGTCAATATATAAGCCTTATACACTTGTGTATAATTACATCTTGTTCCCACAGGTCGGTATAAACCAGATTTATACACATGTGTATTATTCAAGTACATATTTGTATAAACTAACAATTGTGTATCTTGTATAAATTGATAGTTAGCGAGACCGTACACATGCGTATAAACTAACATCCGTGTATCTTGTATAAACTAATACTATCGAGATTGTACACATGTGTATACACTAACAACTGTGTATCTTGTATATACAGAAGCTAGCAAGATTTTAAGAATTTTGATTATATTGTTTAATAAATGCAATTTACAAAAGACACAAATACCCTTCTGTCAATTAATTTAAAGGGAAATTACAACATTATAATTACAATCTTGCCATTGTTTAAAAATCTCTAGATGATATAATCCAATGGCTCAGATTAGTTCACACAGTTCACTCTCAACCTAGTGTTCACTCTAGAACCCTACCCTATATATATAGTGTAAAAAGTTTTAAAACACCATAATGTCAACCCTAAAACACACTTAAACCCCACAAATAAAAAGTAAATATTACTGAAACACTATATTAGAACCTTAAGAATCCATAAGATCTTCAAACACACCATCATACAACTACGAATATAAAAACACAACATGATGATTAACATTAAACACAATAATGTCAATCATTCGATTTTAGAACCTTATCATTCAAAAAACCAAAACAAAACTCAAGGATATGGTGTTTTAATAATCTCAACTCTGTAATCTGTGGGTTTTGTGTGTGTTTTATAGATGACACTATGGTGTTTTAAGACATTTTACACTTTTAGGAGTTTTGGACAATGTAGCCAACTATATATCTTCCTATATAATAAAGCAAAGTTATCAAAACCTATGTGTCACAATCTCAAGCCCCCATGTTAATATAATCCTAGGTGTAATTTTCATAGAATTTTTTTAATTAAAGCCCAAAGTCAATTCTTAAAAAACCATAGAGTCAAAGTCGTTCCCTACATCTCTCTATAACATCTCTTTCTCTTCCTGCAGTTCACACAAAATGTCAAAAACCCAACACGCCCCCACACCCATATTTCCCTTTCCTCGTCCTTTTCTTCTTCGTTCCCTCTGTATCTTATCTTTTCTATTCCATTTCGAGCTATGGTTCAAAAAGCCCAAAATAACCCTTCTGTATCTTACTTTCTCTCTTAAATACATATCTTACAGTTCCATCTTTGCATAAACCTCCAAAATCTTATTCAAGAAACACAAATCCTACGGTGGTGCTTCATTTTTAAACCTAATCTGATGGTATGCAGAAGCATTCACACGGATTGCTATTTGAATTTGGCTTCCTCTTCTGTACATTAAGTCTCGGGTGAAGTCTATAAAGGCATACCATATCACTTTCTCTCTCCGTTGTCGATCTGGTTGTATTTTCTGGTAAGTAGATTTATTTTGTAGTTTATATATAGAGGTTTTAATTTTCTGTAGTTTATGAATTGAATTAGTGAAGTGTATTACAGGGTGTTAGTTATTCAAGGAAGGTTTATTGTTGTTTCAAGACATCAGGTTCGTGAATTTCACCTTTCACTTAAATGTTATGCTTGAATTTGAATGTTTGCTGAAGTTGTTAGGGCTAACTTACCATATTATGATTTTTTTGGTGAAGAAGCAATAAATAGTGACACAACATGAATTGATTGTGCAATTGTGGTTTTTGATAACATGTTAGTCTATTACATGTGTTTTAGGGCATTATTTTCAAAGATTACTCTTTCATAGTTCTGTTTATAAAAAAGTTTTGCATATTGTATGTTGTTTACATTGATAATTTAGAATCCTATGAACATCCTTGAAGAATAACACTAGGAATTTGGGCTCCTGATTGAAGAATAAGACTAGAGAGATCTGTATGAGACTAGGAACATTTTGATAGTGAAGCAAAAATATCAATACAGCAGGTATGAGCGTCAGATATGTTGTTTATGGTGACATGTTAATCTATTATGCGTGATTTATGGCATGATTTTCAAGGATTACTATTTCGCTGTTCTATTTTATATTGAAGTTCTGCATATGCTATGGTGTTTACACTCATAGTTTAGAATCCTATCAACATCCTTGAAGAGTAACACTAGGAATCTATCTCATCTAAAGTGCATTTTGGTATTTTTGGGTAGTTCGTGTAGCTACTTCTATAACTTAGTAACCAGTTTGAGGTTTCATAAGATTTTTCTTTTAGCAAACTCATAATTGAGTTTATAAAATTGCACTAATAAGACATATCTTATGGATCTGTAACTATGTAGACTAATATTTTATGATGTCTTATAGAGATGTCTCTTATGAACTGCAGATAATGATTAAAATGCTTTTGTTGTGATTTATAACAAAAGTTTTTGAATTGAAAATCTAAGGGCCATTAAATGTTTGAAAAGCCATGACAATGACCATAGTGTTCTTGTAACTTTAACATATACCTTTATAACACTATTATTGTTTTTGGATCTTAATCTCTTTTATGCAGAACCTAGGGTCAAGATTACTTGGTTGTAGGCTTGTAGCGGTTAGAGATGTACAAAAAAACCGGTTATGTAATCGAAACTGGCAAAAAAACCGAAACCGGTTTTTTTTATAACCGGACCGGTTTGAAGCCGGTTACGATATTTGTTTTGAAGACCGGTTATGGAAAAAACCGATTTTAAAACTGGTTATTAACCGGTTAACCGAAAACGGATACTTAAAACCGGTTACAAAAACCGGTTAATAATGGCTATAAAAAACCGGTTACTTAACGGCTATAAAAAACCGGTTAAACCGGTTATTCGGGGCTGCTTGAAGAAAACGGTCATATGACCGTTAGAATGGGTTTTGACCTTTTTTTTGGAGGTTTTTGGGGCTAGAAATCACACCACTCTCTAAACCTCCAAAAACTCTTAAAATCGCTCACATCTTGTTCGATAATTCGTCAAAAAGCATGGCAAACTCTAGTGCTCATGATTCGGTCAACATTGGCGAGTCTACAACCGATACGGTGGTTCGTGTTATTCCAACGAACCGCAACCCTGAAGTTTGGGTACATTTCGATTTGTGCGAGATGGCCAACGGAGAGAAAAAAAGCGCGTTGTCACCATTGTAATGGTTTCTATGCCGAAACCACAAACACCACGTTGAGACAACACATCGAAAAACCGTTTTGTAAGGCGTTAAAACAACAACCCGCTAGTGGTCAAGCCTCCATGTCAAGTGAAGGCGCTTCTTTGTTCGCCTAAAATTACGAAATGGCTAGGGTGGAAATGGCGATGTTTGTAATCCAAGAAAGTTTTACGTTCAACCATTTCGACAACCAACGCTACACAAAGATGGTTCAAATAACTCTCCAACCACGATACACCCATGTAAGTCGTGCTACTCTTAGGATGGATTGTTTAAAATTGTGGAAAAATGCTAAACAAGAATTAGTTTCTTATTTTGAAAAATTAGAAACCGGTGTTAACTTGACTAGCGACGTTTGGTCCGTACCGCACGGTTCACCCGACTCATATATTTGTGTCACCGCCCATTGGATTGAACCGGCGACGTGGCAAATGATGAAACGCACGATTTTGTTTAAATTATTTGATTACCCTCACACCGGTGAAGCTATTTATAAAGCAATCGACAAATGTATTACAACATACAAATTGGAAAACAAGATTTTTTCAATATCTTTTGACAACGCCTCAAACAATACGGTTTCGGTAATGCATTTAAAATTAAAATACAAACCGATTTGTGAATGTATTTTTTTCCATAGTCGATGTATTGCACACATCATAAATTTGGCCGTTCAAGACGGTTTAAAGGTTATTGAACCATAAAAGGAAGCTTTCAAAAAAATGTTACGTCATATATATAGTCACACGCACAGACATTCAAAATATAAAAAAATGAGTAAGGAAGCAGGTCGAATTATGCTTAGGACCCAATTGGGACATTGCTCATAGATGGAACTCGACTTGCACCATGTTTGAAAAAGCGATTTTGCAAAAAGAAAGTTTAATAGAATTTCATAACTCTTTGTCTAGTCGTAGAAAGGTTTCGCCTTACCACCCATCGGGTTGGGCTACTATTGAAACGGTTACACAATTTCTTCAAGTTTTCAAAAAATCAACAAAAACTTTATCGGGGGTTTATTATCCTACAAGTTCATTGGTGCTTCACAATTTGTTTAAAATGTGTTTAAAATTAAACGAGATGTCGGTTAGAGGTAGGCCATATTGTGATATGGCAGAAACAATGAAGGAAAAACTAAGAAAATATTTTAGCGAACTACTGGCGGTTTTCACTTATGCCGCCGCTTTAAACCCCTTGCTTTAATGTTTTTGGTACCGGGTCTTTGATTGAAGAAATTGCAAACAAGTTGAATTTAAACACCGCACAAGACCCTAACTTTGGTGAAGCCGCAAAAATTCGTTTCAACGATCAACTTTCAAAAATGTTTGACGTTTATGTAACAAAATATGGTGCAACTACGTCACACATTCACGAGTCAATGAGAAATGCCGCTTTCGGCGAAGGTTCTTCAAGTATGGAAGATCAAGATTTGTATGTTTGATGAGTCGAGACAAATGCACCGTGGTAACACTACTAGTAGCGAACTTGGTCGGTATGGTAGGCCAACTTTCTACAAACGACGACTTCACAAGAATTTAAAAATTTTGATTTGTTGGCTTGGTGGAAAAGTAAGGAAGATCAATTTCTGATCTTAGCCACAATGGCCCGAGATTTACTAACGGTCCAAGCTTCCACGGTAGCTTCGAAAAGTGCTTTTTCTATTAGTGACAGGGTGATTTCGATAAGGAGGACTCGACTAACAGCAAAGGCGGTTGAGATGTCGATTTGCTTGAAAGATTACTTGGATGCGGCAGAGAGATGTCAACACATACGCACACTCGAGGATGAATTAGAATACGAATGCGAAGTGTACGAGGACAAGGTCCAAGCCGAATTGACAACCCCAATGACCGACGAAGAAGCCGCATTGGATGAATTCCTTCGCAATAGTTCAACATCGGGTTCGAGCGAAGATGACTAAACGAGGCTCAAGATATATTATTTCCATTGTAGTCCCACTAAAAAAATATATATATTAGTGGACGTTCTTGCGGATTAATATTTTAAATTTACGCACTTCATTTGTTACGTTTATCGTTCGTATTTTCACCGTTATTTAACAATCGTTTGTTTCAAAAGTTAATGATATTATAATTTAAATTTTTAGATTTTCATAGTTAATTATTTATGTTAAAGAAACTTCTTTTTCAGCAAAAAAATAAAAAAAAATAAACTAGAAAATAAAAAAAATGTGCATTTTAAGAAACAGGTTTTTTTAGCCGGTTTCTATAACGGTTTTTTAAACCGGTTTTTGACCGGTTATTAGTTATTTGAGAAAACCGGTTTTTTGTAACCGGTTAGTACCGGTTAGGAGTTTCCAAAAAAAAACCGGTTAATAACCGGAACCGGTTATTCTATAACCGGTTTTTTTAGGCCATCAAAAAAACCGGACCGGTTTTAACCGGAACTGGTTTTGGAAAAAAACCGATTTGTACACCTCTAGTAGCGGTGGTGTTTATGTTATTAATATATGATTATGGAAACTATATTATTATTATACATTTTCTAAAACATATAGTTTAGAATTCTATAAACATTAGAAGACATGTTACACGATTGTCGACCCGTTTGACTGGTTCTGTCCATAGTAGATTTCTCTTCTTAAACTGTTTGACCTGTTAGTGAAGAAAATACTATTCATACTGACCCGTTTTCATACAAAATTTATTTTCATACAAATACAACTTAGACGCCTTTGATTTTGGTTTTGTGCAGGTCTTCTATTTGAATCACTTTTATGCGACATGAGGAGGTAGGTGGTGTCTTCGGTGAGCGCATTTGCTGTCAGTTTTTAGGCACATGGGCACAAGAAATGCATGGTTTTGAAAACAAATTTTATTTTTGACAAATGGTTTTGTGCAACTTTTGATGAAAATTATGAGTTAAACTAGCGGCAACCAGGGATTCGAAAAACGATAACAATTTTTAATTGGGTTGATTATATTTACAATATATTTTGAACACTTGCTTTATATGCTTATAAGTTATTAACAGAAATTATATAATCATATATGTTAGTAACAATATTGTTGTAAGTGGTGTCTTTTGCATACAAATCTATTAGGATATAGTGATATACGTGGATGATTTGTGCGTAATTCTGTACACAATTTTAACAAACACATTTTTCAAGTTTAGTTTTTTACACTTCACAAATTTTAAACATTTGTTTGTGATACCAGCTTCACCTAACCTGTTTCTTTTTGCACATAAAAGTAGTCGTTTTTTATACAAACCCGGTCAGTTTTGTCACTTTAACTACTTTCGGCATTTAGTAGCAATGCCATTTTAATTTTCTTACCTTCAAATTACTAGATAAAACAATTAGAAGGATTTATTATAATTGTGGATGCTGGCAATGGAAATGATGGCTTTGTTTTCTATTAGTGTTTTTTTCCTTTAAACACAGGTTATGTGCCGTTAAATGAACTTATATTTTTTTATTGTTTCCAATTATTTTGTAGAGAAAGGGGCTGGAGCATTGTTGTATGTAAAACAAGAGTTGGCTAGGCTTCAAAGTCAAAGGCCCGTTATCTTTAATCATATGTTGTCTAAATATATCTTTTAATCGTCAAATTGTTTGTTTTATTACATAATGTTATTGAAATGGAATTTAAATGTGTTGTATGCTATAAGGTAATTAAACTTATTGTGATTGAATTGGATTGTCACTCAGATTGTTTGATTTAAATTGGTGTGTTGTTTAAAACAGGTCAACTTATAATACCAGTAGTTTGTTATCTAATAAATATTTATATAACGAGTTTGGGTACTTAAATTTTTATATCCATTATTTATTGTCTTAGAACTTACATAATTTAGATTGTACAGCCCGTGTATTACACGGGTGATAACCTAGTGTGTGTGTGTATATATATATATAGGAGAATGATCCGTTAGTAACCATCTTTTATTGCGAGAACCAATGTAAACATAATAAAAAATACCTAAAAAACACACAACTTTTTTCGTTAAAAATTGCAGCCTTTTGTTTATAATAAAAATATAGTTAAAGTCGCGATTTAACTAAAAAAACAAAACTTTTTAGCATTTAGTTGTGGAGTTTAACTTTGGGTTTTAGTTTTTAGCATTTAGCTTGGGTGAGATGGGTGGATGGGGGGTTTATTTTTTTTAGCTTTTTGTGAGTGGGAGGGTGGGAGTTAGCTTTAGGGTTTTTTTAGGTTTTTTGGTGGTGGTATGGTGGGTTTATTTTGTTGTGTTCACGTTGGTTCTAGCAATAAGAGTGATTCTCGCATGAACCCTACCATATATATATATATATATTTATATATATAGGGGAATGTTTATTTGAGAAGAAATTTAACGTGAGAAGAAAAAGAAGAAAGGGCATAATGGTAAAACATTAAATAGTTTATAACTCCTTTCATTAATCATGTTATTTGCCATTAATAAAGCAAAAAACATTTTATCATACACATTTCAAAATTTATACTACATATGTCTTACATTTACCGGAATTTACCCAACGCACATGTAAATTTACTTTACACATTTCAAAATTTATCCTACACATACTAAAATTTATCCTACACATGTCGAAAATTGTCCTACACAATAAATTATTTTATCTTGAAAGAGTATATGAAAAAAATGAGTTACAAGTTTAATTAATTAACTAATTAATGACAATTATAGATTTACCTATATGCCTTTTTTCATAACATTAAATACACACATTAAATGAAGTAAATGAAAATTTTCTATTGCTTTAAAAGTTATTCTTTTTATTTTTAAAAAATTCTTCTTCTTATTTAAACTCTCCTCTCCTCTATATATATATAATGTAAAAATGAAAACAAAATAAACTTTTGATGATTTAATAAAAATTAAATAAAAAATACGGGTACAACACTTCTTTTTAAGTTGCATTGATAAATAAGGTAGTTTTACGCATAAAGCAAAACGTCTTAAATAAAAAAGTTTAACATGTCACTCTTTCATAGCTTTTTTTTTCTAGTGGTATGAATGTGAGAACTAATAACCTACAACAGATTCAAGTATGAGTATTGTTGTTCTTTTTTTAATGTTATTAACTTGTAAACAATGATGGTTATGAGATAGATTAACGAGGCAAAATGGTATACAACAACTTGTTCATCTTTTAGTTATACTATTCAACAATTAGTAAAAGCAAATCACATTTGCTTCATTATTTATACGACGTCCTCTTTATGTGTTTGATGTAAGCTTTTGATCCAATGCGTTCACGCATTAACTACTGATGATAGAAAAAAAAACACTTTGCCATTTTATTTAGGTTGTGATCTATACACAACATGAAAAACAAAGAAACGTTGTATGTTGATCATTAGCATTTTCAAATAAAGCCCTATTCAAATGGTTATAAAATGGGGTTATTGGATTTTAATAGCCCAAATTTCTCTAATTGGTGATGGTTATTGTAACGCCTCGCTTTTTCGTACTTTCCTTAATTAGAATGTGTAATCGTATTTCTATTTATAAAAATTTGTATTCGTATCGCATTCGTATTTCATTTTCCAATCTTATAATCCAAGACTTTGATCGTAATAAAATTCATACCTGATACATACTTGTCATACATGCATTCAATTGTTAAAAACGTGTTTACATACGAACCGATACTTGTTATACGTGCAAACATTCATACATACATACTCGATATCTAGAATATGCTTACATATACGTTACACACTTAAAAACATATAAAAATATCAAGTTTATAACATGAAATGAAAGAAAAACCAAGTTAAGGGACTAAAAGTGTCAAAATCAAATAAGTTTCTGAAATTATGCATCTCGCGGCCCGCGACCGTCTTTCTTATATCCTCTTGCGGCCCGTGATAGGGGCTTAATCCGGAGTTGTGGTTTCTAGCTCATGGATTGGTCAATTTTGTGTTTCTTGCATTAAATACACTCACCTAACTCACCCCTAACCTCAACTATAAATACTCACCTCCTCCCACTCTTGTTTCACACTCAAACATTCATCTCTCTCTCTCTAAAGCTCTCTCTCAATTCTGAAAGTTCAAAACTTTCAAGTGAGTTCCAACTCACCTTCACCTCTCTTCTTTAATCTTTTTTCCTTCTTAACACTTGAAAAACCTCTAGGATGTTTCTATAGGTTTTCCATGGAAAATCAACATGGAACATCACCATATTTGAGGTCCCGAGTGTAAGAAACTTTCTATTTTAATAGGGGTTTAACCCACAAGTGTTGTATCCTTCTAAGCTTGTTCTTGAAACAAGACTTGAGTTGGTAGTGTGTGATTACTAGGAAGCCTTGGCTATCCTACCTTCAATCCACCACCTCACTTGATGATTTGAATATTTCATGTCTTCAACTTTTATTTGGTCTTTACTTAATCATGACCATCCTTGTTGTCCTTGTGACAACTTGTGCATTGGTGAACTATACAAAAGGTTAAAGGAAGGTTATCCTCCTACCTCCATGCATGACATCTATGAACTTCCATGATGATTATGATTTACTTACTATGTATGCTATATAATATCTAAATATATCCACTAACCGAACCCTTTATGATAATCGAATGATTGTCCGTCATGGTACTAGGTTACATCACCTAAGTACTCAACCTCTCGTTACGATTCTAATGGGTATCTTAACCCATGAAAACACATAAACCCGAACGGGTATCATAGTGTCAAAACGAGTATTAAGTCTAGGTGGTTATTTTATCGTATACATACTTTGGTGTATTTAAATTACTAAATCCTCCGTTATCATCCGCATACTACCAACCCACGTTTTCCTCTTTTAGGATAACTCGGTGATCCTCCAACTCTCCAAACTCTTTAAGGAAATTACCAAGTGGAAGATTGCAAAACCGTGAGTGTAACATCCGTCGAAAAACGGGTTTTCAAAACCCGCTTCGTTTATTAATCGAATAATCAGTTTCAATTTTTCGTTGCTCATTTACTGCTTATTTTAATTTTAAACAATACATAACAAATAAACATTTTAGAATATGGAAATTAAAATTGTTAGAAAATAAAAATAAAGCAATTAAAAATGAAAAGGGGCTGCCGGGTTTCGAACCCGGGTCAGCCGGAAGATTCAATTATCAAACACTTAACCACTCCGCCACTTGTTGTTTTTGTGTAATCAAGAAACAAATAAAACCTTAAGATCACCCGTGAATCTACCTGTTTGCGCCAAAAACTGAAACCGATAATCGGCTTTCAACCATCCAGACGATTGAGTGATCGTGAGTTACTGGTTATAACCGATGAAATCATTACGACCGACGTTCTTAATCAATTCAGCCTTTATTGGACCCGATTCATATGATGTTCGAGTTTGATAACCGAAATCATTCAACTCCAAATTTACACCGGTATTATCATTATCTCGCAACTCAGAAACACCCACAGAACTCTCAAATTCACTTTTGCTCTAATTTCTGATCGTCGGAATCGCTATCTGATATCACCGGACTTTCGCCGGAAAACCGTGTCATTCATCAAAACGGTAAATTTCTCAATTCTTTCATCTTCTATCTATTGTTAGACTTTTACTAATTCAAACCCTTCAATCAGAATCGGTCCCAGACGACGATACCGGATAATTTGCAATCGCCGGAAAATTTCTGAAAATTCCGAAATCACGCTGTGAATCGGTACGAGCATCTAAACTCTTTGATAATCCTTGTCTAGTCACTTAATTTCACAATTAGTTAATCAAAACTGTTAATTGGTCCGCTCAGACGGAATTCATAAACAGAGCCGACGACCTTTGCCGGAATTCTGAGAAAAACCTCTTTCTGGTACATTCGTTCCCAAAACCTTCTTTATCCATTTCATTTTAATCATTTATATGTCCGTTAATCGAATTAAACAAGAACAGTCAAATAATTGTTGTTCTGGGTTGTTTTAATGAAGAAGATGAAGTTTAGTTTGTGTATAAATTTAATATAAATCGGATTATATCTCGGGTTAGACACACAGTCCAGCGGTGGATTGTGTGCATTTGAATCATAGAGATACCGGGTTCGAGTCTGTCCTTGTTCCGATTCGTCACAATATTCAGACTTTTTATAAAACCCAAATACGGAAACTTCCAGTTAGTATATAAGTGAAATAAAAACAAGTATTTTAACCAGGTTAGACACACAGTCCAGCGGTGGACTGTGTGCACGTTAAACACAGGTCCAGTTCGAGACTGTTAAGCACACCGGTTCATATATCTAACATTTTAAATAAAGAATTTGAATAAATTAAATAGTTATAAATATATTAAAAAAGTAAATATCGGTTAGACACTACTCAATTGTAAGCAGTGCACTATCGGGAGCACGAGTTGAACCTCACTCAGTGCAAACACACACAAACCGAAACCGAGGTCAACAGTCAACAGTCAGTGGTCAACGGTCAACCCCAAAAAGTCAACATTTTTTTATATTTTTATTTATTTATTTAATTTAAAAATCAATTAAAAATACTTAAAAATAATATTTTTAATGTTAGAAAATGACCTTAAACTCACAAAAATATATCTAAAAATCTAATTAAAATTGTAATAAAATCCACTTATTTACCGTACCTTTTCGTTATTATTTAGGTTAGTTATTCCTCGTCGATCAACCCTCTAAACTCGTGCGCATTCAACATCATCAAACGAACGCACCCAATGTGAGTGAATCTCTACAAATTCCCCGTTTTAATCACTTTTTGGGGTGTATCATGTGTCTTATTATTTATTACATTTAAACACTTGTGCATCCATCATATCCATGATCAAATGTGTATTCAATATGTATCAACTGTTTGTGTGGTTAATGTTTAGATTAAATTTATCATTTTCAGTACATACATCATCATAGGCCGTCTGTTCCCCATTACCTATGAGCGAAACCGTTCCCCATTACCTATGAGCGTGAACGAGGCGTTGCCAACATACGATCGGCTCCGTTTGATTGAGCCTTGATCGCACATACATCATCATAGGCCGTCCGTTCCCCATTACCTATGAGCGGAACGTGACGTTGCCAACATATACATTATCATTCATGTCATTTGCTCATGCAAGGTGGTTTGTTATTTGTTATTGTATGTTTATTTACGTTTGCTCACATATGATTATTGCACAATTTTTTTCATGTTAAATATAACAAGAAATCAATAATAAATGTTTTCTAACAAGGTTCACTCGCCAACTTTTGTTAACCCAAAAACCCCCATTTTTACACATGATACAGGTGATCCAGTTGCAGCAAGAAACATATAGGGCGGCTTAGAAGAATAAATCGGTTTAGGCTTTGGATTGTTTATTTAGTTACTTTTTCCTTGTAATTGTATGAACTTGTTTGGAATATTGAAGTTGTAATTTTGAATTTAATAAATATGAAACATATTAGTAAACATCATGAGCTTTGGTGATAACCCAATTATGCCCCGACTCTTATTCCACTGCGGGTCGGGGTGTGACAGTGAGTACACTTGACCCATTTCGCTTTTTACACAATTTGAATTGTAACATGTTAACTTATAAAATACACGAATACACACTCTATATGCTTTATACACTCGATCCGTCATACATGCTTATTGTGATGCTTAGGTTCATGCTAGATTCATACATGCTTCTTGTCATTAACTTGGCTAGCCCCAACTTAACATATATAGCGCTATAGGAGTAGCACACCGCCCGTTGGGGTATTGTTAAGCTTAAGCTGATTCTTATTCTTATTCTTATTCATACTTAAGTCTCGTTACTTTGCGTGACGAGGGACACATTCATTCTTGTGGACACTTGGGTTTGACAATTAGTATTACATGCTAGCTTACCTTGTATACAATTGCCATGAGGATTTAAGTAAATTCTTTTATACTTATGCTATGTACTTAAACTTGTGTACTCGCCATATGACGAATCTAGTAGGGACGACATAGAAACGCATCTAGAATATTAGGCTTTTATGTTGTAATTTTTGTTGAATTTGTTATGATGTAATTGACAATTTGATTTATGAAAGAAATTTTGATTTAAATATTGCCGCAAATAGTGTTATGATGCCTTGAGCAATCTATTTCGTCTCACTCCGATGTTTCCGCCATCGGTTGGGGTGTTACATATAGCGCTATAGGAGTAGCACACCGCATGTCGGGGTATTGTTAAGCTTAAGTTGATTCTTATTCTTATTCTTATTCATACTTTAGTCTCGTTACTTCGTGTGACGAGGGACGCATTCATTCTTGTGGACACTTGGGTTTGACAATTAGTATTGCATGCTAACTTACCTTGTATATAATTGCCATGAGGATTTGAGTAAATTATTTTATACTTATGCTATGTACTTAAACTTGTGTACTCGCCAATGCTTTTTGTATTGAACTATACTTTTAACATGTTGAAGGTTAAAGATATTGGATATGACGAATCTAGTAGGGGGGGGGGGGGCGCCTTAGAAACGTACCTAGAATGCTAGGTTTCTATGTTATAATGTTGTTGAATTTGTTGTGTTTGAATTATGTTTGACTTATGAAATGAAATGAGATTTGAATTTAAATATTGTCGCATATAGTGTTGTGATGGCTTGAGCAATCTATTTTGTCTAACTCCAATGTTTCTACCATCGGTTGAGTTGTGACAGTTATGGTGGCGGAGTGATGGTGATGAAGTTGGTGAGTGTATGTGAGTGTGTGTATATAATATATGTTATATATATTTAAAAAATTTATATCAATATCCATGTCATTATCTACATAATGAACCAACTAATTTTTTACATATCAACGTCCACGTCATCAAAAACTAACCTAGTTAGAAAAGGATCGATGTGAGCCAAAATCTTACAAGTTGGGATTGTCAAAAAAAATGAAATTGAGATTATTTTCGGCCAATTGGTGAACTTTGAATTATGAACCATTAAGAGCCTATTTTTTTCTCTTAAAACTAAAAACATTATAATATTATATTAGATCTTTTTATACATCTTGTTATGAATTTACATCGAGATAGATGATAAACGGACAACAAGCTGTGCCCCTACCACTTTTTGAATAGCAAAACTAAGTCTTTTAAAAACTACATCCATAGATCTCGGGGTCATAACATTACTATGCATGACCCTTTGAACTCGACTAAGTAGGTCCACAGACTCTGGCGTCAGGAAACCAAAATTATCAAAAGCAAATGGGAGAAACACATGATGGTTGTCAAGGTACGCTTTCTCGTGTTTTGTCACTTTACTCGAAGTAGCCTTTATAGCAGTCTGACCCACCGTGAAAGCACTATCCCCTAAGCCCACAAGCGGGAAAACTCCGGTTAGATCCACACATGCATGTTTTCCTCCTACCCATCCAAAGACTAAAATTATTAAAATTTAGTAACTCTATAAAATATCTTATTTTAAGTAAATCCATCTATTAGGTGAAACTTTGAATTATTAAAATCTAATAACCCTATAAAATATTTTTAAGTAAATCCATCTACTATACCGTATCAAAACTTTTGTTCTAAAAGTGTAGGTGTGACATTTTGTATACTTCAAATGTGTAGGGGTGATATCTGTACTTTATTTATACATAATGCATTCCTTTTATTTTTGTTGAAAGAAACGCCTACCCAATAAAAGCGGGATTATGCATTTCTTGTCTTTATGAATTTTTATTAGTGTACCTAAAAAAAATGAAAGTGAAAATGCACTCTCACGTAAAAGTGAAAATGCACTAATTTCAATATTATTTTATTAATTTCGTGAAAATAACGTTAAAAGAGGGGGATAGATAATCATGCATCATGTGGTGGCGTTGATAGCCAAAAGACAAGGGAGTATATGCACTAATCGGCATTTGTATCAATTGCTGAGTGTTATGTACCTTATGTCTAAGGCTTGATGCAAAACTACTATCGAGTCGGGGTTTCACTGGAAGTGCTGCCTCTCTATTCCTACGGGATAGAGGTAAGGCTGCCTATATCTTACCTTTTTCAAACCCTACATTAGCTTTGCTATTGGTGGGATATACTAAGTATGATGATGATAATTAGTGTACCTAATAAAATTTTAAAATCAATAAAATAAGATAACCATATTGTGTGAACTGTGAATATTAATGTTTTATTCATCAATAACATGTAGCAGTAAGGGTGAAAGGGATGTGTGCAGGGAGCGATGCGGCAAAGTAGTTTACGTCACGGGAACACAGCCAACGTTAGCCAAGTTACCATGGTGACTGTGAATTCAGTGATTGTTTACCGCACAAGGAGAGAGGAGAGAGAGGGGTGTCCAACTATTCATACATTTTTTCTTTTTAAAAAAAGGTTTGGATGAACCACCTCTTGTGATTAAGGGCAATAGAGGAGATGGAAAAAGAAAGTTGACATGACAAGAAATCATTGGCGGGAAATTACCCTCAAGAGATGACCACCCCTCTCACCCTAAGTTTGTTTTTCTTAGTAAGTACGTAATAATATACATACCTTTTAGATTACAAAAAGGTTTGATCTAAATGCACCTCCCCTAATTACTAATTATACCCCCTTGTGAGAGGAAAAGTATTGGTCACACACAAGCTTCACCCGTAAATATGTGAGAGGAGGATGATGTATTGAGTAATTAGGAGGGTGTATTTAGTAACACCCTTACAAAAATTATAAAAAAATGTTACTTTCAAAATTAGATTATATCATATCCTATAACGTTTCTCAATTCTTGTTATTTTAAATATATTAAACTAATTTAAAAGCATTAAAAATAAATAAAAACATACATTTAATATAAAAATTAAATTACAATAAAATCATACAAAATAAATAAAAACAACTACGAGTCTAAACGAGTAACATGAGTTTGTGCGATATGTTCCATAAGAGTAACTCAAAGGTTGTTGTGAGTTTCTTAGGATCATATCTCTAAACTAATATCCTCATCCACTTTTTATTTGTTGGAGGATCGATTTCATGTTTGGGATATACAGTCACACCTTCTTTTTTAGAATCATATTATCTATGATAATATAAGTATGCATTATCTTTCTATTATCTTTTCGATTATTAAAGGATGTGTTATGTTAATTGTTCTATCATGTATTTTTTTTCAGAATCATATTATTGATTTTTAAAGGACGTGTTTATTGTGTTGATTGTTCGATTATGCACCAACGAGCATTTAATGCTCCATAGGCTTAGTAAACATCCTTTCGTGTTGCTTCTTGTGCTCCTTTAAACGCTTACGTTTATCGCTAGTGAGAAACGAAAATAACTAAACTATGGTCACCCCAAGTAGGGTATATCTCATCAGCAAGATATATTCAACTATATTTACTTGAAATTAACAGTCTTATGGTTTTCCCTTGCATAAGGTCATTACACAATATGTAATGGGGATTACTAGAGTAGGTTGATGTCGTTGTTACAGCTAACTAGGCCTGTTTATATTGCTTGGCGCTCGACGCTCGTTCGATTCAGCACAATTGAAAAAACGCTCGGTTTGGTTTGTAAATGAACCGAGCACGAGCAAAGTTCCGCTCAATTTTGTTGGCTCGATTTACTTTTTTAATACACACACATATATATATATATATACATACATACTAGGTTATAGCCCCGATTGTTACACGGGTTTAAAGATAAAAAATATATAACTTAATAACGTATACACAATTTTTTTAGCAATTTGCTCATATATATGCCCGTGATAGATGTTATATTTACTTTTTCCAATCAAATATCGCAAACATATGATAACCATACCATATTAAACATAATCAAAGTCATTTCAATTAATAATTTTCAAACCAATTTCCTAACGGGATTTTACTTGCCTTTCCAAATTATTAGGCATGTTTCTAAATTTTAGCTAATGAAACACTTCTTATAAAATTGTCTAATCATTTTTAATAAGTCATCTTACTCTCTTATCTATTGTGGAGTTGCTAAGCCATTGCGGATCCACGTTCGCCTCATGCTACTCCATTTTTTACATTGCTTGACTTTGTTATAATTTGGTTTTGATTATATTTCTGTTATAGATAACTTTTACATATTATTGTAACTTTTTTATAAGTATATTTTATTTTTCACATATAAGAACCATAATATCATAGTCGAAAATTGGGAGGCAAAACAACGAAACAAACTACATAAATACAAATTTACACCAAGAATCCCATGAGATTTTTTGAATTTGGATCTACTTTTAAACCAAAGGTAACCCACCGCCTTCAATTCATTTATCAGGTTTTCAACTTTCACCATTTTATCCGAGAAAATGATTCCTAGTTCTCCATATGCTCCAACACCCAATGATGACTCATAGTTAAAAACTTGAGAAATTAAATGACATCGATTTTAGGATATGTCACGAAAGATGATGTCCTAGTCAACAACACTAAATTTGGGAAAAACACTTGGGCATGCAATTAACCGAAAGCTCTAATTAATCTTTTTTGATTATACGTGTCAGTTTTTCTGTATACCTATTACGTTTTCTACGTATGAGTCGGGTCACATATAATACGTTATCATTGTACGGTATGAATTTAATTTCTTTATGTCTTGCTCAAGTCGCAATGCTTATATAGGTTACATTGTGTTCAATCATGTACGTCGAAACACACATTTTCATATAGTTAACACATCACATAATGTTTGACTAATACATTCTATGTTTGCGATGTACCCGCGCCGCAACGCACGCGGGTCTTATTGCTAGTTGTACTCATTATTTATTAACATTTTTATTAACGTTTAGAAGAGGTCACGACCAGGAAATATAGTTCCATGACTTGCTACCTTCATTACCCCTCAAGTTGTATGTAAGAAAATTATATAGTTATATAAATTTGTGCATACATTATTAAATTATACAATTTTAATCCTTAAACCCGTGTAATTCACAAAAAAAATTAAATAAAACTCATACCGAATGTCGGTTAAAATAAACATGTTGCAACACTATACTTCAAATTCTATAACAGATAATATATTAAAGTTATAAAAAAATATAATACGTTAAAAGTTAATTATAATAATAAAATAAAAAAATAAAAACTTAAACCCACCACGTGATTCATTTACTGCTTCAAGAGATTGTAATTCAATATTTACAACTTTTACGGAATACCAACAAAAAATAAATAAACAATTGTTTAGGTTTACATGATAATAAGTTGGAATAAACTATAAAAATACGTTTAAAAATGAAATTAGAATAAACTACAAAAATACATTTAAGAATGAGATATTGCAAAAGAAAAGCCTCAAGATTATTATTATTATTATTATTATTATTATTATTATTATTATTATTATTATTATTATTATTATTATTATTTTATATATACTAAAGTGAAAATTTAGGATATGGATGATTGTACGTATAAATATGATCTTAAAATTTTTAAATATACAAGTCAAAACAAAATAATATAAATTAATTGAAATCCTTTATTAAAATTTAGATTAGTATAGTTATAAATTGAGAAAAAACAGGGAAAAATGACATGTGACATTTATTGAAGTCTTTTATTATATATATATATATATATATATATATATATATATATATATAGGGAGAGGATCACGAGAAAACTAAAAAACTAACTAAAAAAAACTTAAAAAACATATCAATTTTTTTACAATTTTTTTATAAAAAATCGCTACTTTTTATGTATAAAAAACTTTAAAAAAAACTTGTACTACACATGTGCATTATATATGTATTGTACATGTGCATTATATGTATATGTTGCATATGTGTATTATATGATTAGATTTAACTTTTAAGTTTAGTTTAGCTTTTAGGGTTAGATTTTTTGTGGGTTTAGAATTAGGATTAGGTTTTTTGGTGTGCGGGGATGGGGGTTTAGGTTTTTGGGTGGTGCGGATGATGAGTTTAGGTTTTTGAGGGGTGCGGTTGGGGGTTTAGGCTTTTGTTGGAGGGTGGATTTACGTTTTTGGGAGGTGGGAGGGTTAGGTTTTTGGGGATGTTGGTGGGGGTGGGTTATGTGGTTTAAGCTTTTTCATATTAATGCACATGTGAAGTACAACATTTTTTTTTGAAAAAAAGTTTTTTTATATATATTACATATAGCGATTTTTATTAAAAAAATTCAAAAAAATTGATATGTTTTTTAGGCTTTTCTAGTTAGTTTTTTGGTTTTCTCATTAAACTAGTTTTCTCATGATCCATCCCATATATATATATATATATATATATATATAAGGGAATGTTTAAATGAGAACGCTAAATATTGTAAGAACCGTGAGAACGAATGAAAAAACACAAGAACTTGGTAAAAAACAATTCAAATTCAAATTTTTTTACACTTATCATTATTATTTGAATACAATGTTAGAAATCTAGTTTACACGTTTAAATTTACGTGAATTCGTAAATAAAGAAAATTTACAAATGTATAAATTTACCATTTACACATGTGTAAATTTGTTATATTTACACGTGTGTAAAAAATCTAATAAGAGTGATTTTGAGAGAAAGAATGTATTATTTGATGTTGTAAATTCTTTTTTGATGTTGTATTTTAATTACCATGAGGGTTGTATGAAAAAAAATGTTTTTATTAATTTTTTTCATTCGTTCTCGCGGTTCTCGCAATATTTAGCGTTCTCAAGATAATTGTCCCATATATATATATATACATATATAATTTTTAATGAGATACTAGAGTCCCACATTAACAATGTGTGGTGCAAGATCCAAATATGGACCATTTATGTAATTAGAATTGAAGTCCAATACACAATAGTTCATTGTCCAATACTTAAATGTTCATTTGATTAATTGAGTCAAAATTTCAAATACTAAAATGTGATGCGTTGATCAACACTCAAGTCTCACTCGCCATTCGATTCAGAAATACAAGATCCTACTCAAAACCCCCGATTGGCCATCATTATTTGATTTCTCTATCACTACTCGCCAAGACGCCAACTAGTTGGGGTTTTGCTTCAATCTATTCATTCAATTTCAAACTTCCGGTAGAACAATGGTATGTTTCAATCGGTCGACAATTTATCTTCCCGCTCAGCTAATCTCGATAGAACTAGTTGTGTATTTTTGTATTCCTTGTTATTTGTTAAATTTTTACTTGTGTTCTAAGTGGACGAAACCTCAAAGACGGAAATGGCACTTTATTCTGATAAGTAGCACCTCTGTCATCACTTTTGTTTTTTATCCTGCGACGTTCGATACTCGCTCGACGTTCATTTGAAAAATGCTCGTATCGAAAGACGCTCGCTCGACTTTGGCTTGGTTGAAAAACGCTCTGTTCGGTTTGTAAACGAACCGAGCACGAGCAAAGGTCTGATCGGTTCGGTTTGGTTCGTGAGCAGCCCTACAGCTGACTACTTTAAAAAACGCATGCCAAATCCATAAGTCTTGTGAGGCGACTGCTTCTAATTTGTGATCACACATCATGTATTGCCCTCACCATGTTAATTGACAATTTCTCCAAACCCAATGTGTACTATCTATGACGCGGCTGTCTAACAGCTCTAAAAACCATGTTTTTGTTCATTTGCGACATATAAAATTCGTACATCATTTTGCGTCAGTCCGCGAATGAATTTTTATAAATATAAACGAATGACACAATCACAAAAGATTTGAAAACTCTCACATGAGGTTCTCTCGCTCATATTTAGGTACTCATCAAACACGTCGGGTGCATTCTTGTATGCCATTTGCAGTATAGTTGACGTGCACTTTTGTAACGCTATGAAACTCCTCTTATATCCAACATCATAACGTGTGTTTTATATATAAATAATCTCTTTATATCACAAAAAAATAATTGTATAAAGAGCCATTTGTCCAACGAATACCTTCTTTGAAACATCCACATGTTGGATTGCAATCAACAAAGTAATCTTTAACGAGTTAATTGTTTGAAGCTTCATGGCTTCTGTTCACATGTATTCCTTGTGAATTAGACGTGTACTGAACGACAGGTTGTCACGATGTGTATATTACTGAAGTTACAAAGTGAAATTTTTGCCTATGCGTTTAAAATTTTGGGTTATAGAAATATTTGAGTGTTTTTGTTGGTTTTCTTTAAATACATTGAGTTTAACTTTTATATTTATTAATATGGATAACAGCTAGATAGTTGTTGGAGTGCATCAGCAAACCGAGTAAAACAACCCAATTTTGAAGGGTCGCCGAGGATGGGGTGATGTTCCCGATTCGAACCCAACACTTGCCTATTTTTTCAATTTCTAAACCATCACCTTTTCGTCTTAATTTTCAACTTTATATGTATAGCACTATTTTAGAATTCGTCTTATATTCAAGTTCTTGTAAAATATTCGGGTTTGACCGGATAATTCATAAATATGACGAGTTTTACAGCCCCATATGTTGGAACCTAACACTTGAGACAAAGCTCACGAGACATGACCTGTTGCCTTGAGTCGTGACTTGCTTCAAGTGTAGGTTATCCTTGTGTGCCGCGGTTGAGAACAAGAGAGATGCTACTAGAAGTCAAGCGAGAGGCATCTGGTCACAAAAAAGGCACGAGCTGCGACTGGAAAGGTGTAGGTCGCGGTTGGGGTTCTTGAGCCACAACTGAAGGTGAGATGTGGCTTGGATGCAACTAAAGCTTAGATGCGGTCAGGTTCGAGTCGAAGCTGAGATGCCGCTGGTAATGACAAATCGAAGTTGGGATGTAAATGGATTTGAGTAGACGTTGGGATGTGGCTGGAAATTGTTGAGCCGAAGCTTGCGCGTCATAGTTTGCTTATTTGACCAAGTATTCAAGTTGTAGTCTAATTAGATTTGGATATAAATTATTTATTGTTTATCTCATAATGTTAGGTGTTCGAGTCGGTTTTGATTTACTTGTTTAATAAGATATGGAATTAGTATAATTACCCATGTTGGGGTCCAGTTTTTGTATATCCTTTTAATCGTATCTTCGAGTTACGCATTAGTAAAAATAGTTGCAAAGTTGATCAATGACTTGAGTTTGGGATCTGGGTTTGAGATTAGGTTCCGGCTTTTTTAATTTAACACCATACATACTCATCTATATTCGAGTATAACATTATACAAATAGGTTGGGTTCAACGAGAACGTTATAAAAGTAAGGAAACAGGAACAATGCATTTAACATGTTAAATAAATCATAAAAATTAAATTTAAGATGTTAAAAATAATTCCACATGTAGAGACCTCTTTTAATTAAAAAAAAAACTAAAAAAATGCTTGAAAGGTTAAAAAAAATGTACAAAAATGCTCTTTTTATTAGAATAGTTTCTACACATGTTTATATGCCAAAACGCCAAAAATATTTTTGGAAAAAAAAATAAATTTTAGTATTATAAATTGAATATTTATGATATATTTAACATGTTAAATGCATTGTTATCTAGTTTCCACTTTTTTGGTATTGACAATTAAACCTCACACTATGCAAATGCTCATTAGGTAGGGGTGAGCAGAAAACCAAAATAACCAACCAAAAAATCCAAACCGAAACAAAAACCGATGGTTCGGTTTTTGGATTTTTAATAACCGAAAATTTCGGTTTGATTTTCGGATAACCATTTTCAATAACCGAAAATAACCAAACCGTACCGATAAGTTATATTAGTAGGCCAAATCCATGTGTTTTTATGTTTAAGTTTATGTTTTTTAAGTGTTCAACCCGTGTTACTGAGAATTATTAATTTTATTCTTGATTGTTAAATATATTTATAATAAGAACATTAACATGTTTATTTATCATTGAAATAATTTATCCATTGTTTACAAGAAATAACCAAATTTAACATCAAAATTAAATGATTCACAAAGTATTGTAAAAAACGTCTGAATAAAAACTTTCAAGAAACATTAAAATAGATTAGAAGACTAGGATTACGTGAACAATATTAATTAAAATGACTAAATATATTAACTTAAACGTAAACATTTAAGAAGGATTCTTAAACTTTGAATTTTCTTTATTTGTTTTTGAATCTTACGTAATTTGTTTCAAAAACCAAAACCAAACTGAACCGTTGCTAAAACCGAAAAAAACCAAAACCGAACGGTTTCAATACCTGAAACCGAACGGTTTCAATACCTGAAACCGAACGGTTTCAATACCTGAAACCGAACGGTTTCAATACCTGAAACCGAACTTTCAGTTTCACCTAAAAATGAACCAAACCATGCACACCCCTATCATTAGGGGTGTTCATCAGGTTTTTTGTTAGGAAAAAGTGACCCAATAACCGACCCATTTAAAGTTCGAGTTGGTCAGGTTTGGGTTATTCAGGTTGGGGTCAGGTTCTTGAAAGTCCCAGGGATCCCCTGGATCGTTAACTAACAACATCCAATGTTCTCGAACAAGACGTGAAACATCAAAAATGTAATGTAGAAGCAAACTTATTCATTCATTACAATCAACACATATTTACATTACTGAACGAGTATACATATTCTACAAGCTGGTTTAGATCACTAAGATCTAAACCTAGCTTTCTCTCACTAACACATAGTCACCCTCTATAGAATGTGCACACTTTTGAAGGATTACATGATTTTGTGAGAGTTGCCCTAATCTAACCTATCAACACATATATATAGACTAGACTAGAGCCCAAACCCGGACAAAACATATTGTCCGGGATGCCACAAAATCGAACAACAAGTCCTAACAACTCTATTCGAATATAAACATAAGTTCTTACAAACTAAACAATATTCCAAACATGACAAACTCAGACATCAAACAATCTAGACTTTCGAATAACACATAAATTCGGACTAGACATATTCGGACAAGGCATCTTTGACTTATACCTTTGACTTTGTAGACTTTGCTTTGGTTGACCGGAACTAATAAAGCACAGTTACCCCGCAGGAGCTGTATTTACAGACTCCCCCTAACTGTTGTTATCAGTTTTGTCTCACATTGATATCTTCAGTCACCGGGTACTGCAATTACATACTCCCCCTTGACTGATGATATCATGCCTTCTTTCAACTTTGGCTGAAACTTGATCTTTCCGGTAGAGCACATCGATCTTCAACCCTTCTAATAAAAGACTTGCTGGAGATCACTTAATTACCCGCTTCGAGAAACCCGAAGACTCCAACATCAAGCACTTTCGATCATTCCCCTCAAACTACTCCCAAATTAAGTTAATGCGAACCGACCTACAACCAAATATAAGAACATCGCTCGATACTTTAATCTTCAAACTTAACCGACAGAAGAACGAAACGTCTCGACGAACAATGCTCAACATCGAACACTTCAAATTCTGCAAAGACATGAAGTTTGGTTCGATAAGTTAATAACAAACCGAATTCCGAAAATGTACATCCACCATCTTCATCAAAGTCTTCAACCGAGTGTCTGAAACCATTTCATCTCGAATCTTCAAGATCCAATCTCGTATCCACAAATCCACCTATTACCTGATGACTTTCATCTCCGATATCCCCTTCAATGTAAGAACCTCCTAATTATTTCGAGAATCCGACCACTCACCAACTTGGAAGAGGGACCAAAAAGACTAATCTTATCTACTCTAATTGGCATATGATAAGGCTAGACCTTCAACTAATTGCCAATCGAACAATCAGCTTCATTACGTCAACACTTGATCAAATCTCGAAAAACTCGACAAAAGTTGATCACACACTAGCTCTAAAATTTTATCTTGTTTTTAACTTTTCTGCACCGGTGATATTAAACCTCATTTAATCTCACGATTGTAAACACGAACTTGGTTCACTGTCGCACCACGAGCTTTTAGAAATTTACAAAGAAATAGGATATTTTAAAATTTTTACCCCCCTTTCTTTGTAAACTTTCGAAGTCCAAGCCACTGCAACTTCGTTTCTCTTCGAATGCTCGATAAAAGTCGCAAATTGTCTGAAAACTCTAGTAACCAAATTTTAACTTAAATTCTCTGAATATAACCCAAAAATTCTGACAAAACCAACAAATTCGGAATTTTATTAGTCTGAATTTAATATTATATTTCAAATTTAACAAATAATCCGGATTTAATTAACAAATTCGGATAATTTTTTTACATCCCCAAGTCTGAATTTGGCCATTAGTAGTCCGAATTTGACCATTTATAATCCGAATTAACATGTGTTATCCATATTTACCTTACAAACTCGGAAAATATATACCCATAAAGACCTTCCTAGTTTAACACATAAACCCGAAGTAAATACCCATGTTTTGACAAACTCAAAGTTAATATCCATGAGTTGGACAAATTCGGAATTTTAAAGAAAAGTAGAACAAAAATTCGAAACCTTATATTTACCAATAAACTCGGAATAGGTAATTTCTGATCAAACCTCAGATCTGCAGCAACTTGGAAAACAAGAAAACCATCTAAGTTGATGAACAACTTTAAATCTTCAAGTTTTCTGCAGAAATTCACGTCTTCATGATGTTTGGCGGAAACAAACATCAAATCAAGAGCAATGGTGATTCAGAATGTGGTTAGACCGTTTCGAATAGGTAACCATGCTCTGATACCACCTGAAAGTCCCCGGGACCCCCTGGATCGTCAACTAACAACATCCAATGCTCTCGAACAAGACGTGAAACATTAAAAACATAAAAGATAGAGAAGAAGATTTAGAAGAAACTCATTCATTCATTACAATCAACACAAATTTACATTACCGAACGAGTATACATCTTCTACAAGCTGGTTTAGATCATTAAGATCTAAACCTAGTTTTTCTCTCAATAACACATAGTCACCCTTTCTAGAATGTGCAACACTTTTAAAGGATTACAGGAGTTTGTGAGAGTTTCCCTAATCTAACCTATCAACACATATATATATAGACTAGACTAGAGCCCAAACCCGGACAAAACATATTGTCCGGGATACCACAAACTCGGACAAGAAGTCCTGACAACTCTATCCGAATATAAACATAAGTTCGGATAAACTAAATAATATTCCAAACATGACAAACTCGGACATGAAACAATCTAGACTTCTGAATTTAACACATAAATTCGGACTAGACATATTCGGACATAAAACATATGCGGACAAGGCATCTTTGACTTGGACTTTTGACTTTGTTGTATTTGCTTTGGTTGACCGGAACTGATAAAGCACAGTTATCCCGCAAGAGCTGCACTTAAAGTTCTTCAGTATTCGGGTTTAGATGTAAAATAAAAAATAATTACTTTTTACAAGATACCATCAAAGTTTATATTGCTACTAAAAATATCATCAAAATTCAAACATTTGACAATGTGATACTATACTGTTCAAAAGTCCCAAAACTAAGAGCATTCACATTGGGTTTCTTATATTTTTGCAAGTGTAATATCAAATGATTATGGGTAGAAGGGAGAAAAATGTTATTGTTCATTTGTAAATATAATGGAACCACTGTTTATTCTTATATATTTTTTTATATTTTTGAAAGTGATTGTGACTGGAGGAAAGAACAGAGTTAGCAATAAAGGTATAGAAAAATATTACTTAACTGAAAAGGAGAGAGAAAAGGTAGTGATTTTTATTGTAATTATAAGTTAAAGATAAGGAACCCGTTGTAAATGCTCTTAAAATCACTACCCTTCTCTCTCATTTTCAATTAAATAGTATTTTCCATTTATTATTAGTTTTTCTCTCTACTCTACTCACAACCACTCAAAACAATTCCTGATAATATGACTCAGTGGTGGAACTAGATGAAAAATTTAGGGGTATCCCAATTTTTTTACCTACGATCATCCCTAAGAATTTGAGGGCTCTCAGGGCCGTGCGGCTACTAAAAATGGGCCATTAATTTTTTTAGCCTAGGATCATCCATAATAATTTGAGAGTCAGGGCTATGTACGGCTAGTATGTATGTGTGTGTATGTATGTCTGTATATATCTACATGTACGTAATATACGGATTTTTAACCTAGTATGCATACGTACGTACGTATGCATACTAGGTTAAAAATCCGTATATTACATGGGTTGAATAAAAACGTATTTATAAGATTTAGAAATTTTAATATGATATTTTTTGGATACGATATAATAAAATTACGTATTAATTAGGTAAAAGATATGTGTGTTTTGAAAATATTTTTAAAAGCAAAATTGTTAATCAACTTTTCTTAGAGCATTCATAATAGATTCTTTATCTCTATCACTATAATTTAACTTAGAGCATTCATAATAGATTCTTTATCTTTATTTATTTTTTTAAAAATACCAACACGTCTCACATTAGATTCTCTATATCTATTTCTATCTTCCTTTAAAAAAATTTATTATTTTTTCTTGTTTTATATACACACAAAATAATATTTTTGAGAAATAACTTTATAGAGAAGCCAATAAATATAAATGCTCTTAATCATACTTTTAGATATAATGAGAGAATGAAAACAATTTAATCATAGAATCCAAACAGAATTTTATTTTTACATTCTAAAATATATATTAATTATTATTTTTCTATTAAAAGGACCACACATGAAAAGGTTATCATATATTATTTTATAAAACTTTACATGTTATTTACAAGTTTTATAAATAATGTAAAGTTTGTAATAAAAATAACTTCAACATAAAGAATAAAAAAGTTATCAATATACTTAATAAAAAGATAAATAAATAAAATGGTTACAACAAATTAAATAAATATTAAATGAAGTTTGATTGTAAATATTACTTTTGAATTTTGCATAACTTTTTTTATTTTTCCTTTTCCTTTTCCATTTCCCAATACACATATTAATTAATTTAATATACTAATACATATAGGTTTATATTCTTAAGTTCCTATTCTCCATTTTAACAAAGTGTCGCTGCAACTAAACTGTTGATTAGAAAATTTTGTTTTTTCGATCAGAAAATTTCATTTCATCTCATCTTCACATACACTTAGAGTATTCTAATATTTACTCCGGAGTGTCCTAAATAAATAAAAACAAAGATAAAAAAATTACACTGCCAATACGGGATTGAGTCGTAGCCCGTGCTACGGCTCATTATACATTGGTTCCGCCCCTGATATGACTACCACACTTACAAATATACAAGGGATCCATTGTGATGTTGTTAATGTTCTAAACATTAAAGACTCCAAACTATAACTCATATATAAAGATAGATAATAAATGTTCCGTTTTTTGGGTTTCGTTGTCACACCCCAACTGAAGAAGGAAACATCATAGTAGGCAAAAACGAGATTGCTCGAGACTTCATAACGTGCTAATTTGAAAATACTTAAATAAACCAAGTTCATTTCATATAAAAAGAATTACATTGTCTTAAAATGGGAAGTACAACATGTTGCCACTTAATCATAAACAACATAAGAACTACCTATAAAAAAATTAAGTGTGTTTCTAAATCCATCCTAAATAGATTTCTTCAAGCGTCATCATACGTTTGCCACAACATGTATTAAAATAAAATCAACACAATGTTAGCGAGTATACGAGTTTGACTATATAGCATATGTATAAAAGATTGTCTCAAATCTAACATAGCAATTTATACACTAAGTTGAAGCTAGCATGCATAACTATAGGTCAACCCTAGTGTCCACTAAATAATGTGCATCCCTCGTCACCAAAGTGATCGAGACTGTAAAGCTTGATTGATTGAATACTTAACAATACCCAACAAACGGGCGGTGTGCTACTTGACGTGTGCGTATATATACATGTTTTTATAATGAATTTTACACACGAACTCGGTTTTAATATTTATAAAAATGATTTATACCTTAAATTAAAACACACACAAAAGGACAAGTGTACCCTATCGTATATGTAATAAAGTATGGGTAAGAACCAGATGTCGATCCATGGACGCGGGCAGGCGCTTATGTACTAAACCGTTGTCATTTATCTACCAGTAAAAAGATATGTGAAAGAGTTTTTAACTAAAATTTCTTAAAATATATTTTAAAACATATAAGACTCCAAATACAAAATTATAATTTCTTTTCCTTTTGTCTTGTTTTATAAACAACCTAAGCATGTTAATTAAGTCAGAAATGTCGCAAAGACACTTGATCAATTTTCCAATTATAAAGACAATTAGTATCCCTTTCGAGAATCCTAACATGATAATTTTTCGGAAAGTTAACGCGATAAACACACTTTAACCACCTAAAATTATTCATTAACGAGCTATTGATATATTTTCATGTGAGTCTTTTAGAAATAGATTAGTCATCCGTTAAGAGTTTTCTAACCTCACTTTATCAAGGAAAGCAATACCGATTAACACAATACGACCACCGAGACAAGCATAACGTAGATCATATCACAAACTTATCCATTTTGCAAGTCTTAAACATAAATCTACCAAGTTGGTCATTTTGGCCAAAAATACTCAACAAAGATTATGACACATGTTAAGAACTTATAATAACACCATCTAACCGTTAGAGCCCTTACGTGTAAGAAAGCATTCTTGATCAAAATCAGATTTATCTTTTATTAAACCAATACCCATTTCTAGTTTCATGGTGTAAACACATTAACAAGTTAACAGTTTACTAGCAAATGATTAATTATGGGGTTTTATCAACTTATCCTAACTAACCATTTACTAATCATCCAAGATAAACAACCTCAATCAAAAATCCAACATCAATGAACCAAGTTTGCCATATGATCATCAAGATTCAAACATGAACAAGTTGCCTGAGCTTCATTCCAACATGATTACAAACTAAAGATTGTTCATAAAACAAGTATTTTACTAGGATTCATAATAATAATACATAAACATCAGCTCAACGCTTGCAAATGTGCTTAAAATGTATGTTAAGAACAAGAATTCAAACCATAAACAAGCAAGGATTTGATGGATTGGATGAAAGATAAGCTTCTTGCAACTTTGAGGCTTGAACTCGACTAGAACCGGCAGCTCTCGGACCTCAGAAATCGCCCAGAAACTTGGAAAATTACCCAACATTTTGATCAGTAGCGAATGCTATGTTTTATAGAGATTTCCATATCCGCACGGCCGTGCACTTTATGTGCACGGTCGTGCACGTCATCATTAGGTGAGCTGCAGGGTATGGGTCGACAAGTGGACGTTTGGGTGGCAAAGTCTTCAGATGTGCACGGTCGTGCACTTGGGTCGCACGGCCGTGCAAGGTCTCCAGATAAGCTGTGATCGCTATCAGCTAGTGCACGGGCGTGCACATGGGTCGCACGGTCGTGCACGCCGAGAAATGAGCTGTACTGCCTTGCGTACTGCCAGTGCTCCCGAGATCGCAAGTCGCGCACGGTCTTGCCAATGGTTTGCACGGCCGTGCGTGCTCTGTAACTTCAGCATTTTCTACAGAATTCATCCGGAACGTTTGTCAGTCCCACATTTTCTCCAACTTTGTCTGTGGCACGCCGTTTTGGACCTGAAAATATAAAAGTGGCCGATTAAGTACCTAAATGACGTATTTTTAGCCATAAACGCACAAAACAAGGGTAAAATAGGGGACTTAAATATGTATATTTTAACGTATATCAAACCTCCCCACACTTTAACTTTTGCTTGTCCTCAAGCAAACTGAAAGCTAATGAACGGGGGCCAACAAGGGACCCGAACGTCAAATATTTACAACACTACCTAAATATTCGACGGTCAGTTGGTATTTCAAAAAGTCAATCATCAAAGATTTCAAACCAAACAAGCATATGCGAATATAAGCAAAGATAACCAAAAAGCAATGATTCCACTTCTGATCGACTTAACATGTAAATCCTTACATCTATCACAATGTTCACCAACACTCGATTATATTTATGAGTCATACATGTAATGTGTATGTGTAAAACATTCGATGCCAATTCGATGAATCATGCAATGTCATAAGCTTGTCAAAAGATCTAATCTCCACCAACTAGCATGAGAAAAAAGGTCTTTGAGGGTTATAATGATAGGCAATGGTTAAGGGTAGGAAAGGGACATCTAAAAGTGGTTAAATGGTTAAAACTTTGCGGTTATTTCTAACCAGCGTAAATGGCATAAACTATACATAAGTAAAGAATAAATGGACAATTTTGACCATATCGAGCTAGTCGACGAGATTATACTTTTAGCGCCAAAAATTGCTTCGATTTGATCTTCTTCTTCTATTTTTGATTGTTGTTTTCTGTTTTTTTTCTATTTTTTGAACAAATTACGCAAGTTAGATAATAACTATAACCGAGTTTTAACACAAAGGTTTAAACAATAAAAAGGCTAAATTTGGCTAAGTGGGTTAAAATGGGTGTAAGCGGAAAAACACGGGATATAGGCTCAACATGGTTTAACTAATGGAATGATGGTGGTTACGGAATATATAAACAAAGAAAAAGGCTTAACACAAAAGGATATCCTAAGTGCCTCTATCACATTCATGCCCTTTTTACATATTCATGATATTGAAAAGTATACTAATGACAAGTTCTGCATTACGTGAAACATCCGCCTCACTCGTATTCCGAACACAAACAAGCATGTTAAGAATTGAAAGGCTCAAATATGCTCACGTAATTGAAGGAATGGGTATAAGTGTAAAGATAAACATGTAAGTCTTTCTTCTTGTTTGTCACGCTTTTAGTTATCATTACTTTTAAAAATCAATTTAGCTTGCAGGTTTTAGTCGTATCTGATGCTTTCTAAAAACACAACTGACCGTTTTTATATAAAGATTTTTTTACGAGGACAAACAAAGTTATGCAAGTTATACCCCTCCCCACACTTGAACTTCACATTGTCCCCAATGTGAACCAAAAGTTAGTTACGCAACTATTAATAACGAAACTAAAGTGTGAAAAAGGGTGAATAAGACCCCCTCGAGTTGAAGAAGACTTGGAGATATTTTGCGTGACCATCTTTCTTTTCAACTCTGTTTGCGTTTCCATGTACCTGCAAAACTTGTCAATCTAGCCAAAACTCAAGCAACGCCATTGATCATAAGATGAGATAAATAAGGTTTCATCCATTAATTGAAAATTAGATAAAATAAGCAATAATAAATTTTTTCAAAAGTAATACATATCCGATGGGTTTTTAAAATACTGGTAAAATGAAAAACCCCATAGAAAGACAAAGAAAACTATAAAAATAAATAATGACACAAGCGATCTATAGACTCTACATTCTGCCCTCCCGCTAATCCTCCTCATCATCTTGGCATGCACCCGAAGGGCCCGCCTCGTCGTGTCCCGGGTTCCCGAATGGGAACTGCGGAGGATCGCCGAAGTAGTTCGGGAAGGCGTTGTGCAGCCCTCCGAAAATGTAGGAGAATCCAGCATGCATCTTTTCTCTCATCGTATTTTGGTTCACCTGCATTTGCTGGAATTGCCGATAAAACTCTAGGTATGAAGGGATGCCAGGTGGCCAATCCTGGTGTGCCTGATACTCCTACTGGTGTTGGTACAGGTGCTGCTGATGATGAACTGGTGGTGGTTCTATATATGCATCCTCTTGAACATGTGCCTCGTGGACATGCTCCACTCGACATCCTCTTCGTCCTCGTCACTTGGTAGCGGCGGAAGTGGGTCCCAAATTTCCCCGTTTAGGCCCCTCAACCTCGGGCCATTTCCTGTGTCTACAATCAAACCCATCGCCCGCAGAGAACGAATATCTACATCATCTCCGGAGTGCACAAGCGTCAAATTATTCACTACATCCTCGGTCATAATTCTGATGGCGCGAGCGAGTTGGGTCACATATTCCCCACCGTGAATCTCGCTACTTATCGACCTCCCCGCACTATTGATAAAAAAATTCAGCCATGCGAGCGGCGAGGTTGAAATGCATTCCATTTACTATCGAGTACAAAAATAGCAGGTCTGGTGTAGGACAGTTCCCCGAACTGTCCATGCGCCCACAAATGGTGTGGCTCATTACCTGGTGAAGAACCCTAAGGAGTGGGTCCTTCAGTCTCAACGCTTTAGCCCTTCTAGCCTCGTAAGGTGGCCCGATCGCCATATGAGCCCAAAAGTCTGCTATGTCTTCATCGTTGTCGAACTTATATATGTTGGTAAAGAGCTTGGTGTCTATTTCTTCATCAGTGTAAATACCCAATTTTAGCCCGAGTTTTGCCACTGACCACTTGTGCCATCTACCTCCGAGCCTGAACTGCGCAATTTTCACGTGCTTAAAATCTGGGTTCTCGCTTCTTGGTTTGTCATATGCATACGAAGCAAAGAACTCTAGGATTAGCTCGAGGTAGACGGGCCGCTCAACATTTAACAATCTCGCCATCGGAAAGGAAATCATTTCCTGAAGCCTCTCGGAATGGTTTAGGGCTTGCATTGCAGCCCAACTTATCCTCCTTGGTTCACCAATTTGGCCTCGTCTGTTCCACAGGGTATGTAGTTTATTGATGCACGGTCGCTCCTTTTGCTTGTCGGCGTCGAACTGGAGGAAAGGATGATCCATCTACATGCAGTCATATATAAAAAAATCAGACCAGACTTAAAGAATTTTGATCCCGGCACCAGAACAGTGTTTTTCGAACATTCTGTTTGCTGTTTTCAAGTGGCGCACGACCGTGCGGACCATATGCACGGTCGTGCGAATCCAAATCGCACACTTGTTGCCGGATTCACTGCAACGACTTAAGGCCGCACTACCGTGCGGATAGGGCGCACGTTGTGCGTCGTCTGCAGTTTCAAAAAATTTGGTTCCATTCACTGATTTAAGCTGTTTAAACACAAATCAGAGTGTTTTCTCTCAATGAATGGAACAAGGGTTCGTGATTGGGATTCAATTCACCCAACGTTTCAAGAATTAGGGTTTGATTGTCGTTTATGAAGAAAACCCCAAAATTTGTTGAATAAGAACCCTAATATACTCCTAAAACAAGATTGAAAATGAAAAACATGAAGGGAGTCATACCTTAACCAAGGATTGAATGAAATCCTTGCAAAAAGTAGTTAAATTTAGGGGAGTGCGGAAGTAAGAACGACAGTGCGGCTAGGGTTGCAAGTGAGAGTAGGGTTTTCCGAAACACATGTACTTATACTATTCTGGGAACTGTTCTAAAAAAGCCGCGCACGGCCGTGCGTAGATGTGCATGGTCGTGCGGATTCAAAATCTCAGCACTTTGGTTTGCTCGTTCTCGGGTCGCACGGTAGTGCATGTCCGAGAAACCAAGCCGCACAGTCGTTCCTTGCAAATGCAGATTTGAGGTGCACGGCCGTGCGGCATCTACGCATTCTGCAGAAAGTTTTACACAGAATGTTTCCAACTCCATTTTTTCTCAACACAAGTCACCATTTTTTCAAGTTTTCAACTGCTTGGACAATATTTCAACTTCGGAACTATATAAAGAACGAATCAAAAGATACGAACCTACAAATAACCGAAAAAAACGTAAAACATAGAATAAAGACTAAAAATTAAAATAATTACTAATTTACCCTTGGCATGCTAATCACGCCCGCTAAATTTTTCTCAGCGAGTCGATAGCTGGACTCTCCTCCCCACACTTATTACGCGTGCGGGGTGTGGAGTTCGATGACCTCCATAGCCGAGTCAACCGATCCGTTGACATAGAGCTTTAATCTATGACCGTTGACTTTGAACGTTACCCCGTTTGAGTCCTCGATGACGATGGTTTCGTATGGGAATACTTCTTTGACAGTGTACGGTCCCGTCCATTGGATTTCAACTTACCGGGGAATAACCGAAGCCTCGAGTTGAACAACAATACGTGATCTCCCGCTTGAAATTCCTTGTGATCTCTCAAGCACTTGTCATGCAACCTTTTAGTGCGCTCTTTATATAAGCAAGAGTTCTCGTAGGCATGATTTCCTAATTCTTCAAGCTCATGGATTTGCAAGAAGCGAGCCTCACCACCGCTCTTCAAATCCAAATTTGTTGTCTTTAATGCCCACAACGCCTTATGTTCAAACTCGACCGACAGATGACACGCTTTTCCGTACACTAACCTGTACGGAGTAGTCCCTATAGGCGTTTTTATATGCAGTTCGGAAAGCCCAAAGCGTGTCATCCAGCTTCTCTGACCAATCCTTGCGAATCTGACTCACCGACCGCTCAAGGATCCTCTTCAACCCCCGGTTTGTGACCTCCACCTGCCCGCTCATTTGGGGATGGTATGGTGTGGCTAATCTGTGATGAACACCATAACGAGACAGGGCCTTTTCCACCTGCGCATTGCAGAAATGCGTTCCTCGGTCACTGATGAGTGCCTTCGGGGCACCAAACCGGGCAAACAAACTTTTCAGAAACCTCACGACTACCCTGGCATCATTTGTGGGTAAGGCTTGCGCCTCAACCCACTTTGACACGTACTCCACTGCCACCAGGATATATTTATTACCGCGTGAGGATGGGAACAGGCCCATGAAGTCGATACCCCATATATCGAATGCCTCACAGGCTTGAATCGCATTCTGAGGCATCTCATTGCGTGCAGATATATTTGCTGCCCTATGGCATGCATCGCACGCTCTCACCCACTTTTGCGCATCATGAAAGATCGTGGGCCAATAAAAACCGACATCTAACATCTTATTCGCGGTGTAGTTGGCTTCGTGATGACCTCCTGTAGGCCCTTTATGACATTGGCGCAAAATGTCGGTTGCCTCCTCTCCAAACACACATCTACGAATCACGTGGCCCGCTCCAACTCGAAATAAGAACGGGTCACCCCAAATGTAATGCTTAAGGTCTGCGAAGAACTTCCTCTTTTGCTGATGCGTTAACCCTTTAACAAGGATTCCACAGGCGAGGTAGTTCACAAAGTCAACAAACCAAGGCGACTCATCACTCACTTCTATACTCATTAGGAACTCATGGGGGAAGTTGTCGTTTATTGGCTCCTCCCACGCGTCCTCAGATCCTCTACGCTCAAGCCTCGAGAGATGATCGACCGCCACATTTAACGCACCCTTTTTGTCTTGGATCTCGATATCAAATTCTTGCAGCAACAGAATCCATCTAATTAGATGTGTTTTCGCGTCCTGCTTGCTGAAAAGATATCGAATCGCGACGTGATCCGTATATACAATAGTCTTGGACAGCACAAGATATGATCTAAACTTATCAAACGCAAAAACTACAGCCAAAAGCTCCTTTTCTGTGGTAGTGTAGTTCTCTTGCGCATCATGCAAGGTCTTACTGGCGTAGTATATCGGGTGGAAGTGCTTTTCCTTCCGCTGTCCCAAGACTGCCCCTATTGCAAAATCACTTGCGTTGCACATAATCTCAAATGGCAACGCCCAGTCTGGTGCTACCAGAATAGGGGCCTCAATAAGTCTTTGTTTCAACAACTTGAGTGCCTCCAAGCATTCATCTGAAAACACAAACGGAGCATCCTTCTCCAACAAACGGGTCATGGGTCTCGCGATTTTTGAAAAATCTTTAATGAATCTTCTGTAGAACCCGGCATGACCAAGGAAACTCCTGATCTCTCGTACTGAGGTTGGGGGTGGAAGTTTAGAAATGACATCCACTTTGGCTGGATCAACCTCTAACCCCGCTTGCGAGATTTTTTGCCCGAGAACTACCCCTTCTTTCACCATAAAGTGGCATTTCTCCCAATTGAGCACAAGATTTGTCTCCTCACACCTCATTAACATCTTTTTCAAAATTTTAAGACAATGATCAAAGGAACTCCCGAAAACAGAAAAATCATCCATGAACACCTCCATGGAGTCCTCAATCATGTCATGAAAAATGACAACCATGCAGCGCTGGAATGTCGCCGGTGCATTGTATAACCCAAAAGGCATACGCCGGTAAGCGAATGTGCCGAAGGGGCAGGTAAAAGTAGTCTTCCTTGATCCTCAGGAGCGATCAGAATCTGAAAGTAGCCAGAGAACCTATCCAGAAAAAATAAAACGACTTCCCCGACAGACGTTCCAACATCTGATCGATGAATGGAAGCGAGAAGTGGTCCTTTTGGGTGGCGTCATTAAGTTTGCGGTAGTCAATGCAAACTCGCCATCCGGTGACCGTACGGGTCGAAATAAGCTCATTCCTATCATTTGATACTACAGTCATGCCTCCTTTCTTGGGCACCACTTGTACATGTCTCACCCAAACTGAATCAGAGATAGGATATATTAAGCCTGCATTCAGCAACTTAATTACCTCTTTCTTCACAACGTCCTGCATATTCGGGTTCAGCCGCCTCTGATGCTGCGCACACAGCTTGTAATCATCCTCCATTAAAATTTTGTGAGTGCAAAAGGAAGGATTGATGCCTTTTATATCCATAATCTTCCACGCCATGGCCTTCTTATGAAGTTTTAGAACCTCGAGAAGTTTTCTCTTTTCCTCTTCCTCCAAGGATGATGAAATGATGACCGGAAGGCGACACTCCTCGTCTAGGAATGCATACTCGAGATGCGGTGGAAGCTCTTTCAACTCCAATGATGGTGGTCTTCAACTGAAGGCTTCGACTTTTCTTCAACCTCACGATCAATCTCTACAAATCTATTCGGACTCCAGGAACCATCGTCACCTTTGATAAACTGGCCGCTCAATTTCGTGGCCTTCCTGCGTAATGCCCTCTAGGTTCCCACACAATGTGTGAGTGTCCGAATCGATCCCCTCAATCGTGCCTTGGAAATGAGAGCTCACAAAAGTATCAACAATGTCAACATAATAGAGCGTATCGTCCTGATTTTGCGGATGCTGCATCGATCGTTTAATGTCGAAGGTCACATGATCGTCATTAACCGGAGCGTGATTGGCCAGCGGCCACATCAACAATCGTTCTCACGGTGTTGAGAAACGGGTGTCCGAGTATCAAAGGCACTTTTGTGTCTTAATCCATACCCAGAATAACAAAATCCACGGGAAACACAAACTTATAGATCTTAACAAGCATATTTTCAACGAACCCACGCGAATATTTGATTGAACGATCAGCAAGTCGAATGCTCATCCTCGTGGGTGATGGCTCACCCAAATCCAGCTTAGCAAAAACCTTATATGGCATAAGGTTGATGTTCGCTCCTAGATCAGCTAATGCATGGTTGACAGACATGCTGTCAATAAGACACGGAAGGGTGAAACTGCCTGGATCTCCCATCTTCTCAGGTAAACGGTTTTGGAGAATAGCTGAGCAGTTTTCGTTCATCAACACACATGAAATGTCCCCGAGCTTTTGCTTGTTTATGAGGATATCCTTCAAGGACTTCGCGTATTTAGGCATTTGAGCCAACGCTTCAACAAATGGTATGTTTATATGCAATTGCTTAAACATCTCAAGAAACTTACCATATTGTTCTTTGTTCCTTTGCTTCTTTAGCCTACCCGGGTATACTCTGTAACCGGCTTCTGGAGCTGCGCTGTACTTGCTGGGACTCGCCTAGCGTGTACCTCATCCGAAGCGTCAGTATGGACCGTCTCAGTGATCGGTGGTGAGTCCGATATGTCAGGTCTCGTGGCTTTACCACTCCTCGTCATCACTGCATTAACATGCCCTCTTAGGTTAGGTTCTGTATTGCTCGGAAGACTGCCCTGAGGTTGCTCAGACAACATCTTAGCTAACTGGCCAACCTGATTCTCAATCGCCTGAATGGAGGCCTTCTGACTTCTCATCTCCCGTTCTTGGGCCATGAAACGCGCCTCATGCTTATAGCGCTTTTCAGCCAACTGATTCGCATTGTTAGAGTTGCTCAAAAGTTGTGCCATCATTTCCTCCAGCGTAGAGTTATTTTGAGGGGCTTGTTGCTGGGAATTGTTCCCGACACCTTGATTATGGTAAAAATTTGAGTGCGGCTGGTAGGGGTGAGTCTGAGGTTGGAAAGATTGACCGTAGGATTGCTGTGGCGCGGGAGCGCGCTGAGCATACCCGAGTGGGTTTTGGTTACCTAAACCACCCTTCCACCCAAAGTTTGGGTGATTCTTCCATCCCGGATTGTACGTGTTGCTATAGGGGTTATTTTGGGTCTAGTTTGATTTCCCAGATAATCCACCTCTTCGTGGTCTGTAACATAACACCCTGCTCGCACACACCTAGGTCGTGTGAAATCCCAAATTGCTCACATGAAGATTGAACCCGTGAAACATTATGGGCTTGATCAATTTTTTTAGCAAGGGCTCCAATCTGCGCAGTAAGAGCTGTATATGTATCAACATCATGTACCCCTGAACGAGATGATGTCCTACCTCTCTCTCCGCCTTGGCGAGAACTCGACTTCAAAGCAGTTTTCTCAATAATCGCATAGGCTTCATTTGGTGTCTTTGTTCCAAGATCACCTCCTGCATACACATCTAAACGCTCTTGCGAATCATAATTGAGTCCTTGGTAGAATGTTAACACCAGCTGTCTTTTGGACAAACCATGACGTAGGACATCAATTAGAAGATCTCTAAACCTTTCCCAAGCCGCGTGTAAGGATTCTCCATCATCCTGTCGGAATGTCATGATACGGTTCTTCAACTTGGCCGTTTTCTCTGGTGGAAAGTACTTCTGCATGAACAGCTCTACCATCTCATTCCAAGTAGTAATGGATCCAACGGGAAGTGATAAAAGCCAAGCTCTGGCTTTGTCTCACAATGAGAACGGGAAGAGTCGCAACCAGATCACGTCGTCAGAGACATCTCGTATTTTGAAAGTAGAGCACACCTCAAAACTGCACCGAATTGTGCAACATGTTGATGATACTGGATTTGATCTCGAAATTCGGCGCTACCATAGTAGGTCGGGCGATACTAGGCTGCAGACCTTCGCCTCCCGGACGGCCGGTCTCATTCAGCGGCAGGTCGTCGTCTGCCATGGTGCTCCCCCCTCGACCTTTGAGCTCTCACTCTCAGCAGGTATCTCCGGCTCGTCAACCGCAGCTGAGATTAGTTGTGCAATAACAGGGGACCTTTCTCGAAGTCTCCTGCTCCTCCTCAGGTCACGTTCTTGATTGTCAGACGGCTTAGCAGGAGCAGGCGCGTGAGGATATCAACCTGTAAAGAAGGGATAAACTCGTCCCAAAATTAATAATTAATATAATATTAATTAAATTATTACTTTTTTTTTGCGTGCACGACATGGAAGACTAAATATTTGTTATTATTTCTATTATTAATTTTTCAAAATATACAATCAGTTAATCTTAATCTTAAAGTTGAAAAGAATAATTTAATAAATAATCTTACCAAATATATATATATATATATATATATATATATATATATATATATATATATATATAAATGAACAAATAAACACGTATGAACAAATATTTATAAGCATGTACACCGGTAAAGAAATGACTCGGATTGTTCCAAAAGCTTGCCGCAAGTCCACGGCAACGGCGTCAAAAACTTGACGTGCGCGTATATATACATGTTTTTACAATGAATTTTACACACGAACTCGGTTTTAATATTTATAAAAATGATTTATACCTTAAATTAAAACACACACAAAAGGACAAGTGTACCCTATCGTATATGTAGTAAAGTATGGGTAAGAACCAGATGTCGATCCATGGACGTGGGCAGGCGCTTATGTACTAAACCGTTGTCATTTATCTACCGGTAAAAAGATATGTGAAAGAGTTTTTAACTAAAATTTCTAAAAATATATTTTAAAACATATAAGACTCCAAATACAAAATTATAATTTCTTTTCCTTTTGTCTTGTTTTATAAACAACCTAAGCATGTTAATTAAGTCAGAAATATCGCAAAGGCACTTGATCAATTTTCCAATTATAAAGACAATTAGTATCCCTTTCGGGAATCCTAACATGATAATTTTTCGGAAAGTTAACGCGATAAACACACTTTAACCACCTAAAAATTATTCATTAACGAGCTATTGATATATTTTCATGTGAGTCTTTTAAAAATAGATTAGTCATCCGTTAAGAGTTTTCTAACCTCACTTTATCAAGGAAAGCAATACCGATTAACACAATACGACCACCGAGACAAGCATAACGTAGATCATATCACAAACTTATCCATTTTGCAAGTCTTAAACATAAATCTATCAAGTTGGTCATTTTGGCCAAAAATACTCAACAAAGATTATGACACATGTTAAGAACTTACAATAACACCATCTAACCCGTTAGAGCCCTTACGTGTAAGAAAGCATTCTTGATCAAAATCAGATTTATCTTTTATTAAACCAATACCCATTTCTAGTTTCATGGTGTAAACACATTAACAAGTTAACAGTTTACTAGCAAATGATTAATTATGGGGTTTTATCAACTTATCCTAACTAACCATTTACTAATCATCCAAGATAAACAACCTCAATCAAAAATCCAATATCAATGAACCAAGTTTGCTATATGATCATCAAGATTCAAACATGAACAAGTTGCCTGAGCTTCATTCCAACATGATTACAAACGAAAGATTGTTCATAAAACAAGTATTTTACTAGCATTCATAATAATAATACATAAACATCAGCTCAACGCTTGCAAATGTGCTTAAAATGTATGTTAAGAACAAGAATTCAAACCATAAACAAGCAAGGATTTGATGGATTGGATGAAAGATAAGCTTCTTGCAACTTTGAGGCTTGAAATCGACCTGAACTGGCAGCTCTCGGACCTCAGAAATCGCCCAGAAACTTGGAAAATTACCCAACATTTTGATCAGTAGCAATGCTCTGTTTTATAGAGATTTTCATATCCGCACGGCCGTGCACTTTATGTGCACGGTCGTGCACGTCATCATTACGTGAGCTGCAGGGTATGGGTCGACAAGTGGACGTTTGGGTGGCAAAGTCTTCAGATGTGCACGGTCGTGCACTTGGGTCGCACGACCGTGCAAGGTCTCCAGATAAGCTGTGATCGCTGATCAGCTAGTGCACGGGCGTTCACATGGGTCGCACGGTCGTGCGCGCCGAGAAATGAGCTGCACTGCCTTGCGCACTGCCAGTGCTCCCGAGATCGCAAGTTGTGCACGGTCGTGCCAATGGTTTGCACGGCCGTGCGTGCTCTATAACTTCAGCATTTTCTACAGATTCATCCGGAACGTTCGTCAGTCCCACATTTTCTCCAACTTTGTCTGTGGCACGCCGTTTTAGACCTGAAAATATAAAAGTGACCAATTAAGTACCTAAATGACGTATTTTTAGCCACAAACGCACAAAACAAGGGTAAAATAGGTGACTTAAATATGTTTATTTTAACGTATATCACTACTCCTATAGCGTTGTACTTGTTAAGGCGGGCTTGCGCAAAGGTAATGACAAATAGTTTGCATGTATGGATGATTGAGAGTATCTAGCATGAATAACCTAAGCATAACAAATAACATGTTTGATGGATTGAGTGAATTCATAAGTTTGATTATGTTTGTAAGTGAGTTTGTTTATGTCATACATGTTACACCCCAGAAGTGATTAAAGTGTTAAAAGGGGATTCAAGTATACTCGCGGTTTGCGTAGTAATTTCCATGAACGTGAGTTGAGGTTATGAGAGTTTTGGGAAAACGCCGAGTTATCATACAACGATAAACGAGGCGTATGAGTTCAATGGATTTTGGAATTGGAATGTGGATGCGAGATGTTTACTTAGTATGAAAGTACATAAAAGTTACTTTGACGAAACACCCAAATTTGGACACCATGATTATGTGTTTTTTCATAGGCACAAGTTTGCCTATTGGAAGTCCGAACATGAGAAATTTCAATCTAAGAGTTTATAACCATAACTCTTAACATTAATCCATGAATTGGTTTGTGTTTAGGGTTCAGTTGTTAGAATTCTTATATATATATATATACACATATATATATACATATATATATATATATATATATATAAAAGTATTATCAAGTGTATCAAGCAAGGAGGTAGGATGATTTCCATCCATTAAGCCTCATTCTATGATTCACCAAAGCACAAAATTATCAACTTAGTTGATGGTTTTCGGTTGGTCATGAATGGAACTAAAATACAACTAACTAAAGTTTGTTAAGGTCAAATGAGGGAAACTTGGACATGTGCATACCCAACATGGTAAATGTTGGAGACGAGGTGGGGTTGGCTCACTTTGATATCTAGGAAACCACTTAGATATCTAATCATCTAAATCACTTAAACAACCAAGTGACTTGACTAGACGAGTGCGTTCAATCATGGTTAATGTTTGGAGACTTGGTGTAGTCGTGTTCACTTTGTGACTTGGAAGTTGTTTTAGTGACTTAAGTTGGTTGGATTCGAGGTGTTTGCACCTCAAATTTTCTGGAATGATACATCAACTCATGTTCCTTAACATGAAAGTTAGTTGGAAACAAGGTTTGGTTGATGTTAATCCAAGAAAGATGTTCAAAAGTTGTAACAAGTTAAAAGTTTAACAAAAACAGAAATTAAACCTCACTTTGGACCTCAAAATGGTGATGTTCCACCTAGTTTACCAAGGCAAACTTGTGGATACAATCTTAGAGGTGTTGCAAGTGGGTTGAAGCAAAAATTCATGAAGAAGGGAAAGGAAAAGTGAGTTAAAAGCTCACTTTCGAACTTGCAAGTAATCTGCCCAAAGCTTGTAATTTCAGTAGTTTTAGAGCGTTTTGAGTGAGATTATAGTGTGGGAAAGAGAAATGAAGGTGTGGGAGGCTTGGTTATATAGTGATTGATTAGGATTTGAGTTTTAATGAGGTTTGAATGCGATTAGCGAAGAAAAGAGGTGGAAAAAGGTGCAATTTATATTGGCCAAAACAACATTATGAGAATTATGTCCCTTCATGTCACGCGACGAAGAGGTATTAGAGGAACACACGACGAGACGTGTTTGATTAGAGCTTCAAGTTTGACGCTTTTAGCCCTTGAACTTATATTTGTTGTTAGTTTATGTTATAAACTTCCATTTTAGCACATTTTTAAGTATAGAAAGTGTATGTAAGTATGTGATGAGTATCGAGTATGCATGACTGATAATTCAATGTATAATAAGTCTCGGTTGTGCACGTAATCACGTATTTGACGTTTGATTACACATCACATGAGTATGATTTTTAAATGGCAAGGACGTCTTTATCGCTGCTAAAGCTTTCTTCTCAGTATCATATATCCGTTTATCAGATGTTTACATTTATTTATATGAAGTCGCTAGAATTCTTCCGTAAACTCGACGTGTAGGAGCAATGTATCCATCGATCATGCAGCTCCACATTCTAGAATCTTTACTTTGAACAAATGCTTCAGATTTTTCTTTCCAATCATCATATGCAAAACTTGCATCAGTTGTGGTGGATCATTAACAATTTCATCTTTATGTTCCATTTTACCGATTCTAAGCACTTTTAATTCTGAGCAAGGTTATAAGTTCTGAACACTTTAAGTGACAAACCCTGAGCACTATAAATTCGTAGTGAATTATAAACCCTGAAAGAATAACAAACCCTGAAAGATTTACAAACCTTGAAAGGTTTACAAACCCGGAAAGAATGACTAACCCTGAACACTTTCACAAACCTTGAAGGCTTTCACAAACCCTGAACAGTTTCACAAACCCTGAAGGCTTTCACAAACCTTGAACACTTTCACCAACTATGAAGGCTTTCACAAACCCTGAACACTTTCACAAACCCTAAAGGCTTTCACATTTCACAAACTTGAACACTTACACAAACCCTGAACACTTTCATAAACCCTGAACAGGTAAATTCGAAATAATTGGTCTTAAGGGTGTTGAAACTCGGAATGATTAAATCTGGAACCTTGTTAATTCAGAATGATAATGATATTCAGAAACAATTTATATCTGGAATACTTGTTCTAAACTCATAATACTATGTTCTAAACTCGGAAACAATTGAAAATGCAGAACACTATGTTCTGAATTCGGAACACTTGAAGTGAACTCGGAATACTAGTTCTAAACTTGGAGCACTATGTTCTAAACTCCTTAAATTCGGAAAACTATAACCCAAACCTATTAAATTCGGGGCACTTTATATTCGGAATTCATTAAATCTGGAAGACTTGTTAAATTTTGGAATCCTTGAATTAAATCCGGAAAATGGTATTAAGTTTGTAACAAAGATTAATCCGGAACTTTATAATTAATTCGGACTTAATGATAAATCCAGAATAAACTAGTAGTCCGGAACAAGTCTTTAATCCGGAACAGTACTTCCGAAATTTCCAAAATTTGTGTTGGTTTGGTTAACTGCAATATTATTAACTACACAATACATAGGTTCACCCACAAAATTTAGGAAACCCTAGAACAAAACCAAAACTCCTGTGACGGCTGAAATAACCTTCCAATAGATCTGGACGAACTTGTATCGCTGTAAAATCAGTCTCAAACCAACAATAAGGATCGAATGCTCTGATATCAATTATAGGTCCCTAACACACATGGATCGATCACGAGATTGACAATCAACCAAGGGTACAGAATCCCCTGATAGATTAACGAATACAGAAACAAGTTACTCAGATGAAGAACACGGAAAATCACTTTCAAACCGTCTTCTATTGATTATCCAGCAAGAATGTTTACAGTTAATTCAAGACTCCAGCTCAATCACTCTCACCCTTTCCTCTAAGTTCTCTCTCTCTAGAATTCTCTAAGAAGACTAACTCTAAGGATTAACCAAAACCCTAATACAAAATATGTTTATATACTACATGTTTGCATACTAGGCTTTAGACTGGGCTAGGCCATTCTCCAAGCCCATTACAACTCTAAACAAGCTAAACACAAATGCTAAGCCCAATACAAAATATCGAGAGACTAAACTATTAAACTATTAAGGTGTTGTTACAGAATATGCTGCAACAATTTTTAATACGATTGATATAAATATGTATTTTTATTATTATCAAGGTCCCGGATTGCAAGATTGGAAATGAAATATGGGTACAAGTTGCTAAAAATAGAAATGCAAATATAACTTTCGAAATATGAAAAATACGAAAAAACAGAACGTCACATTCGTGTTTTGGGTTTTTTTTGCGGTTTGGATTGTTCGAGTTTTTGGTTGGCAAAAAGTGACCCGATAACTAACCCATAGAAGGTTGGGGTGGTCGGGTACGGGTTTTTCTATTATTCTCTAGTTTGGATTCGGATGATTCCAAATTTGGGTCAGGTTTCGAGTTTTAAATAAAAATGGACAACCCTCCGTTTGATGAATGGGTATATTAAAAAAAAACCGTAACTAAACAATACCTAAATTTTATTTCGTTTCATTTAAGTTCATGAAACTTTATCAAGAGATTTAACTACTCAAATTTACTTAAATAAAAAGCTCAAGCGGTTAAATATGTAGAATATAAATCTAGACGACCTAAACAGAAAAAATAATACAATTTGGTTACTATTTGGTGATTACTACTCTATCTTGAGTTAAATAGGTGCACATTTAAATTCAATTCAATAGTGTATTAATAGTTAAATTATTCTATAAAGACTTTTGCAAATAAAAAGTATACAAAAACACAATGAATAGCAAAATATAACACAATGCCGAAAAATATAACACAATGAGTCACAAATAAAAAACAACGTAAATATGGAAAAAACACAATGGTGTAAACAAAAAGTTTAAAATTTACAAGCTAAACATCTAAAAACAAAAACCTAAAATCTCGCATCATAGAGTTCGATGAGATAATTTCAATGCCGTTTGAATTAGGTCAATCAGAGTTCGTTTAAGACACTTCTTATAATTTCTTGTTTTTATGAGACTTTATATTTTACAAGAGTCAAAGACCATATTGGTTAAATCGTGAACATTGATTCTTTTTTCTTTTTTCAACTGTTTTTAACCTTCTATTATTTACAACCATATCACCATCATAATCGTTACCATTGAATAATTGAGTTCAAACGATTCATATCAAAAGTCGAAACAAGTGTCTATCTTTATCGGATCATTGAGTTCAAACGATTCATATCAAAAGTCGAAACAAGTGTCTATCTTTATCGGATCATTGAGTTCAAACGATTCATATCAAAAGTCGAAACAAGTGTCTATCTTTATCGGATCGAACTATCTATACATATACATATTCTTGATGATGGATTTCCTTTAGATGATTGTGTGTAATACTTTATTTCCACTTACATATGTTTCAAAAGCAAGGGCAGACAAGTAAATATAAATTGCCTTTCTTGTCAATTGGTTGAACTTGGGATGGTTGTTGATTCAACTTATTAAAAGCACAGAAAACTTAACATCCAAGTTTTGCAATATAATTTACATCAATAAAATTTGACGGTCAAAATAATAACGCAGAATTTTCAATTATTTCTACTTTTACTAAATAGTAATTTCATAACTTAACAACTGTAGCGTAATATCAATCTATGTTTTTGTATGAGCTTGTTATCTAATCAGGAATCTCGTGTCTTGATGTCTATTAAAATTGTGTTGAAATTCAGATTAAAAAATATTTTGTTCATGCTCATGTTAGTTTTTAGCATTGTTGCTAATGCTAATTAAGTTTATACTCTTAATTAGTAACTTACTACCAAAGATCAAGTCGTCACTGCCCAACAATTTCTTATTACACCGCTCACACTTACCACCGATCATCCAAGTTACCATTGATTATCAGTTGTTATTGGCCATCTTCTTTCACGCAATATGAAAATCCGAAGTAACAACTAATATGAAAGATAAAAATTTCTCCCACTGATTTTCCACAAGGGGTTGTGCCCCCTTTAAACCTCTTACGGTTCAAGGGTGAACTTTGCCCCTTACAACCATAGATGTTTTTAGTGCCCTAATATCATAATAGTGTTGAGTGCACGTGTACTCTACAATTTCTAACTCGAATAAATGTTTATTGTGATTTATCATTTTGTTTCAGTTAAATCCAAACATACTAAATCGCTAAGGGGTTGTTTGACAATTTATGAATGGTTAAGTGTTGAACCAGTGGGGTTTGAACTCATTAAGAGCCAGTATAATGTTTAATCATTCAGAGGCAAATGTCTGACCATTTCAGATTAGAGATTTTAACCATTTAGAAATCTGCTCGCGAAACAAACAGTCTGAACCATTAAGTGTTAAACTATTAAGAGGTCAGACCCATTAAGAGTCCCACTAAGAGCTAAACAAACAACCCCTAACACGACTTAAACCAACGAACCAAATACAATCTCACTTAGACCTTAGCTCGACACATGTAACTTACTAGTGTTCGATCTCGATTTGTTTGGAGCATACTACACCCCAACATCGAAGTCTACATCAATTATGAGAAAATAGTATTGTTTTAAGAAATTAAAAAAAGGACAAAAAGTAGAATTGGTGTTTGTGGTGGTGGCGGAGGTTCGCGAATTCTCTCTTGTACTTGTCCTTTTTAGTTCAACCATTTTTACTTTATGTCAATTCTATTCAATGTTGTGAAGGAGGGCCATCGTATGTAAACTTTTTCTTTTTGCCTCATGTTTTAAATCAATGGCTAGACATAATAAATACAATATATAATAATAATTGTCTTATAATTTCAATATATTATTATCATTATTATTACTATACATGATTTCATGGTGGATTGCTTCTCAATCACAATAGAATAATAAATTGTAGTTGGACCTTAACACTTTTACTTTGGTAGTATTGTATACTCAAAGACAGAGAGTTTTGCCTCACGCTAAGCCGCCACAGCTACCTCCATGCATTTATCGAGCCCTGAGGTTGCTTATTGGCACTCATGCCATGCTTGAAAGGATTCTAGTGGCGTCGGAGCAGCATGCTTAGAAGTCACAACAACATTCTCATCGGTTCAACCGGCTAGAGGACATCATTATGTGGTTGGTTGAACCTGATTGTGACAGGATACGCGACACTGATGGCGACTCTCCACCACCACCGCCACCGCAAGTGCGGATCCGGGCCTTTCAGGATCCTAGCTCGCCATAGTCCGGTAGTTGTCACCTTTTGGTATTTACAATAGTTGTATTTTTAGTTATGTATGTACAAAACTATGTTATATATTTATAGTTTCAGTTTTTTATATTTGTAAAGTTTTTTAAGTGTCTAGTTTGTTTGGTTGGTTACTATAGTATAATAGTTTGGTTCAATTAACTAATAATGGTTTTATTTTTAAACAAATATACATTTTGAGCAAAATATTCATAAAACTTGTTAACAAAATAAATATTATGTAAACATTTTTGAAAAATTAAAAAAGAAAAAAACTTCTTATACGTGACAAACTAACTTTACCAAAATTTGCCAAACTTTAGTTTCCAAAATATCATGTCTCATACAACGCGTATTAGGTTATACACATCGTATGATGGAACAGTCAGACAAATCCTGACACCACAAATCTGGTATCCAAGATTTGAGGCTACACATCATGTACGACTCTATACATTTTTTTGGAACGACCTACTGTTAGAATGTCGCTAACCGGGTTAGTAGTTAGTATATTAATATCACCAAATTAGTAATAAAATCCCCATTGCCAGAACCTTTAAAAGAAATAAAGTTTTTCACCTCTTTGTAACCACTAGACCAAAAGATCATTAGTATGTACGACTATAGACATAACGTGTAGAAAATAATTAGTGTGTTGAAGAATAATAAAAGAATGTGTGAATAAGTAGAATTTTCTATTTGGGCCTTAACTCTACTAATCCTCAAAAACATATACCTATAAACCTGGTATAAATTGGGCCTTAACCCTACACTCAATAAGTATCTGTAAACCCAGGTATAAATAGACCTAGGGTTTCGATGCCGCCTGCTGTCCACTGAACATCACATCTGCAGGAGCCGCAGCCGTCGTCGTCGTTGCCGGAGTAAACAGGTTGCTTTTCCGTTCGTTTATCTCAGCTCCTATAGCTGCAATCACATATGTTATATTTATACGTGTGGTAATTTTCATTTAGATGATTCTATTTAAAGTTTTGCCAACCATTTCAGTTATAATCTATGTGTAACTGTTTAACTTTATGCTAAGATGGTGATATGTGGTTAAATTTTGTGATTTGATGGAGATAGGTTATATACTGTGTAATTTGGAGTTTCAGATGTGCGTATGTTTGTTATTTTTAGCTACTTCGCTATAAATTGTTATTTGATCTAATTAGATATGATTCTGGAGATGATTTAACAGCTGATGTAATGTTTGTAGTTAGTTTTTTTTTCAATCGATTTTGCATATTTAGCCACTATTGCTAGTAGATTGTTATTTAGGTTAGAGTTTTCAATAATATAGTTTTGTTGACTATGCTTATATGATCTAAGATGGTGATATCTGGTAAGGTTTTGTGATTCGATGGAGGTTAGGTTTTATACTGTGTAATTTGGAGTTTTGTACTTGTTAATTTTTTCTGATTTTTTGTTACTTTTCTGTATATCTTTATGTGATCAAATTAAAATATATTTTTACGAGAAACGGATGCAGAAATTGGTAGATATGATTTCGGAACGGAGTTTGTAGCTGTTGTAATGTTCGTTATTAGTTTGTTTTATTTGATGTTGCAAATAACATCCAGTGTTGCTATTTGCTACTAGATTGTTCTTTACTAGTTTAAGTTTAATTATTCTGTTGCTTTTATGTTCGAATGCATCATTGATTACTACTATTGATTTTTAGTACTCTGTTGATGGTGCGTATATTATTCAAGATGGTGATATTTGGTCGGTTTTGTGATTTGATGGAGATTAGGTCATGTACTTTATATATTGTATTTCCATATATATGTGTGCGTGTGTGTATGTGCAGATTTTTGTTACTTGTTGTTACATGTTATATTAAAAGCTGTCAAGTAGAAATGAGCGCAGAAATCCGGAGATGTGATTTTGGAAATGATTTCATAGCTGCTGTGATATTGATTATAAGTTTATTTAAATTAATTGTGCACATCTCATCCACTGCTGCTACTAGATTGTTTTTTTTTGGTCTAGAGTTATATATTTTAATACTAACTTGATCTTAGGCTTGAATGCATCAATGATTATTGTTGTGTTTTTACAGAAACAAGATGGCTTATGCAGCAATGAAACCAACAAAGCCAGGGCTAGAAGAGCCCCAAGAACAGATTCACAAGATTAGGATTACCCTTTCATCTAAGAATGTTAAGAATCTTGAGAAAGGTATTTGCTTCTTCCACCTAAGTTAATCCAATTTTCACTGTAGTTACACCTAATCCACTTAATTCACTTTGATTCCATTTGTAATGCTTCAGTGTCAGTTCTAGGGCATTAAACTTTTAATTTAGCTTCTTTAGCCTAATCCAATAAAGTGTTTCTTCTATCATGATGTTAATCTGTTTGTGTTATCGTTACTGTTGCAAGACTAAAACCACTATGAACCTTCGTAGTAACCGAAATTTCAAGATGCACTTAATGCGCAAAGTGCCCACCTGCTGTGTAATTAAACGTCACAAACTAAGACAAACAATAATGTTTAATGATTAGATAAGAAATATTATATGCATCGAAGTTTTATGCAGGGTTTGTTCTATCATGTGGTTAGTCGTGTGCGACTGTCTGGTGTTAACCTTTGTCATGGCTAGTGTTCTGCTTGTACCTGGCGGTTGGCACACAGTTACCTCGCTTTTGTGTCGTGCGCTTTTGATTACTATGCGTCGACTGTTGATCTAGTCTCTTGCTTTTGAACTTTATGCTTACTCTTTGTGTGGAAGATTATATGTTTTGTTTTGATTGGATTAACCACAGTTTGTGCTGATTTGGTTCGTGGGGCGAAGGACAAGAAGTTGAGAGTCAAGGGACCCGTTAGAATGCCAACCAAGGTTCTTCATATCACAACTAGGAAATCCCCTTGCGGTGAAGGTATTTGTTTCTTGTCGTTTTTAAGCCAATTATTATGCATGGAGGATTTTGTTGGTCAATATATATAATTTAACATGTCATGATTTTATTAGGTACAAACACATGGGACAGATTCGAGCTTCGGGTCCACAAGCGTGTTATTGATCTTTTCAGCTCTCCTGATGTTGTGAAGCAAATTACTTCCATCACCATTGAACCCGGTGTTGAAGTTGAGGTCACCATCGCTGATTCGTAGACGTATTTTCAATGATGGGGGATAACATTGTCTTTTTGTCGCGTGTATGAGTTTCATTTCACGTAGGATTTTACTACTTTTGAAAGTTTTTGAAGTATTTGTTTGGAAGAAGTTCAAAGTTTTTAAAATATTTGTTGACATCAATATCTTCTCTTTGCCTTTGTTATGGTTCTCCTTTGTTTTGCTAGAAATGTTGAACAATCCACACTTGCAATGCGTTACATTGCAAAGGTTAAGTTAATTGCAAAACAAACCTAAAATTAATTATGTAATAAATTATAAGCCATAATTTTTATAATACTAAATAAGTGATCAAAATACCTTTTACAAACATTATTATGATTCTATACGCTTTAAACATCGTCTCTCATGTGTATCAAAACAAAATAACAGTATCACAACATAAAAAACTTGTACTTTTGGGTTGCAAAACCTTAAGAATCTATCTCTCTAAGGTGCTTTTCATATAAAGACGTTAACCCCTAAAGATGCTTGTTATATATTCAACATTAATCGTATTGAGAGGGTTGTATAATAAGTCAATAGAGCTTAAAACTTAAAAGAACGACCCCTTAACATGAGTTTTTCTAAAGCGTTCATCTAAGTCTACTATTTCCATGACCCTAGCCACTTTGTCCATGACCCTTCGTCTCTGTCATTTAGTGATTTTTAGTTTCATTTTATGGATGTAGTCGATGTTGCTATAAATGCTCTTTAGTCTTCAAAATTAGTATTAGCTCTAAATAATTTAAGAAAATCTATTGAGTAATTTTTAACGTTATTTTACTATTTTCGTGACAAATATTCTGCACATATAATATATATATATATATATATATATATATATATATATATATATGTAGGCGCTCGAGGGACAAAACTGAAATTGCACAAACTTTAACGTTATTTTACTAATTTCGTTACAATAACATTAAAAGCGTCGGACGGTTAATCATGCATCATGTGGTGGCGATGATAGTCGAAAGACACGGAGGTACATGCACTGGTCTTTGTTTCAATTGCTGAGTGTTCTGTGCCTTAGGTTCAAGACTTAATGCAAAACTACTATCGAGTCGAGGGTTTCACTGGAAGCAACCACTCTATTCCAACGGGGTAGATGTAAGGCTATCTACATCTTATCTTTCTTAGACCCTACCCTAGCTTTGCTATTGGTTGGATTCACTGAGTATGATAATGATTAAGAGTAAAATGCAATTTCGTATCTGTGCTTTAGGGGGCGGAGTCAACTTGAATCCCTAAAATGAAAATTTTGACTCATACGTCCCTGACTTATAAAAAGAGCTATGATTTGAGTCCCTGCAGCTAACTCGGTTAGTTGAAGTTACTGAAATGACTATATTACCCTTTTTCCATATTAGTTCGCATCTCTATAGTTTATAACCTTTTATTATTTGAGTCACTTTAACACTAAAGCTTTACTTCAAAAGCAGATCTAGATCTAAATCAACAATAATCATGATCAACATCAGTTCATACATGAAACACACCACAAATAATATCAAAATACAAAAAACCTAACTTCACCTTTTCAATATTACAAATCCAAATCCCCCCACTTCCAGATTTCTCCCCCAATCCCGTTTCTTGATTAAGAAGAAAAAGATACAATCCTATCTTTCGAAACTCGAATCAACAACCTAATATGTTTAGAGAAATTAATAACTTGCAGGTAGTCACAACAATCACAATGGATTCTCATTCTTTATCTCTATAATTATATTAAAACTTACTATATTCTCTCTTTTATTTTTAAATAAATAATATTTTTATATCTTTATCATTACTTTGCTTATTCCTTCTCTCACAATCACTTTCAAAAATATCAAAAAAATATAGAGAATAAACAATATTTTCTCTAACTTACTGATGAACAATAACATTTTCTCTCTATTTTTTACTCACAAACTAATAATTGAAAGTCACATTATAAAGATTGCCAATTAAAGTAATTTCTATAAATTACTTGTTCACACAAATTCATAATTAATTTGGTAAATCTTTACAAGAATTGATTGAAATTAAATTCCATAACGAGTAAAGTACAATTTCAGTACATGGGGTTTACACCCAATCACACATACAATCCTCATTTGGAAAAAAAGGCCAGTCAAATCCCTATGGTTGTCAATTGGGATCAATCAAGTCTATCTCACTAACTGACCGTTTGTAATTCAGTATAAAGACTAAAATACCCCCATAACTTTATTTACCATTTTAGTCCCTGAACGTATAATTCATATATTCTCTCCATATTCAAAACACTTCCTAATCTAACAACTAAGCACCGATTATCCTTAATTAATTTGCAATATGAAGGTACTAACAACAACAACAATAGCCCGTAATAAGACATGTAACCACAATTAAAGTATGTTTGATTTTTGGAACTTCAAATGGGTTTGAATTTTAGAACTTCAAATGGCATTGACCTTCATAACTTCAAGTTGAACTGGTTTTAGAATCATAGTAACCCAAATCTATGGGTTTGGCCGTAACATGTTGAAGTGGTTTGACTTCTAAAACTAGAAAGCTGTTTTGACCTCTTTTTACTACAATTAATAACAATATTTAGTAGGAACACATTTCTAACCTTTGTCTAGTCAATTTCAGAACACATTTTTGCACTTGGTGCAACATACGTAACTTGGTTTTGACCTCTATGTTAGTCAAACATGTTTGGACCTCAATTTGACCTCGGTTTGTTGCCTTATGTTTGAACATCAAAAGACCTTTGTTTAGTCAAACATGTTTGAACATCAAAAGTCAAGTACAGTTAAATGCACAGGTTATGTTCATTCATATACAATTTGAATTACAGATTATCTATTGTCAAATACAAGTTCATTCCAATTTCCAAAACCAATGTTCAACTAAATGCACAATGAAATGACCATCCAATACATGTTTATTCAAATGACTAAAACCAGAAAGCGTCAAATAAATGAAACATCCAACACAAACAGGTTTCCAAACCAAAACTTACAATTCAAGCTTAAACATCTCTCTCACTATCATAGGTTCATATGATGGTCAAACATGAGTATTTCAGGTTCAATCCCTGGTCAAAACTAGCATACCCATTAAGCATTCAATGGTCTAACTATATACCATTCAATAAGCATCACTCATATAAACAACAGTAAGCATAGTTAAATAAAATCAATCATTCATCATTGTCAAATGTTATAATACAACATTGATAAGAGCAAAACCTGGGTTACCCTTGATCACTAATCCCACATTCCCAAAACTTGACCAATCTAAGTAATCCAGTTTAACTATTCTAAGTAACATTGATCATCAATGACTAAAACCCAAAAAATGACTAGACCAACCTAAACAACAACAACAACAGTTATAGTTAGGCTAATAGATATGCATCATATATGTACAGCAAAAGAGCCGGAAACCTTCACAGGCGATGGCGAAAATAAAGCTCAACCCGAAAGGCCCTCTCTATACTCATTAGGACCCAGTATTGGATCCTAATGTGCTGCATGGTGACCTGGACACTGATTCCCACTAGAAATCCAAGAAAAACAAACCACATTTCAAATTTTATACAAGACACGAATCTCGAAATTAAACTATAAATACAAAATTAAAACAATGCTATACCAATAACGTGGAATGTGATTAGAATAACAACGTATTGCATCATGTTGTTGATGATCAGAACTTTGGATGGTTGAAGGATTGGGTCACCGATGGTGTTCTTGACATCAGGATGGTTTTGGGGGAGGAAGGAGAGGAATGTAGCTTATGAGGGAAGTTTGAGGATTAACAAGGTTGAGACGTTTCACAATTCAGGGAAATTACCATTCTGCTCTCCCACCGTTAATATATTTGACGACCACACCTATATACCTAGAATTATTTTAATACCTTTAGACAAAAATATTCCATTTGCATTTCAAAGAAGGCAATTTTCGGTAGTTGTATGTTTTGCGATGACTATCAACAAAAGCCAAGGGCAATCACTTTCTAGGGTTGGTTTGTACCTAAATTAACCGGTTTTCACTCACGGTCAGTTGTATCTCGCATTATCTAGAGTTAAAACAAGAGATGGTGTTAAAATACTAATAATACACAAAGAGGGGAAACTTACTATAAAACATCAAATGTGGTTTATAAAGAAGTCTTTAATGACTTGTGATTTTTGCGTTACTTCTTTTTTTCAGTTCATTGTAGTTTACTAATTTCATCAGTACTTGAATATTTATTTATTTCAAAGGATTATTTCAACAACTTTAAGTTATATATTTGTGTGTTAATCCACCCGTGAAGTTCACGGTTTCTTAAACTAGTTCACTGATTAAGCATGAAAAACTTTCAAACTGTTGTGTAAGGGTTTCTCCCTTGATGTGTGTGAAAGTCTCGTATTGTTGGTTAAGGATTTATCGAGTGTTCTCGAGCACTTCCTCTGTTCCCCCAAACTGCTCTTTTAATGTATCCCATAACTCCTTTGTCATGGTTGTCCCTTTAAGTTTCATGAGAGTATATCTGACAGGTGTTTTAAAGGAGAATTCAAAAGAGATGCCTAACTAGCGGTAACATGCTTTAGGAAATAGACATGCTACATGTCAGTAACCCTTATCCTTTTGTTTTGTGAGATGTTTGAGCCTATCAGAATTGTTAGTTTGAATTGAAATACAATTCTTTTGATGATGAACGAGGCAAAAGATATTGTTCGGGGCTTGCTTTGGCTTAGATGATAACTTAGAGGCATGGGAAACGCGAAAGAATAAAGTTCTGGGTCCTTCTAGTCATTATGTGGAAGTTATATCATGAAGACAAGGAAGAGATGAAACCCGTCGTAAGTTACGGCCATTATGGCGTAGCTTACAACCAGGTTACACAATGAGATATATCAACAACAGAAGCCAGCCGTAACTTACGGCTGGGGGCTGTAGGTTATGGCTAGACAACAAATGATCAGAAAAGCCCGCCGTAGCTTACGGCTGGGTGGCTGTAGCTTACGACTGGACTTGGAAAAACGCGTGGGTGTTGACTTTTGAGGGTATAAAAGAGATTTTTAGAACCCTAATCAACTATCACTCAGCCGTGGACAAATTGGGAGCATCATAGGAGCACTTTTGGGCAACTTTTCACCTCTCTTCCATCATAGTTTCACCGAATCAAAGATCAAGAAGATGAATTCATCACCATTCAAGTTTTTGAAGATCAATTCCCCGAGATGAACGGCTAATACCTTAGTGGTTTCCTCGGGGTGGAGGATTCTTGGAGGTGGACCAATTTTATGTGTTTTTGCCTGTATTTAAACTTTGTAATCTACGCATCCGATGCTTTTTACCATATGATTCAATTAATTGGATTGTAACCGATTGAATTTGCTTTAACCTTAGTTTTAATTCTTTCAATTCCCAAGATTTCTAGCAATTGGGATATATTTGATAGGGATTGGGTTGGTAATTTCGATTGATGTTCGTGTGGTAACCTTCCATTGTTTTACAATCGAAGTAAGTAGTCTTTGGATAATCACAACCAATTAATTGAATTATGCAATCATGTCTATATGATTGTAGCAATCAAACACATAATTGAAGTCTATTTTGAATCTAAAATCCGGAGGAACCATTGTTTTCTCTCATTGTCTTTCGTAGTTCTTAGTTTAATCAAACACTCAAACAACTGATTTTACATTTTGCAATTAGTTTCTTTATACTTAATCAACAACCCTCCCACCATACTCCTCTAGTTCGATACCCTATCTACACTATCTACATAGTTATTTATGTTTTTGTATGAAACTCACGACAGTCATCAAAGAGACATGGCCACAATGCTAAAGGCTTTGGCATCTAGCTCAAATTTTTGGAAACCTTACTCTGAGTAGTTTTTCAGCTTCTTTGGCTCTTGTACACTCGGGTTCGGCACTAGGTACCATTGGAATGTGAGGTCCATATACTACAGACTTCCAACACCTGGTGTTTTGTTGAGCTAGTATGTGAGCCCTCCTACGTTGCCAGATATTATACTCAGATATAACAAGCATAGGAGGCTTGTTACTGAAGCCAGTGTTATTGGGATCATTTTGTGCCATCTCTTTTGTTCTTTTGAAGAAAAACAGAGTACATGTGAAAGACTTTTGAATTCAACACTTTATAACTTTAAGTTACGAACAAATTGGTTCTTTGTGAGCTGATCTTTGTATATTAAATTGATTGTGAAATCAAGTTTAATGTGACCAAGATCTGATACCAATTGTTAGGATCTGAGTTTGATACTTGTGGTTAAATCCAAGTAAAACAAGTAATTATAATTACAAATCAAATAATAAACACACAAGCAGGAATATATTATCAACAACTGCTTTCTATTGAAATCAAATGCAAATTACAGTGAAATGATTTACAATCCCCCCACAGTCTGATCACTCACAAATCTGTCCGTACAAAAGAGAATGTGAAGTGATGAATAGACATCTAATAGGTGAGACTATTTATATCAAGTACAAAAGGTTTATTCGTGATTGTCTGACATTACCCTGATATTGAAATCTAATATTTCTAATAGAAAAAATTCCACAGATGTTTGCAAACATTTGTAGGAATCTAATATCTGGTCTAATATACTAAACATATGTTACAAAGCAAAATAATGTTGTTTAGATGAAATCGTTGATCTTCAAACTGCTGTTGCTTCATATCAAACATCCGTTTGGCCTGATCAGATTTTTGGTCTTCTTGAACATATTTTTGCTTCAACAGCACTTTGGTCTTGATCAGTGATTGGCTCTTCCTCAACAATGCTTTCCAAGGCTTGAAGAGATGTTAGCATGTCTTCAACATATGTTTCGATTAGTGTTCAAGTGTAACACCTGTAAAATTGTGTCCAATAGTATAGTGACACGTGTTGTAATTTTTTTTAAATATAGTCTGTTAAAGACCAATAAGGGCTTAAGGCGTTAACATGCTCAAACTGAGCCTCTGAGTGACGAACCGATGTCAACATGCATAAATAACAGCCTCTGAGTGACTGATATGTCAACATGCTTAAATCATTAGCCTCTGAGTGACTGATATGTCAACATGCTTGAAATTTGGCCTCTGAATGACCGTTGTGTCAACATGCCTAGCCTCTGAGTGACATCGGAATCAACATGCTTATACTAAGTCTCTGAGTGATCCTTTACGTATTCCTAACTCTCATATGTCCTGTTTGTTGGACGAGAGTGATTAAATCCAATAATATTTGAAAGTTGGATATTGGAGGGATTAAAAGTGTCAACATGTTAATTTTTACCTCTGAGTGACCTTTTAACGAACCGAGAGCTCGACAATGTCCGGGCATAATCCCAGGTATGCCAAGTATTGGCTAGGGCTGAAGTGCCAAAAAAGTGTTTTAGAAGGCTTTTATAAGCTTTAATAAGTTAAGGGTTAAAAGTGTCAAACTTTGAAACTGGCCATGGGGCGGTCGCGGGCCGCGAGAGACCTAGCCTGGGTCTCTCGCGCCCCGCGAGACAGGGTCTGCTGCAGAAAATTGTTTGGCAGCCAAGCAAAACTCCACAAAACCATTAATTCGAAACCATGGCTTCTCCAAACTGCTATGCCACGTTTTGGGACACATGTAAGCTTCTTCTTACACCCCTAAACACCTGGCTTCACCTCCTTTGAGCTCTCCAACTATAAATAGGTGTTCAAGTGCTTCATTCCAACTTGCACCTTTCTTAATCATACTCTTCTCCCTCCTCTGGAAGTTCCAAGCTAAAAGGAGCATCCAACATAGTTCTTTTGCACCTTACGAATCACTAGTAAGTGTTCCTTCTTTGTGCATTCTCGTTTATAGGCTTTTATAGCCAAAAGTCAAGCGTTTTACAGAAAACGCTTTGACTTTCGGTTAAGACCATTATGGTCCAGCCATTGTTCGAAATAAACATGGCTAAGTGATCGTAAAGGGCACCTCCTGAAATCACCTTTGCTAGACCAATTGAAGGGTCAAAGTTAAGTTATTAAAAAGTCAAACATGCCATTTTTGGAAAAATCATAAATTGATCTTATATATGTTATGAAACATGTTTTGACACTTAAACAACTTGGTAATAATTATTAGAACATGTAAGAACATGTTCGGCTCATCAATTTCAGTTCTAGGGTCGGTTCGTAACCGAAAGTTATGAAGTTTGACTTCTGCTTGACTTTCGATTTTGACCCGATTTAGATTAGTTATCTACTGATCTAAAGTTGCATTATGATCGTAGTATAATATAGCATAACCCTCTGAGGTAATATTACATGATCATAATCAGAATCCAAGTTTATGCGCAAGTTCCATAATTATGCCATCTTTGACCAAAATGCCCTTTTTACATAAAACAAGGTTTTAACGATAATGAACTTGAGAATAAGTTTCCTACTGATGTATTATTATAATAGGATTATTTGGGATATCAAACTAAGTTATAAATTGAGTTTTTAAGCAAGTCCTTAAACTATGTTGATAAATGACGGTTTTAGCCCTTGTGGTTCATAAAATGGTTTTAATCAAATATTTTCAAGGTAAATCATTTATCTAATGATATGTTATGTTAAATAACATATTTAAAACATTTTAATCTGACCTTAACATCAGTTTTCATAAACATCGCATAAAGACGTCATTTTACGACATAAGCGTCGTTTCGGCTCATAGTATGGTTTTAAACCATATTATTGACCAAGACTAGATACCTACTGACTTGAAACTTATTTTTTAACATAATTATAGTAGGTACATGTTATAAACTCAGAATCCCAAATAATTTATAAACTATGTGTAAAATGACCAAAATGCCCCTTCGATGCATAGTTTGGTCATAAAAGATAAATTACACATATAACTGATATCCTACTGATATTATATCATAAATAAATTATTTTCCCAGAATAATCATGATTATAAACTTCAAATATGTTCAAGTTCCATTTATACGATATATAATTACCAAAATACCCTTATAAGCATAGTTTCATTTTAAAACCATAACGGACATACAAGTTGATATCCTACTGATATCTTAACTTATATAAAGTATAATGGAACATAGAACTTGTCCATGACTTATCCGGTTATCCGATATCACTTTTATGCATACGGTTATGTATATGTAACTATTTTACGAAAATTAACTGAAACGGGTTTAACCTTGTCATTTAAGTTCAAAATCCAGAATGTTTATAGTTTACCCATATTGTACAAGTCAAGTACTTGTCGGGATAAACTACATTCTATCCGATCATCGTTTAATCAAGCGTTATCAGTAATGATCATGTACACTATTCGGTTTATAAGACCGTTAGTATTAATTGGCTAGCTTAAGCCATAATCTAGACTAGAGCCTTCCCGGTAAATGCTATCTGCACTTGGTACTTTTGTATACGGTTGAGTTATTTAAAAATAAAAGAAGAAGACTAGCTCAGGTAAATACTCTCAACTTATTTTCCCTATATGGGCTTGGGATACGGTAAATTATTACTGCTTGGTCTGAAATGGCGTCAATCGAACGCCCGTTTGTGGCTAGTAAACCCGCATATTCCGTTTTTATCAGTTTTGCTTAATAACTTAAACATCGGGGGTTAAATTACCGTGTCCTGAATATCCTCGGCTCAATACATTAGTTATTGGCCACGACATTAGCGTGGGGTGTAGGCATACACCTGACAGACGCTCATATGCAATATTCCCAAGACGTTGGGGATGACTCCTTCGTGATTCCTGAGTGGTGTGTATTTAATCATGTCTCGGTCTTTGTACTGGGCTCTGTATGTATTGACAAACACGTGAATTTGATACAAGGTTGCAAGGTCAACTTTCCCAAGTTAATAAAAGATTTTGTGCCGTTTTGCACTTAAAATCATTTTAAAGTTGGGAATTTATGTGTTAAAATTTTAATGCCATTAATGCAAATTATATCACGCTATGTCAAGTTGTTTCATTGCATGTCTCTACTCATCGATTAAAATTCATGTCATCACGACGAACCTCGTCTCATCATTTAAAGAAGTTGGGTCGTGTCTCACTTTTCCATAGACTGACCACTTCATCATAACACATGAAAGAGGTATCATCATCATTCTTACTCAAGCATTGGCTATCATGTTTTAGTTATGTTTTGTGGATTTAGGACGAGTCACATAGTACTAATCGTGACTTGCTGACAAAGCTAATGAAAATTTGACAAGGATATGGTGGATACGCCGCTGGTACTTCCTATATATAAGTATTCTTGTCAAATGATCAAAAGCATTGTTAGAAGGTTATGAGAAGTTCTGTGTAGGTAGTGTAAAGTTTAATTTGGTTAATGATATGGTTGAAGATTTCGTTTTTGTGTGATATAACTTTATCTTTTCGACGCTTCAATTTTCTTAAAACTCTTATACATGAGATCATATTCAGTCAATCAACTCTGTGTATTAACGCTTCTCATCTCAGGCATCAAAAAGCGACTCCTGTAGCAGGGTATACAACCCATACTAGGAACGTTACCACCTCAAATCAAAATCTAAACATCACCTGGTTATGTAAGCACTTAACCTCAAATCCAAACATCACACCCTCTTTTTGCTATTAAAAGATATTTAGATTTTTGAATCGATGCATTTCGTGGAATACCCTCACCTTTTTCAAGTCAAACCTATCATTACTTAAATTTCGGGACGAAATTTCTAAAAGTAGGAAATACTGTAACATCTGACGAAAAACGGGGTTGTAAAACCCTCTCCGTTTTGTAATTCAAATATGTGTAGGATGTTCGTTGCACATTTATGTTGGGAGTTTTAAATTTATTATATTGATATTAGTATTTAATAGTAAATAAAGTGATAAAGTTAAATTAATAATGTCAATAAATAAATATAAAATAATAAAAATAAAACATCAAAAAGTGAAGACCGCGGGTATCGAACCCGGGTCTCCATTCAAACAACACACACTACACACCGCTACAACACACACAACATCTGACATATCTGAGCCAAATAATCTGTTATAAGCTCGTTACCTTTAAAACTGGTTGGAGTCCCGCCCAGTAACAGGTGAACTCATCTCAGCAATCAATCAAGATTTCCGTTTTCTCCTTTCAATTAACTACCAAAAAAACGTTTCTAATCATGCATATAAACTCAATCATTGAGTCAAATCAAAACGGTTATACAATTAATTTGCCATTCAAGGTTTTGACCGAAACTGACACAACTGAAATTAAATTCAAATAAGTGTCTTCGCCTATAATAGTGATCCTAGAACCTTGTAGAACTCGCTCACACTCTCATCTACACACTAAAACTCTCTGAGAGATACCCTCTGTTTCAATTAACCACTCCGTCGGAATCTGCTTCTTCACCAGAAAAATTTCTTTATCGCCGGAAGGACATCACCGGAGTATTCAGATTTACATCTGAATCAATATATTCACTTGAACATTCTTCTTTTATTTCAATTTAATATAAATGTCTAGTTATAATTTCAAACAGTTGGGTATGTTCTGGGAATTTTATTTATGAAGAAGATGAAACTGATTTAGTGTTTTTATATAATTATATAGGGTGTTTTAAACAAGTTAGACACACAGTCCAGTGGTGGACTGTGTGCAAACTCAACACATATGTTCCGGGTTCGAGTCTTATGAGCGTCCGACTTTCTGAAATAAAAACCACCTTTTTAAAACTTATCAGATCATCTTACAATAAGTATATAAATGTAATATAAGTTTGGATTATATCGGGTTAGACACCCAACCCAGTTAATAGGGCTGGGTGCAACACAGTCAAAGGTCGTGGGTTCGACTCGGGGGTTATGCACCGGTTCAAATACTTTTAAAAACCTTTTTAAATAAATAATTTCAGAAATAACCTAACTAGTATATACGTATAATTAAAATAGAGATTATTTCGGGTTAGACACGTAGCTCAGTTGGTAGAGCTGCGTGCACGCATACAGGAGGTCACGAGTTCGAATCTCACATGCTGCCTAAAATACACACGATAAAACCGGTTAGACTGTCAGATCTGACAAGGACCCAAATTTTTTATTACTATTTTTTCTTTATTAATTTCATTTAAAAATCATTTAAAATGCTTAAAATAAGACTTTTTAGGTTTAAAAATTACATTAAATACCACAAAAATAAGTCTTAAAACCTAATAAAAAGCACAAATAGAAATGTTTATCTCAAATAAAAATTTATTTATTTATCGTATTATTACGTTATTATTTAGGTTAGTTTCTCTCGTTGGTTAAATCCAAATTCGTGCACGTACGTCGTCAATCCAAGGAAACACACCCACTGTGAGTGAATCCTTACAAATCCCCTTTTTATTTATGTTTTGGGGTGTAACATGTGTCGTTTCATATTTTTCGTTTATTCAAACACTTGTGCTATTACCATTATATGATCTAACGTGTGATGTAAAGGTTATTTGTTGTATTGTGTGCTTACATTTTTGTCAGTTGCGTGCAATCATTTACATTAGGCCCATCAGTTCCTCGTTGGAGACGAGTTGAACATTAGGTGCGTCATTAGATCGGCTCCGTTTGATTGAGCCTTGATCTCATTGTTCCTCATTTGTCATGCTTGTGTGTACATTGATTGATAATATGTGGTTAGATTTACATATGCGTTTACTCATATTTGGTTTATGCACATTTTTTATTTAAATAACCAATATAACTAATTCGTTCAAATGTTTAAATAAGATTCACTCGCCAACTTTTGTTGACCCAAAACCCTTTTTTTACACATGATACAAGTGGACAAGTTGAAGCAAGGAACACATAGGAAATTGCCTTAGAAGAAATATAAAGAGTTCATGAATGTTGTTGTGCTTGTATGATTGTTGTAATTTTTCCTTAAAATTGGAAATAATAAATATGAAACTTTATATAGTAAATGTCATGAGCTTTGATGAAAACCCAATCATCCCCCGACTACCATTTCCGCTGCGGGTCAGGGTGTGACAATACATAAATTCCCAAATTGAAACAGGGAAAAAACATTAAAAACTAAACGGTTGGAGCTAAGTCTTGACTCTTGGTTATGAAAGGCTAGTTAGGTTGCTCGTTGGCACCGTTATTGACTTCAACTGGATTGGCGTTGATGTTGTAAGCCCTTCCTCTCGCTGGTGGTGGTGTTGGGTTTACTTGATTTGCTTGGTTAACTAGGTTTGCTTGAGCTTGGGCGTTTATGATGTTAACCAATCTAGGGCACGTGTTTCTAAAATGAGTAGGGTCACCACAATTAAAGCAAGCTCGAACATATGGAACTATGGGCTATTGAGGTTGTTGATAGGGTTGAATCATGTTTTGAGCAAGGGGTGGAGCTTGGTTTTGGGGCATGCGACAAGTCTTACTTAGATGGCCATAACACCCACAATTAGCACACAATCAATAGGGTATGGTAGGTTGATGGTGATAAAAGCAGGTGTTGCATTGAGGGTGAGGTCCAATGTAAGGTTTCTTATTTGGGTAAGCAGAGTTGGGTGATACTTGAGTGATTGGGATAGCTTGGAGTGGTACAACTTGTGGAACTGGTTGATTGCCTTGGGTGACAGCGAAATTTTGCCCGTCTCGCTTTCTCTTGGTAGTGAGTTGGGGAGAGGATTCAGTTTGGGTTGAGTTTGAGGTTTCGGTTGGTGTTTTATCTTTCCCCTTCTCATCCTTGAAGTCTCCATTCCTAATGTGGTTTTCGGTGAGCTCTCCATTGCTGCTTCCAATGTTGCAGGTGTAGAACTCATCACAGGGTCCTGAATCTTTAGAGGAAGACCCCGAATGTAGTGCTCGATCAAAAGGTAGAGAGGGGTGAAACAATTTGGAACCATTTGGTTTAATTTGAGGAACCTATTGTTATAGGTTATGTGATCTCCCTCTTTTTGCCTCAAGGAATAAAACTCATCCTCTAGTTTCTTAGTTTCACTTCTTGGACATAAGCGTCTAGTCATAAGCTCTCTCAATTCTTTCCAAGTTAGGGCTACAGCGGCTTCGGCACCTCGTCTGCCCTTCTCAGCATTCCACCATGTGAGGGCTACTCCATACAAGTGTCCAGTAGCATAGCGCACCTTGCGATCGTTGGAACAATCACAGTTGAGGAAAGTACTCTCCATCTCTTCGAACCAACGAAGGAGAGCAGTGACCCCTTCAGTTCCTTCGTATTTGGGAAGGTCACACGAATTGAAGTGCTTGTAAGTGCACCTGGTGGTATTTGGGGGAGGGTTGACAACGTTTTGATCTTCTTGGTTGATTGGGTTGATGGGATTAGCGGCAAGGGCTTGTTGGACTTGAACTACGATGTTGGAAATTACGGCGGCCATAAACCATAAACCAAACTTTGAACACTGATTCAATCATTCTCAATGATTGTGTCTATTTGTACGAGATTTTAAATGTTTCAACAATGATCAATCAATATACAAACGCTGAAATCATACCTAAATCAAATGCGAGGAAATCGGATCTTGTGTTTTTGAAATAATTTAAATGTGAGTGATTGAAAGTAGATTTTGGTATAATGAAGATGATGATGTTTGAAACAGAGGCATATTCAGATCTGATACATATATATATACAAGATTATCTTCCAGCGTAATTAATAAATACGCCGCCTAGGTTTATTCATGAGGTTTCTTCAAGTCTAAGAAGTTTAAAACAAATACGCTCGAAAATCTTAAAATTTCTTGAAAAACGTGCCCTTTTTAGTTAAAAATAGTGCAAAAGTTGAAAATAAGTTTAAGAAAAAAATAGAAATATGCAATTTGAACCCTGAAAATCATTTTTAGAACCACAAAGCTTCCTTTTTCACATAATTCTTACTGATTCGGATCCCGTGACTTTCCTGCAAAAACTCATGCTGGCAACACTTTGTCAGTTCGTTAAGTAATAGAAAATATTGAATAATCAAGGCACAAGAAAAACTGTCCGTATGTTTGTCCATTTAAATCCATGCACCTTTCTTTCAACATGCTTTCAGTGAGCGTTTTATCATGTTGTGGTAATATTGACAAGAATTGCAATCCCCCCCACTCAAGTTAGACTGTTCGAATATTGTGCTCGTGAGTCCCACATCAGGACACACCCCTGCGATCAAGGTATGCACAAAGATTCCTCATAGCGGGTGAGTATATTGACTTCATTCGTTTTGAATTTCAACGATAGACAATTGGTGATCAGGTCAGTACTTTTGTATAGAAGAGAGACCAATGCCTAATGAGGGCTAAGACAGATACCGTAGACAGTACGATTTAAGCACTTGAATGATTCTCAATATGAGAACTTCATCTGTGTAGGGTTTTGGCCACATTGGATCTTTAGAAAAGATATCATAATTGCGTCTAGGTCAGCATGATATCCTCGAATGATTAGTCAATATAAAGATCCGAAATCTCGGATTTTGGCAATCTATCAACGCAAGATTTAAGACCATTAAGCCATACGCTGCAACGTGTTACCTGCAAGATGCACAACATTGTGGGTATCCAGAATTCTTGTTTAAGCGTTTACTTTTGTCGTCTACTCGCAGTTTACTCGATGGTATTGCTGAATCTCACGTCGTTGCTTGGCACCTCAATCGATTGCTGTTTTAAGAACAAACAAAGTGTCAGCAATTTTCTGTCATTTCTTAAGCAGGTGTCGACCTAAAGATCAATCTTAAAAATTATGCTAATTTTCTGGAAAACTTCCCCCCTTAAAATTTGATTTTCGAAAGTCCAGAGCTTGAAAAATGAAATTTTAAAGTTGTAGAAAATCCTTTTGTTGGGCACATTTTTTAAAGATATTTAAGATACTTATTATGAAAAGTTTTTTTTAAACAGTTATGAAGACTCAAATCATTTCCATTCAAGGAAATTAACCATTTCCAACCAGGTTACCAACTAGTTGAAGCGGGTTTTGTCGAAGGCTTTCGTGAAAATATCAACTTTTTGTTGCATGGTATCCACCGGCACCACTTGAATGTATCCTTTTTCATACGCATCTCTGATCGCATGAATGGGAATTTCGATGTGATTTGTTCTGGAGTGGAGGATAGGATTCTTCACAATTCCTAGACAAACCTCGTTGTCAATGAATATTGGAGTCTTCATAACGTTGATTCCGTAATCCAGCAACTGATTTTGTATCCAAAGAACTTGTGAGCAGCAACTGTAAGCTGCCGTATATTCAGCTTGAGTGGTAGATGTGGAAACTGTTGTTTGCTTCTTGCTTTGACACGATATGAGATGATTTCCTAAGAATTGACTGCCTCTGGAGGCGGACTTCCTGTCAACCTTGTAACCTGCATGATCACTGTCAGAATAAGCAATTAAATCAAAATTACTATCTTTAGGATACCACAGTCCTAGCCTAGCAATTCCTTTCAGATAGCAAAAAAATCGTTTGACAGCAACTTCATGAGATTCTTTTGGATTCGTTTGAAATCGTGTACAGAGGCAAATAGCCCACATAATGTCAGGCCTACTTGCGGTCAGATACATCAACGAGCCTATCATCGAGCGATAAAAGGACTTGTTCACTGGTTTTCCTTGAAGATCAGATGTGAGTTCTGTCTGAGCTGCAAATGGTGTGCTGGCGGTTTGCAGTCGTTTATACTGTATTTTGCGAGAATATCCTTGATGTATTTCTCTTGATAAATGAGAATACCGTCTTCTCTCTACTTCACCTCTAATCCCAAGAAAAACATGAGTTCTCCCATCATGCTCAACTCGAACTTTGCCTTCATAACCTTCTCGAACTCCTTGCATAGGGCCTCATTAGTTGACCCAAAAATAATATCGTCTACATAGATCTGCACTAGCATCACATTATCTCCGATCCTTTTCGTGAAGAGAGTCATATTAAATTTTACCTCTTGTGTACCCACAATCCAATAGATATGTCGACAAAGTCTCATACCAGGCTCAAGGAGCTTGATGAAGACCGTAGAGAGCTTTGTCAAACTTATAGTATCGTGCAAGGAAATGTGGATCTTCAAATCCTGGAGGTTGGCAAACGTAGACTTCTTCCTTCACCTTTCCATATAGAAATGCACTCTTTACATCCATCTGAAACACCTTGAAGTTTTTGTACGAAGCATATGCTAAGAATATTCTAATAGCTTCTAAACGTGCTACCGGAGCGAAAACTTCCTCATAATCGATCCCTTCCTCCTGTCGAAAGCCTTGAACTACCAATCTTGCCTTATTCTTGATGACTATACCACGATCGTCCATTTTGTTACGAAATACCCACTTGGTGCCAATGGGATACTTTCCATCTAGTAGATCAACGAGTTCCCAGACTCAGAGCTTACGAAACTGAGATAACTCTTCTTGCATTGCCTTCACCCAACTAGAATCTTGAATGGCTTCTTCAATATCTCTTGGTACAGAATGCGAAAGAAAAACTGCATACAATCCAATGTTGATGGCATGTGTTTGACCACAAGTTCGAACTCCATCTTCCACGGAACCAATGACATTCTCAATTGGATGATTTCGATTTGTCTTTTATGGTGTGAGTCTCAACTTGTTGAGGTAGATTGGAGAAGTGTTCTTCGACATAGATAATTGGAGGTTCGTCTTCTTTTGGTGGTTCATACACAATCGGCTGTGAAGAAGAAGCAAAACATACAGATGCATTCTCAGCCGAAGTGTCGCCGTTAACTTCGTCAACAGGAAGGATTGGATCGACAGAGACAAGGGTGAAACGAGTTGTAAAAGGAGTGAAGCCTATGTCCGAAGGATCAAACAATGGTTCTATTGGGGTTGATTCTGCAGGTTCGGTTTCAGTGACTGGTTCATCAATGTTGAAAGTGTTGAATACAACATCTACATCATAAAACCAGTTTGGAGAACTTCCAGTGTTGGTAGAGTTTCCTTCTTGAAAGTCGACATAATATGATTCAATCACCATCTTGGTTTGTTTGTTGTAAACTCGATACGCCTTTTGAGAAGATGAGTATCCCATGAAGTAGCACACATCACCGACTACTTCAAACTTGATAAGATTGTCTTCAGTGTTGAGGAGTGTACAGGAACATGCGAACGGCCTAAAGAAATCTATCAGAGGCTTCCTTTTGAAAAGAAGTTCATAGGCTGTTTTTCCATGAGGTTTAACGATGAGAACTCGATTCAAAACATAGCATGTTGTGTTGACTGCTTCTGCCCAGAAGATGATAGGAAGGTTGGAGTCCACAAGCATAGTTCGAGCAACTTCAATGAGTGTTCTATTCTTCCGTTCTGCTACGCCATTCTGCCGAGGAGTTCTGGTTGCACTGTACTGAAGGCGTATTCCCTTTTCTTCACAGAAGGAGATAAACATTTGATTTCTGAATTCCGATCCGTTGTCACTTCTGATAGATTTGACCCTCAGCTTGATCACGTTCTCAATCATGGGAATGAAGCTCTTGAGAATGGATGATGTTTCACTTTTGGTTTCAAGAAAATATACCCATGAAAAACGGGAGAAATCATCTGTAATCACTAAGCAATAGGATCTTTTAGCTAAACTTTTAACACTTATAGGGCTGAAAAGATCCATGTGCAGTAATTGCAATGGAGCAGATATCGTATGCACTGCTTTAGATTTGTGCGGCTTTTTGTGTTGCTTGCCTTGGGCGCATGCGATACATTTTTCTGAAAATGGAAATTCTTTTATAGGTAATCCTCTTACTAAATTTAATTTGGAAAGCTTATTCAAATTTTTGAAGTTCACATGCCCTAACCGCCTATGCCAAAGTAGTGATTCCGACTCTGACGCTTTTGAGATAAGACATATCATATTCTCATTGGATTTAGCAATTTTCATATTGAAAACGTAGGTGTTGTTTTGACGAGGGGCTGTGAGCATAATCATTTCGGCAGGAACGGAATATTCTAGTTTGAGGAATAAGCATTCCACGTCGTTGAACAACACTGAAATTCCTTTGTCACAGACTTTGATACGCTCATGAGATTATAACATAATTCTGGAACGTAATTTACTTTCTCTAATGTAAGTGCATCAGATACGACGTCACGCATTCCAACAATTTCCAGCAAAGGATACAAAATCGCCATCGATGACTAGAAAGTTCTTCAGGAGTTCCTTCAAACCGGTCATATGCCTTGAGCATCCACTGTCAACATGCCACATATATTCCATGAGCATTCGAAGCCATTTTTGTAGTTTATTCTGTTATACAACAACAAACACAAATATGTACATGTTAGTTAGTTTTCGGAACCCAGACTTGCTTGATGTTTAATCTGTAACACCCTGTAAAATCGTGTCCAATAGTATAGTGACATGTATTGTATTTTAATATAGTCTATTAAAGACTAAAAAGGACTAAAGGTGTCAACATGCTCAAACATAGCCTCTGAGTGACTGATATGTCAACATGCTTGAAATGTGGCCTCTGAGTGACTGATATGTCAACATGCCTAGCCTCTGAGTGACTGATATGTCAACATGCTTGAAACGGGCCTCTGAGTGACAGATATGTCAATTTGCCTAGCCTCTGATTGACTGATATGTCAACATTGTTAAACGTGAGCCTCTGAATGACGAAGTCCTAACTCTCATATGTCCCGTTTGTTGGACGAGAGTGATTAAATATGTGAAAATTGTGAAAATTGGACAATGGAGGGATTAAAAGTGTCAACAAGTTAATTTATACCTCTGAGTGACCTTTTAACAAACCAAGAGCTCGACAATGTCCGGGCATAATCCCGGGTATGCCAAGTATTGGCTACGGAGGGCCAAAAGTGCCAAAAGGTGTTTAAAAAGGGTTTTTAGAAGCTTTAGAAAGTTAAGGGGTTAAAATGTCAATTTTGAAACTGGCCAGTGGCGGTCGCGGGCCGTGAGAGACTTGGCCTGGGTCTCTCGCGGGGCGTGAGAAGCCTCTGCTGCAGAAAGTTTTGCTTGGTCTCCAAACCAAACTCTAAAAACCATGTATTCAAAACCATGGCTTTCCGAACTGCTATGCCACATTTTGGGACACTTGTAAGCTCCCTTTTACACCCCTAAACACTTGGCTTCACCACCTTTGAGTTCTCCAACTATAAATAGGTGTTCAAGTTCACCATTCCAACTTGCACCTTTCTCATTCACACTCTTCTCCCTCCGCTGGAAGTTCCTAACTGAAAGGAGCACCCAACATAGTTCTTTTGCACCATAGGAATCACTGGTAAGTGTTCTTTCTTTGTGCATTTTCGTTTAGAGGCTTTTATAGCCAAAAGTCAAGCGTTTTTCGGAAAACGCATTGACTTTTGGTTAAGACCATTATGGTCCAGCCATTGTTCATAACAAACATGGCTAAGTGATCGTAATAAGGTAGGTGTTAATCCCTATAAAGGGCACATCCTGAATATCACGTTTGATTGACCAATTGATGAGTCAAAGTTATGATATTAAAAAGGGCAAACAGGCCATTTTTCGGAAAATAAATCATAAATTGATATTATACATGTTATGAAACCTGTTTTGACACTTAAACAAGTTGGTAATAAATATTAGAACATGTATAAACATATCCGGCTCGTCAATTTCAGTTCTAAGGTCGGTTCGCAACCGAAGTCGCGAAGTTTGACTTTAGCTTTGACTTTCGATTCTTACCCGATATAGATTAGTTAGCTACTGATCTAAAGTTGCATTATGATCATAATATAATGTAGCATAACCCTCTGAGGTTATATTACATGATCATAATCAGAATCTGAGTTTATGCGCAAGTTCCGTAATTATGCCATTTTGACTAAAATGCCCTTTTCGCATAAAACAAGGTTTTAAAGATAATGAACTTGAAATTAAGTTATCTACTGATGCAATATTATAAGTAGGATTATTTGGGATTTTAAAACAGATTATAAACTGAGTTTTCATACAAGTCCTCGTATTATGTCGGTAAATGACGATAAAGCCCTTGTGTCTCATAAAATGGTTTTAATAATATCTTTTCAAGGTAAATCTTTTACCTAATGATATGTTATATTAAATAACATATCTAAAACATTTTAATCAGAACTTAACAATAGTTTTTGTTAAATATCGTATAAATCGTCATTTTACGATATAAGCGCCGTTTCAGCGCATAAGATGGTTTAAAACCATATTAATGGACTAAGACTTGTTACCTACTGATGTTAAAACTTATTTTAAATATTTTTACAGTAGGTTTAAAATATGAACTCATAATCCCAAATAATTTATAAATTATGTATGAAATGACCAAATGCCATTCGGTGAATAGTTTGGTCATAAAAGATAAAACACACACATAATTAATATCCTACTGATATTATATTATAAATTAACTATTTTCCAGAATACTTTTGATTATAAACTTAAATTATATTCAAGTTCCTTTTATACGGTATATAATTACCGAAATGCCCTTATGAAGCATAGTTTCGTTTTAAAACCTTATCGGGCATATAAGTCGATAACCATACTGATATTTTAACTAAATATAATGGCATATAGAACTTGTCCGTGACTTATCCGGTTACCCGATATCGCTGATATGTGTACGGTTAAGTATATGTAATTATTTTACGGTTTTTAACCGAAATGGGTTTAACCTTATCATTTAAATTTCAAAATCCAGAATGTTTATAGTTTACCCATATTATACAAGTCAAGGTACTTGTCGGGTTTAAGCTACATTCTATCCGATCTTCGTTTAATCAAGCGTCATACGTTTTGATCATGTACACTACTCAGTCTAAGTCTATGACTTAAATAAAGACCGATAGTACTTAACTGGTTAGCTTATGCCATAATCAGACTAGAGACATTCCGATAAATGCTATCCGCACTTAGTGGTTTTGTGTACGGCTGAGTTATTAAAATAAACGAAGACTAACTCAGGTAAATAGTCTCGACTTATTTCCCCTATATGGGCTTGGGTTACGGTAAATTATTACCGCTTGGTCGGAAATGAGATCAATCGAATGCCGGATTGTGTCTAGTAAATCCGCATATTCCGTTTTAATCAGTTTTGTTTGATAACTTAAACATCAGAGGTTAAATTACCGTGTCCTGGATATCCTCGGCTCATTACATTAGATAATGGCCACGACCTTAGCGCGGGGTGTAGGCATACACCCGACAGTCGCTTAAATGCAATTACCCAAGACGTTGGGGATAACTCCTTCGTGAGTTCGTAAGTGGTGTGTATTTAATCATGTCCTTGGTTTTCGTACTGGGCCCTGTATGTATGGATAAACAAGTGAATCTGTTAACAAGGTTGCAACGACAACTTTCCCAAGTTATAAAAAGATTTTGTGCTGATATGCACTTAAAACATATTTTGAAATGTTTTCAAAATGAGTGGGTTGAGTGTATTTACCAGAAAAAGCTGACCTATTTTCAAAAGACTAAGCTGCAGGTACAATACGAAATAGGCTGGAAGTGCTCGGTAGTGACAAGAGGATCTTGCAAATCCTAGATCTGCCTAAAGTCTGTTTTGTATTCTTTCTTTGTACAATTTGGCGATCCGCCTGTGGATCTTCTATTACGAGCATGTATATTATTTTACATTTTGAACACTTGGTTTGTAATAGTAATTTAAATCCAAGACTTTCGCTGTGCTATGTTTAATTGACAATGATGTTATCAACTTACCTCACGATACTCCCCACCCGGGCCCACCGGTGTATGGATTTCGGGTTGGAAATCCGGGGTGTGACAGGTTGGTATCAGAGCCAACGTTTGAGAGAATTAAACTCTATCCTTCTTGTGTTTAATCTCAAACTTACAAGCACATTCTTTAGACTTCCGAGTATAGGCTTTGATCTAGAATTACTCATTTCATTATTAAGTTATTAGTATGTTTTTGAATTGATTTTTAACAGGAAAAATGCCGCCAAGGGTAAGAGGACAAAGTGGAAGAGGAAAAGGTCCAATGAGGGGAGGACCATCGGGGCGCATCCCTTCTCAACCTCACAACACAAATGCCTACCAAGAATCAGGAGATTCGTCTCCTTGGCAACCAGCGAGACACTCTGTCTCTCATAGACACTCACATTCCAAAATTCTTACCACTCTCACCACTCCTACCATTCTCGCCATTCTCATCATACCCATTCACACTCTTATCATGAAGAATTTAACCCTAACCATTACTTTAACACGCCTCCAGCCGATCAAAATCAATTGGACCAGCCAAACCCTATGAACGAGGACTCCGACCCGGAGATGCCGCTGTCGGGATCGAATACGCATCCCATAGAAATTTCAAGCGATTCGAATTCTTATGCCAGATCACCTTACCAAGGTCCTAATGAGTGGGACCAATATTGGAACCAATTTACCTTCGCCCACACTCCTTCCCGTCACTCTCAACCACCTCTTGTACAAGAAGATGTCCATATGGAACCGGTGGACCAACCTCCACCTGAGCCACCAAGGAGGAAGCGTGGAGCATGTATGTCAGTACGTGCAGGACAAAGGTTGGGATCGCTACCACCTTTACCCAATTCCTACCCCATAATTCAAGAGGACCCACAAATGGGTGGACCCTCTAACACCTCACCTGTGGTGGAACCAACACCAACACGTATGGTTCAACCACCACCATTGGGTTATACTAACCCAATCTCCACATATCCAGACACGTCTGGATATGATCCTTTTAACCCATCTACACCGGTAGACTATCAAGCATGGTTGCAAGACCCCTATATGCAAGCAGTTATGGACAATGCACTTTACCCGTCTCCTTTCCCACCTGCTTTTCCATCGACTGGATATCCAACTTATGGGTACCAGTATCCGGTTATGTCACAACCACAACCACAACCTCTGCCACCACTAGAGGCCATTAATGAGGCCTTAGAAAGGATGAAAGAAATGCAATAGCAAGCGGAGAAGACGGAAAAGAAGACAAATAAGTTCTTCAAGAAACTCTCCAAACTGGTTAAGGGAAAGAAGGACGAGTGAAGTCTTTTCTATTATATGTAGTCTCTGCATGGACATTGTTGTTTTCTTTAGTCCCTGCGTGGACATTCTGTTTCAGTTTTCCTTGCATGGACAATTATTTTTCATTTATTTATTTCAAGTATTGTAATTTCTATGTGAAATTAAATGAAGTATTTTGGAATTATATAAATATGTAATCATCCTTTTGAAAACGAGCGCCTCGATTTTATTTAAAATTTATGCTCTGCTATATAATTCCAAAAGACCTTAATGGATTGATTATGCCAAGTGGCATAGACCACACATTGGCCAAGAAAAGATAGTTAAGAATAAAAGGTCTTCTATTAGGATAGTTAAGGGAAGCTATCCTTCTATCCAGAGGTGGTGAACTAGGTTCAAGCCTCTAAAGGTCGTTAAGGTCCAACGAGGCCGGGACCATTAATCAATCATTAAGGTACTCCTATGTTAACATTAAAAGAATATTCATACTCCTGGTAGTGTGACTTGAGGAACCACACTAGCCATCTATTTAATAGGCTGATAAGCCATGAAATACATCTGTTATGATGTGGGCTGATATGCCATAGGCTGATATGCCATGGGCTGATATGCCACGGGCTGATATGCCATGGGCTGATATGCCATAGGCTGATATGCCATGAATTACATCTGTTATGATGTAGGCTGATATGCCATGAATTACATATGTTATGATGTAGGCTGATATGCCATAAACTACATCTGTTATGATGTAGGCTGATATGCCAAGGCTGATATGCCACATGTATGTCCAACGAGGCAGACGGATATGCCATATGTTCCGTCCTAAGTGACAGGCTGATATGCCATCTATATCTATGTCCATGAGCGACAAGCTGATATGCTATATATATATATATATATGTAATAGGCTGATATGCCATGTATTGTCCAAAAGTGACTGACTGATATGCCATGAGTTATGACCAAAATGTCAGGCCAACGTGCTGTATCGACATATCTTTTAATGACAAGCCTAAGAGCTATGAATAATTGTCTGTATGACAATGACAGTTGTGACATTACGACCCACTTTTTAATAATATATGGACTTTGTCCAGAATGTAATTTGCCTTTGATGGTCTTTTTGAGACCTAGGCCAAATATAGATATTATGAGCCTAGAGTTGTGATATTATTCACACTAGCCTGATAGGGTGATGGATTGCTATATCCAATGTTTTTAAACGCCGATATGGTTGGTATACCATGGCTAAGGCAAATGTTATTGGTAAAGAATGGCTAATTCAAATGAGGCTCAAGGTAGTCATCAGAATGCCAACTCGAACAACGCCGAAAATGTAGCCATTAACAATAATGATTTCCAAGCACGCATTGATGCGGCTATGGAAAAGGCCATGGGTAAGGCCATAGAGAAGCTAAGAGCGTCGAGTGCTACTCACTCTAGACCACTATCAATTACCCCATCCTCAGCTCATAGAGATAGCTCTGTTCACTCTTCGAACGCGAAGAGTGAACCAAAGAAGATAGACTATGCTGATAAGTCTTGTTCTTCTAAAGACGGGTGCACTTACAAGTATTTCGTCTCCTGTAAACCCCGAGACTTCAATGGAGAGAAGGGGGCGGTAGAAGCCTTAAAGTGGCTAGATGAAATGGAGACAATAGTAGACATCAGCAACTGTGGTGAAAAGGATGTGGTTAAGTACGTATCACAGTCCTTTAAGGGCGATGCCCTAACATGGTGGAAGGCCATGATCCAGTCAACAGGTAAAGTATACCTGTATAACTTGGGATAGTCCAAGTTTGTAGATCTAGTAAGAAAACTTACTGCCCACCCCATGAGGTGGAGAAAATAGAGATGGACTTCTTGTCTCTTTCGATGAAAAACCTAGACTGTCGGAAGTATGTTTCCGATTTCAATTCCATGTCTAGGTTAGTTTCATACTTAATCACCCCTGAATCCAAACGCATCGCGGTTTTATCAATGGATTAGCGCCCGAGATTAAGGGCATGGTAAAGGCTGCTCAGCCTAATACCTATAGGTCTGCTGTTGACCTATCTCTCTCCCTCACCCTTGATTTAGTGAGGCAAAAGTCAGTTAAGTCGGAAACTAACGAGAAAAGGAAGAGAGAGGAAGACAACTCCCAAAGATTTAATAAGAAAAATAAAGGGAGATTCGGGTTCAAAAGGAACCAAGGCAAGTCGGCTGTGATGCCACTATGTAAGAACTATAACCGCAAGCATTGGGGACAGTGTAGCATTGATCCACTGATCAGGCCCTGTGGTATATGTAAAAGGAGAGGGCATAAAACCCTAGAATGCAAAGACCTTAAGAATGTTGTCTGCTACAACTGTAATGAGAAAGGGCATATTAAGTTCAATCGCCCTAAGAACCCTAGAAACAACAATGCAAAGCCTGGAGAGGCCAAGAAGGGGAATGCTCGTGCTTTTCAGCTGACTGCTAAGGAATCTGTAATTGACAATAACGTCATAACATGTACTTTCCTCATTAACAATATTTATGCTAGAGTTCTTTTTGATTCGGGTGCGGATAAATCTTTTGTTGATCATAAGTTTAGTAAACTATTAAACTTGCCCATAAGAACTCCAGATAAAATTTATGAGATAGAACTTGCCGATGGAACCTTAGAAACTGCTTCTTCCATTCTTGATGGATGCTTTATATCCATTAAGAATCATTCCATCCATATCTCCCTTCTGCCAATGAAATTGGCGGGGTTCGATGTAGTCTTAGGCATGGATTGGTTATCTCATAACCAAGCCCGTATTGCATGCGATAAAAAGCTTATCGAAATTAAAACCGCATCTGGTGAAATGATCACCATCCCGAAGACTCACCTATGGATTGCCGGACAAGGTGTCGTTATTTAAGGCATACAAGTGTTAGAGAAGAGGTTGTGTCATCTACATGGCACAAGTAACCATCAACGAGCCTAAGCCAAGCATTGAAAACCTACCGGTTATCTCGGAGTATCCCGATGTTTTCCCTGAAGAATTACCAGGCCTACCTCCGAATAGACAAGTGGAGTTTAGAATTGACATCTTACCAGGGTCAGCACTCGTAGCTAGAGCTCCATATAGACTAGCACCAACCGAAATGAATGAATTAAAAGTTCAATTGGATGAACTCTTGGAAAAAGGATTTATTCAACCTAGTTCCTCGCCTTGGGGAGCTCCAATCCTCTTCATTAAGAAGAAAGATGGTTCAATGCGGATGTGCATTGACTATCGGGAGCTGAACAAGTTAACAATCAAGAATAGATATCCTCTACCCAGGATTGATGATTTATTCGATCAACTTCAAGGGGCTAGTTATTTCTCCAAGATCGATTTGAGATCAGGATATCATCAACTGAAGGTTAGAAGTGAAGATGTTCCCAAGACAGCCTTCTGGACCCGCTATGGTCATTTTGAATTCTTAGTGATGCCTTTTGGGCTCACAAATGCACCAGCAGCATTCATGGATCTCATGAATAGAGTCTGCAAACCGTATTTGGATAAGTTTGTCATTGTCTTCATAATATCTATTCTCGTAATCAAGCTGATCATGAGAAACATCTTAGGTGCATCTTAGAACTACTAAAGCAAGAGAAGCTTTATGCAAAGTTCTCTAAATGCGAATTTTGGCTTAGAGAAGTCGAATTCCTTGGACATATGGTAAGTGTGCGTGGTATCCAAGTGGATCCCGTCAAAATTGAGGCCATAATGAATTGGGAAGTTCCCCAAGACTCCATCTGAGATTCGTAGTTTCTTAGGACTGGCTGGTTATTATAGAAGGTTCATTGAGAACTTTTCAAGGATAGCCACTCCTTTAACTACATTGACCCATAAGAATGTTAAGTATAATTGGGGTCCAAAGCAACAAGAATCTTTTGAGGTTCTTACACAAGTTGAGCAATGCTCCTGTGTTATCCCTACCAGAGGGTGTTGATGATTTTGTAGTCTACTGTGATGCATCGCACACTGGCATGGGTTGTGTGCTAATGCGAAAAGGCAAAGTGATTGCCTATGCATCACGACAGTTAAAGGTGCACGAAAGAAATTACACCACCACGATTTAGAATTGGGTGCCGTTGTATTTGCACTAAAGTTATGAAGACACTACTTGTATGGCACAAAGTGTATTATATACACTGACCATAAAAGTCTCCAACACTTGTTCAATCAGAAGGAATTGAACATGCGACAACGCCATTGGATGGAAACACTTAATGATTATGATTGCGAGATCCGCTATCATCCCGGCAAGGCAAATGTAGTTGTTGATGCCTTAAGTCGTAAGGAAAGGGTTAAACCTATCAGGATTAACGCCAAGAGCATTGAGCTCAGAAATAGCTTAAGTGAAAAGCTATTAGATGTCAAAAGCAAGCCTTATTAGAGGCTAATATTCCTAATGAGGGATAGGCGGATCTATTGATCAATTAACGCCTGGAAAGGATGAAATCCTAAGATTTAATGATAAAACTTGGGTTCTAATCTTTGGAGGACTTAGAGATCTAATCCTCCGAGAGGCGCATAGTTCAAGATACTCAGTTCACCTAGGTGGTGACAAAATGTATCAATACTTGAAGAAGAATTATTGGTGGATGGGTTTGAAGAAATCCATAGCCACTTATGTAGCAAAATGCCTGACGTGTTCGCAAGTTAAGGCCGAACATTAGAAACCATGTATGAGAGAAAATGTAGAACGCCCGTGTGTTGGGCAGAAGTTGGGGAAGCCCAACTATCAGGACCAGAGATTGTCCTAGAGACCACGGAAAAGATCGTGCAAATCCGTGATCGTCTCAAAGCCGCATGAGATAGGCAGAAGAGCTATGCTGACAAGAGGCGTAAACCTATTCAGTTCCAAGTAGGGGACAATGTCATGCTGAAAGTCTCACCCTGCAAGGGTGTGATGCGTTTTGGAAAGAAGGGAAAGTTGAGCCCAAGATATATAGGACCATTCGAGATAATCTAATGTGTCAGCATTGTAGCTTATAAGCTCAGGCTGCCAGAGGAGCTTAGTGGAATTCATGATGTATTCCACATATCTAATCTTAAGAAATGTCTAGCCGATGAGTCGCTAGCAACGTCGCACGAGGATGTGCAGATTGATGAAAACCTGAGGTTTGTTGAGAAACCAATTTCGATCGAGGATCGACAGGTTAAGAAGCTCCGAAGAAAATTGATACCTATAGTAAAGGTTAAGTGGGATGCTTTTAGAGGTCCCGAGTATACATGGGAGGTTGAGTACACTTTGCGACAAAAATACCCCCATCTTTTTGAATAAAAATCTTGAGGTCGAGATTTCAGTTAAGGGGGTGAGGATGTAACACCCTGTAAAATCATGTCCAATAGTATAGTGACACGTATTGTATTTTAATATAGTCGATTAAAGGCTAAAAAGGACTAAAGGTGTCAACATGCTCAAACATAGCCTCTGAGTGACTGATATGTCAACATGCTTGAAATGTGGCCTCTGAGTGACTGATATGTCAACATGCCTAGCCTCTGAGTGACTGATATGTCAACATGCTTGAAACGTGGCCTCTGAGTGATAGATATGTCAACAAGCCTAGCCTCTGAGTGACTGATATGTCAACATGCTTAAACGTGAGCCTCTAAATGACCCTTTACGAAGTCCTAACTCTCATATGTCCAGTTTGTTGGACGAGAGTGATTAAATATGTGAAAATTGTGAAAATTGGACAATGGAGGGATTAAAAGTGTCAACATGTTAATTTATACCTCTGAGTGACCGTTTAACGAACCAAGAGCTCGACAATATCCGAGCATAATCTTGGGTATGCCAAGTATTGGCTACGGAGGGCTAAAAGTGCCAAAAAGGTGTTTAAAAAGGGTTTTTAGAAGCTTTAGAAAGTTAAGGGGTTAAAGTGTCAATTTTTGAAACTAGCCAGTGGTGTCGCAGGCCGCGAGAGACTTGGCCTGGGTCTCTCGCGGGGCGTGAGAAGCCCTCTGCTGCAGAAAGTTTTGCTTGGTCTCCAAACAAAACTCCAAAAACCATGTATTCGAAACCATGGCTTCCCAAACTGCTATGCCACGTTTTGGGACACTTGTAAGCTCCCTCTTACACCCCTAAACACTTGGCTTCACCACCTTTGAGTTCTCCAACTATAAATAGGTGTTTAAGTTCATCATTCCAACTTGCGTCTTTCTCATTCACACTCTTCTCCCTCCTCTGGAAGTTCCTAACTGAAAGGAGGATCCGACATAGTTCTTTTGAACCCTAGGAATCACTGGTAAGTGTTCCTTCTTTGTGCATTTTCGTTTATAGGCTTTTATAGCCAAAAGTCAAGCGTTTTTCGGAAAACGCCTTGACTTTCGGTTAAGACCATTATGGTCCGGACATTGTTCGTAACGAACATGGCTAAGTGATCGTATTAAGGTAGGTGTTATCCCTATAAAGGGCACCTCCTGAAGATCACGTTTGCTAGACCAATTGGTGGGTCAAAGTTATGATATTAAAAAGTCAAACAAGCCATTTTTCGAAAAAAAATCATAAATTGATATTATACATGTTATGAAACCTGTTTTGACACTTAAACAAGTTGGTAATAAATATTAGAACATGTATAAACATGTTCGGCTCGTCAATTTCAGTTCTAAGGTCGGTACGCAACCGAAAGTCGCGAAGTTTGACTTCTGCTTTGACTTTCGATTCTGACCCGATATAGATTAGTTAGCTACTGATCTAAAGTTGCATTATGATCATAATATAATGTAGCATAACCCTCTAAGGTTATATTACATGATCATAATCAGAATCTGAGTTTATGCGCAAGTTCCATAATTATGCCATTTTGACTAAAATGCCATTTTCGCATAAAACAAGGTTTTAAAGATAATGAACTTGAAATTAAGTTTCCTACTGATGCAATATTGTAAGTAGGATTATTTGGGATTTTAAAACAGATTATAAACTGAGTTTTCATACAAGTCCTCGTATTATGTCGGTAAATGACGATAAAGCCCTTGTGGCTCATAAAGTGGTTTTAATCATATCTTTTCAAGGTAAATCTTTTAAGGTAAATCTTTTACCTACTGATATATTATATTAAATAACATATCTAAAACATTTTAATCAGACCTTAACAATAGTTTTCGTTAAATATCGTATAAATCGTCATTTTACGATATAAGCGCCGTTTCGGCGCATAGTATGGTTTAAAACCATATTAATGGACTAAGACTTGTTACCTACTGATATTAAAACTTATTTTAAATATTTTTACAGTAGGTTTAAAATATGAACTCATAATCCCAAATAATTTATAAATTATGTGTGAAATGACCAAAATGCCATTCGGTGAATAGTTTGGTCATATAAGATAAAACACACACATAATTAATATCCTACTGATATTATATCATAAATTAACTATTTTCCAGAATACTTTGATTATAAACTTAAATTATATTCAAGTTCCTTTTATACGGTATATAATTATCGAAATGCCCTTATGAGGCATAGTTTCGTTTTAAAACCTTATCGGGCATATAAGTCGATAACCTTACTGATATTTTAACTTATTTAAAATATAATGGCATATAGAACTTGTCCGTGACTTATTTGGTTACCCGATATCGCTGATATGCGTACGGTTAAGTATATGTTACTATTTTACGCAAATTAACCGAAACGGGTTTAACCTTGTCATTTAAATTTCTAAATCCAGAATGTTTATAGTTTACCCATATTATACAAGTCAAGGTACTTGTCGGGTTTAAACTACATTCTATCCGATCTTCGTTTAATCAAGCGTCATACGTTTTGATCATGTACCCTACTCGGTCTAAGTCTATGATTTAAATAAAGACCGATAGTATTTAATTGGTTAGCTTATGCCATAATCAGACTAGAGACATTCCGGTAAATGCTATCCGCACTTAGTGGTTTTGTGTACCGTTGAGTTATTAAAATAAAAGAAGACTAGCTCAGGTAAATACTCTCGACTTATTTCCCCTATATGGTCTTGGGTTACGGTAAATTATTACCGCTTGGTCGGAAATGGGATCAATCGAATGCCGGATTGTGGCTAGTAAATCCGCATATTCCGTTTTAATTAGTTTTGTTTGATAACTTAAACATCGGGGGTTAAATTACCGTGTACTGGATATCCTCGGCTCATTACATTAGATAATGGCCATGACCTTAGCGCAAGGTGTAGGCATACACCTGACAGTCGCTTAAATGCAATTACCCAAGACGTTGGGAATAACTCCTTCGTGAGTTCGTAAGTGGTGTGTATTTAATCATGTCTCGGTTTGCGTACTAGGCCCTGTATGTATGGACAAACAAGTGAATCTGTTAACAAGGTTGCAACGACAACTTTCCCAAGTTATAAAAAGATTTTGTGCTGATATGCACTTAACACATATTTTGAAATGTTTTCAAAATGAGTCGGTTGAGTGTATTTACCAGTGAAAGCTGACCTATTTTCAAAAGACTAAGCTGCAGGTACAATACGAAATAGGCTGGAAGTGCTCGTTAGTGACAAGAGGATCTTGCAAATCCTAGATCTGCCTAAAGTCTGTTTTGTATTCTTTCTTTGTACAATTTGGTGATCCGCCCGTGGATCTTCTACTACGAGCATGTATATTATTTTACATTTTGAACACTTGGTTTGTAATAGTAATTTAAATCCAAGACTTCCGCTGTGCTATGTTTAATTGACAATGATGTTATCAACTTACGTCATGATACTCCCCACCCGGGCCCAATGGGGTATGGATTTCGGGTTGGAAATCGGGGGTGTGACATAATCTATCATGATTTTGAGCAATAGTATTTTCTTTTCTTTTCCAAAAACAAGTTGTATTTAATATGCATTTTACAGATTTTTTAAGATTATCAAATTGATCAGTGAAACTTTTGACAGGATCTTGTTTAGGTTTAGATAATTTCTTGCTCTTGCAATGTTTCGCAGTGTGTCCTAAATGACCACAAGGAAAGCATTGCTTGCAATTTGATCTTTTCTTCTTGGTAGAAAGGGCGTGTGAAGATGATGTATGTGATGAGAGTCTAGAGCTGCTTGAAGCGTTATCTGATGATGCAGCATATCTTGAGCTTTTGACTTTCTTCACTTTCTTGTCAAGACGATTTTCATTCTCAAAGTCGTCTTCACTGATCTCGCTATCTGATGTCGAGATAGATTCTTGATTTTCACTTGACATTTCTTCATCACTTTCTGAAGTTGTTGTACTCGAGTCATGACTATTGCTGATTTGAGTTGAATTTTATCAATCTCTGAATGTACATGTACATGACGGAACAAACTCGGAATTTCATGTGTAAAGAACTTTCCAAATATGTTTTTCTTCAATTCTGGGACAAATACAGGAGATTCAAGCACAATATTTTCATTATTAAAAACAAAATTTAAGTCATGACTTTCTATCGCGGCAAGCACTGGGTTGTGAGTCTTAAATGTAGGCACATGGCCATTACAGTAATCCTGAATATTAAATTAAGGCATACAGCCATCCATCCTAGTTAAAATATTACAGTTATCCCAAATAGAAGTACTGTTTTTCTTGTTACGGTTCCAGGCAAACCAGTTAACTGTCGAATAACTGTCGCCTGAGTACCCAATTCCTATTTTTGATCCTCCACAGTCATCATCCTCATCGCACACATCTTCTTTACGCTTACACATATCTGCATTACTTTCAGAAATATTAGTATTGTTTTCATTTTTGTAAAAGACATTTTGAGGCAACAGATCATGTTTATCGATTAAGTCATTTTTAGGATGAGGAGATGGCATAGGTACATAGTTTTTGCTGTGTGGAGGAGGAGAGATTTTTCTTTCGTTTCTGTGCTTATCCTTGTATATAATTCCATCCTTCACGTATGTTGGTCGTTAACGATTTTCAATATCAACTAGTGCCTTTTGAATAACTTTCCATTTATCAATTGTGATTTGCAATTTGTTATTTTCATTTTGATATTTTTCTAATCTTTCGGTTAAATCATTTATGATAAAATCTTTCCTAAAAACGAATTCTTTTAATATCTGCATCTCAGCCAAAGTTGAGTTCAACTTTCTCTGATATGCAGCTTCGTTTTCTTTCAATTCTTGGTTAAATTTCAAAACCTTTTCTTTTTCTCTAAATAGGTCACGATTGGGTGATTTGTAATGTGCCACAACGTTCAAACATGGTTGTGAGCACAGTTTTGCTCTAAATTCATATGGTATGTTGTTTACCAAATCCTTATCATCTGTGTCTTTTGCAGACTCTGCTTTCATGGCGGCTGCAGAAGTTTCAGCTTTCTCACTCTTGTTGTCGCTGGTTGCTCCTTGGATGTGTTTTTCGATTCAGCTTTCCATGAGTACTTTGTTGGCTTCTTCGTTTTCCTCAGCTATTGTCACACCCCAACCCGCAGCGGATAAGGTGATCGGGGCATGATTGGGTTATCATCAAAGCTCATGACATTTATTAAATGTTTCATATTCATTAATACAAATTAAATGAAAGTTTACAATAGTGATACAACATGATCTAACTAACAATCTAACTCCTTTGTTCTCTTCTAAGGCATATCCTATGTTATCCTTGCTTCAACCTGTTCACCTGTATCATGTGTAAAAAGGTTTTTGGATCAACATAATGTTGGCGAGTGAATCCTATGGAAAACATTTGAACAATTTATTTAAATTGATTATGAAATATGTGCACAACCAAACATGAATAAAATTAGATGTAACTTGATCAATAATCATAAGATGTTAAATGAAAACACTCATGAACAATAATGGAACAATTAAAGGCACGCGATGCTCAACTCGTCTCTCACGAGGAACTGAGGGGCCTGATGAATGAATTGCATAAACATGATAATTATGAATAACACAACTACAAACAATATAAACTCAATGAAAACACACATGAACAATAATGAATTTGAATTGAAGCACGCGATGTTCTACTCGTTTCCCACGAGGAACTGATGGGCTTAATGTATGAGTTTCATGTAATTTGACAAACGGAATATAAATAAATCACAACAATAAATCAATCTAAGATTAAGTCATGATGTGGTATGGCACAAGTTTAAATAAATAAATTAATTAATTCATAACACATGACACACCCCAAAACGTGTAATTTAAAAAGGGGAATTGTAAGATTCACTCACAGTGGGTGCGTTCGGTTGATGATGATGAATGCACGCGAAGTGGTTTTAACCACGAGTGAGATTTAACCTAGATAAATCGCATTATGGTTTGGTGAGTAAATGGATTTTTATTAAACTATTTTAGTAGGATTGTTGGGTGTATTTTTGTGAGTTTGAAGCTATTTTCTAATCTTAAAAATGTTATTTTTAAGTATTTATAATTGATTTTTTAATTAAAATAATTAAATAAAAATAATAAAAATATTTATTTTTTTTCTGCTACAGTTGACCTTGACCAGTTGACTTTGACTGGTCGTTGACCGGTTTGCGGAATATTGTTGTGCGCTTGGTGAGGCTCGAACCCGAGACCTCCCGTACGCGTGCACGCAGCTCTACCAACTGAGCTACGTGTCTAACCCGTTATATATCCGATTTTAATTTCATATATACATTAATTAGAATTAATAGAAAATCATTTATTTTAAAAACAGTTTAAGGCGAAACGGTCATGCACACCACAGGTCTCGAACCCGGGACCTGTGGGTTAATCTAACACACAGTCCACCGCTGGACTGTGTGTTCAACATGTTATAATATTCGGTTTTTATTATACTTAAATACAAAATAGATATTTCCTTTTCTGCCTTATTTAAAAGAAAAGATAATTGTCCGAGTCGGTGCTGAGGACCGGACTCGAACTCGTGACCTGTGATATAAACAAACACACAGTCCACCGCTGGACTGTGTGTATAACTTGGTTATTATTCCGGTTATTAATATACTTAACATATAACTAAGGCGACTCCGGTTCAGTATTAAAAAAAAATAGATTTTATTAAGGCAGCGTGTGAGACGGGAATCGAACTCGAGACCTTTGCATAATTAACGTCTTATGTGCACACAGTCCACCGCTGGACTGTGTGTCTAACCCGATTAAAATCATGATTTATAATATACTTATATGATATGGAAGTGCGTCGTCTTCTTCGACAAAGTTGAACCAGAAATCGGGTCTGACTGGTTCGAGTTTTTATTCAAGTTTCAATAGTGTTTTAGGTTAGTTACTGGTGAGATAGAAGTGAAAAGGAAAAGAAACTGAGCGGAGAATATACCGACTGAACTCTCTGTTTTCCGGCAGAAACTCCGGCGACTGAATTCAACTCCGGCGACGTGTTCCTTGTACCAGCTAGTCTCCGAAAAGTTTGGAAAAGGTAAGGGTATTACCGGTATAAGCTTCAGAGGTTCAGAAAAGCTCGGCAATGGGGAAACCGGTTTTCCGGCGACGAACAGGCTTATTCCGGCGAGAGAAATTACGCCGTGAAAAGATGTGATTTTTAGCGAAAAAGTTTGCAGACGATTGTGGTTGAATTTATAGGGAATAATCGAAATGTATTTGGTCTGATTTTGAACTGTATTCATCAATTTAAGTTTTCCGGCGGTTTTGAAAAGTGTCGCGGACTTCAAACATCGGTTATAACCGACATCTGATTAAAGGTTTACGTTATAACGTAAATCGTAGTTAAGGCTCGCGGATATTCCGGGATTCCGGCGACTGAATCGTTGGCGCCGATTTTTGAATTTGTAAAGTCACTTTATGAACTAAATTATTTCATTATTTATCAAACAAATCAGTTGGCGCAGTGGTTTGTGTGTGAGATGTTAAGTCACTAGGTGACTCGGTACAGACCCGGGTTCGAAACCCGGCTGTAACAATTCATTTTTATTTTTCAATTTTCAACAGTTTTTCAAAAACTAAATATATACCCCCGTATAATAATTGATTACGGATCGTTTAAAAATATTTTGGGCATTTAATTCGCAACGAAAATTTTGACTGACTGTTCGGTTGCTAAACGGAGCGGGTTTGGTAAATCCGTTTTTGACGGATGTTACAGTATCCCCTGCTTTTTAGAAATTTCGTCCCGAAATTTAAATAATGATATATTTTGACTATAAGAATGATGATGTTTTGTTTGACAGTTGTATGCTTAGCAAAAATGAGGGTTTAAGTTTTTGTTCGAGGCGGTAACGTTCCTTGTAAAGGTTAAGTACCCTATTCAGGAATCGCTTTTTGTTGCCTACTGTATGAATATTGATAAACAGGAAGGATTCTCTAAATAATGATATCATGCATAAGAGTTTAGATACGTTTGGGAAAAATATGGTTATATCCTAAGGCAAAACTTCTAACACTACAATCTACATGGAACATAAATAAAAACACAACAGCTGATATCCAAACATGAATGAACACATCAGCAAATATTTGAACATGAATAAACATAACAGCAAATATTCGAACATGAATGAACACATCAGCAAATATTTGAACATGAATAAACACAACAGCAAGTATTTGAATCCATATATGTTTGAATGATGGAAGTTCCTCTCTCGTTTGTTATGATGGAGAGGTTAATTTATGTAGAAATGGAACACAATCCAATCTCTTTAAATAACATGATGATATAAATGTAACACAAATTCCAACCAAGGCAATACTAAATCCTACATGGAACTCCTCATAACCGCCTGATAATACCTCTGATCCTTTGGCAAGAATACTTATATATAGGAAGTACCAGCGGCGTATCCACCATATTCTTGCCAAATTTTCATTAGTTTTATCCACAAGTTATGATTGGTTACCCAGAAACTAATAAATCCTACATAGAACTTCTCATAACCGTCCGATAATGCCTCTGATCCTTTGACAAGAATACTTATATATAGGAAGTACTAGCGGCGTATCCACCATATTCTTGCCAAATTTTCATTAGTTTTATCAGTGAATTATGATTAGTCCTATAACTCTACAATCAATACAACAAACATAAAATACTGAAATGAAATATATCTGTGCGATCAAGGCTCAATCGAACGGAGCCGATCGTATTGCATGTACTGAAAATAAAATGGATGTGCGCTCAAGGCTCAATCAAACGGAGCCGAACGTATTGAATGTACTGAAATTGAAATTGTGTGCTCAAGGCTCAATCAAACGGAGCCGAACATATTGAATGTACTGAAATTGAAATTGTGTGCTCAAGGCTCAATCAAACGGAGCCGAACATATTGCATGTACTGAATATGAATAACTTAACCACACAAACAGCCTATGCATGGAACCTCTCATAACCACCTGATAATGCCTCCGATCATTTGACAAGAATACTTATATATAGGAAGTACCATCGGCGTATCCACCATATCCTTGTCAAATTTTCGTTGACTTTATCCGAAAGTTATGGTTAGTTCGATGCGACTCTACTACAAACACCACAACCACAAGATACTGATAATGAAATTGTATGTGCGCTCAAGGCTCAATCAAACGGAGCCGAATGTATTGCATGAACTTGAAATGTAAATTGAACTGTGCACTCAAGGCTCAATCAAACGGAGCCGAGCGTATTGCATGAACTTGAAATGTAAATTGAACTGTGCACTCAAGGCTCAATCAAACGGAGCCGAGCGTATTGCATGAACTTGAAATGTAAATTGAACTGTGCACTCAAGGCTCAATCAAACGGAGCCGAGCATATTGCATGAACTGGAAATGTAAATAAATCTGTGTACTCAAGGCTCAATCAAACGGAGCCGAGCATATTGCGTGTATTGAAATGTAATATTACGTAACCGATCAAGGCTCAACAAACGGAGCCGATCGTGCGGGCACGCCAAGATCAACCACATAATAAAATGGGGATCCAACTCAACCTCGATGGATGGGGAGCCACGGCCTCGGCAAAAGCATATACCGAAAACAATATATAATATATAATATCCAATAATTTCTCTAACAGTCTACACATGTGATAAAGAAAGACTAAACAATAGGAGTTGAATCTGGATCTTCGGCGAACAGGACTAGCTGAGTATCTTCGTTTGGGCCGTCATTATCTTCGACAGGGTTGGCGTTGATATTGAAGACTCTTCCTCTTGCTGGCGGCATAGTGGTTGGGTTTTCTTGGTTTACTTGGTTAACTGGGTTTGATTGGGCTTGAGTGTTGATAATGTTAACCAATTGAGGGCATGTGTTTCTAAGGTGGGTAGGGTCGCCACAATTGAAGCAAGCTCGAGCATATGGGAACATGGGGTATTGAGGTTGGTGATAAGTTTGGGCCATGTTTTGAGTAGGGGAAAAGGTTTGGTCTTGAAAGGTGCGACAAACATTGCTCAAATGACCATAACGTCCACAAGTTGTACATAGCCGGCAAGGTAAAGTAAGGGGATGATGATAAAAACAGTGGTTGCATTGAGGGTGAGGTCCAAGATATGGTTTCTTATTTGGGTAAGCTGAGTTGGGTGCCACTTGGGTGATTGGGACAGCTCGGATGGGTATAGCGTGAAAAACGGGTTGATTTCGTTGGGTAGCAGCGAAAAGTCGCCCGACTCTTCTTCTCTTAGGTTTGGGTTGAGAAGGGGATTCGGGTTGAGAAGGGGATTCAGTTTGAGTGGAGTCGGAGGTTTCAGTCGATTCTTTATCCTTCTTCTTCTCCTCCTTGAAGTCTTTGTTTCGGATTCGGTTCTCGGTGAGCTCTGTTGCTAGCTCCATTGCTGCTTCCAAAGTTGCAGGCTTGGTACTTATCACAGGGTCTTGAATCTTTGACGGAAGACCACGAATGTAGTGCTCGATCAAACGGTAGAGGGGAGTAAACATGTTGGGAACCATTTGATGTAATTCGAGGAACCTTTTGTTGTAGGTGGTGTGGTCTCCTTCCACTTGCCTCAATGAGTAAAATTCATCTTCTAGCTTCTTGATTTCGCTCCTTGGGCAAAATCGTCTGGTCATGATTTCCTTCAATTCGTTCCAAGTTAAGGACATAGCATCTTCAACACCTCGTTTGGCCTTCTCTGTATTCCACCAAGTAAGTGCTATCCCATATAGTCGACCGGTAGCATAACGCACTTTGCGATCATCAGGGCAATCGCAATTTAGAAAAGTATTCTCCATTTCTTCAAACCAACGGAGGAGTGCGGTGACACCTTCAGTTCCTTTATATTTCGGAGGGTCGCATGATTTGAAATGCTTGTAGGTGCATTTAGTGGTGTTTGGGGAAGAGTTGAAAATGTTTTGGTTTGCTTGGTTGACAGGATTATTGGTAAGTGCTTGATGAACTTGGATTACAATGTTGGGTATTACAGCAGCCATTTGTTGAGCGATTAAGGTAGCCATGCGTTCGCGGGCTTTTCCTGCTCTCATCTTCCTACGGGCGAGGTTAGAAGACATCTACAATGAATACATGACAAGAGTATGAGTTGGATGCTTTTGAGATCGTGGGTCGCATTCAAGAATGAACATTCATAAAATAATTATACAAAAATACTACATCCATAGGATGTCTTTGGCTTTGCTCGCTGTTAGGCCCGTCATGCCGCCATACTTTACCTTATGTAATCATGTGGGCCCCCATGAATTACCGGTTTTTCATATGGTTCGCACGGTTTCTGCCTGGTTGCGTACACAAAACCCGGTGAAAATCGAGAAATATGTATACAACGTGTGATGTTCGGAATGTGTCCAGGTGTAGACACGGTGACACCTCAAAGTAGGGTAGTTCGAACGACGTTTGGTGTGGCATGCTTTGGCCTAATAGGTCCTTCGTACTCTCATCGTTGGTCCCCAGGTAGGCAAACTGGTCCGTTATATTGGATTTATACGAATGCCAGCCTAGACAGGACGTTCCGACTACCGGTACTTGTACCCTTCCAGTTACTACATGCCCGTCGCAGAACTTACTTTGATGAGAATTGAAAATTGCATAAAATCTTTGGATAATGAGAATATGAAAATAAATTGAATACATGAACATCGATATATGTATAATGAATATGTATATATGTATAATGAACATGTATATGAGCATGTATGTTTGACTGAAATGTAAACAAATATGAAACAAATAAATATCACAAGTTTGTATGTAACCACCTAATCAATTTAAAATTTAGGCAGACTATAGTATAGGCTCTAAGGGTCTAATAACCTATCCTATATCCCTATAGTCATGGCTCTGATACCAATCTGTCACACCCCAACCCGCAGCGGATAAGGTGATCGGGGCATGATTGGGTTATCATCAAAGCTCATGACATTTATTAAATGTTTCATATTCATTAATACAAATTAAATGAAAGTTTACAATAGTGATACAACATGATCTAACTAACAATCTAACTCCTTTGTTCTCTTCTAAGGCATATCCTATGTTATCCTTGCTTCAACCTGTTCACCTGTATCATGTGTAAAAAGGTTTTTGGATCAACATAATGTTGGCGAGTGAATCCTATGGAAAACATTTGAACAATTTATTTAAATTGATTATGAAATATGTGCACAACCAAACATGAATAAAATTAGATGTAACTTGATCAATAATCATAAGATGTTAAATGAAAACACTCATGAACAATAATGGAACAATTAAAGGCACGCGATGCTCAACTCGTCTCTCACGAGGAACTGAGGGGCCTGATGAATGAATTGCATAAACATGATAATTATGAATAACACAACTACAAACAATATAAACTCAATGAAAACACACATGAACAATAATGAATTTGAATTGAAGCACGCGATGTTCTACTCGTTTCCCACGAGGAACTGATGGGCTTAATGTATGAGTTTCATGTAATTTGACAAACGGAATATAAATAAATCACAACAATAAATCAATCTAAGATTAAGTCATGATGTGGTATGGCACAAGTTTAAATAAATAAATTAATTAATTCATAACACATGACACACCCCAAAACGTGTAATTTAAAAAGGGGAATTGTAAGATTCACTCACAGTGGGTGCGTTCGGTTGATGATGATGAATGCACGCGAAGTGGTTTTAACCACGAGTGAGATTTAACCTAGATAAATCGCATTATGGTTTGGTGAGTAAACGGATTTTTATTAAACTATTTTAGTAGGATTGTTGGGTGTATTTTTGTGAGTTTGAAGCTATTTTCTAATCTTAAAAATGTTATTTTTAAGTATTTATAATTGATTTTTTAATTAAAATAATTAAATAAAAATAATAAAAATATTTATTTTTTTTCTGCTACAGTTGACCTTGACCAGTTGACTTTGACTGGTCGTTGACCGGTTTGCGGAATATTGTTGTGCGCTTGGTGAGGCTCGAACCCGAGACCTCCCGTACGCGTGCACGCAGCTCTACCAACTGAGCTACGTGTCTAACCCGTTATATATCCGATTTTAATTTCATATATACATTAATTAGAATTAATAGAAAATCATTTATTTTAAAAACAGTTTAAGGCGAAACGGTCATGCACACCACAGGTCTCGAACCCGGGACCTGTGGGTTAATCTAACACACAGTCCACCGCTGGACTGTGTGTTCAACATGTTATAATATTCGGTTTTTATTATACTTAAATACAAAATAGATATTTCCTTTTCTGCCTTATTTAAAAGAAAAGATAATTGTCCGAGTCGGTGCTGAGGACCGGACTCGAACTCGTGACCTGTGATATAAACAAACACACAGTCCACCGCTGGACTGTGTGTATAACTTGGTTATTATTCCGGTTATTAATATACTTAACATATAACTAAGGCGACTCCGGTTCAGTATTAAAAAAAATAGATTTTATTAAGGCAGCGTGTGAGACGGGAATCGAACTCGAGACCTTTGCATAATTAACGTCTTATGTGCACACAGTCCACCGCTGGACTGTGTGTCTAACCCGATTAAAATCATGATTTATAATATACTTATATGATATGGAAGTGCGTCGTCTTCTTCGACAAAGTTGAACCAGAAATCGGGTCTGACTGGTTCGAGTTTTTATTCAAGTTTCAATAGTGTTTTAGGTTAGTTACTGGTGAGATAGAAGTGAAAAGGAAAAGAAACTGAGCGGAGAATATACCGACTGAACTCTCTGTTTTCCGGCAGAAACTCCGGCGACTGAATTCAACTCCGGCGACGTGTTCCTTGTACCAGCTAGTCTCCGAAAAGTTTGGAAAAGGTAAGGGTATTACCGGTATAAGCTTCAGAGGTTCAGAAAAGCTCGGCAATGGGGAAACCGGTTTTCCGGCGACGAACAGGCTTATTCCGGCGAGAGAAATTACGCCGTGAAAAGATGTGATTTTTAGCGAAAAAGTTTGCAGACGATTGTGGTTGAATTTATAGGGAATAATCGAAATGTATTTGGTCTGATTTTGAACTGTATTCATCAATTTAAGTTTTCCGGCGGTTTTGAAAAGTGTCGCGGACTTCAAACATCGGTTATAACCGACATCTGATTAAAGGTTTACGTTATAACGTAAATCGTAGTTAAGGCTCGCGGATATTCCGGGATTCCGGCGACTGAATCGTTGGGCGCCGATTTTTGAATTTGTAAAGTCACTTTATGAACTAAATTATTTCATTATTTATCAAACAAATCAGTTGGCGCAGTGGTTTGTGTGTGAGATGTTAAGTCACTAGGTGACTCGGTACAGACCCGGGTTCGAAACCCGGCTGTAACAATTCATTTTTTATTTTCAATTTTCAACAGTTTTTCAAAAACTAAATATATACCCCCGTATAATAATTGATTACGGATCGTTTAAAAATATTTTGGGCATTTAATTCGCAACGAAAATTTTGACTGACTGTTCGGTTGCTAAACGGAGCGGGTTTGGTAAATCCGTTTTTGACGGATGTTACAGCTATTTCTTCTGCCCAGTCGTAATCTTTCACCACTAAAGCTTTTGAGTTATTATCAGCAACATTATCACCCCTTTCGGTAGCTATTGGCCTTCTTGTCGGAATGAGTTCAACATTTTCATTTTCCAGTAGTGGGCACTCCCTCTTGAAGTGACCCAGATTCTTGTAGTTGTAGCATCTCAGCTTGGACTTGTCAAAACCAGCCTTTCCCAGTGCCAGTCTTTTTCCTGTTTTGTCTTGAAATTTCTTTAATCGCAGGGTGATCATCGCCATTTACCACTTCAAGTCCACTTCTTCCATATCATCTGGATCTACCTGATACATGTCTTCAGCAGTGAGAAACTCCCTTTTTAGCTCACCTGACATGAGAGCTTCATAGCTACTCAGGAAGGTGTTAAACAATGCAACATGTTCGGTGGATATCTTGAGTGCTTGAGCATTACCGGCCACAGTAGTCTTCTTGTTAGATGATGAGGCCTTCGCAGAGCTTGTGGAAGCGTTAGGGTAAGATGCAGTAGCACTTTGAGGATTTAAACTACAGGAGGTTATGGGGGCAAGGAATGCCATATTTTTGGGAGCAGCAACAACAGTGGATTGGATGGATTCTTGAGAGTATCCTGCTTGATTCATCTCTCTCTCTCGAGCACATCCATTTCAAAGGCCTTTAGAGTGTCGATTAGTTCTGAAAGTGTGACAGGGTGGTCAAGAAGGTTCTTTTGATCATCATACATTGCAGGCTCCAATTTTTGGGAGAGAGGCTTTTTGATGGAGACATAGTTTGCAACAGGATTGCCTACTTTCTTCATTTTTGTTAGCACTCCCAAAAATCGACTGATATGATCTAACAAGCTTTCACCACGAACACTCCTGAACATGTCGTATTCTTTCTGAACCATATCTCTCTTGTTATCCATCAACTCTTCGTTCCCTTCATAGTGATCAATATGAGCCAACCACAGTTCATGAGCTGAAGTGTATTCTTCTAACATATTGTTGTCATCCTTGGATAGAGCCATTGTTAGAGCAGCATGAGCACTACAATCGCGTTGAATGAGAGTTCTATCTTCTTCAGTGAATTTTGAAGGGTCTTCGTTGATTGTTCGAACATCGTCGCGAATTATCATAGGAACGGTCCTACTGTGACAGACATCCATTGAGTATGGTTGGTATACTCAAAGAGTGCTTTGATTCGATTCTTCCAACTACTGAAGTCTTCGAATCCTTTCGACTTGGGAGGTCTCGCAGCTGTTCCAGTCTCCAGTTCGGCTTGGGCTATTGGATTAAGCCGATTGAGTGACATTTTGGTTGATTTCGAGTCTAAAAACGTGATATGGAATTGAATACGCCGAAATTAGAGTGACCAGAAAGTAAATATGCTGCAATTGACAAATACGCTGGTGAAGCTTGGCTTCGAGATCCGGCGACAATAGCTAAATCCGCTGGAACACACAAAACAAACGTGAGTTTGGCTAAATGCGCCGATCACCGTGATAAAATCGCTGAGGATCTTTATCACTGACTTTGAAGTCGCCTTCGATTAATTACGCTGACACTCTTTCGCTGGAAATCAACAAACCCGCTGGTGTTAGGCCGGCGTATTTGTTAATTACGTGATCTTCAAGTTAAAAACGCTATATTCAAAATTATCTACGCTGCCTTCAAAGATAAATACGCCCAGTAGGGCTTAAGTACGAACAAAAACCCTCTAATCACCCAAAGAACGACTCAAAATCCATGTTTATTTGTACCAAAATGTCCCAAATGTTTACCAAAACACTGATTAACAAAACCCAATGATTAAACACACTAGATCAAGCCATTTTAAGTACAAAAATTTGAAAACCATGAAACTTTGAAAACTTTTGAAAAATCTTCAAAACTTGAAGAATCTTAACAAAAAATCAAACAATCAAGAGCACAAAGGCTCTGATACCAAATTGTGAGTCCCAAAACAGATTCGGATCATAGTGGTTGGTTGTAGTCACCCAAACAACTATAGATTACTTGTTTGAATGTGTAAAAGTTAACAAAACCAAAAGATAAAGATGAAGATTCTTGTATGGATCAAACAACAAGTGTTGTATATGGAATCCCAAAGGATATAATCACTGAATGCACCTGGATATTTCGGATTAGGCACAAGAACAACAATCACAACACAAGAACAATCTCCAAAATCTATCCAAGAAACTTGGACTTGGGTTTCATTGATAACCAATATATACATACTGACTACCCAGCGTATTTATTGATTCCGCTGGGACATTAAATACGCCGCTACTGGTACAAGTATCAAAAGTTACACTTTTAGCCCTTCTAGATTTACTAACTATTACAAACCAGCTATAAACTATGAAACTCAAATATCAACAGTCTCAAAATGTTCTAAACACACGAGATCGGCTCCGTTTGATTGAGCCTAGATCTTGCATTACAAAACTACACACCATATTACCGTCGCCCTTACATATTATGAGATGCTTGATGTTTGAGATTGATATGAGGTTTGTCGTTTTAGCAAGTTTATTTATTTTAAGTTAATACGTGTGTGTGTCATAAATTAACTAAACTACAATTTTCCAATTAACAAATAAGATTTACTCGCCAACTTTTGTTGACCCAAAAAATATCTTTTTACACATGATACAGATGATCAGATTTGAATAATGGATCACGTAGAATTGGGCCTTAGAAGAATAAACAAGTTATTTGAATTTATTTCGAATTATGTACTTGATTCGTTTGGATATTGTGTTATGGGATTTTTTTAAATTGAAATAATAAATATCCAAACTTTTAATAGTATGTCATAAGCTTTGATGAAAACCTAATCATGCCCCGGTTACCTTATCCGCTGCGGATCGGGGTGTGACATGAATATCATATGTTCTTTTGTAGGTCCAACACGATCAAAGATTACCCAAATATTGTCATACCCGAAAGATGTTCGCGGGAGCTTGTTAATACAATCCATAACAATATTATCCATTTCCTCATTGGGATTTCAGATTGTTCAAGTAAACTCAAAGGACGTTGGTGTTCGGCTTTTACTTTGGATCAATTGAGGCACTTTGCCACGAAGAGAGCAATGTCTTTCTCACCGTTTTCACACTTTAAACCGATTTCTCAAGAACTCGTATCTCTCTCTCTTTCTATATATATATATATGTATATAACACTAGTAGGGTGCTCGTACGATACGAATAATGACACTTTGCATTGTGGTACTTATTTCCGGTAGTTTTCTTATTCGTATAATATTTTTGTAGCATCAACATGGTGGATATACGTCATAAGCAAAGTCATTGGTTAGGCCACTAAATTGTGGTGTGCATGGTTCGGTCGGTTTGGTTATTATCCTCAACTCAAGTTATTCGTTTGTTTATTTTATTAACCAGTCAGACTTCAATTAATTGGTTCAGTTTATTTAGTTAGACTTAGATTGATGGTTTTTGGTTTGTTTTGTTTAATTTTGGCTAATAGCCATAACCAAATTTTGGCTAAACCTTTGCTTAGAAGTACATGAAATTGAGGTAGAAATACATGAACCGAAGGTATAAAAACTAGAAATATATGAAAATTTGAATGGTTCGGTTAATTTTGGTTAAAAGGGGGTACAAAAAATATGATAACTAGTTTTCAGTTAATTCAATTTTTGGTTGATTTTGGTTCGATTTCGTCTGTTTTTTATTTGGTTTATGTTAATGGTTTAGTTATTGTTCACTACAAGACACTTTTAATCATGTAACATATCCATTTCTTTAATTAAGACAGTTATAGCTATAGTATATTCAAATTAAAGAGAATAAAATGTTTGTTTTTATGGTGTAATTTAAAAAACATACCAACATACAAAAAATTATGGTCATTTAAAAATCATGGGAGCAGTTAGTTTCCTTATAAGGGGGACAAAGTATAACTACTAACTAAATATCGATGATTTTGTTAAAGATTGGGGAATTAAAGTGTAATTAGTGTTTGAAATACGAATTTATCCTCATTTTAGGTCATACCTTGTGCATTAAAGCAAAATAAAGTTCTTAACTTTTAAGTATCTTAGAATGCTCTTATCTTATGCATTATATATAGTACACATACACACACACACACACACACACACTATATTATAATGCATTTCGGAAGACCATTTTTAGATACCCAAAAGTTAAGAGTTTTTTATATTTTAATGCATATGGTACAACCCTAAAATTAGGGTAAATTTGTTTTTCAAACACTAATTATACTTTCATCCCCTTATTTTAGTTACATTTTAATTCCCTCTTCTTTTTATGGTAACACTTTATTTAAATAATAACTACAATAAATAACAACTTTTCCCTCTTATTTTAAATCAACTATCCTCATAATTTTTAAACAAACATAACTTTTTTATACATTAATACTTTTATATAATAAACCACTATAAAAAGGACCATTTTATTTTCTTTAGTTTAATATAATATTGCTATAGTTTTTCTAATTGAAATTGATATATTATGTGATTAACAGTGTCTAGATGTGAACAATAAATGGACCACTAACTAAAACCGAATTAAAAAAACCAATTAACCAAAGAATAAAATGACTGAAAATCAATTATCGTTGTTTTTTTCGTGTTCTTAGTTAACCAAAATTAATTGAACCAAATCGAACCATTTGTATTTTCATACATTTCTAGCTTTTATACCTTTATTTCATGTATTTCTAAGCAATAAATTAGTCCAATTTGCCGACAATCTGACCAAATAATCTGAACTGAAACGAACCATGCACACTCCTAGTATCTGTGTGTTCCCCGTTGACATTCATATATATTGAGAGAGAGATTATATATATTGAGAGATAGATAAGTTTAGAAACTATATACTATCTTAAAAGGAAAAATCGGTGGCATAGCGAACAACAAAAATCATAAAAATACCCTTAACTTTTTAAATTGACAAAAACAGTCCCTAAACTTTAGAAACTTTCAAAAAAGTTCGACATATATTTTTTTTTGGAAACGAGTTTGGTAAAATATAATACATTTTCATGCTTATTTTTTCGTACGTTTTCGGTTGGTCTACGTTTAACATAAATTGTATTAAAAGATGAGTCGGGTCAAATACAATACGTTTCATTCGGTAGTATAAATTCGAGTTATTGTATGTTTTAATGGCGTAAGCCTTGATGCAAAAGTAAAGTTCTAGTGTTATGCAGAACCCTTACTAAACAAACCAACTTGGGTTCGATTTTGTTTCTTTTGCAACTACAATGCTTTAGATTGAGTACATTAAAACGTGCATTTTCATATGGTTAACGCATCATATAACATATTAACAACTATAAATAACTAAGGTCCATTGCAAGGCTAGTCTCAATAAAAAACCCAAAAGAAAAGGTTAATTAATAAAAATAATAGTAATAAAGCACAATTTGAATCATATATTATCTCAATATAACATTTTACAATTATTGAATTTTCTTACCAAATACTTTATATTTTTATTCAATTTTTATAATATATGGGTTTTAACCTATATAATCCACTTTTTACTGATTTTGTGATACGGGAATAATTTTTATAATATGGGTATTTCACACACCACTACATCTAAAACCCATTAATAAAACAACATTAATGTGCTTTTTATAATATATGGGTTTTAACCTATATAATATATATGTATTACTAAAATTATGAAACGTACTTTTTAAAATTACAAATTATGTTTAAATTTTTAGTATTTTCTATCAGGTTATGTCCTTTTAATCAAACATAGTTAGTAAAGTCAATTAACTTTAATTAAGTGAAGAGCAATATGGGTATTTCACACACCACTACATCTAAAACCCATTATGAAACATGTTTATCACACACACATCCCTTTATCTACGTACACATTCCTTTCAATATCCAGCAGCTAGAGAGCGAATGGTTTCGAGAGAGAGAGAGAGAGGAATCGTAGAGGCATGGGAGTATTGAGGAGGGTAACGTCGGCCATGGCCTACAGCCAGCTATTTCTGACAATAAAGATAAATGATGACGATGACGGTGGCGGGGAGAGGGGTGTTTTAAGTCAACAACATGAGAATAGGCCATATTGTCCTTCATTTAACTGACTTTACTAACTGGATTTGATTCAAATGACATAGTTTATAAGAAAATACCAAGAATTTGGACATAATCTGCAATTAATTTTTTAAAGGGCACGTTTCATAATTTTGATACATAAAGGACAAAAAATGTAATTCATTCTATGATACGGTCTAGGTTATGTTTATTGTTTTTATTTTGTTCTACTATGTACATTAATCCATCTTTGTGCAATTTTACATCTTCATATGAAGTAATCAAATTATATATATGATGGTAGATTTGTAGCTACTACAAGAATTCCATTATTATTGTTTAGTTTTACCTATATATTTTTTCTATAATTATTAGTTGTAATACTTAGTTTGTCAAATATCACACTTGAGCTCTAGGAAAACTTTGGTCTTGATTTCAATACTTGTTATAGAGTTCAGGTTAGCATTCTTTGGGCAGACTTTTAAATCACGCTTATTAGGTAGATAGATACCGATAGGTTTACAGACAATTGATTGGTTTACAGAGAAAACCTACAAACTCCCAAGAACACAAGAGAAGAAGAGAGACATAAAACTTTTTTCTACCGACGGAACACTTACATATATATGAAAAGAAACATGATAAAATGCAACTAAAAGATAATACAGCAGAATATGGGAACGTGGAAAACTATACTCCTAATAACATGTATGCAATGCTTGGAATAAAATAAACTAATTATGTTTCCTAATTGAACGGGTTTTCAATCTCGTTTGTTATCAATTTGATGCGTGGAGCGGCTTGGGTCAAGTCCGACCTGCAGTGGGTTAATGGTTACAGTTTTGTATTCCTTCATCTAATAAAATTTAGTAAAATTTGTCGAATATGTAACACGTAGTTTGGAAAAAAGAAACGGATTCAAGTGTAACCTAGTTTGTTCTAAGACAAGTGTGCAATAAGGAGACGAACAATAATCAAGTTTGCATATTTGTAGTTACTTTCCAAGAAACAACGTACATAGGTTACGTGTATACCAAAGATGAAATTTCTATTACGTACAAGAATCAAACTTATGCGTTGCATTTAAACTTGGTCAAGTTTCCATGCCTTTTCCTAATGCCATTTAAGTCAAAGTAGATCATTTTCAGCACAATAAATGGCTCCTTGACGGGTTCAAAATGGAAGTGACCTTTTTTTTAAAGATTTTTTATTATCATCATACTCAGGACATCCCACAAATAGCAAAACTAAGGTAGAGTTTGAGGAGGGTAAGATGTAGACAGCCTTACCTCTACCACATAAGAATATAGAGATTGCTTCCAGTGAGACCCCTGGCTCGATAGTAGTTTTACATCAAACCTTAGACATAAGACACATAACACTCAACAATTAAGACAAAGGCTGATTAGTGCATGTACTCCCTTGTCTTTCGGCTATCAACGACACCACATGATGCATGATTAACCACCCCCTCTTTAACGCTATTTTCACGAAATTAGTAAAATAACGTTAAAATTAATACACTTTCACTTTTGCCCCCCCCCCCCCCCCCCCCCCGAGTGCCTACACATATATCACTTTTGTCCCCCGAGCGCCCACACATATATGTCTATATGTGTGGGCGTTCGGGGGACAATAGTGAAAGCACACTAATTTTAAATGCTATTTTACTAATTTCGTGAAAATAACGTTAAAAGAGGGGGATGGTTGATCATGCATATTGCGTTGATAGCTGAAAGACAAGGGAGTACATGTAGTAATCAACTTTTGTCTTAATTGTTGAGTGTTATATGCCTTATGTCCAAGGCTTGATGCAAAACTACTATCGAGCCGGGGGTCTCATTGGAAGCAGCCTCTTTATTCTTACAGGGTAGAGATAAGGTTGTCTAAATCTTACTAGTCTTAGACCCTATCTTAACCGTGCTATTGGTGAGATTGAGATAATATGATAATCATGAAGAGCGTTTCATAAAAGTCTTAAATTGCAAAGGTCACGGCTTTACCCTTGAACAAAAGAGAGCGCATGACATGTTCCGATGGGAACAAACTACCGGCTTAATTACATTCCGGTCAGCAACTCCTTGAAAAACAACATATCAAGGATTTATGTTCTTATGCAACTCACCTCTGCATCGCTCAATTTTTACCCCTTGCGAGCTTATGCACGTAACATGAGTGGGTACAAGAATGACGGGTGTTGCTTGATGGAGTACCGAGAATCCAAACTGGTTTCAATTTAAAATATTAACTCATCTCAATAACAATGGATGGACTTTTATGAGAAAAAACAGACAAGACAATATATTGGTTTTTTATGGCATTTGCCCTTTCACAAATTTATTTGAGGTATAATTTTAGGTGGTGGCTATATGTCGTGGTTCACATCAGTTTACATGTGAAAGTATATTTTTGTCCAGTAGGTTATGTCTATACAAGTACTGTTTTTACTCGTTTTCAACATTTGGAGGTATATTTTGGTTGTCATAGTGCAATGTCAGCAAAAAAAACAGGACATCCTTAGTTTTTTTTGGGTAATTAAAGGGTAAATGCACGGTACCCCTGACCGCGGGAGGGTTCTCCCTCCCCAAGCTAGCTTAGCCCCATAGCTGCCTGGCGGTTACTACCCAGCAGGATTATTCGGGCAGAGCTGGACTCGAACTCGCGTCCTCCCGTTTGGAATGGGTGAGGCTGACCACTGGGCTGACACCCCGTGGTTCACTATCCTTAGTTGACATAAGTATATTGATTTTTTACGGCATCATCAGTCAGTTATGTAATCATAAAACAACAAAAAAGTTCAATCATAAAATCAAGCTAACGTGTAGCACTTAAACGTGATTTTGACTGGTTCACAATATTGACTCGTATGTGTGTATATATACACACACGTACTCAAGGTAACCAACTAAAATCACACCAATAGCTAGTCTATTTATCACCTGTTTTGCATCCACTTCAGAGTAAGTCATGCCGCCCGGTGCAGTTATTTGTTTTTCTATAGCAATAGGATTGTTATGTGTGAACTTTTTTGTTGCTTGTATGCATTTCACTTTTGGAAAAAAGCGGAACATACCTCCCGCAAACGAAGTTAACGATAGTGGTTTTATTGATGACACTGAAGGTGGTTCTGGTGGCGGTTTTGTTGCTGGTAATAGTATTGATGGTGCTGGTGCTGGTGCTGGTGCTATCGTTGATGGTGGTGGTGCTGGATTTATTGCTGGTGGTTAAAGATAATCCATTGATCTATTTACAATTACATGCCTGCTTTCAAAAGAGATCTGCAAAAAAACTTGCTAGAGTTGTTCTGTTGTACTATACCCCCAATGATGAAATAGGGTTGTTTGCTTTTTAACGGCAATAATTTAAAAGAGTATTTTGTTTAAAATCTTTTTGTATACTGAGGTTTGATTATGTTATAAAAACAAATTGAGAATTAAATAAATAGTATACGGACTATTTTATTGTTTGATTATGTTTAAAAACAAACTGAGAATTAAATAAATAAAGTGTAAACTGTCATTTTCATCTTTGTTGTTTGACTATTTTCGTTACTTTCGCAAAAAAAAGTATCATTCTCACATGTGGCTCCATGTGGTTTCAAAATCTTGTAGCTTCCATCCACTTTGTTAACTTTGTTCATCTTTTAGTGTTAAATGAGGAACATTTCTGTCTTTTTACAATCTTTGAAAAAAATTCAACAATATATATACAATGTGATGCTCATTGAAGAACACTAAAAAAGTAAGGAATCGAATAACAATGCATTCAACATGTTAAATATATGTTAAAAATTCAATTTACAATGCTAAAATTTATATTTTTCAAAAACCTTTTGGAGCTTTTGCATATAAAATGTATAGAAGCTATTTTAATAAAAAAATCATTTTGTTAAAAAGATATCTTTCACCTTTTTTAGCTGCTTTTTTAACATTTTTATTTATATTTTTAGTTTTTATTTTTTATTAAAAATGCTTCTACATTTATTTATATGCAAAAGCTCCAATTTTTTTAGCACGTTAAATGCATGGTTCTCCGATTGAAGAAGCACCGGTTGAACCTAAGGATATCCGAGAATACATAAGTTACAACCAGGGTGTCTCTGCATAGAGGGCTGTCCTTTCACTTCACTCTTCAGGTGTGAGCTCACTTAAGCTGATCTGCAAAACTAGCAGCGCCGTTAGTCTCGTCACGAGGAAAGTGTGGTTTTCTCCGTGACCACACTCCGGCGTGAGAATAAGTATTTGAGGATTGTAAGTAAGTGAGTGAGTAGGAATGTTTGTAAGCATGTTCACATATCTTTTACCTGGAGATCCGATACTTATTTATGGCCGAAAAAGTATGTTCAGGAGATGGGCTGGTTGGCCTTGGACCCGGCCCATACAGCCAGAGACATCCGTTTTGTCCCTCTGCATCAGACATTAAATGCTCCCTGCAGGAGAATTAATGTCCTCTGTCAGGAGGTGTGCTTGTCGGATATTGAGTGGTGCCACGTGTGAAGGCAGCCGTCTCTGGTGTCGGGCCTGCTGCTAGGCGAAAGTGGAGAAGGTTCACTGGCAGAGATGTGATTGGCGTATGGTCTGACGTCTGCATCATTGGTAATGGACACTATCACACGCAACCTGCCGCGTAACCTTTGGTCACAGTTCTGCCACTTTGTACCCTTGAGTATGGTCAACACCTCTTAGTGCTTACCCCTTCTGCGAAGCTGTTAAGGTTTTTCCCGCCAGCGCAGGGTGTCAGGGGTATATCCTTTTGTTCCAAGACTATGAGGCGCTTCTCATGTGTGTCTTATCCTTGCAAGGTTTTGGGATTCGCAGCTTAGAGGAATGTTGTTCTGCGCAGGGTCTAGTATCCTGCGCGCGTGAGTTTAACTCGCCATTGTGCCAAGTACACAAGGCTCGTTGTGTGACTCGTGTTGTTTAGTCTAACTTGTCGTTACGCTGAGTGCGCAAGACTCATTGTGTGACTTAATTATATTGGTCTAATTCATCGTTGCGCTGAGTGCGCAAGGCTCATTGTATGACTTGAGGTTGTTTGGAAAACGCACCGTTGCATGTCCCATGCAAGGTTATCCTTGTAAAATGTAGTCAAGGGTATGGTCATTTGGGGCCATAACTCCTCAAGTCCCCCCAGTCCAGTGCTGCTCCTACGCGCATGTTGTAAAGTAGGAGGAGTGCTGGACTAGAAGAATTGTTACATGCGCCGTTAATGTAGCGGCGAAAAATTTTAACAAGGGTTGGGAGAAAAACGTTTGTGTGAAGGAAACGTTTTGTCATCAAGCTCTTGGAATTCAGAACTCTGCTCTTCTGACGTTGCAAGTGAGTTGGTGAGAAAAATGGGATTTGAAAGGACATCTGATAGTTGTAGCGTGCATTCAGCCGTTTCGCCTGCCATTCATTAATGAATTGGCAGGGAGAGTGGAGGCCACGCGCTCATGTTAACCGTCTTTTGCAACTTGCTTGCTACGCGTCTCTCTCTGGTTGGCTGTTATTTCCACGTGTGTAGCATGTTCTCCAACCACATTAAATGCGAGCACTACAAATAGAGGCACTCCGCTTAGGGTTTTCCTCATTCATTCAAGTTTTCCTTCATCTTCTTCTCTGCATTCTTTGAGTTCTTATGTTCTTCAAAGTTGTCTTCAAAAACTTTTTTTCTTTGTCTTGATTTCTATGGCATCCAGAGGGCCTGAATCTGCCTCTGGTGTTGGGGTTCTGCCCCCTTTGCCGGCTTGTAAGCTGAGCCGACAGACTCTTGATGACATTGTCTCTGATTTCCGGTTTCCTCCCAACTGGGATGCCCAGTTGCCGGCTGAGGGTGAGACAGCCGCCGATGCTCCGGCGGGCTACATCACCCTGCTTTATGATTTTTCGGTGAGGGTAACTTCCGGTTTTCCGTCACTAAATTTTTTCTTGAAGTGCTGCAGCACTATGGCTTCCACCTTTCCCAGTTGAATCTGATGGGAATTGTGAGGATCAAGCACTTAGAATTTTTGTGCTGGTCGACGGGGTCTGTTCCCACCGTCGACCATTTCCGCATTTTTTATTAACTACATTGTTCAATGGGGTTTTATTCTTTTCAGCACCGTGCGCAGGCACGGAAAATTTTGCTCTCTCCCCCAAGTCCTTCCATGATTGGAAGGCAAAATTCTTTTTTGTGAAGGCCGGTGTTATTCATGTGCCTTTGACATTCCGGGGGTCGGAAGAGATTCCGGCGGAGACCCTACCAATACCAGTGTTGGACCCCTAGTATTGTGATTTGAAGGAGATCCCGGCGATTTAGTTACCGGAGAAAGTACTGGTAGCAGCGGGAATGAGCCTGCTATGGAAATCCAACCGCCGGCACCGACCAGTGTACGTCAAGGGTGATCGAAGTAAGTGCTCTTATACCATTGTTTTTCCTTGACTTTTGAGTTGTTTGTAATCTAATAGGCATGTGTTTCTTGCAGGAACCCCACTGTTTTTGGCCGCCTTCCAGAGAAAGCAAGGGCGGATTGAGAAGCTTCCCTTGGGGCCAGATGAGCCCACTTGGTATGCGCAGGTCCTGAGTAACTTTGCCCTGATCAAGGATACGGACCTGGAGGTTCCTACGCCGTCAACTGGTAAGCCTTGATTGCTCAATAGTACACCTTTGTAGGTGACTTATGTGTTGTTCCTGTTGTAATGTAGGCGCACTGGGAGATTTGGGCGTTGGCCCAGATCACAGGAAGAAGAGGCGCGCAGGGTCGAGCACGGTGGTGGAGAAAGAGGCAAGTCAACCCGGGGCGGGCCCTCCTAAAGGTAAGCGCGTTGTTACTGACAAGTGGAAAGCTTATGTAGTCATCTCTGACTCATGGGAGGGTCTTCAACCTGTAGGTGCAAAGAAGGCTGCACCAAAGCGGGCGGTTATCCCGACACCACATCTGCTAGTCCGGAGGACGCTGAGGAGGTCCCAGAGGTGCCTTTGAAGCGAAAGAAGTGTCCGAAGGAGGACCTCTTCGCGCAACCACCTAAAAAGGTTGCCCGAAAACACATGGGGAAGCGGGCGGATCTGGGGACATTAACTGCTAAAATATCACTTGGTAACTTTCGGTAACCTTCACGATTTTCTTCTGGCTTTTATGTCATGCATGGCTAACTTTTGTTGTTATGTAGTGGGCGATGAGCCGGTTTTTGTGGAATCCGGCGCGAGCGTTGTGGACACTGATTCCCCCATAACCCAGGCTGGTGGTCAAGGCGGGAGTTCTACTGCTGGGGCAGAAGAACCGGTCCCAGTGAGGGAGGGGCCTCACATGGTGGTGGAAGGTTCCAGTAAGGGTACTAATGCGGGTTCTCCGGTGGTGGAATGTCCGGTGGTTCAATTGACGCAACCACAGCTAGATATTGAAGAACATGTGGTTGTTGTTGAGGAATCGCGGGTGGATCTTGGGGAACCTGCGGTGGAAGTGGAAGAAACGGGGTTCGTTGTGGAAGACCCTGTTGTGGTGGTGGAAGAACGCGTGCATCCGGGTGCCGCGGCTTATGTTGGTGAGACGGAGCCGGTGGGAACGGCTTCCGTTAGGGTGTTCAGACCAGTGCTCCACAAGGGGAGCATGTGGAGGAACCGGCACTCGGGGGTGGGGTGGGGCTTCCACCCATGATGTGTTTCCAATCCGCCTGGATGAAACTGCAGAGGATTATTATTTTAGGTCTTTCTCCTCCGCTCAAGCTGAAGAGATCCACACTCCTGTGTGGAAATTAAAGAAAGGCGAAGACTTTTCTCACTGGCCGGCGTGCCGTGAGTTCTTTAAAGGAGCTTTACCCCCAACGGAGGTACGTTTGCTTTCTGATCATGAAGAAGAAGAGACGTACCATACGTACCTCCATGCAGCTTCCAGGTCCGCCTCTGTGACTTACAAGATTGTTCGTGAATGGTGGGGCCTGGTGAAGCAGAAGAAAGATCTTGTGGCTTCCCAAGCGGTCCTTGGTAAAGAGCGAGCCCAATTGGCTGCGCGTGAAGCTGCGGTGCAGGCAAAGGAGACTGCCTTCACCGATAACCAGCGAGTTGAAGAATGGTCCGCGTAGGGGTGGAAAAGACGGGCCGAACCTTGGACGCCAAACTTGCTAAAGAGAGCAAGTTGTGGAAGGAGGCTTGTGAAAGGGATAACAGGGAGAAGAAATCCCTGAGGGATGAACTGGCCTACTTGTGCGCTGGTGTGGCGCAAGAGAAGAGAGAGAGGGAGGTGGCGGTTGCCGCGGCTGCACAAGCTAGTGTGCAACGTGCACATAATGAGTAGAGAGAGGTACCCCCTTGTCTTTGTGTTCATTCCTTTTTTTGGATTTTTACTAAGTTATGATGCTAACCTTGTTATGAATCGAACAGGTTGAAGCTTGCACTGCTCTGGAGAGCACCAAGAAAGATCTCCAAGTAGCTCGGTGGAGAAGGCTGAGCTTCTACGCAGGCTGCGGTTGGCGGAAGTGAAGGTGGAGGCGGGTAAGAAAAAATTGGAGGATTCCGAAAACTCCCGTGCCATCTCGTTGGTGGAGTCGCTGACCAACAACCTGCGGTGGCTTCAGCAGCATAGGATTGTCAATGTAAGTATTTCGCTTGTTTTTCTGATCTTTACGTGATGGCTCTGAACTTTCCTTTGAATTTGCAGATTTCCAATTCCATTGTGAACTCTACGGAGTTGGATGGTGCAGTAGCCAAGCTAGTGGTTGCTGTGCGCCATGATGGGCATGCGCAAGGCTATGCTGAGTGTGCGCAACAAGTCACTCATGCCTTGTATATTCCATGGGATTCCAGGCATGCTTCCACTCATGGAGTTAATACCGGAGTTGTTTTCGAGAAAGCACAGCAAGGGTATAACCGTCTTGATATCCTAGCGTTGGAATTGGTAAGTGAGGCGCTCACCCATGATGACTTCGTCGACCGCTTGAAGGATATCTTGTAATGAAATGTTTATTCTTTGTTACAGTATTTGTGTGAAATGAACCAACTTTGTGCAGGTATAGCGAATGAAACTGGTAATGAACTCGCGCGTGTGAACATCAGCCCCTATGCGTGAGGTAGTGACTTAGGGTTTACGAGTCATTGTGCACCAAGATATTTTTGCGTATACCCAAAGTGGTTCCGCGCATTTGTAACGAAACATTAAGATAAAAATAAATCAAGTAACTCTTGTCTTTATTATATAATGGGGCGTAAGAACCGTATTTTAGAGTAGACAACAGATATCAAATTTGCAAGTTACATGTAGCACCGTCTTAGCTGCACGCATTCCATGTCCTATGGATGTTTGTGCCGTCTAGGCGCTTAAGGGTGTATGCGCCTTTTCCCAGGACTTCATGAATAACATAAGGACCTTCCCGTTTGGGTGCAGCTTTCCAGGACGTTCGGCGTTAGATGACTCATTGTCGCGTAGAACAAAGTCACCAAGTAAAAAGGTACATATGTGGACTCGCGCGTTGTAATACTTTTCAAGCTTGGACTTGTATTTTGCCTCGTTGATGGCAGCGTTTTTACGCCTTTCTTCTAGTAAGTCCAAGTCAAGTCTGCGCACGTCTTCATTGTTTTGTCTTTGCGCAGCTGGCATGCGTGGTGATAGGAGGCCTATTTCTGCAGGAATCACTGCCCCCGTCCCATACACAAGGCTAAAAGGAGTTTCACCCGTGCTGGTTTTAGGCATGGTTCAATGAGCCCATAGGATATTTGGCAGCTCATCTACCCAGCCTCTGCGTGCTGTACCCAACCTTGTCTTGATCCCTTCAACTATGCTTTTGTTAATTCTTTCCACTTTGCCATTCCCTTGGGGATGCGCAGCTGAAGTGAATACGTGTTCGATATGCATTTCTTTCATCCATTGCTTTAGCTCATCGGCTGCGAAATTGGGGTCGTTATCACTGGCTATGCGCAGGGGTAACCCGAATCGGCATATAATGTGTTCCCATATGAACTTTCGCACGACAGTTACTGTGGTGGATGCAAGGGTTTGGCTTCTACCCATTTGGTGAAATAATCGACTGTAACGATTATGAATTTCACCGCTCCTGGAGCATCTGGGAATGGTCCCACCATATCGATTGCCCATTGCTGAAAGGGCCACGCTGTTGTCACCAGGATCAGAGGATTCTTGGGACGCAGTATCTTCGGGGCATGGTGCTAGCATGATACGCACTTACGTAATGTTTCAACCGCATCAAGGTGCATGCCAGGCCAATAGTATCCGTCATTCATGATCTTTGCCACGACCATGCACGGGCCAACGTGAATTCCGATAACCCTTCGTGTATTTCACGGATCAAGTACTGTGCGTCTTTCGGATCAACACAGCGAAGGAGCGGCCCAAGGTATGACTTGCGGTATAAGATATCGTCCGCCATTTCATAGTTGAGTGCCTTATCTGGACCTTCCTTGCTTCCGCTTTGTTTTCGGGGAGACTCCCGTGTTATAAGAACATGATGATGGGGGACATCCAGGACGGATTTCCCACTACAATGATGTTGACTTGTCGCAAAGGAACATAAGGGTTTTTGAATAACTCAATGCGCACCTCACGCGCAAGGTGCTTGAAGCTTGTAGTGGCTACCTTGCTGAGAGCGTCGGCGTGTTTGTTCTTGCTTCGGTTGACATGGGTTATCTTGAAGTGTTGGAATTTGGTTATTAAGGCTTGCGCCTGTTCTAGATACAAGGCCATCACCTCGCCTTTTGCGTCGTACAGGCCGTTGACCTGTCCGGCGACTAAGAGTGAGTCGACATGGGCCTCCAAATTCCACGCACCCATTTTGATTGCTAACCGAAGGCCTGCCAAGAACGCTTCATACTCAGCTTCATTATTTGTAATTTTAAAACCCAATCTGATGGCATAGGTGATTTCTTGATTGTCGGGGCTTATTAGACGAAGACCTGCCCCTGCGCCATCATCGTTGGACGCTCCGTCGGTGTGAATTATCCATGTGCGGTCATCTGTAACCGGCGTTGGATTCTGTACAGCTTCACATTCTTGCACTTTATTCTGCGGGACTTCCGTGATGAAATCAGCTAGTATCTTGCCCTTTATTGTTGGGCGTGGTTTGTACACGATATTGTGTCCACCAAGCTCAATTGCCCATTTTGCTAGGCGGCCAGATATGTCTGGTTTCGACAAAATTTGGCCTAAATGATAGTTCGAGAGAACTCTTATTTCGTGGAGTGAAAAATATCGACGCAACCGCCGGGATGCATGGACCAAAGCTAGAGCAAGCTTCTCCATCATGGGATATCGAGTCTCTGGGTCAGTAAACATCTTGCTGATGTAGTAGATCGGAGCCTGGACTCCTGCGCACTCTACTAGCAGGACTGCTCTCAGAGCGATGTCTGATGCAGAAAGGTAAAGTATCAGTAGCTCGTTCTTTTACGGTGCGGTGAGTGTTGGTAGCTGGATTAAGCATTCCTTCATTTGGGTGAAGGTTTTCTCCGCATCCGGAGTCCACTGAAACTTGTTCTTTTTCACACAATTCCGTAGAGTGCTAATGAATGAGAAGGATTTCATTGTGTGGTTGGCCAAGAACCTGTTCAGCGCAGCCAACCGCTCTGACAACTGTTGCATTTCTTTGATAGTTGAGGGTGATGGCATACGCTGAATTGCTTCCACCTTATCGGGATTGACTTTGAAGCCATCGCGTGTAACGATGAATCCCAAAAATTTGCCTTCCTCCATTCCAAAAGAGCACTTGCTAGGATTTAGCTTCAGATTTTCCTTGCGCAAGGAGGCAAACGTTTTTTGAATGTTTGCCAGCATCTTCTCCTCATTTGAGCTCATGATTACTAGGTCATCAATGTATACTTCCATGGTTTCACCAATGTCATCCCCGAAGACATGGTCCATTAAACGTTGATAGGTGGCTCCAGCGTTGAGCAATTCGAAGGACATCTTTGTGTAACAGAAAATTCCCTTGTCTATTCAAAAAGTTGTCTTATCTTCGTCTTCTTTCTTCATTTGGATCCGGTGGTAGCCCTTGTAGCAATCAAGGAAGCATTTCCACCTGAATGAAGCAAGAGAGTCCACCTATTTGTCGATTTCCGGTAAGGCGTAACAGTCCTTGGTACATGCCTTGTTGAGATCCTTGATATCGACACATATGCGCCAACTGCCGTTGGACTTTTGGACCATGACTGGGTTGGCTACCCATGTTTGATAACGTGCCTCTCGGATGATTCCTGCTTGGAGAAGTTATGTGACTTGCTCGTTCAGAGCGCGGGTCTTCTCGGGACCGAAATTGCGCTTCTTCTGAACTTTGGGCTGAACTGAAGGGAATGTGTGCAAAGCATGATTTCCCTTGGCACCCTAGTCATATCCGCCGGTGACCATGCAAAAATGTCAGAATTATGGAACAACAGTTGTTTCAAACGCGCATTGACTGTGGGAGTCATAGCGGGTCCCAAGACCACGGTTTGTTCCGGGTACTTGTTGTTGAGTACTCACTTTTCTGGTTCACTGTTGGACGATGGCTTTGGTTGCTTTATTGATGGTTCCTCATCAACATACATGACTTCCTTTCTTGCATACATGATGGCCGCGCCGGTTTCCATGGGAAAACCGAAAGCGGCGTGGGGGATTGAATTAATCATGCTGAAATCCTGTTGGGCGCGACGTCCTAGCAACACGTCATGGTGCAAGGTTGCGGGCATGAGCATGAAGTTGACCTGGACCGTGCGAGTGTGGCGCCCATCGGAAAGAGTCACTGGGAAAGAAATTTGGCCCAAAGGAAAAACAGCCTCGTTACAGAAACCAGTGAGTGGGAAATCCACCGGCTCCAGGCGTGCTTTGTCCTCCGGGTCGAGTTGTTGGAAGCACTTCTCATAGATAATGTCCATAGAGCTCCCAGGGTCTATGTACATGTAGTCGGTGCGGTAGTGACTGAAAATGCCAGTTATCACTACCGGTCGGTCTTCTTGTGGACCCCAAGGACAACTGGGAAGATGACCTGCTGTTCACGCCCGTAAGGCGTGCAACTCTTCACGTGGCAATGCTTGCGCGAAGGACCACCCTGAATCATATGAACAGACTTTATTTTTTTTGTTACTCGGGCCCTCGCCTCCACGAGTGATTTGGCGCACCTCCTTGCGCACGTTTTGTAGTAAGTGGGTGAGCTTCCCACTCTTAAGTGCTTTTTCAATCTCCATGCGCAAGGAGATTTAATTATCGGTTGTGTGCCCCGTGTCTTTGTGATATTCACAGAAGAGGTTGGGGTCTTGACCCTTCTTATTGCGCATCGGCGATGGTTGTTTGAACTGATGGTCTTCTGTACTGAGGACCTCCACCGGTGTCTTCGTCAGTGGGGTCCACTGATGGTCACGATTATCTTGCTTTATTGCTCGCTGGTTGGCGAGCTTATTAATGGTCGCACGAGCGTCGACCGGTGTGTGGGGAGGGTTCTAGCTGTGGTCCCTCCACCCTTTATTCTTCTTCCCAAAACTCCTACTCAAGTCTTGGGGTCGGTGATGAGGTAGGGAGGTCTACTACTATTGAGGTTGCGCTCCATTTGCGCGTAGACCTTTGCCGCTGCCATGAGTTTCTCCCAGCTCTTGGGAGGCATGTAGTTCCTGACAAGACTTTGATCATCTCGTTGCAACGTACGGCATACTTGAACTGTGCGCGAATCAGGTCTTCGTGCACGTCCCCTATCTCTAGCACCTCCTTGTTGTAGCGGGTGATGAAATCTTCAAGGCTTTGATCATGGCGCCGCCATATCTTCATTACGTCAGAGGAGACTCTGACGTAACGTCGTTGCTGACTGAAGTGTGTCAGGAATTTATCTTTCAATTCATTCCATGACGCAAGTTTGCCCGTGGGCAGATTATCAAACCACAGGCGTGCAGCACCTGTGAGGGTTTGAACAAAAAGGTGACACCACATCGGTAGTATCCATCCTCCAATCAGTCATGCGCCGGTGAAAAGACGCAGGTGATTATCCGGGTCACTCAACCCGTTGTATTTCCCAAAATTGGAGGGAAGTTTTGCACGCTCCAATGGTGCGAGCACTATCTCCTTGATAAACTTGAAATGTTCGGCCGCGTCCGCCGGCCGGTAGACCAAGTTGTAATCATGCTCCGCTTCCGGGTTGTAGCCACTCCGTGGAGCGGATCTGTACGCCGCATGACTCTTTGCCAGCCGATGAAAAATGCCGGCGCTATCACCTTCTCCGTAGGTTTTATCGTCCTCGCGCTGGGTGTGTACCGCTCCCCTTGAGGACGCGGGCCTAACCGTGAGTGGACAGATGCTCACCTAAGAGAGTAAGACTCTGGCTTAGGCGGTGGTTGTGTGTACTCCGTCTCTTAGGGATGAAGGTTATACGGTACGCTCGCCCCAGCTGGCGAGTCGTAGCTCAAAATCCTTGGTGCAGGTGAAGCATGCACTTGAACAGCGGGCTGCACTGGGGCAACAGGGGTGTTTGTCTCCCCACAGAGCTGCGCATAGACGGCATTCAAGGCCGTTTGAGACTTTATGAACCAAGACATCGTTGTCTAACCCGGGGGTAAGACAGATGTGATCGGTACAAAGGGAGTCTCCAGTTAAGCTCCGGGAGTGACCGGGATGTTTATACAGCCAGAGCTGTGCTGAGTTCCGGCACTCTCAGAGGAATCTTCTTCCACTTGTCCGTCGATTCGAGAGGCATGAACTGGGTTCTTGCCTTCGGCTCGAGGACCTCGTGGGGTGTTTGATGGGAAATCATCCATATGAAAGCGAAGCTTGAAAAAATGAAAATGAAGGGAACTATTTGGAAAAAAGCGAGAAAATAGCGGATGGCGCCAATGAAGAAGCACCGGTTGAACCTTGCAATATCCGGGGATACATAAGTTACAACTAGGGTGTCTCTGCATAGAGGGTTGTCCTTTCACTTCACTCTTCAGGTGTGAGCTCGCTTAAGCTGATCTGCAAAACTAGCAGCGTCGTTAGTCTCGTCACGGGGAAAAGGGTGGTTTTCTCCGTGACCACACTCCGGTGTGAGAATAAGTATTTGAGGATTGTAAGTAAGTGAGTGAGTAGGAATGTTTGTAAGCCTGTTCGCATATCTTTTACCTGGAGATCCGATACTTATTTATAGCCGAAAAAGTATGTTCAGGAGATGGGCTGGTTGGCCTTGGACCCGGCCCATACAGCCAGAGACATCCGTTTTGTCCCTCTGCGTCAGACATTAAATGCTCCCTGCAGGAGAATTAATGTCCTCTGTCAGGAGGTGTGCTTTGTCGGATGTTGAGTGGTGCCACGTGTAAAGGCAGCCGTCTCTGGTGTCGGGCCTGCTGCTAGCCGAAAGTGGAGAAGGTGGAACAGTCACTGGCTGAGATGTGGTTGGTGTATGGTCTGACGTCTGCATCACTGGTAATGGACACTGTCACACGCAACCTGCCAAGTAACCCTTAGTCACAGTTCTGCCACTGTGAACCATTGAGTATGGTTAACACCTCTTAGTGTTTACCCCTTCTGCGAAGCTATCAAGGTTTTTCCGCCAGCGCAGGGTGTCAGGAGTATATCCTTTTGTTCCAAGACTATGAGGCACTTCTCATGTGTGTCTTGTCCTTGTAAGGTTTTGGGATTTGTAGCTTAGAGGGATGTTGTTCTGTGCAGGGTCTAGTATCCTGCGCGGGTGAGTCTAACTCGCCGTTGTGCCAAGTACACAAGGCTCGTTGTGTGACTCGTGTTGTTTAGTCTAACTTATCGTTGCGCTGAGTGCGCAAGACTCGTTGTGTGACTTAATTATATTGGTCTAATTCACCATTGCGCTGAGTGCGCAAGGCTCATTGCATGACCTATTGTTGTTGGTCTAATTCACCGTTGCGCTGAGTGGGCAAGGCTCATTGTATTACCTGATGTTGTTTAGAAAACGCACCGTTGCATGTTCCATGCAAGGTTATCCTTGTAAAATGTAGTCAAGGGTATGGTCATTTGGGGCCATACCTCCTCACCGATTCCCAGCTTTTTTAACGTATCCCAATAAATCCTCCCTTATATATATATATATATATATATATATGGCTCGGTTCAAATGAGAACCATCACGAGTTGCAAGAACCGTGAGAACTTTTTGTCCCCGCGTGAGTTGGGCCAAAATTTTTATGCACAAACATAGATGAAAATATTATAAACACATCTGTAAAAAAAGTAAAAAAAATTGTCGAGTTGGTAGTTTTGACTAATGCAAGTTTTTTTATGCGCTGGTGCAAATTTGTAAGAAAATAAATATTTTTTACGCCTCATGTAAATGTGGGTATGCGGCATTTTTATAAAAAAATTTTGCCGAAACAAGTGATTTTTTTATGACTTTTGAGAAAAAAAAGTCGGAAAAACCTTTTGGTTGAACCAGTTCTCACAACTCAAGGTGGTTCTCATTTTAACCCGTCCCTATATATATTCACAACTCAAGGTGGTCCTACAAAGTGTACGAAGTCATAAAATACCACAATTTCAGCCATAAAACACACTTAAAACCCATAAATAACAGAGTGAAGATCGCTAAAACACAATATCCAAACCTTAACAATCCATATAAACTTCAAACGCACCATCGTAGTACTATGAATATAAAACACAACATAATAATCAACATAAAACACACTAATGTCAGTCATTCGATAATCAAAGCCTTATCAAACACAACACAAACCACATAAATATAGCGTTTTAGCAATCTTTACTTTGTTATTTGTGGGTTTTGAGTGTGTTCTATGGTTGACATTATGGTAATTTATGACTTTTTACACTTTGTAGGAAAAATGGACTTTGTAGCCAACTCCCACCCATATATATAGGATGGGGTTCTTGAGTGAAAATTAGTGTATTTGCGAACTAAGTGAACAAATCCTGACCATTTATTTACACATGTGTATGGCTAGGATTTCATTATCAAATCATAAAATACACTAATGTATTCAATCATCAAATCCTAGCCATTGATTTACACATGTGTATGGCAAGGATTAGTTCGCTCAGTTCGCAAATATACTAGTGTTCACTCTTGAACCAAATCCTATACACACACACATATATATACAGGGGAAGGATCCGCTAAAAAGTAGGTTTTTCCTAAATAGCCTAAGAAGGATTGTGATGATAACATGTGGCACTAATTATAAGTAGAATGGAAGGGCATTTTGGTCCATAAAAGTAGAAGTGTGAAGATAACCTGTGGCACCCTTTTGTCTTCTTAAAAATATAACAGGAAAAAATCAGTACAAAAAAATCTATCACAAAAAATCCAGTACAAAAAACATAGCATAAAAAATTTAGTACAAAAAATATAACATAAAAAATAGAGTAGAAAAATCCTGCACAAAAAAATTCAGGAAAAAAAGTAAGATAAAAAAATTCAGGACAAAAAATATAGCACAAAAATATAGTACAAAAATTTAGCACAAAAAATGCAATACAATACAACACATTTTGTTTGGTTTTTTTAGTTTTCATATTTTATAAAGCAATATGGTACTCGAATTAAAGCTAAAAAGACGCTCGTTTTTATGGTGAAATTTTTATGAAAAAAATAATGTCGTATAAAAAAGTTATGAACATTTAAAAATGAGGGTGGAATATGGATGTACCTTACATGTGGAGAGAGAAAATCAATAAATAGTATTTTTCAAAAATACCCTTACCCTCTTTTTTTCTACATGTTCATCTTAACCATTGATTTAAAAAATGAGAGGTTAAGATTCCTTCTCATCCGTTGGATAAAAATAATACACGGACTAAAATGAAGCGGTGACGTTTATGTAAATATCAATAACTTTCATAAAGGTGTGGGGTTCATTATGGGTAAAAACGTAATTGTGCATCTACATAAATAATTCAAACAACACCTAAACCTATAACCTCAACAAAAACCTCCCCAACTTCTACGGAAAACGTGAAAACTCTAGATTCTTTATGGCATCTATAGATCAATCACAATCCAAGAGTAAAAATCAAAGTGAGTTAAATGTGGACTAATTTATCAAAGATATTTGATGTTATTGGGGTTTTAATTTCAATAATTTATGTATAGTTTTTGGTAGAAAGAAGCCCATCAAGTTTTTTTTAGTCACCTGAATATAAACGCCATAAAACAAACGAAAATATGAGGAAGGGAACATCAAATTAAGGTTATATTTGTTAGAGTTTATGGTGAAAATATATAAAGTAACAGAGGTTATGATATATGATTACTATGAACTTTGTACATGTATACTTTGAGTGTGTGTTTAAAAGGCCATATAAAGGCTAATTTTGAAACCTATAGATGTAAATTGTGAAGGCTAACCGATGACATGATCTATGAGTAACTGTTAGGAAAACCCGATTCATTGTGAAAAATTTGAACGCCAATTGTATAATAACTTTGAGTGTGTTGTTGAAAACGTCATATAAAGGTAACTTTGATTTTTATAGATGTAAACTGTGAAGGCAGTTATGATGTATGAGTAAATGATAGTGAATGTAAACTTTGAAGGCCAAATGTGTTATAACATATATGATAACTACAGAAGTTACTGACGCCAAAATGCAATATAACTATTGAAGTTTATGAAAATGCGACAATCCTCTAAAACGGCACATTTTTCCTCCTTTTTAGGCAAGGAGGGTTTGAAAGTGAAAATAAAGGCATATACTAAACGGGGTAACAATGCCAAGAAGAGAAAGGCTTCAAGCCAGGAAGTTGAGGTATCGGAAGAACATTTGTATCAGTTCAATGGTGCTAGAGTTCCACCAAGAGTATCTCCATCAAACTTGACATGGTGGTTTGACACTTTAATGAGAATCAAAGACAAGAAATACATAACCTATGATTTGGTGATGCCCTGAATATGAAAATAGACATCATCCCAACAATGTTTGGCTACTGGCTATTGGAAAATTTACAATGAGAGAACAAAAAATTTAAATGTTGGCAAACCATGTGATTCATATGAACATAGAGTTGATCCACTCTTTAATCGGTATACCAAATGGAAACGTGGCCGTGACGGCGAAAAGATCGTCAAAGAATGACAAAGTAGTTGCTGAGTGGAGAGGACAATTTAGCGGAACAACCTAGATAGCAAAAGTAGGTGTGTAGACATACTTTGATAACAGTCTACCTCGGATGCATTATTACACAAGAAACTTCAATCTGAATTTCCTTGTTGCATTCTTCACTGTGATTAGGAATGCAAGTGATAACGCAGCTATTAACTCACAATTTTTGCACAATGTTAAACTAAACATTGAAATAAAACAAATGAAGTGGTGTGATTACCTCATGGATTATTTACAACAAGCTAAAAGTGCATGGACGCCAATAAAGCATTTCACAGGCCCCTTGATCGTACTTGCGATATGAAATAATTTTAAATAACATAGTTTGCTCAATAACAACCTAAAATAATATCTTTTAATGAAGTTGGCTTTGGGGAATGATGCTTGTGAGAGGAAAAGGTAGGAGAGGAAAGAAGGTTACCTAATTGAGTGGATAATGGTAAGAGTTCTGGAAATGTTTGAGGAGCATTGCTAAAGAGGCTACACAGGGGGGGGGGGATGCCATGTTAGGAAGGCTAAAAAGAAAACAACTGTTAAGAAGGCTAAAAGGTCACAATTTGATACTGTTATTCATAAAAAAAGCCAAAGCCAAGAAGACTAAATTTTAACATGTTGATGATGAAGATGATAATGATGGTGGTGATGGTGGTGATGTTGATGAGGTTGATAATGTTGAAGATGATGCTTATAATGATGATGAGGTTGATAATGTTGACGATGATGGTTTTCATCATGAACATGTTGAGGGTGATGATGTTGTCCACAATCGTCTTGATTTGGACCCTGCAGTGCAAAACACCATGGACATAGGTGGTCAGGAGAATGGAGCTTATTTCCAAAGGATTGCTGTAGAAGATTTAGAGAGCCAAAACAGAATGTATGAAGTATCTGTATCAGGAAATCATGTTTTGTACACAGTCCTAACACAACATAGTCAACAAGATATTGGTGACAAACATACCAAAGTGGTGTGGAAAAGAATGCCATGAATGAAGCTGATGATGTATGTTATACAATCAATAATTTTACAATAAAAGTTATAGTAAATATACTAAATTTTTCTTTTCCATTATACAAGCAATGGCCGAAACGTTGGATTGTACTTACAAAGAGTTGGAAAAGTGTTATAACAGGATGAAGAATTTCTTGGATCAGTCAAAGTAGAACATTCAAACAACGTGCTGGTGCATATCACAACATCACAATGTCTAAACTTGTTAAGAATCATGTCAAAGAAGGTGGATGGAAACGCCAAAGAAGAAACAAGTGATAGGACAGACAGAGAGAAAGATATGGATGCTAGAGATATAAATGAACACGCCATGCTTGAAAACCCAATAGTGAAGAAGATAAAGAAGAAGGTTAAGGAAATGGTGAAAGGGGTGATCAAAATGCCATGAATACGACACAACCAAATGAAAGTGAGGATGCGTGTGAAGGTGGAAAAGAGAATGAGGTAGAGGATGACCAAAATGCCATGACAAAACGCCATAAGTTAAATGTCAAGATGATGGGAAGAGTCTGATGAAAAGGCTTGAAGAAGCGGCAACACCAAAAACTCTAGAAGATCTAAAAATAAAAGTTGGGGAGAAGAAAAAGTAGATGCCTTCTTTGAGCTACTGATACCAACTCAACCACCATCTAGCAAAACGCTAGAACGGAGAGAGTGAGTAGAAAATGAGGTGGAAGAGAGAACACTAGAGAGGATGATGAAGGAAAACACAATTTTGAAAGCCCTAGTAGGAGATGGAGTTGAGGAAGATGACGATGAGGAAGGGGATGTAGTTAATGATGGCAAAAGAGTATCACAACCATTGAGGGCATGCTTGTCACTTTATCTCCGAAGAGCAGTTGTTAAAATGCAACAAGGGAGGCATATGAGAAAAATATGTCAGCATACATACACAAAGGATGTGGTTATGCATGGTATGTTCATTTCATAAACTCATAAAACACCATTGTCTTTTGTTGCAAGTATACATTGCTAAAAACCACCATGCAGGGTAATAAAAACTAATAAAATGCCATACTCTGTTACACATGGTATGTACATTTCATAAACACTCATAAAACACCCTTCTTTTTGGTTACATGTTAATGTTTTGCTCTAAATCACAATGCATGGTAATAAAAAATAATAAAACACCATGCTCTGAAATTAAAGGTTGAGTTTGTTTATATTAATGTTGCATTTAAAAAAAGATTCTATAGCTTGCACACCATATGCTAATTTCAGGAGTATAGTCTTTAGGATTACAAGGGTGTAAGAACTCCCAAGGATAATATTCAAAAGCATGCACCTAGGATTATACGTTCACAACAGTTGTATTCAAGCTTGCGGGCACATCCTGAATATGAAAAAAGATTTAAGGCCCTAGAATCGCCATCAATATTGCACTCAAATAATGTTGGTATGTTTTATCTAAATTAAACAACGTCGTTATATCATCACAATGTTTTGTTAATGAAATGTTCACAAAGAATTTATAGAAAAGGACCACATATGAATACCTAAAAAAACACGAAACAGTGAATTCAATAGAAACATGGCAACTGTTTAGAAAGATGCTTGCTTCAAAAAGGATATGAAAGATAAAACAATAAATGATTTGATCTGGTCTTCATGTAGTTAATAGGGTCACAACATTTCTATGTTATCTGCTTCAATCTAAGATCATATAAAGTTGACGTTCTGGACAACAGTGCTTCATACGATGATATGAGCATAGAAAAATATATTATGGATGGGTTGGCTAAACGATAACTCCTTTGAAACCTTCTTATGGTGTTATAACTTTTATGTAAAACGCCATATAAAATGTCGAACTGGCAGCGAGATGCTTTTGCAAATTACTTAAAAGATAAAAGGAACCCAAGTGCTCGCAGGTTAAAAAGGGCAAAGATTGTAAGGGAAATGATGGAGTGGAGAACGTCGAATGACATAGACTGTGGAATATTTACAATGAGGCATATGGGAACATATATGGGCGGTTATCTGGTTGGGCATGTGGTTTGGAAAATGAAAGCGCCCCATATAGCCTACTAAACAAACAACTCAATGACATCAGGATAAAGCACACAACAAATATTCCTCCATCACATCAATGAAGCTAGAATACCATTGGTATCATCGTTAAACAAATTTTGGAATTGGGGGCAGAAAAAATAACAAAACTGTACAAAATATGAATGAAAAGGAACGAAGTAAAATGGCCAATTAAGTAGACTAGTTTGTAAAACGCTATATTTTTTTGCATGTTGTTGGTTTTCATACTTTGCAAGTAGGCTATTTTTAAACGCCATATTTTAGATGGTTTGGTTATACTTGACATTTTTGTATTCACACACTTGTAATTATTTACGTTTGTACGCATTTTTTCAAAACACCATATTTTATTTTTAACGCCAAATTATGTTTACATGTTACATAAAAGCCAAACCCTATCATACTGTCACATAAAACATCAAAGTCTGAAAAACATTGTATCACTAAAACACCATTATTAAAGAAAGAGAATCATATCTTCTGCATTTCAGTGTGACAACTATGAAAAAAGGAATCTTCGTAGCATACATTACTATGAAAAAAAAGAGAATTCAGAAGGTCTGTTGCAACTATTTTCGTTTTGGCGCCAAAAATGTATAAACAGTCGGGTTATTAAAAACTACATTTATTGCTCGTCTATATCGCGCCAAAAACCCCATCATATAAGTAAAAACACCACAACACTAAGGTCCATCTTTATAACTACTAAAAACATCAAGAGAGCATTAAACACCATAAAGATATCAAAACAAATGGACCGAGTTGTTTCATGGAAGTTCCAAAGGTCCGAGAGGCGTTTCTTTATCAAGTTCTCTAATAGGAGAAGGATGAAAGTCAAGACAATCAATGCCATACTTCGTATGGATGAGGAAGTTCAGAGAGGATACTAGCCCGTGGTCTTCCAATGGCCAACAATTGTGAGAGAGCTCAAACAGTTATTCGAAGGTTGAATAGAAGATTTCTAGCAGATGATGGTTTTGAGAAACCAACCGTTACAGGTTGGAGTTTGAATGAACATTTGAAGACAGTGACAATTAATTACAACAATAGAGAAAATGATCTCTTCACAATGGACCAATCCTAAACACGGAGAATGCTGACAACCTTCAACAACTCTATGATTTAGGGGCTTAAAACCCAATAAGAAACAGGATTATGGTTATGTTTGAAAAGAGGATGAAAGGAAGGCTCAACGAGTTAATGGTGTTGAATGCCAATGTGGTTGATGATGATGATGAAGAGTCTAATGAAAGTGATGAGGAAAGTGATGGGTAAATCTGTCACACCCCAACCGATGACATAAACATCGAGGCGAGCATAGATTGTTCAAAGACATCATAAAACAATATTTCGATATATATTAAGATTCAAAATTTTCTCATTGTCATATAATCAAATAAACATTACATTGTTCAAAAATAGAAATACAACAATCGGAATATCTCATGACAAACAACATAATTGCACGTATAGATTAGGTGGGTACCTAAATCCATCCTAAGTAGTATCTTGTGATAACATCTCAAACATTTCCTGCAATATGTGTAAAATATTTGTCAATGCATAAATTTGTTAGGGAGTGTATTAGTTAGGTTACATAGCATAGGTAAGAATAAGTCTCAAATCCACATGTTTATAACATACTAAATTATGTATCATACTAGCATGCAAGAGCTAAAAATTCCCACGATGATTAATCGTGTAGGAGATAAATAGTACAAAAGGACATGGACGTGTAGCCAATCAGTGTGCGCCATTCACTGCTCCATGATCTCTACTCACATCTGATGACAGACTCGATAACACGTACACTCGGTAGGCCTGGCATCAACAACCGTGCGCCAACATACCTCTACCTTAGCAAACATTATATGTCATGCAAGAGGGGACCAACTAGATATTCCTTGTTCGCGACGTCTAGCCCAAGGCCCATCAGCACATCTCCTTCTCCAAACTTTTCGGCTATAAATACCACTACTTCAATAGTGTTAAATTTTGATTGTTTATTAGAGTTAGAAGTCCCAAACCAGTACTTCAATAGTGTTAAATTTTGATGGTTTATTTTGCTTGCAAACTTCATGTATTTGTTCTCATAGACAATTATATCATAGGTATAAAATTTCTTTTTGATATACCTAACCTGTTATTTGTTGATTATTGTAGGAGGTAGAGGTTGCTAATGAAGTAAATTTATGGGCTGAACAAAAAACGAGCGGTCTAATCAAATGTAGGACTAGTTTGTTGACGTGAAATCTTGATAAACTAGAAAAACAACACGTATGATATCAACACAACTTGTAAAATGTGCAGAATAAGTAGAATACACAAGGATTTCCAAATATCTATGTTTACATAAATTTCGATAGCATAACGACGTCTTTACATAACTTTTTGATAAGCTCCATAAATCACACGTCCCAAAATTTATGAGCTCATGCGCACGTACCAACCTACATATTGGCATTGGTGGTACGCACGCAGGACTCCTACGCTAAAGGACCTTGTCCGGGCATATGACTTGCTACGCGTATGACTCATCCGCGTGTATGACATCACTAGAAAACATATTAAACAGTCAAATCTAATATGTTAAGCTACCTAAAAACACATAGACTCCTAACTAAGACGTAGGCATTAGACATTATGTATCAACATACTCCCCTTTGGATGATGTCGTAATCTTGTCTTGGTCTTCAAAATCTTTTAGTCTTTCATTCTAAATACCCGCTTTCTATACTCCCTCCAATGCTCCTTGAAGCTTTTCTTCGGTTTCTGATAAGTGAGCACCGGTTTCTTGTATTTATACCTAGAAATAGATGCCTTCTTAGTTCTTTCAGCAGTCTTTTCCAATCTCTTCATCTCTTTCTCATCTTGCTTATTCTCTAGATCTCTCCAATTACTCGGCCACATTCTCCCAGAATGAATCTCGTAAGCAAAGCATATACGAATAACTCTTGGAAACTGCATTGCTTGTTCTCGATCAATGCGAGCAAAGAAGATCTTGTTGAAGAATAATATCTTGATGTCTTTATCAAATAAGTTCACCAACCACATAGGATCATAAACCCTAATATTTCTCCAATCCTTCTCACCGTCACATAACACTATCACTATCTCCCCTGTTTTCTCGTCATAATACCACCATCTGAAAAAACTTGTAAAAATCCTACTCCATCTCATGAAATGGTATTATACTTAACACATTTGGCCTCTTATACTTTAATGTGACAGCAAACTTTCAGGTTTATGGATCTATCTCGGTTTAAGATACTAAGTGTTTCGGCTCTTGAGGTTTCCAATGCTTGAATCCAGTTCTAGCTTCTCTTTTGATAAATCTAAGGGCATGTTGATTGTATTGATTCAGCTCGTAGTTGATCATCTTGATTTTGCACAGCTCCTTTACATCACTGAGGTAATGATTTGATGTCATTGATAACCCTGAAATATTGTACCCTGTATTCTCTTCGAATTGCAATCTTCTTCAACTTGGGTATCCGGTTCCAGCTAGTTATATAACACATAGAGATATCCTTATGTTGCTTGAAAACTTCAACGATCGTAGAAACTTCCATTCATCTTCCAATTCTTTAAACTACTTGATCAATTGAAGAATGGTTTCATCATTGTTTATATCAGGAATGTTTCCTTGGCGTTCTTTAATCTTCCTTTTCAGTACACCTTCAACTTCTTCAACAAATATTTCGTTGAATGTTGGAAACTACTCGTTGATATTATTTACAAGTCGTATTTCTGCATCTTCAAGATCATCTTCAATCTCAACCATGTCCTACTCACCAGCATCTATCACTGGTTCAAACACGTATTCCTCTTGTTTATCATCATTATCTATTTCTTCTAACTCTTTCTCAAAGTCAAATATTGTTGGGCCTATATTGTTAAAGGTTACTCAATAGGGATTATTTTAGGCTTTGGGATGTCTTGTGGGCTTCCTAGTGCCTTATGGGCCTAGGGTTGTAAATAGCGGGCTTGGTAGTGCTTGTAAATAGAGATGCTAGGTTAATGAAAGGGGGTTAGAGAGTTGTAATTCACAGAACTTGTATCAGACATCTTTTGGTGTATGCAAGTTGATTTTATTCAAGTTGTTCTTCTTCCTAATCATTATTTCCGCTATTGATTAGGTTGTGATGCCTGTTTGATCAGTTTACGGGACTAACAATTGGTATCAGAGCCTGCTGTTCAAATACAGGCTCCGGGTATTGCTGATTGAAGAAGTTTTTCGAAGTGTGTTGCTGCTGCTCGGATTGGTTTCTGTTCCGGATCACTGTTCATCATCGGAAGTGTTACTGTTCCGAAGAACTCGAAGAAGATTTGAAGATTTCGGATCTGTTACTGTTACAGATTCTGAAGAACACGAAGAAGGTTCTAACATCTCGGATCAACTACTGTTCCGGATTCCGAAGAACACGAAGGAGATCATCCATCTCGGATTGATTCCGGACTGTTGTTCAATTCGGATTACAATCCGAGATACTGTTGCGGTTATCGATTCCTTGGATTTCGGAATACTGTTGCAGGAAAGGCGGATTATTGTTACGGATAAGGATAAGGATTCCGGATTCATCAGATAGGACAAGCATTCCGGATTTCTTCATTCCGGATTCTCCTTTCCGGATTCACCTTCAGACTTGTTTATTCCGGATCATACATCTCGGATTTTTATTCCGGATTTGTCATTCGGAGTTCTCATTTCGGATCCATCAGCTTCCGGGTTCTTCATTTCGGGTTTTCAAGTCGGACTCTCCAATTCGAACTCTCCAATTCGGACTCATCAATCCGGATTCATCAATCCGGATTATCATCAATTCGGATACAATATCCGGATTTGACAATATTTGACTTCAGGGTTGACCATTCCGGATCGAATTCGGAATAAGTACTATTCATCTAAGGAAACCTTAAATAAATTAATTTTTAATCTGTTTGGTAATTTTTAATAAAGTTAATAATGATGGCCGGATATATGACTGCACAAGATCTGACGAAGCCACTCCGGCTGCCCTGCAATCGCAAACTTTGGCCATCCATCAAGAGCTGGATCAAGTTATTGGCACTTCCACTAAAGTGCCACGTTTTTTATATGGAGACGAGTATTACGAATGGAAATTTCTCTTTGAGCAGTATTGTAAGGCAAAAGAGTCTGGTGTGTGGAGATGCATCATGAATGGTCCAAGAACAATAGTCTACAAGACAGAGCAAGATCCAGACACCAAAATTCCTAAGACCATGCACCTATGGAGTCCATAGGATATTAAGATAATAGAAGAAGATGAAAAGGCCTCTGCTACTCTGACCATGGCCCTTGGACCTGATATCTCCATTGCGGTTAGAAACTGTAAGACCGCAAAGGAAGTTTGGAGTGAACTGCAAAATCTCTACGAGGGAAATGCAGACATGAAGGCAAGCAGGGTGAACCAACTGAATCAGCAATTCAGCTCATTCAATCACATTTATGGGGAAACTATTGAAAACCAGATTCGTCGCTATGTCAAGCTTGTTTCCCAGATGATTTCAGCTGAGATTACTCTCACTAACAGTGCCATGAACAGACAGTTATTAAATTCACTGCCTAAGAGTTGGGATGCAGATGTGGGAATGATCAAAAAGACCAAGAACTTAAATGATGTCACTCTCACTGAGATGATAGCCACTATCAAATCATGTGAGATTGATAACAAGCAGAGAGAAATAAATCATCAAAGCAGTTTGATGGCCGCAGGGATGATAGGCAAAATGCGGCTCTAATGTCACAAAATCTGATTTATAACCTTCTGCAAGGAAATTCGTAAACACCGGGTGGCTCAAACGTGGTTTATAGTCCTATAGTCACGCCTCAGAACACTCGGTACGTGTATGGTCTTCAATCTCAGAATCCCACGATGGTTTCTGCTGCTCAAGTTCACACTCGGTACCATGCTCAGTATCCCAACATGGTGTTCAGTCCTGCAATTCCTCAAACAATGCAACAAGGCAACACTCCTCAAACTACTGCACCAGCGCCTACACCTGCTCAACCTGCGTCCAACTCTACGTTTCTCACTAAAGAAAACGAAGAGAAACTGGCTATTGCGGCGTCAATGATCAAAAGCTTAAACGCCTTCCTGGCAGGTGATCTGACTCATCCATCCATTCTTCCAACCGAAGTTGATCAAATCATGGAGGAGGACCTGGACGAGATCGATGTTTCTTGGAATCTAGCAATGGCTGCTTTTCGGGTTAACAAGTTTCAGAAGAAGTATGGAAGGCAACCATTGTCAAATTTGAAGACTGGTCTCACCAAGGACAAACTTCGATGCTACAGATGTCACGAACCAAGACACTTCGCCAGGGAATGCAGGAAGCCACCATCCGGGTTGTATCATCCAGGGTCGTTGATATACAGAGCAGTGACAGACAGTTGGTTCCCGTCTCTCCCTCAAAGTCCAATACGAGTCCTTCAAGCAGCTCAGGCAGGAAGTCAACAGCATTGGTGGCCCAACAGCATGAAGGTTTTAACTGGGCAGACGTTGCAGCTCAAATGGAAACGTTGAATCTCTCCAAGAACAGCGACCACTGCATGATGGCGCAGACAACTGAGACGCCCGATCTTTCGGAAACGGTAAATCGAATTCTCTGTTCTGATAGTTGTCGTTTTAAATTATCACAAATGCGCGCCCATAATTCAACTCCAGTAGCTGAATACCAACAGGCTGCGTCACAGAACATCGCCCTTTAACATAAGAACAAGCTTCTTATGGAGAAGGTCGAAGCTTAGAAACAAGATGTAGCTCAGCTAAAGCTAGACTTGAACCAATAGCAATGTTGGGTCTACGACTATAAGCTAAAACTAGCTGAAAAGGACGTAGAACTTCAAGCAGCCTTAGCCAAGCTAATTCCTTGACATGGAAGCTTCACGAAAATGAAATAAACATTAAAAAATTGAAACTTCCAGTAAACTTGTCAAGGACTTATGTGACCTCCAGCTTAACTACCAAAAGAATTTTACCAAAGGTCTTGGGTATAATAAGGCGCCTCCACCATATAATCATAATTATACTAGAATGCCTGAATCTGAGGATGATGTAGAAAATGCAGGAAAAATGAATAATGGTAAACCTTCAGATTATTTATCCAAACCATGGACGCCCTATTACCCAAAGTTCTCCAAACCCACTGAACTCAAGAGGGATGATGTCTTTGTTGCTTCTACACCACTTTCACATGAAACTAGTAATCATCCTTCTAGAAGTACAGATGGCTTGGAGAAAGTAGTGCCTGAGGCAGAAAAATCCACATCCTCCACAGAATCTAAAGGAAAAGAATCTTCTGATACTCAAACTGAATTCGTGAATGATACTAATGTGTCTAACTCATGTGCAGAAGAAATTTTAGTTAAGGATATCATAGAGGGTGATCAAGAGGAATGTCTGAATAAATTCAGACAATTCGACTGCTGATTATGCGTTTTATAAGCCTGCTTTTGACATTTTAAATCAATTTCTTGCTGAACAATTTACATACTCAAACAGTGTTGGTTGTGTTGAGAATTTAGACAGTTTTAGTTCTGGTTTTTCATCAAATACTGATGTTATGAATGATACTAATAACTGTAATAACTCTTATGATGAAAAATGAATTTAGCTGCAGGTTCAGCATCGACAGATGATTCAGTTTCATCAGTTTCAGCTGAGGATACCGAAAGTTCTTCTCTAGTGGCTTCGTCTGTTGATGCCTATCCTAGGGCTGATAGTGTGAAAGTCGACCAACCAACCGATCATGTGAACGTTGATGGTGACATAATTCTAGAAGATTCGGGCGATTCAACACAAGGGACTGATTCTGAAATGACAGAAGATGAACAATCTTTTTCTCATGATTCAGATGCAAATCTTAAAACTGATTCTGAATCGGAGTCTCAAATTCTTCAAAATCACGAAATTCCACATTCAAATACTGCATCAAGCTCATCTTTCGAAATTTCAGAAAAGGATACCCCTGTAGGGCCACTCGTGTCCTCTATCGAATATGTCACAAAATGTGATTTGAAGAGTAAGATTAAGAAACGGAGAACACGCCGATCTAAAAAGAAGAAAACAAAACAGGCTTCTTCGAAAACAGAAACGGCAACTGCTGGGTCTCCTCGTCAATCTGAGAAATCGACTCAGCAGTCGCAAACTGAATCTGTTAAGCAACCAGCTGAACAGATATCAGTTAAAAGTTTGCCTAAATCTCCATGTTCAAAAACCCAGAATTCAAATCACAAAACTAACAAGTGTGTTGATGGTTGTGCGCAGGACACCGTCAAGAACAAGATCGTGCATAAGCCGTCAGTACCCGCAAGCAAGAAACTGACAGACAAATTGCCCAGAATTTCCCAAGCTTAACGGACTGTTTTCTTCCAGAAAAGGCAGACCTGTTTCAATTGTGGATCTCTCGGGCACATTGCTCGCAATTGTCAAAAGACCTTTACCTCGTTCAAAACTTTGTATTCACGACATCATAAGACTATGCCTAATCGCCAACCTCAGGCTCGATTTGTGGCTAAGTCTTCTGATCGCGACTGGAACTTGGCCAAGAAACAATCTTTCAAACCCTTGAGACCTTCAGTTTCCCAGAATCCTTCTAGCACTCCAAGGATCGTGCAGAAGTCTGATTCGGTAACTTGGAGGCCCAAGTCAGTGGCCAAGACTCAGTCTTCTACCCCCATTTCAAATAAATAAAAAGCATCATCAACCTCATCCTCAACTAATTTAATCTTTCGTGAGGTTACTTACATTGATGCTAATGGCAAGCCAAGATCTTCAATGGCCTGGGTTGCAGTCTCTAACTAAAACCTGTTGAAATGTGCAGGAACAGCTCTGGCGAACTCTTGTTAGACTATGGTACATTAACAGTGGCTGTTCCAGGCACATGACCGGAGACATCTCGCAGTTTAATGACATTCAGTTTTTCGATGGCGAGTTTGTTTCCTTCGCAGGTGGAGAAACAGGGAAGATTACCATGAGAGGAACTGTTTGCAATGGAGCCCTCAGCTTTAAGAATGTTAATTACGTACCAGAATTGAAGCACAGTCTTTTGAGTGTGTCTCAACTCTGTGACAATCATTTGGATGTTATGTTCACCAAGAAAGGGTGTTATGTTCTGAAACCAGGGCTAATTATTCCAGATGATTGGATTTTTCTTAATGCTGCACGAAAAGGAAATGCATTTTGTTATTGATATGAACCAGGCTCCTTCTGACAAGCTCACTTGCCTCTTCTCATCTACAGCCGAACATGATGCAATACTATAGCATTGCAGACCCGACACATCAACATGAAGAACTTAAATCGTCTTGTAAAAGGTGGTTTAGTTAGAGATCTACCAGTTTGTGACTTCATGCAGATCGAAAAGTGTGAATCATGTGTGCGTGGGAAACAACATCGACGGCCACACAAATCTAAAGTCGCTCCTTCCACTCTCAAGTCTTAGAACTGCTACATATGGATCTTTTTGGTCCAACAGACATACGGAGCATTGCCGGGAAGGTTTACTGTCTGGTTATTATTGATGACTACTCTAGATTCACTTGGGTTTTCTTTCTTACACATAAAAGTGAAACAGCTGAGTTAGTCAAACAGTTTGTCACGCTTATGGAAAACTAGACAGATTCTACTGTGAAGGCAATTTGGTATGATAACGGGACAGAATTTAAGAATCTTACCTTAAATTCTTTCTGTTCCTCCAATGGGATTGACCGACAGTTTAGTGCAGCTAGAACCCCACAACAAAATGGAGTTGCAAAACGCAGAAATCGCACACTCATTGAAGCTGCACGCACTATGCTGGTTGAATCTGAGCTACCTCTTATTTTCTGGGCAGAAGCAATCAATACTGCATTATGCCCTGATCAATAAATGACATATGAAAACTCCATACGAAGTGGTTGAAGGTCGTAAACCTTCGGTCAAGCATTTCCGCAAGTTCGGATGCCCTTGTATTCTCCTGCTCATGGACGCTAAAGGAAAGTTTGAATCGCGCGGGGATCCTTACATCTTCGTTGGCTATTCTAAAAATACATCATACCGCGTTTATAACAAGATCAAGAAGATGGTAGTTGAAACTACAATGTGGGTTGGCTGGAGGACAATCCCAAGGACACCCGCATTGGTCCTGACTGGTTGTATGACTATTCCACATTATTTAATCATATTGATGTGTCTTCCAATGTGTCTGCAGGTAACAGTTCAATTTCTGCCCTTCCAACGGTGCCCATTTCATCCGAAGACGATGCTGACATTGTCGAGCTACATGAGACTTTAAAGCAGCTGAGAGTGGATCCTCCTGGATTTAATGACGCTGTCTCATCTTCTTCCATCGTTTCGCAGTCTCAAGAACCAGCTATCAATTCGCCCGCTCAGACAGACCCTCCTGAAGTTGCGGTTTCTGACCCAGAGCCTCCTACAACACATGACGAACCTATTCCCGATGTCCTGAGTTCTTCTCTGTTCCCTGAGCCTACTCCACTTGATTGTTCGGTGGATTCCTCAGCAACTACTTCTATTGGTGCATCTGTTGAGGGGGGGTCATCTGGAGTAGCTTCAGCAAGTGTTACCAACTTGCAAACAGCTGTTCCCGTTCCCGCTACACCAATACCGCAGCCTTTACAGCGTGATCACCCCATTGAAAATATTATTGGACCTGTTAACGTTGTTGATCGAACCCGCAACCAACTGGGGATATCAATACCTGTCTATACTCTTGTTTCATTTCACAAATTGAACCTAAAAGTATTGATGTTGCCTTGCAGGAACCAGGCTAGGTGGATGCCATGCATGAAGAACTCAATCAATTTGAGAAGCTTGGTGTCTGGCAATTGGTAAAGCTGCCTCAAGGAAAACGTGCTCTCGGAACTCGCTGGGTTTTCTGTAACAAGCAGGATGACACTGGAGTTATCGTTTGAAACAAAGCTCGACTGGTGGTTCAGGGTTTTCGACAGATTGAAGGATTAGATTATAATGAGGTCTATGCACATGTCGCGCGTTTGGAGGTTGTACGCATTTTCTTGGCTTATGCATCTTATATGAATTTCACTGTCTATCAAATGGATGTCAAGACTGTGTTTCTCTACGGCAAGGTGAAAGAGGAAATCTACGTGACACAACCACTGGGCTTTACTGATCCTGACAAGCCAGATTATGCTTACAAACTAGACAAAGCTTTGTATGGGTTGCTTCAAGCGCCCCGCGCATGGTACGCCACTCTTACAAAGCATCTGCTTGCTCATGAATACACACGGGGAACCATTGATCAAACCCTGTTCATCAAACGCGTTGATAAGGACATTATTCTCGTCCAAATCTACGTTGATGATATCATTTTTAGTTCCACCAATGATGGTTTGTGCCGCAAATTTGAAGAAATCATGAAGAAGAAATTTGAGATGAGCTCATTGGGGGAGATGACCATGTTTTTGGGACTTCAAGTTCGTCAGAGCCCACAGGGTATCCTAATTCATCAAAGAAAATATGTCTATGACATTCTTGCCAAATTCAAGCTCACAGATTCAAAGCCTATGGCTTCACCTATCGCAGAACGGCCTTTGTTAAATGAAGATGCTGAAGGAACGCCTGTTAATCCGACTATGTATCGCTCCATGATTGGATCACTCATGTATCTCACTGCGAGTCGGCCAGATATCATGTTTGCCGTCTGCCAGTGTGCTCGTTATCAGGCTACTCCTAAACCCTCACATTTACATGTTGTTAAACGAATTTTTAGGTACCTCAAAGGGGCTCCATCACTGGGCCTCTGGTATCCTCAAAATTCTGAATTTGAACTGTTTGCTTTCTCTGACAGTAATCTTGGAGGTAAAGAAGCAACAGACGGTTTCGCTTTCTACTGCAGAAGCAGAATATGTCGCAGCCTCTGCTTGCTGCTCCCAGGTTTTATGGATGCAACACCAGCTTGCGGATTACGGTTTGACTTATCTAACCACAACAATTTACTATGATAATGATGCCGCTATCCAAATTGTTAAAAACCTTGTTTTTCACTCCAAAACCAAGCACATAAATATTAAAGTTCATTTTATCTGTGATTGCTATGAAAAGGGTCTCGTAAAGCTGGAGCAAATCCACACTGATGCAAATGTGGCTGATTTGTTCACGAAACCCGTTAGCAACGCGTGTTTTCAAGTGCTTGTGGATCTTCTCAAAATGATTCGGTTTTCTACCTAGGCATCCTCTGTCTTTGTGTTTTGCTTACTGTTCTTATTTTATTTTCATTGCTTTGTAAATTTGTTCATGTGTATGTACAAATTTAGGGGGAGAAATCTAAAAAAAAGAGTTTTTGCAAGGATAGGGAAATGAAATACTTGTTCGTGATAAAATGTTTGACTAACACATGTAAGGTGTTGAAGTGGGAAATTTGGATCAAAAGTGATGTGTCGGTAGGTCTAAAACTCAACCGGATAGGGAAAGTTAAATGATATAAACATAACGAACTATGTACTCAGTGGGTCATTTACTATAGGCGTATGATTTCATGGTCTTAATTCTTGTGTTGATAGATAGCCAACGTCTGAGGTTTCGGGTCTTTATGTTGTTGAGTCATCCGGGGATATCTTGGCTGCCCTTCTGTTGCATCCAGATTATATGCAGACCTAGGCACAGTCAGGATATCTTTGTAAAAAAAGCCAAAATGGATAGGCCAAAACCCAAGAGAACGGAAGTTTCTTCATGAGTATATTCCATAAGTTCTTATGTACCACATAAGGTATTTGCCTAACCCTCGTCAGTCACTATTGGTTTCTCTGCTGTACGGAAGTACTGACCTGTTCACCAATAGCCTGATGTTGTAAAATAAAAGGATGACCACAGTATAGTCACCTGCTACGATGAATTGTTGTACTTACCTTGATCGCTGGGGTATGTCATGGTATGGGACACACGAGTATCATAGTGTAATACTACCTTAAGTGTATCATAATGCTTGAACTGGAAGGGTTGAGTTTCAGATTTAAATGGACAAGTATATTGACAATCGCTTAGACCAATTGACCCTGCTCATACTGAAAAATGTTCCTTAGTTAACCTTTGAAACGATTTGATCCCTTAGCAAGGATGTGTTAATATTTATGTGTGTGTTAAATAGTTTTTCTATGTAGAATGTTAAAAGGTGGTTGGATGCTTGGTTAGTCTACTTGATGATTTTTTATTAGATGGTTTCTGTCAAGAGATATTGGACTGGCGCAGTGTGCTTCGAGATTTGGGCCAATCTAATAGAAATGGTTAAAAGTCTTAAAAATTGGTAGACCAGATTACTGTTCCGGATGGGGCTTCTTTAGGCCCCAAAGGTACTGTTCCGGATTGGGCTTTTCCGGAAAAGCCCAATTGGATTGCGATTCGGACAGGCCCATCTGACCGTTACTGTTCCGGATTGGGCCGATCACAAGCCCAATCCGGATTCGAAACTTTAGGCCCAAACCCATTTCGGAAAGTATATATGTATCTCTGAAATTTTATTTCAAATTATCCACAAAATTCCGAAATCCAAATTCTTCTCTGATTCTCTCTATTTGAACTGTGTATCTCGGAAATTCATCCGAATTAGGTATAAATTGCTTAAATTCATGTATTCCGGATGATTATGTTAATGTTTAAAGCATTTCGGATTGTATCTCGGATAGATCTTCAAGGTTATATGCATTTTGGATTTCATTCCGGATGGGTATTCATCCGAATTGATGAACTTGGATTTCATCTCGGATTGGATCTCGGACAATCTTCATCCGGAATGATAATTCATCCGAGATACTATGGGTAATCCGGATTGCATCACTGTCCGAGATATAGTTGACCTCCTTCTGATCCGGATTGATGAAAGGGTTCATCCGGATTAGTATTGACTCGTCAGTAATCCAGATTTAAGGTTTTTGAACCTTTCATCTGGTTTGAACCTTTTCAACTGTTGAACCCTATTGTTAACTTGACCTGTTATTTATTTGAACCTTAACATCTGATTGAACTATCCAGTTAGTTTTAACTGCCATTCTGGTAAACTCCGTTAACTTCTGTTAGTTGGGATTTAACTTGGTTGATGTCTTGATAGATATGGTTGAAGAAGCTTTCGATGCTGTGATGCTGGTTGAGGAGCAATTCCACAACCAAGCGGGATATCTTTCAGACCCTCCGGCAGAGTTCTTTCAGGAGTTCCAATCTATGATTGTGGGACTAAACGCTTGTAAGATTGCATATGCTCTCCGAGCTAATCCGGTTATCTACAAAGACATAGTGCATTCTTTCTGGAAAAGAGCACGATTTCATCCAAGAGGTGAATATGGGAGACCGTATATTCGTCCGCAGATACAGGGAAAAGAGATATTGGTAAACGAAGCGTGTGTTAGAGAGGTGCTGCAAATTGCCGATACTTTTAGTGATCCAACGATATATGCCAAAGAGAAGGTGCTTCCTGTGTTGATGGAAATGGGATATGAAGGATCGTATCCACCGTTACTGAAGAAGATGTTTCCAGCGTACTGGCGTTTACTTGTTCATATGTTCATGCAGTGCATCTCGGAGAACAAAGGCGGTCTTGATCAGCCAAACCAAGCTCAGACATCTGCTAGAGTATCGTTGCCAAGTCTGGAACAGTCCAAGAAGCGAATGTTTCTCTTGTACCCACGTTTTGTCCAGTTGATTCTAGATGCCCGCTACCCAGACTTGGCAAAGGATGCATCAGATGCCAACTTGTTGAACATGAAGCCGATGGGGCCAACTATTTTTAGTACGATGAAGAAGAACCGTTCAACATCTAAAACGGTGTTTGTGGGTCGATTTGCTCTGAAGAAGTTTGGGAAGTTCGCTGAAGTTATTGTTTGGATATTCTCCACCACCTCCTCCTCCTCCCGTCAATGCAATAGTAGCCGAAGAACATGATATACCTGCTAAAGAGAAAGAGATAGAGATAGAGGATTTGGTTACTAATGACGAAGTTGATGTTGGGCAAGCTTTTCTTGATGATCTCACAGAATTCAACGCCAATTTGACTCTCGTTTTACCAGAGCTATCTTCGGAGAATTTAGAAGCTTTGATTGCACATCTGAAGGATATTCAGGAGAAGCAAAGTGATCCTCCACTTGATATTCCACCTGTTGCACCGACTGATCTGGTTGAGGAAGATGACGAAGATGAAGAAGATGAGGTGCCACTGATTAAAAGGAGAAGAACCGAGCCGAGTATTCCATCAAGCCAACCTGAAGCTCCTATTGCTGTCACTGCTGCAGAATCTGAGTTGATAACTTTTACCGTTGTTGAGTCTACAGTTGCTGAATCTGCTGTTGTTCGATACTTGATATATCTGCTTTATCTGCACAGACAACCACCCTTATTATTACGCAGTCTACTGTTGTGTCTATTTCAGCTGACACAATACTTCAAATGATGGAATTTGGGGGAAGTTCATCAGGTGCTGGCAGTTCTGAAGCAGGTGGAAGTGGTGTTGGCCGTGCTGAGGATGTTTCTGAAGATTATATGCGCAGATCAGAAAAACGAGCGTTTGAATTCGGGGGAATGGATAGTGACGATGATGATGATGTGGAAGTTGATATCGTGGATCTAAAGAAAAGGGTGGTCGTCTTGGAACAAGAAGTTATTCTGAAGGATGCACAAATTGCCTCTCTGCAAACTCGTTTGGACGTCAGAGATCAAACTATTGATCAGTTGCAGGGAGATGTAACTATGCTTATGACTCTGGTATTTGATTTGAAGGCCAAGCTGGAGAATAAATTCAGAAGGGAATTCAGTGATCCAACAGACGACCCAATGAACATTGAGCACAGGCATCGTGCAGCGCAACAGAGAATGGCTGAGGAGACTGAATCAGAAAGATTGGCAGCTGAACAGTTGGCTGCTGAACGCCAAGCTGGTTTGGATGATTATCTGAGCAACCCACGTAAGAAGTTTACTGCAAGTCAAAAGCGTACCACTGGTCAGAAGAAGAAACAAATGGTTCTGATGAAGAATGTCAATGTAAATCTGCTTGATGAGAACTTTCAGCTCAAGGATCCGACGAATCAGTCAGAAAGGTATGTGATGGAGCTAGGGTCGAGCTATTACAGCAAAGTGGGAAAAAAAATTCAGGGTGCTCAGCTGGATGTATGACCACGTCAAGAATATGTGGATTATTGTGCGTCAGGATGGACCACGTGAGTATTATTCAAAAGAATCACAATTCGAGACATGGACAAAGGTTGCTCTGACTGATCTGTTGCGGGCTCCGTATACTGACGATGATACTACCGAGCGTGGACCTGGATGGAGGTTTTTCAAAAGGCTGGAACGTGAGGTTAAAAGTAGTTTCAAGACTATGAAGACTGCCGAACCATATCTGAGAGCTGCAGAAAGGGTTCGGGATGCGCATACTGGGAAGAGATTTAAATCAGTGATGTGGCCACCGACCGACAAAGAATTGGTTATACCAGTTGCTCCTACATTTCCTCGCGGGATTCTCAAGAATTTCAATTTTTGGTTATACGACCCCAAAGTTGGTAGCGTTGCGATCGTGACAAAGGAGAAGTCATTCAGAGTTAACGATGTGGTAGACTTAGTGAGTTTTCATGACGAAGATTTGCAGGTTCTTGCGTCTCATCAAATCATAACTGCAGAGTTGTATGAAGTTGTGCAAAAGATTGGACTGCAACGGTAGCCGGGATTATTGCTGGAAGACTTGGTGTGGATGCTCAACCGAAAGACTAATGTAGTAAACCTAGGGGGAGATTGTTGGGCCTATATTGTTAAAGGTTTACTCATTAGGGATTATTTTGGGCTTTGGGGTGTCTTGTGGGCTTTCTAGTACCTTATGGGCCTAGGGTTGTAAGTAGTGGGCTTGGTAGTGCTTATAAATAGAGATGCTAGGTTAATGAAAGGGGGTTAGAGAGTTGTAATTGACAGAACTTGTATCAGACATCTTTGGTGTATGCAAGTTGATTTTATTCAAGTTGTTCTTCTTCCTAATCATTATTTCCGCTATTGATTAGGTTAGTGATACATGTTTGATCCGTTTATGGGACTAACAAATATGAATTCATATTCAGATTTTCCGCATAACTTTGCTAACTCTTCCTTAGTGTAATTATGCTCAAATTCTCCCTCTTCTAGATAATAATCAGCTTCTTGAAGTATATTAGCTTTTGGACTTGCAGGAACGGACGTGAACGGTACTACATCCGTGATGATTCCTGTAGTATCCTCACTGTCTTTTTGTTTCTCACCAGTCTCCCCTTGATAGTTAGTACTTTCATCTGTCTTCTCAGTTTTTGTAAGATCAGGTTGACTTCCAGATACACTTTCTTTCACACTGGAAGTAGCACACTCCAGCTTTACCTTGGTTATCATCATCATTATCAAGATCATCACCAAAATCACCTTATTTTAGTCTTTCTTTATCATCTTCTTCATCATCCACTTTACGTTCATCATCATCTGGACCATACAAAGCGTTCATGATTTCTTTATCTTCCTTTGAAAGTTCATCAGTAGTAGTCTCTGGTTCTGTAGTAGTCTCTGGTGTAACTTCAGTAATTGGTTCAACTGCATCAATCAGCTTTTTACCTTCAGCTTTAGCTTGAGCAGCTTCTGCAACGTCATTCTCTAACATAGAAACATTTTCATCTTGTAACGTTTCATTTCTGCACTTCTCTATCAAAGTTATTGCTCATTCTTTGCTCTAACACCTTGAAATAATCTCTTTACTTGAGTAGCATACTCGCATGAACTCCACGTCATTAAGAGTTCTCATTGATTTGTTGTTGAGCGGCATTTTGCTTCCTGAGTCTTTCATTCTCTTCAGTTAGACACTCAACCAATTCGAATTCAATTTATAGATAATTTTTTTAATATATGTATGCATACACATATAACTTCTAAATTTAGCCAAAGCATAAATTACATCCATAAGTAATAAATTTATTATTCATAACATTACCAAGCCTAGTGACAAATAACTCATACGACTTGTTTCTAAATCTTTACCTAACTTAAATCACTAATAGTAACCAACATATCTTTTAAATTTGGGTGTTTTGACATATTGATATTTAATTAATTTTATAGATTATTATATTTTATGTTCCATATAATTAATTTGTAGTAGTTTTGAAACATGAAAGTAGAATAATTTATTGTTTAGAGTGAATTTAAATTAAACTGAATTTATTCGAATTCGAGTTTCAAGTACAAATCGAATCTAATACGAATTAGGGTAAAAACAATAAAATTTCGATTCGAATAATTCAAAAATTTTATTATTCGATCCGATTAACACCCTTAAGCCCCTTCACACTGTGTGGGCTAAAGTTACAATGAGCCCTACACAAATAGGTTTGAAACCAGGCACTTGAGCTCCCAAAATCTACAATAATGTTCAGTTTATAAACCACCAACACGAATTAGAGAGTAAGTTTCCGTTGTTTCATTTTATTTAGTCGTTACAAGTGACAATTGCCCCCTGTCAAGTCAACTGATGCTCTATTCTACACCTAGACATGAAAAGCTAAAACTTTACTTTTCATTCCTCACATGAATTATGAATTAATCCCACAAAAAATATGCAAAAACGGTGAATGATATATTCATATATTCATTTGATCACCTGAGTGTAGAAGTAGCATGAGCTTCAACCCAACCTGACCCATTTCAAACCACAGAAAAATCATCCACCCACGTAAAAAATGCAGTCATCACTACATCCGCATCCAGAGCATTCACATTCATTCCATTATTTTTACTCTATAATTTCACTAAAAACAATTATATTTTCTTTCTCATTTGAATTAAATAATATTTGTTATACTTTTATTATTACCTTTTCTCTCTCATCTACACACAACCACTTTCAAAATATATTAAAAAATTATAAAGGATGAACAGTGTCCTCTCAAATTTACAGATGAACCACTTCCAACCACCTACAACCACTTTTCATAATATAAAAAGTTCCCTCACAAAATTTGGGGACGGATTGTGAATGCTCTAATACTAGGCATTTTTGTCATTTTACATGCTATGCAAGTATCAGTTTAGTATCGGTTATGCCAATTCTGGCAAAAAAAAACTTGCGTGACAACACGCCTAAAATTTTTAATACATAAGCATGGTACAAGGTGATGAATAGTCTGTAAAAAAATACAACTTTTTCATCAATTACATGCAGAAAAATAGAAAGATTACCATGTATACCTGCCTTGTACTTCCAAAAAACACATATTGTGATATAACCAAGTTCGAGATCGGTGGTCTCCAAGTTACGAACGAAGAACAATTGTAAAAGTAAATTTGAAAGTAAATATGAACGAACAATTCTGCAACTTTTTCTTAGATGTTTTATCTTAGATGGATCAAATAAAAAATAGCTAAAAGAATTAGAGTATAGCTGTAGTAGAATTGAGTTGCTATTTTTCAATTAAATATATTTAAAAGATAACAAAAATAAGGTGTTTCCAAACAACCCAATCCAGTTTTTCCAGTCAACGCAATCCAACCCGTTTTCAACGAGCACCGAAGGTTACTTGTTTTTACACAGACCCGATTTGACCGGCTACCCAATCTCACATGCTCATTCTGGAAACATCAAGTTGGATTAGCAAGCACCTTATAGGCTTATGCTAAAACCCGTTTTGACCGATTTCAACCCCTTTAAAGTTTAAACCCAAGAAATGTTAGTACATGTTTAAGCTTATATCGACTAATAACATCAAAATCAAAAGCTGAACAAAATCAAAAGCTGAAAATTTTAACTGTAGTTTACAAAATAGTTATATAGAAGCCAAATCCTCAAAAAATCCAATACACACACCAACATGGTTTGTATGCCGCCCTACCCTTAATATCTAGAAACACTTAATATCGTTTTGCTTGGTTTCTTTTTGTTCTCCTTGGTTTCATCCGAAAAGAAAGTGGATTGAACGCCAACCAGAGCTTATTGTTAATTCAAAAACCTCCTAAATTATTTTATAAAAAAAAAGTAGAACATAAATGGAAAAAGTGATTCTTTTGATTATATTTGATACACTAGATATATAATATTCAGTTTTTGGGCAAGAAGTTTTCTAGAATCCAAACCCTTTTAACATATTATTTAAAACGCTCAACTCATCCATTTTGCCACCTTGAGTTGATAAATCTTTTGTAGAGATAGAAAGATGACACTTACTTCAATCAACAGATTCATGGGACTCATCTTGAAAACGGTGTCTTTATTTGAACAGCCACAAAATCAGCAACACCCCAGACCTGCACCAAAATTAGTGCAACAAAAAGTCTTATAAAACTATATGTATACATGAATAAGCATGAAAAAGGGTATAAAGTTGAATTCATACACCATGGACACATTCAAAAGCAGAGATCATAGCATCAATATGACCAGCGCATTCAACACACTCTTGTCAAATCCGCCATTAGTCAACTCTCCAATCACTTCTTTGTAATCTTTTGGGTTCACAAACTCTGTAACCGGTGACGGACCCATAAATTATTTGTTGGGGGTACAGATGAGGCGTTCAACCATATTTTCAATGGTGCAGTCGGGTTTTTTGCCTAAAAATATACTAACTTTTTTTTCAAGGGGGCGGCCGCCCACCCACGACTATGGGTAGGTCCGTCACTGTCTGTAACCCCAAATTTCTTTACCGTAGTAAAAAGGAAAAAACAAATATGATTAGTTCAATTATATACACATTTCAGCAACAAAACATATATTTTATATATTGTTAACTACTTACCAAGCTCAAATCTATTGGCATTGAGATCAACCCCAATGATCCTTAAAGCACCAACAATTCTTGCACCTTCGGCAACCTATTTATAAATAAATCATTATCATTTTAGTTACATCTTACAAATTACATGTTCTAAAGTCACAATTTGAGAAAACTTACAGCAAGTCCCATAGCTCCTAGACCAAAACCGCCACCGAAGAGCCTTTTTTTCAGTTTTGACACATTCAGAGTAGCACCCAGCCCTAAAAACACCAAAATTGTAAGGTCAAAATAACATAAACAAGGTCGAATCAAATCATTGAGATCACCTCATTTTAACCTATCTAGAATGACCCTAATCACACAATTAAATAAGCAACAATGTATGCAATGAATTAAAACAATCATACGAATCAAACCCTAATTCAAAGACTGCAACCTATAAGACCCAAATTTCATCGAACTAACATAAACCCACATAAAAAAACCCTAATTTCAAAAAACCAACTAAAAGAAAAAAAGATTCAACACGGCACATTAAATTCTAATCAATTGAACCACACATAAAACCTCAATTCAAGAAACTAACAAATAGATAAGCACAAACGTGAGCATAACCTGAATACGATTTGCGGTGCAATGTAGAAAAAGACGAAAGAAAACTGTTACGGGTTTATGAACTGTGTCATAATGTAAACTTTAGATAGTTGAGGGACTAGTTTGTTTAATGTGTAAAAGTTGTTAACGGTTAGGCTAGTCGTTATATTATGTGAGTTGTAGTAATCTCGTATCGATTAGTTGCAATGAAAGCTTCCCTCCCTCTCTAGATTCATCTTTATTATCCAATCGTAACATTAGTATTAGAGCGGTTCGACTCTCGCACAAGCTCAATTCCAATCAAATTCTGTTAAGTTTCATTCGATTCGTTTTCAAATCTTGGGATTTACAGCTGATTACAACAATGATCCACGTCGTTTCAATTCAATTGAGATTTATTACTATTGTTGGTAATAGATTGCGTCATGTATCCAATCAATCGGTATTATTCAGACAACAGTGATGACGAGGCAACAAGATCTGGAAAAATTTGAGCAATTGGTCAAAGAAAATGCTAATGCAGCTCAAGCTCAGATTCAATTTCTAAAAGGGGTGAATGAAGATGCTGCTTCGACAATTGAAAGTTTACAATGTCAAACGACAGAGGCATGCTTATAGTTAAGATAAATCAAGAGTATGTTTGAAAGGAATCACAAGAATTTTGAAGGACAAGAACAGAGCCGTTCAGGTTGGGAAAATTAGATTTTCCAAAGTTTGATGGACCAGATATTAAAGATTGGTTGTACAAAGGTAACCACTTCTTTAAAGTGGATAAGATTACCAATAACTTGAAGGTGTAGTATGTCGTGGTTAATTTGGAAGGTGCAGCACTTCAATGGCATCAAGGATTTATGTCAAGTCAAGATAAGATAGTGGATGAATTGGATTGGGATGATTATGCTAGATCATTACTTTGGAGATTTTCAACAAGATTACATGAAGACCCAATGGAGGAATTCAAGAACCTATAACAAACATGTTCTTTAGAGGAATACTACACTTTTTTCGATGCTTTACTTGATAGGTTAAGTTGTGTGAGGAATATGCAGCAGCATTGTTTGCGGGAGGATTGAAGGCTGAAATTAAATGCTTGGTTAAAATTTTTAGACCAAAAATGTAAGGGATGCAGTAGCTATGACAAAACAATAGGAATTGGTATGTTCTACATTGTTTGGTAATAAGAAATTAAGCAATCTTGTGAACACTTTGTCTAAACCTGTTAGTACTACTTTTAACGCTAAACCTACTATTATTGCCAGTTCCAGTAATTTAGTGGGTAATTCTGCTTCATTATCACTTTTACAAACATCTCTAGCTTCACAAATGATAAAGACAAAGAAGAAAATTCCTACTAAAGAGGCATAACAAAAGTCAACCAAGGGGGAGTGTTTTTTGGTGCTCTGAGAAGTAAGTACACTCTTACCCATAATTGCAAATTCAAACACTTATATGTGATCGAAGTGGGGTCTGATGAGATAGTGGATTTTGAGTAGTTGGAAACAATAACAATATTAAAAGATAATAATGATAGTCCTCAAATATCTAGTCATGCTTTGACTGGGGTTCCCTCTTTTTCTACACTGAAGGTTATTAGGACCATTGGCACTAGAGAGTTACAAATACTCATTGATTGAGGGTCTACCCACATTTTTAGATTCCACATTGGCTGCTAAACTACAATGTTTTTTATAATAAACAGTTCCTTCACTATCGGTAACAGTGGCCTGTAAGACCCTGTCTTATTATATTGAAATTTCTATAAAAATTTTACATTTAAACGAGTAAATGTGAATATACATCACTACAAATTTTTGAGTTTTTAAAAACTTTATCAACAATAACATTTTGACAAGTCGTTACTGATTAGTTCCATATCCTTAAAACCAAATGCGGAAGCTTGGTCTTTGATCGTGTTCGGTTCTTCGTAGAGCTTGGTCCTCCTCCGGTGCTCCTAATCATCACCTATATTTCATAATTTATGAAGTACGTTAGTTATAAATAGATTATAACGTAACCAAGTAAACCCGAAGGCCTAAAATAATAAAAACAAAATCTTCGTTTCAGACCCCACCGTAAGCTACGGCTGGCCACCGTAGCTTACGATCAAGCTTTACGGTCCAGGCCTTCTGTCTTACGGCCCAGGCTTTAAGTTTCATCACAGCAGCTGCCTACTGTAAGCTACGGTAGGCCACCGTAGCCTACGGTGGCTTGCTGCAAATTTTCTCTTATTAGCCGTTTTAGTTACGACAATTTCCGTAACTCCCTCAATTTTCCTCCGTTTTACTCGAAACTTGTTTCTAAATATCCGTAAAATGTTTTCTTACATATTTAACCTGAAATCCTTGACTCGGATTCTTATTTCATATGAAATATGCATTTATCCTCGGTTTATGCTCATATTTTCCGATTTTGCCCTTTAACCCCATTTAAACTACGCATCCATTTCGGTATGCATTAACACTCCATTATTACCCGTATAGTTGCCTTAGCGAAATACATTGCCTTATTTAACTAAACCTTTATTTATTTATTATTTGACCCGTTTGGTTATTTCAGCGTAATCCAACGCTTATTTCAACCAACCCTTATCTATCTTATCATTTCCACACCAGGATATCTATCTATTTCCCACCACAACATTATTTGTGGTGGATTTATTATCATAATTTTATTTTATCCAATTTATGCCCTTTGGTTCGACAGTTTACAGAATAGACCATTTAAAAAGGCATTAAACCAAAAGGCTTATGCTTTTCACTTTTTCACTACCGAAAGGGTCTATTATATTATAAAACTCATTTTTAAACTAACATTAGAGTCGTTTACTTATTGCATCACTCAAGGGCATTTTGGTCAACTTAGACCCTTCTTTTACGTCGAAGGACTTTCAATATCATGCTTCGACCAAATATGAACATTTAACTATAACCTATTTAAAATCATTGTGTTCTTAAGAACATAATATCTATGATTTAGATTATTAGATTTACCTTACCTTAGGTAATCTATTGTTCATTTATGACTCATTTAACTCTCATCGGACCTTTAAGTCCTTGTTGAGCGTTTGACCCGTTACACGTACCTGGCTCGGGTCATAGCATTGACCCATTTTAATACTTCGTAATATCAAGCTTTAGTTAAAAGCAATGCAATCCGTATGCTATTCTTTATGTGAGCACAAAACTCAACAATCGACATTAGTCATTATTGTCAAATGGCGACAAAATCACCATTTGACCCATTTGGCGTAAATGACCATATTATCTTGTGAGATGGTATTTTATTTACCATCTCATCCATGTAACTCTTTTCATTTTACACCGAATAATCATATTAATTAAAGATCATTTCTTAATTCGTTTGTCCCATTATAGCTTACGCCATCGGTTGTCTGTTTCTTATACTATTTTTTGTACTTTTACTCGTAACCAATTTACTTTTTATCATTTTTACACATTATGGTTTACACCATAAGGTATATCTTTCAAGACTCCTTGTTTATTTGTCGTCACATGGCCAACTTTCCATTTTTACCCCGTTATTACCACGAAAATGGTTTCTTACCATTTTCACTTATTCTGACCCGTATTATTCTGCGTCGGAACTTCTTATTTCAAATACTAATTTACCTTTTTCATAATCAATACAATTAGTAAGTGTTCTACTATAAGGGTGTAAGCTTCACTTACTTGAGATCCAATTATGCTCTTTTTCCGCGTACTTGTTCCGTTTGACCCGCTTCTTCTCAAGCCTCCACCTAGCTTGTCAAGCGTCAAACTATCATTTATCATTTGCAAAAATGGCTAGATTAGTCATGATTTATCAAGACGATCCCACATTACGAACTTTACACCAAATTTACCATTTGATCTTTTTATGGGTCAGTTTAACTTTTTAAGAGTCAACTGTCTATTAGCATATGAAATGCGCAATTAAGTTCGACAAACTCGTTTAGGCCTTTCATCAATTATTCAGTAGGCGTCTTTTCTAGGCCACCGTTTTAACTAAATTTCTCTATTATGTTCATACAATTGTTATATCAATTTAACATTTTCAATCATTGTATGCTAATCTATCAATCTCATACAAGAACTTGAGATTGTTTCATCACTATGAAACAACCCATTGCATCATATATATGGAATTTACACAAACATTGAACTTAGCAAAATACTTTAAACATTCATATACACATGATGATTTTAAGCATCTATTAACATGTGTTTAACATTAATCTCATCTTATCATCAAAACCCATTGCAAGTCATGTATGAACATTTATTCGAACCTCTAATTTGTTCAAATATCTTACACATACATACAAGTATGATGATCATGAACACTTATATATCATCAATTTCATCATATAATCAAAACCTACTTCATAATCTACTTGTTAATCACTAACAAGTAATCTTACACCAAATTGTGCATAATTTCTTTAAGTTTAACGAAATCAAGCATACACATACACTTAATATAATCTTTGGATCATAATCCAACTATCTAATGACAAGTATTCAACTTGTCTCAAGTTATGATTTTTCACCAATCTAGGTTTTGAGATATATCTTATGATCTCCTAATCAAGGTGATCGATAATATGCATTCATGCATCGATTTGGTGCCCAATTCTCCTTTCAATTTGGTGATTCTTTGAAGAACTAAGGTTTGGCTCCCCTTGTTCTTCTTCTGGTTATCTCACGCACACACACACTTAGTGTGTGTGTTGTGTTTTTTTTATTTATATATCCAAGTTTCATCCTTTTTCCCTTTTGGTCCCTCATAATTGAGATCTGATTTTAAACGAGATTACAACTCATTATCTCGTTACTTATATTCATGTTATTAACTAGGTTATTTTGTTCCTAGTTATTTCGTTTACAGTTTTATTTTTACCTTTAACGGTCTTTTATCCGCTCTTTACTATTAACGTGGTTTGATTACCAAACCCGTTTTTTGGGTGTTACATGGCCGATGGTCATAGATTACCATGTTCTTAACTTTGCCAAGATTTTCAATGGAATATGCAAGTTTCTTGGTTTAAGGCATATATGTTACTACTTCCTTTAGGCAATTTTGATATAGTACTGGGAATATATTGGTTACAATGCATTTTAAGGTGGAAAATCAGTTGTTTGAATTCAAGGGCATTGCAAATAACAAGGTTTCTCTATGCTTTATAGAGAAGATGCATCATCTCATTAATAATCAAAGTCATCAAAGCCAATATCAACTTTTTGGCATGCAATCTAATAATCCAGGAGAGTTTCAGCATTAGTCTAAGGTTCTTCGTAATAGAAATTATCATCAATTGGAAAAGTTACTTTCGGAGTTTCAGGATGTTTTTCTTTACCTCCTAAAAGGAATTGTGACCATAAGATTACTTTGGTATATGAGAACTTAACTATTAATCAGAGCGCATATCATTATCCAAAGGGTTAAAAGGATATCAATGAAAAGATGGTACAGGAGATGTTAGATCAGGGGATAACTAAAGAAAATGTTAGCCAGTTTGCTTCTCTAGTAGTATTAGTTAAAAAGAAAGATGGATCTTGGAGGATGTGTTTAGATTATAGAAGATTAAAATACAATACCATCACAAGCAGGTTTCACATTCCTCTTATTGAAGAGTTATTAGATGAGTTAAATGGGGACGGGGTATTTTCTAAGCTGGTGTAACATCTGCGAAAAACGGATCCTAGAAAACCTGAATCATTTTGTAAAACGGATCTGAAAAAGTAATAAATAAACATGCGAGTTTTCATTATTATCTTTTATTATTTGAAATTATTAAAAAAACAGTTCAGAAGATAAAACACGGAATCGATTTAAAGATATTCATTTATTAATGTTATCTTCTCAATTAGAACCATATATGCAATTTTACAATGTTACGTAATTCTTCAAACTAATATATGAGTCAATTTATAAGTAAAATGGTTGCTAGTGCTAAATGATTCATAAGTAACATTATTATGTGATAGTAGTCATTGGATTGAATTGGATGTTCTTATCAAGTAAAAAGAATTTAATTGTTATTTGGTTTTAAACTGATTTGATTAAAATCACTAAATATATTAAAAGAACCTTCAAAGCTAGCTTTTGTTTTGGGTTTCTACTTCAAGTAACTAACCACCATAAATTTAATAAATTGAATGACTAATTCAGTAAAAGAATTCTATTGAATGTGAATAAGTTATAATAATAAATGAAAACCTTCATCTACTTTTGCATAACAACCAATTTCACTAAAACTTTCTATAAGTCAAGATTCTTCATTTTAAGGCTTGGAATTTCACTCTACGATTTCTCCTTCGGTACTTAACCTTTTCAGGTGATTTTTGTGTCCATCTTGCTTTATTTTTCAAGCTCTACAAAAACCCTCTATCAGTTTCTGATGTTGATAAATTAGATTTTATGAATTCTAGAGTTCATAAGCATTTGGGGAGTTTTATATTTTATAAAATTGAATCAATTAATTTGTTCCATAATGTTTCTAGACAAATGTTAAGATGTAATTTCAGTAGTGTTCTTGTTAATCAGGATTACTTATTTTTATAGAATTTATCCTTGTCATAATCTAGTATATATGCTTATATTTTGCTAAGATTATCATGCTACTAATTCTTGTTAAAAATGCTAGATTAGAAGAATTATTGAATTTTCATAATATTAATTAGAAAATTCTTTGATATATTTTTTACTAATTTAATTATTGTTTATCATTTTAATTTCTACTCTATGCTAAATATATAAATCTTTAGAAATCTATATCATATTAACCTATAAATTTTGCCTTCAACTATATACCATTTAAATATGATGTTATAGGTTTAACTAAATTAGTTTGTTAACTATATAGTTATTTACTTATATCTCCTATGTCAACCCTTAAGACATACCAGGTCTTTAGTGGCATGGTCTGTGTCTTCAAAAAATTTAATTTTTTAAATCTATAATTCAAAATTAATATTAATAATTTCAACAAAATTGAAATCATAGAAGACTTGGTGCTTAATGTTCATAAATTAATGGGTTAGGTATATTTAAACGGGTCGGGTCAAGTTTAAGAGATATGTAATCGTGTAGCTAAGAATTTTTATTAGTTAGAATCATAATAGAAAAAGTAAGCCACCAATTCCGAAAATGAACCTACAAATTCGTCAATTATGACTTTATAAGAAAAAAGTAGGGATAAAAAAAACAAACAAACGTAAAAAGCAATTAACCATCCCGTTATGTTTATTTTACTCTAGAATTTGTCTTTTCTTTGACAAAATCCTAAAATTATAGAAAACGACTAGGGAGAACATGCCATGTCTATTGAAGATTCTAAATTTCCATGAACAAAGGTTTCTGATTTTTTTATGATACACAACAGCAAATACATTTTAGTAATTTTAGAATCTCAAGCAAACTTTTATATATTAATAAGATTATTATGTATTGTTACCATTTTCTTTTAATTTAATCTTTTAAATTAGTGTCGTAAAGTAGTTAAAAAAATGTATATTAAAAACAATAGAAAAGAATAAGTTCCTAGTCCTATATTAACTTTTAACAGTAACAATAACAATTACCAATTAAAGATCATACTATTATTAAAATAGTCAAAATTTATTATGAAACACTCAAATTAACTCGAAACATAATTAAACCTTTTATAATACTTATATTTCATTTAGTGGTTAGATTTAAGCAAAGTCCATTTGGTACAGCGGTAGCCACATTACTTTTCTTAGGAGGTTATAGGTTAAAGTTTTACTAGGAACAATTTGCTCCGGGCGAGACATAAAATTTTCTAGTTGTGGGTTTCCAACTGAACGGGTAAGCCGGTTGCCGGATGAAAGAGTGATATGTTTGTCTGAGTGATCCTGGACATCCTGGGTCTTTGCTTGTTAAAAAGAACCGGTTAGTTTTATTTGGATACGTTAAAATTCCCACAAATAAAATATTTAGTAAGTACTAGTATATAATATATTTTTGTTCATGAAAGCTTATTTGTGTCTGTTTGTTTTCATTTGTGTCCATAAACATTAGTTTGTGCTCGTTACCGAAATTAACAAACGAACATGAACACGATCATTTCCTTAACAAACGAAAACGAACATAGAATCTCTTTCAGTAAGTGTTCATGAACAGTTCATGAACTGTTCATAAACACTTATATTTCTTAACAAACAAACACAAACTCGGTTTGTTTGGAGGCATCAATAACCTCTCAAGATTCTCAGCATCTCTGACAAGCCCAATTAGTGAAAATTTGGATGATGAGAAGCCCAAAAAGACAAAATGGTTATGCTCTTTGGGCTTTGAGAAACCAACCGATGGGTTAAAATGAGAAGTATACATGTTGGGCCAATGGTGGGCTTCACCAAAAAGAAGTCTCACACATATTGGGTTGAGGTGAAACAAAGCCGAAAAGAAATGTCACAAAATACTTCGACTGAAAGAACATATCATTATTGTTTTCTTCGTATATAACAAAACAAACATAATTATCAGATAGTGCATCTCAAGGTAAAATCGACAAGCGTTTTAAACCATGGAAATGATGTGAGGATGCCATAACCCCGGATACAACGTTTTATAAATAGTATCTTAAAAGTCATTTAACTAATATGACCCAAAAAACCAAACCGTTTGTTAGAAGAGCCGATCGATTATAAATTTCTAAAAAAAAACATCGGTAATATGTTCGCTTTTGACTCATAAACTAACTAAACCTACTCGTGTTCACCCGTAGATCCTACAACGACCCTTTATTTGGGGTGTAGAAGAACAAAACGATATAAATTTAATACATGTGTACATATTATGTATTAATTGTTTTGTTAGATGAATATAATATTCTCTAAGTTTTTAAAAATATATATGAAATTATTCCTAAATAAAATACAATAAACGGGTAAAGAATCATCATATTTTCCAAGATTTTATTTATTTTTATATTAAATAGATTCCTAGAGGATGTGATATTTAATTGAAGATGTGATATGTGTGTTTTTTTAAAATACAAATTGCCAGCTTGTCAGATTCGATGCATCATGCATACGATGAGTGTGATACGTGGTTGTACTATCCGTTAATATTGTTGTACATCTGACTTTTGGTCAAAATTGACGTTCAAGAAGGAGACCCATTTCAATGTTTCATTGACCATTGAATTTAGTCAACCGTTAGATATCACTAGACCAGGTCTTGAGTGGCATGGTCTGTGTCTTCATAAAATTTAGTTTTTTAAATCTATAATTCAAAATAAATATTAATAATTATTTCATCAAAATTGAAAATATAGAAGACTTGGTGTTTGATGTTCATAAATTAATGGGTTAGGTTGAAATTGAAATCATAGAAGAAATGTTGTTTGATGCTCACAAATTAATGGGTTAGGTATATTTAAACGGTTCAGGTCGATTAGAGTAATTTAATCATGTAGTTAAGAATTTTTTAAGTTAAGAATCATAATAGAAAAAGTGATGGAAAACGACCTATAAATCCTAGATATTATACATTTTTATAAGTTAACAATTTTTATAAGTTTTATGTTTATTTTAGTTTAGAATTTGTTTTTTCTTTGACAGAATCCTAAAAATTATAGAAAACGACTAGATAGAACAAGTAATGTCTAATGAAGATTCTAAATTTCCAATATATACATGAACAAAGTTTTCTGAATTTTCTATGATGCACAAGAGCAAATACATTTTAATATTTTTAGAATCTCAAGCAAACTTTTATATATTAATAAGGTTATGTATTGTTACCATTTTCTTAAAATTTAATCTTTTAAATTGGTGTCGTAATGTAGTTAAACAAATAAAAAATGTATATATAAGTTCCTAGTCCTATATTAACTTTCAACAGTAACAATAACAATTAAACATCATACTTTTATGAAAATAGTCAAAATTATTATGAAAAATAGTCAAAATTAATTCGAAACATACTTAAACTTTTTATAACACTTATATTTTCATTTAGTGATTAGATTTAACCAAATGTAATTTGGTATAGTGGTATTCGCATGACTTTTCTTATGGGATGTTGTAGGTTGGAGTCTTACAAGCATAGGCGAAACTTTTAAGAGGCGGGAGGGGGTGGCCGACCCTGCGAACTTTTTGCTCAATAGTGGAGACTGGAGAATATGTAGTTTTCGTATAGAAAATTTTGGGTATATACGTTTTTGACACCCCGGTTTTATAGAAAATTTTAAGTTCGGTGACTTCCGCTCCCGATTGAAAATCTCAAGCTTCGCCACTGCTTACCAGGAAATTTGCTCCGGGTGAAGCATGGATTTCCCCCAGTTGTGTGTTTCCAGCTGAACGGGTAAGCCGGTCACCACATTTTGTTTGCCGGACGAGAGGGTGATCTGTTTGTTAGAGTGATCCCGAACATCCCGGGTCTTTGCTGTTAAAAAGAACCGGTTAGTTTTAAAAATACAATTTAAATAAACCAATATTAAATAAAATATAAATAGTTGTGGATGTTGTTGCATGAAAGTATGAAACTGTGTACAGGCACATAATCATTACGTTTGGAAAAAAACATCTAATTATTTTGTATAATACTTGACTTGTATTGTATACCTATACGGCTAAGTTTAGATATTGAACATGTACACACCAACATAAATTAAGTATCAGTATTACATAAATTTAAACCTGACAAAATAAGCTTTACAAAAATACAAAAAATACACTTTTTTAGTATTTCACCTATCACCTTCAATTAAATACAGTATTAAATATTATATACAAGTGTGACTTGCGTATTATGGCTATAGTTATTGCATTATATATCATGGAATTTGTAATTGAACTTGCGACTCATCAGTTGCACTGCTCTAAAGTATCGATTAGCCAACAAATCGAAGAGGTAACTGATAAGATATTGGTTTTATTCGTTTCACACAACGTTGTCTCATTTTTTTGTGTTTGGTCATTAACTAGTAATTAAAACGATATAAACGTCTGCTCTCGATTTAATTGGTTAGCTCAGCCAGTTTTATCCAATTTTCAAATAACTGTATTGAGCATCTGGACGCCTCATCATAATATTATTGGCCTGAATGTTTTCATAATTGAATTGATAATACAACTAATCGTCTTACTGATCCACTAGTTAGAAAAAGTAAAGCCGTCATAAATGATTTAAAACCATACACACACATAACCAATTTAAACAAAATACAGACTTACAATGCCTTTCAAAAAGATAAAAATATAGACTTATAATATTAACAAAATATGGAGGATATAAACAAAATACGAAATCTGAGATTTTGAAATGAAATTCTTTTTGAATCTTATTTAGCCGGTTGGCCAAAATGAAGAGGGTTCAAAAGTTAAATAGACTGGTTGTCTAACAGTTAGGCTTCGACCGACTAATTTATCCAGTTATAAAAAGTGTCGAAACTATACTAGAAAAATAAACTTTCTTCTATTATATATATAATAACTAATAACACATGTTCTGTATCATGTGTAATTAACTATCGTAAAATACCAATGTGGTTGGTTAATGATTAATCAATAAATAGTCCTGATTTTTGGACTTAGTCGGGTGCCAAAAGCTTATAATATTGATGGTGTTACAAAAGATGGCACAATTACATAACAAATTTTATAATTCAATTAGGATTTCAACTTCTGGCTCTATAAATGTAGTAAAATTTCGAAAATGACACCTAATTTTGATTATGCACATATAACCTCTTTCCCTTATGATACTTTCCCTTATGATACGATGCTATTTGAATGTGTTTATTATTTCGTTTTAATCATTTGATTAGCGTTAAAGTCTTTTAGACAACTATATTTTTAACATTTATCTTAGAAAATGATCTTGTAAAAGGTAAAACAAGTTAATAATAATAATAATAGTAAGATTTATCGAAAACTACACGTTAGTTACTATTATAAATATTGCAAAACTACGTTAGAAAAGTTGTTAAATGATATACTTTGTGATAAATACTATCTTAACTCAATTATGTCTAATGATATTTGGTATGTAGGCTTCTATAAGTGGTTTTATAAAAAAAGTTAAACGTGTCAACAAAATACAACCTGTTTAACTAAATATGTTTGTCCAAACACAACTCATTTAACTAAACGAGTTAGACATGACAACCCAAAACCTGATTATTTCCGTTTAGAAATTACCGCCCTTAGATATACGTGTTAAAACTAAAAGGGCCTTAATGTAATTGATTATTTTTCTAAAATTAATTATGTTAACATAAGTGTAATTCACTCAAAGTGGCAAATAAAAAATATATAAGAAGATATAAAAAAATGATAGCATGGGTGAGAACAGTCCACGAAACAGCATTAAGCCATTGACTCAAAAATGGCTGATCTGAGTTGTTCACTTGTTCATACCTTCAAAAAATCCCTGATTTCATCGTCTCTTATTGTCCCCTTTCTGTTCTTCACTCTTTAATCCTCCAAAAACCTTCAACTTTTCACTCACAATTCGTCTAAAATCTTGCTGATCAACCAAGACTCACAAGATCTCAATAATCTGATTGATTCAAGGTAAACCCTTTTAAACCCACTTCATTTCTGTTCTTAATGTGTCAAATCTTCAATACCGATTTCGTAACAATTGTATCTTTATCGGAAATCTAGATGGGTAATTGCTGTGCTGTACCCCCTACTACTAATATTTTTAGGATATTACATGTATGTCAAATATGATAATTTTAATAATATTTATAATAAAATACGTGAATATTAGTAAAAACACAAAAGATATTGACATATAAGTTATTTTTTATTTTTAAAGTCAAACTGGTACCTGTTAACCAACTAAATCCAATTCAGCCCCGAGGTTTGATGGTATTTTATCGATTCCTAGTAATTATGCAGAGTTGAGAAAACCCGCTTCAATTGTGTTCTTAATTGTTCAAATCTTTAATACCCATTTGGAAATTTTGTCTCTTGATCAGAAATCTTGATGGGTAATTGTTGTGCCACACCCTCTACAACTGATGAGTTTGAAAACAAAAAAGGGAAGAAAAAAGAGAACCCTTTTGCATTAGACAATGGTGGGTCAATCCCATCTGGAAATGCGTACAAACCTTATGTTTTAGAGAATCCAACAGGGAATCAAATAGAGCTAACATATGATCTTGGTAAGGAGTTGGGTAGGGGTGAATTTGGGGTCACTTATTTGTGTACTGATAAGTCAACTGGTGATGTGTTTGCTTGTAAATCGATATCGAAAAAGAAGTTGAGAACTCGGGTTGATATTGAGGATGTTAGGAGGGAAGTTGAGATTATGAAGCATTTGCCTCAACATATTAATATTGTGACTTTGAAAGATACTTTTGAAGATGATAGTGCTGTTCATTTGGTTATGGAGTTGTGTGAGGGTGGAGAGTTGTTTGATCGGATTGTTGCGAGAGGGCATTATACTGAACGCGCGGCTGCCGGTGTTACACGGACTATTGTTGAGGTTATTCAGGTGAAGAATTTGTTTTTTTTTTTGAAATTGTGATGAAGTTGTGTTTTAGTTTAGGTTGTTTAATAATTTGATGATGGTTGCTAAGATTCTTGTTATATGTTTCTTGAATTAACTCTTCTACATTTTATAAAATGTGATAATTGTGTGTTTTAGTTGAGGTTGCTAAGTAAGCTGATTTACTACATTTGTGATTTAGCATAGAGGATGTTGAAAAAATTATGCTTTCTTGATAATTGATAGATGTTTAAACATTTTTTTTTATTTTTAAAATTTTCAGGTCTATGATATGATAGAGTCAATCAATTGTTTTACAAAATTGAAAATTTATGTTATCCCTTTGTGGGGAGTTTGTTCTTGATGATGTCAAGAAGCCTTTGCTTGTTTAAGTTGAGCTTGCGAGGTAATTTGATTTACTACACTTGTAACCTAGCATACAAATATGTTGAAAGAATTATGCTTTTTTGATAGCTAAGATATTTAAATAATTTTTTGAACAAATTTGCAGGTCTTTTATATGATAAATTGGTTTGATTAAATATATTTTAACAAATTAGGCTTTCTTGATAACTAAGATGTTTAAATATTATATAACAAAAGTTATAATTTATGTTATCCCTTTGTGGGAAGTGTGTTCTTGATTATGTTAAGTGCATTTCATTGTTTTAGTTGAGGTTGCAAAAACACTTTGATGGTGGTTGCTATGATACTTGTTAATATGCCATGAATTTGATTAGTTGCAAAAACTCTTACTACATCAGTACATCTGTGATCTATTATACGGGTATGTGAAAGATTCCAATTCATTGATAATTGATTGATATTATTACGTTCGTTATAAGTTTATCGTCTGAAATATGATAAACTTTCATAATTGTTTTTCAATATTGAAAATATCTGTTACCCCTCAATGGGCATTGCATTCTTGATTATGTTACGAACCATAGATAGTAAGACAAGATCTTGTTTCTTTAACCATTATTCTTTATGTGTTATTTAGTCTGAATTGCAATAACTTTACTTAATTCTTTTACAAGACCAATAATATATGCTACCGCTTTGTGGGGGTTGTGTTGTTAATCATGGTAACAACCATTGCTTTGTTTTCCAGTGAGAATAGAAAGATCTTATTGTTTCTTTATCATTTCTTGTTTTTTTAATCTAATTCAATGTTTTTCATTAATTTTTTTTATGTAATCTTATTTCAGATGTGCCACAAACACGGTGTTATGCACCGTGATCTCAAACCGGAAAACTTTTTGTTTGCAAACAAGAAAGAAACGGCAGCCTTAAAGGCTATTGATTTTGGGTTATCCGTTTTCTTCAAACCAGGTAAAGATCAGATAATAACAAATGGCGTATTCGGTATTCATATCAACTTTCTTTATTCACTAGACGCTTAATGTTTTTAAATTAATTTTTTTTTAAATTTATGCAGGTGAAAGATTCAGCGAGATTGTAGGTAGCCCATACTACATGGCTCCCGAGGTCCTAAAAAGAAATTACGGTCCCGAAGTTGATGTTTGGAGTGCTGGAGTAATCTTATACATATTGCTTTGTGGTGTCCCGCCATTTTGGGCAGGTTGGTTTATGATATTTTACATCGTAATTGGTGGCAAATGGGCGGGTCAGGTATCGGGTCAAAATGTGTTGGCGTCAAAAACAAGCAACTATAAGTGCAAATCAAAACGGTTCGGGTCGGGTTAATCTGTTTTTCTCCCTTTTCTTAAATTTTGTAAATAGCTAATATATTTAAATAGTAAATTTCACCCGCGTGTTGCGGCTGGATCCAGTCGGTTCAGTTCGTTACAGTATCAATACAGTACCGACACTCAGTATAGCAACCGAAAGGAAATTCTCCAAAAATACAATAACGACCATCGGTCGAACGCAAATTATCTAAAGTACACGGGTGCGATTGAAAGTAAAAAAAAAACACATAAAAAGACAAAAACCACAAAAGGGGCTCATTTTAGCATAGATATACCTGCTCGTTTTAGCTAAGGGAGACGGTGCATTTTAGCACCACCTCACTATTCACAAGGGGCTCATTTTAAGTACACGGGTGCGATTGAAAGTAAAAAAAAACAAATAAAAAGACAAAAACCACAAAAGGGGCTCATTTTAAGTACACGGGTGCGATTGAAAGTAAAAAAAAACACATAAAAAGACAAAAACCACAAAAGGGGCTCATTTTAGCGTAGATATACCTGCTCGTTTTAGCAAAGGGAGACGGTGCATTTTAGCACCACCTCACTATTCACAAGCATGAACTTTGTTATATATAATATAATATAATAATAATAATAATGCGATTACATAACTCATTATTTTTATTAAAGTGGAGAAGAGGTTATAACTTATAAGCATTTAAATGCACTTCAGGGCACTTTCATCATGCTCCATATTATAACAATATTTCAAAGCTTACTCATTTAACCTGTTAGGGAACTATAACCCAAATTGACCCATTTCAATGTAAATGATCGGGAAATAGGTCAAAACGATTCGGGTCCAAATGAGTAACTATAAACACAGATCCGAACGGGTCAAGTTGGGTTGACACATTTTTTGTCCTTTTTTTCTTGAATTTTATAAATACTTGATATGTTAAATATGATTACAAAAGTCTACGATATTAAAATACTTTTATAATAATTTATTCTATCTTACTAGGAAGTAGTATGTATATGTTTTAAAATTCGGTGTTTATTGCAGAAACTGAGCAAGGAGTCGCACAAGCGATTATTCGATCTGTTGTAGATTTCAAACGGGATCCTTGGCCCATAGTATCCGAAAGTGCAAAGGATCTTGTTAAGAAGATGCTCAATCCTGATCCAAAGCTACGTCTTACTGCACAAGAAGTTCTCGGTAATGTCAAAATCCTTTCCTTTTTTGGTACACGTCATAGTGGGCCCCTTCGAGTAACAGGTCGAAACGGAGTGAGTCAAAAGGGTTGTTTAACTTGAAACACCTTTTCACCAAATTTTTAGTTATCGACTGCTGTCCAAATATGATTTAATAATGGTATTTCAATGTGTCGACTATGATTACTAAAGCAATATTGTTTCAGTATAATATGTTTTTTGAGTAAATTGATTTAGGAGGTTTATGCATATTAAAAACACACTTTGAGTGACTTTCTATGTGTTTCCTTTTAAGATATCTTTTACCTGTTAAAGAAAATAATAACCCAATTTAAAAGTAAGTGGGTAAAATTGGCATTTCTACTATTAGGTGATCGTATATTTGTATGTTATTCTTTCTTGATTATGTTTTAGAAACATTTCATGATTTTTTTTATATTTATTTCTTATTACAGATCATCCATGGATACAAAACGCCAAAAAGGCGCCAAATGTTTCTTTAGGGGAAACCGTTAAAGCAAGACTCAAACAATTCGCTGTAATGAACAAGCTCAAGAAAAGAGCTTTAAGGGTACTTTAACGATTCATTTTCTTGCGTTTATATATATATATATATATATATATATATATATATATATGTCGATGATATACTAAAATCGTGATAGTAAATACGACAGGTGATTGCTGAGCATTTATCTGCCGAAGAAGTGGCGGGAATAAAACAAGGATTTGATTTGATGGATACTAACAAACAAGGGAAGATAAATATTGTTGAGTTGAAAGCCGGTTTGCAGAAGCTTGGTCAACAAATCTCTGATGCAGATCTTCAAATACTTATGGATGCTGTAAGTAATGGGACGGGTTGAGACGGATAGTTTTTTTTTAAATGGTTCGGGTCAAAAGGGTAATATTAGTGTTTTATTATTTTTTATAAATAATTGAGCGTTATACTTGATAACGGAAACTATGATATTTAATCAAATATTAATCTGGATTTTTAAATAAAGTGATTTAGGAGGTCTTTTATGTATTAAAAATACACTTTGATTGGCTTTTGACCCATATAAGTAGTTTACATAAAAAGGTAACATGTCCGCATTTTTTATATAAATTTATAAATAATTGAGCATTATAGGATTACACTATATTGTTGATGCATCAAGGTAAAGTTTTGAAGAAACTGATTAGGAGGGTGTATATGCGTTCAAATACATGTTGGTCCGCTTTGAGTTTGACCCACCTTTCTTAGCTTGTTTTCTTTTGAATAGTTTTGAGTATGGGCTGGGTCAAAAGTGTAATGTTTTAATGAATAGTGGAGCATTATGTCTAATTACAGAAAATATCTTATGGATTATAATCTAAATCTAAGTTTTTTAATAAAGCGATTTAGGAGGTTGTGTAGGAACATGCACTATAAATACACATTGCTCATTATCTTGACCCATTCTGTTTTTAGTTAAAAATTTGAGTAAAGTACACGGATAGTCCCTGTTTTTACCAAAAAGCTGGATTAGGTCCCTAGCTTTTTAAAAGTACAAATATGGTCCCTGTGGTTTTCACTTTCTAATGCATTTAGTCCCCAACCAACAAGCCTAAAGGTTTTAGGAGGTTTAAGTTAGAGACAAATGCGTTACGAAGTGCAAACCACAGGGACCATCCATGTACTTTTGGTAAAAGTGGGGACTAATTGCGTTAGAAAGTGCAAACATATGGACCATCCGTGTACTTCTGGAAAGCTAGGACCAAATTCAAAATTTGGGTAAACCACAGGGACTATCCGTATACTTTACGCGTTTGAGATAGAATATAACCCAAATCAGTCCATTCAATAAGCAGTCTGTTTAGGGACTTTCTATCTGCTGCTCCAAACATTCAAAAATGAATATTTCTAATCACAAGAATTTAATTAAAGCATTAAATATATTAAGTATTTATACAGGGAGATGTTGACAAAGACGGATACTTGAACTACGGAGAATATGTTGCAATTTCAGTTCACTTGAGAAAATTGGACAGCGACGATCATCTGAAATATGCTTTTGCATTTTTTGATCGAAATAAAAGTGGATATATTGAGATTGAAGAATTAAGAGAAGCTTTATCTGATGAACTTGAACCCAACAATGAAGAAGTTATCGCTGTAATTATTCGTGATGTCGACACGGATAAGGTTTGTTTATTCATTTATTTTTCAAATAATCCATCACTAAATTCAGTTTTTCTAATGTTTGGAGACAGTGATTCTTAAGATTATGATTAAATCCCTAGACTTTTGAAACTTAATGATAAGATTCTTTACGAAGAATTTGAAGACTTGATCATGCAAAAAGAAATGACATTTTCATGAGTTTTCAATAAATTAAAAGGATTTAATCATGCAAAAGTCTGTGAAGGAGTGGTGTAGTGGTAAGCACCCGATTCCCCTCTAGCAGAGGTCTCAACTTCGAATCTTGCTTATATTGGTTTCCTACCATAAACTCTTGAAGGCCGCCCAACACAAGTTGTGATCTGTCTAATCTCGTTGGTTAACAACGTATTGGTGGAATGGTGGGGTCCCATGATTTTTCCAGTAACGGGTTTCTCATAGTTATCACAAAAAAAATTGTCAAGAGTTTTATATTTTTCCTATAATCATGACAACCGTCACTTGGAAATGAACGACCCCCATCAATACCCTGCTAACCAATTGGGGACTAGGTAAAACACACGCAACTTGAATTGGGCAGTTGACCTTTAAGGGGATTAAAGGCGGAAACCAGTGGAAGCTGTATTTGAACATGAGACCTCTACTAGAGGGAATGAGACGCTTACCACTATGCCACCCCCTTAAAGTTCACTTGAGATAATAAATCTACTTATTTATAACCTCTTTGTACCTACCCCTATGATTTATTAGAGTTGATTATCTAATTTTGATTTTTGAATATCACACAATGTGTTTCAAAGCGCACATCCAAACACCCTTTGATCTTCTAATTCCGCGAACGACCCAAAGCAAACGAAATATTCTTCTATTTTTTTTGTAGGATGATAGAATAAGTTTTGAGGAGTTCACAGCAATGATGAAGGCAGGAACCGATTGGAGGAAAGCATCTCGACAATACTCACGAGAGCGTTACAATAATCTTAGCTTGAAGTTATTCAAAGACGGATCAGTGAATTTAAACTAATAATTAGGGAAGTTAATATCGTATCTACGGATATTATTGTTCTTGCTTATGGGCATTCTTCTATTCGTGTAATATTTTGTTGGGGGTGTATTCATTTCATTTTTAGAGTCTCCCATGTGTAGTTTATATGTTTTATGCATGAATTTGAAATTATGAGGGAGCAAAGAAGGGTTTTCTTGGTTTGTTTATGGATGTAAATATGTATCTTGTTAGCAAATCTTGCTTGTGCCATTGTTTAAAGTATAAAAATTTCGAGTTGCAAATTCTGTTGTTATCTGATATGGTGTGTTTTCTTCGGTTTGTTTTGGCAGTTTGAACTGTTTCTTTTTTTTTTTTTTTTCAAAATTGTTAGTTTGTGTTAAAGCAAAACCGCCATAGGGTCTTAGATTGTTGTTCCACGGATATTGGGGAAGCACTTGAACTAACAACAACGTGTGATCTGCAAAACACCATTAGTCTTGCTATAGTGAGAAGAGGCACTTTCTGTTATCAGGCTACGAAATGAGAATATATTTGTTATGAGTGTGAATAAGCAAATGACAAGTAAGAGATCTGACTTTTCTCAGTTAGCTGAGACAAGTATTTACTGACGTGGCACTCATGGCATTTATGATGTAACTACCGAGCAATGCCATTAGGCTGGTGGGTGTGGAGGTGGTCCATCACTTGGTGATGGACCGCCATGTAAGCGGCCACGTCATCGGGGGGACCATCAACTCACCCAAGTGATGAGCCTGGGGTGTGGGTGATGAGCCTCGCCTTCCTTACTTTCTCATGATCTTCAACCGTCGAATCAGCAACAATATCATCGTGAAGGTTACGAGATCCAGAAGATCTACTGTTTTCAAGAACTGTTCGAGTTAACTAACGAATGAATAGTGAATTAGGGTTAGATTTGGTTTGAGATTGGGGAGAAGAGGAGAAAGATGCCGGTGAGGGAGATGATGAATAGGAGTAATGGAGATCTGGTTAATGGTGTTTTTAAAATTAGGTTCGTCACATGTCTTGGTTGGGCGATGGAAGTGAGGCGACGGACCGGAGGGGGGCGGTGGTGCCAGGCCTCAACGGGCCGGGGACGCACACCACACCCACCAGCCTTAGCGGCATACTTTTGGTGTGGGTCATGACTTTACAATTTATACCATTTTAGTTATCATTATGGAATAATAATGAGGAATGTGAGCACCGCGAATTAATGTCGGAGCTCATCCTATACTTCACGTTTTTATGTGTTCCACTTTAGAGAGTACCCGTGAGAATGTATATATCAAAATGAAAAATAAAAGGGGTTAAACGACCCATTTCAAGTCTTATGTCATCAGACAAATCGTAAACAATCAAAACCTAACTGTGTACCAAACCACATAAAAACGTACACTTAAATTGTCATCTTATCATCAGTAAAGCAGCTAAATTGAATGTATATTATTATTAGTGTTAATAACCAACTAACTTATAGACCAACTAATCTTATTTCTAAACGTACACTTTATCCCCGTAATGAGACTCATTACTCAACCATACACTGGAAAAAAAGCATTTCTAATACAAAATTCTCTATTTATTCATATAACTTCAAATATCAAATAGCGACTATCTCACACTTTTAACTGTCCATAGTAGCATTAATATTCTTCTTTTTAATTATTTAGGGTGTTAATATTTAAACACTTCTCCCTTCTCTCTCTCTATATATATCTATATATATATATATATATATTCATATAACTTCAAATATCAAATAGCGACTATCTCACACTTTTAACTGTTCATAGTAGCATTAATATTCTTCTTTTTTTATTATTTAGGGTGTTAATATTTAAACACTTCTCCCTTCTCTCTCTCTCTCTCTCTCTCTCTATATATATATATATATATATATAGTAAAAATGATGTGAGAATAAGATTTTAGGGGTGTGAGAATAAAATGAACCATTGTTTATTTTATTTTAATTATATAACTGAATTTAAACATATTTTTTTGCTTTTGAAACTTTTAAGATATGTTTTATAAAATTCCAAAAATATCATTCTACCGTGCCACTTTATCCATGTATTGATGCAAGTTTTTTTATCGAAACCGAGTTGTGAGCAGTAATTTACAAGTAATTGAAGAACAATCTACTACATATTTCTGTTACAATTACATAATGGAATGCAAATCTACCACATTTTCTTTTACCATTACATAATGGAATGCTTTATAAAATTTCGAATAATCTGTTGCGATGTTCTTATTTTATCTACTTTTCGATAAAAGTTTTGTTTAAAATTGAAAGGGTCAAATAAAATTGATTTTTTTTTGTTCTTTAATATAACGAATCGAAACCGATACCGTCCGAACAATTCTAGTAGCGGTACTGGCATATGTTTCTATTGTTTCCGGTGTAAATTTCGTTTCAATTTCTGTTGAACATGGAACACTCTAACCCGTTTTCAATGTATATTTTAATAAAAAGGATAATTTGGTCCTAGATTTTTTTTAGAACTTTACACGTCTAGGTTAATTGATAACCCAGATGAACCGACATGACGATTATAAAACGAAATTTACAGTTTTCATTCTCTAAAACTTTTCGTGTATGATGATGCTTCAACCTTCCCATGAATCGTCTCCAAAGAGATAATGGTTTGATAGTGTTCGCTTCTTCGCATGCTTGACCGTCCTTTCAGTTCCCACTCTTACGAAAGTCTAACAAAACACCAAAAACAAATTAGTGTTTAAGCGAAATGGTCAAAAACTTTTAGAAATTACAAGAAAAAAATTCTTTGTTAAAACAAAGTGCCCCCGCGACGGGGGGGGGGGGGGGGGGTGGACTCAACTCCCTCACGTGATGCAGGGAAGCAAAAGTTGACTTTTCATTGAGGGCCACCCAGCTCCCGCGCATCACGCATGGTGAGTGTCTCCCTCACGTGGCGCCTGGGGGACACTTTTCCAGAAATTTTGCAAAACTGGAAATTTTTACCCTAGCACATACTTTTGCTAAAATTTCACAATTATCGCACCCAACTTAAAGTTTACCATTTTTAGAACCTTACCCCACATATGTGGGTTCAAAAACTTGTTCCGAACCTGGATCCCTTAGGTTTTCAAATCATACTTTCAGTTTGAAACTAATTACACAACCGACGCGTTAGGAGGCATTTCGCATTCTAGTTCATGCCTTATACTTTCTTATCAATATGCTCATCTTTTCTATCAACCACAACTCAATCGTAGTTGGTTACATTAGACAAACCTTAACTTTTCATTATTTTCATCCGGTATAGCGTTTTTAAAACCCATTTAGTCATATTTTCGCCTCAAAGACATGTCCTCGGCTTTAATGGTTGTTTTACCCAAATACTAGATGTACCTCACTTGAGGTGGTCTAGTGTCCACCCTTGACTCAACCAACTCTAGTCGGACGAAAAACCCTCACCAACAGTTTGACCCATTACATATACCTGGTGCTGGTCAAAATAATGATTCGTTAGCAATACCATGCAAATTCTATTTTCTATTTCACGGCAATGCATATCCATACATTATGTTTACCTCTAAGAAGAAAACTTAACAAACAAAGCATTAAATACCATATTCAAATGGTGATAACATCATGATTTGACCCGTTTGACTTGATTGTCCATTTGACCTGTTCTTGGCCTACCATTTTTGCATTTCAATCTAACCAAGTATTGTTTATTGCCAAAAAGGTGCTTATTAATAATCTTACCCATTTGACCCGTTGTGGTTTACACCATAGAGTCCTATTTCAAAATTCATTGTTTGAACACTAATATGTGATTACTTGCCCTTTTACTTGTTTGGCCGGTTATGGTTTACATCATAGGGTCCTATTTCTAAAATTCATTGGTTCATCACCAAAATACGGTTATTGATAGTTTTACTCGTTTGACCCGTTTTGGTTTACACCACAGGGTCTTACCCTTAACAAAATCATCTGATTCTTTGTTCATCTTGTTTTTAACCAATTACATATGTAGTGGTTCTATTTAAGAGGTGTAAGCTCTACTTACCTTGCGTTCGATCATGCTTTCTCGTGTCTTTGATCAGCTTGACCCATTCCTTTGCAAGTTCCCACCTAGCTTGTCAAGAGTCAAACTAACATTCACAAGATTGTTAGATTAGTAATCCTACATCATGACCATCACACCTTATAAACTTTTATGCCATATTTCATATTCAATTCCATTATAGGCCAGTTTGACTTTTTTGACACATATAAATGCTCTAACAAGTTCAATAAAAACTCATTTAGGCATATTATCAAACACTCGGTGGGCATCATTTTTAGGCCATTTTATTAGCTAAATTTCTTAACCAAAATCACCATATTTCTTTCAATCTCAACAAGTTCATACTCTTAATAGCATCAAGTCCACATAACTTTCAATTGTTATATGCTTATTCGTCAATCTATCAAACTAGAACTTGGGTTTTCATTTCTTATGCAAAAACCCATTTCATCATGTAATTGAACATTGATCCCAACATCTAAATTATTCAAGTTTCTCACACAAACTAGTAAACATGATGATTATATCACTATTACAACATCAATTTCATCATATCATCAAAACCCACTTCATGACATGTATGAACACATACCTAAATCTCTAAATCGTTCAATTATTTCACATATACTAGCAAGTATGATGAGCATACACATAATTTCATTATCAATTTCATCATACTATCTAAAATATCAAACTCAAGGTTACTACCTTCAAGTTCCTCTTCATATGAAATTTATCAAATTTAATTTCACAACATACCTCATGATTTAAAGGCTCAGATGATCATAAATTTTAGATCATGCATCCATTTAAGGCTGAATTCCTTATTTGATTGTGGCATTGCTTGAGATTTTGGGACGTCTTCTCCCTTTCTCTCTCTGTAAATGACACACGCACATACTATGCATGTGTTCTATTTTTCCCATCTTTTATATCTTTTACTATCATGTATATGCAATTTAGCTCCCTCTATGTTTTGGTTTGTTATTTTGTTTATTTTAGCTCACTTAACCCTTATTAATAAACTACTATGTTAACTAGGCTAATATTTCTAGTTACATACTTCATGTCAAATGTCAAGCGAACATGGTAATTTAATTTACTAAGTTCGGGAGGTTATGACATGACTTATATTAATTCCCGATAGCCAGACCTTATATAAACTTTATTTTTCTAATAAGCATTCATCTACCTTTTATTTAACATTAGGTTTATTTATTTAATTCCTCATATTTAGTAGGTCAAATTTTTACCATTAATGGTATTTTACCCACTCATCCCTAGTTAATTTGGTTTAATTACTAAATCTGTTTTTGGAATGTTACAGAACAATGTTGAAAATTGTGTTGCATTCAAATATAGCGTTTTTGTATCGTCAGCTACACTGAGTGCCGGTAATGTACCAGTGCCATGACGAACCGAACCAATACCTTCTGAATTTCCTCTACCACGCGCTAATGGATAGTATAAATGAACCAACCAGTCATTAACAAACAAGACAAGATCAATGGAAACCATAGCGAAACTGCTAAAAAGAAGTTGATGTATGACTTTTCTCTTTGCTAGTTGATCGGTTTCTCTGAGTGGAATCATCAGACTTATCATTTTGAACACATGTCCGGTTTCAAAAGACTACAAGATAGTGTTTTAAAGACGTGTTTAAAAGTTAGAAAAGAAAAAAAATTTTAATTCAATTATAATAATAAAATAAAGTACATATTAAAAATTTTTGACAATGTGTTAGGTTTTTTTGTCATGTGGTGTCCACGTTATCAAGGCTTGAAAATTGGGTTAAATGGTATAGTAGTGAGGCATGTGAGATTAGTGGGTTTGGAATTGAATTTTTTTTGGATTGGTTAACACACTAGCCAACCAATCACCCTCTCTTTCACTCGTGGTCTGAACTACGAATGGGAGCTCAAAATTGCATTTCACATGGAGAGGGCGCGGTGTAGTGCATGTGGTTTGACCAACCACGGGACCACTACACATGGTTTGACCAACAAATACTATACAAGCCTGGCCATCCGGTAAAACTTACTAGCGAAAGGTCACCCAAACCCTATGTATGCATACGGGGCTAGTAACTAGACCCGCTCACCTAGGGATGGCAAAAATACCCGAGCCCAACGGGTATACCCGAAACCCGACACAAATGGGACGGTTATACCTGATACCCGACGGGTATTGGGCAGGGTATGGGTTTAGTTTTAAAAATTTCGCGGGTATGAGTCGGCTATGGGATTAGGTGATACCCGGCCCGATTACCCGAAACCACATACCCGTTTACCCGAACTATATACCCGATCATATACCCAAATTTTTTAATTTTTATTTTTATTTTCTTTAACCTTTGCCTATTAGTGATTTATTTTAGTATGTTAATAATGTGAAATATAATTTTTTAGTATATGTATTTAATAATATTATATATATTTTGTATGTTGTAAAGTATATACGTATAAGTGTATAAGTATATTAAAGTTATTATTACTTTATGACAAAATTTATATGCATGTAATGTACATTTTTTTTGTTTATAACAGTTGTTTTATAAATAAAATTATATAATAATTATAATAGTAAAGAAATGTGTTTGGAAATCTCAACATATATCTTTTAATAAACTAATGGGTATACCCGATACCCGTGGGTATACCCAATGCCCAACGGGTAACTACCCAATACATACTCGATTGGTATTGGGTCGGGTATGGGACACGATTTTACAACTAGGTATGGGTATGGGATTATCAATATCCGACCGAACCCGACCCATTGCCATCCTTACGCTCACCAGCCCAGGAGAAGGTCATGGGGTCACCTCCTCCAAAACTAATAAATCCAAGACTCATTGGCACATGCAAGGGCGGAGCTTTATTGGGGTCGGGGTGCCTTGGATTTCACCGGTTTTTTCGTTCGTACTGTTAATTTTACTAAAAATTTCAAAAGCAAAAAACTAGTATAAAATATTGGATTGAGTTAACTTTCCTTTTGCTTCATTTAGTTTGGGCATTATAATGGTTTTGCCTTAATGGTTGTAAAAGTGTCATTTTCCTCCTTATGTTAGATGAAGAACTAGTTGAACCAAGAGGTATCCGTAGATATCTTAGTTACAGCTCAACGTCTCTGCATACAAGGTTATATCTCGTTTGCTCTTCGGGGTGATCTCACTTCAAGCTCTCTGCAAAACTAGAAACGCCGTTAGCCTCGTCACGGGATAAAGGGGGTTTTCTCCATGACCACACTCCTGACGTGAGAATAAGTATCAGGGATTGCAAGTAATAAGCAAGTAAGCTCAAAGTAGCATGCAATTGTATTGTGATGGTAATAGTAGTAATGTTGATGATGATTTACCTTGCGGTGTGATCCTTATTTTACAGGTGAAGAGAGGTGTGTAGGAGATGGGCTGATGGGCCTTGGGCCTGGATCCGACGACCAGGAATATCCATTCTGTCTCCTCTGCATTGACCATTAATGGTCTTTGGCAGGAGGTGCGCTTGGCGCATGGTCAATGGAGCCACGTGTCCTGGCAGTTGTCCTTGGTGTCAGACCTGTCATCAGCCGATAGTGGAGATCGTGTGACAGTCGCTGGTGTTAGTTGGTTGGTGCCACATGTACGACCTCGAATACAGTCTGTCTTCTGCATGACTGTTCATCATGCGACGTGGTCTGGCACAATCTGCCGAGCGGTTATTGGGTCACCGCTCTGCTACTATGTACCCTTGTACTTGGTCAACGCCTCTTTGTGCTTCTCCCTTCCGCGTGGCTTTATTAGTGCTTTCTGGCCAGCGTGGAGTTGTAGGGATTAAGTCCTTTTGTTCTCAAGACAGTATGAGTTGCTCTCATTTTAATCTTGACCTTGTGCAAGGTTTTAGGACTTCATGGCTAGAGGATTTTTTATCCGCGCAAGGTCAAGTGACCTGCGCTTCCAGGTCTAACTTGCCGTTGCGAAGTGTGCGCAAGGTTTGTTGTGCGACCTGCTAGTATTAAGGTTGCAGTACCATTGCGCGTTGCACGCTAGGGCTGTTAGGCAACCTGCTGGTTTCAAGAATGGCGCACCGTTGCGCATTGCGCGCAAGGTTATCCTTGTGATCTGTTGTCATTATGAGGGTATGGTTCCTTTCACAGGCACATATTTTTTGGGACCATACCCCTCCAAGTCCCCCAGTCCAGTGATGCTCATATGCGAATGTTGGCAAGTAGGTGGAGTGCTAGACTATAAGAATTCATGTATGCGCGCTTATTTCAACGGCAAGAATTCAATAAGGGATGAAGAAAACCTTTGTGTGGGGGAACCTTAGCTCATGATGAGGTCTTTGAAATTTGAATTTTCGTCATGCTGATGTTGCAAGCGAGTTGGTGAGAAATAAGGTGAGGCGAAGGTGACTTTTGACAGTTGTTGCATTCTATCAACAGTGCAGCCTCTCTTTCATTAATGAATGGTAGAGAAAATACCGGCCACGCGCGCGTGGCGACTGTCAGTTATCCACTTGCCCTCCACGTGTCAGACGCGAATTGGTTGAGGGGCTTGCGGATCGTCACGCTTCCTCATCACATTAAATGCGATGGGTATAAATAGGTGATCCCTCTAGGGTTAGAACTCACACTTTCAAATCTTCTTCTTTGCTTTCTCTGAATCCTTCCTTCTTTCTATATTTCTTCTTGTTCTCTTAGACATTTTCTCTTCTTTCTCTCCGGCGATATCATATGGCGACCAAGGGTCCTGAGAGTGCTTCTGCTGGTGAGGCTTCGATGTCGTTACCGGTGTTGAAGTAGACTCCAGCCAGTTTCCAAAGGTTGGCCTCCGGGTTTCGGTTCCCCAAGGAGTGGGACGCCCGGTACCCTTTTGACGGAGAAACCGCCGCCGACGCTCCGGCCGGTTACATTACATATTTTTTTAGTTTTTCGCCGACGGCAACTTCCGGTTGCTGGCGACAAAATTTTTTCTTGATGTATTGGACCACTACCGATTCCACATCTCCCAACTCAATCCGTTGGGGATGGTGATAATAAAACATTTTGAGTTTTTGTGCAGATTTATGGGTATTATCTCAACCGTTAGTCGGTTTTGGGTGTTTACCACTTGCATTGTTCTCTGGGCTTCTACTATTTTTAGCATAGGGTCCAAGCAAAGAAGATATTACTCTCTCCGCCGAAGTACTACCATGACCGGAAGGCAAAATTTTTCTTCATAAAGGAGGGCGTGATTCCCCTCTAGATGCACTTCCGGGGGTGGAGGACATTGCTATGGAGACGATGTCTATACCAGTGGAGGAGTCCTGGTATCAGGATATCAAAGAGATCCCGGCGGTGCAGTTTCCGAAGAGGGCATTGGTGGCGGCGGGTATGAGCCTTGTGTGGAAGCCCAACCGCTGGGAGAAGCCGCTCTACTTGGAAGAGGATAAAAGTACCCTTGTTTCATTCTTCCATTATTTCCTTATTTCTCCTTGTGCGTGGACTAACGTTATGCGCGCTTTTGCAGGGGTGGCACTTTATATAGTGGCCTTCCAGAGGGAGAAGGGGCGTATGGAGAATATCACCCTTGGCCCCGAGGAGACAACCTAGTACGCCCAGATCCTTGGGAATTTTGAGCTACCAAGGAGCGCAGGTCTTGCGGCCCATGCGCCTGAGAGTGGTAAGCCTTCATAGTTTTAAGTGTTTTTTCATCTTTTCAAATTACTTACCATGTTGCGCCTTGATGCAGGTGCCCTAAATAATTTGGGCATTGGCCCGGATTCTAAAAAGAAGAAATGCGCGGGGCCAAGCGCTATGGCTGTGAAGAAGCCGGGGCAACCCAGGGCAGACTCGCCCAAAGGTACGTCTTCTGTGCCTAGTCTCTGATTCCTTGGATTGTCTTGCGCCTGTAGGTCTGAAAGAGCGGAAGCCGGAGCCGCACGAGACCACGAAGATTCCGGCTGCCAACCGGATGACCGCATTGAAGTGGAGTCGAGCCCGGAGCCTCTTAAGAGCAAGAGGGCTCCCAAGAGCTATATCTTCGCGCAGCCTCCCAAAAAGGTTGCGCGGAAGATCATAGGAAAGCGCGGAAATCTAGATGTGCTCGCCGCTAAATTTTCCCCAGGTAAACACCTTTTGACTGTGTTTTATTTCCTTCCTGCTTCACTTGTCTAACTTTTTGTTATTCTGCAAGGAAAGGTGAGACACCTTTTGTCCCTCCGTCCACTCTGGCTGCGCCGATCAAGATCTCCATGCCACCACCCGTTGTTGAGACTACGTAAGCGTCAGGTGAGGGTGATGAGACTAGTGCTAGGGTGGCGGAGACGCATATTGATGCGGAGGCCGTAGTGCCGGTAGAGGAGGTGGTAGAAAAAGTTGTGGTTGAATGTGTTGAAGAGGTGGTGGTTGGTGGTGAACAGGTTGAAGGTGGTGAAGATGTGGTGGTTGATAAACCGGTTGAGGATGTGGTGGTTGGTGGTGAAGAGGTTGAGGAGGTGCCTTGGGGTGCTCATGTAGTAGAGCCGGCACCCGGGGTTAAAGCCGAGGGATCTGCGGGGCACCCTTATGATAAAGGGTCCCAATCCGCCCAGACGAAACCCCGGGTGATTATTATTACAAGTCTTACTCTGATGGCCGCACTGATGAGATCCACACCCCCATGTGGAAGTTGAGGCAAGGAGATAAGTTCACCCACTGGCAGGCATGCCGAGAGTGGTTTAAGGGTGCCTTTCCCCCAGAAGAGGCGCGTGCGCACGCATAACAGAGCTACGAGCAAACTTATCGTGCGTACCTCCAAGCAGCGGCTAGCTTCGCCTCCAACACGCATAAGATCATAAGGGAGTGGTGGAGCATGCATCAGGACCAAGAGAGATTTGAAGCTGCCAAGAAAGAGATGGTCCAAGAGCGAGCCTAAGTGGTTGTGCAACAATTAGAGCTAGAGGCTGAAAAGGCAAAGTTTGCCAAAGCCCAGCGGACCAAAGAGTTGTCCGTGCTAGGGTGGAAGAAGAAGGCGGAAGGCTCCACTGCCAAACTTGCTAAAGAGCGCAAGTTGTGGAGGGAGGCATGTGAGAGGGACAACCACGAGAAAAAATCATTAAGGGATGAGATGGCAAAGATGCGCGTAGAAGTAGAGCGCCTCTGCCGTGGCCGAGGAGGCCAAGGCGCACCGTGAGTGCAGTGAGTAGAAGGAGGTAAAAAATTTCTGCCCTTCTTTATTTTATTAGATCAAAAAATTGCCAGACTAACCTTTTTTGTAACCAGATGGAGGCTTGTGCAACACTTGAGAGTGCGAAGAAAGATCTCCAGGCTGCCTCAGTTGAAATGGCCGAATTTCAGCGCAGACACTCGGAGGATCTAGAGAAGCTCCGCCTCGCGGAGGCTAAGGTGGGCGAGGACAAGGAGAAACTGGAAAATTCTAAGGCCACTCTCGCCATCACGAAGAGTCTGCTGGAGTCACTGACACACAACATGCTATGGATGCAACAACATGGAGTTGTCAATGTAAGTTCCCCGTTGTTATTTTGATCTCATCCTGTTTTCCTTGCATTATGCAGATTGCAAACTTCATCCTGAACTTAGTGGAGTTGCACAGTGCTGTGGCCAAGCTGATGGTCACAGCGCGCCAGTATGGATATGCGCAGGGCTATGCCGAGTGTGCACACCATGTGACTCGAGCAATGGATGCTCAATAGGACACGAGCCGCGCTTCCACTTGTGGGATCGATACTGAAGCTGCCTTCTCCCGGGCGAAGCGAGAGTACGATCATCTTCAACTGCCGATGATGGATTTGGTGAGTGAGGCGCTCCAGCATGACGATTACGCGGATCGCTTGAAAGATATATTTCAGGATGTTGCGGAAGTTGAAGAATCCGAAGGGTAGGATAGGATGTTGTTTGTAGGATTCTGAATGTAATATCTGAATGTAATTGCAGACTTGCTTGTACTCTGACATGGAATGAACGTTCGATTTGAAGTACAATATTTGCGTGAACATAACTACTTTGTGTAGGTAGAGTGAATAAAACTGGTAATGAACTTGTGTATGAACGTCACATTCCATGTGCATACCATAGGTAGTGAATGCTATTCATGAGTCATGTTGTACCATGGTGTTTTCTCGCATACCCAAAGTGGTTTCGCGCATTTGTAACGAAACATCTAGATAATGAAACCATGCATTGATTATCTTAATTAACAATAAGGCATGAGAGCCACGTATAGAATAGACAAAATTAGAGCATAGTTTCACTAGTTTGCCGCACGAATATTGATGAGTCATGAAGCTTTTACCTTTGAACATGCTTAGATTACATGTAGCACCATCTTAGTTGTTGCGCATTCCAGGTCCTAGGAATGTTTGTGTTGTCCAAACGTTTGAGGGTGTAAACACCCTTTCCTAGGACTTCATGGATTATGTATGGGCCTTCCCACTTAGGCGCGAGTTTTCCTGGACTTTCAACGCTGGACTGTTGGTGCATATTTGTGACACCAACTTAATAGTTTAATAGTTTAGTCTTTGAATATTTTGTATTGGGCTTAGCATTTGTGTTTAGCTTGTTTAGAGTTGTAATGGGCTTGGAGAATGGTCTAGCCCAGTATAAAGCCCAGTATGCAGACATGTAGTATATATACATGTTGTGCATTAGGGTTTTCAAGATGATATAGAGAGGTTGGAAGAACAATAGAGAGGAGTGTGAGAAATCTACAGAGAGTGGATGAGAGATTTATTGTGAGTCTTGAATTGATTGTAAACACTGGTGTTGGATAATCAATAGAAGATAGTTTGTAAGTGATTGTGTTCTTGTTCTTGTTCGGTTTTCCGTGAAATCTGATCTAGGGGATTCCGCACTCTAGATTGGATAGACGATTATGTGACGATCCATACGGATTAGGAGACCTACAATTGGTATCAGAGCATTCGGCTCTTGGTTTTGCTCGGTTCAGAAAGCAGAAAAGGTTGGGTTTTTGGACGTTTTTGGAGGCTGGTTTGAAGTTTTGACGGCAGTTTTAGGGTTTCTGCTGCTGTTCTAGGGTTTTTGCAGCGATTTCAGATTAGCAGCAAAGGATTTCAGATAGAAGTCTTGCATCTCGGATCAAAAGTGAAGCATTTTGGATTGAAAGCTTGAAGTTCAGATCAGGAAAGCTTGCATTTCGGATCAGAAAAGTGAAATTCGGATCATCAGACTTGCAATTCGGATCATAAAAAGTTGCATTTCGGATTAGAACAGTCCATCTCGGATTGAATTTTCGATCAGCAGTGTATTTCGGATTCCATTTCAGATCAGAATAGTCTATTCCGGATTCCATCTCAGACCAGAATAGTCCATTTCGGATTTCATCTCGGATCACTATTCCGAATCACCATCTCGGATCACAATAGTACATTTCGGATTTCATCTCGGATCACTATTCCGAATCACCATCTTAGATAAGCATCTCGGATTACTGTTCCGGGTTTCCATCTCGGATTGACTATCCGAGTTATTATTCCGGATTTGGTACTGTTCCAAGTTCGATACAAAAAGGTGGAAAGTTAATCAGTTGACGTAACCGGAGTTAAACGTTTTGGAACATAGAATTTGATCCATAGACAATCTTGACAAACCGGTTGCATAGTTAGTCTCCTAAAATCACTATCGGACATTATACATCGTTGTATTCGTACCGACGAGATGAGTTTAACGGTACAATTGGGTAAACACACTTTTCGGACAAATTTTTGAACGGTTTTAACGGTACAGTTATGGTAAAACACGAAGAAGGACCAGGAGATAAGTTAGATTTGGATTTTGACACAGGTGAGAGTGTAAATAACTGCCCAAAGTTGATAAATGCTGAATATTATCTAGACTGGAAGAAGAAGTTTGAGGCATTTGTTCAAAATGAAAATTCTAAGATGTGGAACTGTATGAATGATGTGTAAATTGCTACCACACATCGAGTTAACAGGAGAATTCTGGTACTTTCATATGAGAAGATGGAAGACTCTGAGAAACGCATATATGAGGCTGAGAAGAAAGCTTTAGCAGCCATAAAGATTCCTTACCAGTTGATCTGAAACACATTTGTAATAGGTATGGATCTTCTAGATAGATGTGGGAAGCTTTAGGAAAACGTCATCAGAGTTCTTCAAGAAAAAGTACATGTGAACAAGCATGTTTAGCTGAGATTGGTGCTATGAAGACTGAAGAAGTAGCTGCTGAGAAAGAAGAAAAGCAGGAAGCTGAGAAGGAGAGAATGGAAGTCAAGGAAGCAAAAGCTACAGTGTGCATGGATGATACAGATGAGGTTATAACAAAGGTACAGGTACTATTTCAATATGTAAGTCATACTTGTCATAATTGCACTGAACTACAAGGTAAAGTTGACAAACTATCAGAGCAAAACAAAATTTTGTTAGCTGAATTAGAAAATCAGAAAGTGTCAAATGTTCCTTTGAGTAAAAGTGAGTCAAATAGTTTAAATAAACTCAAATCAAATGAACAGGAAATCAATAGTTTGACAAGCAAAGTCAATGAATTATTACAGATCATTGAGTTGGCTTGTGAAACTATGAAAGATAAGACTAACGAGCTTTCAGAAAAGTGCACAGAATTGGCTGGTGCACAAGCCAAAATTGTTGAACTTCATGAAAAGTTAGACAAATTTGGAAAATCCTCGTTAATCAGTACTCAAATTCAGAAAGGTTTGAAAGGAGCAGTGATAAAATGGGAGTTGGGTTTAGTAAAGCTTCATCTTATGAGGATCAGGATTACTCCTTTTTACCAAATGAAAATGAGCTAACAGATTTTGTTCCTACTACACCAGCTATAGTGGATCCGATAACAGTTGACATACCACATAGTCCAGTCTCTTTGAAAGAATCTGTTAGGTCTAATAGTGCACCTCATAAAGTGGATGAGGATACTAACGACAAATCAGTCAAATCATTTAAAAAGGGATCTAACAGAAAGAAAATTTTAAGAAGAGATCTTGTTTTAAATGTCACAACAAAGGACATGTGGCTAGTTTTTGTCCTTTTAAAAAGGGTAAGAAAATGGAGGGTGAGTTTGAGGTTAATGATGTGAATCAGGTTGGTTTGAATAATAATATTAAACCAAAGTGTCAGACAAAACAACCAAGATTCAAATCTAAACCTTCAACATCAGGAAGATTTGATAGTTCAAGAAACTCTTCTCCTAATTCAAGTCACTATATTGGTCAATCAAATTGTTTTCAAAGTAAAAATTTTGGATATCAAAATCGATACCAGACTTCTGGTAATCAAAATTTTAAAAAAAGAGACATATATAGGGGTCTTAGTAACTCAAATGTTCAAAACAATCCAAACATTTTTCGAAGATCAGATTATGATAATATGAGAAGAAGGTTTCGACATAATAATTTTCACAGGTCGGCAACTCCGAGAGTTTATTGGAACTCTAACTATCAAAGATCTCGTGGAAATTATAAATCTTGTTCATCAACTTGGAAGACATCCAAGACAGTAGTAGGGTGTGATGGATATTGGACAGAATTAAGTTATATTGATATTCATGGTCAACCCAAAACCGGTTGGGTTTGGATTCTCAAGTCTAACTAAGTTATTCAGTGAGTGCAGGATGGCCAAGAAGGACTGTTGATGTGTTCAACAGTGGTTATTCCGGTAAAGCATATGAGGTGAATAGTAGGTTACCCATGGTAATGAATTATTTACTTATGTGATAGAAAATGTTTACTAACAGTGAAAAACCTTTTGTCAGATTGAAGTGGGAGTCTATTTGTATTTAAATTTCTGTTTTTAAAACCTTACTCCATAATAACAAAAATTTAGGCGGAGAAATTTCCCTAAGCCAAAAGAGTTTTAGTTAGTGCGTAAGTTTAGGTGGAGTAAGTTGAAAAGTTTAAAGTTTTTTCAAAAATCAAAAATGAGTTTCACTGTTTGGAAAAGAAGAAATGATAGTACATCAGCAAGTTAGACTGTCACAATGAAATTAAAATTAAATTGCTTAAGTATGATAGCAGCTTCATCATATGATGTACCAGTAAGCAAAAAGCATGAAATACTCAACTTACCTTTGTGATGCAAATATAATAAACTGTGTATGAGTGGGTAACATATCAGTGGCGTATGGTTTCATAACCTTAAAACTTGTTGATAGATTGCCAAAATCTGAGGTTTTAGGTCTTTATATCGTTATTTCATCCCGGGTATCAAGGTTGTCCTTCTGTTGCATCCAGATATCTGCTGACCTAGGCACAACCAGGATATCTTAAAAGAGCTAAAATGCCAAATCTCAAAAATTGAAGAAGCTCTCCTAGAGAGTCATTCAAATGTGCAAATTGCATTATTCGTACCAAAATTTGGTATTTGCCCTAACCCTCGTTGGATAATGGTCTCTTTGTTGTACGGAAGTACTGACCTGATCACCAATTATCTAACATTGTAATTCAAAAGGATGAATTTCGATATACTCACCTACTACAAGGAATATTTGTGCATACCTTGATCGTGGGGGTATGTCTTGAAGTGGGACACACTGGTATATTAGTATAAATTATCTTAACATATCACTAGGTAATGGTGCTTGAAATGTTCATGTATTTTGTTTAAGTGGATAAACAATACTGGTAATTGTCTTGAACTGCTGTTCATGAATATTGCATATAGAATTATCAAATAGTGTGAAAACAGTTTGATGGTGCTAATATGATCTTCTTAATGGTGATTCTCACAAAAACAAAGTGTTTATTATTTCGTTATTTATTTGTTTTCAGAAAATATAAAAATACAAAATGATTTGTTTTTAAAGTCTCCCATTTTGAACTGATAAGGTGTTATTTTTGCATGATAAGATAAAATATTGGTTTATCTTTAATGTGGAAAAGAACTAATGGTTTTTCGAATTACTTGCTTGTGTTTCTAAACAGATTGATGCGGTTATCAAAATGAAGTGCAGAATTCAAGTAAAGTGCATTCTAAGAGTGGGGTAAAGAGTGTGTGAAGATGCATGGTAGGATCCTTCTACTACATTGCAAATGGAGATATAGAGGAATTTGGATATAAGAGCTTAACCAGAGAATGCTAGCTCGCTAATCTACAACAAATGAAAGTTTGGAGATTGGGAGCATCAGCTAAGGGGGAGTCTGTTGATGTCAGAATCTGTGTGTAGCTGAAACTATCCAAAGACCAAAAGATCACTAGATGTTTGAAGAAAAAATTACACTATGAAGCTATTGTCAAGGGGGGGTCTGTTGGCGCATATTTGTGACAACAGCTTAATAGTTTGATAGTTTAGTCTTTGGATATTTTATATTGGGCTTAGCATTTGTGTTTAGCTTGTTTAGAGTTGTAATGGGCTTGGAGAATGGCCTAGCCTAATATAAAGCCCAATATGCAGACATGTAGTATATATACATGTTGTGCATTAGGGTTTTCAAGATGATATAGAGAGGTTGGAAGAACCATACAGAGGAGTGTGAGAAATCTACAGAGAGTGGCTGAGAGATTTCTTGTGAGTCTTGAATTGATTGTAAACACTTGTGTTGGATAATCAATAGAAGACAGTTGGAAAGTGATTGTATTCTTGTTCTTGTTCAGTTTTTTGTGAAATCTGATCTAGGGGATTCCGCACTCTAGATTGGATAGACGATTCGGTGAGGATCCATACGGATTAGGGGACCTACATGGACGCTTCATTGTCTCTCAAAACGAAATCGCCAGGTAGGAAGGTACAAATGCGAACTCGCGCGTTGTAATATTTTTCAAACTTAGACTTATATTTTGCTTCATTGATTGCGGAGTTTTCACGCCTTTCTTCTAGGAGGTCCAAGTCGAGTCTACGCTCTTCCTCGTTATTTTGTCTTTGCATGGAGGCCATGCGCGCTAATGGGAGGCCTATTTCCGCGGGAATCACTGCCTCTGTCCCATACACCAGGCTGAATGGTGTCTCACTAGTGATGGTTTTTGGCATGGTTCGATGAGCCCAAAGGATACTTGGCAACTCATTTACCCAACCTCTCCACGCCATCCCCAATCTCATCTTGATCCCTTCGATGATACTCTTGTTTATGCTTTCCACTTGGCCGTTCCCTTGGGGATGCGCGACCGAAGTGAACACATGTTCGATATACATTTCCTCCATCCACCGTTGTAGTTCTTTAGCAGCAAAATTGGGGAGGTTATCACTTACAATGCGCAGGGGTAACCCAAAGCGGCAAATGATGTGCTCCCAAATGAATTTGCGAACTAACGTTGCTGTAGTGGATGCAAGGGGCTTTGCTTCTACCCATTTGGTAAAGTAATAGACGATCACGATTATGAACTTTACAGCACCTGGGGCATTAGGGAAAGGTCCCACCATATCGATTACCCATTGTTGGAAGGGCCATGATATCACTGGGATCAAGGGATTTTTGGGGCGCAATGTCTTACACGCGTATCGTTGAAATGATGCACATTTGTGCAGCTTTTTGACTGCATCTAAGTGCATTCCGGGCCAATAGTAGTCGGCATTCATGATCTTTTAGACGACCATGCACGGACTGGCATGAATTCCGCATAATCCTTCGTGTATTTCGCGGATCAAGTATTGCGCGTCTCGCGGATCAAGCAACGGAGGAATGGTGCACGGTATGACTTCCGGTAAAGGATACCGTCTGCCATTTCATAGTTCAGTGCCTTGTTCAGGACCTTTCTTGCTTCCGCCTTGTTTTCTGGGAGGATCGCAGACTACAAGAACATGATGATGGGAGACATCCAGGAAGGATTTCCCATTTCTATGACGTATACTTGACGCAATGGAACGGAAGGGTTCTTGAGCCCGTCAATGCACACTTCTCACGCGAGGTGTTTGAAGCTTGTAGCTACCAGTTTGCTGAGCGCATCGGCATGTTTATTCTCGCTTCGGTTAATGTGGGTTATTTTGAAACTTTAGAATTTGGTTATTAAGGACTGCGCCTATTCAAGATACATGGCCATCATTTCGCTTTTGCGTCGTACGGGCCATTGACCTGCCCTGCGACCAAAAGAGAGTCAATGTGCGATTCCAAATTCCTAGCCCCCATTTTGATGACTAACCGAAGGCCTGCCAGAAATGCTTCATACTCAGCTTTGTTATTTGTGCTTTTGAAGTCCAGCCTGATGGCGTAGGTGAATTCCTGATTATCAGGGCTTATTAGACAGAGACCCGCCCCTGCGCCATCATCATTGGATGCGCTATCAGCGTGAAGTATCCATGCGCGGTCATCTGTGACAGGAGCTGGATTCTGTACTACTTCACACTCTTGCACTTCATTACTTGGTACTTCTGTAACAAAATCGGTTAGTATCTGGCCTTTGATAGCTAGGCGTGGTTTGTACACAATGTTGTGTCCACCAAGCTCGATCACCCACTTCACCAGACGACCAGATATATCCGGTTTTGACAAAACTTGGCCCAGGTGATAGTTCATGAGAGCTGTTATCACATCGCCTAAAAAATACCGACGCAGCCTGCGGGATGCGTGGACTAAAGCTAGAGCAAGCTTTTCCATCATTATCTTGTTTCCGGGTCAGTTAACATTTTCCTGACATAGTAGATTGGAGTTTGGACTCCTGCGCGTTCTACTAACAAGACTACGCCCAGAGCGATATCCGATGCGGAAAGGTAAAGGATCAGTGGCTCGTTCTTTTGCGGTGTTGTGAGTGTAGGCAACTGGATCAAGAATTCCTTCATCTGTTTGAAGGCTTTCTCCGCATCCAGAGTCCACTAAAACTTGTTTTGCTTAACCCAATTTCTCAGGGTGCTAATGAATGGGAAGGATTTCATTGCGTGGTTGGCTAAGAACCTGTTCAACACAGCCAGTCGCCCCACCAACCGTTGCATTTCCTTGATGGTCGAGGGTGAAGGCATGCACTGAATCGCTTCCGCCTTCAGGATTAACTTTGAAACCCTCACGTGTAACGATGAATCCTAAAAAATTACCTTCTTCCATTCTAAATGAACACTTCCTAGGGTTCAGCTTCAAGATGGTCTTGCACAAGGATGCGAAAGTTTTTTGAATATTTATCAGCATCCTCTCCTCATCCGGGCTCATGATGACTAGGTCATCAATGTACACTTCCACGGTTTCACCAATGTCATCTCTGAAGACATGGGCCATCAAACGCTGGTAGTGGCTCCCGCGTTGCACAACCCTAAAGGGCATATTTGTATAGCAAAAGATTCCCTTGTCCGTGTGGAATGCGGTTTTGTCTTCGTCTTCCTTCTTCATTTGAATCTAGTGGAAGCCTTTGTAGCAGTCAAGAAAATATTTCCACCTGAATGAAGCGAGGGAGTCCACCTTTTTTTCGATTTTGGGCAAAGAGTAGCTGTCTTTTGGACATGCCTTTTCAGATCTTTGAAATCAACGCACATGCGCCAACTGCCGTTGTGCTTCTGGACCATGACTGGATTGCTACCCATGTTTGGTAGCGTACTTCTCTGAGGATGCCGGCATGGAGGAGCTCATAAACTTGCTTGTTCATTGCGCGAGTTTTTTTCAGGACCAAAATTGCGCTTTTTCTGAACGACCGGCTCAACTGAAGGAAAAGTGTGCAGCGTATGCTTTGCCATCTCTCTTGGTACCCCTATCATATCCACCGGTGACCATGCAAAAATGTCTAGATTGCGGAACAAGAGTTGTTTTGGTTGCGCCATGACTGCGGGGGTCATGACGGGTCCCAACAACAACGTTTGTTCCAGGTACTTGTTGATGAGTACCCATTTCTTCAGCTCGCCATTGGATGATGACTTCGATACCTTCACTGGTGGTTCTTCTTTGATGGACATGATCTCCTTTCTCGAATACATGATGGCCACCCCGGTTTCTGTTGGAAATCCACAGGCAGCATGAGGAGTGGAGATGATCATGCTGAACTCTCTTTGGGCGCGATGGCCAAGCAACACGTCATGGCGCGATGTTGCTGGCATTACCATGAAGTTGACTGAGACCGTGCACGAGTGTTGCCCATTGGAAAGAGTTACCGGGAATGAGATCTGACCCAGCGGAAAGACTACTTCATTGTAGAAACGAGTCAGTGGGAAATCAAGCAGCTCCAAGCGCGCCTTATCCTCCGGGACCAACTGTTGAAAGCATTGTCCATATATAATATCCATAGAGCTTCCCGGGTCTATGAACATGTAGTCGGTGCGATAATGGCTAAAGATGTAACATCCGTCAAAAACGGATTTACCAAACCCGCTCCGTTTATCAACCGAACAGTCAGTCAAAAATTTCGTTGCGAATTAAACGCCCAAAATAATTTTAAACGATACATAATCAATTATTATATGGGAATATATATTTAGTTTTTGAAAAACTGTTGAAAATCGCAAAATAAAAATATTTTGTTCCTGCCGGGTTTCGAACCCGGGTCAGTCACGGTTCAGCAAACGATTTAGCACACAACACACAAACCACTGCGCCACTGATGTTATTTGTTAAATAATAGAATCATTTAATTGATATCATGACGTTACGAATTCAAAACCGGCGCCCAATAGTTCAGTCGTCGGAAATCCCAGAAATCTCGCGAGTCTTAACGACAACTTACGTTATAACGTAAACCATTACTAAGACATCGGTTATAACCGACGTCTGAGTCCGCGACACCTTCTATAACCGCCGGAGTTTTTATAACCGATGAATACAGTCGGAAATCAGACCAGGTTCTTCGACGATTTGCCCTATAAATTCACCCACAACCCACTGCAAACCTTTTCGCTCAAAACCACACTTTTTCTCGGCGTAATTCCACTCGCCGGAATTAATCTGTTCGTCGCCGGAAAACCGGTTTCCTCAGTCCTGAGCCTTACTAAACCATTTGAACTTATACCGAAGTCACCCACATATTTTGTAAGCTTTCTGAAGTTTCTCTGCTGCAAGACACTCGTCGCCGGAGCCTATTGCTGTCGCCGGAGTTCTGCCGGAAAACAGAGAGTCCAGTCGGTATACCTCTTCGCTTAATATCTTTATCTTTTCACTCATATCTCACCGTAATGAACTGTAAGACGCTAAAGAAACCGATTAAAACATTTAACCAGTCAATTATCGATGCTGGTTAAAAATCAGACGAAGAAGATGAAGTGCGGTAATCGTATAAGTATAATTAAAATCAAGATATTACTCGGGTTAGACACACAGTCCAGCGGTGGACTATGTGCACAATAAACACAGAAAGGTCTCGAGTTCGAATCCGGTTCCACACACGCTGCCTTAATAAAAATGATTTTTTTTGATTAACCGAATCGGAGTCGCCACAGGTATATGTTAAGTATATTAACAATCGGAATAATAACCAAGTTAGATACACAGTCCAGCGGTGGACTGTGTGTATGTTTAAGTCGCACGTCACGAGTTCGAGTCCGGTTTTCTGCATCGACCGGACAATTATTAACCTTTTTAAATAAAGTCAGAAATGAAAACAAATAATTCGTATTTAAGTATAATAAAAGTTGGATTATATAACATGTTGAACACACAGTCCAGCGGTGGACTGTGTGTTAGTTTAAGCCACAGGTCCCGGGTTCGAGACCTGTGGAGCGCATCGTCCGAATAAATTAAACTGTTTTTAAAATAAAATGATTTTCGGTTTAAACTAATTAATATATATATATAATTAAAATCAGATATATAACGGGTTAGACACGTAGCTCAGTTGGTAGAGGTGCGTGCACGCGTACGGGAGGTCTCGGGTTCGAGCCTCACTCAGCGCACCTATATTCCGACTCGAACCGGTCAGTCAACGGTCAATGGTCAGAGAAAAAAAATCAAATTTTTTTATTATTTTTATTTAATTATTTTAATTAAAAATCAATTAAAAATACTTAAAAATAACATTTTTAAGGTTAGAAAATAGCCTTAAACTCACAAAAATACACCCAACAATCCTACTAAAATAGATTAATAAAATCCGTTTACTTACCAAACCATAATGCGATTTATCTAGGTTAAACTCACTCGTGGTTAAAACCACTTCGCGTGCATTCAACGTCATCAACCGAACGCACCCACTGTGAGTGAATCTTACAACTCCCCCTTTTAAATTACACGTTTTGGGGTGTGTCATGTGTTATGAAAATAATTAACTTATTTATTTAAACTTGTGCCATACCACATCATGACCTAAACTTAGATTGTTTATATTGTTGTGATTACTTATTTCCTTTTGTCAAATTATATGAAACTCATTCATTAAGCCCATCAGTTCCTCGTGGGAGACGAGTTGAACAACGCGTGCCTCAAATCAAATTCGTTATTGTTCATGTGTGTATCATTGAGTTTATATTGTTTGTAGTTGTGTCATTCATATTATCATGTTTATGCAATTCATTCATTAGGCCCCTCAGTTCCTCGTGAGAGACGAGTTGAGCATCGCGTGCCTCTAAATGTTCCATTATTGTTCATGTGTGTTTCATTTAATAACTTATGATTGTTGATTAAGTTTACATCTATTTTTACTCATGTTTGGTTGTGCACATATTTCATAATCAATTTAAATAAACTTGTTCAAACGTCTTCCATAGGATTCACTCGCCAACATTATGTTGATCCAAAAACCCTTTTACACATGATACAGGTGAACAGGTTGAAGCAAGGAAAACATAGGATATGCCTTAGAAGAGAACAAAGAAGCTTAGATTGATAGTTAGAACATGTTGTATCATTTATTGTAAATTTCCATTAAATTGTATTAATGAATATGAAACGTATAATAAATGTCATGAGCTTTGATGATAACCCAATCATGCCCCGATCACCTTTTCCGCTGCGGGTCGGGGTGTGACAGATTGGTATCAGAGCCATGACTATAGGGATATAGGATAGGTTATTAGACCCTTAGAGCCTATACTATAGTCTGCCTAAATTTTAATTGATTAGGTAGTTACATACAAACTTGTGATATTTATTTGTTTCATATTTGTTTACATTTACAGTCAAACATACATGCTTATATACATATTCATTATACATATATCGATGTTCATGTATTCAATTTATTTTCATACTCTCATTATCCAAAGATTTTGTGCAATTTTCAAATCTCATCAAAGTAAGTTCTGCGACGGGCATGTAGTAACTGGAAGGGTACAAGTACCGGTAGTCGGAACGTCCTGTCTAGGTTGGCATTCGTATAAATCCAATATAACGGACCAGTTTGCCTACCTGGGGACCAACGATGAGAGTACGAAGGACCTATTAGGCCAAAGCATGCCACACCAAACGTCGTTCGAACTAACCTACTTTGAGGTGTCACCGTGTCTACACCTGGACACATTCTGAATATCACACGATGTATACATATTTCTCGATTTTCTCCGGGTTTTGTGTACGCAACCTGGCAAACCCGTGCGAACCATATGAAAAACCGGTATTCATGGGGGCCCACATGATTACACAGGTAAAGTATGGCGGCATGTAGGGCCTAACAGCGAGCAAAACCCAAGACATCCTATGGATGTAGTAGATTTATCTTCTATAATTATTTTAGGAATGTTCATTCCTAATGCGACCCATGAACCCAAAAGCATCCAACTCATACTTTTGTCATGTATTCCTTGTAGATGTCTTCTAACCTCGCCCGTAGGAAGACGAGAGCAAGAAAAGACCGCGAGCGCATGGCTGCCCTAATCGCTCAACAAATGGCTGCCGTAATACCCAACATTGTAATCCAAGTTCAACAAGCACTTACCGCTAATCCTGTCAATCAAGCAAACCAAAACCTTATCAACTCTCCCCCAAATACCACTAAATGCACCTACAAGCACTTCAAATCATGCGACCCTCCGAAATACAAAGGGACTGAAGGCGTCACCGCTCTCCTCCATTGGTTTGAAGAAATGGAGAATACTTTTCTAAATTGCGATTGCCCTGATGATCGCAAAGTGCGTTATGCTACCGGTCGACTATATGGGATAGCACTTACTTGGTGGAATACAGAGAAGGCCAAACGAGGGGTCGACGATGCTATGACCTTAGCTTGGAACGAATTGAAGGAAATCATGACCAGACGTTTTTGCCCAAGGAGCGAAATCAAGAAATTAGAAGATGAATTTTATTCGTTAAAGCAAATGGAAGGAGATCACATCGCATACAACAAAAGGTTCCTCGAATTACATCAAATGGTTCCCAACATGTTCACTCCCCTCTACCGTTTGATCGAGCACTACATTCGTGGTCTTCCGTCAAAGATTCAAGACCCTGTAATTAGTACCAAGCCTGCAACTTTGGAAGCAGCAATGGAGCTAGCAACAGAGCTCACCGAGAACCGAATCCGAAACAAAGACTTCAAGGAGGAGAAGAAGAAGGATAAAGAATCGACTGAAACCTCCGACTCCACCCAAACCGAATCCCCTTCTCAACCCAATCCTAAGAGAAGAAGAGTCGGACGACTTTTCGCTGCTACTCAACGAAATCAACCAGTTTTACACGCTATACCCATCCGAGCTATCCCAATCACCCAAGTGGCACCCGACTCAGTTTACCCAAATAAGAAACCATATCTTGGACCTCACCCTCGATGCAACAACTGTTTTTATCACCATCCCCATACCCTACCTTGTCGTCTATGTACAGCTTGTGGACGCTATGGTCATTTGAGCAATGTTTGTCGCACCTTTCAAGACCAAACCTTTTCCCCTACTCAAAACATGGCCCAAACCTATCAACAACCCCAATACCCCATGTTCCCATATGCTCGAGTTTGTTTCAATTGTGGCGACCCTACTCACTTTAGAAACACATGCCCTCAATTGGTTAACGTTATCAACACTCAAGCCCAATCAAACCCAGTTAACCAAGTAAACCAAGGAAACCCAACCACTATGCCTCCAGCAAGAGGAAGAGTCTTCAATATCAACGCCAATCCTGTCGAAGATAATGACGGCCCAAACGAAGATACCCAACTAGTCCTTTTCAACGAAGATCCTGATTCAACACCTATCGTTTAGTTTTATGTTTTTCTTTATCACATAGAACCAAACATAACTTAAGGATAAAGCCAATGAAACTTTGACGAGAATACGGTGGATACGCCGATGGTACTTCCTATATATAAGTATTCTTGTCAAAGGATCAGAAGCATTATCTGGCGGTTATGAGAGGTTCCATGTGTAGACTATTAGGGTAATTATTGTATATTGTTTTCAGTATATGCATTTGCCGAGGCCGCAGCTCCCCATCCATGAGGTTGAGCTTGATCCCCATTTTATTATGCGGTTGATCTTGGCGTGCCCGCACGATCGGCTCCATTTGATTGAGCCTTGATCGGTCATTTCATTTTCCATTTCAATACATGCAATACGATCGGCTCCGTTTGATTGAGCCTTGATCGGTCATTTCATTTTACATTTCAATACATGCCATACGCTCGGCTCCGTTTGATTGAGCGCACAGTTCAATTTACATTTCCAGTTCATGCAATACGTTCGGCTCCGTTTGATTGAGCCTTGAGCGCACAGACAATTTCATTATCAGTATCTTGTGGTTGTGGTGTTTGTAGTAGAGTCGCATAGAACTAATCATAACTTGCGGATAAAGTCAATGAGAATTTGACAAGAATATGGTGGATACGCCGCTGGTACTTCCTATATATAAGTATTCTTGTCAAATGATCGGAGGCATTATCAGGCGGTTATGAGAGGTTCCATGCATAGGCTGTTTGTGTGGTTAAGTTATTCATTTTCAGTACATGCAATATGCTCGGCTCCGTTTGATTGAGCCTTGAGCATACAGACAATCTCATTTTCAGTACATTCAATACGTTCGGCTCCGTTTGATTGAGCCTTGAGCGCACAGACATTTCATTTTCAGTACATGCAATACGATCGGCTCCGTTTGATTGAGCCTTGATCGCATAGATATATTTCATTTCAGTAATTTATGTTTGTTGTATTGGTTGTAGAGATATAGGACTAATCATAATTCACTGATAAAATCAATGAAAATTTGACAAGAATATGGTGGATACGCCGCTGGTACTTCCTATATATAAGTATTCTTGCCAAAGGATCAGAGGCATTATCAGGCGGTTATGAGAAGTTCCATGTAGGATTTAGTATTGCCTTGGTTGAAATTTATATCATCTTGCTATTTAAAGAGATTGGATTGTGTTCCATTTCTACATAAACTAACCTCTCCATCATAACAAACGAGAGAGGAACTTCCACCATTCAAACATATATGCAATCAGAATGTGGATTCAAATAGTTGCTGTTGTGTTTATTCATGTTTGAATATTAGCTGTTGTGTTTATTTATGTTCAAATATCAGCTGTTGTGTTTTTATTTATGTTCCATGTAGGTTGTAGTGTTAGAAGTTTTGCCTTAAGATATAACCATACTTTCCCAAACGTATCTAAACTCTTATGCATGATATCATTTTTAGCGAATCATTCCTGCTTATCAATACTTATACAGTAGGCAACAAAAAGCGATTCCTGTAATAGGGTACTTAACCCTTACAAGGAACGTTACCGCCTCGAACAGAAATCTTAAACCCTTATTTTTTCTAAAGCAAGTAACTGACAAACTGAACACCATCATTCTTTTAGTCAAATATATCAATTTAAAATTTCGGGACGAAATTTCTAAAAAGCAGGGGATACTGTAACATCCGTCAAAAACGGATTTACCAAACCCGCTCCGTTTATCAACCGAACAGTCAGTCAAAAATTTCGTTGCGAATTAAACGCCCAAAATAATTTTAAACGATACATAATCAATTATTATACGGGAATATATATTTAGTTTTTAAAAACTGTTGAAAATCGCAAAATAAAAATTTTGTTCCTGCCGGGTTTCGAACCCGCGTCAGTCACGGTTCAGCAAACGATTTAGCACACAACACACAAACCACTGCGCCACTGATGTTATTTGTTAAATAATAGAATCATTTAATTGATATCATGACGTTACGAATTCAAAACCGGCGCCCAATAGTTCAGTCGTCGGAAATCCCGGAAATCTCGCGAGTCTTAACGACAACTTACGTTATAAACGTAAACCATTACTAAGACATCGGTTATAACCGACGTCTGAGTCCGCGACACCTTCTATAACCGCCGGAGTTTTTATAACCGATGAATACAGTCGGAAATCAGACCAGGTTCTTCGACGATTTGCCCTATAAATTCACCCACAACCCACTGCAAACCTTTTCGCTCAAAACCACACTTTTTCTCGGCGTAATTCCACTCGCCGGAATTAATCTGTTCGTCGCCGGAAAACCGGTTTCCTCAGTCCTGAGCCTTACTAAACCATTTGAACTTATACCGAAGTCACCCTTGTAAGCTTTCTGAAGTTTCTCTGCTGCAAGACACTCGTCGCCGGAGCCTATTGCTGTCGCCGGAGTTCTGCCGGAAAACAGAGAGTCCAGTCGGTATACCTCTTCGCTTAATATCTTTATCTTTTCACTCATATCTCACCGTAATGAACTGTAAGACGCTAAAGAAACCGATTAAAACATTTAACCAGTCAATTATCGATGCTGGTTAAAAATCAGACGAAGAAGATGAAGTGCGGTAATCGTATAAGTATAATTAAAATCAAGATATTACTCGGGTTAGACACACAGTCCAGCGGTGGACTGTGTGCACAATAAACACAGAAAGGTCTCGAGTTCGAATCCGGTTCCACACACGCTGCCTTAATAAAAATGATTTTTTTTGATTAACCGAATCGGAGTCGCCACAGGTATATGTTAAGTATATTAACAATCGGAATAATAACCAAGTTAGGCACACAGTCCAGCGGTGGACTGTGTGTATGTTTAAGTCGCACGTCACGAGTTCGAGTCCGGTTTTCTGCATCGACCGGACAATTATTAACCTTTTTAAATAAAGTCAGAAATGAAAACAAATAATTTGTATTTAAGTATAATAAAAGTTGGATTATATAACATGTTGAACACATAGTCCAGCGGTGGACTGTGTGTTAGTTTAAGCCACAGGTCCCGGGTTCGAGACCTGTGGAGCGCATCATCCGAATAAATTAAACTGTTTATAAAATAAAATGATTTTCGGTTTAAACTAATTAATATATATATATAATTAAAATCAGATATATAACGGGTTAGACACGTAGCTCAGTTGGTAGAGGTGCGTGCACGCGTACGGGAGGTCTCGGGTTCGAGCCTCACTCAGCGCACCTATATTCCGACTCGAACCGGTCAGTCAACGGTCAATGGTCAGAGAAAAAAAATCAAATTTTTTTATTATTTTTATTTAATTATTTTAATTAAAAATCAATTAAAAATACTTAAAAATAACATTTTTAAGGTTAGAAAATAGCCTTAAACTCACAAAAATACACCCAACAATCCTACTAAAATAGATTAATAAAATCCGTTTACTTACCAAACCATAATGCGATTTATCTAGGTTAAACTCACTCGTGGTTAAAACCACTTCGCGTGCATTCAACGTCATCAACCGAACGCACCCACTGTGAGTGAATCTTACAACTCCCCCTTTTAAATTACACGTTTTGGGGTGTGTCATGTGTTATGAAAATAATTAACTTATTTATTTAAACTTGTGCCATACCACATCATGACCTAAACTTAGATTGTTTATATTGTTGTGATTACTTATTTCCTTTTGTCAAATTATATGAAACTCATTCATTAAGCCCATCAGTTCCTCGTGGGAGACGAGTTGAACAACGCGTGCCTCAAATCAAATTCGTTATTGTTCATGTGTGTATCATTGAGTTTATATTGTTTGTAGTTGTGTCATTCATATTATCATGTTTATGCAATTCATTCATTAGGCCCCTCAGTTCCTCGTGAGAGACGAGTTGAGCATCGCGTGCCTCTAAATGTTCCATTATTGTTCATGTGTGTTTCATTTAATAACTTATGATTGTTGATTAAGTTTACATCTATTTTTACTCATGTTTGGTTGTGCACATATTTCATAATCAATTTAAATAAACTTGTTCAAACGTCTTCCATAGGATTCACTCGCCAACATTATGTTGATCCAAAAACCCTTTTACACATGATACAGGTGAACAGGTTGAAGCAAGGAAAACATAGGATATGCCTTAGAAGAGAACAAAGAAGCTTAGATTGATAGTTAGAACATGTTGTATCATTTATTGTAAATTTCCATTAAATTGTATTAATGAATATGAAACGTATAATAAATGTCATGAGCTTTGATGATAACCCAATCATGCCCCGATCACCTTTTCCGCTGCGGGTCGGGGTGTGACAGATTGGTATCAGAGCCATGACTATAGGGATATAGGATAGGTTATTAGACCCTTAGAGCCTATACTATAGTCTGCCTAAATTTTAATTGATTAGGTAGTTACATACAAACTTGTGATATTTATTTGTTTCATATTTGTTTACATTTACAGTCAAACATACATGCTTATATACATATTCATTATACATATATCGATGTTCATGTATTCAATTTATTTTCATACTCTCATTATCCAAAGATTTTGTGCAATTTTCAAATCTCATCAAAGTAAGTTCTGCGACGGGCATGTAGTAACTGGAAGGGTACAAGTACCGGTAGTCGGAACGTCCTGTCTAGGTTGGCATTCGTATAAATCCAATATAACGGACCAGTTTGCCTACCTGGGGACCAACGATGAGAGTACGAAGGACCTATTAGGCCAAAGCATGCCACACCAAACGTCGTTCGAACTAACCTACTTTGAGGTGTCACCGTGTCTACACCTGGACACATTCTGAATATCACACGATGTATACATATTTCTCGATTTTCTCCGGGTTTTGTGTACGCAACCTGGCAAACCCGTGCGAACCATATGAAAAACCGGTATTCATGGGGGCCCACATGATTACACAGGTAAAGTATGGCGGCATGTAGGGCCTAACAGCGAGCAAAACCCAAGACATCCTATGGATGTAGTAGATTTATCTTCTATAATTATTTTAGGAATGTTCATTCCTAATGCGACCCATGAACCCAAAAGCATCCAACTCATACTTTTGTCATGTATTCCTTGTAGATGTCTTCTAACCTCGCCCGTAGGAAGACGAGAGCAAGAAAAGACCGCGAGCGCATGGCTGCCCTAATCGCTCAACAAATGGCTGCCGTAATACCCAACATTGTAATCCAAGTTCAACAAGCACTTACCGCTAATCCTGTCAATCAAGCAAACCAAAACCTTATCAACTCTCCCCCAAATACCACTAAATGCACCTACAAGCACTTCAAATCATGCGACCCTCCGAAATACAAAGGGACTGAAGGCGTCACCGCTCTCCTCCATTGGTTTGAAGAAATGGAGAATACTTTTCTAAATTGCGATTGCCCTGATGATCGCAAAGTGCGTTATGCTACCGGTCGACTATATGGGATAGCACTTACTTGGTGGAATACAGAGAAGGCCAAACGAGGGGTCGACGATGCTATGACCTTAGCTTGGAACGAATTGAAGGAAATCATGACCAGACGTTTTTGCCCAAGGAGCGAAATCAAGAAATTAGAAGATGAATTTTATTCGTTAAAGCAAATGGAAGGAGACCACATCGCATACAACAAAAGGTTCCTCGAATTACATCAAATGGTTCCCAACATGTTCACTCCCCTCTACCGTTTGATCGAGCACTACATTCGTGGTCTTCCGTCAAAGATTCAAGACCCTGTAATTAGTACCAAGCCTGCAACTTTGGAAGCAGCAATGGAGCTAGCAACAGAGCTCACCGAGAACCGAATCCGAAACAAAGACTTCAAGGAGGAGAAGAAGAAGGATAAAGAATCGACTGAAACCTCCGACTCCACCCAAACCGAATCCCCTTCTCAACCCAATCCTAAGAGAAGAAGAGTCGGACGACTTTTCGCTGCTACTCAACGAAATCAACCAGTTTTACACGCTATACCCATCCGAGCTATCCCAATCACCCAAGTGGCACCCGACTCAGTTTACCCAAATAAGAAACCATATCTTGGACCTCACCCTCGATGCAACAACTGTTTTTATCACCATCCCCATACCCTACCTTGTCGTCTATGTACAGCTTGTGGACGCTATGGTCATTTGAGCAATGTTTGTCGCACCTTTCAAGACCAAACCTTTTCCCCTACTCAAAACATGGCCCAAACCTATCAACAACCCCAATACCCCATGTTCCCATATGCTCGAGTTTGTTTCAATTGTGGCGACCCTACTCACTTTAGAAACACATGCCCTCAATTGGTTAACGTTATCAACACTCAAGCCTAATCAAACCCAGTTAACCAAGTAAACCAAGGAAACCCAACCACTATGCCTCCAGCAAGAGGAAGAGTCTTCAATATCAACGCCAATCCTGTCGAAGATAATGACGGCCCAAACGAAGATACCCAACTAGTCCTTTTCAACGAAGATCCTGATTCAACACCTATCGTTTAGTTTTATGTTTTTCTTTATCACATAGAACCAAACATAACTTAAGGATAAAGCCAATGAAACTTTGACGAGAATACGGTGGATACGCCGATGGTACTTCCTATATATAAGTATTCTTGTCAAAGGATCAGAAGCATTATCTGGCGGTTATGAGAGGTTCCATGTGTAGACTATTAGGGTAATTATTGTATATTGTTTTCAGTATATGCATTTGCCGAGGCCGCAGCTCCCCATCCATGAGGTTGAGCTTGATCCCCATTTTATTATGCGGTTGATCTTGGCGTGCCCGCACGATCGGCTCCATTTGATTGAGCCTTGATCGGTCATTTCATTTTCCATTTCAATACATGCAATACGATCGGCTCCGTTTGATTGAGCCTTGATCGGTCATTTCATTTTACATTTCAATACATGCCATACGCTCGGCTCCGTTTGATTGAGCCTTGAGCGCACAGTTCAATTTACATTTCCAGTTCATGCAATACGTTCGGCTCCGTTTGATTGAGCCTTGAGCGCACAGACAATTTCATTATCAGTATCTTGTGGTTGTGGTGTTTGTAGTAGAGTCGCATAGAACTAATCATAACTTGCGGATAAAGTCAATGAGAATTTGACAAGAATATGGTGGATACGCCGCTGGTACTTCCTATATATAAGTATTCTTGTCAAATGATCGGAGGCATTATCAGGCGGTTATGAGAGGTTCCATGCATAGGCTGTTTGTGTGGTTAAGTTATTCATTTTCAGTACATGCAATATGCTCGGCTCCGTTTGATTGAGCCTTGAGCATACAGACAATCTCATTTTCAGTACATTCAATACGTTCGGCTCCGTTTGATTGAGCCTTGAGCGCACAGACATTTCATTTTCAGTACATGCAATACGATCGGCTCCGTTTGATTGAGCCTTGATCGCATAGATATATTTCATTTCAGTAATTTATGTTTGTTGTATTGGTTGTAGAGATATAGGACTAATCATAATTCACTGATAAAATCAATGAAAATTTGACAAGAATATGGTGGATACGCCGCTGGTACTTCCTATATATAAGTATTCTTGCCAAAGGATCAGAGGCATTATCAGGCGGTTATGAGAAGTTCCATGTAGGATTTAGTATTGCCTTGGTTGAAATTTATATCATCTTGCTATTTAAAGAGATTGGATTGTGTTCCATTTCTACATAAACTAACCTCTCCATCATAACAAACGAGAGAGGAACTTCCACCATTCAAACATATATGCAATCAGAATGTGGATTCAAATAGTTGCTGTTGTGTTTATTCATGTTTGAATATTAGCTGTTGTGTTTATTTATGTTCAAATATCAGCTGTTGTGTTTTTATTTATGTTCCATGTAGGTTGTAGTGTTAGAAGTTTTGCCTTAGGATATAACCATACTTTCCCAAACGTATCTAAACTCTTATGCATGATATCATTTTTAGCGAATCATTCCTGCTTATCAATACTTATACAGTAGGCAACAAAAAGCGATTCCTGTAATAGGGTACTTAACCCTTACAAGGAACGTTACCGCCTCGAACAGAAATCTTAAACCCTTATTTTTTCTAAAGCAAGTAACTGACAAACTGAACACCATCATTCTTTTAGTCAAATATATCAATTTAAAATTTCGGGACGAAATTTCTAAAAAGCAGGGGATACTGTAACATCCGTCAAAAACGGATTTACCAAACCCGCTCCGTTTATCAACCGAACAGTCAGTCAAAAATTTCGTTGCGAATTAAACGCCCAAAATAATTTTAAACGATACATAATCAATTATTATACGGGAATATATATTTAGTTTTTAAAAACTGTTGAAAATCGCAAAATAAAAATTTTGTTCCTGCCGGGTTTCGAACCCGCGTCAGTCACGGTTCAGCAAACGATTTAGCACACAACACACAAACCACTGCGCCACTGATGTTATTTGTTAAATAATAGAATCATTTAATTGATATCATGACGTTACGAATTCAAAACCGGCGCCCAATAGTTCAGTCGTCGGAAATCCCGGAAATCTCGCGAGTCTTAACGACAACTTACGTTATAACGTAAACCATTACTAAGACATCGGTTATAACCGACGTCTGAGTCCGCGACACCTTCTATAACCGCCGGAGTTTTTATAACCGATGAATACAGTCGGAAATCAGACCAGGTTCTTCGACGATTTGCCCTATAAATTCACCCACAACCCACTGCAAACCTTTTCGCTCAAAACCACACTTTTTCTCGGCGTAATTCCACTCGCCGGAATTAATCTGTTCGTCGCCGGAAAACCGGTTTCCTCAGTCCTGAGCCTTACTAAACCATTTGAACTTATACCGAAGTCACCCTTGTAAGCTTTCTGAAGTTTCTCTGCTGCAAGACACTCGTCGCCGGAGCCTATTGCTGTCGCCGGAGTTCTGCCGGAAAACAGAGAGTCCAGTCGGTATACCTCTTCGCTTAATATCTTTATCTTTTCACTCATATCTCACCGTAATGAACTGTAAGACGCTAAAGAAACCGATTAAAACATTTAACCAGTCAATTATCGATGCTGGTTAAAAATCAGACGAAGAAGATGAAGTGCGGTAATCGTATAAGTATAATTAAAATCAAGATATTACTCGGGTTAGACACACAGTCCAGCGGTGGACTGTGTGCACAATAAACACAGAAAGGTCTCGAGTTCGAATCCGGTTCCACACACGCTGCCTTAATAAAAATGATTTTTTTTGATTAACCGAATCGGAGTCGCCACAGGTATATGTTAAGTATATTAACAATCGGAATAATAACCAAGTTAGACACACAGTCCAGCGGTGGACTGTGTGTATGTTTAAGTCGCACGTCACGAGTTCGAGTCCGGTTTTCTGCATCGACCGGACAATTATTAACCTTTTTAAATAAAGTCAGAAATGAAAACAAATAATTTGTATTTAAGTATAATAAAAGTTGGATTATATAACATGTTGAACACACAGTCCAGCGGTGGACTGTGTGTTAGTTTAAGCCACAGGTCCCGGGTTCGAGACCTGTGGAGCGCATCGTCCGAATAAATTAAACTGTTTATAAAATAAAATGATTTTCGGTTTAAACTAATTAATATATATATATAATTAAAATCAGATATATAACGGGTTAGACACGTAGCTCAGTTGGTAGAGGTGCGTGCACGCGTACGGGAGGTCTCGGGTTCGAGCCTCACTCAGCGCACCTATATTCCGACTCGAACCGGTCAGTCAACGGTCAATGGTCAGAGAAAAAAAATCAAATTTTTTTATTATTTTTATTTAATTATTTTAATTAAAAATCAATTAAAAATACTTAAAAATAACATTTTTAAGGTTAGAAAATAGCCTTAAACTCACAAAAATACACCCAACAATCCTACTAAAATAGATTAATAAAATCCGTTTACTTACCAAACCATAATGCGATTTATCTAGGTTAAACTCACTCGTGGTTAAAACCACTTCGCGTGCATTCAACGTCATCAACCGAACGCACCCACTGTGAGTGAATCTTACAACTCCCCCTTTTAAATTACACGTTTTGGGGTGTGTCATGTGTTATGAAAATAATTAACTTATTTATTTAAACTTGTGCCATACCACATCATGACCTAAACTTAGATTGTTTATATTGTTGTGATTACTTATTTCCTTTTGTCAAATTATATGAAACTCATTCATTAAGCCCATCAGTTCCTCGTGGGAGACGAGTTGAACAACGCGTGCCTCAAATCAAATTCGTTATTGTTCATGTGTGTATCATTGAGTTTATATTGTTTGTAGTTGTGTCATTCATATTATCATGTTTATGCAATTCATTCATTAGGCCCCTCAGTTCCTCGTGAGAGACGAGTTGAGCATCGCGTGCCTCTAAATGTTCCATTATTGTTCATGTGTGTTTCATTTAATAACTTATGATTGTTGATTAAGTTTACATCTATTTTTACTCATGTTTGGTTGTGCACATATTTCATAATCAATTTAAATAAACTTGTTCAAACGTCTTCCATAGGATTCACTCGCCAACATTATGTTGATCCAAAAACCCTTTTACACATGATACAGGTGAACAGGTTGAAGCAAGGAAAACATAGGATATGCCTTAGAAGAGAACAAAGAAGCTTAGATTGATAGTTAGAACATGTTGTATCATTTATTGTAAATTTCCATTAAATTGTATTAATGAATATGAAACGTATAATAAATGTCATGAGCTTTGATGATAACCCAATCATGCCCCGATCACCTTTTCCGCTGCGGGTCGGGGTGTGACAAAAGATGCCAGTTCTGACTACCAGACGTTCTTCCTATGGGTCCCCGGGAACTATGGGGAAGATGACCTGTTGTTCGCGCTAGTGTGGCGTACAACTCTTCTGATGGTTGCGCTTGCACGCTGGTCCACCCTGGATCATATGAACAAATGCTTGTTTCATCTTCTTGTTACTCGGGCTTTCTTCACTGCGAGTAATTTGGTGCACCTCCTTACGCATGTTTTGAAGTAGGAGGGTCAGCTTCCCACTCTTTAGCGCCTTTTCGATTTCCGTGCGCAAGCTGATGCAATTGTCGGTTGTGTGCCCTATATCTTTGTGATAATCGCAAAAAAGGTTAGGTTCTTGACCTTTTTTGTTTCTCATCGGTAGTGGCTGCTTGAACTGATAATCTTCTGTGCTGAGCACTTCCGTCGGTGTCTTCGTTAGTGGCGTCCACTGTCGATCGCGATTATCTTGCTTGATTTCTCTATGAGTAGCAATCCTATTTATAGTCATGCGTGCGTCGACTGGTGAGTAGGAAAGATTTTGGTTGGACTCCCTCCAACTCTTCTTATTCTTCTTCGCAAAACTCCTACTCATGTCTTGCGGACGATATTGAGGTAGAGGAGGCCTGTTGGAGTTCAGGTTGCGCTCCGTCTGTGCGTAGACCTTTGCTGCCACCATTAGTTTCTCCCAGCTATTAGGGAGGCCAGAAGTTCCAGACAAGACTTTTATCATCTCGTCGCAGCGAGCAACATATTTAAATTGTGCACGAGTCAGGTCTTCGTGCATGTCTCCGATCTCCAACACCTCCTTATTGTAGCGGGTGATGAAATCTTCCAAACTTTCATCGTCCCGCCGACAGATGTTTATGACGTCCGAGGAATCTCTAACGTACCGTCTTTGTTGGCTGAAATGAGTCAGGAACTTATCTTTGTGGTCATTCCATGACGTAAGTTTACTCGTGGGTAAGTTGTCAAACCATAGGCGCGCAACACCTGTAAGAGTTTGAACAAACAGGTGACACCACATGGGCAGCGTCCAGCCTCCAAATAGATTTGCGCCTGCGAACAGGCGCATGTGGTCGTCTGGGCCTGTCAACCATTAAACTTACCAATATTGGAAGGTAGCTTCGCACGTTCAAGTGGAGCGAGTGCGATCTCCTTCACCAACTTTGAGTGTTCGGCTACTTCGGCTGGCCGGTAGATGAGGCTGTATTTGTACTTCGCCTTCGGGTTGTATGCAGCCCATGGCGTAGGCTTGTACGTGGTGTGATATTTGGGCAGCCGATGGAACACGCTGGAGCTGTCACCCTCGTCATATGTTCTGTCTTCTTCACGCTGGGTGTCCCGCCTCTCTAAAGGACGCTAGCCCAGCCGTGAATGAACAGATGCTCGCCTTTAAGTGTTTGACTCATATTTTGGCAGCGACTCGGAATACTCCGTTTCCCTGGTGCAGAGGTGTGTGGGAACGCTCGCTCCGGCCGACGAATCGTAGCTTAGAACTCGTGGTGCAGGCGAGGCATACACATGAGTAGTGGGAGATTGCGCCGACGCAGCGGATGCATTAGTTTGCGCACAGAGTTGCGCATAAACGGCATTCAGGGCCGTTTGGATTTGATGTACCAAGACATCGGAGTTTCACCCGAAGGTAAAATAGATGTGAGTGGTACAAAGGGAGTTCCAATTTGAATTCAAGGAGTTACCGGGATGTTCACACGACCTGAGTCGTGGTGAATACCAGCGTTTCCGGAAGACTCTTCTTCCACTTGTCCGTTGGATCAAGGGGCATGAACTGGGTTCTTGCCCTCGGCCTGAGGACCTCGTGGTACACTTGTTGGAATAACAGCCATTTAAAAGTGAGATTTGAGAAAAAACGAACGAGAGATAGATGCAAGAGTGAGAAAAAAATCGGATGGCGCCAATGAAGAAACATTGGTTGAACCAAGAGGTATCCGAAGATATCTTAGTTACAGCTCAACGTCTCTGCATAAAAGGTTATCTCTCATTTGCTCTTCGGGGTGATCTCACTTCAAGCTCTCTGTAAACTAGAAACGCCGTTAGCCTCGTCACGGGAGAAAGGGGGTTTTCTCTGTGACCACACTCTGGCGAGAGAATAAGTATCGGGGATTGCAAGTAATAAGCAAGTAAGCTCAAAGTAGCATGCAATTGTATTCTGATGGTAATAGTAGTGATGTTTATGACGATTTACCTTGCGGTGTGATCCTTATTTTATAGCTGAAGAGATGTGTGTAGGAGATGGGCTGATGGGCCTTGGGCTTGGATCCGACAACCATGAATATCTGTAACACCTCGTAAAATTGTGTCCAATAATATAGTGACACGTGTTGTAATTTTATTTAAGTCTATTAAAGACTAATAGGGACTAAAGGTGTCAACATGCTCAAACTGAGCCTCTGAATGACTGTCGGATGTCAATATGCATAAACATAAGCCTTTGAGTGACTGATATGTTAACATGCTTAAACGTAAGCCTCTGAGTGACTGATATGTCAACATGCTTAAACAACAGCCTCTGAGTGACTGATATGTCAACATGCTTAAACTTGGCCTCTGAGTGACTGATATGTCAACATGCCCAGCCTCTGAGTGACATCAGAGTCAACATGCTTATAGTAGGCTTCTGAGTGATCCTTTATGAAGTCCTAACTCTCATATGTCTCATTTGTTAGACAAGAGGGATTAAATCCGTAAATATGTGAAAGTTGGATAATAGAGGGGTTAAAAGTGTCAACATGTTAAGTCATACCTCTGAGTGACCTTTTAACGAACCGAGAGCTCAACAACGTCTGAGCATACTCCCGGGTACGCCAAATATTGGTTACGGAGGGCTAAATATGCTAAAAAGGTGTTTTAGAAGGTTTTATAAGTTAAGGGGCTAAAAGTATCAAACTTTGAAAGTGGCCTAGGGGCGCTCGCGGGGCGCGAGAGGCACGGCCTGCGCCTCTCGTGGCCCGCAAGAAGCCTGTATCTGCAGAAAAATTGCCTTGGCCTCCACACAAGTTGCCATAAACCATTGTTTCGAAACCATGGTCTTCCAAACAGCTATGCCACGTTTTAGGACAGTTGTAATCTTCCTCTTACACCCCTTAAAACCTGGCATCACCTCCTTCAAGCTCTCCAACTATAAATAGGTGTCAATGTTCACCATTTGAACTTGCACCTTTCTCATTCACAACTCTATCTCCCTCCTCTGGAAGTTCCTAACTGAAAGGAGCATCCAACTTAGTTCTATTGCATCCTAGAACCACTTGTAAGTGTTCCTTTCTCTTGCATTTTTGTTTATAGGCTTTTATAGCCAAAAGTCAAGCGTTTTACGGAAAACGCCTTGACTTTCGGTTAAGAACATTATGGTCCAGCCATTGTTCGTAACGAATATGGCTAAGTGATCGTAATAAGGTAGGTGTTAGTCCCTATAAAGGGCACCACCTGAAGATCACGTTTGCTAGATCAATTGACGGGTTAATGTTTAAATATTAAAAAGTCAAGCAGCCATTTTTCGGAAAAATTATAATCTGAGCTTATATATGTTATTGAAACCTGTTTTGACACTTATACAAGTTGATAACAATTATTAGAACATGTAAGAACATGTTTGGCTCGTCAATTTCAGTTCTAGGGTTGGTTCGCAACCGAAAGTCACGAAGTTTGACTTCTGCTTTGACTTTTGATTCTGACCCGATTTAGATTAGTTAGCTACTCGAATATAATGTAGTATAACCTCTGAGGTTATATTACATGATCATAATCAGAATCTGAGTTTATGCGCAAGTTTCGTAATTATGCCATTTTGACTAAAATGCCCTTTTTGCATAAAAAGAGGTTTAAATGATAACTTGAAAACGAGTCTCCTATTGATGTAATATTATAAGTAGGATTATTTGGGATGTTAAACCAGGTTATAAACTGAGTTTGTGAACAAGACCTTGTATTTTTTGATAAATGACGATAAGGTCCTTGTTGCTTATAAAATGGTTTTAAACACATCTTTTCAAAGTAAATATTTTACCTATTGATATGTTATATTAAATAACATATCTAAGACATGTTAACCTGACCTTAACATCAATTTTCATTAAACATCACACAAATCGCCATTTTACGACATAAGCGTCATTTCGGCGCATAGTATGGTTTTAAACCATATTTACCAACCGAGACTTGTTACCTACTGATTTTAAAACTTATTTTAAATATTTTATAGTAGGTACAAGATATAAACTCAAAATCCCAAATAATTTATAAACTATGTGTAAAATGACCAAAATGCCCCTTTCGGTGCATAGTTTGGTCATAAAATACAAATTTCACATATAACTTATATCCTACTGATATTATATCATAAATAAGTTATTTTTCCAGAATACTTATAGTTATAACATTAAATTATATTCAAGTTCTTTTTATAAGGTATGAAATTACCAAAATGCCCATATGAGGCAAAGTTTCATTTTAAAACCTTAATGAGCATATAAGTTGATATCCTAGTGATATTACAACTTATTTAAAATATAATGGCATATAGAACTTGTCCATGACTTATCCGGTTACCCGATATTGCTGATATGTGTACGGTTAAGCATATGTAACTAGTTTACGAAAATTAACTGAAACGGGTCTAACCTTGTCATTTATGTCTCAAAATTCAGAATGTTTAAAGTATATCCATATTACACAATTCAAAGTACTTGTTGGGATTAAACTACATTCTATCCGATCATCGTTTAATCTACCGTTATACGTTTTGATCATGTACGCTAGTCGGTCTAAGTCTATGACTTAAGAAAGACCGTTAGTATTTAATTGGTTAGCTTATCCATAATCCAGACTAGAGACATTCCAGTAAATGCTATCTGCACTTAGTGCTTTTGTGTACGGCTAAGTTAATAAATCTTGCATTTAAACGAAGACTAGCTCAGGTAAATACTCTCGACTTATTTCCCTATACGGGCTTGGGTTAGGGTAAATTATTACCGCTTGGTCGGAAATGAGATCATCGAATGCCGGATTGTGGCTAGTAAATCCGTATATTCCATTTTAATCAGTTTTGTTTAATAACTTAAACTCAGGGGTTAACTACCGTGTCTTGGATATTCTCGGCTCGTTATAATAGAAAATAGACAAGACCTTACTGCGGGTGTAGGCATACACCCGATAGACGCTTAAAATGCATTACCCACAAGGTTGGGAAGAAATAACTCCTTCGTGAGTTCAAAGTGGTGTGTATGTTAATCATGTCTCGGTCTCCGTACCGGGCCCTGTATGTATGGACAAACATGTGAATCTGTTAACAAGGTTGGACGGTCAACTTTCCCAAGTTATAAAAGATTTTATGCTGATACGCACTAAAACATATTTTTAAATGTTTTCAAAATGAGTCAGTTGGGTGTATTTACCAGCGAAAGCTGACGTATTTTCAAAAGACTAAGCTTGCAGGTGTTGGGCTTATATTTACAAAGGTTTACACATTAGAGCTACATTAATGGAGGGTTTTGGCTTCCTAGTGCCTAGTGGCAATGGGTTGTAATTGTTGGACTTAGTGAGTAGTATAAATACGTGTCTTAGGTCAAGGTTAAGGGGTTAGAGAATTGTAATTGCAAACTTATATCAGACACTTTTCTAGTGTATGCAAGTTCTTCTTAATCCAAGAGATTGTTCTTCTTCCTAATCATTATTCCCTTACTGATTAGGTTTGTGATACCTGTTAGATCCGATATCGGGACTTACAATTGGTATCAGAACCTGCTGTTCAATACATGCTCCAGGTATCGTTGATTGAAGAGCTGTTTGGAAGTGGTGTTGCTGCTGTTCATCTGGATTACAATGTAGAATCGAAGAATTGCTGGTTTTCTTCGGAATTGCTACTGTCCCGAAGAACTCGAAGATGATTTGAAGATTTCGGATATGCTACTGTTACGGATTCCGAAGAACTCGAAGAAGATTCACGTATTTCGGATCTGCTACTGTTACGGATTCCGAAGAACACGAAGGAGATCATCCATCTCGGATTGGTCCCGGACTATTGTTCAATCCGGATTGTTACTTTTCCGAATTCGAGATACTGTTGGTGGTTATCTGTTGCTTGGAAGTCGGATTACTGTTGCTTAGATTTCGGATCACTGTTGCATTCGGATAAGGATTGGATTCCGGACTGATTTCATTCGGTTTCTCATCATTCCGGATTCTTTTTATTCCGGATTCTCTTTAATCTGGATTCTCTGTATTTCGGATCAACATCATTTCCGATTTCTCATTTCGAATTTCTCATTTCGGACACACAGGTTTTCAGATCATCAATTCGGATTTTCTAGTTTTGGATTATTCATCTTGGATCAATATCATTCCGGATCAATCATCTCGGATTCATCCAACTCGGATTTGACCATCTCGGACTGTTTTCGGATTTGTCCATCTCAGAGTTGACTATTTCGGATTGATTACGGACCAATCACTGTTCATATTAGAAAACTTGAAATTAACTGAATTTAAATCTGCTTGGTAATTTTAATTAATTTAATCATGATGAACGGCTACATGACAACACAAGATTTAACCAATGCCACTTTGGCTGCCCTGCAATCACAGACTTTGGCAGTCCATCAAGAATTGGATCAAGTGATTGGCACTTCAACTAAAGTGCCACGTCTGTTGTATGGAGATGAGTATTACGAATGGAAGTTTAGATTCGAGCAATATTGCAAGGCAAAAGAGCCTGGTGTGTGGAGTTGTATTATCAATGGTTCGCGAACGATAGTTTATAGTACCGATGAAGATCCAGACACAAAGATTCCAAAGCCCAGTCACTTGTGGACTCCAAAAGATGTTAAAATAATTGAGGAAGATGAAAAGGCCTCGGTTGTATTGACAATGGCGCTTGGACCCGATATTTCTATTACGGTAAGAAATTGCAAGACCGCTAAAGAGGTATGGAGTGAACTGCAAAATCTCTATGTGGGAAATGCGGATATGAAGGCGAGCAGAGTAAATCAGCTGAATCAACAATTCAGCTCATTTAATCACATTTACTGGGAAACCATTGAGAACCGGATTCGTAGATATGTAAAGCCTGTTTCCCAGATGATATCAGCTGAGATTACTCTTACAAATATTGCTATGAACAGACAATTGTTAAATTCACTGCCGAAGAGTTGGGATGCGGATGTTGGAATGATCAAGAAGACGAAGAACCTGAATGATGTCACTCTCACAGAAATGATAACTACTATTAATCGTGTGAGATCGATAACAAGCAGAGAGACATCAATCATCAGAGCAGTTTGATGGCCGCCAGGATAACAGGGCAAAATGCAGCATCGATGTCACAAAATCTGGTCTATAGCCCTCTGCAAGGAAATTCTCAAACACCGGGTAACTCAAATGTGGTTTACAGTCCTCTTGACACGCCACAGAAAACTCAATACGTCTATGGTCTTCAGTCTCAGACTCCCACTATGATTCTGATGCTCAAGTTCAGACACAGTACCATGCTCAGTATCCCAACATGGTTTTCAGTCCTGCCATTCCTCAAGCAGTTCAACAAGGCGGCATTCCCCAATATGCTGCTCCAGCGCCTGCACCTGCTCAACATGTGTCCAATTCTGCTTTTCTCATTAAAGAAAATGAAGAGAAATTGGCTATTGTTGCTTCGATGATCAATAGCTTGAACGCCTTCTTAGCAGGTGATCTGATTCCTCCATCCATTCTTCCAACCGAAGTAGATCAAATAATAGAGGAGGATCTGGACGAGATCGATGTGTCCTGGAATCTTGCAATGGCCGCCTTTCGTGTCAACAAGTTTCAAAAGAAGTATGGACGACAACCATTGTCGAATCTGAAGACTGGTCTTACAAAGGATAAACTCAGGTGCTACAGATGTCACGAGCCAGGACACTTTGCCAGGGAATGCAAGAAGCTGCCATCCGGATATGTGTCATCCAGAGTGGCAGACATACAGAGCAGCGACAGACAGCTGGTGCAAGTCTCTCCCTCAAAGTCTACTACGAGTCCCTCAAGCAGCTTGGGCTGGAAATCAACAGCATTGGTGGCACAACAGCATGAAGGATTCAAATGGGCAGATGCTGCAGCTCAGATGGAAACTTTGAATCTCTCCAAGAACAATAACCACTACATGATGGCGCAGACAACTGAGACACCCATCTTTCGGAAACGGTAAATCAAATTCTCTGTTCTGATAGTTGTCGTTTTAAATTATCACAAATGCGCGCCCATAATTCAACTCTTGTAGCTGAATACCAGCAAGCTGCATCACAGAACATCGCCCTTAAACATAAGAACAAGCTTCTTATGGAAAAGGTCGAAGCTCAAAAACAAGATATAGCTCAGCTAAAGCTAGACTTGAACTAACAGCAATGTTGGGTAATATAAGCTAAAATTAGCCGAAAAGGACGTAGAACTTCAAGCAGCCTTAGCCAAGCTAAATTCCTTGACAAGGAAGTTTCTCAAAAATGAAATAAACATCAAAAATTTTGAAACTTCCAGCAAACTGGTCAAGGACTTGTGTGATCTTCAGCTAAATTACCAGAAAAATTTTACAAAAGGTCTTGGGTATAATAGGGCTCCTCCACCATATAATCATAACATACAAGAATGCCTGGATCTGAGGCTGATCTAGAAAATGCAGAAAAAATGATTTATGGTAAACCTTCAGATTATCTTTCTAAACCATGGAAGCCCTATAACCCAAAGTTCTCTAAACCAACTGAACTCAAAAGGGATGATGCTTTCGTTACTTCCACACCACTTTCACATGAATCTGGTGATCATCCTTCTTGTAGTACAAATTATTTGGAGAAAGTAACGCCTAAGGCAGAGGCATCAACATCCTCCACAAAATCTAACGGAGAAAAGTCTTCTGAAACTGAAACTGAATTAGCGAACGATACTAACGTGTCTACCTCATGTGCAGAAGAAATTTTAGTTGAGGATATCCCAGATGGTGATCAAGAGGAATGTCTGAATGCAAATTCAGACAATTCGGCAGCAGAGTACGAATTTTACAAGCCCGCTTTTGACATTTTAAATCAATTTCTTGTTGAACAATTTAAATTCTCAGACATTGTTGGTTGTGTTGATAACACAGACCGTTTTAATTCTGGCTTTTCATCGAATGTTGATGTTTTGAATGATACTAATAACTGTGATAACTCTTGTGATGAAAACATGAATTTTGCTACAGGTCCAGCATCGACAGATGATTCGGTTTCATCAGTTCCAACTGAAGAGACCGGAAGTACTTCTCCAGAGGTTCCGTCTGTTGATGCTAATCCCAGGGTTGACAGTGAGAAAGCCAACGAACCAACCGACCCTGTGAAAATTGATGTTGGCATAGTTCTAGAAGATTCGGGTGACTCAGCTTCTTCAAACCAAGAACAAGGGACTGATTTCGAAATGACAGATGATGAGCATTCTTTTTTTGCTGATTCAGATGCAAATCTTCAAACTGATTCTGAATCGGATTCTCATACTTTTCAAAGTTTAGAGATTCCACCTACCTGTAATATTTCAAGCTCATATTCTGAAAATTCAGAAAAGGATGTCCCTGCGGAGCCACCCGTGTCCTCTATAGAATCTGTCACGAAATGTGATTTGAAAAATAAGAGTAAGAAACGGAGAACACGCCGATCCAAAAAGAAGAAAACCAAATAGGCATCTCCGACAAATGAAAAGGCAACTACTGAGTCCCCTCATCACTCTGACAAATGGACTCAGCAGCCACAAACTGAATTTGTTAAGCAAGCAGCTGAACAGAAATCAGTTAAAGTTACGCCTAAATCTACACATTCCAAATTGTCTAATTCAAAACACAAAACTAGCAAGTGTGCTGATGGTTGTGCGTAGGCAACAGTCAAGAACAACACCGTGCATCAGCCGTCAGTACCCGCAAGCAAGAAACTGACAGACAAATTGCCTAGAATTTCCCAAGCTAAACGGACTGTTTTCTTCCAGAAGAGGCAAACCTGTTTCAATTGTGGATTTCCTGGGCATATTGCGCGAATTTGTCAAAAGGCCTTTACACCGTTTAAGACATTATACTCACAATATCATAAGACTATGCCTAATCGCCTACCTCAGGCTCGATTTATGGCTAAGTCTTCTGATCAAGACTATAACTTGGCCAAGAAACAATCTCTTAAGTCTTCAAGCCCTTCAGGTTCCATGAATCCTTCTAGCACTCCAAGGATTGTGCAGAAGTCTAATTCGTTAACCTGGAGGCCTAAGACATTAACCAAGATTCAGTCTTCTGCCCCTATAACAAACCAATCAAAAGCATCATCAACCTCATGCTCAACTAATTTAATTTTCCGTGAGGTTACTTATATTGATGCAAATGGCATGCCCAGATCTTCAATGGCCTGGGTTGAGCCTCTAACTAAAACCTGTTGAAATGTGCAGGATCAGCTCTGGCGAACTCTTGTCAGACTCTAGTATATTGACAGTGGCTGTTCCAGGCACATGACTGGGGACATCTCGCAGTTGAACGACATTCAGTTTTTCGATGTCGGGTTTGTCTCCTTCGCAGGTGGTGAGACCAGGAAGATTACTATGAGAGGAACATTATGCAACAGAGCCCTCAGCTTTAAGAATGTTAACTACGTACCAGAATTGAAGCACAGTCTTTTGAGTGTGTCTTAGCTCTGTGACAATCATTTGGATGTCCGTTTTTTTACCAAGAAAGGGGGTTATGTGCTGAAACCAGGTCTTATTGTTCCGGATGATTGGATTCTTCTAAAAGCTGCAGAAAAGGAAATGCATATATCATCGACATAAATAAGGCTCCCTCTGACAAGCTCACTTGCCTATTCTCATCTACAGCTGAACATGATGCAATGTTATGGCATAGTAGAGTGGGACACATCAACATGAAGAACTTAAATCATCTTGCAAAAGGTGGTTTAGTCAGAGATCTACCAGTTCGCGACTTTATGCAGGTTGAAAAGTGCGAATCATGTGCACGTGGGAAACAACATCGACAGCCACACAAATCTAAAGCCGCTCCTTCCACGTCTCAAGTCTTAGAACTGCTTCACATGGATCTTTTTGGTCCGATAGACATTATGAGCATTGGCGGGAAGGCATACTGTCTGGTCATTATTGATGACTACTCGCGATTCACCTGGGTTTTCTTTCTTACACATAAAAGTGAAACCGCAGAGCTAGTCAAATAGTTCGTCATGCTTATGGAAAACCAGACAGACACCACTGTGAAGGCTATTCGGTGTGATAACGGAACCGAATTTAAGAATGTTACCTTAAATTCTTTTTGTTCCTCCAAGGGTATTGACCGCCAGTTTAGTGCAGCCAGAACTCCACAACAGAATGGGGTCGCAGAACGCAGAAATCGAACGCTAATTGAAGCTACACGTACTATGCTGGTTGAATCCGAGCTACCTCTCATTTTTTAGGCAGAAGCAATCAATACCGCCTGTTATATTCAGAATCATGCCCTGATCATGAAACGACACATGAAAACTCCATATGAAGTGGTTGAAGGTCGCAAACCTTCGGTCAAGCATTTCCGCAAGTTCGGATGCCCTTATGTTCTCCTGCTCATGGACGCTAAAGGAAAATTTGAATCACGCGGGGACCCATGCATCTTCGTTGGATATTCCAAAAATACTTCAAATCGTGTCTATAACAAGACCAAGAAAATGGTGGTTGAAACCTACAATGTGGGTTGGCAGGAGGAAAATCCCAGGGACACACGCATTGGTCCTGACTGGTTGTATGATTATTCCACATTGTTTAACCATGTTGATGTTCCTTCCATTGTGTCTTCAGGTACAAGCCAAATTTCTGACCATCCAACAATGCCCATCTCGCCCGAAGACGATGCTGATGTTGCACAACTGCATGAGACATTAAAGAAGCTATGTGTGGATCCCCCTGGATTTAGTGAGGCTCTGTCTACTCCTTCAGCAGTATTGCGACCTCTAGAAACAACATCTGATCAGACTCCTCAGGGTGATTCTCCTAAAGTTGAAGCTTCTAACACAGAGCCTCCTACGACAAATGAAGGGCCTGCTCTTCCCGATGTCTTGGGTTAATCTCTGTTTCCTGAGCCTACTCTGCCAGACTGTTCTGTTGATTCATCAGTCAATACCCCTACTGGTGCAACTAATGAGGGGGAGTCATCTGGAGTTGCTTTAGCAAGTGTTACCAACTTGCAAACGGATCTTCTTGTCCCTGCTACACCAATACCGCAGCGTCTACAACGTGATCATCCCATTGAAAATATTATTGGTCCTGTTAATGCTGCTGTTCGAACCCACAACCAATCAGGGAATATCAATACTTGTCTCTACTCTTGCTTCATTTCACAAATTGAACCTAAAAGTATTGATGTGGCTTTGCAGGAACCAGGTTGGGTGGATGCTATGCATGAAGAACTCAATCAATTTGAGAAGCTTGGTGTTTGGCAATCGGTGGAGCTGCCTCAAGGAAAACGTGCTCTTGGAACTCGCTGGGTTTTCTGTAACAAACAGGATGACACTAGAGTCATTGTTCGAAATAAAGCTCGACTGGTGGTTCAGGGTTTTCGTTGGATTGAAGGATTAGACTACGATGAGGTCTACGCACCGGTCGCTCGTTTGGAGGCTATTCGCATTTTCTTGGCATATGCATCTTACATGGATTTCACTGTCTATCAAATGGATGTCAAGACTGCGTTTCTCTACGGCACGGTGAAAGAGGAAATATACGTGGCACAACCACCGGGTTTTACTGATCATGACAAGCCAAACTATGCATACAAATTAGACAAAGCTTTGTATGGGTTGCATCAAGCGCCTCACGCATGGTACGCAACTCTCACAGAGCATTTGCTTTCTCATGGATACACTCGGGGAACCATTGATCAAACCCTGTTCATCAAACATGTTGACAAGGACATTATTCTTGTTCAAATTTACGTTGATGATATCATTTTTGGTTCTACAAATGATGGTTTGTGTCGAGAATTTGAAGAAATTATGAAGAAGAAATTTGAGATTAGCTCACTGGGGGAGATGACCATGTTTTTAGGACTTCAAGTTCGTCAGAGCCCGCAGGGAATCTTGATTCATCAAGGATAATATGTCCATGACGTTCTTGGGAAATTCAAGCTTATAGACTCAAAGCCCATGGCTTCACCTATTGCAGAACGACCTTTGCTAAATGAAGACGTTGAAGGAACGCCTGTTAATCCGACTATGTATCGCTCAATGATTGGTTCACTCACGTATCTCACTGCAAGTCGGCCATATATCATGTTTGCCGTCTTCCAGTGTGCTCGTTATCAGGCTACTCCTAAACTCTCTCATTTACATGCTGTTAAACGAATTTTTAGGTACCTAAAAGGGCACCATCACAGGTCCTCTGGTATCCTAAAAATTCTGAATTTGAACTGTATGCTTTCTCTGACAGTAATCATGGAGGTACAGATAGGGATATGCGCTCAACTTCAGCTGGCTGTCAATTCTTGGGAGATCGCTTAATCTCGTGGCAATGCAAGAAGCAACAGACGGTCTCGCTTTCTACTACGGAAGCAGAATATGTCGCAGCCTCTGCTTGTTGCTCCCAGGTTTTATGGATGCAACACTAGCTTGTGGATTACGGTTTGACTTATCTAAACACCACAATCTATTGTGATAATGATGCCGCTATCCAAATCCTAAAACACCTTGTTTTCCACTCCAAAACCAAGCACATAAATATCAAAGTTCATTTTATCCGTGATTGCTATGAAAAGGGTCTCGTTAAGCTTGAGCTAATCCACACTGATGCAAACGTGGCGGATTTGTTCACAAAACCCGTTAGCAACGCGCGTTTTCAAGTGCTTGTGGATCTTCTCAAAATGATTCAGTTTTCTAACTAGGCATCCTCTGTTCTTTTCGTTTCGTTTATTGTCTTTCTTTATTTTCCTTTGCTACGTAAATTTGTTCATGTATATGCACAAATTTAAGGGGATAAATCTTAACAAAAAAGGGTTTGCTTTTAAAACAGCTTTTGCAATGATTGGGAAATGAAATACTTTTCCATGATAAAATGTCTAACACATGTAAGGTGTTGAAGCGGGAAAAGGCTTGGATCGAAGGTGATATGTCGGTATGGCTAAAACTCAACCGGATAGTGTAAGCCAAATGATATAAGCATAACGAACTATGTACTTAGTGGGTCACAAACTATAGGCGTATGATTTCATGATCTTAAATCATGTGTTGATAGATAGCCAACGTCTGAGGTTTCGGGTCATTATGCTGTTGAGTTATCCAGGGATATCTTGGCTGACCTTCTGTTGCATTCAGATTATATGCAGACCTAGGCACAGTCAGGATATATTTTTAAAAGAGCCAAAATAGAAGGGCCAAAACCTAAGAGAACGGAAGTTTCTTCATGAGAAAGTTCCATACGTTCATACGTACCACATAAGGTATTTGCCTAACCCTCGTCAGACACTATTGGTCTCCCTGCTGTACGAAAGTACTGACCTGTTCACCAATAGCCTGACGTTGTAAAATATAAAGGATGCCTTAGTATACTTACCTGCTACGATGAATTGTTGTGCTTACCTTGATCGCGGGGGTATGTCATGGTATGGGACACGCGGGTATCATAGTATAATACTACCTTAAGCGTATCATAAAGCTTGAACTGGAAGGGTTGAGTTTTAGATTTAGATGGACAAGTATATTGGCAATCTGACCTAGCTCATACTGAAAAGTGTTCCTTAGTCGACCTTTGAAACGATTCGATCCCTTAGCAAGATTGTGTTTATGTTTATGTTTGTGCTAAAATATCTTATTTTTGTTGTTGGTAAAAGGTAGTTGGATGCTTGGTTAGTCAAATTGATGATTTTTGGTTAGATGATTTTTGTCAAGGGATATTGGACTGGTCTACTGGGTTTCAAATTTTGGCCAATCCAATAGAATTTCTGAAAGTCTTTAAAAATTGAAAATTTAGATTCGCATGTTACTGTTCCGGATTGGGCTTTTGAACACTTTCTGGACATGCCCACTTAGCTGTTACTGTTCCGGATTGGGCTTTTGAACACTTTCCAGACAGGCCCACTTAGCTGTTACTGTTCCGGATTAGGCCTAACAAAAGCCCAATCTGGATTCTTTGTAATGTGAGGCCCAAGCCCATTCCAGAAAGTATTTAAGTGATTCAGAGATGTCATTCCGGATTATTCACAAATTTCCAAAATCTCTGATCTTCTTTGATTTTCTCTCTGATTTCTCATTGTTCATCTCGGATTTATATTTCGAACCTCATCCGGATTAGGTAAGTTTTGCTTGAAATCATAAAATCCGGATGATAACTTCATGTTTAAAGCATTCCGGATAGCATCTCAGATTGACCTTCAAAGTAACATGCATCTCGGATCCCATTCCGGATGGATATTCAACCGAGTTTATGAACTCGGATTTCATCTCGGATAATCTTCATCCGGATTGATGATTTATCCGATTTATCCGAGATACTGTTGGCTAATCTGGATTGCTGATTTATCCGAAATACGAGTGACCTCTTTGCTAATCCAGAATGATGTAAAGGTTCATCTGGATTAATGTTGACCTGTCAGTAAATCTGGATTCTAGGGTTTGAACCATTGAACTCTTTTGAACCTTTTCAAATGCTTGAACCTTTTAAACTGATTTGAACCATTCAATAATTGAACCTTCGAAATCTGTTTGGCCCATCCAGTTAGTGTTGACCTTCATCCTGATAAACTCCGTTAACTCCTGTTAGTTGTGATTTAACCTGGTTATTGTTTTGACAGAAATGGTTGAAGAAGCCTTTGACGCGGTTATGTTGGTAGAAGAGCAGTTCCACAATCAGGCAGGATATCTTTCTGATCCACCAGCTGAGTTTTATCAGGAGTTATAGTCGATGATAGCGGGTTTGAATGCGTGCAAGATTGCTTATGCACTCTGGGCTAATCCAGTCATATACAAAGATATAGTGCATTCATTCTGGAAGAGAGCTCGATTTTATCATAAAGGCGCAGATGGGAGACCATATATCAGTTCTCAGATACAGGGGAATGAGATTCTAGTCAATGAAGCTTGCGTTAGAGAGGTTCTGCAGATTGCTGATACTACTAGTGACCCGACTGTATACACGAAAGAAAAAGTATTGCCGATACTCGTGGAGATGGATTATGAAGGGTCATATCCGCCGTTACTTAAGAAGATGTTTCCTGCATACTGGCGATTATTAGTACATATGTTTATGTAGTGCGTTTCAGAGAACAAAGGAGGTCTAGATCAGCCGAACCAAACCCAGACCTCTGCTATTGTATCTCTCATTATCGACTGGAAGTATAACTACTCTGGTTATATTTTCAAAAACATGAAGAAAATTTTGGAGCAGTCCAAGAAGAGAATATTTCTATTGTATCCACGTTTCGTACAACTGATTGTAGATGCTCGATATCCTGACTTGGCAAAAGATGCTTCAGATGCGAATTTGTTAAATATGAAGCCTATGGGACCAACTATTTTAAGCACAATGAAGATGAATCGTTTGACGTCAAAGACTGTTTTTGTTGGTCGCTTTGCATTGAAGAAATTTGGAAAATTTGCTGAGGTAATTGGCCAGGATGTCCCAGCTCCAACATCGGTAAATGCCATTGTTGCAGAAGAGCATGACGTGCCTATCAAAGAGAAAGAGATCGAGGTAGAAGATCTGGTTACAGATGAAGATACCGACGCAGAACAAGCCTTTCTAGCTGATCTTACAAAGTTCAATGCCAATTTAACTCCAGTTCTGCCAGAATTGTCCTCAGAGAACTTGAAAGCCTTAATTGCTCATTTAAAGGAAATCCAAGAAAAACAGGGTGATCCTCCACTGGTAATTCCATCTGTTGCTGCTCCGGTAGGTATGGTTGAAGATGATGAAGAAGATGAAGAGGACGAAGTTCCATTGATCAAGAGAAGGCGAACAGAGCCTAGTGTTTAGCCAAGTCAATCTGAAGCTTGTGTTGTTAGTGTTGTTGAAGAGTCTACTCTGGTGACGTCTACTACCGTTTTATCTTCTGTCGCTGCATCTATTCGAGACACTCCAATAGTTGATACTCCCATTTCATCTGAACCAACAACAGCTACGCATTCCATAGTTTTTTTCGATTCCGGCAGACTAAGTATTACAAATGATGGATTTTGGAGGAAGTTCGATGGGTGCTGAAGGGTCTGGGGCAGGTGGAAGTGGTATAGGTCGTGCTGATGATGATTCTGCGGAATAATTGCGAAGGTCGAAAATGTAACATCCGTAAAAAAAACGGATTTTACCAAACCCGCTCCGTTTATTAACCGAACAATCAGTTAAAAATTTCGTTACGAATTTAATGCCCAAAATAATTTTAAACGATACATAATTAATTATTATATTGGAATATATAAATTGTTTTTGAAAAACTGTTAAAAATAAGAAAATAAAAATAATATGTTCCTGCCGGGTCAGTCGCCGGGTCAGTAACCAGTCCAGCAAAGTCTTAACACTCAACACATAAACCACTGCGCCACTTGTATTCTTTGTTAAATATTAGAATCATTTAATTCATAACATGTTTTTCCGAATTCAAAACCGGCGCCCAAAATTGCAGTCGTCGGAAATCCCGACTAACTCGCCAATAATTTACGACTTCTTCAGTTATAACGTAAAACTTAATCGCTACATCGATTATAACCGACGCCTGAGTCCGCGACACCAACTATAACCGCCGGAAAACGTAATGACTTTGAATCAAGTCGGAAATTGGACCAAGTTCATCGATAACCTGCCTTATAAATACCCCCTCGAACCTTTGCAAACTTTTTCGCTCAAAACCGCACCCTTTCTCGGCGAAAACTCACTCGCCGGAAATCTTCTGCACGTCGCCGGAAAACCGAACCCTCCACTTCTAAGCCTTACTGAACCCCCTGAGCTTATACCGAAGTCACCCACATCCTTTTCAAGTTTTCTGAAGACTCGCTGCTGCAAGACACACGACGCCGGAACCTGTTGCTGTCGCCGGAGTTCTGCCGGAAAAACAGAGGAGTCCAGTCGGTATACCTTACGCCTAATTCTTCTTTCTTTTTATTTATATCTCACCTGTAATTAACTGAAAAACGCTAACGATCATGATTTAATCATCCAACCAGTCGGATTCCCGATTCTGGTTAAAATCAACGAAGAAGACGAAGTTCTGTAATGTTTAAGTATAATTAAAATCAAGTTATAACTCGGGTTAGACGCACAGTCCAGCGGTGGACTGTGTGCACATTAAACACTAACGTCTCGAGTTCGAATCTTGTCCCACACACGCTGCCTTAATCAAAATGTCTTTTTTGTTAATCGAACCGGAGACACTGCTGTATATGTTAAGTATAATAATAACCGGAATAATAACCAAGATAGACACACAGTCCAGCGGTGGACTGTGTGTATGTTTAAATCACACGTCACGAGTTCGAGTCCGGTCTACTGCACCGACTCGGACAATTATCTAACTTTTTAAAATAAGACAGAAATGAAAATACTTAGTTTGTATTTAAGTATAATAAAAATCAGTTTAGTTAACAAGTTGGACACACAGTCCAGCGGTGGACTGTGTGTTAGCATAAACCACAGGTCTCGAGTTCGAGACCTGTGGAGCGCCCCGAGTCTCTGATTAAAATCGTTTTTAAAAATAAAGGATTTTCTGTTTAATCTAATTAATATATAAATATAATTAAAAACAGAAATATTTCGGGTTAGACACGTAGCTCAGTTGGTAGAGCTGCGTGCATGCGTACGGGAGGTCTCGGTTTCGAGCCTCACTCAGCGCACATATACACGCATACGAACCAGTTAAAGTCAAAGTCAAAGTCAACCGTCAACGGTCAACTGTAGCAAAAAAATCAATTTTTTTATTATTTTTATTTATTTATTTTATTTAAAAATCAATTAAAAATACTTAAAAATAACATTTTTAAGATTAGAAAATAGCCTTAAACTCACAAAAATACACCCAACAATCCTACTAAAATGGATTAATAAAATCCGTTTACTTACCGAACCATAATGCTATTTATCTAGGTTAATTTCACTCGTGGTTAAAACCACTTCGCGTGCATTCAACATCATCAACCGAACGCACCCACTGTGAGTGAATCTTGCAACTCCCCCTTTTTAATTACACGTTTTGGGGTGTGTCATGTGTCACAAAATAATTAACTCGTTTATTTAAACTTGTGCCATACCATATCGTGATCTAAACTTAGATTGTTTATATTGTTGTGATTATGTATTTCATTTTGTCAACTTGTATGAAATTCATTCATTAAGCCCATCAGCTCCTCGTGGGAGACGAGTGAGCAACGCGTGCCTCAAAACCAATCCATTATTGTTCATGTGTGTATCATTGAGTTTATATTGTTTGTAGTTATGTCTTTTATATTATCATGTTTATGCAATTCATTCATTAGGCCCATCAGTTCCTCGTGAGAGACGAGTTGAGCAACGCGTGCCTCTAAACGTTCCATTATTGTTCATGTGTGCTTTATTTAATATCTAATGATTGTTGAGTAAGTTTACATCTATTTTTACTCATGTGTGGTTGTGCACTCATTTCATAATCAATTAAATAAACTTGTTCAAATGTTTTCCATAGGATTCACTCGCCAACTTTTTGTTGATCCAAAAACCCTTTTACACATGATACAGGTGAACAGGTTGAAGCAAGGAAAACATAGGAAATGCCTTAGAAGAAAACAATGAAGGCTAGATTGATATTTAGGACATGTTGTAATATTGATTGTAATTTTCCATTAAAGTGTATTAATGAATATGAAACATTAAAATAAATGTCATGAGCTTTGATGATAACCCAATCATGCCCCGGTCACCTTTTCCGCTGCGGGTCGGGGTGTGACAGATTGGTATCAGAGCCATGACTATAGGGATATAGGATAGGTTATTAGATCCTTAGAGCCTATACTATAGTCTGCCTAAATTTTAATTGATTAGGTGGTTACATACAAACTTGTGATATTTATTTGTTTCGTATTTGTTTATATTTACAGTCAAACATACATGCTTATATACATATTCATTATACATATATCAATGTTCATATATTCAATTCATTTTCATACTCTCATTATTCAAAGATTTTGTTGCAATTTTCAAATCTCATCAAAGTAAGTTCTGCGACGGGCATGTAGTAACTGGAAGGGTACAAGTACCGGTAGTCGGAACGTCCTGTCTAGGTTGACATTCGTATAAATCCAATATAACGGACCAGTTTGCCTACCTGGGGACTAACGATGAGAGTACGAAGGACCTATTAGGCCAAAGCATGTCACACCAAACATCGTTCGAACTAACCCACTTTGAGGTGTCACCGTGTCTACACCTGGACACATTCCGAATATCACACGTTGTATACATATTTCTCGATTTTCTCTGGGTTTTAGTGTACGCAACCAGGCAAACCCATGCGAACCATATGAAAAACCCGGTATTCATGGGGGCCCACATGATTACGAAGGTGAAGTATGGCGGCATGTAGGGCCTAATGGCGAGCAAAGCCCAAGACATCCTATGGATGTAGTAGATTTATTTTTCTATAATTATTTTATGAATGTCCATTCCTAGTGCGACCCATGAACCCAAAAACATCCAACTCATACTCTTGACATGTATTCCTTGTAGATGTCTTCTAACCACGCCCGTAGGAAGATGAGAGCAGGAAAAGCCCGCGAGCGCATGGCTGCCCTAATCGCTCAACAAATGGCTGTCGTAATACCCAACATTGTCATCCAAGTCCAACAAGCACTTACCGCTAATCCTGCCAATCAAGAAAACCAAAACGTTATCAACTCTTCCCCAAATACCACTAAATGCACCTACAAGCATTTCAAATCATGCGACCCTCCGAAATACAAAGGGACTGAAGGCGTCACCACTCTCCTCCATTGGTTTGAAGAAATGGAGAACACTTTTCTAAATTGCGATTGCCCTGATGATCGCAAAGTGCGATATGCTACCGGTCGATTATATGGGATAGCACTTACTTGGTGGAATACAGAGAAGGCCAAACGAGGTGTGGAAGATGCTATGACCTTAACTTGGAACGAATTGAAGTAAATCATGACCAGACGATTTTGCCCAAGGAGCGAAATCAAGAAATTAGAAGATGAATTTTATTCGTTGAAGCAAAAGGAAGGAGACCACATCACGTACAACAAAAGATTCCTCGAATTACATCAAATGGTTCCCAACATGTTCACTCCCCTCTACCGTTTGATCGAGCACTACATTCGTGGTCTTCCGTCAAAGATTCAAGACTCTGTAATAAGTACCACGCCTGCAACTTTGGAAGCAGCAATGGAGCTAGCAACAGAGCTCACCGAGAACCGAATTCGGAACAAAGATTTCAAGGAGGAGAAGAAGAAGGATAAAGCTTCGACTGAAACCTCCGACTCCACCCAAACCGAATCCCCTTCTCAACCCAATTCTAAGAGAAAAAGAGACGGGCAACTTTTCGCTCCTACCCAACGTAATCAACCAATTTCACACGCCATACCCATCCAAGCTATCCCAATCACCCAAGTGGCACCCAACTCAACTTACCCAAATAAGAAACCATATCTTGGACCTCACCCTCGATGCAACAACTGTTTTTATCACCATCCCCTTACCTTACCTTGTCGACTATGTGCAACTTGTGGACGCTATGGTCATTTGAGCAAGGTTTGCTGCACCTTTCAAAACCAAATCTCTTCCCCTACTCAAAACATGGCCCAAACCTATCAACAACCCTAATACTCCCTGTCCCCATATGTTCGAGCTTGTTTCAATTGTGGCGACCCTACCCACTTTAGAAACACATGCCCTCAATTGGTTAACGTCATCAACACTCAAGCTCAATCAAATCCAGTTAACCAAGTAAACCAAGGAAACCCGACCGCTAGGCCACCAGCAAGAGGAAGAGTCTTCAACATCAACGCCAATCCTGTCGAAGATAATGACGGCCCAAACGAAGATACCCAACTAGTCCTCTTCACCGAAGATCCAGATTCAACTCCTATCGTTTAGTTTTATGTTTTTCTTTATCACATAGAACCAATCATAACTTAAGGATAAAGCCAATGAAACTTTGACAAGAATATGGTGGATACGCCGCTGGTACTTCCTATATATAAATATTCTTGTCAAAGGATCAGAAGCATTATCTGGCGGTTATGAGAGGTTCCATGTGTAGACTGTTTGAGTAATTATTGTTTATTATTTCAGTACATGCAATTTCATAGGCCGCCGCTCCCCATTACATTATGAGCGTTGAGCATGTTCCCCATTTCATTATGAGGTTGAACCTGGCATGCCCACATTCCGTTCGGCTCCGTTTGATTGAGCCTTGATCGCACAGACATTTTCATTTTTCAGTACATGCAATACGATCGGCTCCGTTTGATTGGGCCTTGATCGCACAAACATTTTCATTATCAGTATCTTGTGGTTGTTGTGTTTGTTGTAGAGTCGCATAGAACTAATCATAACTTGCGGATAAAGTCAATGAGAATTTGACAAGAATATGGTGGATACGCCGCTGGTACTTCCTATATATAAGTATTCTTGTCAAATGATCGGAGGCATTATCAGGCGGTTATGAGAGGTTCCATGCATAGGCTGTTTGTGTGATTGTTGTTTAGATTAAGTTTATTATTTTCAGTACATGCAATACGATCGGCTCCGTTTGATTGAGCCTTGATCGCACAGACATTTTCATTTTCAGTACATGCAATACGATCGGCTCCGTTTGATTGAGCCTTGATCGCACAGACATTTTCATTATCAGTATTTTGTGGTTGTTGTGTTTGTAGTAGAGTCACATAGAACTAATCATAACTTGTGGATAAAGTCAATGAAAATTTGACGAGAATATGGTGGATACGCCGCTGGTACTTCCTATATATAAGTATTCTTGTCAAATGATCGGAGGCATTATCAGGCGGTTATGAGAGGTTCCATGTATAGGCTGTTTGTGTGATTGTTGTTTAGATTAAGTTTATTATTTTCAGTACATGCAATACGATCGGCTCCGCTTGATTGAGCCTTGATCGCACAGACATTTTCATTTTCAGTACATGCAATACCATCGGCTCCGTTTGATTGAGCCTTGGTCGCACAGACATTTTTCATTTCAGTATTTTATGTTTGTTGTATTGGTTGTAGAGTCATATAGGACTAATCATAATTTACTGATAAAACCAATGAAAATTTGACGAGAATATGGTGGATACGCCGCTGGTACTTCCTATATATAAGTATTCTTGTCAAAGGATCAGAGGCATTGTCAGCCGGTTATGAGAAGTTCTATGTAGGATTTAGTAGTTTCTTGGTAACCAATCATAATTTGCGGATAAAACCAACGAAAATTTGACAAGAATATGGTGGATACGCCGCTGGTACTTCCTATATATAAGTATTCTTGCCAAAGGATCAGAGGCATTATCAGGCGGTTATGAGAAGTTCCATGTAGGATTTAGTATTGTCTTGATTGAAATTTGTGTTACATTTATATCATCTCGCTATTTAAAGAAATTGGATTGTGATCCATTTCTACATAAACTAACCTCTCCATCATAACAAACGAGAGAGGAACTGTCACCATTCAAACATATATGCTATCAGAATGTGGATTCAAATATTAGCTGTTGTGTTTATTTGTGTAGACTGTAGTATTAGAAGTTTTGCCTTAGGATATAACCCTACCCTTCCAAGCATATCCAAACTTTTATGCATGATATCGTAGTTAGCAAATCAATTCTGCTTATCAATACTTCTACAGTAGGCAACAAAAAGCGATTCCTGTAATAGCGTACTTAACCCTTACAAGGAACGTTACCGCCTCATACAAAAATTTAAACTCTCACTAAGTATGTAACTGTCAAACTAAACACCATCATTTTTAGTCAATTATATCACTATTTAAATTTCGGGACGAAATTTCTAAAAAGCAGGGGATACTGTAACATCCGTAAAAAAAACGGATTTTACCAAACCCGCTCCGTTTATTAACCGAACAATCAGTTAAAAATTTCGTTGCGAATTTAATGCCCAAAATAATTTTAAACGATACATAATTAATTATTATATTGGAATATATAAATTGTTTTTGAAAAACTGTTAAAAATAAGAAAATAAAAATAATATGTTCCTGTCGGGTCAGTCGCCGGGTCAGTAACCGGTCCAGCAAAGTCTTAACACTCAACACTTAAACCACTGCGCCACTTGTATTCTTTGTTAAATATTAGAATCATTTAATTCATAACATGTTTTTCCGAATTCAAAACCGGCGCCCAAAATTGCAGTCGTCGGAAATCCCGACTAACTCGCCAATAATTTACGACTTCTTCAGTTATAACGTAAAACTTAATCGCTACATCGGTTATAACCGACGCCTGAGTCCGCGACACCAACTATAACCGCCGGAAAACGTAATGAATTTGAATCAAGTCGGAAATTGGACCAAGTTCATCGATAACCTGCCTTATAAATACCCCCTCGAACCTTTGCAAACTTTTTCGCTCAAAACCGCACCCTTTCTCGGCGAAAACTCACTCGTCGGAAATCTTCTGCTCGTCGCCGGAAAACCGAACCCTCCACTTCTAAGCCTTACTGAACTCCCTGAGCTTATACCGAAGTCACCCACATCATTTTCAAGCTTTCTGAAGACTCGCTGCTGCAAGACACACGACGCCGGAACCTGTTGCTGTCGCCGGAGTTCTGCCGGAAAAACAGAGGAGTCCAGTCGGTATACCTTACGCCTAATTCTTCTTTCTTTTTATTTATATCTCACCTGTAATTAACTGAAAAACGCTAACGATCATGATTTAATCATCCAACCAGTCGGATTCCCGATTCTGGTTAAAATCAACGAAGAAGACGAAGTTCTGTAATGTTTAAGTATAATTAAAATCAAGTTATAACTCGGGTTAGACACACAGTCCAGCGGTGGACTGTGTGCACATTAAACACTAACGTCTCGAGTTCGAATCTTGTCCCACACACGCTGCCTTAATAAAAATGTCTTTTTTGTTAATCGAACCGGAGACACTGCTGTATATGTTAAGTATAATAATAACCGGAATAATAACCAAGATAGACACACAGTCCAGCGGTGGACTGTGTGTATGTTTAAATCACACGTCACGAGTTCAAGTCCGGTCTACTGCACCGACTCGGACAATTATCTAACTTTTTAAAATAAGACAGAAATGAAAATACTTAGTTTGTATTTAAGTATAATAAAAATCAGTTTAATTAACAAGTTGGACACACAGTCCAGCGGTGGACTGTGTGTTAGCATAAACCACAGGTCCCGGGTTCGAGACCTGTGGAGCGCCCCGAGTCTTGGATTAAAATCGTTTTTAAAAATAAAGGATTTTCTGTTTAATCTAATTAATATATAAATATAATTAAAAACAGAAATATTTCGGGTTAGACACGTAGCTCAGTTGGTAGAGCTGCGTGCACGCGTACGGGAGGTCTCGGGTTCGAGCCTCACTCAGCGCACATATACACGCATACGAACCGGTCAAAGTCAAAGTCAAAGTCAACCGTCAACGGTCAACTGTAGCAAAAAAATCAATTTTTTTTTATTATTTTTATTTATTTATTTTATTTAAAAATCAATTAAAAATACTTAAAAATAACATTTTTAAGATTAGAAAATAGCCTTAAACTCACAAAAATACACCCAACAATCCTACTAAAGTGGATTAATAAAATCCGTTTACTTACCGAACCATAATGCTATTTATCTAGGTTAATTTCACTCGTGGTTAAAACCACTTCGCGTGCATTCAACATCATCAACCGAACGCACCCACTGTGAGTGAATCTTGCAACTCCCCCTTTTTAATTACACGTTTTGGGGTGTGTCATGTGTCACAAAATAATTAACTCGTTTATTTAAACTTGTGCCATACCATATCGTGATCTAAACTTAGATTGTTTATATTGTTGTGATTATGTATTTCATTTTGTCAACTTGTATGAAATTCATTCATTAAGCCCATCAGCTCCTCGTGGGAGACGAGTGAGCAACGCGTGCCTCAAAACCAATCCATTATTGTTCATGTGTGTATCATTGAGTTTATATTGTTTGTAGTTATGTCTTTTATATTATCATGTTTATGCAATTCATTCATTAGGCCCATCAGTTCCTCGTGAGAGACGAGTTGAGCAACGCGTGCCTCTAAACGTTCCATTATTGTTCATGTGTGCTTTATTTAATATCTAATGATTGTTGAGTAAGTTTACATCTATTTTTACTCATGTGTGGTTGTGCACTCATTTCATAATCAATTAAATAAACTTGTTCAAATGTTTTCCATAGGATTCACTCGCCAACTTTTTGTTGATCCAAAAACCCTTTTACACATGATACAGGTGAACAGGTTGAAGCAAGGAAAACATAGGAAATGCCTTAGAAGAAAACAATGAAGCCTAGATTGATATTTAGGACATGTTGTAATATTGATTGTAATTTTCCATTAAAGTGTATTAATGAATATGAAACGTTAAAATAAATGTCATGAGCTTTGATGATAACCCAATCATGCCCCGGTCACCTTTTCCGCTGCGGGTCGGGTGTGACAGGAAAAGCGTGCGTTTGAATTTGGTGGATTAGATAGTGATGATGAAGATATGGAAGTTGATGTTGTGGATCTGAAAAAACGAGTGGTTGTGTTAGAGCAAGAGGTTATATTGAAGGATGCTTAGATCGCTTCGTTGCAAACACGATTGGATGTTAGAGACCAAACAATAGATCAACTGCAAGGAGATGTTACTATGCTGATGACTATGGTGTTTGACTTGAAAGCCAAATTGGAGAACAAGTTTGGGAGGAAATTTTCTGACCCTACTGACGATCCGATTAACATAGAGTACAGACACAGAGTAGCTCAACAACGAGCAGCAGAGGAAAGTGAGGCAGAAAGGTTAGCGGCGGAACAGTTGGCTTCTGAACGCCAAGCTGGGTTGGATGACTATTTGGGCGATCCACGAATAAATATACTACAAGTCAAAAGCATCCAGCGACTCAAAAGAAGAAGCATATGGTATTAATGAAGAACGTTGACGTTTATCCTCTTGATGAAAACTTCCAGTTGAAAGATCCAACAAACCAATCTGAACGATATGTGATGGAGCTTGGTTCAAGCTATTACAGCAAGGTCGGGAATAAATCGAAGGTGTTATGCTGGATGTATGATCATGTCAAGAAAATGTGGATCATTGTTCGACAGGATGGGATTCGGGAGTATTATTCTAGGGAATCTCAGTTCGAGACATGGACGAAAATAACTCTAACTGATTTATTGCGAGCTCCGTATTCTGATGATGATACAACTGAACGTGGCCCAGGCAGGGAATTCTTCAAGAAATTGGAACACAGGGTGAAAACTGGGTTCAAGACGATGAAGTCAGCCGCACTATACTTGTGAGCCGCAAAGGGAGTCCGTGATGCGCGAACAGGGAGAAGATTCAAGTCAGTGATGTGGCCGCCAATGTATAAGGAATTGGTTATACCGGTCGCAACAACTTTTCCACGAGGGATTTTGAAGAACTTTAACTTCTGACTGTATGATCCCAAGGTCGGTAGTTTCGCGATTGTGACAAAGGAAAAGGCGTTTAGGGTGAATGACGTAGTTGACTTAGTAAGCTTTCACGATGAAGACCTGCAGGTTCTTGCTTCTCATCAGATCCGAACTGCAGAGTTATATGAAGTATGTGCAAAGGATTGGACAACTGCTGTGGCTGGTATTATTGCTGGAAGGCTAGGAGTGGACGCGCAACTGAAAGACTAGAAGGCCTAATGTTGTAAACCTACGGGGAGATTGTTAGGCTTATATTAATAAAGGTTTACACATTAGAGCTACATTTGGGCTTTAATGGGGGTTTAGGCTTCCTAGTGCCTTGTGGGCCTAGGGTTGTAATTGTTGGACTTAGTGAGTAGTATAAATACATGTCTTAGGTCAAGGTTAAGGGGTTAGAGAGTTGTAATTACAAACTTGTATCAGACACTTTTCTAGTGTATGCAAGTTGTTTTTAATCCAAGAGATTGTTCTTCTTCCTAATCATTATTTCTGGAACTGATTAGGTTTATGATACCTATTAAATCCGATATCGGGACTTACAGCAGGTACAATACGAAAATAGGCTGGAAGTGCTCGGTAGTGATAAGAGGATCTTGCAAATCCTAGATCTGCCCAAAGTCTATTTTACATTCTTTCTTTTGTACAAATTACGATCCGCCTGTGGATCTTCTATTACGAGCCGTCTGTATATTATTTTGGTATTTTGAACATTTGGCTTGTAATAGTAATTTAAATACAAAACTTCCACCGTGCTGTGTTTAATTGACTATGATGATATCAACTTACGTCACGATATTCCCCACCCGGGCCCACCGGTGTCTGGATTGGATGTGGAAGCTGGGGTGTGACAATATCCATTCTGTCTCCTCTGCATCGACCATTAATGGTCTTTGGCAGGAGGTGCGCTTGGCGCATGGTGAATGGAGCCACCTGTCCTGGCAGTTGTCCTTGGTGTCAGACCTGTCATCAACTGATAGTGAAGATTGTGTGACAGTCGCTGGCGTTAGTTGGTTGGTGCCACGTGTACGAACTCGCATACAGTCTGTCTTTTGCATGACTGTTCATCATGCGACGTGGTCTGGCACAACCTGCCGAGCGGTTATTGGGTCACAGCTCTGCCACTCTGTACCCTTGTACTTGGTTAACGCCTCTTTGCGCTTCTCCCTTCCGCGTGGGTTTATCAATGCTTTCTGGCCAGCGCGGAGTTGTAGGAATTAAGTCCTTTTGTTCTCAAGACAGTATGAGTTGCTCTCATTTTAGTCTTGACCTTGTGCAAGGTTTTAGGACTTCGCGGCTAGAGGATTGTTTGATCCGAGTAGGGTCAAGGGACCTGCGCTTCCAGGTCTAACTTGCCGTTGCGCAGTGTGCGCAAGGTTTGTTGTGCGACCTGCTAGTATCAAGGTTACAATACCGTTGCGTGTTGCGCACAAGGTTTGTAGGCAACTTGTTAGTTTCAAGAATGATGCACTGTTGCGCATTGCGCGCAAGGTTATCCTTGTGATCTGTTGTCATTATGAAGGTATGGTTCCTTGCGCAAGCACAGAGTTTTTGGAACCATACCCCTCCAACTCCATCCATAACGTATGTTATCTAGAAGGGTATATTGGTAATTTCAAAGACAAAACTAGAGGTATTTTGATAATTCATATGCATATGTAAACTTCTTACTGGGCATGCACACACATGACAGATACACACTCCCCTCTCGCTTCTCTCTTGGAACATTATCTTTGTCTTCTTCTTCTTCTTCACCACCACCCACCACCTCTTCACCACCACAAGAACCCACATCACTTCCACTACTAGAACCTACATCACTTCCACCACCAGTTACCACCCAACTACCACCAGAATCCACATCACTTCCACCACCAGTCACCACCCCACTACCCAACCTTCACTTCTACCACAGTGCCACTACAACTACCCCACTGAAACCCACATTACTGGAACCTAATCACCACATCATTGGAACTTAAACCCCATCAACGGAACCCAACCACCATGGTCAGTCGGCTACCATCACCCTGTCACTGAATCAGAACTCAAAATCTAAAACTACCGCCACACCCCTTTTAGATCTGAGCAACATCACTTAGCGGCCGTCAACATTTGTGGGGGTGGTAGTTGTGGTTACAGTAAGTAAAGAGTGTGAGAGAAATGGTAAGGGTGAATGATGGTGGTGGTTGTGGTTATAGATTGTAGAGAGATATATAAGGATGATGAAGTTGGTGGTTGTTGTGGTTACAGTAAGTAGAGAGAGGAGAGAAATAGTAAGGGTGAATGGTGGTGGTGGTGGTTGTGGTTAGAGATTGTAGGGAATGTTGAAGTTGGTTTTTCTACTATTTTATATAAATATATAGATACAAATAATAAATACTTATGTTTTTATTTTTGTGCTTTTATTATCAATAAAAAAGTTGATTTTATGACTAAAATGCCCCTCATGTGAGGGTACATGACCAGAATTTAACAGTTGAATTGGATGACTTTTGAGACAGAGAGTGGAATTGTGATAAGTTGAAGAGATTAAGGAGGAAAATTGCACTTTTTAAACGATTGGGGTAAAATCATTAAAACGACTAAACCATAGAGAACAAAACGGAAGTTAACTCTATTGGATTTTTAAAGTTTGACCCCCATCGATTTGAATTTGAAGTTCAAGCTCTGTCACTGAACACAAAATGTAAACACTATTCTGACTTAATATTGAGAATTGTGATATAGCCGCCATTTGAAATTTGTTGTTTAAAGTTGAATCAGATGACGTTTGAGTCGGGAAGGAAATGATGATAAGTGAAAGAGATTAGAAAGAAAAATTGCATTTTTTAAATGAGCGAAGCAACGAACAAACTAGAGTAAGAAAAAAATAATCAATTCTATTAAATTTTTAAAAGTGTGATTTCTAACAATATGAATTTTGAAAGGTCCAACTCATAGCAAATTTTTGTTAAATCTCTGCCAATAAACACATGATGTTAATATTATTCTGATTGAATAGTGAGAATTGTGATGTAGCCGCCATTTGCTATTTATAGTTATATAAATAAATAAACGAGGTGAAGTAAAAAGACGTAACATATTTTCCTTTTGTTTTTTAAATGCCGCTACAAGGCCCCCACGTATACATTATTTTTATTTTGTAATTTATCAATCTTTGATTTTTAACCTTTTCCATAGAAAAGAATGATTACAAAACTACAAAATTAGGCATCTTTGCTAGCGTTGTGAGCTTCCCCATCCAAGAATAAATATAGAATTTATGTCTTTTTTAGGGAATTAAGTTTATTAAAAATCTTTTTTATTAGTCATCAACAAACTCGATCATCTTTAACTTCTTATACTTCAAAACAAAAAAATATTATAAAACTAACCTAATAAAACTTAAATCTGATAATTTATAACTTTGTTACTATAAAAAATTGTTGTCGGCAATAAAAAATTTCGCTAATAGCGCGTCTTATAGGAAAGTATTGCCATAATAGTTGAATCTAATATTGTGGTAGACTCAAAATTAGTTTATATTTAAAATTGTAGGTTTAGGGTCATTGTCGAGTCGACCTGTCGGGTTTGTAACTTACCCTTTTATACTTAATTTGTAAGGGTCATTCATGTCATAATTTGAACTCAATGGATATCTTAGGGAAAGTTTTAAAAGATAAAGAGGAAATGAACATCAAAATTTATAAGCTAAATGTAATTATTTTGTATGCATTTGTATATTTTATTATAAATACATAATTTGAGAGTATTATTATGCAAGAATAAAATAAATTTTGGATTAAACAAGTCATGTTTGTACAAACCGCGAAAACTCGTGTCATGCTCATGTATTTAGCACAATTTCCGACTCATTTAACACCTTTACTTACAAACCCACATGGTTCCACGATTGAAGGTTGAAGTTGATGATGGATCTTATGTTAAGAAATAGTAGAAAAAGGGTGTATTTATTTGATCGAGTTTGGACTATAATGAATGGGTACATCTAAACGGATGAGGACATGAGCATCACGGCTCAATAATTGATTAATCAATTAACATTTAATTATTTTTATCTCATGAAATCATATCATACATAATTATTGTTTTAAATAAACGTAATAATTGATTAGTCAGATTATATGACATGTTAGTTTTATTATTTTATAAAACTATTGCTATAATAGTTGAATCTAATATGATAGAATCCAAAGAGGTCAAATTGTATCTTCCACGTAATGTTTATCATTTAATATTATTAAGTTCATCAAGTTCGGATACAAGAAAGCACAACTTCTTGAGGAAGAATCAAATCCACTCGATTTTTTTAATATAGAGGCTCTAATTATTTCTCTAGTTTTTTTATTAAGATTATATTTCTAGTCCTTTTCATAAAAATGAGCTTCTTATATGGTTGATACAAAATGATGTTAAATAGAGAATTGCAAAATCGTATAAGGTTAAGAATAGTTTGATTTACAAGTGCACATATACACTAGTTTTCAAGTTTCAATAGGAAAAGTTGAAATTTATCGATGATGTAGAGCACAATTATATACCCTAAATGCATATTCTACATAACTAGTAAATCTTCCCACATGATGCGACGGGTCCAAATGTAAAGTAACTCGGATTTGTGTAGTAAAGACCTGAACGTTTCTAAACAAACGTTATGTCAAAACTTAGATAAACTGAATATGTATATAAAAATAAGCATGGAAACGTATTATACATGGCTCGACTTTTTTGCGAAAGAAATTTACGACGAACACCAACCTGATCTTACACCGATACGTACATAAAAGTAAGTAAAAAATTATGTTTTTTTAAGCTAAAAACAGTACCGCGTGTTGCGTTGCGGTGCGACCGAAACGTAAAGTAAGCCGAATTTATAAAGTCTAATGAAAACATATTATATTTGACCCGACTTGTTCTAAAACTAAATTTATGCAAAAACGTAGAATAACTGAAAATGTACCAAAAAATCGGAAAAACATATTATATCTGAGCCTACTCATTTTCAAGGAAACGTAATTAACTTGAACTATACCGACATGTACATAAATATAACACGTAAAAATAATTACAAAGCTTTTTAGAAAGTTGAAGATTTGTAACTGTCAACACTAAATGTTGAAGGGTAAAGACTAAAATAAAAAAAAACTTACTAAAAGACAAAAAAACCTGTAATCAACCTGAATTTATATCGACGCATACATAGATATAAGCACGTAAAAATGATTATATAGATTTTATAAAGTTAAAGGATTGTAACTGTAAATATTAATGTTAAGGTTGAAAAGTAAAATAAGGAAAAACTTACTAAAAAAGGAAAAAAAAAGTTGACTAATAGCAAGCTGACATGCAGCACCCGACTACTGTCCATCCAAGTAAATTTCTTCGCGCGTTGCGGCGGGTCCAAATGTAAAGTAACTCGAATTTATACCGTCTATTGAAAATGTATTATATTTGACCCGACTTGTCTCTGAACAAAGTTTACATTAAAATGTTGACCAACTGAAAACGTCTATAAAATAAGCATACAAACATATTATATTTAACTTGACTTATATTATGGTAGAAACTGATGTTGAAAGTAAACAACTTGTATTTATACTGAACGTAAATAAAATTTATAGGAACATAAGAATATAATGTTTTATTATTATAAAGAACGGTACGGCGCGTTGGAACGTAAAGTAACTTGAAATTGTATTATATTTGACTTAACATGTTTATTAAGTTAAAGAACGGTACGACACGGAAGTGTATTATATCTGACTCGACTGATTTCCTAAAGAAAACTTACGTCAAAACGTAAATCAACTTGTATTTATACCAATACACACATAAAAATATGTAAGCAAAACTCGATTACAAAATGTTTAAAAGTTGAAGGGTTGTAAGTATTAATGCTAAAAATTAAAAGGTAAATATAAAAAAAGATACAGCCAGAAAAGAGAAAATGCTTGGTACTAATTGTAAGTACACATAATTGTCTCCTTTATAACAATAGCACATAATTATGTTCTATTCGTTCATAATAGTGTCCTACCCAATTATAGGTTTATGCTAATGGGAAACCTTTTTCTTGGCCCAAGCCTGCTTTACAGTGATCAAGCCATCGTAAGTTTACGATGATCCACCGCCGCTTTATGGTACTTTGAAATCCAGAAATTTGGTTTTTGACCAACCACATACCATGTACTCTTTTGTACATCATTGAATGGCCACAAGCTTATGTACAAAAATGGTTTCAAAAGTCGCTAAGCGTCCCCTAGTCGGTCGACCGGGGAATTGAAATTACTCGACCTAGGAGGAGAGTACTCAGACATGTTAAATTATAAAGAAATTAGTTTTCAGAAATAAAATATGTGTCAAATAATATAAATTTACTAATATTTATAACAAAATATATGAAAATGATATTCTTAATATGATAGACATAGAAGTTATGTTTTGTTTTTTTAAAGTTAAACTTAACCCGTTGAACTACTAGATCCAATTCAAACAAAGGTTGACCACGTTTGATCGATTCCGAGTAATTAGACGGAGTTAAAGAAAGTCGGCTCGACGGTACTTACAACCCTTCAACTTTTTAAACATTTTGTAATCGAGTTTTGCGTACATATTTTTATGTGTTTATTGGTATAAATACAAGTTGATTTACGTTTTGACGTAAGTTTTCTTTAAAAAAAGATGATCCACCGCCGCTTTATGGTACTTTGAAATCCAGAAATTTGGTTTTTGACCAACCACATACCATGTACTCTTTTGTACATCATTGAATGGCCACAAGATTATGTACAAAAATGGTTTTAAAAGTCGCTAGGCGTCCCCTAGTCGGTCGACCGGGGAATTGAAATTACTCGACCTAGGAGGAGAGTACTCAGACATGTTAAATTAAAAAGAAATTAGTTTTCAGAAATAAAATATGTGTCAAATAATATAAATTTACTAATATTTATAACAAAATATATGAAAATGATATTCTTAATATGATAGACATAGAAGTTATGTTTTGTTTTTTTAAAGTTAAACTTAACCCGAGTTGAACTACTAGATCCAATTCAAACAAAGGTTGACCACGTTTGATCGATTCCGAGTAATTAGACAGAGTTAAAGAAAGTCGGCTCGACGGGCTACCTTGTGGCGCTTACTCAGTATTTGAGACCTTGTTTTAGAACCATGATACAAACATGTATATATTGTGTACGTAACCATGCGCAATAATACTCATTTTTAGCATGTTGTTTTAGAAAGCGATTTTCTAATAATCTTTGACTTTAAAATATTTTACATTCAGACCAAGTTGTCATAACTTGCAATCCAATCTTGATTGATAAACAATAATAACAAAAATCAGTTAATGAGCTCATTTATTGTAGCTACTTTTATACTTCTAAAAATTGTGGGCGGACTGGTGAAATTTCGAATTAAGATGAATGCTATTAAAAAAAACATTTAAAAAATACATGTGGCACAACACTAGATTTCTAAAAGAATGTCTCACTCATACGGTATCTTTATTTAATTTAATGTATAAAACACATGTAACATTAACATTCGATTTGGTGTCATTATCAGTATCCCTTATATGAGTGTTTAAGCTATTGCCATCATATATCATAATATGTGTGTATAACCTATGTTTAAGCTATTGCCATCATATATCATAATATGTATAAAACACATGTAACAATAAATTCACATTAACATTCTGACTACTAGGTCGTCTTAACTTATATGTGCACTATGACTAGTCATTTTGCCATATAAGCATGTTACTATTTGTACATATGGACTCATGCATGTATTATATTTATATTATACTAATATTTCACATTACATGAGTATTGTAACTTATATATTGGATTTCTTGCTCACCTATTTAGTCTCAATTATAAGAGTATTCTTACTATCTTTTCTTTTGGAACGGCTAACTTCATTCAACAAACACTAGCAAGGCGCTAGCAAGACGAACGGAATTAAAATTACACCAATCTCTCCAAGTAATACATCTTAAATCTGCTCTATTCTTAACCCATAAAAAAACTAAGGGATCTAATATCTTCAAACGCCCCTTAATTACGCCTCTATTTTTGTCTAAAAACAGAGTCTCGTTCCTGAATTTCCATATACGCCACACACAAGTCATCATGATCCCATACACAATCTTAGACTTCTTCCGATCCAGATGTATCATGTAAGGCAAGAGCATCTGATCCTTGAGAGAGGAGAAAAAAAGGGGGGCAACTTACACCACGAAGCGACCCGGTTTCATATTTTCGAAGCGAATCTGCACGCCATGAAAAGATGCTCACACCACTCTTCTAAATCTTCGCACAACCTGCAACAAGGGGAGTTGACTTGCATATTCCTTTTAACAAGGGCGTTGACAGAGGGAATTCTATTATCCAGTGCCTTCCATAAAAGATATTCGCTTTCTTCAGGATCTATCCGTTCCATTTTAGCGCCACTATATTATTGTGAGGGGCCACTTCATACAAAACATTTTTCATAGAAGCAACAGAGATTTTTTTTGATGGGTCAACCTTCCAAATCCATTCATCCTGTATGTTCGAGATTGCAACTTCCATAAAAAGCTTCGTTAATACAACAAGATATTCGTCTTCGGCTGAGTCAAGTTGAGACTTCTTCCAGACCCTTTTCCACATTAACCTACCATCCGTAGCATCGAAGCAGTGATGCACTAAGTTGCCTTTCTCGTTTTGCGATAGCAAAAAGATGTGGAAACGCCTCTTTTAAAGGTTGAGAGCTGATCTATGAGTCCAACCAGCACCTGATTTGACCTCTATTACCCAACTTCCCCACTAAGGATTAGACAACTTAATGTTTGATTTAACTAAAGTGCTGTCCAATTTAGTGATCACGTTCCATGTTCCTAGGCGGTTGTTTGCAAAAGGGAGGAAAGGCCATAACCCGTTAGTGTGATGCAGGGAGCAGATTACACGTCTCCACAAAGAATTTTCTTTAGTTTTAAAGGGCCACCACCATTTGGTGAGAAGGGCTACATTTATTTCCTTAAGGGGGGTTAAGCCAACTCGCCATCCTCCTTCGACTTCGTGATAGAGTCCTAACTGATCCTGTTAATCTTGTGTTGCCCTCCCCATAAAAACTTCCTCCTTCTAGCTTCCATCATATCTATAATTTTATCGGGGCGCCTTAAAAATGGAGAAAAAGTATGTGGGAAGCATTTCCGTAATTGATTTTAAAAGGGTTAACCTCCCTCCCACTAAGAGAATCGACTTCTTCCAGAGAGAGAGAGAGAGCCTCTTATCAAAGCTTCTAGAACCACAAATCAGTGAGCCGCTCTATTCATATTAGCCACAATGATCAACCCTAAGTACTGGTCAGAAGGGAGCCCGAACTACAATCGATTAGACCCGCAAATCTGGAAACCTCATCTTGATGAATACCCACCTCGAAGAGCTTTGATTTCACCAGATTAATCTTGAGCCTCGAGACTAGATGAAAAATCCTAAGGAATCTGGACATATTTATAACGTTTGCTTTCGACCATTCACCAAGCAACAAAGCATCCTCAGCAAAGAGAAGGTGCGAGATTGTCGGTCCGTTGTTAGGACAAGATAATCCTTTAAATAAACCATCTTCTACCAACTTATCCAGGAATTTCACAAATGCCTCCATACCGAGGATAAAGAGAAAGGGGGATGAGGGGTCACCTTGTCTAATCCATCTTTGAAAGCGAAACTCGAAGGTCAAGGATCCATTAACCAGCATCGAAGATTAGCCGACGAGAGAACCCCTGAAATCCAGTTCCTCCATTTTACTAGAAACTTCATTTGCTCTTGCACGCGATCGATAAACTTCCAGTTTATATGAACCTGAAGTTGAACTCGTTAGGACCCGGGGTCCGGCCATCCCCACATTCCCAAACAGCGTTCTTAACTTCATGCATAGTCCACTAATCAATTAAACCTTTCGCCAAGTCCGGATTTAGCTTTAACAAACCCGGACAAGTGAAGCTGGGTCTAATTGGCATGGGCTCTTTAAATCTGCTAGAGAAGAATTTAAGCGCCTCCTTTTTAATCAGCTTACACCACACCCCATTGACCTCCAACCCATGCAACCTTTACTTCTTTACTCTTAATTGGCCTTTGAAAAAAAGAGGAGTTGTCATTGCCAATGGACGCCCATCTAACTCTAGAAAGTTGCTTCAGATCCTTTAGTTTTAAGGCATCCATCTCCGTTGAGGCTACTTTACACTTTTCGAACGTCCATTGTCTCTAACTATCTACACATTATTACCTTTTGTCTCATTGGCTATTTGTACATATGTACTCATGCATTTTTCTCAGTCATCGTCTCTTAGAAATCACTAGTCTAGGTCAATGTATCTCATTTAGCACCTAACTAGTTTATATCTTATACCAACTTGTCATACACCGTACCCAAGGAATTGGATTTAACCATCTTAATTAAGCAAATTGAAAATGCAACTAAATAAGTTACATAATGAAGTCGTGATTAAAAAAAAAAAGTGTCTATGTGCAAGCTAGATCTTAATGTAAACAAAGTAAGGTATGAACTCTCTGTAACTTCAAATAGTCTATAAGCCTTATAAATCTTTTCTTTTCCTTTTATGGTCATATAACTATGGATGAGTTCATGATATATCAATAAAAAAAGCATGCTCTGTCCAAAACTATAGAAGCATCATGCCATTTCGAAATCTACATCTATATCTCTCTATCTATATAATAAATAAAAATCCTAAGGAGACGCCATGTTTTCTCTTCCTCTTTTTCTCGTATTAAATAATGATACTAAAATGGTTTATTTTTAGACATTTACTATAAATATAATAATGGATGCTTATTATCTATATTTATCATCTATTATCTATATATATAATACATAATTAATTATTATTTTACATTATATTTTATTTAAATCGTTTCATAGACGTGCTTATTCAACCCGTGTAATACACATGATTTAAAAAAACGTGGGATTCTAACCTACTTCTATGTAAAACCTACAAACAAGAGTACTAGAGTTCAAGAACATACTTCACAAACAAATCTTTGCTTATTTACAAACGATTTCTTGTAAACTTTTATGTTGAAAGATAACACATAAACAAGTTTAAACCAAAAAGGAATATCATAATACAAACACAAATACTTCTTGTTAACAGTGGATCGACTATGGTGTGACTGCCAAATATCAAACACTAAAATTTTTATAATGTCAAGACATCTAATCATATATCACAATGTATATTGTTAAAAACCTATTAAGTTCCTAAATTATATAACAATATTAACTCACCATTTATTACAAGTATAAACAAAACATAATATCATAATACAAACACAAATACTTCTTGTTAACAGTGGATCGACTATGGTGTGACTGCCAAATATCAAACACTAATTTTTTTATAATGTCAAGACATCTAATCATATATCACAATGTATATTGTTAAAAACCTATTAAGTTCCTAAATTATATAACAATATTAACTCACCATTTATTACAAGTATAAACAAAACGGAATATCATAATACAAACACAAATACTTCTTGTTAACAGTGGATCGACTATGGTGTGACTGCCAAATATCAAACACTAATTTTTTTATAATGTCAAGACCTCTAATCATATATCACAATGTATATTGTTAAAAACCTATTAAGTTCCTAAATTATATAACAATATTAACTCACCGTTTATTACAAGTATAAACAAAAACGGAATATCATAATACAAACACAAATACTTCTTGTTAACAGTGGATCGACTATGGTGTGACTGCCAAATATATATAATGTCAAGACATCTAATCATATATCACAATGTATATTGTTAAAAACCTATTAAGTTCCTATATTATATAACAATATTAACTCACCATTTATTACAAGTATAAACAAAACGGAATATCATAATACAAACACAAATACTTCTTGTTAACAGTGGATCGACTATGGTGTGACTGCCAAATATATATAATGTCAAGACATCTAATCATATATCACAATGTATATTGTTAAAAACCTATTAAGTTCCTAAATTATATAACAATATTAACTCACCATTTATTACAAGTATAAACAAAACGGAATATCATAATACAAACACAAATACTTCTTGTTAACAGTGGATCGACTATGGTGTGACTGCCAAATATATATAATGTCAAGACATCTAATCATATATCACAATGTATATTGTTAAAAACCTATTAAGTTCCTATATTATATAACAATATTAACTCACCATTTATTACAAGTATAAGTGTGAAAATAATTTGGTTATGTGAATATCATCTTACTTTGGGCTATTGAAATGCATTGCAAGAACAAAATGCATAAAAAATAAAATTTCAAGCAACTATGTGATAACATAAAAAATCAATTTCGATGTTCATAAATATCTTGTCATGACTTATACTTATAAGTATAATTTAAAAAAAAATAAGATTGGTAAAGATGAATGCTATCAATTGATTAGTTAGTCTTTGATGATATCTTGTGCCAAAACATAAACATGTCATATGCTTTGATTGGTAAAGATGAATGCTATCAAAGTATCACTAGATATATGTGGACAGTTTAAACATATACAACATGTATCTATGAGCACAAACGTTGCATAACCTGTAGGTTTTATTAAAATTCGTAAATGCCTACGTATCTTTCTGAATTGTGTTGGACACTTTTAAACTGAAATATTTTGTTGGTACAACAAAAAATTCAATCCGATAGTTCATAGAGAATAACAAGAATGAATATGCAAGTTATGCTCTGAAAACTGCCCTATAACAAAAATAGACCAAGAACTTCCTTATATAGGGGACGAACAACACAACATTTTAGTTAGCGGTTGACATTTGACAGTTACAATTGTTGCTAAGTAAACATTTTTATCTGTAGAAAGTTCTCACAATAGTATAACCATAAATGCTAGTGGGCAAATTGTCATTAACTAATAGTAACTTACTAGTAATGATTACCATTGATAATTACTTCAACTGATGTTTAGTTTTTTTCATTGATCATTTAAACTTGAAGCAACTTTTGGTAGTATTTCCCAGGGAATTTGCTTTTTGGAACCTACTTGGGGTGTTTCTTTCAAACCCCCACCCCTTGGAAGTTGGAACCCAGGGGCGACGCTCTCTTGAACACTAATATGTGTTATAAGTAATTAAATTTGTGTTTTATGTGAATTTGGGTTTTGAATGATCTACTTTGATATGATTTGTATTTTGCATGTCTAACGGAGTTTAAGGAGTATTTCGGGACATTGGGACGAAGCTAGAAGCAATCGGTGTGGAAAACGAAGAAAACGGGTGAGAATCAACTTGTCACATTGGCGACTTGGCTTCTAGCAGTCGCCGACGAAGGTGGCATCGACCAACCTACCTCGTAGACAATGAGATATTGCGTCAGGCTTACTAGCTGCCTCGCCGACGCCGGAAATCCGCGTCACCAACGCGGCGATGTAAATCCTGACGTCGGGATTCCGTCTTTGACTTGTTTGACCGAGATTTTGAGGGGATTATTATGTTTTGAACATGCCATAAAAACCCTTTTGAAACATTATCATTCACCGTCCAATCCATCATCATCGATCCATACGAATCACCATCTCCATAATCATCAATATCAAGATCAATCATCAAACCATCATCACTCAATCATTACCCTAACCCTAATTCTCTACCAATCATTCCAAGACACAAGATTAAGGTTATGTCTCGTTCTTTGCATTCATCATCTAGTGTTCGAGTTTCATTCACCATGAGCGGCTAATTCTCTAAGGTTTCACCCCGGCGTAGACTTTGTAAGATTTATAGGGTTTTTAACAATTGTTTTAGTATTTTATTTGTGACTACTTGTGTTTAACGTTTGAAACTTATTTCAATTGCCTTGCATTTGTATTGTTTGGATTCATGAATTGTCGAGTGAGTTATGAAATTTGACTTTGTGAAAGGAATATGTGCAATTATGCTTTGTTATAGGTTAGCATGTTCGTGGTAACGAAGTGAATTTTTGTTCGTTCTTTGTGACGTTGATAGCTATCGGCACCTAAGCCACGTAACACTAAACCCATTAATAATAAGTGCAACTAAATCAAGTCTAAAACGTGTAGGAACCCTAGGTTTTGCAATTTTGATCCAGGTGTGAACCTTGTACCAAATTATAGTTTTAATCAAGTAATCTAGTTTTTGCAATTACAGTCATAAACCATTTTCCTAGTTATTAGTAATTTGTCAATTAAATATGACATTCCTTCAAACCAACCAACCAAACAATAATTATAAAATAGCAAGCCTTATAAGTTGTTTCAAAATCAGTAATCACCTGAATCCTGATACAGACTACAGACTCTTCGTGGTTTGACACCGTGACTGTCGCCAACTATTTGTTTGAGGTCATTTGGGATTTATAAATGTATATTTGACCGAACCGTGATAGTCCAATCAAACCCTCAAAATCGTAGGCAAACGAAATAAGAATACTCACGAATTAGTGTACACCATGGTCGACTCTAAGGAGAGGTGGGGTGGGAGACGGCCCATGGCCCTATCTCCCCGGGCCTATAACTTTTGTTTTATTATTTTATACATTTAATTATATATATATATATATATATATATATATATATATATATATATATATTAAACTTTTGTATTTAGTGTACATTTAGTAATTTGCATTTATGGGATAAATAAAACTTACTTATGTGTTATTTATAGAGTAAACTGCTAAATTGGTTCATGAGATTTTTTCATCTTTTCCATTTAGTCCAAACTTAAACCTTTTGAATCTGGGTTTCTGTGGTTTCAATATTGTTGTCATTTTCATCAAAATCAAAATCTGGTTAGATTTTGAGTTAACATCCAACTTTTTTTTGTCTTTTTTCTCCATTTTATTGAAGTGCAAAATGGTCTTTTAAGTTTTATTATACCATATTAAAGAAAGCCGACAATTTTGGCTTTCATTAAAAGAGAGAAAAAGAAAGGAAAAAAAAGTTTGAAGTTAACTGAAAAATCTGACTAGATTTTGGTTTTGGATGAAAATGCTAACAAAATTAAAAACACAAGGATCCAAATTCAAAAAATTTGAGTTTTTGACTAAAGTATCAAAAGTGATCAAATCTCAAGAACTATTTTGTCAGTTTACTCTTAATTATTTTTCATATAATCAAAGTAATATTAATATATGTATCTTTACCGATCTGGTTTTTTTGTAAAATTATACTTAAAAGGTACAAGTCATGACAATATATTTATGAACATTCAAATTGATTTTTTATGTTATCACATAGTTGCTTGAAGTCTGCTTGGTTAATGGTTATCTCAAGTAACACACAAGAGTTCATGCATATAATTGTTTTTTTTTTGTTTTTCTTGCAATGCATTTCAATAGCCCAAAGTATGATGATCTTCACATAACCAAATTATTTTCATACTTATACTTGTAATAAATGGTGAGTTAATATTGTTATAATAATTTAGGCGCTAAATAGGTTTTAACAATATACATCGATGGTATGATTAGACCATAGTTGATCCATTGTTAACAAGAAGTATCTGTGTTTGTATTTTGATATTCCTTCAAAACATTTTTTGTGAAATATGTTCTTGAACTCTAATACTCTTGTTTGTAGGTTTTACATAGAACTAACTTAGAATCTCATAATTTTTTTAAATTGTGTGTATTACACGGTTTAAATAAGCACATGTATTAAACGATTTAAATAAAATATAATGTAAAATGATAATTAATTATGTACTACATATATATACTATATATAAATAATAGAGTTAAATGTTATTTTAGTTTTTATGGTTTGGTTATTTTGTCAGTTTAGTCTAAAGATTTGAAACGTTGTCATTTTAGTCCAAATAGTTTCAAACGTTGCCATTTTAGTCCACTAGGTTAACTTTATCCATTTTTTCTGTTCACGATAAGGGTAATTCGGTCATTTTATATGGCTGGATGGCCCTTCTAATTAATAAAATTACATATAAAATAACCGAATTTCCCTTCTCGTTAACAGATAAATAGGATGAAGTTAACACAGTGGACTAAAATGGAAATGTTTGAAACTATTGGACTAAAATAGCAACGTTCCAAATCTTTGCACTAAACTGATAAAATGACCCAAATCACAGGGAATAAAATGACATTTAACTCTAAATAATAAACATACTTTATTATATTTATATTAAATGTCAAAAAAATAAACCATTTTAATATCATTATTTAATACGAGAGAGACGAGAAAACCAAAATTTAGGTAGCTTAGAACTGTGACATTGAGAACGCTAAATGTTATGAGAAGCGTGAGAACAAATGGCAAAAACTGATCAAAACTATTTTTTAATGCAAAGCTCAATGTAACTAAAATACATCAAAAAAAGAATTTATAACATCAAATAATTCTTTTCTTCTCTCAAAAGCACTCTTATTAAATTTTTACACATTTGTAAATTGTCAATATTACGAATACATGTACATTTAATTTCTAATAATGATAAGTGTAAAAAAACTTTGAATTTGAGTTGCTTTTTCCCAAGTTCTCATGTTTTTTCATTCGTTCGCATGGTTCCATAATATTTAGTGTTCCCATTTAAACCTTTCGCTATATATATATATATTGTATAACACCCTGTAAAATTGTGTCCAATAATATAGTGACACGTGTCGTATTTTTATTTTTAGTCTATTAAAGACTAATAAGGACTAAAAGTGCCAACATGCTCAAATTGACCCTCTAAGTGACCTTCTGATGTCAACATGCATAAAACTTAGCCTCTGAGTGACTGATATGTCAACATGCTTGAACTTGGCCTCTGAGTGGCTGATATGTCAACATGCGAAAACTTGGCCTCTGAGTGTCTGATATGTCAACATGCCCAGCCTCTAAGTGACATCGGGTCAACATGCTTATAATGAGTCTCTGAGTGATCCTTTACGGAGTCCTAACTCTCATACGTGCCACTTGTTGGACGAGAGGGTTCAATTATGTAAATATGTGAAAGTAGGACAATGGAGGGGTTAAAAGTGTCAACATGTTAATTTATACCTCTGAGTGACCTTTTAACGAACCAAGAGCTCGACAATGTCTGCCCATAATCCCGGGTACGCCAAGTATTGGCTACGGAGGGCTAAATATGCTAAAAATGTGTTTTAGGAGGGTTTTATAAGTTGAGGGGCTAAAAGTGACAAACTTCAAATCTGCCCATGTAGCGGTCGCGGGGCGCGAGAGGCTAAGGCCTGGCCTCTCACGGGGCGCAAGAGGCATGTATCTGCAGAAACTTTGCTTGGCCTCCACACAAATTGCCAAAAAACCATTAAATCGAAACCATGGTCTTAGAAACAGCTATGCCACGTTTTAGGACACTTGTAAGCTTCCTCTTACACAAGTCAAAGTATGTGTGGGTTTAAACTACATTCTATCCGATCATCGTTTAATCAAGCGTTATACGTCTTGATCCTGTACGCTACTCGGTCTAAGTCAATGACTTAAATAAGACAGTTAGTATTTAATTGGTTAGTTTATGTCATAATCCAGACTAGAGACTTGTCGGTAAATGCTATCTGCACTTAGTGGTTTTGTATACGGCTGAGATATTAAAAAATTAAATGAAGATTAGCTCAGGTAAATACTCTCGACTTATTTCCCCTATACGGGCTTGGGTTACGGTAAATTATTACCGCTTGGTTGGGTAGGATCTGTCACACCCCGACCCGCAGCGGAAAAGGTGATCGAGGCGTAATTGGGTTATCATCAAAGCTCATGACATTTATTATACGTTTCATATTCATTAATACAATTTAATGGAAATCTACAATAAATGATACAACATGTTCTAACTATCAGTCTAAGCTTCTTGGTTCTCTTCTAAGGCATATCCTATGTTTTCCTTGCTTCAACCTGTTCACCTGTATCATGTGTAAAAAGGTTTTTGGATCAACATAATGTTGGCGAGTGAATCCTATGGAAAAAACATTTGAACAAGTTTATCCAATTGATTATAAATAATGTGCATACCACATATGAGTAAATGTAGATGTAAATTTATTCACACAACACATAATATTGAATATTGAACACACAAACACCAAATGATTGTTTTGAGGCACGCGTTGTTCGACTCGTCTCCCACGAGGAACTGATGGCCTAATGAATGAGTTTTGAGGCACGCGTTGTTCTTACGAACTGATGGGCCTAATGTATGAGTTTTGAGGCGCGCGTTGTTCTCACGAACTGATGGGCCTAATGTATGAGTTTTGAGGCACGCGTTCTTCTTACGAACTGATGGGCCTAATGAATGAGTTTTGAGGCACGCGTTGTTCTACGAACTGATGGGCCTAATGAATGAGTTTTAAGGCACGCGTTGTTCTCGTCTCCCACGAGGAACTGATGGCCTAAATAATTTGCATACAACTTTGACAATATGTAATACATCACAACCAACAATAGTTACATTCTAGTTTAGTTCATATAATGGTATAGCACGAATTTGCATAAGATATTTAGTTTAAGCAACACATGATACACCCCAAAACATGAATAAAAAGGGGAGTTTGTAAGAATTCACTCACATTGGGTGCGTTCGGTTGATGAGGTTGAGTGCACGCGTAATGGTTTTAACCGCGAGTGAAATTAACCTAGATAAATGGCATTTTGGTTCGGTAAGTAAACGGATTTTATTAATCTATTTTAGTAGGATTGTCGGGTGTATTTTTGTGAGTTTGAGGCTATTTTCTAACCTTAAAAATGTTATTTTTAAGTATTTTTAATTGATTTTTTTAATTAAAATAATTAAATAAAAATAATAAAAAAAATATTTGATTTTTGCTACAGTTGACTTTGACCGCTGACTTTGACTGAGCGTTGACTGGTTCGAAGGCATATTGTTGTGCGCCGGGTGAGGCTCGAACCCGAGACCTCCCGTACGCGTGCACGCAGCTCTACCAACTGAGCTACGTGTCTAACCCGTTATATATCTGATTTTAATTACATATATACATTAATTAGAATTAAACAGAAATCCTTTATTTTTAAAAACGATTTAAATCACAAACCGGTGCGCTCCACAGGTCTCGAACCCGGGACCTGTGGGTTAGCGGACACACAGTCCACCGCTGGACTGTGTGTCTCACTTGGTTATAAACTCGGTTATCAATATACTTAACATATACTTAAATCAACCCGGTTCAGTTTGCTGAAAAAGGAATTTTTATCAAGGCAGCGTGTGAGGAACAATACTCGAACTCGAGACCTTAGCGTTAAATATGCACACAGTCCACCGCTGGACTGTGTGTCTAACCCGGTAAATAACTTGATTTTAATTATACTTAACTATTACCGAAACGTCGTCTTCTTCACTGGTTTTCACCGGAAGTGACGACTGACTGATTCGAAGTATTGATTCAGGTTTCTTTAGCGTTTAATGATCAATTACAGACGAGATAAAAGTAAAAAGGAAAGGAATTAGGCGTGAAAAATACCGACTGGTTCTCCTCTGTTTTCCGGCAGAACTCCGGCGACAGCAATCTCTTTCCGGCGACGAGTGTCTTGCAGCAGAGAGTCTTCCGAAAGTTTACAAAGGGTGTGGGTGACGGTAAAAGTTTAGGGGGTTCAGTAAAGCTCAGAGATAAATGATACGGTTTTCCGGCGTCGTATAAATTATTTCCGGCGAGTGAGTTTTCCGCCGAGAAAGGGTGCGATTTGAGTGTGAAAGGTTTCTGGTGAGTAGTGGTTGAATTTATAGGGTAGTATTGAGATGAATGGGGTCTGAATTCGGTCTAAATTCGAAGTCAGCCGTTCTCCGGCGGTTATGGCTGATGTCGCGGGTTCAGACGTCGGTTATAACCGTCGTAGGAGTTAAGTCTTCGGTTATTCTGAGCGGAAAAGTAATTAAACGGCGAAGTCGTCGGGATTTCCGACGACTGCTATTTGGGCGGAAATTGATTGAATTTAACTTTCGGGTCTGAATATTTCAATTAATTGTTTCCTGTTATTACCATAAAATCAAAGCGGCGGAGCGGTTGTTCGGTTGAGTGATAAGTTGTTTGTTTGAACCGGTTACAGACACGAGTTCGAAACCCGGCATGAGTAAAACATTTTTATTTTGCGATTTTTATCAGTTTTTCAAAAACTAAATATATACCCCCGCATAATAATTGATTACGTGTCGTTTAAAATTATTTTGGGCATTTAATTCGCAACGAAAATTTTAACTGACTGTTCGGTTGATAAACGGAGCGGGTTTGGTAAATCCGTTTTTGACGGATGTTACAGTATCCCCTGCTTTTTAGAAATTTCGTCCCGAAATTTAAATAGTGATATATTTGACTAAAAAAATGATGCTGTTTAGTTTGACAGTTACACGCTTTAGAAGAAATAAGGGTTTAAGTTTTTGTTTGAGGCGGTAACGTTCCTTGTAAAGGTTAAGTATCCTAATACAGGAATCGCTTTTTGTTGCCTACTGTATAAGTATTGTCAAGCAGGAATGATTCGCTATAATGATATCATAAGAGTTTAGATATGTTTGGAAAAGTATGGTTATATCCTAAGGCAAAACTTCCAATACTACAATCTACACAAATAACCACAACAACTAATAATTGAATCCACATTCTGATAGTATATATGTTTGAATGGTGACAGTTCCTCTCTCGTTTGTTATGATGGAGAGGTTAGTCTATGTAGAAATGGATCACAATCCAATTTCTTTAAATAGTGAGATGATATAAATGTAACACAAATTTCAACCAAGGCAATACTAAATCCTACATGGAACTTCTCATAACCGCCTGATAACGCCTCTGATCCTTTGGCAAGAACACTTATATATAGGAAGTACCAGCGGCGTATCCACCATATTCTTGTCAAATTTTCATTGGTTTTATCAGTGAATTATGATCAGTCCTATAACTCTACAACCAATACATCAAACATAAAAATACTGAAAGGAAATATATCTGTGTGATCAAGGCTCAATCAAACGGAGCCGATCGTATTGTATGTACTGAAATTGAAATTGTCTGGGTGCTCAAGGCTCAATCAAACGGAGCCGAACGTATTGAATGTATTGAAAATGAAATTGTCTGTGTGCTCAAGGCTCAATCAAACGGAGCCGAGCTTATTGCATGTATTGAAAATGAATAACTTAATCACACAAACAACCTATGCATGGAACCTCTCATAACCGCCTGATAATGCCTCCGATCATTTGACAAGAATACTTATATATAGGAAGTACCAGCGGCGTATCCACCATATTCTTGTCAAATTTTCATTGACTCTATCCGCAAGTTATGATTAGTTCTATGCGACTCTACAACATAAACAAACACAACAACCAGCGCTTGAGTCTTAATTCTGATAGTATCCGTGTTTGACAAAACCTCTCTCGTTTAATATGATGGAGAGGTTAGTCTATGTAGAAGTGAGACACAACTCAACTTCTTTAAATGATGAAACTGAGATATGTCGTGAAGTATGATGATATGAATATTAAATCAATGAGTATAAAACAAACTGAACTAGTAATTTGCATTAAGATTCTTGGATAAAATTCCAATTGAGATACGTGAAAATTGAGATAACATAAAGAAAAACATAAAAACTAAGTGGTTGGAGTTGAATCTTGATTCTTGGTGAGAGAAGGCTAGTTAAGTGGTTGGTTTGGACGGTTAATATCTTCAACAGGATTGGCGTTGATGTTATAAACTCTTCCTCTTGCTGGCGGTGGAGCTGGGTTTGCTTGGTTAACTGGGTTTGCTTGAGCTTGGGCGTTTATGATGTTAACCAAACGAGGGCACGTGTTTCTAAAATGGGTAGGGTCGCCACAATTGAAACAAGCTCGAACATATGGGTACATGGGGTATTGAGGTTGTTGATATGTTTGGATCATGGGTCGAGTAGGGGCTGAGGTTTGGTTTTGAGCGGTGCGGCAAACTTTGCTCAAATGACCGTAGCGTCCACAATTCGCACATAGTCGACAGGGTGAGGTAGATGGATGGTGATAGAAACAGGTGTTGCATTGAGGGTGAGGTCCAATGTAAGGTTTCTTATTTGGGTAAGTTGAGTTGGGTGCTACTTGAGCGTTTGGGATAGTTTGAGGAGGTACAACTTGTGAAGCTGGTTGGTTGCGTTGGGTAACGGCGAAGATTTGCCCATCACGTTTTCTCTTAGAAGTAGGTGGTGTAAGGGATTCGGTTCGTGTGGAGTTTGAGGTTTCGGTTGATGTTTTATCCTTCTTCTTCTCCTCTTTGAAATCTTTGTTTCGGATTCGGTTCTCGGTGAGCGCGGTTGCTAGCTCCATTGCTGCTTCCAAAGTTGCAGGCGATGTACTTATTACAGAGTCTTGAATCTTTGATGGAAGACCACGAATGTAGTGCTCGATCAAACGGTAGAGGGGAGTGAACAAGTTGGGAACCATTTGATTTAGCTCAAGGAATCTCTTGTTGTATGTGGTGTGGTCGCCTTCCTTTTGTTTCAAAGCATGGAACTCATCCTCCAATTTCTTGATTTCGCTTCTTGGGCAAAACCGTCTTGTCATGATTCCCTTCAACTCTTCCCAAGTCAAGGTCATAGTTTCTTCAACACCTCGTTTGGTCTTCTCTGTATTCCACCATGTGAGTGCTGTTCCAAGTAAACGACCGGTGGCATAACGCACTTTGCGATCATCGGGGCAATCGCAATTTAGAAAAGTGTTCTCCATTTCTTCGAACCAGTGGAGGAGAGCGGTGACACCTTCAGTACCTTCGTATTTTGGAGGATCGCAGGATTTGAAATGTTTGTAGGTGCATTTAGTGACTGAAGGATTTATAGTGGTTTGATCTTCTTGTTGGGTTGGGTTAACGGAATTAGCGGTAAGGGCTTGTTGAACTTGAACTACGATGTTGGGTATTACGGTCGCCATTTGCTGAGGGATTTGGGCAGCCATGCGTTCACGGGCTTTTCCTGCTCTCATTTTCCTACGAGCGAGGCTAGAAGACATCTACAAGGAATACATATCAAGAGTATGAGTTGGATGCCTTTGGGATCGTGGGTCGAGTTTGGGAATGAACGTTCATAAAATAAATATAGAAAAATAAATCTACTACATCCATAGGATGTCTTGGGCTTTGCTCGTAATTGGGCCTTGCATGCCGCCATACTTCACCTTCGTAATCATGTGGGCCCCCATGATTACCGGGTTTTTCATATGGTTCGCATGTGTTAGCCTGGTTACGTACACTAAAAACCCGGAGAAAATCAAGAAATATGTAACGTATGATATTTGGAATGTGCCCAGGCATGGACACGGTGACATCTCAAAGCGAGGTTAGTTCGAACGACGTTTGGTGTGGCATGCTTTGGCCTAATAGGTCCGTCGTACTCTCATTGTTAGTCCCCAGGTAGGCAAACTGGTCCGTTATTTTGGATTTATACGAATGCCAACCTAGACAGGACGTCCCGACTACCGGTACTTGTACCCTTCCGGTTACTACATGCCCGTCGCAGAACTTACTTTGATGGGATTTGAAAATTGCAACAAAATCCTTGAATAATGAGAGTATGAAAATGAATTGAATATATGAACATTGATATATGTATAACGAATATGTATATAAGCATGTATGTTTGACTGTAATATGAAACAAATAAATATCACAAGTTTGTATGTAACCACCTAATCAATTAAAATTTAGGCAGACTATAGTATAGGCTCTAAGGGTCTAATAACCTATCCTATATCCCTATAGTCATGGCTCTGATACCAATCTGTCACACCCCGACCCGCAGCAAAAGGTGATCGGGGCGTAATTGGGTTATCATCAAAGCTCATGACATTTATTATACGTTTCATATTCATTAATACAATTTAATGGAAATCTACAATAAATGATACAACATGTTCTAACTATCAGTCTAAGCTTCTTGGTTCTCTTCTAAGGCATATCCTATGTTTTCCTTGCTTCAACCTGTTCACCTGTATCATGTGTAAAAGGTTTTTGGATCAACATAATGTTGGCGAGTGAATCCTATGGAAAAAACATTTGAACAAGTTTATCCAATTGATTATAAATAATGTGCATACCACATATGAGTAAATGTAGATGTAAATTTATTCACACAACACATAATATTGAATATTGAACACACAAACACCAAATGATTGTTTTGAGGCACGCGTTGTTCGACTCGTCTCCCACGAGGAACTGATGGGCCTAATGAATGAGTTTTGAGGCACGCGTTGTTCTTACGAACTGATGGGCCTAATGTATGAGTTTTGAGGCGCGCGTTGTTCTCACGAACTGATGGGCCTAATGTATGAGTTTTGAGGCACGCGTTCTTCTTACGAACTGATGGGCCTAATGAATGAGTTTTGAGGCACGCGTTGTTCTACGAACTGATGGGCCTAATGAATGAGTTTTAAGGCACGCGTTGTTCTCGTCTCCCACGAGGAACTGATGGGCCTAAATAATTTGCATACAACTTTGACAATATGTAATACATCACAACCAACAATAGTTACATTCTAGTTTAGTTCATATAATGGTATAGCACGAATTTGCATAAGAGATTTAGTTTAAGCAACACATGATACACCCCAAAACATGAATAAAAAGGGGAGTTTGTAAGAATTCACTCACATTGGGTGCGTTCGGTTGATGAGGTTGAGTGCACGCGTAATGGTTTTAACCGCGAGTGAAATTAACCTAGATAAATGGCATTTTGGTTCGGTAAGTAAACAGATTTTATTAATCTATTTTAGTAGGATTGTCGGGTGTATTTTTGTGAGTTTGAGGCTATTTTCTAACCTTAAAAATGTTATTTTTAAGTATTTTTAATTGATTTTTTTAATTAAAATAATTAAATAAAAATAATAAAAAAAATATTTGATTTTTGCTACAGTTGACTTTGACCGCTGACTTTGACTGAGCGTTGACTGGTTCGAAGGCATATTGTTGTGCGCCGGGTGAGGCTCGAACCCGAGACCTCCCGTACGCGTGCACGCAGCTCTACCAACTGAGCTACGTGTCTAACCCGTTATATATCTGATTTTAATTACATATATACATTAATTAGAATTAAACAGAAATCCTTTATTTTTAAAAACGATTTAAATCACAAACCGGTGCGCTCCACAGGTCTCGAACCCGGGACCTGTGGGTTAGCGGACACACAGTCCACCGCTGGACTGTGTGTCTCACTTGGTTATAAACTCGGTTATCAATATACTTAACATATACTTAAATCAACCCGGTTCAGTTTGCTGAAAAAGGAATTTTTATCAAGGCAGCGTGTGAGGAACAATACTCGAACTCGAGACCTTAGCGTTAAATATGCACACAGTCCACCGCTGGACTGTGTGTCTAACCCGGTAAATAACTTGATTTTAATTATACTTAACTATTACCGAAACGTCGTCTTCTTCACTGGTTTTCACCGGAAGTGACGACTGACTGATTCGAAGTATTGATTCAGGTTTCTTTAGCGTTTAATGATCAATTACAGACGAGATAAAAGTAAAAAGGAAAGGAATTAGGCGTGAAAAATACCGACTGGTTCTCCTCTGTTTTCCGGCAGAACTCCGGCGACAGCAATCTCTTTCCGGCGACGAGTGTCTTGCAGCAGAGAGTCTTCCGAAAGTTTACAAAGGGTGTGGGTGACTTCGGTAAAAGTTTAGGGGGTTCAGTAAAGCTCAGAGATAAATGATACGGTTTTCCGGCGTCGTATAAATTATTTCCGGCGAGTGAGTTTTCGCCGAGAAAGGGTGCGATTTGAGTGTGAAAGGTTTCCGGTGAGTAGTGGTTGAATTTATAGGGTAGTATTGAGATGAATGGGGTCTGAATTCGGTCTAAATTCGAAGTCAGCCGTTCTCCGGCGGTTATGGCTGATGTCGTGGGTTCAGACGTCGGTTATAACCGTCGTAGGAGTTAAGTCTTCGGTTATTCTGAGCGGAAAAGTAATTAAACGGCGAAGTCGTCGGGATTTCCGACGACTGCTATTTGGGCGGAAATTGATTGAATTTAACTTTCGGGTCTGAATATTTCAATTAATTGTTTCCTGTTATTACCATAAAATCAAAGCGGCGGAGCGGTTGTTCGGTTGAGTGATAAGTTGTTTGTTTGAACCGGTTACAGACCCGAGTTCGAAACCCGGCATGAGTAAAACATTTTTATTTTGCGATTTTTATCAGTTTTTCAAAAACTAAATATATACCCCCGCATAATAATTGATTACGTGTCGTTTAAAATTATTTTGGGCATTTAATTCGCAACGAAAATTTTAACTGACTGTTCGGTTGATAAACGGAGCGGGTTTGGTAAATCCGTTTTTGACGGATGTTACAGGATCAATCGAATGCCGGGTTGTGGCTAGTAATTCCGCATATTCCGTTTTAATCAGTTTTGTTTGATAACTTAAACATCGGGGGTCAACTACCGTGTCTTGGATATCCTCGGCTCATTACATTAGATAATGGCCACAACCTTAGCGCGGGTGTAGTCATACACCCGTTAGACTGTCACACCCCGACCCGCAGCGGAAAAGGTGATCGGGGCATGATTGGGTTATCATCAAAGCTCATGACATTTATTTTAACGTTTCATATTCATTAATACACTTTAATGGAAAATTACAATCAATATTACAACATGTCCTAAATATCAATCTAGGCTTCAATGTTTTCTTCTAAGGCATTTCCTATGTTTTCCTTGCTTCATCCTGTTCACCTGTATCATGTGTAAAAGGGTTTTTGGATCAACAAAAAGTTGGCGAGTGAATCCTATGGAAAACATTTGAACAAGTTTATTTAATTGATTATGAAATAAAGTGCACAACCACACATGAGTAAAAATAGATGTAAACTTATTCATAAATCAATTTAATATTAAACAATACACACATGAACAATAATGGATCGTTTAGAGGCACGCGTTGCTCAACTCGTCTCTCACGAGGAACTGATGGGCCTAATGAATGAATTACATATAAGTTGACAAAATGAAATACATAATCACAACAATATAAACAATCTAAGTTTAGATCACAATATGGTATGGCACAAGTTTAAATAAACGAGTTAATTATTTTGTGACACATGACACACCCCAAAACGTGTAATTAAAAAAAGGGGAGTTGTAAGATTCACTCCCAGTGGGTGCGTTCGGTTGATGATGTTGAATGCACGCGAAGTGGTTTTAACCACGAGTGAAATTAACCTAGATAAATAGCATTATGTTTCGGTAAGTAAACGGATTTTATTAATCCATTTTAGTAGGATTGTTGGGTGTATTTTTGTGAGTTTAAGGCTATTTCTAACCTTAAAATGTTATTTTTAAGTATTTTTAATTGATTTTTAATTAAAATAAATAAATAAAAATAATAAAAAAAAGTTGACTTTTTTGACCGTTGACCGTTGACCGTTGACCTTGACTGTTTGACCGGTTCGTATGCGTGTAAGTGTGCGCTGAGTGAGGCTCGAACCCGAGACCTCCCGTACGCGTGCACGCAGCTCTACCAACTGAGCTACGTGCCTAACCCGAAATATTTCTGTTTTTAATTATATTTATATATTTATTAGATTAATCCGAAAATCAGCTTATTTCTAAAAAGATTTTAATCCGTGACTCGGTGCGCTCCACAGGTCTCGAACCCAGGACCTGTGGTTTATGTTAACACACAGTCCACCGCTGGACTGTGTGTCCAACTTGTTAAATAAACTGATTTTTATTATACTTAAATACAAACTAAGTATTTTCATTTCTGACTTAAATAAAAAAGTTTGATAATTGTTCGGACCGGTGCGGTAGTCCGGACTCGAACTCGTGTCCTGTGATTAAACATACACACAGCCCACCACTGGACTGTGTGTCTAACTTGGTTATTATTCCGGTTATTATTAAACTTAACATGTACAGCGGTGACTCCGGTTCGGTTAACAAAAAAAAGACATTTTTATTAAGGCAGCATGCGTGGGACAAGATTCGAACTCGAGACGTTTACGTGTTTATTGTGCACACAGTCCACCGCTGGACTGTGTGTCTAACCCGAGTTATATCTTGATTTATAACAAACTTAAACATTACAGAAACTTCGTCTTCTTCGTTGATTTTAACCAGAATCGGAAGTCCGACTGGTTCGATGTTTTAATCGTGTTCTTTAGCGTGTTTCAGTTAATTACAGGTGAGATATAAATAAAAAGAAAGAAAAATTAGGCGTAAAGTATACCGACTGGACTCCTCTTTTTCTCCGGCGGAACTCCGGTGACAGCAAAAGATTCCGGCGTCGTGTGTCTTGCGGCAGAGAGTCTTCAGCAAGCTTGAAAAGGATGTGGGTGACTTCGGTATAAGCTCAGGGGGTTTAGTAAGGCTCAGAAGTGAAGGGTTCGGTTTTCCGGCGATGAGCAGAAAATTTCCGGCGAGTGAAATTACGCCGGGTAAAGGTGCGGTTTTGAGCGGAAAAGCTTGCAGAGGTTTGAGGGGTATTTATAGGGCAGGTCGTCGATGAATTTGGTCCGATTTCCGACTTGATTCGTCGGTTAAAAATTCTCCGGCGGTTATAGCTTGTGTCGCGGACTCAGGCGGCGGTTATAACCGATGTAGTGTTTAAGGTTTACGTTATAACTGAAGTAACTGTCCAATCTCGCGAGATCGCCGGGATTTCCGACGACTGAAATTTGGGCGCCGGTTTTGAATTCGGAAAAACATGTTATCAATTAATTGATTCTAATAATTAACAAGAAACACTAGTGGCGCAGTGGTTGGAGAGTTGAGTGTTAAGACTGTTGACCCGGCTGACTGACCCGGGTTCGAAACCCGGCAGAACCATTTTATTTTTATTTCGTTATTTTTTAACAATTTTTCAAAAACAAATTATATATTCCAATATAATAATTAATTATGTATCGTTTAAAATTAATTTGGGCATTAAATACGCCACGAAATTTTAAACTGATTGTTCGGTTAATAAACGGAGCGGGTTTGGTAAAATCCGTTTTTTGACGGATGTTACAGTATCCCCTGCTTTTTAGAAATTTCGTCCCGAAATTTAAATAGTGATATATTTGACTAAAAGAATGATGGTGTTTAGTTTGACAGTTACGTGCTTAGAAAAAGTAAGGTTTAAGTTTTTGTTTGAGGCGGTAACGTTCCTTGTAAGGGTTAAGTACTCTATTACAGGAATCGCTTTTTGTTGCCTACTGTAAAAGTATTGATAAGCAGAATTGATTCGCTAAATATGATATCATGCATAAGAGTTTGGATATGCTTGGAAGGATATGGTTATATCCTAAGGCAAAACTTCTAATACTACAACCTACATGGAACTTCTCATAACCATCTAACAATACCTCTGATCCTTTGACAAGAATACTTATATATAGGAAGTACCAGCGGCGTATCCACCATATTCTTGTCAAATTTTCATTGGTTTTATCAGTAAGTTATGATTGGTTCTATGACTATAGAACATAAATAAACACAACAGCTAATATTTGAATCCACATTCTGATAGCATATATGTTTGAATGGTGACAGTTCCTCTCTCGTTTGTTATGATGGAGAGGTTAGTTTATGTAGAAATAGAGCACAGTCCAATTTCCTTAAATAGCGAGATGATATGAATGTAACACAAATTTCAACCAAGGCAATACTAAATCCTACATGGAACTTCTCATAACCGCCTGATAATGCCTCTGATCCTTTGGCAAGAATACTTATATATAGGAAGTACCAGCGGCGTATCCACCATATTCTCGTCAAATTTTCATTGGTTTTATCAGTGAATTATGATTAGTCCTATGTGACTCTACAACCAATACAACAAACACAAGATACTGAAAATGAAAAATGTCTGTGCGATCAAGGCTCAATCAAACGGAGCCGATCGTATTGCATGTACTGAAAATAATAAATTTAATCTAAACAACAATCACACAAACAGCTTATACATGGAACCTCTCATAACCGCCTGATAATGCCTCCGATCCTTTGACAAGAATACTTATATATAGGAAGTACCAGCGGCGTATCCACCATATTCTTGTCAAATTTTCATTGACTTTATCCACAAGTTATGATTAGTTCTATGTGACTCTACAACAAACACAACAACCACAAGATACTGATAATGAAAATGTCTGTGCGATCAAGGCTCAATCAAACGGAGCCGATCGTATTGCATGTACTGAAAATGAAAATGTCTGTGCGATCAAGGCTCAATCAAACGGAGCCGATCGTATTGCATGTACTGAAAATAATAAATTTAATCTAAACCACAATCACACAAACAGCCTATACATGGAACCTCTCATAACCGCCTGATAATGCCTCCAACCCTTTGACAAGAATACTTATATATAGGAAGTACCAGCGGCGTATCCACCATATTCTCGTCAAATTCTCGTTGACTTTATCCGCAAGTTATGATTAGTTCTATGTGACTCTACAACAAACACAACAACCACAAGATACTGATAATGAAAATGTCTGTGCGATCAAGGCTCAATCAAACGGAGCCGATCGTATGTGGGCACGCCAGGTTCAACCTCATAATGAAATGGGGAACATGCTCAACGCTCATAATGTAATGGGGAGCGGCGGCCTATGAAATTGCATGTACTGAAATAATAAACAATAATTACTCAAACAGTCTACACATGGAACCTCTCATAACCGCCAGATAATGCTTCTGATCCTTTGACAAGAATACTTATATATAGGAAGTACCAGCGGCGTATCCACCATATTCTTGTCAAATTCCCATTGGCTTTATCCTTAAGTTATGATTGGTTCTATGTGATAAAGAAAAACATAAAACTAAACGATAGGAGTTGAAGCTGGATTTTCGGTGAAGAGGACTAGTTGGGTATCTTCGTTTGGGCCGTCATTATCTTCGACATGATTGGCGTTGATGTTGAAGACTCTTCCTCTTGCTGGTGGCCTAGCGGTTGGGTTTTCTTGGTTTACTTGGTTAACTGGGTTTGATTGGGCTTGAGCGTTTATGATGTTAACCAATTGAGGGCATGTGTTTCTAAAGTGGGTAGGGTCACCACAGTTGAAACAAGCTCGAACATATGGGAACATGGTGTATTGGGGTTGTTGATAGGTTTGGTGTCACACCCCGACCCGCAGCGGAAATAAGAGTCGGGGCATAATTGGGTTATCACCAAAGCACATGACATTTACTATTATGTTTCATAATTAATGTAGTCAAAGTTACATTCTCAAACATCCAAACATGTTCATTCAATACAAGGGAAAATAACCAAACATAACAATCCAAATACTAAATCGTTTTATTTCTTCTAATCCAGGTCCTATGTGTTCCTAGCTGCTGCTGGTTCACCTGTATCATGTGTAAAATGGGAGGTTTTGGGTCAACATACGTTAGCGAGTGAACCTTATTAGATAAACATTTGACAATGATATTATGGTTAGTTTATCAATAAAATATTGTGCATAATCATAAAAGAGCACATGTAAATAATCAAACATTGGCAAATAGCATTTACAATTATAACATACATTAACACTGGATAGCATACATGAATATACCAATATCATATGATAACTAACATAAATGAACTGTGCGATCAAGGCTCAATCAAACGGAGCCGATCGTATTGCATGAACTGGAAATGTAAATTGAACTGTGCGCTCAAGGCTCAATCAAACGGAGCCGAACGTATTGCATGAACTGGAAATGTAAATTGAACTGTGCACTCAAGGCTCAATCAAACGGAGCCGAGCGTATTGCATGTATTGAAATGTAAAATGAAATGACCTATCAAGGCTCAATCAAACGGAGCCGATCGTGCGGGCACGCCAAGATCAACCGCATAAAATGGGGATCAAGCTCAACCTCGATGGATGGGGAGCTGCGGCCTCAGCAATTGCATGTACTGAAATGATAATTTGCATCCAATAATAACTACTTAACAGCAAAAAACTAATACACATGTCATGATATGATGTATGCACAATAGTTTCGTTATAATATGTAAATAAACAAAGACACATGATACACCCCAAAACGTGATTAAAACGGGAAATTTGAAAGGTTCACTCACATTGGGTGCGTTGGATTGGAGATGGTGAGATGCACACGATTTAGACGAGCGAGTCGACGAGGAATACTAACCTAAATAATAATGGAAAATATATTAAATGGATGGATTTTATTAAGGATTTTAATGGGATTTTAGATATATTTTTGTGAGTTTATGGCTATTTTCTATCTTTAAAAATGTTATTTTTAAGTATTTTAAATGGATTTTTAAATTAAAATAAACAAATAAATATATATAAAAAAAAATTATTTTTTTACTGTTGACCGTTGACCGTTGACCGGTTCGGTCAGCGGTAAATGCTGCGCCAAGCGGGATTCGAACCGGCGACCTTCCGTTCACGTGCACGTAGCTCTACCAACTGAGCTACGTGACTAACCCGTTAGAAACTTAGTTTTAATTATATCTATATACTTATTTGAATTAACCGAAAATACCTTTATTTACAAAAACGTTTTAATTCAATTGACCGGTGCTTGGGACAGGATTCGAACGCGCGACGTGAAGTTTATTTTGCACACAGTCCACCGCTGGACTGTGTGTCTAACCCGGTTATATTCTTGATTCATATTATACTTAACCACTACCTGTTTTAACCCGAGTTAGTTCATGTTTAAAAAGGAATGTTATTACGTAAGGCGTGTGCGTAGTAAGGATCGAACTCGGGACGTGTATATGAAATTTGTACACAGTCCACCGCTGGACTGTGTGTCTAACCCGTTTATAATCCGGATTTTAATTACCCTTATATTCTGAAATAGCTTCATCTTCTTCGTCGGATTACACGGTCATCATAATTCAACTGGTTAAGTTTGATTTTGTGATTTACAAAGTTCTTAGACACGAACAGTAATTCAAGAGTAAGGAATGGAGAGAGTTTAAAGAACAGAAATTACCGATTGAAGATAATCACAGAAATCCGGCGAAGGTTCGTCGGTACTGGAAATGAACTCCGACTGTTGAATCAATTAACAGTGTGGATCGTTTATTCATAAAATTTAATCACCTAAACAAGGTTTAAAAGAAGTGCAGGATATCTTACCAGTTCACAGTGGGATTCCGACAATCTCAGGAACTTTCCGGCGAAGGTAAGATTTCCGATAAACGTTGGCTAAGATTGATTCTGATGATGGAGTTGTGTTAGAGATTGACTAATCACATGTTTTAAACAAAAAGAGTCGAAGGAATTACCGTGAGAAAGTGAGTCCCGGTTTTCCGGTGATTTGCAGAAAAATTCCGGCGATCTGATTCAGAGAATCTTACGGTTCAGAAACTTGACGAAAATGAAATTGAGTGTTGTTGTGATAGTTATGAATCGCGCAAATGATCAGAACTTGAATTAAATCAGAGTTTGATAAATTTTCGGTTTCAAATACCGGAAATGATGAAACTTTGTGTTCATTCAATTCGGACTTAATTAGAAACCGAAATACATCGGTTATAAGCTGGCCAAACGACTTCGAAATGATTTGGCGATCGGTTTGCCGATTTCCGTTATTCAGATGGCATTAACGGTTAAATCGAGTTTGTGTATAAGATCCAAAAGTTTGCCTAGTGTTATCAGAAAACACATTGTGGCGGAGTGGTTTAGTGAAATATGGTTAAGTTGTTTTGAAGGCTGGGCTGACCCGGGTTCGAGTCCCGGCAGCTACAATTGTTTTTATTTATTTTATTTTAACTTTTTATCAAATATAATTTTTATAGTTTAGTTTATTTATTAATTATGTAACGTTTAAACTCAAAATAATCATAAATAATTAACAAATCCTTTATAACATGGTACAAGATTACAAAACGGAGCGGATTTTGGAGACCCGATTTTTACAAATGTTACAGTATCCCCTACTTTTAGGAATTTTGTCCCGAAATTTAAACAGTTGAAGTAGTAGGAAAAAGATGCGGGTTTTTTCACGCATTGAGTCTTCACGTTCCCAAGTAAACTCAGGTCCCGTTTCGACTCCCAGCGTACCCTAACAATAGGAATGCGACTTCGTCGTAGACGCTTTTCTCCATAGTCCATAATCTCCACTGGTCTTTCAATAAAATGCATGGATTCATCAATCTGAATATCTTTCAGTGGAATATGAAGATTCTCATCAGTGAGGCACTTCTTCAAGTTCGACACGTGGAATGTGGGATGAATCCTGTCGAGTTCTTCCGTTAGGTCAAGCTTGTATGCTACAGGACCTACTCTTTCGAGTATCTTGACAGGTCCTACGTAACATGGTGCTAGCTTTCCCTTTTGACCAAAACGAACTACTCCCTTCCACGGTGATACTTTTAAAAGTACATTATCACCAATGCTAAACTCCAAGGGCTTCCGTCGTTTATCTGCGTAACTCTTTTGACGACTTTGAGCCGCTAGAAGATTGTTTCGGATTTGATGAATCTTATCTGTGGTTTCTTGGATCAATTCTGGACCAGTAATTTGTGCTTCCCCAATTTCGTGCCAACAAACAGGAGATCCGCACTTTCGACCATATAAAGCTTCAAAAGATGCCATGCCGATGCTCGAATGATAACTGTTGTTGTACGAAAATTCAACTAACGGTAGGTGGGCGTCCCAATTTCCCTTGAAGTCTATGACACATGCTCTAAGCATGTCCTCAAGAGTTTGAATGGTGCGCTCAGACTGTCCATCAGTTTGAGGATGGTAGGCGGTACTGAGATCTAGTCGAGTGCCCATAGTGGATTGTACTGCTTGCCATGTTCGTGAGGTGAAACGACCATCACGATCAGAAATAATACTTACTGGTACCCCGTGCCGGCTTACGAATTCGTTGATATAAATACGAGCAAGCTTTTCGTTCTTGAAATATTCTCGAATAGGGATAAAGTGAGCTGATTTTGTAAGTCGGTCTATAATCACCCATATAGTGTCATACCCACTAGAAGTGCGAGGTAACCCGGTAATGAAATCCATGGTTATATTTTCCCACTTCCATACAGGTATTTCCGGTTGGACTAGAAGTCCTGAGGGTCTTTGGTGTTCAGCCTTCACCTTAGAACATGTGAGACACTTGGAAACAAAAACGGCAATATCCTTCTTCATTCCAGGCCACCAGTAGGTGTACCGTAGGTCTTGATACATCTTATCGGCTCCTGGGTGTATAGAATATCGCGTTTTATGAGCTTCATGCATGAGTGTTTCACGAAGATTGATGTGGTTAGGAACCCAGACACGATCCAGGTAATACAAAATTCCATTAGATTTAGTTTCAAGTTTTAGCTCGGCTCCACAGGACATCTCTTTTTGTACATCTTCCTCTGTTATTGAAACGTGTTGAGCTTCTCGAATTTGATCCTTAATATTGGTTATAATTTGCGAACATAGAAGATGAATGGAGTTCGCATAACCCTTTCTACTAAGAGCATCAGCCACCACATTTGCTTTACCAGGGTGGTATCTGATTTCACAGTCGTAATCGTTTAGGAGTTCGACCCATCTTCGTTGCCTCATATTTAACTCTTTCTGATTGAAGATATGTTGAAGACTCTTGTGGTCAGTGTATATTTCACACTTCGTACCATAGAGATAATGTCTCCATATCTTAAGAGCGAATACAACGGCTCCAAGTTCGAGGTCATGAGTGGTGTAGTTCTTTTCATGTGTCTTGAGTTGCCTTGAGGCATAAGCTATGACTTTTCTTCTTTGCATGAGAACGCAACCTAATCCCTGCCCTGACGCGTCGCAATAGACTACAAAATCATCACAACCTTCAAGAAGAGTGAGGATTGGTGCATCACAAAGTTTTTGTTTAAGAGTTTGAAAAGCTTCCTCTTGCTTGGGTCCCCATACGAATGGTTTTCCCTTATGGGTTAAAGCCGTGAGTGGCACCGTAATGCGAGAGAAGTTTGAAATGAACCGACGATAATAGCCAGCTAGTCCAAGAAAAGACCTTACTTCAGTTGGTGTGCGTGGAGCTTGCCATTCTTGAACTGCTTTGATCTTTGATGGGTCCACATGTATTCCTTTGTCATTGACTACATGCCCGAGAAATTGCACCTCTTTTAACCAGAATTCACATTTAGAGAACTTGGCATAAAGCTTTTCCTTTTCTAGAAGTGCAAGTACAAGTCACAGATGACGCTCATGATCAGCTTTAGATTTTGAATAGATAAGAATATCGTCGATGAATACAATAACAAATCGATCGAGGTAAGGTTTGCAGACTCTATTCATTAGGTCCATGAAAACAGCTGGTGCGTTGGTTAATCCAAACGGCATAACCATGAATTCATTGTGACCATAACGAGTTCGAAAAGCAGTTTTAGGGATGTCTTCTTCATGCACTCTAAGCTGGTGATAGCCAGATCGAAGGTCGATTTTCGAAAAGCAACTGGCACCTTGTAGTTGGTCAAGAAGATCATCTATGCGAGGTAAAGGATAACGATTTTTGATGGTTAACTTGTTTAGCTCTCTGTAGTCGATGCACATACGAAAAGATCCATCTTTCTTCTTTACAAAAAGGACAGGTGCACCCCAAGGCGATGAGCTGGGGCGTATGAATCCCTTTTCAGTCAACTCTTGTAATTGACTGGCTAGCTCTTGCATTTCTGAGGGGGCTAACCTATATGGAGATTTTGCCACTGGTGTAGCACCAGGTATAAGATCGATACGGAATTCGACATCTCTGATTGAAGGAAGTCCTGAAATGTCGTCAGGAAAAACTTGTGGAAAATCTTTTACAACAGGAATATCTTCAAGTTTCTTCTCTGTGGTCCCCTTCTTGATGATATGGCTAAAAACGCGACATAATTCTTGCGAAGGTATTTTTGAGCTTGAAGACAAGACATTAAGTTGAGTCCTTTCGATGAGGTTTCTCCAATGATTCGAAGAGTCTGACCGTTTGAAAGAGGAATACGAATAAATTTCTCACGACATACAACTTCCGCATGATGTAGACTGAGCCAATCCATCCCGATTATGATGTCGAAACTTCCCAGCTTCATAGGAATAAGATCGACTGAGAAATCGTGGTCGTTTAAGGTGAGTGTACAGTTGCGTAAAATAAAGTCTAGTGAAACTGGTTTGCCGTCCGCAACTTCCACCGTTATGGATTCCACGAGCTTATCCCGATTTTTGCTTAAGATAGGTTCAAATTCTAATGACACGAAACTTCTATCCGCACCAGTATCAAATAACATAAAGGCATATCTACCATTTATAAGAAACGTACCGTTGACCACATTGCCGTTAGCTCTGGCCTGATTTGCGTTAATATTGAAAGCCCTTCCTCTAGCAGGTGGAGGAGCTTGGTTCGCTTGATTCACAGGGTTGGCTTGGGCCTGAGCATGAATAATATTGACCAGCCTTGGACATGTGTTTCTGAAATGACTTGGATCGCCGCAATTGAAACAAGCCCGCATAGGTTGGCCCATAGGGTAATTGGGTTGATAGTATGTTTGGGCTAAATGTTGGGTGGGTGGAAATGGTAGTTGTTGTTGGGCTTGACCCATTAACTGTTGGTGGGTTTGTGTTATAGGTTGGTGGCGGTTTGTTCGTTGAAGCGTGCGGCAGTTTTGAACAGTCTCTCCGGCGCGACCGCAGCCGGTACAGTATTGGCAAGGATAATCAGGGGAGTGGTGATACTGATAACGGTTACATTTTGGTAGTGGCCCTGTGTATGGTTTTCTGTATGGCGCGGGTGGAGGAGTGGCTTGAGTGATGGGTGCAGCAGGAATAGGGATGTTGGTTTGGGTGACTGCAAAGTTCCTGGTGTTACGCTTCCTCTTGTTAGCAAATTTAGAGGAAGGAGTGTGGTGGTTTGAGGTTTGTCCCTCAGCAGGGGCTTTCTTCTTTTCCTCTTTGAACTTCCCATTGCGAATTCGATTTTCGGTCAGTTCTGTTGCCAACTCCATGGCAGCTTCGAGTGTTACCGGTGAAACGCTGAGGACCGAATCTTGGATTTTCGAGGGAAGTCCTCGAATGTAATGTTCGATCAGACGGTAGGTTGGAGTGAATAAGTTTGGAACTATTTGGTTCAACTCCAAGAACCTTTTGTTGTAAGTAGAGTGATCACCCTCTTTTTGCTTCAAGGCATGAAATTCATCCTCCAATTTCTTAATTTCACTTCTAGGACAGAATCGCCTAGTCATGATTTCCCTTAACTCCTCCCAAGTTAAGGCCATCGCATCTTCTGTTCCCCTCTTTCCTTTCTCAGTATTCCACCAAGTGAGAGCTACACCAAGTAGTCTCCCGGTGGCGTAACGAACTTTGCGATCCTCAGGACAATCGCAGTTTAAGAAAACGTTTTCCATCTCTTCGAACCAATGTAGGAGAGCAGTGACTCCCTCAGTCCCTTCGAATTTTGGAGGATCACAGGACTTAAAATGTTTGTAGGAGCATTTGATGGTAGGAGGGTTGTCGATGTTCTGGTCCTGCTGTTGAGGAGGGTTAGTAGGATTTGCAGCAAGGGCTTGTTGTACTTGTACCACGATGTCCGGCAATATCGTGGCCATTTGATTCGCGATATGAGTGGCCAAACGTTCCCGAGACTTTTCCGATTTCCTACCCCTTCGATGCTGTCTAGACGACATCTACAGGATCATAAAATAAGAAGATTGTGAGTTTATGGTGTCTTTTTAGGTGTCATGTGTCTTTAAGAAAATGAAAATAACATAAATATCAATAATGCAACTACATCCAAAGGATGTCTTGGGTTCGCTCATGTTGGGCCTCAAATGTCCCCCATACCTTTACCTACATAGTCATGTGGGCCCCCATGGCTATTGGCTTGGTAGGTTTCACATTAGTATTGGCAATTTAACACTCGCATCCCCCGAATGCAAACCACAAAATATGTTCATGAGATGTTTGGTCGGATCGTGTCCAGGTGTAGACACAATGACAACTCAAAGTGGGATTAGCTCTCACGACGTTTGGTATAGCATGCTTTGGCCTAATAGGTATTTCGTACTCTCATCGTTAGTCCCCAGGTAGGCAAACTGGTCCTTTATTTTGGATTTATACGAATGCCAGCCTAGACAGGACGTTCCGACTACCGGTACTAGTACCCTTCCAGTTACTACATGCCCGTCATGAGAACTCACTTTGATGAGATTTGAAAACACGAAAATCATTGTAAAATCAATCATGATGTGGTGTGTGCTTGCATGGATGTGATATGTTATGATCATACGATTTCATGATAAGCATTATTTGATAATACATACTTATGAACATGCTTGTACAATAACAAATGTAACATTTAACATAAACATATAAACATCAGGAAATTTGGCATATAACACACAAAATTTTTATAAGTTTCTAATCGACTATAGTATAGGCTTAAGGGTCTAATAACCTATCCTATATCCCTATAGTCATGGCTCTGATACCAATCTGTCACACCCCGACCCGCAGCGGAAATAAGAGTCGGGGCATAATTGGGTTATCACCAAAGCACATGACATTTACTATTATGTTTCATAATTAATGTAGTCAAAGTTACATTCTCAAACATCCAAACATGTTCATTCAATACAAGGGAATAACCAAACATAACAATCCAAATACTAAATCGTTTTATTTCTTCTAATCCAGGTCCTATGTGTTCCTAGCTGCTGCTGGTTCACCTGTATCATGTGTAAAATGGGAGGTTTTGGGTCAACATAAGTTGGCGAGTGAACCTTATTAGATAAACATTTGACAATGATATTATGGTTAGTTTATCAATAAAATATTGTGCATAATCATAAAAGAGCACATGTAAATAATCAAACATTGGCAAATAGCATTTACAATTATAACATACATTAACACTGGATAGCATACATGAATATACCAATATCATATGATAACTAACATAAATGAACTGTGCGATCAAGGCTCAATCAAACGGAGCCGATCGTATTGCATGAACTGGAAATGTAAATTGAACTGTGCGCTCAAGGCTCAATCAAACGGAGCCGAACGTATTGCATGAACTGGAAATGTAAATTGAACTGTGCACTCAAGGCTCAATCAAACGGAGCCGAGCGTATTGCATGTATTGAAATGTAAAATGAAATGACCGATCAAGGCTCAATCAAACGGAGCCGATCGTGCGGGCACACCAAGATCAACCGCATAATAAAATGGGGATCAAGCTCAACCTCGATGGATGGGGAGCTGCGGCCTCGGCAATTGCATGTACTGAAATGATAATTTGCATCCAATAATAACTACTTAACAGCAACAAATGTATGCACAATAGTTTCGTTATAATATGTAAATAAACAAAGACACATGATACACCCCAAAACGTGATTAAAACGGGGAATTTGAAAGGTTCACTCACATTGGGTGCGTTGGATTGGAGATGGTGAGATGCGCACGATTTAGACGAGCGAGTCGACGAGGAATACCAACCTAAATAATAATGGAAAATATATTAAATGGATGGATTTTATTAAGGATTTTAATGGGATTTTTAGATATATTTTTGTGAGTTTATGGCTATTTTCTATCTTTAAAAATGTTATTTTTAAGTATTTTAAATGGATTTTTAAATTAAAATAAACAAATAAATATATATAAAAAAAAATATTATTTTTTTACTGTTGACCGTTGACCGGTTCGGTCAGCGGTAAATGCTGCGCCAAGCGGGATTCGAACCGGCGACCTTCCGTTCACGTGCACGTAGCTCTACCAACTGAGCTACGTGACTAACCCGTTAGAAACTCAGTTTTAGTTATATTTATATACTTATTTGAATTAACCGAAAATACCTATATTTACAAAAACGTTTTAATTCAATTGACCGGTGCTTGGGACAGGATTCGAACGCGCGACGTGAAGTTTATTTTGCACACAGTCCACCGCTGGACTGTGTGTCTAACCCGGTTATATTCTTGATTTATATTATACTTAACCACTACCTGTTTTAACCCGAGTTAGTTCATGTTTAAAAAGGAATGTTATTACGTAAGGCGTGTGCGTAGTAAGGATCGAACTCGGGACGTGTATATGAAATTTGCACACAGTCCACCGCTGGACTGTGTGTCTAACCCGTTTATAATCCGGATTTTAATTACCCTTATATTCTGAAATAGCTTCATCTTCTTCGTCGGATTACACGGTCATCATAATTCAACTGGTTAAGTTTGATTTTGTGATTTACAAAGTTCTTAGACACTAACAGTAATTCAAGAGTAAGGAATGGAGAGAGTTTAAAGAACAGAAATTACCGATTGAAGATAATCACAGAAATCCGGCGAAGGTTCGTCGGTACTGGAAATGAACTCCGACTGTTGAATCAATTAACAGTGTGGATCGTTTATTCATAAAATTTAATCACCTAAACAAGGTTTAAAAGAAGTGCAGGATATCTTACCAGTTCACAGTGGGATTCCGGCAATCTCAGGAACTTTCCGGCGAAGGTAAGATTTCCGATAAACGTTGGCTAAGATTGATTCTGATGATGGAGTTGTGTTAGAGATTGACTAATCACATGTTTTAAACAAAAAGAGTCGAAGGAATTACCGTGAGAAAGTGAGTCCCGGTTTTCCGGTGATTTGCAGAAAAATTCCGGCGATCTGATTCAGAGAATCTTACGGTTCAGAAACTTGACGAAAATGAAATTGAGTGTTGTTGTGATAGTTATGAATCGCGCAAATGATCAGAACTTGAATTAAATCAGAGTTTGATAAATTTTCGGTTTCAAATACCGGAAATGATGAAACTTTATGTTCATTCAATTCGGACTTAATTAGAAACCGAAATACATCGGTTATAAGCTGGCCAGACGACTTCGAAATGATTTGGCGATCGGTTTGCCAATTTCCGTTATTCAGATGGCATTAACGGTTAAATCGAGTTTGTGTATAAGATCCAAAAGTTTGCCTAGTGTTATCAGAAAACACATTGTGGCGGAGTGGTTTAGTGAAATATGGTTAAGTTGTTTTGAAGGCTGGGCTGACCCGGGTTCGAGTCCCGGCAGCTACAATTGTTTTTTATTTATTTTATTTTAACTTTTTATCAAATATAATTTTTATAGTTTAGTTTATTTATTAATTATGTAACGTTTAAACTCAAAACAATCATAAATAATTAACAAATCCTTTATAACATGGTACAAGATTACAAAACGGAGCGGGTTTTGGAGACCCGATTTTTACAAATGTTACATTTGGTTCATGGTTTGAGTAGGGGGAGAGATTTGGTTTTTAAAGGTGCGGCAAACCTTGCTCAAATGACCATAGCGTCCACAAGTTGCACATAGTCGACAAGGTAAGGTAAGGGGATGGTGATAAAAACAGTTGTTGCATCGAGGGTGAGGTCCAAGATATGGTTTCTTATTTGGGTAAGTTGAGTTGGGTGCCACTTGAGTGATTGGGATAGCTTGGATGGGTATGGTGTGTGAAATTGGTTGATTTCGTTGGATAGCAGCGAAAAGTTGCCCGTCTCTTTTTCTCTTAGAATTGGGTTGAGAAGGGGATTCGGTTTGGGTGTAGTCGGAGGTTTCAGTCGATGCTTTATCCTTCTTCTTCTCCTCCTTGAAGTCTTTGTTCCGTATTCGGTTCTCGGTGAGCGCTGTTGCTAGCTCCATTGCTGCTTCCAAAGTTGCAGGCGAGGTACTTATTACAGAGTCTTGAATCTTTGACGGAAGACCTCGAATGTAGTGCTCGATCAAACGGTAGAGGGGAGTGAACATGTTGGGAACCATTTGATGTAACTCGAGGAATCTTTTGTTGTACGTGGTGTGGTTTCCTTCCTTTTGCTTCAACGAATAAAATTCATCTTCTAATTTCTTGATTTCGCTCCTTGGGCAAAATCGTCTGGTCATGATTTCTTTTAATTCATTCCAAGTTAAAGTCATAGCATCTTCAACACCTCGTTTGGCCTTCTCTGTATTCCACCAAGTAAGTGCTATCCCATATATTCGACCGGTAGCATATCGCACTTTGCGATCATCGGGGTAATCGCAATTTAGAAAAGTGTTCTCCATCACTTCAAACCAATGGAGGAGAGCAGTGACGCCTTCAGTCCCTTTGTATTTTGGAGGGTCGCATGATTTGAAATGCTTGTAGGTGCATTTAGTGGTATTTGGGGGAGAGTTGATAATGTTTTGGTTTTCTTGATTGGCAGGATTAGCGGTAAGTGCTTGTTGGACTTGGATTACAATGTTGGGTATTACGGCAGCCATTTGTTGTGCGATTAGGGCAGCCATGCACTCGCGGGCTTTTCCTGCTCTCATCTTCCTACGGGTGAGGTTAGAAGACATCTACAAGGAATACATGTCAAGAGTATGAGTTGGATGTTTTTAGGATCATGGGTCGCACTAGGAATGAACATTCATAAAATAATTATAGAAAAATAAATCTACTACATCCATAGGATGTCTTGGGCTTTGCTTGCCATTAGGCCCTACATGCCGCCATACTTCACCTTCGTAATCATGTGGGCCCCCATGAATACCGGGTTTTTCATATGGTTCGCACGTGTTAGCCTGGTTGCGTACACTAAAACCCGGAGAAGATCGAGAAATATGTATACAACGTATGGTATTCGGAATGTGTCCAGGTGTAGACACGGTGACACCTCAAAGTGGGTTAGTTCGAACGACGTTTGGTGTGGCATGCTTTGGCCTAATAGGTCCTTCGTATTCTCATCGTTAGTCCCCAGGTAGGCAAACTGGTCCGTTATATTTGATTTATACGAATACCAACCTAGACAGGACGTTCCGACTACCGGTACTTGAACCCTTCCAGTTACTACATGCCCGTCGCAGAACTTACTTTGATGAGATTTGAAAATTGCAACAAAATCTTTGAATAATGAGAGTATGAAAAATGAATTGAATATATGAACATTGATATATGTATAATGAATATGTATATAAGTATGTATGTTTGACTGTAAGTATAAACAAATATGAAACAAATAAATATCATAAGTTTGTATGTAACCACCTAATCAATTAAAATTTAGGCAGACTATAGTATAGGCTCTAAGGGTCTAATAACCTATCCTATATCCCTATAGTCATGGCTCTGATACCAATCTGTCACACCCCAACCCGCAGCGGAAAAGGTGATCGGGGCATGATTGGGTTATCATCAAAGCTCATGACATTTATTTTAACGTTTCATATTCATTAATACACTTTAATGGAAAATTACAATCAATATTACAACATGTCCTAAATATCAATCTAGGCTTCAATGTTTTCTTCTAAGGCATTTCCTATGTTTTCCTTGCTTCATCCTGTTCACCTGTATCATGTGTAAAAGGGTTTTTGGATCAACAAAAAGTTGGCGAGTGAATCCTATGGAAAACATTTGAACAAGTTTATTTAATTGATTATGAAATAAAGTGCACAACCACACATGAGTAAAAATAGATGTAAACTTATTCATAAATCAATTTAATATTAAACAATACACACATGAACAATAATGGATCGTTTAGAGGCACGCGTTGCTCAACTCATCTCTCACGAGGAACTGATGGGCCTAATGAATGAATTTCATATAAGTTGACAAAATGAAATACATAATCACAACAATATAAACAATCTAAGTTTAGATCACAATATGGTATGGCACAAGTTTAAATAAACGAGTTAATTATTTTGTGACACATGACACACCCCAAAACGTGTAATTAAAAAAAGGGGAGTTGTAAGATCCACTCACAGTGGGTGCGTTCGGTTGATGATGTTGAATGCACGCGAAGTGGTTTTAACCACGAGTGAAATTAACCTAGATAAATAGCATTATGTTTCGGTAAGTAAACGGATTTTATTAATCCATTTTAGTAGGATTGTTGGGTGTATTTTTGTGAGTTTAAGGCTATTTTCTAACCTTAAAAATGTTATTTTTAAGTATTTTTAATTGATTTTTAATTAAAATAAATAAATAAAAATAATAATAATAAGTTGACTTTTTTGACCGTTGACCGTTGACCTTGACTGTTTGACCGGTTCGTATGCGTGTAAGTGTGCGCTGAGTGAGGCTCGAACCCGAGACCTCCCGTATGCGTGCACACAGCTCTACCAACTGAGCTACGTGTCTAACCCAAAATATTTCTGTTTTTAATTATATTTATATATTAATTAAATTAATCCGAAAGTCAGCTTATTTCTAAAAAGATTTTAATCCGTGACTCGGTGCGCTCCACAGGTCTCGAACCCGGGACCTGTGGTTTATGTTAACACACAGTCCACCGCTGGACTGTGTGTCCAACTTGTTAAATAAACTGATTTTTATTATACTTAAATACAAACTAAGTATTTTCATTTCTGACTTAAATAAAAAAGTTTGATAATTGTTCGGACCGGTGCGGTAGTCCGGACTCGAACTCGTGTCCTGTGATTAAACATACACACAGCCCACCACTGGACTGTGTGTCTAACTTGGTTATTATTCCGGTTATTATTAAACTTAACATGTACAGCGGTGACTCCGGTACGGTTAACAAAAAAAAGACATTTTTATTAAGGCAGCATGCGTGGGACAAGATTCGAACTCGAGACGTTTACGTGTTTATTGTGCACACAGTCCACCGCTGGACTGTGTGTCTAACCCGAGTTATATCTTGATTTATAACAAACTTAAACATTACAGAAACTTCGTCTTCTTCGTTGATTTTAACCAGAATCGGAAGTCCGACTGGTTCGATGTTTTAATCGTGTTCTTTAGCGTGTTTCAGTTAATTACAGGTGAGATATAAATATAAAGAAAGAAAAATTAGGCGTAAAGTATACTGACTGGACTCCTCTTTTTCTCCGACGGAACTCCGGTGACAGCAAAAGATTCCGGCGTCGTGTGTCTTGCGGCAGAGAGTCTTCAGCAAGCTTGAAAAGGATGTGGGTGACTTCGGTATAAGCTCAGGGGGTTTAGTAAGGCTCAGAAGTGAAGGGTTCGGTTTTCCGGCGATGAGCAGAAAATTTCCGGCGAGTGAAATTACGCCGGGTAAAGGTGCGGTTTTGAGCGAAAAAGCTTGCAGAGGTTTGAGGGGGTATTTATAGGGCAGGTCGTCGATGAATTTGGTCCGATTTCCGACTTGATTCGTCGGTTAAAAATTCTCCGGCGGTTATAGCTTGTGTCGCGGACTCAGGCGTCGATGAATTTGGTCCGATTTCCGACTTGATTTACGTTATAACTGAAGTAACCGTCCAATCTCGCGAGATCGCCGGGATTTCCGACGACTGAAATTTGGGCGCCGGTTTTGAATTCGGAAAAACATGTTATGAATTAATTGATTCTAATAATTAACAAGAAACACTAGTGGCGCAGTGGTTGGAGAGTTGAGTGTTAAGACTGTTGACCCGGCTGACTGACCCGGGTTCGAAACCCGGCAGAACCATTTTATTTTTATTTCGTTATTTTTTAACAATTTTTCAAAAACAAATTATATATTCCAATATAATAATTAATTATGTATCGTTTAAAATTAATTTGGGCATTAAATACGCCATGAAATTTTAAACTGATTGTTCGGTTAATAAACGGAGCGGGTTTGGTAAAATCCGTTTTTTGACGGATGTTACATAGACGCTCAAAATGCATTACCCACAAGGTTGGGGGAATTGGCTCCTTCGTGAGTCCAAAGTGGTGAGTACATTAATCATGTCTTGGTTTTCGCACTGGGCCCTGTATGTATGGACAAACAAGTGAATCTGTTAACAAGGTTACAAAGTAACTTTCCCAAGTTATAAAAGATTTTGTGCCAACGTGCACTTAAAACATTTATTTTGAAATGTTTTCAAAATGAGTCAGTTGAGTGTATTTACCAGCGAAAGCTGACATATTTTCAAAAGACTAAGCTTGTAGGTACAATACGAAAATAGGCTGGAAGTGCTCAGTAGTGATAAGAGATCTTGCAAATCCTAGATCTACCCAAAGTCTGTTTTATATTCTTTTGTACAATTTGTGATCCGCCTATGGATCTTCTATTACGAACCATCTGTATATTATTTTCGTACTTTGAACACTTGGTTTGTGATAATAATTTGAATCCAAGACTTCCGCTGCGCTTTGTTTAATTGACTATGATGATATCAACGTACGTCACGATATTCCCCACCCGGGCCCAACGGTGTATGGATTTGGTTGGAAATCCAGGGTGTGACATGTTGGTATTATAGCCAACGTTTGAGAGAATTAAACACTAGCCTTCTTATGTTTAATCTCAAACTTACACAAGCGCATTCCTTAGACTTCCGAGTCTAGGCTTTGACCTAGGATTGCTCATCTCATTATTAAGTTATTATTATTGTTTTAATAGGAAAATGCCGCCACGTATACGAGGAAGGGGCAAAGGACCAATGAGGGGAGGACCCTCAGGACATATCCTTTCTCATCCCCATCACCCGAACCCTTATGAAGATTCGGTGGATTCATGGCTCTTATCACGACATTCGTCTACCCATACCCAAAACTCATACCATTCGTACCATTCACACGAATCACACCATTCCCATCACTCTCATCATTCTAATCATGATGAGTTTAACCCCAACCAATACTTTAACACACCCCTAGCTGATCAGAATCAGTTGGATCAATCCAACCCTATGGACGAGGACTCCGAACCGGAGATGCCACCGTCAGGTTCGAATGCGCATCCCATCGAGATATCGAGCGATTCAAACTCTTATGCCGGATCACCATATCAAGGTCCTAATGAGTGGGACCAATATTGGAACCAATTCACCTTTGCCAACACTCCTTCCCATCACTCCCAACCACCTCCTATACAAGAAGACGTTCATATGGAAACGGTGGACCAACCACAACCACCACCTGAGCCACCAAGGAGGAAACATGGAGCACGTATGTCGGTACGTGCAGGTCAACGATCGGATTCACTACCACTATTGCCTAAACCCTACCCCACCACCACCTGAGCCACCTTAAGTCCCTGCACGGACATTTTTGTTTCTTTAGTCCTTGCATGGACAGTTTATTTCATTTCATTTAGTATTATAATTTCTATTGACTTTTAAATATTTTTGGAATTAAATATATGTATTCATCCTCTTCAAACGAACGTCTCAATTTTAATCGAAATTTATGCTCTGTTATATAATTACAAAAAGATCTTAATGGTTTGATTAAGCCAAGTGGCACAGACCACATATTGGCCAAGAAATGATAGTTAAGGATAAAAGGCCTTCTATCAAGATAGTTAAGGGAAGTTATCCTTCTATCCAGAGGTAGTGAACTAGGTTCAGGCCTCCAAGTCCAAAGTGACCGGGACTATTAATCAAACATTAAGGTACTCTTATGTAACATTAAGGATTGTTCATACTCCTGGTAGTGTGGCTTGAGGAACCATGCTAGCCGTCTATATGATAGGCCAATGAGTCGTATTATGTCCATTGGGGACAGGCCAACGTGCCATAATTTACATCCAAAATGATGTGGGCCAACGTGCCATATGATATGTCCAAAGTGACAGGATGATATGGCATATGATATGTCCAAAGTGACAGGATGATATGCCATATGTTATGTCCAAAGTGACAGGCTGATATGCCATATGTTATGTCCAAAGTGACAGACTGATATGCCATATGTTATGTCCAAAGTGACAGGACAACGTGCCCTATTATTATATCCATTAGTAACAAGCCTATGAGCTATATATAATTGTCTTTATGACAATGACAGTTGTGAGATTACGATCCACTGTCCAAGAATATATGGACTATGTCCAAATTTTAATTTGCCTTTGATGGTCTTTCTAGGACCTAGACCAAATATAGATATCATAAGCCTAAGAGTTGTAATGTTATTCACACTAGCTTGATTAGGCGATGGATTTGTATATCCAATAATTGAAGCCAATATGGTTGTTAATACCATGGCTAAGAGAAGTTTTATTTGGAACTTAGAACCAAGAATACAAGAATGGCTAACTAGGACGAGGCGCAAAGTAGCCACCGAAATATTGACTCTAATAACACAGAAAATATAGCCATTAATAATGATGATTTACAAGCTCGCATAGATGCAGCTGTAGGAAAGGCCATGGAAAAGGCCATAGAAAAGCTTAGGGAATCGAGCGCTACACGCTCTAGACCCTTATCTATTCCACCATCCTCAGCTCATAAGGAGAGCTCAGTTCACTCTTCAAGTGCGAAGAGTGAACCGAAGAAAATAGAATTTGCTGATAGGTCTCGTTCTTCTAAAGATGGATGCACCTATAAATATTTCGTCTCTTGCAAGCCCCTAGACTTCAATGGAGAGAAGGGGGCTGTAGAAGCCTTGAAATGGCTTGACGAGATGGAGACGATAGTAGATATCAGGAGTTGTGCTGATAAGGATGTGGTAAAGTATGTATCACAGTCCTTCAAGGGTGATGCCCTAATTTGGTGGAAAGCGATGCTCCAATCTACAGTTAAGGTACACCTATACAACTTAGGATGGTACAAGTTTGTGGACCTTGTTAAGGAAACTTACTGCCCACCCCATGAGGTGGAAAAGATAGAGTCGGACTTTCTGACTCTCACAATGAAGAACCTAGATTGTCGGAAGTATGTTTCCGATTTCAATTCCATGTCTAGGTTAGTTTCCTATCTGATTACCCCTGAACCCAAACGCATCGCGCGTTTTATTAATGGGTTGGCGCCCGAGATAAAGGGCATGGTAGAGGTTGTTCAGCCTAGTACTTATGGGTCCGCTGTTGACTTATCCCTCTCCCTCACCTTAGATTTTGTGAGGCAAAAGTCAGTCAAGAGTGAGACTGACGGGAAAAGGAAACGGGAGGAGGATAACTCCCAAAGATTTAAAAATAAAGGAAAATTTGGGTTCAAAAGGAACCAAGACAAGTCGGGCGTAACGCCAATATGTAAGAACTACAATCGCAGACATTGGGGGCAGTGTAATATTAACCCACAGAACAAACCCTGTGGTCTATGTATGAAAAAGGGGCACAAGACCCTAGAATGCAATGATCTTAAGAATGTCGTCTGTTACGGCTGTAATGAAAAGGGGCATATGAAGTTTAATTGCCCTAAGAACCCCAGAAACAATAATGCAAAGCCTGGAGAGGCTAAGAAAGGGAATGCCCGTGCCTTCTAGATGAACACTAGGGAGGCCATTAATGATAACAACGTCATAACAGGTACCTTTCTCATTAATGATACTTATGCTAGAGCTCTTTTTTATTCGGGTGCAGATAAATCATTTGTTGACCATAAGTTTAGTAAACTATTAAATTTACCCATAAGAACTCTAGATAAAACCTATGAGATAGAACTTGCCGATGGAACTTTAGAAACAGTATCTTCTTTTCTTGATGGATGCTTTATCTCTCTTTTGCCAATGAAATTGGCGGGGTTCGATGTAGTTTTAGGCATGGATTAGTTATCCAATAACCAAGCCCGCATTGCCTGCGATAAGAAACTCATCGAGATTAAAACCCCATCTGGTGAAATGATCTCCATCCCTGGAGACTCACACTACGGATTGCTAGACAAGGTGTCGTAATTTAAGGCATCCAAGTGTTTGAGGAAAGGTTATGTCATTTACATGGAACAAGTCACAATCAATGAGCCTAAGCCGAATATTGAAGACCTTCCAATTATTTTGGAGTATCCCAATGTCTTTCCTGAAGAATTACCAAGGCTACCTCCAGATAGGCAAGTGAAGTTTAGAATTGATATCCTACCTGGATCAGCACCGGTAGCCAGAGCTCCATATCGGCTAGCTCCAAGGGAAATGAAGGAACTGAGATTACAGTTAGATGAACTTTTAAAGAAGGGCTTTATACAGCCTAGTTCCTCGCCTTGGGGAGCTCCAGTTCTTTTCGTCAAGAAGAAAGACGGTTCAACGCGGATGTGCATTGATTACCGTGAGTTGAACAAGTTAACGATCAAGAATCGATTTCCTCTGCCAAGGATCGATGATTTATTCGATCAACTTCAAGGGGCTAGTTATTTCTCTAAGATTGATTTAAGATTAGGATATCATCAGCTAAAGGTTAGGAACGAGGATGTTCGTAAGACTACTTTCAGGACTCGTTATGGTCACTATGAATTTTTAGTGATGCCTTTTGGGCTCACAAATGCACCTGCAGCATTCATAGATCTCATGAATAGAGTTTGCAAGCCATATTTGGATAAGTTTGTAATTGTCATCATAGACCACATACTTATCTATTATCATAATCAAGTTGATCACGAGAAATATCTTCGGTGCATTCAAGAACTACTAAGACAAGAGAAGCTTTATGCTAAGTTCTCTAAGTGTGAATTTTGGCTAAGAGAAGTCCAGATTCTTGGACACGTTGTAAGTGAGCGTGGTATCCAAGTGGATCCCGCCAAAATAGAAGCCATAATGAATTGGGAAGTTCCCAAAACTCCATTAGAAATTCATAGTTTCCTAGGATTGGCTGGTTACTATAGGAGGTTCATTGAGAACTTTTCAAGGATAGCCACTCCTTTAACTACCCTGACCCGTAAGAATGTCATATTTGATTGGGGTCCAAAACAACAAGAATCTTTTGAGATTTTAAAACACAGGTTGAGCAATGCGCCTGTGTTATCTCTACCTGAGGGTATAGAGGACTTTGTCGTATACTGTGATGCTTCGCACACTGGCATGGGCTGTGTGCTAATGCAAAAAGGCAAAGTGATTGCCTATGCATCATGACAATTAAAGGTGCACGAAAGGAATTACACCACCCATGACTTAGAATTGGGTGCCATTGTATTTGCACTTAAATTGTGGAGACATTACTTGTATGGCACAAAGTGTATTATATACACTGACCATAAGAGTCTCCAACATCTGTTCAATCAGAAGGAACTGAACATGCGACAACGTCGTTGGATGGAAACGCTTAATGATTATGATTGTGAAATTCGCTATCATCCGGGCAAGGCAAATGTAGTTGTTGACGCCTTAAGTCGCAAAGAAAGGGTTAAACCTATAAGGATTAACGCTAAAAGCATTGAGCTCAGAAATAGCTTAAGTGAGAAGCTATTAGATGTGCAAAAACAGGCCTTGTTAGAGGCTAATATTCCTAATGAGGGATTAGGCAGAACTACTGATCAGTTAACACCTGGAAAGGATGGAATCCTTAGATTTAATGGAAGAATCTGGGTTCCAATTTTTGGAGGACTTAGAGATCTAATCCTCCAGGAAGTGCATAATACAAGATACTCAGTTCACCCGAGTGGTGACAAGATGTATCAAGATTTGAAGAAGAATTATTGGTGGATAGGTTTGAAGAAATCCATAGCCACCTATGTAGCTAAGTGTCTGACGTGTTCGCAAGTTAAGGCAGAACATCAGAAACCGTCAGGACTTCTACAACAACTAGAAATTCCCACTTGGAAATGGGAAATGGTAACTATGGACTTTATTACCAACTTACCAAAGACCAAACGTGGTAATGACACGATTTGGGTCATTGTAGATAGGCTGACAAAGTCAGCATATTTCTTGCCAATCAAGGAGACTTATAACTCTGACAAATTGGCAAAGTTGAACGTAGACAAGATTGTGTCCCTACATGGTGTGCCAGTATCTATTGTATCTGATAGAGATACTAGATACACATCTCACTTTTGGAAAAGTTTTCAACAATCTTTAGGCACAAGGTGAAACCTTAGTACGGCTTACCACCCACAGACCGATGGTCAAAGTGAGCGTACTATCCAGACTTTGGAAGACATGCTTCGGGCATGTGTGATTGATTTAGGTGGAAGTTGGGATAACCACTTACCCTTAGTAAGTATATATATGTAATTAAATTCAGATATATTTCGGGTTAGACACGTAGCTCAGTTGGTAGAGCTGCGTGCACATAAACGAGAGGTCACAAGTTCGACCCCCACACGCTGCCAAAAATCGCATATATGACTGTTCGACCCCAAAAAGGGGTATATTTTTTAATAAACTTTTCTTTATTTTTCTCCAAAACCCATAAATATATATATATATATATATAAATAAGACGTTTTAAACATAAAAATTAGTAATAAATACTATAAAAATGGTCTAAAAAGCCTAACAAAAACCGTTAAATAAAAATACTAAATGCAAATAAAAGAAATATATTTACCGAATTATTACGTGAATATTTAGGTTAGTTTTCTCATCGGTTGGAATCTTTAATCGTGCGCGTTCGTTATCAACTCAAGAAACGCACCCACTGTGAGTGAATTCTTACAAATTTCCCCTTTTTATTATAAGTAGGATTATTTGGGAAGTCAAATCAGATTATAAACTGAGTTTATGACCAAGTCTTTGTATTATGTCGTTAAATGACGATAAAGCCCTTGTGGCTAATAAAACGGTTTTAATCATACGTTTTCATATCAAATCTTTTATCTACTGATATGTTATATTAAATAACATATCTAAAGCATGTTAACTTGATGTTAACATCAGTTTTCAGTAAACATCGCATAATACATCATTTTACGACATAAGCGCCGTTTCGGCGCATAGTATGGTTTTAAAACATAATTATCAATCAAGATTTGTTACCTACTGATATTAAAACTTATTTTAAACACTTTTACAGTAGGTATATGATACGAACTCAGAATCCCAAATACTATGTATAACTATGTGTAAAATGACCAAAATGCCCTTTCGGTGCATAGTTTGGTCATAAAAGATAAATTACACATATAATTAATATCCTACTTATATTATATCATAAATAAATTATTTTTTCAGAATACTTATGATTATAAACATAAATTATATTCAAGTTCCTTTTATACGGTGTATAATTACCAAAATGCCCTTATGATGCATAGTTTCGTTTTAAAACCTTAACGGGCACATGAGTTGATATCTTACTGATATTACAACTTATTTAAAGTATAATGGCATATAGAACTTGTCCCTGACTTATTCAGTTACCCGATATTGCTGATATGCTTACGGAAATTAACCGAAACGGGTCTAACCTTGTCATGTAAGTCTCAAAATCTAGAATCTTTATAGTTTATCCATGTTACACAAGTCAAAGACCTGTGGGTTTAAACTACAATCTATCCGATCATCGTTTAATCAAGCATTATACGTCTTGATCCTGTACGCTACTCGGTCTAAGTCAATGACTTAAATAAGACCGTTAGTATTTAATTTGTTAGTTTATGCCATAATCCAGACTAGAGACTTGCCGGTAAATGCTATCTGCACTTCGTGGTTTTGTGTACGGATGTGTTATTAAAAAATTAAACGAAGATTAGCTCAGGTAAATACTCTCGACTTATTTCCCATACACAGGCTTGGGTTACGGTAAATTATTACCGCTTTGTCGGAAATGGGATCAATCGAATGCCGGGTTATGGCTAGTAAATCCGCATATTCTGTTTTAATCAGTTTTGTTTGATAACCTAAACATCGGGGGTTAACTACCGTGTCCTGGATATCCTCGGCTCATTAAATTAGATAATGGCCACGAACTTAGCGCGGGTGTAGGCATACACCCATTAGACGCTCAAAATGCATTACCAAAAAGTTGGGGGAATTGGCTCCTTCGTGAGTCCAAAGTGGTGAGTACATTAATCATGTCTCGGTTTTTGCACTGGGCCCTGTATGTATGGACAAACAAGTGAATCAAGGTTACAAAGTAACTTTCCCAAGTTATAAAACATTTGTTTCAAATGTTTTCAAAATGAGTCAGTTGAGTGTATTTTCCATCGCAGGCTGGCGTATTTTCAAAAGACTAAGGTACAATACGAAAATAGGCTGGAAGTGCTCGGTAGTGATAAGAGGATCTTGCAAATCCTAGATCTGCCCAAAGTCTGTTTTATATTCTTTTGTACAATTTATGATCCGCATGTGGATCTTCTATTACGAACCGTCTGTGTATTATTTTCGTACTTTGAACACTTGGTTTGTAATAGTAATTTATGTAACATTCGTTGTAAAACGGGTTCTAAAACCCACTCCGTTTAATAATCCAAATATAATATGAAGTTTTATTACGTATTTATTGTTCAAATTTGTTATATAAATTTATTTAATTAATATATAAATTAAATGAGTTTAAATACTAAAGAAATAAAAACAAATAATAATATTAATAAATAAAGCTGAAAATGATAAAAAAATAAATATAAAGGGGTAACCGGGTTTCGAACCCGGGTCCCCATCGAAACAAAACACACTCCACACCACTGAGCTACACACACTTGTGATCAATCTGAAAGCAATTTAATCTTATACCAAAACAAACACTAAACCTGCAATTCAAAATCACAGAACCAGTAACAGTTGAAGCATATATGTAATTATGTGTCGTTTATTTATATCGTTTATTCAAACACTTGTGCACGTAAACACACACCACACCACTGAACCTATATATGTAATTAAATTCAGATATATTTCGGGTTAGACATGTAGCTCAGTTGGTAGAGCTGCGTGCACGTAAACGAGAGGTCACGAGTTCAACCCCCCTACGCTGCCAAAAATCGCATATATGAGCAGTTCGACCCCTAAAAAGGGGTATATTTTTTAATAAACTTTTTATTTATTTTTCTCCAAAACCCATAAAATATAAGTATAAATAAGACGTTTTAATCATAAAAATTAATAATAAATACTATAAAAATGGTCTAAAAAGCCTAACAAAAATCATTAAATAAAAATACTAAATGAAAATAAAAGAAATATATTTACCATATTATACGTGAATATTTAGGTTAGTTTTCTCATCGGTTGGAATCTTTAATCGTGCACGTTCATTATCAACTCAAGAAACGCACCCACTGTGAGTGAATTCTTACAAATTCCCCTTTTTATTCATGTTTTGGGGTGTATCATGTGTCGTTTGTTTATATCGTTTATTCAAACACTTGTGCTACTACCATTATATGATCTAACGTATTATGTGAAATTTGATTGGTTGTTATATGTGGTTATATTTTCTCATTTCAGTTAAGCATTCACATTAGGCCCATCAGTTCCTCGTTGTATACGGGTAGAGCATCGCGTTGCCTAATCAGATCAGCTCCGTTTGATTGAGCCTTGATCTCACAGCTCATCATTTATCATGTTTATGTGTACATTGCTAGATGATTATGTGGTTTGTGGATAGTTTACATATACGGTTGCTCATATTTGGTTGACCCAAATCTTTATTTTTACATACTAATTCTTTCAAATGTTTAAACAGGATTCACTCGCCAAATTTTGTTGACCCAAATCTTTATTTTTACACATGATACACGTGATCAGGTTGAAGCAAGGAACACATAGGATTGGGCCTTAGAAGAAGAAGAATAAATCGTTACTTGAATGTCTTGTCTAGAACGTTTTTGTGCTTGTATGGCTTATGTGTTTGTTGGAATATTCCTTTTTAATTGAAATTATAAAAATGAAACTTTATTATAGTAATTGTCATGAGCTTTGATAAAAACCCAATCATGCCCCGACTACCTTATTCGCTGCAGGTCAAGGTGTGACAGATTGGTATCAGAGCTCTTGACTATAGGGATATAGGATAGGTTATTAGTCCCTTAGAGCCTATACTATAGTCGATTAGATTTTAATTGCTTACATGTTAACTGGATATATGCAAACTCATGATATTTACTTATTTTAGATTTATTTCACACAAATGCATGCAAGCACTCTCAATACTGTATGGTTTTGTGGGATATTCAATGTGATATACATATTGCTAATATAACATGCTTACAATATACGTATCACGCACGACTCAATTTTCACCTATTGGAACATTTTTCATGCTTTCTTTCTCGAAATTTTATGATGTTTTCATTTCTTAATCTCATCAAAGTGAGTTCTACGACGGGCATGTAGTAACTGGAAGGGTACAAGTACCGGTAGTCGAAACGTCCTATATAGGATTGGCATTCATATAAATCCAACATAACGGACCAGTTTACCTACCTGGGGACTAACGATGAGAGTATGAAGGACCTATTACGCCAAAGCATGCCACGCCAAATGTCGTGTGAACTAACCCCACTTTGAGTTGTCACTGTGTCTACACCTGGACACCCTCCGACTTTATACTTCGCAATCATGTTTTATGATTTTCATTCGGGTAGTGTAAGTTTTAACAGGCCAACGCCAATGTGAACTCTACAAAGCCCAGTAGTCATGGGGGCCCATATGACTACCTAGGCCAAGTATGGGGGACATATGGGGCCCCAAACATGAGCAAGGCCCAAGACATCCTATGGATGTAGTGAACTTATTTTATCATTTGTTTTGTGGATGTTGATTTCTAAATGCGACACATGACACCTAAAATGGTCAAACTCATAATCTCGTTACGTATTTCCTGTAGATGTCTTCTAGGCACTCACGAGGAGGTAGGAGATCAGGAAGATCCGACGAGTGCATGGCTGCTCAAATAGGCCAACAAATGGTCGCCGTGATTCCCGACATTGTAATTCAAGTCCAACAATCTCTTGCCACTAATCCTATCAACCCAATTAACCAAGAAGTTCAATATGTTGCCAATCCTCCCACAAACACCACCAAGTGCACCAACAAGCACTTCAACTCATGCGACCCTCCAAAGTACGAAGGGACTGAAGGGATCACTGCTCTTCTTCGGTGGTTTGAGGAGATGGAAAATACCTTCCTCAACTGTGATTGTCCTAATGATCGTAAGGTGCGATATGCTACTGGTCGTCTGTATGGGGTAGCACTTACGTGGTGGAATGCTGAGAAAGGCAGACGAGGCGTCGAAGCCGCGGTAGCCCTAACTTGGGAAGAATTGAGAGAACTCATGACCAGACGCTTCTGTCCAAGAAGTGAAATTAAGAAGTTGGAAGATGAGTTTTAGTTCTTGAAACAAAAGGAGGGAGACCATATAACCTACAACAAGAGGTTTCTCGAGTTGATCAAATGGTTCCCAACTTGTTCACTCCTCTCTACCGTTTGATTGAGCACTACATTCGGGGTCTTCCCTCGAAAATTCAAGACTCTGTGATAAGTACTACGCCTACAACTCTGGGGGCAGCAATGGAGCTAGCTACTGAGCTCACTGAAAATCGCATCAGGAACGGGGATTTCAAAGATGAGAAGAAGAAAGATAAAACACCTGCTGAAATCCCTACTCAAACCAAACTGGATCCTCTTCTAAGTTCGCTGGCAAAAGAAAGCGCAATGGGAAGAACTTTGTTGTTACCCAAACCAACCAACCTATTGCCGCCGCCCCAGTCACTCAAGTTGCTCCTCCTACAGCTCCATTCAAGAAACAGTACACAGGGCCTCACCCAAAAATGCAACCGATGTCAATATTACCACCCTCCCGAGAACCCATGCCTCCACTGCACAAGTTGTGGCCGTGCAGGTCATACAATCCAAACCTGTCGCTCTCTTCAGAGACCAGCCTGCAACTAACCTCAAGCTCAACCAAACAACCAAGTGGTGGGCCAAGCTCCTTACCAACAACCTCTACTACTACCACCAGCTCAACCAATGGCTCAACCTTTTACCAACCCAACTACCCTATGATGCCGCCCGTCAGAGCTTGTTTCAAGTGTGGTGATCTAACCCATTTCCGCAACACCTGTCCGCGTTTGGTAAACATCATAAATGCACAAGCCCAAGCTAACCTGTGAACCAAGCCAACCAAGTCAATCCACCAGCTAGAGGAAGAGCTTTTAACATCAACGCCAACTAAGCTAGAGCGGATAACAACGTGGTTAAACGTCGTTTCTCATTAACGGTAGTTATGCATCTATTCTTTTTGACACTGGCGCGAATAAGAGTTTTGTGTCCTTAGAGTTTCAATCTATTCTTGGTTTATCTCGCGTTAGTCTAGCCGAATCATTACAGTGGAAGTAGCAGACGGTGAACCTATTACGTTAGACTCTATCATTCATGATTGCACTCTTACCCTCAATGATTATGATTTTCCAATCGATCTTATTCCTATGAAGTTGGGTAGTTTCAACGTCATCATTGGTTTGGACTGGCTTAGTCAGCATCATGCTGAAGTCGTTTGCTATGAAAAAATTATTCAAATACCTCTCGTCGACGGTCAAACTCTCGTATTTTTGGTGAAACCCCATCCAAAGGACTCAAGTTGATGCCATGCCTCCAAACTCGAAGATACCTTCGTAAAGACTACATAGCATTTTTAGCCCATATCGTCAAAAAAGAAGGCAAGGAGAAGAAACTCAAAGACATTCCGATCGTTAAAGAATTTCCTCAAGTTTTTCCCGACGATGTTTTAGGACTTCCTCCTGTGCGAGAAGTCGAATTTTGAATCGATCTTGTACCTGGTGCTACACCAGTTGCAAAATCTCCATATTGGTTAGCCCCATCTAAAATGCACGAGTTAGCTAGTCAGCTGCAAGAGCTGACTGACAAGGGATTCATACGTCCTAGCTCATCACTTGGGGTGCGCCGATTCTTTTCGTAAAGAAAAAGGATGGAGCTTTCCAAATGTGTATCGAGTATCAAGAGCTCAACAAACTGACCATCAAGAATTGTTATCCTTTACCTCGCATCGATGATCTTCTAGATCAACTTCACGGTGCCACCTGTTTCTCAAAAATCGATCTTCGTTGGTTATCATCAGCTTAGAGTACGTGAAGAAGACATTCCGAAGACTGCCTTTCAAACTCGCTGTGGTCACTACGAATTCATGGTCATGCCTTTTGGTTTGACCAATGCTCCTGCCGTTTTCATGGATTTGATGAATTGGGTGTGTAAACCCTACCTCGATCGTTTCGTCATAGTCTTTATCAATGATATCCTTATTTATTCTAAGACCAAATCCGATCATGAAGGCATCTTCGACTCATCCTAACACTTTTGAAAACCGAAAAGCTTTACGCTAAATTTTCGAAATGTGAATTCTGGGTAAAAGAAGATCAATTTCTTGGTCACGTCGTCAACAACAAAGGAATTCATGTCGACCCTGCAAAAATCAAAGCAGTGCAAGAATGGCAAGCTCCACGCACTCCTACCGAAGTTAGATCCTTCCTCGGTTTAGCTGGTTATTATCGACGTTTCATCGCCAATTTCTCTCGTATTGCCTTACCACTCACAACCTTGACTCATAAGGGCAAGCCCTTCATTTGGGGCCCCAAGCAGGAAGAAGCTTTCAAACCTTGAAACAAAAGCTTTGTGATGCACCTATCCTCACTCTCCCTGACGGTTGTGAAGACTTTGTGGTCTATTGTAACGCGTCAGGGCAGGGGCTAGGGTGTGTCTTAATGCAAATGGGGAAGGTGATAGCCTACGCTTCAAGGCAACTCAAATTTCACGAGAAAAAGTACACCACTGATGACCTAGAACTCAGGGCAGTCATGTTTGCTATAAAGATATGGAGACATTATCTCTATGGTACAAAGTGTGAGATTTACACTGACCACAAGAGCCTTCAACATATCTTCAATGAAAAAGAGTTAAACATAAGGCAACAACGATTGGTCGAACTCTTGAATGATTACGATTGTGAAATCCGTTATCATCCTGGTAAAGCCAATGTTGTGGCTGATGCACTTAGCCAAAAAGAGTATACGAATTCCATTCATCTTTTGTGTTCTCAAATCGTAACTGATCTTCAAAACCGCACTCGAGAAGCTCAACATATTTCTGTCACGGAAAATGATGTGTGAGATGAATTGTCTTGTGGAGCTGAAACCAAGTTAGAATCCAAGTCCAATGGTATCCTTTACTACTTAAATCGTATTTGGGTACCTGATCGTGACAATCTTCGTACTTTTCTCATGAATGAGGCTCACAAAAAACGATACTCTATACATCTAGGTGCTGATAAGATGTATCAACACCTACGATACTCTTACTGGTGGCTTGGCATGAAGAAGGATATCGTCATTTTTGTCTCAAAGTGCCTCACATGTTCAAAGGTTAAAGCCGAACATCAAATACCCTCAGGGTTACTCGTTCAACCCGAAATAACCGTTTGGAAGTGGGAAAACATAACCATGGATTTTATTACCGGGTTACCTCGCACCCCAGTGGGCATTATATGATTTGGGTTATCGTCGATCGTCTTACCAAATCAGCTCATTTTATGCCGATTCACGAAGACTATAAGAACGAGAAGTTAGCTCGTATCTATATTGATGAAATTGTAAGTCGACACGGTGTGCCTTTAAGTATCATTTTGGATCGAGATGGATGTTTTACTTCACGCACATGGCAAGCCGTACAGTCAGCATTAGCTACACGCTTAGATCTCAGCACCGCCTTTCACCCTCAAACTGATGGTCAATCTGAGCGCACCATACAGACTCTTGAAGACATGTTGCTAGCATGTGTCATAGACTTCAAGGGCAACTGGAAAATTCGTCTACCATTAGTTGAATTTTCATACAACAATCGCTGTCATTCGAGCATTGGTATGGCTCCTTTTGAAGCATTATACGGTCGTAAGTGTCGATCTCCTGTATGTTGGCACGAAATCGGTGAAGCACAAATCACTGGACCAAAATTGATACAAGAAACAACCAATAAGATTCTTCAAATCCACAATATTCTTCTAGCAGCTTAGAGTCGTCAAAAGAGTTACGCTGATAAACGACGAAAGCCACTCGAGTTTTGTGTTGGCGATCAAGTACTTTTGAAAGTATCACCATGGAAGGGAGTTGTTCGTTTTGGACAAAAAGGCAAGCTAGCACCACGCTATGTGGGACCATTCAAAATACTTGAGAGAGTTGGTCTTGTAGCCTACAAGCTTGACCTACCAGAAGAACTCAGTAAGATACATCCCATATTCCATGTATCCAACTTGAAAAAGTGCCAAGCCAACGAAAACATCCATATACCGTTGGAAGATATTCAGATTGATGAATCGGTGCATTTCATAGAATGACCTTTAGAAATCATGGACTTTGGTGAGAAGCGTTTAAGACGAAGTCGAATTCCGTTAGTCAGGGTGCGTTGGGAGTCAAAACGAGGACTCTATTTTACTTGGGAACGCGAAGACTCAATACGCGAAAAATACCCTCACCTTTTCCAAGTCAAACCTACCACTACTTAAATTTCGGGGCAAAATTTCAAAAAGTAGGGGATACTGTAACATTCGTTGTAAAACGGGTTCTAAAACCTGCTTCGTTATGTAATTCAAATATACGTATGATTTTTGTTATGCATTTATGTTGGGAGTTGTAAATTTATTATATTGATATTAGTAATAAATAATAAAAAAAGTAATAAAGCTAAATTAATAAGGCTAATAAATAAATATAAATAATAAAAATAAAACATCAAAAAGTGAAGACCGCGGGTATGAACCCGGGTCTCCACCTAACTAACACACACAACACACCACTACACTACACATACATATAAGTTATAATCCTAAATAAATTAAATTATATACTAAAACAACGATTGAATTTGAGTTCCAAATCTCAGAGTTATAACAGACAAACATGATTCTAGCAATCAAACCAAATGAGCATTTTTCCTGTTTGATTAACGCATGTAACTGCTTCCAATCATCAAATTTAGCGGAAATCTTGAATCAATTTGTCTGAAACGTATGAAATCATTGACCTGTAATCCAAGATTGAAACCGAAATCATAATTGCCTACTACTCTATAAATAGCTATCCTTGAATCATTGTAGAACTCGCTCATACACTTGCTAAAACCCTCAAACACATTGCGCACTCTCTATCTTCAAATATCACGTTGCCGGAAAAACTTACAGTCGCTGGAACTTCATCGGATATCACATCTGTTCGGCATTACATCCTTAAATCCTTTCTGTTTAAATTATTTTCATTATCAGAAATAAGCAATCACTAATTCAATAGGAATTATTGATTAAACAGTTGGGTTGATGCTCGGGTTATATAAAATGAAGAAGATGAAGTTGTGCTAGTGTATACAAATAAATAAAATTGATGTTTATACTGGGTTAGACACACAGTCCAGTGGTGGACTGTGTGCAAATTTAAAGCAAAAGTCCCGGGTTCGAGTCTTAAACACGCTGCCAAATTTCTGAATTAAACCAAATCTTTTTAATACTTACATATATTAACTGTTAGTAAGTGTATAAATTTAATATAAATCTTAGATATTCAGGGTTAGTCACACAGCCCAGTTGGTAGAGCTGTGTGCAACACAATGTGTGGGCGCGGGTTCGAACCGGTTTGATAACCGGCTTTGCAAACATAAAAGCCTTTTTAAAATAAAACCAAAATATAATTTGACTTTGTAACTATATATGTAATTAAATTCAGATATATTTCGAGTTAGACACGTAGCTCAGTTGGTAAAGCTGCATGCACGTAAACGAGAGGTCACGAGTTCGACCCCCACGCGCTGCCAAAAATCGCCTATATGACCGGTTCGACCCCTAAAAAGGGGTATATTTTTAATAAACTTTTTCTTTATTTTCTCCAAAACCCATATATATATATATATAAGACGTTTTAAACATAAAAATTAGTAATAAATACTATAAAAATAGTCTAAAAAGCCTAACAAAAATCATTAAATAAAAATACTAAATGCAAATAAAAGAAATATTTACCGAATTATTACGTGAATATTTAGGTTAGTTTTCTTGTCGGTTAGAATCTTTAATCGTGCGCGTTCATTATCAACTCAAGAAACGCACCCACTGTGAGTGAATTCTTACAAATTTCCCCTTTTTATTCATGTTTTGGGGTGTATCATATGTCGTTTATTTATATCGTTTATTCAAACACTTGTGCTACTACCATTATATGATCTAACGTATTATGTGAAATTTGGTTTGTTGTTATATGTGGTTATATTTTCTCATTTCAGTCAAGCATTCACATTAGGCCCATCAGTTCGTTGTTGTATACTAGTAGAGCATCGCGTTGCCTAATCAGATCGACTTTGTTTGATTGAGCCTTGATCTTACATCTCATCATTTATCATGTTTATGTGTACATTGCTAGATGATTATGTGGTTTGTGGATAGTTTACATATACGGTTGCTCATATTTGGTTTATGCACATTTTTATTAAATAAATCAACATACTAATTCTTTAAGATGTTTAAATGGGATTCACTCGCCAGCTTTTGTTGACCCAAATCTTTATTTTTACACATGATACAGGTGATCAGGTTGAAGCAAGGAACACATAGGATTGGGCCTTAGAAGAAGAATATATCGTTACTTGAATGTCTTGTCTAGAACGTTTTTGTGCTTGTATGGCTTATGTGTTTGTTGGAATATTCCTTTTTAATTGAAATAATAAAAATGAAACTTTATTATAGGAAATGTCATGAGCTTTGATAAAAACCCAATCGTGCCCCGACTACCCTATCCGCTACGGTTCATGGTGTGATAGTAACACCCTGTAAAATCGTGTCCAATAATATAGTGACACGTGTCGTATATTTTTTAGTCTATTAAAGACTAATAACAAAGTAAAAGTGACAACATGCTCAAACTGAGCCTCTGAGTGACCTTCTGATGTCAACATGCATAAAACTTAGCCTTTGAGTGACTGATATGTCAACATGCTTGAACTTGGCCTCTGAGTGGCTGATATGTCAACATGCCAAAACTTGGCCTCTGAGTGACTGATATGTCAACATGCCTAGCCTCTGAGTGACATTGGGGTGAACATGCTTATAATGAGCATCTGAGTGATCCTTTACGGAGTCCTAACTCTCATATGTGCCACTTGTTGGACGAGAGGGATCAATTTTGTAAATATGTGAAAGTTGGCCAATGGAGGGGTTAAAAGTGTCAATTTGTTAATTTATACCTCTGAGTGACCTTTTAACGAACCGATATCTTGACAATGTCCGGGCATAATCCTGGGTACGCCAAGTATTGGCTACGGAGGGCTAAATATGCTAAAAAGGTTTTTTAGGAGGGTTTTATAAGTTGAGGGGCTAAAAGTGACAAACTTAAAATCTGCCCATGGAGCGCTCGCGGGGCACGAGAGGCTAAGGCTTGGCCTCTCGCTGGGCGCGAAAGGCCTGTATCTGCAGAAAACTTGCTTGGCCTCCACACAAATTGCCAAAAAAACCATTAAATCGAAACCATGGTCTTAGAAACAGCTATGCCACGTTTTAGGACACTTGTAAGCTTCCTCTTACACCCCTTAACACCTGGCATCACCTCCTTTAAGCCCTCTAACTATAAATAAGTGCCAAGGTTCACCATTTGAACTTGCACCTTTCTCATTCATAACTCTATCTCCCTCATATGGAAGTTCCTAACTGAAAGGAGCATCCAACTTAGCTCTATTGCATCCTAGGAATCACTGGTAAGTGTTCCTTCCTCATGCATTTTCGTTTATAGGCTTTTATAGCCAAAAGTCAAGCGTTTTACGGAAACGCCTTGACTTTCGGTTAAGACCATTATGGTCTAGCCATTGTTCGAAACGAACATGGTTAAGTGATCGTAATAAGGTAGGTGTTAGTCCCTATAAAGGGAACCTCCTGAAGATCACGTTTGTTAGACCAATTGACGGGTCAAAGTTTAAATATTAAAAAGTCAAACAGGCCATTTTTTTGGAATATTATAATTTGATTTTATATATGTTATGAAACCTTTTTTGACACTTAAACAAGTTGGTAATAAATATTAGAACATGTAGGAACATGTTCGGCTCGTCGCTTTCAGTTCTAGGGTCGGTTCGCAACCGAAAGTCGCAAAGTTTGACTTCTGCTTTGACTTTCAATTCTGACCCGATTTAGATTAGTTAGCTACAGATCTAAAGTTGCATTATGATCATAATATAATGTAGCATAACCCTCTGAGATTATATTACTTGATCATAATCAGAATCTGAGTTTATGCACAAGTTCCGTAATTATTCCATTTTGACTAAAATGCCTTTTTTTTGCATAAAACAAGGTTTAAAGGATAATGAACTTAAAAATGAGTTTCCTACTGATTTAGTATTATAATTAGGATTATTTGGGAAGTCAAATCAGATTATAAACTGAGTTTATGAACAAGTCTTTGTATTATGTCGATAAATGACGATAAAGCCCTTGTGGCTAATAAAACGGTTTTAATCATACGTTTTCATATCAAATCTTTTACCTACTGATATATATTATATTAAATAACATATCTAAAGCATGTTAACTTGATGTTAACATCAGTTTTCAGTAAACATCACATAATACATTATTTTACGACATAAGCGCCGTTTCGGCGCATAGTATGGTTTTAAAACATAATTATCAATCAAGATTTGTTACCTACTGATATTAAAACTTATTTTAAACACTTTTACAGTAGGTATATGATACGAACTCAGAATCCCAAATACTATGTATAACTATGTGTAAAATGACCAAAATGCCCTTTCGGTGCATAGTTTGGTCATAAAAGATAAATTACACATATAATTAATATCCTACTTATATTATATCATAAATAAATTATTTTTTCAGAATACTTATGATTATAAACATAAATTATATTCAAGTTCCTTTTATACAGTATATAATTACCAAAATGCCCTTATGAGACATAGTTTCGTTTTAAAACCTTAACGGGCACATAAGTTGATATCTTACTGATATTACAACTTATTTAAAGTATAATGGCATATAGAACTTGTCCCTGACTTATCCGGTTACCCGATATTCCTGATATGCGTTACGGTTAAGAATATGTAACTAGTTTACGAAAATTAACCGAAACGGGTCTAACCTTGTCATTTAAGTCTCAAAATCCAGAATGTTTATAGTTTATCCATGTTACACAAGTCAAAGTATGTGTGGGTTTAAGCTACATTCTATCCGATCATCGTTAATCAAGCGTTATACGTCTTGATCCTGTACGCTACTCGGTCTAAGCCAATGACTTAAATAAGACCGTTAGTATTTAATTGGTTAGTTTATGCCATAATCCAGATTAGAAACTTACCGGTAAATGCAATCTTCACTTAGTGGTTTTGTGTACTACTGAGTTATTAAAAAAATTAAACGTAGATTAGCTCAGGTAAGTACTCTCGACTTATTTCCCATATACGGGCTTAGGTTACGGTAAATTATTACCGCTTTGTCGGAAATGGGATCAACGAATGCCGGGTTGTGGCTAGTAAATCCGCATATTCCATTTTAATAAGTTTTGTTTGATAACTTAAACATTGTGGGATTAACTACCGTGTCCTAGATATCCTCGGCTCATTAAATTAGATAATGGCCACGACCTTAGGGCGCGTGTAGGCATACACCTGGTAGACGCTCAAAATGCATTACCCAAAAAGTTGGGGGAATTGGATCCTTCATGAGTCCAAAGTGGTGAGCACGTTAATCATGTCTCGGTTTTCGCACTGGGCCCTGTATGTATGGACAAACAAGTGAATCAAAGTTACAAAGTAACTTTCCCAAGTTATAAAAGATTTTGTGCCAACATGCACTTAAAACATTTATTTTGAAATGTTTTCAAAATGAGTCAGTTGGGTGTATTTACCAGCGAAGGCTGACGTATTTTCAAAAGACTAAGCTTGCAGGTACAATATGAAAATAGGCTGGAAGTGCTCGGTAGTGATAAGAGGATCTTGAAAATCCTAGATCTGCCTAAAGTCTGTTTTATATTCTTTTGTACAATATGTATCCGCCTGTGGATCTTCTATTACGAACCCTGTGTATATTATTTTCGTACTTTAAACACTTGGTTTGTAATAGTAATTTATGTAACATTCGTTGTAAAACGGGTTCTAAAACCCGCTCCGTTTAATAATCCAAATATATGATTCAAAGTTTTGTTACGTATTTATTGTTCAAATCCGTTATATAAATTTCTGTAATTAATAGTAAATTAAGAGTTTAAATATTAAATAAATTAAAAAAATAATATTAATAAATAAAGCTGAAAATGATAAAAAAAATAAATATAAAGGGGTAACCTGGTTTCGAACCCGGGTCCCCATAGAAACAAAACACACTCCACACCACTAAGCTACACACACACTTGTGATCAATCTGAAAGCAATTTAATCTTATACCAAAACAAACACTAAACCTGCAATTCAAAATCACAGAACCAATAACAGTCGAAGCAAGA